>OU342739.1:109709453-112482617 GCA_910589765.1 Avena atlantica
AGTCCCATGAAACGCTTCAAACTCAATTGACCAATATTCCTTCATATAGTAATTTCATTCCTTCTAGTAGTACTATTATTGAAGAAAATGCTAGGTTGAAGGGGGAGCTTGCCAAGGCCACATTTCCAAAAGGTAACAAGTCCATTGATGACCTATTGAGTAAGCAAAGGTCAAATGGTGAGAAAGGGGGCATTGGTTTTGTCTCCAAAGCCAAGAAGAAGAACAACAACAAGAAGAAGGCCAAACCCGCACAAGAGAAAAACAAGGCCATTGTGGATAGTAAGACCACAAGTGGTAAAACTATGTCTCATGATGATTTTGCGGAAAGTGCTAACCCTCACTATGTTCTAATGCGTGATTATTATGGTGATGTGTATGCACAATATGTTGGCGGATGGTTATATTGCTTGGTCTATTTGGGTACCTAAGACCCTTGTTGCTAACAAAAGAGGACCCATTGAAAAATGGGTACCTAAAAATTAGCTTGATCTTTTGTAGACATATGCTTCCAGAGGGTCAAAGTGGGTGCTTGATAGTGGGTGCACAAATCATATGACCGGAAGCTTTTGTCTATTGTCAAGGATTTAAGGCCAAATTATGGACAAATATCTGTGACATATGCCGACAAGTCAAAGTCTAAGGTAATGGGTTCCGGCAAGGTAGTGGTTGCTCACGATATTACACTCGTGAACATCATGCTTGTTGAGACCCTTGGATACAATTTACTTTCAGTCTGTGCTCTTGGAAAGATGGGCTTTGCCGTCTTTGCTGATGATGATATTGTGGTCCTCATGTGGAGCAAGTCTCTCAAGGTCTATTTTGTTGGGTACGTCGAACATGACTTGTATGTGGTGGACTTTTTGGGAAAAACCACTACAAGTGCGATGTGCTTATTCGGAAAGGCCGATGTGGGTTGGTTATGGCATCACCGACTAGTCCACGTCAATATGAGAACTTTGCAAAGTCTCCACAATTAGGGCCATATTGTTGGACTAAAAGAAAATGTTTCCTTTGCCAATGATCGTGTTTGCAGGGCTTGTGTACTAGGAGAGATGCATGATGCTCCCCACAAGCCAAAGAACCGCATCAAGTCAACAAAGATCTTCGATCTCCTTCATGTGGATCTCTTTGGTCCTCCATCTCATGCAAGTCTTGGTGGGAAGAAATATTGCTTGGTGATTGTTGATGACTTTTCAAGATACTCATGGGTATATTTTTTCAAGTTGAAAAGTGAGACCCAAAAGACCTTCATTGACTTCATCAACTTGGTTCAACATCAGTTGATAATAAGAAGTGACAACGGTACCGAGTTCAAGAACTACACCTTGAATGATTTCCTTAGTGATGAGGGGATAAAACATCAATATTCCGCTGCATATTCCCCTCAACAAAATGGTGTTGCCGAGAGGAAGAACCAGACTCTTATTTAGATGGCTAGGACCATGTTGGCGGAGTTTAAATCTCCATACAACTTTTGGGCCGAAGCCATCTCCACCGCTTGCCATGCATCAATCTGGCTCTACCTCCGCAAATAAATCAACAAGAATCCATATGAAATACTTACCGGTAACAAGCCCCACATATCTTACTTCCGGATGTTCGGTTGTAAGTGTTTCTATCTCATAAAAGGTTGTCGTTTGTCCTAATTCGAGTCTAAAGCATTAGAGGGTATTTTTTTTGTCTATGCTATCGAATCTCACACTTATAGAATCTATGATAAGCTCTCCGGAGACGTCATAGAATCTTGTAGTGTGACCTTCGAAGAATATGATGGTCCGCAAGGGGGGCATGTTGATGCTTGTGATGCAGATGATGAAATGCCTCAGGATGCCATATGAAGAATGGTTGTGGGATATTTCTGCCCTGTTGAGGAACCCCCTGTGGCGGATCGAGAAGAACTATGCTCTACTCAAGAGGAGCCCTCATCTTCACAACAACAACATGTTCCATCCACCGAGGTGGACAATGACCCAAGCCAAAGACATGTTGTGGACCCTCAACATGTTGATCAAGGTGACATCTCTAGTGAGGAGGAGCTTGATTCATGCTCCAGGATGTCAAGTGGAGCCAATTCAATTACTAAAGGAAGATCCGTACAAACTTCCTTGAGACAAGCTCAAATCGATGCTAGAAGAGTGCTTGATCAAGACCAAGGCCAATCTTTGCCTTATAATGATGATAATGATTTTGATGATGATAAAGGTCAAGTTGATGGTCAAGACGAGGACCAAAATGATGAAGAGGGCCCTCCAAGAAACAACGAGGGGATCCACTCTCGTCGTGAAGCTAGAAAGGAGAAGATGTTTGAATTAAGAGACCACTCTCTCCAAAATGTGGTTGGTGACCTAAGGAGAGGCATTTACACAAGAGCACAATTGACGAGGTTTAGTGAGCACCAAGCACACATCTCCATGATTGAACCAAAGAAAGTGTGGGAAGCTCTTGAAGATTCGGATTGGTTGGAAGCAATGCACAAAGATCTCAACAACTTTGAGAGAAACAAAGTATGGAAGTTAGTTGAGAAGCCAAAGGATTGCCGCAATGTTATAGGCACCAAGTGGATATTCAAGAACAAGCAAGATGAGCATGGAATTATAGTAAGGAACAAGGCAAGATTGGTTGCACAAGGGTTCTCTCAAATTGAATGCATTGACTATGGAGAGACATATGCACCTGTGGCTCGCCTTGAGTCCACACGTATCCTTCTTGTTATGCAGCACATCATAACTTTAAGTTGCAACAAATGGATGTTGAAAGTGCCTTTCTTAATGGTCCATTAAATGAGTTGGTATATGTAAAGCAACTCCCGGGATTTGAGGACCCCAACTTCCCAAACCATGTCTACAAACTTGATAAGGCGCTCTATGGGCTCAAGCAAGCCCCACGCATGTGGTATGAGCACCTTAGAGAGTTGTTGTTTGACCGTGGATTTGAGGTTGGGAAAACCGATCCCACTCTTTTTACTAAGAAGGTCAATGGGGAGCCTTTTGTGTGCCAAATATATGTTGATGATATTATTTTTGGCTCATCTAACAAAGCTTTTAATGATAAATTCTCAAAGCTTATGACTAGTAGGTTCCGGATGTCTATGATGGGGGAGTTAAGAGTATTTCTTGGCTTTGAGATCAAGCAAGTTAGAGGAGGGACATTCTTCAACCAAGACAAGTATACTCAAGATATGCTCAAAAGATTCAAAATGCAAGATTTAAATGGAGCTCCTACTCCCATGGCTACAAAAACTCATCTAGAACAAAATCCAAATGGTAAAGATGTGGATCAAAAGGTATACCAGTCTATATTGGTTCTTTGCTTTACCTTTGTGCATATAGACCCGATATTGTGTTGAGTGTAGGTGTGTGTGCAAGATATCAATCGGCTTCTAAAGAAAGACATTTTATGGAGGTCAAGAGAATCTTTCGATATTTGGTTCATACCCCACATTATGGTCTTTGGTATCCTCGAGGGTCAACATTTGCTCTTTGTGGATACACGGACTCGGATTGGGATGGTGATAAGGATGATATAAAATCAACATCCGGGGCTTGCCAATTCCTTGGTAGATCCTTGGTATGTTGGTCTTCTAAGAAGAAAAATTGTATATCTCTCTCCACCGCCGAAGCCGAGTATGTGGCAGCTGCTAGTGCTTGCACTCAATTTCTATGGATGAGGCAAACTTTAAAGGAATACGGTGTCCATTGTGACAAAGTTCCTCTTCTATGTGACAATGAAAGTGCCATCAAGATTGCCTACAACCCGGTAGATCACACAAGGACAAAGCATATTGAGATCTATCATCACTTCATTAGGGATCATGTTGCTCGAGGTGATATTGAGCTATCATATGTGCCAACCAAAGACCAACTTACCGACATATTCACAAAGACACTTGATGAAGCAAGGTTTTGCTATTTGAGGAATGAACTAAATATCATAGATTCAAGGAGCTTGACTTGATTACCTTGCATTCTCACCTATGTCTTGACCCATATTTGGTTTAGGTGTAGGCATGGATATAGGGGGAGTGCGGTTCTAATTGATTGGACTATCCCTCCCCCATTATGCACAAAGCAATCAAAATCATTCCTCTTAATATCATTTTGTGACATGTGAGCTTAAATGATGAGTTTCGGTAATGGACCCAAGATATATCTTCGTGGTGCCAAGCCGAGTATACTCAAATATGGTGGCCTAGGCCACCGCCCTCTCACAAGAGAGAGGTTGGTGCTTACTCGTGTTTGTCATTTGCTTGATCCGTGTCTTTTTGGAGCTTTCTTGAACATCTTTGTGAATTTCTATGGCTCTTATTGGTTTTTCACAGTACATCCTTTGAATCCCAGGCCTACTCTCATCTACAAACATGCTCTTCTTGCCACACATTTGTCCAAAAAACTTGAATCTGGGATTTCTGGTCGAAGGGGCCGGAGTGCCCGCCCTGTACCTACCGGAGTATCCGGCACAGTCGGACTCTCCACTTGATACAAACCGGACACTCGTCCGGGCCGGACTATCCAGCGCATATGGCCCGGACTGTCCGGCCCCTGCGGTTTCGTTCTGATTATAGAGGCCGGGGAGAAGTGGACGGTTCGGTCCTCCTTCTTATCCCCAACTCTCTCCTCTTCTCAGACCACTGCCTCCGACCAGGATCTCCATCGGGGGGCTTCTCCACCCCGAATCGTGTCGTTGCCGTCGGCCATTTGCCTCCCTTTGCCGCTAGGATCCTTTCCCCACCGGTGAAGGCCCTCATGGATGCTGGTATGATGCCCTTTTCCTCTTCATCTCTAGGGTTGGCCTAGATGATTTTTCTTGGGCAATGTTCTACCTAGCTTCATGAATACATCACTCCTGCGTGCAATATTCCTCCTGGTAGTGGTCTCAGCAATCCCAATGTGTCCCGATTGAACTCACACGCACAGCCCGGAAATTCGCGTAGAATCCAGCCGGAATGTCCGACGTGTACGGGCCGGACACTCCGGCCCGGCCGGAATGTCCGACCAAAACACGCCGGACTGTCCGGCCCTGGCGGATTGTCCGGATCAGATATTCCGGACTGTCCAGTGATTTCAATCTGTACTGATCCAGATTTCCGTGACTACTATTTTGTTTATCTCCTGGACAAATGTGCTTACCCCATATGCTATCCCTCTATTCTGATTTCACAGGTGGTTCTCGTCCTCGCCATCCTCGGGCTGCCAAGAAGATAGGGAGTCGCAGGTTCCGGTATGATGACGAGCGTGACATTCACATTGATCCATCTGTGGTTAGGCAGGCTGCTTGAGACCATGCCGCAGCTAAGCATGAGAAGATGAGGCAGCTAAAAAGAGATGAAGCCAAGCAGATGAAGTTTGAGTCCTTGACTACTCTAGCAGATTTGGGTACCGAGGAGTATGTGGAGATGAGGCTCCAATAATTCTATTCCCTGCCTCGCACCTCAATTGATGAGCGCTTCTGGAGGACGGAGCAAGCCCTGCTGTTTTCTGAGCTCTACGGTACCTTCCAGACTCCTACTTGTCCCATGAAGTGGTTGGACCTTGAGAAACTTCATGCTCACAAGTACTTTGAGGATGCTCTTTGGGTGACTGAGAAGATGGGGTTGCACACCATCTTTCGGGCAAAAGAATACTACAATGTTGATTTGGTCCAACAGTTCTATGCCACAGTGGTCTTTGGGGAGACTACTGACATTCCTCTTGAGTGGATGTCTGGTACTACCAGGATTCGCTCCAACATGGTTCAGTTTGGTCACATTCTTGGATTGCCTTTCAATCCCAATGGCCCAAGTGGTGTCCGGATGCATGTACATGGCCAGTCGTATCATAAGAATCTGCTGGCTCCTATTTATGCTCAGAATGGTGTGGTTGGGCAAACCACCAATATCAAGCTCATATATGACATATTGCTTCGCATGTTCCATCACACTCTCACTCCCAAGGCTGGCAACAAGGATGCAATGAGAGGCACGGAGATCAACCTGATGGTGCTATTGATGTTATGGACTTCATCTATTAGGATCTGTACAAGTGCATCACTAACAAGAAGTGTCCTTTGTATGCCCCCTATGTGATGAAGCTCATTGCGGCCCACACACCTGTCACTCCCTTGCTCTATCATGATCTTGTTCCCCATACTGCTGCCAAACTATAGAGGAAGGGGGCCCCTACCACCAAGGCTCCTCGAGGCTACCCTCTAGCTCATGACGTCTTTGGGGATGATGAGATTGAGGCTGATGACTCTGATAGTGACGGTTCTGAGGAGGTACAGGCTCCACCGTCTCGTGTCCCTAGGATTAAGCATGCTAGCAATGCATATCGCTTCAACACCTCTAAGGAGGAAGTGCACAAGAAGGTGAAGAAGTCCTCATGGTGGAAGATGATCCTCCTTTGCCAGAATATTGACATTCGCCATGGACAGTATGATGCTTACAAGGCTAACAGGAATGTCATGAAGGAACTCAAGCGGATCAACCAGCCCATGGATGTTGATCCTTCTCAGCAGCAGGCGTCAAATGGCACTCTCTCCTATGGTCACTGAAGTCAGGGACGTGTGGACTAGTCCATGTTTGAGGATGTGTCCTCTTCTTCTCGCCCTCACGGCCAGCGCTCGACTCAGGATGACGATGATGATGAGGATGGTGACGAGGATGATGAGGATGAGAATGCCGATGAGGACTACATTGGCTAGTGTCTTGGGGCGTGTTAGTAGTGCTCTTTTACCTTTTTGGCATCTCGATGCCAAAGGGGGAGAAGTATCCCCATATTAGGTTGCTATTGGGATTTGCATGGATCCACGGGCTTCAATTTCTCTTGATTTGCCTCTTTGAAGCTACGTGTCTTTATATTTTATCCTATTTGTTTGAGAACTTTGTGTGTTGTGTGTTATGACTTATGTACCCAGTTATGTCTAAGGCTATGATTTATCTAGCTTATCTACCTAGTCTTTATCATATCTTGTCATAACTTGCTTAACAATCTAGCAAGGAAATGATCCTAGGATGTGTGATCTTGTATTCAAAAGCAAAGCCAAAATTGGTCACACATCTAGGGGGGAGCCTTGCTATGTTGTAAAACTTTTTATTACTAGTAAACCTTTTATCTATCCCATATGCAAATCCTTGGGTTGTCATCAAACACCAAAAAGGGGGAGATTGAAAGAGCATTTTATGCCTTTCATATGATTTTGATGTTTGTTGACAACACTTGGATTAGTTTAATGCTTTGCTAAATGTTTCAGAAGATATCATATTTATTATGGGCAATATATATACATATGGAGAGATGACTTGACAGGGACAAAACAAGGGAAAAGATCTATGTCTGGCCGGACTGTCCGGCTGGCATGCGCTGGACTGTCTGGCCCAACCGGAAACTCCGCCCAAAACTGCTGGAATGTCCGGCTGTGAATTTTTGCCAGGATTTATCCCCAGTTGTGGACAATCAGTATAGAGAATCAGACACTGGCCGGACTGTGGCCGGAAACTTGGCCAGGCCGGAGTGTCCGGCTGGTGTTGAGTGGAATGTCCGGACTGTCCGTCTCACACAGGCCAGACTGTCCGACTTAAGTGGTTTCAACGGCTCTAAATTCTGGGGCCCTATAAAAAGACCCCTTTTTCTACCTTGGAACCTGCTCGTCCAGTTCAAGAACAACAGCACATTTTGAGCCACCAAATCCACAAGATCTCTTCACTCACCCATCCAAAGTCGTTGATCTTTGGAGAATCGAAGGAGGATGCCTTGATCTATAGCTTCACCAAGAGAGATCTTCATTTCCCCCTCATTCACTTGAGGGTCCCCATGCTATAGTGTTTCTTTGGAAACCCTAGCTTTGATTTGGTTCTTACAAGCTTGTCTTTGATTGTTTTGACAGCTTGCTTGTATTTGGGAGCCTCCAATTAAGTTGTGGATGTGTGCCCCGAACTCGTTGTAAAGGTGCCGGCTTCCACCTCGAAGGTTGCCGATATAGTGGAAGGTGAATGGAACCCCTTGGGGTGAGGTTCATCGGAGAACAAGGGAGGCCTCTCGTGGCGTTGGTGGTTTGAAACCACCCCCTCTCCAAACGTAGACGTACTTCCCCTCAAAAGGAAGGAACTATGGGAAACAAATCCTTGTGTCTCCGCGTCCACCACTTTGGTTACTTCTATCCTTTACCGCACTTTACTTAATTGTTCTTTCTTAGTGTTGTGCTAGTTATTGCTTGTTTGACATATAGGTAAATTCACCTTAGTTGCATAATCTAGGGAATTTACCTTTCTTGTCAAACCCTAAATTGAAAAAGAATAAAATTTGAAGTAGCACCTATTCACCCCTCCCTATAGGTGCCCATACGATCCTTTAACCTGGCCACAGACACAGCCACCTGCCACAGTCGCTCGGCGGGTTGCTGACTGTTGGCCTCCCTCGCCGCCAACTCTCGGAAAATCTCGATGACGTGCTTCTCGATGACGTAGTGGAGGATAGCATGCTAGGGGCCTGCAGCACCGTCGCCTTTGTCGTGGACGGTGTCCTTCGAATCCCACATGTCCTCCTCCTCGGCCTCCTAATCCTCCACCATGTTCTCCTCCTCATCCCCCTCCCCCTCCCAAAAGGGGCCTTTCTCACCGGCGCCCGTAGGGGAAGGGGGTAGGAGGCAAGGGTGTACTTGTTGAGGTCACTGTTGGAGATATGCACAAGAGGCAATAATAAAGTGGTTTTTATCATATCTTTATGTTTATGATAAATTTTTACATACCATGCTATAATTGTATTAACCGGAAACATTAATACTTGCGTGATTTGTAAACATGTAAGAGTCCCTAGTAAAGCCTCTTGTTAAACTAGCCTGTTGGTTAATATATGATCATGGTTTCCTGATCATGAACATTGAGATGTTATTAACAACAAGGTCATATCATTAGGAGAATGATGTGATGGACATAATCCTATAGTTATGCGTAGCATAAGATCAAGTCATTTAAATAGTTCACCTTCTCTATGCCCAAGAGGGAATAATAAAGTGGTTATTATCATATCTTCGTACTTATGATAAAATTTTACATACCATGCTATAATTGTATTAATCAAAAACGTTAATACTTGTGTGATTTGTAAACATGTAAGAGTCCCTAGTAAAGCCTCTTGTTAAACTAGCCTGTTGGTTAATATATGATCATGGTTTCCTTATCATGAACATTGAGAGTTATTAACAACAAGGTCATATCATTAGGAGAATGATGTGATGGACATACTCCTATAGTTAAGCGTAGCATAAGATCAAGTCATTTAAATAGTTCACTTGCTATAATCTTTCAAATACATAGTAACCTAAATCTTTCGACCATGAGATCATGTTAATAACCATCACCGGATGGATGCTTTGATGACATCAAACACCACTTGGTAACTGGGTGGTTATAAAGGTGGCATTGAGTGTTCGAAAAGTATGTGTTGAGGCACATGGATCAAGAGTGGGTTTTGTGTTGGAGATATGCCCAAGAGGCAATAATAAAGTGGTTATTATCATATCTTTGTACTTATGATAAAAGTTTACATACCATGCTATAATTGTATTAATAGGAAACATTAATACTTGTGTGATTTGTAAACATGTAAGAGTCCCTAGTAAAGCCTCTTGTTAAACTAGCCTGTTGGTTAATATATGATCATGGTTTCCTGATCATGAACATTGAGATGTTATTAACAACAAGGTCATATCATTAGGAGAATGATGTGATGGACATACTCCTATAGTTAAGTGTAGCATAAGATCAAGTCATTTAAATAGTTCACTTGCTATAAGCTTTCAAATACATAGTAACCTGAATCCTTCGACCATGAGATCATGTTAATAACCATCACCAGATGGATGCTTTGATGACATCAAACACCACTTCGTAACTGGGTGGTTATAAATGTGGCATTGAGTATTTGGAAAGTATGTGTTGAGGCACATGGATCAAGAGTGGGATCAGTCCATCCATATGACAGATAGATATACTCTGAGCCCTCTCGGTGGAATGTCATCCAATTGGCTTGCAAGCATGTGACTGGGCCACAAGGGATCACATATCACAGGAACGAGTAAAGAGTACTTATTAGTAATGAGGTTGAACTAGGTATGCAGAGATACCGACGATCAGACCTCAGATAAGTAAAATATTGCGAGACAAAGGGAAATTGGTATCGTATGTAAATGGTTCATTCGATCACAAAGCAATCATTGAAATATGTGGGAACCATATGAATTTCCAGATTCCTCTATTGGTTATTGATCGGAGAAGAGTCTCGGTCATGTCTGCATAATTCACGAACCGTAGGGAGACACACTTAAGGATTCGATATTGTTTAGTAGATATGGAATGTAAGTAGGAAGACCAAATGTTGTTCAGAGTCTCATATGGGATCCATGATATCACGAGGAGATCTAGAATGGTCCGGAGAATAAGATTCATATAAGGAAAGTCCGATTTCGGAGTTCGGAAATGATTCCGGTGTTTTCACTGGAATGATCTAGAAGGGTCTAGAAGGTTCACCAGACCGAAAGGGGAAGGGTTCATGAATGTGTCATGACTAAGTGGAATGATTGCATCATGTCCTAGGTCACTTGGTTGGGCGTTTGAAATAAAGAAATTAAACTCCAAATTGAAAGTCAAAAGGCAAGTCTGGAAAGTCAATCTAGGACAATGTTTCCTGGTGGAGGAAGGAGAGAATCCTTCTCTCCCTCTACCACAAGCCTAGTAGGAGAGGGAGTTTTTTTTGTGAGATAGTAGGAGAGGGGGTTGGGGAAGGATTAAAACTCCCCTCTCCCAAGCTGCCCCTCCCTCTCATAAATAGAGGGGAGGGGGTGCCCCAAGACACACCATAGCCAGCCCTTCCCCACATCGTCGCCGCGCCTCCAACCGACAGCCGCCAAAGCGCCGTCGCCCTATCCGCCGCTGACCACCTCCTCCTCTCAGGCTTCTAAACCCTAGATCGCTGGGGAAACCCTATTTCCCCACCATAACCTGCTCTGGCTTAGGCAAAGCCCTGCGAGATCTTACCTCTACTTCCAACACCATGCCGTCGTGTTGCCGGAATCGCGGGGAGAGAACTACCATCATCTGCTGCCTGCTGGAACAAGGGAGAGGAAGGTCTTCATCGAGTACCATACGTGTGACCGATTGCGGGAGCGCTACCGGAACATGGCGCCGGAAGGATCGTCTACGTGATCTTGAAATTGGCAAGTGAACGACTACATCACCCACGAGAATCTTCTCTTGTTAACCGCTTTGGATCTTTGATGGTTAGTACTCTACGACTCGTTGCTACAATCTAGTAGATAGATATTGGCTTGTGTGCTTTCACGTGATAGAAAGTTTTTGTTTTCCATGCTACGAACCCCTAAAGTGGTATTAGAGCCGTGTTTATATTCACATTTGTTGCATGAGTAGAACAAAATGGTCCTTGTGGGCGTTGATGCTTTTGTTGTCGATTTATTTTTGTGTACTTTGCATCTTGCGAGATGGTGGGATGAAGCGGCCCGGGCTAACCTTACATGACATCGTTCATGAGACTTGCTCCACTCTCAACATGCAACTTGTATTGCATAAGTGGCTTTGCGGGTGTTTGTCTCTCCCAACATAGTGAAGATTCAATTTACAACGGCTGATTGACAATACTAGTATCAGCGTTGTGGTTCTTGTTCGTAAGTTAGAACGTCACTTATTGAAAGCCCCAAACCACGTAAAATATGCAAAGAAAATTAGAGGCGTCTAACTTTGTTTTGCAGGGGTGTGCTGTGATGTGATATGGCCATGATTGTGATTATATATGATGTATGCAATGTTCCTTATTGTAAGTTGGCAACCGGCAGGAGCTTTATGGTTGTCTTTTAATTTCGTTAAGACCTGCGTGTCTATTATTCAAAGTAGTTGCAATAGCTGATGCTGGTGGACGACAACCATGGAGTGGTGCCATTGACCTTGACGCCACACCGGTGATGATGGAGATCATGTTTGTGCTTGAAGATGGAGATCGAAAGCACAAGAAGAAAGGCCATATCATATCACATATTATGAATTGCATGTGATGTTAATCCTTTTATGCATCTTGTATTGCTTAGATCGCGACGGTAGCATTATAAGATGACCCCTCTCACAAAATTATCAAGTAAAGTGTTCATACTTAGTTAGCACCGTTACCAAGACTCGTCGTTTGGAAGCACCACGTGATGATTGGGTGTGATAGAACCAACATGCGCATATAACGGGAGCAAGCCAGATTTGCTCATGCGGAAACTAAGGTTAATCTTGACGAGCCTAGCATGTACAGACATGGTATCGGAACACGGAATACCAAAAGGTAAAGCATGAGTCATATAGATGATATGATGAACATGTTGATGTTCTCCTTTGAAGCTACATCATCTCTCGTGATGATCGGACTTGGTGTAGTGGATTTGGTTCATGTGATCACTAAAACAATGTGAGGAATATTGTTTTGAGTGGGAGTTCAACAGTAATATGATTAAAAGTTGAACACTATTTATCATAAATTAAATCAAAGTGAATTTGCATAGTTGTTGTAGTCATTGGCATCTGTTTACCACCTTACGCTTAGTTATAACTGAGATAATAAAACTATAGAATTCTGGTTAATTACTTTACGAACTGGTATCGTATTGTTTTGAAGTGTTAATATAAAGTTTAAAGTCCCATTGCAAACTTTCAGTAAGTTCTGGTTACTCCGTGAAGTTTAATAGTTGGTATTAAATAAAGAGTAACAATTCCAGTGTTAGTATATAAGTATCATGTTTGTCTCCAAGATTCTTGATATTCAAGAGATCGTTTTAGTATCAAGGTAATCTAGGAGTTGAAAGAGTTGTTTCAGAAACTATCATGTGTGGAAGATATTGCGATATCCGGAATGATGTTTTGGTTACAACATGATAGAGTATAATATGTGTAACATCCCTAAAATCATGATTTCAAAGTTTGCATATCATTCATGCATGCATATAGATTTGAGATCAAGTTTCAAACTCATTTCAGAAAAACAGAAACACATTGTGCTATGATTTTATGTGAGCAGATTTAAACCAAATGGCTATCCCCATTTTAAAGTTTGTTCGTTTTTTAACCAAGTTTGTTGCCTTCTATGAGGATAGGTTTGAGTGTAGAATTTAAACCAAGTCATTCAAATTGGAAATGATTTCAAAAAAACCATTTTTCAAATTTTGCAAACCAAGAGCCTAGTCTCTGTTATTTTTGATCTCCAAGCTTGACCAAGCCTTTGTTAAGCAACCACTTGCTTTTATGCCTATATTGGAGACTACTGTACCCTGCAAAACCCCCCAGAAGGATTTGAATTCACAAAGAGTTTGAATTCAATTCAAAACCATTCCTGAAAATCGAAATAGAAAAAGAAAAGGAGCAAACAAAAGAAAAGGGCCAGGCGCCAGGAATCCAGCCCAGCATCGGAACAGGCCCAACTAGCCCACCCGGGGCATTACTTTTTCTTCCGCACGCGCGAGCACACCCACTCAGCCGCTGACAGCCAGACCCCACACCCCCTCTGTTTATTTCACTGCCAAGCGGGCCCCGTCCACGTCAGCTTCGTCTTCCCCTGATTCCGCGCACGACCTCCGCCGCTGCCCGTTGCTGCACTGATTTCGCGAGATTAATTGGCATTGATGCAGCGAGCGTTTCTTGTCGAGCCTCTGGCTATAAGATCCCCCATCCTGACGACCATTTCCCCCCAAACAATTCTGCCTTCACGCCACTAGGCTGCCAACAACTCGCACGCCGCCGCCGCTGTTCCGATGACTGCGCCGGCGAATTCCGGTGAGTTCCGTGCTCCCCTCTGTCACTCTTTCATGCTATCAAGATCAGCGAGTCCTTACGCACCTATTGACACATCTCATTTGCCCTCGCATGACCCGTAGCTCCAGCAACGTCGACGATAGGCCGCCACCGTCCTCTGTACGAACTCCGGCGACCTCCCTCCGTAAGTAGCCACCGCCCCTTGCCCTCTGACTAGTACGCCTAGAATCTCCATCGTTGTGCGCATCTAACGGTACCCTTATTTTGGCTTAGCGCGACGAGGAACCTCACCAACGTCAACGACTGACCGTGCCCGACGTCTGGCTCTACTCCGACGAGCAATCCTCGCCGTGTCCGCGCGCCCCTCGATGAACCAACGCCACCTTGAGCTTCAGCACGCCACTGCGGTCCTGGTAAGCGCCTCCTTTCTTCCCCGGGCGACCTAGAGCGCTAGCACCACCGCAGTCAGACGCGCCGCCGCCTGTCGCCGCCGCTAGCGCCGCTCGTTTCTGGTTAGGAGATTTTTAGCCGTCAGATCTGGATCCTACGCGTAGAAATAGTTCACTTAACGAAGGGGTATGGACAGATCTGAGCCGTGCAGCGTTAGTTAGATCCAACGGCACAGAAGGGTGATCTGGTGCGAACCGGTATGCGCCAGTAATATCGCGACGCGTGGCTAGGGTTAGATTTAAAAACAGAATTCAAACCAGATTTTGATCCAAATTTCAAATGGTTATAACTTTTGATTCCCACGTTAGATTTTTGCAAATTTTATACCATTGGAATCAGTGAGTCAAGCCCTTTCTGAATCTACAATGTGTTTAACAAAAATTATCTGTTAAAATGACTTTGTGTGCAGAAACATATTTAGGTCTATTTTGAGCATAGATTTAGTTTAGTAATTTGTATTAGTGCTAAATAAGTTTAGTTAGCAAACTTTGTGACTTGTTATGTTTCTGTATCATGCACTTGCTTGGTAGAGTTTTCAAAATCATCACTTAGTGATTTCTTGCATGCATGCATTCATATTTTTGCTTGTATATAAATTGTGTGTAATTGTATGCTACAAATTTTTGTGTAGATTTTGCTAGTGACTGTGATTGTGAAGAGTGCTACTCTCCCCATTACCAAGGCAAGTGATACTTCATGATATTTCCATTCCCTTTATTTTGGATAAGCATTAGAGTTATTTTTGCTAAGTCTTGCATGCTACTTTTGCCAAATGCTATGATGGGAAATCCTATGTAGTTGTAGAAATATAGAATTGCTAGGGAATTTTCCTAAGTTAAGTTACTATGCCATGCTTAGCCTAGCTAATAGAAAACAAGGGTTGGTAAAGTATGTACATGCTATGTTGAAAATAATTCTAAGTCTTATGGACTTATGCTTTTCCTAATAAAACAACTAAGTCAATGAACCTCCTGGGTGGAATGGGACTTGAATTGGTGGTTTTTGGTTGAGTGGTTACACAAGGCCATGGATATGGCTTGTGAATCTCACTTGTGGTATGCCACCCAGGCACAAAGGGATTTGGAGGCCAAGTGTTGAGAAAGCTTACAGTGCAACCACTTGGCAATATGGGCTCTGCCTTGATCATATAGGTTGCTAGAACTTAGTCATTTGGACAGTTGGTGGTAGTGGGATGATAGGTTGGAACGCGTCCATTTGGCTAAGGGAAGGCTTCTGAAAGGTCCTGTCTTGGGAAACCAAGTCTGGTGGGGAAAGTGCACAACCTCTGTAGATGGAAAATCTAAGTACTTAGCCATGTCCATGGCAATGGACAAATTGAGCATCAAGACATGGAAGCTACAAGAATCTCATCACTCCAACTTCTAAGTAAAACTTGTGGGTGAACAAGGGTGAAGGACCCCAATGTCTATTGGTGGTTTCTTGGGAAGTTTTTGATAAAGAAAAACTTAGTGATTTCAACTAATAGGGAAAACCTATTTTCAAGCAAAGCAAGCCAAGCTACACTTAGCCAAAATGCATATAGTAATTTAGTCCACTTAAAATTTACTAAGGTATCACTTGCCAATACTATTCCAAAGTATTGACCCACTGTGGCTGTAACTTGTGATGTTGCAGGTTACTCCGATGATGAGTAGGAGTCATGAGTCTACACTCAACATGCTTGCCTGTGGCACATGAAGATGAAGACTTATGTTCATTTACTTATTCCAAAACTCTTGTATTAGGCCTGTGGCCATGAGTTGTAAAAGACTATGTTTTTTTTCTCTGGAATGGATGTAATAAATGACCTTTGTATCTGTGTACTTCATCTTAAACTGTGGATGCTAGCATTGATCCAGGGACTAGCATTGCAATCACAGGGATCCTTTTTCCTTTACAAAGGAGGGATCTTACAGATGGTATCAGAGCACTGTGTTGCCTGTAGGATTATGACCCCTAGGATTGGAAAACCACTAAGGAAAATTTTTCAACTACTTCTACACTTGTCTATTCTTCTCGTAAAACTTTTCTAATCTTCTCATTCTCATCTCTATTTGTAGATGAACTCCATCAGCGAAGCCGTGAAGAAAGGACCACTCATGACCATGACCTTGGAGTGTGAAACTGAGTTTCCCAAAATTCTCAAGGACCTCATGGTGGCAATGGAAGCATATGGTGCAGCTGTGTACAAAGGCTTTCCAGTGATGGATGAAGGAGTGGAGTACTGGTGGGTGCAACTTCATTTGTACAAAAACAAGGAAGATAACCACAAAGAAAGAGGATTCTGCATGTACACCAACACTGTGATGCACACCACATTCTTTGAGTCAGCAAGAGAAGCAGCTTGGAGGATTATCAAAGAACTAAGTGCTAGAGTCAAGTGCAGAATGCTCAACCTCCAAAAAGACTTAGAGAAAGAGAAGGAACTTACCCAAGAATTGGAAGCCACCAACCAAACCTTAAGGGGAGATATTATAGACTTAGTGATGGAATCATGTGAACAAGATAGGTGGATTGCCTCTAGGAACATTGTGTTAGCCAACAGATCCAGTGAGATAGGATTGTGAAAGCACTTCGTTAGTTGGACCACCACCTATCACCTTATTTTCCAAAATGATACCTTAAATAAGTTTGGACCTTGATTGATGTAATGGATTCATGTATGCATGACTTGTGTGATTTCATGTTCCAAGGATGTGTATGTGATGTTTGTCTTTGTTTATCTTAAATAGTGTTGTTCTAACTTTTCTATCTTATAAATAGATGCCTATTACCATCAGCACTGTTGAGGAGTTCCAGGTTACCCGCTTTGGTCCTCGTATCGTTGAGCTTACCACTTTGCTCGATCTCCCTCTTCCCACCATCATGGTGCATCCACTCACCAAGTTCGAGAGGAAGGACCTCTGGGGCTTCAAGGTGAACCAGCCCGGATGCCAGACAGATCCTACTACGGAGGCCATCGTCTTCAAGCTTATGCACGATGACAGGGAGAGAGGCATGGAGGTCGTCATGCAGGACCTGATAGGACGTTTGTTAGGCCGTCACTCCCGTCAGGTTAGGGGCACCCACTTCCACGTCTTCGGAAGACGTGATGATGATGGAGAGTCCATCGACTCTGAGGACGACTCAAGGGACGTAGCAGAGCGGATACGTCTCTATCTCCAGGACTTAGAGTCTCTCATCAGGCACGTGGACACGGACATGACCAATGTCATGCTCAACAATGACGAGCTCCAGGTGCAGCTTCGCGAGAAGGACAAGCTTTTCGCACAGCAGGATGAGATAGTCAAGGAAATGGAGGCGAAGTTTGAGACCCAGGACCGTAAGTTCAAGAGTCAGGAGAAACGCGTCCAGGATAGGAACAAGAAGATCCGGGACATGACTGAAGAACTGAAGTCCAAGGATTTCGAGCTAGAGCAGCAGCAGATGGTGATCGAGAGGCTTCGCTCCCAGAAGAGGGCTCTCAAGGCCAAGATCGATTCCTTGACTACTACTATTGAGGAGAACAAGACCGCGATGGAGAACGCATGTCTTACTTTTGTCGAGGAGGAGATTGATGCTGATGAGTAGACTTGACTACTCGTTTGTCTTTCATTATCGTACTTGTTATTTGTGAACTTATTATTGGACCATCCGACATGTGGATGGCTTGCCACTTGTGTGTTTTTACTTCATGAACTTGTTATCTGGTTGTTGAACTTTTATTCTTGTGTTGCATGCTTGTGTTTGCTTGTGATGTAATGTGCATAAAACATCTATGGGTATATCATTCTTATATCTATTTGAACAAACCACAGATGCCTCCCCGTCGCGCAAACCCCAACCCCAACAACATCAACCCGGAAATGCAGCAAATGATGAATGCTCAAACACAGCTTATGCAGATGATGACAACATTCATCCAAAACCAGAATAACAACAACAACAATAACCCCAACAACAACAACAACAACAACAACCCTCCGGGCTTTGATATGCTCACCAGATTTCTGCGTTTGAGACCAGCTAAGTTCTCGGGGACAACTAATCCCATGGTGGCCAATGACTGGCTACGTTCTGTAAACAAGGACTTAGTGACCGTGGGCTGAACGGACGCTGAAAAGGTCAGATTTGCAGCGCATCTGCTGGAAGGGCCAGCCGCCACATGGTGGGACAACTTCCAAATCACCACTCCTATAGATGAGGTGACTTGGGCTATCTTTGAAGATGGCTTTCGCACTGCTCATATCTCATCAGGAATAATGAGCCTGAAAAAGAAGGAGTTCCACAATCTGAAGCAGCGCCACCGCAGCGTGGCTGAATACATAGAAGAGTTCAACAATCTGGCACGCTATGCACCAGATGAGGTTGACACAGATGCCAAAAGAAAGGAAAAGTTTCTGGAAGGCTTGAATGATGAGCTAAACTTACAGTTGTCTGTGGCATATGTTCCAACTTATCAGTCTCTGTGTGACAAGGCTGCTATTTTGGAGAATAAAATGAAGCAAGTCGAGAGTAGGAAGAGGAAACACTCCGACAAGCACAACTCGGGATCGTCTCACAAACGATCTCACTATGATGACAGTGGAAGCTCAGGATCCCATAAGCATGGGAAATTCAACAAGCACCACAACCACAACCGTCATGACAACAAGCACCGCAGTCATGACAATGACAAGTACAAGAACCACAAGAGTGGAAATAAGAGCCACCATAGTGGTAATGGTAGCGGAAGTGGAAGTCAGCCTGCTAAAAGGGACATCAGTCAGGTTGAGTGCTTCAAATGCAAGAAGATGGGACACTATGCAAATGAGTGCCCCGAAAAAAAAGTTGAAGGACCTGTCAAGCCCAACCCTTTCCAGAAAGGTCAGGTGAACCACATTAATGTGGAGGAGGTCTATGAGGAACCTGACGCTGTTGCCGGTAAGTTCAGACTCAATTCCATTCCAGCATTTGTACTCTTTGATACTGGTGCATCTCATTCATTCATATCAAGAGCATTTGTTGAAAGAAATGAACTACCGGTAGAAACTATTGGGTGTCCTATAAGAGTAAGTTCTCCTGGTGGAGAAATGATAGTGAATTCAGGATGCCATGACCTAGTCATAGAATTTGGGAAGTATAAGTTTCCCGTTAACTTGATAATATTAAACTCCCAAGGTTTGGATGTCATTCTGGGAATGGACTGGATGACTAAGTACAAAGGAGTGATAGATTGTGCCAGCCATACTGTCTCACTCACAACTCCGGAAAATAAAAGGATCAGATTCAAGACCAGCTTTGGAGCAAAGAGGAGTATGCTAAATTCTCTTAAGGGGGTTAGAATGGACAGTGTGCCAACTGTGTGTGAGTATCCGGATGTATTTCCGGAATAGTTGCCAGGAATGCCACCAGATAGGGATGTGGAGTTTCTGATAGATTTACTACCAGGTTCTGGACCAATAGCAAAGAGACCATATAAAATGTCAGTTGATGAACTGAAGGAGCTCAAGAAGCAACTAGGAGAACAGTTGCAGAAAGGATTTATCCAACCAAGTTCTTCATCTTGGGGAGCCCCAGTTTTGTTCGTGGAGAAGAAAGATAGAACCCAAAGGTTATGCATAGATTACCGTTCACTCAACGAGGTAACTATCAAAAACAAATATCCTTTGCCAAGAATCAATGACTTGTTTGATCAGCTTGAAGGAGCATGTGTGTTCTCAAAAATTGATCTCCGGTCAGGCTATTTTCAACTCAAGATAAGGGAGCAAGACATACCTAAAACAGAATTCACCACAAGATATGGATTGTATGAGTACATCGTAATGCCTTTTGGCTTAACCAATGCTCCCGCATACTTCATGAATATGATGAACAAAGTGTTCATGGAATTCCTTGACAAGTTTGTTGTCGTTTTCATCGATGACATCTTAGTCTACTCCAAGAGCAAAGAAGAACATGAAGGACACTTGCGTTTGATACTCGAGAAGTTGAGAGAGCATAAGCTTTATGCCAAATTCAGCAAGTGTGAGTTCTGGTTAGAAGAAGTTGGTTTTCTTGGCCATGTTATGACAAAGGATGGTGTGGCAGTTGATCCTGCTAAAGTTTCAGCTGTGACGGAATGGGAATCTCCCAAGAACGTGAAAGAAGTTCGTAGTTTCCTTGGCTTAGCAGGTTACTACAGAAGATTCATTGAGAATTTCTCAAAGGTTGCTAAGCCCATGACTGAATTGTTAAAGAAAGACAAGAAGTTTGCTTGGTCTGAAGGTTGTGAAGTCAGATTCCAAGAATTAAAGAAGAGACTAGTGACAGCACCAGTTCTATGTCTGCCAGATTTGGAAAAGGATTTCCAAGTATATTGTGATGCGTCTCATCAAGGTTTGGGTGCCGTACTTATGCAAGACGGTAAAGTTGTGGCTTATGCCTCGAGACAACTCAAAACTCATGAAGTAAACTACCCTACTCATGATTTAGAGTTAGCCTCTGTCGTACATGCACTCAAAACATGGAGACATTACCTTTTGGGAAAGCGTTGTGAAGTGTTCACGGATCATAAAAGTTTGAAGTATATTTTCACCCAGAAGGAAATCAATATGAGACAAAGAAGATGGTTAGAGCTTATCAAGGATTATGACTTAAGTTTACAATACCACCCCGGTAAAGCAAATGTTGTAGCGGATGCTCTAAGTCGTAAGGTATTTGTAAATGGCCTTACCAAAGGAGAATTTCCAGATGATTTGTGTAATCAATTCAAAGAACTCAGATTGGAGATTGTGCCTGAAGGACATCTCATGTCTTTGGATGTTCAACCCACTTTGTTGGATAAGATCCGAGAAGCTCAGAAGACCGATAAGGAAATTGAAGAGATTAAGAAAAATATTGGTCTAGGGAAAGCTAAGAATTTCCACGAAGACGAACAGGGTACATTATGGCATGGGAAACGTATCTGTGATCCACAAGATCCGGAGTTACGGAAACTGATTTTGCAAGAAGCGCACAACTCTTCGTATTCTATTCATCCGGGTAACACCAAAATGTACATGGACATGAAGGAAAGATTTTGGTGGAACAATCTCAAGAGAGACATCGCCGAACATATTGCTTTGTGTGATGTATGTAGTAGAGTAAAGGCGGAGCATCAGAAACCAGCAGGTTTGCTTCAACCACTACCTATTCCTGATTGGAAATGGGACAAGATTGGTATGGATTTCATTACCGGATTACCAAGGACCAGATCAGGATATGATTCCATATGGGTAGTAGTGGATCGCTTAACTAAAGTGGCTCATTTTATACCCGTAAAGACAACCTATACAAGTGCCAAGTTAGCTAAAATCTACATGAGTAGAATTGTATGCCTTCACGGTGTGCCTAAGAGTATTGTGTCCGATAGGGGAACCCAATTCACTTCCCATTTTTGGAGACAGCTACATGAGTCATTGGGAACGAGGTTGGAATTCAGTACTGCTTTTCATCCTCAAACCGATGGACAAACAAAAAGGACTAATCAAATTCTGGAAGACATGTTGAGGGCATGTGCCCTAGATTATGGAGCAAGTTGGGATGAAAGTCTGCCTTACGCAGAATTTTCTTATAACAACAGCTATCAAGCCAGCATTGAGATGGCACCGTTTGAGTTTCTCTACGGAAGAAAATGTACCACCCCATTGTTATGGAATGGTGTGGGAGAAAGGAGTTTATTCGGGCCAGATCTTATCCAAGAAGCCGAAGAGAAAGTCAAATTGGTTAAGGACAGGTTGAAGATAGCACAGTCCCGACAGAAAAGCTACGCAGATCCTAAGCGTAGAGAAGTCACCTACGAAGTTGGTGATAGAGCCTACCTTAGAGTATCACCACTCCGTGGAGTGAAAAGATTCGGAGTCAAAGGAAAGTTGGCACCAAGATATGTTGGGCCATTCAAGATTCTGAGTCACAAAGGAGAAGTTGCTTATGAAATTGAACTGCCAGCATCTCTATCAGCAGTCCATAATGTATTTCATGTGAGTCAGCTTAAGAAATGTCACCCAGAAATGGAAGAATCTTCTTTGAGGGATACCATACCTTTGGAAGAAGTTCAACTAGAAAGTGATCTCACTTATGAAGAAAAGCCTATCAAGATTCTTGAGACTGTAGAAAGAGTCACGAGAACAAAAACTATCAAGTTTTGCAAAGTGCAATGGAACCATCATACCGAAGAGAAAGCAACATGGGAAAGAGAAGATGATCTTCGGAAAGACCACCCTCACCTATTTGCTAGCCAATCCGAATCTCGAGGGCGAGATTCACCTTAAGGGGGTTAGATTTGTAACATCCCTAAAATCATGATTTCAAAGTTTGCATATCATTCATGCATGCATATAGATTTGAGATCAAGTTTCAAACTCATTTCAGAAAAACAGAAACACATTGTGCTATGATTTTATGAGAGCAGATTTAAACCAAATGGCTATCCCCATTTGAAAGTTTGTTTTTTTTAACCAAGTTTGTTGCCTTCTATGAGGATAGGTTTGAGTGTATAATTTAAACCAAGTCATTCAAATTGGAAATGATTTCAAAAAAACCATTTTTCAAATTTTGCAAACCAAGTGCCTAGTCTCTGTTATTTTTGATCTCCAAGCTTGACCAAGCCTTTGTTAAGCAACAACTTGCTTTTATGCCTATATTGGAGACTACTGTACCCTGCAAAAACCCTAGAAGGATTTGAATTCAAAAAGAGTTTGAATTCAATTCAAAACCATTCCTGAAAATCGAAATAGAAAAAGAAAAGGAGCAAACAAAAGAAAAGGGCCAGGCGCCAGGAATCTAGCCCAGCATCGGAACAAGACCAACTAGCCCACCCGGGGCATTACTTTTTCTTCCGCACGCGCGAGCACACCCACTCAGCCGCTGACAGCCATACCCCACACCCCATCTGTTTATTTCACTGCCAAGCGGGCCCCATCCACGTCAGCTTCGTCTTCCCCTGATTCCGCGCACGACCTCCGCCGCTGCCCGTTGCTGCACTGATTTTGCGAGCTTAATTGGCATTGATGCAGCGAGCGTTTCTTGTCGAGCCTCTGGCTATAAGATCCCCCATCCTCACGACCATTTCCCCCCAAACAATTCTGCCTTCACGCCACCAGGCTGCCCACAACTCGCACGACGCTGCCGTTGTTCCGACGACCGCGCCGGCGAATTCCGGTGAGTTCCGTGCTCCCCTCTGTCACTCGTTCATGCTATCAAGATCAGCGAGTCCTTACGCACCTATTGACACATCTCATTTGCCCTCGCATGACCCGTAGATCCAGCAACGTCGACGACAGGCCGCCACCGTCCTCTGTACGAACTCCGGCGACCTCCCTCCGTAAGTAGCCACCGCCCCTTGCCCTCTGACTAGTACGCCTAGAATCTCCATCGTTGTGCGCATCTAACGGTACCCTTATTTTGGCTTAGCGCGATGAGGAACCTCGCCAACGTCGACGACTGACCGTGCCCGACGTCTGGCTCTACTCCGACGAGCAATCCTCGCCGTGTCCGCGCGCCCCTCGACGAACCAACGCCACCTCGAGCTTCAGCACGCCACTGCGGTCCTGGTAAGCGCCTCCTTTCTTCCCCGGGCGACCTAGAGCGCTAGCACCACCGCAGTCAGACGCGCCGCCGCCTGTCGCCGCCGCTAGCGCCACTCGTTTCTGGTTAGGAGTTTTTTAGCCGTCAGATCTGGATCCTACGCGTAGAAATAGTTCACTTAACGAAGGGTATGGACAGATCTGAGCCGTGCAGCGTTAGTTAGATCCAACGGCACAGAAGGGTGATCTGGTGCGAACCAGTACGCGCCAGTAATATCGCGACGCGTGGCTAGGGTTAGATTTAAAAACAGAATTCAAACCAGATTTTGATCCAAATTTCAAATGGTTATAACTTTTGATTCCCACGTTAGATTTTTGCAAATTTTATACCGTTGGAATCAGTGAGTCAAGCCCTTTCTGAATCTACAATGTGTTTAACAAAAAGTATCTGTTAAAATGACTTTGTGTGCAGAAACATATTTAGGTCTATTTTGAGCATAGATTTAGTTTAGTAATTTGTATTAGTGCTAAATAAGTTTAGTTAGCAAACTTTGTGACTTGTTATGTTTCTGTATCATGCACTTGCTTGGTAGAGTTTTCAAAATCATCACTTAGTGATTTCTTGCATGCATGCATTCATATTTTTGCTTGTATATAAATTGTGTGTAATTGTATGCTACAAATTTTTGTGTAGATTTTGCTAGTGACTGTGATTGTGAAGAGTGCTACTCTCCCCATTACCAAGGCAAGTGATACTTCATGATATTTCCATTCCCTTTATTTTGGATAAGCATTAGAGTTATTTTTGCTAAGTCTTGCATGCTACTTTTGCCAAATGCTATGATGGGAAATCCTATGTAGTTGTAGAAATATAGAATTGCTAGGGAATTTTCCTAAGTTAAGTTACTATGCCATGCTTAGCCTAGCTAATAGAAAACAAGGGTTGGTAAAGTATGTACATGCTATGTTGAAAATAATTCTAAGTCTTATGGACTTATGCTTTTCCTAATAAAACAACTAAGTCAATGAACCTCCTGGGTGGAATGGGACTTGAATTGGTGGTTTTTGGTTGAGTGGTTACACAAGGCCATGGATATGGCTTGTGAATCTCACTTGTGGTATGCCACCCAGGCACAAAGGGATTTGGAGGCCAAGTGTTGAGAAAGCTTACAGTGCAACCACTTGGCAATATGGGCTCTGCCTTGATCATATAGGTTGCTAGAACTTAGTCATTTGGACAGTTGGTGGTAGTGGGATGATAGGTTGGAACGCGTCCATTTGGCTAAGGGAAGGCTTCTGAAAGGTCCTGTCTTGGGAAACCAAGTCTGGTGGGGAAAGTGCACAACCTCTGTAGATGGAAAATCTAAGTACTTAGCCATGTCCATGGCAATGGACAAATTGAGCATCAAGACATGGAAGCTACAAGAATCTCATCACTCCAACTTCTAAGTAAAACTTGTGGGTGAACAAGGGTGAAGGACCCCAATGTCTATTGGTGGTTTCTTGGGAAGTTTTTGATAAAGAAAAACTTAGTGATTTCAACTAATAGGGAAAACCTATTTTCAAGCAAAGCAAGCCAAGCTACACTTAGCCAAAATGCATATAGTAATTTAGTCCACTTAAAATTTACTAAGGTATCACTTGCCAATACTATTCCAAAGTATTGACCCACTGTGGCTGTAACTTGTGATGTTGCAGGTTACTCCGATGATGAGTAGGAGTCATGAGTCTACACTCAACATGCTTGCCTGTGGCACATGAAGATGAAGACTTGTGTTTATTTACTTATTCCAAAACTCTTGTATTAGGCCTGTGGCCATGAGTTGTAAAAGACTATGTTTTTTTTCTCTGGAATGGATGTAATAAATGACCTTTGTATCTGTGTACTTCATCTTAAACTGTGGATGCTAGCATTGATCCAGGGACTAGCATTGCAATCACAGGGATCCTTTTTCCTTTACAAAGGAGGGATCTTACAATATGGTAAAGTTTATGTTCTCATATTTGATGAGAATTTACAAAAGGTTCGAGACACTAGTTGTCCTAATCCTCCAAAAGGTATTGGAGAGCAACATTATACTCACGATTCACCGTAATAAGCTAAAGTAGCTTGATCATGAATAGTTCAATGATAAGGATGAATATTTGATGTAGATGAAATGTTTACTACACTAAAAGATTACTAAAGAATGGAATTTGAAAGAACACCAAACATTTGATGATGGTAATCACTTCAAAGTGCAAGTCCAAAGACATTGATATTTAACTATACATGCTTTGGACTATGTGTCATGTGTATGACTCCACTATTGATATTGATAGATTCTTTTGAAAAGAAAAGGAAATGCTGAAAGAGAAATCTAAGAAATATTTGGCAGAAAAGAAAAGACTAGAATTGTTCAGCTTAGGTATATAGATGATAATACATGTTATGGCAATATTCTTTGCTTGTTAAACAATGTAGTTCTTAAGTATTGGATACTGAATTTGTTGGTGTGAATCGTCATATGAAACAACATCTCATGAACTACAATGGCCTAAGTAACTAGCAAAAGAATATGTGATGATCTTCATCGAGAACAAATAAAAGGTTGTTGTGTTGCTCGTTGACATCAAAGCTTGCCTTCAAGATTTGTTTTATCAGGTATTTTGAGAACAAAAGTTTGTTCAAATAATTTCTGTATTCCATGAAAGATGGATGATATACAAGTCTACTTGGAGAAATCACATCCATAAAACTAGTGCTAAAAATGTCGAAATAAAATTGATTGAAAGATCACTTAAGAAGTGACATCACCGTTTAAATTATATTGGAAAACATGAAGAAACTCCATGTGGATGGAATTTTGGAGTCTTTTGATTTTGATCAAATAACGCTTGTGAAACTTTCTTAGGGATAATTAAAACTCCGTTCATAGGCCAAATGTGAACGAATGACTAGCTTATTGGAACTTATACATATAGATGTATGAAGCCCATTATGTTTAGTCGAGAGCGATGGATTTCAACTTCATATGCTTTCTCTGAAAATTTGAGTGAATATATGAATATTTACTTAATGAGGATGAAGTGTGAAAATTTTGAAAAGTTCAAAAACTTTCAAGATGAAGTGCAAAATCAATGTAACAAGAAAATAAAGAATTTATGATGATCATAAAGGAAGATATTTGAGTTACAAGTTTAGCATAAACACCTAATATTTGTGGAACCGTTCCATGTATTTGCATTTCTAGAAACACCATATGAGTATGGAGTGTTTGAGATATGTAATGAAACCTTGTTTGACATGGTAAGATCAAAGGTGTAATATATAAAAATGCCATTATATTTTAAAGATTAAAAGCTTTAGAGACTACCGCTTTTTCACTGAAAAGATGTAAGGTTCCCAACCTTTAATAAGGTAGAGATCCCTGTGTTTACAATGCTAGTCCCTGGATCAATAGCTAGCATCCACAGTTAAGATGTAATATCAAGAAACAAAGGTCATAATACAACTTTACAACCAGGAATAAAATAATTTATTACATCTTACATAGCTCATTTGACTATCACATTACAATGCAGCAGAATATAACAATAGCATGGGGTCCTTCATCTTCAAAGTGCCACAGGCAGACATGTTGGTTGTAGACTTGTAATCCTAATCAATAAACTTCACTAACATCAAACAAACCTGCAACATAACAAGTTACAGCCACAAGGGTCAATACATTTGAATTGTATTGGCAAGTGATACTATGGTAGTATAGTGGAGTCTATCATCTATATGCATTTGGCTAAGTGGAGCTTAGGTTTGCTTTGATCAAAATAGATTTTCCTTACCATTTGAAAACACTAAGTTTTTGTTTGTCAAAAATCACCCAAGGCATCTCCCAATAGAAATTGGTGATCCTTCAACCCTTGTTCAACCACAAGATTTTAACTTAGAAATTGGGATGAGGAGATTCTTGATAGCTTCCATGTCTTGATGCTCAAATTGTCCTTTACCAGGGACATGGCTAAGTACTTAGATTTTACACTCTGCAGAGGTGGTGCAATTTCCCCACAAGACTTGGTTTCACCAAGACAAGATCTTTCAGAAGCCTTCCCTTAGACCAGAATGGACGCGTTCCAACCTATCATCCCCTACCACAACTGTCCATTTGGCTAAGTTATTGCAACCTATATGATCCAGGCAGAGCCCATAATGCCAAGTGGCTGCACTTGAAGCTTCTCCACATTTGACATCTCAAATATCTTTGTTCCTGGGTGGCCATCCACAAGTGAGATACACAAGGTAAACCATAGAAATGGGCCTTGTGAACCACTCAACACAAACCATTCCTTCCATTCCACCCAGGTGATTCATTCACTTAGTTGTTTTATTAAACAAAAACACAAGTCCTTGACTTAGAAATATTCCATAACATGAATATAATCCACCCTTGTTTTATACTAGCTAAGCTAAGCATGATAGTAGTAGGAATCTTAACTTAGGAAATTCTACTAAGGTTTCATCTACTAGGATTTCCCATGGCATAGTTTATACTTAGCAAAATTCTATGCAAGTCCTACTTAGAAATATCACTAATGCATAGTGAAAAAAATGGGACCAAAAGTATGAAGCATCACTTGACTTTTTGGTAGAGAATATAAGTTCACTCCTTGATCTTGCAATGTTCACACTCTTCAAATTCCACTACAATCAATCAAGCAAGCAATATTTCAATCTACCATTCAAGCAACATCACATAAAATAATAGAAACAAAACAATGCATGCAATCATGGCAAAGATTGTTTTATTTGGAAAAGTGGTTCCTAATGGGTTATAAACATTCTAAAACACGTATTGGTCACTTTATAAAAGTGGCAAAACCATTTGCAAAAATATTTTACTTATAAACCATTTTTAAACCAAATCATTATTTTATGTGGTTGAAAATGCCTTTATCAAAGTAACTTTATAGGGTTCACCAAATACATTTTTAAATCATAAAACTAGGTGCTTAGGGTCAGAGAGTTTAAATCAAAACATTTCCCAAAGATTTTCCTCCAAAAAGTATTTTTAACATATAACAACATTTTTATTTGACTAGAAATGGTCTAAAACAAAGATTTATTCTTTTGCTTCACAGATTATGTTTTTGAACCACAAATTTATTTCTATGGTCAGTAGGTTCAAAACAAACCATTTGCCAAAGGTTTTATCTCAAAAATCATTTTAGAACAAATTTTATATTCTAAATATGCCTACATAAGTTTCTGCAAAAACAACCATTTTATCAGAAACAAATTACTAAACAAAGGGCATGGTTGGGTAGGATTTTTATTTCTCATTCCATTGATATATAATTTTCAAAATTTGGACATGTGGTTTGAAAGTTATGAATTTTACAAAATTGAACAACAAATAGATCAAATCTGTTTTTATTAAAACAGATAGGGCCATGTGGCGTGTTGCTATTCGTCTAAACCGCTTCGTGCGGATCGTGCAACGAGGGGCGTTAGATTATAAAAAAATCATGTGGCTCATATGCCAACTTACCCCTTCGGGTTAAATTCTATCCTAGCCACTAGATCAAAATCGAACGGTGCACAACACGCTTGCCATCGAGTGGCGGCGCTGGCGGCGGCATGTCTAGTGGCGGTGGTTTGGTGAATCTAGGAAGCGAGGAGAGGAACGGAGGGGCTCACCGGGTTCGCAGGGTCGTGGTGATGCTCAAGGTGGTGGTAGCTCGTCGAGGGGCGAACGGTGGTGACGGATCGCTCGCCGGAGGTCTGCCTGGCGTCGGGTTCGCTCGGCCATTGTCGGGGACGTTGCTACAGGGCACGGGAGAGGGAACAGAGGGTGTTGTTAGACGCGTAGGAGAGTGGGGAGTACGGGAGCATCAAAGAGAGGGGGTGGCGTGGTCGGATGTTACCAGTAGAGCTCGTCGGAGTAGAGGCAGATGGTGGCAATGCTCGGTGGTCGACATTGTCAACGCTGTCGAGCGCGCGGGGGCGAGCTGGCGCTACGGGGAGGTTCGCCAGGAGATGGGGAGCAAGTGAGCGTGCAGTGGGAGGTGAGGGGCGGCGGATACTGGCCGGAATCGATGTAAATGCTCGCCGGAGACAGTGACGACGCCTGGAGAAATTCTTCCAGCCTAGGGGCAGAGAGTGTGTGACGTCTGAGGGGGAAAGAGAGAGGGGACATGGGCGGTTATGAGGGCGTCATTGCAACGAGGAATTAATTGGCCATTTACGCGTATTAACACTGCGAAATCAACGCAGAAACAACGAGAGGTTTGGGGGAGGAACGTGTCGCGCTGGGGAAGATGCTGAGGTGGCGATGGGGTCCACCTGACGGTTAAAGAGAAAAAGGGGAAAGTGGTTCCAGCTCGTCAGTGGGTTTGCGGGTTCCTTTTGCGGTGAGAAAACTTTTCTCGGGAGAGAGGGAGAGGTGGCTGCTGGGCCTAGACTGGGCTTTGCCGAGCTGGGCTGTTTTTGTTTATTTTTTGTACCGATTCTTTTTCCCTTTTCCATTTCTATTAAATCTGTTTTGTTTTTGTTTAATTATTTCAAACATCAACTGATTTCAAACCTCAACCAAAATTTGTGTAGATTCAAATACTTATTAATAGTTCATTTCAGAGTCAAAATTAGATTATTTCTTTTATTCTTTTAGGGTCTTTTAATTATTTAAAAGTAGGCCCATGCATTTAAATTCAATTAATATCAAACATATTTTAAACCCTTATTTAATTTCAATTCTCACAAAACCTTTTCAGTAGGTTTATTTATTTAATAGGGTGTCAAATAATTTACCTTGACTTATTTGGAAAATGATTTATTAATCATTTTTAATTTGGGTACTTATCCTTTATTCTCATGAAATTAAATATAGTTTTAATTCCATAAATTTTATTTGGAAGTTTTCTTTGATCTTATTTAAGTTAATCAAACAACTTTTATTCCACTTGGGTAAATTCCAAATATTATTTTCCCACGACTTATTTAACCATTTCTTAATAGTGATTTTATCTTTATTCAAAATAAAAATAGAATTTGGTTAATGCCACTTTATTTCATTTGGAAAATTCTTTATCTATTTATTTTATTTGGATTTGGAATATAATCATTCCATTTGCTTATGGTCTTGGCCAAGTTTTATTTTGGTCTTTAAATATTCCTCATTTAATAATTTCTTTCTTTATCTTATAAAATCCTTATCTTTTTATTTATAGATCCAAACTTGGTGATTCCAATTTGTAAAAAGTTATTTTATTTATACTTTTAAATATATTTAGGATTATTTGCTCACTATTTGGTATGGATTTATATATAGATGCTTTATTAGCTTTGGAAATTTAATTTCCTTATCTTATTAAATTCATCAGATTTTATCTATGGCTCCAAATTAAGTGAATCCAATTCATATGGTTTTATGATATTTCTAGTAGTCATTCTTGATCAATTTGAAATGTTTGTTTGACCAATTTTTATATGGATCAAATCCATGGTCTTAGGGATAACTTGAAAATGATTTTCTTCCATTAGGGTTTTAGAGTTTTGGTTTATTCTCCAAGTGTTTAAATTTCAAGATGAATTTTATGAGGAATGCATTCCACTTGATTTGAAATTAGTTAGATTCAAACATTAACCAAAGTTTGTTCAAGATGGGATTTTAATTTCCATTTAGAAACAAAAGTTTCTTTTCACCCTAAATTTCAACAATTATTTATTTTGTTTATTTATTTTTCACATAACAAGATTTGGAAAATCTTGGGATGTGACAGGCTACCACCCTTAAAATAAATCTCGTCCCGAGATTTGGGAAGGCTAGGGTTACAAGTTGGCTCAAAGCAACTAGGGTACTACCACCCTTGAAAATTTTCCAACTAGATTACTTCTTGGCTTGCTTGGAATCTTGTGGAAACCTCTCTGGGCAAACATCTGCATAGTGTCCTTTGTTTCCACACTTGAAACATGTGACAAGGCTGAGATCCTTCATAGGCTTTATCTTGTGCTTCATCTTTTCTGGACAATTGCTTGCATAATGTCCTTGATTACCACAGTTGTAGCATGTGACAAGATTGAGTTCCTCACGTATCTTCTGTGGACAAGTTGATACATAATGGCCTAGCTCTTTGCAGTTGTTGCACCACACTTGGTTAATTTCCTTATACTTCTTCTTCTTCTCTGGACATTCATTGGCATAGTGTCCCATCTCTTTGCAATGGCAACACTGCACTTGACTTTTGTCCTTCTTTTTCTTGGGTTTCTCCAAAGCTAGGAGTGCTTCTAGTTCATGCTCTTCATATCTTAGCTCAAAGGTGGGAAAGTTTCCTAGTCTCCTTGTCATTTTACTTGGATAATACATATGTCTCCTCTTTGGTTCACCAAATTGAGTCATATTGCATGGAGGTGCAAGCTGAGATTTTCCTTTGTCTTCATCCTTCTTGGTAGAAGTTGTTCTCTCATGGAAGTCTGCAATCAGTTGTTGCACTCCACCTTGTTTCCTTTGTTGAACTATGGAGTAGATGGGGCATTGGATAGGGACATGATTATTTCCTTCACATAGGAAACAAGTAGCTTGAGATGTGGGGCATTGGTCAGTTGGATGTTTCTCTTCACAATTGGGGCATTGATCTTCATGCTCTTTGGAAGTGTGGTCCTTGTCTCCACAAATATTGCAAGCTTGGGTTCCTTCTAGAATATCATCCTTGTCATCCATGTTGTCACAAACTCCTTGGGAAGAGTTGTCTCCCATGTTGATCATTTGATCTGTCACCTTATGCAACAATTGGGTTTGGGTTTCCAAAAACCTTTGCATGGTTGGATCTACCTCACTGGTGTTGGCTAAAAATTGAGCTGTCACTTGGTTCAACTGGGTTTGGGTTACTATGAGTTCCCTCATGTTGATCTCTTGGTTGTTGTTGTTGTCATCATCCTTGATGTTGGGGTTTCTTGGAGTAGTCATCTGTTTGGGTTGGATTGGGATTAGAATAGGCAAAAGATTTCTAAGGAAATAATTCTAATCACTCATATCTCAATTCACACAAGCAATGAGCAGCAATCACAAACAAACATTCCACTCAAACAACAAGTTTCAAGCATACTTATAGGCAACAAATATTTTGTTACACCACATAAGTTGGTGAATTTGGTTTGATCTAAATATGGTGGTCCAACTATATGTTTCACTTGAAATCATTCTATCCTTCTTGGTGGATTCTTCTTGAATGAGATCATGGTTTCCTTGGGAAAATTCTTGTGTCTTGGTCACAAAAACTTCAAAGGTGATGATGATTCCTAAGTTGTGTTTCCTTAGTCTTCAAGTCTTGAGCAATATTTCCTATCTCACTTGTAGTCCTTAGTGATATCCAAGTTGAAGTCCGTGTTGAGAATAAGGTTGAAATCACTTGAGTTGGTGGAGTCCTTTGCTCATGTTGAAGTCTTTGCTCATGGTGAAGTCTTTGGCCATGGGGTAGGCTTTGTCCATCAAATTTGAAATAGAAGAGATGTAGAATCAAAACCAAAAATGGTTGAGGAAAGAGTTTACAAGATTGTTTGTAAATAAGTTTTGGAACAAATACAACTCCTATTTTTCTAAGGGTTTTGTCCAATCCTAGGGTTACAATCCTACAGGAAACACAATGCTCTGATACCATCTGTAAGGTTCCCAACCTTTAATAAGGTAGAGATCCCTGTGTTTACAATGCTAGTCCCTGGATCAATAGCTAGCATCCACAGTTAAGATGTAATATCAAGAAACAAAGGTCATAATACAACTTTACAACCAGGAATAAAATAATTTATTACATCTTACATAGCTCATTTGACTATCACATTACAATGCAGCAGAATATAACAATAGCATGGGGTCCTTCATCTTCAAAGTGCCACAGTCAGACATGTTGGTTGTAGACTTGTAATCCTAATCAATAAACTTCACTAACATCAAACAAACCTGCAACATAACAAGTTACAGCCACAAGGGTCAATACATTTGAATTGTATTGGCAAGTGATACTATGGTAGTATAGTGGAGTCTATCATCTATATGCATTTGGCTAAGTGGAGCTTAGGTTTGCTTTGATCAAAATAGATTTTCCTTACCATTTGAAAACACTAAGTTTTTGTTTGTCAAAAATCACCCAAGGCATCTCCCAATAGAAATTGGTGATCCTTCAACCCTTGTTCAACCACAAGATTTTAACTTAGAAATTGGGATGAGGAGATTCTTGATAGCTTCCATGTCTTGATGCTCAAATTGTCCTTTACCAGGGACATGGCTAAGTACTTAGATTTTACACTCTGCAGAGGTGGTGCAATTTCCCCACAAGACTTGGTTTCACCAAGACAAGATCTTTCAGAAGCCTTCCCTTAGACCAGAATGGACGCGTTCCAACCTATCATCCCCTACCACAACTGTCCATTTGGCTAAGTTATTGCAACCTATATGATCCAGGCAGAGCCCATAATGCCAAGTGGCTGCACTTGAAGCTTCTCAACATTTGACATCTCAAATCTCTTTGTTCCTGGGTGGCCATCCACAAGTGATATACACAAGGTAAACCATAGAAATGGGCCTTGTGAACCACTCAACACAAACCATTCCTTCCATTCCACCCAGGTGATTCATTCACTTAGTTGTTTTATTAAACAAAAACACAAGTCCTTGACTTAGAAATATTCCATAGCATGAATATAATCCACCCTTGTTTTATACTAGCTAAGCTAAGCATGATAGTAGTATGAATCTTAACTTAGGAAATTCTACTAAGGTTTCATCTACTAGGATTTCCCATGGCATAGTTTATACTTAGCAAAATTCTATGCAAGTCCTACTTAGAAATATCACTAATGCATAGTGAAAATAATGGGACCAAAAGCATGAAGCATCACTTGCCTTTTTGGTAGAGAATATAAGTTCACTCCTTGATCTTGCAATGTTCACACTCTTCAAATTCCACTACAATCAATCAAGCAAGCAATATTTCAATCTACCATTCAAGCAACATCACATAAAATAATAGAAACAAAACAATGCATGCAATCATGCCAAAGATTGTTTTATTTGGAAAAGTGGTTCCTAATGGGTTATAAAAATTCTAAAACACCTATTGGTCACTTTATAAAAGTGGCAAAACCATTTGCAAAAATATTTTACTTATAAACCATTTTTAAACCAAATCATTATTTTATGTGGTTGAAAATGCCTTTATCAAAGTAACAATCTTTATAGGGTTCACCAAATACATTATTAAATCATAAAACTTGGTGCTTAGGGTCAGAGAGTTTAAATCAAAACATTTCCCAAAGATTTTCCTCCAAAAAGTATTTTTAACATATAACAACATTTTTATTTGACTAGAAATGGTCTAAAACAAAGATTTATTCTTTTGCTTCACAAAATATGTTTTTGAACCACAAATTGATTTCTATGGTCAGTAGGTTCAAAACAAACCATTTTCCAAAGGTTTTATCTCAAAAATAATTTTAGAACAAATTTTATATTCTAAATATGCCTACATAAGTTTCTGCAAAAACAACCATTTTATCAGAAACAAATTACTAAACAAAGGGCATGGTTGGGTAGGATTTGCCTTGATGATTCCATTGATAGATAATTTGCAAAATTTGGACGTGTGGTTTGAAAGTTATGAATTTTACAAAATTGAACAACAAATAGATCAAATCTGTTCTTATTAAAACAGACAGGGCCACATGGCGTGTTGCTATTCGTCTGTACCGCTTCGTGCAGATCGTGCAACGAGGGGCGTTAGATTTTAAACAGATGTGCGGCTCAGATGCCAACTTACCCCTTCGGGTTAAATTCTATCCTAGCCGCTAGATCAAAATCGAACGGTGCACAGCACGCTTGCCATCGAGTGGCCGCGCTAGTGGCGGCAGGTGGAGGCAGCGTGTCTGGTGGCGGTGGTTTGGTGAATCTAGGAAGCGAGGAGAGGAACGGAGGGGCTCACCGGGTTCGCGGGGTCGTGGTGATGCTCAAGGTGGTGGTAGCTCGTGAAGGGGCGCACGGTGGTGATGGTAATCGCTCGCCGGAGGTCTACCTGGCGTCGGGTTCGCTCGGCCATTGTCGGGGACGTTGCTACAGGGCACCGGAGAGGGAACAGAGGGTGCTGTTGACGCGTAGGAGAGTGGGGAGTACGGGAGCATCAAAGAGAGGGGGCAGTGCGGTCGGATGTTACCAGTAGAGCTCGTCGGAGTAGAGGCAGATGGTGGCGATGCTCGGTGGTCGACGTTGCCGACACTATGGAGCGCGCAGGGGTGAGCTGGCGCTACGGGGAGGTTCGCCAGGAGATGGGGAGCAAGTGAGCGTGCAGTGGGAGGTGAGGGGTGGCGGATACTGGCCGGAATCGATGTAAATGCTCGCGGGAGACAGTGGCGGCACCTGGAGAAATTCTTCCAGCCTAGGGGCGGAGAGTGTGTGACGTCTGAGGGGGAAAGAGAGAGGGGACATGGGCGGTTATGAGGGCGTCGTTGCAGCGAGGAATTAATCGGCCATTTACGCGTATTAACACTGCGAAATCAACGCATAAACGACGAGAGGTTTGGGGGAGGAACGTGTCGCGCTGGGGAAGACGCTGAGGTGGCGATGGGGTCCACCTGACGGTTAAAGAGAAAAGGGGAAAGTGGGTCCAGCTTGTCAGTGGGTTTGCGGGTTCCTTCTGCGGTGAGAAAAACTTTTCGGGGGAGAGAGGGAGAGGTGGCTGCTGGGCCTGGACTACGCTTTGCCGAGCTGGGCTATTTTTGTTTATTTTTTGTACCGATTCTTATTCCCTTTTCCATTTCTATTAAATCTGTTTTGTTTTTGTTTAATTATTTCAAACATCAATTGATTTCAAACCTCAACCAAAATTTGTGTAGATTCAAATACTGATTAATAGTTCATTTTAGAGTCAAACTTAGATTATTTCTTTTATTCTTTTAGGGTCTTTTAATTATTTAAAAGTAGGCCCATGCATTTAAATTCAATTAATATAAAACATATTTTAAACCCTTATTTAATTTCAATTATCACAAAACCTTTTCAGTAGGTTTATTTATTTAATAGGGTGTCAAATAATTTACCTTGACTTATTTGGAAAATGATTTATTAATCATTTTTAATTTGGGTACTTGTCCTTTATTCTCATGAAATTAAATATAGTTTTAATTCCATAAATTTTATTTGGAAGTTTTCTTTGATATTATTTAAGTTAATCAAACAACTTTTATTCCACTTGGGTAAATTCCAAATATTATTTTCCCATGACTTATTTAACCATTTCTTAATAGTGATTTTATCTTTATTCAAAATAAAAATAGAATTTGGTTAATGCCACTTTACTTCATTTGGAAAATTCTTTATCTATTTATTTTATTTGGATTTGGAATATAATCATTCCATTTGCTTATGGTCTTGGCCAAGTTTTAATTTGGTCTTTAAATTTTTCTCATTTAATAATTTCTTTCTTTATCTTATAAAATCCTTATCTTTTTATTTATAGATCCAAACTTGGTGATTCCAATTTGTAAAAACTTATTTTATTTATCCTTTTAAATATATTTAGGATTATTTGCTCACTATTCTGTATGGATTTATAGATATATGCTTTATTAGCTTTGGAAATTTAATTTCCTTATCTTATTAAATTCATAAGATTTTATCTATGGCTCCAAATTAAGTGAATCCAATTCATATGGTTTTATGATATTTATAATAGTCATTCTTGATCAATTTGAAATGTTTGTTTGACCAATTTTTATATGGATCAAATCCATGGTCTTAGGGATAACTTGAAAATGATTTTCTTCCATTAGGGTTTTAGAGTTTTGGTTTATTCTCCAAGTGTTTAAATTTCAAGATGCATTTTATGAGGAATGCATTCCACTTGATTTGAATTTAGTTAGATTCAAACATTAACCAAAGTTTGTTCAAGATGGGATTTTAATTTCCATTTAGAAACAAAAGTTTCTTTTCACCCTAAATTTATACAATTATATATTTTGTTTATTTATTTTTCACATAACAAGATTTGGAAAATCTTGGGATGTGACAAAAGAGCTCCATCATGATCCGTTGAAATGACATCATATAAAGTTATGGTTTGGGATAAAACCCAAGTTGTCCTTTCTTAAACATTGGTTAGATATGCATAAGTAGATGTTTGCAACAAAATTTGGATGAACATGTCATTGTATGTTATTTCGAATAACCGTTAAGTGATCCTCCATAACACCAAAGACAAAAGTGTTTGTCGCTTAGAACGTCAAATTTCTTAAAGGAGGAATTTTTTGTGAAAAGTTAAGTGGGAGGAGAATAGAACTTTGATAAGGTTAAAAGAACCTTAGCTATATGTGCTGAGTTGCGCAGCACCGGAAAGTGTTCTGGAGGCAGCAACAATGCTCATGGCTCACGTGCCTCAAAGGTTTTGGTCACGAAGGTATAATTTCCTATTGAACCTAGTACGTCGGGTAAACAATCAAATACCAAGATTTGAGAGTTATATCATTATTTGAAAATGATGAATCGACTACATGCAAAGAAGCGATGATGGGACCTGACTCCGTCAAATGGCTTTAAGCCATAGAATCCATGATAGTTCCATAAACGATAAATCAAGCTTTGAACTTGGAAGACCCTCTGGAAAGGTGTAAAAACCTTACAGTCATATTTGGATCTATAAAGAAATATACATGGATGTTTCACATCTATGAAATAATTGACATGTCGGGAAAGAGTTCACGATAATGTTCAAGCTTCCATAGCGATATTTAGTCTAGACGGATTAATGTAGCAACCACTACATATAATTTTGTTATGTGGTAGTTGAAAAAACAAAACAAGTTCTTATAATATAATTGTTACCTAGGACGTGTGCATAACACGGTCCAAAGGGTTTTGTTAATTCAAAGGATGCTAAAAGTGTATGCAAACTTCAATGGTTGAAGTGAGCATCGTGGAGTTGGAATCTTCACCATGATGAAATTGTTAAAAGATTTTAAATTCACCAGAGACGATGAAGATGCTTGCATTTGCAAGAAATTAAATGGGAGCGCTAAGACATATTTCTAATACATTATGTGGAAGACATATTGTTGATTGGAAATGAGGTATCTTTTATTAACACATATTAAGAATTTCATCTCGATGAAAGACTTAGGAAAAACCCAAATATTTGGCATTAATATCTATATAGATAGATTGAGAAGCTAATATGGTTGTACCAAATGTACATAGATGAGATATTGAATGAGTTCAATATGGAAATGACAAGAAATGTTATTGCCACACGGAAAGGATTAAATCGAAATTCAAGTGTATCGACACTTGGTAAGTGAAACAAAGATTCAAGTATTGATTGATACTTGATGAATAAAGAGTATTTTTCAATCATACTGTGATATGTACAAATCCAGATATGTCCTATGCTCTAAATGTTATGAGCATATACTAGAATGATTCATAAGATGATCATTGGATGGTAGTCAGGATATTCTTATGATCTTTTGGAAGAACTAAGAATATATTATTTTGTAGAAGTGACAAATAGATGGTTAGTTCATTGTAAAAGTACTACATTGATACTAGTTTTGTCACAAAGTACAAATTAAGTTTATCTCAATCTAAACTAAGGGTGGCACAATATAATGGAAAGTAGTTCCATAATGTATTTGGATGAGTTCCAAAGTTAAGATATTGTGACAGATACTACAACAAAAGGATAAGTATATGACTGCTATTATAGCAGCAAAAGAGGGCATTTGTGTCAGGTAGTTTGTTGTCAAACTAGGTGTGGTTCATAGAGGGATAGTACTATGAAGATATATTGTACGGCAATATTATCAACATTTTTTAACCACAAGGAACTAAAGGTCTCACCAAATGACCAAATTTATACAAAGCCATCTCATTAGAGAATGTGTGATGCGTGGAGACGCAAAGACATGCAATTACACACGGACCTGTAAGTGTCGGATCCGAAGATCATTTGACCACTAGCAATAGTGTACGTACAACACCGGAAAGCCATAGGTGTTGAATACACAAAGATTTAAAACTAGATTATTGTCTCTAGTGCAAGTGGGAGACTGTTGGAGATATGCCCAAGAGGGAATAATAAAGTGGTTATTATCATATCTTCGTACTTATGATAAAATTTTACATACCATGCTATAATTATATTAATCGGAAATGTTAATACTTGTGTGATTTGTAAACATGTAAGAGTCCCTAGTAAAGCCTCTTGTTAAACTAGCCTATTGCTTAATATATGATCATGGTTTCCTTATCACAAACATTGACAGTTATTAACAACAAGGTCATATCATTAGGAGAATGATGTGATGGACATACTCCTATAGTTAAGAGTAGCATAAGATCAAGTCATTTAAATAGTTCACTTGCTATAAGCTTTCAAATACATAGTAACCTAAATCTTTCGACCATGAGATCATGTTAATCACCATCACCGGATGGATGCTTTGATGACATCAAACACCACTTCGTAACTGGGTGGTTATAAAGGTGGCATTGAGTATTCGGAAAGTATATGTTGAGGCACATGGATCAAGAGTGGGATTTGTCCATCCATGTGATGGATAGATATACTCTAGGCCCTCTCAGTGGAATGTCATCCAATTGGCTTGCAAGCATGTGACTGGCTCACGAGGGATCACATATCACATGAACGAGTAAAGAGTACTTATCAGTAACGAGGTTGAACTAGGTATGCAGAGATATCGACGACCAGACCTCGGATAAGTAAAATATCGCGAGACAAAGGGAAATTGGTATCGTATGTAAATGGTTCATTCAGTCACAAAGTAATCGTTGAAATATGTGGGAACAATATGAATTTCCATATTCCTCTATTGGTTATTGATCCAAGAAGAGTCTCGGTCATGTCTGCATAATTCACGAACCGTAGGGAGACACACTTAAGGGTTCGATGTTGTTTAGTAGATATGGAATGTAAGTAGGGAGACCAAATGTTGTTCGGAGTCTCAGATGGGATCCGGGATATCACGAGGAGATCTAGAATGGTCCGGAGAATAAGATTCATATAAGGAAAGTGCGATTCCGGAGTTCTGGAATGATTTCGGTGTTTTCACTGGAATGATCTAGAAGGGTCTAGAAGGTTCACCGGACCGGAAGGGGAAGGGTGCATGAATGTGTCATGACTAAGTGGAATGATTGCATCATGTCCTAGGTCACTTGGTTAGGCGTTTGAACGAAAGAAATTAAACTCCAAATTGAAAGTCAAAAGGAAAGTTTGAAAAGTCAAACTGGCACAATGTTTCCTGGTGGAGGAAGGAGAGAATCCTTCTCTCCCTCCACCACAAGCCTAGTAGGAGAGGGAGTTGGGGAAGGATTCAAACTGCCCTCTCCCAAGCTGCCCTCTCTCTCATAAATAGAGGGGAGGGGGTGCCCCAAGACACACCACAACCATCCTCTCCCCACACTGCCGCCAGCCGCCGCAGCGCCGCCGCCGCACCAAGTTGCTGTCGTCCTAGACGCCTCCGACCACCTCCTCCTATCCGGCTTCTAAAGCCTAGATCACCGGGGAAACCCTATTTCTCCACCATAACAAGCTCGGGCTTAGGCGAAGCCCTACGGGATTTTCCCTCTACTTATGACAAGGAACAAGGGAGAGGAAGGTCGTGAGGAGAGAACTACCATCCTCTGCTTCCTGATGGAACAAGGGAGAGGAAGGTCTTCATTGAGTACCGTATGTGTGACTGACTGCGGGAGCGCTACCGGAACGTGGCACTGGAAGGATCGTCTACGCGATCTTGAGATCGGAAAATGAACGACTACATCACCCACGAGAATCTGCTCTCGTTAACCGCTTTGGATCTTCGAGGGTTAGTACTCTATTAGCTCATTTCTATAATCTAGTAGATAGATCTTGGCCTGTGTGCGTTCACGCGATAGAATTTTTTGTTTTCCATGCTATGAACCCCTACAATTTGTCCATCCATATGACGAATAGATATACTCTAGGCCCTCTCGGTGGAATGTCATCCAATTGGCTTGCAAGCATGTGACTGGCTCACAAGGTATCACATATCACAGGAACGAGAAAAGAGTACTTGTCGGTAACGATGTTGAACTAGGTATGCAGAGATACCGACGATCAAACCTCGGATAAGTAAAGTATCATGAGACAAAGGGAAATAGATATCGTATGTAAATGGTTAATTCGATCATGAAGTAATTGTAGAAATATGTGGGAGACATATGAATTTCTAGATTCCTCTATTGGTTATTGATCGGAGAAGAGTCTCGATCATGTCTCCATAATTCACGAATCATAGGGAGACACACTTAAGGATTCGATGTTGTTTAGTAGATGTGGAAAGTGAGTAAAGAGACCGAATGTGGTTTAGAGTCTCGGATGGGATCCAGGATATCACGAGGAGATCCGGAATGGTCCAGAGAATAAGATTCGTATAAGGAAAGTCCATTTTCGGAGTTCGGGTATGGTTTCGGTGTTTTCACCGGAAAGTTCTAGAAGGGTCTAGAAGGTCCCCCAATCTGGAGTGGGAAAGGTACATGGATGTGTCATGACAAAGTGGAATGGTTGCATCATGTCCTAGGTCACTTGGCTGGGAAATGGGAAGAGATAAATCAAACTTTAGTTTGAAAAGTCAAACGCTAATTTGAAAAGGTCAAATCCCAACATTGCCTAGTGGAGGGAGGGAACGAATCCTACCTAAGGGAGGATTCCTCCCTCTCCCTTGCCGTTGGCCACAAGGTGGAGTTTGGGGAGGACTCCCCTCCCTAAACTGCCCCCTCTCATAAATAGAGGGGAGGGGGCGCCCCCTTGCACCCCACAACAAACCCTAGCCGCCAGCCTTGCTCCCACCAAGTCGCCGCCGTCTAAATCCTCCTCTAAAGAGCCGCCGACTAGCTAAACCCTAATTGCCAGCTACCTCTAAACCTCGGCCCTCTAAACCCTAGATCACCGGGGCTCTCTCTACTCCACCATACTTGCACCGGCTTAGGCGAAGCCCTGCGGGATCTCCCCTCTACTTCTGACACCAAGCCGTCGTGCTACCGGAATCGCGAGGAGAGATCTACAACCTCCTCTGCTTGCTGGAACAAGGGAGAGGATGGTATTCATCGAGTACCGAACGTGTGACCGACTGCGGGAGCGCTGCTAGAACACGGCACTGGAAGGATCGTCTACGCGATCTTGAGATCGGCAAGTGAACGACTACATCACCCACGAGAATCCGATCTCGTTAATCGCTTTGGATCTTCGAGGGTTAGTACTCTATCGACTTGTTGCTACAATCTATTAGATAGATCTTGGCTTGTGTGTGTTCATGCGGTAGAATTTTTTTTGTTTTCCATGCTATGAACCCCTATAGTGGTATCAGAGCCATGTCTATATGTAGATCTGTTGCACGAGTAGAACATAATGGTCGTTGTGGACGGCGGTGCTTTTATTATCAATTGCTTCTTGTCTACTTTGCATCTTGCGGGATGGTGGGATGAAGCGGCCCGGGCTAACCTTACATGACATCGTTCATGAGACTTTCTCCACGCTCGATGATACGCCGTAAACACATCTATAATTTTTGATGTTCCATGCTTGTTTAGTATCAACTTTGCTTTGCTTTGTCTACATTTTGAGGTATTTTTATATATTTTCTGGGACTAACCTATTAACAAGATGCCCCAGTGCCAGTTGCCTGTTTTCTGTTGTTTTTGGTTTCAGAAAAGCTTGTAAGGAAGTATTCTCGGAATTGGACAGGACGAAAGCCAAAGTCAATATTTCACTGAGGAGAACATGGAGTCTAGAGGAGAGACGAAGGGGCGACCTAGGGCGGACACACCCCCTAGGCGCGGGCCCACCCTAGCCACGCCCGGGTAGGGTGAGGTCCCCCTAGACTGACATGGTTATACCCCGCGGGTACACGATCTCAGCATACCTGGTCCATCCCAAGGAAGGCCCACGGCAAATATACGTCGGCCCATGAAGATTTTCGGGTGGCCAAGGCCCATGACGCCTTCGGATCCTTGGAGAGCAAGACTAGAGTTGATAGGAAATTCAAAGGGGTAAACCCTAGAACCTGTAACCGACTAGATCTGTGCCTGGGACCTGCCTAAGTCTATATAAATGCCAGGAGGGCACGACCTAGATCTCTCTCTCTCATACTTCCGCATACGCACCTTCACGCTAGATCGCATCTGCGCACCCCTGTAATCACCGGTTCCGCCGTAATCAAAGAGCAGATAAGCAGGAGTAGGGTTTTCCCTCCGGGGCCTGAACCTGGGTAAACCTCGTGTCCCGTATTGCTTGTTTGCTAACCGTTCCGCGATCTCCAGCATCCCCATCTTCTCCAAAACCCAAGTCCATAACAATGGGCATTGACGAAATCAAACCTCGTCATGGACGCCCTCCTGCCTCGCCTCTTCGCCTATAAGAGCCCCCTGATACCAAAACCCTAAACACCCGATCACATCTCCACGAAACAGTCCATAGCTGCCGCCACCATCGTTCCTAGATGGGGGGGGGGGGGTCTGAAGCTCTTCTCGGCACCCTACCAGAGGGGAGAGATCATCCCGGAGGCCTTCTTCATCACCATGCCAGCCTTCGGTATGATGCATGAGTAGTTCACCCTTGCAATATGGGTCCATACCGTAGCTAGATGGTTGTTTCTCCTCCTTTGTGCCATCATGTTTAGATCTTGTGAGCTCCATTCATGATCAAGATCATCTATTTGTAATCATGCATGTTGTGTTTGCGGGGATCCGATGGATATTGAGATTACTATGTCAGATTGATTAATGGTTTTGTCTTATTGATTCTATCATGTTTATGTTGTTTGTGATCTTGCATGCTCTCTGTTTCTACTAGCTATCTTGGCCAAGTAGATCCTAGTGACTCCAAGATTCTAGTGAGCTCCATTTCTAGGATTCCAAGTTGTTAGCATTACCTTGGAGTTGTTTCCTTGCTCCTACTGGTTTGATAACCTTGGTTTCACAACTGAGGGAAAACTTGCTGCTGTGCTCATCATACCTTCCTCTTGGGGTCTCCCAACGAAGCTCTACTACTGAGCCGCACCAAGACATTTTCTGGCACCGTTGACGGGAAATTAGGGACAGTTTCACAAGGGGAGTCTTTCACAACCATCCTCTTTACTTTGTTTTTGTTTTGCTTAGTTTATTTTGATTTGTTTTGCTTCCTATAACATCCTAGCATTAGAGCTTAGAAATAAGTTGAACTCAGATGTGTGCATTGCATTCATGCATATAAAATCCGAATAATTTTCACGCTCTTGATTAAAACTTGTCAAAGTTATTGAAGCTTCTCTTAACTTGATGGAATTGAAGTAGATCATCAAGTTGACTGCGATAAGTTTCAATAGGACCTTTGCTAAAACCTTATTTTGGGTAAACATGATTTGATCTAAGGGTAGATCAAATGCAATAAAACTAAACCACAACATATTATTTAATGATTAATATCAGATCCTTAAGTGATCATATCATAGTATTCATTGCAATAACTCCTGAATACTAAGTTAAGGATACAACTCAAGTAATAAGAATTTAATAACTAAATCTTGACCTATCTTAATCTCATGCATTTCTACCATGACTATCATGGCAATATCTAACCTTAACTCTTTAGTTATTGAGTAGGAAAGAAATCAAGTCAAGACCATTCACCACATATCTTTCTTTCCATATCAATTCCTATCATCTCTATTGAATCTTATTCTAATATCTGTTGTTCATCAATGTTGAGTAATCAACTGTTGATCTATCAAGTATTAACCTATTAATTCTTGATCTATCAACTTTTGTCCTTAACATAACATTCACTTTAAAGCCTTTAGTGAAAGAAGTAAGAAGAGGTAGGTGGTAATGCTAGTTTTAGACATCATCTATAGGATGGGAGTGTTTGAAGAGAATCAAATCAATATGATAATTGGTGGAGTTAACTCACTCTTGAATGGATAGAAGAGTTATCTGGAATATATATTTATATGGTAACAAAGAGGATTATAAGGATGAGTTCTAAAGATAGTTACCAGGAGTAATCCTATTGAATCAAGTAGGTATAGTCAATGAATAATATCTTCTATTCAGTAAGAGATACTGAGAAGATAATTATAATACAACTGTAATGTTGTATTGATGAAGCCTTGATTAGCCAAGTGAAAACGTAAGCCATAAATGATCAAAGTATAATAATGATCATGCTCAAGTCACTAAGAGCGAATGATTATATCATGTATAAGTGACATTGGTGGATATAACATGATTAAACCCTATAGATATGTTATCCTAGGTTAGTTATGATAAGTCATAATGGTATAATGAGAAGTTTGTGTATGAGTTACTAGAGATAAGTAGGATAAGATAGTATGATTAAGGTGAAGCTAGAGTATCATGGAGTTATTGGAGTAGTATTATTCCTATTAAAGGATAGTAAGCTTTTGAGGAAAGTAGGATTTGATATATACATCTATTGAAGTAATATTAGTGATGGATGGTAAAGGAAGTGCATGAATGAAGTTAACAGTAACTACTTGATGGACTAGAGGTTATCCTTAGTGGATTAGATGATATAACCAAGTATAGATATGAGTAGATTATGAAAAGCTTCAGTGACAAGCTTATGAGAATTATAAGTGAGATTACAAAGTAATTGTGAAGTAAGAGAGTAAACATTCAAGTGGACTTGGATTTATAATAAGTATCCTAGAGACGAGAGTTATCTCTATGAGATGATCATGTAGAGATTTAGTGTTAATCTCATTGGATTTCACAAATGGATTAAGAAGAAGAAAGTATTGATAAGAATATTCTTGTGAAGTAAAGCCCATCATGTTAACACATGATGATGGATATTAAGGAGTAGTATATCTAGGAAAGTAATTCCTCAAGTAAGAAACAATAATTATAAAGTATGGAAGATAGGAATTTTTGGTAAACACTCAACCTTAATTCTATAACCAAACATAATGTCCATTTCATATATTTGATCAATCATCTATGTCCACAGTGGCTTATAGTAATATTGTACTATAGCAGATCAATTGAGCATATCTTGCTATTACAAAACATTAAAATCTTATGTGCCTAGAAGATATAATTATCAATTATATCTTTTAAAACATTCAAAAGGATAGCCTTACTATTTTACTTTAGATGGCGATATCATTTTTGATCTCAAACATAAAGATAAGAGGTCTTAACATAAATTTGTATCCATGCCTATCCCAAGGATATAGGTATATCAAATATCCTAAAAATTATGGTAAACATTTATAATTTTAAACTCTAACTTATACTTCAATCATAATTATAAATGTATAATTAATGTCATAACCAAGATTATTAAAAACATTATTCACCTATTAGTGGAATTGGAATAATAGAAATTACCATTTTAAGGACCTTATTAATTAAATCATCTTATATAATGATTGCTATATAATAATAATATGGATATATTCTTTGCATGTCCTTAGCTATCTAAGACCATTATCATTGCATCCATTAAGAGGAAATAATAATCATTTTATAAGATCATAAAAAATCCTAAAACCCTAATGTCTATTTGTTCTATTTAATAAAAGAATCTCCCATATAATTATGAAAATTATAAATACAAAAATACATAGAGAGAAAACTAGTTATCATTAATCTCTGCATTATTCTAACAATTTCATAAAAGTTTTTAGTAGTTTATACCTTGTGAAGGTTAAATTTGAAATGAAATTGTGACATAGATAATAGAAAACATAAAAGAATTAGAAAAGAATAAAGGAAGAAGTAGCAGCCAAGTCTGGCCCATGGCCCATTCCTTCTCGCAACTATCCAACGCTCGCGTGCAGTCATAGAAGCATCATCGCTCGCTTCGCCGCAGCCCACACGGCCCAACACCAGGCCGCCAAAAGACCGTACCCCTTGTCGTGGGAATGCCCACGGCAGATGCTGCAATCGGCAGAGAGTAGTAGAACGAGGGGCAAGGGCGACCAGCCATCTGCGGTGCGATATGAGGGCAAAGACACAGGGTTTCACCCAGGTTTGGCCCCCCGGAGGGTAAATACCTACTCCTGCTAGATTGTATTGATGAGAGAGTACAAGGGCGAGCTCGGCGGCGAGTCGGAGGGGGTGTATGATGGAACATAAGCTCTATGCGTGCCCTAGGGAGGTTTATATAGAGTCACCTCGCTAGGGTTTACAGATCTACAACCGAGTTGGATAAGGACTCGGAGGGTGCTTGACCTAATCCGACTAGGCTTAGTTATGCTTCAAGGCTTCCATCTTCCAGTCGCCTAGCTTTGTGATCCAGTCGCCGTCCTGCAGGCCCACTCGCTGGAAATATGGGCCAGTAGGAAACATCTTGCCAGGTATACCCCACTCGGCATATACCCATCAGTAGTCCTCGAGGCCGTCGTTGATTCGTCACAGGTGTTCTTTGGCAGTCGGAGTATTCGGGTCCAATTTGTATGCCCAGTCGAATCAGCGATGGACTCCTTCAACGAAAGAAAGAATCCTTTAGCATGTTTCCCTGGTCGCAATAATGGCAACCAGTCGAATCACAGCTATGGCGAATAGGTCGGCGAGCATTCGAATCACAGTTATGGCGAATAGGTCGGCGAGCAGTCGAATCGTAGCTATGGCAAATGGGTCGGCGAGCAGTCGAATCGCTACGGCTGGAGGATCGAGTAGACGGAGTTGGACTGTCAATCTTGGTCAAACTAGCCGTTGGGTAATCCAACGGTAATATTGGTGTAATCACCGTGCGGTAACGGCTCCCCGTAAATGGCGGGTACCAACCACTATATATGGAGAGTGACGGGTAAAGGGCGATCATTCCCCGCATTTCCTTTGACTCCGCGTGTCTCCCAATCTTCCATTCCTTCAAAGCGACCCAGAGAGATTGTCGTGGTGGTGGCACGGCAGATGCCATGGGTAGGCTAAAGTATGGGGCCAATGGATGCTAGAGGGATCGAGGGAGGGAAGATGCAGTGATTTCTACACTAAACAGTTCTACAAATAAATCTCTATTCCTCTTCTCAATGAATACAAGTGCTCCTAGAGCTGTCTCATAGAGAGGAAGAACACTAGTACACGAGCCTTACGGCGTAGAATGAATCGATCCCCCCTCTAGAGCCCGCATCCCCCCTTATAAAGGGGTGCCTTGGTTCCTTCTAGGGCTGACGTGGCAAGCATATCCTTGGAATATGCTTGTCCCAATACGGTAACTCGGCGGCCTCCTTTATGTGTCCCCCTTCTATCGGCGGCAATGTTCCATAAACCCTCACATGCGTGCCTCGGGCTTCCTCACTGTCACCTCCGTGACGTTCGTCTGCCCTTCCGCTGCTCTGCTCCTTGTCCTTTGCGCTTGGCTCTGTCTAGATTCCTCCTAGCCAGTGACTAGGGTTTGACTATAGGCACCTCCTTCTCCTGCAAGCTTCGCGTTATTCGTCCTTGTCTCGCATAACTCGGCTTGGCCTTCACCTGTATTTGAATTAGTCAGAGTCACTCGGCCTACTTACTCCATATGTCGGCCGGATAAGGCGTCACTCATCCTATATTTGTCATGGCCCTGCTTATCTCGGCCGAATCTTACATGATTTGGCCGACACAATCAGTAGTTGGGCTTATGACGAGGGAAATTCCTTTCGGCTTTCCCCCGTCTTGAACCTATACGGGGTCACCCCCCCAACATTAGTCCCCGGTCTTGCCAGAAACCTCGACTGGGCCACATCAGTTTCCCGACATTCTTCTCTCTTTCTTTCCGATGTATTTCTTAACCATAATTCGTCACGCTCTTGCTCTTTTCGTCTTTTTACTTCTGTGGATTACTTTCCGAGCTACCCCTCCTCGAGGTGTTCGGGTGGCTTCCTAGGTAAGACTCGTCCTACGTGTCTCAGTCATCATTGTTTTGTAGTTTTTTGTTCCTCTATAGTGGTCGTTGACAATCTACAGTAATTACTGCGCCTGTCGCGCCGGTGCAGGGATGCCTCGAGTCCCGCATCGGTCATAGGGCCCAATCCCCTCCTGCGCTGTGTAGCCTGAGGTGTGGCTCCACTAGGTGTGCACGGTTTCACGATACACGCGATTATTTGGACATCGTGGCATAGCCACGATCCCACCATGGTTACCGTGGCGCGGTTATAAAGAGGGGATATGGGTTTGGGCAGTTCACTTTTCCCCTTCCGCTCCCCCTCATCTTCTTCCGCGCGCCGCCGCTCTTCTGCGCGTCCCGGTGCTTTCGCCATCGTCGTCCTCCTCGATGGTCACGCCGCCGTTCTCCGGTTCCTGCGACCTCACCGCCGTGCCCTCGTTCCGGTGCTCTCACCGGTGAGTTTTCCATCTGTACCGCCGCTAGGTCGCCGTGCTAGGAATCCCTGTTTTCTAGATTCCCCGTGGCGGTTCTTCTTATGTTCCGCTGCCGTGCTTGTTAGAACCACGATGGGGCCCTGCATCTCTAGGCCTCTCTCCGCCGCTAGTCTCTCCTCAGTCGACTCCTCCGACGAGCCTATGTCTAGTTCTGCTAGCGGATCCCTCGTTGAGGACGATGACTTTGCGTCCGGTCCAGAACGGGGTTCTTGGCAGGGTTCCAGCGTTACTCGTCGCGAAGTAGAGTTTTTGATTAAGACGCACCGGATTCCTGCCGAGGTAAGCTGTCGCTTGCCCGGCCAGGAATCCTCTCCCGTACTCAACGAAGGCGAGTAAGTAGTGTTCATGTCCCACTTTGCTCATGGGTTCGGCCTCCCCCTTAGCGATTTCGCCAGGGGGTTCCTTGATTACTTCGGCCTCCAGCCGCATCACCTGCCGGCCAATGCTATCGCCTCTTTGTCAGATTTTATCTCGGCTTCAGAGGGGTACTTTGGCCTTTGGCCCTCCGTACATGTTTGGTCCAAATTCTTCCAAATCCGATCTAATGTTGTGCCGGACAAATCTCTTCATCCTTTTGAGAAGTCTCTTACCCAATGCGGGGCTGCGTCCATTACACCTCGGAGAAACTCTGAGTTCCCCCGTGTCGCCGGCCTCGAGTCTTGTAAGAAATGGCATAGATCATTTTTCTATGTCAAAAATACTGGGAAGGAAGATAAGATTCGGCTCCCCGCTTTTCCTATCGGCCCCCCTTCCAAGAAGAATTGGAACTACAATCCTAGGAAGAGCCATGCTCTGGCCGAGGCATTTGACTCGACTTTTTGTCTTTCACAGAGCTCCTCTCTCCACAAAGCCTAGCGGTCCGAGTATGACGAGCCATACTACTCGGCAGCCTTCTCCTTCTCCTCCAGAAGATACTCGGGCTCCCAGTCCCTCTCATGTTGATTCTCCTCCTGCACTGACCCATATATCGCCTCGACGAGATGTGCCTATTGCCCCCACCGTTGTTGCCGACATAACCCCCACACCAGATCACCCGGTTGAGCCTATTGCCCCTGTCAAGACCACCGAGGTTTCTCCCCATGATCCTTTGAGCACTACGATCCCAGCTGCTACTCCAACTCCGACCGAGGATATCACCACCTCGGCCCCTTGGAAATTTTAGTTCCTCCTGCCCCCGAGGCCGTGACTCCTAGTGGTGAGGTTGCTGCCCCTGCCGAGGCCTCTACTAAAAGTAGGAAGCTTGTTGTTACTAAACCTTCGGCATCTCAGAAAGGGCCGGCTAGCTCTTCTCAGCCCAACATAGCTGATGCACTTCGCAAGGGGGCTTCCTCTGCTAAGCCTGGTGTCACCCCTGCTGCCGACACTCAACTTACTCTTCACAAGAGTCCGACGACGGTGGTGGTCACACAACGGGCCCGAGGTAAAGTGTTGAACCGCACTGAGAGCGGAAACAACCTCGGCTCTTTGGTGGAGTATGCCAATAACTGGAACGCCGCCGATCAACTTGAAGGCAATCCGAGTAGCCAACCATTTCAGCTTTCCGACATCAGCAGTCGCTTGCACATGGCTGCTAAGATTGTCCTTGATAGTGACAAGATGAATGAGGTAAGTGCTTTCGTTTATACTTTGTCTATCATTCAAATGGTATTATATACTGTTGGGGAGGTGACCCCGAATAGGGTCAAGACAGGGGAAAGACGAAAGGAGTCTCCCTTGTCATGAGCCGAGTTACTGTTTATATCGGCCGAGTCATGTAAGAGTCGGCCGAGCTAAGCAAGGTCATGACAACTATAGAATGATAAACACCTTATCCGGCAGACATACGAGTTAAGTCGGCCGAGTAAGTCTGACTAACTTGAATACAGGTGAAGGCCGAGCCGAGTTATGCGAGACAAGGCCGAGTAACACGAAGCTTGCAGGAGAAGGAGGCGCCTATAGTCAAACCCTAGTCTCTAGATAGGAAGAATCTAAACAGAGCCAAGCACAAAGGACAAGGAGAAGAGCAGCAGAAGGGCAGAAGAAGGTCACGGAGGTGACAGTCATGGAGCCCGAGGCGCGCAGGTGGGGCTCTCTGGAACATTGCCGTCCTTAGAAGGGGGACACGGAAAGAGGGTCGCCGAGTTACCATATTAGGACAAGCATATTCCTCGAATATGCTTGCCATGTCAGCCCTAGGAGGAACCAAGGCACCCCTTTATAAGCGGGTAAGCAGGCTCCTGAGAAGGGATCGATTCATTCTACGTCGTAAGGCTCGTGTAGTAGCTCTCTTCTTCCTGCAAACAGCTCGAGGAGCACTTGTGAACCCAAAGAAGAGAAATAAAGATCTGCATGTTAGTTGTTTGAGTGTAGAGATAACTACATCTTCCCTCCCCGGATCCCTCTAGCATCCATTGGCCCCATACTTTAGCCTACCCATGGCATCTGCCGTGCCACCACCACGACAGTTGGCGCCCACAATGGGGCCAGCAGTGAAGGGAATATGCCCTGAGAGGCAATAATAAAGTGTTTATTATGTGTATTCCAAGTATATGATAGACGTTTATTTTGCATGCTATAATTGTATTAATACGGAAACGTTAATACATGTGTGTTTAATAAACAAACAGAAAGTTCCTAGTTATGCCTCTCTCATAAACTAGCTCGTTGATTAACAAGATGATCAAGGTTTCCTGATCATGGACATTGGATGTTGTTAATAACGGGATCACAACATTAGTGTAATGATGTGATGAACACTCATCCGAAGTATAGCATTACGATCAAAGTCATTGAGTTTATATTGCTATAACAACTTACGAAGTGATCCTAATCCTTAGACCATGAGATCATGTCAATCACTAACACCGGAAGAGTTTCTTGATAACATCAAACGTCACACCGTAACAGGGTGATTATAAAGATGGATTCAGAACTAATAAAGTGTTATGTTGAGGCTCATGGATCAAGAGTGGAATTTGTTCATCCCGATGACGGATAGATATACTCTGGGCCCTCTCGGTGATATCACATTGATTAGCTTGCAAGCAAGTGATTTGATCACTAGAATGTTATATCACGGGAACGAGAAAAGAGTGCATGTCGGTAACGAGATCAAACTAGGTATGGAGATACCGATGATCGAATCTCGGACATGTAATATATCGTGAAACAAAGGGATTAAGATACTAGCGTAAAAGGTTCCGACGATCACAAGAAAGTCATCGTTGAATGTGTGGGAGTCAGTATGGGTCTCCAGATCCCGCTTCTGATTATTGATCCGAGAGGGGTCTCGATCATGTCCGCATTATTCACGAACCGTAGGGTGACACACTTAAGAGACACCGACATCCAATTGGAGCAAAAGTTTCATGCCGAAAAGAAAAGGAAAGCGCAGGAATTTATTTCACTAGACACCGAAACTGTTTCGGTTGAAATTGCTGAAACTGGTTCTGCATGTGAAATGGAATACTAGCAAGGGGTTTTATGTGAATGTTTGTTAATTAAAGTAATTAACAAAATTCTGAATAAATAAATAAAAGAGTTTTATTTAAATGAGAGCTTGCATTAAATTTGGTGGAAATTTAATGCATGTGAGTGGATTTTTGAGTGGAGGCTTTTTAATGGGAGTGGAGGCTTTTCATTTTGAGTGGGAGCTCCACCCACATGAATGTGGAAGAGGTGGGGGCAGCCCCATGGCTGGGCGCCATGCCCCTTGGGTGCCCCCCCCTCTCCCCTATAAAAGGCCCCCCTCTCCTCCTCTCACACCACACCTCCTCGTGAAGGATCTCTCTCCCCCTCTAGAATTTATTCCCCATGGTCTCGGACTAGCGAGATACATGTTCCCGGTGGCTATTCGGCAAGAAAGAGTTGTGCTTCCGCTGCATCGCTGGAGCGAGGAGGCGGAGGTTGCTCGGTTCCTCGAACGTGTGTGCGAGCACGGATGCGCTGCTGATTTGCGGCGCTAGGACTTCCTCTCGATCTTGAGATCGGCAAGAGATCGTCTACATCAACCACGAGTTGAACTCGTTAAGCTTTGTCGGTCTTCAAGGGTATGTTCTCTACGGATATACATCCGCCCGTTGTTTGTATCTAGTAGATGGATCTTGGTATATAGTTCACATCGTAGGAAAATTTTTGTTTTCTATGCTGCGAACCCTACAGTGGTATCAGAGCCGGATCTATGCGTAGATACTTTACACGGGTAGTACACATATGAGTATGTGGGCGATGATGATCATGTTGTTGCTCCTTTGTTGTAATTTTGGATATTGGTGGCATAGTGGGATGAAGCGGCCCGGACAAACTTTACATGTCCTCGCACATGAGACCTGTTCCACGCTTGACATGCAACTAGTTTGCATAAGTGGCTAGCGGGTGTCTGTCTCTCCTACTATAGTCAATATCTATTTTGCAAGCGAGTTGTCAACAATTTGATTATCCTCGTTGTGGTTCATGTTCGTAGGTAAGAACGGTTCTATCTCGAAAGCCCTAAGCCACGTAAAACTTGCAATGGATAAATTAGAGGCGTCTAGTTTAGATTGTTGCTGGGCTAGTGTTATGATATGGTAGTGTTGTAAGTAGAAGTATGAGATGATACTCTTACAACACACATAGCGTGTAAAATCCATAGACCTTGGATTTACACATATAGGTATGATAGTGATCATACCACGATGCACATGATAGAGATCATCTGCGGGAACCATATAATTTCACTAATAAACATATGATGTTTGATTACATCTTATATTGCTTGTTTAGCGCTTTGTTAAGCATAATAAGATGATCCCTCATTTAAATATCAAGATAAGAATGTGTTCTTCCTTTAGTATGCACCGATTATGTTTTCGTCGCTCCAAGACATCACGTGATGATCGGGTGTTCTTGGATCCACGACCATATTTCGGGTGTAAAACAGTTACACACGCAAATACTAAGGTTCTAACTTGGCGAGCCTAGCATGTACAGACATGGCCTCGGAACACAGACCGAAAGGTTAAGCATGAGTCATATAGTTGATATGATGCCCATTTGATGCTCGCCTTTGAAGCTATACCGACTCACGTGATGATCGGACTTGGTGTAGTGGATTTGGTTCATGTAGTCACCAAAAGGACACGAGGGATGTCGCTTTTGAGTGGGAGTTCATTCGTAATATAGATTAGTTGAACTCGATCTATCATACACTTAGTCTAAACTTTACAAATTCTGTTGTAGATGGCACCACCTGCTTTTAATTTCAATGCGTTCATGGAGAAAGAGAAACTAGCAACGAACGGTAGCAACTTTACTGAATGGGCCATGAATTTGAGGATTCTCCTCTCTGCTGCACAAAAGCAATATGTGCTAGAAGCGCCGTTAGGCCCCCCACCTTTTGATGATGCCCCTGACGAGGAGAAGAATGTCTATCAGACTCGTCAGGAGGACCACAACTTAGTTCATTGCGGCATATTGTATGGGCTAGAGCCGGAACTTCGAAAGCGTTTCGAAAACGGCAATGCATTTGATACAATGGGTGAGTTGAAAATGATTTTCGACACACATGCTGCTGTAGAGAGCTACGATGCTTCAGAAAAGTTCTTTAGCTGCATGATGGAAGAGCACAGCTCCGTTAGTGAGCATGTACTCAAGATGTCGGGTTACGCCGATAAGCTTGTGTCCTTGGGAATATCGATTCCCATTGACTTAGGCATCCATCGTGTTCTGCAGTCTCTGCCACCTAGCTATAAGAGCTTTGTGATGAACTATAATATGCAAGGCATGAAGAAGTCTCTCCCCGAGCTTCTGTCAATGCTTAAAACTGCAGAAGTGGAGATCAAAAAGGAACATCAAGTGTTGATGATCAATAGGAACACTGGTTTCAAGAAAGACAAGAAGGGAAAACGGAAGGGAAGTAAGGGCGGCAAGCCGGTTGCCGCGCCTGAAAAGAAACCCCGAGTTGGACCTAAGTCTGATTCCGAGTGCTACTATTGTAAGGGGACTGGCCATTGGAAGCGCAACTGCCCCAAGTATCTGGCAGACAAGAAGGCCGGCAAGGAAAACAAAGGTATATATGATATACATGTTATTGATGTGTACTTGACTAGTGCTCGCAGTAGCACCTGTGTATTTGATACCGGTTCAGTTGCTAATATTTGTAACTCGAATCAGGGGCTGCGGAACAAGAGACCGCTAGCAAGGGGTGAGGTCAAGATGCGTGTCGGCAATGGATCAAGTGTTGATGTGATCGCCGTCGGAACGCTGCCTCTCCACTTACCGTCGGGATTAGTTATAAACTTGAATAAATGTTATCTGGTGCCTGCACTGAGCATGAACATTGTATCTGGATCGTGTTTGATGCGAAGTGGTTATTCATTTAAATCCGAGAACAATGGTTGTTCCATTTATATGAATGAAATCTTTTATGGTCATGCACCGATGATGAATGGTTTATTTCTATTAGATCTCGATGATAATGTTACACATATTCATAATGTTGATGCTAAAAGGATTAAACTTAATGATGATATATCCGCATATATGTGGCACTGCCGTCTAGGTCATATTGGCGTTAAACGCATGAAGAAGCTCCATTCGGATGGACTTTTGGAATCACTTGATTATGAATCATTTGATACATGTGAGCCATGCCTTATGGGCAAGATGACTAGAACGCCGTTTTCCGGTTCAATGGAACGGGCGACAGATTTATTGGAAATCATACATTCTGATGTATGTGGTCCAATGAGTGTGTCGACGCGAGGTGGATATCGTTATTTTGTTACTTTCACGGATGATTTGAGTAGATACGGTTATATCTACTTGATGAAACACAAGTCTGAAACCTTTGAAAAGTTCAAGGAATTTCAGAATGAAGTGGAAAATCATCGTAATAGAAAGATCAAATTTCTACGGTCCGACCGTGGAGGTGAGTATCTAAGTTACGAGTTTAGCACTCACATGAAAGAGTGTGGAATTGTTTCACAACTCACACCTGCCGGAACACCACAGCGAAATGGTGTGTCGGAACGTCGTAATCGTACTTTATTAGATATGGTTCGATCTATGATGTCTCTGACAGACTTGCCGTTGTCATTTTGGGGTTATGCACTAGAAACTGCTGCATTCACTTTAAATCGGGCACCATCTAAATCCGTTGAAAAGACACCGTATGAATTGTGGTTTGGAAACAAACCTAAGCTGTCATTTCTTAAAGTTTGGGGATGCGATGTTTATGTGAAGAAACTTCAACCGGATAAACTCGAACCCAAAGCGGAAAAATGCGTCTTCATAGGATACCCTAAAGAAACTATTGGGTATTCCTTCTATCACAGATCCGAGGGCAAGGTTTTTGTTGCCAAGAATGGATCCTTTCTAGAGAAAGAGTTTCTCGCGAAAGGTGTGAGTAGTCGGAAGGTAGAACTCGAAGAGGTTGTGGAACCTTCTCTTCAAAGTATGGCGAGTAGCGCAGCGCCGGAAGTTGTTCCGGAGTTGGCTCCACCTGTTGAAGAGGGAACTAATGATAATGATCATGAAACTCCAAAAGAGAGTACTACCGAACCTCGCAGGTCAAACAGGACGCGTGCAGCTCCCGAGCTGTATGGAAATCCTGTCATGAATTTCATGGTTGATGAAAATGATGACCCTGTGACGTATGAAGAAGCGATGATGAGCCCAGATTCCAACAAATGGTTAGAAGCCATGAAATCCGAGATGGAATCCATGTATGAAAATCAAGTTTGGAACTTGGTGGAATTACCTCACGACCGAAAGGCCGTGGAGAACAAATGGATTTTCAAAAGGAAAACTGATGCTGATGGTAATGTGACCATCTATAAAGCTCGACTTGTCGCAAAGGGGTTTCGACAAATTCAAGGAGTTGACTACGATGAGACTTTCTCTCCCGTAGCGATGCTAAAGTCAGTTAGGATTATGTTAGCAATTGCTGCATATTTCGATTATGAAATATGGCAGATGGATGTCAAAACCGCGTTTCTCAATGGTAATATTGAAGAAGAGTTGTATATGATACAACCAAAGGGTTTTGTCGATCCTAAGGATGCTAACAAGGTGTGCAAGCTTCAGCGATCCATCTATGGATTGAAGCAAGCATCACGAAGTTGGAATCTCCGCTTTGATGAGGTGATCAAAGAGTTTGGATTTGTCCAAACTTATGGAGAAGCTTGTATTTACAAGAAAGTGAGTGGGAGCAATGTGGCATTTCTGATATTATATGTGGATGACATATTATTGATCGGAAATGATAAAGAACTTTTAAACAGTGTTAAAAGTTATCTAAACAGCAAATTTTCAATGAAGGACCTAGGTGAAGCGTCATACATATTAGGCATAAAGATCTATAGAGATAGATCTAGGCGCCTAATAGGGCTATCGCAAAGTACATACCTTGATAAGATTTTAAAGAAGTTTAAATGGACGGAAGTAAGAAGGGGTTCTTACCTATGTTGCAAGGCAAGACATTGAGTAAGACTCAAAGTCCGGCTTCGGCGGAAGAAAGAGAGATAATGGACAAAGTCCCCTATGCTTCAGCCATAGGCTCTATAATGTACGCCATGCTATGTACAAGACCGGATGTGGCACATGCTATTAGTTTGACTAGTAGGTACCAATCGGATCCAGGTTCGGAACACTGGATAGCGGTCAAGAATATCCTTAAGTACTTACGAAGAACTAAGGATATGTTTCTTGTATACGGAGGTGAAGAAGAGCTCGTCGCTAAGTGTTATGTCGATGCTAGCTTTGACACCGATCCGGATGACTCTAAGTCTCAATCCGGATACGTATTTCTCATGAATGGCGGAGCGGTTAGTTGGAGGAGTTCCAAACAACCTGTGGTAGCGGGATCAACAACGGAGGCCGAATATGTTGCTGCTTCAGAAGCGGCTCAGGAAGCAGTTTGGATGAAGGAGTTCATATCCGAACTAGGAGTTGTGGCAAACGCGTTGGACCCAATGGTGATCTATTGTGACAACAATGGTGCCATTGCCAATGCCAAAGAGCCAAGGTCTCACAAGCATTCCAAGCATATTAAGAGCCGGTTTCACTCCATCCGCGAGCATGTCAAGGATGGAGATATAAAGATTTGTAAAGTACATACGGATCTCAATGTAGCAGATCCGTTGACTAAAACTCTCCCTAGAGCAAAACATGATCAACACCAGAACTCAATGGGTGTTAGATTTATCACTATGTAACTAGATTATTGTCTCTAGTGCAAGTGGGAGACTGAAGGGAATATGCCCTGAGAGGCAATAATAAAGTGTTTATTATGTGTATTCCAAGTATATGATAGATGTTTATTTTGCATGCTATAATTATATTAATACGGAAACGTTAATACATGTGTGTTTAATAAACAAACAGAAAGTTCCTAGTTATGCCTCTCTCATAAACTAGCTCGTTGATTAACAAGATGATCAAGGTTTCCTGATCATGGACATTGGATGTTGTTAATAACGGGATCACAACATTAGTGTAATGATGTGATGAACACTCATCCGAAGTATAGCATTACGATCAAAGTCATTGAGTTTATATTGCTATAACAACTTACGAAGTGATCCTAATCCTTAGACCATGAGATCATGTCAATCACTAACACCGGAAGAGTTTCTTGATAACATCAAACGTCACACCGTAACAGGGTGATTATAAAGATGGATTCAGAACTAATAAAGTGTTATGTTGAGGCTCATGGATCAAGAGTGGAATTTGTTCATCCCGATGACGGATAGATATACTCTGGGCCCTCTCGGTGATATCACATTGATTAGCTTGCAAGCAAGTGATTTGATCACTAGAATGTTATATCACGGGAACGAGAAAAGAGTGCATGTCGGTAACGAGATCAAACTAGGTATGGAGATACCGATGATCGAATCTCGGACATGTAATATATCGTGAAACAAAGGGATTAAGATACTAGCGTAAAAGGTTCCGACGATCACAAGAAAGTCATCGTTGAATGTGTGGGAGTCAGTATGGGTCTCCAGATCCCGCTTCTGATTATTGATCCGAGAGGGGTCTCGATCATGTCCGCATTATTCACGAACCGTAGGGTGACACACTTAAGAGACACCGACATCCAATTGGAGCAAAAGTTTCATGCCGAAAAGAAAAGGAAAGCGCAGGAATTTATTTCACTAGACACCGAAACTGTTTCGGTTGAAATTGCTGAAACTGGTTCTGCATGTGAAATGGAATACTAGCAAGGGGTTTTATGTGAATGTTTGTTAATTAAAGTAATTAACAAAATTCTGAATAAATAAATAAAAGAGTTTTATTTAAATGAGAGCTTGCATTAAATTTGGTGGAAATTTAATGCATGTGAGTGGATTTTTGAGTGGAGGCTTTTTAATGGGAGTGGAGGCTTTTCATTTTGAGTGGGAGCTCCACCCACATGAATGTGGAAGAGGTGGGGGCAGCCCCATGGCTGGGCGCCATGCCCCTTGGGTGCCCCCCCCTCCCCTATAAAAGGCCCCCCTCTCCTCCTCTCACACCACACCTCCTCGTGAAGGATCTCTCTCCCCCTCTAGAATTTATTCCCCATGGTCTCGGACTAGCGAGATACATGTTCCCGGTGGCTATTCGGCAAGAAAGAGTTGTGCTTCCGCTGCATCGCTGGAGCGAGGAGGCGGAGGTTGCTCGGTGCCTCGAACGTGTGTGCGAGCACGGATGCGCTGCTGATTTGCGGCGCTAGGACTTCCTCTCGATCTTGAGATCGGCAAGAGATCGTCTACATCAACCACGAGTTGAACTCGTTAAGCTTTGTCGGTCTTCAAGGGTATGTTCTCTACGGATATACATCCGCCCGTTGTTTGTATCTAGTAGATGGATCTTGGTATATAGTTCACATCGTAGGAAAATTTTTGTTTTCTATGCTGCGAACCCTACAAGCAGCGGTGCTAGCTGGAGTCAAGATCCGGACGGAAAACTTCATTCATACCGGCGAGCGTGTTGTCTCTGGTTTATTCCAGAGATCTGATATCTGGGACTACGTCAGCGATAACACATGCAGCTTCAGGAGAAAAGCTCCACCGCGCAACGACGTTTTTATCAACTTGGGCATGCACCATAACTATGTCGGTGTCGACACCTCCTGCGTTTATCCTCACCTAGTTATTGATGCAGGAGAGCCTCCCCTCAGTGTTGCGAACGGTCCGCGTGGAGCACGCCCCGTTGGTAGCGTCGAGGTGATGGTCGCAGCCGGGGCACAGACGACAGCAGCAGGCACCGGATCAAGCAAGGAACCGGCGGCGGGAGGACAAGTGACCACAAAGCAAGCAGCTCCACAGCCCACCGAGGTAGATCCGTCAGCAGCCAAGTCAGCCGAGGTGCAGGAGACAACCCCAAAGGCAGCAAGGGTAAGATGGCCACCTCTGGAAAGACCAGAAAATATTCTCCAGGAAACTATAGATAATCTGACCATGCCTGTAGCGCCGATACTTGATCCGGCTAATGCTCAGGCTGAATTATAAGAGACTAGGTAGAAAGTACTGATAGAGGCAAAAAAGGTGTCGGCCTTGCGAGAGTATGCCAAGGCAAATAAACTAGATGTTGCCCCCGAGCGGGTAGATGAATTACGATTGAGAGGAAAAAACCTCATGAATGATATCGACAAAGAGCATGAGACTCATAAGGCAGATTCAGTTGATCTAGGCTTGCCGTGGTATAGCACCCCGGCAAAGAACCTAAGGGTGACAAATGCCGCTGCATTGAAGTTAGAAGGATTAACCGGCGAAGCCCGGCAGAAACAACAAGAAAGAGTGAATGAGCTGGTACGCATTACGACCCAGCAGAATGAAGAAATGCTTAGGGCTGACCCGGCAAGACCGGGAGCCTTGCGTATGGTTCATTCGGCTAGAGCAGCGCCCGCCCTATCAGTGGAAACCGCATCCTCACCCAGAAACAACGCGCGAAAAGATAGAGCAGTAACTTCAGGAAAAAGAAATAAGCAAATTGTTCCATATGATCCGGCAGGAGCCGGAAAAGTTAATGAGAACAGAGGCAATGGGAGCCGAGGTAACAATGGCGAAAGAAACCCCGGCCGTGCCAACAAAGGCAATGGAAGCCGAGGTAATGGAGACCTCGGAAGAGGAAATCATGAGAACAATGACCCGGCGAAAGGAAGGAGAGACCCACCGCCCAATCCTCAGCTGAGGTATGAACCTCGGCAAGAGCGAGAAGTGAGACCTGCTCACCATAATCAGGCAAACGAGAGGTACAATGATGGTTACTCAGATATGGAGTATGCAGGGCATGGTGGAAATAACCATTATGGAATACATGAAAGAATCATTTACAGAAACTTGCCGTCAAATGATGCAAGATTAAAACTGGACAAGTTGTACCGGTCTGAGTTGTTAGAGGAGCAGGGTCCGCCTGGTCCGGCGTGTTTTGGACCTTGTATCATGGGCGAGCCACCAGTGCCAAACTTTCAGCTGGCAAGGGGCACGAAAACATACAATGGGAGCACCAAACCACATGATTGGTTGATTGACTATGCTACTGCAGTAAAGATAGCTAGTGGAAACTTGCGATGGGCGGTAAGATATGTCCCGCAAATGCTGGAAGGACCAGCCAGAGTATGGATAAACAATCTGCCAGCAGGCAGTATCAACTGTTGGCTAGATTTTGAAGAGATGTTTGTCAGCAACTTCACCAGTACTTACAAAAGACCAAACAGGCCACAACAGCTTGCTATGTGCAAGCAGAGGCCGAATGAGACAGATAGAGAATTCTTGACACGATGGTGTAACCTCAGAAACTCGTGTGAAGGAGTTATAGAATCTCAAGCGATAGCTTGGTTCGCTCAAAGCTGCCGATATGGCAGTGTTTTCTGGCAGAGGTTGCAAAGAGATATGCCGACCACCTTGGCAGAAACCATCAGGATAGCAGATTCATATGCTTTGGGGGATCCGACACAACCAGAACTGATGTCGGCAGAACATCGAGAGCATCAGGATCAATAATGCAAGAGATGCAGCCGGATCATCGAGGCACAACGAATTCAGAGGTAGAAGAGATGAAAGACCGAAGTACAGATATGCATCCAATCAGGTGGCAGTGGTAGTGCAAGATCAGCCGAGTCACGGAAACCGTTAGCGGCAAAAAAATGGTCCTCAGCAGTGGACGCCAAGGAACGAACGGAAGAGACAGTGGAAACTAGAACAGAAGAAGCAGTGGCAGGAAAGTCCGAAATACACGTTTGAGTCCATGTTGGATCAACCGTGTAAGTTCCATACTCCAAATCCGGCCAAGCCGGCTAATCATACGACTCGGCAGTGTGCTTGGATAAAAACACAATGGGGAACCCGACGAGCATGCAAGCACCTCCTCATCAAGCGCATCAACAGCATCAGCCACAGATAACCGGAGCAAATGCGCAGTAGTTAATGTTACCCCCACCTCCTCCGAGGTATGATAACTCGGACCAGAGAGATGCAGTGCATCAAGTGATAAATCAAGGTCAGGATGGAAGGGCAAACCCTGGAAATAATGGACGTAATGATTACAGAGAGCATCATCAATCATATTGTGTGTTCACAATAGAACAGCAAGACAGGCAAAGTGTACAACGCCGGCATATGGAGGTAAATGCGGTTATGCCGGCGGTACCAAGATATGTGCCTTGGTCAGATCAGGAAATAACCTGGAGCATAAAGGATCACCCGAAAATAATGCCGAATCCAGGGTCGTACGCGCTCGTACTAGATCCGATATTTGTAGGGCCTAGCATTAATATGAAATTTTCAAAAGTACTCATTGATAATGGGAGCAGTATCAATATCATGTACAAAGATACGATGCATAAACTCGGAATAGCGTAGAATATGCTGCAATCCACAAGAACCACGTTCCATGGAATAGTGCCGGGACTTTCGTGCGAACCCATTGGGAAAGTCCAAGTAGATGTATTATTCGGCACAAGGGAGAATTGCAGAGCAGAAAATTTGGAGTTTGAAGTGGTGGACCTAGAAAGTTGCTATCATGCTTTACTCGGACGGTCGGCATTGGCCAAATTCATGAGCAGCTGCCACATCACTTACTTGAAAATGAAGTTACCCGGACCACAAGGGGTGATAACAGTAGCAGGAGATTACAGGAAGTCGATGGAATGTGCCTCTGCCGGATCAAACCTGGCCGAGTCATTGGTGATTGCAAGAGAAAAAAGAAGGATTCAGGAGGCAGCGGCTCTCGCTCAGTCAGCACAGCTGAATATGCCAGTATTAGCTAACCCACATGGAAGTGTTTCTTTCCAGCCGACTAAGGAGACAAAAAAGGTCCAGATAGATGAGCAGTTCCCAGAGCGCACCATCACGATTGGTGTCGGCCTAGATGCCAAATAGGAAGGCGAGCTCACCAACTTCCTCCGTGAGAATCGGGATATCTTTGCCTGGTCAACTCAAGACCTGCAAGGTGTGCCGAGGGAGTTGGCTGAGCACTCTTTGCATGTAAGGCCAAGAGCAAGGCCGGTGAAGAAACCTCTCCGCCGTTTCACCGAAGACAGGAGAAAAATAATAGGGGATGAGATAGCTCGGCTCCTCGCGGCCGGGTTCATCATGGAAGTGCTTCATCCGGATTGGCTATCAAATCCGGTATTAGTAGAAAAGAAAAAGGATGACCCAAATGTAGCCGTCGTATGGCGAATGTGTATTGATTACGCGAACCTAAACAAGGCGTGTCCCAAAGATCCTTTTCCTTTACCTAGGATAGATCAATTCATTGATTCGACCGCTAGTTGTGAGCTGTTGTCATTTGTAGACGCGTATTCTGGTTTCCACCAGATACCATTAAATCCGGCCGATCAAATAAAGACTGCGTTTATTACCCCGTACGGGGCTTATTGCTATCGCACCATGCCATTCGGCCTGCGTAATGAAGGGGCAACATACCAGAGATGCATGCAAAAGTGTCTACATGACCAGATAGGAAAAATGTACAAGTATATGTAGACGACGTGGTTATAAAAACCAAAGAGAGCAAAACGCTCCTGGATGATATTCGACAGACATTCGCAAACTTGAGAAGGTTCCGAATGAAGCTAAACCCGAAAAAATGCACCTTTGGTGTGTCGTTTGGAAAATTACTCGGTTTCCTTGTATCCAGCCGAGGTATAGAGGCAAATCCAACTAAAATCCGAGCAGTGGAGAAAATGGAATTACCGAGGTGTCTAAATGATGTACAAAAATTCACCGGCTGCCTGGCCTCGCTGAGTCGATTTGTATGTCGGCTGGGGGAAAAGGCATTACCTCTATATCAATTGATGAAAAAGTCTGATAAGTTTATTTGGACACCGCAAGCAGATAATGCGTTTCATGAATTAAAAAAGATGTTAGTTACAGCACCAATCTTGGCCTCTCCACTGTCAAAAGAACCTATGTTACTTTATGTAGATGCCACTAACAGAGTGGTAAGTGTGCTGGTTGTCGTGGAATGAAATGAAGGTGGTAAGTCGATACAAAGGCCGGTATATTACCTAAGTGAAGTACTATCAGCCTCAAAACAGAACTACCCGCACTACCAAAAGATGGCTTATGGAGTATACATGTCGGCGAAAAAGCTTAAACATTACTTCGAAGAACATCCGATAAAAGTGATTTGTGAAGCGCCCATAGCCGAGATATTGAGCAACAAAGATGCAAGTGGACGAATAGCAAAATGGGCAATCGAGTTATCACCTTATGCTCCGCAATTCGATAGGCGAGATGCAATCAAATCTTAGGCGGTGGCCGACTTGTTTGTGGATTGGGCCGAGGTACAATATGAGCCACCATTACCAGATCCAAATTATTGGACAATGCATTTTGACGGATCCAAGCTGAGAAATGGCTTGGGAGCAGTAATAGGGTTAACTTCGCCGAAAAGAGATCAGCTGAAATATGTGCTGCAAATACATTTTGCCGCGTCAAACAATGTAGGCGAGTATGAAGCACTCGTCCACGGGTTAAAGGTGGCAAAAAAGATCGGTATACGTCGGATCCTATGCTATGGGGATTCAGATCTAGTAGTGCAGCAAGTATCAGGCAATTGGGACGCATTAGATGCGAATATGGCCCTATATAGATTGCATGTGAAAAAATCAGTGGATACTTCGATGGATGTGAGTTTCATCATATACCTCGGGCAGAAAATGATGCTGCAGACACGCTGTCAAAACTCGGATCAACTAGGCAATCAATTCCCCCGGGTATCGCCCTAGAGCACCTGAGAAAACCATCGATAACACCATCACCAGAATACGAGTCCATTCATATCTCGGTAGAATCAAGAGAAGGTAGTATGCCAATGGAAATTGACAAAGAATGCAACCCAGAATTTCCGAAAGTGAACCCGGCCATCACACGAATGAATATAGAGAAATCCGAAGCTGTTATGTCGGCGGAAAATATGGAAATAGATAGTGAAATTATCCCAGAGAAAATCATGCCGACATGGGCGCAACCCATATTTTCCTTCCTTAGGGACGCAATCTTGCTGAGTAATGAGGTACTGGCTAGACAGACAGTAAGAAGAGCAAAAGCTTATACAATCATAAACAATGAGTTGTATAAAAGAAGCGTCACAAGCGTGCTGCAAAGATGTGTTGACTCGACAGAAGGCCAGGAAATACTCCTAGATATACATCAGGGAGAATGCGGGCATCACGCCTCGTCCAGAGCTTTAGTGGCCAAAGCATTTAGGCATGGATTTTATTGGCCAACGGCGTTGAAAGAGGCGAAAGAATTGGTAGAAAAATGTAATGGTTGCCAGAGATACGCCAGCAAGATACATATGCCATCGTCCGAGTTAAATACAATACAAATTACTTGGCCATTTTCTGTATGGTGCTTGGATATGGTGGGTCCATTCAAGCCAGCCCGAGGCGGAATGACTCACATTTTAGTCATGGTGGATAAGTTCACAAAGTGGATCAAAGTAAAACCAATAAAAAATGTGATGGACCAACAGTAGTAAATTTCCTCAAAGATATTATCTTAAGATATGGTTATCCACATAGTGTTATTACAGATAATGACACAAACTTTGCTGAAGGGGCTTTTGCTAGATTCTGCCAAGAAAAACACATAAGACTAGATGTCGCCTCGGTGGCTCACCCAGCATCAAATGGGCAGATAGAAAGATCAAATGGACTAGTATTGTCCGGAATAAAACCCCGGCTTGTTGAACCTCTGCAAAGGTCGGCAAGATGCTGGATCGAGGAACTACCAGCAGTACTATGGAGCCTCAGAACTACCCCAAACAGGTCAACAGGGTATACCCCGTTTTTTCTGGTATATGGGGCAGAAGCTGTGCTTCCAGCCGACATAGTACATGATTCGCCAAGAGTAACCCAGTATACAACCGCTGAGGTAAATGAGGTAGCTCGGCAAGACGATGTCGATTTGCTAGAAGAGGCCAGGGAATTGGCATTATCAAGATCAGCTATTTATCAGCAAGATCTCCGACGATATCACAGCAAGAAAGTCAATCCAAGAGTTTTTAAAGAAGGAGATTTGGTCCTTCGGCTAGTGCAGCGCACAACCGGCATGCACAAACTTTCACCCCCATGGGAAAGACCATTCATCGTGAGTAAAGCATTGCACAATGATGCATATTACCTAATCGATGCTCAGTCACCAGAAAAGAACAAGGCAAACAAAGCCGGTGACGAATCAAAAAGACCATGGAACATAGCTTTACTTCGCCCATTCTGTACTTAGGAGCTATATGTTGTACGTCATGATGTGACGCATCAAGTTGGAGTATCAAGCATGTATTTGACCTCGGCACCTCGAGCAGAGACTCGGGGACTGCACAATGTTGTTTCTATTTCTTAAGACTATGTAGTAAACCTCGGCACCCCGAACAGTGACTCAGGGACCTCACCGTGTTATTTCTTATTCTGAATTATGTGTTAAATTTCAGCACCCCGAATAGTAACTCGGGGACTGCACTGTGTTATTTACTACTTTGAATTATGTGCACCTCGAGCAGTGACTCGGGGACTACACCGTATTATCCTTTATTTCGGACTATGCATTAAACTTCGATGCCTCGTACATTAACTCGGGGACTGCCCCATGATTGTTTTTGTTCTAAAAATATGCATTAAACTTCGACACTTTAAGCAATGACTCGGACACTACACCGTAGTATTCTCTGCATTGGGCCATGAATTATATCTCGGAAACCTAGTTTGTAACTCCGGGACTGCCGCATGATCTGAAGTAAGTCTTTGCGCACACGCAAGAACTCGATGACCCGAGTGATAACTCGGGGACTAACTTATATTACCCACTGTTTGTCGCCAGACACATAAAAGCTCCTTAGCTCAGCTACAGACTCAGGGACTCCCCAGAATTGATGATCATAATTTACAAGATATGATATAAACTTGTCTCAATAATCAGAGGAATAGCAAAGCGAAAACAAACAAAGATTTCTAAGGATAATGCAAGAAAGAATGACAAACCCAGCAAACCGAAGTATGAAAAGGGATGCAACTTATTGTATCACTTTACCAGATATGGGCTTCGGGCTCTATACTTCATATAGAAGTTGACAACACAACAGCTACGCTATCAAGCTTATTAAGGGAAGGCAAGATAAATGTCGAACTAAGGTCAACCACATGGGAAAATACAATCCGAACCTACGAAATAAAGGTTCGCCAAAGCAACGATGTAAAGCAATGAAACTCGTTTAAACAAAGTAATAATAATTACCATCACCCATGCCTCAGCGGTAAAAGGCAAAAAGGTTCACACCACACCAAAAGCCAAACAATTGTTCCATAGACATCATACGCCCGGCATACCGGGGACTGAAAATAACTTAAGAGGTTTTTTGAACATAAACGGCGAAAAGGGCCAGAGCACCCTTAAGGGGCAGCAGGAACGGCTATCTCGGATGATGGCGGCGCGACCTCGGTCTCCTGTGCAGGGGCATTTTCAGGAACTGGGCGCTCCGAGGTAGACGGCGCCTCGGCCGAAGTTACTTCGCCTTCAACAGAAGCGATAGTAGCCTCGGGGGAAATCCTGGGCTGCTGAGAAACATTAGTTTGAGCTTGAGAGTGCCCAGTCCCTTTGGAAGATGATCGCACGTCGTCGTCCTCATCCGAGCTTGCATTGGAATCACGGGAGTTGTCCGAGTCACCCTCTGCCTCATCCTGGTCGGACGAATCATCATCAGAGGCGTCTTCAATCTCGACGTCATCCGCTGGATTGGAAAGAAAACTCGGCCCTTCAATCCAATTATGCACATCAGCGTACTCAACAAGCTGGAAGGCACGAGCTTGGCGGCGAGCGACGAATTCTAGATCCTTGACCCAACAAGAGTCAGTGCGCAAGTTTATCAAAGTGTCGAGCGAAATGTCCTCGTACCAAGATAGAACGGCTGTAAGTGCCATGTCAGCACCAGCCCTCCCAGCAGATTCCCTACAAAGATTTAGCTGGTTCTGAGATGCCATTAATCTCTCCAGAAGTATTTTGACTTCATCAATATCAGGTGTCCCTGACATGTTCGGCCAAAGAACATGGTAGGCCCGAATGGCCGCTTGTACCAGATCTCGGCCCATAATCTTCATTGGTCCAACTGCAGCGCCAACGACAATCAGGAAGTATTCCATTGAGTATTCTGGACTCGAGTCTGCGGGGACACATCGGTGCTGGCGAGCAGAAATCACTGCCTTAGAGCTCACTGGTCTAGCTTCCGGAAAATGATCTACACGAAAGGAAAACATATCAGTTAAAAATAAGAAAGAGAAAAAGATAACTCGACCACGGTCGGAAACTTACGATGAATATAACTCAACATTTTCTGGAGATCCTGGGTCCAGTCGACCTTATTCTTTTCAAAGCGAGCGATTTCCTCGCCCATCATGCGGTTCTTCAGCTCGGCAGCATCGAGGAGTTCTTTGTCTTTCTGCAATTGCAGACTTAGTCGATTCTTTTCTTCAAAGAACTCCTGATCAACTTTGTCCAATTCAGATTTCTGTAAGAGCTTGAGAGACTCAACCTCGGCACGTAACAGGGCTATCTCATCATCCTTTTCTTTAAGCTGCGTCGAATGAGTGGAGGCTTGTTCTAAAAAATGCAGCATCATATCAGACAAGGATATGCATTCTTAATCCGACACTACAAGTGTTTGTAACTAGGCTATACCAAAGACAGAAGGTTATAAGAAACCTAGGATCAGTCTCGAACGAAAAACAATAGACGAGAAGAATAACTAACCTTCCAGAGCTTTGACCTTCTTGGTAAGGCGGATATTAAGATTATTGATATTAGCTGCACACCAGCAAGGAATTAATTAGCACACCAAGTCGAAAATATTAAGAACTTAAGGAACAATACAAAAGTTTATTAAATTACCAGTTTTCTTCACCACGGGGAGAACTTTCTCATATTTCTCCTCCAACTTCTTGTGCGCAAAGAGAAACCTTTGAAATTCGGCTAACCGCCGATCATGGGCAAACTAAGTATCAAAATGAATTACACAGCTGGATATTCAAAGCTAAGACAGATCTGAATCAAGTAAAACTTAACTCGGATCTAGGTGGCTGGATATTCTAAGCTAAGACAGATCCGAATCAAGTAAAACTTAATCCGGATATAGGTGGCTGGATATTCAAAGCTAAGACAGATCCGAATCAAGTAAAACTTAATCCGGATCTAGGTGGCTGGATATTCAAAGCTAAGACAGATCCGAATCAAGTAAAACTTAATCCGGATCTGGGTGGATGGATATTCAAAGCTAAGACAGATCCGAATCAAGTAAAACTTAACTCAGATCTAGGTGGCTGGATATTCAAAGCTAAGACAGATCCGAATCAAGAAAAACTTAACTCGGATCTAGGTGGCTGGATAACCGAAGCCGAAATAGATCCGGATTAAGCAACGCTTAATTCAAAATATGGATGAACAACGATCAATCCAAGGTATACAAGAAATAAACTTAGCAAATAATGCATTTGAAGCCTAACAAAGCTTCCAAACGAACAACAAGTTATTCGGTTGCAAGCTTCCGGGACTAGTGTATATATACTATCATTTGAATAACAGACAAAATATCAACAGAAGCGCTTACCTCGTTCATCTTATCACTTTCAAGAACAATCTTAGCAGCCATATGCAAACGACTGCTGATGTCGGAAAGCTGAAACGGCTGGTTACTCGGATTGCCCTCAAGCTGATCGGCGGCGTTCCAGTTGTTGGCATATTCCACCAGAGAGCCGAGGCTGTTCCCACTCTCAGTACGGGTAAGCACTTTACCTCGGACCCGTTGGGTAACTACTGCCGCGCGGGACTCTTGTGGAGAGTAAGCTGAGTATCAGCGGCCGGGGTGACAACAGGCTTCGCAGAGGAAGCCCCCTTACGGAATGCATCAGCTATGTTGGGTTGAGAAGAGCTACCCGGCCCCTTCTGAGATGCTGAAGGTTTGGTGACAACAACCTTCTTAGCCTTAGAAGAGGTGTCGGTAGGGGCGGCAACCCCGGCACTAGGAGTGGAATCCTTGGAGGTAGGAGGAACTATGGTTTCCAAGGGGGCCGAGATGGTGATATCCTCGGTTGGAATTGGAGTTGCAGTTGGAATTGTGGGGGTCAAAGGAATTTCGGGGGAAACTTCGGTGGTCATAACAGGGGCGACATGTTCAATAGGAGGATCTACTGGCGAAGTTATGTCAGCGTCAGCAATGGGAGCTGTGGGTACATCTCGCCGAGGTGATGTCTGCGTCGGCGCAGGAGGAGAGTCAACGCGAGAGGGACTAGGAACCCGAATATCTTCAGGAGGCGGAGGAGAGGGCAGCCGAGTTGTATGACCCGTCATACTCAGACCGCTTGGCTTGGCAGAGAGAGGAGCTCTGCAAAAGCACAAAAAGTCGAATCAAAAGACAGAAAGAGAGAAACAAGAAGTAGAAATGAAAATAAACTCACCCAGTAACTCCGGGCATGGTTTTACGCTTCGGAAGGTGCTGGGCTGATTTCTTCGTTCGTTTCTTGGGAGAATCTTTAGAGGGACCTGCCAGAGCAGTGCACTTCCTCGAGGTAGCAGGAGCTTGAGAGGCGAGAGGCTTAGCGTCGTGCACCTGACCGGCCTGATTAGCTGGGAAAGTAGAAGCCGGAAATGCATAAGAGATAGGCATCGCGGCGACTACCTCAAGAATTTGGACGTCGTCCGAGTCACCTTCCTCCCCGTGGGCTGAGGTCTTTCCACGGGCGCGAGCCAGAGCGATGTCCGACTTAGTAACAAACTCCTCTGAGTCAGGTTCCCCGCTGTCCGGAGTGTTCCGATCTGCGGTTGCTCCGCAAACCTCTGCAAGAAAAGAAACAAAGTGGAGATGGCAAAAGAAGTCACAAACGCAGTTAGGAAGCAAACACAAATGTGTAAATTTACCTCGGGAGGGGGATTCCCACGAGTGAACGGCTTAAGCCCCCATGTCCAGTCCTCTGGCATATCAGTCTTGAAGATAGCTCGGACACGCTTGTAAATAAGATAGTCGTCGAGCTCAACCGTAGAAACTCTGTTGGGATCAAGAGGGCCACTCATGTAACAGAGCTTGTGCGAGCAAAGCTGGAAAGGGCAGATTCGACTGCTGACGAAGGTGGTCATCAGATCCTCACCGCGGAGCCCGGCACAGATCAACTCCTTCAGCTGAATCTCGAATGCCTCGGCCAAAGCATGGCTCTTCCTGGGGTTGTAGTTCCAGTTCTTCTTGGAAGGGGGACCAATAGAAAAGGCAGGGAGCCGAATCTTGTCTTCTTTTCTAGTGTTTTTGACATAGAAAAACGATCTATGCCACTTCTTGCAAGACTCGAGGCCAGTGACACGAGGGAACTCGGATTTCCTTCGAGGTGTAATGGACGCGGCTCCGCACTGGGTGAGGGATTTCTTAGAGGGTTGAAGATATTTGTCCGGAACAACGTTAGATCGGATCTGGAAAAAATTGGACCAAATAGACATAGAGGGCCAGAGGCCGAAGTATCCCTCCGAGGCCGAGATATAGGAAGACAGGGAGGCGATAGCATTAGCTGGAAGGTGATGCAGCAGGAGGCCATAGTAATCAAGGAATTCCCTAGCGAAATCGCTAAGGGGAAGGCCAAACCCACGAGCAAAGTGGAACATAAAAACAACATACTCACCTTCGTTGAGTACAGGAGAGGATTCTTTGCCGGGCAAGCGACAACTTACCTAGGCAGGAATCTGATGTGTCCTAATAAGCCACTCAATCTCACGACGAGTGACAGAGGAGCCCTGCCAGGAACCCCGCTCTGGACCGGACACAACATTGTCATCTTCGACGAGCGCTCCACTGACAGAACTAGACATAGGGTCGCCGAAGGAATCAACGGAAGAAGGACTAGCGACGGAGAGAGGCTTAGAGGTGCAGGTCCCCGTCGTGGTTCTAAGCAAGCACGGCGGCGGAACGGAAGAGAACCGCTGCAGGAAATCTAGAAAAACAGAAGATGCGCCTAGGGAAGGAGCCTAGCGACGGAACCGTAGAAAAACTCACCGGCGGTGGCGCCGGAGCAAGCGCACAGTGATGAGGTCGTCAGAGCGGAAGGACCACGGCGTCGCCATCAAGGAGATCGACAATGGCACAACCACAGGTGCACGAACAGACGCACGGGTGCGAGGAGGAAGAAGAGGAACGGTGAGCGAAGGGGGAAAGTGAATCCTCTAGCCCCGCACCCCTCCTTATAACCGCGCAGCCCTGGCGGTAGTGGGATCGTGCGTGCGAGCGCTAACCGTGTATATCATGTGTGCGACGGAACCACACGCATCTGAGTGGAGCCACACCAAAGGCCGCACGGCGCAGGAGAGGATCAGGCCTCCTGACCGATGTGGCGCACGAGGCATCACTACGCCGACACGACGGGCGCAGTAATCACTGTAGCTTGTCAGTGGGCACTGTAGAGGAACAAAAAACTAGAAAAATAATGATGAGTGTTACACGTAGGACGAGGCGTGCTCAGGAAGCTACGCGGATACCTCGAACGAGAAAAAGTAACTCGGAAATAAGGAGAGACGTATATTGGGAAACTGATGTGGCCCGACCAAGGTTATAGGCAGGACCACACCAGCTTCGGGGACTAATGTTGGGGAGGTGACCCCGGATAGGGTCAAGACAGGGGAAAGACGAAAGGAGTCTCCCTTGTCATGAGCCGAGTTACTGTTTATATCTGCCGAGTCATGTAAGAGTCGGCCGAGCTAAGAAAGGTCATGACAACTACAGAAGGATAAACACCTTATCCGGCCGACATACGAGTTAAGTTGGCCGAGTAAGTCTGACTAACTTGAATACAGGTGAAGGCCGAGCCGAGTTATGCGATACAAGGCCGAGTAACACGAAGCTTGCAGGAGAAGGAGGCGCCTATAGTCAAACCCTAGTCTCTAGCTAGGAAGAATCTAAACAGAGCCAAGCACAAAGGACAAGGAGAAGAGCAGCAGAAGGGCAGAAGAAGGTCACGGAGGTGATAGTCATGGAGCCCGAGGCGCGCAGGTGGGGCTCTCTAGAACATTGCTGTCGTTAGAAGGGGGACACGGAAAGAGGGTCGCCGAGTTACCATATTAGGACAAACATATTCCTCGAATATGCTTGCCACATCAGCCCTAGGAGGAACCAAGGAACCCCTTTATAAGCAGGGAAGCAGGCTCCTAAGAAGGGATCGATTCATTCTACGCCGTAAGGCTCGTGTAGTAGCTCTCTTCTTCCTGCAAACAGCTCGAGGAGCACTTGTGAACCCAAAGAAGAGAAATAAAGATCTGCATATTAGTTGTTTGAGTGTAGAGATAACTACATCTTCCCTCCCCAGATCCGTCTAGCATCCATTCGCCCCATACTTTAGCCTACCCATGACATCTGTTGTGCCACCACCACGACATATACACACTAGTCCCCGAAGCATGCAACCGGATAACTTGTTGTTCGTTTGGAAGCTTTGTCAGGCTTCAAATGCATTTCTTACTAACTCAACCCGCTTCGTGACTCGGATTAGCCGTGGTCCATTCATATCCGAGTCAAGTTTTACTTGATTCGGATATGCTTTAACTTTTAATATCCAACCACCTAGATCCGAGTCAAGTTTTACTTGATTCGGATCTGCTTTAACTTTGAATATCCAGCCACCTAGATCCGAGTCAAGTTTTGCTTGATTCGGATCTATTTTATCTTTGAATATCCAGCCACCTAGATCCGAGTCAAGCTTTGCTTGATTCGCATCTATTTTAGCTTTGAATATCCAGCCACCTAGATCCGAGTCAAGCTTTGCTTGATTCGGATCTATTTTAGCTTTGAATATCCAGCCACCTAGATCCGAGTCAAGTTTTGCTCGATTCAGATATATTTTAGCTTTGAATATCCAGCCATCTAGGTCCGAGTCAAGTTTTGCTTGATTCGGATCTGCTTTAGCTTTGAATATCCAGCCACCTAGATCCGAGTCAAGTTTTGCTTGATTCGGATCTATTTTAGCTTTGAATATCCAGCCACCTAGATCCGAGTCAAGTGTTGCTTGATTTGGATCTGCTTTAGCTTTGAATATCCAGCCACCTAGATCCGAGTCAAGTTTTGCTTGATTCGGATGTATTTTAGCTTTGAATATCCAGTCTTGTAACCTTCCATTATATCTAGGTTGCCCATGATCGGCGGACAACCAAATTTCAAAGGTTGCTCTTCGCCCACAAGAAACTGCAGGAAAAATATGAGAAGGTTGTTCCTGTAGTGAAGAAAACTGGTAATTTAACAAATCTGTGTACTGTTCCTTAAGCTCGTAACCTTTTTGGCTTGTCGTGCTAATTCACTCTTCGCTGGTGTGCAGCTAGTATCAACAATCTGAATACCCGCCTTACCAAGAAGGTTAATGCTCTTGAAGGTTGGTCCCTAATTTTTGGTTGTTAATTTGCTAATTCTTGTCCAAGATAAATATTGGGTTTCTTACAACCTTCCGGCTTTGGTATAGCCGATTTACAAACACTTGCAGCATCGCATCAAGAATGCATACCTATGCCTGATATGATGCTGCATTTTTTAGAGCAAGCTGCCACTCACTCGGCGCAACTCAAAGAAAAGGATGATGAGATAACTCGGTTACACGCCGAGGTTGAGTCTCTCAAGCTTTCCCAGAAGTATGAATTAGAAAAAGTTGGTCAAGAATTCTCTAAAGAAAAGAATCGACTGAGCCTGCAGTTGAAGAAAGATAAGGAACTTCTTGACGCTACCGAGCTAAAGAACCAGGCGATGAGCGAGGAAATCACTCGTTTTGAGAAGAGTAGGGACGATTGGTCCCTAGATCTCCAGAAAATGTTGAGTTACATCCATCATAAGTCTCTACCCGTGGCCGAGTTATTTTCTTCTCTTTGTTATTTTTAACTGTTCTGATTTCCTTTTGTGCAGATCATTTTGCCGAAGCGAAACCAGTGAGCTCTAAGGCTGTGATTGCTGCTCGTGAGCGCCGAGGTGTCACCGTTGCTCCGAGTCAAGAATATTCGATGGAAGACTTCTTGATTGCCGTCGGTGCTGCTATTGGACCAATGAAGATTATGGGAAGAGATCTGGTGCAAGCAGCTATCCGGGCCTACCACGTTCTTTGGCCGAACACCTCTGGAACGCCTGAGATTGATGAAATTGAAGTGCTTGTGTCGAGGCTGATGGCATCTCAGACCCAACTTAATCTCTGGAGAGAATCTGCTGGGAGGGCTGGTCCTGACATGGCCCTTACGCCCATGTTGTCTTGGTATGAGGATATTTCCCTCGATACTCTGATGCATCTGCGCACTGGCTCTCCTTGGGTTGAAAATCCGGAGTTTGTTGCTCGCCGCCAAGCTCGTGCCTTCCAGCTTATCGAGTATGCTGACTTGCATAATTGTATCAAAGGGCTGAGTTTCCTTCCCAATCCGGCGGATGATGTCGAAGCTGAAGATGCATCGGGTGATGATTCGGCCGATCAGGATGAACCGGAGGGTGATTCGGATAACTCCCGCGATTCAAATGACAACTCGGATGGGGATGGCGACGCGCGATCGTCCTCTAAAGGGACTGAAAACTCTCGAGCTCAAGCTGATGTCTCTCAGCAGCCGGGGCTTGCCCCCGAGGTTACCACGGCTTCTGTTGAAGCCAAGGTAACTTCGGCTGAGGCGCAACTACCTTGGAGCGCCCAGTTCCTGAAGATACCCTTCTTAAGGAGACCGAGGTCCCTCCGGCAGTGTCCGAGATACCCATGCCTGATGCTCCTGATAATGCTACTGCACCTTAAGGGTGATTTGGCCCTTTTTGTTGTTTAGGTTCAAAAACTCTAAGTTGTTTTAAGTTCCCGGCATGTCGGGCGTATGATGTCTGTGAAACAATTGTCCGTCTTTTGGTGTGGTGTGAACCTTTTTGCCTTGCGCTGCTGAGGCATTGGTGATGGTAACTATTGTCATTTCGTCTAAGTAAATCTATATGTTTCATATATTTGCCTTGCCCAACTTTAATTTCGTAAGGCCGGATCATATTCTCCCATGTGGTTGCCCTCATTCGGCATTTATCTTGCTTGCCCTTTGTAAACTTGGTTGTATAGCTGTTGTTTTTGTGATTTCTACTTGAAGTACAATGCTCTAACCTCATAGATCGGCTTGTATCCCTCATTATACTTCGACTTGCTGAGGTTGTTACCTTTAGAAATCGTTGGTTGTTTTATCCTTGTTATTCCTTTGTCGATCGAGGCAAGCTTATATTGCATCTTATGAGTTATGGGCAGCAAATTGGGGTAGTCCCCGAGTTTCTGCTGAAGGTATCGAGCTCTTATATGAATGGCAAAAATTAATGGGTGGCGTAAGTCATCCCCGAGTTATCACTTGGGTTGCTAAAGGTTTACATCTGTTCAGACAACATCGAATAACACGAAACAGTCCCCAAGTTATAAACTGGGTTGCCGAAATATAATTCATAGCTCAATGCAGAGAACACCACGGGGCAGTCCCCGAGTCACTGCTCGAGGTGCCGAGGTTTAATACATAGTTCAAAACGAGAAACAATCATGGGGCAGTTCCCGAGTCGCTGCTCGAGGTGCCGAGGTTAAATGCATAATCCAAAATAAGAGATAACATGGTGTAGTCCTCGAGTCACTGCTTGAGGTGCCGAGGTTTAATACATAATCCGAAATAAAAGATAACATGGTGCAGTCCCCGAGTCACTGCTCGAGGTGCCGAAGTTTAATACATAATTTAAAATAAGAAACAAAATGGTGCCAAAGTTTAATACATGCTTGATATTTCGACTTGATGCGTCATATCACGACGTGCAATATATGGCTTCTAAGTGTAAAACAGGCGAAGTAAGGCTATGTTCCATGGTATTTTTGACTCGTCTCCGGCTTTGTCTGGTGATTGAGCATCGATCAGGTAATATGCATTATTGTGCAATGCTTTACTCACAATGAATGGTCCTTCCCATGGGGGTGAGAGTTTGTGCATGCCGGTTGTGCGTTGTACTAGCCGAAGAACCAAGTCTCCTTCTTTAAAAACTCTTGGATTGAATTTTTTGCTATGATATCGTGTGAGATTTTGCTGATAAACAGCTGATCTTTATAACACCATTTCCCTTGCTTCTTCTAGCAGATCCACATCGTCTTGCCGTGATACTTCGTTTACCTCGGCCGTTGTGTACTGGATTACTCTTGGCGAGTCATGCATTATGTCGGCTGGAAGCACAGCTTCTACCCCGTATACTAGAAAGAATGGGGTATACCCTGTCGACCTGTTTGGGGTGGTCCTGAGGCTCCACAGTACTGCGGGAAGCTCCTTAATCCAACATCCTGCCGACCTTTGCAGTGGTTCGATAAGCCGGGGTTTCATTCCTGACAATACCAGTCCATTTGATCTTTCTACTTGCCCATTCGATGTCGGGTGGGCCACCGAGGCAACATCTAGTCTTATGTGTTTTTCTTGGCAAAATCTAGCAAAGGCTCCTTCAGCAAAATTTGTGCCATTATCCGTGATAACACTGTGTGGATATCCATATCTCAAGATAATATCTTTGAGGAATTTTACTGCTGTTGGTCCATCACATTTTCTTATTGGTTTCACCTCGATCCACTTTGTGAATTTTTCCACCATGACTAGAATGTGAGTCATTCTGCCTCGGGCTGGCTTGAACGGACCTACCATATCCAAGCACCACACAGAAAAAGGCCAGGTGATTGGTATTGTTTTTAACTCGGACGAGGGAAGATGTATCTTGCTGGCGTATCTCTGGCAACCATTACATTTTTCTACTAACTCTTTTGCCTCCTTCAATGCCGTCGACCAGTAGAACCTTTACCTAAATGCTTTGGCCACTAAATCTCTGGATGAGGAGTGATGCCCGCATTCTCCCGGATGTATATCCTGGAGTATTTCCCGCTCTTCTGCCGAGTCAACACATCGTTGCAGTACGCTCGTGACACTTCTCTTATAAAGTTCATTGTTCATGATTGTGTAAGCTTTTGTTCTTCTCACTATCTGTCTAGCCAGTACCTCATTACTCGACAGGATTGCCTCCTTAAGGAATGAGAATATGGGTTGCGCCCATATCGGCGTGATTTTCTCTGGGATAGTTTCATCTCAATTTCCATATTTTCTGCCGACATAACAACTTTGGAATTTTCTGTGTTTGCTCGTGCGTCGGCTGGGTTCACCTTTAGAAAGTCCGGGTCACATTCTTTGTCGATTTCCATTGGCACACTTCCTTCTATCAGTTCTGCCGAGATATGAATTGACTCGGATTCTGGTGATGGTGTAATCGATGGTTTTCTCAGGTGCTCTAGAGCAATGCCCAGGGGAATTTATTGCCTAGTTGATCCGAGTTTTGACAGTGTATCTGCAGCGTCATTTTCTGCCCGAGGTATATGGTGAAACTCGCACCCATCAAAATAACCACAGTTTTTGCACATGAAATCTATATAGGGCCATATTCGCATCTAGTGTGTCCCAATTGCCTGATACTTGCTGTACTACCAGATCTGAATCCCCATAACATAGGATCCAACGTATACCAATCTCTTTTGCCATTCTTAACCCATGGACGTGGCGAAATGTATCTGCAGCACATATTTCAGCTGATCTTTTTTCGGCGAAGTTAATACTATTCCTGCCCCCAAACCATTTCTCAGCTTGGATCCGTCAAAATGCATTGTCCAATAATTCGGATCCGATAATGGTGGTTCATATTGTACCTCGGCCCAATCCACAAAGAAGTTGGCCACTGCCTGAGGTTTGATTGCATCTCGCCTATCAAATTGCGGAGCATAGGTGATAACTCGATTGCCCATTTTTCTATTAGGCCACTTGCATCTTTGTTGCTCAATATCTCGGCTATGGGCGCTTCACAAATCACTTTGATCGGATGTTCTTCAAAGTAGTGTCTGAGTTTTTATGCCGACATGTATACTCCATAATCCATCTTTTGGTAGTGCGGGTAGTTCTGCTTCGAGGCTGATGATACCTCACTTAGGTAATATACCGGCCTTTGTATCGATTTATCCCCTTCATTCCGCTCCACGACAACCACCGCACTTACCACTCTCTTAGTGGCGGCTACATAAAGTAACATAGCTTCTTTTGACAATGGAGAAGCCAAGATCGATGATGTGACCAACATCTTTTTTAACTCATTAAATGCATTATCTGCTTGTGGTGTCGAGATGAATTTATCAGTTTTTTTCATCATTTGATATAGAGGTAATGCCTTTTCCCCGACATACGAATCGACTCAGCGAAGGAAGGCATCCCGTGAATTTTTGTACCTCATTCAAACACCTCGGCAATTCCATTTTTTCAACTGCTCGGATTTTAGTTGGATTTGCCTCTATACCTCGGCTGGACACGAGGAAACCGAGTAATTTTCCAGCCGGCACGCCGAAGGTACATTTTTCCGGGTTAAGCTTCATTCTGAATCTTCTCAAGTTTGCGAATGTCTGCCGGATATCATCAAGGAGCGTTTTGCTCTCTTTGGTTTTTATAACCACATCGTCTACATATACTTGTACATTTTTTCCTATCTGGTCATGTAGACACTTTTGCATGCATCTTTGGTATGTTTCTCCTGCATTAGGCAGGCCGAATGGCATGGTGCGATAGCAATAAGCCTCGTACAGGGTAATAAATGTATTATGTATTTGATCGGCCGGATTTAACGGTATATGGTGGAAACCAGAATACGTGTCTACAAATGACAACAACTCACAACCAACGGTCAAATCAATGACTTGGTCTATCCTAGGTAAAGGAAAAGGATCTTTGGGACACGCCTTGTTTAGGTTCGTGTAATCGATACACATTTGCCATACGACGGCTACATTCGGGTCATCCTTTTTATTTTCTACTAACACCGGATTTGATACCCAATCCGAATGAAGCACTTCCATGATGAATCCGGCTGCAAGTAGCCGAGCTATCTCATCCCCTATTATTTTTCTCGTGTCTTCGGCGAAGCGGCGAAGAGGTTGCTTCACCGGCCTTGCTCCTGGCCTTACATGCAAAGAGTGCTCAGTCAACTCCCTCGGCACACCTTGCAGGTCTTGAGTCGACCATGCAAAGATATCCCGATTCTCACGGAGGAAGTTGGTGAGCTCGCCTTCCTATTTGGCATCTAGGCCAGCACCAATCGTGATGGTGCGCTCTGGGAACTACTCATATATCTGGACTTTTTTCGTCTCTTTAGTCGGCTGGAAAGAAACACTTCCATGGGGAATTGGCTAATGCCGGCATATTCAGCTGTGCCGAATGAGCTAGAGCCGCTACCTCTTGAATCCTTCTTTTTTCTCTTGCAATCACCAATGACTCGGCAAGGTTTGATCCGGCTGAAGCACACTCCATTGATTTTCTGTAATCTCCGGCTACTGTTATCACCCCCTGTGGCCCAGGTAACTTCATTTTCAGATAAGTAATGTGGCAGCTGCTCATGAATTTAGCCAGTGCTGGTCGTCCGAGTAAAGCATGATAGCAACTTTCTAGGTCCACCACTTCAAACTCCAAATTCTCCGCTCTGCAATTCTCCCTTGTGCCGAATAACACATCTACTCGGACTTTCCCAATGGGTTCACACGAGAGACCCGACACAATTCCATGGAACGTGGTTCTCGTGGATTGTAACATATTTTGTGCTATTCCAAGTTTATGCATTGTGTCCTTGTACATAATGTTGATACTACTCCCATTATCAATGAGTACTTTTGAGAATTTCACATTAATGTTGGGTCCGACAAATGTCGGATCTAGCACCAGTGCATACGACCCTGGATTCGGCATTATCTTCGGGTGATCCTTTATGCTCCAGGTTATTTCCTGATCGGACCAAGGCACGTATCTTGGTACTACCAGCATAACAACATTTACTTCCATATGTCGGCGTTGTACACCCTGCCTATCTTGCTATTCTGTTGTGAACACACAATATGATTGATGATGCTCCCTGTAATCATTATGTTCGTTGTTCCCGGGTTTTGCCCTTCCATCTTGACCTTGGTTTATCACTTGATGCACTGCATCCCTCCGGTTCGAGTTACCATACCTTAGAGGAGGTGGTGGTAACATTAACTGCTGCGCATTTGCTCCGATTAGCTGTGGCTGCTGTTGCTGATGCACTTGATGAGGAGGCGCTTGCATGCCCGCCGGGTTCTCCATTGCATTTTTCATCCAAGCACATTGACGAGTTGTATGATTAGCCGGCTTGGTCGGGTTCGGAGTGTGAAACTTACATGGTTGATCCAGCATGGATTCAAACGTGTACTTCGGCCTTTCCTGCCACTGCTTCTTCTGTTCTGGTGTCCACTGCCTTTTCCCTTCATTCCTCGGCGTCCACTACCGAGGACCATTCTTCTGTCGCTGACTGTTTCCATGACTCGGTTGATCTTGTACTACCGCTGCTACCTGATTGGAAGCATATCTGTAATCTGGCCCTTCCTCCCTTCTTCTACCCCGGAATTTTTTGCGCCTCGATGATCCGGCTGCATCTCTTGCATATTGATCTTGATGTTCCCGATGCTCTACCGACATTAATTCTGGTTGCGTCGGATCCCCTAAAGCATACGAATCTGCTATCCTGATGGTCTCTGCCAACATGGTCGGCATATCTCTTTGCAGCCTTTGCCATAATACACTCCCATATCGGCAGCCTTGAGCAAACCAAGATATCGCTTGAGACTCCGTGACTCCTTCGCATGAGTTTCTGAGGTTACACCACCGAGTCAAGAATTCCCTATCTGTTTCATTCGGCTTCTGCTTGCACATAGCGAGCTGCTGGGGCCTGTTTGTTCTTTTATAGGTACTAGTGAAATTGCTGACAAACATTTCTTCAAAATCTAACCAACAGTTGATACTGCCTGGTGGCAGATTGTTCAGCCATACTCTGGCTGGTCCTTCCAGCATCTGTGGGACGTATCTCACCGCCCATCTCAGATTTCCGCCAGCTATTTTCACCGTTGTGGCATAATCAATCAACCAATCATGTGGTTTTGTACTCCCGTTATATGTTTTCGTGCCCCTTGCCAATTGGAAGTTTGGCACTGGTGGTTCGCCCATGATCCGAGGTCCGAAACATGCCGGACCAGGAGGACCTTGTTCTTCCAATAACTCGGACCGATATAATCTGTCCAGTTTTAGTCTTGCGTCACTTAACGGCAAGTTTCTGTAAATGACCCTCTCTTGTATTCCATAATGGTTATTCCCACCATGTTCCGCATGCTCCATATCCGAGTAACCATCATTGTACCTATCATTTGCCTGATTATGGCGTGCTGGTCTCACTCCTTGCTCCTGCCGAGGCTCATACCTCGGCTGAGGATCTGGTGGAGGGTTTCTCCTTCCCTCGGCCGGGTTGTTCTCATGATTTCCCCTTCCGAGGTCCCCGAGCCCTTTGTATGCACGGCCGGGGTTTCTATCTCCACTATTACCTTGGCTGCCATTGCCTCTGTTCTCATTGACCTTTCCGGCTACTGCCGGATCATATGGAACAATTTGCTTATTTCTTTTTCCCGAGGTCACCGCTCTATCTTTCCGCACATTGTTTCCGGGTGAGGATGCTGCCGCCGCAGATAGTGCGGGTGCTGCTCCTGCCGAATGAACCATGCGCGAAGCTCCCGGTCTTGCCGGGTCAGCCCTATGCATTTCCTCATTCTGCTGGTTCGCAATGCGCACCAGCTCATTTACTCTTTCTTGATGTTTTTGCCGGGCTTCCCCGCTTAATCCTTCCAGCTCCAAAGCAGCGGCATTTGCCGCCCTTAGGTTCTTTGCCGGGGTACTATACCTCGGCAAGCCTAAATCGACTAAATCACCTTCATGAGCCTCATGCTCTTTGTTGATATCATTCATGAGCTTCTTTCCTATTAATCTCAATTCATCTACCCGCTCGGGGGCCACATCGAGTTTGTTTGCCCTATCGTACTCTCGCAAGGTCCTGTTCAAGGACTCCCGCAAGGCCGACACCTTTTTTTGCCTCTACCAGTACTTTTTGTCTAGTTTCTTCTAACTCCACTTGTGCGCTAGCCGGATCAAGTATCAGCGCCACAGGCGTGGTTAGATTATCTATAGTTGCCTGAAGAATATTCTCTGGTCTCTCCAGAGGTGGCCATCTTACCCTTGCCGCCTTTGGGGTCGTCTCCTGCACCTCCGCTGACTTGCCTGCTGGTGGATCTACCTCGGTGGGTTGTGGAGCTGCTTCCTTCGTGGACACTTGTCCTCCTGCCGCCGGGTCCTTGCTCGGTGCGGCGCCTGCTCCTGCCGCCTGTGCTGCTCCTATCACCATCACCTCAACGCTACCGACGGGGCGTGCGCCACGCGGACCGTTAGCAGCACTAAGGGGAGGTTCTCCTGCTTCAATGACTCGGCGAGGATAGACGCATGAAGTGTCGACGCCGACGTAGACCATGTGCGTGCCCAGGTTGATGAAGACACCGTTGCGCGGGGGCGCTTTCCTCCTGAATCTACCCACATTATCGCTGACATAGTCATAGAGATCAAATCTCTAGACTAAGCCAGAAACAACCCGCTCGCCGGTGTGGATGAAGTTTCCCATCCGGATCTTGACTCCAGCTAGCACCGCTCCTGGCCCCATGGTGGGCGCCAACTGTCGTGGTGGTGGCACGACAGATGCTATGGGTAGGCTAAAGTATGGGGCCAATGGATGCTAGAGGGATCCGGGGAGGGAAGATGCAGTGATTTCTACACTCAACAGTTCTACAAATAAATCTCTATTCCTCTTCTCAATGAATACAAGTGCTCCTGGAGCTGTCTCATAGAGAGGAAGAACACTAGTACACGAGCCTTACAGCGTAGAATGAATCGATCCCCCTCTAGAGCCCGCATCCCCCTTATAAAGGGGTGCCTTGGTTCCTTCTAGGGCTGACGTGGCAAGCATATCCTTGGAATATGCTTGTCCCAATACGGTAACTCGGCGGCCTCCTTTCTGTGTCCCCCTTCTATTGGTGGCAATGTTCCAGAAAACCTCACATGCGTGCCTCGGGCTTCCTCACTGTCACCTCTGTGACGTTCGTCCGCCCTTCTGCTGCTCTGCTCCTTGTCCTTTGCGCTTGGCTATGTCTAGATTCCTCCTAGCCAGTGACTAGGGTTTGACTATAGGAACCTCCTCCTGCAAGCTTCGCATTATTCGGCCTTGTCTCGCATAACTCGGCTTGGCCTTCACCTGTATTCAAATTAGTCAGAGTCACTCGGCCGACTTACTCCATATGTCGGCCAGATAAGGCGTCACTCATCCTATATTTGTCATGGCCCTGCTTATGACGAGGGAAATTCCTTTCGTATTTCCCCCGTCTTGACCCTATACAGGGTCACCCCCCCAATAGAGATCCCGCGATCCCAGATCCTCCGATCGATGGCACCCCCAAAAGATTTGTGGGAAGATCCAAGTGCACCAAGACGCTAGTAAAGTCTTTTGAGGACGCGGGAATTCTCTGCGCCGGGAGATGGCGAATCCCCACGGCCAGAGAGATGGTGCCGGATTCGCGCGCCAGGGAGTTCATCTGCTTCACCAGCCACCTGGAGAGGGGGCTCGGCTTCCCCACCTCGATCTTCTTTCGTCTCTTCTGCGCGTACTATGGCATCCAACCATCGGATCTGGGGCCGCATAGCATCGAGCAACTCGCCATTTTCGTGGCATTTTGCGAGTGTTATCTGGGATTTCGCCCATATTTCCCCCTGTGGCAGGAGCTATTCCACGGGCAGGTCAGACGCGAAGGAGCAGGCGGCCCGATGCTAGCAGTGGGCGGCCTCACCTTCCAGCTGAAGTCCAAGGCTTCCTTCCTCGACCTCATGCTACCGAAGAAGGCGGAGAGCAAGTGGAAGACGCACTGGTTCTACGTCAGCGAATTGACCCTGGCCGGCGAGGTGGCGCTGCCAATGTACTCCGCCGACCGGCCCGAACCGCGCCAGCTTCAAGTCGCCAAGATTCCGCTTGACTAGCGGATGGTGGTCGACGAAATGTTGACGATGATTTGTCAACTGAAGAAGGATGGCCTCCAAACTATCGACCTGTACAACTGCTGGCTCGGCTGGCGGCTGGTGACCCTGGCCAGCCGTTCTCATTGGATGTATGAGTACACGGGCAAGGACGACACGACCAAGTCCTGCACCACCGATTGGAGCACTGATGATTACGCCCTCGCGCTAAAGAAGATCACTCATGCGGAATACCTCGACCCGAAGGCCGGGATTCCCTCGTACACCATGAAGCGTAAGGCGCCACCGGTAAGTTTTCCTTTCCTTGTCTTATTTCGCAGTCATAGAAATGCAGTCGTGGTTTTGCTGATCGTGTTCTGTTTGTGTAGCTGTTCCAAGTGGTGTAAGGTTGGATTCCACCCGCTAATGATGAGAGTTCAAACGAGTCCGCCGAGGATGAAAGCGAGTCTTCCTCCGAATATAGGGAAGTCGGAGGTGACGATGACACCGACGATGAGGCCGTAGAGGTCACCGCACCCGCGGTTCGGAAGACCCGCGAACAACGACAACGCGAACTCGAGGCCAGCAAGAGCCTCGAGGCTCACGACAGGGGCGAAGACGAAGCCCTCGAACACGCTTCACGGCGCGTGGCCACGCCGTCAAAGAAGAAATTGCCGAAGAAGAAGAGGGCGGCCAAAGCGGTGGTGCCGCCTCGATCCGCGAGTAGCTCCAAAGTGACTAGCGCGGCCGACGAGGCCGGGGCCAGCGCTCCGGCGCAGGTGACTACGATAGCCAGTGCGGCCGTGGTGGAAGATGAGGTGCCGCTGGCATCGCCTTCCGCCGCCCTTCTCCGCAGTCACCGGGCTTGGGGCGGTTCCACCCGCGGGGGCGTCACCAATGAGGGAGGCAGCCGCGTCGACCGAATGGGGAACTTCCTCTAGCGGTCTCATCCTCGAAGAAGCCCTCCGTATTGTGGGATCCGACCCTGTTCGAGACGGGCCTTAGCCGGAAACTGGGCCCGGAGTTGCATAAGCCGACGCATATCCGCACCGGCCCGCGCGTCATCCCAGTCGCCAAGTAAGTGTTGTTGATGTATTCCTCTGAGCTACTAGCTTGTACTTGTCTGGCGAGCTCGCTGATGATGTCGTTTTGCAGGACTGGCATGAAGAAGATCGGTCACCCCTCGGTGGCAAAGTTCCAGTAGGTACCGCAGGGGCGGAAGTCGATCCCTCAAAGAAGAGGAAGGGCGATGATGCCGAGGCGCCTGCTGAAGGTGCGAAGAAAATGAAGGGCGACGAGATCATCACAATCTCGGACGAGCTGGTCGAAGCCCCTAGTGAGGCTCCGACTGGAGCGGGTGCGGTCGTGAAGGCCATAGTGGACGTGAGGTCGCAGCAGGTAGAACCTGCGGCGTTTGTCGGGGCGGCGGGCCCGTCGACGAGTGCTGCGGGAGCGATGGTGGCGACCTTTCCTCGCTTTATGGCGAGGACCTCCACCATGAGTGTGTCGGCGTAGTCATCCCAAGCTCCCAAAGTTTTTGGCTCGGAGGTCGAGCAGCGTCGCGGGCGCACGCCTCTTGTGCTTCCGTCGGTGGACGCGGTCGAGCTGCAAAGTATGCTGGGTGCGGCTATCCAGGTATGTCCAGACCTCGAGGATCTGGTCGCTGAATTTCAGAGGGTATATTCTTATTTTTCTTTGATGTCCAATCCCCGAGTGGCTAGTCACTGAATTTCAGCGGCTAGGCACTAAGGAATTTCTTCGTTGTCCAGTCCCTGAGTGGCTAGTCACTGAATTTCAGCGGCTGGGCACTTAGGAATTTCTACGATGTTTGTTGATATTTGGTCGTGTCTGCGCAGGGCCTTCAGCGCGATTCAGTGGAGCGACTGGCCGCCAAGGAGCGTCTGGAGAAAGATCTCCGCTCGTTGCTAGACGTGAACGAGCGACTGCAAGAGACTGCTGGTAGGTCTTCGAGGTGCCCTTTTCCACAACCTTCATTTTCCTGATTTTATACTCACGCTCGTGTTGCTGCAGAAGGTCATTCGGCCGTGATGGCAAAGGCTCACGAGGCTTTGGTCCCTGCGAGCGACTTGACAGCTGCCCAGTCGTCTCTGACCACCACAGAAAAGCGAGTGGCCGAGCTAGAGAGAGAGCTCAAGGCGGCGAAGGAGGACACGAGCTCAGCAGACGAGAGGGCTAAGGCGGCTATCAGTGTCGCGGCCGAAGAGCGGAAGGTGTCAGATGCTCTCGTCGCGGGGCTGTAGACTGACTTGTCACATCTTCAGGACTTCGTTACGGGGCTTTGCCGTCCCTTAATTGGTGAGTTCCTTTATCTTGCTTTTGGTTAGTTTGGCGAGTCCCCGAGCCTGCGGGTCTCCTTTGAGGATGTGCATCCTTCTGATTTTGAACTGCCTATGCTTCGCAGGGAAGATTCTTGACGATGAGGCCGAGGCGCAGTCGTACGATGCGCGGAAGTGTGTCACCATGCTGGTGGACTCTGCCGCTCTTTCGGCGACTTGTATTCGCGCGTATCTTCAGGAGATCTCGCTGACAGAAGTTATCCCTAGTGAACTCACTGAGGTCTGGCGCTACCTGGAGAGGGCGCCGGCGGTTGTGGAGTTCATGTCGTGGTCGGCTTTCCGCCGTGGGGTTGCGACTATGCTCAGCCTTGGGCTCGCGCACTTCCCCGACGACTTCGACCTTGATGACGTCACCAGCGGGTACCCTTTGTTTACGGGTGCGGTCGAGATCTCTGACGTGCTGAAGCTGACTGATCGGGCCGCGGTCTACTCCGATCGGGTGTTGGCGATGGGCGACTTCCTGCTGTATCAAGAGACTATTGTCCTCCCGAACGACCTCGAGCCATCGAAATGCGACTTCAAGGTGGAGCAGCCATTCCGATCAACGATGTCGGGCACCTTGACGACATATCCGTCGAACCCGTGGGTTCCCTTCATCCGTGTCCGCGTAGGCGGTGGCGCGTCGTCATCGAAACCTCCGTAGTAGACCACATTGCCGATTAGCGTCAATTGTAAAGAAATGTACGCCTGCCCTTGTAAGCGAACAAATTTTGTTGCCATAAGGAATGCATGTATGCTTTTGTCAGTTTTGTTTTGACTTTGATATGTTGGGTTGTGCGAGTCCCCGAGCACGTCCGTCCTTTTATGGGGTTTACCTCATTTCTTTGTGTGTATGTTTGTTGTTGTACTTTTAGTTAGTTTAGGTTGACTCATCGTGGCTTGGAAAGCCAGTCGCATGGTGACCCCAAGGGATGCTCTATACTTAACTGTTTTACCGGACGCGTACGGGGTCGGTTGGGCGAGTCCCCGAGCGTGGTACTTGGCCGTTCTAGTCGCATGCCCAAGGTAGGTGAGGACGGAGCGCGTCGTGTTTGACGCATCGCTTGTAGCATCCCAATTGTCTAACCATTGCAATGCTACTAGCCTAGTCTATATAAATGCTACTTCCTATATATAATTGTTGCATCATAATTATATCATGCTCATGTCATCATGCCACCTTGCATTTGAGCATCATATAAAACCCTTTTTGGTTTGGTTCTTCTCTCATATGCATTGTAAATTGTATTTGCCTCTTGATATTGTATTCGGTTATTGATATATTGTTTAATGCCCACGTTGAGTTGGGGGCATATATTTTATTCAACTCCATCACCTTTCTCTGCCACCACCTTATAATTCCACCATCCAACTAAATATGAGCTTTGCACTTTATTGGGTTTTACCTCTAGCTCATGTGGGTTGGGATGGATCCAATTCTATTTCCACATGCTCTCATCTTAGCATCATGTTGTTTTCACATTATTGATATGTGGAGCCACCTTTGCATGCATTATGAGTAGTGCTCCTTTTTCCTAGCTTTCATATGGATTATCATGGATTTATGCTCATGTTGGGATATTTTTGGGACTATTAAACATCTAGTGGAATATACACACTAGCAAGTCCCAATTATAATCAAATGTGATCATCTCCATCTACTCCATCTGGAATTTTCCTTTAAATTCTTTTGCTTGGCTTAATTCCACTTTTGGGAATGCATAGGAATAATGCCATGTAAATATTATTGTTTTCACAAGAATAAGCATGGCATTAATTGTTTTGCATGGGCCATGCAAGAACCTACACATTCTAGTCTTTTGGGTTTTTATTTGACTCTTGAGTGGATCATCTCTCGTCTCTCTCTTCCTCCTTTTGGCTTGGTCTTAGTTGATCTTGCTTAAACCCCATCACCACCTTTCATCTCATCCTCTCTTTTGTCTAGATCTTGCTTGAGCTTGGCTTGATCTTGCTTGATCTTGTCAAAGGAAAACACACCACCCTACCTCATCTCACCCTCTCTCTTTACCCTCTCTCCTAACCCTAGTTTCCTCTCTAACCTAACCCGAGCCCCCCTCCAATCTAACCCTAGCTACCCACCCCTCTCTCACCTCCTCTCTCTTGTTCCTTCTGCCAGCTGCCCCACCCGAGCCTCCTCTCCGACCTCACCTACGCCTGGCCCCAGCTGCAGCCCTGCCCGAGCCGGACGAGCACGTGAGGAGGAGAAGGTAAAAGGTGGCCGAAGCCACCTTTTATCTCCAACCTGCTCCCACACGGCACCCACGCCTCTCCCTCACTTTTCCCTCCTCCCACACGCCTCCTCTGGCCTCTCCAGATCCGCCCGAGCCTGCCTCCTCTCCTCCCATTCTTCTCCACCGCCACCAGCTACCCCATCGCCGGCCACCGTCGGTCTCCACCGTTCCCCCCCCCCCCCCTCCTGCAGCCGGTGGCGAGGTGTTCTGGGTGTCGAGGAAGACCGAGGACCCTCCCCTGCTTCGTCCTGTATGTACCAGCGAGGAGGAGGAGGACCAGAAGCCCCAGGACCATCACCGCTAGCCGAAACCCTAGATCGCCGGACCGCCAGCCTCGTCGTCGGTCCGCTGCTCCTCTGCCCGATCCGACCGCACCAACCATCTCCCGGTGAGCTCCTCCCTCTCCCTGACACCTCCGTTCTCGCCGTGGCTCCCTGTGCTCGCCGAACCTTTCGTCGAGCGGCCTCTGAGCGTCGGCGTGCACGCGCGTCTGCTCGTTGCGCGCCACAGTAGCTACACCTAGCCGTGCCGCGCTTACCCTGCATCAACCCCCGCCTAGCCCAGTGGTCGCCACCGTCTGCGCGCGCGCCCCAGGTCGCGTGTTCGAGCCTCGCGCGCCGCGCTCTGCCGCTGTCGTGCACCGACCCGTCGTCAGAGATCAGAGAAGAAGCACAGTGCCGCCGTGCGTTTTGCGGAAACCCCCCTAGCTTTTTAATCCTAACCCGCGCTCCTAGAGGCCCCACCCGTCGATCACCCTGGCGTTTTCACGAATCGGTCCCTGGTTTTTCCACAGCCTCAGCCCGCGCTCCCTCGGATCTGCCGCGTGTCACGCCCCGGCTGGCGCGCCCGCGTGTGGGCCCGCGTGTTCTCCGGCCCCATCTGTCAGTCTCGCGGGCTAGCCACACCTGCGGTAGGAAAAGCCCCGCGCAGCCGCAGAGCCCCACCTGCTGCTGAGTCAGCGCAAGGCCCACCCGTCAGCGTCAGTGGCTGGATCTGCCTGAGTACAAAAAGGATTTTTCTGTTTTCTGTTTTGATTTAAACCTTTTCAAATTAATTTAAATTCAAATTTAAATCTGTTTTAATATATCTTTTAAATTATAAATCCAAATTAAACATGTAATATATGTTTTGAAATCAGAAAAATGTGAGGAATTCAAATATGCCCTCCAAAATATATTTTGAATACTTTAATTTTCGAGTTGATTAAAATTACAATAAAATGCCCTTTTCCCTTAATTAATTAATAACTTTTGTTTTATAACTCCAAATTTAACAAATAATATGTCTAAAATGATTAGCTCGACGAGACCTTTCTGTTTATGCATTCCATGTTCTGTTATGCAGCATGCATCATATAAATATAAAGTATACAGCAACTTATTTGAGTATAAAATATGATTAAAACTCCATAAAATGCTTTATTTCTTGTATTCCACACCTCACCCATGCCATGCTACTTTATTGCCATGCAAATTGTGCATCATTCATCATGGCATGATTGTTTGCTTGTCGCATTTAATTCATATGCTTGTGCACTTTATTTATGTTGGCCCTTATTTGTTTGGTTCTTCTTCGAATAGACGCTGAGCAGGGGATATATCAAGAAACCCAGGAGCACTACCCAGATCCTTCTCTCGCTTCAACTGAGCTGCCAGGCAAGCACTACCACATGCTTGCATACATATAGTACCTATTGCCTCTATCTTATTCTTGCATCATTGAGTCGCGATCGCATTAAACTGAATCACAAGTACTGCATAGCCTTTACTTTTAAACCCCACCGAAGCTTGTTCCTCCATCCCATGAGCCATTACTACAGGAGTTGTTTGAGCCATGCGGGTCGTAGAACAGCATGTGTAGGGTATGTGAGTGTCTGATGGTTAACGAGGTACCTATACAACTTAACCTGAGTAGTAATGGGATAACTAATGAAAGTGGCACCGGTGAGCAATATCTTCTATTTGGTTTTTCATGCTCACTTGTGTCCCGTAGGACCCCGAGTACTTGATTCCTGTTCCTTGAATATTCGCGCTATCCACATCCGGGAGGCTTATGGACCCCCTTGAGCCAGAGCTTGATTCATTCTTATTTCTTGGGGCCACAAAGTAGTTTGGGGCTTTATTACTATCCTGTACTTATGCCATGCTTTACTGCTTTATTTACGATTGTGCGAGGAGCACCTGTACTGTTTAGGATCGTGACACGTTTTCGCTGTATCGACAAGCCCAGTCACACTTTCGGGTTCCCAGTCGTTTACAGCCGTCCACACAAACCTTGAGTCCGTCTCGGAGCCGGCCAGTTCCGTTGCGGGTAGCTTAATGGGGTGCCCCCCTGAAATATTTCTGAATCCTGTGATCGCTTTGTTGTGAATGCCTCGTTGGGTTTTGATTTGGTTTTTCCGAGGTTGATCGAGTGTGTGTTGCTATTTGTGCACCCCTGCAGGGTAAAACTTTCTGAAAGCCGTGTCCGCGGTTATGGACGACTTGGAGCATAGTTTCTCGATCATAGACAAGTATAACTAAAGTACCGCTTTTAATTTGACTAAGTAACTGACTAGTAAATAGTGCAGCACTCATGGAATGGATAATAAAACTGCCAACGGATGGGGGGTGTTCGTCCACTTCCTCGTTGGTAAGCGAGGAGGAGGATGGATCTGTTAATATCACTGTTATAACTGTTGTTATTAATTCACGGACATCCGTCTATATTTGGTTAGGTGGATGGTTAGCGAGTATCTATAGAATTGTTAGGTATTATCTTTTGCTGCAATTGCGTCACCCAGGTTGTGTCCCCTTTAGAGGCATAAAGACTTGCTGAGTACCCCTAGGGTCTCACACGATAAATTATTTGATTCAGATGAACAGGTACACTCACAAGATGGATACTGGGTGGAGGAGGCGGACGATGTGGGCAACGATCATTCGGTGTAGAGATTCCGGGAACGGGGATCCGTGAGATCTATGGGCGGGATGTGTTTATTATGGGGCATCTTATGCCGATTTGCTTCTTATCCATACTCGGATCTTGTTTGCCGCTTCCGCCTGATACTCTGATGTTTGATGTATGAGGAGATATCCTGAACTATTATATCTATCTAGGACATTTGGATCTTGCCGTATGGCGTTGCAATATTTCTATTTCTTTTAGATGGAATGGCTCTGAGGACTGTTGTATGGTGGCTTGCATACATACTCATTTGTGTATGTAGTTGATCCCTTCGCCTGCCGATTACGCCGCCCGTTCGTGTCCCGATGTTTGGAAATGGTTAGGACGGCCGAAAGGTCTACCTGTGAGTGGCATTTGGGCCCCACCGTACTATTTTAACCATTTCCGCTCGTCCAGGCTTGTAACTAGGATCGGAATTCACCGAGGTAGTTACATCGCTCCACCTGACTCGTAGAGTCAATCGCATGGCGAGTCCAGGGCGCGCTCTCATACTTGGTGTTTTCCCTAGCCGCGTGGGTTTGGTCTGGCACCAGTCCCCGAGTGTGGTACTTGACCGTTCGAGTCGCTGCGCCAAGGGTGTGGAGGATTGGATCGCTGTGAGAAGCGAATGCGGTTATCTTGGCCCAGTGAGCCAGTCGAGCGACGCGACTCCGATGGGGATCTGGGTTGGCGTTTTCGTGGACGACACAAGGCCCGAATTTTATCGGTGCCCTTGTACCGCACTACTTCGCCGTGTCGGTCGCTTGACCAAGGGTTGACTTTCGTGGTTAGCATAACGTTGTTTTTACGAGTGCGAGTGGCACAAGGTATGGAGAGTAGACACAATTTGTGCGAATCGATCTTCTTTATTTCATAGAGGGGGAGTACATGTCGGAGTCTAGGTGTAGAACTTTCTGAGGAGGTTTACATTCCACGGCCGCTTGAAGTTGAGTTGTCCGTCACCTCGGACGTCGATGAGGTAGTAGGCGTCGTTTCCCAGGACTCGCCCTATGGCGAATGGTCCCTCCCATGGGGGAGAGAGCTTATGCATGCCCTTCTTGTCTTGGATCAGTCACAAAACTAGATCGCCTTCCTGGAAGGTGCAAGTTCGAACTCGGCGGCTGTGGTAGCGGCGGAGTCCTTGCTGGTAGATGGTGGTGCGGGAGCGAGCTAGGTCGCGTGCTTCGTCGAGCTGGTCGACTCTGTCTTGGCGTGCGAGCTCGTTGTCGGCCTCTGCGTAGTTGAAGACCCGGGGCGAGTCGTGCTCGAGGTCGGTCGGCATTATGGCTTCAGCGCCGTACACCATGAAGAAGGGGGTGAATCCAGTCGACCTGTTGATGGAGGTGCAAATCCCCCAGATGACGGAGGGGATCTCCTCGACCCAGCACCCCGGAGTTCGCTCGAGGGGAACTTGCAGTCGCGGCTTTAGGCCGTGGAGGATGCTCTAGTTAGCGCATTCCGCCTGGCCGTTAGACTCCGGGTGGGGGACTGAGGCGAGGTCGAGCCGTATGTTGTGCTCCTCGCAGAATTCAGCCATGGCTCCCTTGGCAAAGTTGGTGTCGTTGTCCATGATGATGCTGTGCGGGAACCCGTAGCGATAGATGAGCTTGCGTAGGAACTTGGTGGCGGTCTTCTCGTCGCACTTGCGGACTGGCATGGCCTCCAACCACTTTGTGAATTTGTCGACTCTGACCAGGAGGTGGGTGTAGCCGGAGGGGGCCTTCTTGAAGGGGCCCACCATGTCCATGCCCCATACGGCGAATGGCCAGGTGATGGGGATGGTCTTGAGCGCCGAGCTTGGTACGTGTGTCTGATTGGCGTACTTCTGACACCCGACGCGGCGTTGGACGATGTCGACCGCGTCGACATGTGCAGTGAGCCAGTAGAAGCCATGTCGCATGGCCTTGGCGACCAGGGACCGAGCGCCAGCGTGGTGGCCGCAGTCGCCGGCGTGGATGTCTTGGAGGATCTTGCGACCTTCCGTAGGCTGTATGCAACCTTGGAACACGCCTGTCACGCTGCGCTTGTGGAGCTCGCCATGATGATGACGAAGGATTTGCAACATGCACGATCATGCGAGCCTCTGTCTCGTCTGCGGGTAGGGTCCCTCCCTTGAGGTAGGCGATGTATGGCGTGGTCCAGTCATTTGGCTCCACGATCATCACGACCAGGGATGCTTCTGGTTGCAGCGGTATCCCGATGTCGATCTCCCTTGGGGGAGAGACAGATGGCTTGGTAATGGTGTCGAGGAAGACGCCGGCGGGTGGCGTGTGGTGAGCCGACCCGATGTGAGAGAGCGCATCGGCCTCTTTGTTCTTGCGCCGGTCGAACCACTCGACAGAGTAGCCGGCGAAGTGGCCACCCAGCTAGTCCACTACTAGGCGGTATGCCGCCATGGTGGGGGAGACGACATCGCAAGTGCCGGTGACTTGTGCGGCGACGAGGTCGGAGTCATCATAGCAGCGTAGGGAGTTGATGTTCATCTCCTTGGCGGCTCGCATGCCGTGAAGGAGGGCCTCGTACTCGGCCATTTTGTTGGTGCAGGGGGTGAAGTCAAGGTACAGTACTAGCGCAGCTTGTCGCCCTAGGGGGACGTGAGGACGATCCCTGCCCCTGCACAGTCTGCGTTCTTGGACTCGTTGAAGTGGAGCGACCAGTAATGGAGGTACGACAGCTTCTACGGCTGCTACGCCTCCTCCCAGTCGGCGAGGAAGTCAGCCAAGGCCTGTGACTTGATTGCCTTGCGTGGCTTGTACTTGATGTTGTGGACTTCGATCTCGACGGCCCACTTGGCGACTCGTCCAGCCGCTTCACGGTTGCGGATGATGTCCTGAACGGCGCTGAGGAGACGATCGTGATTGGGTGCTCCTGGAAGTAGTGCGGCAGTCGCCGCTGGGTTCGGAAGACCGCATATACCAACTTCTGGTACTGCAGGTAGCGCTGCCGCGACTCGGTGAGGACTTCGCTGATGTAGAAGACAGGTCGCTGCACCGGGTGCTCCTTTCCCTCTTCTGGTCGTTCGAGGACCATGACGGTGCTGACGACTCGTTCGGATGCCGCGACGTAGATGAGCATGGGCCCCTTGTCGGTGGGGGAGGCGAGCAGCGGGGCCGCGAGTAGCACTTCTTTGAGCGCGTGGAGTGCGTCGTCCGCCTCCTTGTCCCACTGGAACATGGGGTTCTTGTGCATTAGGCGGTAGAGAGGCATTGCCTTCTCGCCTAGCCGGGGGATGAAGCTACTAAGCACCACGACTCGCCTGACCAACTTATGGACGTCGCACAGGCACTTGGGTTTGCCGAGCCGGGCGATCCTTGTTTGGGTTCGCCTCGATGCCTCGCTTGGATACTACATACCCCACTAGATGTCCAGTAGGTACACCGAAGGTGCACTTTCCTGGATTGAGTTCGATCATGTACCTCCGCAGATTTGCGAAGGTTTAGGCCAGGTCGGCGAGTAGGTCACCTTGGCGAATGGACTTCACCACCATGTCGTCGATGTAGACTTGGATGTTGCGGCCAATTTGGCTCGCAAGGTACTCCTGCATGCACCTTTGTTAGGTCGCTTCGGTGTTCTTGAGGCCGAATGTCATGGCGGTGTAGCAGAATGCTCCAAATAGCGTGATGAACACCATCTTCTCCTCGTCCTTGACTACCATTTTGATCTGGTTGTAACCAGAGTAGGCGTCAAGGAAACATAGTGACTCCAAGCCCGCGGTCGAGTCGATGATTTGATCGATCCGTGGGAGGACAAACTGCTCCTTTGGACAGGCGCTGTTGAGGTTTGTGTAATCTATACACATTCTCCAGGTCCCATTCTTCTTTTCGACCAGGACTGGGTTTGCCAGCCACTTGGAGTATTTGATTGGCCGTGTGAAGCCTGCAGCGAGTAGACGTTTCACCTCCTCGGCGATTGCTCGGCGGCGCTCTTCATTGAAGGGTTGTAGGGACTGCTTGACGGGTCGCCCTTTGGGGTCGGCGTTGAGTTTGTGCTCAGCGAGTTCCCTCGGGACACCAGGCATGTCAGATGGATTCCATGTGAAGCTGTGGCGATTCTCACATATGAACTCGATGAGCACGCTTTCCTATGCTGGGCTCATGCCTATCCCGATCGTCACCGTCTGGCCGGAGTCGCCTGGGACCAGCTCGACGGAGCGCGTGTGCATGGTGGCTTCGAACACGGTTGAGACGCCATTCTCCGAGTTGGGCTTCTTGATTATTGTGGGGTCATCATTGTCGAACCTGCTCGTGTATTTGGCGAGCTCCTCCGCATGGTTGGCTTCCGCGGTGATGACGGTGTCAGCGATCTTGGTGCCCTTTTCCTTGCATTCCGCGGCCATATCAGGGTTGTTGTGGACGGTGATGATGCCACACGGTCCTGGGAGCTTCATCACATTGTACGTGTAGTGTGGCACCACCATGAACTTGGCGAACGCTTGCCGCCCAGGACGCAATGGTAGGGGCTGTTGAAGGGCACCAGCTCGAAGATGATCCGCTCAGTGCGGAAATTTGCTGGTGTGGCGAAGGTGACTGGCAGCGTCACCTTGCCATTGGGGTACGCCTTCCGACCAGGGACGATGCCATGGAAGGTGGTGTAAGTCGTCTCGATCATTGACTGCGGGAGCCGCAGTCGCCTGAACGTGTCCAGGTAGAGTATGTTGATGGAGCTGCCGGCATCCATAAATGTCTTGGGGAGCCAGTAGTCGCCCACTTTGGTCTTGACCACCAGGGCGACTCGCCCCGGATATTCGATCGGTGGCGAGTGGTCCTCGCGGCTCCAGGTGATGCGCTGTTCGGACCAGTTGAGGAAGCAGGGGACATCGACTTGGTACACCGTGTTAACGGCGACGGCGCGAGCGATGAACTTCTTCTCTCTCTTGGTGCTGAGCCCGGTGAAGGTGTTGAGCGACCCGGAGACGTTTTTGAATGCCCCGGAGTTTGGCGGGTTGTTGGGGTCCTCCCTCGCGCGCCGTGCCTTCTCGATCTCCTTCAGAGAGTGGCAGTCGGCGGTCGTGTGTGTGGAGGGATTCCCCTCCCTGTTGTGAAACATGCAAGGTTGGTTGAGGAGAGCTACGGGGTTGAATTTCGACCGTGCCTTGAAGTTCCCGCCGTCACGGTGTTGGCCTCTATCGCGGCGGAAGCTCTTGGGCTCTCTTGGTGCATAGCCGGTGTTAGCGACGAAGTTGAATTGCCCATCACCGCGGCGCTTGCCGGTGAGGCGAGTGTTGCTGTAGCGAAGCTCGGTTCGCGTCCTATTGTCGTGGCCGCTTGGGCGGCGGTTTCCACCCAACTCGTTGTCGGTTTCTTGGTTCGGGTCCTTCTCCGCGTACCGCTTGGTGATCTCGAGGAGGTCTGGGATGTTGTCGAGTGTCTTGTACACCCGCTTGATCTTGGCGACCAGGGGATCGTAGCGGCACGAGGTCTTGAAGCAGTGTATCGCCGTTGGACCCAGCTACGGGTCGACTAGCGGGGTCCCTGGACGCATTGCTCCAGGTCCTCGATGGTGGTGGAGCGGGTGTAATAACCCTCGAAGTTCCTGACGAAGGCGTCACGCATCTCCTCCTAGGAATCAATGATGTCCGCGGGGAGGGTGTTGATCCATTGTCGGCTTTCTCCCTCCATCATCAGGGGGAGGTAGAGGGCGGCGAGTAGGTCAGTGTGGCCGGCGATTCCCATCGCCATAAGGTACGTGTCTAGCCACACGGACGGGTTGTACGAGGGATCATATTTTTCGATCTTCTTTGGCGCTTTGAAGTTCACCGGATATTTTTTGCCTCAGATCATTGGTCCGAAGCACTGGGGGCTGACTCGGCTCAGCGAGCCCCTTGGCTCAACGTCATGGCGGTTGGTGAGGGTGTGCCTCAGGTCGTCAGGCTGGCGTGCGCGCCAGCTTTGGTTGTTGATGATGTGAGTCCGCGCGTCGACTGGCTGCCCATTGGCAGCGACCATGTTGTTCGTCGGTCGCGGGTCGTTGGTGGAAAGTGTCGCATGCACGGTTCGTGGTTGGAGTTGCAGGGGCTCAGGTCGTGGGCAATTGAGAGTGTTTGCCATTGTTGGGCGGCCGCTCGAGGCCGCCCTGCTTCCTGAGGAGCGGGAGTACATGCGCCCCCGCGAGTCGGATCCTGCTGTTTGTTGCTCGACGGCTTTGGCGAGTAGGTCCTTGGCGTACTGGATCTGCAGCGCGCCTTCCCCCATCACGTTGAGGTTGGCAACCGCGGCTTGACTTGCGATGACATTGTCCATCGGAGTGGAGAACAGCGGGAGGCCGTTTGCGTCCCGCTCCTGCAGGGAGATCATGATTCTTGGCTGTTCTCGAGGTGGCGTGCGACCGGGCGGTGGCGGGGGAGCGCCATTTGCCGTTGCGCCTGGCGGTGGTCGGGCACTTCCTCCTTGTGGCACTTTCTCGCAGATCGCGTGGTCGGCCACGTGGGCCAGGTCAGTCTCGTTGTCGAAGTTCAGGGCGCGGCCCTAAACTATGGGGTTCAGGCGCGACCTGATGCGGCGCTGGTGGTAGAGCGAGAGCTCCTGCGTCGTCGCCTGCTCGAGGCGAAATTTCTCGCGCTCATCTTGTTCCTTGCGAACCGCCTCCTCTAGGTGCAGGCGGAGTTCCTCGACCTCCGTCGCCGTCGCGGTCGGTGGGATTGGCATAGAGAAGGGGTCTGGCGGGGCGTTCGTGCCGCTCGCCATGTAGGTCGCGACGAAGCGACCGGATATGGCGTGGAGGTCGCCGGAAATCTCCGATCCGAAATCGGAGTCGAAGATGCCGAGGATGGAAGGATCCTCGAAGTCCCCCACGTTGGAGACTTGGGTGATGGAGCCCGCAGGTGACGCGGTGACAATGGATCTAGCGATTAACGCTGGGGTCACCGAGTTGGTGTCTTCGTTGAGGGCCTCGTCGTCCATGGCCACGCCAGCCTCGACCACGTCTCTATTGGTCGAGTTGTACTCGGAGGCAAGGAGATGGATGGTGCGGACCTGACTCTCAGAGATCCGATCGCGCGATGGTGACTTGCGGATGCGATCCGGGTCCTTCGAGGCGATGACGTCGGTGAAGCCAATGAAGAGGCTGATCGTGCCGACTGGCATTATCACGTTGTGCGTGACCGGGCGTGCCACCGGGACGTAGCTACTTGGCAAGATCTGGAGGATCTCGCCGATGGTGATCATGCAGCCAGTGGTGATCGTATGGTTGATCGGCAAGTAGGGTCTCACCGCAGAATACATGCATGATCGGCCAGGCCCCATGGTGGGCGCCACTGTCATGGGAATGGCCACGGCAGATGCTGCAATCGGCGGCGAGTAGTAGAATAAGGGGCAAGGGCGGCCAGCCATCTGCGGTGCGAGATGAGGGCAAAGACACAGGCTTTTACCCAGGTTCGGCCCCCGGAGGGTAAAGACCTACTCCTTCTAGATTGTATTGATGAGATAGTACAAGGGCGAGCTCGGCGGCTAGGCGACGAGTCGCAGAAGGTGTATGATGGAACATAAGCTCTATGCATGCCCTAGGGAGGTTTATATAGAGTCACCTTGCTAGGGTTTACAGATCTACAACCGAGTTGGATAATGACTCGGAGGGTGCTTAACCTAATCCCACTGCGCCTAGCTATGCTTCTAGGCTTCCATCTTCCACTAGCCTAGCTTCTTCTTGGGTCGTGATCCAGTCGTCGTCCTGCAGGCCCACTCGCTCGCAATATGGGCCAGTAGGAAACTTCATGCTGGGTATACCCCACTCGGCATATCCCCATCACCCCTTTAGCCTCAAACCGTCGATCCTCTGCCGCACTGCGATGCATGCCACTGCTTCTAACGGAGGGGATAAGAACGCCCGTGTTCTCCTCTATCCGCTCATACCTGTAAAATCCGCTCTCGTGTTCTCTTCCATTTTCCCCAATCATGTCGAAACCTAACCTCCGACCATCTCAAATCACCATCGTCTCCAATCTCCTCGAGCTTAGTCGTGGTGCCTGGGTGCTTCCTCTTGTCGTCCTCAATCATCTGGCTGAAGGAATCGATTCCTCCCGCTCATTATTGACACCACCGACCTCATCCGTTCGCCGCTCGTCGTCGACCATGGCGATGCTGTCTGAGCTCGCCTCTCCTCGTCGTCACCCCTACAAGCTTCCTGGTGAGCTTCTGTTTCCAATGGTTCTCTTCGATTTGCCCCTAATTTTCTATTGCGTCCCATACGCATGAACCCGAGCATTCCACCTTCGGAGCTCGTCGAAGCTAGTGCTCTAGTGACTATTCCGGGGCGGCGCGGCCATAGTTCGACTCGCCATCATGTTCTCTTTCTAACACACCTAGCCGCAGCCCGTGCATGCAACCAATCCACGGATTCAACCATGATCTAAGGATCATCCATGGATGATGTCAGCGTGACATCACGCTGATGTCATATTTCTATTTTTATCATTTTAGAAATTGTTTTAATGTTTTCTGAGGTAAGTAAAACATCAGAGATGACATGGCATAGGTCCCACCAGTCAGTGACTCGGGTAGGATTAGCCCTAGTGAGAAAAATCCCTCACCTCGTATTGACGTCAGCAGTGACACAGTAAAACATTTAGATATTCTATTTTAACAATTTTAGAAAATGATTCAAATTTAAAAATTTAATAACTTTTGTTTTATAATTCAGAAAAATATGTTTAATATATGAAAGTTAAAATAAAATATAAAACTTAAATATATTATCAAACATTATTGTATTAATCATTTAAATAATTATTATTTAATAAAGCTTTTATAAGTAATAAAACTTTGATAATTCATATTTTAATAATGGTAATGGCTAAAAATATAAATAATATACCAAGATTCTTAGAAAAATAAGAACTGTAATTTAAAACTATAATCATGTATTATTATATCACTTAACTAAATATTTATTATTTATTAAGTGTTTATAAAACAATAAATCTTATAAAAAATCATATCTTATTTTTTATAAATCACAAAAATAAATGTAATATACCAAAATGGTCACAAAAATAATACCTACATGTTAAAAATTTAACATCTCACTTTTGAAGTAAGTAGAAATTTAACACTCTAATAACTTGAATTTAAATCTAATTCCTTAATTGGTAATTCACAAAAGGATAAGTAAAAAAATTGCTAATATATCTAAAAATGTTCCTTTGAGGTTTAAAAATAATATTAATCTTAAATATTGATAATATAAAGTCAAAATAATTCAACACAATTAAAATACAATCTTATTGAGTTATCATTTAACCATAAGTGTAGATTATTTTCTAAAAAGATCCTTATCAGATATAAAATCTTCAAGAATAATTTGTGACTAAATAAAACCTTTTCTTTTACTTCAACCACAAGTTTGTAAACATACCAAAACACTATAGAGAATTCATAAATAGTTAAGTAATATTATTTCCTTATTTACAAACCATAACCACTCATTTATAAAAAAGATAAATGATTCTATTCCCTTATAATATTAAGAAACTACTACTCAAATAGAAGTATTACCACTCTTAAGTAAGTTTAAGGAAAACATTATGAAGTGAACGAAGTACAAATATCTTAAGCATTGCACCTTAAGTCCATCTATGTCCTTAAAGTTAAACATTAGTGTACAAGACCATAAACACCGTGTTAAAGGCTTTGTTATGTGTTTTATAGTTTACTTTGGTATGTTTCAATTAAGACCTAATGCATCTCAAGACCAAACTAACTGAATAAACACCAAAAGACATCAACCACATTCTATTAACCATAAAGATTGTTTAAACCTTAGGAAAGAAACCTTTTCCTCGAAGGTTATCCTTTTTTCCACTTCAAACAACAGATGACAATCAATAATAATCACATTACTTTATATTTTACTTGTATACTTAGGATTGTTAACACCTAAGTTCCTTATAAATGTCATTACTTATAAAGTAAAAATTGAAGATAGAACAATTCTTATATAAGCAGCCTTTGCATAGCATTCCCCATTTGTGTATCTTATTGTTGTATGATATTACAATTACACGCTGTTTCACACATACTCACAAGCCTTAATAAGAAAAAAAAGTGTGAAGCTTATCTAAAAGTATAACACATTCTAAAGAAACCATTTCCAGTTTCCAAACCCTAGATCAACGCTTATTCTGGGGATACGAATTTACCAAATTGCATTACATTACTTATGCATAATAGCATCCTACTTCTTTAAAACATTAGTCCTTACCAGACCAATGATGTTGTTTTCAAATATTGGATCTTATATTGTCTTGAAGACCGTGAGTGCATAATATTGCAATCACAAAAGGTAAGTTCACACTTGCTCATGTCCTTTGATTATTTTATGTAAAGTATTTTGGAAATCCAGTTTTGTCATCACCTGCATTTCAAAAATGTCAAAAAACACTATTTTTGGTAATAATGTAAACTATTGGTTACTGATCCAGCGTGATCAGCTAATCTATTAAGTCTGGCAGTTGGAATGCCACTGCATAGGACTATATCATCTAGGACTTAACAACCAATGTCGCCAGTGATTCTTGTGTCGTATATCGCGCGTTAACCATGAGATTTGGAATGGGACGAAGAAGTCAGTTGTATCCATTTCCTTTCGTATGGAGGCAAGACAACCTTAACGTGATGTCGTAATTCCTTGTGCGGATCCAACATATGGATGGGCACCCTTAGGCCCCACGTTTTTGGTGTCTAGATTATCTATGAGTGGCTACCAGAGGTATAGCCGGACCTATATGGTACTTGCCAGGGGCATCACCAGCTCATAGAGTCTTTGGGAACTCATCAGGGTTTTAGCCTGCCCGAAAGGGGGCTTAACGGAGGTGAGCCAGCCCTGAAGGATCATGCAGACATGCGGGGTCGCGGAAAGGGCAAGGATTGGCTTGGATATTAGTCTGGGCCTCATACCAAGGAAGTGTGAACGAGCCTATAACTCGGATGTGCAACAAAGCTAAGATATCTCATGGTTAAAGTAACGCACCATTGCAGAGTGTAAGAACTGTAACTTGTTACTCCCTGTTCCGAGAAGGAGCTACGAACGCGGCAGGAAAGGAACTCCACAAAAGTTCTGGTAAACTTGTGAAGGCTGTCGGACATAGATTTTCAGAATAAAAGCAACCTTTGAAGAAATGTTTGCGAAAACCTGCATTGCCTATGACCTATGGTCTGTGGCTGTAGATATAGTGCCTCAAACAATCCTTTCTAGTGAACTTGCTGAGTACGCTCGTACTCAACGAATCTTCTTAACCCTTGCTAGATTCTAAAGCCATTAAGACGACGTTACATCAAGTTATGCTCCAGGAATCATCGTCAAAAGCTCAAGCTCTTCAATGAAGTAAAGGAAGTCAAGATATACATCAACTAAAGTGAAGATGAAGTTGCTGATTAGATAGAAATACAATCTCTAGCCATCGAACCTACTTCTATAGAGTATTGCAATAGCAGCAATATCAGCCAAATAGTTAGATGCTGATCTTATTAGCATAATAGTTATGAGTTGATTATTTCTGATTCTTCTTTGTAAGAAGTTTATTTCTCTCTCTTTAACCTAGAGTGTTCTCTAGATCTTTTGTAAAGAGTCGAGTTGTAACCTATAGTCATGTCTTGGACCTGCTGTGTTTTTGTTGTACCACTCTAAGGGGTGTAATACTAGTGAACGGTGTTTCATTGGTGTTATGTCAACGACTATAGTGTACTACATCATGCAGTGGTATGCTGGGTTACCACACTTCCTTTTATCAAAAATTACAAAAAAATAGTTTCATTTGGTTTGCTTTTTCTTACCCAAAACACAAAAAAATTAGTTCCTACTCTAGTTGCTGCTGCTGTTGGCTTGCTTCACCCTTGCAAAAATGAATTCTGCTGAGAACACCAAGTTGTGTGACTTCACTAGCACCAACAACAATAATTTCCTGAGTACACCTATTGCTCCACCTGCTCCTGATGCTAACTTTTATGAAATTAAGCCTGCTTTGTTGAATCTTGTTATGAAAGAGCAATTTTCTGGTGCTAGTTCTGATGATGCTGCTGCCCAACTCAATAACTTTGTTGAACTCTGTGGAATGAAAAAATATAAGGATGTAGATGGAGATATTATTAATCCCAAATTGTTTCCTTTCTCCTTGAGATGAAAAGCTAAAGAATGGTTGCTATCCTTTCCTAGAAATAGTATTGATTCTTGGAATAAATGCAAATATGCTTTTATTGGAAAATACTATCCTTCTGCTAAGATTATGAGAAGTGAAATAATGAAATTTAAACAACTTGATAATGAACATGTTGCTCAAGCTTGGGAAAGAATGAAATCTTTGGTAAAGAATTGTTCCACTCATGGACCGACTGCTTGGATGATTATCCAGACTTTTTATGTAGGGTTAAACTTCTCTTCAAGAAATCTGTTGGATTCTGCAGCTGGAGGTACCTTTATGACCATTACTTTGGGTGATGCAACAAAGCTCCTTGATAATATGATGGTTAATTATTCTGAATGGCACACTAAGAGAGCTCCACATGGTAAGAAGGTAAATTTTGTTGAAGAAACCTCCTCCTTGAGTGATAAAATTGATATTATCATGTCTATGCTTCTTAATGGAAAAGCTCATATTGATCCAAATAATGTTCCTTTAGCCTCTTTGGTTACTCAAGAAGAGCAAGTTCATGTGAACTTCATTAGAAATAACAATTTCAACAACAATGCCTATAGGAATAATTTTGGTAGTAATAATTATAGGCCTTATCCTCCTAATAATGGCAGTACTTATGGAAATTCCTACAACAACAATAGAAGTGCTCCCTCTGAACTTTAAGTCATGCTTAAATACTTTATTAGTAAACAAACCACTTTCAACAAGACTATCGAGGAAAATCTTTTCAATGTTGAGAAAAATATCTCATCTTTGTCTGAATCACAATTGTAGCACCCGGGTAAAACCGCTACTAGAAAATCGCGGTTGTTTGTATGTTGTGCATCATCATGACATCATCATGCATGCTTTGCCTAAAACTATTAAAGTCCCTATTTTGTTTTCTAAAAATATCTCTTTCTTTATTCAAATGTGAAAACTTGATATTCCGGATATTTTATTTGTCTAAAACGTCTTGCAAAATCCTTTAAAAATAAAATAAACATGAAACGTTTTATTAGGGGAGGCAGCCGTCCAGGCCCAAAGGCCCAGCTAGCCAGCCTACAAACCCCAAACCCTAATTCTACTCTACCCTAGCCTAACCCTAACCCTACTCCCTCAGCAGCCGCCGCCACCCCACTCCTCTCCCATCTCCTGTTCCCGACCACTCCACACTGCCACGCCAGCGCCAACCTCCCTCACGTTTTTTTCCTTCGAAGACCCCGCTCCATCCTCGCGTGGCCCTACCCAATCGCCCACGAACCGGTCACGCCTCGCTTCCACCCCGCGACCTCCTACCCCCGCCGCTCCTCTCTAGATCCCGTACCGTCGTCGTCGTGTGGCTCGCCTCCCCGCCTCCAGGATCCGCCCCACGACCACCTCCCCTCACTGGAGCTTCCTCACGCCTCGTCGCTGCACCTCCGCGGCCGACAGCCGCATGGTATCCTTCGCCCGCAAGCTTCCGCCGCCTCCTCGTCGGGCTCCTCTACCGCCAGGCTTCACCTCGTGCCCTCGAGCTTCCTCACCGTTCGTGGCCGCCACCGCACGAGTCCCCTCCTCACCAGGACCTCCCCGGCGCCCCCGCTCTCCTTTTCCACGATCAGCTTCTCGCCGCTTCCTCGAGCCCTCTCGCCTCCGCTCAGGTCCCTGATGCCCCATCGAGGTCCCTGCTGCCATGGCGCCGCCGTGCCGCGTCCTCCCGCTCTCCTCGCGCCTGGGACGTGTAGCCGTCGAGGCCGCCTCCTCGCCGTCTCATCTCCGTACCGCGGTTCCCTCCTCACCGTGCTTTCTGGAAGTCATCGCCATGCCTCACGCCTTCCCGAGCCGCCGCCAGCAGCTCATCCTCGTCGCGCCTCTCCTGCAGCAACGCGCGGTCGTCATGGTTGCCCGTCGTCTGGGTCGCGTCGCGCCGCCCCGGGCTCCTCCGTCGGCCACCTCCCTTCGTACGGACCCCCATCGCTTGGAGATCCCGCGAGTAGCAAGGCGTCTACTTGCGCCTCTTCTGATGTCCATGGTCGGTGATCGCTGTCCTGGTCCGTTCCTGCTGCTGCCTCCTTTTGTAGTGTTGTTGTGAGCATGCTGAGGTGCTGGTTTGTTTCAGTGCTGATGCTATGTGAATTCAGGAGAGATGTGTGGTGACAATAAGGCGTCGACAGGACAATTTGACCATAGTGCCAGATCTTCCGAAGACCGATCCCGGCGAGCCAAACCAAACCACCCCGAACCCCCAAGATCGTCGAGGTCCATGTGTGAACCCTATCCGAGCCCACCCTATTTTTATAATGTGTCATATATACTTGTGCATTTAAATTGTCATTCTTGCACACATATCATGTGGTTTGGGGGTCTTATGCTGATTCACCTAAATTAAATATGGAGGCCATATGCGGGCTTTTCCAGTCTAATATTGGTCCCATTTAAAATTGTGTCGCGAACCGGTGTTATATTTTGCCATGTTAAGACAACATTTAAATTGCGGGGTATCTAAACAACATGAACTTAATAATTCCCGGGACCCCGGTTCCGCTTAATATGGCCTAATTGCATCGTATCTTTGCCATGTCATACATCATACATGCATCATGCCCTATCTTCTGCCGTAGTATTAAATAGTGCATCCATTGTTTCTTGCAGTGCTTTGATTCTTCACAGATTAGGCCGATGAGTTGATGCGAGTGTCGACCCGATCTTCGGATGAACCTTCGGCAATGTTTTTAGGCGAGCATTCTCCCCCTTTCTACCTATTTTACATTTCTAGTCTTTATTTCCTTCTGTCGATCTATTGCTATCTGTGTTGCGATGCTCTAGTTTTCGTACCCGTGATATCCCTTGCAGCCTTATATTGCCTTGGACACATCCTATTACCTGATGTTTGGTAGATAGTCAGCCTTGTGAGTCGTAGTTGCTCGCGCAGGTGTTGCGTCGCGCTGTCGATGTTCTACAGTTGTTGGAGTAATGCCTTATGTTTAATGTTGGAGATGATTATCACTTTAATTATCGTTTAACAACTAAAATTGAACTAGGTAAATAATGCAGAGGCACAGGTGGGCAATAGATGTTATTTGGTTTTTAACCGTCCACTTGTGTCCCGTAGGACCCCGAGTACTTGATACCTGTTCTTTGAATATTCGCACTATCCGCATGTGGGACCATGAATCCCCCTAGCCAGAGCTTGAGTCATATATTATTTCTTGGGGCCACAAAGTAGTTTGGGGATTTATTACTATCCTGTACTTATGCCATGTTTCACTGCTTTATTTACGATTGCGCGTGGAGTGCCTGTACTGTTTTGGAACCAACGTGGAATGTTTTTGCGGTATGGACAAGCCCAGTCACACTTTCGGGTTCCCAGTCGTTTACAGCCATTGTCACAAACCTCTGGGTCCGTCTCGGAGCCGGCCAACTTAGTCGCGGGTAGCTTAGTGGGGTGGCCACCTGAAATTTATATGAATCTTGCAATTGCTCTGTCGTGATTCCTCGTTGGGTTTTCATTTGGTTTTTCTTGAGGTTGATCGTGCGTGTGTTGCTATTTGTGCCCCCCCCTGCAGGGTAAAACTTTCTGAAAGCCGTGTCCGCGGTTATGGACGACTTGGAGCACAGTATCTCGATCATAGACAACTATAACTAAAGTAGTGCTATAAATTTGACTTTATAATGACTAGTAATCAGCTTCACTATAATGGGATGGCTAAATAAAAGTGCCAACAATTGATGGTTTGGGTTGTCACCTGTTACCATTGTATCTGACTAGTAAGTATTGCAACTACAACGGAATGGCTAAATAAAAGTACCAACAACTGCTGGGTTTTGGGATGCCTCATGCTATATGTATCTGACTAGTAAGTACTGCAACTACAACGGAATGGTTAACTAAAACTACCCACTGCTTATTATATCAGGATGACCCATGCTATCTATATTTGACTAGTAATTGGCGCAACTATAACGGAATGAATAAAAACTGCCAACTGAGTGAGTTCCTCGGTTGACTTCCTCGTTTGGTCTCGAGGGGGAAACACCAGGATGGGTATGCTTGGTGATAGTTTCAGGTTGGATCCGAATAGGTATTTCTTATCCCTATCTGATAGCCGCCAACTGTATTGAGTCTCTATAGGTTGTTTAGTGTCTGCTGCGCTGCTGCTTCAGTCCACCATACCTATGTAGGCGAGGACCGCCGAATTCTAGTCTCGGCGTGTACTGGCCTCAGTACTAACCGCTCTCTTCTTCCTTTGCCCTTTGCCGGCACCCTTTTGTTTAAGCAGGTTTTGAGATCGACGCCGTTAGCAGGGTTACCCTTCCGGCTTGGCCTGGGCAGGGTTATGGACGCCATTGGTTATTCTTCAGGGCTCTTAGCCCAATTTGCATCTTGTCCGTAGTCGGATGCTGTATCATTTTCAAGGTGATTTGGATCTTTGTGTTGTATATATGTATTCTTGACTCATGGAGTCGTTGTTGTATATATCTGTTCTGTGGGTTCCATCGTGGACTATTGTGTAATGATATTACTTCGTTGTCCACCCGCACGAAAGTGCCTGGTGGGCACCTTTGAATCGTTTCTAGGCGGGTTTGGCGGGAACCGCTAAAACTTGCATAGGACCGATCCTGAGGGTGTTACAAAGTGGTATCAGAGCTCAGCAGTTACGATACCCCACTAGTCCAGCCTATAGGATAACCTAGCTAACGGATGTTGTAGAGTGTCAAAATTATTTTGAAAAATCGGTTGGATAGATCTGATTAGGTCTGCTTTTACTTCTTACCCCTCTGCTATTCTCCTCTTATCTTGATGTATTTTTAATCTGCTCTCTTATCTTTTCTTCGAGTCCAGGATTTCTCGTGGTTGGGTTTCCGTCATACCTTCAGGGTTTCGCTTCCATCCTCTTGTAATGGTGCTTCAACATCCGGCATTCATGCTATCTGATGAATCTTTCATCTGTTGTACCTTTTAGTGGACCAAAAATTCACTAAAATTTTTCTTTCTATCCTCATGTGTTTTACAATACGACGAAGCCATCTACATCAGATCTGATGAGAATCTCCATCCCTCCGTTCCGAACCTTGCTTGTCGAGATCTTCAGTCTGAATTCCGAGAGTTGGTTGCATAGTTCGCTGTTTGTGTACGGAGTAATGCTTTGAGTGCGGGATGGAGTCGCGACCATACCACTACTCTTATCATTTGCTTTTGTATGTTGAATGGTGGGTCAATGCAACTTACTCCTTCCGTAGAACTTAAAGGTGGCCTTAGCCTTTGAGACCTCTACCTTCGCCCTTTGTCTGTCCGAAGTGTTCTCTCGACGAACGTGAGCCACGCCCCTTTGTTGGTGGTGTCGCCGATTTCAAGATGAAGAAAGAACCCTTGTTAGTGGTGTCAGGAAGATCTACATGAAGCGAGGAGATTCAGATCGTCATCCTTCTTCCCTGTACCATGAGGCGGATCTCGAGGGCGAGATCCATTGTTAGTGGTGTCGAATTGTAGCACCCCGGTAAAACCGCTACTAGAAAATCGCGGTTGTTTGTATGTTGTGCATCATCATGACATCATCATGCATGCTTTGCCTAAAACTATTTTCGAAAGTCCCTATTTTGTTTAATAAAAATATCTCTTTCTTTATTCAAATGCCAAACCTTGATATTCCGGATATTTTATTTGTCTAAAACGTCTTGCAAAAATCCTTTAAAAATAAAATAAACATGAAACGTTTTATTAGGGGAGGCAGCCGGCCAGGCCCAAAGGCCCAGCTAGCCAGCCTACAAACCCCAAACCCTAATTCTACTCTACCCTAGCCTAACCCTAACCCCACTCCCTCAGCAGCTGCCGCCACCCCACTCTTCTCCCATCTCCTGTTCCCAACCACTCCACACTGCCACGCCAGCGCCAACCTCCCTCACGTTTTTTCCTTCGCAGACCCCGCTCCATACTCGCGTGGCCCCACCCCATCGCCCACGACCCGGTCACGCCTCGCTTCCACCCCGCGACCTCCTACCCCTGACGCTCCTCTCTGGATCCCGCGTTGTTGCCGTCGTGTGGCTCGCCTCCCCGCCTCTAGGATCCGCCCCACGACCACCTCCCCTCACCGGAGCTTCCTCACGCCTCGTCGCTGCACCTCCGCGACCGACAGCCGCATCGTCTCCTTTGCTCGCAAGCTTCTGCCGCCTCCTCGTCGGGCTCCTCTACCGCCAGGCTTCACCTCGCGCCCTCGAGCTTCCTCACTGTTCGTGGCAGCCACCGTACGAGTCCTCTCCTCACCAGGACCTCCCTGGCGCCCCTGCTCTCCTTTTCCTCGATCAGATTCTCGCCGCTTCCTCGATCCCTCTCGCCTCCGCACAGGTCCCTGACGCCCCGTCGAGGTCCCTGCTGCCATGGTGCCGCCGTGCCGCGTCCTCCCGTTCTCCTCGCGCCTGGGATGTGTAGCCGTCGAGGCCGCCTCCTCGCCGTCTCATATCCGTCCCGTGGTGCCCTCCTCATCGTGCTTTCTGGCAGTCGCCGCCATGCCTCACGCCTCCCCGAGCCGCCGCCAGCAGCTCGTCCTCGTCGCGCCTCTCCTGCAGCAACGCGCGGTCATCATCGTTGCCCGCCGTCTGGGTCGCGTCGCGCCGCCCAGGGCTCCTTCGTCGGCCACCTCCCTACGTCTGGACCCCCATCGCTTGGAGCTCCCGCGAGTAGCAAGGCGTCTACTTGCGCCTATTCTGATGTCCACGGTCGGTGCTCGCTGGCCTGGTCCGTTCCTGCTGCTGCCTCCTGTTGTAGTGTTGTTGTGAGCATGTTGAGGTGCTGGTTTGTTTCAGTGTTGATGCTATGTGAATTCAGGAGAGATGTGTGGTGACAATAAGGCGTCGACAGGACAATTTGACCATACTGCCAGATCTTCCGAAGACCAATCCCGGCGAGCCAAACCAAACCACCCCGAACCCCCAAGATCGTCGAGGTCCATGTGTGAACCCTATCCGAGCCCGCCCTATTTTTATAATGTGTCATATATACTTGTGCATTTAAATTGTCATTCTTGCACACATATCATGTGGTTTGGGGGTCTTATGCCGATTCACCTAAATTAAATATGGAGGCCATATGCGGGCTTTTCCAGTCTAATATTGGTCCCATTTAAAATTGTGTAGCGAACCGGTGTTATATTTTGCCATGTTAAGACAACATTTAAATTACGGGGTATCTAAACAACATGAACTTAATAATTGCCGGGACCCCGGTTCCGCTTAATATGGCCTAATTGCATCGTATCTTTGCCATGTCATACATCATACATGCATCATGCCCGATCTTCTGCCGTAGTATTAAATAGTGCATCCGTTTTTTCTTGTAGTGCTTTGCTTCTTCATGGATTAGGCCGATGAGTTGATGCGAGTGTCGACCCGATCTTCGGATGAACCTTCGGCAATGTTTTCAGGCGAGCATTCTCCCCCTTTCTACCTATTTTACATTTCTAGTCTTTATTTCCTCCTGTCGGTCTATTGCTATCTGCGTTGCGATGCTCTAGTTTTCGTACCCGTGATATCCCTTGCAGCCTTATATTGCCTTGGACACATCCTATTACCTGTTGTTTGGTAGATAGTCAGCCTTGTGAGTCGTAGTTGCTCGTGCAGGTGTTGCGTCGTGTCGTCGATGTTCTATAGTTGTTGGAGTAATGCCTTATATTTAATGTTGGAGATGATTATCACTTTAATTACCGTTTAACAACTAAAATTAAAGTAGGTAAATAATGTAGAGGCACAGGTGGGCAATAGATGTTATTTGGTTTTTAACTGTCCACTTGTGTCCCGTAGGACCCCGAGTACTTGATACCTGTTCTTTGAATATTCGCACTATCCGCATGTGGGACCATGAATCCCCCTAGCCAGAGCTTGAGTCATATATTATTTCTTGGGGCCACAAAGTAGTTTGGGGCTTTATTACTATCATGTACTTATGCCATGTGTCACTACTTTATTTACGATTGCGCGTGGAGCGCCTGTACTGTTTTGGAACCAACGTGGAATGTTTTTGCGGTATCGACAAGCCCAGTCACACTTTCGGGTTCCCAGTCGTTTACAGCCATTGTCACAAACCTCTGGGTCCGTCTCGGAGCTGGCCAACTTCGTCGCGGGTAGATTAGTGGGGTGGCCCCCTGAAATTTATATGAATCTTGCAATTTCTCTGTCGTGATGCCTCGTTGGGTTTTCATTTGGTTTTTCTCGAGGTTGATCGTGCGTGTGTTGCTATTTGTGCCCCCCTGCAGGGTAAAACTTTCTGAAAGCCGTGTCCACGGTTATGGACGACTTGGAGCACAGTATCTCGATCATAGACAACTATAACTAAAGTAGTGCTATAAATTTGACTTTATAATGACTAGTAATCAGCTTCGCTATAATGGGATGGCTAAATAAAAGTGCCAACAATTGATGGTTTGGGTTGTCAGCTGTTACCATTGTATCTGACTAGTAAGTATTGCAACTACAACGGAATGGCTAAATAAAAGTACCAACAACTGCTGGGTTTTGGGATGCCTCATGCTATATGTATCTGACTAGTAAGTACCGCAACTACAACGGAATGGTTAACTAAAACTGCCCACTGCTTATTATATCAGGATGACTCATGCTATCTAAATTTGACTAGTAATTGCCGCAACTATAACGGAATGAATAAAAACTGCCAACTGAGTGAGTTCCTCGGTTGACTTCCTCATTTGGTCTTGAGGGGGAAACACCAGGATGGGTATGCTTGGTGATAGTTTCAGGTTGGATCTGAATAGGTCTTTCTTATCCATATCTGATAGCCGCCAACTGGATTGAGTCTCTATAGGTTGTTTAGTGTCTGCTGCGCTGCCGCTTCAGTCCACCATACCTATGTAGGCGAGGACCGCCGAATTCTAGTCTCGCCGTGTACTGGCCTCAGTACTGACCGCTCTCTTCTTCCTTTGCCCTTTGTCGGCACCCTTTTGTTTAAGCAGGTTTTGAGATCGACGCCGTTAGCAGGGTTACCCTTCCGGCTTGGCCTGGGCAGGGTTATGGACGCCATTGGTTATTCTTCAGGGCTTTTAGCCCAATTTTCATCTTGTCCGTAGTCGAATGTTGTATCGTTTTCAAGGTGATTTGGATCTTTGTGTTGTATATCTGTATTCTTAACTCATGGAGTCGTTGTTGTATATATCTGTTCTGTGGGTTCCATCGTGGACTATTGTGTAATGATATTACTTCGTTTTCCACCCGCACGAAAGTGCCTGGTGGGCACCTTTGAATCATTTCTATGCGGGTTTGGCGGGAACCACTAAAACTTGCATAGGATCGATACTGAGGGTGTTACAACAATCCTCTTTGATTAATAAGATGGCTGCTAAAACTAAAACCTTGGAAAGTACCTTTGCTGCTACTCATGCCATACAAGTTACTATTGATGAAAATGTTAGACTGTTAGCTAAATTGCATGCTAAGTGGGAAAGAGAAGAAGAAATTTCCAGAAACAATAGTATTTGTACTATTGCCACCACCAATATTGATGCTAGTAAACCACAAGAAGTCCCAATTCCTCCTACAACAATACCTAAACCCAATGAGTCTACTACCTTTGATGCTAAGTTTGATTTTGATCTTGATGGCTGTAATATTTCTGAAGTAATTATGTTCCTACAAAATCTTGCTAGAAGTCCTAATGCTAGTGCTATGAATGTGGCTTTCACCAAACACATTACTCATGCTCTTATTAAAATTAAGGAAGAAAAGTTGAAACACAAAGCCTCTATTCCTAGGAAAGTAGAAGATAGTTGGGAACCCATCATTAATATGCAAGTGAATGACTTTGATCTCAAAGATTCATGTGACCTTGGTTCTAGTGTCTCTATTATGCCTAGAAAGATTTATGAAATGCTTGATTTGCCACCTTTGGAAGATTGCTATTTAGATATCCCACTTGATGATAATGCTAAGAAGAAACTTATGGGGAGTGTTAATGATGTTCTTATCATGGTTAATAATGTCTATGTCCATGTTGACTTCTATGTTCTGGATGTTGAATAAAATGTTTCTTGTCCTATTGCTTTGGGAAGACCTTTTCTTATAACTGTTGGTGTCATTATTGATATGAAAGAAGGCACCATTAAATATCAATTTCCATTCAAGAAAGGTATTGAACACTTCCCTATGAGGAGAGAGAAGTTACCTTTTGCTCCTCCTTTGAAAGCAAAATTTGATGTTAGTTCTTCTTCATTTGAAAATACTTGATTATTGCTTCTTGTGTCTAACTTAAAGGCGTTAAAGAAAAGTAATTCTTGGGAGATAACCCAATAGTTTTCTTGAGTCTTGGAAGTTATTACTTCTGTAATAACCTCTCCTTATCCTTTTTATTTGATTTTTGTGCCAAGAATAACCTCTAATGAGAGAGAAGTAAGATTTGGGGAAGTTGTTGTCCCAAAACATATTTTTGTGCTTCACTGTAAAAATTCATGAAAAATATCTATATGTCGAATTGAGCTGTCATTTTCTGAGTACCCCCGGGTTGTTAGCTAACTTTCTTTAGTTCAACACTTTTTGATTTGAGCAACATAAGGTCTTAGAAAAAATGGGTTTTTACCTGATGGTCTGTTTTGATAGATTTCTGCTATTATTTGCATTTCCTTCTTATCGATTTCTTTTTGAGTTCTTTTTGGGAGAATTGAGCTTTTTAAGGGAATTTCTTCAGTAGCTTGTGTTCTTAATGGAAGTTTTGTTGTTTTTAACTAAACCCAAAAGGTTTATTACTTTTGAATGCACCAATGTTGCTAATGAAGATTGTGTGAAGTTTTGTATGAAGGAAATTTTCAAGTGTAGGGGAAGAATGATGTAATGATATGAAGAATGGACAAAAGCTCAATCTTGGGGATGCCACTTCATGTCACCCCAAGAATTATTCAAGAGGTACAAGCATCAAAGCTTGTGGATGCCCAAGGCATCCCCTTCTTCATCAATAAAAATCTCATGTCTCTTTCTAGACACTTCATTTTTATTGTTTCATGCACTGTTGTGTTTTTCTTGGAGCGTCTTAGTTTTTGTTTTTGGTTTTCGTTTGCTTAGTTTGCTTCAATAAATTAGTTGTACCCCCTCTTTAGCTGTGTTGTTTCAAATAAGTTGATTGGTGTTGGAAAAGAGTAGAAAGTTTCATGCTTATAGTGGTACAAAAGTGAGCTTGCTTTGACTGTGGCTTAGACTTTATCATGTCATGCTAGATGTTGTTTTTACCTTATGCTTAGTGATTATTTCTGTGACTTGTTTCAAACAATTGAGATTGCTTAGTGTGCCTTGAAAGAATCATGCGTTGTTTTAGCATACAAAAGCATAGTATTGTGGTATTCTCCTTTGATGCTTTGTTTGGGTTGACATGGCGCATGCTCACACCATGTTATGACTATGAACCAGTCAGTTTAGCCTCTATGATCATTTAGTTTTTGACTTGTGATACCACTTTATGCTTTAGTTGATAATGTTTTGTCGCTCTGCATGATTATGTTCATTATTGCTCTTTAGTTGGTCGCTCCCAGTCTTTTGCTAGCCTCCACTTGTATTGAGTAAGCTCTACTCATGCATCCAACTCCCAAGAAACCAATTTATTCTAAAGTGTCCACTATGAATTCCTATGCATGCTGTGTTACACCATTTTAAGTATATTCTTGTTTTATCTACCTTCCAATTAAAAAGTCATTTTGTTATGTGAAAAATTAGTGATTAAAGCTCTCACAAACTTGATGGCACACTTTATTTTTCTTGCCCCTAATAAACTTGAACCATTGTGTCATCTATGTTGTATATGCTTGCACTTATAAGTTGGGAATTAGCAGAACCGTGCTGTCACGGGGAACGCTTTCAACACCTGTAAATATCTACCCAGTTGATTTCATGCTCTTTTGTTTATGGATGTCGGCAGTGTGAAATAAAAGGGGAGCTTGTAAGTCCATGGAGTTATGTATAGGTGTTAGAGAAACGCCTGGGCCGCTAGCCTAAGCCATGCCTAATCATGGTGGAAACTTGCAGCATAACCATAGTGGGCAATCTATGAAGCATTCTTTTTATAAAAAAAGAGAGAGATAAAAAAGAAAAAAAGAGAGAAAAAGAGGAAAGAAGAGAAATAAGCACCATTTTACCATGGTAAATAAGAAGATTGTTGATATGCTCATTATATGTTGCCTTGTCATTTTGATTATGGGATAGCTCATGTGTCATGGGGCAAGGGGTACCCCGTTGACGGTTCTCTATGATACACATGTACTTACTATGACAAGAACTTACCGGTAACTAAAGTTGAGTAGCATGAGGAACGACCCTCGTACTCAAGGAACATGAGATTGCCATCTAATCCTTTGTAAAGCATATACTCCATACTTTTTTCACTTTAACCTTAACCACTTCAATATCCATATGGTAGGGGCAATGAGAGTTGAAAGCTAACAAGTACCATAATTTTTGGAAGATCTTTATGGAACTTGAAATCCCTGCTTCCCTTTGAAGGGACTTTCTTCCACTTTTATAATGAGTCTCCACTTTCTATCCTTAGGAACCAATTAAGAGAGCATAGTTGACCTTCTTAGTTCTATGTGCATTGTCCTAAAACTTATTGATTGACTCATAATGTTGATATTGCTTGTTCTTGAACTATGTGTATTCTAGCCACCCTTATGAACTTTGAAGGTGTCCTATGCATTTATGTTTTTCTACTCCATGAGGGACAATCTGAATGCCACTATGCTATGTTTTCTATATGTGAAACAAACAAACGTCTTTAAATGCATTGTTATTCATGATTTTTGTTTGTATCCTTTCATGTTGCAACATAGTTGCTTTGTCTTATTGTTAGAACTTCATCTTTCATGCTCATGTTTAGAGTACTTTGATCCCAACTTTCAATTCTTGCAAATAGTTTGATCATGATTGTGATGGTGCATGTCACCTCAAAAAATATTCTTTTTATCACTTACCTACTCGAGGACGACCAGGAGTTAAGCTTGGGGATGCTTGATACGTCGTAAACGTATCTATAATTTTTTATGTTCCATGCTTGTTTAGTATCAACTTTGCTTTGCTTTGTGTACATTTTGAGGTATTTTTATACATTTTCTGGGACTAACCTATTAACAAGATGCCACATTGACATTTGCCTATTTTCTGCTATTTTTGGTTTCAGAAAAGCTAGTAAGGAAATATTCTCGGAATTGGACGGGACAAAAGCTAAAGTCAATATTTCACCGAGGAGAACACGAAGTCCAGAGGAGAGACGGAGGGGCGACCAAGGGTGGACACACCCCCTAGGCGCGGGCCCACCCTAGGCCGCGCCTGGGCAGGGTGTGGGCCCCCTGGCCGCCCTCCTGCCTCGCCTTTTCGCCTATAAGATCCCCCGATACCAAAACCCTAAACACCCGATGACATCTCCACGAAACAGTCTGTAGCATCCTCCACCATCGTCCCTAGATTGGGGGTGTCTGAAGCTCTTCCCGGCACCCTGCCGGAGGGGAGAGATCATCCCGGAGGACTTCTGCATCACCATGCTAGCCGCCGGTATGATGCGTGAGTAGTTCACCCTTGGACTATGGGTCCATACAGTAGCTATATGGTTGTTTCTCCTCCTTTGTTCTATCATGTTTAGTTCTTGTGAGCTCTGTTCATGATTAAGATCATTTATTTGTAATCATGCATGTTGTGTTTGCGGGGATCCGATGGATATTGAGATTACTATGTCATATTGATTATTGATTCTATCATGTCTTATGATTATTGATTCTATCATGTTCGTGTTGTTTGAGATCTTGCATGCTCTCTGTTTCTAGTAGCTATCTTGGCCAAGTAGATGCTAGTGACTCCAAGAGGGAGTATTTATGCTCGATAGTGGGTTCATGCCTCTATTGAATCTGGGGAAGTGACAGGAATATCTAAGTTTATAGATGTGATGTTGCTACTAGGGAGAAAACAACAATCTTTTGTTCAAGGAACAATTGTATTGTTTACTTTACACACATTTCTTAATGCAGTTATCCGTTGGTTGCAACTTAATACTGGAGGGGGTTCGGATGATAACCTGAAGGTGGATTACTAGTCATAGATGCAGTTGGATCGCGGACTATGTATATTGTTGTAATGCCCAATCAAATCTCATAGGATCATAAATGTCTAGTATTGCATTGTTATGCCTTGCTCAGTCATGTCAATTGCTCCGTTGTAATTTATTTACCCAGCATGTTATGTTATTTATCTTAAGGAGAACACCTCTAGTGAACTGTGGACCCTGGTCCAATCTTTACCATTGATACATCAACTACTGTTACAGTTTACTCTCTACAAGCAAACCATTACCTTCCACACCATACGTTTAATCCTTTTTTTCAGCAAACCAGTGAGATTGACAACCTCACTGTAAGTTGGGGCAAAGTCTTGAGTTTGTGTTGTGCAGGATTCCAAGTTGTTAGCAACACCTTGGAGTTGTTTCCTTGCTCCTACTGGTTCGATAACCTTGGTTTCATAACTGAGGAAAACTTGTTGTCTCATCATACCTTCCTCTTGGGGTCTCCCAATGAAGCTCTACTACTGAGCCGCATCACTCGACATGCAACTTGTATTGCATAAGTGGCTTTGCGGGTGTCTGTCTCCCATCATAGTGAAGATTCAATTTACAACTGACACTTGATAGTTGTTGCATCAACATTGTGGTTCTTGTTCGTAAGTTAGAATGGTACTTATTGGAAATCCCCAAACCAGGTAAAACATGCAAAGAAAATTAGAGGCGCCTAACTTTGTTTTGCAGGGGTGTGTTATGATGTGATATGGCCATGATTGTGATTATATATGATGTATGCAATGATCCTTATTGTAAGTTGGAAACCGGCAGGAGCCTTATGGTTTTCTTTTAATTTCGTTAAGACCTGCGTGTCTATTATTCAAAGTAGTTGTAATAGTTGATGATGGTGGACGACAACCATGGAGTGGTTCCATTGACCTTGATGCCACGCCAGTGATGATGGAGATCATGTTCGTCCTTGAAGATGGAGATCGAAAGCACAAGAAGAAGGGCCATATCATATCACATATTATGAATTGCATGTGATGTTAATCCTTTTATGCATCTTGTATTGCTTAGATCGCGATGGTAGCATTATAAGATGATCCCTCTCACACAATATCAAGTAATAAAGTGGTCATCCTTAGTTAGCATTGTTGCCAAGACTCGTTGTTTCGAAGCACCACGTGATGATCGAGTGTATTAGATTCTGCGTGTGCATACAATGGGAGCAAGCCAGATTTGCTCATGCGGAAACTAAGGTTAATCTTGACGATCCTAGCATGTACATACATGGTCTCGGAACACGAATCACCGAAAGGTAAAGCATAAGTCATATAGTATATATGATGAACATGTTGATTGTTCGCCTTTGAAACTATATCATCTCACGTAAAGATCAGACTTGGTGTAGTGGATTTGGTTCATGTGATCACTAAAACAATGTGAAGGATATTTTTTAGTGGGAGTTCAACAACAATATAATTAAAAGTTGAACACTATTTATCAAAAATTAAATCAAAGTGAATTTGCATAGTTGTTGTATTCATTGGCATCCGTTTACCACCTTACGCTGAGTTATAATTGAGATAATAGAACTATAGAATTCTGGTTAGTTACTTTACAAACTGGTATCGTATTGTTTTGAAGTGTTAATCTAAAGTTTAAAAGTCCTATTGCAAACTTTAAGTAAGTTCCGGTTACTCTGTAAAGTTTAATAATTGGTATTAAATCAAGAGTAACAATTCCAGTGTTAGTATATAAGTATCATGTTTGTCTCCATGATTCTTGATATTCTTAGTATCAAGGTTATCGGGGACCTGAAATAATTGTTTCAGAAATCATCATGTGTGGAAGATATTGTGATATCTGAAACAAAGTTTTGGTTGCAACATGATGGAGTATAATATGGCAATATTTATGTTCTTATATATGAGAATTTGCAAAAGGTTGGAGACACTAGTTGTCTTAATCCTCCAAAAGGTTTTGGAGAGCAACATTATACTCGTGATTCACCGTTATAAGTTAAAGTAGATTGATCATGAATAGTTCCATGATAAGGATGAATATAAGGTGTAAAATGTTTTACTACACTAAAAGATTACTGAATAATGGAATTTGAAAGAACACCAAGCATTTGATGATGGTGATCTACCTCAAAGTGCAAGTCCAAAGACACTGGTATTTAACTATACACGCTTTGGACTATGTGCCATGAGTATGGAGCCACTGTTGATGTTGATATATTCTTTTGAAAGGATAGAGGAAATATTGAAAGAGAATCTCAGAAATATATGGCAGAAAAGAAACGACTGGAATTGTTCAGCTTAGATATATCGAGGATATATGTGTTATGGCTATATTCTTTGCTTGTTAAACAATGTAGTTCTTGAGTATTGGATACTAAATTTGTTGGTGTGAATCGTCATACGAAACAACACAATTCATGAACTGCAATGGCCTAAGTAACTAGCAAGAGAATATGTGATGATGTTCATCGAGAACAAATAAAGTGTTGATGTGTTTCCCGTTGACATCAAATCTTTCCTTCAAGATTTGTTTTATCATATATTATGAGAACAAAAGGTTTCCGTGTTACATAAAAGATGGATGATATACAAGTCTAGTTGAAAAAATCACATCCATAAAACTAATGCTAAAAATGTTGAAAGACAAATGATTGAAAGATCACTTAGGAAGTGACATCGTCATTTAAATTATAGTGGAAAGCAAACATGAAGAAACTCCATGTGGATGGAATTTTGGAGTCTTTTGATTTCGATCAAATGACGTTTATGAAACTTCCTTAGAGATAATTAAAACTCCGTTCATAGGCCAAAAGTGAATGAATGAATAGCTTATTGGAACTTGTACATATAGATGTATGAAGCCCATTATGTGTAGTCTAGAGCGATGGATTTAAACTTCATATGCTTTCTCCAAAAATTTGAGTCAATATATGAATATTTACTTAATGAGGATGAAGTGTGAAACATTTGAAAAGTTCGAAGACTTTCAAGATGAAGTCTAAAATAATGTAACAAGAAAATAAATATTTTATAATAGGATCATAAAGGAAGATTTTGAGTTGCAAGTTTATCATAACACCTAAGATTTGAGGAATCGTTCCATGGATTTGCGTTTCCCGAAACACCATATGAGTATGGAGTAATCAAGATATGTAATAAAACCTTGTTTGACATGGTAAGATCAAAGGTGTCAGTATAAAACTACCATTATATTTTAAAGATTAAAGCTTGAAGGACTACCGCTTTTACATTAAAAAGAGCTCCATCATGATTCGTTGAAATGACACCATATGAGTTATGGTTTGGGGTAAAACCCAAGTTGTCCTTTCTTAAACATTGGTATGTTAGGCATCAGTAAGATATTTACAACCAAAGTCGGATGAGTGTGTATTTGCAGGTTATTTTGAATAATCGTTGAGTATTCCTCAATAACACCTAAGACAAAAGTGTTTGTCACTTAGAACGTCAAAGTTTCTTTTAGAAGAATTTTTTCGTGAAAAGTTAAGTGGGAGGACAATAGAACTTTTATAAGATTAAAATAACCTTAGCTATATGTGCAAAGTTGCGTAGCGCCGAAAAGTGTTCCGGAGGCAGCAACAATGCTCATGGCTCACGTGCCTCAAAGGTTGTGGTCACAGAGGTATAAGTTCCTATTGAACCAAGTATGTCGGGTAAACAATCAAATACCAAGATTTGAGAGTTAAATCATTATTTGACAATGATGAATCGACTACATGCAAAGAAGCGATGATGGGCCCTGACTCCGTCACATGTCTTGAAGCCATGAAATTCGTGATAGTTCCATACACGAGAAATCAAGCTTTGAACTTGGAAGACCCTCTGGAAAGGTGTAAAACCTTACAGTCGTATTTGGATCTATAAATGAAATAGACATAGATGTTTCACATCTATGAAATATTCAACATGTCGGGAAAGATTTCATGACAATGTTCAAATAGTTGATTATGACAAGATTTGATCTTTTATATCGATATTTAGTCTAGACGGATTAATGTAGAAACCACTACATATAGTTTAGTTATGTGGTAAATTGAATAAACAAAAAAAGTTCTTCTAATAGAATGGTTACCTAGTACGTTTACACGACACGGTCTGAAGGGTTTTGTTAATCAAAAATGATGCTAAAAGCGTATGCAAACCTCAATGGTTGAAGTAGGCATCGCGGAGTTGGATTCTTCACCGTGCTGAAACTATTAAATGAGTTTAAATTTCATCGGAGACGACGAAGATACTTGCATTTGCAATAAATTAAGTGGGAGCGCTAAGACATATTTATAATACACTATGTGGAAGACATATTTTTGATTGGAAATGATGTATCTTTTATTGACACAGGTTAAGAATTTCATCTCGATGAAAGACTTAGGAAAAACCCGAATGGTTGGCATCAATATCTATATGGATAGATTGAGACGCCAATATGGTTGTGCCAAATGTACATAGATAAGATATTGAAAGAGTTCAATATGGAAATGACAAGAAAGGTTCTTGCCACACAGAAAATATTAAATCAAAATTCAAGTGTATCGATACTTAGTAAGTGAAACAAAGATTCAAGTATTTCAATACTTGATGAATGAAATCACAAAGAGTATTTTTTTAATCATACTGTGATATGAACACATCCAGATATGTCCTATACTCTAAATGTTATGAGCATTTGCCAGAATGATTCATAAGATGATCATTGGATGATAGTAAGGGTATTCTTATGATCTTTTGGAAGAACTAAGAATATATTATTTTTGTAGAGGTGACAAATAGATGGTTAGTTCATTGTAAAAGTACTACATTGATACTAGTTTTGTCACAAAAGTACAAATTAAGTTTATCTCAATCTAACTTAAGGGTGGCACAATATAATGGAAAGTAAGTTCCATAATAGATTTGGATGAGTTCCAAAGTTAAGACATTGTGACTAATACTACAACAAAAGGCTAAGTCTATGACTGCTATTATAGCAGCAAAAGAGGGCATTTGTGTCAAGTAGTTTGTTATCAAACTAGGTGTGGTTCACAGCGGGCTAGCACTATGAAGATATATTGTACAACAATTGTATCGACATGGTTTGACCCCAAGGGAACTAAAGGTCTCACCAAAGGACCAAATTTATACAAAGTCATCTCATTAGAGAATGAGTTATGTGTAGAGACGCAAAGACATGCAATTACACACGAACATGAAAGTGTCGGATCCGAAGATCAGTTGACCATTAGCAATCGTGTAAATACAATGACGGAAATTAAAGCCATAGGTGTTGAATGCACAAAGGTTTGAAACTAGATTATTGACTCTAGTGCAAGTGCGAGACTGTTGGATATATGCCCAAGAGGCAATAATAAAGTGGTTATTATCATATCTTTATGTTTATGATAAATGTTTATATACCATGCTATAATTGTATTAACCGGAAATATTAATACTTGTATGATTTGTAAACATGTAAGAGTCTCTAGTAAAGCCTCTTGTTAAACTAGCATGTTGGTTAATATATGATCATGGTTTACTGATCATGAACATTGAGATGTTATTAACAACAAGGTCATATAATTAGGAGAATGATGTGATGGACATAATCCTATAGTTAAGTGTAGCATAAGATCAAGTCATTTAAATAGTTCACTTGCTATAATCTTTCAAATACATAGTAACATAAATCCTTCGACCATGAGATCATGTTAATCACCATCACCAGATGGATGCTTTGATGACATCAAACACCACTTCATAAATGGGTGGTTATAAAGGTGGCATTGAGTGTTCGTAAAGTATGTGTTGAGACACATGGATCAAGAGTGGGATTTGTCCATCCATATGACGAATAAATATACTTTGGACCCTCTCGGTGGATTGTCATCCAATTGGCTTGTAAGAATGTGACTCGCTCACAAGGGATCACATATCACAGGAACGAGAAAAGAGTACTTGTCGGTAACGAGGTTGAACTAGGTATGCAGAGATACCGACGATCAAACCTCGGATAAGTAAAGTATCGTGAGACAAAGGGAATTGGTATCGTATGTAAATGGTTCATTCGATCATGAAGTAGTCGTAGAAATATGTGGGAGCCATATGAATTTTATATTCCTCTATTGGTTATTGAGCGGAGAAGTGTCTCGATCATGTCTGCATAATTCACGAACCGTAGGGAGACACACTTAAGGATTCGATGTTGTTTAGTAGATATGGAAAGTGAGTAAAGAGACCAAATGTGGTTCAGAGTCTCAGATGGAATCCAGGATATCATGAGGAGATCCGGAATGGTCCAGAGAATAAGATTCGTATAAGAAAAGTCCAATTCCGGAGTTCGGGAATGGTTTCGGTGTTTTCACCGGAATTTTCTAGAAGGGTCTAGAAGGTCCACCGATCCAGAGTGGGAAGGGTACATGGATGTGTCATGACAAAGTGGAATGGTTGCATCATGTCCTAGGTCACTTGGCTGGGCAATGGGAAGAGAGAAATCGAACTCTTGTTTGAAAAGTCAAACGCCAATTTGAAAAAGTCAAATCCAAACATTGCCTAGTGGAGGGAGGGAAGGAATCCTACCTAAGGGGGGATTCCTACCTCTCCCTTGCAGCTGGCCACAATGTGGAGTTTGGGAAGGACTCCCCTCCCCAAACCTCCCCTCCCTCTCATAAATAGAGGGGAGGGCGCCCCCCTTGCACCCCACAACAAACCCTAGCCGTCGACCTTGATCCCCCCAAGTCGCCGCCGTCTAGATCCTCCTCTAAACAGTTGCCGACTAGCTAAACCCTAGTTGCCAGCTACCTCTAAACCTCGGCCCTCTAAATCCTAGATCGTCGGGGCTCTCTCTACCCCACCATACTCGCACCGGCTTAGGCGAAGCCCTGCGGGATCTCCCCTCTACTTCCGACACCACGCCGTCGTGCTACCGAAATCGCAAGGAGAGAGCTACAACCTCCGCTGCCTGCTGGAACAAGGGAGAGGAAGGTCTTCATCGAGTACCGAACGTGTGATCGACTGCGAGAGCGCTGCCAGAACGCAGCGCCAGAAGGATCGTCTACGCGATCTTGAGATCGGCAAGTGAACGACTACATCACCCACGAGAATTCGATCTCGTTAACCGCTTTGGATCTTCGAGGGTTAGTACTCTATCGACTCGTTGCTACAATCTAGTATATAGATCTTAGCTTGTGTGTGTTCATGCGGTAGAATTGTTTTCCATGCTAAGAACCCCTACAGTCACCCCAGTTCATAGGGAGGCGGCTGTTCGACATGGCAAAGGGGTTGGTGCTCCCCGTCCCGGTGGCCGGGCCTTTTATAATCGAGGGCAGTCCACAATGGGAACAGAGGGCAGGAAGGAAGAGACGAGCGGGAAAGGCCGCGGCATGCAGGAAAGGCCATGGCTAGCGGGCGGGAATAGCTCTGGCAGGAGACGACCGCGCCATTAGCGCTGACTGGCAATCAACTCAAAGCTCGCGGGTGAGCCGTTGGGGCACATGCCACCGCAAAAGGACTCAACTCTGACATACATATCAAGATATGAATATCTTGATCAATCATACCGTGATATGTACATATCCAGATATGTCATATGCTCTAAATGTTATGAGCACATATCATGGTGACTCATAAGACAATCATTGGACGACAGTAAGGATATTTTTATGATCTTTGGAAGAACTAAGAATATATTCTATATGTAGAGGTTAAAGATAGTTTATTATAAAGTGTTACATTGGTACTAGACATATAGTCCATTGTAAAGTGTTACATTGGTAATAGAAAGATAGTTTAGTGTAAAGTGTTACAACTGAATTAGTTAATTTATCTCAATTTAGGATATAGGTTAAGGTGGTACAATATAATGGAAGAAAGTTCCATGATAGATTTGGATAAGTTCCAAAATTAAAGATATTGTGACGGATTCTACAGCAAAGGCTGAGTTTATAAATGCTATAGTAGCAGCAAAGAGGACATTTGTGTCAAGAAGTTTGTTAATCAAACTAAGTGTAGTTCCAAGCGGGGTAATACTATGAAGGTCTATTGTACGACAATAGTATCAACATGTTTTAATCCCAAGGAACTAAGGTCTCACCAAAAGGCCAAATTTATACAATGTCATCTGATTTGAGATTGAGTGATGCGTAGAGACGCAAAGACATGCAAATACATACAGACCTGAAAGCGTCAGATCTGGAGATTAGGTTTACGACAAGAAATACATATGAACAATGCCAGAAAGCCATAGGTATTAAAAGTGCGCAAGTATCAGCTAGATTATTGACTTTAGTGCAAGTGGGAGACTTGAGGAAATATGCCTAAGAGACAATAATAAAATAGTTATTATCTTATTCCATGTTTATGATAAATGTTTATTTCTCATGCTAGAATCGTATTAATCTAAAATATTAATACATGTGTGTTTAATAAACAAACAAGAGTTCCTAGTTATGCCTCTTATTTTAACTAGCTAGTTAACTAACATATGATCAAGATTTTATGATCATGAACATTGAATGTTGTTAACAACGGGGCCATATCATTAGGAGAATGATATGATGAACATACACCCAAAATATATTTAGCAATACGGTCTAGTCATTAAGTTTTATTACTATAATCAAACATATACGAAGTAGACTTAAAGATCATGTCAATCGGAAAGAATGTATTGATAAAATCAAATGTCACACCGTAATAGGATGACTATAATGGTGGGTCCAGGTATCCCGAAAGTGTTATGTTGAGGTTCATGGATCAAGAGTGGGATTTGTTCATCCTAATGACGGAGAGAGATATACTTTGGACCCTCTCGATGAAATCACACCAATACCGCTTGCAAGCATGTGACTAGGTCTTGTATCACAGAACGAGTAAAAAGTACTTGTCGGGAACGAGATCAAACTAGGGTATAGTTGATACCTATGATCGGATCTCAGACAAATAACATACTGCGTGACAAAAGGATTTGTCTACGACGTTAATGGTTCACACGATCACTAGAGTCATCATTGAATATGTGAGAGTCGGTATGAATCTCCAGGTCCCGCTTCTGATTATTGATAAGAGATGTGTCTCTATCATGTCTACATCATTCGTGAACTGTAGGGTGACGTACTTAAGGTTCTCCGGCACTAAGTGGTAGATAAAATATATCCAAAAATAATATTGATAGAGCTGAAATTGTTTCAATGATCACCGAAAAAGTTTCACGTCAAATCATTGAAAATGGTTTCGGGTGTAATATTGAAACAGTGCAAGGGTTTTATGCGAATGTTTGTTAATTAAAGTAATTAACAAAATTCTAAATAAAAGAGTTTTTTGACATGTACTCCATCCGTTTTAAAATATAAGATGCTTTAGGTTTGTGAAGAGAATGTATCTAGATTTGTTTTATTGTGTAGATTCACTTCAAACATGAGTGAACCTATATACTAAAAGTAGTCTAGATATATTTGCTTCATAAAGCTAAAACATCTTATATTTTAACACGGAGGAAGTAAATAAAGGAGTTTTATTTAAGGAGAAAAATGCATTTATGCTATCCGTATTTAATGAAATTGAAATGAGGGTTTTACTCACATGAATGAGGGAATAAATGAGGGAAGAGGGGCGGCCCATTTCCCTATAAAAGCCCCTCCTCTTCTCCTCTCCATTTGCATCATCTTCTCGTGAAGGTTCTCTTCCCCCTCTAGCAATTCCCCATGGCTTCGGATTAGCGAAGTACATGTTCTTTTGGTTTATTGGAGTAAGATTTATCTACTTCTTCCGCTGGTCTACTAGAGTCGAGATGAGAAGGTTGCCGAGAGCCGAACGTGTGCCCGAGTACGGATGTGCTGCTGGTTTACGACACTCTATAACTCGACCTTGAGATCGACAAGTGATCGACTACATCAGTAACGAATCAAATTTCGTAAAAACCTTACTCGTTATTAGCATCTACTAGATTAAAACTTCGCGCAATTGGCGTTCTTATCATAGGTCTATGCTGTGAACCCTTCACAGCGGGTGTTGGAGGTAGTCGAGACAACAACTCTTTAGGTCGCCCAATTCAAAGTGCGCGAGATTGACCATGTTGCGGCCAACCTTGCGTCCTTGCGCTAGATCCGCCATGAGGCAGCCATGGTAACACCGGAGGCGGTGGCCAAGGAAGCCGCCACGGTCATCGTGCGCGAGCTTCGCCACACCACCCCTTCATGCAAGGAGTCGACGAACGTCGCGGCGCACGAGCAAGCCAAACAGGCCACCCATGATGCAGTGGAGGAGGACCACATGGCGAAGGTGACAGCCATGGCAGCAGCTTAGGGACTAGTGGACAAGGAGGAGGCTGATACCACCACACAGGAGGCCACACCAAAGGCGCGCGAAGGCAAAGCTGCATGGAGAACCGCTGGCAAAGGACGCAGCGCCAGTCTACGACAACGAAGCGCTTCAACATGAGACTAAGGACCACACCACGACAGAGCTCGCTGCGGTGGAGGCCAAGCAGGGCGTGCACCAGGATGCAAAGGGCAGTGCTGGCATCGACATACCTTCAACACGACGTTGAACACCGCCCTGCACACGCCGTGCATCGCTGGGCAGTGCAGGATTGGTCTGCGCATTTCACCAGACTGAAAAGCAACATGCTAGCCTAATGGAAACACGAGCCATGGTTCTCCACTATTTGCTACTCCGTACTACCACTCAGCTGTGAGCAGCCACAGATAACCAACCGGACTACTCAGCAAAATGCTGCACACTACTGTCACTCGTTAGGGCTCGATCGATCAGCAACCTGTTCAGTTCATAACAGATGCTCATTTGTATGAAGACATGACGAAGAGCCCCAACTAAGGATCCGTGTTGGGAATGTAAACGAGACAAGTACCACGCAAAGGGACTAGGGACATAAGATGATATCAATTCAAGTGCGCACCACATCATGCAAGCACAGAAGACTTCCTCGGTACTTTAATGATTCTGGACTAGGATTTCAGGACAACTCAACTTGCCAAAATAAGGCCCAATGGAAAAAGCAATGGTGCAGAACTAAATTTTGGAATATGAGTTCGGGTCATATTTCGCGTCCAACCATTTGTCACCAAAACAACCACTTGACATGATTTTTAACCACTTCACCCTCCGCTCAATGAACCAACCGGACCTACAATCAAGAAAAATCATGTCAGCTCGTTCTGAGTCTCAGACAGATACTGTAGCATTTTTTTGACTATTTTAGTACCAAATGGAAGACATCCAAGGACAATGTCAGGGGAGGTACAGCCTTACTGGTTAGCGAAGGTGCAAGGCGTAACATGAGATAGACCGCTAAGAAACAACATAATTTTAGGTGGACAGTTCACATATATAATGAGAGAGAGAGAGAGAGAGAGAGAGAGAGAGAGAGAGAGAGAGAGAGAGAGAGAGAGAGAGAGAGAGAGAGAGAGAGAGAGAGAGAGAGAGAGAGAGAGAGAGAGAGACTTAAAACTGGTTCGTGTAAGACATGTACTCGGTCCGTCCAGAAATAATTGACTTGGCTGTGTCTAGATTCAAATGTATCTAGACGTATTTTAGTGTATAGATATATTCAAATCTAGGCAAACCCATGTCAGTTATTTCTGGACAGAGGGAGTACATGGAACAACTTGCGATCAGTTCTGAACCTGCACAGCAGGGGTTTACTACACCCAGGATGGAAAACCTCAACTAAAGAAAGCAAAGCCAAGGAAACCCGGATAGTACCAACAGCAACGAACATAAACAGTTTCCAAAAGGTCTAGATGGTCATCGAGAAACATTTTTTCACATCAAAACATACCTGAATAGAAGCCACCTACTTATCTTCTTGAATTGGGTTCAATCCCTGTAGATCTGAAAAACAGAAGTAATTTATAGCAGATCGATAATGAGACAGGCACACATCTGAACTTTGATACAGAATCTGGAATAGACCATACCTGCCCTGTTGCTTTCCTCCATAACCATGTCTTGGGCCTTTGTCATGCCTTCCCCCATTGGCAGCAGCCGTGTGCCTCGATGACTGCCCAGCTCGAACTTCCTCAGAAAAGCCGTTTGCTTGGTGTTGATGTGCTGTGGTAGAGCCATTTCCTGATGGTATTGAATTTGAAGATCTAGAATCACCAGCAGGCCCTCTCTTTTGCCGAGTGATTTGTGCCACAGGAGTAACAGCAACCGAAGGCAACAACGACGAGTAAGAAGCAGAAGATGCAGCTGCAGCAGCTGTTGTAGCTGAAATTATCTGTTGTGCTCCTTCACGAAGGTGAATGAAGTCCCCCTCAATCACAAAAAGCTGCAGCCACAATTGAATGCACATGAATTAATGTATGGGAGGTGTATCAATAATTATTGTTCTTCTGACAAAATAATGTAGGGAAAACAAACCTCGTTATGACTAGCCACAAAATCATCTAGCTTCCCATATTGCTTCTTATAGTCATGCCAATGAAGAGGAGCCAATACTTTCCCAAGCCTATTTGGCAGCTGCATAAAAATGCACATGAATCAGAAAATGTTCCAGTAAACGAAAAGAAAATCCCATAAGTGGCCACTCACAGTTGAACTTATCCTGATTCGGTTATCAGATCCAGCAGAAACTGCACGAACAATGCAGGCTAGAAGGGATCTTTCATCTAGAAGGACAGGCTCCTTTGGTGCGTAAGGTAAAAATGAACCCGCACTACCACCGGCAGATGTAAGTGTGTCAGCCTGATTCACAACATTAGACTTCAACTCTGGTACTGCATTGTTCAAGTGGATCTGGGTAGTTGAACCAGCAAAATCGGAAGCTTGATTCTGCTTCCTGGGTACATGCTCCACAGACTGCTTGCCAGATGCAACTTTCTCACCCTGGTTGAACATAGAGTATGTGTCAAATCAGCAGGCCTACATAGTTATGGAATTTTATTTAGCAAATAATAAGAAGAAGAAACCTTTAATTCCACTTTTTCCTCTTGGTGTTCAAACTTTCCAGTAGAGCTGGCATTCGAAGATGAATCATGGGTTTTTTGCTCTTCACTATAAACTAAATTTTCAGTAACATTGGATTCCACAACCTGTCAACGGTTTTTGTTTTCAGTAGGAACTGCATTGCAAGGACTGGGCAGAAGAGAATGCGAAAAGAAGCAAATGGGCTAACCTTTGGTTCATGAGTTGATTCAGCAACCAAACTTGTGGAACGTTGCTGTTGCTCCACATGAGCTGTAAGATGTTCTGGATGGGTTACCTGACTCTGCTTAGAGGAGAGGTCAGCACTGTTATTAGCAGCTGGCTCTATTGCAGTATGATCTGATTGTGATGGCTGATAGTTCGTTGCATCGGGTGTTTGTGAGGCAGTTTGTGCTTCCTAGTTTAAGGGATCCATTTCCAAATTAGAAGGAGTATCGCTGTCAATAAAATAATGATACAACAAACGAAAGGTTTCAACATATACAAAGTGGCAACATATGCAAATTATACCTCTTAATTGGTTGAACTGATCTGACATTTTTTGGCTATCCCATCCATGATCCCAGGCATGTCTGTACACAGTTTGTACCATGTTATCACAGATAAACAATACCATGTTATTCCATGTTACTAGAACTGAAGTTCGAAGCTAGGCATTAGTACGAATGAGGGATCTAAAGTCTGCAATATTTTACCATGTTTACGTTTGTTGCAATATTTCTCCTTGCCCGAGCTTGTCCTTGACAATAAAATATAACCTAGCATTATAACCCACCATAGCTTGCAATCTGCCATTATAAGCAATGCAATAGTGAAACTTGTGAAGAAACCTAGTCAGTACCTAGTCAGGATTATTTGTGCATTAGAAAATCATCCTAGCACTGTCTAACTTAGAACAGTACCTCAATTACAGAAACAAATATTCCTAGTCCATCTCTAGTTTAGATTTGTGCAGGCTACATTAATCCAATTGTTGAAGGAAAGAGTAAAATTGTAGAAGCATAGTGAATTTGTAAAAGCATTCATATGAGAGGATACAAGAAGAATGTATGTCTGATCGCACAGTACTAATGTATTCTTTGAACTTATTCATATGAGAGCGTATAATTTAAATGATTATTAACAAGCATAGTTCAGTTGATAACAAATTGTAACAACATTTTGCTTCTTACAAGAGAATGTAGAATGCTTCTTTATCTAGATTGCTTACAACACACAACTATTTTGGAACCAAGGCATTGCTTTTGCTTCTCCTTGTAGATTTAGTTTTTGATTTCAGCTTGCAGGCAGTGAGTCCAAGATTCTACCTATGTAGCCTAAAAAAATGCTGAAAAAACTTGTACAGTGACAGTTCCACAGATGTCCAGGTTTGTTCAGATGTCCATGTTCAGGTGTACAGTGACAGTGCCATGTTCAAGAACCCAGAAGTCCAGGTTTGTTCTGAATTTATTCATGCTGCATAAGCAGATCATGTAGCAACTCCATCTGAATTTGTTCATGCTGCAAAGGATGGTCACAGATGACTATCGGGTGCTTACATTTGAATCTACAACTGCTATTCTCTGCTGATCTTGATGTGGTGGACAGTGGACAGAGGGGTTCTTTTTCTTTGTTGTCGTACTTCTCTGTGCTTCTCCTTCTGTAGCTCGGCAACAACCGTCGGGGATCCAGCCGCCGGCGAGGTATTCGAGGGAGACGCCGCCAAGGGGACAAGCTCGACGATGAGGGCGCGTCAGCGTCGCCAAGGCCTTCTGTGGCAGCGCGGCATAGGTGGCGACAGCGGCCAAAGCTTGTCCTGCTTCCTCGAGGACTACGACAGGGAGGGACCTCCGCTTCCCCTAAGGACGGCGCCGGGGATCGAGCGCGGACGCCTCCGCCTCGCGCGGGAATCTAGTAAGAAATGGGCCTCCGCCTCCGCCGGAGAGGATGGGCACAATCCAGCCTGGTCCCCCTCCGCCTCCCGCGAGAATCCGACAGGAGATTGGCCTCCGCCCTTGCCGGCGAGGACGATAGCAAGGACGGGCACGATCTGGCCTAGTCCGCCTCCGCCTCGCGTGGGGATCGCGGGTGGACGGGAATCACATCCAAATTTTAGAAAAAATTGTACTCCCTCCGATCTTTGACTTGGATTTTTCGAAATTTAGAGGAACCTATGTATGTACTAAATAGCAGACAAATTCAAGTCAACTAATATGGGTCGGAGGGAGTAACATTTTGAGTATATTTAGGTTTATTTATAAATTTATGTTTAAACTGACCCCCTCTCCCGAAATAGGCTTTTGTCCCGCTATACTAATATAGCAATCACACAATACAATCAACATAGTCTCAAAATGGAAGAAAATGCTTGGGCAGCACCAAAGACACGCCCGAATGAAAACAAAGAAGAAACAAAATGGAGACCGAGGCGGATCAACTAAACGAAAGTGACCCACCACCGTTGCACCCTTCGAATAATTCCCACCATGCTCCTTGCCCCGACTCGTCGAGCACCAAGCAGCACCGTCAAGAGGGTAAGAGACTGATGCTGCCCGGACCAGCGTTGGTCCTAGGGTTTCCCCCGACACACAGAGAGAAGTGGAAGAAGGGTAGTCATGACGCCTTTCAGGAAGAAAAGATGCCACCCGTGGGCGGCACCGCGTCGATGTTGGGCAAGCCGATAAGGATTTCTCCCAAAAACCCTATCCACAACCCTCAAGCGACTTGTTGCACAAGCGCCCCGCGAGGACGAGGCCTCACCACCACCAAACTTGTCGTCCAAGAGCATGCGCCACCACGGTCACGAAGTCACCATCATTAGCTCACCTATATTTCCGTCGTGAGGTCTGTAAAACAGCTGCGAAAAAGTAGCAAGAGTCAAGGTAGCTCCATCGCCTGGGCGGTAGTCGACCTGACGCGGCCACCAACACCCCAGTACCTGTTAGATCCGGCCGGCTCTAGCGGACCCATGCAGGAGCACACCAGTCCCCAGAGGGTCTGGTCGGGCATAGACGAGCCCGTAAAGTCCGCAGCCACGCCGCAACAAGCCTGAGCGTGGTTGTTGCTGGATCCCTACACGAGCTACCGTGCTGCTGCATGTAGAACTGTTGGATGTTGGATAACTGTAGGAGATACCTGTTGGATGCCTACTGGGCCTTTTTTAAGTTTTATGTGGCCCATCTAGCCCAGCCTAGTGTCTGACCTATATAAGGTCCCTTTTCTCAATGCTCTTTGACCTAACTAGTAGTGGGAGTTCCTCCCATCCGCCATAGCCTTTGGAGGTCAGTTCCCTTCTATGTCTTCATGGTATCAGAGCAAGGGGCAGTGAGGGGGGCTGCAGCAAGAGTGGTGGATCTGGAAGTCTAAGCTGCGGTGGCAGCTAGGAGGAGGAGTGAGCAGTCTGCTGTGGCGGCAAGGAGTCGGAGGCTGTATCAAGCAAGGAGAAGAAGAGGGCATTCTGCAGGTGAGTCCTTGGTGCTCTCAGAGGTAGTTTTGGTGCCAAGCTGGGTGGAGGTACAAAAGGTAGCAAGGAGGTTAAGAAAGGCATGGGGGACAGCGAGAACTTGGCCAAAGCTCTAGAGAAGTTGGCAGAACTTCTCACTAGCAAAAGTGATGGAGGAGCATCTGCTGGAGGGGGAGCTATTGTTCCTCATACCGAAGCAGTTCAGAAACTGGAAATGATGCCAAATGACATCAAATTGGAAGGAGTGACCAACTATCTTCGGTGGTCAAGGAGGGCTCTGAGGATTCTGAATACGAAAGGGCTGGATGACCGTGTGTGTGATGAAGCTGCAGAACCAGAACCAAGAGACAAGAACAGTTCTGAGTGGAAAAAGTGGAGTGCCACAAATTCTCTGATCGTGGCATGGATGCTGAACTCCTTGGTCCCTGACATTGCTGCTTCAGTAGAGGCACCCAAAGGCTTCAGAGGTATGGGATACTCTCTCAAGTCTCTACTCTGGAAAGGGGAACATTATGTTGATTGCTAAGATTGAGGATAAGGTACATGATTTGTAACAAGGAGATAAAACTGTGATGGCATATGTGGCTGAGCTGCAACATCTATGGGGAGATTTGGACCATGTTGATCCTCTTGAACTTGTCCATAGTGAATGTGTGACTGCTGCTGCAAGCTGGATTGAGCGTCGGCGTGTTATAAAGTTTCTGAAAGGTCTTAATCGAGAGTTTGAGGGTAGACAGGCTGCACTACTTCATCAGACCACTACCCCGTCACTCAAAGAGGCCATTGCTGCTATGTCTAGAGAAGAAGTACGGTTGAAGATGACAAAAGGCAGTGATTCTGTCCTTCGTCCTGCCTTCTACATAAGTGAGAGAAGGGAGATGAGAGACTGCTACACGTGTGGAGTGAAGGGACACTTGAAGCATCAGTGTACCTCCTTTGTGACACCCGGCAGGGGGAGAGGAGGATACTCATAAGGAAGAGGCAGCTATAGAGGAAGAGGTGATGGTAGAGGTGGTGGACATCAGTATGGGCAGCAATATGGTAGAGGTGGTGGACATCAATATGGGCAACAATATGGTAGAGATGGTGGACATCAGTATGGACACCAATACGAACAGCAGCACACTACATCTTCCAAAGCACATATGGAAGCGACTACTGAGATCAAGGCTAGTCCCTCACAGGGACAGTCAAAGGAAGAAGAACAAAAGGAGGCAACATTTGGGAACTTTGCTCACTACGTCCATGCAAATGAAGGTAATATTGAACGAGTGTCTATAACCACTCATAATGTTGATTCAGAATGGATTCTAGATTCTGGAGCATCCAAACATGTCACTGGGAGTATTAGTGAGTTTGATTCTTATAGTCCATATCCTCCCACACATAGAGGCACCATCCAAACAACTGATGGCACATCTCAACCTATAAGAGGGGTGGGGTCAGTTCAGTGTACACCCAATATAAAATTGTCATCAGTACTGCATGTTCCTGCTTTTCCAGTAAATCTGGTGTCTCTGAGTGCCCTAATTGATCAGCAAGATTGTAATATAATGGTTAATAAATATATGTGTTTAATTCAGGAGAGGACAACGGGCAGGAAGATTGGGACTGGAACAAGGCATAGAGGCCTTTGGCGCATGGATCGTGACAACATGGGACAAGAGGCAGGTTCTATGTTGGCTGCGATTGTAGGAGAAAAGGAGAGTATGGCACTAGTGCATCATTGTCGGATGGGCCACATAGCTTTTGATAAAATGTTTAAAGCTTTCCCTGATGTAATGAAGGGAGTGGACCGAACCAAATTAAGCTGTGATGCATGTGAGTATGCCAAGCATACAAGAACCTCTTATGTTAGTAGAGGGATGAGAAGTGTATCCCCATTTATGCTAGTGCACTCTGATGTATGGACATGTCCTGTTGTGTCAGTCAGTGGCATGAAGTACTTTGTGACTTTTATTGATTGTTATTCCAGAATGACTTGGATTTACCTGATGCGTCATAAAGATGAAGTGTTCACATGCTTTTAGAATTTTTGTGCCTATGTGAAAAACCAGTTTGATGTGCAGGTGCAAGTGATTCGCACTAATAATGGCACTGAATATGTCAACAAACCATTTGCTAGTTTCTTATCTTCACAAGGTATTCTACATCAGACATCATGTCCTGATACACCTCCTCAGAATGGAGTGGCTGAAAGAAAGAATAGGCACATTCTTGAAGTTGCTAGATCTCTCATGTTTACCATGACTGTACCCAAGTTCCTCTGGAGTGAGGCTATTCTTACAGCTATTGGAATTATGCCCTAGAGGCAATAATAAAGATGTTATTATTATAATTCTTGTTCATGATAAAGTTTATATTCCATGCTAGAATTGTATTAAGCGGAAACATTAATACTTGTGTGGTTTGTGAACAACACCGTGTCCCTGGTACGCCTCTAAGGACTAGCTCATTGATCAATGATGGTTAAGGTTTCCTAACCATAGACATGAGTTGTCAATTGATAATGAGATCATTTCATTGGAGAATGATATGATGGACAGACCCAAACTAAGCAAAGCAATTAGATCGTGTCATCGTGTTCATCTTTGCGAAGCTTTTCTTATGTCAAATATTGTATTCCTTAGACCATGAGATAATGCAACTCCCTGGTATCAGAAGAAAGCTTTGAGGTCATAAAACGTCATCCTATGAGAGGGTGATCATAAAGGTGTCTCTCAGGTGATCGGAAAGTATCTGTTGGGTTGTATGTATCGAGATGGAATTTGTCCCTCCCAAGTCGGAGAGATATACTTCGGGCCCACTCGGTAATCGATATCAACACCTCTTGCAAGCATGTGGTTAAGGAGTTAATCACAAAGTGATATCGGATTACGGAACGAGTAAAGTACTTGCTGTGAACGAGATTGAACTAGGTATGACGGTACCGACGATCGAATCTCGGGCAAGTAAAATATCGCGAGACGAAGGGAATATATATATGGGATTGATTGAATCCTGGCATCGTGGTTCATCCGATATGATCATCGATGAATGTGTGGGAGTCAATATGGGTGCCCAGACCCCGCTGTTGATTATTGATAGAAGATCATGTCTGCATATTCTCGAACCCGCAGGGTCACACACTTAACGTATCTCGACGCTAGGATAGATTGGATAATTGGTTTATAAATTTTTGTTTGGAGTCTCGGATGGGATCCGGGATATCACGAGAGGTTCCGGAATGGTCCGGAGAATAAGATTCATATAAGGCAGTGCAGTTTTTGGAGTTCGGAATTGTTCCGGGTTAATCGGTATTGTACCGGAAGCTTCTAGAACCTTCCGGAAGGGGACCAACGTGGACCCACCTTCCGGGAGGGGGCATGGGCCTATGAGGGAGTGTCCTGGCCGCATTGGGCCAGGGGCACAAGGCCCCATAGGGCCCAGCCGATTCTAGAGAGATTTGACTCGTTTAAATCTCGGGATAGAATTTCTAGATAAGGGAGAGTTTAAATCGTTTAAACTAGAGATAGGATTTCTAGATAAGGGAGAGTTTAAATTGTTTAAACTAGAGATAGGCTTGGAGGAGGGGCAAGGGCTAGCCGCCCCCCCTCTATATATAGAGGTGTGGTGCACCCCCTCCCCCCACACACACCTTCCTCCAAGCCCTAGCAGCCTTGCTACCTTCCTCTCTCCCTCCCGACTGTTTGTAGGCGAAGCCCTGCAGCAGAAATTCTCCACCATATACACCACGCCGTCGTGCTGTAGATCCAATCTATCTCTCCACCATACTCGCTGGTCCGAGGAAGGAGGAGACGTCGAGGTGCTGCACGTGTGCATCTCACGGAGGCACCGCCACTTGTGGTGCTAGATCGGATCGGATCGCGAGGAGGAGAAGCGAGTACGACTACATCACCCACGTTCCGACGAACGTTCCGCTGTGCGAATCTTCAAGGGTATGAAGATCTAATCCAATCTCTCTCGTTGTTTGCATCTCCTAGATTAGATCTTGGTTTTCCCTCTGTTCGCTCAGTAGAAAATTTTGATTTACTACGCCGCGAAACCCTTCAGTGGTATCAGAGCTAGATCTATGCGTAGATGTGTTTCACGAGTAGAACGCAACATGGTTGTTGCGGGCGTTGATGTTTTCTGTTGCAAGCCTCTTGTTTGTGTTCTTCTTATGACGCGGGATAGTGAGATTGAAGCGGTCCAGGCCAACCTTACGCGACGTTGTTCGCGAGACCGGCTCCGCACTTGACGTGTGGCTTGTTCCACACATGCGGCTGGTGGATGTCAGTTTCTCTCACTATAGTTGTCATGGGATTAACACCGGAGTTTGGCAACCATAATATCACCGTTGTGGCTTTCGTAGGTAAGAATCGTTCTTAGCATCTACTCCCATAAGCCACGTAAAACATGCAACAACAAAGTAGAGGCGTCTAACTTGTTTTTTCAGGAGTGTTTTCTGTGATATGGTATGGCCCAAGATGTGATGTGTATATTGTATGCGATGATCATATTTTGTAATGTTTCACGACTTGCATGTCGATGAGTACACAACCGGCAGGAGCCATATGGTTGTCTTTATAATTGTGTATGACATGCGAGTCAACTTCTTATACGCCATGTAATAGCTTTACTTTATCGCTAAGTAGTTAGCAATAGTTGTAGTTGCTATTCGTGGTGGAGGCAATCATGGTGGAGTGATGGAGATCATGCCGGAACGCACAAGATGGAGATCATTGCGCGAAGATTGGCTATACCATGTCACATAAAGTTATATGCATGTGATGTTTATCCCTTTATGTATCTTATTATGCTTAGATCGCGACGGTAGCATTATAAGATGATTCCTCACTTAAAGATCAAGATAAAAACTATGTTCTCCCCAAGTATGCACCGTTGCGAAAGTTCGTCGTTTCCAAGCATCACGTGATGATCGGGTGCTATAGACTCTACGCTCACATACAACGGGTGCAAGCCAGTTTTGCACACGCGGAAATACTTGGGTCTAACTTGACGAGCCTAGCATGTACAGACATGGCCTCGGAACACAAGAACCGAAAGGTTAAGCATGAGTCATATGAATGATATGATCGACACTTTGTTGTCCACCATTGAAACCACATCTCTTCTCGTGATGATCGGATTAGGTGTGGTGAATTTGGATCGTGTTCACTAAACAACTTGAGGGATGTTGAATTTAGTGGGAGTTCATCTAGTAATTTGATTAAGTTGAACTATTTATCATGAACATAGTCTAAATTGTACTTGCAAATACTATAGATCACATGGCCAAATCCAACTTCAACTTCAACGTTTTTGCTGAGAAATAAAAGCTTAAGAACAATGGGTCTAACTTCACCAATTGGTTCCGCAATCTAAGAATCATTCTGTCTGGCGGACAAAAGGACTATGTCCTTGGTAAAGCGTTAGGTGACCCCCCTGCTGCAACTGCGCCGGCTGATGAGAAAGCTGTCTATCAGTCGCGCAAAGATGATTATGGTGTGATTAAGAGCACCATGTTGTTTGCTATGGAACCGGATCTTCAAAATCGTTTTGAAACCTATCCCGGGCCCTTTGATATTCTCGAGGAGCTGAAAACCATGTTTCAGACTCAAGCCCGTTCTGAGAGATATGAGATCTCTGAGAAGTTCTTTAACTGCAAGATGGAGGAAGGGAGTTTCGTTAGTGAGCACGCCATAAAGATGTCGGGCTACACTCAACGCCTTGAGCAACTGGAATGCACGATTCCAGAGGAGCTCAAGATTGACAGGGTTCTGCAATCACTCCCTCCCAGCTACAAAAGTTTTGTAGTGACTCATAATCAGATTGGTTCCACTGATACGATCACCGAGCTCTTCGCAAAGCTGAAGGCTGCGGAAGTGGACATCAAGAAGGATAATCATGTGTTGATGGTCAACAAGCCCTCCTTTAAGAAAGGTAAGGGAGCAAAGAAGCCCTTCAAGAAGGGCGGCGGCAAGCGCAATGCCCCTGCTGAGAAGAAGCTCAGGTCTGGTCCCAAGCCGGACACTGAGTGCTTCTATTGCAAGGACAAGGGTCACTGGAAGCGCAACTGTCCGAAGTACTTAGCGGACAAGAAGGCTGGCACCATCAAAGGTATATTTGATATACATGTTATTGATGTTTTCCTTACTAGCCCTCGTTGTAGTGCCTGGGTATTTGATACCGGTTCAGTTGCTAATATTTGTAACTCGAAACAGGAGCTACGGAATAGACGGCGGCTTGCGAGGGATGAGGTGACGATGCGCGTTGGCAACGGATCAAGAGTTGATGTGATGGCCGTCGGCACGCTCTCCTTAGTTTTACCTTCGGGATTAGTTTTAAACCTTAATAAATGTTATTATGTGCCTGCGTTGAGCATGAACATTATTTCCGGATCGTGTTTATCGCAAGACGGTTATTCATTTAAATCGGAGAATAATGGTTCTTCTATTTATATGAGTAACATCTTTTATGGTCATGCACCTCTTGTGAATGGTTTATTTCTTCTAAATCTCGAAAGGGATGAAACACACATCCATAACATTGAGGCTAAGAGATGCAAAGTAGATAGTGATAATACTACTTATTTGTGGCACTGTCGTCTAGGTCATATTGGAGTAAAGCGCATGAAGAAACTCCATCCTGATGGACTTTTGGAGTCTCTTGATTTTGAATCATTTGACACATGCGAACCATGCCTCATGGGCAAGATGATCAAAACCCCATTCTCCAGTATGATGGAGCGAGCAACAGACTTGTTGGAAATCATACATACCGATGTATGCGGACCGATGAGTGTTTCGACGCGCGGTGGATATCGCTATTTCCTCACTTTTACCGATGACTTAAGTAGATATGGGTATATCTATTTAATGAAACATAAATCTGAAACGTTTGAAAAGTTCAAAGAATTTCAGAATGAAGTGGAGAACCATCGTAACCGAAAGATTAAGTTTCTACGATCCGATCGTGGGTGCGAATATTTGAGTTATGATTTTCTCACGCATCTTAAAGCAAGCGGAATTGTTTCGCAACTCACGCCACCCGGAACACCACAGCGCAATGGTGTGTCTGAACGCCGAAATCGAACCCTATTAGATATGGTCCGATCAATGATGTCTCTTACTGATTTGTCGTTATCATTTTGGGGTTATGCATTAGAAACCGCTGCATTCACTTTAAATAGGGCTCCATCTAAATCCGTTGAGACGACACCGTATGAACTGTGGTTTGGTGCTAAACCTAAGTTGTCGTTTCTTAAAGTTTGGGGATGCGAAGCTTACGTCAAGAAGTTGATGCCAGACAAGCTCGAACCCAAAGCGGAGAAATGTGTCTTCATAGGATACCCTAAGGAAACTATTGGGTATACCTTCTATCACAGAACCGAAGGCAAAGTGTTTGTCGCAAAGAACGGTTCCTTTCTTGAGAAGGAGTTTCTCTCGAAAGAAGTGAGTGGGAGGAAAGTAGAGCTTGACGAGGTTATTGAACCTTCTCTTGAATTGGAGAGTAGCGCAGCACCTGAAATTGTTCCAGTGCCGCCTGCACCAACAATAGAGGAAGCTAATGACAAGGATCATGAAGCTTCGGACGATGCTGCTACTGAACGTCGCAGGTCGACAAGGTCGCGTGCCCCTCCTGACTGGTACGGCAACCCTGTCTTGACTGTCTTGTTGGTAGAAGATAGTGAACCTACGAACTATGAGGAAGCGATGATGAGCCCAGACTCTGAGAAATGGCTGGAAGCCATGAAATCCGAATTGGGATCCATGAGCGAAAACCAAGTATGGACTTTGGTGGATCCTCCTAGCGACCGAAAGGCCGTTGAGTGCAAATGGATATTCAAGAAGAAAACGGACGCGGATGGTAATGTTACCGTCTATAAAGCACGTCTTGTCGCAAAAGGTTTTCGACAAGTTCAAGGTGTTGACTACGATGAGACTTTCTCTCCTGTAGCGATGTTTAAGTCCATTCGGATTTTATTAGCAATTGCTGCGTTTCATGATTATGAAATATGGCAGATGGATGTCAAGACTGCTTTCCTCAATGGCAACATTGATGAAGAGTTGTATATGATGCAACCCGAGGGTTTTGTCGATCCTAAGGATGCTAGTAAAGTATGCAAACTTCAGCATTCCATTTATGGACTGAAGCAAGCATCTCGGAGTTGGAACCTTCGTTTTGATCAAGTGATCAAGAGCTTTGGATTTGTTCCAAATTGCTACGAAGCTTGCATCTACAAGAAAGTGAGTGGGAGCTCGGTGACGTTTCTGGTACTGTATGTGGATGACATATTGATTATCGGAAATGACATCAACATGCTTAACGATGTGAAGAGTTATTTGAACAAGTGTTTTTCAATGAAAGACCTAGGTGAAGCTGCTTATATATTGGGCATCAAGATCTATAGAGATAGACAAAGACGCCTGATAGCTTTAAGCCAGAGTACATACCTAGACAAAGTTCTGAAAAGGTTCAGAATGGATAAGGCAAAGAAAGGTTCAGTGCCTATGTTGTCAGGTAAGATATTGAGCAAGGCTCAGTGTCCAGCTATGGTAAATGATAGGGAAGCTATGAGCAAAGTGCCTTATGCCTCGGCCATAGGTTCCATCATGTATGCCATGCTGTGTACTAGACCGGATGTGTCCAATGCTCTTAGTTTGACGAGCAGATATCAAAGTGATCCAGGAGTGGAACACTGGACAACCGTGAAGAACATCCTAAAGTACCTAAATAGAACTAAAGAAATGTTCTTAGTCTATGGGGGTGATGAACAGCTTGTCGTAAAAGGTTACGTCGATGCTAGTTTCGACACCGACAAGGATGATTCTAAATCTCAGACAGGATACGTTTATATTTTGAATGGAGGAGCTGTGAGCTGGAGAAGCTGCAAGCAAAGCGTGATCGCGGGATCTACAGTAGAAGCGGAATACATGGCTGCTGCAGAAGCGTCAAGTGAAGGAGTTTGGATCAGAAACTTCATCACTGAGCTTGGCGTGGTTCCAAGTGCATTGGACCCACTGGAGATATTGTGTGACAACACTGGCGCCATAACACTCGCTAAGGAACCAAGATATCATCCAAAGACCAAGCATATCAACCGCAAGTTTCATATAATCCGAGATTATATAGCAGATGGAGATCTGAAGATTAGCAAAGTACATACGGATCTGAATGTCACAGATCCATTGACTAAACCTCTTCCACGTGTAAAACATGATCAACACCTCAGTGCCATGGGTGTGAGATTGTTGCCAGATGTAAACTAGATTATTGACTCTAGTGCAAGTGGGAGACTGTTGGAATTATGCCCTAAAGGCAATAATAAAGATGTTATTATTATAATTCTTGTTCATGATAAAGTTTATATTCCATGCTAGAATTGTATTAAGCGGAAACATTAATACTTGTGTGGTTTGTGAACAACACCGTGTCCCTGGTACGCCTCTAAGGACTAGCTCATTGATCAATGATGGTTAAGGTTTCCTAACCATAGACATGAGTTGTCAATTGATAATGAGATCATTTCATTGGAGAATGATATGATGGACAGACCCAAACTAAGCAAAGCAATTAGATTGTGTCATCGTGTTCATCTTTGCCAAGCTTTTCTTATGTCAAATATTGTATTCCTTAGACCATGAGATAATGCAACTCCCTGGTATCGGAAGAAAGCTTTGAGGTCATCAAACGTCATCCTATGAGAGGGTGATCATAAAGGTGTCTCTCAGGTGATCGGAAAGTATCTGTTGGGTTGTATGTATCGAGATGGAATTTGTCCCTCCCAAGTCGGAGAGATATACTTCGGGCCCACTCGGTAATCGATATCAACACCGCTTGCAAGCATGTGGTTAAGGAGTTAATCACAAAGTGATATCGGATTACGGAACGAGTAAAGTACTTGCTGTGAACGAGATTGAACTAGGTATGAAGGTACCGACGATCGAATCTCGGGCAAGTAAAATATCGCGAGACGAAGGGAATATATATATGGGATTGATTGAATCCTGGCATCGTGGTTCATCCGATATGATCATCGATGAATGTGTGGGAGTCAATATGGGTGCCCAGACCCCGCTGTTGATTATTGATAGAAGATCATGTCTGCATATTCTCGAACCCGCAGGGTCACACACTTAACGTATCTCGACGCTAGGATAGATTGGATAATTGGTTTATGAATTTTTTTTCGGAGTCTCGGATGGGATCCGGGATATCACGAGAGGTTCCGGAATGGTCCGGAGAATAAGATTCATATAAGGCAGTGCAGTTTTTGGAGTTCGGAATTGTTCCGGGTTAATCGGTATTGTACCAGAAGCTTCTAGAACCTTCCGGAAGGGGACCAACGTGGCCCCACCTTCCGGGAGGGGGCATGGGCCTATGAGGGAGTGTCCTGGCCGCATTGGGCCAGGGGCACAAGGCCCCATAGGGCCCAGCCGATTCTAGAGAGATTTGACTCGTTTAAATCTCGGGATAGAATTTCTAGATAAGGGAGAGTTTAAATCGTTTAAACTAGAGATAGGATTTCTAGATAAGGGAGAGTTTAAATTGTTTAAACTAGAGATAGGCTTGGAGGAGGGGCAAGGGCTGGCCGCCCCCCCTCTATATATAGAGGGGTGGTGCGCCCCTCCCCCCACACACACCTTCCTCCAAGCCCTAGCAGCCTTGCTACCTTCCTCTCTCCCTCCCGACTGTTTGTAGGCGAAGCCCTGCAGCAGAAATTCTCCACCATATACACCACGCCGTCGTGCTGTAGATCCAATCTATCTCTCCACCATACTCGCTGGTCCGAGGAAGGAGGAGACGTCGAGGTGCTGCACGTGTGCATCTCACGGAGGCACCGCCACTTGTGGTGCTAGATCGGATCGGATCGCGAGGAGGAGAAGCGAGTACGACTACATCACCCACGTTCCGACGAACATTCCGCTGTGCGAATCTTCAAGGGTATGAAGATCTAATCCAATCTCTCTCGTTGTTTGCATCTCCTAGATTAGATCTTGGCTTTCCCTCTGTTCGCTCCGTAGAAAATTTTGATTTACTATGCCGCGAAACCCTTCAACAGCTACTTATTTGATCAACAGGATGCCTTCAAAGATATTGGGTATGAAATCTCCGTGCCAACTCGTTCTAAATAAACATGAGTTCATTGTTCCACCCAAACTCTTTGGTTGTACATGCTTTGTTAGGGATCACAGGCCATTTGTGGGGAAATTAGATCCCCGTGCTATCAAATGCATTTTTATTGGTTATTCCGCTGGACAGAAGGGGTACAAATGTTGGAGCCCTACAGAGAGAAGGACATTTGTGAGCATGGATGTCACATTTCGAGAATCAGAACCATTTTATGGTGACACAAGTGATCTCGCTGACTTGTTCCAGGTTCTTGACCAACCACAACTTGTTAATGCTCAAGAGGGGGAGAGAACAGAAAATGGGAACACTCAGCAAGATGACCAGCAACAACAACAATAAATTCCCATTGTTGCGGAGATCCCTACAATTCTTGATAGGCCTGTTTCTCAAGAGCATGTTGAGAGACCTACACCACCACAAAGATGGCAGCAAAATCCTCTTGTTTACTCTAGGAGAAAAGGGCCAGGGGAACAACAAGATCTGAGTCAGGGGGAGCAAGACAATGAGCATGAACAATAAGATTTGGGTCAGGGGGGGCAGCCTATCGAAGTACAGCACGAACAACAAAAGAGCACAAGTGTGGATTCATCTGAAGGGGGTCAATCTCAGACCGCATCAAACAATACGCTGGACTTGCCAATTGCAATCAGAAAAGGAGTACGAAAAGTTAACCCAATAAAAAGACATGGTTACGATGACCATAACATAGGGAATTATATTTCCTACGAGGCTTTGTCTTCCTCGTTTCGAGCGTTTGTTGCCTCGCTGCAAGCTGTACATGTTCCTAAAGACTGGAAGGCAGCTAAGCTGGAACCAAGATGGTGCAATGCAATGATGGAAGGACTAGAGGCGTTGAAGAAAAACAAAACATGGGAGTTGGCACATCTCCCAGTAGGAAAGAAGACAGTGGGTTGTAAGTGGATTTATGCAGTAAAACAAAACCCAGAAGGGAAAGTTGAGAGATATAAGGCAAGACTAGTGGCAAGAGGATATAGTCAAACATATGGCATTGATTATGATGAGACATTTGCACCGGTGGCAAAAATGAATACTGTTCGAATATTAATATCTTGTGCAGCAAATTTTGGATGGACACTACATCAACTTGATGTAAAAAATGCCTTCTTGCATGGTGATTTACATGAAGAAGTGTATATGGAGTTACCACCAGGATTTGTCACAGCTGAAACTGCAGGGAAGGTATGCAGGTGGAAGAAATCCCTATATGGTCTAAAACAATCCCCGCGGGCCTGGTTTGATAGGTTTAGGAAAGTTGTGTGTGGCATGGGATATGGTCAATGCAATGGAGACCATACTTTATTTTACAAACATTCTGAACAGAAAATCAACATTCTGGCAGTGTATGTTGATGATATTATCATCACATGAGATGATGAGGGAGAAACTACAAGATTGAAGAAATGCCTAAGTCAAGCCTTTGAGGTGAAAGATCTAGGAAAACTAAAATATTTCCAAGGAATTGAAGTTGCTAGATCTTCAAAAGGAATAGCACTATCTCAAAGAAAGTATACCTTGGATCTCTTAAATGATATGGGTATGATGGGATGCCGAGCAGCCTCAACTCCTATTGATCAAAACAATAAAGTAACAGCAGAGTCTGGCGACTTTGTGGACAAGGAGAAATATCAAAGACTTGTTGGAAGACTAATCTACTTATGCCACACACGACCAGATATATCATATGTAGTGGGTGTAGTGAGTCGCTATATGCATGATCCCAGGGATGGACACTTGGAAGCAGCTCAAAGAATCTTGAGGTACTTAAAGGGCACTCTAGGAAAAGGACTATGGTTCAAAAGTAATAGACATCTAAATGTAGATGGCTATTGTGATGCAGATTGGGCTAGTTGCTTGGATGATAGAAGATCCACCTCAGGATATTGTGTTTTTGTTGGAGGGAACTTGGTGTCATGGAGAAGCAAGAAACAATCTGTTGTCTCAAAATCCACAGCTGAAGCAGAGTATAGGGCTTTGTCACAAGGCTTGAGTGAAATGTTGTGGGTAAGGAACCTCTTAAGTGAGCTGAAAGTGTTAAGGCAGGAAAGCTTAAAGGTGTGGTGTGATAATATGTCTGCAATAAACATAGCGAATAATCCTGTCCAACATGACCGAACCAAACATGTGGAGATAGACAAGTTCTTTATTAAAGAGAAGATTGATGCAGGCATTGTATCTCTGGCTTATGTGAGATCAGGACAACAAGTGGCTGACTGTTTGACAAAAGGGCTGGGTACAAAAGAGTGTAATCTTGCTTGTGCCAAGATGGGAATGATTGACATTTATCACCCATCTTGAGGGGGAGTGTTGGATGTTGGATAACTGTTGGAGATACCTGTTGGATGCCTACTGGGCCTTCTTTAAGTTTTATGTGGCCCATCTATCCCAGCCCAGTGTCTGACCTATATAAGGTCCCTTTTCTCAGTGCTCTTTGACCTAACTAGTAGTGGGAGTTCCTCCCAGCCGCCACAGCCTTTGGAAGTCAGTTCCCTTCTATGTCTTCAAGAACACACGGAGGGCTGGGCCTGCCAGCCCGCCTAGACCCAGATGGGGCCTAGGGGCCTAGATCTAGGCCGATTGGGCCTGGCCAGCATAGCCCCGTCACCCCGACGTCATCTCCCGACCAGCGTCGGACCTCTGCCGCCCAAAGCTCACCTCGGTCGGCCGAGGGAAGGGGGATGGGGGGTGGGGGGCGAGAGGGATGGGATTAAAAGTCACTAACTCTCCCAACCGTTTGAACTGACCCTATGGCCAATAATTCGGGCTATTGGGAGTACTCCATGCTTAAAACGACACTAGGGAACTAAGGCGCGGCGACAACGCCGCACCCGTGGTAGTACCTCTTTTACACGTACTCGATGGAATCATCAGTAAGATAGTTTAGCATGTATAAGTGTTGCAGGAGATAGGTTCCAAAGAAGAAAGTGTGGAAGTACCTGGTATTACAACATGCTAAAGCATACATGGATGGATAGCTACCTAACTTTACATGACACTGAAGGTAGGGTATGTAGACCCACAATATTATTACATATCATTTATGGTGACCAGGAGCCGTTCCATCCTTGTTCTTCTCGACCCAAAAGCAGTCCTGCATATCCTGAGTTGCAAGTCAGCATCTACTATTCTCAAATAACCAGCCTTCTGTAAGAGTGACTCAAGACTGTAGTGAAGAAACTGAACTGATGAGCACACCTATGCAGCGATACAGGGCTTACTTCAGGAATTCAACCACCGGATTGTTACATACATGCTGTTTGCATAGTTCTTCACTTGCACAAAGGTATTTTATCCTTTTGATAGCCAAAAAGTTGCGGATATACAACATGAACTAGGCATATCCATAATTACATTGGAGAACAAAATCACTTCTAAGCAAATTGACCAAGTGTGCCGAAACATAATAACATGCTGCCATAGTGGTCATTTAGTAAGCGAGGAGTCAATTATCTTAGCCTTGCTGCTGCTTTCAACACAATGCAGTACTTGCCTAAGATCACCTCCTAAAACCACCATTTTCCCACCAAAAGGAAGCAAGCTCGGGGAGCTATCATTTACCCACATATTGTGTGTGTGTGTGTGTATGCTGTCCAGCAAGGCCGTCGTACACATTAGAAAAGATAGATTAGTAAAATAGTTTTACTTGTCACCTAAAACTGCAACAATTAACATGACACTGGTAACAAACATGGTAATTCTTAGTCAGGCTCCTATTTAGGCACAATGGCCAAAAAAATTAGAATTGTCAGATTCTCGGTGCTGAGTGCATTTTTCCAATTTAAAAACAATGATTGATTTTTAACTTCAGGCTCCGGAAATAGTAGAATCATGACAACTGAAATTACACATCTTAATTTTCTTCTGTGGAGTCCAAGATGATATATAAGGGCATGTACACTGCAAAACGCTTGTGCAGGCGCTAAAAAAAGTCAACCCCAAGCACCAGGCGCTAGGAGCGGTTGTACTGAGTTTCTCAGCGCTGGACTCTTCTTGATGCGGCAATGCCAAAAAATCGACCTAAAATCTCGGTGAGAACCGGCAAACGGGCAGGATCTTTTTCACTAGCGCCTCCAATTAAACGCCTGATTGTACCTGCCGTGAAAATACTACACATTCTCTATATTGGGGATAATCGACGGGATTAAGTAACTCCCAAAGAAATCATTAAAATAAGTACCATACCAGCTAGTAAATACTTATCTATGGTCAACTTAAAGCCAAAAAAAGCATTAACGTCAAGATATATTAGAGGTCCTATAGGTAACCTGGATTACAAAAAGCTGATCACCAATGCCACCTCCATCAGACGAAGAAACAATATACAACGAAGTATTGATGATCTGGGAACATCGTGTGGTGTTGCAAAGCCTACAGCATCCTCCATATCTGGTCCCTTGCAAAGCCTTTGGCGAGGGAATGGAGCAGCATCCCTACGGCAGAGCAAGGAAGGGGAAATAATGTTACATGAAAAGAGGATTAAGAGTGAGCAAAAGAAAAAAAAAGGAGGGTAGAGTGGTGCCAAATTCTGAATCATATGATGTGCCACTTTGCTAATGGTTAACAGATATGCATCAATACTACTAACGTAGAGAAACAATAGTACCAAAGAGGAAGATCATATAACCTTTTCATCACGTCAAGTTTAAGTGTTTAATACCGATATAAGATAAAACCAAATCTATATTTGCTGCTGCAGATTATTGCAATTATGAACACTTTTGAGTGATTGTTTCAACTTTCAAGGGAAAACCTGTATGCAGAACTGGAGAGAAGAGAAATGTCACCAATGCATAATTAAGAGAATGTTGTATAACCATGATTTCTTTTATCCTAGGAAGTCAAAATCATTTCGGGAAATCAGAGACAACATGTTGGTGCACTCTCTTATTCAGGCGAACTACAATCAAGAGCCAAGAGGAACCCAAAATTACAGCATTGTACTTTCGCTCTGCACCTAGTCATATTTGGCAGAAATTAGAACGTTTTTGTGGTAACACGAAGATTGAACCATGTGTGGAGAGAAATCTTATATGAGTTCACACAATCGAGCTAAATCTTCAACATCAGACATATTTTCCATCATTATAGATATTTAGTCCGACCGTAAATTGGCAACTATTAAATTACATAAAGATGGTTGCATACTATAATCACTATATGTGAAAATGTAGTTATACATAAATCCGTGGCAGTATAAGTATAAGCTAAGAGTTTCTAGTGCAAAGTGCTTCTGTGTGTGTACTAATATAAACAGTGTGTACAACTCAAAATCATAATTCCACTCAGTGGAGATCATAAATCTACTCGTTTGGTGTCTGTAGATTTAATAGAGTTTTATGTGGTCAATGATAATTAGTATGTAATCTTCGTTTGCGGTCAGTACAGAGTACAGATTTGATGCATAAGGTGCTCGAAGTTTTTACTGTACTAATAAGATTTTTTTTAAATGGTAGCGGTTAAAAAGAGATGATTAAAATTCAGTTAACAAAACATAAAATCAGTGATATATATTGCCTTAGCTAGTTCCTTGTAGAATAGGTAAATAGAAGTAAATTACCAGTGGGGGGTAAAAGTAGAGGTTGTTTGTTGAGCACAACAATGGTACGGGAGAACGGAGATGGCGGGGATGGACGTACCTGTAGACGAAATCCTCGCTGGATGAAAAGGATCGCGGAACTTCCATGTTATTCTCTCCGTTTTAAAATATAAGATGTTTTAGGTTTGTAAAGAAAATGTATCTAGACTTGTTTTAGTGTGTAGATTCACTCCAAACATGAGTGAACCTACATACTAAAACTAGTCTAGATACATTTGCTTCACAAAGCTAAAACATCTTATATTTTAAAACAGAGGGAGTACGTTGCACACCATCTGGAGTGACCTCCTCCTTGGTATATCCACTGGAGGGAAGCTCCTCATCGCCCATCCCTGGATGATGAACACCAGAAGACTCCACAGCTCCACGTCAAATTTTTTCGCCGACACCATACCCGCCTCGGTGCCGCCACGAGGATCGAGGACTTGGAGAGTGGCATGGGGCCTCTGTGTGGCATATAGAAGAATAAAAGGACCATTGGTACTTCAAAAACACATGGGGCAAAGCAATCACTTCACCGGCAAAACTATGTATGAATCTCCCTACAAAACTCTATCATAATCAGAATCTGCATAAACAATTCAGCTCACCTGCCAACAAAAACTAAAAACCAATTATACATAATAAATGCTAAGATTGGAGGATAGAGGCGAAAGCAAGTATTTGGAGCAGCCCACCTTCTACCTCATGTCACGGAATGGACCCATATTGCCATTATGGAGCCTGAAACTATTTCCTGTAGTGTTAAAAGGATTTGACACTTGTTTTTCCTGATCAGGATAAGTAAATCTCAATTCTGCAATCTAGGAAATCATCCAATAAGAATGGAAGAATAAGAGGTCACGCACCGTCGACAACCAAGGCAATGTTTGCTCAGATGGATAGACCTTTGAAGCTCCAATCCGTACCATGGCTGCCACGAAAGAGACTCACACCACTATCGACGTCCTCAAGAGTGCATCGACGACGCGAGGACAGACAACATGTGTTGCCGATGCAAGGACGGAGAACACCAAGCAGGAGAAAAACATACTTGGATATCATAAGTGCCGTGCTGTAAGACAATGACAAATATTTCCCCTCAAGTACAAATGAATAATATACATACCAAATATTGAGTCTATAGATAATTCAACCAATTGTGTAGAAACATAAAAGAAGCACTCCATAAACATTCCAAATTCAGTAAACATGCCTTACACAATGGCCTCTCAAGCCATGCAAACCTAGCTTGGATGGCAAAGAATCAATTTGTCGAACACCTAACCAACAAAAACGAATCTACCATCTTATATCTATCTGTACAACCGAATCAGCTAAAATAGACTACTGTACAAAGAAAATCAAAAACCAGGGACCACCAGCAACACACGTACGCTCCAAAAACCAGAAGATACCAAATCGTTGTCGCTGCCTTCTGTAGAAAATCAGTAAGAGAGAGCTCAACACTGCAGATGGCGATGAAATGGTCGCGCCGGCTCCTCCCATAGCCGCGCTGCCTCAGGAAAGAGTGGTCGATGCCGGCGTCCTCCTCCACGCTGTCAGCAGAGCTCAAAAGGGCGCTCCCGCGATGGCTGCCTCGGTACACGCCATGGCGGTCAGGGAGGGAGAAGAGGGCGGCACGGCACGGGCCGGCCATAGAGGAGACCGGGGCGTGCCGCACGGCGGCCAGCGAGGGCAAGGAGGGCGCCACCGCGCCGGCTCCCACGGAGGACGTGGGGTGTAGTGCATAGTGGTGAACGACCTGATTGGGGAGAAGTAGAGCCTTGTTGTGGAAAGACTGGATGTTTCCATCGTAGGATCCGTCACCGCTTTGACTGACCAAACGTGCACAATGAAGAGAAGTTGACGCGTCACTCTCCGCTGGGAAAAAAAGGAGAGAAAAAATGCTGATCAGAAAAGCAAGCACAATCGATGTGGACGCGCGTCTAAACAGGATTGGAAGAAATTGTCGATGAACAGTAACACAAGTACGGAGAGATCGCTAATCTTTCACCCTTTAATATATGTAGGTATAGGTATTGACGCGTCACTCTCCGCTGGGAAAAAAAGAGAGAAAAAATGCTGATCGGAAAAGCAAGCACAATCGATGTGGACGCGCGTCCAAACAGGATTGGGAGAAATTGTCGATGAACAGTAGCACTAGTACGGAGAGATCGCTAATCTTTCACCCTTTAATATATGTAGGTATAGGTATTGACGCGTCACTCTCCGCTGGGAAAAAAGGAGAGAAAAAATGCTGATCGGAAAAGCAAGCACAATCGATGTGGACGCGCGTCCAAACAGGATTGGGAGAAATTGTCGATGAACAGTAACACTAGTACGGAGAGATCGCTAATCTTTCACCCTTTAATATATGTAGGTATAGGTATTGACGCGTCACTCTCCGCTGGGAAAAAAGGAGAGAAAAAATGCTGATCGGAAAAGCAAGCACAATCGATGTGGACGCGCGTCCAAACAGGATTGGGAGAAATTGTCGATGAACAGTAACACTAGTACGGAGAGATCGCTAATCTTTCACCCTTTAATATATGTAGGTATAGGTATTGACGCGTCACTCTCCGCTGGGAAAAAAGGAGAGAAAAAATGCTGATCGGAAAAGCAAGCACAATCGATGTGGACGCGCGTCCAAACAGGATTGGGAGAAATTGTCGATGAACAGTAACACTAGTACGGAGAGATCGCTAATCTTTCACCCTTTAATATATGTAGGTATATGTAGGTATAGGTATTGACGCGTCACTCTCCGCTGGGAAAAAAGGAAAAAAGGAGAGAAAAAATGCTGATCGGAAAAGCAAGCACAATCGATGTGGACGCGCGTTCAAACAGGATTGGAAGAAATTGTCGATGAAGAGTAATACAAGTACAGAGAGATCGCTAATCTTTCGCCCTTTAAATATATGTAGGTATGTAAGCGCCACTTCGATTGCTCGGACAAATTTTCCTTCAGCACGGTCTCCCATCCACAGTTTTTCTTGAAAGAAACCCATCCACAGAATTGAAAGAGAACACACGTATGCACCCACCGCAAGAAAACACACACACATGTGGCTAGCTTATTCACCTAGAAAATTAAGGGGTCGCCGTACAAGTTATGTTGTTGCTTAGCTAAAAAAACGTGCAAGCGATCATGCATGTTCATGGGCCACATGGCTGCGGACTATACACGTGAAGCGAAGTCGTAGCAAACAGGGCCACGTCTGGTATAAATGTATAATGCATCCGTTTTTGGCTTGACATGACAGTGCTAGGATAGACACCGTCATACTCGCGTAAAGTCAAAAAATCACCTGTTGCATTTCATTTTGGTGGGATATATAAAAATCTTTTGCACGGAAACAGCAATTGCATGTTGTTTAGTTGTTCGACTGTCACATTAACAGACACACTTAAACACTCATTAGCATTGATTTTGTTCTCCATTTGCAAGCTGTTGTAGCTGTTAGCACGACATCTGCCATGACTTCGAAGGAAATGGAGGCTGATGGTGCACCAACGGAGGACAGCGAGACACCTCAAAAAACGCAAACATGGCCAACCACAATACCGTCAATGAGCAATCTCTCCATCTTGCTCGCTGCGTCGGCAGGGCTGTCTCCAGAAATTTGGAGGCCCAATGCGATATTTCAAATGGGGCCTTAGATTTTGAAAGAAATCAAATAACCAATACAGTATAAATAAAGTGTATTTTCGACTTATCATACCGAATATCAATATCAAAACAGTAAATCAAAGCAATAAACTAAACTCATATTGTACCGAAAAGTGTCTGAAATTTGATTTTCTAAATCAGTTTGAGATTCCTTCACACGAAATCTTTTTTTTTGCGAGGCATAGGGAGAATCACACTTCCTATTTCTACATGACCATATTCTTCTAAATTCTAAATAAAAGGAATATAGCAAATTCAAACAGCACATGAATTACCAGCCAAAAAACACTACATTTGCAAACCAACCTATGGTTGGATGGTTAGGAGGGTGGTTGTACCCCTAGCCCACCAGAGTTTAAAACCCAGGTTTGACACTGTGTGTTGCATAAAAGGCAGAATATGTTTAGTAGGAGACGACGTTTTCGTCGACATCGAGGCGTCTGTGGTGACTTCGTCAATCTTAAGACCTGATCTGCCGGCTTAGTCTCTCGGAGATGCTCATAGGGGTAGGCTGTGCGTCTGTGCGTTCATATGGGTGGATGCATGTATGTGTTATGAGAGTCTATGATTGTATTGTGTTTCTCAAGAAAAAAACACTACATTTACTCTTCCAATATTACATAATAGAAGGATATCAAACCTTTGCTCACCTATTTGATAGGTGACAGGGTAGATTGATTCGGAGTATAGAACTACCGGACTGGAACGGGAACGACGTTGGCAAAACCAAAACGGGTTAGCCGTTTGTACAACAAGAAAATGTGGGCAGCCGGGCAGGCTGCAAGCAGGGATCCAGGGCGACCGGCGCTCGGCTGATAGACACTGGGTATAGCTGTTATAATTACGACAAGTAAATAACGAAGAACGAAAACAAAATCACAGCAAGGGGACACAGATTTAACGTGGAAAACCTCTCCAACAAAGAGAGGGAAAAACCACGGGCGTCAGCCAGTGAAACTTTACTATATCGGAGAGTGTTTACAAACGCCGGAGAGTTTACAGATATAACTCATCCCAACCGGCGGCTTACAAGGGTTTATATATCGGTGGAAACCTAGGTCCTCGACGTACCGTACCTCCGGCGACGGGCCTCGCTTCACTCGTCAGAAGTTAGCCTATACTTTGTGAAATTTGAATCAACATATAACAATAGCAACCTGGGCGTCTAGAGGCCTGGATTACTCGCCTAGAGTTTTTTTCGATCTTTTCTATCGTTGTAGAGGATGTGGGATAGGATTCAGTTTCTTGATCTATCAGGAGTTGGGACTGTATTTGGCCGACCGAGAAATCTGGCGGCGCAAGGCCAGGCACGTGAATTGGAGACGAGTATTTGTCGTTTTAAAACGGTACTTTGTCGTGGGCTAGAGCTGGGCTATCAGGGGAAGTACGGCCAGCAGAATTTGGCTGGAAAAGAATGCAGTGCGGGCCTGGGCTGGGATTTGGGGGGCCCAAAATTTTAGGGTCTTGTGCAGTCGTCCAGCCCGCACTGCCCCTTAGATGGGCCTGTGCATCGGCGGTCCTAGCCGGCAGCATCGAGGTACTCATCTCCAACCTCATTTTTAACCTCACGTGCAAGAACTTGTTCAGAAGGGGAGGGAAAACCAACTTCATTTTCAACCTTGAGAAGCCACATATGAATTCCTCTATCTTCATCGAAACAAAAAAACTTGCAACGGAAGAGTTCTGGGGAGCAGAAAGTGTTGGAGATATGCCCAAGAGGCAATAATAAAGTGGTTATTATCATATCTTCACACTTATGATAAATGTTTACATACCATGCTATAATTGTATTAACCGGAAACATTAATACTTGTGTGATTTGTAAACTAAAATAAGAGTCCCTAGTATAGCCTCTTGTTAAACTAGCTTGTTGGTTAATATATGATCATGGTTTTCTGATCATGAACATAGAGATGTTATTAACAACAGGGTCATATCATTAGGAGAATGATGTGATGGACATACTCCTATAGATAAGCGTAGCATAAAGATCAAGTCATTTCATTAGTTCAATTGCTATATGCTTTCTGATACATAGTAACCTAATTCCTTCGACCATGAGATCATGCATATCACCTTTACCGGATGGATGCTTTGATGTCATCAAACACCACACCGTAACAGGGTGGCTATAAAAGTGGCATTGAGTGTTCGGAAAGTATTGGTTGAGACACATGGATCAAGAGTGGGATTTGTCCATCCATATGACTGATAGATATACTCTGGGCCCTCTCGGTGGAATGTCATCCAATTAGCTTGCAAGCATGTGACTGGCTCACAAGGGATCACATATCACGGGAACGAGAAAAGAGTACTTATCGGTAACGAGGTTGAACTAGGTATGCAGAGATACCGACGATCATAACCTCGGATAAGTAAAGTATCGTGAGACAAAGGGAAATTGGTATCGTATGTAAGTGGTTCATTCTATCGCAAAGTAATCGTAGAAATATGTGGGAGCCATATGAATTTCCAGATTCCTCTATTGGTTATTGTTCGGAGAAGTGTCTCGATCATGTCCGCATAATTCACGAACCGTAGGGAGACACACTTAAGGATTCGACGTTGTTTGAGTAGTTATGGTATTATGAGAAAGATACCGAATGTTGTTCGGAGTCTCGGATGGGATCCGGGATATCACGAGGTGATCCGAAATGGTCCGGAGAATAAGATTCATATAAGGAAAGTCCCGTTTCGGAGTTCGGGAATGATTCCGGTGTTTTCATCGGGAATGTTCTAGAAGGTTCCGGATTGTCCGGCACTCCGCGGGGGGGGGGGGGGGGGGGGGGAAGGGGTACATGAATGTGTCATTACATGTTGGAATGATTGCATCATGTACTTAGTGTTATCGCTGTTCCAAATAAGGGATTAAATCAAATCCTAGTTTGAAAAGTCAAACGGCAAGTTTGAAAAGTCAAACGGCCAAAATTGGAAGGTGGGAAAGAGGAGGAGCTCCAAGCCGAGTTGGGGAGGGAGACCTCCTCCAACCGGCGGCCACCAAGCCGAGTTGGGGAGGGTCTCCTCCCCATGGCGCGCCAGCCCCCTCCCACCCATAAAAGGAGGGGCAGGGCTCCCCTCCTAGACACACAACTTTCACCTCTAGATCTCCGGTTTAGAGCCGTTTTGGATTAGAGCTTCTAATTGCTTTAGCCAACGGTTTAGAGCCTTCTAATTGGTTTAGAGCCTTCTAATTGGTGTGTCTAATTACTAGACCACTAATAGCCTCTCTCATAAGCTCCACCATACTCGCACCGGCTTAAGGCGAAGCCCTGCGGGATTTCCCCTCTACTTCCGGTACCACGCCGTTGTGCTGCCGGAATCGCGAGGAGAGTGCTACAACCTCCGCTGCCTGCTGGAACAAGGGAGAGGAAGGTCTTCGTCGAGTACCGAACGTGTGACCGACTGCGGGAGCGCTGCCAGAACGTGGCGCCGGAAGGATCGTCTACGCGATCTTGAGATCGGAAAGAGTACGACTACATCACCCACGAGAATCTGCTCTCGTTAACCGCTTTGGAATCTTCGAGGGTAAGTTATTCCATCGACTCGTTGCTACAATCTAGTAGATAGATCTTGGCTTGTTTGTTTGTATGCGATAGAAAATTTTGTTTTCCATGCTACGAACCCCTACAGAAAGATCAAGCTAGTCCTCAAAGAAAACTTCGAACGGTCGATTGATAAATTTGAAATACGTGCAAAAAAGCTCTAACATTGATTATGAATATAAGAAGATATGGATCACGAACCTTGAAGCCGATGGTCAGAATGGGACCCATCATCGATGCGTATTTTTTTCATGTAGATCTTGACTTGATTTAGAGCCTACTTATGCTAATTACAAGTGGTTGGGACGAACATGCTTAGGAGACAAAGTAACCTTTGTATGCGGGTGTACAAGGAAGAGCTTGTGGGTGCTTTAATACTCATGCATGTTTTTTTGAAATGGAGGCCTCGCCCCGGCCTCTGCATCAAAGTGATGCATACGGCCCCTTATTTTATTGCAAGAAAACTAGTCCCAAGAAGAGTTACAAAAGGTCCGAACAGGAACAAAAAATAAGAACAACGGTACTAAAAACAGCTCAATCCCAAAAAAGGGAGAGACAAGCTAAGGCTAGAGCATCATGGGGCGATTCTAAAGTCACATCGCCACCCACATCGGCTGAAAAGGCCCCGTGTAACCTTCTCCAGCAAATTGCATCCAGTATGCAAAACATGTCTGTCCTCAGCAGGCTGCATGAGCGACCAAGTATGGATCCAGTAGGACGCCATAAGAAAAACCTGCAAAAAAGATATAGATCGATTGTTGTTAAATATAAAATCATTCCGGACATTCCGAATTTCCCAAACAACTGCACAATCTCCCACCCTAATATTAACTTTTTCCTTCTTGGGATACCCTTGAGCCAATTCCCAAAAATATTAGATATGCTAGAAGGTAGAGATAGATTTATAGTCATGTGAATTATACGCCATATGATTTTAGCAAAATGACATTCAATGAAAAGGTGTTATATTGTCTCGGCCTTGTCACATAAGCAACACCCAGATTCCCCATTCCAATTTCGTTTTTTTAAATTATCTTTAGTAAGGATTTCTTTACGGTATACGAACCACATGAAAATTCTAATTTTTAGTGGTACCTTAATTTTCCAAATATACTTCTTTAAAAACCTTGTGTTTCCATTTATTAAATCAAGGTACATGGACTTAACAAAGAACTCACCACCTTGAGTCAAACGCCATATAAATCTATCTTTTTTGTCTGACAAATTAATTTGCATTAACCTATTAACCAGATGTAACCATGAGTTCCATCTGTTACCTGTCAAAGCTCTTCTAAACGACATATTCATTGGATTTGAGGATAAAACATCAGCTAAAGTAATATTATATAAAGAGCTATATTGGTCTGCTAAAGTAGTCTCCTCTAGCCAAACATCTTCCCAAAAACGAGTACTAGAACCATTATATACTTCAAAACGACCTTGTCAAGAAAATCTTGCTTCACCTTCATCAGACCTTTCCCAAAAGGGGAATCATTCGGTTTTGCAATCACTTGTGACAACGATTTTGAATGCAAATACTTATTCATCAGGATTTCCTGCCAAACTCCCTCTTCATTCATTAATTTGTGTAGCCATTTACTTAGGAGGCAAATATTCTTAATTGCAAGGTCTTCAATCCCTAAACCGCCTTGGTCTTTTGGCCGGCAAATAATGTTCCATTTTATTAGCCTATACTTTTTCTTACGGTTGTCTCTTTTCCAAAATAAACGAGATCTAAAAAAATCCAATCGTTTCCTAACCTCAATCGGAATTTCTAGAAAAGACAGCAAGAACATGGGTAGACTAGTTAGAACTGAGTTAATTAGGATCAAACGATCACCATAGGATAATAACTTTCCAATCCAATTTCCAAGCTTAGTTTCAAAACGATCTTCCACGGGATTTCATTCTCCGTTTTTTAAGAGTAAATTCCATTTTTTATCCCCTAGTTTATCATTTGTGACCGTAATTACCCTATTTAGTAAAAATTCCTTCAGTTTACCCCATTTAGCAAAACTTGTGCCACTTTTTACCCCATTTAAACTTTTAGGCAGCTCTGCCTGGTGAGACTGAGTCATCATGGCGATATACCTTCTCGCATCTCAAGCGTTTTTTTCCTCACATATTTCATCCCTGGCGATTTGTCTTCCTAGTACTCATTGGCCTCTATTGCGTTACTGTCGCCCTCCTGGTAACATCTTCCGTTGGTGGCATGGCTTTGTACCTGTCCCCTGGCGCTAGTTAGTGAAACAATAGTTTATAGTAGTGTCATTCGACTGAAACATGCGGAGCAGCTAGCCTGTAACGCTGCTATATGCTAGACTGCTAGTACACAAATAAAAGTTTGTACAGGATCGAGTATAACCAACGTATACTTAATTTGATTACTACTATAGCATTCTCTAGCTAGCTAGCTAACTAATCAGTGTTTAGCTGTCTCCGGAAAATAGAAGACGACGGTCTTGCAGCCGCTGTCAACACAATTGATGGCCCCTTCAAGCTCATCACACAAGAACAGTACATCAATCCGCATATTAATTCGTTAATGGATGGGAGAACACTGCTAATGCCATGGTGCAACCACTGTCAATGGAAGTGATGGTACCAATGATCTTGTCAGTCGTCACACAAGCAAACTACATGAGTCGAATTATTTCGTCAATGGACAGCAAAACCATGCTAAAGTCTGAATGGAGTAAGAACTGGCACAAGTTTTGCTAAATGGGGTAATAATTGGCACAAGTTTAGCTAAATGGGGTAAACAGAAAGAATTTCTACTAAATGGAGTAATTACTGTCACAAATGGCGAACTAGAGGGTAAAAAATGAAATTTACTCGTTTTTTAATTTGCGGAAGTGAATAGGTATACCGAGGTATTTAAAGGGTAGAGTCCCAGATTGGCAGCCAAACAGATCCTTGTAATCATCCTCTATCGCTTTGGCTTGTCTAAAACAAAAAAGCTCACTTTTATTAAAGTTTATTTTAAGACCTAAAATTTGTTCGAATATACACAAAATAAGTTTCATGTTCAGAGCTTTTTACAGATCGTGTTTCATAAAAAATAATTGTATGCATGTGCCTTAGTCGGAAACGTTCGATTTGAGTGTTGTCCTTAGTCTGCCTCTGATTTGCTTTAAAGCCCGTGCTCATACGAGCCAAAAGAGTACGCAGACAGCCACGCCAATTCGAAAGAAATGCATGCTACCAAATGCACCCGAGATGGTTGTCTGGCTACATGTAAATGGCGTGGGCGCATGCTGCCTGATATTTTTTTTTTGAAAGTGATCACAGTATATTAAACTAGACAAGCAGGCCGTCTTATTAAAAACCTTCCATCCCCCTTAGGTACACTTGAAGGAAAAAAATACGTCTAAAACCTGCTGTCGCCATCATTGTATGGTTACATCATTTGCAACAATGGCCGCCGCGCAGGGCGGAGTTGCATTACAGAGAAAATCAGAGACGCCCGACTTGCCCAGCTGGGCTAAGGCGTGCGTAGCTCTATTAGCTAAACGATTAACCTTAACTACTGCGATACCACTAAAGATCCTTTGAAGGTCCTGAAGTTGAAGATAGAGACTCCAGCAGCTCGACCTATCCCTTTCAGGGTTATTTATAACATGGATCACTCTTAGACAATCAGACTCCAGGATACCTTGTCCTCCGAATCTTTGAACCAAGTGGCCGAATCCCTCGAGACATGCAAGAACTTCCGCTTCTTCCGCACTAGCACATGAAGGTAAAAATTTCCAACTAGATAAGAGGGGCTGACCTTGATGATCTCTCACAATAGCTCCAATACCTGCTTTCTTTGAAGATGAGTCCCAGCCCGCATCCACATTAATTTTGATGATTCCCGACGCAGGGGCAGTCCATCCCGATGGTTCCAACAATGCAGTCACATTAGGATCAGCGATCATATTACTCTTCCCTTTTGGATCTGAACGCACCAGGGCCACTGCAGAGAATGTGGACAGATAGTTGGTTAGAAAGGAAACTGAGGCTGTGACCGATGCCTTCCCATCCCCATGAACGATGTTGTTACGATGGTACCAGACGCGCCAAAATAGGAGTAAAGTCCTTGATCTCATGTCTCCAGACATTCCGTTCAGGAGCGACAGTAGCCATTCGTTTCCTTCAGCAAGAAACGCCCCCTCCTCCGGGAGCTCCCACACTTTCCTCATCTCCTCCCTTAGAGCTCTAGCTATAGAGCAACGAACTAGGGCATGGTGATCATCCTCTCTGTCACACCCACAGATATTACAGACCGGATCAACAGAGGCAATGCGGTTGTGAAGATTAGACATGACCGCAAGTGTAGAGGTAGCAGCCCGCCACACAAAGACCCTAACCTTCCCTGGAACTTTTGCTTTCCAAACAAGGTCCCAAATACTTCTATCTCCCAAGGGGGCCGAGCTAGATTGTCCGAGACTTAGAGAGGTGATCATAGGAGAAATACCCAGACGGTAGGAAGAGCGGACAGTGAAGAGGCCGTTCTCTTCCGGGAACCAAGAAACAAAGTCATCACACTGGCGAGCTGGCAGTTTAATATCTAGAATAGCATCTGCATCCCACGGTGGGCAGCAAGATTTTACCAGGTCAGCATTCCAGGTTCTCGTGGTCTGGTCAATGAGCTCAGAAACCCATTTGCGCCTCGAATTCCCCAAGCGGGCGGAAACTTGCAGCCCTCCAGAACGCGGGATCCAATTGTCGCGGAAAATTTTAACTTGGGATCCTGATCCAATGCGCCAAATAACCCCCTTCTTGAGAAGATCAAGCCCATGCATTATACCCTGCCAAGAAGCCGATGTGTTTTGTATGAAAGCAGTATCCAGGAGATTCGCTGACGGATAGTACCTGGCTTTGAGAAGCCTATCACACAAGGTCTCAGGGTAACAGACAAGCCGCCACGCCTGGCGAGCGAGGAGGGCTTGGTTAAAAACACGGAGATCGCGGAAGCCAATTCCCCCATGAGCCTTCGACCTCGTCATCTTCTCCCAGGACATCCAATGCATACGTCGGCGGTTTTGCTCATCGCCCCACCAGAAATTCCTAACAATCTGTGAAAGATCCTCAAGCAAACCAACTGGAAACTTAAATATGCCCATAGCATATGTGGAGAGAGCCTGCAGCACAGATTTGACGAGGGTTTCCTTTGCTGCCCCAGAGATATACTTCTCACACCAATCATTGGCCCGTTTGAGAAATCTGTCTTTGATAGATTTTAATTTTTCCTTTCTCATTTGCCCCTCTGGAACAGGAAGTCCCAAGTATTTTTCTTCAAAACATTCAGTCTCATAATTTAGGATGGCTTTCATCTCAGCCTGGGTTTCCACAGAACATTTGTCACCATACAGAATCGAGCATTTTCCCAAACTCACCAACTGGCCAGTACCCTTCTCATATTTATTTAGGATTGATTTCACCACCATAGCTTGGTCCACCGTGCCTTTGAAGAACAGTAAGCAATCATCAGCAAATAGCAGGTGGGATACACCCGGGGCCTGCCGACAGATATAGAGCTCATGGAGGGCGGCATTTTCAATCTCCTTCCTGATCAAACAAGAGAGACCATCAGCAACAAAAAGGAAAAGATATGGCGAGAGTGGATCACCTTGGCGAAGTCCCCGAGTTGGAGTGAAGGGGTCCAACATATTTCCGTTAAAGCGAATTGAGTAACGAACGGTGGTCACACAAGCCATCACCCACCGAATCCATTTGATGTGAAAGCCCAGTTTCGCTAAAACCCCTTCAAGAAATCTCCAATCCACCCGGTCATACGCCTTAGCCAAATCCAGCTTATACGGACAAAAATTCTTACGAGCAGCCGAGCCGTTCTGAATCTCATGAATACACTCGAAAGCCACAAATGCATTGTCCGTGATGAGCCGACCCGGGATAAAAGCACTCTGGGTCGGCGAGATAATGTCCTGCAGAAGTGGACGCAGCCTGTTGATAAGACACTTAGAGACCACTTTAAATAAGACATTGCATAGACTGATTGGACGAAGGTCCTTGAGCTCCTCCGGATTATCCTTCTTTGGAATCAGGACAATTGCAGTATCATTAACCTCCTCGGGCATGACATCGTCCAAGAAAAACCGCTGAACCGCACTAACCACATCCTCCTTGAGAAGGTCCCAATTCCGCTGTAAAAACCGTGCAGGAAACCCATCCGGCCCTGGAGCTTTTAGAGGGCCAATTTGAAACAACGCATCACTAATCTCCTTCTCCGAAAAGGGTTCACATAATCTCTCATTAGTCTCATCCTCAACACACGGCTGAAGTAGATCAGTTATGATAGTATGGTCCACATCATCGTCTTGGGTATAAAGCGATTTGAAGAAATCAGTGGTCATATCCTCCATCTCCCGAGTATCCATAGTCCACGTGCCATCAGATCTTCTTAACTTGCATACCCGATTCTTCTTCCTCCTCCAAGAAGCCCGCCGATGAAAATATTTAGTATTCATGTCTCCCTCGCGAAGCCATGCAACGCGGGATCTTTGCATCCACATAATTTCCTCCCTATAGAGAAGTTCATCCATCTCCCGTGTTAACACTTCCTTTTTGCAAATGCTATCCGCATCCGAGCAGAGGGATAAATCCTCCAACTCCTTTCGCTTCTTCTCCAACTCCTTAGGGATGGTCTTAAATTTTTTATTCTTCCATTTGTATAAACTAGACATCATAGATTTCATAGACATACTGACGTCACCAAGGTCTTGCACCGGCACACGCCGGGCCCATGCTTCCTCAACCGCAGCTGGAAGTGATGGTTCCCTTTCCCACATAACTTCGTAACGCCGGATTGGTCTAACAGGTCGACGCCCATCCTCCCTCTCAGGTTCCAAAAGAATAGGGCAATGGTCAGAACGCGAGGACGAGAGGTGCCTCAAGCGCATAGTAGGGAAGAGGGCCGACCAGGCCGGGCTGGCAACACCTCTATCCAGACGGACCTTCACATTCCGAACTCCTTTTTGTTTGTTATCATATGTCCAAGGAGTGCCTGAAAAACCAATGTCATGCAGGTTGCAGTGCGAAAGGATTTCACCGAAATCCATCATTAACCTTTCTGACCGCTTAGTCCTAGAGAAATGCTCTTCCTGCCACATGGCCTCATTGAAATCGCCCAACATAAGCCACGGCTCCGAGGAGCAAGGCTTGAGTTGCCTGAGAGTAGTCCACATGTGATGACGCTCACTAGCACGAGGTTCGCCATACACAAAGGTCCCCCTCCACCTTTTCTCGAACGGGCCTCCGCTGATATGGGTATCGATATGCCGTTTACTAAACGAAAGCAGATCAACCGAAATGTCTTCCTGGTAGTACAGGGCAATCCCTCCACCTGAACCATCTCCCTTGACATGGAAACAATGTTTCATACCGATGCGGTAGCGTAGATTTTTCACCCTATCCTCGGATTGCCTGGTTTCGCAGATGAAAACCAGGCAGGACTTGTAAGTCTGTACCAAACAGACTAGCTCTTGAACGGTCGCCGGCTGCTCCAATCCGCGACCGTTCCAGCTTAATGTCGTCATTAGATGACGTTTCTCACTACTCCTATATAATGACTGCACATCGAACCGGTCTAGAACAGACCACCGAAGCATTCACTGCTCCAAGTCGCGTAGACGTGTGCTGGGAAAGTAAGGGACCCAAAGCAGATGGCTCTTTCATGGACCGATGCTGCGGCGCGCTTTCTGGTAACAAGATTTCTCAACCGATGCATATCCATCGGTAACTTGACGTGAGTTCTTATATCAATCGATATGCTTTAAGATCATATTTAGAATTCATCGGATTGTTCGAAGTTCTCTGTATGAACTATGATGAAGGTATTGGCTTATAAATGAAACCGATCTTGGGCTTTCCGTTTACTACCTCCATTTCGTAATGTACTCCCTCCGTCTTAGAAAGGATATCACAAATTTATCAAAATTTAGATATATCTATATATTAAATAGTGTCAATATATATTAAAATTTATACAATCTACTTTTCGAAAAAAAGAAATTTAGACAATCTATGACATATTTTTCAAGACGGAGGGAGTAGAATATTTTGACAAACTAAATTAGTTTGCCAAGAGACGTCCTGCATTATGAAACAGATTAAATATATGATCTCTCACATTCATAGTTGTCGTGCAGATTGCTGGAAGACGGAGGCAGCAAGTTAAGTTTCGGTGAAGCTAGTGACAAATGTCATGTAAAATCGGTCTTGCGAGTTCACGACCCCATGTTCTATTGGAAGGTTCTGTGCATGCCTCATTTTTCTTGCTATTGTACTCCACTTCGATTGCTCCATACAATCATCTCATTTGAACTGAATGTTTTTATCTCTTTTGCATATCTCAGGTTGCAACAGAATCTGACATTGGTTTCGCAGATGCCTACATCAACGGCTGGTGCTCTTTTCCTGATAAGAAAGAAGGCCTTCTGGATCTTTTCCTGGTAAAACTATTATCATGTCCAGGTTGGGTTATTTCTTCTCTCTTTTTTTTACATAGCTTATATCCATGATTCATTTCTCCGCAGATTTTCATTGTCAACACAGAGGCACCCAAGAGCAGTACCGGCCTTGTTAGCAAAAGGTTCCGAGACCTTCTATTCTCTATTATTTTCATCTGATTCATTAAATCGAAGTGAAGACATGTACTAAGCGGTAACTAATCATGCATCCTATAACTATATTGTTTGCAGGGGTTGGTGGACACCCATGCTTCTAACAGCTGGGGTGGCATCTGCTAAATATTTTCTGCGACATGTCTCGAGGAAGAACACTATAACACAAACTCGTCTAAACATCTCACGGCACTATGATCTGGTCAGTACGAGTAAATTAAAAAAAAAACACCATAATTGGGAAAAGGGTAACAAACACCCACCAAAATGCATGTTTTTCGGTGGTTTTCTTGTGAACGGTTGTTACCCTCGCGCCCAATTGTGGTGGTTTTTTATAATTTACTCGGTCAGTACATGTGTGTCTTGCTTTTGTCATTACATTTAATATAACCACCTGCTCATCGAGCCCTGTAATTTTGTGACCCATCATGCATTCCCGGAGGTCAATATTAACTCATTAGTCAGTACAAATAATTGTTTGCTTGACATATGTGTTGTGCAGAGTAACGATTTCTTCTCGCTTTTTATGGACAAATCAATGACGTACTCTTGTGCGATTTTTAAGGTTTGTCGATCCTAGATTTGGTTTTGCAGCTTGTAAAGTAGGCATGGTACAAATACATGGACTGAAATTAGCTTTGTAGACGGACGAAGAAAGCTTAGAAGAAGCCCAGCTACGTAAACTGAAACTTCTAATTGGCAAGGTAATAAATCGTACCTCCAGATGACCAGATCAAAATAATGTCAAGAAACCATTTAGTTCAGTTGTAATACTAGTTCGACAGAAGATCTGTACATGATCTGATGGTCTAATTCAATCTTGCAACATATGCATTTTACCAAAGGCTAAAGTTGAGAGGGGTCATCAAGTTCTTGAAATCGGCAGCGGCTGGGGCAGCTTAGCGATACAAGTGGTCAAGCAAACTGGTTGCAAATACACTGGGATTACTTTGTCCGAAGAGCAGCTTAAATACACCCAGAGGAAGGTGAAAGATGCTGGCCTAGAGGTTAGTTATGTGCTACTTCTTCCTTTAGGCCTTGTTTGGCAGGCAGGAATTAATGTGTATTTTAGAGTATTATCCCTAGTGTTTTAGGTGAAAACACTTCCTTCACCCAATCCCGCAGCGGGTCTAGCCGTCAAAAATGCGAGGTGCATGGGGCGTCTCTAATCCCCTTCGATCCGACGAGTATCCAGGGGATTTGACGGGGCTCAGCCTGTCCCAAACCTGCCTACCAAACGGTCAATCAAGTGTTTTCGCGTGTCTTGAATTGGGCCGGGATCTTACACCCTAAAACCTGTTAAAACCGGCCCGCCAAACGAGGCCTTACATGGTATCCATGTTATTACCTATCAGTAGTAAAAACTAGGGAGATTGGCCGGTAAAACCCGTGCGCTGTGGGACACTACCATGTCCAATAATAGCCATCTAACACTCAAGTCTGATTAAAAAATCAGAAAGCAATTCTTTTTATTTCAGTTCCTTTTTTGTTTGGGGTTGCTTACATGCACTTCAAGGATGAAAAGTACCAGTTTAAACTTTGAGGTTTTGAAGTGAAGCAGTCCAGTAGCTATGTAAGTTTGTCACATAGTATATCTCTAGAGAGCAATACACTACAATCACTAGGGTAGGGAGTGGAGGGAAATTGAGTTTTACTCTCTTTGCAATTCTATTTTGACAATTTAACGTCTCCTTAGTATTGTATTTTTTTCATTTCATGCTTCATATTTGATTTTGAGTGTTATCACAAACTGGACATGGTGGCATATATAGCTCGAATTAAAACTTCTGCATATCTTAGAATCGAATACCTTAGACTCACGGTTATCTAAATTTCTATGTCATAAAGCAGAGGTTGACTAGCATGGGTAATTGGTTCTATCACTTCACAAGTTGTTTTTTGAACCAATCTTTTGATGAAATCGAATTGTACTTACGCTATTAAGATTCAGCATTAGAATTTGTATCTAATAAAGTCAGTCTTTTTTTAAAAGGAGTGCAACCCCTGGCATATAATAGAATTGACCCTTGTCTAATAAAGTAAAGTTTGTTTCAGTTTTAGTCCAGCTAGATATGTGCATAGAACAGGTCATGCGAAACGGATGGGGTATTTTTTGTGTGTGCACAACTTAAGTTGGCACGGTGAAACCTTACTTGACAACTCTATTGTCTCATAACTAATTTTCAGGATCACATAACTTTCCTGTTGTGCGACTATCGTCAAATACCAGCTCGTAAATATGATAGAATCATAATCAGGTAAATATACTACTGATATGATCTTGTATGCATTTGTCTGGCCTGCGATGTGATGACAACTTTTTATCCTCTTCTGTAAATCAGCGAGGTGATCGAACACATTGGCCATGAATACATGGAAACATTTTTCACCTGTTGTGAGTCCCACTTGACTGAAGATGGAATACTTGTCCTCCAGGTGCGATGTGTGCATTTTTTTTCCAGTTACCGGCTCCTCCCAACCCAACCCAGAGAAAAATCTTCCTATTTGAGGAAATTGTTGGGTCTAATTCCCAACATACCTTAAATTGTGCAATCTACAACTAACATTTGACTTCTAAACACATACTATATATATGTATATGTCCATTCAGACCAGCACAATGCCCGACGAACTCTATGAGGAGCACATTAAAAGCTCAGGCTTCATGAAAGAGTACATCTTTCCCGGGGGTTCACTACCTTGTTTGTCCCGGATAGCGTTTGTTGCTGCTTCATCTAGGCTCCGGTATGTTTTACGTCAATTGGTCGATGCTTAATTTCATACTCATGGATGGATCAATCTCCAATGGTTAAACTGACGTAAATTGATTGTAGCATAGGGCACCTCGAGAATAATGGATACCACTATTACCGAACTCTGAGAATCTGGACGGACAACCTAATGTCCAACAAAGAGTAAGTACTAGCACTACGAATATGGTATATGCATGCATTTTTCATCCACACTGATCATGTAGATTTGTGGTGAGGAACATATACAATACTAGAAAGATATCCCGCACGATTACAAGGAGAATCTCTTAAACGTAATCTACCATACAAATGGAATAGGATAAAATACATAAAACATTGAGTTGTCTAGTAGAAAAATGTAAGATTTAGTTGGCCAGAATAATCGAGAGCCTGAACTTAATTGACCTGAAATCGTTGTATATTTGATGGCTAAAAATTGATGATGTGGACGGTTGGATAAAAAATATAGATGACGTGGAATTTCTTTGAAAACATTATTACTATTTAAATAAGAGTTATAAGACATGTGAAATAATAAGTTTTCTACACAATTACGAGAGATTCAATTGGTCACAATATTTGTATGGCTAAATTTATTTTTCGTGGAAATTTTTATGTACTTGACAGCTACAAAATGGATGACGTTAACAATTGTATGGCTTAGAACAATAGATGAGGTGGACATGTTGCATGCGGAGATATACTGCCTCCATCCTGAAATAAGTGATATGAATTTACCTAGATTCGCATATATCTGGACATGCTTTAGTATCTAGATACATGTTAATCTAGACAAACTCAAGTCACTTATTTTAGAACGGAGTGAGTAGAGAAAATGACGCAAAACTACCATATTTGTGCCACTCTTGTTAAAAAAAAACTACTACCTTAGGTTTTTTTAACACATAAAATTCACTTTTGCGGTAGGAGTGTGATAGAAAACTCTAATTTAATGTGTTTAGCCGTTTAACGGTCTTCCTGACAAGTAGGGCCGCTGTTAGTGCTTACGTGGCAGGGGACTTTGACGGAGAGAGCCAACTGCCATGAGATATATTTTATTCCTTTAAACCTAGTATTTTTCTTCACCTCGCTGACCAATCGTGGCCAGACTGCCACTCGTGTCGCCGCTCACCTGCTGCCGCGGTCGCAGCTCGCCGGTTGCTGCACCCGCAGCTCGTGACCACATATGCTTACCTCGTCGCACGTGTTCGTAGCACGCTGGCCGCCACGCTTGTCGGTCGTTGCCCCGCGCGCGCAGCTTGTCGGCCGATGCCCTGCGCCCGCAGCTCGAGTAGCTCACCGGCCGCCCTCTCGTAGCTCGCGCAGCTCGCCGTCCCATGCTCTCAACTCGTCGCCCACGTCCGTAGCACACTGGCCGCCACGCTCGTCGGTCGTTGTCTAGTGTTCCCCTGTGCCCGCAGCTCGTCGGCCGTTGCCCCGTGTTGCCCCGTGCCCGCAGCTCGCCGGCCGCTGCCCAGCGCCCGCACCTCGAGTATCTCATGGGACGCCCGCTCGTAGCTCGTGCAGTTTGCCATCCCACGCGCTCACCTCGTTGCCCACGTCCTTAGCACGCTGGCCACCACGCTCGCCGGTTGCAGCGCTCGTCGGCCGTTTCCCCACGCCCGCTCGTAGCTCTCCTCGTCACCCGCGTCCGCAGCACGCGGCCGCCGCGCTCGCAGTTTGTCGTCTCGTGTCCATAGCTCGTCGTCGCTCACCGGCTGCCGCGCTCGATGCCCTGCTCCCGCAGCTCGCCGCCGCGTGCCAGCTGCCGTGCTCAATGCCCCGCGCTGACTACGGCCGACCAGCTCTTCGACGAAGGCAAAATCCGGCCCCTGAAGCCGCCACTGTGTCTGCTCGACAGCGGCAGCGTCGGGTCGTCGCCACGGTCAGCCAGGTCCGCGATGTGGTCTCCACGGCTACAAGGCCTGGGTGGGCCCGGTCCGGATTTCGATCTATCCGTCGTCGCCATGGCGACCGCGTCCAAGGCGTCGGTGCTATCCCCTCTCGGCGCGCGCGCGAAAGTCACGGCCATCAACGCCGAAACGGACACCTTGCCCATGAACCCCGAGTCCATCGTGTTGCAGCGCTCCGTCCCTCCGCCCGCGAGCAACGGAGGCGGGAGGAAGAAATGCCAGCTGGCTGCCAGTGGGGACACGTCGGCGGCCGGGAACAAGCAGAAGAAGCAGCTGAGCAAGTGCATTGCCGCGGCGCCGAGCGCAGGGACGATATTAATGGGATGGCGGCCGCGCGGCACAAGCATAGCCTGATGGGGTGCGTGCGGCTGAAATCCCGGGCTGCACCGGCTAGCCAAGGGTCTTGCAGTCAAGTCCCCTGCCACCTAAGCATAGATAGCGGCCCCACCTGTAAGCATGTTAAATGGCTAAACACATTGAATTAGAGTTTTCTGTCCCCTACTTAAAAAATGAATTTTATGTGGCAAAAAACCCTAAGGTAGTAGTTTTTAATAAAAGTGGCGCAAATGTGGTAGTTTTGCGTTATTTTCTCGAGGGGGTACAATTATTTATGGATGTTATTGAGATGACATGGATAATTGATTGTCTAAAATTACAGGTGATATGGATAGCCTGCATATTAAGATAGATAATCATAAATACATGTTAGTAGAGTTTCGCTTTATAAGAGATATAGATAGTACTGAATAGTATTATTACTCCTAATTTCTTCTCTTTCCATGTCTCTCTTTGCAGTGAAATTTTGGCACTGGGATTTGATCATAAGTTCATCCGTACATGGGAGTACTACTTCCTGTATTGTGCAGCTGGTTATAAGACACGGACAGTTGGAAATTACCAGGTGTGTACTTACTATACTTTTGTGGGGGTACTGGGTGTGTGTATACACAATCCTTCATAACTTCAAGTTTATTACTCCATGTATCGAAACTGATGTCATACTACCTATGCGTATGTACTGCATGCAGATTGTGTTTTCTCATGCGTGAAGCAATAAGTTGGCCCTGGATTGGTGACTCGGGGATGATCATCTCCAGCTGCCCGACTATATATGTCCCTTGTCGTATATACTCGGACATGACTCCATGTGTGTATGGCTCGCCATGTACGTGTGCACCTTAATAAGTCAGTTCTTCGAAGATCTGGTAGCTTCGGCAGGCTCACGGTGGTCTAATAAGTGGTTTTATGTACTAGTATGTTGTTTTATTGGCGCTGTGTTTGATTTGTATTGGTGGTTTATTCTTATGCGTGCACTTAGCCATATGGTTTGCTAGTAATAAACTTGCAGGATACATGCAAGTGACGCTTGGTTATTCCCTTTGTGATACTTTTTTTTGCTGTGTGTATCTTCACTAGTGGATAACAACAATGTGTCCCGGTTGGTAAGGGGCTTTAGTCCCGATTGCTCAACCGAGACGGGGCAATCGGGACTAAAGCCCTCACCCTTTAGTTCCGGTCTAGCCACGAACCAGGACAAAATGTGCTCCACATGGCCGCTGCTCCGCGCGAGGGGGAGGAGCAACCGTCCCGGTTCATAACACGAACCAGGACAAATCACTCCCTGTCACGACTGCGATTTGGCATATTTCTCTGCCGCGGCAGAGAATTCATTTTAGCCACATTTTTTTTCCGCGGCAGCATTTTGGCCATTTTTTGTGACGCGACAGAGAATTCATTTATATTTTTTTTATTTTCTATTTTGTGTTTTTACTCATCAATGAAGGAACCATTATATTACATAACATCATCTTTACAATAGAGATCCAAGTGTCGAACATATTACATTCGATATACGGGTTTCATGCACATATATACATACAAAATAATCTCTTTGTACAACCCTATTGCCTATACACCCGGTCCCGTATAGTATTCTCCTTTTAGGTTTAGGACTTCTGCATCCAAGAATCCCCCAATCTTCTCCTGAATTGCTTGCTATCCTTTGGCAGGAGACCGTTTCGCAGCCGTTCGAGCTGATTTAAAAAATGAGTCAACCTATATGAATGAAACTAAACACAATTTGATGATAATAAAAAACTATAAAAATTGTTTCACAGCACGTCTGACGGATGAATTCGCAAACATAGTATCCACATAAATTGTTCCCTGCTCCCTGCGTTAGGCACTTTACAAAAACATAGTTCAATCAAAATAATAATCAAGCATGATAACAGTATCAAAACTATAATCAAAGAGATACGCGGATCTAGCTAGTGGTACTTATATCTAGTGGTTTAAATGTAAGCTCCTCTTTCCAAACACCCCTAGCCTTCTTGGTGAACCGTTTCCAAGCGCTGCCCGGCGAAGAAAACAAATAAAAGGAGTTATTAAATACTTGATATTACGAAATTCACGGACGTTGCCGATATAGTGCCATAATGATTAGAATTACCGCTGGAGTGTCATCTGCATGTCCGCCCACGTTTCAAGGGGTTTATGTTTCGAGTCCATGACTAGTACCCACCCTTTGTAAGGTTGAATGATTAACAAAATATAGTGAAAGCTGCGCATGCATAACTCATCAATTATACACTTAACGTCGAGTAAGCGAAATAGAAAGTGTATACAAGACAATAACACTCACTCGAAGTTGTAACGAAATAGTATTTCCCTTCTGTCTTCTTGAAACCTTAACGTGTGTACAATATTATCCTTCGTATCCTGGGGTTTTGCTTTGAGATTAGCTTGATGAACAAAATATGGGTCAACGAACCCAATGTCATAGATTTGTCCTCTGCTGCATTCGAGAATATTCATTCTGCATATTATAGTATGATTATATACATGCAATAAATAAGGTGAGATAGCTAGAGACATAATTAATTACAGAATTAGTACTTACAGACAATAGGCACTGATGATCGATTTGTCCAAGGAGTCTTGATTGAATAATTGAAATAGTTCAACAAATTCAATGGCTACCACGTCATATTCTTTCCTGTAATGCTTTTTTGTAACCCGCAGCATTATTCAGTTAGCCCCGGCCTTTGTGGCATGCATGTACCAGTTATGCAATCTTCGCATTTTTGTTGGTAGATTCTTTACCTTCTCAGGTTTGACGAGAGTTTTCCCGTACTGGTATTTGTATGCTACTTCACTCGCAGGGAAGTACTGTAACTGGGATAAGTAGTGTGCAATACACATACCTTGAGTGGCGGCCGCTTCTCCGTATAGTGCAACTACATATGGATCATACTGCTCTTCGGTCGTATATTTGCTCGACCCCACATTGGTATGAGAAATCACCTTAAGAGGGGCGCAAGATTGTTTTGTTTGTTCTCTGAGCTGGGGAACAGATTTCCCGCTTGCACTAGTGCTCTTTGACAGTTGTTGTGCCACATGTGACTTGAGAATAGAGAGCTCATAGTCTGATGACAGTTTTGGCTCGGGTTGGTGAAGGCCCTTTAGCATGTTGAACACTCGGGCTTTATCTTCTTCGGTGATGGGGAACTCTGGCTCTTTCGGCCGCCTCAGCTTAGCGAAAAACACTGTCGTTTCCGCCTCGACGATCGCCGTAGTCTCCTCTTTAGTACAGTCATAAGCTCTCTTGGGAGGAACCTTTGGTACTTTTGGAAGAGGCTCTTGTTTACGTGTCAGCCATCACTTACTACTCCGCAGAGTAGCGGTGGTACGTTACCCTTTTTTCCTGAGGCGCCGACGATGGCTGCCGCGGCGGCAACGGCTACGCTGGAGACTGGTGAGGCGACGGAGACGGGTGAGGCTACGGAGACGGCTGCCGCTGCGGCGACGACTGCGCTGGAGACAGGTGAGGCGGCGGCAAAGATGGCCTTGGCGTCTGATTTGGAAGCACGATGCATTCCTTTGGCCATAGAATGATGATGTTTGTTGCTTCTCCTAGTTCAGTCACATCCCCTTCACCTGCAGGGTAGTCAAGCTTCAAACCTTGAAAGTTGTGCATGACTTCATCCACCCCAACAACAGCATAGCCCTGTGGAACCGGACGACAATGGTAAGTTGGTGCAGGTCCAATTGGTAAGGCATAGCCGACCGCCACCTTCATAGTTATGTTCACAATTTTTACATGTAGCTCACAGTGTGTCATCTGCGTGATATCATCCACTGGGTAGCCAACACGAGCCATCGTCGATGCACCATCGTCATCGTCATCACCCGGGACCTCGGTGGAAGCCACACTACTTTGTCGATTATTCGATAGGCCGGTTGCATCGAATGCAGGTTCTACCACCATGTGCTGCTGAGATGGGCCGGTAGTACCTTGCTGGCTAAGTGCGTTAATTTTATCTTGTTGTTGCTTTATTTGTTCTTCAATTATACGCATCCGATCTGCCTGAATTTTTTCTTCAACTTCCGCCTTGTCCTTTCTCCTCTTACGGATTCTATCAGGATATTTCTTCCTGTCTTCGGGAAAACCAGTGCTCCATGGTTGGGAACCTATTGTGCCTCGTATTCGTCCATCGTGTTCCTTATTCCCAAGGGCGAGTGTGAGCTCGTCATTCTCTCTATCGGGAATGACCTCCCCCTTTTCAATAGCCTTTACTGCTTTTATTACGTTCTCGATTGGCAAGGGGTCTTCTTTATGTCTTATGTTATATATACACTTCCCTTCTGATTCCAACGTGTCCCATGCCCGTAAAACCAATTCTTTGCACGTTCGATCCAATCGTCTGTCTCTAGGGTTACCTCTTTATCACGCAGATCATCATCAAGTTTCTTTCTTAGGAATGTCAGCCCTGTAGCCACCTTGCCCCATAGTATGGTGATACTTCTTGTTAGCAGCATTTAGCTTATTTGTTTCAGACATTTTCTTATCTTTTTCTGATGTCTTGTAATTCACAAACTCAGTCTAGAATGGTTTTAACTTCTGATACTGAATCTTCTCGAAATCTGGAGTCTTCTATTTCATGACATAGTCAAGGTGCAATCTTTTCTTCCAATTGGTGAATTGCTGGGCCATCTTCTTCAAAGCCCACTCCCTGACCTTCCTCTGCATGGCTTTGGCATGTTGCTTGGCCTCCTCAACTGGATCCTCCGCATTTGGATCCAGCTCTACCTTCGGTAGGGTGAAATTAAGCATGAGCCTCTTCCAGAGTAAATCTTTGACCACGTAAGGGAGAAATAAAGACGTTCCCTCTTATTTCGCATTAGCAGGCCTATTCCAATTTCGAATGGTGATCGGGACGAAGTCCCTAACGATTACTCTGTATTGTGCCAGAAATTTGTTCGCGACAACAAGGGGAGCCGTCGGTTTGCCGTCGTCACCGACTTATTCGATCCTGAACCTCTCATGGTCTTCCAACTTTTTGGTTGGGCCTTGTTTGCTCTTTTTAGTAGATTTGCTCAATCCGGAGGGCTAAAAGAAGAAGGATCATCGTTAATATATGTATATAGACAACAGATCATTAATTAATTAATTATATTACATGCACCTCCCCAGAGTTTGTAATATTGAATGTTCCTACGGAGCGGTCGTCTTCTCGATCACAAAAGGCATCGCCTTCTCCCTCGCGGAAGGCATCACCTTCTTCCTCAAAGAAGTCATCTCTTCCGGCAAAAAGAGGATCACCCTCACCGGAGTTGTTCAAAAACGTCGATACATCGACATTTTCCTCCCCGGGGATCACACCATGGATCAACTCTTCCTTTTCTTCGTCTCTGCCATGTGGTTCCATATTTTCTGCATAGGTGGAAAAACGGATAAGTCAAAGCGGCTAAGGGAGAAGGTTAGGTAGGGTGTTGAGAGATATAAACCCTAATTGAGAGAAACCCTAATATATACATACACAATAATAAAAATGAATTTACAATATTTAATATAATAAAAATCAACTAAAATCAATATTCCGGAGTTCAGATGGGTGTAAAACCTAGTTCTCAGAAACCTCGGATGCATATGAGAGGGGAACATGAGTATAAGGCTACAAAAGGGAAACTATGCAGCAGATAGGTAACACTAGGTACTGACAAAAGACCATATTGGAATCCTTCAGTAGACAGATATGGATCTTCAGTGTCGTTGACTTAGCCTCGGGCTCGGATCCTATCGCGAAGAACCAATACCGGAAAGAAAGACGACAATCAAGACATGGCATAATGCAATGCGCAATCAATATGTATGACATGTCAGATTAAAGACTACACATTAACCCTAAGTGCAACATCAATTTAAGAGGGTTCGAAATGCCCTGGCGAAGGCACATTGTCGAACCCACATGCACCTAAGGGGTATTGATGCTTCCTTATCTAAGCTAGGGTTTTTAAGTTGCTTGACAATGTATGATGATAGCTTAGATAAGTAGGTTTCAATTTTCTAAACATTTTGATATATTATTCATATTTTTCTGACTTATAATTAATAAGTTATTGATTTTATAAGATTTAATTCATTTTTTAAAAATATTAACCAAATGGGAATTACTTTTTTATACACAGGCATCACCTAGCCGCATTGGCTGACAGAGTGGCCCCAGAGCCACCCCAGCGTCCACGCGGGCAGGTGGGACCCGGGCTGGGTTTGATCGGGTTAAACTGTGCGCAGCTGATGTCAACATTATGTCAGCGCGACCTCACACCAGCGGTGATCCCAGATCGGCGGCGGGGACAGCGATAGGGGGCTCGCGGGACTGCACAGATAGGTGGGTTCGACGTAGGGGAGGATGACGATCCTAAGGGTGGCGGTGCCGCTACCTGTAGGTCACCGGAGCAAGGCCGACGACGAGCTTCTGCGGTGGAGGGACCGGTCTCACGCGGCTAGGACGATACAGGGCGAGAGGGAGGAAGGGGAAGGGTCCACGGGGGCCAGCAGCTCACCGTGGATCGGACGGAGGGCTCAGGGAGGCCACGCGAGTTCTAGAGCGAGGCGATGTCGACGCAGGGCCGGGCGCACGCGTGGGCGACAACGGCGGCGCGCCGATGCTGGTGGTGGAGGACGGGACGACGGCGGCGTGGTGGTGGCCACGGCCGGGCGACGCTCCTCTGCTTGCTTCGGACGACACGACGGCGTCTCCTGTGTGTGCGTCGATGAGAAATGAGATGGGGAAGAAGAAGAACAAGCACGTTAGTTATAAACATAGGATCTTTTGTCTCGGTTGGTGGCTCCAACCGGGAGTAAAGGGTCATATGTCCCGTTTGGTGGCACCAACCGGGACGTATTCTCCCTTTTTTCAGATTTTGGGCCAAGCCCAAGCGGCGCGGGCGGGGGGCCTTTAGTCCCGGTTGGGGCCAGAAACCGGGACTATAGGTCTTGTTTTCAAATTTTTCACAAATTATCTCTCTGTTCTCGCCTTATTTTTTTATTTTCGGGTTTAAATTTGTAATGATTTTAAAATGATAATTAATTTGGAATATTGAAAAACTTTAAACATAAAAAGTGTTTGAATTTGAATAACTAATTCAAAATCATTTTCTATTTTTAAAAATAATTAATGTAACCATTTAAACTATTAACCATTTTAAATTAAAAATGAATTAACTTATATTATTTGCATATTAATTTGGAATATTGAAAAACTTTAAACAAAAAAAGTATTTGAATTTGAAATACTAATTCAAAACCATTTTCTGTTTTTAAAAATAATTAATGTAACCATTTAAACTATTAACCATTTTAAATTAAAAATGAATTAACTTATATTTTTTGCATATTAATTTGGAATATTGAAAAACTTTAAACATAAAAAGTGTTTGAATTTGAATATATAATTCAAAACATTTTTTTATTAAAAATAATTAATGTAACCATTTAAACTATTAACCATTTTAAATTAAAAATGAATTAACTTATATTTTTTGCATATTAATTTGGAATATTGAAATACTTTAAACATAAAAAGTGTTTGAATTTTAATAACTAATTCAAAACCATTTTCTGTTTTTCAAATAATTAATGTAACCATTTAAACTCTTAACCATTTTAAATTAAAAATGAATTAACTTATATTTTTTGCATATTAATTTGGAATATTGAAATACTTTAAACATAAAAAGTGTTTGAATTTGAATAACTAATTCAAAACCATTTTCTGTTTTTAAAAATAATTAATGTAACCGTTTAAACTATTAACCATTTTAAATTAAAAATGAATTGACTTATATTTTTTGCATATTAATTTGGAATATTGAAAAACTTTAAACATAAAAAGTGTTTGAATTTGAATAACTAATTCAAAACCATTTTATGTTTTTAAAAATAATTAATGTAACCATTTAAACTATTAACCATTTTAAATTAAAAATGAATTAACTTATAGTTTTTGCATATTAATTTGGAATATTGAAAAACTCTAAACATAAAAAGTGTTTGAATTTGAATAACTAATTCAAAACCATTTTCTGGTTTTAAAAATAATTAATGTAACCCTTTAAACTATTAACCATTTTAAATTAAAATGAATTAACTTATATTTTTTGCATATTAATTTTGAATATTGAAAAACTTTAAACATAAAAAGTGTTTAAATTTGAATAACTAATTCAAAACCATTTTCTGTTTTTCAAAATAATTAATGTAACCATTCAAACTATTAAAGATTGTAAATTAAAAATGAATTAACTTATATTTTTTGCATATTAATTTGGAATATTGAAAAACTTTAAACATAAAAAGTGTTTGAATTTGAATGACTAATTCAAAACCATTTTCTCTTTTTAAAAATAATTAATGTAACCGTTTAATCTATTAACCATTTTGAATTTCTTATGCTCGTTTTGAATTTTCCTGTTTCGAACTAAGGTCGAACCGGCGTGCATGAAGATAGAGGACGAGCCTCGTTAGAACTTGCATTGGATCTCTGAAGAAACCACATATTGCGAGTCTAAAAATGATTTTTAAAAAAATCATGGGCATTAGATCATGTACCTATAGTACAAACCGGACCCACTTCCTACCGATTCGGCAGACATTTGTCCTTTTCACCGAGGATGGATGGAAAGGTTTGAGATCTCCCGGTTGGGCGATAATCCATGTAAGGTGGTCTAGTATTAAAAAATGGGACGGTAGCATTCTGAAATAGCATTTTGGTGGTTGCTTCACAAAATGACCCGTTTTTTACGCTCGGAAAATGGAAAATGGCTTTTCCGTGCGACGAAAAGGAAAACTTCCTGCTGCAACATTGTTCTCCATACCAATGTCCACATGTATGCATAATATGGGCATAGTATCACAAACTATGTCGTGATTCAGCACATAACATCGGTCATTTGGACTGAAAGCCATGAAACCTCGAACATGATAGGTCATTTTGTGAAGGTTTTTTGGAGACATGATCAATATACCAAGTCTGATATTTTTCTTTGCAACTATTTCACATAATATGACACCACGTGAAGGATTTACATTATTCGAACCTTTTTTGAATTTCTTATGCCCGTTTTGAATTTTCCCATTTCGAACTAAGGTCGAACCGGCGTGCATGAAGATAGGGGACGAGCCTCGTTAGAACTTGCATTAGATCTCTAAATAAAGCACATATTGCGAGTCTAAAAATGATTTTTTTCAAAAAATCACGGGCGTTAGATCATGTACCTGTAGTACAAACCGAACCAACTTCATGCTGATTCGGCAGACATTTGTCCTTTTCACTCGAGATGGACAGAAAGGTTTGAGATTTTCCAGTTGGGAGATAGTCCATGTAAGGTGGTCTAGTATTTTAGAAAACGACCCTTTTTTGCGCTCGGAAAATGGAAAATGGCTTTTCCGTGCGACGAAAAGGAAAACTTCCTCCCGCAACATAGTTCTCCATACCAATGTCCACATGCATGCATAATATGGGCACAGTATCACAAACTATATCCTGATTCAGCACATAACATCTGTCATTTGGACCGAAAGCCTATAAATATAGGGAAAGGGTGGGCAGGCTGAGGTGGGCAGCCTATAAATAGAGGTAAAGGCCTATAAATAGAGGTAAAAAGTTCATCTTTAGTCCCGTTTGGAGGTATTTCGGCAGGCTGGGCCAGGCAACACTAATGATAGTGGTGAGTGTCGACATTATGTCATGCGACTTGTACCTTGTCCCGGATGGTGTCGCCAACCGAGACTAAAGATGAACCTTTAGTCTCGGTTGGAGACACCAACCGGGACAAACACATGAGTCAGCACTAATAATAGGGGTGAGTGTCGACATTATGTCGTGAGTGTCGACACTATGTCGAGATGCTAGTACTATAAATAGGCATCCTTGTGAGTCCAGTCCTCCAGCCAGTTTGAGGCATCTCCAAGATGGTTTGCGAGAGCAGGGAAACCACTACGGCCAGTTTGAGGAAGATGCCGCCGGAGCCCAGTCCTCCGGCATCTCTAACAAACTGTTCATAGAGGCACTCCCTAATATGTGAAATTAGTTAGCTCCCAGGGGTATTGATCTAGTTAGAGAAGTTAAGTTACAAGCTGCAAGATGGTGTGCAAGAGCAGGGACACCACTACGGCCAGTTTGAGGGAGATGCCGCTGGAGCCCAGTCCTCCGGCCTCTCCAACAAACTGTTCATAGAGGCACTCCCTAATATGTGAAATTAGTTAGCTCCCAAGCGTATTGATCTAGTTAGAGAAGTTACAAGCTGCAAGATGGTGTGCAAGAGTAGGGACACCACTACGACCAGCTTTACAGATATGCCGCTGGAGCCCAGTCCTCCGGCATGTCCCTAAAGTTGGTCATAGAGGCACTCCCTAATATGTGACCACGCGTGTTTGGAGATTAGATCTTCATACGGTATGTACGAATCGGGACAACATCTTCATAGTTTGGGAAAGTCATAGTACGAATCGGAACTAAAGGCCCCCCTTTAGTCCTGGTCCAACCACAAAACAGGACTAACACTCAAGACATTTATTAATATTAAAAATGGATACGACGGAATCAGGACTAAAGGCCCCCCTTTAGTCCCGGTCCAGCCACAAACCGGGACTAACACTTAATACATTTATTAATATTAAAGAGGTCCAGCAACAACCGAATTAAATTTTCACATTTATAAAAAATACAAGGAAAAATATAGTTGCAAGGAAAAATATTAAACTTGGAAAATTGCAAACATCATAAAATATCCTTCACAAAATGAGCTATCATGTCTCATGGCATTTAGGTTCACAATATGCGGCCGACCGGCCAGACATGAACTACAGGTACACAATATAAGCATGAACATCTTGGCGTATGTCCTTCCTTATGATCACTTCAGACGTAACCATGGAGCATCTTCTTTACTTAACGGAATGCTTGGGTCAGTTTTCACTGTGAAGGGCGGAATTTCATCAAACTTATTATAATCTTCTGACATGTCTGTCTTGTCCTCGATTCCCATGATGTTTCTTTTCCCTGAAAGAACTATGTGACGCTTTGGCACATCATATGATGTATTCATTTTCTTATTTTTTATTTTTCGGTATGGAGGACATGTCCTTCACATAGAAAACCTGAGATACATCATTGGCTAGGACGAATGGTTCATCTCTGTAACCAAGATTTTTGAGATCCATTGTTGTCATTCCGTAAAACTGGACTATCTTTACCCCTTCCCCATTCAGGTTGACCCATTTGCAGTGAAACAAAGGGACCTTAAAATAGACTCCATAGTCAAGTTCCCATATCTCCTCTATGTAACCATAGTATGTGTCCTTTTGCCCATTCTCGTTCATTGCATCAAAGCGGACACCACTGTTTTGGTTGATGCTCTTTTGGTAGAACGTATTCCCATTTATTTCGTACCCTTAGAAATTCAATATAGTAGAAGATGGTTACGCGGCCAACAAGTATAGATGATCTCCAACAGTGGTGTCATTCAAGATATGTTTCCACATCCAACCGCCGAAAGACTTCAAGTGTTCATCTGTAATCCATGAGTCGGGCTTCCCGGGGTTTTTGGAGCATACAATATTCTTGTGTTCCTCGATATACGGAACTGCCAAGGTGGAATTATGTAGAACTATGTAGTGCACTTTAGTGAAAGATTCTCCATCCCTACATATCATTGCTTTCTTTCCCAGTGTGCCTTTTCCACTTAGTCTTCCCTCATGCCGCGAGTCAGGAACACCAGTCGGCTTAAGATCAGGAATAAAGTCAACACAAAACTCAATGACCTCCTCTATTCCATATCCCTTGGAGATGCTTCCTTCTGTCCTAGCATAGTTATGAACATACTTCTTTAAGACTCGCATGAACCTCTCAAAGGGGAACATATTGTGTAGAAATACAGGACCAAGAATGGCAATCTCTTCCACTAGGTGAACCAGGAGATGCGTCATAATATTGAAGAATGATGGTGGGAATACCAACTCAAAACTAACAAGACATTGTACCACATACTTCTGTAACCTTGGCAGAATATCTGGATTGATTACCTTCTGAGATATTGCATTGAGGAATGCACACAGCTTCACAATGGGTACTCGAACATTTTCCGATAGAAGCCCCCTCAATGCAATCGGAAGCAACTACGTCATAATCACGTGACAGTCATGAGACTTCAGGTTTTGGAACTTTTTCTCTGCCATATTTATTATCCCCTTTATATTAGATGAGAAGCCAGACGACACCTTGATACTGTAAAGGACTTCAAAAAAGATTTCCTTCTCTGCTTTGGTAAGACCATAGCTGGCACGACTTAAGTGACACCCTTTATCCGTCTTGTTCTATGTATGCATGTTCTTTGGGCCTTTCATAACTTGTTGGTCCTCCCATGCTTCTGGTGTATCTTTTGTCTTCCCATACACGCCCAGGAATCCTAGCAGGTTCACGCAAAGATTCTTCGTCACGTGCATCACGTCGATTGAAGAGCAGACACGTAGGACTTTCCAATATGGCAGCTCCCAAAATATAGATTTCTTCTTCCACATGGGTGCGTGTCCGATAGCGACATCGTTCGGAACTGATTGACCGGTGGGACCCTTTCCAAAGATTACTTCTATGTCCTTGACCATACCAAATATATCATCACTAGCAGGGAGTTCAGGCTTCTTCCGGTGATCTGCCTCACCTTTGAAATGCTTGCCTTTCTTTCTTACGGGATGATTGGTCGGAAGAAATCGTCGATTCCCCAGGTACACAACCTTTTTGCATTTATGCAAATATGTACCTTCAGTCTTATCTAAACAGTGCGTGCATGCCTTATATCCCTTGTTTGTATGTCCTGAAAGATTACTAAGAGCAAGCCAATCATTGATGGTTACGAAAAGCAACCCTCGTAGGTCAAATGGCTCCTGTTTGTTCTCATCCCACACATGTACACCTGGTTTGACCCACAACTGTAAGAGTTCTTCAATTAATGGCCTTAGGTACACATCAATGTCGTTGCCTGGTTGCTTCGGGCCTTGGATGAGCACTGTCATCATAATGAACTTACGCTTCATGCACAACCAAGGAGGAAGGTTGTAGATACATAGAGTCACATACTAGGTGTTGTGACTGCAGCTCTGATCCCCAAAAGGATTCATGCCATCCGTACTCAGACCAAACCATAAGTTCCTTGCGTCACCTGCAAAGTCCGGGAAGTCTCTCTCAATTTTTCTCCACTGCGACCCATCAGCGGGGTGTATCAACTTCTCGTCTTTCTTACGGTCTTCTTTGTGCCATCGCAACAACCTGGAATGCTCTTTGTTTCTGAACATGCGTTTCAACTTTGGTATTATAGGAGCATACCACATAACCTTAGCAGGAATCCTCTTCCGGGGGGCTCTCCCTCAACATCACCAGGGTCATCTTGACATGGTTATACCCCATGGGTACATGATCTCAGCATACCTGGTCCAGCCCAAGGGAGGCCCACGGCAACTATACGCCGTCCCATGAAGATTTTCGGGTGGCCAAGGCCCATGACGCCTTCGGATCCTTGGAGAGCAAGACTAGAGTAGATAGGAAATTCAAAGGGGTAAAACCCTAGAACTTGTAACCGACTAGGTCTATGCCCGGGACCTGCCTAAGTCTATATAAAGGCCAGGAGGGCACGACCTAGATCTCTCGACTCATACTTTTGCATACACACCTCCACGCCAGATTGCATCTGCGCACCCCTGTAATCACCGGTTCCGCTGTAATCAAGAGCAGACAAGCAGGAGTAGGGTTTTCCCTCCGGGGGCCTGAACCTGGGTAAACCTCGTGTCCCCGTGTTGCTTGTTTGCTAACCGTTCCGTGATCTCCAGCATCCCCATCTTCTCCAAAACCCAAGTCCATAACAATGGGCATTGATGAGATCAAACCTCGTCAATTGGCGTCGTCTGTGGGAAACGGGGACGCTGATTGTGCGATCGTGACGGCCCCAACCCGATCGATCTACAACTCTGCCGCGATGGAGAGTCACCTCCTCTTCGGCGCTTTCGACTTCACCGCCCACTCACCGGCCACCATGAAGGACTTCGAGCCCGTAGGAGACGGACTCGAAATCCTGTTCGGGAGCTTATGCTTCCAGGTGGGGCAAACTGGAACCCTCCGCCTCCCTGAGCGGGTGCCCCTACCATCAATCAGGCCCGCTTCATGGACCCCACACCCCGTGCTACGCACAACATCATCAACAGATGATTCCTACGACAGCAGCAGCTGCAACTCCGATCTGTGCGATCCGCCGTCGGATGAAGGGACCTACGATTCCGGATCTGAAAGCTGCGGTAGCAGCGGACCAATCTACGAGCGCTACCAATGCGCCGTAGTCATACAGGCTGACGGGGATCAACAAACACCCAACCCGCCGCCCAACCCACCACCTAACCCGCCAGATCGAAATGGCGGGAATAGAAGAAGCCAGTCTCCCCCACCCGAAGTGGAAAACAACGGCCATGTCATCCTCCTTAGCAAAGAAGGATGGGCCCAGGCATGCAACGCAGTGGCAGGCAACATAGTCCTGCCTGCAGACTCCTCCCGGGATCTGCTGATGGCCTACCACCTGCTCCTGATCGAGGAGCACAAGAAGCAGGTCAAGATGCAGGAGGTGCTTGACAAACGCAAGCAAGCAGCCTCAGAGTCCAGCGCGCGACGAGCTGCGCTCTCCGCCATGGGCATCGGCTCCAGCTCGAACGCCAACCAAGGCAACAAGCACCGCTCTTAGATGGAGAACATGTATCCCAAGGAGCGCCGCGAGGTGACCCGAACCCTCCACACATCCTTCATGGAGATGGACGCCGACGGCAACGTCATCCCGAAAACGCCGCAGGCTGCGATCATGGCAGCCACTGCGTACCTCGCAGCCCACCCACCTCCAGAGGGGGACCCGAAGAGGGCCATGCACAAGTCCGCACTTACCGGACTCGGACTAGTCGGAGCTGCGCTCCACCAGGAAGCTCCCACGGAGCCGAAGAAGAAAGCTCCGGTCAGGTTCGACCGCAGCCCTATCCCGTCATCCGAAGAAGAGGAACATGACCTTCCTCGAAGGAAGAAGAGTTCGCGCCACCGCAACCGCGACTACGACGCCAGAGACGCGCTCACACAGCGCAAAATCGACAAAGCGCGAGCCAAGCGCGCATGCTCGTCTGAATCCGAGATGGACGAAGACGAAGGGGAACTCTGCGGAGCCCGATGCTTCAGCAGATCTGTTCGGCGAACAAAGATGCCGTGCAATTTCAAGCTTCCTTCGGATACTCCGAAGTTTGACGGCACACAAGACCCAAAGGCATGGCTCAGCGACCACCTATCGTCGTCAAACTGCACGGCGGAAACAAGGAAACCGCCATGCAATGCCTTCAGCTGCAGCTGACAGGAGAGGCCCGGATCTGGCTCAGCAGCCTATCTTCAGGGTCCATCCGAAGTTGGGATGAGCTAGCTTATAGCTTCATCCGAAACTTCAAGGGCACCAGCAAGAGGCCCGCCTCAATCGAAGAATTGCGAGCCTGCACCCAACGAATGGGCGAATCCGTTCGCTCGTACATACTACGCTGGTCCAACACAAAAAACTCCGCAAGATTGTATACCGGGCATTTATCTAAATTCGCATACTCCTTACCATGGTAAAGGATGCAGTCATTAATGCATGCATGTATCTTCTGCACATCTAATCCTAGAGGGCAGACAATATTCTTTGTTTCGTACATACTCTCGGGAAATTCGTTATGCTCTGAAAACTTCGGCTTCATTATTTTCAGCATCTTTTCAAATGCAAAGTCAGTTAGACCACACTCTACCTTCCATCGCAGCAATTCCAGTGTGGTATCGAGCTTTGTGCTGCCATCTTTCCAATTTGGGTACAACAATTTCTTGTGATCTTCTAACATGTCCTCCAACTTCAAGTTCTCTAACTCTGTTTCACAGTCTCGCTTTGCATCAGAAATGACCCTACCAAGTTCATCAGCGGGCTCATCTGATGCCCGTTCTTCACCTCCTTCCTCTTCATTGTCTTCCATTGCAGTATCACCGTATTCAGGAAACATATGATGATAGTTGTTATCATCATCCTCTTCTTCTTCATTGTATTCCATCATAACCCCTCTTTCCCGTGCTTGGTCCAGCAATTATAGCTGGGCATGAAACCTTTCATAACTAGGTGGCCCCGAATGATTTTCGAGGAAGAGTACTCTTTGTTGTTCCGACATTGAACACATGGACAACGCATAAAACCATTCTCTTTGTTTTCCGTAGCCACATTGAGAAATTTATCCACGCCTTTAATGTCCCCGGGTTCACGCCGGTCACCATACATCCATTCCTGACCGTTCATCTGTTGGAGATATGCCCTAGAGGCAATAATAAATGTAGTTATTATTATATCTTTGTGTTTATCATAAATGTTTACATTCATGCTATAACAGTATTAACCAGAAACATTAATACTTGTGTGATTTGTAAACTAAATTAGAGTCCCTGGTAAAGCCTCTTCAAAATACTAGCTTGTTGATTAATAGATGATCATGGTTTCTTGATCATGAACATTTGAGATGTTATTAATAACAAGGTCATATCATTAGGAGAATGGTATGATGGACATACTCCTATAGATAAGCGTAGCATAAAGATCAAAGTCATTTTAATAGTTCAATTGCTATAAGCTTTCTGATACATAGTAACCTAATTCCTTCGACCATGAGATCATGCTAATCACCATCACCGGAAGGATGCTTTGATGACATCAAACACCACACCGTAACTGGGTGGCTATAAAGGTGGCATTGAGTGTTCGGCAAGTATGGGTTGAAGCACATGGATCAAGAGTGGGATTTGTCCATCCATATGACAGATAGATATACTCTGGGCCCTCTCGGTGGAATGTCATCCAATTGGCTTGCAAGCATGTGACTGGCTCACAAGGGATCACATACCACGGGAACGATAAAAGAGTACTTATCAGTAACGAGGTTGAACTAGGTATGCAGAGATACCGATGATCAAAACCTCGGATAAGTAAACTATCATGAGACAAAGGGAAATTGGTATCGTATGTAAGTGGTTCATTCGATCGCAAAGTAATCGTAGGAATATGTGGGAGCCATATGAATTTCCATATTCCTCTATTGGTTATTGATTGGAGAAGTGTCTCAGTCATGTCCGCATAATTCACGAACCATAGGGAGACACACTTAAGGATTCGATGTAGTTGAGTAGTTATGGAATGATAAGTAAGAGACCGAATGTTGTTCGGACTCTCGGATGGGATCCGGGATATCACGAGGAGATCCGTAATGGTCCGGAGAATAAGATTCATAGAAGGAAAGTCATGTTTCAGAGTTGGGGAATGATTTCAGTGTCACCAGGAATGTTCTAGAAGGGTCCGGAAGGTCTGACACTCCGGAGGGGAAGGGTACATGAATGTGTCATGACAATGTGGAATGGTTGCATCATGTACTAGGTCACTTGGCTAGGCAAAATAAAGGGAAAAATCAAATCCTAGTTTGAAAGTCAAACGCAAATTTGAAAAAGTCAAACGACAAGTTTTCTTGGTGGAGGGAGAGCAGGAAACCTACTTGGGGAGGAAGTCCTCCTCCCTCCACTCGCCGGCCAAGGAGGCCGAGTTGGGGGAGGACTCCCTCCTCCCAACCGGCCACCCTCCACCTATATAAGGAGGGGTAGGGCTCCCCTACCCCTCACACCCAAAACCCTAGCCCTCTCCTCCAAGTCGCCGGCGCCACCACCTCCTTGTGCCGCCGCCTAGGGCACCACCAACTCGGCGAGTTGGGGTGTTTCCCAAACCCTAGCCGCCGGCTACACTCTCCCCTTGGTGCCCTCTAAACCCTATATCACCAAGGGCCTCTCTCATAGTCCACCATACACTCTCCGGCTTAAGGCGAAGCCCTGCGATATCTCCCCTCTACTTCCGGTACCACGCCGTCGTGCTGCCGGAATCGCGAGGAGAGTGCTACAACCTCCGCTGCCTGTTGGAACAAGGGAGAGGAAGGTCTTCATCGAGTACCGAACATGTGACCGACTGCGAAAGCGCTGCCGGAACGCAGCGCCGAAAGGATCATCTACGCGATCTTGAGATCGGCAAAAGTACGACTACATCACCCACAAGAATCTGCTCTCATTAATCGCTTTGGAATCTTCGAGGGTGAGTTCCTCTATCGACTCGTTGCTACAATCTAGTAGATAGATCTTGGCTTGTTTGTTTGCATGCGGTAGAAAATTTTTGTTTTCCATGCTACGAACTCCTACAGTGGTATCAGAGCCGTGTCTATATGTAGATCTGTTGCACGAGTAGAACACAATGGTCATTGTGGGCGGTGGTGCTTTTATTATCAGTTGCTTTTTGTGTACTTTGCATCTTGCGGTATGATGGGATGAAGCGGCCCAGGCTAACCTTACATGACATCGTTCATGAGACTTGCTCCACGCTCAACATGCAACTTGTATTGCATAAGTGGCTTTGCGGGTGTCTGTCTCTCCCATTATAGTATAGATCCAATTTACAATGGGCACTTGATAGTTCAAACATCAACGTTGTGGTTCTTGTTCGTAAGTTAGATCGACACTTATTGAAAGCCCCAAATCACGTAAAATATGCAAAGAAAATTAGAGGCGTCTAAATTTGTTTTGCAGGGGTGTGCTGTAATGTGATATGGCCATGATTGTGATTATATTTGATGTATGCAATGTCCCTTATTGTAAGTTGGCAACCCGCAGGAGCCATATGGTTGTCTTTAAATTCTGTTAAGACCCGCGTGTCTATTCAAAGTAGTTGTAATAGTTGAAGATGATGGACGACAACCATGAAACAACGCCATTGACCTTGACGCTATACCGGTGATGATAGAGATCATGTTCGTGCTTGAAGATGGAGATCGGAAGCACAAGAAGAAAGGCCATATCATATCACATATTATGAATTGCATGTGATGTTAATCCTTTATGCATCTTGTATTGCTTAGTTAACGACGGTAGCATTAGAAGATGATCCCTCAAGCACATAAATTTCAAGTTCCAAAGTGTTCATCCTTAGTAAGCACCGTTGCTAAAGATCGTTGTTTCGAAGCACCACGTGATGATCGGGTGTGTTAGATTCTGCGGGTGTATACAACGTGAGCAAGCCAGATTTTCTCATGCGGAAGCTAAGGTTTGATCTTGGCGAGCCTAGCATGTACAAACATGGTCTCGGAACACGGATCACCGAAAGGTAAAGCATGAGTCATATAGTAGATATGATGAACATGTTGATTGCTCGCCATTGAAGCTACATCAACTCTCGTGATGATCGGTTTTGATGTGGTGGATTTGGTTCGTGTGATCACTAAAACAATGTGAGGGATATTGTTTTGAGTGGGAGTTCACCTAGATTAATTTAACTATTAATTAGAACTCAATTTGTCATAAACTTAGTCTAAACTATTGCAAATATGTTGTAGATCAATGGCGCCCCTACCATCAATTTTAATGCGTTCCTAGAGAAAGAAAAGTTGAAAAACAATGGAAGCAACTTCGCGGATTGGTTCCCCAATTTGAGGATTGTCCTCAATGCTGGTAATTTGACCTATGTGCTGGATGCACCGCTGGGTGAACCACCTGCAGCTACTGCTACCGATGAAGTAAAGAAGGTTTACCTCACTCGGAAGAATCAGTACTCCACAGTTCAGTGTGCTATCTTGTATGGTTTGGAATCGGAGCTTCAGAAAAGGTTTGAGAACCAAGACCCATATGATATTTTCCGTGAACTCAAAATTATTTTTGAGACTCACGCGGCAGTTGAGAGTTACGAGGCTTCTGAAAAGTTCTTTAACTGCAAGATGGAAGAGGGCAGCTCCGTCAGTGAGCATGTGCTTAAGATGTCTGGTCATGCAAACAAACTCCAAAGTTTGGGTATAGTGATTCCTAATGCTTTGGGGATTTACCGTGTCCTCCAATCACTTCCACCAAGTTAGAAGAACTTTGTGATGAACTACAATATGCAAAGCATGAACAAGACATTGCCAGAACTCTTCTCCATGTTGAAATCTGCAGAAGTGGAGATCAAGAAAGAGCATCAAGTGTTGTTGGTCAACAAGACCACCAAATTCAAGAAAGGCAAGTCTAAGCAAAAGGGAAACTTCAAGAAGGGTGGTAAGAAAGTTACCGCACCGACGAATAAGACCAAGGCTGGGCCAAAGTCTAATACTGAGTGCTTTTACTGCAAGGGAGAAGGTCACTAGAAGCGGAATTGCCCAAAGTACTTGGTAGATTTGAAGAACGGCAACATCAAGAATAAAGGTATATACGATATACATGTTATTGATGTCTATCTCACTAGTACTCGTAGTAGTGCCTGGGTATTTGATACTGGTTCGGTTGCTCATATTTGTAACTCGAAACAGGTACTGCAGAATAAACGAAAGCTAGCGAAGAACGAGGTGACGATGCGCGTTGGAAATGGATCAAAGGTTGATGTGATCGCGGTCGGCACGCTACCTCTTCATCTACCATCGGGATTAGTTTTATACTTAAATAATTGTTATTTGGTGTCTGCGTTGAGCATGAACATTATATCTGGATCATGTTTGTTGTGAGACGGTTACTTGTTTAAATCCGAGAATAATGGTTGTTCGATTTATATGAGTAATATGTTTTATGTATATGCACCTTTGATAGATGGTCTATTCTTATTGAATCTCGATAGTGGAAATACACATATTAATAACATTGAAGCTAAACGTTTGAAATTGAGCGATAACTCGACCTATATGTGGCAATGTCGTCTTGGTCATATTGGAGTGAAGCGTATGAAGAAACTCCATTCCGATGGACTTCTTGAATCACTTGATTTTGAATCACTTGAAAGATGCGAAGCATGTCTGATGGGTAAAATGACTAAGACTCCATTTTCTGGGATGATGGAGTGAGCTACAGACTTATTGGAAATCATACATACCGATGTGTGTGGACCAATGAGTGTAGCATCGCGCGGTGGTTATCGTTATGTTCTTACATTCACGGATGACTTGAATAGATATGGGTATATCTATTTCATGAAACATAAATCCGAAACTTTCGAGAAGTTTAAGGAATTTCAAAGTGAGGTAGAGAATCAACGTAACAAGAAGATTAAATTTCTATGTTATGATCGTGGAGGTGAATATCTAAGTTACGAGTTTGGCGAGCATTTAAAGAAATGTGGAATACTTTCACAATTGACACCGCCGGGAACACCACAACGTAATGGTGTGTCCGAACATCGTAATCGAACTCTCTTAGATATGGTTCGTTCTATGATGTCACTTACAGATTTACCGCTATCATTTTGGGGTTATGCATTAGAAACAGCCGCATTCACTTTAAATAGGGCACCATCTAAATCCGTTGAAACGACACCGTATGAATTATGGTTTGGGAAGAAACCTAAATTGTTGTTCCTTAAAGTTTGGGGTTGCGAAGCCTATGTAAAGAAGTTACAGCCGGACAAGCTTGAACCCAAAGCGGAAAAATGCGTCTTCATAGGATACCGAAGGAAACTATTGGGTATAACTTCTATCATAGATCCGAGGGAAAAATCTTCGTTGCCAAGAATGGATCCTTTCTAGAGAAGGAATTTCTCTCGAAAGAAGTGACTGGAAGGAAAGTAGAACTCGACGAGGTTGTTGAACCTTCTCTCGAACTTGCGAGTAGCGCAGCACCGGAAGTAGTTCCTATGGCGCCTACACCAATAAGAGAGGAAGCTAATGATGATGATCATGAAACTTCGGTTGAAGTTGCTACAAAGCCTCGCAGGTCAACAAGAACTCATACCACTCCTGATTGGTATGATCCCGTTATGAGTGTCATGTTGGTAGACAACACCGATGACCCTGCGACATATGAGGAAGCGATGATGAGCCCAGATTCCAATAAATGGCAAGAAGCCATGAAATCTGAGATTGGATCCATGTACGAAAACCAAGTATGGACTTTGGTGGATTTACCGGATGGCCGGAAGGCTGTCGAGAACAAATGGATTTTCAAGAAGAAAACAGATGCTGATGGTAATGTTACTGTCTATAAAGCTCGATTTTTCGCAAAAGGGTTTCGACAAATTCAAGGAGTTAACTACGATGAGACTTTCTCACCAGTAGAGAAGCTAAAGTCTATGAGGATTATGTTAGCAATCGATGCATATTATGATTATGAGATATGGCAGATGGATGTTAAAACGGCGTTCCTCAATGGAGACATTGATGAAGAGTTGTATATGATGCAACCCAAAGGTTTTGTCGATACTAAAGATGCTAACAAGGTGTGCAAACTTCAACGATCCATATATGGATTGAAGCAAGCATCCCGAAGTTGGAATCAACGTTTTGATAAGGTAATCAAAAGTTTTGGTTTTATACAAACTTATGGAGAAGCTTGTATTTACAAGAAAGTGAGTGGGAGCTCTGTAGCATTCTTAATACTATATGTAGATGACATATTGTTGATTGGGAATGATGTAGACCTTCTTAATAGTGTCAAAGAATATTTGAATAATAGTTTTTCAATGAAAGATCTTGGCGAAGCAGCTTACATATTAGGCATAAAGATTTATAGAGATAGATCGAGACGCCTAATATCATTGTCACAAAGTACATATTTGGACAAAGTTCTAAAGAGATTTGGAATGGAAGATAGCAAGAAAGGGTTCTTTCCCATGTTTCCCAATACGACCTTGAGTAAAACTCAAAGTCCAGCAACGACAGAAGATAGAGAAAGGATGAGTAAAACTCCCTATGCCTCAGCCATAGGATATCTAATGTATGCCATGCTATGTACTATACCCGACATTGCATATGCTGTTAGTTTGACTAGCAGATATCAAAGTGATCCAGGAGTGGATCATTGGACAGCGGTCAAAAACATCCTTAAGTACTTGAGAAGAACTAAGGATATGGTTCTTTCTTATGGAGGTGATGAACATCTCGTTGTTAATGGTTACACCGATGCTAATTGGAACACCGATCCGGATGATTCTAAATCTCAATCTGGATACGTATTTACTTTTAATGGTGGAGTAGTTAGCTGGAGGAGTGCAAAGCAAAGCGTTGTGGCGAGATCTTCAACTGAATCGGAATACATAGATGCTCCGGAGGCTTCCCAAGAAGCGATATGGATGAAGGAGTTCATTACATAGCTCGGTGTGGTTCCAAGTGCGCTGGACCCAATGTCTATCTACTGTGATAACATGGGCGCCATAGCCAATGCACAAGAACCAAGGTCGCACAAGAAGCTGAAGCACATCAAGCTACGTTTTCACGCTATTCAAGAACATGTCCAAGATGGTGACATAAAGATTTGCAAAGTACACACAGATCTGAATGTGGCGGATCCGTTGACTAAACCTCTCCCGAGGGCAAAACATGACCATCACCAAACCGCCATGGGTGTTCGGTATATTACCATGTAATCTAGATTAGTTGACTCTAGTGCAAGTGGGAGACTGTTGGAGATATGCCCTAGAGGCAATAATAAATGTAGTTATTATTATATCTTTGTGTTTATGATAAATGTTTACATTCATGCTATAACAGTATTAACCAGGAAACATTAATACTTGTGTGATTTGTAAACTAAATTAGAGTCCCTAGTAAAGCCTCTTCAAAATACTAGCTTGTTGATTAATACATGATCATGGTTTCTTGATCATGAACATTTGAGATGTTATTAATAACAAGGTAATATAATTAGGAGAATGGTATGCTGGACATACTCCTATAGATAAGCGTAGCATAAAGATCAAAGTCATTTTAATAGTTCAATTGCTATAAGCTTTCTGATACATAGTAACCTAATTCCTTCGACCATGAGATCATTCTAATCACCATCACCGGAAGGGTGCTTTGATGACATCAAACACCACACCGTAACTGGGTGGCTATAAAGGTGGCATTGAGTGTTCGAAAAGTATGGGTTGAGGCACATGGATCAAGAGTGGGATTTGTCCATCCATATGACGGATAGATATACTCTGGGCCCTCTCAGTGGAATGTCATCCAATTGGCTTGCAAGCATGTTACTGGCTTACAAGGGATCACATACCATGGGAACGAGACAAGAGTACTTATCAGTAACGAGGTTGAACTAGGTATGCACAGATACCGACGATCAAAACCTCGGATAAGTAAACTATCGTGAGACAAAGGGAAATTGGTATTGTATGTAAGTGGTTCATTCGATCGCAAAGTAGTAGGAATATGTGGGAGACATATGAATTTCCAAATTCCTCTATTGGTTATTGATCGGAGAAGTGTCTCGGTCATGTCCGCATAATTCACGAACCATAGGGAGACACACTTAAAGATTCGATGTTGTTGAGTAGTTATGGAATGATGAGTAAGAGACCGAATGTTGTTCGGAGTCTCGGATGGGATCCGGGATATCACTAGGAGATCCAGAATGGTCCGGAGAATAAGATTCATATAAGGAAAGTCCTGTTTCGGAGTTGGGGAATGATTCCGGTGTTTTCACCAGGAATGTTCTAGAAGGGTCCGGAAGGTCCGGCACTCCAGAGGGGAAGGGTACATGAATGTGTCATGACAATGTGGAATGGTTGCATCATGTACTAGGTCACTTGGCTAGGAAAAATAAAGGGAAAAATCAAATCCTAGTTTGAAAGTCAAACGCCAATTTGAAAAAGTCAAACGACAAGTTTGCTTGGTGGAGGGAGAGTAGGAAACCTACTTGGGGAGGAAGTCCTCCTCCCTCCACTCGCCGGCCAAGGAGGCCGAGTTGGGGGAGGACTCCCTCCTCCCAACCGGCCACCCTCCACCTATATAAGGAGGGGTAGGGGAGCCCTACCCCTCACACCCAAAACCCTAGCCCTCTCCTCCAAGTCGCCGGCGCCACCACCTCCTTGTGCCGCCGCCTAGGGCACCACCAACTCGGCGAGTTGGGGTGTTTCCCAAACCCTAGCCGCCGGCTACACTCTCCCCTTGGTGCCCTCTAAACCCTAGATCACCAAGGGCCTCTCTCATAGTCCACCATACTCACTCCGGCTTAAGGCGAAGCCCTGCGATATCTCCCCTCTACTTCCGGTACCACGCCGTCATGCTGCCGGAATCGCGAGGAGAGTGCTACAACCTCCACTGCCTACTAGAACAAGGGAGAGGAAGGTCTTCATCGAGTACCGAACGTGTGACCGACTGCGGAAGCGCTGCCAGAACGCAGCGCCGGAAGGATCGTCTACGCGATCTTGAGATCGGCAAGAGTACGACTACATCACCCACGAGAATCTGCTCTCGTTAACCGCTTTGGAATCTTCGAGGGTGAGTTCCTCTATCGACTTGTTGCTACAATATAGTAGATAGATCTTGGCTTGTTTGTTTGCATGCGGTAGAAATTTTTTGTTTTCCATGCTACGAAACCCTACATCATCTACATCATATAATTAAGTTTATCAAAAACCATTACAGAACATCTTAAATAGTGAAATGACCAATTCACATCGACACATGCATTGTATTAATGACAGATGAAAAGATAAGATTGCTAACCTCGATCGAGGAGGAAAGAAAGAGAAGAAAACTCAAGTGCGTCTCGGGAACCTCCTATATTTTTTTGTGATAAATTGAACGGGATCATTCACTCAAACATTTCATCAGACACCTCGCATGCATGCACAGGAGAAAATAAACTAGCACACCGCTCACACCTTCCACCAAAAAAACAGAGGGGAGGCAGAGGGTTGGGGCGTCGTATTTATAGAGGGCTAGCTCATATGTCCCAGTTTGTAACCCAAAACGGGACTAAAGGTGTGTGACAGGCCACGTGTCTAGCGTCCACACTTTAGTCCCAGTTCCCTCACCAACCAGGACGCATGCCTCCGGCCCCCGTGCGGCATACCGGCCCGCTCGAACCGGGACGCATGCTAGCATTAGTCCTGGTTCGTGGCAAAACCGGGACTAATGCAATTGGCGCGGGCAAACGGATGGCATGTTTTCTGCTAGTGCTTACTATGTAGTCATGCAAATACGAGCGGAGATTTTTTGCTCCAGTGCTCTTGTTGTTTTAAAAATTAGAAATTCAATTTGTTTGTTTTAAATAATATTAAAAGAATTTCTGGATGTATCCCATGATTTTTCCCACAAACGTGCAAAATATCAATTTCAAATACTTTGTATTCTAAGCTGTACAAAAATAACAAATGTGTAGATCTGTGCAAATATGTTTTCAAATTCCCAAATTCTATCAGATTTTCATTTTTTGTAGGCAAAATACAAAGAATTTCACATCGTGATATTGCATGCTTGTGGGATACAACATTGATTATGTCCAAAATTATTTTCAGATATTCCTGAAACCTGTAAAATATGGTTTTTTTTTAAATGAAGAGAGCACTAATACTTGAGAGCCAAAGACACTTTCCATGCAAAGAGCATGTGTGAACATTATATGTTTATATTGCATGCCACATATGAGTCAGTAAATCTCCATTTACTAGAAGTAGTATTATTTGTTAGAAATATGTTTTAGAGGCAATAATAAAGATTGTTATTATGATATTTTCTAGTTCATGATAAGTGTTTATTATTCATGCTACAATTGTCATTATGGATCCTCTAATCTGACTCCTGCTCCCGCTTCTCCCCTACTGCCACCGGAGGACGCCGACGGGCAAAGGTCGGGGGGAAGCAGGCGCTTGCTGGATTTTTCATCCGGACGGGCAACATCATCGCCAAGATGGGCGAACACGTCTACTCCAGCCTTATCCAGAGGTTCGAGGCACTCAACTTCGCCAGCGACAACGCGGGCTGCTTCGGGACCAAGTCATTCCCAAGGGCCGGTCGCTTCATAAAGTTCGACGAGCACAAGGTCTACGTCGCGGTGCGCGTGGGTACCCAGAGCGCGTCATCCTGGCGCCGGATCCACCTGCAGTTCACACCGCAGGAAAGCTTCATCAACTCGTCTCTGTCGAGGTAATCATGACAGCTCCAAACCCCTCGCACCCCCAGCACCTCCAGTAGCCCTTGTGGTAAATGAGAATGCTGAGGGAGAAAACCCAGAAGAGATACCAAGGGCAGCGAGAACGGCGAAGACACCGCTGGAGAAGCCAGAGAACATAGCTAGGAGTAAGAGAGCCAAAGAGTTGCAAGAAGCGATAGAAAAACTAGCAGAGCCAGTAGCGCCAGCAGCTGATCCGGCACGTGTGTAGGCCGAGTTAGAGGAGCCCAGGAAAAAAGTCTTGGAGAAGGCAAAGGAGTTAGCACAGTTACAGTAGGATGTGGATATCACGATCCGAAAGCTCAACTCGGCAAATCGATTCAAGGGTGCTAAGATCCGGCTCGATGCAGCAAGGTTGAGAGGAAGGAACATCAACGAAAAGCTGGCGGACGCAACATCTAAGATAACACCAGAAAACAACAACGAAACAGCCGTGCGGCCGACATACAACATGGCAGCGGCAAATTTGAGGGCCGCAGAGGTGGCAATGGCCGAGTTACCCCATCTGACGGGTGAGGCAAAGAGAAAACAACAGGAATGAGTTAATGAATTGGTGAGAGTAGCAGGGATGTTGAATGAAACATACTACAGGGAAAATCCGGGTGTAGCTGGAAGGTCACAACTGGTTCACTCGGCAACTCCAATCCCGGCGAGATCGGCAGGCCATACAGCCTCCTCACCAAGAGCGGCGCTGAGACAAAGAAAAAAAAGAGTGTTGATTTAGGAAGGAACAAGTAGATGGTTGCTTATGACCCAGCAATGATCCAAGCAAACCCGGCGCATGCATAGGGAACGAGAAGAAATGTCGCTCAGGGAAATGAGAACCAAGAAAACGTTGGCCGAGAAAGGAAAGCAGGACAAAGAAATGACAATGGGGGAAGAACTTTGCACCTCAACCTAGGCGTGGAACTCACTCGGCAGGAGGGGGAAATCCAGCTCTGAATCCTCCGCCAGCCCAACTCGAAAGGACATAGCAAAGCGCGGGAAAAGCAGTGCAACAACCTATAGACCCGAACGCCAACAGATACAATGATGGTTACTCGGCAATGGTTAATGATGGGTATGAATTGCCGGATCACGTGTATCAAGCAATGGGAGCAAGACTCGGAGGCAGAAATATCCAACCGGATGATGCCTAAAGCTCGACCAGATAGAGATGGCAAAACTAATCGAATCGCAAGGTCCACAGGGTCCACCATGTTTTGGACCAAGGATCATGAAAGAGCCGCCAGTGCCAAACTTTTAGCTGGACAGAGGAACAAAAACCTATGATGGAAGCACAAATCCAGAAGATTGGCTCATAGATTATGGAACTACAGTAAAAATCGCGTAGGGAAATCTGAGATGGGCAGTGCGCTATGTACCGCAAATGCTAGAAGGACCAGCGAGGATGTGGCTGAATAATTTGCCACCCAGAAGCATCAACAGATGGATTGATTTCCATGAATCTTTTGTGAGAAATTTCACAAGCACGTACAAGATGACAATTCTCCCATAACAGCTCGCTATGTGCAAGCAAAGGCCGAATGAAACGGACAGGGAGTTCCTCACTAGGTGGTGCACCATGCGCAACTCTTGTGAAGGGGTAATCGAATCTCAGGCCATTGCATGGTTTGCACAAGGATGCAGGCATGTAAGTGTACTATGGCAAAGGTTACAGAGAGATATGTCGGCAAGCTTGGCAGAAACAATAAGAATCGCTGACTCATACGCGTTAGAAGATCCGACTTAGCCTTTGCTTATGTCGGCAGACGGGATGACTGAGACTCAGATCTATGACGCAGCTGGGTCACAAAGGCGCCAAGAAAGGGCCGAGTATAGAAGCAAAAGAAGAGATGAAAGACCAGACTACAGGTATGGCTCAACTCAAGTCGCAGTTGTACGTCAGAATCATCCAGATGCTGGAAGCAGCCAGCGTCAGAGGAAAAGTGGGCAACGGCAATGGATACCAAAGAATGATGGCAAAAAGCCATATGAACAGAGAAAGCCATATCAAGACAGGCAGAAGTTTACTTATGAGATGATGTTGGATCAACCGTGTAAGTTTCACACGCCAAGTCCGAGTAAGCCGGCGAATCACACAACAAGACAGTGCACTTGGTTTTAGAAGGGAGACAGAGTGGACTCGCCGACTCAGCAGTTAACACCACCTCCACCACCACCGCTCACTGGAGGAAATGCTCAAGCTGTTGGAGCCGAGCATAGATATGGCAACAGGCAACCAAGATATCACAACCAAGAAAGAAGAGAGGTTGTGCACCAGGTGCATAACCCATGAGGTGATGACGCTCATGTCGGCCATGGGACCAGAAACGAGTACAGAGAGCATCACCAGAGTTATGTCGTGTTCATCATAGAGCCGAATGACAAGAAAAGTCAATAGAGACGGATGATGGAAGTGAATGCCACAATGCCGGCAATACCAAAGTACATGCATTGGTCTGAACAGGAGATAACTTGGAGCATAAAGGATCACCCCAGGATCATGCCAACGCCAGGAGGTTATGCTCTTGTCTTGGATCCAACGTTCATGGGCCCAGATATCAATGTGAAGTTCTCCAAGGTACTGATATACAATGGCAGTAGCATCAATATCATGTACAAGGATACCATGCTCAAGTTAGGCATCACTATGAACATGTTAGAGCCGACTAAGACAACTTTTCATGGTATTGTGTCGGGACTGTCCTGTGAGCCAATTGGTAAGATCTGGGTTGATGTCTTGTTCTGCAACAGAGAAAACTGTCGCACTAAAGACATAGAGTTCGAGATGGTAGACCTGGTCAGCTCATACCATGCCTTACTCGGCAGGCCGGCTATGGCAAAGTTTATGGCTACTCCTCATATTGCTTACTTAAAGATGAAGCTGCCAGGTCCGTGCGGAGTTATCACAGTTGAGGGTGACTACAAGATATCTATTGCATGCACCTCAGCTAGATCTTCGATGGCCGAGTCACTCGTCATAGCGCAGGAAAAGCAGCAAATGATGGAAGTTGCAGCCATAGGGTTTGCAGCATAAAAAACAAAAAAATTCCTACGATGGGAACTATGTACCAAGATCTATCTACTAGATACAAACAATGGGCGGATGTATATCCGTAGAGAACATACCCATGAAGACTAACAAAGCTTAACGAGTTAAACTCGTGGTTAATGTAGACGATCTCTTGCCAATCTCAAGATCGAGAGGAAGTCCTAGCGCCGCAAAGCAGCAGCGCATCCGTGCTCACACACACGTACAAGACACCTAGAAACCTTCGCCTCCTCGCTCCAGTGATGCAGAGGAAGCACAACCCTTTCTTGCCGAATAGACACCGGGAACATGTATCTCGCTAGTCCGAGACCATGGGGGATAAATTCTAGAGGGGGAGAGAGATCCTTCACGAGGAGGTGTGAGTGAGAGAGGGAGAGGGGTGCCTTTTATAGGAGGAGGGGGGCACCCAAGGGGGTGGCCACCGGCCATGGGGGCTTCCCCCTCCCCTCCTTCATTCATGTGGGTGGACACTCCACTCACAAATACCTCTTCAATTTCCTCCACTCAAAATTTCTATTAAATTTCCACCAAATTTAATGCAAATTCTCATTAAATAAAACTCCTTTTATTTATTAAGAATTTTGTCAATTACTTTAATGACAAACATTCACATATAACCCCTTGCTAGAATTCCATTTCACATGCAAAAACACTTTCTGCAATTTCACCCGAAAACCTGTTTCGGTATCTAGTGAAATAAATTCCTGCGCTTGTTATTCTTTCCGGCATGAAACTTTTTCTCCAATTGGATGTCAGTGTCCCTTAAGTGTGACACCCTACGGTTCACGAATAATGCGGACATGATCGATACCTTTCTCCGATCAATAATCAGAAGCAGGACCTGGAGATCCATACTGACTCCCACACATTCAACAATGACTCTGTTGTGATCGTCGGAACCTTTTACGCTAGTATCTTAATCCCTTTGTTTCACGATATATTACATGTCCGAGATTCGATCATTGTCATCTCCATACCTAGTTTGATCTCGTTACCAACATGCACTCTTTTCTCGTTCCCGTGATATAACATTCTAGTGATCAAATCACTTGCTTGCAAGCTAACCAATGTGATATCACCGAGAGGGACCAGAGTATATCTATTCGTCATCGGTATGAACAAATTCCACTCTTGATCCATGAGCCTCAACATAACACTTTTGTAGTTCTGAAGCCATCTTTATAATCACCCAGTTATGATGTGACGTTTTTATGTCATCAAGAAACTCTTCCGGTGTTAGTGATTGACATGATATCATGGTCTAAGGATTAGGATCACTTTGTAAGTTGTTATAGCAATATAAACTCAATGACTTTGATCGTAATGCTATACTTCGGATGAATGTTCATCACATCATTACACTAATGTTGTGATCTCATTATTAACAACATCCAGTGTCTATGATCAGGAAACTGTGATCATCTTGTTAATCAAAGAGCTAGTTTATGAGAGAGACATAACTAGGAACTTTCTGTTTGTTTATTAAACACCCATGTATTAACGTTTCCGTATTAATACAATTATAGCATGCAAAATAAACATCTATCATATACTTGGAATACACATAATAAACATTTTATTATTGCCTCTCATGGCATATTCCCTTCAGTCTCCCACTTGCACTAGAGACAATAATCTAGTTACATAGTGATGTATCTAACACCCATGGAGTTCTGGTGTAGATCATGTTTTGGTCTAGGGAGAGTTTTAGTCAACGAATCTGCTATATTGAGATTCGTATGTACTTTACAAATCTTTATATCTCCATCCTTGACATGCTCGCGGATGGAGTGAAAACGCCGCTTAATGTGCTTGGAATGCTTGTGAGACCTTGGTTCTTTGGCATTGACAATGGCACCATTGTTGTCACAATAGATCACCATTGGGTCCAACAAGTTTGCAACCACACCTAGTTCGGATATGAACTCCTTCATCCAAACTTCTTCCTGAGCCGCTTCCGAAGCAACAACATATTCGGCCTTCGTTGTTGATCCCGCCACCACAGGTTGCTTGGAGCTCCTCCAACTAACCGCTCCGCCATTCATGAGAAATACATATTAGGATTGAGACTTAGAGTCATCCGGATCGATGTCAAAGCTAGCGTCGACATAACACTTAGCGACTAGCTCTTCTTCACCTCCGTATACAATAAACATATCATTAGTTCTTCGGAAGTACTTAAGGATATTCTTGAACGCTTTCCAGTGTTCCGAACCTGGATCCGATTGGTACCTACTAGTCAAACTAATAGCATGTGCCACATCCTGTCTTGTACATAGCATGGCGTACATTTTAGAGCCTATGGCTGAAGCATAGGGGACTTTTTCCATTATCTCTCTTTCTTCCGCCGTAGCAGGACTTTGAGTCTTACTCAATGTCATGCCTTGTAACATAGGTAAGAACCCCGTCTTACTTTCGTCCATTTTAAACTTCTTTAAAATTTTATCAAGGTATGTACTTTGCGATAGCCCTATTAGGCGCCTAGATCTATCTCTATAGATATTTATGCCTAATATGTATGATGCTTCACCTAGGTCCTTCATTGAAAATTTGCTGTTTAGATAACTTTTAACACTGTTTAAAAGATCTATATCATTTCTGATCAATAATATTTCATCCACATATAGTATCAGAAATGCCACATTGCTCCCACTCACTTTCTTGTAAATACAAGATTCTCCATAAGATTGGACAAATCCAAACTCTTTGATCACCTCATCAAAGCGGAGATTCCAACTTTGTGATGTTTGCTTCAATCCATAGATGGATCGTTGAAGCTTGCACACCTTGTCAGCATCGTTAGGATCGACAAAACCCTTTGGTTGTATCATATACAACTCTTCTTCAATATTACCATTGAGAAACGCGGTTTTGACATCCATCGGCCATATCTCATAATCAAAATATGCAGCAATTGCTAACATAATCCTAACTGATTTTAGCATCCCTACATGTAACACCCTCAGAATCGACCCTATGCAAGTTACAGCGATTCCCGCCAAACCCGCATAGAAACGATTCAAAGGTGTCCAACAGGCACTTTCGTGCGGGTGGAAAACGAAGTGATAACATTACACAACAGTCCTCGATGGGACCCACAGAACAGATATATATACAGCAGCGACTCAAAGATTCGAGAATACAGATATACGATACAAAGATCCAAATCACCTGTAAAACGATACAGCGTCCGACTACGGACAAGACGCAAATGGGGCTAAGAGCCCTGAAGAATAACCAATGGCGTCCATAACCCTGCCCAGGCCAAGCCGGAAGGGTAACCCTGCTAACGACGTCGATCTCAAAACCTGCTTAAACAAAAGGGGTGCCGACAAAGGGCAAAGGAAAAAGAGGAGCGTCAGTACTGAGGCCAGTACACGGCGAGGCTAGAATTCGGCGGTCCTCGCCTACACAGGTATGGTGGACTGAAGCGGCAGCGGCGGCATGCACTAAACAACCTATAGAGACTCGATACAACTGTCGGTTATCAGAGAGGGGTAAGAAAGACCTATCCGGATCCAACCTGATACTACCACCAAACAAACCCATCCTGGTACTTCCCCCTCGAGACCAAACGAGGAAGTCAACCGAGGAACTCACACCGTTGGCAGTTTTATTTATTCAGTTATCGTTGCAGCAATTACTAGTCAAATATAGATAGTCATCCTGATAAAATAAGCAGTGGGCACTTTTAGTTAACCATTCCATTGTAGTTGCGACACTTACTAATCCGATTCAATTAGCATGAGATAACCCAAACCCCAGCAGTTGTTGGTACTTTTATTTAGCCATTCCGTTATAGTTGCAATACTTACTAGTCAGGTACAATGGTCGCAAGCGACACCCAAACAAGCAGTTGTTGGCAGTTTTATTTAGCCATTCCATTATAGTGAAGCTGCTTACTAGTCATTATATAGTCAAATTTATAGCACTACTTTAGTTATAGTTGTCTATGATCGAGATACTGTGCTCCAAGTCGTCCATAACCGCGGACACGGCTTTCACAAAGTTTTTACCCGGCCGGGGTGCACCAATAGCAACACACACTCGATCAACCTCGGAAAAACCAAATCAAAACCCAACGAGGCCTTCACGACAAAGCAATCACAAGATTCAGAAATATTTCAGGGGGCCACCCCTTGGAGTACACCCGCAACGAAGCTAGCTGACTCCGAGACGGACCCGAGGTTTGGGTGGACGGCTGTGAACGACTGGGAACCCAAAACTGGGCTTGTCGACACCACGAAAGCGTGTCCCGATCCTAAACAGTACAGTGTGCTCCTCGCACAATCGTAATAAAGCAGTAGCATGGCATAAGTACAGGATAGTAAATAAAACCTCAAACTAGTTTGTGGCCCCAAGAAATAAGACGGAATCAAGCTCTGGCTCAGGGGGGTCCCATAATCCTCCCGGATGTGGATAGCGCGAAAAATCAAGGAACAGGTATCAAGCACTCGGGGTCCTACGGGACACAAGTGGACGGTTAACAACCAAATAACATCTATTGCCCACCTGTGCCTCTGCTTTCCTACTTCAATTTTAGTTCTTAAACAGTAATTAAAGTGAACGATAAGTAAAGCCGAGATCATCTCCAACATCAAACATGTGGCAATACTCCAACAACTGTGGTACATGGCGACACGCAACAGCACTTGAGCAAGCGACTACGACGCGCAAGTCCAACTATCTACCAAACAACAGGTAATAGGAGGTGGCCATGGCAATATAGGGCTGCAAGGGATATCACGAGTACGAAAACTAGAGCAACGCAACACAGATAGCAATAGATCAACAGGAGGGAATAAATACTATAAAAGTAAGATAGGTAGAAAGGGGGAGATGCTCGCCTGAAAAACATTGTCGAAGGTTCGTCCAAAGAACGGGTCGACACTCGCATCAACTCAACGGCCTTATCCGCGAAGAAGCAAAACACTAGAATAAACACCGGATGCACTATTTAATACTACGGCAAAAGATCGGGCATGATGCATCTATGATGCATGACATGGCAAAGGTGCGATGCAATTAGGCAAGATTAAGCGGAACCGGGGTCCCGACAATTAATTAGGTGGTTCATGTTGTTTAGCTACCCCGCAATTTAAATGTTGTTTAACAAGGCAGAATATATCACCGGTTCACTACACAAATTTAAATGAGGCCAATATGAGACTAGATTTGCCCGCATATGGGCCTCATATTTAATTATAAGGTGAATCGGCATAGTGCCCCCAAACCACACAAATATGCATGCGAGTATGACAATTTAATATGCAACAGGTTTTATATTTAGCATTTATAAAATAGGGGCTCGGGAAAAAGGTTCACACATTAGGGTTCGGCGATCTTGGGGTTCCGGGGTTCGGGGTCCGGTCTCAGGGTTCAGGGTTCGACGGATCGTTCTCGGACTCCGGGATTTAGGGTCTTCGGATCGGGGAAGTAGATCTTGTCGCGCGAGCGTCAATGTTTCCGGGAAGGGGATCTTGTCGTCCAGGGTCTCGGTGTCCGGGGGGAAGTACTCGGCGCCCTTTGGTTCCACGTCGATGGCCTTGGTTTCCTCGATGGAGAACTCGGTGTGTCCGTGTCGGGGTTCTTGTCGGGGTCCTCGGCTTCGGGCGCCGGGCGTCAGTAGACCTTGGCGATTCCATGAAGGAGGCCTTGGTCCTTCAGTCCTGTGTCGATCTCCGGGTACCGTGGTTTCTCGGTGTGGTTGGCGCACTTGGTCTATAGTCGAGGTTTTCTCCCGAACATCTTGGGGTTCCCTCTTGGTTTTGCCGATGCCGATCTTGTCGTTGGACTCGGGCGTTTTGGAGAACATCGCACAAACACACAAAACACACGTGGCCAGAGGTGGGGACGCGCGGGTGCTGCCGGGTCTGGGACGCGCGGGGTCCAGCGGCTCTGCTCGACGGTCGCTGCCGGGGACGCGCAGGAGGCCGGAGGTGGAAGAGGGCGCTGCCATGGCCGTGGGGTCCGAGGTCGACGCCGGCGGGGAAGAGCGATGGCGATCTTGTCGAGGGAGCTTGCAGGGGATCGGATGGTCTCGAGGTGGTGGAGGGGCGCCGACGAGGATGGAGCTCGGGAAGACGCCGGCGTCCGCGATGCAGAGGAGGCTGCAGGTGGGAGGAGAGAGGGCGACGCAGAGGAGGGGTGGCCGGCGACGAGCGCGGAGGAGGGGGCCTGGCGAGACCAAGCGGAGGCGGCGGAAGGACGGAGGGCCGGTGGCGGAGAGGATGGTGGAGGGAGGCGGTGAGCGGGCCGGGCGCGGGCCGGCGGCGGCGGGGTGGAGCTCAGGGCGGCGAGGAGCTCGAAGGCGCGGGGGCGGACCGAGGCCGGCCGGGGAGGCGAAGGGGAAGGAAGGCGAGAAGAGCGGCGGGGCTCGGGCCGGAGGACAGAGGTGCCGCGGAGGGAGCCGGTGGGGAAAGGGGAGAACGGGGCCATGCGGAGCAGCGAGAGGAGGAGGGGGCGGCCGCGGTTGGCGAGCGGAGGGCGCAGAGGCGGGGCGGCTCGCCGGCGACGGTGGCGGGGCGCCGGAGAGGAGGGAGAAGGGGTGGGGCGCGTCGGTGGCATGGGCGATTGCGGGAGCGGGTGAGGGAGCGCGTGGGGGGGCGCGTGTGGGGGATGCTGCGGGTCCAGGGGTGGGGCCAGGGCGAGTGGGGCCTGGGATGGAGGGCGGCTGGCGGGTGCGTGTGGGGGGGCGCGTGGGGCCAGGGAGGAGGGGCCCAGGTGGCAGCAGGACAGGGCAGGTGCCGCTGTGTGCGTGTAGGCGTGTGGGTGGGAGGAAGAGAACCTGACGTGGCGAGCTGGGAGTGGTGGAGAGAGGACAGAGAGGTGAGGTGGCATACGGTGATTGGCCAGGGTGATGTGGCTGGGGAGGGGTAGAATAGGTCTGGGTAGAAAAAGGATTTTTGGGTAGGCTGATTGGTGAGGTGGCGGGGTGGGTAGGAAATTGGGGGAGGGGTAAGGTGGCACGCTGCGGTTGGTGGGTAGGATAGATTTGGGTGGGAATAGGAATTAGGGTGGCTGGTTTAGGTGGACCGATTTTATCTGGGGGTGGCTGACTGGGTCGGATCGGCCCGGTTGGCTGCCCCCACTAAAATAGTTAAATATTTTATTTAATTCGCAATAAACTTTTGTAAATAGTTTTTAGACAAACAAAATATCCGGAAGCATCCGGGGTTTAATTTGAAATAGAAGGAGGGCTAGTTTCAGAAAACAGTAGACTTTCGCAACATAGTTTCAAGTAAAATAATATGCATGATGATGACGATGATCAAATGCAATGTGGCATGATGACATGAGCATGCGGTCATGACGATGCAATGCACAAAAACAACGCGATTTTCTAGTAGTGGTTTTGCGGGATGCCACAATTCGACACCACTAACAATGGATCTCGCCCTCGAGATCCGCCTCATGGTACCGGAAGGAAGGTCGGCGATCTGCGTCTTCTCGCTTAGTGTAGATCCTCGTGACACCACTAACAAGAGGTCGTTGTCCGTGACCGTCGAGAGAACACTCCGGGAACAAAAGGTCGAAGGTAGAGGTATCAGCAAATAAAGCCACCTCTAGCTTCCGTGGACGGAGTAAAACTGCTGGATCCACTGATTCGATGTACAAGAGCGAATGATAAGAGTAGTCGGATGGTGATCAGTCCATCGCGCACCCAAACCATTACTCTGCACATGAATAGGCGAATTATGCAACCAACTCTCTCGGAATTAGACTGAAGATCTCGACAAGCGAGGTTCGAAAACAAAGGAGTGATGCAGACTCTGCATCGGATCTGGCGTAGATGATGTCGTCGCGTCGGAAAACACCGGAAGGCACAAACAAGGAACAAAGAATGGTACCACGGTAGACGGATTCCTCAGACAGCATGAACACCGGATGGTAGAACACCGTTATCAAAGGAGGAAGCGAAACCCTGAAGGTACGACGAAACCCAACCACGAGAAATCCTGTACTCGAGAGGAAGAAGAGAGCGGATTCAAAACACGTAGAGGTAAGAGGAGAATAGCAGAGGGGTAAGGAGTAAAAGCAGACCTAACCAGAACTATCCAACCGATTTTGCAAATATAGTTTTGACACTCTACTTCGGCCGTTAGCTAGGTTATCCTACAGGCTGGACTTGTGGGGTATCGCAACTGCTGAGCTCTGATACCACTCTGTAACACCCTCAGAATCGACCCTATGCAAGTTTCAGCGATTCCCGCCAAACCCGCATAGAAACGATTCAAAGGTGTCCACCAGGCACTTTCGTGCGGGTGGAAAACGAAGTAATAACATTACACAACAGTCCTCGATGGGACCCACAGAACAGATATATATACAGCAGCGACTCAAAGAGTCGAGAATACAGATATACAATACAAAGATCCAAATCACCTGTAAAACGATACAGCGTCCGACTACGGACAAGACGCAAATGGGGCTAAGAGCCCTGAAGAATAACCAATGGCGTCCATAACCCTGCCCAGGCCAAGCCGGAAGGGTAACCCTGCTAACGACGTCGATCTCAAAACCTGCTTAAACAAAAGGGGTGCCGACAAAGGGCAAAGGAAAAAGAGGAGCGTCAATACTGAGGCCAGTACACGGCGAGGCTAGAATTCGGCGGTCCTCGCCTACACAGGTATGGTGGACTGAAGCGGCAGCGGCGGCATGCACTAAACAACCTATAGAGACTCGATACAACTGTCGGTTATCAGAGAGGGGTAAGAAAGACCTATCCGGATCCAACCTGATACTACCACCAAACAAACCCATCCTGGTATTTCCCCCTCGAGACCAAACGAGGAAGTCAACCGAGGAACTCACACTGTTGGCAGTTTTATTTATTCAGTGATCGTTGCAGCAATTACTAGTCAAATATAGATAGTCATCCTGATAAAATAAGCAGTGGGCACTTTTAGTTAACCATTCCATTGTAGTTGCGACACTTACTAATCCGATTCAATTAGCATGAGATAACCCAAACCCCAGCAGTTGTTGGTACTTTTATTTAGCCATTCCGTTATAGTTGCAATACTTACTAGTCAGGTACAATGGTCGCAAGCGACACCCAAACAAGCAGTTGTTGGCAGTTTTATTTAGCCATTCCATTATAGTGAAGCTGCTTACTAGTCATTATATAGTCAAATTTATAGCACTACTTTAGTTATAGTTGTCTATGATCGAGATACTGTGCTCCAAGTCGTCCATAACCGCGGACACGGCTTTCACAAAGTTTTTACCCGGCCGGGGTGCACCAATAGCAACACACACTCGATCAACCTCGGAAAAACCAAATCAAAACCCAACGAGGCCTTCACGACAAAGCAATCACAAGATTCAGAAATATTTCAGGGGGCCACCCCTTGGAGTACACCCGCAACGAAGCTAGCTGACTCCGAGACGGACCCGAGGTTTGGGTGGACGGCTGTGAACGACTGGGAACCCAAAACTGGGCTTGTCGACCCCACGAAAACGTGTCCCGATCCTAAACAGTACAGTGTGCTCCTCGCACAATCGTAATAAAGCAGTAGCATGGCATAAGTACAGGATAGTAAATAAAACCTCAAACTAGTTTGTGGCCCCAAGAAATAAGACGGAATCAAGCTCTAGCTCAGGGGGGTCCCATAATCCTCCCGGATGTGGATAGCGCGAAAAATCAAGGAACAGGTATCAAGCACTCGGGGTCCTACGGGACACAAGTGGACGGTTAACAACCAAATAACATCTATTGCCCACCTGTGCCTCTGCTTTCCTACTTCAATTTTAGTTGTTAAACAGTAATTAAAGTGAACGATAAGTAAAGCCGAGATCATCTCCAACATCAAACATGTGGCAATACTCCAACAACTGTGGTACATGGCGACACGCAACAGCACTTGAGCAAGCGACTACGACGCGCAAGTCCAACTATCTACCAAACAACAGGTAATAGGAGGTGGCCATGGCAATATAGGGCTACAAGGGATATCACGGGTACGAAAACTAGAGCAACGCAACACAGATAGCAATAGATCAACAGGAGGGAATAAATACTATAAAAGTAAGATAGGTAGAAAGGGGGAGATGCTCGCCTAAAAAACATTGTCGAAGGTTCGTCCGAAGAACGGGTCGACACTCGCATCAACTCAACGGCCTTATCCGCGAAGAAGCAAAACACTAGAATAAACACCGGATGCACTATTTAATACTACGTTAAAAGATCGGGCATGATGCATGTATGATGCATGACATGGCAAAGGTGCGATGCAATTAGGCAAGATTAAGCGGAACTGGGGTCCCGACAATTAATTAGGTGGTTCATGTTGTTTAGCTACCCCGCAATTTAAATGTTGTTTAACAAGGCAGAATATATCACCGGTTCGCTACACAAATTTAAATGAGGCCAATATGAGACTAGATTTGCCCGCATATGGGCCTCATATTTAATTATAAGGTGAATCGGCATAGTGCCCCCAAACCACACAAATATGCATGCGAGTATGACAATTTAATATGCAACAGGTTTTATATTTAGCATTTATAAAATAGGGGCTCGAGAAAAAGGTTCACACATTAGGGTTCGGCGATCTTGGGGTTCCGGGGTTCGGGGTCCGGTCTCAGGGTTCAGGGTTCGACGGATCGTTCTCGGACTCCGGGATTTAGGGTCTTCGGATCGGGGAAGTAGATCTTGTCGCGCGAGCGTCAATGTTTCCGGGAAGGGGATCTTGTCGTCCAGGGTCTCGGTGTCCGGGGGGAAGTACTCGGCGCCCTTTGGTTCCATGTCGATGGCCTTGATTTCCTCGATGGAGAACTCGGTGTGTCCGTGTCGGGGTTCTTGTCGGGGTCCTCGGCTTCGGGCGCCGGGCGTCAGTAGACCTTGGTGATTCCATGAAGGAGGCCTTGGTGCTTCAGTCCTGTGTCGATCTCCGGGTACCGTGGTTTCTCGGTGTGGTTGGCGCACTTGGTCTATAGTCGAGGTTTTCTCCCGAAGATCTTGGGGTTCCCTCTTGGTTTTGCCGATCCCGATCTTGTCGTTGGACTCGGGCGTTTTGGAGAACATCGCACAAACACACAAAACACACGTGGCCAGAGGTGGGGACGCGCGGCTGCTGCCGGGTCTGGGACGCGCGGGGTCCAGCGGCTCTGCTCGACGGTCGCTGCCGGGGACGCGCAGGAGGCCGGAGGTGGAAGAGGGCGCTGCCATGGCCGTGGGGTCCGAGGTCGACGCCGGCGGGGAAGAGCGGTGGCGATCTTGTCGAGGGAGCTTGCAGGGGATCGGATGGTCTCGAGGTGGTGGAGGGGCGCCGATGAGGATGGAGCTCGGGAAGACGCCGGCGTCCGCGACGCAGAGGTGGCTGCAGGTGGGAGGAGAGAGGGCGACGCAGAGGAGGGGTGGCCGGCGACGAGCGCGGAGGAGGGGGCCTGGCGAGACCAAGCGGAGGCGGCGGAAGGACGGAGGGCCGGTGGCGGAGAGGACGGTGGAGGGAGGCGGCGAGCGGGCCGGGCGCGGGCCAGCGGCGGCGGGGTGGAGCTCAGGGCGGCGAGGAGCTCGAAGGCGCGGGGGCGGACCGAGGCCGGCCGGGGAGGCGAAGGGGAAGGAAGGCGAGAAGAGCGGCGGGGCTCGGGCCGGAGGACAGAGGTGCCGCGGCGGGCGCCGGTGGGGGAAGGGGAGAACGGGGCCGCGCGGAGCGGCGAGAGGAGGAGGGGGCGGCCGCGGTTGGCGAGCAGAGGGCGCAGAGGCGGGGCGGCTCACCGGCGACGGTGGCGGGGCGCCGGAGAGGAGGGAGAAGGGGTGGGGCGCGTCGGTGGCGTGGGCGATTGCGGGAGCGGGTGAGGGAGCGCGTGGGGGGCGCGTGTGGGGGATGCTGCGGGTCCAGGGGTGGGGCCAGGGCGAGTGGGGCCTGGGGTGGAGGGCGGCTGGCGGGTGCGTGTGGGGGCGCGTGGGGCCAGGGAGGAGGGGCCCAGGTGGCAGCGGGACAGGGCAGGTGCCGTTGTGTGCGTGTAGGCGTGTGGGTGGGAGGAAGAGAACCTGACGTGGCGAGCTGGGAGTGGTGGAAAGAGGACAGAGAGGTGAGGTGGCATACTGTGATTGGCCAGGGTGATGTGGCTGGGGAGGGGTCGAATAGGTCTGGGTAGAAAAAGGATTTTTGGGTAGGCTGATTGGTGAGGTGGCGGGGTGGGTAGGAAATTGGGGGAGGGGTAAGGTGGCACGCTGCGGTTGGTGGGTAGGATAGATTTGGGTGGGAATAGGAATTAGGGTGGCTGGTTTAGGTGGACCGATTTTATCTGGGGGTGGCTGACTGGGTCGGATCGGCCCGGTTGGCTGCCCCCACTAAAATAATTAAATATTTTATTTAATTCGCAATAAACTTTTGTAAATAGTTTTTAGACAAACAAAATATCCGGAAGCATCCGGGGTTTAATTTGAAATAGAAGGAGGGCTAGTTTCAGAAAACAGTAGACTTTCGCAACATAGTTTCAAGTAAAATAATATGCATGATGATGACGATGATCAAATGCAATGTGGCATGATGACATGAGCATGCGGTCATGCTGATGCAATGCACAAAAACAACGCGATTTTCTAGTAGTGGTTTTGCGGGATGCCACACTACGGGAGAGAATGTCTCATCGTAGTCAACACCTTGAATTTGTTGAAAACCCTTTGCGACAAGTCGAGCTTTATAGACGGTCACATTACCATCAGCATCAGTTTTCCTTTTGAAAATCCATTTGTTCTCCACGGCCTTTCGGTTGTGAGGTAAGTCCACCAAGTTACAAACTTGATTTTCATACATGGATTCCATCTCGGATTTCATGGCTTCTAACCATTTGTTGGAACCCGAGCTCATCATCGCTTCTTCATATGTTGCAGGGTCATCATTTTCATCAACCATGAAATTCATGACAGGATTTCCGTACAACTCGGGAGCTGCACGCGTCCTGCTGGACCTGCGAGGTTCGGTAGTACTCTCTTTCGGAGTTTCATGATCATTATCATTAGTTCCCTCTTCAACTGGTGAAGCCAACTCCGGAACGACTTCCGGCACTGCGCTACTCGCCATACTTTGAAGAGAAGGTTCAATAACCTCTTCGAGTTCTACCTACCGACTACTCACACCTTTCGCGAGAAACTCCTTATCTAGAAAGGATCCATTCTTGGCAACAAAAACCTTGCCCTCGGATCTGTGATAGAAGGAATACCCAATAGTTTCCTTAGGGTATCCTACGAAGATGAATTTTTCCACTTTGGGTTCGAGTTTATCCGGTTGAAGTTTCTTCACATAAACATCACATCCCCAAACTTTTAGAAATGACAGCTTAGGTTTGTTTCCAAACCACAATTCATACGGTGTCTTTTCAACGGATTTAGATGGTGCCCGATTTAAAGTGAATGCAGCAGTTTCTAGTGCATAACCCCAAAATAACAACGGCAAAACCGTCAGAGACATCATAGATCGAACCATATCCAATAAAGTACGATTACGACGTTCCGACACACCATTATGTTGTGGTGTTCCGGCAGGTGTGAGTTGTGAAACAATTCGACACTCTTCCATGTGAGTGCTAAACTCGTAACCTAGATACTCACCTCCACGGTCAGACCGTAGAAACTTGATCTTTCTATTACGATGATTTTCCACTTCACTCTGAAATTCCTTGAACTTTTCAAAGGTTACTGACTTGTGTTTCATCAAGTAGATATAACTGTGTCTACTAAAATCATCCGTGAAAGTAAAAAAATAACGATATCCACCTCGCGCCGACACACTCATTGGACCACATACATCAGAATGTATGATTTCCAATAAATCTGTTGCCCGTTCCATTGAACCGGATAACGGATTTCTAGTCATCTTGCCCATAAGGCATGGCTCACATGTATCAAATGATTCAAAATCAAGTGATTCCAAAAGTCCATCCGAATGGAGCTTCTTCATGTGTTTAACGCCAATATGACCTAGATGACAGTGCCACATATATGTGGATATATCATCATTCAGTTTAATCCTTTTAGCATCAACATTATGAATATGTGTAACATTATTATCGAGATCCAATAGAAATAAACCACATCGATGCATGACCATAAAAGATTTCATTCATATAAATGGAACAACCATTGTTCTCGGATTTAAATGAATAACCACTTCGCATAAAACACGGTCCAGATACAATGTTCATGCTCAGTGCTGGCACCAGATAACAATTATTCAAGTTTATTACTAATCCTGACGGCAAGTGGAGAGGTAGTGTTCTGACGGCGATCACATCAACGTTTAATCCATTGCCGACACGCATCTTGACCTCACCCCTTGCTAGCGGTCGCTTGTTCCGCAGCCCCTGATTCGAGTTACAAATATTAACAACTGAACCGGTATCAAATACCTAGGTGCTACTGCGAGCACTAGTAAAGTACACATCAATAACATGTATATCATATATACCTTTGTTTGCCTTGCCGGCCTTCTTGTCTGCCAAATACTTGGGCCAGTTGCGCTTCCAGTGGCCAGTCCCCTTACAATAGTAGCACTCGGTATCAGACTTAGGTCCAACTCAGTTTTTTTTTCAGGCACGGCAACCTGCTTGCCGCCCTTACTTCCCTTCCATTTTCCCTTCTTGTCTTTCTTGAAACCAGTGTTCTTATTGATCATCAACACTTGATGTTCCTTCTTGATCTCCACTTCTACAGTTTTAAGCATTGACACAAGCTCGGGGAGAGACTTCTTCATGCCTTGCATATTATAGTTCATCACGAATCTCTTATAGCTAGGTGGTAGAGACTGCATAACACGATGGATGCCTAAGTCAATGGGAATCAATATTCCTAAGGACACAAGCTTATCCACGTAACCCGACATCTTGAGTACATGCTCACTTACGGAGTTGTGCTCTTCCATCATGCAACTAAAGAACTTTTCTGAAGAATTGTAGCTCTCTACAGCAGCATGTGTGTCAAAAATCATTTTCAACTCACCCATTGTATCAAATGCATTGACATTTTCGAAACGCTTTCGAAGTTCCGGCTCTAGATCACTATCATACCTTTATGTGTAAGGCCAAGGTCTATGAAACTAACACGTTATGTATGTTGTAAGAGTATCATCTCATACTTCTACTTACAACATCACCATATCATAACACTAGCCCAGCAACAATCTAAACTAGACGCCTCTAATTTATCCATTGCAAGTTTTACATGGCTTAGGGCTTTCAAAGATGGAACCGTTCATACCTACGAACATGAACCACAACGAGGATAACCAAATTGTTGACAACTCGTTGCAAAATAGATATTGACTATAGTAGGAGAGACAGACACCCGCTAGCCACTTATGCAAACTAGTTGCATGTCAAGCGTGGAACAGGTCTCATGTGCGAGGACATGTAAAGTTTGTCCGGGCCGATTCATCCCACTATGCCACCAATATCCAAAATTACAACTAAGAAGCAACAACATGATCATCATCGCCCACATACTCATATGTGTACTACCCGTGTAAAGCATCTACGCATAGATCCGGCTCTAAAACCACTGTAGGGTTCGTAGCATAGAAAACAAAAAATTTCCTACGATGGGAACTATGTACCAAGATCTATCTACTAGATACAAACAACGGCGGATGTATATCCGTAGAGAACATACCCTTGAAGACCGACAAAGCTTAACAAGTTAAAGTCGTGGTTGATGTAGACGATCTCTTGCCGATCTCAAGATCGAGAGGAAATCCTAGCGCTGCAAAGAAGCAACGCATCCGTGCTCGCACATACGTACAAGACACCAAGAAACCTCCGCATCCTCGCTCCAGCGATGCAGCGGAAGCCAACCCTTTCTTAACGAATAGCCACCAGGAACATGTATCTTGCTAGTCCGAGACCATGGGGGATAAATTCTAGAGGGTGAGAGAGATCCTTCACGGGGAGGTGTGAGTGAGAGAGAAGGGGGAGAGGTGCCTTTTATAGGAGGAGGGGGCACCCAAGGGGGTGGCCGCTGGCCATGGGGGCTGCCCCTCCCCTCCTTCATTCATGTGGGTGGACACTCCACTGACAAAAACCTCTTCAATTTCCTCCACTCGATATCCCACTCAAAATTTCTATTAAATTTCCACCAAATTTAATGCAAACTCTCATTAAGTAAAACTCCTTTTATTTATTCAGAATTTTGTCAATTACTTTAATGACAAACATTCACATATAACCCCTTGCTATAATTCCATTTCACATGCAAAAACACTTTCTGCAATTTCACCCGAAAACCTGTTTTAGTATCTAGTGAAATAAATTCCCGCGCTTGTTATTCTTTCCGGCATGAATCTTTTGCTCCAATTGGATGTCAGTGTCCCTTAAGTGTGTCACCCTACGGTTCGCGAATAATGCGGACATGATTGAGACCCCTCTCGGATCAATAATCAGAATCGGGATCTGGAGACCCATACTGACTCCCACACATTCAACGATGACTTTCTTGTGATCGTCGGAACCTTTTATGCTAGTATCTTAATCCTTTTGTTTCGCGATATATTACATGTACGAGATTCGATCATCGGTATCTCCATACCTAGTTTGATCTTGTTACTGACATGCACTCTTTTCTCATTCCCGTGATATAACATTCTAGTGATCAAATCACTTGCTTGCAAGCTAACCAATGTGATATCACCGAGAGGGCCCAGAGTATATCTATCCGTCATCGGGATGAACAAATTCCACTCTCAATCCATGGGCCTCAACATAACACTTTATTAGTTCTGAATCCATCTTTATAATCACCCTGTTACGGTGTGACGTTTGATGTTATCAAGAAACTCTTGCGGTGTTAGTGATTGACATGATCTCATGGTCTAAGGATTAGGATCACTTTGTAAGTTGTTATAGCAATATAAACTCAATGACTTTGATCGTAATGCTATACTTCGGATGAATGTTCATCACATCATTACACTAATGTTGTGATCTCGTTATTAACAACATCCAATGTCTATGATCAGGAAACTGTGATCATCTTGTTAATAAACGAGCTAGTTTATGAGAGAGGCATAACTAGGAACTTTCTGTTTGTTTATTAAACACACATGTATTAACGTTTATGTATTAATACAATTATAGCATGCAAAATAAACATCTATCATATACTTGGAATACACATAATAAACATTTTATTATTGCCTCTCAAGGCATATTCCCTTCAGCAGCACTGGCCAAGGCAGCACAGATGTCTATGTCGGCACTCACTGACCCGCATGGAAGTATATCTTTCCAGGCCACCAAGGAAACAAAGAAGATACAGGTTTATGAGGCCTTCCTAGAGCGCACAGTTACCGTTGGTGCTGGGCGATCTGACAAATAGGAAAGCGAGCTCACCAGCTTCCACCGTGAGAATCGGGATATCTTTGCATGGTCCATACAAGACCTGCAAGGAGTTTTGAGGGAGATGGCTGAGCACTCTCTTCATGTAAGGCCAAATTCCAAGCCAGTGAAGCAACCCCTCCACCGCTTTGCCGAAGATAGGAGGAAAGTGATAGCCGCCGAGATAGCCAGGCTCTTGGCTCCCGGGTTTATCATGGAAGTACTGCACCCAGATTGGTTTTCAAATTTGTTCTTGGTCGAAAAGAAAAAGGATGACCCGAACGTGGCAGTGGTGTGGCGTATGTGAATTGACTACACGAACCTCAATAAGGCGTGTCCAAAAGATCCATTCCCCCTGCCACGGATCGATCAAGTCATTGACTCTACTGCCGGGTGTGAATTATTGTCATTTGTGGATGCGTACTCTGGTTTCCACCAGATACCAATGAATCCGTATCATCAAATAAAGATAGCTTTTATCACCCCGTATGGGGCTTATTGCTATCGTACTATGCCATTCGGATTGAGAAATGCAGGTGCAACATACCAAAGATGCATGCAAAAAAGCTTGCAAGACCAACAGGACAAAAATGTTCAAGTATACGTCGATGTTGTGGTAATAAAAACCAAACAAAGTCGTACTCTAATTGAGGACTTGCGTCAAACATTCGCAAATTTAAGAAGATTCTGGATGAAACTTAACCCGGAAATATACACGTTTGGTGTCCCGGCTAGAAAATTACTCGAATTTCCCGTGTCCAACCGAGGAATTGAGGCTAACCCGACAAAGATCAGGGCCATCAAATGAATGGAGTTGCCGAAAACCCTCAACGATGTCCAGAAGTGTATAGGATGCCTGGCCTCGTTGAGTAGGTTTGTGAGTCGGCTAGGCGAAAAAACCTTACCATTGTATCAACTTATGAAAAAATCAGATAAATTACATGGACATAGCAAGCTGATAGCGCTTTCCATGAGCTCAAAAAGATGTTGGCAACAACACCAATATTAGCTTCACCATTATCCAAAGAGCCAATGTTGCTCTATATCGCAGCAACCAATAGAGTTGTCAGTGCGGTAATAGTGGTAGAACGTGAAGAAGAGGGCAAATCAGTCCAAAGGCTAGTTTATTACCTGAGAGAAGTGATCTCTACATCAAAACAAAATTACCCCCATTACCAAAAAATGACATATGGGGTGTATATGGCGGCAAAGAAGATAACGCACTATTTCCAAGAACACCCAATCCGGGTAATATGTGAGGCACCTATCTCAGATATATTGGGTAGCAAAGATGCCAGTGGTCGAGTGGCAAAATGGGCCATAGATCTAGCACCATACACTCCATAATATGACAGGCGAGATGCAATCAAATCTCAAGCTGTAGAGGGTTTCTTCGTGGATTGGATGGAAATGCAATATGAACCACCACTGCCAGACCCGAATTACTATAGAATGCACTTTGACAGATCCAAGACAAATATGGGCATGGGTGTCCGGATAGTACTAACATCACCAAAGAAGTGTTGGAGATATGCCCAAGAGGCAATAATAAAGTGGTTATTGTCATATCTTCATACTTATGATAAATGTTTATATACCATTCTATAATTGTATTTACAAGAAACATTAATACTTGTGTGATTTGTAAACATAAAAGAGTCCCTAGTAAAGCCTCTTGTTAAACTAGCTTGTTGGTTAGTATATGATCATGGTTTCCTGATCATGAACATAGAGATGTTATTAACAACAGGGTCATATCATTAGGAGAATGATGTGATGGACATACTCCTATAGTTAAGCGTAGCATAAAGATCAAGTCATTTAATATAGTTCATTTGCTATAAGCTTTCTGATACATAGTAACCTAATTCCTTCGACCATGAGATCATGTTAATCACCATCACCGGAAGGATGCTTTGATGACATCAAACACCACACCGTAATTGGGTGGCTATAAAGGTGGCATTGAGTGTTTGGAAAGTATGGGTTGAGGCACATGGATCAAGAGTGGGATTTGTCCATCCATATGATAGATAGATATACTCTGGGCCCTCTCGGTGGAATGTCATTCAATTAGCTTGCAAGCATGTGACTGGCTCACAAGGGATCACATATCAAGGGAACGAGAAAAGAGTACTTATCGGTAACGAGGTTGAACTAGGTATGCAGAGATACCAACGATCAAAACCTCGGATAAGTAAACTATCGTGAGACAAAAGGAAATTGGTATCGTATGTAAGTGGTTCATTCGATCGCAAAGTAATCGTAGAAATATGTGGGAGCCATATGAATTTCCAGATTCCTCTATTGGTTATTGATCGGAGAAGTGTCTCGATCATGTCCGCATAATTCACGAACCATAGGGAGACACACTTAAGGATTCGATGTTGTTGAGTAGTTAAGGAATGATGAGTAAGAGACCGAATGTTGTTCAGAGTCTCGGATGGGATCCGGGATATCACAAGGAGATCCGGAATGGTCCGGAGAATAAGATTCATATAAGGAAAGTCCTGTTTCGGAGTTCGGGAATGATTCCGATGTTTTCACCAGGAATGTTCTAGAAGGGTCCGGAAGGTCTGGCACTCCGGAGGGGAAGGGTACATGAATGTGTCATAACAAGTTGGAATGATTGCATCATGTACTAGGTATCATGGCTGGGCAAAATAAAGGGATAAATCAAATCCTAGTTTGAAAAGTCAAACGCCAATTTGAAAGGTCAAAGTTTTGCTTGGTGGAGGGAGAGTAGGAAACCTACTTCGGGAGGAGTTCCTCTCCCTCCACCCGCCGGCCAAGGAGGCCGACTTGGGGGAGGACTCTCCTCCCCTGGCCGGCGCCCTCCCACCTATAAAATGAGGGGCAGGGGTGCCCCTCTAGAACTACACCTTGCCCACCAACACCCAAAACCCTAGCTCCTGGCGCCTCCACACAAGTGCAGCCGCCGCCTAGGGATCTCCCAACTCGCCGAGTTAGGGTTTCCCCAAACTCTAGCCACCGGTTGATCTACCCCCCCTTGGCGCCTCTAAAACGTATATCTCCAAGGCCCTCTCTTATTCCACCATACTTGTTCTGGCTTAAGGCGAAGCCCTGCGAGATCTCCCCTCTACTTCCGGTACCACGCCGTCGTGCTGCCAGAATCGCGAGGAGAGTGCTATAACCTCTGCTGCCTGCTGGAACAAGGGAGAGGAAGGTCTTCATCGAGTACCGAACGTGTGACCGACTGCGGAAGCGCTGCCGGAACGCAGCGCGGGAAGGATCGTCTACGCGATCTTGAGATCGGCAAGTGTACGACTACATCACCCACGAGAATCTTCTCTCGTTAACCGTTTTGGATCTTCGAGGGTTAGTATTCTATCGACTTGTTGCTACAATCTAGTAGATAGATCTTGGCTTGATCATAGATTAGATCTTGATTGTGTGTTCATGCGGTAGAAATTTTTGTTTTCCATGCTACGAACTCCTACAGTGTTATCAGAGCCGTATCTATATGTAGATCTGTTGCACGAGTAGAACACAATGGTCATTGTGGGCGTTGATGCTTTTGTTGTCGATTGCTTCTTGTGTACTTTGCATCTTGCGGGATGGTGGGATGAAGCGGCTCGGGCTAACCTTACATGACATCGTTCATGAGACTTGCTCCACGCTAGACATGCAACTTGTATTGCATAAGTGGCTTTGCGGGTGCCTGTTTCTCCCAACATAGTTAAGATTCAATTTACAACGGGTGATTGACAATACTAGTACCAATGTTGTGGTTCTTGTTCGTAAGTTAGAACGACACTTATGGAAAGCCCCAAACCACGTAAAACATGCAAAGAAAATTAGAGGCGTCTAACTTTGTTTTGCAGGGGTGTGCTGTGATGTGATATGGCCATGATTGTGATTATATATGATGTATGCAATGTTCCTTATTGTAAGTCGGCAACCGGCAGGAGCCATATGGTTGTCTTTTAAATCCGTTAAGTCCTGCGTGACTATTATTCAAGATAGTTGTAATAGTTGATGCTGGTGGAAGACAACCATGAAGCGGCACCATTGACCTTGACGCCACACCGGTGATGATGGAGATCATGTTCGTGCTTGAAGATGGAGATCGAAAGCACAAGAAGAAAGGTCATATCATATCACATATTATGAATTGCATGTGATGTTAATCCTTTTATGCATCTTGTATTGCTTAGTTCACGACGGTAGCATTATAAGATGATCCCTCAAGCACACAATTTCAAGTTTTAAAGTGTTCATCCTTAGTAAGCACTGTTGCTAAAGCTCGTTGTTTCGAAGCACCACGTGATGATCGGGTGTGTTAGATTCTGCGAGTGTATACAACGTGAGCAAGCCAGATTTTCTCATGCGGAAGCTAAGGTTTGATCTTGACGAGCCTAGCATGTACAGACATGGTCTCGGAACACGGATCACCGAAAGGTAAAGCATGAATCATATAGTAGATATGATGAACATGTCGATTGTTCGCCATTGAAACTATATCAACTCTCGTGATGATCGGTTTTGATGTGGTGGATTTGGTTCGTGTGATCACTAAAACAATGTGAGGGATATTGTTTTGAGTGGGAGTTCAACGGCAATATGATTAAAAGTTGAACACTATTTATCATAAATTAAATCAAAGTGAATTTGCATAATTGTTGTAGTCATTGGCATCCGTTTACCACCTTGCGCTTAGTTATAATTGAGATGATAGAACTATAGAATTCTGGTTAGTTACTTTATGAACCGGTATCGTATTGTTTTGAAGTGTTAATCTAAAGTTTAAAAGTCCCATTGCAAACTTTCAGTAAATTTCGATTACTCCGTGAAGTTTAATAGTTGGTATTAAATCAAGAGTAACAATTCCAGTGTTAGTATATGAGTATCATGTTTGTCTCCATAATTCTTGATATTCAAAGGATTGTCTTAATATCAAGGTTATCTAGGATCTGAAAGAGTTATTTCGGAAACCATGATGTGTGGAAGATATTGTGATATCTGAAATGAAGTTTTGGTTGCAACATGATAGACTATAATATGGCAAAGGTCATGTTCTCATATTTGATGAGAATTTGCAAAAGGTTGGAGACACTAGTTGTCCTAATCCACCAAAAGGTTTTGGAGAGCAACATTATACTCGCGATTCATCGTTATAAGCTAAAAGTAGCTTGATCATGGATAATTCCATGATAAGGGTGAATATTTGATGTAGGTAAAATGTTTACTACACCAAGAGATTACTAAAGAAAGGAATTTGAAAGAACACCAAACATTTGATGATGGTGATCTACTTCAAAGTGCAAGTCCAAAGACATTGGTATTTAACTATACATGCTTTGGACTATGTGTCATGTATATGGCTCCACTATTGATGTTGATAGATTCTTTCAAACAGAAAAGGAAATACTGAAAGAGAATCTCATAAATATATGGCAGAAAAGAAAAGACTATAATTGTTCAGCTTAAGTATATAGATGATATACATGTTATGGCTATATTCTTTGCTTATTAAACAATGTGGTTCTTAAGTATTTGATACTGAATTTGTTGGTGTGAATCGTCATACGAAACAGCACAATTCATGAACTACAATGGCCTAAGTAACTAGCAAAAGAATATGTGATGATGTTCATCGAGAACAAATAAAGGGTTATTGTGGTGCTTGTTAAACATCAAAGCTTGCCTTCAAGATTTTTTTATCAGGTATTATGAGAACAAAAGGGTTGTTCTGCCATAATCCATAAAAGATGGATGATTCACAAATCTTGTTGGAGAAATCACATCCATAAAACTAGTGCTAAAAATGTCGAAAGACAAATTGATTGAAAGATCACTTAGGAAGTGACATCGCCGTTTAAATTATATTGGAAAGAAAACATAAAGAAACTCCATGTGGATGGAATTTTGGAGTCCTTTTGATTTTTGATCAAATGACGCTTGTGAAACTTTCCTAGAGATAATTAAAACTTCGTTCATAGGCCAAAAGGGAACGAATGACTAGCTTATTGGAACTTGTACATATTGTTGTACGAAGTCCATTATGTGTAGTCAATAGCGATGGATTTCAACTTCATATGCTTTCTCCGAAAATTTGAGTGAATATATGAATATTTACTTAATAAGGATGAAGTATGAAATATTTGAAAAGTTCAAAGATTTTCAAGATGAAGTGCAAAATCATTGTAACAAGAATATAAATAGTTTATGATAAGATCATAAAGGAAGATATTTGAGTTACGAGTTTAGCATAATACCTAAGATTTGAGGAATCGTTCCGTGTATTTGCATTTCCCGAAACACCATAAGAGTATGGAGCATTCGAGATATGTAATTAAACCTTGTTTGACATGGTAAGATCAAAGGTGTAATTCATAAAACTGTCATTATATTTTAAAGATTAAAAGCTTTAGAGACTACCGTTTTTCCACTGAAAAGAGCTCCATCATAATCCGTTGAATTGACACCATATAAAGTTATGGTTTGGGATAAAACCCAAGTTGTCCTTTCTTAAACATTGGTATGCTATGCATGAGAAAGATGTTTGCAACCAAAGTCGGATGAACCTGTCTTTGTATGTTATTTCGAATAACTGTCAAGTATTCCTCCATAACATCAGAGACAAAAGTGTTTGTCACTTAGAATGTCAAGTTTCTTTGAGAAGGAATTTTTCGTGAAAAGATAAGTGGGAGGACAATAGAACTTTGATAAGGTTAAAAGAACCTTAGCTATATGTGCAAAGTTGCACAGCGCCGAAAAGTGTTCCGGAGGCAGCAACAATGCTCATGGCTCGCGTGCCTCAAAGGTTGTGGTTACGGAGGTCAAAGTTTCTATTGAACCAAGTAGGTCGGGTAAACAATCAAATACCAAGATTTGAGGGTTGAATCATTATTTGAGAATAATGAACGTACTACATGCAAAGAAGCAATAATGGGCCCTAACTCCATAAAATGGCTTGAAGCCATAAAATCCGTGATAGTTCCATACATGAGAAATCAAGTTTTGAACTTGAAGGACCCTCGAGAAAGGTGTAAGACCTTACAGTTGTGTTTGGATATATAAAGAAATAGACATGGGTGTTTCACATCTATGAAATAGTAGACATGTTGGGAAAGAGTTCACAACAATGTTCAAAGGTTGACTATGACAAGATTTGATCTTTCATAGCGATATTTAGTCTAGACGGATTAATGTAGCAACCACTACATATAATTTTGTTATGTGGTAGTTGAATAAACAAAACAAGTTCTTCTAATAGAATTGTTACCTAGGACATGTGCATAACACGGTCCATAGGGTTTTGTTAATTCAAAGGATGCTAAAAGCATATGCAAACTTCAATGGTTGAAGTAAGCATTGCGGAGTTGGAATCTTCACTATGATGAAACTGTTAAAGGAGTTTAAATTCGTCGGAGACGATGAAGATGCTTGCATTTGCAAGAAATTAAGTGGGAGCGCTAAGACATGTTTCTAATATATTATGTGGAAGACATATTTTTGATTGGAAATGATGTATCTTTTATTAACACATGTTAAGAAATTCATCCCGATGAAAGATTTAGGCAAAACCCAAATATTTGGCATCAATATCTATATAGATAGATTGAGACACTAATATGGTTGTGCCGAAAGTACATAGATGATATATTGAATGAGTTCAATATAGAAACTACAAGAAAGGTTCTTGTCGCACAGAAAGGATTGAATGAGTTCAATATTGATGATATATTCAAGTGTATTGACATTTGGTAAGTGAAACAAAGATTCAAGTATAGATTGATACTTGATGTATGAAATCACAAAGAGTATTTATATCAATCATGCTGTGATATGTACAAATCCAGATATGTCCTATGCTCTAAATGTTATGAGCATAGACCAGAATGATTTATAAGATAATCATTGGACGATAGTAAGGATATTCTTATGATCTTTTGGAAGAACTAAGAGTATATTATTTTGTAGAAGTGGCAAATAGGCGGTTAGTTCATTGTAAAAGTACTACATTGATACTAGTTTTGTCACAAAGTACAAATTAAGTTTATCTCAATCTAAACTAAGGGTGGCACAATATGATGGAAAGTGAGTTCCATAATGAATTTGGATGAGTTCCAAAGTTAAGACATTGTGACAGATACTACAACAAAAGGCTAAGTATATGACTGCTGTTATAGCAGCAAAAGAGGGCATTTGTGTCAAGTAGTTTGTTATCAAACTAGGTGTGGTTCACAGCAGGATAGTACTATGAAGATATATTGTACGACAATATTATCAACATGTTTTAACCCCAAAGAACTAAAGGTCTCACCAAAGGACCAGATTTATACAAAGCCATCTCATTAGAGAAAGAGTGATGCGTAGAGACGCAAAGACATGCAATTACACACGGACCTGGAAGTGTCTGATCCGGATATCAGTTGACCACTAGCAATCGTGTACATACAACACCGGAAAGCCATAGGTGTTGAATACACAAAGATTTGAAACTAGATTATTGACTCTAGTGCAAGTGGGAGACTGTTGGAGATATGCCCAAGAGGCAATAATAAAGTGGTTATTATCATATCTTCATACTTATGATAAATGTTTATATACCATGCTATAATTGTATTAACAGGAAACATTAATACTTGTGTGATTTGTAAACATAAAAGAGTCCCTAGTAAAGCCTCTTGTTAAACTAGCTTGTTGGTTAATATGTGATCATGGTTTCCTGATCATGAACATAGAGATGTTATTAACAACAGGGTCATATCATTAGGAGAATGATGTGATGGACATACTCCTATAGTTAAGCGTAGCATAAAGATCAAGTCATTTAATATAATTCATTTGCTATAAGCTTTCTGATACATAGTAACCTAATTCCTTCGACCATGAGATCATGTTAATCACCATCACCGGAAGGATGCTTTGATGACATCAAACACCACACCGTAACTGGGTGGCTATAAAGGTGGCATTGAGTGTTTGGAAAGTATGGGTTGAGGCACATGGATCAAGAGTGGGATTTGTCCATCCATATGACGGATAGATATACTCTGGGCCCTCTCGGTGGAATGTCATCCAATTATCTTGCAATCATGTGACTGGCTCACAAGGGATCACATATCACGGGAACGAGAAAAGAGTACTTATCGGTAACGAGGTTGAACTAGGTATGCAGAGATACCGACGATCAAAACCTCGGATAAGTAAACTATCGTGAGACAAAAGGAAATTGGTATCGTATGTAAGTGGTTCATTAGATCGCAAAGTAATCGTAGAAATATGTGGGAGCCATATGAATTTCCAGATTCCTCTATTGGTTATTGATCGGAGAAGTGTCTCGATCATGTCCGCATAATTCACGAACCGTAGGGAGACACACTTAAGGATTCGATGTTGTTGAGTAGTTATGGAATGATGAGTACGAGACCGAATGTTGTTCGGAGTCTCGGATGGGATCCGGTATATCACGAGGAGATCTGGAATGGTCCGGAGAGTAAGATTCATATAAGGAAAGTCCTGTTTCGGAGTTCGGGAATGATTCCGGTGTTTTCACCAGGAATGTTCTAGAAGGGTCCGGAAGGTCCAGCACTCCGGAGGGTAAGGGTACATGAATGTGTCATAACAAGTTGGAATGATTGCATCATGTACTAGGTATCATGGCTGGGCAAAATAAAGGGATAAATCAAATCCTAGTTTGAAAAGTCAAACGGCAGTGTTGCTTGGTGGAGGGAGAGTAGGAAACCTACTTGGGGAGGAGTTCCTCTCCCTCCACCCGCCGGCCAAGGAGGCCGACTTGGGGGAGGACTCTCCTCCCCTGTCCGGCACCCTCCCACCTATAAAAGGAGGGGCAGGGGTGCCCCTCTAGAACTACACCTTGCCCACCAACACCCAAAACCCTAGCTCCTGGCACCTCCACACAAGTGCAGCCGCCGCCTAGGGATCTCCCAACTTGCCGAGTTAGGGTTTCCCCAAACCCTAGACGCCGGTTGATCCACCCCCCTTGGCGCCTCTAAATTGTAGATCTCCATGGCCCTCTCTTATTCCACCATACTCGTTCCGGCTTAAGGCGAAGCCCTGCGAGATCTCCCCTCTACTTCCGGTACCACGCCGTCGTGCTGCCGGAATCGCGAGGAGAGTGCTACAACCTCCGTTGCCTGCTGGAACAAGGGAGAGGAAGGTCTTCATTGAGTACCGAACGTGTGACCGACTGCGGAAGCGCTGCCGGAATGCAGCGCCGGAAGAATCGTCTACGCGATCTTGAGATCGACAAGTGTACGACTACATCACCCACGAGAATCTGCTATCGTTAACCGCTTTGGATCTTTGAGGGTTAGTATTCTATCGACTCATTGCTACAATCTAGTAGATAGATCTTGGCTTGATCATAGATTAGATCTTGATTATGTGTTCATGCGGTAGATTTTTTTGTTTTCCATGCTACGAACCCCTACAAGAAGGATCAGCTCAAATATGTGTTGCAGATCCACTTCGTTGCATCCAATAATGTAGCCGAGTATGAAGCACTTGTCCATGGGATAAAAGTGGCCAAAGAAATTGGCATCAAAAGTATCATGTGTTTTGGTGACTCGGATTTGGTTATCCAGCAAGTGTCTAGGCATTGGGACACATTGGATATAAACATGGCACAGTATCGTTTTCATGTGCAGCAGATTTCGGGATACTTTGATGGGTGTGAGTTTCATCATATAGCCAGAGAAGAGAACGACGCAGCTGATGTATTATCCCAGTTAGGCTCATCTCGGCAAGAAATCCCACCAGGAGTAGCGTTGGAACATCTTAGAAAACCATCGAGCAAGCCATCACCGGAATCCGAGTCAATTATGCTCATCTCGGCAAGCCAGGAGTCAGACGTGGTGCCAATGGACATTGATACAGGGGCAGGTTCGAGTAACTCGGGGACTATTCCGTCCAACCCATGGGCTGCCGAATCACACTCGGGGACTCCTTAGGTCATGTTGGCAGAACATATGTCGGCTGAGCCAATGGAAATTGATGGAGAAACAGATCCAGCACCGGTGATACCAGCCTGGGCGCAACCAATATTCAACTACTTGAGCGATAGAACTTTTCCTGAGGATGAGATATTGGCAAGACAAACAGAAAGAAGAGCAAAAGCATACATGATAATTAACAAGGAGTTGTACAAAAGGAGTGTGACGAGTGTATTGCAACGTTGCATAAGTCTAGAGAAAGGCCAAGAAATATTGTTGTATATTCATCAAGGAGAATGTGGGCACCATGCCTCGTCAAGAGCATTGGTAGCCAAGGCATTCCGACATGGATTCTACTGGTCAAGTGCGCTGGCAGAGGCGCAAGACCTTGTGAGGAAATGCAACGACTGCAAACGTTACGCATCAAAGTCACAATTACCAGCATTTGGGTTAAAAACTATACCAATCACCTGGCCATTCGCAGTATGGTGCCTGGATATGGTAGGACCGTTCAAACCAGCGAGAGGCGGCCTGACTCATATACTGGTAATGGTGGACAAGTTTACCAAATGGATAGAAGTGAAGCCCATCCAAAAGCTAGATGGAAAAACAGCTGTCACATTCCTAAAAGACATAATTCTGAGATATGGTCACCCGCACAGTGTGATCACGGACAATGGCACGAACTTTTTCGAAGGAGCTTTCGCTCGATTCTGTGGGAAAATCGAATAAGACTTTACGTAGCGCCAGTCGCCCATCTAGAATCAAATGGACAAGTTGAATGAGCTAACGGCTTAGTTCTATCCGGGATAAAACCCCGCCTAATGGAACCACTCCAGAGATCACCTGGTTGTTGGATCAAGGAACTACCCTCAGTGCTGTGGAGCTTAACAACAACTCCAAATCGATCAACAGGCTATGCGTCGTTCTTCGGGGCAGAAGCAGTTTTGCCTGCCGACATAGAACATGACTCGCCAAGAGTAAGGCAATACTCGGAAGCCGGGGTAAAATAGTCACGAGAATATGGAGTGGACTTACTCGAATAAGCAAGAGAATTGGCATTATCCAGATCCACCATATATCAGCAAAATCTCCGACGCTATCATAGCCAGAAAGTTCAACCTCGTGTTTTCCGAGAAGGGGATATGGTGCTCATACTAGTGCAACGCACGGATGGGATACATAAGATATCACCCCCATGGGAAGGACCATTCATTGTAAGCAAAGCATTGCACAATGATTCATATTACCTAATAGATGCTCATGAAGCACAAAAGAACAAGGTGGACAGATCGGGTGATGAGACCAAAAGGCCGTGGAATGTGGCATTGCTACGTCCTTTCTACACTTAGGAGAAGCAGTGTAGGTATCTCTCAAACTCTCATATGTCGGATACTTATGCCGGCTATGTGTTGATAATAAAATGGTATGACTCAAAAAACTGACTCGGGGACTGCCCCTCATGTTTATTCTTGAAAATTTTATGTCGGCTGGCATTGACACTTAAACTTATCTCGGAATAAGTAACGTTTACTTGTATGGAATCAACTCTTCGACTATGCTGTTGTCCGAAAACACGGCTTCATGGCAAGCAAGAGGAAAATATCAACGACGAGTAAACATGAACACCGGATAAGTAAAGGGGGAAACGCGAGTCGGCTCTATGTACGCTTTTAACTAACACATTGCAGGATATATCGGATTGTATGTCAAATGACCCTAGGTTAAGCTGTCTAGTTTCATATCCGCTAACTAAATCCTTAGAACTTTGAGACTCTAATGTCGAACGCCAAAAAAGGTAGACAAGAGCCAAATTCAAGGATAAGGAAAATGGCAAATGAAACTCGGGACTTGCCCTTGGATGATTTGCATTCAAGCAAAATAGAAGTTCAAGCCTTAGCAAGGCACACACCCAAAAATAAGTGTATATTACATCTGCACCCGACATACCGGGGATCTCATTAGAATTAAGTGTTTTTGATATAACCAGCTTAAGAGGCAGCCAGACTCGATGGAGCATTCTTGGGGCTGCAGCTGGGAGCGTCATCTAGAGTGTCGTCCGAGTCAGGTGCATCAGCCGAATCTTTAGGACCATCCGAATCGGTGGCCTCGCTGTAAGCACCATCATCATCAATAGTCTCGACAAGCGGCTTGCCAAGATCGAGGAAGCTGGGCCCATCGCACCAGGCGTGCACCAGAGCATACTCCACCATGGCATAGGCTCATTCTTGGCGCTTCTTGATAAGATCAGGGTTGTGGATCCACTTGCCTTCGGCCCTCATATGCTGGAGGACATCAAGATTGATATCCTCATACCAGGAGAGCACAAAAGCAAGGGCCTTGTCCACTGCGACACGACCGGCCGACTCGAGCCACTAATCCAGCCTTTCTTCAGTGAGAAGCAACTTGGCATCCAAGGGCTCGATGAGAGTGGGCACATCCTCATCTGTCCAGAGCATCCTAAATGCATGGATTGCCGACTTAAGCAAGTCGACGCCGCATGACTTCAGTGTGGTCACACGCTCTGAGAGCGCTACAAGATGCTCGTCGATGGTGATCTCGCCGTCAGCTGGAGCCCCAGATTCAGCTCGCACCTTTTTCATTGCCCTTAAGGCGAACATGTCGGCCTCAGGGAAGTTCTCTGCAAACACGGAGGAACATCAAAAACAATGGAAAAGGGGCAAAGAGTAAGGATAGAAGTATAGTGAAAAGAGTAAGAACTCACTACCGAGAAATGAGTTGATCGGGCCGAGCTTGTTCTGCTAGATCTTAGCCTTGGCTTGAAGAGCTTCCAGGTCTTGATGCGCTGACTGAACTGCTAAGTCAGCCTCCTTGAGCAGTTGGTTAGTCTTTTCAGCACTAGCAGCATGTTGTCCATATTTCTCGGCAAGTTCTTTGCGCAGGCCCTTCAACTCGGGCTGGTGCTTCTTCTCCATATCCGCCATCTGCTGCTTCAGCCAGGTCGCCTCGTCCCGCTCCTTCTGGAGCTCGACTTGGTGCTGAGCTTATTATTCAGAACATGTGACTCGTCAGTAATAGCAAACCATCTAGGATTTACCAAGATAAAAATGGAAAATGAGTGAATACTGAGTAGACATAAGATTTCTAAGGAAAAAGGAATTACTTTCGGTGTCGCTGATTTGTTTATGCTACGCATTTATGGTGGATTGGGCAGAAGCTGTGGAAAGACAACGAGAAAAATTCAAGGAGATGAAACAAAAATAGGTCTGTCGAATAAAAGCAAGCCGAGTAGGAAAAAGTACCTTGGCCATGAGCCTCAGCTTTCAGATCCTGGTGAGCAAGCTCAAGCTTCCGATACTCCAGGATAAGAGCCTGATGCACCTTGGTACGCTCGTTATGTGTGAGCTACACAAAAAGGCCCAGTCAGAAGATCTATGCAAGAGGATGAGCTTACAGTCGAATGAGTTCCTTACTCGGCAGTAACCTCGAGGACTAGGGATCATATATAATATAAAAATACTCAGTACGCAAAAGAGTAAGGAAATTGTATACCTCATTCACATGATTTGCTTTGGCCATCAGGGCGATGGCCTGCTGGGTCATCTCGGAAACAGCCTTAGGGCCCGGTTTCAGCTTCAGGCCACAACTGGAGCTCACTTCTTGTTCGCCGGCTGCATTCCAGGCAATTGCATAACGCTCTGCAGAACCAAGTCCTTGCCCGCTGAGCATCCGAGTTAGGACTTGCCCTTTCTTCAGGGTAGACCCCACCCCGGCACAGGTAGCGGAGGCACTGGTATGCAAGGCACCAGCTCTGGAAACGCTGCCAGACCCGACAACGGCGGATTCGCCCAACTGACCCGCGGGAGCAGGTGTCATTGTTGCTGGTGTGGGCCGAATCTACGAAGCGGAACCTAGGGTGTGAATAAAAGTCATTTGCCTGGAATCTAAGGGCTTGCTAGGAACGGAGCAAGTTTTTCATTGAGCAGTAGGGGGAGTCTTATCTTTAGCCAAAAAGGCAGAAGGAGCAGGTTTGGGACTGGTTGAGGATACAAGAGCTGACTTTGCAGGCTCAACAACTGATGGAGGAATGACGACCGGATCAACTGGCAAGCTGACAACAGGAGGAGCAGACTCAGAGATCTTCTTGGTGGACTCGGCGCCAATATTGCTGGCGCCAAGTCCAAGGTTCTATTCGGAAAGAGAAACTAGAGAGGGATGTCGGATCACCTCAGTCGGGCGCGCCATCGGATCAGTCTCACTCTGAGGCTCACGAGCCTCAGTAGTGGGGGCAGTGACCCGAGCGGGGCTCTGCACGACGGGATCAGAGTGAGGAGGTGACACGGGTCTTGACTAGGAAGAAGCCATACTAGGAGCATCTTGATTGGTGGACATAGCAGCGCTGAATATAAAAACAGAAGTCTATAAGAGAACAGACACTGAATAGAAAAAGAAAATGAAAGGTAACGGGCAGCTGAAGTTACCCGGATATGGTCGGATCACGAGGAGCGCGACGAACGACTCAGCGAGTGGTAGTCTTGCGAGGTTGAGAGGATGTGGCTGCAGGGGGAGTGGCAGGATCGACTCGGCGTTTCTTTGAAGGCTGAGTGCTGGAGGAGACCCCACGTCGTTTATTCGGCTTAGCTGCTGGGAGCTTTCCATACCCGCCTACGGAAAGGGGAGATTCCTCGTGTACCTGGCCAGCTGCATCAGTAAATAAAAAACTCAATGGGAAAAGTCAGAAAGTTAAAGTCAAAGGACAAGTACCTCCAAGACTTCACAGTCCACATCGTCATCATCAGACCAATCTCGCAAAGGATTTCGAGTAAAGGTCTTACCCGGAGCAGGAGCAGCGGCAGCGTGCGATATCAGCATGAAGCACTCCAAGTCATACTCGACCTCGTCAACATCAGAACAATCATCGAAATAAGCGCTAGGAGGGACGGTGTTGTCATCAACCTGGTGAACGAGATTCTGCAAAAGACAAAAAGAATGAAATCAATAAAGAAATAGAACAATGAGTAAACGCAAGGAAAGCTATGTCGGCAGCGATGCAACGACTCAGATGCTTACCCACGAGACAGGCCTATCTCGGCTAAAAGGGGGCAGCACCAGGCCCAGTTTTGCGCTAAGTTCAGCTTGAATATCGAGCTGATTCGGCGGGCCACTGAATCATTGGTGAGCTCCAGAGTGGAATGCAGAGTAGGATCTCGTGTGCCGCTCATCAAGCACATATTGTGGCTTCTGGCCTGGATGGGGCTGACTCGGCGTGCGATGAAGGCACACATGAGGTCTTCCTCAGTTAAGTGGAAGTTCTCCTCCGAATCAAGTAGCCTCTCGATGATCCCATGAGCCTCATTCATAGCCGGATTCTTATTGCGTGGGTCAAGCTTCCATAGCTCCTTGCTGGGAACCTCATCCTTGAAGGGAGGAAGCCGTATGTAGTCATTGTACCCGCTATTCTTGACATAGAAAAATGTTATATGCCACTTCTTACAAGAGTCAATGACGGTGACCCGGGGATAGACAGAATCCCTCATGTGTGTGATGCTAGCAGCTCCACACCTGGTGGGCCTCTTCTCAGCATGAGGAACGTTGGGATCAGGCACAACCTGGATCCGGAAATTAAAATACTTGGCCCAAAGAAGAACAGTGGGCCAAATACCAAGATAGCCCTCGTAGGCAGAGATGAAACAAGAAGGAGAGCCAATGGCATTGGCAGGCAGATGATGAGTTTGCATTTGGAAGGTGGAGAGAAAAGACATGAAGAAATTGCTAACTGTAAGAGCGAAGCCACGTTCAAGTGTGAGAGAAAAACCACCCTCTCGTTGGGCTCAGGCTTGGGAACAATCTCACCTAGGGGGAGGCGACCATCAACTTCGAGCGGAATGCGACTGGTGGAGCGCAGCCACTCAAGTTCCTCCACCGTGACCTCAGATCCCTCCCAACCACCACGCTCGCCGGCGGCCTCATGCTCCTCCACCTCCTCACCGGCGTCGCGGGCGTCCATAATTTCGTGTGATTCCGGCTCTTCCGCTGTTGGAAGAGGCCTGCAGACGCAAGGACCCGTCGGAGAATCAAAAGGAGAAGAAGAGAATCGCTGGAGTGGAGCGACAGGAGAGAGGAACAGCAAGGGGGCGGTTTAGGATTGGGAGGCGCAAGGAAGAAGAAGAAGTCAAGGGGGAAACTGAACAGGCAAAGGCAGTTAAGTTCCCCGCACCCCTACTTAAAAAGAGTAAAAAACCGGCATGGGATCCCTTTGCGTCATGTGGCCACTATGTTGTCGTGTATTTGGCCGAGTAAGCGCATCAGCGAGCGCCACGTGTAGGCGATACACGGAAAATCTAGAGCCACGTCACGCTGCGCAGGACACGAGGCGCTGAGCGATGGGACTGCCATAGTGACAGGGAGTTACTGCGTCGCCGTCACTGTGCAGTCAGGATTTGAGACGAAATTTGAGGCAAGCAATCATGATTATAGCCTGTCAGTGACTAGGGCAGCCCAGAATGACTCGGCAACGTCGAAAGTGACTCGGCACGAGGCAAAAACGACCCGGAAAGTCAAAGATGAAGACTTGAAAGGGGCTAGATAGACTCGGCAAAGATCGAGGTTACGCCAAACAGTGCGCCCTAAGCAGTAAAAACTGAGAGAAAGAGAAGTTCCAAGTACATTAAAGGAACCTGGAGACGCCTAACAGCAAAAACTGCTAGGCCTCACCAGCTTCAGGGACTAATGTCAGGGGGATAACCCCCACTAGGGTCATAAGGGGTAAAACATTGCCCAGCTTGGTGTATGCTGAGTCAAAGAAACCTCTGGCCAGGTATCAGCGATCGGGTACGAAGTCTAGGCGTGGCCGACATAGAAACTATGTTGGCCCGCGCAGGACAAACTTGTTTACCTTGAAGGAGACAACGAGCCGGGACTCGCGAGGGAAGGCCGAGTCAGAAAAGACGCATGGCAACTACTTTACGAGTGAGATTCAGGAGGGACCATGGTAAAGCATGGTCAAAAGAGAAGGGCGACGCCTGATACGTCCAAAACGTATCTACTTTCCCAAACACTTTTTCTATTGTTTCTCCTCTAAACTTGTGTGATTTGGATACAACTAACATGGACCGACGCTGTTTTCAGCAGAATTACCTTGGTGTCTTGTTTTTGTGCAGAAAATCAACTATCAGGAAATATCCCAGAAAATATGCCAAAAATTATATTTCACCAGAAGACCCATAGAGCCAGAAGAAGAGATGGGGAAGGGGCCTAGGGGGCCCACACCCCTGCCAGGCACGGGCCCACCTCTGGTAGCGCCTAGGGGGTGCAGCCACCCCAGGCACCCCCTCGGCCTCCCTCTATGCCTATAAGTTGCCTCTCGACCTAAAAACCAGGGGGTTCGATAGTTTTCCAGAAAAAGTTCCGCTCCGCCGCCGCCACCAGAAACCAAGATTCGGATCCAGAAACTCCGTTCTGGCACCCTGTCGGGACGGGGAATTTGGAGAGGATCATCGCCATCGTCATCACCAACGCATCTCCATCAACCATCGATGTTTCCCTCATCCATGAGTGAGTAATCCCCCCACTGTAGGCTTGGGGATGGTAGGGATTTGATGAGTCCTATCATGTAATCGAATAAGATCTGTTAGGGCATAATGCCTAGTATCTCTATTAGTGCTATTTGACTTTGTTGCAACTTTTTGTGCTTAATGCTTGTCACTAGGGACCGAGTGCCATGATCTCAGATCTGAACTTATTATTGAATCATTATGATAGTATTGTTTGTGGTCTTATCTGCAAGTTGTGTACACATATTATTGTTCGGATCCAAAGGCCCCAAAGTGACAATAATTGGGACAACCGGAGGGGATGGCTATGGTGTGAAGATCACATGTGTTCATGGAGTGTTAATGTTTTGCTCCGGTGCTCTATTAAAAGGAGCACCTTAATTGCCAGTAGTTCCCTAGAGGCCCCGCTGCCACGGGTTGGCTGGACAGAAGATGTTGTGCAAGTTCTCATTGCGAGCACGTATGACTATATTTGGAGCACATGCCTAGGATTGTTTAGTACTTGGATGCTTATTATTATTTATCTGCAATGCCCTAGATCTTGAAGTTACATGTTTAGACTTGTCCATGCAACGCTCGTCCATCCATCCCTATTCCTACCGCACTCGAATCCCACTGTTACCGTTACTGTTACTATTGCTCCTGTATCACTGTTGTTGTTGCTTTGCTATTGCTACTAAAAATTGTTGCTACTGATAAACTTCTATGATCAAGAACTATTTACAGGTGCAGCTGAATTGACAACTCAGTTGTTAAGGCTTTCAAGTATTCTTTGGCTCCCCTTGTGTCGAATCAATAAATTGGGTAATACTACCCGCGAAGACTGATGTGATCCCCTACACTTATGGGTCATCAAGACTATTTTCTGGCGCCATTGCCGGGGAGCATAGCTTTATTTGTATGTTCACTTGGATCTATTATTGTTTACTGCTTCTCCTTTCATCATGGGGAAGCCTCGTGATTGAAAGTTTCCTATTTTACCATCCACTACAAGAAGAGGTACAGTCCTAAACACCTATGTTGCTCTTGATTCACCGTCTGATATAAGTAAGCTTGTCACACCACCACCACATACCTCATGCTACACACACTGCTACTACTGATGAGTCTGAAACTGCTTTTGATGCTCATGATGTTACTTCTACTGTGCTTGATGCGAGTGGTTCATTAGGTCCTTTCCTAGATGCTACTATGGCTAGTCTAGGAAATACCGAAACTCCTAGTGAAGACACTGTTACACCTATTAGCTCAGCTGAGTCTAGAGAGAGTTATGGTATCAATGATGGTTACATTGAGTTCACTGATGAATTTGTTGAAGAGTTCACTGATATTAATGATGGTTACTAGTGTTGTTAAGAGTCTCCTTGCTAGACGCACCATTATTCCTAAGTTGTCCTCTGATCCTAAGTTTGCCACCTCTCACATAGATATTAAAGATAAGGATTATGATTTCTCTCTTGATTTATCCTATTTAGATATTGTTGAGAAAGAACCTTTCTGTGGGACTGAAAATGAGAGTGATGTGGCTCATATGAATGAGCTTTCTACTATGAGTGCTTTATTCTCTGATGATTTTAAGATGCGTAAGTACTTTCTTACTAAGATCTTCCCTTTTTCACTAAAAGGAGAAGCTAGGGCTTGGTTTAATAGATTACCTCCTGGTTCCATTGATAGCCCTGATTGCTTGATTGCTTCTTTCTTCTAGAAATATTTTCCTCCCAGTGCTAGACATGCTGCTTCACAGAGACTTTTTGATTTTAAACAGGGAGAAGAAGCGAAATTGCTTGAGTCATCGACAAGGTTCTGTGCCTTGATTCATGCACATCATGGATGTCCATTAGCTAAAAATGAGCTTCTTGATATTTATTATAATGGACTAACTGATGATTCTAGGACCTACCTAGATAGCTTTGCTGATTGTGTTTTCAAGAAAAGAACTCCTACAGATGCTGAAGAATTAATGGCTAAGATAAGCAAGAATTATGATGATTGGACTTCAACTGAGCTAAATACACCTGAGCCTATTACTCCTGAACCAGTTGTGCCTGAACCAGTTCCAACACCAACACCAAAGAAGAGGGGAGTTATTGCATTAAATGATGAAGTGATGAAGGAAGCTAAGAAATGTCTAAGGGAGAAAGGTATTAGAGCTGAAGATGTGAAGAATCTACCTCCTATAGAAGAATTATGTAAGCCAATTCCCCACTCATCCACTATTGAGGTACACTCTCTCGACTTTAATGAAGGTGATATTCCTTATGGTAAGCCTCCTGATCAATGCTTATAGGAACTTAACACATTTATCGTTAAACAAGGTAATTTTAATAAACAAGTTCAGAATCATTTATTGGAAAACTCTAGAGCTATCCATGAGTTGAAAGATATTGTGTAAATAACTTCTAATGATATTAAAATTCTTTGTAAACACTTTCAAATGGTTCAAACCCAACTCGATCAACTTGCTAAGGTACAAAAAGATATGCTATTTAATGCCTCAGGAGATAAACATGCTTATGGAATTATAACTAGGAGTGGTATAGCTACTCAAGATCATTTAAATCCTAAAGGACACCCTAAAGGAATTGATCAGGATTCTCAACAAGGTGAGAATAGTGGTAGTCCTCGTAAGAGAAAGAAAAATAAACACAAGGTAGTTGAGGAACTGCTTGAACCTGTTGTGGATCCTAATAGTATATCTGTCTCTGATGCTGAAACTGAGAGTGGTAATGATAAAATGAGTCTTCTCATAAGGAGGAAGGTGAGGAAGAACCTGAGAAGCACACTAAGAACACTAGGTACACTAAGGAAGATTTTATTGCTAATAAACATGGTAAAGGGAGAGAACCTTGGGCACAGAAACCTATGCCTTTTCCAGGTAAGAAACACAAGTCAAAGGAGGAAGAACAATACAACAAGTTTTGTGAGTGGATGAAACCTTTATTTTTACAAATTACTTTGACTGATGCTATTAAATTGCCTCCTTATTCAAAGTATATGAAGGATATTGTCTCTAATAAAAGGAAGATTCCTAATGAGGAGATTTTGATCTAGGTATACCAACTATTCCTTGCTCTATTAAGAATAATTATGTTAGAACCGCTTTATGTGATTTGGGAGCTCGAGTTAGTGTTATGCCTTTTTCTCTCTACAAGAGACTCCAGCAGGAAAGGTTGATACCAACTAATATATCATTGCAAATGGATGATAAGTCAACTAATATTCCTGTTGGTATATGTGAGGATGTTCTTGTTCAAGTGGCTCATAATTTCTTGGTTTTGACTGATTTTGTTGTGCTTGAAATGCCTGAAGATGATAATATGTCTATTATTTTTGGAACACCTTTTCTTAATACTGCAGGTGCTGTTATTAATTGCAATCAAGGAAAACTAACATTCAATATTAATGACAAAGAGCATACTGTATATTTCCCCAAGAAGGTTGCTAAGAGCTATTGCCTGAATTCCATTGAAAATATTGAGAGCATCAAGGTTGGAGAAATATATTGTCCCATTCCACAGTAAAATTTTGAAACTATTATGATTGGGACCATTGCTATCAAGTATGAGGCAACATAATCACCTTGTGGAATGCAAAGTTTTGTTTCATATAAGATTGTTTTGGTAACAAGACTTGATCAACCTTGTTAACAAAAGGATTTTAATAAACAAAATAATGTTTTCACTGTGGTTATACTTGCTTTCTTTTACTTTTCTCCTACCTAGTCTTTGCTTTTAGCTTTAGTTTTGCTAGTTGTTTGCTTGTTAGTTTGTCTTAGAGCTCCTGCAGTTTGGCTTTTGGGTTTGCTTTTGCTTCTTCTGAAAAAACTATTTCTGCGAGAAAATCAATTTTCATACCCTGAAAATTGGCCAAAAATAAAGTTTTCCGAAAAATCCCAAAAAAATCAAAATAAATTTTTCCTCAAAAAAAGGGACAGAGGACACCTGAAGTGACCCAGGGGGGGCACCTGTGGGTGGTGCCTAGGGGGGGTCTGGCCCACCTGGGCCCCTTCAAGGTGCCCCCTCACATCCATCTTCTTTCTCTCTCCCAAAAAACACCAGAAAACTTGCTCAATCTTGAGTTCTTGCTGTTCTTGCTAGCGATTTTCGATCTCCTTGCTCATCCCATCTTTGCTGCTGATTTTTGGAGAGATTGCTCCTTGGTATGTGCCTCCTCCACTTGTCCAATTAGATTTGTGATTGGTAGATTGCATCTTGAGTATTTTGCTGCTATAGGTGTCAGGTTGTGTGAGCTTGCATGCTTGTTATATGCTTAGATACTTCATTTTGATGCATGTGTAGCCCTCTAGCAAGTTCCTATAGTAGTTGCTCATCATTTATCAACTTAGAAATCACTTGGTTTGATGCTTGTCTAAAATTTTAGAAAGGAGAGGTCATGTACCACCACACATTTGGTGAAATATTTTAGGGTGATGCACCTAGAAGGGCAAGGCTTCCAAGATCATCCACCAGTGTCAGGCCCTCATACAATGAGGATCTCATCATTCCGCGATTTGGTGACGAGGGAGATGTGGGGATGCGCATCCCTCCGCCTTTCCTTGCCAAACCTTCTTGCGGGCTGCTGGGATTCTTGATGATTTTATGACCTTGGTTCAGAGGGCTGGTCTAACAAGTCTTATGCAGGATGAGAGCGTGCAATATGCTACGCTCACTAAAACATTTGTGGAGAGCTTCTCCTTCACTAACAGCTTGTTCCATCCAGATGTTTCTTTCAAAGTTTATGGCAGGTCTTACCATATGACATTGAAGAAATTTTGTGAAGCTCTAGGACTTGGTAAATCTGGGTCAGCAAAGAAGATTCCAGCTAAACCCGCTTATTTTTTGGAGCTCTATCATGGAATAATCAATGATGATAACCGTAGAGCTCAACGGGGAAAGATAAGAAACATTCAGCTTCCAGCCATCAGGTACTTCGCTTACTATCTTGCCACTAGTGTTCTTGGTAGGGAGAACACTACTAATATTTCCAGTTATCATTTGGCTTTCTTAGCTGTTGCGCTCAACAATGAAACCAAGTACAATCTTGGTTCTCTTATTGCTCGTCGCTTAACTTCTAAGGGACCCATTTATGGAGGAATTATTGCTACACGTGTTGCTGCTGCCTTGGACATTGTTGTTGATCCAAATGATACGGTCTTGGCTCCTGAGAGGCTTGATCTTGCTACCATGAAGGCGCATCACTTTGTCACCACTAGCTCTACCCTTAAGAACTTGGTTTATAGAATGTTGTTTATTGACGGGGAAGAGAGAGAGAGATCCCTCTTCCCCAAACCACTTTGTTCAGTATTTCTCAGGGACCTTCGTCACGCTCCAAGGAGGATATGGATGAGATGTTGTGCTATCTTACCTTCCATGGGAACTATCAGGAGGAAGCGCCCTCTTACGACCCCACTATACACTACACAGGGGAGTCCTCGAGCTCGTACCAGGACAAGGGAGCCTCCTCGTCGTACTACGGAGGTGCACCTACTTGGGCACGATGGGATTGAGCCCCACTTAGGCCAAAAGCCTAAGCTTGGGGGAGGTATACCGACATCACACTCATTTATATATCATGTTCGGTCGGTTCTTTGTATATCCATTGTTTCGCTTTCTTTTTGGTTCTTGTTGCTTCTTTCTCAAAAACACAAAAATACCAAAAATATTTTCATTGTTTCTCTTGGTTTGTTTCTTTGTTCCTTTGCTTTGGTTTGCCTTAAAAGAAAAATCCAAACAGATTTTGCTTTCTTTGGTTTGCTTTTTCTTTGGTTGGTTTTTCTTAGTTTGCTTGTTTCTAAAAAATCGAAAACACCAAAAATATTTGTTGTTCCTCTTTGGTTTTGTGAGTTCTTTGCAGGGTCCAGCCGTCTTTAGTGGATCTTGGTTTCATGTTATTATTCAAGTCACACAAGTAAAGGGCAATAATGAAGATTAAGACAACTTGAGGAGTGGTAAGAGGCTGGTAACAAACTCTATTTTGTTTTCATTTTTGTACATATACTCATCATTGTGAGCATGCTTAGTCTATTCATTGTAAGGAGTGTGTTATTAATAGATTCTTAGTAGTTCTTGCTTGTCTATGATTAGCTACAGCTTGCTAATAGTTTGTAGCATGTTATATGAATGTTTGCTTGCATTGTTCTATTCATATTTTGGTATGATATTGTGGTATCCTCCTATGAAAGTTTCATCTGAATCGACTTGGCACATGCTCATGCATGCATATGACTAAACAATAGTCTGTAAGCCTTGATGATTTATTTTGCCTCGGAGTTCTAGTATCACTTTCATGACATAATTAGTCATGTTTTGTTGCAAGCATGGTTATGACAATTATTGCTCTCTCATTTGTCGCTCCCTCTCTTTTGCTAGCCTTCACTTGCACTGATGTACCACCCCGGATAAACCCTAATTATATTAATGCTTGTTGTTTCTATTTTTCATCATCATGACATCATCATCTTGCATACCTTGTCTCTAAACTATTTTAGTAAAACCCTATATTATTTTCTACTTTACATATCCTCTTCTTATTCAAATTATATCCCTTGTTATTTAAATCATGTAAAATATTTACCAAAATGATTTTTAAACAAAAGAACATAAAACTAAAAATATTTTAAATATAAATAAATAAAACCTATACCTAAACCGGCCAGGCCCAAAGGCCCAACCGGTTTGACCAAACCCTAATTCCCCAAAACCAAACCCTAATTCCATCACCCCCTCACCCCGCCGCCACACTCCCTCTCTCCACCCATACCCAGCACTCATCTGGTCAAAACCACCACCCACCTCTCTGTGCTCTCTCGCATCCCACCCCTTCCCCTGGCCCCACCTCCCACGATCGATCCCTGCCCGCTCCTGGCCCCACCTCGACTCTCGACCCGCTCGCTCGCGTTAACCCGCTCCTCTCCCACACCTCTCTCTCCCTGACCCCCTCCTTCCTCCCAATCGACAACCACCGTCGCCGCCTCCTCTCACGAGCCCTGGCTCGAGATCCTCCCTGCCGTCCTACACTTTCCCCCTCTGCCAGCCACCTCAACCACTTTTCTCCAACGCCGCCCGGAGGCCACGACCCTCCTCCCCGCCTCCGGCAGCAGGTCTCGCGGCCACACGTCGTCGACCCCAGCCGCTGCCGCGTCCCCGCCTCCGACCACCGGGCCAGCGGCCTCCGCTTAGCCAGCCTCCCTCTGTGCCATTCCCCCCGGCATGGCTCCCTGAAGGCGACCACGCTAGTGCTCTGCGTCCGCCCCAGCGTTCCTTCCGTCTGGCCGCCGTTGCACGTCGTGAGCCCCGCTGGCCGCAGCTTCCGCCGTCGCCTCGGCTGCCCTCTGCAACCCCGCAGCGCTGCCGCTTGCATGCTTGCTGCGAGCCTTGCCCCTGCGTTGCCTCTGTCCAGCACTGCGCGCCCAGTTTAGCCCCGTTGATGCAACCAAAGTGCCTGAACTGCTGTTGGGTAATTGTTGTTGCTATTGCAGGGTTGGCTATTTGTCTAGCTTTTGGAGCCTCACGATGTACCTGATCGGTTCTTATCCAGTGTACTGCTGCTCAGGTCCTCCATGAAGAAGATCTGGTTTAGTTAAAGCCCAGTCCAGATAAAACCAAGGCGACACTAGATGATTGTATGGTACCTATAAGATCTACCACTCGGACGAGACACGAACACGGAGAAGTCCCGAACGCCAAGATCGCCCACACGGAGACCGATCCATCGGAACGCCAAGTGCTCCTTCCTGGAGACCGAAGTCCCGAAGGCTGATCTCGTCGACCCCCGAAGACCGATCCCGGCGTCCGAGACCCCGAGACCGAACCCTTGAACCCCAAAATCACCAAGTTCCTCAAGTGTGACCCCTTTCCGAGACCCTTATATTTTATAATATATAAATATACTTGTTGCATATCAATTGTCATGCTTGCATACATATTTGTGGTTGTTTGGGGGGATTATGCCGATTCACCTCATAATTAAATATGGAGCCTATATGCGGGCGAATCTAGTCTAATATTGGATCCATTTAAATTTGTGTAGCGAACCGGTGATATAATTTTGCCTTGTTAAGACAAAATTTAAATTACGGGGCATCTAAACAACATGAACCGTCTAATTAATTGTCAGGGCCCCGGTTTCGCTTAATATGGCCTAGTTGCATCGCATCTTTGCCATGTCATACATCATGCATGCATCATGCTCGATCTTTCGCCGTAGTATTAAATATGCATCTGGTGTTTCTTCTAGTGCTTTGCTTCTTCACGGATTAGGCCGATGAGTTGATGCGAGTGTCGACCCGATCTTCGGATGAATCTTCAACAATGTTTTCCAGGCAAACATTCTCCCCCGTTCTACCTATTTTACATTTCTAGTCTTTATTTCCTCCTGCTGATCTATTGCTATATGTGTTGTGATGCTATAGATTCCGTACCCCGTTGTACTTCCATGCAGCCCTTATATTGCCATGAACACATCCTATTACCTGTTGTTTGGTAGGTAGTCGGCCTTGCGAGTCGTAGTTGCTTGCGCAGGGGATGTGTCACGTCGTTGCTCTTCCACAGTTGTTGGAGTAATGTCGCATGTTTAATGTTGGAGATGATCATGGCTTTAATTACCGTTTAACAACTAAAATTGAAGTAGGTACATAATGCAGAGGCACGGGTGGGAAATAGATGTTATTTGGTTTTTAACTGTCCACTTATGTCCCATAGGACCCCAAGTACTTGATACCTGTTCTTTGAATATTCGCATTGTCCGCATGTGGGACCATGAATCCCCCTAACCCTAGCTTGAGTCATATTTAATTCCTTGGGGCCACAAAGTAATTTGGGGTTTTATTACTATCCTGTACTTATGCCATGCTTTACTGCTTTATTACGATTGTGCGTGGAGTGCCTGTACTATTTAGGAACAAATGTGGAATTTTTTCGCGGTATCGACAAGCCCAGCCACACTTTCGGGTTCCCAGTCGTTTACAGCCATTGGCACAAACCTCTGGGTCCGTCTCGGAGCCGGCCAACTTCGTCGCGGGTAGCTTGGTGGGGTGGCCCCCTGAAATCAAATATGAATCTTGCGAATGTTCTGTCGTGATGCCTCGTTGGGTTTTTATTTGGTTCTTTCCGAGGTTGATCGTGCGTGTGTTGCTATTTGTGCCCCCTGCAGGGTAAAACTTTCTGAAAGCCGTGTCCGCGGTTATGGACGACTTGGAGCACAGTATCTCGATCATAGACAACTATAAATAAAGTAGTGCTATAAATTTGACTTTATAATGACTAGTAATCAGCTTCACTACAACGGAATGGCTAAATAAAAGTACCAACAACTGCTGGTTTTGGGATGCCTCATGCTATATGTATCTGATTAGTAAGTATTGCAACTACAACAGAATGGTTAACTAAAACTGCCCACGGTTTATAATATCAGGATGACTCATGCTATCTATATTGACTAGTAATTGCTACAACTATAATGGAATGAATAAAACTACCAACTGTGTGAGTTCCTTGGTTGACTTCCTTGTTTGGTCTCGAGGGGGAAATACTGTTGGAGATATGCCCAAGAGGCAATAATAAAGTGGGTTATTATCATATCTTCATACTTATGATAAATGTTTACATACCATGCTATAATTGTATTAACCGGAAACATTAATACTTGTGTGATTTGTAAACTAAAATAAGAGTCCCTAGTATAGCCTCTTGTTAAACTAGCTTGTTGGTTAATATATGATCATGGTTTCCTGATCATGAACATAGAGATGTTATTAACAACAGGATCATATCATTAGGAGAATGATGTGATGGACATACTCCTATAGATAAGCGTAGCATAAAGATCAAGTCATTTCAATAGTTCAATTGCTATATGCTTTCTGATACATAGTAACCTAATTCCTTCGACCATGAGATCATGCATATCACCTTTGCCGGATGGATGCTTTGATGACATCAAACACCACACCGTAACTGGGTGGCTATAAAGGTGGCATTGAGTGTTCGGAAAGTATTGGTTGAGACACATGGATCAAGAGTGGGATTTGTCCATCCATATGACGGATAGATATACTCTGGGCCCTCTCGGTGTAATGTCATCCAATTAGCTTGCAAGCATGTGACTGGCTCACAAGGGATCACATATCACGGGAACGAGAAAAGAGTACTTATCGGAAACGAGGTTGAACTAGGTATGCAGAGATACCGACGATCATGACCTCGGATAAGTAAAATATCGTGAGACAAAGGGAAATTGGTATCGTATGTAAGTGGTTCATTCGATCGCAAAGTAATCGTAGAAATATGTGGGAGCCATATGAATTTCCAGATTCCTCTATTTGTTATTGTTCGGAGAAGTGTCTCGATCATGTCCGCATAATTCACGAACCGTAGGGAGACACACTTAAGGATTTGACGTTGTTTGAGTAGTTATGGTATTATGAGAAAGAGACCGAATGTTGTTCGGAGTCTCGGATGGGATCCGGGATATCACGAGGTGATCCGTAATGGTCCGGAGAATAAGATTCATATAAGGAAAGTCCCGTTTCGGAGTTGCGGAATGATTCCGGTGTTTTCATCGGGAATGTTCTAGAAGGTTCCGGAATGTCCGGCACTCCGGGGGGAGGGGTACATGAATGTGTCATTACATATTGGAATGATTGCATCATGTACTAAGTGTTCTTGCTGTCCCAAATAAAGGATTAAATTGAATCCTAAAACAGAAAAGTCAAATGTCCAGTTTGAAAGTCAAACGGCTAAAACAAGAAACTGTGGGAAACAAGCAAGAGGAGTTGGAAACCAACTTGGAGGAGGAGTTCCTCTCCTCCAAGCCGGCGGCCAGCCCTAGGCCGAGTTGGGGAGGGACTCCCTCCCTCCCCTGGCGCGCCAAGACCCTCCACCCATAAAAGGAGGGGCAGGGCTCCCCTCCTAGACACACAAGTTCCTACCTCTAAATCTCCGGTTTAGAGCCGTTTTGGTTTAGAGCTTCTAATTGCTTTAGCCAGCGGTTTAGAGCCTTCTAATTGGTTTAGAGCCTTCTAATTGGTGTGTCTAATTACTAGACCACTAATAGCCTCTCTCATAAGCTCCACCATACTCGCACCGGCTTAAGGCGAAGCCCTGCGGGATTTCCCCTCTACTTCCGGTACCACGCCGTTGTGCTGCCGGAATCGCGAGGAGAGTGCTACAACCTCCGCTGCCTGCTGGAACAAGGGAGAGGAAGGTCTTCGTCGAGTACCGAACGTGTGACCGACTGCGGGAGCGCTGCCAGAACGTGGCGCCGGAAGGATCGTCTACGCGATCTTGAGATCGGAAGTGTACGACTACATCATCCACGAGAATCTGCTCTCGTTAACCGCTTTGGAATCTTCGAGGGTAAGTTATTCCATCGACTCGTTGCTACAATCTAGTAGATAGATCTTGGCTTGTTTGTTTGTATGCGATAGAAAATTTTTGTTTTCCATGCTACGAACCCCTACAAATACCAGGATGGGTATGCTTGGTGATAGTTTCAGGTTGGATCCGAATAGGTCTTTCTTATCCCTATCTGATAGTCGCTCATTGTATTGAGTCTCTATAGGTTGTTTAGTGCATGTTGTGCTGCCGCTTCAGTCCACCATACCTATGTAGGCGAGGACCGCCGAATTTTAGTCTCGCTGTGTACTGGCCTCAGTACTGACGCTCTCTTTTTCCTTTGCCCTTTGTCGGCACCCCTTTTGTTTAAGCAGGTTTTGAGATCGACGTCGTTAGCAGGGTTACCCTTCCGGCTTGGCCTGGGCAGGGTTATGGACGCCATTGGTTATTCTTCAGGGCTCTTAGCTCAATTTGCATCTTGTCCATACTCGGACGTTGTATCACTTTAAAGGTGATTTGGATCTTTGTATTGTATATCTGTATTCTTGACTCTTTCAGTCATTATTGTATATATCTGTTCGGTGGGTTCCATCGTGGACGATTGTGTAACGGTATTACTTCGTTTTTCACCCGCACGAAAGTGCCTGGTGGGCACCTTTGAATCGTTTCTATGTGGGTTTGGCGGGAATCGCTGAAACTTGCATAGGGTCGATTCTGAGGGTGTTACAACTAAGTATGAGCTCTACCTGTGCTTTCAACTCCCCAAAACCAATATTGCCAATTGTGTCCACCATACCTACCTATTAGCATCATTTGCTATTCCAGTGCATATTCTATATGCCTTGTTTTCTTCCAAATAAAATGTGTGTCTGTTTGAGAAAGTTAGTAAAGCTCTCACGAACTTGATGGCACACTTTATTCGTTGCACTTAATAATCCTGAACCATTGTGACTTGTCCATGAAAGTTATATGCTTGCAAATTATATGATGGGAGTTAGCAGAACCATGTTGTCACGGGGAACGCTTTCAACACTTTTTGGATATCCTATCAAGTTGATACTTTGGTCTTTTGTTTACGGATGTCGACGATGTGAAATAAAAAGGGGAGCTTGTGAGTTCATGGAGTCTAAACATTATCTTAGAGAAACGCCTGGGCCGCTAGCCTAAGCCATGCCTAATCATGGTGGAAACTTGCAGCATCACCAAAATGAGTATTTATGAAGCATCTTCAATAAAAAGCTATGCACATAGTAAATAAAAAGATCGCTGAGATGCTCATTGTATGCTTGCCTTGTCATTTTGATCACGGGATAGCTCCTGTATCATATGCAAGGGGTACCCCGTTGGCGGTTCTCTATGATATGCATGTATTTACAATGACAAGAACTTACAGGTAACCAAAGTTGAGTAGCATGCGGAGCGGCCCTCGTACTCAAGGGACTTGGGATTTCCAGTTTATGGTATGTCAAGCATATAACTCATACTGGACCTCACTTTCACCTTAACCACATAAAGATGCCTATGATAGGGGCAATGAGAGCTCAAAGCTAGTGAGTACCTTCCTTTCAGCATTTGGAAGCCTTTCAAACTTTTTAAAACCTTTTCACAACCTTGTTGAGTCACCACTTATTCTATGAGCACCTTCTTGAGAGCATAGTTCTCATTCTTGTGTTTGTTCAAAAACTTGGTTCATTGTGTCATGACTTTGATGCTTGTATCTCTGATATCTTTACTTCTAGTATTCACTTGAACTTTAGAGGTGCCTTGGCATTTATATTGTGCTCTATAAACAAAGGAAAGCGAGATACCACTCTATCATACCTTACTATGAGCATTACAATGTTGCTTATGTTTATGTTTCATGTTTCTTATTATAATTGAGTTGGTTTCTCTTTATAGCTTGCAATGACTATTGAGTAGACTTAGTTGCATACTTCTTATTATAAATGGTTTAAGCATCTACTCATGTGCTGAGAATATATACATCATATGAAGCAAATGTGTTTGTGAAAGTTCTTTTATCGCACTCAGTTTTCAACTGAATTGCTTGAGGACAAGAAATAAGCTAAGCTTGGGGGGAGTTGATACGTCCAAAACGTATCTACTTTCCCAAACACTTTTGCTATTGTTTCCCCTCTAAACTTGTGTGATTTGGATAAAACTAACACGGACTGACGTTGTTTTCAGCAGAATTACCTTGGTGTCTTGTTTTTGTGCAGAAAATCAACTATCGGGAAAAATCCCGGAAAATATGCCAAAAATTATATTTCACCAGAAGACCCATGGATCCAGAAGACGAGACGAAGAAGGGGCCTGGGGGCCCACACCCCTACCAGGCGCGGGCCCACCTCTAGCCACGCCTAGGGGGTGCAGCCACCCCTGGCACCCCCTCGGCCTCCCTCTGCGCCTATAAGTTGCCTCTCGACCTAAAAACCGAGGGGGGTTTGATAGTTTTCCAGAAAGAGTTCCGCTCCGCCACCGCCACTAGAAACCAAGATTCAGATCCAGAAACTCCGTTCTGGCACCCTACCGGGACGAGGAATTTGGAGAGGATCATCGCCATCGTCATCACCAATGCATCTCCATCAACCATCGATGTTTCCCTCATCCATGAGTGAGTAATCCCCCGTTGTAGGCTTGGGGATGGTAGGGATTGGATGAGTTTATGTAATCGAATAAGATCTGTTAGGGCATAATGCCTAGTATCTCTCTTAGTGCTATTTGACTTTTTTGCAACTTGTTGTGCTTAATGCTTGTCACTAGGGCCCAAGTGCCATGATCTTAGATCTGAACTTATTATTGAATCATTATGATAGTATTGTTTGTGGTCTTATCTACAAGTTGTGTAAACATATCATTGTCCGGATCCAAAGGCCCCAAAGTGACAATAATTGGAACAACCGGAGGGGATGGCTGTGGTGTGAGGATCACATGTGTTCACAGAGTGTTAATGCTTTGCTCCCGTGCTCTATTAAAAGGAGCACCTTAATTGCCAGTAGTTCCCTAGAGGCCCCGCTGCCACGGGCTGGCTGGACAGAAGATGTTGTGCAAGTCCTCATTGCGAGCACGTATGACTATATTTGGAGCACATGCCTAGGATTGTTTAGTACTTGGATGCTTGTTATTATTTATCTGCAATTCCCTAGATCTTGAAGTTACATGTTTATACTCGTCCATGCAACGCCCGTCCATCCATCCCTATGCCTACCGCACTCGAATCCCACTGTTACCGTTACTGTTACTATTGCTCATGTATCACTGTTTCTTTGCTATTGCTACTACAAACTGTTGCTATTGATAAACTTCTGTGAGCAAGAACTATTTCCAGGTGCAGCTGAATTGACAACTCAGTTGTTAAGCTTGTAAATATTCTTTGGCTCCTCTTGTGTCGAATCAATAAATTAGGTAATACTACCCGTGAAGACTGTTGCGATCCCCTACACTTGTGGGACATCAACGCCGGATGACACAAAAGGAGTCGGGTGACACCCAAAGCAAGGGCTGACGTACAAAGTCACCGTATGACGCCAAAAGAACTGGAGGCTACGTACGAGAAGACCGTTAGTTGTATGGCTTTGCGGACTGGTTTAAGGGCTCAGGGCAAGCCCATTAACGGCCCGCACAGTAAGGACCAAGATCCAAACAGAAACCCTAGGACCCAAAGGGATGTAACCTAGCTAGTCATCGCCTATATAAGGAGGGGCATAGCTAGGGTTTAAGGGGGTTGGACCAAGTAGGAAACTAGTGCCCTGAATCTATACTCAAACAGCTCTAGGAGCACTTGTAAACTTCTTGGATCAATAAAAATCCTAAGTATGGAGAGTTCATCTTGTTCTTCGTGCGCGGCTAGACCGTGCACTCCCTCCCCGGTTACCACAAGCGTCTATTCTCCCCCAACTTAAGTCTACCCATGGCATCTGCCATGACACCACCACGACACTGGCCGACGGTGGCAGCGGGGCTTCTTCCTCATGTGGTGGCCTCTCCCCCACATGGAGCCCCTTGGGCGCTCGAAGGTTGTCGCCCCGAAGGCGATCTGATGGCGGCAACTCTTTAGGCCGCCCAATTCACAGTGCGCGAGATTCACCACATCGCGGCCAAGGAGGCCACCTTGTGTCCCTGGTCGAGATCCGCCATGAGGCGGCCAAGGCGGCCAGGAGGCGGAGGCCAAGGAAGCCGCCACGGTCGATGTGTGCGAGCTTCGCCACGCCACCATGGCACGCAAGGAGGCGACGGACGCCACAGCGCACGAGCAGGCCGAATAGGTCGCCAATGATGCAGCGGAGGAGGATCGTGTGGAGGAGGCGACAACCATGGTAGCGGCTTGTGGACTCATAGACGAGGAGGAGGCTGATACAACTACGCGGGAAGCCACACCGAGCGCGCCCGTGAAGGCAAGCCACATGAAGAACCTCTGGAAAAGAACGCAGCGCCGGTCTACGGCAACGGAGTTGTGTTCGATGCGAGACAAAGGACCACACCACAGCGGAGCTCGTTGTGGTGGAGGCCGAGCAGGACACGCATTGGGCGTCCGAGATGGAGGGCACGTTGGCCCACCAGGAGGCGGAGGGTGGTGCTGGCGTCGATGGATCTTCAACACGTCATTGATCGCCGCCCTGTGCGTGTTGTGCATCACCCCCAACAGAGCGCCATCTAGGCAGCACGGATGACGATTGATGGGGTTGAGCCCTCGGGCAACGGTGGCCTCGGCGATTATGAGGAGTAGACGTAGGACGGCCAACAATACAGGCCTTTTGTAAAGCGACTCTAATGATAGTACTATTATTTACTAAATGTATCACTTACACACGGCCCAGCGGAGCTTGGTCCGCGCGTTTTCTAGCCCGACGCATTGATGCCCCAAATTTGGTTGATCAATAGGTCGCGGCAGATGTATATGTCTGCTCATTTAGATCACACCACTGGAGCATACGCGCGGCTCTAGGCCGATGTTTTTGTTAGAAATAAATATTTACTATTTATTTCAAGGATAATCTTCGCACTTGTAATTGTATAGTAGACGTTAGGATTTTGGAGGAATGCCTCCAGAACCGACTATAAAAACTGACTATGTAAAGACACATTCCTTAGAAGTGCCCCTTCACACCTGTATATATATACTGAATTCTATCATCAATAAAGTGTCGATCCGATTCATTGTTCTATTCTCTTGTTTGTCTCTCGATTCATCCTAACACGTTATCAACACTGCTCTACCGGGAGCAACGAGACTGAGAAGATCAATAGCGAGAAACTACAGGCAAACAGTGAGCAAGATGCCTGTGGATTTCTTGTCGATGTTCCTGCGACTGCTTCATCATTGTCCGCCGTCGTGGAGCAGTTGCCCGTCGTCGTCTCGACGGAAGCCGCTACAGACGCTACCATGGTCGCCGCCAAGGTGCAGGAGGGTATCGTGCCCCTCGCGTCCCTTGCCGCCACCACAAGAACACTGCCACGGCGCCACTGCCGGTGCAGGCTCATGAGCCAGCCGTGCAGCAGGGGGAGCGGCGGTGCCTGACTGGCTCCTCGCCGGATTGTCCGCGACGATGCTGGATGACGACGACCCATCCCTCGCTGCTCCGCTGCCGCCTGGATAGTGTGAGTACCACAGGTGGGGTTCGTGTCCCCATCACGGGCACATGGTTGTCACCCTCAACCCCGTCGTGGCGGCGCCCCCGTCACCGCCGCAAGAGGATACCCTCATGTTCTTCAACAACCACGGAGCCGAGGCTAGCTGCTCCGCTACCGTCTCCGACCCTCCCCCCCCCCCCCCCCCCCCCCCCCCCCCGCCTTCGATGCGCACAGGGACTCGCCTCCGCCTCCTAGCGCTCGGGGTTCCCCTCGCCAGCCCGCCGTTGGCCGCGGCCGCGGCCGCCGCGCTGGCGCATGGAGCCCTGCTGCACTGGGAATCTGCAACGGCGTCGCACCCGGGACACAGCTCCCCGAGGGATCCTCTGACAAGTACTGGAGAAGTCGCATGGTGGTCGCTGCTATTTTGGTGAAGGATCTGAGGATCGATTGACTCCCTCCCTTACAGCATCTCCACTCGTCTATCCAGGACGCCGGTCCGAACGCCGAATTTCGGTCCGGACGCCAAAAATCTTCCTAGTCGCGTATCCAGGGACCTGTTTTCGTCCGGATTTCGGCATGTTTTGGTCCGGCCTACCCAGGCCGTACCCAGGATCCCGGGTACGCCTTGGGAACGCCGGACTCAGCGAAAACGGGCGTGGGCCAGCTCTGTCGGCGAGAGAAGGCACCACTCCCGCCAATTCGCCGAGCTCCCCGCCCTTTTCTTCCACCTCCCGCCTTTCTTCCCCCATTCCCCACCCTGAAGATCGCCGATCACCGCACCTGACATGCCGCCCAAGAGTTTCGTCCAACCCAGATTGATCCTCGGCGAGGGTCCAGCGGAGAAGAAGGCGAGGAAGCCGAGAGCGCCACCGTCCAAGCCGGAGGGCATGTCCTCGACCGAGTGGGAGAAGAGGGAGCATGCCAGGCAGATCTCGTCGACCGAGCAGAAGGATAGGAAGGAGAGGGCGAAGCTCCGGCAGCAGCAAGCGGAGGAGGAGAAGGTGATGGTGAAGGCGGCGACGGAAGAACATGCGATGGTGAAGGCGAAGCAGGCTGCGACAACGCGTTCGGCGTTGATGGCCACGCCGTACCCACCACACTGGGGGAGCCAGGCTAGCGTCGGCTCGCCCGCCGGCTTCTCGCCGATCTCTCCGGCCAACTTCCAGGAGAGCCAGGCGGCTGCTCGGCAGAGGTACTCCCCCTCGCCGGAGTTCGACGGCGGCTTCAACCCGAACGTGCTCTTCCTCTGCCCGGCGCCGCGCCCCCCTTTGGCCTTCGGCGTGGACATCAACATCCCCTACTCGGCCTCTCCGGCGTACGCAAGCCCCGCTCTGCGCCGCGGACCGCTGCCCTTCGGCGGAAGCTCGGCGCCCTTCGGCGAGGCCGACGCGCGCAACCTGTTCGGCGTAATGCTGTGCGCCCTTCCGGCCGGCACGACGGCTGATGCATACATGGAGGACCTGATCGCAACAGGCTTGGCCTCCAACCACACCTCCTTCTTCACGGAAGAGCAGACCCGGGCCGACGCCGAGCGCAGCATCGAGTCCCAGGATCTCATCGACGTCGATGCAGAGGAGACCCAGGCCGAGCAGACGCAGCCAGAGGACGCCGAGACTGAGGCGAAAGGGAAGAAGGGGAAGAAGACGGCGGATGCTCGGCTCAAATGGACCGTGGTCGAGGACACCTGCCTCGCCGAATCTTGGAAGACGGTGAGCATGGATCCGATAACGGGTGCGAACCAAAATTCCGACAATTATTGGCGGCGTGTGAAGGCAGCATTCGACGAGCGAAGCATGTGCGACCGAAAGTATTGCAAGATCCACATGGAGCGAGGGGAGAAGGCAATAACGAACCACTGGGCGATCATCCAAACTGCATGCAGCAAGTGGCACAGCTGCGTGGAAGAAGTTGACCGCACACAATCCAGTGGGGAGAACATGGACAACAAGGTACTCGCGAACACTATCTTTGTCGTGCACTCTCTTGACACACTCGCGAACATGGACAACTTGACACACTTCCATTTTGTAGCTGCGTCGTGCACTTGCTCTGTTTCGAGAGGACATGAAGATAGAGTTCAAGTTCCATCATGTCTTTGAGAAAATCGAGCATTGCGAGAAGTGGCGGGACACTCGGCTGAGTCTCTCCAAGAGCAAAGACGGCGTCTACAACCCCGAGGCCCCGGCCGCTGCTGCCAGCGAAGGAAGACCTGAGCTCGGCCAGAAGAAGTCGAAGATGCTCAAGGCCGCCGGACCTCCCGCTGAGCGTCTCCAGGCTTCGATCGAGAAATGCCTCGCCGACACGAGGGCGCAGGCCGAGAAGAGGGCTGAGAAGAGCGAGGAGCGCTGGAAGAAGTTGATGGAGACACAAGGGGAAAAGGTGGCCCTCATCAAGGACAGCCTCGCCGAGAAGAAAGCCAGCCTCGCCGAGAAGAAGGCCAACTACGCCGCCAAGAAGCGCCACACGGACCTCAAGTTCCTCATGGGCGGCGAGGACACGTCGAAGATGAGCTCGCCGGTCAAGGCCTGGTACATGGCGCAACGTCAGGCCATCCTGGAGGGCATGACCACGGCTTCCCCTTCCCCTTCCTCTGCGCCGAACATGCCAGCGCCGAACACTCCCACGCCAAGCTCTACTTTGACTTCCTCCCACCCGGGGGCCTTCACGGAGAGATGGACGACAACGCCGCGTCAGCCACGCCACAGGAGCCCATCCCCATCGATGAATGGTCGTTGTTTCCCATGTTATGTAATAAAAATATGTCACTGAACATGTAGGCGCATATGTTGAACACCTTGTGGTCGAGCACTCGCCGGCGGGAACTATGCAGATTCAAATATATAGCCATTTTGTGTCCCCCTGGGTACTCGGACTGGGTAGCCGAGTGGGAAACTGGGCGTACCCAGGCCGAGAACTTGCGCCTTAAGGTCCGGATTTCGGCCTGGATTCGGCCAACGAGTGGAGATGCTCTTATCCTCTCGTACAGTATTGCTCTAAACTGGACATCCCAGTATGGCCCACCGCATACGGCTTGGCTCCTACTAATTAATGAGTTGATTTATTTTACTACCATATTAGTTTGCTAACAAGTTCTAGCAGTAATTTACTTCTTGTTGTAGACTATGTTGATTTCAATACAATCTTTTGTGTACTATTTTTTAGTTCGAGTACTATGTGTATTCCTGAAAATGTGTGATATATTTTCATGTTTTTCGACATGTTGAGATAATTACATCCCTTATTTGCAATTGAGATTTATAATTTCTTGCAAATAAAAGAATTGATTCATCTTAATTGAGCCACTTTTGGTTCAATACGAGTAAGAATTGATACACAAAATTCAAAGTGATTTTTTTTTCAAATTAATGTTTTGGGATCAAGGGTAGTGTGTGGATCTACTGCATTGCAGATTATCTCCACTACCATGATTACTTAACAAGTGATCTCCCATATATTTTATTAAGTTATGACATAAGGTACTAAAAACATGAGTATCTACTAATTTTATCAGATTATACTCTCTAGTGCTAAGAGATGGACCCCGAAATTCCTTTCAGGGGAGTACCTACAATGTGTCATGCTTCACAATTTGAAGTTCACACTAATGGTTTCAAGCCAAAATTTTGAAACTAACATTAATTTTGCATCGTTTATTACAACAAAATCATGATGATTTACCATGTGTAAATTTATAATCTTTGGTTTACCCATGATGGTAATTGATGGCCAAAAAAGGGAGTCTGATTCACTCGACCTCAATGGCCACAACTACCCTACCTGGGTCATGAACATGATCGCTCTTGCGTCCCATGGGATAGTGCGTGCCATCCAGAACCCGAGGGACTCCCTTTCGGCTAGAGTCGCACCGCTGAGAGAAGAGCATAAATATGTTGCCTTGTACATTATAAGGCACCATATCCACCCGAATCTTAAGTCCGAGTATTTGGAGGAGGAATCCCATTTACTTTGTTTCAGGATGTCGAGGGTGTACCCCCGGGTACCCCAGAGTTGATGAATTAAGTGAGTCAATAAGATACATATATGAGAAAATGATATTCAATACAAGTACAAAAGATAAATAGGAAAAGATAAAGGAAAGTATATTTTATAAGAGAATACTAAGTCAAATAGAAAAGGGAAAAGACAAGAAAGAGCAACTGGGCCGAGATAGGGCAATCTCGGCCCAGTCCATATTCTCCATGGCCGAATTAATTATGAAGAAGGGGAAATAGCCCCGCTGGGCCGGATTACCCCCAGCTGACCCACCAGCCGAGCTCCACTGATCCACTTCGACGCCAGCAACGTCACCGATCCCGCCTGGGCCGCATCGCCTCGTCTCACCCGGGTGGGCCGAAGGAAGATTGACCCGGCCCACCGCCGGACCACGCAACCACTCCCCTCTTCACTTCAACAGGCGCACCTGGCTGGGCCGACAAAGGAATCACCCGGCCCACGGCATCACTCCGGCTCCCACCTCGCTGCTCGACCCAGCCTCTGTTCCCTTCATCGCGCTAAGATCGCCCAGGTGGGCCGACTAAGGAGAACCCGGCCTCCACAGGCCAACGGACAACACCACGCTGGTACAGTATCCCTAGGTCGAATTAGAGGACCCCGGCTGGCTTTCCTCCGCTCCAAGAAGGCCGAGGCCAGATCAACAACCCCAGGCCGAGTTATCTGTAATCCGGCTGGGCCATCTTTGTAGCCATTTTGCCTGGGCCGAATTAGGTGTAGCCAGGTGAGATATTTCATTATAGTTTCTATCCAACCCGAATCAGCCACGTCCCGGGCGAAGTGTTGGCAAACCAAGGCAAGCTCCGCAAGTATCGTGTCAGTCTTGGGATGCCCATGGCTCAGACTGACACACGCAATAAGGAATATGCCCATGGCATCCAAGAATATACTAGGGAATATGCCTGGCATCTCCAAAGATGCCAAGGCATATGCTGAGCATCCCTAGAAGATACCCAGAATATGCCACCTAGATACCAAGCGTGTAGCACAAGTCTTGTCCCCTGGGCTCCCCTTTATAAGGAGCACCAGGGGGATCGTTCATAGGGAGGCCCCCCGAAGGGCTCTTCCCCTCTCTGCTCAATGGGAGCCCTTCTTCTTCCTCCTCCTCCAATCTCACAGAGAGAACTAGAAAGAGGTATAGGAGATACAGCTCAAGGAGCATGATTGTAGCCACAAGTATGGCAAGATTATAAGAGATTAGATGTAGAGAATGAGGTGTTATCTCCACTTGAGAGCTTCAATCCCATATACATTGTATTTCTCTTTGTTCATACAAGTGCGGTCTTCACTGCATCATCCCTTCCCGGATTCCTCCACGTCCATCGGTCCAAACTTTAGCCTACCCATGGCATATGCCGTGATACCACCACGACACATGCCCTCAAAACGAGGCATGGAAAGCGGAAGGCAGTTGTCCTGCCTGAAGCACTTCATGATTAGAATCATCTCCGATTCCAGGACTTCAAGTTCGTCGGGGATTACAATCATGAAGTTCATAAGATAAGTTCTAAATTGCGCTTTTGCGAGAAGGAACCTACAGATGCGAAAAAGATAGAAAAAACTCTATCCACTATGCTCCATCTAAAAGAATCCTCCAGCAGCAATATCGCACTCGTGACTACCATGTCTATTCAGACCTTATTCATATCCTACTTCAGGCTAAAAATCATGGTGAGCTTCTTGCTAAGAATGGCTCTCAGCGCGCGGTTGGTTTCCAACCTTTGCCGGAAGTTCATATGAATGTCGCGAACGGAAGAAAGTTTGGTGGTGCCTTCAACGACAACCAATCAAACTTCAAGGGTAAGCATAAGCGCAACCGGAACAACAAGCCTCGAAACTCGGACTGTGGGAAAGGCACCACAAAGCTAAAGTATGATAAAACTAGACTTTGTGATAGATATGGATGCTACACGCACCCTACTAGCAAGTGCAATACTCCCAAAGCATCTGGCAATTCTCTACCAGCAAACCCAAGGACGCAAAGCACCTCAAGGGAAAAGGCTTGAAAACAACTTCAACCTTCATTTAGATGGCACCAATGGAGCTGGTTGTTCGCAAGATTCTCCTCTTGGACCTAGCAACACTATGACTCTCTAGCAGCCCGAGGACCATATGAGCACGGAGAACATGATGATTGAGTACGCCTCAAACGACATGTTTAAGACTTTGACTAGTCCCACTATCTCCTTAGTGATCAACTTAATCATGTCCATCGGTGATGTTGTAATAGAACATAACTACTGTTGTCACAGTATATTGTATCAGCACTCCGATATAAATAAGATTGTATGTAATCTATATATTTGAGAAAAGATTTTCATAGCGAAATTTTTTCAACTCGATATGTAGATTTCTAAGGGGGCAATGCGAGGGATGAGGAAAAGTATTTGAAAAAATACCCTCTCTATTGTTTGGAACGTACTACATGTACATCCCACCCGTAGCACATGTTGCATACAAAACAATTCTATTGGTCACAATTTGCATGAGTCCAAATTTCCTCGGTCATCGGACTTTGTGTGCATATTGTGCAACACAGGAAAGCTAATTTTGAGTCATTCGCACCTCAAAATACAAGTTGGACCGCTTCAGTTCCTTGAACACATCCAAGAAGACATTTGTTATTCCCCAACCATTGTGTGGATCTTTTAAGGTATTCTTCATGGTTCTCAATTATGCATCTATACGATGCTCATACATGTGTTCTATGTCCACATGAAACCATGCATTTACCATGATAATGAGGGAAGTAATCAAGTTACAAGCCCATTATCGAGAAAGTCGAATTTAACAAATTTGCAAGGAAAATGTTGCAGAATTCTCCTCACGTGCCTTTAATGAATATTGCAAGGCCATGCGGATTAAACTTCAGCACTCTATCCCATGCATCCACACTTATAATGGTTTGGTTGAATCCCTAAATAATAGGATCAAACTCATTGCTTGATTTTTGCCGATGAAATGCAATACCAACTTTATGTTGGAGTCATGCAGTTTTACACGCTGCTGACTAACTAACTGTATATAGCAGTACTTCCCCTTTGCAATTGATATGTGAAATCCTCCGAGCATTTCCCATCTGCATAAGTTCGAAAGCGCTTCACGTGTACCGATCTCACCACCGTAGCATACATCATTAGGCCCACGGACTAGGGATCGATGTGGGGTACAGATCTTCGTCGATCACAAAGTACGTGGAATCCTTCTTACGGGATCCATTCATAGCCTAGTATGTTGATTGCTATATCCAAGGATGGATTATTCCCAGGGCATTGGGGGGAGAATTCAAGTACCACATAGAATTCCAGGAAATCAACTAGGACTACACGTTTCACCATATATCCACGTATACAAGATTTTGAACTATACGTTCAACATTCACACATTTGCAACATATTGCAAATAACATGCCAAAACCATTTACTGATCTAAAGGTGTTATAAAATCCTATAAACTGGCTAGAAATGAGCCTAAAAGAGTGAAGGTATCAATAAAAACCACTCAACTCCCCGTTCCTGAAGAGGGGGAGTAGTACGGCCTCTAACCAGGATCGAGCTTCTCGCAAGCAACAAAGGAAATTGAGGAGAAATCCTATAAGTCAGTAAATGCACGTTAACCTAGCTTTAACAAACACCATATGGGTAGTATACGCCCAGTGGAAGGGAAACCTCCACAACCCAGCTTCATCTTTCACACACTGGCTGGAACATCGGAACACTCGGACTCACACGTATTGGGAAATCACGAAGAGTCATCATGGATGAATGCGATTTCCTCCAACTATATTGATTCTGGAGAATCATACAACAAAAGCCTACAACTGTCGACAAACATTTCTCTTGTATGATTGCCAAAACCTTCACAATGATTCAGATCCATAGACCATGGCCATGGCAGAGTGTAAACCATTCACTCGGACTGAAACAATCAAAGGGTGCAATCCAAGCAGAAAATAGCCTCGCTCTTCCAACTAAATTCCCTACATAGGATTCAATATGTTTTCTTCTAAAAATAGAATGAGAACAAGGTGGTGAGAAAGCAAGGCTTGTAGCACAAGGTCGGGTTTCCACAGAGATCCAAGACCTACTCTCCAGACATGAGTGAAATCCTCATTTTTCGATACCTATATCATTGGCAGTATAAAGTCATCTATTTATGCAGTTGATAGATGCAGTGACTACATAGCCATGTGGATCACTAGATTCAGACACGTATGGTTCCCAAAGGAATCTCAATCCGAATTGAAATACAAATGCAACATGATTGTGTAAAATCAATGAGTCATTGCATGACTTATTGTTGTCGGCATATTTTGGTACAACCGATGTAGTGAGTTCCTTATACACAAGGAATACTCCTACAATGATGATTACCCATGCGTGTTTGTCATGCTTAAGGATTACTCCTACAATGACGAAGCACGTGGTCATCTAAAAGATAAAATTTGAGATGAAGGATTTGGATAAAACCAATTAGTCCTTGTGAGTAATACTCAAGCACCTTCACTCAAGTATTATAGTACACCAAGTTGGCTATGTCGGAAAATATTGGATAAAACTTAATATGGACAAGTCATATCCATCTCCCATGCCGGTTGTTCGATCTCTAGACGTAGAGATTCACTCAACCACGAGAAGATGTAAAAGAGAAGTTGGAACCTAGAGTTTCGTATCTCAAATGCCATTAGACCCACCAATACAACTGGTTGGGAATCAAGAATATCTTTCGATATCTCCAAGGCACTAAATATCTTGACCTATTGTTTCAATTTCAGAGGAATCTGAATTCCAATATCATTAGGCACTGACACTAGCTACATGTATGAATGATCCCACAATGTGTATCTACATGGTAGAGCTGTCACTCCATTGAAGTCTTCTAAACAGACTCTGGAGACTAAATCTATCAATCATTTTGAAGTACAAGGCTTCATGTTAACATATGTGGCTTCAGAATGATAAATCACATACATCAGTCATGTGGCATTGGTTTTCTTGAATCATAAACCATTATCTATACAGATAATGTTGATTTGTGTTGCAAGGATGCAAACATGATACATAAGGAGCAATATCACTAAGCGCATTTCCCCTCATTTGTTTTATCCTTATGAACTCCAAAAGAGTCGGGAAATAAACATCGTGCAAATCCAAACCATGTGAAAATCTTGATGGTTTGTTCATGAAGTCTTTACCAACTTTGATATTCCTGAGATTGGTATTCAACGGCTTCAAGATATGCAAGAGTCAGGGGGAGTATCCTCCTAAACTAGTCATGTTCAAAGCATCATATTACACTCTTTTTTCCTTTATGAGTTTACTATCCAGGTTCTCATCAAGGTTTTTAATGAGATAATATCAACATAAGATCATATATCATACTATCTGTTTTCCCCACCGGGTTTTTTAGGAAAGTATACACGACATATTTATTGACCTCTATATTCTATGGATTAACTTCATATTGAGTTAACAGAGGAAAATAATCATTATATGTTGTGTTATTTTCTTCTTATTTTCCCACAAGATTTGAAGGAGTTTTAACAGCATATCTAACCATTATATGCTGCACCATTTTCTCCTTATTTTCCCGCTGGGTTTAAAGGAGTTTTAGCAACATATCATACCACACTCCTCACATTTTTTCCACAGGGTTTTTGGAGGAGACTTGAATCATGATGATGGATCCGTATGCAGTGAAGCGGTGATTAGGAGGAGTGTTAGAAATAAATATTTACTATTTATTCTAAGGATAATCTCTGCACTTGTAATTGTATAATAGACGGTTAGAATTCTGGAGGGATGCCTCGAGGACCGACTATAGAAACAGACTATATAGACACATCCCTTGGAAGTGCCCCTTCACCCCTGTATATATACCAAATTCTATTATCAATAAAGTGTCGATCCGATTCATTGTTCGATTCTCTCGTTTGTCTCTCAATTCATCCCAACAGTTTTGTTTTAGTTTAATTAGATGTGGACCATTTGTAAAGCGGCTGTCTTAATCTAACGAAATTACTCTCTTCCCTCCGTTTGAAAATATAAGATGTTTTAGGTTTGTGAATGAGATGTATCTAGACACGTTTTAGTGTTTAGATTCATTTGAACCTATATACTAAAACGTGTTTAGATACATCTTTTTCACAAATTTAAAACATCTTATATTTCTAACAGAAGGAGTATTATCTACTACTAAATGTATCACTTACGCACGAACCCTGGTCGATGGGAGGACACGAGATTCGGTCCACACGTTGTCCAAGACCTACAGATTGGTGCCCGGTCCACACGTTGTCCAAGACCTACAGATTGGTGCCGTAAGCCGGTCGACGGACACATTGGTGCCCCAAATTTAATTGATCAATAGGTCGCGCAAGATATTTGGGTCCCACCACTGGAGCGTGGGACATCCTTTTGGTGGCCTGACTGGAATGCTCTCAATGTTCTCACAAAAGCAAGACGACAGGATGGACGACTAACCTACCACATTGCCTTCTATTTAATCGCAATAGCCTTCACATAACGGTACAGGTTCTTTTTCAACCCGCTAGGTTTTGAAGACATCAGGAGCGGCGGAGATAAACTCAACCGAGGAAACACGAGCCATTGTTGTTCTCCACTATTTGCTACTACCACTTTGCGGCCACAGAAACCCAACCGGACTACTCAGCAAAATGCTGCACACTACTGTCACTCGTTAGCGTACTAAGGATTCATGCTTTGATTGTAAACGAGACAGGTACCACGCAAAGCGACTAGGGACATAAGATGATATCAATTTAAGTGCGCACCACATCATGCAAGCACAGAAGACTTCCTCGGTACTTTAATGATTCTGGACTAGGGTTTCAGGACAACTCAACTTGCCAAAATAAGGCCCAATACAGGCACTGCAGAAAAAGCAATGGTGCAGAACTAAATTTTGGAATATGAGTTCAGGTCATATTTCGCGTCCAACCATTTGTCACCAAAACAACCACTTGACATGATTTTTAACCACTTCGCCCTCCGTTCAATGAACCAACCGGACCTACAATCAGAAAAATCATGTCAGCTCGTTCTGAGTCTCAAACAGATACTGTAGCATCAATGTCAGGGGAGGTACAGCCTTAGTGGAGATTAAAACTGGTTCGTGTAAGACATGTACTCCGTCCGTCCAGAAATAACTGACTTGGCTTTGTCTAGATTCAAATGTATCTAGACGCATTTTAGTGTATAGATACATTCAAATCTAGGCATACCCATGTCAGTTATTTCTGGACAGAGGGAGTACATGGAACAACTTGCAATCAGTTCTAAACCTGCACAGCAGGGGTTTACTACACCCAGGATGGAAAACCTCAACTAAAGAAAGCAAAGCCAAGGAAACCCGGATAGTACCAACAGCAACGAACATAAACAGTTTCCAAAAGGTCTAGATGGCCATCGAGAAACATTTTTTCACATCAAAACATACCTGAATAGAAGCCACATACTTATCTTCTTGAATTGGGTTCAATCACTGTAGATCTGAAAAACACAAGTAATTTATAGCAGATGATGAGACAGGCACACATCTGAACTTTGACACGGAATCTGGAATAGACCATACCTGCCCTGTTGCTTTCCTCCATAACCATGTCTTGGGCCTTTGTCATGCCTTCCCCCATTGGCAGCAGCTGTGTGCCTCGATGACTGCCCAGCTCGAACTTCCTCAGAAAAGCCGTTTGCTTGGTGTTGATGTGCTGTGGTAGAGCCATTTCCTGATGGTATTGAATTTGAAGATCTAGAATCACCAGCAGGCCCTCTCTTTTGCCGAGTGATCTGTGCCACAGGAGTAACAGCAACCGAAGGCAACAACGACGAGTAAGAAGCAGAAGATGCAGCTGCAGCTGCTGCAATTTTAGCAGCAGCTGTTGTAGCTGAAATTATCTGTTGTGCTCCTTCACGAAGGTGAATGAAGTCCCCCTCAATCACAAAAAGCTGCAGGCACAATTGAATGCACATGAATTAATGTATGGGAGGTGTATCAATAATTATTGTTCTTCTGACAAAATAATGTAAGGAAAACAAACCTCGTTATGACTAGCCACAAAATCATCTAGCTTCCCATATTGCTTCTTATAGTCATGCCAATGAAGAGGAGCCAATACTTTCCCAAGCCTATTTGGCAGCTGCATAAAAATGCACATGAATCAGAAAATGTTCCAGTAAAGAAAAAGAAAATCCCACAAGTGGCCACTCACAGTTGAACTTATCCTGATTCGGTTATCAGATCCAGCAGGAACTGCACGAACAATGCAAGCTAGAAGGGATCTTTCATCTAGAAGGACAGGCTCCTTTGGTGCGTAAGGTAAAAATGAACCCGCACTACCACCGGCAGATGTAAGTGTGTCAGCCTGATTCACAACATTAGACTTCAACTCTGGGACCGCATTGTTCAAGTGGATCTGGGTAGTTGATCCAGCAAAATCGGAAGCTTGATTCTGCTTCCTGGATACATGCTCCACAGACTGCTTGCCAGATGCAACTTTCTCACCCTGGTTGAACATAGAGTATGTGTCAAATCAGCAGGCTTACACAGTTATGGAATTTTATTTAGCAAATAATAAAAAAAGAAACCTTTAATTCCACTTTTTCCTCTTGGTGTTCAAACTTTCCAGTAGAGCTAGCATTCGAAGATGAATCATGGGTTTTTTGCTCTTCACTATAAACTAAATTTTCAGTAACATTGGATTCCACAACCTGTCAACAGTTTTTGTTTTCAGCAGGAACTGCATTGCAAGGACTGGGCAGAAGAGAATGCGAAAAGAAGCAAATGGGCTAACCTTTGGTTCATGAGTTGATTCAGCAACCACACTTGTGGAACGTTGCTGTTGCTCCACATGAGCTGTAAGATGTTCTGGATGGGTTACCTGACTCTGCTTAGAAGAGAGGTCAGCACTGTTACTAGCAGCTGGCTCTATTGCAGTATGATCTGATTGTGATGGCTGATAGTTCGTTGCATCAGGTGTTTGTGTGGCAGTTTGTGCTTCCTAGATTAAGGGATCCATTTCCAAATTAGAAGGAGTATCGCTGTCAATAAAATAATGATACAACAAACGAAATGCTTATGAGTAAAACATTACCTGTTGATTGGGCCAGTGTAGGCTTGGTTGGACTGTAGGTTGAAAAGTACCAAACTGAGGAAGACCAGAGTTGGGTGAGGCTAAAGACTGAGGAATACCTTGAGGATGCAACATATAGGAATGCATCCCCGCCATCTGCCCAGGAGGAGCAAAACCACCTAGTCCTAATAGAGAAGATGGAACAGCAGGTACTGGATGGGCATATCCCTGGAAGTAGTAGAATCAAAGTGTGCTTAGGAACACTATTCAAAAGGATAATGAAATAGTATGATCAACAAACAAAATACAATATCTGAAATGGAAGCGGCAACAAGCCAAGCTAAGACACACTGATGCTACACAACAACAATAACTCAGTATACTATAATGTAGTCACGCAATCAATGATGAGCAATATTTTGTATCATCCGTGATACACACAAACATTACTGAAGTTGCTCAAAATCAGTAATACCTTAGCGAAGACATTTGCAGACTGGTTGCCATCTGCTAATGCACTACCATTTGGATCCATGTTGCTCCCCTTGCTTTGAACATATGACGATTCACTTGAACCCTCTTGAGGAGCTTGCGAACCATCTTCTTGTTCTCCACTACGGTCTCTTAACTCAAAAAGTTCTAGCTGGAGTCGCTGTATTGTATGCAGAAAACTCTGCTGCATTTCAATATACTGCAGCGAACAAGAGATTCAAATAATGAGAATTCTAATATTACAGAGTGAACTGGGCCATGAACAGAAGAGCACAAAGAATTTCACAGAAGCACAAATCATACTTGAGTAACACAAACAAGGCGTCTACCGAACTTAACTAACCTGTTGCTGGAAAGTGGACCAACATTGACCAAATTGATCAGTACGCTCGCGTAACTCAGCTTGCAGTGACTGCGACTGTAATATATCCATTTCTTGAACTCGTGAAATCCAAGAATGAGCATCCCTCAACTGTTCATCTTTGTAAAGAATGTTATCTTGAGCAACCCTATTCTGGAAAATAAAATGTTCATTTGTGAATGCCTGAATTGTAATACTCGTAAAGAAATGTCCCCACAAACAAATAACATTTTTCCATGCTCAGGCATGAATACAACAACTAACACAAGCGGAATTACACCCAACATTTGGTCAACACAAATAATTTCTGAACCAAGAAAAGGATACAGGAGAAGCCTGCACTTATAAGATGAAATTTTGGAAATGGACTAGTTTACATTCAGTAATTTTATTTCGAGGTTGCTGACATTTTATGAGACAAGCATGTTAAAAATTACAGGATTAAATCCATTTTATGACGCTGCCATGTAAAAAAAAATTAACTGATTAGAACGGTTACTTATGGATATCAAGCAAACTATCAACTTGTAGCCATACACAAACAGTAAAGTGCTTTAATTTGATGGAAGCTAACTAAGTAATGCATGGCTCGTCGAAAACTGCTCCATCAGCTGGCGAGTGGAGGATTAACAGAAGCAGTTAATTGGCCAGTTAATCAGCCAATCAATCAGTTAATCAGTTGCCCAGTGACCCCCTGAGCAGGGATTTATCGGCCAGTTAATGGGTTAATCGGCCGATTGTTTCGACAGGGTCCAAAATACAAATGAAACCAGAAAGGATAGAGAGGGGTACCTGTTCCTCTAATGTAAGACACTGGCTATCCTTTTCTCGTATGTGTTCTTGGAGATCATGAATTTGTTTAAGATGCTGGGCTCTTTCAGCTTCAATATTATCACGCTCCCTTCTACACAAAATAAGAAACATCAGGCCTATATTTTAGGTCATAAATGAAAACGTTTTATTCAGACAGCAAATAAACCCCTAGTGCAGAACGGAGAACAGGTTTTAAAAAATAGAACTATATTTGGCGTTGCATGGATAAATGACATGTTTTTGTTCTTTTTTTTCAAAAAAAAAGTGATAAGATCTAGTGATGTTGCTTGACCCATCAGCAGACCATAGAGGAAATGTGTTTCGAAGTAAGGTGTCAAACTTCACTAGTGTATTTTGAACCTAAGATATAATGTTTTATGCAAGAAGATCTACAGGAGTACAAGGTAATACCTGAAACTTGCGAGCTCCTTGGTCTGTTCTCTAAGAAGATCCTGATTTGCCCACACCTGCCAAAAAGAACAAAGATGGCAATAAAGTACATCAGCGCTCCGTGTGAACATTGCATAAAATAACAATTGAGCCAACCAACCGTTTGATGGTCAATCTTTAGAGCATCCAATTCCCTGTGCGTATTATCCAATTTCAGTTCCAGCTCAAGAATGTACTTCTCCCGTTCATGTAGTTGTTCCTGTTCAATCTGGGCATCAGTTTTGTTCCCCACAACAAAGGTAGCATAAGGTCTGCAGCGATTATATCACCACAAACTAGATGCTACATGTGTAATCAAAACAACTAAAGGTACAACTCAAAAAAGAAACAACACAGCACACGCACAAGGCAATGTGTAGTTGAGTCAAACCATGAAACTAGATAAGCTAATCTGAAGATACCCTGCATCTTACTGATATCGCACTAATGGACCTACAGATGTGCATCACATAACTATGTTAGAGCATCAACCACCATTCAGCTTTGCTCATCGGCAGAAAACCACAAAACAGGGACAATGCAACACTACAAATACAGAAAGGACACCTATAGAGCTACATCATATCCTTGAACATAACGCAGAACTAGGTGATGCCTTTTTGCCAATCATGGCTCTCAAAACTATCAGTGGCATGTAGTACTTCCCAGGCAACCACTGACCAAGTGTACATACCATGTCGTCTGCAATCAATAGAAGGGAGTAGGGCAACAGCATGCAGCACATAAAGGGAAAAGCGAGATGACCTTGAGCTTTTCAGCTGCCACAGCATGCTCCTTGGCAGCCTCCCCGAACCTGCGCTGCACCTCGATGATCTGCGGGTGGGCAATGGCCTGTGCACGGAGGTCGATCTCAACCTGCTGAAGCTCCTCACGCTGACGCATGATGCTCTGCAGGCGCTGCTGCAGGATGTCCTCGCTGAGCCCACCGCTCCCATCGATGGTGATCGAGCAGAAGTCCTCGAGCCTTCGCGTCTCGTCCTGCACAAAAGAAACATTCCACCGCCGGCTCAGACCAACAATTGCCAAAGACCAGGCGCATGGCTAAGCGGAGGAAGAGAGCACGCACCTCGTAGATAGCCCTGCCCTCGGATTGCGCCATCTTCACGCGCTCCGCAGCATCCTAAACACCAAAACAAACAACACGGTGAGGCGGCGTGAGTACGGGCAGCAGAGACGGGTGACAGTGGGGAGGGGGGGGAGAAAGGAAGGGTTTTTCCGTGCGGGGGAAGCGAGGAGAGAGAGACCTCTGCGCCATTGGTGCGGAGCGGGGCGTCGGGGACGGCGCGCCACTCCTTGCGCGCCGCCGCGGCCTCCATTTCGCGGGGGCGCGGGTACTACCGGCTCCCGCCGCGCGGGATCGGGATCTGGCGGCGGGGGCTAGGGTTTTGTCCCCCGCGGCGAGGAAGGAAGGCCGAAGCGCGACCACGAAGCCGATGAGGAGGGAGGATGCCCTGGCTAGGGTTTACGCGAGCTGCGGATGAGGCGATCGGAGAGGGGAGCGGAAATTTCGGGGGGATTTCTGCTAGGGGCGTACGATTTGGGGAGAGCAGGAGGCGAATGGGAGGGGGTGGGGGGAGTGGAGAGAGACCGGGAGGGAGGAGTGTCTTGTGCTGTTGTGCTTTGTACTGATCTGGCTGTTGGGTCACTCCGTCAGTGACCCAGGATGGACCACCACGGCCCGTGACATCTTTTTGCGATGGTGCGGTTTTTGGCGATTCGATGGTGCCTTGCGTGATTGGCCTCTCGGCTCTTGCCAGGTTGCGATGCCAGTATCTTTCTACCGTTCTCACAGAAAGAACCCAGCTCCGCTCTCCTTCGTAGGACGAACAGAGGAGGATTATCACAGAGGTTTCTCTATACTGTTTTGAATAAAAGTCATTCAGCTTTCTGGCCTTTGTTTGGGCTGCAGATTTTAAAAAGCATTTGTGGAAAATCAGCTATAGGAAGCAACTGTTGGAATGGGAGATTTGGTGTTTCTCAAGAATATTTTTAATGGCTGTCGTGGCTGGTTTTAGAACCGAAATGTCTGAAATAACCCTAAGTGTAGAAGATGTTACATAAGTGTCGTTTTAAAATGATAATAAAAGGTTATCGTGTCCAACCCATTCGAGGGGTGCTCTCTTCTCCCCCTCTCCTCTCCTCTTCGTCTTCTTCCTTGAGAGTCGCTTCAGCGTCGCCGGCTCCCCTCCCCCTCTCCTCCGGCTCTGGCTGGAGTGGATGGGGTGGGCGATGCTGGCCGTTGTATAGCAGTAGTTGTAGGTGGTCTGGCCTTGTGCCGGTCTTGGGTTGGATGCCCGTAGTCGGAGGCGATGCTAGGGCTCTGTGCAGCCAGATCCTTAGCATCTTAGGGTTGCTTGTCGGTCTCCTCCTTGTCCATGGTGGATGGATGGCGACGGCGACGACCACCGCTCTCCTCAATAAAGTTGCGTTGGACGCTGGTGCTGAGAAGAAGCGCCCAGATCTGAGGTCCTCTCTGGCCGGCCGTGGTGGCGGGGGGAGATGGCCTGGTTTTGGGTGGCGGCTGCGAATCATCGCGTCTTCGAGCTACTCTCTGGCGTTTTCGAGCGGCGCCAGGAGGTCGCCAAGTTTCCCCCTCCGTGCGGCTGTAGTGGATGCATTCACTAGAGGGTGGAGCAATCTTGGTGGCTCAGCCATAAAGTTCGAGTGCTTCTTCAAGGCGTTGACGACGACAAGCTCCCCTTCCAGATCTCGGTCTGTCGTGGTGGCGAGGGAAAGAAGGGAGGAGGGCCTGAAGCTGTTGATGACATGGTTATACCCTACGGGTACATAACTTCAGCATACCTAGTCCAGCCCAAGGAAGGCCCACGGCAGACATACGCTGGCCCATGAAAGATTTTCGGGTGGCCAAGACCCATGACGTCTTCGGATCCTTGGAGAGCAAGATTAGAGGAGATAGGAAATTCAAAGGGGTAAAACCCTAGAACCTGTAACCGACTAGGACTATGCTCGGGACCTGCCTAAGTCTATATAAAGGCCAGGAGGGCACGTCCTAGGGCAACTCGACTCATACTTTCGCACACCCATCCACGCCAGATCGAATCTGCGCATCCTGTAACCTTCGGTTCCGCCGTAATCAAAGAGCAGACAAGCAGGAGTAGGGTTTTCCCTCCGGGGGCCTGAACCTGGGTAAATCTCGTGTCCCCTGGTTGCTTGTCTGTTAACCGTGCCACGATCTCCAGGATCCCCATCTTCTCCAAAACCCAAGTCCATAACAATGGGCATTGACGAGATTAAACCTCGTCAATTGGCGCCGTCTGTGGGAACTGGGGCTGCTGATTGTGCGGTCGTGACGGTTCCGACCCGATCGATCTACAACTCCGCGACGACGGAGAATCACCTCCTCTTCGGCGCTTTCGACTTCACCGCCCACTCGCCGGCCACCATGAAGGATTTCGAGCCCGTAGGCGACTGACTCGAAATTTTGTTCGGGAGCTTATGCTTCTAGGTGGGACAAACTGGCACCCTCCGCCTCCCTGAGCAGGTGCCCGTGCCGTCAATCAGGCCCGCTTCGTGGGCTCCACACCACGTGCTACGCACGTCACCATCAACAGATGAGTTCTACAGCAGCAGCAGCTGCAACTCCGATCTGTGCGATCCACCTTCGGATGAAGGGACCTACGGTTCCGGATCCGAAAGCTGCGGCAGCAGCCAACCAATCTGCAAGCGCTATCTGTGCGCCGCAGTCATCCAAACCGACGAGGAAACGCCTAACCCGCCGCCCAACCCCAACCCGGACAGAAACGGCGAAAACGGTGGAAACGGCGATAACGGGGAAAACGGCGGCCACCTCATCCAACTTAGCAAAGAAGGATGGGTCGAAGCACGCCGCGTCGTCGTGGGCGAAATAGTCCTACCTCTGGACTCTCCACGTGATCTGCTGAGAGCATACCACTACCTCCTCATCGAGAAGCACAAGAAACAAGTCGAGATGCAGAAGACGCTCGACAAACGCAAGAAAGCAGCCTCTGAGTACAGCGCGCGACGAGCTACGCTCTCCGCCATGGAACCCGGCTTTAGCACAAACAGAAATCAGGGAAACAAGCACCGCTCTCGGGTGGAAAACATGGACCCGAAGGAACGGCGTGACGTGACCCGAACTCTCCATACATCGTTCATGGATATGGACGCTGACGGCAACATCATCCCGAAGACGCCACAAGCTGCGATCATGGCAGCCACTGCGTATCTCGCGGCTCACCCACCTCCGGAGGGGGACCCGAAAAGGGCCATGCATAAGTCCGCACTCACCGGACTAGGACTAATCGGAGCTGCGCTCCATGAAGACGCTCCTGCGGAGCCGAAGAAGAAAGCTCCGGCCAGGCGCGACCGGAGCCCCACACCCTCATCCGAAGAGGAAGAGGAACACGATCTTCCTCGAAGGAAGAAGAGCTCCAGCCGCCACAAACGCGACTACGATGCCAGAGACAAGCTTACACAGCACAAGATCGACAAAGCACGCACCAAACGCGCATGCTCGTCTAAATCTGAGATGGATGAAGACGAAGGAGAACTCTGCGGAGCCCGATGCTTCAGCAGATCCGTTCGGCGAACACAGATGCCACGCAACTTCAAGCTTCCTTCGGATACTCCGAAGTTCAACGGCACGCAAGATCCAAAGTCCTGGCTCAGCGACCACCTGTCATCCGTCAAGCTTCACGGAGGAAACAAAGAAACCGCCATGCAATGCCTTCAGCTGCAGCTGACAGGCGCGGCGCGGGTCTGGCTTAGCAGCCTATCCTCAGGATCCATCCGAAGCTGGGAGGAGCTCGCTTATAGCTTCATCCAAAACTTCAAAGGCACCAGCAAGAGGCCCGCCTCAATCGAAGAATTGCGAGCCTGCACTCAAAGAACGGGTGAATCTATTCGCTCGTACGTACTACGCTGGTCTACGACCAAGAACTCCGCAGCACACATCTCCGAAGAGAGGGCCATCGACGCATTCAGGGACGGCGTCAAGCGCCCAGACTTCAAGGAGGAACTTGGACGTGTAAAGCCCAAGACACTCGACCACCTCATGGAAATCGCCAACAGCTGGGCAGACGGCGAAGATTGCATCCAGCGACCGCAATCAGATGAAGAGGACGACTACGGCCGAAGACGCGAACGCCATAGCAAGAGGAGATCGCGCGTCTACGAGGACCGCGACGGACCGGACATGGTCGCAGCCGGTTACGCCGACTGCCGCAACGACAACAGCCGCAACAGCGGAGGATATCGCAGCGGAAACTTCCGCGACAACGGACGACCAACGCAGTCGTGGCAATGCCGCGACCGCGACAACGGACCCTCAGCATTCGACAAACTTTCGGGTCCATGCACCATCCACTTCTACATCGACAAACAGGATGGCAAAAAGAAAGCCAGCCACATGCTCAAGGACTGCCGCGAGTTCCAGAAACTCAGTGAAGGCATGATGCAGATGAGGCAACAAGCTCCAATTCCTGCGTTCGGAAACGCACCTGCGCCAGGTGAAATAGCACACGGAGCTCCTCCACCGCCGCCTATTGGAGGCCAAAACCAATCAGTCGCACCAGCGCAAAACAACACCGGGGTCCCATATCCCCCACCAAAGGGAGCACTAAACATGATCCAGAAGGGACGCCCAACAAACAGGGTGCAGAAGAAAATCACCCGACAAATCAACTTGGCTGTGGCAACCCCACCTGCAATCCCTGAGTACCTCAGCGGATCGGAGTCCTGCATCACATTCACTCGCGCGGATCACCCTTGCCAGATCCCTCGCCCAGGTCATGCTGCCCTGGTGCTGGAGGCGCAGATCGGAGGCTTCGAGATGAGTCGCGTCTTCATGGACGGCAGCAGCGGCATCAACCTAATGTTCGCAAGCACTCTCGCAGCTATGCGGATCCCGCAACGCAGCCTGGAACAATCAGACACAACGTTCCACGGCATCGTCCCAGGGAAGGGCATCTTCCCCCTGGGCAAAATAGGACTCGGCGTCATCTTCGGGAAGCCGGACAACTTTCGGCAGGAGCGCCTAGAATTTGAAGTGGTGGACTGGTCGTCGCAATACCATGCTATCCTGGGACGTGTAGCATTCGCAAGGTTCCTGGTTGTCCCACACTACGCATACCTACTACTCAAGATGCCAGGACCAAGGGGCGTCATCACAGTCCACGGGAGCTTCACCCGATCGGACCAATGCGACAGGGATTTCAACAAAATCTCCCAGTCCTTCGGCATGCAAGACGAGCTTGTAAGGCTCCGCGAGGTGACGGACAATGGGCTACCCCCAGTCACAAGGCAGAACGCACCCGACATGTCCTTCGACTCCACCGTCAACACCAAGAAAGTACAGGTCCATCCGACAGACGCCTCCAAGACGGCGCTGATCGCCAATGACCTCAGCACCGCATAGGAAGGCGCGCTCGTCGAATTCCTCCGTGAGCGCTGGGAAATCTTCTCCTGGTGTCCTGCGGACATGCCAGGAGTTCCCAGGGAATTCGCCGAGCACGCACTCAATGTCTTCCCAGACACCAAACCAGTCAAGCAGTCCCCGAAGACTGTCGGAGCCGCGAGCCGAAGCTATCGGCAAGGAGATCAACAGATTACTCGCAGCATACTTCATCCGGGAAATCAAGGAAAGCGAGTGGCTGGCAAATACGGTGATGGTCCCGAAGAAGGACAGCGAAGCCGAGTCCACGGCTGCACTCGAAGATGCCGTCGACACACTCGACGAAGCACGGGATATAGCAGCAGCTAGATCAGCGGTGTACCAGCAGAGTCTCCGCAACTATCACAGCCGCCGGCTGCGCCCAAGGTCCTTCGTCGAAGGAGACCTCGTCTTGCGACTCAAGCAGAAGCGACCGAACAAACTCGATTCACCATGGGAAGGACCCTACGCCATCACCGAGGTCATCCTAGGTGGCGCCTATCGCCTGAAGCACGTGGAGTCTGGAGTCGCATACTCCAACCCATGGAACGTCTCGCACCTGCGACGATTCTACCTGTAGCAACCTACCCCCTTTTACTTTCAATAAGGCTTTTAGCCAAGGCTACTCAGCCGAACCATGTACCTCCTCCATTACGATATAAATAAAGCTAAGTGTCTCGCCCCAACCTTCGGTTGACCATTTTCTGCAACTTTACTACATGCTACATACGCACTTGGGGGCTCCCCCCACCTCACGATTTCATCGACTGAGGACCAAATGTGTACACCTGAGTAGCTGACCACGTCAGGCAAACGAAAAGGACACGTACTAAAACATATACACGCCCAGCTGCAATATACAAATTTTACATCTATCTGTTTCTTTTTAGGTCCTACCTATTCTGAAGAATAACCTGAGAACGCTGCTCAAACAAATCTACAATCTGTTCGGCATACTGCCTTACAGCCGCGTAATGCGGACGCATGTTCCACTCGCCACCATCTGGTCGAGGAGGTGGCCCAGTCACCACAGCAGCCAAGTCTACGTCAGGGCGGTGCACCCTCACAAGAGACAAGGCAGCCTTCACCCCTGCGACGAGTTGCTGCCGCACCAGCTCCTTGACATTGCTGGCACTCCGAAACTTCGTCAGAAGACCTGCAAGGGTCGTTGGCACGGCATCCAACGGAAACATGACGTGCAGCACCGAAGAAAGTGATGTCTGCACTTGGCGGAGCACCCGTGACACCTGGTAGACACGATCCTGCACCGTCGCCAGAACCATGGCGCGATCACGATCCATCCAGAAGAAGCCTCCGGCCTCCATGTCCTGCTGAGTCAAGCAATTGACTCGAACAGCAATACGCTCCTTTTCTTCCCTCGGAGCAAGATTGGCACCTGCGACAACCGCACAAAACAAGGGTAAGGCCAGCAGGCTCACCCGAAGAACTGGGCTACAACCCGAAAAAAGGATCAACTTACATTGCAGCTGCTCGGACAGCCGACCCAGCTCCGCCATCAAATACTCCTCTCTGGCTGCACCACGGTCTGCTTTGGATTTCCAAACGTCAGCGCGACCGCGTAACCCAAGCAAATCTCTCTCCAAGCTGCGCACGCGATCTCGAAGAAAAGCGAGCTGCGACGAATAATCCAAAGATGCTCGCAAGGGTCTTTCGGATGAAGTATTAACTGGGTCAGCACCCGAAGGAACCTATAGCAGCAGAAAAAAGAAGGCACACAAACATTCAGCCAAGGATAGAGCACAACTCGAAGGAATTCATTAAAATATATAAAGCCACTACGTGGCACAAGGATGGTACTACAAAAGATATTTACAACAAAAGAAGACTACAAACTACCCTACGTCTACTATGCCTACGGTGCAGGGCACTGAGTCGCCTCAGAACCAGACTGCCTAGCTTTAGCCTCGCCCTGCTGCCGCAGTGCGTACTCAAACAACAAGTCAATGAGCTTGGGCCCATATCGTCTGCAGCGAGCGGAGTAGGCGGCGAAAGCTACCTCGGATCCATCCGCAGCCGTCAGCATCCGAAAAGTGATCTGGGGCAAGTCCAACTCCGCCCCAGCCGCCATGGCCATCGCCAGCCCGACAGACACCCCGATGCCCTTCTGCTTGCGCTTGTACGCTGCAGATGCTTCGCCTGACAGAGCCTCTGCCAGAGAATCCACATCTTCAAGGGATGCGCCCTTCGGGAAGAGATCCTGGTAGAAGCGACCAAGGACCTCCTTAGCCTTGGCAAGGGAGTTGACGACGGTGCTGCAGCGGTCTTCGACCGCTACAGTGGCATCATCTAGAGCACTCCCGTGCTCCAGAGCACCACGGTCGAACTCGATGCCTGCGGTATCTGAGACAAAACAGAAGAAAGACATGAAGAAAGACAGCATAAAAAGAAGATCAGTCAAAAAAGAAACAAGTCCTAAAGCTTGTACTCACTCGAAATGGCCTTGGCAGCAGCCATGAGCTTATCTGCCACCCCCTTTTCACGAGCAGCTGCAACGGTGGCCAGCTGCTCCTCACGATCTGCGGCCTCCTGCTGCAGACGCTCTTTTGCTTCGGCTGCCTTCGTCAGCTCCAGCTCAAGGCGCTCTTTCGCACCAGCGGCAGCTTCGGCCTTCTGCTCCGATTGCCCAAGGCTCTTCTTCAGAGCATCGACCTCACGGAGAGAGTCGTTGTTCTCCTCTACATTTATAACAAACACACGTCAAAGAACAGGACCAGGACAAAACAAGAGAAGAACTACGAGGCAGACGAATACCTTGAAGCTGCCGCAGTTTCGCCTCCAGCGACAGGCGCTCCTCCACCAGCCGCTTGGCCTCTTGGAAAAAAGGCTGCAGAAAAAGGCAATAGAAGTAAGAACAGGACTTGGAGGCTACGCCCAACACAAAGAAGCAAAAATAACATCAGCATACGAAGACACTCGGGGGCTCCCCCCGTAAGATCAAACAGCAGAAACTTACGTGCTCCGAAGGCGAACCCGCAGGCCCGCCTGCGAAATTCTGGGGCGCAACCACCAGCCTCTCCTGCACAGGAGGAACTGGCGCAACGTCACCCGAAGTCGCCACCGTCTGAGGAGGAGGCGACGCAATGTTCGACTCCCCCATCATCTCTTGCCCACCATCACTAGAGCTGTCGGAGGATTGTCTGCATACGAAGCCAATCAACACAGATGCAAAAATAACAAAGGAACAAAAGACAACAGTGGCAACAAGAAAACTTATGAGCCCAACGCGCTCAGGTCGAAGATAGGAGAAGACCTTCGGGCCCTCTTCTCTTCCTTCTTTTCTTCCTTCTTCTCCTCCTTCTTTTCTTCCTTCTTCCGCTTTGCTGGCAGGTGCGGAGCAACAGCTCGCACAGGAATGGCAGGAAGGGGAGAGGAAGAACCCCCATGAACATCATCATGACGCTCAAGGCCCAGAGGATTCCTGGGAGTCGGAGGAGTAGAGGCATCCGAAGATTCGCTGGAGCTCCGTGATCGCTCGTGTGAATGGTCCTCACTCGACTCGTCGGCATCCTCCGCTGGTGATCGCGCCGACGGTAGCTCGGACACGGAGTCCACCACTTCATTATCCGGGGCATTCAGATACCTTTCGGGGCAACGGTGGTGCCATGCCCGGCACTTTGAAGCTCCACAAGATGAGAAGGAACTTTGTCAGCAAACAAAGGAAACACATACATAGTCGACAAAAACAAAAGGAGAGCACTACGTGCGCAAATCTACACCTTCGGTATGGCCAACGTCGAAGAAAAGGGAGGAGTCTGCGACTTCCCCGGGATTTCTTCATCGGCCTTGAACTTCAACAGCGCCCGAAGAGCCTTGTCAAGTTCCACCTCGGAGATTTTCTCACTCGAAACCCTCGTCGGATCACGGCGCCCAGAGTAAAGAAACATCGGATGCGCCCTCGCTTGGAAAGGTTGCACCCGACGCTCAAGAAACGTTCGGATGACGTCGACACCGTTCACCTCCTTCTCAGAAATCAGTTGGAGATCCTCCACCCGACGGTACAGGGCCTCTATCTCCGCCACCTCACCGTCTAAGATTTGGTTTTTCCAGGATCTTTTCTTCTCAATCAACTGGGAGGGGTCAAAAGGAACGAGACCAAAATCTTGCCCAGGCAGTACGGAGTCACGGATGTAAAACCATTTCCTCCGCCAGTACTGGACATATTCGGACATAGAAAAGGAAAAGAATTGCACATTGAGACTGAGAGAGATGATGAAACCCCCAATGGGATACACACCATCCGAACCTGACTGCCTCTTCACGGAATAAAGCTTCCGGAAGAGGCCAAAGTGCGGCTCAATGCCAAGCCAACACTCGCAAAGCGTGATAAAGCACGCAATGTGGAGAAGGGAGTTGGGAGACAGATGATGCAACTGAACCCCATAGAAGAAGAGTAGTCCACGAAGGAAGTCATGGACTGGATACGAAAAACCACGCAAGACGAAGGCAACAAACATAACCCGGTACCCAGATGGGGGACGGGGGATTACCTCATTGCCGGGGAGTCTCACGGCTGACGTGTCCTGCGGGATCAGGATCCGCTCGCGCAGTTTGCGGAGATCGCTCTCCCGCGTCTCCGATCGCCGCCAGCCACCATCGGTGACGCGAACAGCGGTGGTGCTCTTCTTGCGGCCGGCGGCGCTGGTCCCAACAGCAGACGAGGACTTCTTCGTTTTCCCCATGGCGTTGCAGCGGTGGTGGCGATGATAACGCAAAAGGAACGAAGGAAATGTGGAAGGAAAGCTAAGCGCGCAGCAAGAATCGCTCAAGAACAAGGAGGAAGTGAACAGATGAACTGGTGCAGTGAAAAACAAACCACGATTTCACCCAGGATTATAACAGCGAAGACGACGCACGCTGGCCGTCCATCGAGAAGACCTAACGCCAACGGTAGATCTGGCCGTACACGTGTCAACACCACAACGAACCGTCCTTACCACGCCGTCCACTACGCGCGGAAATCGAGGAGGCGCCGTAATCATCTCCACGCCCCACGTGACCAGTCAATTCAAAGTCAGCAAGTGGGACCCACGCTTCGTCCAGTCAAGTCATCTCTGGCGTAGCAGACGCTTGAGGTCATCAATCGTAAGCACTGACGTCATCAAAAGCTATACTAGCACCACTTCGGCTCCACAGCTAAGAGTACTCACTCGAATCTACGATTCGACAAAATACTCGGGAGCTACTCCTATCAGGAGCGCTGGCCGCGCACCCGACAGACAAATGAGGACAAAATTACTTCTCCGAGTCCTACGTCGAGTCTACGACTCCACTACGGACTCGGGGGCTACTCCCATAGGGAGGATGGATTTAAGCATCCGAAAATTTTCGAGTCCTGCGGACCTAATGATTGAAACAATGCTTGAACTAAAAGTCTCCGTTCGAGTCTACGACTCAAACAGACACTTGGGGGCTACTCCCATGGGGAGCGCTGGTCGCGCACCCTATGAAATCTTCGACTGCGATCTTTCGGATCAGCATACAAAAACTTTTTGGCAACTTTGCCCCAACAAAACGCTAAGTGAGCAACAATCTCCTTGGCCACCCGAAGCACCTCCGAGGTGATAAATGTTCGGATGCTGCGTCTGCGACGCAAAGATAAGACCTACAGATATCATCTGATGGCCTGGTAACGCACCTGACTGTGCTCTGCTAGTATGAATCCGTACCAGCAGGTACGATGAAAAATCCCGACGGACGCGTTGGGTACACCAAGTAAATTCACTGGAATTCCACTTCTATAAGACCTCCGCGGCCTGAGTTGAATTACGCCAGCATATGTTCCAGGCTCGGGTTAAGGGACCCGAACCTGAAGAAGATCGTGTTGTTTCGTCCTAAGATAGTTAACTGACCCTGATCCGTCGGGTGAGTCAGGCACACGCATCAACATTTCCTACACACATATACTATTAGCATATAACTACTCCCGAAGAATGGAAGCTACGATTCGACTGAGCACTCGGGGGCTACTGACATGGTTATACCCTACGGGTACATAACTTCAGCATACCTAGTCCAGCCCAAGGCCCACGGCAGACATACGCTGGCCCATGAAAGATTTTCGGGTGGCCAAGACCCATGACGTCTTCGGATCCTTGGAGAGCAAGATTAGAGGAGATAGGAAATTCAAAGGGGTAAAATCCTAGAACTTGTAACCGACTAGGACTATGCCCGGGACCTGCCTAAGTCTATATAAAGGCCAGGAGGGCATGTCCTAGGGCAACTCGACTCATACTTTCGCACACGCATCCACGCCAGATCGAATCTGCGCACCCTGTAACCTTCGGTTCCGCCGTAATCAAAGAGCAGACAAGCAGGAGTAGGGTTTTCCCTCCGGGGGCCTGAACCTGGGTAAATCTCGTGTCCCCTAGTTGCTTGTCTGTTAACCGTGCCACGATCTCCAGCATCCCCATCTTCTCCAAAACCCAAGTCCATAACAATGGGCATTGACGAGATTAAACCTCGTCAGTTGATGCTGGAGAAGGATGGGGCTGCCTGGTGTTCCCAGGCGGCGATGCTGCGACTTCTCCGGCGTTCCCCAAGCGGAAGCATTATGCCACCCGCTATCTTTGGCCAAGAAGATGGCCACGCCGAGCTCGAACGGCCTCTGTGCCTGAGCTTCTATTACCGCCATCGGCGGCCTTTCCTCTCCCTCCTTGCGGCATCATGCGTCGACGTCGGCCCAAGTGGTTCGTCCCCGGTTCCAACGACGACGGCCGTGGTTGGAGGCGAGATTGTTGCGGTGTGCAGGACTCGATCGCGTTTTGGAGCTTTCCTGCAGGGTGCTATGTGCAAAGTTGAGGGACCTTGTTGTATTGTCTTTTCTTTTCTGGTCCTTTCTGTAATTGTACCCACCGCTTTGGTTATTCGCAGTATCTAGGTCCTTCGGGGCCTATCCTCGTTCAAAAAAAAGGTTATCATGACAATTAAATTCTAAAGTTTGTCTATAAACATAAAACATCATATAGTCCTTGTCCTTATCACACCAAAATACAATATGAGGTTATGACATAATTAAGTTACAGGGTTGTCCATATAAACTCAAAAGCACCTCCTCTTGCAACGAACTCAGTTATGTTATCACACATGTTGTTCATGCTAACATGGTCATCTTCAAAATCATTGCCCACATTGCCTGCGGCTGTGGAAACAACATGCCCTTGAGGCATATAGTTCTTATCATGATTACATCAGAAGAAGTGGAGATCAAACACCTGACTATCCCTGATAAAGTTATGGAGAGTTGATACGTCCATTTTGCATTACTATCTTATATCATAATTTACTGTTATTAATTGATATATTTCTTATTAAGAGGTGATACTTATGTTATTTCATCTATTTTTGCATGGTTGGATGACTTTGGAGGATGAACTGCCGGAGTCAGGATTCTGATGAAAAAAGCGGTGTCCAGATGTAATATTCGCGAAGATCAGAAAATTCCAGAAAATATATGGAAATTATTTTTTTAGAAGACGAAGGAAGCCAAAAGGGGAGACGGAGATGGGCCACAGGGGGCCACACCACCCCCTGGCACGCCCCCCCTGGGCCATGCCACCAGGTGGTGTGGCCACCCTGGCCCACCTCTGGCTCTGCCCTTTCGTCTATAGCTTCCCCCCGACACCCTAATACTCGGGGAGCGACCACATAAAGATTTCGCCGCCTCTGTGGGACAAAAACTGTAGAGAGAGAAAGAGCTCTCCGGCAGGCAGAATTCTGCCGGGGAAATTCCTTCCCAGAGAGGAGAGATCGTCGCCATCAACACCGTCATCAAGCTAGACTTCATCGGGATCATCATCATCATCCTCATCACCATCTCCACCGGCACCAACACCACCACTCCATCCCTATGTAACAATTGTGTTGAATCTTGCATAGTTCTTAGGGGAAACTTGTCCGATGTTGATTACTTTTGTAGTTGATGCTATTGAGTGGAACCATTGAATTATTGTTTATGTTCAGATTGTTACTCATCATTATATCATCTCTGATCTTGATCCATATGATGTCTCGTGAGTAGTTCATTTAGTTCTTGAGGACATGGGAGAAGTCATGTTGTTAGTAGTGGAATTGTTGAGTAATATTCAATGGTTTGATATTTAAGTTGTGGTGTTATTCTTTAAGTGGTTTCATGTGAACGTCGACTATATGATACTTCACCATTTATGGGCCTAGGGGAATGCATTGTGTACTTGGCTACTAATCGTTGGGTTGTCGGAGTGACAGAAACCTAAACCCTCGTTAGGAAACCTTTGCACAAGGGAGTGTGGGATCTCAGAGTTTAATGATGCGGTTAGGTTTTTATATTAATTACTTTCTTGTAGTTGTGGATGCTTGCAAGGGGTATAATCACAAGTATGTATTAGTCCAAGTAAGGTCGGTACATTAGCATAGGTTCACCCACACAACACTTATCCAACCAAAGAAGATTAATCAACTATATGAAGCGAAAGCACTTGACAGTATTCCCATGTGTCCTCGAGAACGTTTGGTCCTCATAAGTAATTGATACGTCCAAAATGTATCTACTTTATCGAACACTTTGCTATTGTTTCTCCTCTAAACTTGTGTGATTTGGATACAACTAACACGGATTGACGCTATTTTCAGCAGAATTACCTTGGTGTCTTGTTTTTGTGCAAAAAATGAACTATTAGGAAAAATCCCGAAAAATATGCCAAAAATTATATTTCACCAGAAGATCCACGGAGCCAGAAGAAGAGACGGAGGGGAGGCCTGGGGGGCCAGACCCACCCCAGGCGCGGGCCCACCTAACCCCGCGCCTGGGAGGAGTGTGGCCACCCCAGGCAGCTCCTCGGCCTCCCTCTGCGCCTATAAGTTGCCTTTCGACCTAAAAACTGAGGGGGTTCGATAGTTTTCCAGAAGGAGTTCCGCTCCGCCACCGCCACCAGAAACCAAGATTCGGATCCAAAAACTCTGTTCTGGCACTCTGCCGGGACGAGGAATTTGGAGAGGATCATCGCCATCGTCATCACCAACGCATCTCCATCAACCACCGATGTTTCCCTCATCCCTGAGTGAGTAATCCCCCGCTGTAGGCTTGGGGATGGTAGGGATTGGATGAGTTCTATCATGTAATCAAATAAGATCTGTTAGGGCATAGTGCCTAGTATCTCTATTAGTGCTATTTGACTTTGTTGCAACTTGTTGTGCTTAATGCTTATCACTAGGGCCCGAGTGCCATGATCTCAGATCTGAACTTACTATTGAATCATTATGATAGTATTGTTTGTGATCTTATCGGCAAGTTGTGTACACATATCATTGTCCAGATCCAAAGGCCCCAAAGTGACAAAAAATGGGACAACCGGAGGGGATGGCTGTGGTGTGAGGATCACATGTGTTCACGGAGTGTTAATGCTTTGCTCCGGTGCTCTATTAAAAGGAGCAACTTAATTGCCAGTAGTTCCCTAGAGGCCCCGCTGCCACGGGCTGGCTGGACAGAAGATGTTGTGCAAGTTCTCATTGCGGGGACGCATGACTATATTTGGAGCACATGCCTAGGATTGTTTAATACTTGGGTGCTTGTTATTATTTATCTACAATGCCCTAGATCTTAAAGTTACATGTTTAGACTCGTCCATGCAACGTCCGTCCATCCATCCCTATGTCTACCGCACTCGAATCCTACTGTTACCGTTACTGTTACTATTGCTCCTGTTTTACTGTTGCTTGTTGCTTTGTTGTTGCTACTACAAACTGTTGCTACTGATAAACTTCTGTGAGTAAGAACTATTTCCAGGTGCAGCTGAACTGACAACTCAGTTGTTAAGGCTTGCAAGTATTCTTTGGCTCCCCTTGTGTCGAATCAATCAATTGGGTAATACTACCCACGAAGACAGTTGTGATCCCCTATACTTGTGGGTCATCAGTAATACAACCGGCTTGTCCTTTGTTGAAGAAAGGATTGGGCCACTCGCTGCAATTATCATTGTTGCCTTTTATTTACTTGCACTTTACTTCTTTGCTTTATCAAAAAAACCTAAAATCTGTTTGCTAAGTATTTACAGAGAATTCCTGATCCAAACTACTAGTCAACACCTTCTGCTCCTTGTTGGGATCGACACTCCTATTTATCAAAAGTACTACGATACACCCCTATACTTGTGGGTCATCAAGACTATTTTCTGGCGTCGTTGCCGAGGAGTGAAGCGTTATTGAAGAGTGGAACTGGTAAAGGAAATTTCTACTATGAGTATCGCTTTTATTTCTGTTTGTTACTTTGTTTCCAATATGGATAATCCACTTGGTTTCCTATTTGGGAAAACTACTATCACTGCTAGGGTAGTAGATGAACCACCACCTGCTGAGATAGATCATTTTAAGATACCTACAAAAATTGTTAATCGTGTTATGGATAACTATTATTTTAGGGATGGAACTATCCATCCTGGTAATCACTTGCTTTTTATCCATGAATTATGCAGGTTGTTTAAGTGTGCAGGTATCACGATGGAACAAGTTAAGAAAAAGTTACTCTCTATATCATTGAAAGGAAGAGTTGAAGGATGGTATAAGCTGCTGAAGAATGGACAATCTATGGAATGGGAGAAAATTGTGTCTTTCTTTTATTCTAAATTCTATCCTCCTAGTGAGATTCATAAAGACTGGAATCAAATATATAACTTTTGGCCTCGTGAAGGAGAGAGTACAACCCAAGCTTGGGGAGACTGAAGTTACTAGTGCTCAAATGTACTATTCATGAGCTCCCTAATAATATTATTATTAATAACTTGTATGCAATGCTTTCTCTTCATGATAAGGATTTATTAGATGCTTCTTGTGCTGGGTCATTCACACGTATGAAAGAAGAAGCTAAATGGGATCTTCTAGACCGTATTCAAGAAAATACCGAAGCATGGGAGAATGACAAAGGAAGAAAGTCAGATATAAATTATGATTATGAATGCATTAAATCTTTTATGGGAACTGATGACTTTCATAATATTAGTACTAAGTATGGTCTTGATTCTCAAGTTCATGCAAATTATTTTAAGGCCTTTGCCTCTTATGTTGAAATTCCTAAAAAGGAGTGGAACAAGTACCATGCAGCTTATAAAGATATTGTTAATTATGTTCCTGTTAGAAACACTGAAGTTTATATTGTTGATCATATTTTGCCTGAACCTTATATTGAGAAAACACCTTTCCCTGTTAAGGTAAAGGAACATTATATTATAGCTAATGTGGTCAACAAAAGTACAAAGAAAGCTGTAGAACCTGATGAACAAATAAATATTAAACCCGCAGTAGCAATTGTGAAAGACCTTGTCACTAAAAATGTAGAAGATGGGCACATTATCTTTTGTGAAGATGCTTCTAATATTGTCTCACGTCCTAGTAAAACTAGGAAATCTGGTGTCCTTGTGCTTTCTGTTAGAATTGGTGATCATTGCTATTATGGTTTATGTGATATTGGTGTAAGTTCTAGTGCTATTCCTTATGAGCTTTATAAGGAAATTATGCATGAGATTGGTCCTTGTGAACTTGAAGATATTGATGTGGTTATTCACCTTGCTAATAGAGAGACCTTCTATATAATTGGTATTGTAAGAGATGTGGAAGTTCTTTGTGGTAAGATTAAATATCCGGCTGATTTTCTAGTGCTTGGTAAGGAAGCTAGTAAAACTTGTCCTGTCATCTTTGGTAGACCTTTCTTGAACACTTGTGGAGCTATTATAGATTGCAGGAAGGAGAAAATTTTAACTAAATTTGATGGAAAATCTTATGAGTTTAATTTTTCCAAGTTCGCTAAAACGCCTTATGAAAATGATTTGCCTAATGAGGATTTTAGATTTGAACAACTTTATTCTATTTCTCTTGCCCCTAACAATGCTTTGCAGCAATATATGGAAGATCATGAAAGTGAGATCTTCATGGAAGAGAGAAATGAAATATATGAGATTTTTCTTCGTCAACCCGAGATGCTTAAACATAACCTACTTGTGGAAGATTTGGGTACCACACTACCACCTAAAGAGGATCCTGTCTTCGATCTAAAACCTCTACCTAATGACCTTAAATATGCTTATCTAGATGATAAGAAAATATATCATGTTATTATTAGTTCTAAACTTTTAGGAAAGGAAGAGGAAAGATTATCGGGAGTATTGAAGAAACACCAAGGAGCTATGGGTTATACTCTTGATGATTTAAAAGGAATTTCTCATACTATATGTTAGCATGCTATTAATGTAGAACCTGATGCAAAGCCAGTTGTTGAACATCAACGCTGTTTAATTCCTAAGATGAAGGAAGTGGTAAGAAATGAGGTATTAAAACTTCTTGATGCTGGTATTGTTTTTCCTATTGCTGATAGTAATTGGGTCAGTCCTGTTCATTGTGTCCCTAAGAAAGGAGTAATTACAGTTGTGCCAAATGAAAATAATGAGTTTATACCTCAAAGAGTAGTAGTTGGTTATGAAAATAATGAGCTTATACCTCAAAGAGTAGTATTTGGTTATAGGATGTGCATTGATTTTAGAAAGGTGAATAAAGTTACTAAGAAAGATCATTATCCTCTACCTTTTATTGATCAAATGCTAGAGAGGTTGTCCAAGAAGACTCACTTTTTCTTTCTTGATGGTTATTCTGGGTTTTCTCAAATTGTTGTTAAAGCGCAAGACCAAGAGGAAACCACTTTTACTTGTCCTTATGGAACTTATGCTTATAGACGTATGCCTTTTAGTTTGTGTAATGCTCCTGCTACTTTTCAAAGATGTATGCCTGCTATCTTTCATGGTTTTTGTGAAGAAATTGTGGAAGTATTCATGGACGATTTTTCCGTGTATGGAACTTCCTTTGATAATTGTTTGCACAACCTTGATAAAGTTCTGCAGAGATGTGAAGAAACTAATCTTGTTCTTAATTAGGAGAAATGCCACTTCATGGTTAATGAAGGGATTGTTCTTGGACATAAAATTTCTGAAAGAGGCATTGAAGTTGACAGAGCCAAAGTTGAAGCAATTGAGAAAATGTCCTGCCCTAGGGATGTTAAAGGTATTCATAGTATCCTTGGTCATGCTAGTTTCTATAGAAGGTTTATTAAAGATTTCTCCAAGATATCAAAACCTCTTACTAATCTTCTTCAAAAAGATGTACCCTTTGTTTTTTATGACGATTGTAAGGAAGATTTTGAAACTCTAAAGAAAGCTTTAACTACTGCTCCTATTGTTTAACCACCTGATTGGAATTTACCCTTTAAAATTATGTGTGATGCTAGTGATTTTGCTATGGGTGCTGTTCTTGGGCAACGAATAGGTAAGAAGTTGAATGTTATCAATTATTCTAGTAAGACTCTTGATGCTGCACAAAAGAATTATGCTACTACTGAAAAAGAGTTCTTAGCTCTAGTCTTTGCGTGTGATAAGTTTAGACCTTATATTGTTGATTCAAAAGTTACCATTCATATTGATCATGCTGCTATTAAATACCTTATGACAAAGAAGGATGCTAAGCCTAGGATTATTAGATGGGTGTTACTTTTACAAGAATTTGATCTACATATTGTAGATAGGAAAGGTGCTAAAAATCATGTTGCTAATAATTTATCTCGATTGGAAAACATTTCATCTGATCCTATACATGTTAATGATAGTATTCCAAATTAATAGTTAACTACAATTAAGGTAAGCTCATGAGAGAGTCCTTGGTATGCTGATTATGCTAACTTTATTGTTTCCAAGTATTTGCCTCCAACCTTTACAGCCCAGCAAAGAAGGAAATTCGTTTATGATTTGAGGCATTATTTTTGGGATGACCCACATTTATATAAAGAAGGGGTGGGTGGTATTATGCAAAGATGTGTTCCAGAATATGAACAACAAGAGATATTGAGAAAATGTCATAGTAGTGTCTATGGAGGACATCATGTTGGTGATAGAACCGCACAAAAGGTTCTACAATCAGGTTTCTATTGGCCTACTCTTTTTAAAGATGCAAGAAAGTTTATTTTATCATGTGATAAATGTCAAAGAGTTGGTAATATTTCTAGATGCAATGAAATGCTTATAAATTACTCTCTTGTTATTGAACCATTTGACTATTGGGGTTTTGACTTTATGTGTCCTTTTCCTCCTTGAAAAGGTTATACTCATATTCTTGTTGCTGTTGATTATGTTACTAAGTGGGTAGAAGCCATCCCTACAAAAAGTGTTGACGGTGAGACCTCTTTAAAAATGCTTAAAGATGTTATTTTTCCTAGGTTTGGCGTGCCTAGATATCTCATGACTGATGGAGGCTCTCATTTTATTCATGGTGTTTTTAGGAATACCCTTGCTAAGTATGATGTTAATCATAGAATTACTTCGTCTTATCATCCCCAAACTAGTGGGAAGGTAGAACTATCAAATAGAGAAATCAAATCTATCTTGCAAAAGACTGTTAATAGATATAAAAAAATTGGGCTAAAAAGTTGAATGATGCTTTATGGGCTTATAGAACTGCTTATAAAAATCCTATGGGAATGTCTCCTTACAAAATAGTTTATGGGAAATCTTGTCACATGCCTTTAGAATTAGAACACAAAGCTTATTGGTCAGTAAAAGAACTAAATAGAGATTTTAAACTTGCTGGTAAGAAAATACTACTTGACTTGATTTCTTTAGATGAGTGGAGAAGTGAAGCTTATGAAAATGCTAGAATCTTTAAGTAAAAAGTAAAAAAGATGGCATGATAGGAGAAATTCTTAAGAGAGGGTTCCATGTTGGTGAGAAAGTTCTATTTTATAGGTCACGTCTCAGATTTTTTGTAGGAAAACTACTCTCAAAATGGGAAGGGCCCTTCATTATTGAAGAGGTGTATCATTCAGGTGTAATCAAAATCTCCTCATTAAGAGACAACGCTACACAAGTGGTGAATGGTCAAAGGCTCAAACATTATATTTCTGGAGATTCTTATAATGAAGATGTTGATTTTTTTTGAGAAAAAGCAAAAAGCCTTTGCGTTTCATTATATTGAAAAGAAAGAGTTCGATTGCAAGCCTCCTAAGAGGTTAGCCCGACACCCACACCCCCCCCCCACACACACAGGGGGAGCGCCCTAGTGCACATCCCATGTCGTCGACACTATGTCGCTAAGTCCTTTCGCTCCTGCCAGGATCCAAGTAGCCGCCTCGTCCTTGATCTTGGCGACCAGCGCTGATGTGGAGGGCTGCATTCTATTGAAAACGCATTCGTTGCGATGCTTCCATATTGATACACCCAATTTGCATCACTATTCTATATCATAATTTACCTCTGTTCATTGATATTTCTCTTATTATGAGGTATTACTTATAGCTTTTCATCTGTTTATGCATGTTGGATGATTCCTGGAGGATGGACTGCCGGAGTCTGGATTTTGATGGAAAATACGGTGTTTCGGTGCAATTTCGCGTAGATCAGAAAAATACCAGAAAAATATGGAAACATATTATTTTACCGGAAGACGAAGGAAGCTAGAAGGAGGAGCGAAGGGGGGCCTCAGGGGGCCCACACCCCCTAGGCGCGGGCCCACCTAACCCCGCGCCTAGGATGGTTTTGGCCCACCTGTTCGGCCTCCGACTCCACCCTTTCGCCTATATCTTCCCTACAGAACCCTAACACCATGGGGTATAAGATCCCTCCTTTATAAAGGAAAAAGGATCCCTGTGATTGCAATGCTAGTCCCTGGATCATTGCTAGCATCCACAGTTTAAGATGAAGTACACAGAAACAAAGGTCATTATTACAGTCATTCCAGAGACAACATAGTCTTTACAACTCCAAGGCCACATGCCTAGTACAAGAGTTTGAATAAGTAAATAAATAAAAGTCTTCATCTTCATGTGCCACAGGCAAACATGTTGAGTGTAGACTCATGACTCCTAATCCTCATCAGAGTAACCTGCAACATCACAAGTTACAGCCACAGTGGGTCAATACATTGGAATAGTATTGGCAAGTGATACCTTAGTATAATTTAGGTGGACTAGATACTATATGCAATTTGGCTAAGTGTAGCTTGGCTTCCTTTGCTCAAAATAGGTTTTGCCCATTAGTTGAAATCACTAAGTTTTTCTTTGTCAAAACTTTTCCCAAGGAACCACCAATAGACATTGAGGTCCTTCACCCTTGTTCACCCACAAGTTTTTACTTAGAAATTGGGATGAGGAGATTCTTGATAGCTTCCATGTCTTGATGCTCAAGTTGTCCTTTTCCAGGGACATGGCTAAGTACTTAGATTCTTCCATCTGCAGAGGTTGTGCACTTTCCCCACCAGACTTGATTTTCACCAAGACAGGACCTTTGAGAAGCCTTCCCTTAGACCAAATGGACACGCTCCAACCTATCATTCCCAGTACCACCAACTGTCCAAATGGCTAAGTTCTAGCAACCTATGTGATCCAGGTAGAGCCCATATTGCCAAGTGGCTGCACTAGAAGCTTCTTAACATTTGGCCTCTAAAATCTCTTTGTTCCTGGGTGGCTTTCCACAAGTGAGATACACAAGGTAAACCATAGAAATGGTCCTTGTGTAACCACTCAACATAAACCATTCCTTCCATTCCACCCAGGTGTTTCATTTACTTAGTTGTTTTATTAGGCAAAACACAAGTCCAAAGACTTAGAAATATTTTCATCATAGCATGTATATTTCACCAACCCTTGGTTGCTACTACCTAGGCTAAGCATGGCATAGATAAGCATCTTAACTTAGAAATTTCTAGCAATTCTACAACTACTAGGATTTCCCAACTTGGCATATAAGTAAAATATAGCATGCAAGACTAGCAAAATATTTCTAATGCTTGGTAGAAAACATAGGGATAAAATATTCATGAAGCACCACTTGCCTTGGTAGTTTGGAGAGTAGCTACACTCCTCACAATCACAGTCACTAGCACCAAAATCTACACAAAGAATCATAGCCACAAATCACATACAAAATATATACAAACAAAAATATATGCATGCATGCAATATGATATGTGATGATTTTTAAAACTCAACAAAGCAAGTGTACAGTACTGGTTCATAAACAAGTTAAAAACTTGCCAAACAACATTTAATTAAACCCTAAAACAATTCTTAAACAATTCATATACTCAAATTAGCCCTACACAAGTTTCTGCAAATAAAACCATTTTAACAGAAGCAAAACATTAAACACATTGCATATTTAGAAAGGGCTTGTTATCCTGATTCCATTGATATAAAATTTGTCAAATTCTAACGTGGGGATCAAAAGTTATAGCCAAAACAAAATCAAACTTCTAATAGATTCAAATCCTGTTTCTAAATCCAAACAGCTGCCACACGTCTTAATCTAATTGGCCCGTACCGCTTCGCTCAGGATCGCGCCCGTGAGCCGTTAGATCAACATAATTAAATAAAGCGATTCCTTTTAGGCGAAGAAAGGCGAATTTCGTTTGATTCGATCCGCCTATGTCAGTTCGAACCTGACGAGTCGTTCGGCACGGCCCAGATCTAACTATACCGCTTCGTTAAGTGATCTAATCTCGCGCGCTGGATCCAGATCCAATGGCCCTGGATCAAACGACCAAAGCTGAGTGGCGCTGGCGGTGGCTACTGGCGGCGGCGAGCTCTGCCTACGGCGGCGCAGCGCTACAGGTGGTTCTAGGGTCGTCGGGGGCGCTTACCAGAACCGCGGCGATGCACTGATGCTCAACCTGGCGACGGCTTGGCAAGGGGCGCTCTGGAGTGGCCGAGGGAGCTCGTCGGAGTTGCTGGCGGCGTCGGGCTTGGGTGGACGACGACGTTGGCGAGGCTCCTGGTCACCCTAGCATACAGAAACAACATCAGGAGATGCGCAAGACTACGACGAGCAAGATCGTGTGCATCAGAGGCAGAGGGGAACAAGGGGCTCACCGAATTTGACCGCCGGAGTTAAGGATGTCGTCGGGGGCTTGCTGTGCTTGTCGAAGACGACGACCTGGGGCGGTACATAAGGAACCAACGGTGTCAGTAGATGCGCAAGGAAGTGGCGAGGCTGTCTGCAAGAACCAGAGGGAGAGGGGCGCATGGGGCTCACCGGGATTGGTCGCCAGAGTGCTCTCTGTCTGCGGTGGTGCGAGGATGATTGCGGGCAGCCTGGGGGCGTAGAGGTGGCGCTAGGTGAGGGGAAATGGCCGCGGTGCAGAGGGGGTCTTATAGCCAGAGCGGGGGCGATGATCGCACGCGGAATCAAGGGCAATTAAGTGAGGAATCAACGCGGCAGTGAAGGGCGGAGGAAACGGCCGGCGACGTGGTCGTGGGCGCGATTTGGGGAAGATGATGGCGAGTTCCACCAGTCAGCGAGTGAAACAGAGAGGGGGTAGGGTCCTGGCGTCAGTCACTCAGTGGGTTCGTCCGCGAGTGAGAGAGAGAGGGGTAACCCGGGTGGGCTAACTGGGCTGGATTCGTAGTTGGGCCAGATAGGTGGCGCTGGCCCTTTTCTATTTCTTTTCTCCTTTTCTTTTTCTGTTTTGATTTTCTGAAATGATTTTCAAATCCAAATCAAATGAGTTTGAATTCAAATCTTCTCTAGGTTTTTATATTGCAAACCTTGCACTCAAATGTGTGTCAAACACTACTGTTTATTCAAAACACTTTGATCAAATGAAAATAAAAATAAAACCAAGCCTTTATGTGATATATACAATAGGCATAATATTGGTTTTATTTACTCATTTTGTTTTGAAACTTTGTTCAAACTTTTGTTGGTGCCTAAGTTTGAATTTCAAACCTGACTGAATCAAAACAAGTATTCTTATCATTGGAAGATAGCACTAAGGCTAGAGCAAACTTACATGAAATAATAAGCATAAATGCTTCTGTTTTGAAATGATGTGTTTGAAATGAGACTCATATGATCATGGATGCATGGATGATATGCATGAGTTTAAAACATGATTTTAGGGATCTTACAGGGGCGACCACAGATAGACTTCCGCCGCCTCTGGGAGGCGGAAAACACCGAGAGAGAAAGATCTCTCCAGCAGACAGATTTCTGCTGGGGGGATTCCTTCCCGGAGAGGGGAGACCGTCGCCATCAACACCATCATCAAGCAAGGATTCATCGGGATCATCATCCACACCATCATCTCCACCAGCACCATCATCACCACTCCGTCCCGCTGTAACAATTGTGTTGGATGTTGGGGAAACTTTCCCGGTGTTGATTACTATTGTAGTTGATGCTTGTGAGTGGAACCATTGGATTATTGTTTATGTTCAGATTGTTATCCATTATCATATCATCTTTGATCTTGATCCATATGATGTCTCGTGAGTAGTTCGTTTAGTTCTTGAGGACATGGGAGAAGTCATGTTGTTAGTAGTGAATCTGTGATGAGTTATTATTCAATGGTTTAGTATTTAAGTTGTGGTGCTATTCTTCTAGTGGTGTCATGTGAACATCGACTACATGACACTTCACCATTTATGGGCCTAGGGGAATGCATTGTGTATTTGGATACTAATTGTGGGGTTGCCGGAGTGACAAAAACCTGAACCCCCATTAGGACACCTTTGCACAAGGGAGCGTAGGATCTCAGAGTTTAAGGCTGTGGTTAGATTTATATCTTAATTACTTTCCTGTAGTTACGGATGTTTGCAGGGGGTTTAATCACAAGTATGTATTAGTCCTAGGAAGGGCAATATGTTAGCACAGGTTCACCCACACAACACTTACAAACACCAAAGGAGAGTACTCGGCTATTTGCAGCGAAAGCACTTGACATAATTCCCATGTGCCCTCGAGAACGTTTGGTCCTTATAAGTATTTCCACCGGCTTGTACTTTGCTAAGAAAGGATTGGGCCACTTGCTTCGTTTGTTCGTTACTTTTGTTACTTGCTCTTTATTTTGTTGCTTTGTCAGAAAACCACTAAAAATCCGTTTGCTAAGTATTCACAGGGATTTCCTGCTCCATACCACTGTTCAGCACCTTCTACTCCTCGTTGGGATCGACACTCCTATTTATCGAAAGTACTATGATATACCCCCTATACTTGTGGGTCATCAAGACTATTTTCTGGCGCCGTTGCCGGTGAGTGAAGCGCTATTGAAGAGTGGAACTGGTAAGGGAAACTTTTACTATGAGTATTGCTTTTGTTACTGCTTGTTACTTTGGTTCCAATATGAATAACCCACTTGGTTTTCTGTTTGGGAAAACTACTACCACTTCTATGGTAGTAGATAAACCACCACCTGTTGAGATAGATCCTTTTAAGATACCTGCGAGTATTGTTAATCGTGTCATGGATAATTATTATTTTGGGGATGGAATTGTCCATCCCGGTGATCACTTGCTTTATATCCATGAATTATGCGGGTTGTTTAAGTGTGCATGTATCACAACTAAACAGGTGAAGAAGAAGTTACTCTCCATATACTTGAAAGGGAGAGCTGAGGCATGGTATAAGCTGCTAAAGAATGGACAATCCATGGAATGGGAGGAAATGTCATCTCTCTTGTACCCTAAATTTTATCCTCCCAGTGAAATCCAAAAGGATAGAAGTCTTATATATATTTTTTGGCCTCTTGATGGAGAAAGTACAACTCAAGCATGGGGGATATTGAAGCTGCTAATGCTTAAATGTCCTATTCATGAACTCCCTAACAATATTATTCTCAATAACTTTTATGCTAGGCTTTCTCTTCATGATAAAGGTTTATTAGATGCTTCTTGTGATGGATCATTCACAAGTATGAAGGAAGAAGCTAAATGGGATCTTTTAGATCGTATTCAAGATAATACCGAGGCTTGGGAGAATGACAAAGGAAGAAAGTCGGGTATAAACTATGATTATGAGTGCATTTAATCTTTTATGGGAACTAATAACTTCCGTGATATTAGCAATAAGTTTGGCCTTGATCCTCAAGTTATTGCGGAATGTTTTAATGCTTTTGCCTCTTATATTGAGATTCCCAAGAAAGAGTGGGACAAGTACCATGCTCCTTATAAAGACGTTGTTACCCACGTTCCTGCTAGTGTAGAGGTTTGTACTGTTGATCCTATTTTGCCTGAACCTTGTGTTGAGAAGATCCCTTTTCCCTCCAAGGTAAGGGAGCACTCTATTTTGGCTAATGTGGTTAGCAAAAGCGCAAAGAAAACTGTAGGTTCCAGTGAGATGATTGATATCGAGCCTGTAGTAGCTATTGTGAAAGATCTTGTTACTAGAAATATAGAGGATGAGTATATTGTATTCTGTGAAGATGCTTCTAATATTATCTCTCATCCTAGTAAGTCTAGAAATGCTAGTGTTCCTATGCTCTCTGTTAAAATTGCTACTATGGTTTATGTGATATTGGTGCTAGTTCTAGTGCTATTCCTTATGAGGTTTACAAGGAAATTATGAATGAGATTGGTCGTTGTGAGCTCGAAGACATTGATGTGGTTATTCACCTTGCCAATAGAGAGCAAGTTTGCCCCATTGGTATTGTAAGGGATGTGGAGGTTCTTTGTGGTAAGGTTAAATATCTTGCTGATTTTCTAGTACTTGGTAAAGAAGCTAGTAAAACCTATCTTATCATCTTTGGTAGACCATTCCTTAATAATTGTGGGGCTATCATAGATTGTAGGAAGGAAAAAGTTTTGACTAAGTTTGATGGAGAATCTTATGTTTTTAATTTTTCTAAATTTGCCAAAAACCCTTATGAAAATGAATTACCTGATGAGGATTTCAAGGTTGAACAACTGTCTTCTATTTCTCTTGCTCCTAACAATGCTTTGCAACAGTTCATGGAAGATCATGAAAGTGATGCCTTTATGAAGAAAAGAGATGAGATTGATGAGGTTTTCCTTCGTCAGCCTGAGTTACTTAAGCATAATTTACCTGTGGAAGATTTGGGTACCACATTACCACCCAAAGGAGATCCTGTTTTCGAATTAAAACCTTTACCTGATGATCTTAAATATGTTTATCTTGATGATAAGAAGATATGTCCTGTTATTATTAGTTCTAAATTTTCAGGGAAGGAAGAAGAAAGGCTATTGGAGGTATTGAAGAAGCACCGAGGAGCTATGGGTTATACTCTTGATGATTTAAAAGGAATTTCTCCCACTATATGCCAGCATGCTATTAATATTGAGTCTGATGCGAAACCAGTTGTTGAGCACCAATGCCGTTTAAATCCTAAAATGAAGGAAGTGGTAAGAAATGAGGTATTAAAACTCCTTGATGGTGGTATTATTTATCCTATTGCTGATAGTCAATGGGTTAGCCCTGTTCATTGTGTTCCCAAGAAAAGAGGAATTAGTGTTGTGCCTAATGAGGATAATGAGCTTATACCTCAGAGAGTAGTAATTGGGTATAGAATGTGCATTGATTTTAGAAATATTAATAAAGTTACTAAGAAAGATCATCATCCTTTGCCCTTTATTGATCAAATGCTTGAGAGTCTGTCCAACAAGACTCACTTTTGCTTTCTTGATGGTTATTCTGGGTTTTCTCAAATCGCTGTGAAAGCACAGGACCAGGAGAAAACCACTTTCACTTGTCCCTATGGTACTTATGCTTATAGGTGTATGCCTTTTGGTTTATGTTATGCTCCTGCTACTTTTCAAAGATGTATGTCTTCTATCTTTCATGTTTTTTGTGAAGAAATTGTGGAGATTTTCATGGACGATTTTTCCGTCTATGGAACTTCTTTTGATAACTGTTTGCACAACCTTGATAAAGTTTTGTAGAGATGTGAAGACCAACCTTGTTCTTAGCTGGGAGAAATGTCATTTCATGGTTAATGAAGGAATTGTTCTTGGACATAAGATCTCTGAAAGAGGTATTGAAGTTGACAGAGCCAAAATTGAAGCAATTAAGAATATGCCTTGTCCTAGGGATATCAAAGGTATCCGTAGTATCCTTGGTCATGCTGGTTTCTATAGGAGATTTATTAAAGATTTTCTCCAAAATTTCAAAGCCCCTTACTAATCTTCTTCAAAAAGATGTACCTTTTGTTTTTGATGATGATTGTAAGGAATCTTTTGAAAATTTTAAGAAAGCTTTAACAACTGCTCCTATTGTCCAACCACCTGATTGGAGTTTACCTTTTGAAATCATGTGTGATGCTAGTGACTTTGTTGTGGGTGTTGTCCTTGGACAACGTGTTGACAAGAAGCTGAATGTTATTCATTATGCTAGCAAGACTCTAGATGCTACTCAAAAGAATTATGCTACTACTGAAAAAGAGTTCTTAGCTATAATCTTTGCTTGTGATAAGTTTAGACCTTATATTGTTGATTCTAAGGTTACTATTCATACTGACCATGCAGCTATTAAGTACCTTATGACAAAGAAGGATGCTAAGCCTAGGCTTATAAGGTGGGTGTTGCTTTTGCAAGAGTTTGATCTGCATATTGTGGATAAGAAAGGTGTTGATAATCCTGTTGCTGATAATTTATCTCGTTTGGAAAACATTTCTTTTGACCCTTTGCCTGTTAATGACAATTTTCCAAATGAGCAGTTAGCTGCAATAAGGGTAAGTCCACATGAGAATCCTTGGTATGTTGATTATGCTAACTTTATTGTTTCCAAGTATTTGCCTCCAACCTTTACAGCCCACAAAGATGGAAATTCTTTTATGATCTAAGGCATTACTTTTGGGATGACCCACACCTATATAAAGAAGGAGTAGATGGCATTATGAGAAGATGTGTTCTGCAAGGCAAGGAAAACAAAATGTCAGTTTCGAGAATATTACTCTCGTCAGACTTGAACTTAACGAAAAAAGAATTTGAACAACAAGAGATATTGAGAAAATGCCATGGCAGTGCTTATGGAGGACATCATGTTGGAGATAGGACTGCACAGAAGGTTTTACAATCTGGATTTTATTGGCCTACTCTTTTTAAAGATGCAAGGAAGTTTATCTTATCCTGTGATGAGTGCCAACGAGTAGGTAACATCTCTAGACACAATGAAATGCCTATGAATTATTCTCTTGTTATTGAACCTTTTGATTGTTGGGGATTCGACTTTATGGGGCCTTTTCCTCCTTCAAAAGGGTATACTCATATTCTTGTTGCTATTGATTATGTTACAAAGTGGGTAGAAGTCATACCTACGAGCAATGCTGATGGTAATACATCTTTGAAAATGCTCAAAGATGTCATTTTTCCTAGGTTCGGTGTACCTAGATATCTCATGACTGATGGAGGCTCCCATTTTATTCATGGAGGTTTTAGAAAAACTCTCGCTAAGTATGACGTAAACCACAGAATAACTTCAGTTTATCACCCCCAAACTAGTGGACAAGTAGAACTTTCCAATAGGGAAATCAAATCTATCTTGCAGAAGACTGTCAATAGATCTAGAAAAAATTGGGCTAAAAAGTTGAATGACGCTTTGTGGGATTATAGAACTACTTATAAAAATCCTATGGGGATGTCTCCTTACAAAATGGTCTATGGGAAAGCTTGTCACTTGCCTTTAGAATTAGAACACAAAGCTTATTGGGCAGTGAAAGAGTTGAATAGAGATTTTAGACTTGCTGGTAATAAAAGACTGCTCGATTTAAGTAATCTAGATGAGTGGAGAGGGGAAGCTTACGAAAATTCTAGGCTCTTTAAGGAAAAAGTAAAAAGATGGCATGATAGGAGAATTCTCAAAAGGGAGTTCCATGTTGGTGAGAAAGTTCTTTTGTATAGGTATCGTCTCAGATTTTTTGTGGGGAAACTACTCTCCAAATGGGAAGGACCTTTTGTTATCAAGGAAGTGTACCGTTCAGGTGCCATCAAATATATTCTCTAAAAGATGACACAACACATGTGGTTAATGGTCAAAGACTAAAACATTATACTTCTGGAGATTCTTACAATGAAGAAGTGGATGTCATTCAAATGGTGACTCCAGAAGAATTTATCAAGAACCAAACACCGGAAACCGCAGAGTTCATCTTCAAATAGGTAAAGAGTGGTGAAAACAGAAGGTTTGCGAATCTCCAATATTTTTATATTTTTGATGTTTTTAATACATAAGGAAAGTTACGAGATGAAACCGAAGAGGAAACGGAGCCCGGGGTGGACAAACCCACCCTAGGCGCGGGCCCAGCCTGGCAGCCCCTGAGGGGGGTGTTCAACCCCCAGACTCCGTCTCCGCTTCGTTTCCATGTCAAAACCTTCCTTATGTATTGATTCTTCGTAATATATAACCCCCGGATCCCCCGAGGTTCGTGCATCATGTTCTCGTCGTGTTTTTGTTTCAATCTGTTTTTGTCAGGAACTCAAGTTTAGAGCACCATGGCCTCCGCCAACGACAAAGGCAAGAAGCCCGTGGAGATAGAGTTGGAAGAACACCACCACAGAAGGAGTGAATCGTCACCAGGTTTGGCATCCCCTTGGCTTGTTCCAAGCTTGGGGGAGTGCCGCGGTATCACCACCATTATCTTTCATATTTTACCTTTTTAGTGGATTCATATCTGTGGTAGAGAAGTTATCTTATAGTTTGGTTTGCATGTGGAAGTATCTCTCCTTTAGTTGATTATCTATGTATCCCTTGGTGTGAGTGCCTTTATTGGAATATTAATGAGAAGTCTCATCTTTTAATTTTTGCACTTCTTTTTGTTTGCAATCTCTGTTATATGATGGATCTTGTTGTTCAGTATTGGCACTACTTTGGGATCATCAAAGAGGATCTAAATTAGTTTTGGCAAACTAATTTCTGGTCAGTGGCATTAATTTGAAAGAAAAGGAAGGAAAGAAAAAGCTTACAGGTATTTGGTATCTTTTGTTTTCTTTCTTGTTGGCTCATAAGCTTAGTATTCTTTATTTAAGATTCTTCTGTGTCTTCAAGGAAAGATTGCATGTTTGGCTTTATTACTTGTATGTTTTCTTGTTTCTTTTAACTCTCTTGCTTGCTACCCAGCCTTGCTAGCCAAAAACCTGTTTTGAGAAGGCATACTTCTCATGTTTCCAAAACCCTTTGAACCAAAAACTTTTGACACTTATGTCCACCATATCTACCTAATAGATATTGCTATTCCTAGCAAATTCTCAAGCTTCATCTACCTTTAAAATTAAAAAGTATTTTGTTATGTGAAAACAAGTTAGTAAAACTCTCACGAACTTGATGGCACACCTTATTTAATTGCCCCTAATAAACTTGAACCATTGTGGACATCGAAGTTGTATATGCTTGCATCTATACATTGGGATTAGCAGAACCGTGCTATCACGGGGAACGTTTTCAACATTGCACTTGTACCTTGTCGTACATAGTTGATATCGTGCTCTTTTGTCTATGGATATCAACGGTGTGAAATAAAGAGGGAACTTCTAAGTCCATGGAGTTTGTATTCTGTGTTAGAGAAACGCCTGGGCTGCTAGCCTAAGCCATGCTTAATCATGGTGGAAACTTGCAGCATCACCATAGTGAGTCATCTATGAAGCATCCTCAATAAAAATCTATACACATAGTAAATAAAAAGATCGTTGAGATGCTCATTGTCTGCTTGCCTTGTCATTTTGGTTATGGGAAAGCTCCTGTACCATGTGCAAGGGGTACCCCGTTGGCGGTTCTCAATGATATGCAAATACTTATAATGACAAGAACTTACCTGGATCCAAAGTTGAGTATGCATGAAGAGTGGCCCTCATATTCAAGGGACATGAGATTGCCAACTTATATTTCGACAAGCATATACTCCATCTTTGTTCAGTTTAACCTTAATCATCTCAAGATGCTTATGATAGAGGCAATGAGGGCTCAAAGCTAGTAAGTATCATAATCTTTTGAAAGATCTTTATGACTTGTAATCCTTGCTACCCTCTATAAAGGGACCTTTCTCCAGTTACCAGTTGAGTTAGTAAACCCACTTCCTCTCTATCTCCGGCAAGCTTTTGAGTTGTTGTGTTTCAAGCATTCATATGGTGATTTATTCAATCATGTTCTTTATCTTCCTTGTTTGCACATAACTCTTATCTATTGAGTATTACTTTGAAAGCCTTCACTTGTGAAAAACCTTTTTGAGCAAAGAGTGCTCCTGTTTTGAAACTTCTACAAAAAGCTTTTGTGAAACTGTTTATCAGGTGTTCTCTGACCAAGAACAAGTTTACCAATTCCAATTATGATTTATCTTTATGTATCTCTATTGTGACTGTTGTACTTGGTTGCAAGCTAAGTTATATAATGGTGAGTTGCTTTCTTCTATTAGATGTGCAAAGGTAAGTGTGATGCTTCTTGTTCGTATTCTTTTTATCGACACTTCACTCCATAAACCTATGGACATGTTTACTGAGCTCAGTATTTGCTTGGGGACAAGCGAAGTCTAATCTTGGGGGAGTTGATACGCCCAATTTGCATCACTATTCTATATCATAATTTACCTCTATTCATTGATATTTGTCTTATTATGAGGTATTACTTATGGCTTTTCATATGTTTATGCATGTTGGATGATTCCTGGAGGATGGACTGCTGGAGTCTGAATTTTGATGGAAAAGACGGCATTTCGGTGCAATTTCACGAAGATAATAAAAATACAAGAAAAATATGGAAACATATTATTTTACCGGAAGATGAAGGAAGCCAGAAGGAGGAGCGAAGGGGGGGCCTCAGGGGCCCACACCCCCTAGGCGCGGGCCCACCTAACCCCGCGCCTAGGATGGTCTTGGCCCACCTGTTAGGCCTCCGACTCCGGCCCTTCGCCTATATCTTCCCTACGGAACCATAACACCAGGGGGGGGGCGACCACAGATAGACTTCTGCCGCCTCTGGGAGGCGGAAAACACCGAGAGAGAAAGATCTCTCCGACAGACAGATTTCTGTCGGGGGAATTCCTTCCCGGAGAGGGGAGACCGTCGCCATCAACACCGTCATCAAGCTAGGCTTCATCGGGATCATCATCATCATCCACACCATCATCTCCACCAGCACCATCATCACCACTCCGTCCCATTGTAACAATTGTGTTGGGTATTGCTTAGTTCATTAGGGGAAACTTTCCCGGTGTTGATTACTATTGTAGTTGATGCTTGTGAGTGGAACCATTGGATTATTATTTATGTTCAGATTGTTATCCATTATCATATCATCTTTGATCTTGGTCCATATGATGTCTCGTGAGTAGTTCATTTAGTTCTTGAGGACATGGGAGAAGTCATGTTGTTAGTAGTGAATCTGTGATGAGTTATTATTCAATGGTTTAGTATATAAGTTGTGGTGTTATTCTTCTAGTGGTGTCATGTGAACGTCGACTACATGATACTTCACCATTTATGGGCCTAGGGGAATGCATTGTGTATTTGGATACTAATTATGGGGTTGCCGGAGTGACAGAAACCTAAACCCCTGTTAGGACACCTTTGCACAAGGGAGCGTAGGATCTCAGAGTTTAAGGCTGTGGTTAGATTTATATCTTAATTACTTTCCTATAGTTACGGATGTTTGCAGAGGGTTTAATCACAAGTATGTATTAGTCGTAGGAAGGGCAATATGTTAGCACAGGTTCACCCACACAACACTTACAAACACCAAAGGAGAGTACTCATCTATTTGCAGCGAAAGCACTTGACATAATTCCCATGTGTCCTCGAGAATGTTTGGTCCTTATAAGTATTTCCACCGGGTTGTCCTTTGATAAGAAAGGTTTGTGCCACTTGCTCCGTTTGTTCGTTACTTCTGTTACTTGCTCTTTATTTTGTTGCTTTGTCAGAAAACCACTAAAAATCCATTTGCTAAGTATTCACAGGGATTTCCTGCTCCATACCACTGTCCAGCACCTTCTTCTCCTCGTTGGGATCGACACTCCTATTTATCGAAAGTACTACGATACACCCCCTATACTTGTGGGTCATCACATATCATCCAAGGATGAGAAGAGCTATTGAGGCCATCCCTCTATGCATGGAATTTGGGGTGTTCCGCTTAGCTTCAGTCCACCATTCGAAGAGCGAGCTCTCTTGAGCCGGCGGGGAGCAAGTCATGCGCATCCAGTCCAGGGTCTCATGCCAGATTTGGCGAGAAAAAGGGCAGCCGGTAGTGAGGTGCTGCATTGTCTCCATTGCCTGGTCGCAGAGCAGGCATCATGGATGATGCTGAAGTTGTCTCCTGGCGAGTCGCTCCGCAGTCCAGCAGCGATCCATATCGCCGAGCCAGTGAAAAACTTCACTCTGTTGGGTGCCCAAGTCTTCCATATGAGCTTCTAGGACGCCGAGCAGGCCGAGCCATGGAAGGCGGCGAGGTACGCCGATTTGGCAATGTATTCTCCACTCGCCGTCCACTTCTAGATGAGCTTATCGGGCTCCTCGGATAGGGCTGTGGGGGAGATGAGTTGCCACAGCTGCAGGTATTGCCCTACCTTGGCAATGCCTAGAATGCCCTGGATGTCCTATGCCCATCTGTTCGCGTCGAGCCCGTCAACGACCGTGTGCATCTTGCGGTGATGCTTGGGAACACAATCAAACAGCAGCGGCGCGATATCACAGACGGACCGCCCTTGGATCCAACGATCCTCCCAGAATCTAGTTGTCCGGCCGTCGCCCAGCTCCATAAAGGTAGAGGAAAAAACACGTCCAGCTCCTTGGGTGTGAGCTGCAAATCCAGGCCGCTTCATGCCCGGTTGCCGTTAGTCTTGCTCAGCCATAGCCATCGAAGGCGTAGCACGGTGCTCTTGTGCTCTAGGTTGTGCACCCCGAGGCCTCCCAGCGCTGTCAGCCAGCACACATGCCCCCAACTGACGTGACAGCTACCGCCCTTGTCAGCCTTCCGGCCCTCCCATAGGAAGCCTCGCTCGATCTTCTCCATGGCGCGGAAGTTTTTTTTCGATGGGGCCAGGACAAGTAGTTGGTGCATAGACATTGTGCCCAACACCGATTTCACCAGCGCTAGCATTCCGGGCTTCTACATTAGTCGTGCCTTCCAAGTTGGCAGCTTATCAGCCATCCGGTCAATCAACGGCTGCATCTGAGCCGGTGTCGGCCTGCGCAACATGAGAGGGATCCCGAGGTAGGTCAGTGGAAACTCCACAAATTGGGCATCCGAGTGGTAGAAGCATAGGCTCCGTGACCTCCGTGTCGCATCTGATAAGGGTGCTAGAGCTTTTGTTGTAGTTCACTTGTAGGCCCGAGCTGTCCGAACAGCTGTAGAATTGCTTTCACCGCCGCGACGTAACCGTCCGTGGCATGGCAGAAAAAGATCACGTCGTCTGCATACAACGAGACCAACGGAACCGTGCGGCGAGGATGCATCTGCTGTAGGATGCCGCACTTAATCGCTCGCATCACTAACTTTCCAAGCGATTCCATGGCGATGACGAAAAGCTGCGGTGACAAAGGATCTCCTTGGCGCAGTCCACGATGGTGCCATATGGGAGGCCCGGGCTCGCTGTTCAGCAGCATTTTGGTATTGGCCGAGGTGAGTAGGATCGAAAGCCATCCCAAGAACCGATCCCCAATGCCCAATTTCCATAGCACCTCGAGGAGAAAGGCCAAGATAGGGAGTCAAAGGCCCTCACGAGATCAAGCTTGAGGAGGACTCGAGGGGCGCCGCGGTGGTGCAGCAGGCGCGCGGATTGGAGAACGAGCATGAAGTTATCGTGGAGGCTCCGTACGGTGATGAATGTGTTCTGCACCAGGCTCACGATGTCAGCGAGCTTGGGGGCGAGGCGGAGGGAGAGCATCTTGGCGAATATCTTGGCGACGAGGTGAATGAGGCTTATGGGCCGATAGTCACCGAGCTGACGCGCGTCGGGACACTTTGGGAGTAGAGTCAGCAGAGCCCGGTTCAGCTTGGCGAACCCTCCGCCTCTCAGCTCGTAGAGCTGCTGGAACATGGTGGCCAGGTCGTGCTTAACGGTGTGCCAACAAGCCCGCACAAACTCAGTCGTGAAGTCATATGGTCCAGGCGCCTTGCGCGCGGGGAGCCTCTTGATCGTGTCCCAAATCTCCTCAAGCCCGAAGGGTGCATCCAAGCCGTCCAGGTTGGCAGCGGGTCCCAACAGCTGCTCAAGCTCGAGGGTGTGCTCTCGCACCACCTTGGTACCAAGCAGGTTGTCGTAATGGTGGAACGCAGCCTCGGCCATGTCGTGGTGTTCTGTCAGAACATGGTCTCCCACTTGCAGGCTTAACACTCTGTTCCTCTACCGATGATAGGCACACTGGTGATGGAGGAACGTCGTGTTGGCGTCGCCGTCTTTCAGAGCTGCAATGCGGGCGCGCCGACGAGCGATCGTCCGGTCGAGCGAGGCAAGACCAAGGTAAGAAATCCTGGTTTGCCGGCGAAGCCAATCCTCAGAAGTGGTAAGCATTCTATCCTCTTGCGCCTTGTCAAGGCGCAACAGCTCCCGGGATAGGGCCATCCTGTGGCGAACATTTTCGATCGTCTTGGTGCTCCAGCTAACCAGCCGCCTAGCTGTAGCCTGCAGTCTGAGCACAAGCTGGGCGAAGGGGTCCGGGTCCTGGACCGAGTGCCAAGCCTCGGCCACAGTCTCCTGGAAGCCATCCTGCTAGATCCAATAATCCTCGAAGTGGAACCGCCGGTTTGCAGGGGTCATCGGCGCGCAATCGAGCAGTAATGGGGCATGGTCCGAGATAACCGAGGAGATGTAACATCCCAACATTAGAGCTTAGAAATAAGCTGAGCCCAGATGTGTGCATTGCATTCATGCATAGAAAATCCGAATAAATTTCGCGCTTTTAAAACAAAACTTGTCAAGGTGATTGAAGCTTATCTTAACTTGATGGAATAAGAAGTAGATCATCAAGTTGACTGCGATAAGTTTCAATAGGACTTTGCTAAAACCTTACTTTGGGTAAGGGAGATTTAACCTAAGGGTAGATCAAATGAAATAAATGATAAAACCTAATACATTATGATTTATATTTGATCTTTAGGTGATCATATCATAGTATCCATTATAATCACTCATGAGTACCAATTTAAGGATATAACACAAATAACAAGAATGTAACAACTATATCTCAATCTCATTTGCATATACCATGAGTATCATGGTAATATCTAACCCTACCTCTGAAATAAGATGGGATAGGAAAGAAACTAAGTTTAGATCATTCACCATATATATTTATTTCCATATCAATCCTTATCATCTCTGTTGAGTTATATTTCCATGTCTGTTATTCATCAATGTTGAGAAATCAACTATTGATTCATCCATTCTCAACCTATCAAGTATTTGATCATAACACAGCTTACAAATAAGTGTCTACAAAGAAACAACTAAGAGGAGGTGAATAGTGATGCTAGTTTCAGATGTCATTTATTTGATAAGAATGATTGAAAAGAATCCAATCAATAAGATAGTTGATGGAGTTAAATCCTTCCTTGATAGAAAAGAAGATTACAAGGATGAAGTCTGGAGATAGTTACTAGGAGTAATCCTATTGGATCAAGTAGGTATAGTTAATAAATTATATCTCTTAATCCAATAGAGCTAAACAGAAGATAATTATAATACAACTGTAATGTTGTATTGATGGAGCCTTGGTTAGCCAACTAAAAACCTAAACCATAAAGGATCAAAAGGTTATAATGATCAAGCCGTATTCACCAAGATTGAATACTTATGTCATGTATAAGTGGTATTGGTGGATAAAACATGATTGAAACCCCAGTAGAGGTAAGTTATCCTAGAGTAGTCATTACAAACCACATAAATATGATTTAGGGTTGGAGTGTGAGTTATTGGAGTAAAGTGAATCTAAGATGATATTATTAAATTACAGCTAATATAACATAGAGTTATAGAAGTTGTGTTATTCATCTTAAAGGATAGTCAACTTTAGAGAAAGATTAGTGATGGAGGATTAAGGAAGATTGTGAGTAGAGTTTGAAGGAACTACTGGTTGGATGGAAGATTATCAACAGTAGAATAGTAAATACAACCAAGCAAGGATATGAGAAAACTATGAAATACCTTTGTATCAAACTCATTGGATTCATCCATGAGTTTAGAAGAATGATATATGAATAAGAATATTTTAATAAGTAAGCTCATCATATTAACCATGATGATGGATAGGAAGAAGTATTATATCTAGGAAAGGAATTCCTTAATTAGAAATCCAAGATTGTGAAATATAATTATATGTTATAAATAATTTTCCTATTTAATCTTGGTAAGCAATCAACTCTAAATCTCAAATCAAACATAATATTCATCTCATACTATTGATCCATCATATGATGTCTATAACATTTTATAGAAATATTTCCCTATAGCAAATCACATAAGCACATCTCTGTTAATTCCAACCATCATAACTATATGTGCTTAAGTACATATTTATCAATTCCTTTATATAAAACATTCAAGATATAACTTTCAAGCACTAAATGTGATGTCAACAAATATCCCAAACAGAAAACCATATGTTTAGTTATTGAATCTTTAACCACATCCATAAAGGAGTCTAAGTATTTCAAGACAAAACCCTAAAACCAAAGGTAAATAATCATAATTTGAAATTCTAAACCTCTTTATTTGTCATAATAAAATAGATACATTGACATTTTCCAAATTAATGGGAGTAGTAATAACCATATCAATGTATTTTATATTTCATGCATCAAATAATGAAATAGGCCCATTATACATATAAAAGTTTCTATTCAAACTATGAGCCAACTAAAGTTAAGTTGATAAGCAAATAAGAATATATCATTCAATAAATCCCTAACTATAATAGGAGAGAAAATAATAAGAAAAGTTTCTACAAACTATTAAAAAGGGGTTCATATTGAGTAAATAAAAGAAATACAAAAAGATGATATGATAAAAGTTCAAAAAGGATACCAAATATATTTTAGTATTGTTGCAAATATCCATCAAATAAATCATACAAATAAAGGTTCAAAATATAAATCAATTTCAAATCTGAATAAGAAAACAGAAAATAGAAAAAAGATAAAACTAATAAAAACACTACCTGGCCGTGGCCCAACACCCCTATACCTATTTGGCGCCATCTGCAACCCACAAAATCCCATCTCAATTTTGTCTGTGACTGACAAGTGGGGTCAGGAGAGGACCGCGGGTTGTGCCGAAAGAGTAGCTAGGGGGTTATGCACAAAACAGACATCATCGTCATCGTCACGCACACAGACAGCTCGCTGCCGGAGCTCGCCGCCGCCCGATGCCATCATCGTCATCATTGCGCCAAGATGAACGCCGCCGTTGCTAGGAGAGGATAAGAAGGCCACCGCGACAACCCTGCTCGTCCTCATCCATAATCTCGCTCCCCAGACTCACTTCCTTCCTTCACCCAAAAACCTAGCTCGTCGGAGTTCATCATTCCGGCCAACTCCGACCACCCCTCGCCTCGTGATAGCCACCATTAGACACGTCGTCGTGGACTGAACCACATCTAGGACCAAGCACGGAGGCCCGCTCACCGGGAATCATGTGAAATCGAGCGTTCCCTTTCCTCGGCCGCCATGGCCATTACCATCGATTCGCCGTCAACACGCCTCCCCAAGCCTCCTCGGCCGCTCTATCGTCATCAGGGTGAGTTCCTGAACCTTCCAGTAACATTCAATCGCCTGATCTCGTTGTAAATCGCCGTTTCACCTTATACCACCATTGGTCACCGTCGGAGCTCATCGGAGCTGAAGTTCCGATGACCATTTCCGAGCGTCGCCGCCACTCTTAGGTTCAGTAGGTTGCGCTGATTCGAATTAGGCTTATTTCGCTTGCTGGGGCGCAGTAGTCGTCACCGGCGACCAACCACTGGTAGCGGTGGTGGTGCTGACGCCATCATTACGTCATGCTCACCTCATGATCTAACTACGTCAGCTCGTTTGACCAGTCTTTGCCCGCGTGGTCGATGACATGGCCTTGGGCCCATATGTCATTGACTAGGGGTCAAGGCAGGGTCAGTAATAAATGGATTTTCTTTACACAGCGTGCTAAGGTGGTCCCTGGCCCACTAGTCAGTGACTGGGGCTAGCTCTTGGTGCGGTGTAAACATATTTTCTGTTAAGAAATAAATAAAATGTTATAATTCAATTAATAATATTCCAGAAATCTAATAAATGATTAAATCTTGTTTAATTAATAACTTTTGATTTATAATTCAGAAAAATGTGTATAATATATTAAAATTTTCCGAAAAAAAATCTACAAATTAAACTTATTATCAAATATTAATATGATAATTATTTAAATAAATATTATTTAATAAAGGTTTTATAAGTAATAAAACTTTGATAAATCATATATTTATATGATAAATGTTAATAATATAAATAAAATACCAAAAATCTTAGAAAAATAAGAATTCTAATTTAAAACTATAATCATGTATTATTATTTCAATTAATTAAATATTTATTATTTATTATGTAATTATAAAGTAATAAGAATTATAAAAATCATATCTTATTATTTATAAATCACAAAAATAAATATGATATACCAAAATGATCACAAAAAGAATATCTACATGTTAAAAATCTAATAATCTCCTTTTGAGTTAATAAAAAAATTAAATATTTTAATAACTCAAATTTAAACTTATTTACTTCATTAATAATTCATATAAGGATAAATAAAATTTATTGATATTCCTAAAATGAGTCAAATAAGTCTAATAAATAGTATTAGCCCTAAATATTAATAATATGAGGCTATAATGGTTTAAAACATTATGAATGCCCTCTTATTAAATTATCCTCAACCTTAAATGAAGATCATATTCTAAAAGGTTTCCACTTATAATAAAAACCTTAAAGAACAACTTATAAATACACCAAACCTTTTCTAAACCATGTTAACCACCAAATTACAAAAACTACCACAACACTATATAAATCCATTAGTAGTTAAGTAATATTATGTTTTGGTTTATAAACTATACTCACTCATCTATAAAAGACAAATGATATTACTCCATTTTAGAATCAAGAAACCATTACCCTAAGTAAAAGAATAACCATTCTTAAGTAACTTAAAGAATACATTCCAGATATACAAGGTACCAATGTTTAAGTACTATACTTTCAAAACTATCTATATTTTAAAGTTAACCTTAGTCTCCCAAGAATCTAAATATAATACAATAAACATTACCATATGTTTTATAGTTAAATTTGGTCTGAAGCAGTTAAGTTATAAAAACATCTCAAACCCAAACCATTCGAGCAAACATAAACAACATCTACCAACTCAACTAACCTCAAAGCTTGTTTAAACCTTAGAAGAGAAACCTTTTCTTTGAAGGTTATCCTTTTTGCCACTTCAAACAAGAACTCTTGTATGAGCAGTCTTGACTAGCATTTCATAGATATATATTTTATTGCTACATAAATATGTGTTTCTCACACACACTCATAAGCTCTAATAAAAGCACAGATGCGAAACTTATCTAAAAAGACCACATAGTCCAAAGTAACCATTTCCGAAATCCGAACCCTAGGACAACATTATTCCCGAGATTTGCGCTTAGAACGTGCATCACATTACTTATGCATAAAATCATATTGCTTCTTTAAACATTAGTCCTTACCGGATCAATGATGCTGATTTCAGATTTTGGATCTTATACACTGACTCGAAGACCGTGAGTGCATAATCTTGCAATCACACAAGGCAAGTTCACACTTGCTCATGTCCTTTGTTTATTTTATGTATAGTATTTTACAAATCCAGTGTTGTTATCACCTGCATTTGAAAAAGGTCTTAAAACACTATTTTTGATAATAATGTGAATTATTGGTTACTGATCCAGGGTGATCAGCTAATCTATTAAATCTGACAGTTGGAATACCACTATTCAGAACTATATCACCTAGGACTTAACAACCAATGTCGTCGGTGATTCTTGCACCGTATATTACGCGTTGACCATGAGATTTGGAAAGGGACGGAGAAGTCAGCTGTATCTTCCTCCTCTCGCATGAAGCCGGATGTGCAGGTCGTTGCTGTTATCCTCGTAGCGTGCATATTAATTGGTAATTCGTAGAGGATATGCAGCATATGGGTGGGAACCCTCATCGTCCCACGATAGTTCTGGCATCTAACGGTTTCTACAAACCATTGACGTAATCCGATATGTGGGCATGGTGTACACCAAGGAGGCATGCAAGGCCGCGAAGGGGGAAGTGATTGGCTTGGATCATCTTCTGGGCCCCACATCATGGAATTGTGGACGGGAATAATCTGCCCGGTTGTGTAAAAAAGAGTTGATCTCTCATGGGTAAAGTAACACACCTCTTTAGAGTGTAAGAACTGTAACTTGTTACTCCCTGTTCCGGGAAGGAGCTGCGAACGCGGCGGGAAAGGAACTCCATGAAAGTTCTGGTAAACCCATGAAGGCTGACGGACATAGCTTTTCATAATAAAAGCAACCTTTGAAGAAATGTTTATGAAAACTTGCATTGCCTACGACCTACGGTATGTGGCTGTAGTTATAGTGCATCAAACACTCCTTTTCTAGTGAATTTGCCGAGTATGACTCGTACTCAAAGTATCTTCTTAACCCTTGCTAGATTCTGAAGCCATTAAGACGATGTCTACACCAAGTTATGCTCCAGGAATCATCAAAAGCTAAGGCTTTTCAATAAAGTCAAAGAAGTCAACATATTCATCAACTTAAGAGAAGACGAAGTTACAGATTAGATAGGGATAAATTATCCAGCCAAAGAACCTATTTTTGTAGTACGTTGCAATAGTAGCAATGCCAACCTCTTAGCCAGAATACTACACTTAATAGTATAAACGTTCTTGCGTTATTTATATTTGATTCCTCTACGTAAGAGGTTCTTTCTCTCTCTTTAACCTAGAGTGTTCTCTGGATGTTATGTAAAGAGTGAGTTGTAACCTTTAGCCATGTATTGGACCCGCTGTGTTTCAGTTGTGCCACTCTAAGGGATGTAATACTAGTGAACGGTGTTTCATTGGTGTTATGTCAACGACTATAGTATACTACATCATGCAGTGGTATGCTGGGTCACCGCAGTTGGTATCAGAGCATATGCTTTGAACTTAGGTTGGAAACCTAGTAAATGGGTAGAACCTGTAGGACACATCCTAGCAATAATAAAGAGTTCTCTAGTGATACGAGGGATATTCACTTGAGAATAATCCTGTTATGTTACTAGTGCGATAACTCTTTTATATGATTGCAATTCCAATCATTGCCCAAGAGTTTTAACTCTATGAGACTGATGATAATTTCTTATCCATAGTTCCACATGGCACCTCGATATCCACCCCGGAATGTTCAAGTGATGAACAGGACGTTGGATGACTACGGAGGGGATTGGACAGACAATCTCCAAAAACTTCTATGGAGTTTGGAATGTGAATCAAGACTTTTGGTCAAGATTTACACTTACTCTGATGGACAGGTATTAGCTAAATACCGTGTCATGATCATGTTACCCAAGAAGTTAGGACTTAAGGGATAAATGCCATCAGGAGAGGCAAGGTGCATGGCATCTGCATATCAGATTGCCGTAGCAGTAGCCATAACCATGATCCGAGAGCATAAATCCCAAGCTCTAGAAGGTAGTACTCACACCATTATACCACATGAAACCTGAAACTCAGAACATGAGTTAGATCACTCTACCTTAGTCCAAGCTGAACCTACTCTAGCTGTAGAGTATATGGATCGTTATCGGTCTTTGCTAAACACTTATCATAACACTCACCAAGTCTTAGTCCAGGAACTGGATACGGTCATTGAGGATTTTACTAATCCTGATAAAGCAATGGCTCGTAGGAAGAAGCTAGATAAAGAAGCTAGGCATCCTAAATACATACCTTCAGGTGAGGTGTTTGAGGAAACTGAGTTTGATGACCCAAACTCAGAAAATTATGCCTATTACCAAAATGACTTCAAGCCACCTGAAGACCTATGGACCAAATATAACTCCGAACAACAGGAATGGAATAAAGTTATTCCAAATAATCCTGAGCCTAACAAATATGGATGGGAAATAGAACCTCAAGGTAGAACCATCGAAAATCCTATACCTTGTGATACATGTATTGAAGAAGAGACCAACTATAAGCATAGAGAGCCTTATGGACCATATGGGGGTAATACGAATCCAATCAACTTAGAAGAGTACTCCGATAGCTACTATACCAATATATATGACTGGATCCAAGAAAAAGCTAAGGAACCAACTTACTATGAGGAAGCGTTGCCAGAAAACCCGAACTATTCGGTGGAAGATTACGCCAACTCTAGTCATTTTTCAATGACTAATCTCAGTCTCGGTACTTCTAATCAAGAATACGCACCTCCTGGATGCTCTTATGCTCCAGAAGGCAGACGTTATCATGGACGGAACTCCAGGAAGCACTAGAGGAAGATTGAAAATAAGAAAGGAACACCATCCCAAGGGATGAGGGCTTGAATAATGTATATAGAGGGTAATGTGTATTGTAGTTTGAAGGGTTTGCCGAAATAAGTGAGGATATATCCACAAGAATAGGAAGTTCTTGTAAGATAGTTGTGTAAATAAGTTTGGAGCAAACCATGGGAACATCTAGTACATATGTAAATTATTTAAACCTATGTGTAATACATGGTATATGTTTGGTTGGTTATTGATTTTTGGATCTTACTGGATCTTCTTGATTGACTAGATCTGTACATGAAGTTTAATTAGGTGTGCAAATGCATGATGTAACACCCAGTTATTACTTAATTTTATAGAACTAGATAGAAATGGGAATTCGTGTAAGGGAGTGACGAGTTTTGAAGATCATAAAGAAGACTGACTTGAAGGGTGAAGCATGATATAAGAGGTAGTAACACCATTTGGAGGATGGATCAAGCCTAGATCATCATTAGTCCGCAACAAGAAGTGATGAACTTAGAGTTCAATCTAAATAGATAATTTTACTAAGAAGTCAATGGAGTAATTATACAAGTTCATGGAAGTATCATGAACAAGTGCAAAGAAGTTTTGGAACCCAAAATGGTATTCAAATTCTGACAATTCAGAGAGAATGCCATAAGTATGATAGAAATCATAGGGTAATGCATACACCCTAGGATGATTCGCAGCTGGTAAATTTCTGCAACTAGTACTTAATCCATAATCGGTATTCTGATCCACAAAACTGTTTTGTCCGCAGTTGGTATCTGGGTACTCAGATCTTCTTAGAAGTTGTATAAAGAGCATTAAATTTGGCCTAAGCTAAGTAAGACCTAAAGAAGTGTAATTTTTAAGGCGATCGTCTATCGAGATGCTCCGCAAAGTCAAACTTATCCAAGCAAAAATGTCCAAAAGTAAGTGGACATAAAACGCTGAAATATTTGCTTCGGAGATCCATAATTATGTGGATACACCGTACAATCTTTCATCAAACCTTAATTAGGTAAAGTATAAACTGAACCGAGATCAACATTCTAGTTTACGAACCAATGGTCTCTATGAATGTAGTTTAAAGACTGTTAGTAAAACCTAAGGGGGAGAGTAGACTTTATGAATGAAAGTTGAAGGAAATCCTATAGGTAATAAGGAAGATTATTTCAAAACCTTAGGAAGGTATAAGCTTGAAGGTTATAAAGAATACATCTAATAATTAATTCTAAATGAAACAACTCTTAAGTAAACCTTATCTAAAAAGCACAGATGTGAAACTTATCTAAAAATACCACACAGTCCAAAGTAACCATTTCCGAAATCCGAATCCTAGGACAACATTATTCCCGGGATTTGCGCTTAGAACATGCATCACATTATTTATGCATTAAAGCATATAGCTTCTTTAAACATTAGTCCTTACCGGACCAATGATGCTGATTTGAGATTTTGGATCTTATACACTGACTCGAAGACCGTGAGTGCATAATCTTGCAATCACACAAGGCAAGTTCACACTTGCTCATGTCCTTTGTTTATTTTCTGTAAAGTATTTTACAAATCCAGTGTTGTTATCACCTGCATTTGAAAAAGGTCTTAAAACACTATTTTTGATAATAATGTGAACTATTGGTTACTGATCCAGGGTGATCAGCTAATCTATTAAATCTGACAGTTGGAATACCACTGTTCAGAACTATATCACCTAGGACTTAACAACCAATGTCGCCAGTGATTCTTGCGCCGTATATTACGCGTTGACCATGAGATTTGGAATGGGACGGAGAAGTCAGATGTATCTTCTTCCTCTCGGATGAAGCCGGATGTGCAGGTCGTGGCTATTATCCTCGTAGCGTGCATATTAATTAGTAATTCGTAGAGGATATGCAGCATATGGGTGGGAACCCTCATCGTCCCACGATAGTTCTGGCATCTAACGGTTTGTACAAACCATTGCTGTAATCCAATATGTGGGCATGGTGTACACCAAGGAGGCATGCGAGGTCGCGAAGGGGGCAGTGATTGGCTTGGATCATCTTCTGGGCCCCACATCATGGAATTGTGGACGGGAATAAGCTGCCCGGTTGTGCAATAAAGAGTTGATCTCTCATGCGTAAAGTAACACACCTCTGTAGAGTGTAAGAATTGTAACTTGTTACTCCTTATTTCGGGAAGGAGCTGTGAACGCGGTGGGAAAGGAACTCGATGAAAGTTTTGGTAAACCCGTGAAGGCTGACGGACATAGCTTTTCAGAATAAAAGCAACCTTTGAAGAAATGTTTATGAAAACTTGCATTGCCTACGACCTACGGTCTGTCGATGTAGTTATAGTGCATCAAACACTCCTTTTCTAGTGAATTTGCTGAGTACGCTCGTACTCAAAGTATCTTCTTAACCCTTGCTAGATTCTGAAGCCATTAAGACGATGTCTACACCAAGTTATGCTCTAGGAATCATCAAAAGCTAAGGCTTTTCAATAAAGTCAAAGAAGTCAACATATTCATCAACTCAAGCGAAGACAAAGTGACAGATTAGATAGGGATAAATTCTCCAGCCAAAGAACCTATTTTTGTAGTGCGTTGCAATAGCAGCAATGCCAACCTCTTAGCCAGAATACTAGACTTAATAGTATAAACGTTCTTGCGTTATTTATCTTTGATTCCTCTACGTAAGAGGTTATTTCTCTCTATTTAACCTAGAGTGTTCTCTGGATCTTATGTAAATAGTGAGTTGTAACCTTTAGCCATGTATTGGACCCGCTGTGTTTCTGTTGTGCCACTCTGAGGGATGTAATACTAGTGAACGGTGTTTCATTGGTGTTATGTAAACGACTATAGTATACTACATCATGCAGTGGTATGCTGGGTCACCACAGGCAAGGCAGCAGAGATGGCACTCACTGTACAGCTCCTCCCAGTCTGCCGTGCAGAGTACACGATCCAGGTGCACGAGAGTTGGCAGTGATTGCTCATTGGACCAAGTATATCTGTGCCCATTGAGATAGACTTCTTTAAGCACCATGTCATTGATTGTGCGACGGAACCTGCCCATCATACGCCTATTCAGATGGCAGTTGTTCTTGCCCTCGTCCTTGTATATCATGTTATATTCGCCACATATCATCCACGACTCATCGCAATCCCCTTGCACCTCCTTGATTTTTGTGAGGAAGTCGATCTTGTCCGCCTCCTCTTGTGGCCCATACACCACTGTGAGCCACCAAGGGGGGTGAGGTTCATGGGATTGGCGACCTTGGCCGAGAGAGTGTTGGAGGAGACAGTCTGATTGGAGAGAGTCTCTTCCCGGCTATTCCATGCTAGGAGGATTCCCCCACACGTACCGTCAGCAGGCATGTACACGTAGTCGTTGAAGTCGGGGCCTAGAGCCTCCAAGACAATCGACGTGCAGAGGAGCTCAATTTTTGTTTCCTAGAAGCATACGATCGATGCTCCTGTCGAGGCCACGAGGGAGCGGATGGCGATACGCCTAGCACGCGAATTCAACCCGTGAACATTCCATATAATGATGCGAAGTTTACAATCCATAGACAAGATTTCGTCGTATGGTGGAATGATCCATGTCTAGATCTCCACCGGGGCGATGACTACACGATATCGTCGGGTAGGGTGTGGCCTAGAAGCGCGGCGATGGCAGATAGGATGGGGAGGGATATGGGCATCGCGAACACGTCGGCGTATGCCTTCATCTCCACCCCCGTGACCTTCTGATCAATGCCGATAACACCTAACATGCGCTTGAGATGCACCTGGGCGGGTCGTTCGGTGGTAGGAGCCCCAATATTTGTCGATGCTGATCTGCCTCGCCTCGGAGAGAAGCTCAACAGCTGGCGTCGGGGCCGCTTCCCTAGCGTGGGAAGGACGGCACTGATCTGCTTGGTGGCAGCAGCAAGGAAGGCCCCGAGCATCCATTGCGCCGGGGGCGCCGTGCCGATGGTGCGCTGTCGCGAGCGACGCTCGTAGACGAAGCGAGTGGTCGACCTGGGTGTGGCTCGGCATGTTGGGCGCGAAGGCAGGCTGGGTGCATCTAGCCCAGCCAGAGGACTCATGGGTGTCGGCGTGCACGGGCTAGTGGGCCTCCACGGGATCTGAATCCGTGGGGGAGGCGAGCTGGCCACTAGGACCGTAGTGATCGCGTCAACCTTGGCATCGGGCGTCGCGGTCGCAGGGTCCATGTCACGTAGCAGCAACGAGGAAGGGTCAAGGGTTCCGATCCCGAAATCTGCAACTGGCCCAACAAAGGACCGTCCTAGGGCGCGTTTCTAGCAGGGGATTGCCGCTCCTGTGTCTCTCGCACCTCACTTTGCATGGAGGCATCGTCCACCAACTCCCTGTCTTGATGCGGTGGCGACACCAGGTTGGTCGACTCGTCAGTGTGCACAGCATGCGCCCCAATGTCTGGGTCCATCGTGGGGATTGTGGGAGACGTGGAAGGCTCCACCACCACACGAGAAGGGTCAAGGGGCACGGGCAACCGGTCGTTTGACAGTTGCGGTGGGCCCGGGGGACAAGCTTCTTTGGCACGACAGCTTTGACTTGCCAAATTTTGGCAGCATGCTGCCGCTTTTGGCGTCGTCTTCTTCATCCTTTGCCGCGGCGGCGGCGGCCGCCACGGACCGTCCATGGTGGCATCACCCTCCCTCCAGCGGTCGGTAACAGTGGTGCGTTTCCTGACCATCTAAAGTCACAGGCGACACCGTTAGACCGACCACGACCACGCCGCGTCCAACCGACGGAGTCCATGGCCATGCTGTCCTCACGCCCAGAAGGGTCCTCGTTGGTGCGCCGTCGCTTGCAGCCGCGGCGATGGCCGTGCTGGTGCCCAGCGCCTTGGTTGCCACCGCCTCCATGCCCAGCGCCACCCTCACCACCACGGCCAGGCTGATGCCCCGCACCGCTGAGCGCGTCCATGTTGATCGCTGCCGTGATGATTCGGATCGAGACAGGGAACGTCAGAACACGGGTCTCCGCCGATGCCGTAGGGGAGCGAGCGGGAATCTGCTCCACGATCTCCAGAATGGATTCAGTCTTGATCTCCTTGGGGTCATGCGCCCGCCCAGCGAGACGGAACGCGGCGAGGTTCGAACGTGATCTAGTGCTCGGTGAAGCCGCTCGATCCAAACACTGCCACCCAGCAAGTGCTCCATTGTCGAGAGATGCTAGACATGCACCGGTATGCCACGGATCTCCAGATCGACATGGTAGTCCAGTTTCCCGACGTTCGCATGGTCAAGCTTTCACCATGGTCTCGTCAACAGGGAGAAAGTAGGGTCCTTGAGGAAGTGGTCGCCAACGACTTTGTCGAACATAGTCTTGGAGTGGAAGGTGACGAGGAAATCCTCGGGGTGGTGGAGGTGCACGGTGATGTCGCCCTAGAGCAGCTCGAATCGCGCGTACAGGATCTGCTCGACCTGCCCGACGGAAACCCTAGGCCTCGTGTCGGTAATGGACGCCACCATCGCCAGCTTTAGGAAATCCTCGGCCTCCGCCATCTCCACCATGCGCGAGATGATGACGCGCGTCGGTGCCGGCGTCGCCAAAGCAGAGGTCACAAGGGCTGGGGTAGGAGGCGTTGGGTTGGGGCTGGAACGACACCATGGAACGGGTGTCAGGCGACGTAGGGGCTAGCCTAGGAGCGGTGCGCTCACCTCCTAGCATGGCGGGGTTGCCGGCCAGGGTGCGTTCCACGTCGGGGCCAGGTGCCACACGCGGGGGGGGGGGGGTCGAGTACTCCAGCTCGCCGTGCTCATTTTGCCGCGCCGCGCACTGCCAGGACTCATGGCCGACGAGCAAGCATTTGCGGCAGCGCATGTCGTTGGTGCAGTTGCGCACCATGTGGACGGGCTCGAGGCACCTGTAGCAGAGGGAGCAGAGCCATGGTGGCGCTGGGACGGGGGGCTCCGATGCCGATCGACGTGGCAAGAAATATGGCGATGCTCATAGCGACGCTGGTTCTTGTGGTGAGGCTGCTTGAAACCCTCCGCGTCCTCCACGCTAGATCTGTTGCCGACGCGGTGGACCTCGGAGCGGGGGCCAACGCGCTCCTTGGCCGGGATGCGTTCTGCAAGAGCGACGCGAGGTGCCGCGGTCACCGGGGAGGTCACAATGACCAAGGCAGGGCTCGGGGAGGTGCTGCGCGCAGCCTCGAGGTAGGAACGGCTGCCCAAGGCATCCTCAGATCCATCCCAGCGATGTCCGTGGCCGTGGTGGTGACCGTCGCCGGAGGAGGAGGAGGCGGAAGTCGACATGGTGGTGTAGCGGGGGAAGGGGCTGGGGGAGGAGGCTGTCGGCGGGGGGGTGCCGACAGCAGGAGGGGTGGGAACAGGCCTAGGCTACAGGGAGGTGGGGGAGGTTGCCTCTAGAATCGTGCAACATCGCGAGCTGTTGATATTATTCAAATGATGACTCCGGAAGAATTTATTAAAGACCAAATTCAGGAACCTGTAGAGCCCGTTTTCGAATAGGTAACAGTTCTGGTAAGAAAAGGTTCGCGAAAAACTTATCAATCTATATTTTTTGTAGTTTTTATTCCATACGGAAGATAACAAGTCGAAAGAGGGAAGGAAACGGAGCCCGGGTGGCTCACACCACCCCGTGGCGCAGGCCCACCTGATCGCTCCACCAGGGGGTGTGACCACCCCGGAGCCCGTCTCCGTCCCGTTTTCGCCTAGTACCTTCCTTATGTCATAAAACTTCATAATATATAATCCCCCGGACCCCCCGAGGCCCGTATATCGTGTTCTCGTCATGTTTTTGTTTTGATCTATTTCTGCCAGGCAGATTTTCAGTGTTGGAAGCCATAATGGTTTCCTCTAGATCACCCAAGGAGGATCCCTCCATGGGCATTGTCAACCCTTATATGTGTGAGTTGAAGATTCACTCCAAGGAGTTGTTTCTCAAGGATGGGAAGGTACAGATAAAAGAAGTTCAAGGCCCTAAGGGAGAAGGTAGTCTGGAGGATAAGATGGAAGCATTGGAGCAAGAGGTTTTTAGGTACAAGAAGATGGCGGGACGCGAAGTAGACGTCATCCATAAGATAAGTTCAGAACTCATCGCCGAGCACAATAAGGAGATTGCCGCTTCAGGATGATATCCTCTCTCTCCATGGGACCACCAACCAATTACAAGCACAGCTCTATGACCAACAAAATCAAAACTATGAGTATGAGGCTAGGTTTAAACACATAAGTTGTGCTTCTAGTTTTAGAATTGTGGAAACCAAGACATCCTTTGTGGATGGGGAGCCTTTACCTTGGAACTCTAACGATGACAAGAGAACACCACTACCACCAAAGGAGTAATTCGTCATCAAGTTTTGGCATCCTCTTGGTTTGTTCCAAGCTTGGGGGAGTGTCGCAGTATCACATCATTATCTTTCGTCTTTTACCTTTTTAGTAGAGTCATATATTGAATAGAGAAGTTATCATATAGGATGGTTTGCATTGTGAAAGTATCTCTCCTCTAGTTGGTTATCTATGTATCCCTTGGTGTGGGTGCCATTATGGAATATTAATGAGAAGTTTCATCATTTACTTTTTGCACATCTTATTTTAGTTTGCAAAGCTCTATTATATGATTGACCTTGTTGTTAGTATTGGTATCACTTTGGGAGCATCAAGTAAATTTAGTTAGTTTTGGCAAACCTAGCTTTGGTCAGTAGCAATATTATTTTGAGGATTGAGAGGAAAAAGAGAAAAGTACTTATGGATATTATATTATTTTCTTTCTTTCTTGATTATCTCATAAGCTTAGTATTCTTTAGTTAAGATATTTTGTGTTTTCAAGGAAGATTGCATGATTGTTTATATCACTTGTATGTTGCTTGTTTCCTCCATCCCTTATGCTTGCTACCCAGCCTTGCTAGCCAAAGACCTGTACTAAGAGGGAATTGTTCTAGTGCAACCAATCATTGAACCAAAACCTATGCCATTTGTGTCCACCATATCTACATATTAGCACTATTGCTATTCCAAGTAAATTTTCAAGTTTTATCTATCTTCCAAATTAAAAACTTTTTTGTTACGTGAAAACTAGTAACTAAAGCTCTCACGAACTTGATGGCACACCTTATTTCCTCGCCCTTAATAAACTTGAACCATTGTGTCATCTATGTTGTATATGTTTGCACTTATAAGTTGGGAATTAGCAGAACCATGCTGTCATAGGGAACGCTTTCAACACCTGTACATATTACCCATTTGATATCATGATCTTTTGTTTGCGGATGTCTGATGGCTGGTGCTGACGTGGAGCACTTCGTTGCAAACCCTAAGAGCAAGGTGTGAAGCACCAAGCAGCAAGTCTTCCCTCAGTTGAGACCGAGGTTATCAAACCAGAACGAGGAAGGAAACGTCACACAGGGTTGTGAGCAACGCGGAGACCTGCACAACACAAACTCAAGACTTTGCCCCAACGAATCAGTGAGGTTATCAAGCTCACCAGTTTGCTGTAACAAAGGATTAAATGTATGGTGTGGAAGGTAATGATTTGCAGCAAGTAAATATGTAACAGTGGAAGATGTATCAATGGTAAAGATTGGACCGGGGTCCATAGTTCACTAGAGGTGCTCTCCTTAGATAAACAACATGGCATGAAGGGTAAACAAATTACAGCGAGGCAATTGACAAGAATTGAGCAAGGCATAACAATGCAATTACTAGCCAGAAATATCCTATGAAGTTGATTGGGCAATACAACGATATACAAAAACCGTCATCCAACTGCATCTATGACTAGAAGTCCACCTTCAGGTTATCATCCGAACCCCCTCCAGTATTAAGTTGCAAGCAACAAACAACTGCTTTAAGCAAAGTGTGTAAGGTAAACAGTCCACATGTTCCATGAACAAAGAGATCGTTGTTTTCTCCCTAGTAGTACCAACACATCTACAACCGAAGAGATTTCTATCACTTCCCTTGGAAACTAGAGGCATGAACCCACTATCGAGCATAAATAACCCCTCTTGGAGTCACTAGCAACTACTTGGCCAGGATAACCACGAGCAACAGAGAGCATGCAAGATCACAAACAACATAGACATGATATAATCATAAAGATAAAACAATTAATCAAACCAACATAATAATCTCAATATCCATCAGATCCCCGCAAACACAACATGCATGATTACAAATAGATTAGATCTTGATCATGAACAGAGCTCACAAGATCTATACATGAAAGCACAAAGGAGGAGATACAACCATCTAGCTACTACATGGACCCATAGTCCAAGGTGGAACTACTCATGCATCATACCGGAGAGAAGGCCTCCGGGATGATCTCCCCTTCGGTAGAGCCCACCCGCGCCTGGGGTGGGTCTGCCCCCTCTGGCCGTCCCCTCCGGCTCTCCTCTGGACTTCTTGTTCCCTACAGAAAGTAATTGACTTTGACGTTTGTCCTGTCCAATTCCGAGAATATTTCTTTACTAACTTTTCTGAAACCCAAAATAGCAGAAAACAGACAACTGGCACTATGGCAACTTGTTAATAGGTTAGTACCATAAAACATGTAAAATGCACCTCAAAGTGTGGACAAGTAAAGCAAAGTAGATACTAAACAAGCATAGAGCATCAAAAATTATAGATACGTTTCCAACGTATCAGCATCCCCAAGCTTAACTCATGCTCGTCCTCGAGTAGGTAAGTGATAAACAGAATAATTTTTTAGGTGACATGCACCCTCACAATAAAGATCCAACCATTTGCAAACATTGAAAACTGGGATCAAAGAACTCTAAAAATGTGCATGAAAGATGGAGTTCTAACAATAGGACATAATAACTATGCATGCAACCTGGCAAGCTACAAACAAATATCATGAATAATATGCATTGAAAAAGTTTGTTTGTTTCACATGCAGAAAACATAGCATAGTGGCAATCAACTTGTCCCTCATAGAGTAGCAATATAATGCATAAGACACCTGAAAAGTTCACAAGGGTGACTAGAAACAAATAGCACAAGAGCAAGTAATAACACAATATGCATCAATTAATAAGCTTTGGAACACTGCACACAGAATGACAACTATGCTCTCTTAATGGTGCCTAAAGGTAGAAGGTGGAGACTCAATAATGGTGGAAGAAAGGCCTTTTTGTAAAGGAAACAGGGATTACAAGTTTCAAAAAGAGCTTCCAAAATTTATGGTACTAGTTAGCTTTCAGCCCTCATTGCCCCTATCATAAGCATCTTGAAGTGGTTAAGGTTAAAGTGGCAAAGCTAGAGTATATGCTTGACGAAGTATAAGTTGGCAATCTCATGCCCCTTGAATACGAGGGACACACCTCATGCATACTCAACTTTGGGTCTAGGTAAGTTCTTGTCACTGTAAGTATTTGCATATCATTGATAACCGCCAACGGGGTACCCCTTGCACATGGTAGAGGAGCTTTCCCATAACCAAAATGACAAGGCAAGCAGACAATGAGCATCTCAGCAATTCTTCTTATGTACCATGGGAATATGGTGCTTTTTTCTCTCTTTCCTCTTTTCTCAATGTGTATATTTTTTATAAGAAGAATGCTTCATAGATGTCACTATGGTGATGCTGCAAGTTTCCACCATGATTAGGCATGGCTTAGGCTAGCGGCCCAGGCGTTTCTCTAACACAGGATACAAACTCCATGGACTTACAAGTTCCCTCTTTATTTCACATCGGTGACATCCATAGACAAAATAAAATGATATCAACTGAGTACAACAAGGTACAAGTGCAATGTTGAAAACGTTCCCCATGACAACACGGTTCTGCTAATTCCAACTTATAAGTGTAGCATATACAACAAAGTTTTCACAATGGTTCAAGTTTATTAGGGGCAAAAAATAAAGTGTGCCATCAAGTTCATGAGGGCTTTAATCACTAAGTTTTCACATAAAAAAATAGTTTTTAATTGGAATATAGATGAAAATAAGAATATACTTGGAATGGTGAAGCACACCATGCATAGGAATTTATAGTGGACACTTTGGAATGACTTGGTTTCTTGGGAGTTGGAGGCATGAGTAGAACTTACTCATACAAGTGGAGGCTAGCAAAAGACTGGGAGCAAGCAACTAAGAGAGCAATAATGGCCATAATTATGCAATGCAACAAAGCAAACTAATCAAAGCAAAGAGTGGTACTACAAGTCAAGGACTAAATGATCATAGAGGCTAATGGTGACTTGTTAGAGTCATAACATGGTGTGAGCATGTGCCAAGTCAACCCAAGCAAAACATCAAAGGAGAATACCACAATACTATGCTTTTGCATGCTAAAACAACGCATAATTTCTTCAAGGCACACTAAGCAATCCCAATTGTTTGGAACAAGACATGCTACAGTCATAATCACTAAGCATAAAGTCAAAGCAACACCTATCATGTCATGCTAAAGTCTAAGTCACAGTCAATGCAAGCTCCTCTTGCACTTCAAGCAAGAACTTACTACTCCTTTCCAAACACCAAGCAACCTTATTTGCAAAACAACACAACGATAACGGGGGTCCAAACTACTAAAGCAAACTAAACAAACTAAGCAAAGCAAACGAAAACTAAGACGCTCCAAGAACAACACAACTATGCATGAAACAATAAAAACAAAGTGTCTAGACAGACCTGAGCTTTTTATTGATGAAGAAGGGGATGCCTTGGGCATCCCCAAGCTTTGACGTTTGTACCTCTTGGATATTTCTTGGGGTTACACCATGTTGTCATCCCCAATCTTGAGCTTTTGTCTATTCTTCATCTCATTGCATCATTCTCTCTCTACACCTGAAATTTTTCCTTCATACAAAACTCCAAACAATCTTCATTAGCAACATTAGTGTATTCAAAAGATATTAGACCACTGGCAAAGCTTTGGAACAGCAAGGCTTTTCACTAAAAACACAAGCTACTGTAGTAACTCCTTCAAAGAAACTCAATTTACCTGAAGAGAGCTCAAAAAGGAATCAATAAGAAGCAAATGCAAATAATGGCAGAAATCTGTCAAAACAGACCAACATGTAGAAACGATTTTTTTGAACATCTTATGTTACTCAAATCAAAAAGTGTTGAACTAACGAAAGTTATCTAACATACCGGGGGATTTATTCGTAAATTTTGAGCTCAATCCGAGTTACATATCCTCCTCACGAATTTTTTTGGTGGAGGACATAAATCTGTTTGGGACAGCAACTCCCCAAATCTTACTTCCCTCTCATTAGAGGTCATTCTTGGCATAAAAATCAAACAAAAAAAGGATAAGGAGAGGTTATTACAGAATTAATAACTTCCAAGACTCAAGGAAACTCTTGGGTTATCTCCCAACAAGTAATTTTCTCTAATGCCTTTAAGTTAGGCACAAGAAGCAAGAAGAATCAAATATTTTCAAATGAAGAAGCATTGACATCAAACCTTGCTTTCAAAGGAGGAGCAAAAAGCAACTTCTATCTTCTCATAGGGAAGTGTTCAATACCTTTTTTGAATGGAAAATGATATTTGATGGTGCCTTCTTTCATATCAATGATGGCACCAACTATTCTAAGAAAAGGTCTTCCCAAAGTAATAGGACAAGAAGCATTGTATTCAACATCCAAAACATAGAAATCAACAGGGACATAAGCATTATTAACCATAATGAGAACGTCATTAATACTCCCCATGAGTTTCTTCTTAGCATTATCATTTAGTGGGACATCCAAATAATAATCTTCTAATGGCGGCAAATCTAGCATTTCATAAATCTTCCTAGACATAATTGAGACACTAGAACCAAGATCACATGAAGCTTTGATATCAAAGTCATTCACTTGCGTATTAATAATGGGTTCCCAACTATCTTATACTTTCCTAGGAATAGCAGCCTTGTGTTTTAGCTTCTCTTCCTTAATCTTAACAAGAGCATATGTAATGTGTTTGGTAAAGGCAACATGCATATCACTAGCATCAGGACTTCTAGCAAGCTTTTGTAGTAACATAATCACTTCAGAAATATTGCAACCATAAATATCAAAGTCAAACTTAGCATCACTAGTGGTAGGCATATTAGGAGGAGGAATAGGGGCTACTTGTGGTTTAGTGGTGCTAGTGCACACACTATTGTTTCTATCAATTACAGCTTCCCTTTCCCACTTAGCATGAAGTTGAGCTAATAGCCTAACATTTTCATCAATAGTAACTTGTATGGCATGAGCAGTAGCAAAGGTGTTTTCCATAGTTTCAGGTTTAGCAGCAATTTTATTAACCAAGGAAGTTTGAGCTTCAGACAAAGAGGATATATTTTTCTCAACAGTTAAAAGCTTTTCCTCTATAGTCTTATTGGAAGTGGTTTGTTTACTAATAAAGTCCTTGAGCATTACTTCAAGTTCAGACGGGGCACTTCTAGCATTATTGTAAGAGCTTCCATAGGAGTTTCCATTATGAGGAGGATAAGGCCTATAATTGTTGTTGCTACCAAAATTATTCCTATAGGCATTGTTGTTGAAATTATTGTTTCTAATGAAGTTCACATCAACTTGCTCTTCTTGAGGAACCAAAGAGGCTAAGGGAACACTATTAGGATCTAGAGGAGCTTTCCCATTAACAAGCATAGCCATAATAACATCAATCTTTTCACTCAAAGAGGAAGTTTCCTCAACAGAATTTACCTTCTTACCATGTGGAGCTCTCTCAACATGCCATTCAGAGTAGTTAACCATCATATTATCAAGGAGCCTTGTTGCAGCACCCAAAGTGAGGCCCATGAAGGTACATCCAGCAGCAGGATCCAGCATGTTTCTTGAGGAGAAGTGCAAACCTGCATAAAAAGTCTGGATAATCATCCAAGCAGTGAGTCCATGAGTAGGGCAATTTTTAACCAAAGATTTCATTCTTTCCCAAGCAGGAGCAACATGTTCACTATCAAGTTGTTTAAATTTCATAATGTCACTTCTCATAGCAATAATCTTAGTAGGAGGATAATACTTTCCAATAAAAGTATCTTTGCACTTAGTCCAAGAATCAATACTATTTTTAGGCAAAGATAGCAACCATTCTTTATCTTTTCCCATCAAGGAGAAAGGAAAAAGCTTGAGCTTAATAATATCTCCATCTCCATCCTTATACTTTTGCATCTCACAAAGTTCAACAAATCTATTAAGATGGGCACCAGGATCATCAGAACCAGCACCAGAAAATTGCTCTCTCATCACAAAATTCAACAAAGTAGGCTTAACTTCATAAAAGGTAGCGTCAGGAGCAGGTGGAGCAATAGGAGTGCTAAGGAAATCATTGTTGTTGGTGCTAGTGAAGTCACACAACTTGGTGTTTTCAGCAGAGTTCATTTTGGCAAAGGTGGGCAAGCCAAAAACAGCAGCAGCAGCTAGAGCAGGAACTAATTTTTTTGTGTTTTTGAATAAGGCAAGCAAACCAAACTAGACTAATTTTTTGGGATTTTTTTAAAAGAGGCAAACAAAACTAAGCAAAAGAAGCAAATCAAACTAAAAACAAAGTAAAGAGAAAGGAAGTGAAGGACTCCCCTAGTGAAGACATGCTTAGCCTCCTCGGCAACAGCGCCAGAAAACTTGATGCTTGACGGGGAGGAAGAGGTTGAAGCTGTCCTATAGATTCCCCGGCAACGGCGCCAGAAAACTTGATGGCTGGTGCTGTCGTGGAGCACTTCGTTGGAAACCCCAAGAGAAAGGTGTGAAGCAGCAAGCAGCAAGTCTTCCCTTAGTTGAGACCGAGGTTATCGAACCAGAAGGAGTAAGGAAACGTCACATAGGTGTTGCGAGCAACGCGGAGACCTGCACAACACAAACTCAAGATTTTGCCCCAACGAATCAGTGAGGTTGTCAAGCTCACCGGTTTGCTGTAACAAAGGATTAAACGTATGGTGTGAAAGGTAATGGTTTGCAGCAAGTAAACAGGTAACAGTGGAAGATGTATCAATGGTAAAGATTGGACCGGGGTCCATAGTTCACTAGAGGTTCTCTCCTTAGATAAACAACATGTTATGAAGGGTAAACAAATTACTGCGAGGCAATTGACAGGAACTGAGCAAGGCATAACAATGCAATTACTAGCCAGAAAGATCCTATGAAGTTGATTGGGCAATATTACAATATACATAGACCGTCATCCAACTGCATCTATGACTAGAAGTCCACCTTCAGGTTATCATCCGAACCCCCTCCAATATTAAGTTGCAAGCAACAGACAACTGCTTTAAGCAAAGTGTGTAAGGTAAACAGTCCACATGTTCCATGAACAAGAGACCGTTGTTTTATCCCTAGTAGCAACAACACATCTACAACCGAAGAGATTTCTGTCACTTCCCTTGGAAACTAGAGGCTTGAACCCACTATCGAGCATAAATACCCCCTCTTGGAGTCACTAGCAACTACTTGGCCAAGATAACCACTAGAAACAGAGAGCATGCAAGATCACAAACAACACTGACATGATATAATCATAAATATAAAACCATTAATCAAACCAACATAATAATCTCAATATCCATCGGATCCCCGCAAACACAACATGCATGATTACAAAAAGATTAGATCTTGATCATGAACGGAGCTCACAAGATCTATACATGAAAGCACAAAGGAGGAGATACAACCATCTAGTTACTACATGGACTCATAGTCCAAGGTGGAACTACTCATGAATCATACCGGAGAGAAGGCCTCCAGGATGATCTCCCCTCCGGCAGGGTGCCGGGAAGAACTTCAGATCCCCCCGATCTAGGGATGATGGTGGCGGCGGCTACAGACGGTTTCGTGGATTTCTGATCGGGTACCCAGGGTTTCTGCATCGGGGGCTTCTTATAGGGAAAGGGGCGAGACGGGCCACCAAACCCTAGCCAGGCGCAGGCCCACCTGCCCCCCGTGCCTGGGGTGGGTCTGGCCCCCTGGACATCCCCTCCGGCTCTCCTCTGGACTTCTTGTTCCCTACGGAAAGTAATTGACTTTGACGTTTGTCCCGTCCAATTCCGAGAATATTTCTTTACTAACTTTTCTGAAACCAAAACCAGCAGAAAACACGTAACTGACATTGTGGCAACTTGTTAATAGGTTAGTACCAGAAAAAAATGTAAAAACACCTCAAAGTGTGGACAAGTAAAGCAAAGTAGATACTAAACAAGCATGGAGCATAAAAAAATATAGACATGTTTCCAACGTATCAATGTTGGCAGTGTGAAATAAAAGGGGAGCTTGTAAGTCCATGGAGTTATGTATATGTGTTAGAGAAACGCCTGGGCAGCTAGCCTAAGCCATGCCTAATCATGGTGGAAACTTGCAGCGTAACCATAGTGAGCAATCTGTGAAGCATCCTCAATAAAAACCTATGCAAATAGCAAATAAAAAGATCGCTGAGATGCTCATTGTCTGTTGCCTTGTCATTTTGATATGGGATAGCTCCTGTATCATGGGGCAAGGGGTACCCCGTTGGCGGTTCTCTATGATACACATACACTTACAATGACAAGAACTTACCGGTAACTAGAGTTGAGTAGCATGAGGAAAGACCCTCGTACTCAAGGGACATGAGATTGCCAACTTATGATTTGTCAAGCATATACTCCATATTTGTTCACTTTAACCTTAATCACCTCAAGATGCTTATGTTAGGGACAATGAGAGCTCAAATCTAGTAAGTAACATAATCTTTTGGGAGCTCTTTATGAAACTTGAAATCCCTGCTTTCCTTTGTGAAGGTCCTATCTTTTACTTTTATGTTGAGTCAGTAAACCTATTCCTTTCTATCTCCAGCAAGCATTTGAGTTGTTGTGATTCATTCATTCATATGATGATTTATTCAATCATGTTACTTATCTTCCTTGTTTGGCACAAAACTCTATCTGATGAATATTACTTTGAAAGCTATCGCTGTGAAAAGCCTTTTTGTTTGAGCAAAAGATTCCTGCGTTATAAACTCCATTATAAAAGCTTTGCTTAAAACTAAATATGATTTGTCAACTGTTCTCTGACCAAGAACAAAGTTTGCCATTACCAATTATGATTTATCTTTATGCATCTTTATTGTGACTCCCATACTCGTTGCAAGTTAAGTTATATAATGGTGAGTTGTTTTCTATTATGATCTGTGTATTAGTAAATGTGATGCTTCTTGTCCGTATTATCGACACTTCACTCCATAAACCTATGGTCACGTTTATTGAGCTCAGTTTTCGCTTGGGGACAAGCGAGGTCTAAGCTTGGGGGAGTTAATACGTCCATTTTGCATCACTATCTTATATCATAATTTACTGTTATTAATTGATATATTTCTTACTAAGAGGTGATACTTATGTTATTTCATCTATTTTTGCATGGTTGTATGACTTTGGAGGATGAACTGCTAGAGTCAAGATTCTGATGAAAAAGCGGTGTCCAGATGCAATATTCATGAAGATCAGAAAATTCTAGAAAATATATGGAAATTCCTATTTTTTTAGAAGACGAAGGAAGCTAAAAGGGGAGACGGAGATGGGCCATAGGGGGCCCACACCACCCCTGGTGCGGGCCCTCATGGGTCGCGCCACCAGGTGGTGTGGCCACACTGGCCCACCTCTGGCTCCGCGCTTTCGCCTATAACTTCCCCTGGAAACCCTAATACTCAGGGAGCAACCACAGAAAGATTCCGTCGCCTCTGCGGGGTGGAAACTACAGAGAGAGAAAGAGCTCTCCAGCAGGCAGAATTCTGCCGGGGAAATTCCTTCCCAAAATTCTGCCATCAACACCGTCATCAAGATAGATTTCATCGGGATCATCATCATCCTCACTACCATCTCCACTAGCACCATCACCACTGTGGCATCCCGCAAAACCACTACTAGAAAATCGCGTTGAATTTGTGCATTGCATCTTCATCTTCATGCATTGTTTGACTGCATTATTTGAAAAGCCTAGTTTTGAATTGTACAAAACCCCTATTATTTTCAAACACAAAACCTCGGTCGCATCGGACATTTCAGTTTTCTCTAAAAAACTATTTGCAAAGTGGCTTGTTTAATTAGAACAGGACCAAACAAACACAAATAATAAAACAGCCCCCCTAAATCCTAGTCCCACCAAATCCTATTCTACCCTCCAACCACAGGCCGCCACCTCACCCTCTCACCAAAAACCTACCCCCCCTGCCACCTCAGCCATCCACCATCCCACCTCTCTCATTTTCTCACCCAGCCCTCTCTTACCCCTCTCTACCCCTGGCCCACACGCATTCCCCCCCACAGCAGCCAACCACCACCATCTTCCTCCCTGACGCGCGGGCCCCCGCGTGGCCACCTGCCCAGTCCCCAGCCACCAACCCCCCACGCGCCCTGGGTCCCACCCCCACCTCCTGCGGACGCGCCCCTGCCCGTGCCCGTCCCCAACCCCGCGTTCTTCCCCCCGCCCCTTCTCTTCCTCAGCCCCGGCGAGCCCGCCGTCGCCAGCCTCCTCCCTCTCCTCCCCGACCGCGCTCTGCCTCCCCGCGCTCGCCCGCCGCTGGCTTCTCCCTCTCTCTCCCCTCCAGGCCCTCCGCTCCCGCACACCCACCGACCTCACCGGCTCGCTCGCCGCCACCGCAGTCCCCTGTCCCGCGTGCTCGCCTGCCCCGGCCGCCGGCGGCGCGCCCCGCACCGGCGACCCGCGCGCACCCCCTCCTCCTCCTTCCTTCTCTCCCCGCCGGCCAGCCCCCTCGCCTGCCGCGGCCCCCGCCGTCTGCGGCCGCGCGGCCTCGCCGTCGCCCTTCCCCGACGCGCTTCCGCGGCCACCTCGTCTCCCCGCCACCACCAGAGGCCACCCGCCGCCGCCACCGCTCGGCCAAGCTCCTCCCCGACCCCAGCACCGCAACCGCCTCCCTCATTCCCGCTTCCGGCCGGCCGCCGCCCCCGCTCGAGCTCGCCAGGCTGCGCCCGCGTCGCCCAGAGGCCCCGGCTCTGGCCCGTGCTAGTCTCGCCGGAGCCCGCCCCGCGCGCCTCCCCTCCGTCCCGCTCCCAGTCGCCCTCCGCCGCGCTCGCCCCGGCGCCGGACCCGCCTTCCGCCGCCGCCGCGCCGTCGCTTGCCTGCAGCGGCCCCCGCCAGCGACCGCCGCGGTGCGGCCCTGCATGCCCGCCGCCGAGGCCCATCTCTCCCGAGCGGCCTCATCTGGAGCATCTCCGGTCGCCGAGCCCCCTGCAACCGCGCCGTTCGACCCCAACCCCGTGGGCCCGAGCCGCCAAGTTCTGCCTTCGGAGCCCGGAACCGAACCCCTCGCCAAGATCTTCCGAGGCCCAAACCTCGACAGCATGACCGACAGTGAGCAGCACCAGAAGGACCATCGACGAGATATACCCGATCTTCACGGAACCTAGACGCCGAGACCCCTGGACCCGTCGATCATCTACATAAAACGCCGAAGCCGTTCCAAGTCTTCCGAGGACCTCGCCAAGTTCTACTGAAGAGTTGTGCACCAAGCCTCGCCGAAGGCACATGTGCCTATTCAAGATCGTCAACAGGGACCCCGAAGATCGAACCCAGACATATCAAGTTCTTCGACCCGGAGGTAGCAGACGCGACAAGTTCTTCCTCTCGGAACGCCATGACCGCCGACAACATGACCCGAAGACCCCGGACGCGACAAGATCTACCCCTTTTATCCGAGAACGTCACCGTCGAACCCTGGACCCTGAGACCGACCCCGGACCCCGGAACCCCAAGTTCGTCGAACCCTAACAAGATCTGCCGAACCCAAAAATGTGTGACCCTTTTCCTCGATACCCTATTTTTTATAAATGATATCAACTTGTTGCATCTTTAATTGTCATCTCGCATGCATATCATTGGTTTGGGGGCCTTATGCCGATTCACCTAATAATTAAATATGGGGCCCATATGCGGGCAAATCTAGTCTCATATCGGCCTCATTTAAACTTGAGTAGCGAACCGGTGATATATTCTGCCTTGTTAAACAACAGTTAAAATTGCGGGGTAGCTAAATAACATGAACCATCTAATTAACTGTCGGGACCCCGGTTCCGCTTAATATGACCTAATCGCATCACACCTTGCCATGACATCCATCATCCATGCATCATGCCGATCTTCTGCCGATGTATTAAATATTGCATCCGGTATTTCTTCTAGTGTTTTGCGTCTTCGCGGATAAGGCCGTTGAGTTGATGTGAGCTTCGCCCCGATCTTCGGATGAACCCTTCGACAATGTTTTCAGGCGAGCATCTCCCCCTTTCTACCTATCTTACTTTTATAGTATTTACTTCCCTCCTGTTGATCTATTGCTATCTGTGTCGCGATGCTTTAGTTTCCGTACCCGTGATCTACCGTGCAGCCCTATATCGCCTTGGACACATCCTATTACCTGTTGTTTGGTAGCTAGTTGGACTTGCGCGTCGTAGTCGCTTGCTTAAGTGCTGTTGCGTGTTGTCAAATGCCACAGCTGCTGATGTATTGCCGCATGTTGATATTGGAGATGATTCTAGTTTTACTTATCGTCACTTTAATTTCTGCTTAACAACTAAAATGGAAATAAGCAGAGGCATCGGTGGGCGATAGGTAATATTTGGTTTCCGAACGCCCACTTGTGTCCCGTAGGACCCCGAGTACTTGATACCTGTTCCTTGATTTATCGCGCTATCCACATATGGGGAGTATGGGCCCCCCTTAGCCAGAGCTTGATTCCGTCTTATTTCTTGGGGCCACAAACTAGTTTGAGGTTTTATTTACGATCCTGTACTTATGCCATGCTACTGCTTTATTTACGATTGTGCGAGGAGCACACTGTACTGTTTAGGTAAGCGGAGTGATTACGCGGTATCGACAAGCCCAGCCACACTTTCGGGTTCCCAGTCGCTTACAGCCATTGACGCAAACCTTGAGTCCGTCTCGAAGCTTGCTTACTTCGTTGCGGTTCTACTCAATGGGGTGGCCCCCTGAAATATTTCTGAATCTTGCGATTGCTCTGTCGTGAAGACCTCGTTGGGTTTTGATTTGGTTTTTCCGAGGTTGATCGTGTGTGTGTTGCTATTTGTGCACCCCGGCCGGGTTAAAACTTTCTGAAAGCCGTGTCCGCGGTTATGGACGACTTGGAGCACAGTATCTCGATCATAGACAAGCATAACTAAAGTTTATTGCTATCAATTTGACTATATAATGACTAGTAATCAGCTTCACTATAATGGAATGGCTAATTAATACTGCCCACAATTGCTTGTTTGGAGTGTCGCTTGCGACCATTGTACCTGACTAGTAAGTATTGCAACTACAACGAAATGGGTGGATAAAAGAACCAACAACTGCTGGGTTTTGGGTTTATCTCATGCTATCTGTATCTGATTAGTAATTGTTGCAACTACAACGGAATGGTTAACTAAAAGTGCCCACTGCTTATTTTATCAGGACGATTATCTAAACCTGACTAGTAAAGTGCCGCCACTATAACTGAATAAGTAAAACTGCCAACGGTGTGAGTTCCTCGGTTGACTTCCTCGTTTGGTCTCGAGGGGGAAACACCAGGATGGGTTTGTTTGGTGTTAGCTTCAGGTTGGATCCGGATAGGTCTTTCTTACCCCTCTCTGATAACCGCCTTTTGTATCTAGTCTCTATAGGTTGTTTAGTGCATGCTGCCGCTGCCGCTTCAGTCCACCATACCTATGTAGGCGAGGACCGCCGAATTCTAGCCTCGCCGTGTACTGGCCTCAGTACTGACGCTCCTCTTTTTCCTTTGCCCTTTGTCGGCACCCCTTTTGTTTAAGCAGGTTTGAGATCGACGTCGTTAGCAGGGTTACCCTTCCGGCTTGGCCTGGGCAGGGTTATGGACGCCATTGGTTATTCTTCAGGGCTCTTAGCCCCATTTGCATCTTGTCCGTAGCTGGACGCTCTATCGTTTTCAAGGTGATTTGGATCTTTGTATATTATATTTGTATTCTTGACTCCTTGAGTCGCTGTTATATATATCTGTTCTGTGGGTCCCATCGAGGACTGTTGTGTAATGTTATTACTTCGTTTTCCACCCGCACGAAAGTGCCTGGTGGGCACCTTTGAATCGTTTCTATGCGGGTTTGGCGAATTTTGCTCAAACTTGCATAGGTCCGATTCTGAGGGTGTTACAGAGTGGTATCAGAGCTCAGCAGTTGCGATACCCCACAAGTCCAGCCTGTAGGATAACCTAGCTAACGGCCGAAGTAGAGTGTCAAAACTATTTCTGCAAAATCGGTTGGATAGTTCTGATTAGGTCTGATTTTACTCCTTACCCCTCTGCTATTCTCCTCTTATCTCGACGTGTTTTGAATCCGCTGTCTTCTCTCTCTTCGAGTCCAGGATTTCTCGTGGTTGGGTTTCCGTCGTACCTTTAGGGTTTCGCTTCCTCCTTTGGTAACGGTGTTCTACCATCCGGTGTTCAAGCTGCCTGATGAATCCGTCTACGGTGGTACCCTTCGTTGTTCCTTGTTTGTGCCCTCCGGTGTTTTCCGACGCGACGACATCATCTACGCCAGCCCCGATGCAGAGTCTGCATCCCTCCTTTGTTTCCGAACCTCGCTTGTCGATATCTTCAGTCTGACTCCGAGAATGGTTGCACCCTTTTCTACTGATTGTGCGGAGTAATAGTTTGGGTGCGTGATGGATTGGCCCCCATGCCGACTACCCTTTCTATTCGCTTTTGTACATTGAAGTTGATGAGAATGCATCGGTTTCCTCTTCCTACCGGAGTTAGAGGTGGCTTTATTGTTGATACCTCTACCCTCCGACCTTTTGTTTCCGGAGTGCTCTCTCGACGATCACGGACAACGACCCCTCGTTAGCGGTGTCGTGAGGATCTACACGACGCGAGAAGATGCAGATCGCCGACCTTCCTTCCGGTACCATGAGGCGGATCTCGAGGGCGAGATCCCTTGTTAGTGGTGTCGAATTGTGGCATCCCGCAAAACCACTACTAGAAAATCGCGTTGAATTTGTGCATTGCATCTTCATCTTCATGCATTGTTTGACTGCATTATTTGAAAAGCCTAGTTTTGAATTGTACAAAACCCCTATTATTTTCAAACACAAAACCTCGGTCGCATCGGACATTTCAGTTTTCTCTAAAAAACTATTTGCAAAGTGGCTTGTTTAATTAGAACAGGACCAAACAAACACAAATAATAAAACAGCCCCCCTAAATCCTAGTCCCACCAAATCCTATTCTACCCTCCAACCACAGGCCGCCACCTCACCCTCTCACCAAAAACCTACCCCCCCTGCTACCTCAGCCATCCACCATCCCACCTCTCTCCTTTTCTCACCCAGCCCTCTCTTACCCCTCTCTACACCCTGGCCCACACGCATTCCCCCCCACAGCAGCCAACCACCACCATCTTCCTCCCTGACGCGCGGGCCCCCGCGTGGCCACCTGCCCAGTCCCCAGCCACCAACCCCCCACGCGCCCTGGGTCCCACCCCCACCTCCTGCCGACGCGCCCCTGCCCGTGCCCGTCCCCAACCCCGCGTTCTTCCCCCCCGCCCCTTCTCTTCCTCAGCCCCGGCGAGCCCGCCGTCGCCAGCCTCCTCCCTCTCCTCCCCGACCGCGCTCTGCCTCCCCGCGCTCGCCCGCCGCTGGCTTCTCCCTCTCTCTCCCCTCCAGGCCCTCCGCTCCCGCACACCCCACCGACCTCACCGGCTCGCTCGCCGCCACCGCAGTCCCCTGTCCCGCGTGCTCGCCTGCCCCGGCCGCCGGCGGCGCGCCCCGCACCGGCGACCCGCGCGCACCCCCTCCTCCTCCTTCCTTCTCTCCCCGCCGGCCAGCCCCCTCGCCTGCCGCGGCCCCCGCCGTCTGCGGCCGCGCGGCCTCGCCGTCGCCCTTCCCCGGCGCGCTTCCGCGGCCACCTCGTCTCCCCGCCACCGCCAGAGGCCACCCGCCGCCGCCACCGCTCGGCCAAGCTCCTCCCCGACCCCAGCACCGCAACCGCCTCCCTCATCCCCGCTTCCGGCCGGCCGCCGCCCCCGCTCGAGCTCGCCAGGCTGTGCCCGCGTCGCCCAGAGGCCCCGGCTCTGGCCCGTGCTAGTCTCGCCGGAGCCCGTCCCGCGCGCCTCCCCTCCGTCCCGCTCCCAGTCGCCCTCCGCCGCGCTCGCCCCGGCGCCGGACCCGCCTTCCGCCGCCGCCGCGCCGTCGCTTGCCTGCAGCGGCCCCCGCCAGCGACCGCCGCGGTGCGGCCCTGCATGCCCGCCGCCGAGGCCCATCTCCCCCGAGCGGCCTCATCTGGAGCATCTCCGGTCGCCGAGTCCCCTGCAACCGCGCCGTTCGACCCCAACCCCGTGGGCCCGAGCCGCCAAGTTCTGCCTTCGGAGCCCGGAACCGAACCCCTCGCCAAGATCTTCCGAGGCCCAAACCTCGACAGCATGACCGACAGTGAGCAGCACCAGAAGGACCATCGACGAGATATACCCGATCTTCACGGAACCTAGACGCCGAGACCCCTGGACCCGTCGATCATCTACATAAAACGCCGAAGCCGTTCCAAGTCTTCCGAGGACCTCGCCAAGTTCTACTGAAGAGTTGTGCACCAAGCCTCGCCGAAGGCACATGTGCCTATTCAAGATCGTCAACAGGGACCCCGAAGATCGAACCCAGACATATCAAGTTCTTCGACCCGGAGGTAGCAGACGCGACAAGTTCTTCCTCTCGGAACGCCATGACCGCCGACAACATGACCCGAAGACCCCGGACGCGACAAGATCTACCCCTTTTATCCGAGAACGTCACCGTCGAACCCTGGACCCTGAGACCGACCCCGGACCCCGGAACCCCAAGTTCGTCGAACCCTAACAAGATCTGCCGAACCCAAAAATGTGTGACCCTTTTCCTCGATACCCTATTTTTTATAAATGATATCAACTTGTTGCATCTTTAATTGTCATCTCGCATGCATATCATTGGTTTGGGGGCCTTATGCCGATTCACCTAATAATTAAATATGGGGCCCATATGCGGGCAAATCTAGTCTCATATCGGCCTCATTTAAACTTGAGTAGCGAACCGGTGATATATTCTGCCTTGTTAAACAACAGTTAAAATTGCGGGGTAGCTAAATAACATGAACCATCTAATTAACTGTCGGGACCCCGGTTCCGCTTAATATGACCTAATCGCATCACACCTTGCCATGACATCCATCATCCATGCATCATGCCGATCTTCTGTCGATGTATTAAATATTGCATCCGGTGTTTCTTCTAGTGTTTTGCGTCTTCGCGGGTAAGGCCGTTGAGTTGATGTGAGCTTCGCCCCGATCTTCGGATGAACCCTTCGACAATGTTTTCAGGCGAGCATCTCCCCCTTTCTACCTATCTTACTTTTATAGTATTTACTTCCCTCCTGTTGATCTATTGCTATCTGTGTCGCGATGCTTTAGTTTCCGTACCCGTGATCTACCGTGCAGCCCTATATCGCCTTGGACACATCCTATTACCTGTTGTTTGGTAGCTAGTTGGACTTGCGCGTCGTAGTCGCTTGCTTAAGTGCTGTTGCGTGTTGTCAAATGCCACAGCTGCTGATGTATTGCCGCATGTTGATATTGGAGATGATTCTAGTTTTACTTATCGTCACTTTAATTTCTGCTTAACAACTAAAATGGAAATAAGCAGAGGCATCGGTGGGCGATAGGTAATATTTGGTTTCCGAACGCCCACTTGTGTCCCGTAGGACCCCGAGTACTTGATACCTGTTCCTTGATTTATCGCGCTATCCACATATGGGGAGTATGGGCCCCCCTTAGCCAGAGCTTGATTCCGTCTTATTTCTTGGGGCCACAAACTAGTTTGAGGTTTTATTTACGATCCTGTACCTATGCCATGTTTTACTGCTTTATTTATGATTGTGCGACATATAGCACACTGTACTGTTTAGGTAAGCGGAGTGATTACGCGGTATCGACAAGCCCAGCCACACTTTCGGGTTCCCAGTCGCTTACAACCATTGACGCAAACCTTGAGTCCGTCTCGAAGCTTGCTTACTTCGTTGCGGTTCTACTCAATGGGGTGGCCCCCTGAAATATTTCTGAATCTTGCGATTGCTCTGTCGTGAAGACCTCGTTGGGTTTTGATTTGGTTTTTCCGAGGTTGATCGTGTGTGTGTTGCTATTTGTGCACCCCGGCCGGGTTAAAACTTTCTGAAAGCCGTGTCCGCGGTTATGGACGACTTGGAGCACAGTATCTCGATCATAGACAAGCATAACTAAAGTTTATTGCTATCAATTTGACTATATAATGACTAGTAATCAGCTTCACTATAATGGAATGGCTAATTAATACTGCCCACAATTGCTTGTTTGGAGTGTCGCTTGCGACCATTGTACCTGACTAGTAAGTATTGCAACTACAACGAAATGGGTGGATAAAAGAACCAACAACTGCTGGGTTTTGGGTTTATCTCATGCTATCTGTATCTGATTAGTAATTGTTGCAACTACAACGGAATGGTTAACTAAAAGTGCCCACTGCTTATTTTATCAGGACGATTATCTAAACCTGACTAGTAAAGTGCCGCCACTATAACTGAATAAGTAAAACTGCCAACGGTGTGAGTTCCTCGGTTGACTTCCTCGTTTGGTCTCGAGGGGGAAACACCAGGATGGGTTTGTTTGGTGTTAGCTTCAGGTTGGATCCGGATAGGTCTTTCTTACCCCTCTCTGATAACCGCCTTTTGTATCTAGTCTCTATAGGTTGTTTAGTGCATGCTGCCGCTGCCGCTTCAGTCCACCATACCTATGTAGGCGAGGACCGCCGAATTCTAGCCTCGCCGTGTACTGGCCTCAGTACTGACGCTCCTCTTTTTCCTTTGCCCTTTGTCGGCACCCCTTTTGTTTAAGCAGGTTTGAGATCGACGTCGTTAGCAGGGTTACCCTTCCGGCTTGGCCTGGGCAGGGTTATGGACGCCATTGGTTATTCTTCAGGGCTCTTAGCCCCATTTGCATCTTGTCCGTAGCTGGACGCTCTATCGTTTTCAAGGTGATCTGGATCTTTGTATATTATATTTGTATTCTTGACTCCTTGAGTCGCTGTTATATATATCTGTTCTGTGGGTCCCATCGAGGACTGTTGTGTAATGTTATTACTTCGTTTTCCACCCGCACGAAAGTGCCTGGTGGGCACCTTTGAATCGTTTCTATGCGGGTTTGGCGAATTTTGCTCAAACTTGCATAGGTCCGATTCTGAGGGTGTTACAACCACCACTCCATCTCGTTGTAACAATTGGGTTGAATCTTGCATAGTTCTCAGGGGAAACTTTCCCAGTGTTGATTACTTTTGTAGTTGATGCTATTGAGTGGAACCATTGAATTATTGTTTATGTTCAGATTGTTACTCCTCATTATATCATCTATGATCTTGATCCATATGATGTCTTGTGAGTAGTTCGTTTAGTTCCTGCGGACATGGGAGAAGTCATGTTGTTAGTAGTGGAATTGTGTTGAATAATATTGAATGGTTTGATATTTAAGTTGTGGTGTTATTCTTCTAGTGGTGTCATGTGAACGTCGACTACTTGATACTTCACCATTTAAGGGCCTAGGGGAATGCATTGTGTACTTGGATACTAATCGTGGGGTTGCTGGAGTGACAGAAACCTGAACCCCCATTAGGAAATATTTGCACAAGGGAGTGTAGGATCTCAGAGTTTAATAATGTGGTTAGGTTTTTATCTTAATACTTTCTTGTAGTTGCAGATGCTTGCAAGGGGTATAATCACAAGTATGTATTAGTCCAAGTAAGGTCGGTACATCAGCATAGGTTCACCCACACAACACGTATCCAACCAAAGAAGATTGATCAACTATATGAATCAAAAGCACTTGACAGTATTCCCATGTGTCCTCGAGAACGTTTGGTACAATACAACTGGCTTGTCCTTTGCTGAAGAAAGGATTGGGCCACTCGTTGCAATTATCATTGTTGCCTTTTATTTACTTGCACTTTATTCCTTTGCTTTATAAAAAAAAACCTAAAAATCCGTTTGCTAAGTATTACAGAGAATTCCTGATCCAAACCACTAGTCAACACCTTCTGCTCCTCGTTGGGATCGACACTCCTATTTATCGAAAGTACTATGATGCACCCCCCTATACTTGTGGGTCATCAAGAGACATGCACGCAATGATAATGTCCGCTTCTCTAATGGGAACCTTGGCACGCCATGCAATATGCCCCATTTATGCTTTAACACCCCAAATGTTCTCTCACTAGCATTCCGCAGAGATGAATGGGCATGGTTGAATATTTATTTATTTCTAGTAAGCACTCCATCAAGTCTGGACTCATGTAGATGATACTTGGTACCTGTATATGCTGAAAGATAGCCATCCTGATTGGGATAACCCGAATCAACTAGATAGTATCTTCCTGAAAGAAACACAAGTGAGTGATGGGATATATGACACCAATTCCACAAAATGAAGACTACAAGTCTAACATATACCTGGAGGAGGATGCGGAAACTTTTCTTCAAACTTAAGCAATGCATCTTTGAATATCCTCGTGTCATGCATATAACCCGACCATCCTGCAACTATGGAGGTGAACCGCAAGTCAAAATCACATACAACCATAACATTCTGTGTGGAATATCCAAGTCGGCCAAGATGGTTGACCATAGCAGCAGCTGGCACAATAACCGGTTTATGTGTCCCATCAATAGCACCAGTTGCACCATTGAAATGAGGTGTAAATCTATAACCCCGTAGCCTCTCATGCACTGTTGGTAAGAGTGGATCAACGCGCTTGATGATGTCTCCTGCTAATTGGTTCACATAGTATAGGACCTCAACAAACTTTCTATTGATTGTCTCCTTGGATCTCTTGAATCATTTATGAACTTGAGTCGCAGATTGAGGACTACCAAGAGTCCACAAAAACATTCCAAGTGCCTCATCGGAACACATGCGCGAAGATCCCTTCAGACCATATTTTTGAACCAAAGTGTCATGCAAAGAATCAAAACATGGCCTATGCATTTTGAACATGTCATAACCATCCTTTGAGTTGCTCAAGTTATCAAATACTCATTGTTGTCCGATGTACCTTGGTTCCTTCCTTGGTTGCTTCACAAGATACTTCTCAGAATGTGAAAGAACATGATACATAATTTGGGTATTCCGTCGTCAACGGCGTCTTTTTGCATCCATAAGTGCGGAATCAATGTCATCGTCTATTTCACCTTCATCACTGCTTTGGCTTGTGCTCATCTAGAAAAACAGCAACATGTATGCTCAAAACAGTAGTTTATATGCTCATAACAGGACAAACAACACCAAAAAAGCAGCAAACAGCAGAATATTGTTGGAGATATGCCGAAGAGGCAATAATAAAGTGTTTATTATCATACCTTCATGCTTATGATAAATGTTTACATACCATGCTATAATTGTATTAACCAGAAACATTAATACTTGTGTGATTTGTAAACATAAAAGAGTCCCTAGTAAAGCCTCTTGTTAAACTAGCTTGTTGGTTAATATATGATCATGGTTTCCTGATCATGAACATTGAGATGTTATTAACAACAAGATCACATCATTAGGAGAATGGTGTGATGGACATACTCCTATAGATAAGCGTAGCATTAAGATCAAGTCATTTCAATAGTTCATTTGCTATAAGCTTTCTGATACATAGTAACCTAATTCCTTCGACCATGAGATCATGCTAATCACCATCACCGGAAGGATGCTTTGATGACATCAAACACCACACCGTAACTGGGTGGCTATAAAGGTGGCATTGAGTGTTCAGAAAGTATGTGTTGAGGCACATGGATCAAGAGTGGGATTTGTCCATCCATATGACGAATAGATATACTCTAGGCCCTCTCGGTGGAATGTCATCCAATTAGCTTGCAAGAATGTGACTGGCTCACAAGGGATCACATATCACGGGAACAAGAAAAGAGTACTTATCGGTAACGAGCTTGAACTAGGTATGCAGAGATACTGACGATCAAACCTCGGATAAGTAAACTACCGCGAGACAAAGGAAAATTGGTATCGTATGTAAGTGGTTCATTCGATCGCAAAGTAATCATAGAAATATGTGGGAGCCATATGAATTTCCAGATTCCTCTATTGGTTATTGATCGGAGAAGTGTCTCGGTCATGTCCGCATAATTCACGAACCATAGGGAGACACACTTAAGGATTCGATGTTGTTTAGTAGATATGGAATATAATTAGGGAGACCGAATGTTGTTCGGAGTATCGGATGGGATCCGGGATATCACGAGAAGATCCGGAATGGTCCGGAGAATAAGATTCATATAAGAAAAGTCTGATTCTAGAGTTCGGGAATGATTCCGATGTTTTCGCCGGAGAGGTTCTAGAAGGGTCTAGAAGGTTCACCGGACCGGAAGGGGAATGGTTCATGAATGTGTCATGGTTAATAAGAATGATTGGATCATGTCCTAGGTCACTTGATTGGGCATTTGCGAGAGAGAAATAAAGCTCTAAATTGAAAGTCAAAAGCGAGGTTTGAAAAGTCAAACTGGAACAATAGTTTCCTAGTGGAAGAAGGAAAGAGTCCTTCCTTCTGTACAACTTGGGTTTGGGGAAAGATTCAAACTCACTCTCCCAAGCTGTCTCCTCTCATAAATAGAGGGGAGGGGCTGCCCCAAAGAAGTATAACAGCCCTCCCCAACCGTGCGTCGCCGCCCCGCGCAGCCGCCGGCCCGTGGCCGCCGCCGACACCACCTCCTCCTCTCTGGCCTTCTAAACCTAGATCACCGGAAACCCTAGATCCACCATAACCTTCTCCGGCTTAGGCGAAGCTGTAACATCCCTAAAATCATGATTCAAAACTCTTACATATCATCCATGCATCCATCATCATTTAGGGTTTTATCTCAAAATCATTTCAAAAACAGGAGCAAAGGTTGCTCATTATTTGATGTATGAACACCCTAGCCTTTGTGCTACATGCTAATGAGAAAGGTGATGTTATTCATTTAGGATGTTTTGAATTCAAACTTAAGTGATTTCAAAAGCTTGGGCAAAGTTTCAAAACAAAATATGGAATAAAACCAAAGTTATGCCTATTATTATATCTCCAAAAAGGCTTGGTTTTATTGTATTATTTTCAAAACAACCCAAGTAGGTCTGAGTGAATAGAGGTGTTTGACACTTATTTGGGTGCAAGAATCACTGTACAAAAAGCTAGAACAGGTTTAAATTCAAACTTATTTAAATTAGAGTTTGAAAACCATTTCTAGAAAATCAATCAGAAAAAGAAAAGGAGTAAAGAAGAAAAAAATAGACAGCCAGCCAATCTGGCCGACCCAGCCCAACACGGCCCAACTAGCCCAGCAGCTCCCACCCCGCGAAACGTTTTCTTTCACCCGCCCCCGCACCCACCAGCTCGCTGACAGGCAGGACCCACTCCCCCTCCTCCTCTCTCGCTGACAACCGCGGCCCACACGGGTACCGTCGTCTCCACCCCCACGATTGGTTCATCCCCAAATTGACGCTGGCCGTTTCCTGTTGATTTGCGCAGCTTCAATTCGCGTAATTGCACGAGTAAATCTCGCTCGTATCCTGGCTATTAAAACCCCCTCTGCCCCCGCTCCATTCTCCCCCAAACCCCAGGCCCAGAGCGCCCCCAGGCTGCACGAATTGCTCACCGCAACCCCGCTGTCTCCGACGAGCTGCAGCCATGATTCCGGCCAACTTCGACCACCCCTCCGCTCCTGATTCACACGAACAGACCCCATTCGACCTCGCGCACCTCCCAGTACCACTAGCTCGCCCGCGCGTGACCCAGAACATCGGCAACGCAAGCGACTGAGTGCCACCGTCTTCGGCTTCAACTCCGTCGAGTTCCCCTGGTAAGTTCAGACCGCCCCAAGCCCTCTCCTTCACGCACGTGTCTTCTCCGTGATCTTCCGCATCTGACCAGACCTTCTGTTTGCCTTCTTGTGACCGACAGTGTTGTCTTCGACCTCGAACAGAGCCGCCCGTCGCCAGACCCTACTCCGGCGAGCAATCCACCGCAAACCTGAGCGCCCCTTGCCGAGTCGTTCGTACGTTGAGCATCACCTCGTCCTTGCGATCACGGTGAGTATCCTCCCTACCCTTCTGGCTTCCTGTATCGCCGGCGCCACCACCATCTGGCCGTCGCCACCGCGCACAGCCATTAAGCGCCGCCAGTTAGTGGCTTGCTGTTTGCGTCCGTTAGATCCAAATCGTAGGGCTAGGATAGATTGTAATCGAAGGGGTATCGCATGCCTCTGCACCGCTAGATCTAAGTTAGATCCTACGGTCTGCGTCTGTCGATCCAAACGAATCGGTACGCGCCAGTAATACTGCGACACGTGTCTAGGGTTGATTCAAAAACAGATTTAGATCCAGATTTCAAATGGCTATAACTTGAGATTCCCATGTTAGATATTTGCAAATTTTATATCGTTGGAATCAGTGAATCAAGGCCTTTCTGAATCTGCAATGTGTTTAACAAATAGTATCTGTTAAAATGACTTTGTATGCAGAAACATGCTTAGGTCCATTTTGGGCATAGTGTTTGTTTAGCAAATTGTTTTAGAGCTAAATAAGTTTAGTTAGTAAACTTTGTGACTTGTTTTGTTTCTATATCATGCACTTGCTTGGTAGAGTTTTCAAAAAACATCACTTAGTAATTTCTTGCATGCATGCATTCATATTTTTGTTTGTATATAAATTGTGTGTAATTGTATGCTACAAATTTTGTGTAGATTTTGCTAGTGACTGTGATTGTGAAGAGTGATACTCTCCCCATTACCAAGGCAAGTGATACTACATGATATTTCCACCCTTTATTTTGAATAAGCATTAGAATTATTTTTGATAAGTCTTGCATGCTACTTTTGCCAAATGCTATGTTGGGAAATCCTATGTAGTGTAGAATTGTAGAATTGCTAGGGAATTTTCCTAAGTTAAGTTACTATGCCATGCTTAGCCTAGCTAGTAGAAAACAAGGGTTGGTAAAGTATGTACATGCTATGGTGAAATAATTCTAAGTCCTTTGGGACTCATGCTTTTCTTAATAAAACAACTACGTCAATGAACTTCCTGGGTGGAATGGGACTTGAATGGTGGTTTTTGGTTGAGTGGTTACACAAGGCCATGGATTTGGCTTGTGTATCTCACTTGTGGTATGCCACCTAGGCACAAAGGGATTTGGAGGCCAAGTGTTGAGAAAGCTTACAGTGCAACCACTTGGCAATATGGGCTCTGCCTTGATCATATAGGTTGCTAGAACTTAGTCACTTGGACAGTTGGTGGTAGTGGGAATGATAGGTTGGAGCGCGTCCATTTGACTAAGGAAAGGCTTCTGAAAGGTCCTGTCTTGGGAAACCAAGTCTGGTGGGGAAAGTGCACAACCTCTGCAGATGGAAAATCTAAGTACTTAGCCAAGTCCATGGCAATGGACAATTTGAGTATCAAGACATGGAAGCTACAAGAATCTCATCACTCCAACTTCTAAGTAAAACTTGTGGGTGAACAAGGGTGAAGGACCCCAATGTCTATTGGTGGTTTCTTGGAAAGTTTTTGACAATGAAAAACTTAGTGATTTCAACTAATAGGAAAAACCTATTTTGAGCAAAGCAAAGCCAAGCTATACTTAGCCAGAAATGCATATAGTAATATAGTCCACTTAAAATTTACTAAGGTATCACTTGCCAATACTATTCCAAAGTATTGACCCACTGTGGCTGTAACTTGTGATGTTGCAGGTTACTCCGATGATGAGTAGGAGTCATGAGTCTACACTTAACATGCTTGCCTGTGGCACATGAAGATGAGGACTTGTGTTTATTTACTTATTCCATAAACTCTTGTATTAGGCCTTTGGCCCTGAGCTGTAAAAGACTATGTTTTATCTCTGGAATGAATGTAATAAACGACCTTTGTATCTGTGTACTTCATCTTAAAATGTGGATGCTAGCATTGATCCAGGGACTAGCATTGCAATCACAGGGATCCTTTCCTTTACAAAGGAGGGATCTTACAGAAGCTCTACAAGATCTTCCCTCTACTTCCGACACCATGCCGTCATGCTGTCGGAATCGCGAGGGGAGAACTACAACCTCCGCTGCCTGCTAGAACAAGGGAGAGGAATTTCTTCATCGAGTACTGAACGTGTGACTGACTGCGGAAGCATTGCCGAAACGCAGCGCCGGAAGGATCGTCTATGCGATCTTGAGATCGGTAAGTGTACGACTACATCACCCACGAGAATCTGCTCTCGTTAACCGCTTTGGATCTTTGAGGGTTAGTACTCTATCGACTCGTTGCTACAATCTAGTAGATAGATCTTGGCTTGTGTGTGTTCATGCATTAGAATTTTTTGTTTTCCATGCTACGAACCCCTACAGTGGTATCAGAGCCGTGTCTATATGTAGATCTGTTGCACGAGTAGAACACAATGGTCATTGTGGGTGTTGATGCTTTTGTTGTCGATTGCTTCCCGGGCTAACCTTACATGACATCGTTCATGAGACTTGCTCCATGCTTGACATGCAACTTGTATTGCATAAGTGGCTTTGCGGGTGCCTGTTTCTCCCAACATAGTGAAGATCCAATTTACAACGGATAATTGACAATACTAGTATCAACGTTGTGGTTCTTGTTCATAAGTTAGAACGACACTTATTGAAAGCCCCAAACCACGTAAAACATGCAAAGAAAATTAGAGGCATCTAACTTTGTTTTGCAGGGGTGTGCTGTGATGTGATATGTCCATGATTGTGATTATATATGATGTATGCAATGCTCCTTATTGCAAGTCAGCAACCGGCAGGAGCCTTATGGTTGTCTTTTAATTTCGTTAAGACCTGCGTGTCTATTACTCAAAGTAGTTGTAATAGTTGATGCTGGTGGACGACAACCATGGAGCGGCGCCATTGACCTTGATGCCATACCGGTGATGATGGAGATCATGTTCGTGCTTGAAGATGGATGTAACATCCCTAAATTCATATTCCAAAAACTCATTCATATCATTCTTGCATCATTCATCCATTTAGGGTTTTTCTCAAAATCATTTAGAGACAGAAGTTTGAGTTATGATTTCATGTGTGCAAATTCAACCCAATTGGCCATCACCCTTTGAGATTGGATTGTTTAGGAACTTGATTGCTTGCCTCCATTGTTGGAAAGATTAGGTGTAGCTTTTTAACCCAAGTGTCCAATTTAGAAATATTTTCTAAACCCTATTTCAATCATTCACAAACTAGAGTCAAGTCTTTGTTTGTTTCAAAACCCAAGTTTGACCAGGCCCTTACAAGGTAACCACTTGGTTAAATGACTATATTTGAAACCACAGAACCCTGCAAAGACCCCCAATTTTGTTTGAATTCAAAAGGATTTGAATTCATATCAAAAATCATTCCAGAAAATAGAAATAGAAAAAGAAAAGAAGCAAACAAAAGAAAAGGGCCAGGCGCCAGGAATTTAGCCCAGCAGTGGAACAGGCCCAACCAGCCCACCCGGGGCATTCCTTTTCCTCCCGCACGCGCGAGCGCACGCGATCAGTCGCTGACAGGCAGACCCCACTTCCACCTCGCGCACTTCGCTGACAAGCGGGCCTCCTCCATGCCAGCATCGTCTCCACCCGCACGACCAGTTCATCCCAAATCAACGCGGCCGTTTTCTGTGTTTAAATCGCGGCGTCAATTCGAATCAATGGCCGAGTGATTCTCGCTCATGACCAGGCTATATAAACCCCCTCTGCCCCCTCTCCCTTTTCCCCCAAACCCCAAGCACAGAACGCCCCCAGGCTGCGCGCATTGCTCTCTGCAACCCCGCCGTCTCCGACGACTGCGCCGGCAAATTCCGGTGAGCCTAGAGTTTCCCTCGGTCTCGCGTTTACGCTATCATGTTCAGTGAATCTCTGTGCACCTTCTGACACCCTCCATTCACCTTCACATGACCCGTAGCTTCGGCAACGTCGACGACTGGCCGCCACCCTCTTCTGCACGAACTCCGGCAAGCTCTAGTGGTAAGTCCAGACCGCCCCGAACCTTGTCGTTCACGCTCGCATGTTCTCCGTGATCTTCCGCATCTAACCACACCTTTCTTTGGCATCCTAGTGATCTACAACGTCGCCTCCAACCTCGAGCAGAACCACCGCTGCCAGATCCAACTCCGGCGAGAAATCTACCGCAACCCTGAGCGCCCCTTGCCGAGCTGATCACACGTCGAGCATCCCCACATCCTCGCGGTCTCGGTGAGCATCTTCCCCATCCACCTAGCGATCTGTACCGCCGGCGCCGCCACCGTCTGGTCGTCGCCGCCGCGCACAGCCGATAAGCGCCGCCAGATTTTGGCTTGTTGTTTTAGATCGTTGGATCTCTATCGTAGAGCTAGGATAGATCCACTTAACCCCGAAGCGGTACGCGATCTGGAGCGTACGATCTGTTTAGATCCTGCGGCTGCAGAGCGCGATCCAACCGAAGCGGTACGCGCCAATCGCAGCGCGACGCGTGGCTAGGGTTAGATCTAAAAATAGATTTAAAACCAGAAATTTGATCCAAATTCAAATGCTTATAACTTTTGATTGCCACGTTAGATTTTTGCAAACTTTATACCGTTGGATTCAGTGAAACAAGACCTTTCTGAATATCCAATTTGTTTAATAAATAGTAACAATTAAAAAGACTTTATTTGTAGAACAAGTTTAAGGCTATTTTTAGATATAGATTTATTTTGGTAAATTATATTGGTGCCAAATAAGTTTAGATGGCAAATTTGTGACATGTTAAGTTTCTGTAGACATGAGCATACTTGGTAGAATTTTCAAAAATCACCACTTAGTAAATTCTTGCATGCATGCATTCATATTATTTTTGGTTGTATATAATTGTGTGTAATTGTATGCTATAATTTCTTGTGTAGATTTTGCTAGTGATTGTGACTGTGAAGAGTGCTACTCTCCCCACTACCAAGGCAAGTGATATTTTCATGAATATTCCTATCCTAAGTTTTGTACTAGCATTAGATATTTTGCTAAAGTATTGCATGCTATTTTTGCCTAGTGCTAAGATGGGAAATCCTAAGTAGAGTGGAATAGTAGAATGGCTAGGGAATTCTCCTAAGTTAAGTTATCATAACCTGCTTAGTCTAGCTACTTAGCAAACAAGGGTGGTGAACATCTATACTTATTATGATAAAAATATTTCTAAGTCAAGAGACTTATGTTTTCTAATAAAACCACTAAGTCAAATGAACCTCCTGGGTGGAATGGAAAGTATGGGTTATGTTGAGTGGTTACACGAGGCCATGGACTTGGGTTGTGTATCTCACTTGTGGTAAGCCACCCAGGCACAAAGGGATTTGGAGGCCAAGTGTTGAGAAAGCTTACAGTGCAACCACTTGGCAATATGGGCTCTGCCATGATCATATAGGTTGCTAGAACTTAGTCACTTGGACAGTTGGTGGTAGTTGGGTTGATAGGTTGGAGCGCGTCCATTTTGACTAAGGAAAGGCTTCTGAAAGGTCCTGTCTTGGGAAACCAAGTCTGGTGGGGAAAGTGCACAACCTCTGCAGATGGAAAACCTAAGTACTTAGCCTAGTCCAAGGCAATGGACAATTTGAGCATCAAGGCATGGAAGCTACAAGAATCTCATCACTCCAACTTCTAAGTAAAAATTTGTGGGTGAACAAGGGTGAAGGACCCCAATGTCTATTGGTGGTTTCTTTGGGAATGTTTTGACAAAGAAAAACTTAGTGATTTCAACGAATAGGTAAAACCTATTTTCAAGCAAAGCAAGCCAAGCTACACTTAGCCAAAATGCATATAGTAATATAGTCCACTTAAAATACACTAAGGTATCACTTGCCAATACTATTCCAAAGTATTGACCCTCTATGGCTGTAACTTGTGATGTTGCAGGTTACTCCGATGATGAATAGGAGTCATGAGTCTACACTCAACATGCTTGCCTGTGGCACATGAAGATGAAGACTTATATTTATTTACTTATTCCATAGACTCTTGTATTAGGCCTTTGGCCCTGAGTTGTAAAAGACTATGTTTTATCTCTGGAATGAATGTAATAAACGACCTTTGTATCTGTGTACTTCATCTTAAACTGTGGATGCTAGCATTGATCCAGGGACTAGCATTGCAATCACAGGGATCCTAGGATTATGACAGATGGTATCAGAGCACTGTGTTGCCTGTAGGATTATGACCCTAGGATTGGAAAACCACTAAGGAAAAAGTTTTTCAACTACTTCTACACTTGTCTATTCTTCTCGTAAAACTTTTCTAATCTCTTTCAAACTTCCTTTGTAGATGAACTCCATCAACGAAGCCGTGAAGAAGGGACCACTCATGACCATGACCTTGGAGTGTGAAACTGAGTTTCCCAATATCCTCAAGGACCTCATGGTGACAATGGATGCACATGGTGCAGCTGTGTATAAGGGCTTTCCAGTGATGGATGAAGGAGTGGAGTATTGGTGGGTGCAACTTCACTTGTACAAAAACAAGGAAGACAACCACAAAGAAAGGGGATTCTGCATGTACACCAACACTACAATGCACACCACATTCTTTGAGTCAGCCAGGGATGCAGCTTGGAGGACTATCAAAGAACTAAGTGCTAGAGTCAAGTGCAGAATGCTCAACCTCCAAAAGGACTTAGAGAAAGAGAAGGAGCTTACTCAAGAGTTGGAAGACACCAACCAAGAGATAAGGGGAGATGTTATAGACTTAGTGATAAAGTCAAGAGAGCAGGATTGGTGGATTGCCTCTAGGAACATTGTGTTTTCTAATAGATCCCGTGAGATTGGATTGTAAGGGTACTTCGTTAGTTGGACCACCACCTATCACCTTATTTCCAAAAATGATACTTTAAATAAGTGTGGATCTTTGATTGATGTAATAGACATATGTATGCATGATTTGTGTGATGATTGTGTTCCATGGATATGTGTGAATGTTTGTCTTGTTTTACCTTGAATTGTGTTGTTCTAACTTTTTCATTCTTATAAATAGATGCCTATTGCCATCAGCACTATTGAGGAGTTTCAGGTTACTCGTTTTGGTCCCCGTATCATTGAGCTTACCACTCTGCTTGATCTCCCTCTACCCACCATCACGGTGTACCCACTCACCAAGTTCGAGAGGAAGGACCTCTAGGGCTTCAAGGTGAACCAGCCCGGACGCCAGACTGAGCCTACTACGGAGGCCATCATCTTCAAGCTGATGCACGACGACAGGGAGAGAGGCATGGAGGTAGTCATGCAGGACCTGATAGGACGCTTGTTAGGCCGTCACTCCCGACAGGTTAGGGGCACTCACTTCCACGTCTTCGGAAGACGTGATGTTGATGGAGAGTCCATCGACTTTGAGGACGACTCGAGGAGCACTGCGGAGCCGATACGTCTCTATCTTCAGGACTTAGAGACTCTTCTCAGGCACGTAGATACGGACAGGACGAACGTCATGCTAGGTAATGACGAGCTTCAGGTGCAGCTTCGCGAGAAGGACAAGCTTTTTGCGTAGCAGGATGGGATGATCAAGGAAATGGAGACAAAGTTCGAGGCCCAGGACCGCAAGTTCAAGAGTCAGGAGAAACGCGTCCAGGATAGGAACAAGAAGATCCGGGACATGACCGAGGAATTGAAGTCCAAGGATTTCGAGCTAGAGCAGCAGCAGATGGTTATTGAGAGGCTTCGTTCCCAGAAGAGGGCTCTCAAGGCCAAGTGTTAGACCCCTCCTTTATAAAGGAAAGGATCCCTGTGATTGCAATGCTAGTCCCTGGATCAATGCTAGCATCCACAGTTTAAGATGAAGTACACATATACAAAGGTCGTTTATTACATTCATTCCAGAGATAAAACATAGTCTTTTACAACTCAGGGCCAAAGGCCTAATACAAGAGTTTATGGAATAAGTAAATAAACATAAGTCTTCATCTTCATGTGCCACATGCAAGCATGTTGAGTGTAGACTCATGACTCCTATTCATCATCGGAGTAACCTGCAACATCACAAGTTACAGCCACAGAGGGTCAATACTTTGGAATAGTATTGGCAAGTGATACCTTAGTATATTTTAAGTGGACTATATTACTACATGCATTTTGGCTAAGTGTAGCTTGGCTTGCTTTGCTTGAAAATAGGTTTTTCTTATTAGTTGAAAGCACTAAGTTCTTCTTTGTCAAAAACAATTCCCAAGGAGCCACCAATATACATTGAGGTCCTCCACCCTTGTTCACCCACAAATTTTTACTTAGAAGTTGGAGTGATGAGATTCTTGTAGCTTCCATGTCTTGATGCTCAAATTGTCCATTTCCTTGGACTAGGCTAAGTACTTAGGTTTTCCATCTGCAGAGGTTGTGCACTTTCCCCACCAGACTTGGTTTCCCAAGACAGGACCTTTCAGAAGCTTTTCCTTAGTCAAAATGGACGCGCTCCAACCTATCAACCCAACTACCACCAACTGTCCAAGTGACTAAGTTCTAGCAACCTATATGATCATGGCAGAGCCCATATTGCCAAGTGGTTGCACTGTAAGCTTTCTCAACACTTGGCCTCCAAATCCCTTTGTGCCTGGGTGGCATACCACAAGTGAGATACACAACCCAAGTCCATGGCCTTGTGTAACCACTCAACATAACCCAATCATTCCATTCCACCCAGGAGGTTCATTTGACTTAGTTGTTTTATTAAGAAAACATAAGTCTCTTGACTTAGAATATTTTTATCATAAATCATATAGATGTTCACCACCCTTGTTTGCTAAGTAGCTAGACTAAGCAGAATATGATAACCTAACTTAGGATAATTCCCTAGCAATACCACTATTCCTCTCTACTTAGGATTTCCCATCTTAGCACTAGGCAAAAATCATGCAATACTTTAGCAAAATATCTAATGCTAGTACAAAACATAGGACATAAATATTCATGAAAATATCACTTGCCTTGGTAGTGGGGAGAGTAGCACTCTTCACAATCACAATCACTAGCAAAATCTACACAAGAAATAATAGCATACAATTACACACAATTATATACAACCAAAAATAATATGAATGCATGCATGCAAGAATCTACTAAGTGGTGATTTTTGAAAATTCTACCAAGTATGCTCATGACTACATAAACTTAACATAACACAAATTTGCCAATTAAACTTATTTGGCATCCATATAATTTACCAAAATAATTTCTACTTAAAAAGGCCTTAAAACATGTTCTACAAATAAAATCATTTTTAACTGTTACTATATGCTAAATAAATTGGATATTCTTAAAGGCCTTGTTTCACTGAATCCAACGGTATAAAGTTTGCAAAAATCTAACGTGGCATTCAAAAGTTATAAGCATTTGAATTTGGGTCAAATTTCTGATTTTAAATCTGTTTTCAGATCTAACCTAGCCACGCGTCATGTTTTTATTCGCCCATACCGTTTCGCACTAGATCGAGATCCACAGCCGTAGGATCTAAATGAAATCTGGCGGCTCAGATCGCGTACCGCTTCGGGTTAAGTGAATCTATCCTAGCGCTACGATACAGATCTAACGGCTGCTATTGATCTGACCAAGATCTGGCGGCGGAGCGGTGGCTACCGGCGGCGGAACTGTCGATCGACGATGGAGGCGGCACTACAGGCGGTAAGCGAGAACGGGGAGTAGCTCACCGGGCTCAGGAGGTCGTACTCGCGGTTGATCAAGGGGCGCTCGGGCACGGTTGCGATTGCTCGCCGGAGTGGAGGACGGCGTCGGTGTGTCGGGTGTCGTCGTAGACGTCGCACTAGAGCTCGCCGGAGTTCGTACAGAAGACGGTGGCGGCCAGTCGACGGTGCTGCCGGAGCGGAATTTGCCGGCGCAGTCGTCGGAGACGGCGGGGTTACAGAGGGTAATGCTCGCAGCCTGGTGGCGCTCTGGGTTCGGGGTTTGGGGGAGAAGAGAGAGGGGACAGAGGGGGTTCTTATAGCCTGGTCACGAGCGAGAATTACTCGGCCAATAACTCGAATTGACGCCACGAATTAAACACAGAAACGCCCGCGTTGATTTGGGGATGAACGGGTCGTGCGGGTGGAGACGACGCTGACGTGGAGAAGGCCCGCTTGTCAGCGAGGTGCGCGGAGTGTAGGTGGGGTCTGCCTGTCAGCGACTGAACGCGTGCGCTCGCGCGTGAGAGGAGAAAAAGAAATCCCCGGGTGGGCTTGCTGGGCTCGGTTCGTTGCTGGGCCAGAAACCTGGCGCCTGGCCCTTTTCTTTTGTTTGCTTCTTTTCTTTTTCTATTTCTATTTTCTGGAATGATTTTTGATATGAATTCAAATCCTTTTGAATTCAAACAAAAATGAGGATCTTTGCAGGGTCCTGTGGTTTCAAATACAGTCATTTAACCAAGTGGTTACCTTGTAAAGGCCTGGTCAAGCCTGGGTTTGAAACAAATAAAGACTTGTCTCTAGTTTGTGAATGATTAAAATAGGATTTAGAATATTCTATTAAATTGAAAACTTGGGTTAAAATGTTACACCTAATCTTTCCAACAATGGAGGCAAGCAATCAAGTTCTTAAACAATCCAACCTCAAAGGGTGATGGCCAATTGAGTTGAATTTGTACACATGAAATCATAGCTCAACTTCTGTCTCTAAGTGATTTTGAGAAAAACCCTAAATGGATGAATGATGCAAGAATGCTATGAATGAGTTTTGAAACTATGATTTTTGGGATGTTACACCAAGGTTGATTCTTTGACCACTACGATTGAGGAGAACAAGACCGCGATGGAGAACGCAGGTCTTACCTTCGTCGAGGAGGAGATTGTTATTGATGAGTAGACTTGACTATTCATACACCTATCATATTCATACTTGTTATTGTGAACTTGTTATTGGACCATCCGACATGTGGATGGCTTGCCACTTGTGTGTATTTTATTGCTTGAACTTATCATTTGGTTGTTGAGTTTTTATTCTTATGTTGCATGTTATGTGAAATGCTTGTGATGTATTGTGCATAAGACATATAAGGGTATCTCATACTTATCTATTTGAATAAACCACAGATGCCTCCCCGTCGCGCAAATCCCAACCCCAACAACATCACCCTGGAAATGCAACAAATGAGGAATGCGCAAACACAGCTTATGCAAATGATGACGACATTCATTCAAAACCAGAATAACAACAACCCCAACAACAACAACAATAACCCCAATAACAACAACAACAACAACAACAATAACAACAACAACAACCCACCGGGTTTCGATATGCTCACCAGATTTCTGCGTTTGAGGCCAGCAAAGTTTTCGGGAACAACTAATCCCATGGTGGCCAATGACTGGCTACGTTCCGTGAACAAGGACTTAGTGACCGTGGGCTGCACGGATGCGGAAAAAGTCAGATTCGCAGCACATCTGTTGGAAGGACCATCCGCCACATGGTGGGACAACTTCCAAATCACCACACCTATAGATGAGGTGACTTGGGCTATCTTTGAAGATGGCTTTCGCACTGATCATATCTCATCAGGAATGATGAGTCTGAAAAAGAAGGAGTTTCACAACCTGAAACAGCGCCACCGCAGCGTGGCAGAATACATAGAAGAGTTCAACAATCTGGCGCGCTATGCACCGGATGAGGTTGACACAGATGCCAAAAGAAAGGAAAAATTTCTGGAAGGCTTAAATGATGAGCTCAATCTGCAATTGTCTGTGGCATATGTTCCAACTTATCAGTCGTTGTGTGACAAGGCTGCTATTTTGGAAAGTAAAATGAAACAAGTCGAGAGTAGAAAGAGGAAACACTCCGACAAACACAGCTCGGGATCGTCTCACAAACGATCTCACTATGATGACAGTAGCAACTCAGGATCCCATAAGCATGGGAAATTCAGCAAGCACAACCACAACCGTCATGACAACAAGCATCACCGCAGTCATGACAAGGACAAGTACAAGAACCACAAGGGTGGACATAAGAACCACTATGGTGGAAATGGTAGTGGAAGTGGAGGCCAACCTCCTAAAAAGGACATCAGTCAGGTTGAATGCTTCAAATGCAAGAAGTTGGGGCATTATGCTAATGAGTGCCCTGAGAAGAAAGTGGAAGGACCTAACAAGCCAAATCCTTTCCAGAAAGGACAGGTTAACCACATAAATGTGGAGGAGGTCTATGAAGAGCCTGATGCCGTTGCTGGTAAGTTCAGACTCAATTCCATTCCAGCATTTGTACTCTTTGACACCGGTGCATCTCATTCATTCATATCAAAAGCATTTGTTGATAGAAATGGGTTTGCATCTGAAAACATTGGGTGTCCAATAAAAGTTAGTTCTCCGGGTGGAGACATGATAGTAAGTCTTGGATGCCGGGACCTAGTCATAGAGTTTGGAAAACATAAGTTTCCAGTAAGCCTGATAATCCTAGATTCCCAAGGACTAGACGTAATTTTGGGAATGGATTGGATGGCTAAGTATGAAGGAGTACTAGATTGCGCCAATCGTACAGTTGCACTCACAACCCCAGAAGGAAAAAGAATAAAATTCAAGTCAAACTTTGAATCCAAAGGAAGTAAGCTGAATTCTCTTGAGGGGGTTAGCATGGACAGTGTGCCAATAGTATGTGAATATCCGGATGTGTTTCCGGAGGAGTTACCAGGAATGCCACCAGATAGAGATGTGGAGTTTCTGATAGATTTGGTGCCAGGATCCGGACCAATGGCTAAGAGACCGTACAAAATGTCAGTTGATGAATTGAAAGAGCTCAAGAAGCAGCTAGGAGAACAGTTATAGAAAGGGTTTATTCAACCAAGTTCTTCCTCTTGGGGAGCCCAGTATTATTCGTGGAAAAGAAGGATAGAACACAAAGATTATGTATTGACTACCGTTCTCTCAACGAGGTTACCATCAAGAACAAATATCCTTTGCCAAGAATCAACGACTTATTTGATCAGTTAGAAGGAGCATGTGTATTCTCGAAGATTGATCTCCGGTCAGGTTATTTTCAACTCAAGATAAGGGAGCAAGACATACCAAAAACGGCTTTCACCACAAGGTATGGATTGTATGAGTATACTGTGATGCCTTTTGGATTAACCAACACTCCAGCATACTTCATGAATATGATGAACAAGGTGTTCATGGAATTTCTTGACAAGTTCGTTGTTGTTTTCATCGATGATATCTTAGTCTACTCCAAGAGCAAAGAAGAACATGAAAGACACTCGCTTGATACTTGAGAAACCGAGGGAACATAAACTGTATGCCAAATTCAGTAAGTGTGAATTCTGGTTAGAGAAAGTTGGCTTTCTTGGTCATGTAATGACGAAGGATGGTGTGGCAGTTGATCCTGCTAAGGTTTCAGCTGTGACAGAATGGGAATCACCCAAGAATGTGAAGGAAGTTCGTAGTTTCCTCGGCTTAGCAGGTTACTACAGAAAGTTCATTGAAAATTTCTCGTAGGTTGCTAAGCCAATGACGGAATTGTTAAAGAAGGACAAGAAATTTGTTTGGTCTGAAGGTTGTGAAGTCAGCTTCCAAGAATTGAAGAAGAGACTAGTGACAGCACCAGTTCTATGTCTGCCAGATTTGGAAAAAGATTTCCAAGTATATTGTGATGCGTCACATCAAGGTTTGGGTGCCGTACTTATGCAAGACGGTAAAGTCGTAGCCTATGCTTCGAGACAACTCAAAACACATGAAGTAAACTATCCTACTCATGATTTGGAGTTAGCCTCTGTCGTCCATGCACTCAAAACATGGAGACATTACCTCTTGGGTAAGCGTTGTGAAGTGTTCACCGATCACAAAAGCTTGAAGTATATATTAACCCAGAAGGAAATCAACATGAGACAAAGAAGATGGCTAGAAATTATCAAAGATTATGACTTAAGTTTGCAATACCATCCCGGTAAAGCAAATGTAGTAGCGGATGCTCTAAGTCGTAAGACATTTGTTAATGGCCTTACCAAAGGTGATTTACCAGAAGACTTGTGTAAGCAATTCAAAGAACTCAGATTGGAAATTGTGCCTGAAGGACATCTCATGTCTTTGGATGTTCAACCTACTCTATTAGACAAGATCCAAGAAGCTCAGAAGACCGATAAAGAAATTGAAAAGATTAAGGAAAATATTAGTCTAGGGAAGGCTAAGAGTTTCCATATAGACGAACAAGGTACTTTATGGCACGGGAAACGTATTTGTGTTCCACAAGATCCGGAGTTGCGGAAACTGATCCTACAAGAGGCACACAACTCTCCGTATTCTATTCACCTAGGAAACACCAAGATGTACATGGATATGAAAGAGAGATTTTGGTGGAACAATCTCAAAAGAGACATCGCTGAACATATTGCTTTGTGTGATGTGTGTAGCAGAGTAAAAGCGGAACATCAGAAACCAGCAGGTTTGCTTCAACCACTGCCTATTCCTGAATGGAAGTGGGAAAATATTGGTATGGATTTCATTACCGGATTACCAAGGACCAGGTCAGGGTATGATTCCATATGGGTGGTAGTGGATCGCCTAACTAAAGTGGCTCATTTTATACCAGTGAATACAACCTATACAAGTGCCAAGTTAGCAAAAATCTACATGAGCAGAATTGTATGCCTTCACGGTGTGCCTAAGAGTATTGTATCAGATAGAGGAACCCAGTTCACTTCTCACTTTTGGAGACAGCTTCATGAATCCTTAGGAACGAGATTAGAATTCAGCACTGCTTTTCATCCTCAAACTGATGGACAAACAGAAAGGACTAATCAAATTCTTGAAGACATGTTGAGGGCATGTGCCTTAGACTACGGAGCAAGTTGGGATGAAAGCTTGCCTTACGCAGAGTTCTCTTACAATAACAGTCATCAATCTAGTATTGGAATGGCACCGTTTGAGTTACTCTACGGAAGGAAGTGTACCACCCCATTGTTATGGAATGGAGTGGGAGAAAGAAGCTTATTTGGACCTGATCTTATCAAAGACGCCGAAGAGAAAGTCAAATTGGTTAAGGACAGATTGAAGATAGCACAGTCCCGACAGAAGAGCTACGCGGATTCTAAGCGTAGAGAAGTCACCTACGAAGTTGGGGATAGAGCTTATCTCAGAGTATCACCACTCCGTGGAGTGAAAAGATTTGGAGTCAAGGGAAAGTTGGCACCAAGATATGTTGGGCCATTCAAGATTCTAAGTCGCAAAGGAGAAGTTGCATATGAAGTTGAATTGCTAGAATCTCTGTCAGCTGTCCATAATGTGTTCCATGTAAGTCAGCTTAAGAAATGTCACCCAGAGATGGAAGAATCTTCTTTGAAGGATACCATACCGTTGGAAGAAGTCCAACTAGAAAGTGATCTCACCTATGAGGAAAAGCCTGTCAAGATTCTAGAGACCGCAGAAAGAGTTACCAGGACCAAGAATATCAAGTTTTGTAAAGTGCAATGGAACCATCACTCCGAAGAGGAAGCAACATGGGAAAGAGAAGATGATCTTCGGAAAGACCACCCTCACCTATTTGCTAGCCAAACCGAATCTCGAGGGCGAGATTCATCTTAAGGGGGTTAGATTTGTAACATCCCTAAATTCATATTCCAAAAACTCATTCATATCATTCTTGCATCATTCATCCATTTAGGGTTTTTCTCAAAATCATTTAGAGACAGAAGTTTGAGTTATGATTTCATGTGTGCAAATTCAACCCAATTGGCCATCACCCTTTGAGATTGGATTGTTTAGGAACTTGATTGCTTGCCTCCATTGTTGGAAAGATTAGGTGTAGCTTTTTAACCCAAGTTTCCAATTTAGAAATATTTTCTAAACCCTATTTCAATCATTCACAAACTAGAGTCAAGTCTTTCTTTGTTTCAAAACCCAAGTTTGACCAGGCCCTTACAAGGTAACCACTTGGTTAAATGACTGTATTTGAAACCACAGAACCCTGCAAAGACCCCCAATTTTGTTTGAATTCAAAAGGATTTGAATTCATATCAAAAATCATTCCAGAAAATAGAAATAGAAAAAGAAAAGAAGCAAACAAAAGAAAAGGGCCAGGCGCCAGGAATTTAGCCCAGAAGTGGAACAGGCCCAACTAGCCCACCCGGGGCATTCCTTTTCCTCCCGCACGCGCGAGCGCACGCGATCAGTCGCTGACAGGCAGACCCCACTTCCACCTCGCGCACTTCACTGACAAGCGGGCCTCCTCCACGCCAGCATCGTCTCCACCCGCAGGACCAGTTCATCCCAAATCAACGCGGCCGTTTTCTGTGTTTAATTCGCGGCGTCAATTCGAATCAATGGCCAAGTGATTCTCGCTCATGACCAGGCTATATAAACCCCCTCTGCCCCCTCTCCCTTTTCCCCCAAACCCCAAGCACAGAACGCCCCCAGGCTGCGCGCATTGCTCTCTGCAACCCCGCCGTCTCCGACGACTGCGCCGGCAAATTCCGGTGAGCCTAGAGTTTCCCTCGGTCTCGCGTTTACGCTATCATGTTCAGTGAATCTCTGTGCACCTTCTGACACCCTCCGTTCACCTTCGCATGACCCGTAGCTTCGGCAACGTCGACGACTGGCCGCCACCCTCTTCTGCACGAACTCCGGCAAGCTCTAGTGGTAAGTCCAGACCGCCCCGAACCTTGTCGTTCACGCTCGCATGTTCTCCGTGATCTTCCGCATCTAACCACACCTTTCTTTGGCATCCTAGTGATCTACAACGTCGCCTCCGACCTCGAGCAGAACCACCGCTGCCAGATCCAACTCCGGCGAGAAATCTACCGCAACCCTGAGCGCCCCTTGCCGAGCTGATCACACGTCGAGCATCCCCACATCCTCGCGGTCTCGGTGAGCATCTTCCCCATCCACCTAGCGATCTGTACCGCCGGCGCCGCCACCGTCTGGTCGTCGCCGCCGCGCACAGCCGATAAGCGCCGCCAGATTTTGGCTTGTTGTTTTAGATCGTTGGATCTCTATCGTAGAGCTAGGATAGATCCACTTAACCCCGAAGCGGTACGCGATCTGGAGCGTACGATCTGTTTAGATCCTGCGGCTGCAGAGCGCGATCCAACCGAAGAGGTACGCGCCAATCGCAGCGCGACGCCTGGCTAGGGTTAGATCTAAAAATAGATTTAAAACCAAAAATTTGATCCAAATTCAAATGCTTATAACTTTTGATTGCCACGTTAGATTTTTGCAAACTTTATACCGTTGGATTCAGTGAAACAAGACCTTTCTGAATATCCAATTTGTTTAATAAATAGTAACAATTAAAAAGACTTTATTTGTAGAACAAGTTTAAGGCTATTTTTAGATATAGATTTATTTTGGTAAATTATATTGGTGCCAAATAAGTTTAGATGGCAAATTTGTGACATGTTAAGTTTCTGTAGACATGAGCATACTTGGTAGAATTTTCAAAAATCACCACTTAGTAAATTCTTGCATGCATGCATTCATATTATTTTTGGTTGTATATAATTGTGTGTAATTGTATGCTATAATTTCTTGTGTAGATTTTGCTAGTGATTGTGACTGTGAAGAGTGCTACTCTCCCCACTACCAAGGCAACTGATATTTTCATGAATATTCCTATCCTAAGTTTTGTACTAGCATTAGATATTTTGCTAAAGTATTGCATGCTATTTTTGCCTAGTGCTAAGATGGAAAATCCTAAGTAGAGTGGAATAGTAGAATGGCTAGGGAATTCTCCTAAGTTAAGTTATCATAACCTGCTTAGTCTAGCTACTTAGCAAACAAGGGTGGTGAACATCTATACTTATTATGATAAAAATATTTCTAAGTCAAGAGACTTATGTTTTCTAATAAAACCACTAAGTCAAATGAACCTCCTGGGTGGAATGGAAAGTATGGGTTATGTTGAGTGGTTACACGAGGCCATGGACTTGGGTTGTGTATCTCACTTGTGGTAAGCCACCCAGGCACAAAGGGATTTGGAGGCCAAGTGTTGAGAAAGCTTACAGTGCAACCACTTGGCAATATGGGCTCTGCCATGATCATATAGGTTGCTAGAACTTAGTCACTTGGACAGTTGGTGGTAGTTGGGTTGATAGGTTGGAGCGCGTCCATTTTGACTAAGGAAAGGCTTCTGAAAGGTCATGTCTTGGGAAACCAAGTCTGGTGGGAAAGTGCACAACCTCTGCAGATGGAAAACCTAAGTACTTAGCCTAGTCCAAGGCAATGGACAATTTGAGCATCAAGGCATGGAAGCTACAAGAATCTCATCACTCCAACTTCTAAGTAAAAATTTGTGGGTGAACAAGGGTGAAGGACCCCAATGTCTATTGGTGGTTTCTTTGGGAATGTTTTGACAAAGAAAAACTTAGTGATTTCAACGAATAGGTAAAACCTATTTTCAAGCAAAGCAAGCCAAGCTACACTTAGCCAAAATGCATATAGTAATATAGTCCACTTAAAATACACTAAGGTATCACTTGCCAATACTATTCCAAAGTATTGACCCTCTATGGCTGTAACTTGTGATGTTGCAGGTTACTCCGATGATGAATAGGAGTCATGAGTCTACACTCAACATGCTTGCCTGTGGCACATGAAGATGAAGACTTATATTTATTTACTTATTCCATAGACTCTTGTATTAGGCCTTTGGCCCTGAGTTGTAAAAGACTATGTTTTATCTCTGGAATGAATGTAATAAACGACCTTTGTATCTGTGTACTTCATCTTAAACTGTGGATGCTAGCATTGATCCAGGGACTAGCATTGCAATCACAGGGATCCTTTTCCTTTATAAAGGAGGGGTTTAACAATGGAGATCGGAAGCACAAGAAGAAAGGCCATATCATATCACATATTATAAATTGCATGCGATGTTAATCATTTTATGCATCTTTTTTTGCTTAGATTGGGACGGTAGCATTATAAGATGATCCCTTTCACAAAATATCAAGTTATAAAGTGTTCATCCTTAGTAGGCACCATTGCCAAAGCTCGTTGTTTCGAAGCACCACGTGATGATCGGGCGTGTTAGATTCTGCGAGTGTATACAATGGGAGCAAGCCAGATTTGCTCATGCGGAAGCTAAAGTTTGATCTTGACGAGCCTAGCATGTACAAACATGGTCTTGAAACACGGAATAGCGAAAGGTAAAGCATGAGTCATATAGATGATATGATGAACATGATGATTGTTCGCCTTTGAAACTACATCATGTCACGTGATGATCGGACTTGGTATAATGGATTTGGTTCATGTAATCACCAAAACAATGTGAGGGATATTGTTTTGAGTGTGAGTTCAACAGGAATATGATTAAAAGTTGAACACTATTTATCATAAATTAAATCAAAGTGAATTTGCATAGTTGTTGTAGTCATTGGCATCCGTTTACCACCTTGCGCTTAGTTATAATTGAGATAATAGAACTATAGAATTCTGGTTAGTTACTTTACAAACTGGTATCGTATTGTTTTGAAGTGTTAATCTAAAGTTTAAAAGTCCTATTGCAAGCTTTCAGTAAGTTCCGGTAACTGCATAAAGTTTATTTATTGGTATTAAATCAAGAGTAACAATTCCAATGTTAGTATATAAGTATCATGTTTATCTCCATGATTCTTGATATTCAAAAGATTGTTTTAATATTAAGGTTATCTAGGAACATCATATGTGGAAGATATTGCGATATCTGAAACGATGTTTTTGATTATAACATGATAAAGTATAATATGGCAAAGTTTATGTTCTCATATTTGATGGGAATTTTCAAAAGGTTGGAGACGCTAGTCGTCCTAATAATCCAAAAGGTTTTGGAGAGCAAAATTATACTCGCAATTCACCCTTATAAGTTGAAGTAGCTTGATCATGAATAGTTTCATGATAAGGATGAATATTTGATGTAGGTAAAATGTTTACTACACTAAAATATTACTAAAGAATGGAATTTGAAAGAACACCAAACATTTGATGATGGTGATCTACTTCAAAGTGCAAGTCCAAAGACATTGGTATTTAACTATACATGCTTTGGACTATCTGTCATGTGTATGGCTCCACTATTGATGTTGATAGATTCTTTCGAACAGAAAAGGAAATACTGAAAGAGAATCTCATAAATATATGGCAGAAAAGAAAAGACTAGAATTGTTCAGCTTAGGTATATAGAGGATATACGTGTTTTGGATGTATTCTTTGCTTGTTAAATAATGTGGTTCTTAAGTATTAGATACTGAATTTGTTGGTGTGAATCGTCATACGAAACAACACAATTCATGAACTACAATGGCCTAAGTAACTAGCAAGAGAATATGTGATGATGTCCATCAAGAACAAATAAAGTGTTGATGTGTTACTCGTTAACATCAAAGCTTGCCTTCAAGATTTGGTTTATCAGGTATTATGAGAACAAAAGGGTTGTTCAGATAATTTCCGTAATCCATAAAAGATGGATGATTTACAAATCTCGTTGGATAAATACATCCATAAAACAAGTGCTAAAAATGTCGAAAGACAATTGATTGAAAGATCACTTGGGAAGTGACATCGCCGTTTAAATTATATTGGAAAGAAAACATGAAGAAACTCCATTTGGATGGAATTTTGGAGTCTGTTGATTTTTGATCAAATGACGCTTGTGAAACTTTCCTAGAGATAATTAAAATTCCGTTCATAGGCCAAAGGGAACGGATTACTAGCTTATTGGAACTTGTACATATAGTTGTATGAAGTCCATTATGTGTAGTCCAGAGCGATGGATTTCAACTTCATATGTTTTCTCAGAAAATTTGAGTGAATATATGAATATTTACTTAATAAGGATGAAGTGTGAAACATTTGAAAATGTTCGAAGACTTTCAAGATGAAGTGGAAAATCATTGTAACAAGAATATAAATAGTTTATGATAAGATCGTAAAGGAAGATATTTGAGTTACAAGTTTAGCATAACACCTAAAGATTTGAGGAATCATTCCATGAATTTGTGTTTCCCGAAACACCATATGAGTATGGAATAATCGTGATATGCAATAAAACCTTGGTAAGATCAAAGGTGTAATTCATAAAAACTACCATTATATTTTAAAGATTAAAAACTTTAGAGACTACCGTTTTTTCACTGAAAAGAGATCCATCATGATCCATTGAAATGACACCATATAAAGTTATGGTTTGGGGGTAAAACCCAAGTTGCCCTTTCTTAAACATTGGTATACTATGCATAAGTGTCACATCCCAAGATTTTCCAAATCTTGTAATGTGAAAATAAATAAATAAAATAAAACTTTGTTTGATTTTCAGGGCCAGAAGAAACTTTTTGAATTCAATTGGAACCTCAAACCTATTTGGACTAAATAAAATCCTAAAGGGATTTAAAAAGATAAACATTTTAAATAAAGGAAAACAAAATATTTTGGAAATACTATTTTGGATCTTTTAAATAAAAGGATTTGGTTTTCAAAAGAAATAGAAGTTTTATAAATAAAGATTATTTTATAGATCCAAATTGAACCTCGGCCAAGCTTTTGAAATAAAACATTTTGTTTTGATAAAAATAGTAAAGGCTTCATTTAAATAAAATAATAAGGATTTAATATCCAAGTTTTATTAGTAAAGGTTTTACTATTTCCAAAACATCAAAACTTATTTATTTATTTAAAATAGGTTTTCCAAGTATTTTATATTACCAAACAAAACCTACTGATTTGGTTTTGAAAATAAATAGTTTTCAAAAGGAGTATTTAATTAAAACAAATCCTATTTTATTTTAATAACAATGGTCCATTTTATTTGATTAATAAATGGAACCTAAAAAGATTTAAATAATATTTCATTTTGGACTTGGTTTATGTGCTAAACAGAACCAAATTCAAATGAAAAGCTTTATGATTGTTGACTTGTTTTGTTTGTTTGATTTGAGTGTTGATTGGTTGTTTGAATTTCAAAACAGGAAATAGTTATAGAAAAAGAAAAGCCAGCAGACAAAAAAAATAGAGTTTGGACCTAGCCCAGCCGGCCAAGCCCACGAGCCCAGCAAACAGCCCAGTTTCCCCTCCCCGAAAGAAAACGGTTCGCACCAACTTGCTAACCCGCAGAGAAGCTGACCGGTGGACCCTTCCCCCTCACTTCCTCCTTCACTGCCAGATAGACCCCACAGCCACGTGGTCATCTTCTTCGCCGCGACCCCCTCCCCCCAAACCTCGCTGCCGTTGCTGCCATTCAAAGCCGCGTTCAATTCACCTTAATGGCCGCGTTAATCTCGCCCCCGACCATGCGTACATAAGCACCTCTCCTCCCTCTGTCATTTCCCTCAAACACCAACTCCACATCGCCACCAGGCTGCTCGAAATTAGCTCCAAACCGCCGCTGCTCCGACGAGCTTCCTTCTCCAATTCCGGCCGTGTCCTGCCACCCCGTGCCTCCTCGACCTAGCTCACACCTTCCCCACCTCCTGACGCATCTGTCCGTGCCCCTCGTTTGACCGCGGGCGTCCCTGAGCGTCGACTCCGACGAAGCTCTGAGCGCCGCCGTCTGCCTTCAACTGCGACGATGACTCCTAGGTAAACCAGACCGCCCCGCACCTCCTCGTTCACGCTCCCTCACTCGCCTCGACCATGCGTGTCTAACCACACCCTCTGTTTGCCTCCGCGTGATCTACAGCGTCACCTTTGACCGCGGACAGAGCCACCCGACGCCGACGACGTCTCCGACGAACAATCGCCACCGTTCCCGTGCGCCCCTGCCACGTCGACCACACTTTGAGCATCACCACATCCTCGCGATTCTGGTAAGCTTACTCCCTCCTTTTTTTGCTTCCTGCCTCGCCAGCGCCGCCACCATCTGGCCGCTCCGCCGCTCGCCGTTGTCCTAGCGCCGCCAGCTTTTGGCAAGTCAGTAGGAGCCGTCCGATCTAGATCCGATGCACACGACTGATTGACTTATCGGAAGGGTAAGATCGATCCTGCGCCGCACGTCTCACTTTAGATCCTGCGGTCCACGTTGCTGATCCGGCCGCACCGGTACCGTCCAATTAGACAGTGCCGCGTGTCACCAGTTCCGTTTAAAAACAGAATTGAAATAAGAATAGAATGTGAATTTCAAACCTTTGTAACTTTTGATCCACACGTCCAAAAATTGCAAATTTGGTATCATTGGAATCATTAGAACAAACCCTAGCCAACCATGCCTTTGGTTTAGTAAATAGTATCCGTTAGTTTGCTTGTTTTTGCAGATACTTTTGTGTGCTTGTTTAGATTAGAAAAATTGTTTAAAAATGTTTTTAGGGTTAAAACCTTTGCAAAATGGTTTGTTGTAAACTTACTGACCCTAGGAACCAACCCATGGAGTTAAAAATGAATTTGGTGAAATTTAGGATAGATTAATTGATTTAGTCCATTTCTAGCCAAATGAAAATAAAGATTTTGGTTATGAAAATGTTTTTGTAAAGAAAACTTTGGGAAAATGTTTTGATCAAACCTACTGACCCTAAACACCAAGTTTTGAGAAACAACAACTTATTTTGTGAACAACTTAAGGTTGTTGCTTTGATAAAAAAATATTTTCCACCACATAAAATGATGATTGGATTTAAAAATGATTTTGGACAAAATCCTTTTGCTAATGACTTTGCCACTTAGAAAAATGACCAACTTGGACCTTACCAAGTTTAGAAGCCTAGTGGAGACCACCTTTGCAATTAGAACCATCCCTTGCTTGCTTGCATGCATAGCTTAGATCCCATTGTTTTATGTGTGTGAATTGTTTGATTGATTATTGGTTTGGAATGCTAGTTGATTTGGTGTTGCTTGATTGATTGTAGTGAAATTAGCAAAGTGTGAGACTAGCAAGATCAAGGAATGAACCACCATTCCCTTCCAAAAAGGCAAGTTACACTATCATCTAAAAGTCCTACTATTTTCTTATACTTAGTGGATTTTGAAAACATGCATGAAAACAATTTTATACTTATGCTATGCTAAATCCTAATAGGATTCCCTATACACTCCTTAGTGAAAATATTGTAGTTGTTACATGCTTAGCCATGCTATATTTTGAAAAGAGATACATGTTGAGATTTTATGAAGTTGAGAAAAGGACTTGTGATTTTTATATAATAAAACAAGGACTCAATGAACCACCTGGGTGACCAAGGATACTTTGAGTATTGGAGAAGGTGGCAAAAAAAGGAACCATGTCTATGGCAATCTCTTTGTGTTGTGCTCCAAAGGAAACCACCCAGGAAACTTAGAGATTGAACATGTTTCTCCAATTGTGGCTTTCGTGTGCAACCACATGCTATTATGGCTCTGGCTTAGTAAACTACATTGGGAAGACCCATGCATTGTCTTCAGTTTACTGGACATGGGGATCTGGAATGCTTCATGGGTGCTGAAGACAAGCTAGCAATGGTGTATGGGAGGACCCTTTGGAAAGACTTCGTCACATTCTCAATCTGCCAGTACTCCATCTTGGTGAGTGCTAATCCAGTGGCCACTGGTGGCAAAAGGATGGGTGTGACATGTGGGTAAAGTGTACTCCTTCTGCAGAAGATAATAAAATCTAAGAATTTAGCCGTGTCCCCGGTTATGGACAATACCGAGCAACTAAAGTTTGAAGCTATGGGAGATCTCGACATTCTAATTTCTAAAAGAAAACTTTTAAGGACTTGATGCACTTGGGGTTACCAAGGAACTCAAGAGACTTTGACAAAACTTGATGTACTTGGGGTTACCAAAGAACTCAAGAGATTTTGTTAAAAACATGAACACTTGGGGTTACCAAGGAACTCATGAGATGTTGATAAAACTTGTTGCACTTGGGGTTACCAAGTAGCTCAAGGGGATTTTGACAAGGACTTGAACACTTGAGTTTCTACCAAGGAGTTCAAGGAACTTGGAAAAGGAGATTTGATAAAGGACCAAAACCACTTTGAAAAGATAGGATAAATTTTGCTTTATGCAAATGAGCCTTAAACTCTACTTAGCCAAATATGCATGTATTGATAGGATCCACTCATATTATACATAGTAGTGAAGCTTGCCAATACAATTCAAATGTATTGACCCTTGTGGCTATAACTTTTAATGTTGCAGGTTTGATTGATTTTAGTGAAGATTGATTGATTAGGATTACAAAGTCTACAACCAACATCTGCCTGTGGTACTTTGAAGATGAAGGACCCATGACTATAGTTATTCCGCTGCAATGTAATGTAATAGCCAAGTGAGCTATGTAAAGATGTAATAAAACTATGTTATTCCTGGTTATAAAGTTATATTATGACCTTTGTTTCTTGATATTACATCTTAACTGTGGATGCTAGCTATTGATCCAGGGACTAGCATTGTAAACACAGGGGACTCCACCTTATGTTGAATAAAGGTTGGGACACTCCCTCTACAGATGGTATCAGAGCATTGTGTTTCCTGTAGGATTTGTAAACCCTAGGATTGGACAAAAAACCCTTAGAAAAATAGGAGTTGTCTTATTCCAAAAACTTATTTACAAAAACACTTGTAAACTCTTTCCTCAACCATTTTGGTTTCAACTCTACATCTCTCCTATTTCAACTTGATGGAAAAACCTACCCCATGGCCAAAGACTACATCATGTGCAAAGGACTTCTTCAACATCTTCAACTCTAATGACTTCAACTTCTTCAACTCTAATGACTTCAACATCTTCAGCATATTCCCCAAGGACTTACAACTTGGATGACACTGAGGACTATAAGTGAGACAAGGAAGTCTTGCTCAAGATTTGGAGACTAAGGGAATGCAAAATAAGAAGGAGCCACCAACAACTTTGAAGTATTTGTAACCAAGAGTTTTTCTCAAGGAAACCAAGATCTCATACAAGAAGAATCATGAAGGAAGGAAAGATCACAAGTGAACCATATAGATGGACCACCATATTATAGTTAAGTCAAACACACCAACTTATGTGGTGTAACAAAAATATTTTGTTGCCTAAGTATGTGCTTGAACTTTGTGTTTGAGTGAAATGTTTTGGTTTGTGATTGCATGCACATTGCTTGTGTGAATTGTGATGTGTGTGATTAGAATTGATTCCTTAGAAATATCTTGCCTATTCTAATCTCCCTTCAACCCAAACAGATGACTACTCCAAAAGACTCCAACATCAAGGTTGATGACACCAACACCAACCAAGAGGACAGCATGAAAGAGCTCATAGCAACTCAACACTAGTTGAACCAAGTGACAGCTCAGTTCATAGCCAACACTAGTGGAGAAGATCCAAAGCTACAAGGATTTCTGGAAACTCAAGGCCAACTGATGCTTAAGGTGACTGATCAAATGATCAAAATGGAAGAAAGCTACCCTAAAAGAGTCTTTGACAACAAGGATGACAGAAATATTATCCTAGATGGAGCCCCAGCTTGCATTATTTGTGGAGACAAGGACCATACTTCCAAGGAGCATGGAGATCAATGCCCCAACTGTGAAGAGAAACATCCTGTTGGACAATGTCCCACTTCTCAAGCTACTTGCTACCTATGTGAAGGAAACAACCATGTTCCTATCCAATGTCCCATCTATTCCATGGTGGAACAAAGGAAACAAGAAGGATCCAAGTCTACCAAGAATGTTGATGGCAAAGGAAAAGGACCACTTATACCTCCAAACAAAACAACCCAATTCAAAGGATCAAAGAAACCCAAGAAGCAAAAGATAGACAAAAGCCATGTGCAATGTTATAAATGTAAGGAAATGGGACACTATTCTGGTGAATGCCCGGAGAACCCGAAGAATAAAGAGATTGGCCAAGTAGTGTGCAACAATTGCAAAGATCTAGGCCACTATGTAGCAACTTGTCCATAAGAGCCACGTAAAGAACTCAAGGACATCCACTGTTTCAACTGCAAGAACCCAGGACACTATGCAAGCAACTGTCCAGAAAATATGAAAAACAAGTTGAACAAGCCTATGCAGAAACTCAACCGTGGCCCATGAGTCAAGTGTGGAAACAAAGGACACAATGCAAATTTTTGCTTTGAGAAATTTCCCCAGGATCCCAAGAAGGACAATATGTAATTTTTGTTTGAAATTTTTTAAGGGTGGTAATACCCTAGTTGTTTGAGCCTACTGTAACCCTAGCCTTCCCAAATATCGGGACGAGATTTATTTTAAGGGTGGTAGCCTGTCACATCCCAAGATTTTCCAAATCTTGTAATGTGAAAATAAATGAATAAAATAAAACTTTGTTTGATTTTCAGGGCCAGAAGAAATTTTTTGAATTCAATTGGAACCTCAAACCTATTTGGACTAAATAAAATCCTAAAGGGATTTAAAAAGATAAAAATTTTAAATAAAGGAAAACAAAATATTTTGGAAATACTATTTTGGATCTTTTAAATAAAAGGATTTGGTTTTCAAAAGTAGAAGTTTTATAAATAAAGATTATTTTATAGATCCAAATTGAACCTCGGCCAAGCTTTTGAAATAAAACATTTTGTTTTGATAAAAATAGTAAAGACTTCATTTAAATAAAATAATAAGGATTTAATATCCAAGTTTTATTAGTAAAGGTTTTACTATTTCCAAAACATCAAAACTTATTTATTTATTTAAAATAGGTTTTCCAAGTATTTTATATTACCAAACAAAACCTACTGATTTGGTTTTGAAAATAAATAGTTTTCAAAAGGAGTATTTAATTAAAACAAATCCTATTTTATTTTAATAACAATGGTCCATTTTATTTGATTAATAAATGGAACCTAAAAAGATTTAAATAATATTTCATTTTGGACTTGGTTTATGTGCTAAACAGAACCAAATTCAAATGAAAAGCTTTATGATTGTTGACTTGTTTTGTTTGTTTGATTTGAGTGTTGATTGGTTGTTTGAATTTCAAAACAGGAAATAGTTATAGAAAAAGAAAAGCCAACAGACAAAAAAAAATAGAGTTTGGACCTAGCCCAGCCGGCCAAGCCCACGAGCCCAGCAAACAGCCCAGTTTCCCCTCCCCAAAAGAAAACGGTTCGCACCAACTTGCTAACCCGCAGAGAAGCTGACCGGTGGACCCTTCCCCCTCACTTCCTCCTTCACTGCCAGATAGACCCCATTGCCACGTGGTCATCTTCTTCGCCGCGACCCCCTCCCCCCAAACCTCGCTGCCGTTGCTGCCATTCAAAGCCGCGTTCAATTCACCTTAATGGCCGCATTAATCTCGCCCCCGACCATGCGTACATAAGCACCTCTCCTCCCTCTGTCATTTCCCTCAAACACAAACTCCACATCGCCACCAGGCTGCTCGAAATCAGCTCCAAACCGCCGCTGCTCCGACGAGCTTCCTTCTCCAATTCCGGCCGTGTCCTGCCACCCCGTGCCTCCTCGACCTAGCTCACACCTTCCCCACCTCCTGACGCATCTGTCCGTGCCCCTCGTTTGACCGCGGGCGTCCCTGAGCGTCGACTCCGACGAAGCTCTGAGCGCCGCCGTCTGCCTTCAACTGCGACGACGACTCCTAGGTAAACCAGACCGCCCCGCACCTCCTCGTTCACGCTCCCTCACTCGCCTCGACCATGCGCGTCTGACCACACCCTCTGTTTGCCTACGCGTGATCTACAGCGTCGCCTTCGACCGCGGACAGAGCCACCCGACGCCGACGACGTCTCCGATGAACAATCGCCACCGTTCCCGTGCGCCCCCTGCCAAGTCGACCACACTTTGAGCATCACCACATCCTCGCGATTCTGGTAAGCTTACTCCCTCCTTTTTTTGCTTCCTGCCTCGCCAGCGCTGCCACCATCTGGCCGCTCCGCCGCTCGCCGTTGTCCTAGCGCCGCCAGATTTTGGCAAGTCAGTAGGAGCCGTCCGATCTAGATCCGATGCACACGACTGATTTGACTTATCAAAAGGGTAAGATCGATCCTGCGCCGCACGTCTCACTTTAGATCCTGCGGTCCATGTTGCTGATCCGGCAGCACCGGTACCGTCCAATTAGACAGTGCCGCGTGTCACCAGTTCCGTTTAAAAACAAAATTGAAATCAGAATAGAATGTGAATTTCAAACCTTTGTAACTTTTGATCCACAAGTCCAAAAATTGCAAATTTGGTATCATTGGAATCAGTAGAACAAACCCTAGCCAACCATGCCTTTGGTTTAGTAAATAGTATCCGTTAGTTTGCTTGTTTTTGCAGATACTTTTGTGTGCTTGTTTAGATTAGAAAAATTGTTTAAAAATGTTTTTAGGGTTAAAACCTTTGCAAAATGGTTTGTTGTAAACTTACTGACCCTAGGAACCAACCCATGGAGTTAAAAATGAATTTGGTGAAATTTAGGATAGATTAATTGATTTAGTCCATTTCTAGCCAAATGAAAATAAAGATTTTGGTTATGAAAATGTTTTTGTAAAGAAAACTTTGGGAAAATGTTTTGATCAAACCTACTGACCCTAAACACCAAGTTTTGAGAAACAACAACTTATTTTGTGAACAACTTAAGGTTGTTGCTTTGATAAAAAAATATTTTCCACCACATAAAATGATGATTTGATTTAAAAATGATTTTGGACAAAATCCTTTTGCTAATGACTTTGCCACTTAGAAAAATGACCACCTTGGACCTTACCAAGTTTAGAAGCCTAGTGGATACCACCTTTGCAATTAGAACCATCCCTTGCATGCTTGCATGCATAGCTTAGATCCCATTGTTTTATGTGTGTGAATTGTTTGATTGATTATTGGTTTGGAATGCTAGTTGATTTGGTGTTGCTTGATTGATTGTAGTGAAATTAGAAAAGTGTGAGACAAGCAAGATCAAGGAATGAACCACCATTCCCTTCCAAAAAGGCAAGTTACACTATCATCTAAAAGCCCTACTATTTTCTTATGCTTAGTGGATTTTGAAAACATGCATGAAAAAAAATTTATACTTATGCTATGCTAAATCCTAATAGGATTCCCTATACACTCCTTAGTGAAAATATTGTTGTTGTTACATGCTTAGCCATGCTATATTTTGAAATGAGATACATGTTGAGATTTTATGAAGTTGAGAAAAGGACTTGTGATTTTTATATAATAAAACAAGGACTCAATGAACCACCTGGGTGACCAAGGATACTTTGAGTATTGGAGAAGGTGGCAACAAAAGGAACCATGTCTATGGCAATATCTTTGTGTTGTGCTCCAAAGGAAACCACCCAGGAAACTTAGAGATTGAACATGTTTCTCCAATTGTGGCTTTCGTGTGCAACCACATGCTATTATGGCTCTGGCTTAGTCAACTACATTGGGAAGACCCATGCATTGTCTTCAGTTTACTGGACATGGGGATCTGGAATGCTTCATGGGTGCTGAAGACAAGCTAGCAATGGTGTATGGGAGGACCCTTTGGAAAGACTTCGTCACATTCTCAATCTGCCAGTACTCCATCTTGGTGAGTGCTAATCCAGTGGCCACTGGTGGCAAAAGGATGGGTGTGACATGTGGGTAAAGTGTACTCCTTCTGCAGAAGATAATAAAATCTAAGTACTTAGCCGTGTCCCCGGTTATGGACAATACTGAGCAACTAAAGTTTGAAGCTATGGGAGATCTCGACATTCTAATTTCTAAAAGAAAACTTTTAAGGACTTGATGCACTTGGGTTTACCAAGGAACTCAAGAGACTTTGACAAAACTTGATGTACTTGGGGTTACCAAAGAACTCAAGAGATTTTGTTAAAAACATGAACACTTGGGGTTACCAAGGAACTCATGAGATTTTGATAAAACTTGTTGCACTTGGGGTTACCAAGTAGCTCAAGGGGATTTTGACAAGGACTTGAACACTTGAGTTTCTACCAAGGAGTTCAAGGAACTTGGAAAAGGAGATTTGATAAAGGACCAAAACCACTTTGAAAAGATAGGATAAATTTTGCTTTATGCAAATGAGCCTTAAACTCTACTTAGCCAAATATGCATGTATTGATAGGATCCACTCATATTATACATAGTAGTGAAGCTTGCCAATACAATTCAAATGTATTGACCCTTGTGGCTGTAACTTTTAATGTTGCAGGTTTGATTGATTTTAGTGAAGATTGATTGATTAGGATTACAAAGTCTACAACCAACATCTGCCTGTGGCACTTTGAAGATGAAGGACCCATGACTATAGTTATTACACTGCAATGTAATGTAATAGCCAAGTGAGCTATGTAAAGATGTAATAAAACTATGTTATTCCTGGTTATAAAGTTATATTATGACCTTTGTTTCTTGATATTACATCTTAACTGTGGATGCTAGCTATTGATCCAGGGACTAGCATTGTAAACACAGGGGACTCCACCTTATGTTGAATAAAGGTTGGGACACTCCCTCTACAATAAGTAATATGTTTACTACCAAAGTCGGATGAACATGTCTATGTATGTTATTTCGAATAATCGTTGAGTATTCATCCATAAAACCGAAGACAAAAATGTTTGTCGCTTAGAACGTTAAGTTTCTTTGAGAAGGAATTTTCCGTGAAAAGTTAAGTGGGAGGACAATAGAACTTTGATAAGGTTAAACGAACCTTAGCTATATGTGCAATGTTGCGTGGCGCCGAAAAGTGTTCCCGAGGTAGCAACAATGCTCATGGCTCACGTGCCTCAAAGGTTGTAATCACGGAGGTCTAAGTTCCTATTGAACCAAATTGGTCGGGTAAACAATCAAATGCTAGGATTTGAAAGTAGATCATTGTTGTTTAACAATGATGAACCGACTGTATGCAAAGAAGCGATGATGGACCCTAACTCCATCAAATGGCTTGAAGCCATAAAATCCGTGATAGTTCCATACACGAGAAATCAAGCTTTGAACTTGAAAGACCCTCTAGAAAGGTGTAAAACCTTACAGTCGTGTTTGGATCTCTAAAGAAATAGACATGGATGTTTCACATCTATGAAATGGTCGACCTGTTGGGAAAGAGTTCACAACAATGTTCAAAGGCTGTATATGACAAGATTTGATCTTTCATAGCGATGTTTAGTCTAGACGGATTAATGTAGCAACCACTACATATAATTTTGTTATGTGGTAATTGAATAAACAAAACAAGTTCTTCTGATAGAATTGTTACCTAGGACGTGTGCATAACACGGTCCATAGGGTTTTGTAAATTAAAGTGATGCTAAAAGCGTATGCAAACCTCAATGGTTGAAGTAAGCATCGCGGAGTTGGAATCTTCACCATGATGAAACTGTTAAAAGAGTTTAATCTCATCGAAGATGATGAAGATGCTTGCATTTGCAAGAAATTAAGTGGGAGCGCTAAGACATATTTCTAATACATTATATGGAAGACATATTGTTGATTGGAAATGATGTATCTTTTATTAACACATGTTAAGAATTTCATCTCGATGAAATACTTAGGCAAAACCCGAATATTTGGCATCAATATCTATATAGATAGATTGAGACGCTAATATGGTTGTGCCAAATGTACATAGATGAGATATTGAATGAGTTCAATATGGAAACTACAAAGAAAGGTTCTTGTCACACAGAAAGGATTGAATCGAAATTCAAGTGTATTGACACTTGGTAAGTGAAACAAAGATTCAAGTATAGATTGATACTTGATGTATGAAATCACAAAGAGTATTTATATCAATCATACTGTGATATGTACAAATCCAGATATGTCCTATGCTCTAAATGTTATGAGCATATACCAGAATGATTCATAAGATGATCATTGGAAAATTGTAAGGATATTCTTTTGATCTCTTGGAAGAACTAAGAATATATTATTTTGTAGAAGTGACAAATAGATGGTTAGTTCATTGTAAAAGGTACTACATTGATACTAGTTTTGACACAAAGTACAAATTAAGTTTATCTCAATCTAAACTAAGGGTGGCACAATATAATGGAAAGTAAGTTCCATAATGGATTTGGATGAGTTCCAAAGATAAGACATTGTGACAGATACTACAACAAGAGGCTAAGTATATGACTGCCATTATAGCAGCAAAAGAGGGCATTTGTGTCAAGCAGTTTGTTATCAAACTAGGTGTAGTTCATACCGGGATAGTACTATGAAGATATATTTTACGACAATATTTTCAACATGTTTTAACCCCAAGGAACTAAAGGTATCACCAAAGGACCAAAATTATACAAATCCATCTCATTAGAGAATGAGTTATGCGTAGAGACGCAAATACATGCAATTACACACGGACCTGTAAGTGTCGGATCCGAAGATTAGTTGACCACTAGAAATCGTGTACATGCAACACCGGAAAGCCATAGGTGTTGAATACACAAAGATTTGAACTATATTATTGTCTCTAGTGCAAGTGGGAGACTGTTGGAGATATGCCCAAGAGGCAATAATAAAGTGTTTATTATCATATATTCATGCTTATGATAAATGTTTACATACCATGCTATAATTGTATTAACCAGAAACATTAATACTTGTGTGATTTGTAAACATAAAAGAGTCCCTAGTAAAGCCTCTTGTTAAACTAGCTTGTTGGTTAATATATGATCATGGTTTCCTGATCATGAACATTGAGATGTTATTAACAACAAGATCACATCATTAGGAGAATGGTGTGATGGACATACTCCTATAAATAAGTGTAGCATTAAGATCAAGTCATTTCAATAGTTCATTTGCTATAAGCTTTCTAATACATAGTAACCTAATTCCTTCGACCATGAGATCGTGCTAATCACCATCACCGGAAGGATGCTTTGATGAAATCAAACACCACACCGTAACTTGGTGGCTATAAATGTGGCATTGAGTGTTCAGAAAGTATGTGTTGAGGCACATGGATCAAGAGTGTGATTTGTCCATCCATATGATGGATATATATACTATGGGCCCTCTTGATGGAATGTCATCCAATTAGCTTACAAGCATGTGACTGGCTAACAAGGGATCACACATCACGGGAATGAGAAAAGAGTACTTATCGGTAACGAGGTTGAACTAGGTATGCAGAGATACCGACGATCAAACCTCGGATAAGTAAACTATCGTGAGACAAAGGGAAATTGGTATCGTATGTAAGTGGTTCATTCGATCACAAAGTAATCGTAGAAATATGTGGGAGCCATATGAATTTCCAGATTCCTCTATTGGTTATTGATCGGAGAAGTGTCTCGGTCATGTCCGCCTAATTCACGAACCATAGGGAGACACACTTAAGGATTCAATTTTGTTTAGTAGATAAAGAATATAAGTAGGGAGACCGAATGTTGTTCGGAGTCTCAGATGGGATCCGCGATATCACGAGGAGATCCGGAAAGGTCTGGAGAATAAGATTCATATAAGGAAAGTCCGATTCCGGAGTTCGGGAATGATTCCGATGTTTTCATCGAAGAGGTTTTAGAAGGGTCTAGAAGGTTCACCGGACCGGAAGGAGAATGGTTCATGAATGTGTCATGGTTAAGAGGAATGATTGGATCATGTACTAGGTCACTTGGTTGGGCATTTGCGAGAGTGAAATAAAGCTCTAAATTGAAAGTCAAAAGGGAGGTTTGGAAAGTCAAACTGGGACAATAGTTTCCTAGTGGAAGAAGGAAAGAGTCCTTCTTTCTCTCCAACTTGGGTTTGGGGAAGGATTCAAACTCCTCTCTCCCAAGCTGCCCTCCCTCTCATAAATAGAGGGGAGGGGCTGCCCCAAAGAACTACAACCAGCCCTCCCCACCCGTGTGCCGCCGCCGCCCCGCGCCACGGCCCAGCGCCACCGCCCCGCCGTCGCCCCGCCCCGCCGCCGGCCCATCACCGTCGCCCTAGCTGCCGTCGACACCACCTCCTCCTCTCCAGCCTTCTAAACCTAGATCGCCAAAAACTCTAGATCCACCATAACCTGCTCCAGCTTAGGCGAAGCCCTGCAGGATCTTCCCTCTACTTTCGACACCATGCCGTCGTGCTGCCGGAATTGCGAGGGGAGAACTACAACCTCCGCTACCTGCTGGAACAAGGGAGAGGAAGGTCTTCATCGAGTACCAAACGTGTGACCGACTGCGGAAGCGCTGCCGGAATGCAATGCCAGAAGGATCGTCTATGCGATCTTGAGATCGACAAGTGTACGACTACATCACCCACGAGAATCTTCTCTCGTTAACCGCTTTGGATCTTCGAGGGTTAGTACTCTATCGACTCGTTGCTACAATCTAGTAGATAGATCTTGGCTTGTGTGTGTTCATGCATTAGAATTTTTTGTTTTCCATGCTATGAACCCCTACATATATATGCTCAAAACAACAATACGCATGCTATAAAATACACAAAACAACAATATATATGCTCAAACAGCACCAAAACAACATTATATATGCCCATAACAGCACAAACAACACCAAAACAATAGTATATATGCTCATAACTGCACAAACATCATCATATATGATCAAAACAGCACAGTCAACACCAAAACTGCACTATGTATGATGAAAACAACACCAAAACAGAGCATAAAGGGTAGCATAAAGGATACATTATGGGTTCATCACATGGAAGTATAAGGATACAATCTCAAAGTACATTATGAGCTACAATTAACATGTCTATAATTCCTCTTCATATCCTGATATTGCATCTTCAACCAATGAAGCCGACCATCCGCTATTTTCATGGTATAGAAGAAAGCTCGGTTCTCAAGTTTTCCAAATAATTTCGTTGCCATGTAATGCTCAACACTACCCTCAAGGGCTCCACATTCCACTACTTCTTTCATGATGGCTTGAATGTCATCGACCACTTTGGTTGAATATGAGACTGCAGTATCTTCATTAATGCAATGGTCAATCCAACAATTGAAGTCTTGCTGCATTGGGTTCTTCTTTTTCTTCCCTAGGCTTGCGCCAATCCTAGAAGCCCCATGCTTTCTATTCACACTAGGAGGAGTTGGTGTCGATCCTTCATCATCCACGAGATCAACCAATTCATTAGGCAGTTTTCTTGGCACTCCCGACATGACCGCCGATGTCCCATCTACATGGCATCCTCAAACATGTCCTCCATCAACTCCAAATTGTTCGTAGGACCTCTCCAGAAATCCATAATAAGCTTGTTAGCCTGCATAAGATTCATAAATTAATAAACATAATATAATCCATCTATTTCAAAATGTAAATATTGAAGGGAATATGCCCGAGAGGCAATAATAAAGTGGTTATTATCTTATTCCTTGTTTATGATAAATGTTTATTTTGCATGCTATAATTGTATTAATATGGAAACGTTAATACATGTGTGTTTAATAAACAAATAGAAGGTTCCTAGTTATGCCTCTCTTATTGATACGTCGGAAACGTATCTATAATTTTTGATGCTCCATGCTTGTTTTAAATCATTTGTCTTTTGCTTTGTCTACACTTTGAGGTATTTTTATATGTTTTCTGGTACTAACCTATTAACAAGATGCCACGGTGCCTGTTGCCCGTTTTCTTCTATTTTTGGTTCCAGAAAAGGCAGAAAATCAATATTCTCGGAATTGACGGGACAAAAGACAAAGTCATTATTTTTCTTGGAGCAACACGGAAGCACGAAGCAGAGTTGGAGGAGGACACCAGGGTGGCCGCACCCCCCTAGGCGCGGGCAAGCCCTAGTGGAATCCACAAGGGGTGTGGGCCCCCTGGACCTCCACTGACCTTGCCTCCTTCACCTATAAGAAGCCTCCGACCCAAAAACCCTAAAGAGTCGACCAGAAATCCACGAAAACCTCCATAGCACCACCGCCACCAAGGGGAGATTCGGGGGACAGAAAGTCTCTGTTCCGGCACCCTACCGGGATGGGAATTGCCCCCGGAGCCATCTCCATCGATCTCCATCACCATCTTCATCGTTGTTGCTAATTCCCATGATGATGAGGGAGTAGTTCTTCCTCGAGGCTAAGGGCTCTACCGGTAGCTATGTGTTCATCTCTCTCTATGCATGATCTTGTTGTGGTCATGAGCATTGTAATCAAGTAGATCTACCTTGCTACTCAAGTGCTTCAATAGATCTCTGCTCTCCCCATGTGTGTGAAAGTGACAGCGTGCACGCCATGGTGGCACTTAGTCTAGAGTCTACATAAATACTCATCGTGCTTTAATAGATCTATGCTTTTTCCCATGTGTGTGAAAGTGACAGCGTGCACTCTGTGTGTGGCACTTAAGCTAGACTTGTTGGAGATATGCCCTAGAGGCAATAATAAATGTAGTTATTATTATATCTTTGTGTTTATGATAAATGTTTACAATCATGCTATAGTAGTATTAACAAGGAAACATTGATACTTGTGTGATTTGTAAACTTAATTTGAAGTCCCTAGTATAGCCTCTATACTTCACTAGCTTGTTGGTTGATTAATGATTGTGGTTTCCTATCATGAACATTGAGATGTTATCAACAACAAGATCATATCGTTAGGAGAATGATATGGTGGACATACTCCTATAGATAAGCGTAGCATAAATATCAAGTCATTTCAATAGTTCAATTGCCATATGCTTTCTGATACATAGTAACCTAATTCCTTCGACCATGAGATCGTGCATATCACCTTTACCGGATGGATGCTTTGATGACATCAAACACCACACCGTAACTGGGTGGCTATAAAGGTGGCATTGAGTGTTCGGAAAGTATTGGTTGAGACACATGGATCAAGAGTGGGATTTGTCCATCCATATGACGGATAGATATACTCTGGGCCCTCTCGGTGGAATGTCATCCAATTAGCTTGCAAGCATGTGACTGGCTCACAAGGTATCACATATCACGGGAACGAGAAAAGAGTACTTATCGGTAACGAGGTAGAACTAGGTATGCAGAGATACCGACGATCATAACCTCGGATAAGTAAACTATCGTGAGACAAAGGGAAATTGGTATCGTATGTAAGTGGTTCATTCGATCGCAAAGTAATCGTAGAAATATGTGGGAGCCATATGAATTTCCAGATTCCTCTATTGGTTATTGTTCGGAGAAGTGTCTCGATCATGTCCGCATAATTCACGAACCGTAGGGAGACACACTTAAGGATTCGACGTTGTTTGAGTAGTTATGGTATTATGAGAAAGAGACCGAATGTTGTTAGGAGTCTCGGATGGGATCCGGGATATCACGAGGTGATCCGGAATGGTCAAGAGAATAAGATTCATATAAGGAAAGTCCCGTTTCGGAGTTCGGAAATGATTCCGGTGTTTTCATCGGGAATGTTCTAGAAGGTTCCGGAATGTCCGGCACTCCGGGGGGGAAGGGGTACATGAATGTGTCATTACATATTGGAATGATTGCATCATGTACTAAGTGTTCTTGCTATTCCAAATAAAGGATTAAATTGAATCCTAAAACTGAAAAGTCAAATGGCCAGTTTGAAAGTCAAACGGCTAAAACAGGAAACTGTGGGAAACAAGCAAGAGGAGGTTGAAACCGACTTGGGGGAGGAGTTCCTCCTCTCCAAGCTGGCGCGCCACCCAAGGCCGACTTGGGGAGGGACTCCCTCCCCTTGGCCGCCCCTCCCACCTATAAAAGGAGGGGCAGGGCCTCCTCCTCTAGACACACAAGTTCCTATCCTCTAATCTAAATCCTAGCCCTAGACTCCGGTTTAGAGCTGTTTTGGTTTAGAGCTTCTAATTGCCCTAGCCTTTGGATTAGAGCCTTCTAATTGGTGTGTCTAAACCCTAGACCACTAATAGTTCTCTCTCATACTCCACCATACTCGCTCCGGCTTGAGGCGAAGCCCTGCGGGATCTCCCCTCTACTTCCGGTACCACGCCGTTGTGCTGCCGGAATCGCGAGGAGAGTGCTACAACCTCCGCTGCCTGCTGGAACAAGGGAGAGGAAGGTCTTCGTCGAGTACCGAACGTGTGACCGACTGCGGGAGCGCTGCCGGAACGCAGCGCCGGAAGGATCGTCTACGCGATCTTGAGATCGGGAAGAGTACGACTACATCACCCACGAGAATCCGCTCTCGTTAAACACTTTGGAATCTTCGAGGGTAAGTTATTTCATCGACTCGTTGCTACAATCTAGTAGATAGATCTTGACTTGTTTGTTTGTATGCGATAGAAATTTTTTGTTTTCCATGCTACGAAACCCTAAAGTGGTATCAGAGCCGTGTCTATATGTAGATCTGTTGCACGATTAGACACAATGGTCATTGTGGGCGTTGATACTTTTATTGTCGATTGATTCTTGTGTACTTTGCATCTTGCGGTATGTTGGGATGAAGCGGCCCGGGCTAACCTTACATGACATCGTTCATGAGACTTGCTCCACGCTTGACATGCAACTTGTATTGCATAAGTGGCTTTGCGGGTGCCTGTTTCTCCTAGCATAGTTAAGATCCAATTTACAATGGGTGATTAACAATACTAGTATCAATGTTGTGGTTCTTGTTCGTAAGTTAGAACGACACTTATTGAAAGCCCCAAACCACGTAAAATATGCAAAGAAAGTAGAGGCGTCTAACTTTGTTTTGCAGGGGTGTGCAGTGATGTGATATGGCCATGATTGTGATTATATTTGATGCATGCAATGTTCCTTATTGTAAGTTGGCAACCGACAGGAGCCATATGGTTGTCTTTAATTTATGTTAAGACCCGCGTGTCTATTCAAAGTAGTTGTAATAGTTGAAGCCGGTGGACGACAACCATGGAGAGGCGTCATTGACCTTGATGCAATGCCGGTGATGATGGAGATCATGTTCGTGCTTGAAGATGGAGATCGGAAGCACAAAGAAGAAAGGCCATATCATATCACATATATTATGAATTGCATGTGATGTTAATCCTTTATGCATCTTGTATTGCTTAGTAGACGACGGTAGCATTATAAGATGATCCCTCATGCACATGAATTTCAAGTCATAAAGTGTTCACCCTTAGTTAGCACCGTTGCTAAAGCTTGTTGTTTCGAAGCACCACGTGATGATCGGGTGTGTTAGATTCCGCAAGTGTATACAACGTGAGCAAGCCAGATTTGCTCATGCGGAAACTAAGGTTTGATCTTGACGAGCCTAGCATGTACATACATGGTCTCGGAACACGGATCACCGAAAGGTAAAGCATGAATCATATAGTAGATATGATGAACATGACGATTGTTCGCCATTGAAACTATATCAACTATCGTGATGATCGGTGTTGATGTAGTGGATTTGGTTCGTGTGATCACTAAAACAATGTGAGGGATATTGTTTTGAGTGGGAGTTCACCTAGATTAACTTTATTAATTAATTTGAACTTAATTTGTCATAAATTTGGTCTAAACTATTGCAAATATGTTGTAGATCAATGGCAGCCCCTACCATCAATTTTAATGCGTTCCTAGAGAAAGAAAAGTTGAAAAACAATGGAAGCAACTTCGCGGATTGGTTCCACAATTTGAGGATTTTCCTCACAGCTGGTAATTTGACCTATGTGCTGGATGCACCGCTGGGTGACCCACCTGCAGATGATGCTCCCGATGAAGTAAAGAATATTTACCTCGCTCAGAAGAATCAGTACTCCATAGTTCAGTGTGCTATCTTGTATGGTTTGGAATCGGAGCTTCAGAAAAGGTTTGAGGATTCAGACCCATATGATATTGTCGAGGATCTCAAATTGATTTTTGAGACTCATGCGGCAATTGAAAGCTATGAGGATTCTGAAAAGTTCTTTAACTGCAAGATGGAAGAGGGCAGCTCCGTCAGTGAGCATGTGCTTAAGATGTCTGGGCACGCAAACAAACTTCAAAGCTTGGGTATAGTGATTCCTAATGCTTTGGGGATTTACCGTGTCCTCCAATCACTACCACCAAGTTACAAGAACTTTGTGATGAACTACAACATGCAGAACATGAACAAGACGTTGCCAGAACTCTTTGCCATGTTGAAATCTGCAGAAGTGGAGATCAAGAAAGAGCACCAAGTGTTGTTGGTCAATAAGACCACCAAATTCAAGAAAGGCAAGTCTAAGCAGAAGGGACACTTCAAGAAGGGTGGTAAGAAAGTTACCACGCCGACGAAGAAGACCAAGGCTGGACCTAAGCCTGATACTGAGTGCTTTTACTGCAAGGGAGAAGGTCACTGGAAGCGGAATTGCCCAAAGTACTTGGCGGATTTGAAGAACGGCAACATCAAGAAGAAAGGTATATCTAATATACATGTTATTGATGTGTATCTCACTAGTACTCGTAGTAGTGCCTGGGTATTTGATACTGGTTCGGTTGCTCATATTTGTAACTCGAAACAGGTGCTGCAGAATAAACGGAAGCTAGCGAAGAACGAGGTGACGATGCGCGTGGGAAATGGATCAAAGGTTGATGTGATCGCGGTCGGCACGCTACCCCTTCATCTACCATCGGGATTAGTTTTATACTTAAATAATTGTTATTTGGTGCCTGCGTTGAGCATGAACATTATATCGGGATCTTGTTTATTGCGAGACGGTTACTTGTTTAAGTCCGAGAATAATGGTTGTTCGATTTATATGAGTAATATGTTTTATGCACATGCACCTTTGATAGATGGTCTATTCTTATTGAATCTCGATAGTGGAAATACACATATCAACAACATTGAGGCTAAACGTTTGAAATCAAGCGATAATTCGACCTATATGTGGCACTGTCATCTTGGTCACATTGGAGTGAAACGTATGAAGAAACTCCATTCCGATGGACTTCTTGAATCACTTGATTTTGAATCACTTGAAAGATACGAAGCATGTCTGATGGGAAAAATGACTAAGACTCCATTTTCTGGTATGATGGAGCGAGCTACGGACTTATTGGAAATCATACATACCGATGTGTGTGGTCCAATGAGTGTAGCATCGCGCGATGGTTATCGTTATGTTCTTACCTTCATGGATGACTTGAGTAGATATGGGTATATCTATTTCATGAAACATAAGTCCGAGACTTTCGAGAAGTTTAAGGAGTTTCAAAGTGAGGTAGAGAATCAACGTAACAAGAAGATTAAATTTCTACGTTCTGATCGTGGAGGTGAGTATCTAAGTTACGAGTTTGGCGAGCATTTGAAGAAATGCGGAATACTTTCACAATTGACACCGCCGGGAACACCACAGCGTAATGGTGTGTACGAACGTCGTAATCGAACTCTCTTAGATATGGTTCGTTCTATGATGTCACTTACAGATTTACCGCTATCATTTTGGGGTTATGCATTAGAAACAACCGCATTCACTTTAAATAGGGCACCATCTAAATCCGTTGAAACGACACCGCATGAATTATGGTTTGGGAAGAAACCTAAATTGTCGTTCCTTAAAGTTTGGGGATGCGAAGCCTATGTAAAGAAGTTACAGCCGGACAATCTTGAACCCAAAGCGGAAAAATGCGTCTTCATAGGATACCCGAAGGAAACTATTGGGTATACCTTCTATCATAGATCCGAAGGCAAAATCTTCGTTGCCAAGAATGGATCCTTTCTAGAGAAGGAATTTTTCTCGAAAGAAGTGACTGGAAGGAAAGTAGAACTCGACGAGGTTGTCGAACCTTCTCTCGAAATTGCGAGTAGCGCAGCACCGGAAGAAGTTCCTGTGGTGCCTGCACCGATTAGAGAGGGAGCTAATGATGGTGATCGTGAAACTTCGATTGAAGTTGCTACAGAGCCTCGGAGGTCAACGAGAACTCGTACCACTCCAGATTGGTATGATTCCGTTATGAATTTCATGTTGGTGGACAACACCGATGACCCCGAGACATATGAGGAAGCGATGATGAGCCCAGATTCCAATAAATGGCAAGAAGCCATGAAATCCGAGATTGGATCCATGTACGAAAACCAAGTATGGACTTTGGTGGACTGTTAGACCCCTCCTTTATAGAGGAAAGGATCCCTGTGATTGCAATGCTAGTCCCTGGATCAATGCTAGCATCCACAGTTTAAGATGAAGTACACAGATACAAAGGTCGTTTATTACATTCATTCCAGAGATAAAACATAGTCTTTTACAACTCAGGGCCAAAGGCCTAATACAAGAGTCTATGGAATAAGTAAATAAACATAAGTCTTCATCTTCATGTGCCACATGCAAGCATGTTGAGTGTAGACTCATGACTCCTATTCATCATCGGAGTAACCTGCAACATCACAAGTTATAGCCACAGAGGGTCAATACTTTGGAATAGTATTGGCAAGTGATACCTTAGTATATTTTAAGTGGACTATATTACTACATGCATTTTGGCTAAGTGTAGCTTGGCTTGCTTTGCTTGAAAATAGGTTTTTCTTATTAGTTGAAAGCACTAAGTTCTTCTTTGTCAAAAACAATTCCCAAGGAGCCACCAATAGACATTGAGGTCCTCCACCCTTGTTCACCCACAAATTTTTACTTAGAAGTTGGAGTGATGAGATTCTTGTATCTTCCATGTCTTGATGCTCAAAGTGTCCATTTCCTTGGACTAGGCTAAGTACTTAGGTTTTCCATCTACAGAGGTTGTGCACTTTCCCCACCAGACTTGGTTTCCCAAGACAGGACCTTTCAGAAGCTTTTCCTTAGTCAAAATGGACGCGCTCCAACCTATCAACCCAACTACCACCAACTGTCCAAGTGACTAAGTTCTAGCAACCTATATGATCATGGCAGAGCCCATATTGCCAAGTGGTTGCACTGTAAGCTTTCTCAACACTTGGCCTCCAAATCCCTTTGTGCCTGGGTGGCATACCACAAGTGAGATACACAACCCAAGTCCATGGCCTTGTGTAACCACTCAACATAACCCAATCATTCCATTCCACCCAGGAGGTTCATTTGACTTAGTTGTTTTATTAAGAAAACATAAGTCTCTTGACTTAGAATATTTTTATCATAAACCATATAGATGTTCACCACCCTTGTTTGCTAAGTAGCTAGACTAAGCAGAATATGATAACCTAACTTAGGATAATTCCCTAGCAATTCTACTATTCCACTCTACTTAGGATTTCCCATCTTAGCACTAGGCAAAATATCATGCAATACTTTAGCAAAATATCTAATGCTAGTGCAAAACATAGGACAGAAATATTCATGAAAATATCACTTGCCTTGGTAGTGGGGAGAGTAGCACTCTTCACAATCACAATCACTAGCAAAATCTACACAAGAAATAATAGCATACAATTACACACAATTATATACAACCAAAAATAATATGAATGCATGCATGCAAGAATCTACTAAGTGGTGATTTTTGAAAATTCTACCAAGTATGCTCATGACTACATAAACTTAACATAACACAAATTTGCCAATTGAGCTTATTTGGCATCCATATAATTTACCAAAATAATATCTACTTAAAAAGGCCTTAAAACTTGTTCTACAAATAAAATCATTTTTTACCTGTTACTATATGCTAAATAAATTGGATATTCTGAAAGGCCTTGTTTCACTGAATCCAACGGTATAAAGTTTGCAAAAACCTAACGTGGCATTCAAAAGTTATAAGCATTTGAATTTGGGTCAAATTTCTGATTTTAAATCTGTTTTCAGATCTAACCTAGCCACGCGTCATGTTTTTATTCGCCCATACCGTTTCTCACTGGATCGAGATCCACAGCCGTAGGATCTAAATGAAATCTGGCGGCTCAGATCGCCTACCGCTTCGGGTTAAGTGAATCTGTCCTAACGCCACGATACAGATCTAACGGCTGCTATTGATCTGACCAAGATCTGGCGGCGGAGCGGTGGCTACCGGTGGTGGAACTGTCGGTCGACGACGGAGGCGGCACTACAGGGGTAAGTAAGATCGAGGAGTAGCTCACCGGGCTCAGGGGGTCACGGCGAAGCTCGTCGTACTCGCGGTTGATCAAGGGGCGCTCGGGCACGGTTGCGATTGCTCGCTGGAGTGGAGGACGGCGTCGGTGTGTCGGGTGGTCGTCGTGGAAGTCGCTGTGAACCACCCCAAGGCAAGATGAGGACACAGTTAGATTCACAGAGTCAAGGCAAAGTCGTGTGCTTGAACTAGAAGACGCGGGGCGGTCGGGGCTTACCACTAGAGCTCGCCGGAGTTCGTACAGAAGACGGTGGCGGCCAGTTGACGGTGCTGCCGGATTTGTCGGCCAGACGCCGGATTTGTCGGGGCTTACCACTAACACAGAGACTATTGATCCAAGAGAAGAAAAAGAGATAAGCAATGAAGATGAAGTTGTTGCAGTAGAAAAGAAGAAATGCGATAAGAAGCAACAAAATAAAGTAGCTAAAGATCCCGATCCCCCACAAAAGGTAAAAGACAAGAATAAGAAAGGTGAGAAAAACTTCCATATCCAGATCGCAAAAAGAAAGCACCGGATCAGGTAATCTATGACTCTTTCAAAAAGGCACTTGGTGGTCTCCGTCTAGAAATTCCATTTGGGGGTGCAATAAAAGTTCCTACATATTCTAAATTTCTCCATGATATTCTAAATAGAAATAAAGAAATAACTGAAACTATTTCCATGGTGACTAGTTATCCTGCTAATGGGAAGTTATTGTCTAAATCAGGAGATCCCAGAATACTAACTATTTCATGCTCAATTGGCAAAACTGATATTCACAAAGCCTTGTGTGATATAGGTGCATGAGTTACTGTAATGCCATATTCCCTCTATAAAAGGTTAGTATTAGGGGAGTATTCCCCTACTTCTATCACTTTACAGATGGCCGACAAATCCACTAAACAACCCATTAGTATTAGGGGAATTTGCCGGCGCAGTCGTCGGAGACGGCGGGGTTACAGAGGGTAATGCTCGCAGCCTGGTGGCGCTCTGGGTTCGGGGTTTGGGGGAGAAGAGAGAGGGGACAGAGGGGGTTCTTATAGCCAGGTCACGAGCGAGAATTACTCGGCCAATAACTCGAATTGACGCCGCGAATTAAACACAGAAACGCCCGCGTTGATTTGGGGATGAACGGGTCGTGCGGGTGGAGACGACGCTGACGTGGAGAAGGCCCGCTTGTCAGCGAGGTGCGCGGAGTGTAGGTGGGGTCTGCCTGTCAGCGACTGAACGCGTGCGCTCGCGCGTGAGAGGAGAAAAATAAATCCCCGGGTGGGCTTGCTGTGCTCAGTTCGTTGCTGGGCCAGAAACCTGGCGCCTGGCCCTTTTCTTTTGTTTGCTTCTTTTCTTTTTCTATTTCTATTTTCTGGAATGATTTTTGATATGAATTCAAATCCTTTTGAATTCAAATAAAAATGAGGATCTTTGCAGGGTTCTGTGGTTTCAAATACAATCATTTAACCAAGTGGTTACCTTGTAAAGGCCTGGTCAAACCTGGGTTTGAAACAAATAGAGACTTGTCTCTAGTTTGAGAATGATTAAAATAGGATTTAGAATATTCTATTAAATTGAAAACTTGGGTTAAAATGTTACACCTAATCTTTCCAACAATGGAGGCAAGCAATCAAGTTCTTAAACAATCCAACCTCAAAGGGTGATGGCCAATTGAGTTGAATTTGTACACATGAAATCATAGCTCAACTTCTGTCTCTAAGTGATTTTGAGAAAAACCCTAAATGGATGAATGATGCAAAGATGATATGAATGAGTTTTGAAACTATGATTTTTGGGATGTTACAAATCTAAACCCCTTAAGATGAATCTCTCCCTCGAGATTCGGGTTGGCTAGCAAATAGGTGAGGGTGGTCTTTCCGAAGATCATCTTCTCTTTCCCATGTTGCTTCCTCTTCGGTGTGATGGTTCCATTGCACTTTGCAAAATTTGATAGTCTTGGTCCTGGTAACTCTTTCTGCGGTCTCTAGAATCTTGACAGGCTTTTCCTCATAAGTGAGATCACTTTCTAGTTGAACTTCTTCCAAAGGTATGGTATCTTTCAAAGAAGACTCTTCCATTTCTGGGTGACATTTCTTAAGCTGACTCACATGAAACACGTTATGGACTGCTGATAGGGATTCTGGCAATTCAACTTCATATGCAACTTCTCCTTTGCGACTTAGAATCTTGAATGGCCCAACATATCTTGGTGCCAACTTTCCCTTGACTCCAAATCTTTTCACTCCACGAAGTGGTGATACCCTGAGATAAGCTCTATCCCCAACTTCGTAGGTGACTTCTCTACACTTAGAATCCGCGTAGCTTTTCTGTCGGGACTGTGCTATCTTCAATCTGTCCTTAACCAATTTGACTTTCTCTTCAGCGTCTTTGATAAGATCTGGTCCAAATAAGCTTCTTTCTCCCACACCATTCCATAACAATGGGGTGGTACACTTCCTTCCGTAGAGTAACTCAAATGGTGCCATTCCAATACTAGTTTGATGACTGTTATTGTAAGAGAACTCTGCGTACGGCAAACTTTCATCCAAACTTGCTCCATAGTCTAAAGCACAGGCTCTCAACATGTCTTCAAGAATTTGGTTGGTTCTTTCTGTTTGTCCATCCGTTTGAGGATGAAAAGCAGTGCTGAATTCCAATCTTGTTCCTAAGGATTCATGAAGCTCTCTCCAAAAGTGAGAAGTGAACTGAGTTCCTCTATCTGATACAATACTCTTTGGCACACCGTGAAGGCATACAATTCTTCTCATGTAAATTTTAGCTAACTTGGCACTTGTATAAGTTGTCTTCACGGGTATAAAATGAGCCACTTTAGTTAGGCGATCCACTACTACCCATATGGAATCATACCCTGACCTGGTCCTTGGTAATCCGGTAATGAAATCCATACCAATATTTTCCCACTTCCATTCAGGAATAGGCAGTGGTTGAAGAAAACCCGCTGGTTTCTGGTGCTCCGCTTTGACTCTGCTGCACACATCACACAAAGCAATATGTTCGGCGATGTCCCTTTTGAGATTGTTCCACCAAAACCTTTCCTTCATGTCCATGTACATCTTGGTATTTCCCGGGTGAATAGAATACGGAGAGTTGTGTCCTTCTTGTAAGATCAGTTTCCGCAACTCTGGGTCTCGTGGAACACATATACGTTTCCCGTGCCATAAAGTACCCTGTTCGTCAACATGGAAACTCTTAGCCTTCCCTAGACTAATATTTTCCTTAATCTTTTCAATTTCCTCATCAGTCTTCTGAACTTCTCGGATTTTGTCCAATAGAGTGGGTTGAACATCTAAGGACATGAGATATCCTTCTGGTACAATCTCCAATCTGAGTTCTTTGAATTTCTTACACAAGTCATCTGGCAATTCCCCTTTTGTAAGGCCATTTACAAATGTTTTACGACTTAGAGCATCGGCTACTACATTCGCTTTACCGGGGTGGTATTGCAAGCTTAAGTCGTAATCCTTGATAAGTTCTAGCCATCTTCTTTGTCTCATGTTGATTTCCTTCTGGGTGAAGATATACTTCAAGCTTTTATGATCGGTGAACACTTCACAACGCTTTCCCAAAAGGTAATGTCTCCATGTTTTGAGCGCATGGACGACAGAGGCTAACTCCAAATCATGAGTTGGATAGTTTACTTCATGATTTTTGAGTTGTCTCGAAGCATAGGCTACGACTTTACCATCTTGCATAAGTACGGCACCCAAACCTTGATGAGACGCATCACAATATACTTGGAAATCCTTTTCTAAATCTGGCAGACATAGAACTGGCGCTGTCACAAGTCTCTTCTTCAACTCTTGGAAACTGACTTCGCAACCTTCAGTCCAAGCAAACTTCTTGTCCTTCTTTAGCAATTCCGTCATTGGCTTAGCAACCTTCGAGAAATTTTCAATGAACCTTCTGTAGTTACCCGCTAAGCCGAGGAAACTGCGAACTTCTTTCACGTTCTTGGGTGATTCCCATTCTGTCACAGCTGAAACCTTTGCAGGATCAACTGCCACACCATCTTTTGTCATCACATGACCAAGAAAGCCAACTTTCTCTAACCAGAATTCACACTTACTAAATTTGGCATACAGTTTATGTTCCCTCAGTTTCTCAAGTATCAAGCGTAAGTGTCTTTCATGTTCTTATTTGCTCTTGGAGTAGACTAAGATATCATCGATAAAAACGACAACGAACTTGTCAAGAAATTCCATGAACACCTTGTTCATCATATTCATGAAGTATGCTGGAGCGTTGGTTAATCCAAAAGGCATCACAGTATACTCATACAATCCATACCTTGTGGTGAATGTTGTTTTTGGTATGTCTTGTTCCCTTATCTTGAGTTGAAAATAACCTGACCGGAGGTCAATCTTCGAGAATACACATGCTCCTTCTAACTGATCAAATAAGTCGTTGATTCTTGGCAAAGGATATTTGTTCTTGATGGTTACTTCGTTGAGAGAACGGTAGTCAATACATAACCTTTGTGTTCTATCCTTTTTCTCCACGAACAATACTGGGGCTCCCCAAGATGAAGAACTTGGTTGAATAAACCCTTTCTGTAACTGTTCTCCTAGCTGTTTCTTGAGCTCTTTCAATTCATCAACTGACATTTTGTACGGTCTCTTAGCTATTGGTCCTGATCCTGGCACCAAATCTATCAGAAACTCCACATCTCTATCCGGTGGCATACCTGGTAGCTCTTCCGGAAATACATCCGGATACTCACACACTATTGGCACACTGTCCATGCTAACCCCCTTAAGAGAATTCAGCTTACTTCCTTTGGATTCAAAGTTTGACTTAAATTTTATTCTTTTTCCCTCGGGGGTTGTGAGTGTAACGGTTCGATTGGCACAATCTAATACTCCTTCATACTTAGCCATCCAGTCCATTCCCAAAATTACGTCTAGTCCTTGGGAATCTAGGATTATCAGGCTTACTGGAAACTTATGCTTACCAAACTCTATGGTGAGATCCCGGCATCCAAGGCTTACTATCATGTCTCCCCCCGGAGAACTAACTTTTATTGGACACCCAATGTTTTCTGATGTAAACCCATTTCTATCAACAAATGCCTTTGATATGAATGAATGAGATGCACTGGTATCAAAGAGTACAAATGCTGAAATTGAATTGAGTCTGAACTTACCAGCCACGGCATCAGGTTCCTCATAGACCTCTTCCACATTGATGTGGTTAACCTGTCCTTTCTGAAAAGGATTTGGCTTGTTAGGTCCTTCAACTTTCTTCTCAGGGCATTCATTAGCATAATGCCCCAGCTTTTTGCATTTGAAGCACTCAACCTGACTGATGTCCTTTTTAGGAGGTTGGCCTCCACTTCCACTACCATTTCCACCATAGTGACTCTTATGTCCACCCTTGTGGTTCTTGTACTTGTCCTTGTCATGACTGCGGTGATGCTTGTTGTCATGACGGTTGTGGTTGTGCTTGTTAAATTTCCCATGTTTATGGGATCCTGAGCTGCCACTTTCATCATAGTGAGATCGTTTGTGAGACGATCCCGAGCTATGCTTGTCGGAGTGTTTCCTCTTTCTACTCTCGACTTGCTTCATTTTACTTTCCAAAATAGCAGCCTTGTCACACAAAGACTGATAAGTTGGAACATATGCCACAGACAATTGCAGATTTAGTTCATCATTTAAGCCTTCCAGAAATTTTTCCTTTCTTTTGGCATCCGTGTCAACCTCATCCGGTGCATAGCGCGCCAGATTGTTGAACTCTTCTATATATTCTGCCACGCTGCGGTGGCGCTGTTTTAGGTTGTGAAACTCCTTCTTTTTCAGACTCATTATCCCTGATGAGATATGAGCCGTGCGAAAACCATCTTCAAAGATAGCCCAAGTCACCTCATCAATAGGAGTGGTGATTTGGAAGTTGTCCCACCATGTGGCGGCTGGTCCTTCCAACAGATGAGCTGCGAACCTGACTTTTTCAGCATCCGTGCAGCCCACGGTCACTAGGTCTTTGTTCACAGAACGTAGCCAGTCATTGGCTACCATGGGATTAGTTGTTCCCGAAAACTTTGCTGGCCTCAAACGCAGAAATCTGGTGAGCATATCAAAACCCGGAGGGTTGTCGTTGTTGTTGTTATTGTTGTTGTTGTTGGGGTTTTTGTTGTTGTTGTTGTTGTTGTTGTTGTTGTTGTTATTCTGGTTCTGGATGAAGGTTGTCATCATTTGCATAAGCTGTGTTTGCGCATTCATCATTTGTTGCATTTCCGGGGTGATGTTGTTGGGGTTGGGGTTTGCGCGACGGGGAGGCATCTGTGGTTTGTTCAAATAGATAAGAATGAGATACCCATAGATGTTTTATGCACAATACAACATAAGCAAACACATAACAAGCAACATAAGAATAAAGGTTCAACAACCACATAATAAGCTCATGAAGTAAAACACACAAGTGGCAAGCCATCCACATGTCGGAGGGTCCAATAATAAGTTCACAATAACAAGTATGAATATGAAAGGTAAACGAGTAGTCGAGTCTACTCATCAGCGTCAATCTCCTCGACGAAGGTAAGACCTGCGTTTTCCATCGCGGTCTTGTTCTCCTCAATCGTAGTGGTCAAGGAATCGACCTTGGCCTTGAGAGCCCTCTTCTGGGAGCGAAGCCTCTCAATAACCATCTGCTGCTGCTCAAGCTCGAAGTCCTTGGACTTCAGTTCCTCGGTCATGTCCCGGATCTTCCTGTTCCTATCCTGGACGCGTTTCTCCTGACTCTTGAACTTGCGGTCCTGGGCCTCGAACTTTGTCTCCATTTCCTTGATCATCTCATCCCGCTGCGCAAAAAGCTTGTCCTTCTCGCGAAGCTGCACCTGAAGCTCGTCATTACCTAGCATGACGTTCGTCCTGTCCGTATCTACGTGCCTGAGAAGAGTCTCTAAGTCCTGAAGATAAAGACGTATCGGCTCCGCAGTGCTCCTCGAGTCGTCCTCAAAGTCGATGGACTCTCCATCAACATCATGTCTTCCAAAGACGTGGAAGTGAGTGCCCCTAACCTGACGGGAGTGACGGCCTAACAGTCGTCCTATCAGATCCTGCATGACTACCTCCATGCCTCTCTCCTTGTCGTCGTGCATCAGCTTAAAGACGATGGCCTCCGTAGTAGGCTCAGTCTGGTGTCCGGGCTGGTTCACCTTGAAGCCCCAGAGGTCCTTCCTCTCGAACTTGGTGAGTGGGTACACCGTGATAGTAGGAAGAGGGAGATCAAGCAGAGTGGTAAGCTCAATGATACGGGGACAAAAACGAGTAACCCGAAACTCCTCAACAGTGCTGATGGCAATAGGCATCTATTTATAAGATTGAAAAAGTTAGAACAATGCAATTCAAGGTAAATCAAGACAAACATTCATACATATCCATGAAACATAATGGTCACACAATTCATGCATACATAAATCCATTACATCATTCAAGGTTCATACTTATTTAAAATATCTTTTGGAAATAAGGTGATAAGTGGTGGTCCAACTAACGAAGTGTCCTTACAATCCAATCTCACGGGATCTATTATTAAACACAATGTTCCTAGAGGCAATCCACCAATCTTGCTCTCTTGACTCTATCACTAAGTCTATAACATCTCCCCTTATCTCTTGGTTGGTGTCTTCCAACTCTTGAGTAAGCTCCTTCTCTTTCTCTAAGTCCTTTTGGAGGTTGAGCATTCTGCACTTGACTCTAGCACTTAGTTCTTTGATAGTCCTCCAAGCTGCATCCCTGGCTGACTCAAAGAATGTGGTGTGCATTGTAGTGTTGGTGTACATGCAGAATCCTCTTTCTTTGTGGTTGTCTTCCTTGTTTTTGTACAAGTGAAGTTGCACCCACCAATACTCCACTCCTTCATCCATCACTGGAAAGCCCTTGTACACGGCTTCACCATGTGCATCCATTGCCTCCATGAGGTCCTTGAGAATGTTGGGAAACTCAGTTTCACACTCCAAGGTCATGGTCATGAGTGGTCCCTTCTTCACGGCTTCGTTGATGGAGTTCATCTACAATGGAAGTTGTAAGAGATTAGAAAAGTTTTACGAGAAGAATAGACAAGTGTAGAAGTAGTTGAAAACTTTTTCCTTAGTGGTTTTCCAATCCTAGGGTCATAATCCTACAGGCAACACAGTGCTCTGATACCATCTGTTAGACCCCTCCTTTATAGAGGAAAGGATCCCTATGATTGCAATGCTAGTCCCTGGATCAATGCTAGCATCCACAGTTTAAGATGAAGTACACAGATACAAAGGTCGTTTATTACATTCATTCCAGAGATAAAACATAGTCTTTTACAACTCAGGGCCAAAGGCCTAATACAAGAGTTTATGGAATAAGTAAATAAACATAAGTCTTCATCTTCATGTGCCACATGCAAGCATGTTGAGTGTAGACTCATGACTCCTATTCATCATCGGAGTAACCTGCAACATCACAAGTTACAGCCACAGAGGGTCAATACTTTGGAATAGTATTGGCAAGTGATACCTTAGTATATTTTAAGTGGACTATATTACTACATGCATTTTGGCTAAGTGTAGCTTGGCTTGCTTTGCTTGAAAATAGGTTTTTCTTATTAGTTGAAAGCACTAAGTTCTTCTTTGTCAAAAACAATTCCCAAGGAGCCACCAATATACATTGAGGTCCTCCACCCTTGTTCACCCACAAATTTTTACTTAGAAGTTGGAGTGATGAGATTCTTGTAGCTTCCATGTCTTGATGCTCAAATTGTCCATTTCCTTGGACTAGGCTAAGTACTTAGGTTTTCCATCTGCAGAGGTTGTGCACTTTCCCCACCAGACTTGGTTTCCCAAGACAGGACCTTTCAGAAGCTTTTCCTTAGTCAAAATGGACGCGCTCCAACCTATCAACCCAACTACCACCAACTGTCCAAGTGACTAAGTTCTAGCAACCTATATGATCATGGCAGAGCCCATATTGCCAAGTGGTTGCACTGTAAGCTTTCTCAACACTTGGCCTCCAAATCCCTTTGTGCCTGGGTGGCATACCACAAGTGAGATACACAACCCAAGTCCATGGCCTTGTGTAACCACTCAACATAACCCAATCATTCCATTCCACCCAGGAGGTTCATTTGACTTAGTTGTTTTATTAAGAAAACATAAGTCTCTTGACTTAGAATATTTTTATCATAAACCATATAGATGTTCACCACCCTTGTTTGCTAAGTAGCTAGACTAAGCATAATATGATAACCTAACTTAGGATAATTCCCTAGCAATTCTACTATTCCACTCTACTTAGGATTTCCCATCTTAGCACTAGGCAAAATATCATGCAATACTTTAGCAAAATATCTAATGCTAGTGCAAAACATAGGACAGAAATATTCATGAAAATATCACTTGCCTTGGTAGTGGGGAGAGTAGCACTCTTCACAATCACAATCACTAGCAAAATCTACACAAGAAATAATAGCATACAATTACACACAATTATATACAACCAAAAATAATATGAATGCATGCATGCAAGAATCTACTAAGTGGTGATTTTTGAAAATTCTACCAAGTATGCTCATGACTACATAAACTTAACATAACACAAATTTTCCAATTAAACTTATTTGGCATCCATATAATTTACCAAAATAATATCTACTTAAAAAGGCCTTAAAACTTGTTCTACAAATAAAATCATTTTTTACCTGTTACTATATGCTAAATAAATTGGATATTCTGAAAGGCCTTGTTTCACTGAATCCAACGGTATAAAGTTTGCAAAAACCTAACGTGGCATTCAAAAGTTATAAGCATTTGAATTTGGGTCAAATTTCTGATTTTAAATCTGTTTTCAGATCTAACCTAGCCACGCGTCATGTTTTTATTCGCCCATACCGTTTCGCACTGGATCGAGATCCACAGCCGTAGGATCTAAATGAAGTCTGGCGGCTCAGATCGCGAATACCGCTTCGGGTTAAGTGAATCTATCCTAACGCTACGATACAGATCTAACGGCTGCTATTGATCTGACCAAGATCTGGCGGCGGAGCGGTGGCTACCGGCGGCGGAGCGGTGGCTACCGGCGGCGGAACTGTCGGTCGACGACGGAGGCGGCACTACAGGGGGTAAGTAAGATCGAGGAGTAGCTCACCGGGCTCAGAGGGTCACGGCGAAGCTCGTCGTACTCGCGGTTGATCAAGGGGCGCTCGGGCACGGTTGCGATTGCTCGCTGGAGTGGAGGACGGCGTCGGTGTGTCGGGTGGTCGTCGTGGACGTCGCTGTGAACCACCCCAAGGCAAGACGAGGACACGGTTAGATTCACAGAGTCAAGGCAAAGTCGTGTGCTTGAACTAGAAGACGCGGGGCGATCGGGGCTTACCACTAGAGCTCGCCGGAGTTCGTACAGAAGACGGTGGCGGCCAGTCGACGGTGCTGCCGGAGCTACGGTTCATGCGAGGGTAAACGAAATGTGTCAAAAGAAGCGCAGAAACTCACTGAACTAGTTTGCAAGAACGAGAGGCAGAGGGAAGCTCAGAACTCACCGGAATTTGCCGGCGCAGTCGTCGGAGACGGCGGGGTTACAGAGGGTAATGCTCGCAGCCTGGTGGCGCTCTGGGTTTGGGGTTTGGGGGAGAAGAGAGAGGGGACAGAGGGGGTTCTTATAGCCAGGTCACGAGCGAGAATTACTCGGCCAATAACTCGAATTGACGCCGCGAATTAAACACAGAAACGCCCACGTTGATTTGGGGATGAATGGGTCGTGCGGGTGGAGACGACGCTGACGTGGAGAAGGCCCGCTTGTCAGCGAGGTGCGCGGAGTGTAGGTGGGGTCTGCCTGTCAGCGACTGAACGCGTGCGCTCGCGCGTGAGAGGAGAAAAAGAAATCCCCGGGTGGGCTTGCTGGGCTCAGTTCGTTGCTGGGCCAGAAACCTGGCGCCTGGCCCTTTTCTTTTGTTTGCTTCTTTTCTTTTTCTATTTCTATTTTCTGGAATGATTTTTGATATGAATTCAAATCCTTTTGAATTCAAATAAAAATGAGGATCTTTGCAGGGTTCTGTGGTTTCAAATACAGTCATTTAACCAAGTGGTTACCTTGTAAAGGCCTGGTCAAACCTGGGTTTGAAACAAATAGAGACTTGTCTCTAGTTTGAGAATGATTAAAATAGGATTTAGAATATTCTATTAAATTGAAAACTTGGGTTAAAATGTTACACCTAATCTTTCCAACAATGGAGGCAAGCAATCAAGTTCTTAAACAATCCAACCTCAAAGGGTGATGGCCAATTGAGTTGAATTTGTACACATGAAATCATAGCTCAACTTCTGTCTCTAAGTGATTTTGAGAAAAACCCTAAATGGATGAATGATGCAAAGATGATATGAATGAGTTTTGAAACTATGATTTTTGGGATGTTACATGGACTTACCGGATGGCCGGAAGGCTATCGAGAACAAATGGATTTTCAAGAAGAAAACAGATGCTGATGGTAATGTTACTATCTATAAAGCTCGACTTGTCGCAAAAGGGTTTCGACAAATTCAAGGAGTTGACTACGATGAGACTTTCTCACCAGTAGCGAAGCTAAAGTCTGTGAGGATTATGTTAGCGATCGCTGCATATTATGATTATGAGATATGGCAGATGGATGTCAAAACAACATTCCTCAATGGAGACATTGATGAAGAGTTGTATATGATGCAACCCAAAGGTTTTGTCGATCCTAAAGATGCTAACAAGGTATGCAAACTTCAACGGACCATCTATGGATTGAAGCAAGCATCCCGAAGTTGGAATCAACGTTTTGATAAGGTAATCAAAAGTTTTGGTTTTATACAAACTTATGGAGAAGCTTGTATTTACAAGAAAGTGAGTGGGAGCTCTGTAGCATTCCTAATACTATATGTGGATGACATATTGTTGATTGGGAATGATGTAGACCTTCTTAATAGTGTCAAAGAATATTTGAATAATAGTTTTTCAATGAAGGATCTTGGCGAAGCAGCTTACATATTAGGCATAAAGATTTACAGAGATAGATCGAAACGCCAAATATCATTGTCATAGAGTACATATTTGGACAAAGTTCTAAAGAGGTTTGGAATGGAAGAAAGCAAGAAAGGGTTCTTGCCCATGTTGCCCAATACGACCTTGAGTAAAACTCAAAGTCCGACATCGGCAGAAGATAGAGAAAGGATGAGTAAGACTCCCTATGCCTCAGCCATAGGATCTCTAATGTATGCCATGCTATGTACTAGACCCGACATTGCATATGCTGTTAGTTTAACTAGCAGATATCAAAGTGATCCAGGAGTGGATCATTGGACAGCGGTCAAAAACATCCTTAAGTACTTGAGAAGAACTAAGGATATGGTTCTTTCTTATGGAGGTGATGAACAGCTCGTTGTTAACGGTTACACCGATGCTAGTTGGAACACCGATCCGGATGATTCTAAATCTCAATCCGGATACGTATTTATTTTGAATGGTGCAGCAGTTAGCTGGAGGAGTGCAAAGCAAAGCGTTGTGGCGAGATCTTCAACTGAATCGGAATACATGGCTGCTTCGGAGGCTTCACAAGAAGCGATATGGATGAAAGAGTTCATTACAGAGCTGGGTGTGGTTCCTAGTGCGCTGGACCCAATGTCTATCTACTGTGATAACATGGGCGCCATAGCCAATGCGCAAGAACCAAGGTCACACAAGAAGCTGAAGCACATCAAGCTATGTTTTCACGCTATTCGAGAACATATCCAGGATGGGGATATAAAGATTTGCAAAGTACACACAGATCTGAATGTGGCGGATCCGTTGACTAAACCTCTCCCGAGGGCAAAACATGACCAACACCAAACTGCCATGGGTGTTCGGTATATTACCATGTAATCTAGATTAGATGACTCTAGTGCAAGTGGGAGACTGTTGGAGATATGCCCTAGAGGCAATAATAAATGTAGTTATTATTATATCTTTGTGTTTATGATAAATGTTTACAATCATGCTATAATAGTATTAACAAGGAAACATTGATACTTGTGTGATTTGTAAACTTAATTTGAAGTCCCTAGTATAGCCTCTATACTTCACTAGCTTGTTGGTTGATTAATGATTGTGGTTTCCCTATCATGAACATTGAGATGTTATCAACAACAATATCATATCTTTAGGAGAATGATATGGTGGACATACTCCTATAGATAAGCGTAGCATAAAGATCAAGTCATTTCAATAGTTCAATTGCTATATGCTTTCTGATACATAGTAACCTAATTCCTTCGACCATGAGATCGTGCATATCACCTTTACCGGATGGATGCTTTGATGACATCAAACACCACACCGTAACTGGGTGGCTATAAAGGTGGCATTGAGTGTTCGGAAAGTATTGGTTGAGACACATGGATCAAGAGTGGGATTTGTCCATCCATATGACGGATAGATATACTCTGGGCCCTCTCGGTGGAATGTCATCCAATTATCTTGCAAGCATGTGACTGGCTCACAAGGGATCACATATCACGGGAACGAGAAAAGAGTACTTATCGGTAACGAGGTAGAACTAGGTATGCAGAGATACCGACGATCATAACCTCGGATAAGTAAACTATTGTGAGACAAAGGGAAATTGGTATCGTATGTAAGTGGTTCATTCGATCACAAAGTAATCGTAGAAATATGTGGGAGCCATATGAATTTCCAGATTCCTCTATTGGTTATTGTTCGGAGAAGTGTCTCGATCATGTCCGCATAATTCACGAACCGTAGGGAGACACACTTAAGGATTCGACGTTGTTTGAGTAGTTATGGTATTATGAGAAAGAGACCGAATGTTGTTCGGAGTCTCGGATGGGATCCGGGATATCACGAGGTGATCCGGAATGGTCCGAAGAATAAGATTCATATAAGGAAAGTCCCGTTTCGGAGTTCGGAAATGATTCCGGTGTTTTCATCGGGAATGTTCTAGAAGGTTCTGGAATGTCCGGCACTCCGGGGGGGGGAGGGGTACATGAATGTGTCATTACATATTGGAATGATTGCATCATGTACTAAGTGTTCTTGCTGTTCCAAATAAAGGATTAAATTGAATCCTAAAACTGAAAAGTCAAATGGCCAGTTTGAAAGTCAAACGGCTAAAACAGGAAACTGTGGGAAACAAGCAAGAGGAGGTTGAAACCGACTTGGGGGAGGAGTTCCTCCTCTCCAAGCCGGCGCGCCACCCAAGGCCTACTTGGGTAGGGACTCCCTCCCCTTGGCCGCCCCTCCCACCTATAAAAGGAGGGGCAGGGCCTCCTCCTCTAGACACACAAGTTCCTATCCTCTAATCTAAATCCTAGCCCTAGACTCCGGTTTAGAGCTGTTTTGGTTTAGAGCTTCTAATTGCCCTAGCCTTCGGATTAGAGCCTTCTAATTGGTGTGTCTAAACCCTATACCACTAATAGTTCTCTCTCATACTCCACCATACTCGCTCCGGCTTGAGGCGAAGCCCTGCGGGATCTCCCCTCTACTTCCGGTACCACGCCGTTGTGCTGCCGGAATCGCGAGGAGAGAGCTACAACCTCCGCTGCCTGCTGGAACAAGGGAGAGGAAGGTCTTCGTCGAGTACCGAACATGTGACCGACTGCGGGAGCGCTGCCGGAACGCAGCGCAGGAAGGATCGTCTATGCGATCTTGAGATCGGGAAGAGTACGACTACATCACCCACGAGAATCCGCTCTCGTTAAACACTTTGGAATCTTCGAGGGTAAGTTATTTCATCGACTCGTTACTACAATCTAGTAGATAGATCTTGGCTTGTTTGTTTGTATGCGATAGAAATTTTTTGTTTTCCATGCTACGAAACCCTACAAGACTACATATATATTTGTTATGAGTATTTTTTGAGTTGGTTGTCTCTATGAAATTGTGGTGTTTGTTGGAACCATCTAGCGCTCAAGGTGATAGTTTGGGGTTATCTAGATTAGGAAAGGAGGACTTTGAGGTGTGCTGTTATAGCCCTACCATGGATTAGAGTGTCCAACCGGAGAGTAGTTAAGAGTAGTATCATGAAGAGAATATATTTATATGAGAGAGTGTTCACTAGTGAAAGTATGATCCCTAGGCCTTGTTTCTAAACATTGAAACACCCTTCACAACTAGATCTGTTGCATGTTTGCTTGCTTCCATCTTTTTACCTTTAGTCTTTACCTCACTGTCAAGCTATTTTCTGGCACCGTTACGACTTGTATTTCACTATCTCTTCGCCGAACTAGTGCACCTATGCACCTAACAAGTGTATTGGGTGTGTTGGGGACACAAGAGACTTCTTGTATCTTGATTGCAGGGTTGCTTGAGAGGGATACCTTTGACAACTTCCTCCCTGAGTTCGATATACCTTTGGTGATCCACTTAAGGGAAACTTGCTGCTGTTCTACAAACCTCTGCACTTGGAGGCCCAACAACTTTCTACAAGAATAGAAGTGCGTAGGCATCAAGCTATTTTCTGGAGCTGTTACCGGGGAGGAAAGGTAAAAGGCACTCACAGACGTTACCCCACGGCAACAGCAAGGTAGAAAGCTATTTTCTGGCACCGTTGCCGGGGAGGTAAGGTAAAAGGTACTCACATCCTCCGGTGTGAGTGCTCGAAGTTATTTCCTTTAGATTCTACAATTTTTTCTTTTTGTTTCTTGTTTTCACTAGTTAGGCTTAATGGAAAACAACAACAAAATTAGAGAGCTTTATAGTGTTTATCTTGAGCTCGGACATGAAGTGTTTGAAGAGAAAATTTAAAAACCTATGGAACTTTGTTTGCATGCTAATAGCAATGTTATTAGTATGAACTCTTTGGACACCATTATTGCTAATGCTATGGAAACATATAAGCTTGGGGAAGCTAGTTTTTATGAAAATGATATTTTTAGTCCCCCAACTTTGGAAGATAGCTATTCTATTGCTTATGATGATACCAAACCTCCCATATATGATGATTACAATGATGAATATGATATTTTTAGTCCACCTACTATTGAGGAGAAAATTAATTGTGATTACAATATGCCTCCTATATTTGATGATTATGGTGATGAGGATATTAATGATATCTATTTGGTTGAATTTGCTCCCACTATGATTAATAAGAATGCTTATGATTATGTGGAGAGTAATAATCATTATATGCATGTGGCTCATGATAAGAATGTTTTATGTGATAGTTATATTGTTGATTTTATTCATGTTGCTACTGAAGTTATTATGAGAGAGGGAAACATGGTTTTATGTATCTCAAGAATATTAAGTTTCCCCTCTTTATGTTGAAAATTTTGAAGTTGCACCTGTTTTGCTTTCCTATGCTTGTTGCTTTGTGCTTTCATGACTTGTTTCTTTACAAGATTCCTATGCATAGGAAGTGGGTTAGACTTAAATGTGTTTTGAATTTGCTTCTTGATGCTCTCTTTTACTTCAATTGATATTTCTTATGTGAGAATCTTCTCAAACTATCATGCCTAACTTAAAGGCGTTAAAGAAAAGTACTTGTTGGGAGATAACCCAAGAGTTTTCTTGAGTCTTGGAAGTTATTACTTCAGTAATGACCTCTCCTTATCCTTTTTGTTTGTTTTTTGTGCCAAGAATGACCTCTAATGAGAGGTAAGTAAGATTTGGGGAGTTGCTGCCCCGAAACAGATTTTTGTGCTCCACGGTAAAAATTCGTGAGGAATCTTTGTAAGTTTGATTGAGCTGATATTTTCTGAATATATCACCCATTAAGTTATCTAACTTTATTTAGTTCAACACTTTTTGATTTGAGCAACAGAAGGTCTTCAAAAAAATCGGTTTCTACCTGCTGGTCTGTTTTGACAGATTTCTGCCATTATTTGCAGTTGCTTCTTATTGATTCCTTTTGGGGTTCTTTTTGGGAAATTGATCTTTTTGAGAGAATTGCTATAGTATCTTGTGTTTTTAATAAAAGTTTTGCTGTTTTAAAGCTAAACCCAGGGGTCTATTATCTTTTGAATACACTAATGTTGCTAATGAAGATTGTGTGAAGTTTTGTATGAAGGAAAAAATTCAGGTGTAGAGAAAGAATGATGTAATGAGATGAAGAATGGACAAAAGCTCAAGCTTGGGGATGCCACCTCGGTATCACCCCAAGAAATATTCAAGAGGTACAAGCGTCAAAGCTTGGGGATGCCCAAGGCATCCCCTTCTTCATCAATAAAAAGCTCAGGTCTTTCTAGACACTTCGTTTTTATTGTTTCATGCACTGTTGTGTTGTTCTTGGAGCATCTTAGTTTTTGTTTTTAGTTTTATTTTGTTTTGCTAGATGCAATAAGTTGGTTGATCACAACACACTTCTTTTGGAGAGAGACACACTCTGTTTTCATTGTTTAGAACACTCTAGCTTTCACTCTTATTGTCTTATGAGTGTTCTCTTTTGCTAGCACTGTATTTAGCCTTAGTTTTCTTGTGCTTTTAGCTTAGAACTTTTTAGTTCTTCTTTGTGGATTTGTGAGAAAAGATCACTGATCTTTGTTTATTATTATCTTTGCGAGTTGTTTCAAATAAGTCGATTGGTGTTGGAAAAGAGTAGGAAGCTTCATGCTTATGTGGTACAAAAGGGAGCTTGATTTGACTGTGACTTAGACTTTATCATTTCATGCTAGCTGTTGTTTTGACCTTATGCTTAGTGATTATTGTTGTAGAATGTCTTGTTCCAAACAATTAAGATTGCTTAATGTGCCTTGAAGGAATCATGCGTTGTTTTAACATACAAAAGCATAGTATTGTGGTATTATCCTTTGATGCTTTGTTTGGGTTGGCTTGGCGCATGCTCACACCATGTTATGACTATGAACAAGTCACCATAGCCTCTATGATCATTTAGTCCTTGACTTCTAGTACCACTCTATGCTTTGATTAGTAATGTTTTGTCGCTCTACATGATTATGGCCATTATTGCTCTCTTAGTTGGTTGCTCCCAGTCTTTTGCTAGCCTCCACTTGTATGAGTAAGCTCTTCTCATGCTTCCAACTCTCAAGAAACCAAGTTATTCCAAAGTGTCCACTATAAATTCCTATGCATGGTGTGTCACACAATTCCAAGTATATTATTGATTTCAACTATCTTCCAATTAAAAAAATGTTTTGTTATGTGAAAACTTAGTGATTAAAGCTCTCACGAACTTGATGGCCCACCTTATATTTCTTGCCCCTAATAAACTTGAACCATTGTGTCATCTTTGGTGTATATGCTTGCACTTATATGTTGGAATTAGCAGAACCATGCTGTCATGGGGAACGTTTTTAACATTGCACTTGTACTTTGTACACAGTTGATATCATGCTCTTTTGTCTATGGATATAGCCGGTGTGAAATAAGAAGGGATCTTGTAATTCCATGGAGTTATATATTTTGTGTTAGAGAAACGTCTGGGCCACTAGCCTAAGCCATGCCTAATCATGGTGGAAACTTGCAGCATCACCATAATGAGAAATATGTGAAGCATCCTCAATAAAAACCTATGCAAATAGCAAATAAAAAGATCGCTGAGATGCTTATTGTCTGGTTGCCTTGTCATTTTGATTATGAGATAGCTCCTGTATCATGTGCAAGGGGTACCCCGTTGGCGGTTCTCTATGATACACATGTACTTACTATGACAAGAACTTATAGGTGACTAAACTTGAGTAGCATGCGGTGCGGCCCTCGTATTCAAGGGACATGAGATTGCCAACTTATACTTTGTCAAGCATATACTCCATAGTTTGTTCACTTTAACTTTAATCACTTCAAGATGCTTATGATAGGGGCAATGAGAGCTCAAAGCTAACAAGTACAATAATTTTTGGAAGCTCTTTTTGAAACTTGGAATCCCTGCTTCCCTTATGAAGGGTCGTTCTTACACTATTATACTGAGTCTTCACCTTCTATCCTTTAGGCACCAGTTAAGAGAGCATAGTTTCCATTCTTAGTTCTATGTGCATTGTCCCAAAACTTATTGATTCATGCATATGAAGGGAATATGCCCTGAGAGGCAATAATAAAGTGTTTATTATGTGTATTCCAAGTATATGATAGATGTTTATTTTGCATGCTATAATTGTATTAATACGGAAACGTTAATACATGTGTGTTTAATAAACAAACAGAAAGTTCCTAGTTATGCCTCTCTCATAAACTAGCTCGTTGATTAACAAGATGATCAAGGTTTCCTGATCATGGACATTGGATGTTGTTAATAACGGGATCACAACATTAGTGTAATGGTGTGATGAACATTCATCCGAAGTATAGCGTTACGATCAAAGTCATTGAGTTTATATTGCTATAACAACTTACGAAGTGATCCTAATCCTTAGACCATGAAATCATGTCAATCACTAACACCGGAAGAGTTTCTTGATAACATCAAACGTCACACCGTAACAGGGTGATTATAAAGATGGATTCAGAACTAATAAAGTGTTATGTTGAGGCTCATGGATCGAGAGTGGAATTTGTCCATCCCGATGACGGATAGATATACTCTGGGCCCTCTCGGTGATATCACATTGATTAGCTTGCAAGCAAGTGATTTGATCACTAGAATGTTATATCACAGGAACGAGAAAAGAGTGCATGTCGGTAACGAGATCAAACTAGGTATGGAGATACCGATGATCGAATCTCGGACATGTAATATATCGTGAAACAAAGGGATTAAGATACAAGCGTAAAAGGTTCCGACGATCACAAGAAAGTCATCGTTGAATGTGTGGGAGTCAGTATGGGTCTCCAGATCCCGCTTCTGATTATTGATCCGAGAGGGGTCTCGATCATGTCCGCATTATTCACGAACCGTAGGGTGACACACTTAAGAGACACCGACATCCAATTGGAGCAAATGTTTCATGCCGAAAGAATGAACAAGCGCAGGAATTTATTTCACTAGATACCGAAACAGGTTTTCGGGTGAAATTGCATAAAGTGGTTATGCATGTGAAATAGAATTCTAGCAAGGGGTTATTTGTGAATGTTTGTCATTAAAGTAATTGACCAAATTCTTAATAAAATAAAAGAGTTTTATTTAATGAGAGTTTGCATTAAATTTGGTGGAAATTTAATGGGAATTTGAGTGGACTTTTGAGTGGAGGGATTTTAAAGGGCATTTTGTGAGTGGAGTGTCCACTCACATGAATGAAGGAGGGGATGGGGCAGCCCCCATGGCCGGCGGCCACCCCCTTGGGTGCCCCCCACCTATAAAAGGAGCCCCCCTCCTCACTTGTCTCTCACACCTCCTCGTGAAGGATCTCTCTCCCCCTCTAGAATTTATCCCCCATGGTCTCGGACTAGCGAGATACATGTTCCCGGTGGCTATTCGGCAAGAAAGAGTTGTGCTTCCGCTGCATCGCTGGAGCGAGGAGGCGGAGGTTGCTCGGTGCCTCGAACGTGTGTGCGAGCACGGATGCGCTGCTGATTTGCGGCGCTAGGACTTCCTCTCGATCTTGAGATCGACAAGAGACCGTCTACATCAACCACAAGTTGAACTCGTTAAGCTTTGTCGGTCTTCAAGGGTATGTTCTCTACGGATATACATCCGCTTGTTGTTTGTATCTAGTAGATAGATCTTGGTATACAGTTCACATCGTAGGAAATTTTTTGTTTTCTATGCTGCGAAACCTACAGTGGTATCAGAGCCGGATCTATGCGTAGATACTTTACACGGGTAGTACACATATGAGTATGTGAGCGATGATGATCATGTTGTTGCTCCTTTGTTGTAATTTTGGATATTGGTGGCATAGTGGGATGAAGCGGCCCGGACAAACTTTACATGTCCTCGCACATGAGACCTGTTCCACGCTTGACATGCAACTAGTTTGCATAAGTGGCTAGCGGGTGTCTGTCTCTCCTACTATAGTCAATATCTATTTTGCAAGCGAGTTGTCAACAATTTGATTATCCTCGTTGTGGTTCATGTTCGTAGGTAAGAACGGTTCTATCTCGAAAGCCCTAAGCCACGTAAAACTTGCAATGGATAAATTAGAGGCGTCTAGTTTAGATTGTTGCTGGGCTAGTGTTATGATATGGTAGTGTTGTAAGTAGAAGTATGAGATGATACTCTTACAACACACATAGCGTGTAAAATCCATAGACCTTGGATTTACACATATAGGTATGATAGTGATCATACCACGATGCACATGATAGAGATCATCTGCGGGAACCATATAATTTCACTAATAAACATATGATGTTTGATTGCATCTTATATTGCTTGTTTAGCGCTTTGTTAGCATAATAAGATGATCCCTCATTTAAATATCAAGATAAGAATGTGTTCTTCCTTTAGTATGCACCGATTATGTTTTCGTCGCTCCAAGACATCACGTGATGATCGGGTGTTCTTGGATCCACGACCATATTTCGGGTGTAAAACAATTACACACGCGAATACTAAGGTTCTAACTTGGCGAGCCTAGCATGTACAGACATGGCCTCGGAACACGGACCGAAAGGTTAAGCATGAGTCATATAGTTGATATGATGCCCATTTGATGCTCGCCTTTGAAGCTATACCGACTCACGTGATGATCGGACTTGGTGTAGTGGATTTGGTTCATGTAATCACCAAAAAGGCACGAGGGATGTCGTTTTTGAGTGGGAGTTCATTCGTAATATAGATTAATTGAACTCAATCTATCATACACTTAGTCTAAACTTTACAAATTCTGTTGTAGATGGCACCACCTCCTTTTAATTTCAATGTGTTCATGGAGAAAGAGAAACTAGCAACGAACGGTAGCAACTTTACCGAATGGGCCATGAATTTGAGGATTCTCCTCTCTGCTGCACAAAAGCAATATGTGCTAGAAGCGCCGTTAGGCCCCCCACCTTTTGATGATGCCCCTGACGAGGAGAAGAATGTCTATCAGACTCGTCAGCAGGACCACAACTTAGTTCATTGCGGCATATTGTATGGGCTAGAGCCGGAACTTCGAAAGCGTTTCGAAAACGGCAATGCATTTGATACAATGGGTTAGTTGAAAATGATTTTTGACACACATGCTACTGTAGAGAGCTACAGCGCTTCAGAAAAGTTCTTTAGCTGCATGATGGAAGAGCACAGCTCCGTTAGTGAGCATGTACTCAAGATGTCGGGCTACGCCGATAAGCTTGTGTCCTTGGGAATATCGATTCCCATTGATTTAGGCATCCATCGTGTTCTGCAGTCTCTGCCACCTAGCTATAAGAGCTTCGTGATGAACTATAATATGCAAGGCATGAATAAGTCTCTCCCCGAGCTTCTGTCAATGCTTAAAACTGCAGAAGTGGAGATCAAAAAGGAACATCAAGTGTTGATGATCAATAGGAACACTGGTTTCAAGAAAGACAAGAAGGGAAAACGGAAGGGAAGTAAGGGCGGCAAGCCTGTTACCGCGCCTGAAAAGAAACCCCGAGTTGGACCTAAGTCTGATTCCGAGTGCTACTATTGTAAGGGGACTGGCCACTGGAAGCGCAACTGCCCCAAGTATCTGGCAGACAAGAAGGCTGGCAAGGCAAACAAAGGTATATATGATATACATGTTATTGATGTGTACTTGACTAGTGCTCGTAGTAGCACCTGGGTATTTGATACCGGTTCAGTTGCTAATATTTGTAACTCGAATCAGGGGCTGCTAAACAAGCGACCGCTAGCAAGGGGTGAGGTCAAGATGCATGTCGGCAATGGATCAAGCGTTGATGTGATCGCCGTCGGAACGCTGCCTCTCCACTTACCACGGGATTAGTTATAAACTTGAATAAATGTTATCTGGTGCCTGCACTGAGCATGAACATTGTATCTGGATCGTGTTTGATGCGAAGTGGTTATTCATTTAAATCCGAGAACAATGGTTGTTCCATTTATATGAATGAAATCTTTTATGGTCATGCACCGATGATGAATGGTTTATTTCTATTAGATCTCGATGATAATGTTACACATATTCATAATGTTGTTGCTAAAAGGATTAAACTTAATGATGATATATCCGCATATATGTGGCACTGCCGTCTAGGTCATATTGGCGTTAAACGCATGAAGAAGCTCCATTCGGATGGACTTTTGGAATCACTTGATTATGAATCATTTGATACATGTGAGCCATGCCTTATGGGAAAGATGACTAGAACACCTTTTTCCGGTTCAATGGAACGGGCGACAGATTTATTGGAAATCATACATTCTGATGTATGTGGTCCAATGAGTGTGTCGGCGCGAGGTGGATATCGTTATTTTGTTACTTTCACGGATGATTTGAGTAGATACGGTTATATCTACTTGATGAAACACAAGTCTGAAACCTTTGAAAAGTTCAAGGAATTTCAGAATGAAGTGGAAAATCATCGTAATAGAAAGATCAAATTTCTACGGTCCAACCGTGGAGGTGAGTATCTAAGTTACGAGTTTAGCACTCACATGAAAGAGTGTGGAATTGTTTCACAACTCACACCTGCCGGAACACCACAGTGAAATGGTGTGTCGGAACATCGTAATCGTACTTTATTAGATATGGTTCGATCTATGATGTCTCTGACGGACTTGTCATTGTCATTTTGGGGTTATGCACTAGAAACTGTTGCATTCACTTTAAATCGGGCACCATCTAAATCCGTTGAAAAGACACTTTATGAATTGTGGTTTGGAAACAAACCTAAGCTGTCATTTCTTAAAGTTTGGGGATGCGATGTTTATGTGAAGAAACTTCAACCGGATAAACTCGAACCCAAAGCAGAAAAATGCGTCTTCATAGGATACCCTAAAGAAACTATTGGGTATTCCTTCTATCACAGATCCGAGCAAGGTTTTTGTTGCCAAGAATGGATCCTTTCTAGAGAAAGAGTTTCTCGCGAAAGGTGTGAGTAGTCGGAAGGTAGAACTCGAAGAGGTTGTGGAACCTTCTCTTCAAAGTATGGCGAGTAGCGCAGCGCCGAAAGTTGTTCTGGAGTTGGCTCCACCTGTTGAAGAGGGAACTAATGATAATGATCATGAAACTCCGAAAGAGAGTACTACCGAACCTCGCAGGTCAAACAGGACGCGTGCAGCTCCCGAGCTATACGGAAATCCTGTCATGAATTTCATGGTTGATGAAAATGATGACCCTGCGACGTATGAAGAAGCGATGATGAGCCCGGATTCCAACAAATGGTTAGAAGCCATGAAATCCGAGATGGAATCCATGTATGAAAATCAAGTTTGGAACTTGGTGGAATTACCTCACGACCGAAAGGCCGTGGAGAACAAATGGATTTTCAAAAGGAAAACTGATGGTGATGGTAATGTGACCGTCTATAAAGCTCGACTTGTCGCAAAGGGGTTTCGAAAAATTCAAGGAGTTGACTACGATGAGACTTTCTCTCCCGTAGCGATGCTAAAGTCAGTTAGGATTATGTTAGCAATTGCTGCATATTTCGATTATGAGATATGGCAGATGGATGTCAAAACCGCGTTTCTCAATGGTAATATTGAAGAAGAGTTGTATATGAAACAACCAAAGGGTTTTGTCGATCCTAAGGATGCTAACAAGGTGTGCAAGCTTCAGCGATCCATCTATGGATTGAAGCAAGCATCACGAAGTTGGAATCTCCGCTTTGATGAGGTGATCAAAGAGTTTGGATTTGTCCAAACTTATGGAGAAGCTTGTATTTACAAGAAAGTGAGTGGGAGCAATGTGGCATTTCTGATATTATATGTGGATGACATATTATTGATCGGAAATGATATAGATCTTTTAAACAGTGTTAAAAGTTATCTAAACAGCAAATTTTCAATGACGGACCTAGGTGAAGCGTCATACATATTAGGCATAAAGATCTATAGAGATAGATCTAGGCGCCTAATAGGGATATCGCAAAGTACATACCTTGATAAGATTTTAAAGAAGTTTAAAATGGACGGAAGTAAGAAGGGGTTCTTACCTATGTTGCAAGGCAAGACATTGAGTAAGACTCAAAGTCCGGCTTCGGCGGAAGAAAGAGAGATAATGGACAAAGTCCCCTATGCTTCAGCCATAGGCTCTATAATGTACGCCATGCTATGTACAAGACCGGATGTGGCACATGCTATTAGTTTGACTAGTAGGTACCAATCGGATCCAGGTTCGGAACACTAGATAGCGGTCAAGAATATACTTAAGTACTTACGAAGAACTAAGGATATGTTTCTTGTATACGGAGGTGAAGAAGATCTCGTCGCTAAGTGTTATGTCGACGCTAGCTTTGACACCGATCCGGATGACTCTAAGTCTCAATCCGGATACGTATTTCTCATGAATGGCGGAGCGGTTAGTTGGAGGAGCTCCAAACAACCTGTGGTAGCGGGATCAACAACGGAGGCCGGATATGTTACTGCTTCGGAAGCGGCTCAGGGAGCAGTTTGGATGAAGGAGTTCATATCCGAACTAGGAGTGGTGGCAAACGCGTTGGACCCAATGGTGATCTATTGTGACAACAATGGTGCCATTGCCAATGCCAAAGAGCCAAGGTCTCACAAGCATTCCAAGCATATTAAGCGCCGGTTTCACTCCATCCGCGAGCATGTCAAGGATGGAGATATAAAGATTTGTAAAGTACATACGGATCTCAATGTAGCAGATCCGTTGACTAAAACTCTCCCTAGAGCAAAACATGATCAACACCAGAACTCAATGGGTGTTAGATTTATCACTATGTAACTAGATTATTGTCTCTAGTGCAAGTGGGAGAATGAAGGGAATATGCCCTGAGAGGCAATAATAAAGTGTTTATTATGTGTATTCCAAGTATATGATAGATGTTTATTTTGCATGCTATAATTGTATTAATACGGAAACGTTAATACATGTGTGTTTAATAAACAAACAGAAAGTTCCTAGTTATGCCTCTCTCATAAACTAGCTCGTTGATTAACAAGATGATCAAGGTTTCCTGATCATGGACATTGGATGTTGTTAATAACGGGATCACGACATTAGTGTAATGGTGTGATGAACATTCATCCGAAGTATAGCATTACGATCAAAGTCATTGAGTTTATATTGCTATAATATCATACGAAGTGATCCTAATCCTTATACCATGAGATCATGTCAATCACTAACACCGGAAGAGTTTCTTGATAACATCAAACGTCACACCGTAACAGGGTGATTATAAAGATGGATTCAGAACTAATAAAGTGTTATGTTGAGGCTCATGGATCGAGAGTGGAATTTGTTCATCCCGATGACGGATAGATATACTCTGGGCCCTCTTGGTGATATCACATTGATTAGCTTGCAAGCAAGTGATTTGATCACTAGAATGTTATATCACAGGAACGAGAAAAGAGTGCATGTCGGTAACGAGATCAAACTAGGTATGGAGATACCGATGATCGAATCTCGGACATGTAATATATCGTGAAACAAATGGATTAAGATACAAGCATAAAAGGTTCCGACGATCACAAGAAAATCATCGTTGAATGTGTGGGAGTCAGTATGGGTCTCCAGATCCCGCTTCTGATTATTGATCCGAGAGGGGTCTCGATCATGTTCGCATTATTCACGAACCGTAGGGTGACACACTTAAGAGACACCGACATCCAATTGGAGCAAATGTTTCATGCCGAAAGAATGAACAAGCGCAGGAATTTATTTCACTAGATACCGAAACAGGTTTTCGGGTGAAATTGCATAAAGTGGTTATGCATGTGAAATAGAATTCTAGCAAGGTGTTATTTGTGAATGTTTGTCATTAAAGTAATTGACAAAATTCTGAATAAAATAAAAGAGTTTTATTTAATGAGAGTTTGCATTAAATTTGGTGGAAATTTAATGGGAATTTGAGTGGACTTTTGAGTGGAGGGATTTTAAAGGGCATTTTGTGAGTGGAGTGTCCACCCACATGAATGAAGGAGGGGAGGGGGCAGCCCCCATGGCCGGCGGCACCCCCTTGGGTGCCCCCCTCCTCCTATAAAAGGAGCCCCCCTCCTCACTTGTCTCTCACACCTCCTCGTGAAGGATCTCTCTCCCCCTCTAGAATTTATCCCCCATGGTCTCGGACTAGCGAGATACATGTTCCCGGTGTCTATTCGGCAAGAAAGAGTTGTGCTTCCGCTGCATCGCTGGAGCGAGGAGGCGGAGGTTGCTCGGTGCCTCGAACGTGTGTGCGAGCACGGATGCGCTGCTGATTTGCGGCGCTAGGACTTCCTCTCGATCTTGAGATCGGCAAGAGATCGTCTACATCAACCACGAGTTGAACTCGTTAAGCTTTGTCGGTCTTCAAGGGTATGTTCTCTACGGATATACATCCGCCCGTTGTTTGTATCTAGTATATAGATCTTGGTATATAGTTCACATCGTAGGAAATTTTTTGTTTTCTATGATGCGAACCCTTCAGCATATTGTTGTTATTACTTGTTATTGTGATATTTGTATCTAGTCACTCTTATGAACTTTGAAGGTGTCCTATGCATCCCCGGTCCTGGTATTACGAGGGACCGAGGCGAAATTAGAACTTGGGCCCCAATGAGCATAACAAATAGTCATTTATGTAGACGTGTAATATAACCAATAAAAAATTAAGACATATATGAAAGTGATCATTTTGTCAAATAATTTATATATGTCGCCTTAATTTTCATCCAACAACCCAAGATTCCAAATCACTGACATATGAATATAAATATTGCCGACTATGACATCAACTCTTCCTAGAATCTCTATCACCTCTCGGTGACTTGGCTGGGCGACGCGCCAGAATCCCAGGGGGATCGATTTTGCTGGGCGACAGCGCGAGGATTTGGGTGGCGCAAGGATCTAGTGGCCGCGAGTTAATCTCGAGTTGCATGACAATCCCGAGTTATGCGATTCAAATTGCCGATCGCTGATCTAGACAGCATGTCAAGTGATTTTGTAAATTGCCATAGTTTTAGATGCTGTCAAGAAATGCAGAGCGTCTTAAATTCTGATACCGAGGGATTCTTTTTAGAGAAATACAAAAGGAATATGTAAGTACAGTCTCACGTCCTAGCCCTCTTTCTTCTCTAACGGAAGGACCTAGCCCGCTTAATCCTATTCGTTGCTAATTGAACAAAAAAGGAAAGGCCCAATCGAACATACGGAATGAGGCCCAAGTTCTGGTCCAACTGAAAAAACACGATAACACTTCGTCCTCCCTCAACTGTCCGAGAGAAACTCCCTGACGTGCTCCAATGGTGCCGCCACACTAGACATTGTCGTCGGCCGCTGGATATGCTTAACGAGGTTGGATTTGGGGCCCCTCAATTTCGAGGGCCCGAGGCGGCCGCCCCGCTCGCGCCGCCCCAGGGCCGGGCCTAGTCCTATGCATCTATTTGCTACTCCATGAGGGACAAGCTGAATGCCATTATGCTATGTTTTCTATATGTGAAACAAATAAACGTCTTTCAATGCATTGTTATTCATGATCTTTGTTTGTAACCTTTCATGTTGCATGCATAGTTACTTTGTCTTATTGTTAGAACTCCATCTTTCATGCTCATGTTTAGAGTTCTTTGATCCCAGCTATCAATGCTTTGCATGGTTTGATCTTGATTTTGGTGGTGCATGTCACCTAAAAAATTATTCTTTTTATCACTTACCTACTCGAGGACGAGCAGGAGTTAAGCTTGGGGATGCTTGATACGTCAGAAACGTATCTATAATTTTTTATGCTCCATGCTTGTTTTTTATCATTTATTTTTTGCTTTGTCTACACTTTGAGGTATTTTTATATGTTTTTTGGTACTAACCTATTAACAAGATGCCACAGTGCCAGTTGTCTGTTTTCTTCTGTTTTTGGTTCCAGAAAAGGCAAAAAATCAATATTCTCGGAATTGGACGGGACAAACGCCAAGGTCATTATTTTTGCTGGAGCAACACAGAACCACGAAGCAGAGTTGGAGGAGGACACCAGGGTGGCCGCACTCCCTAGGCACGGGCAAGCCCTGGTGGTGCCCACAGGGGGCATGGGCCCCCTGAACCTCCACCGACCTTGCCTCCTTCGCCTATAAGAAGCCTCCGAGCTAAAAACCCTAAAGAGCCGACCAGAAATCCACGAAAACCTCCGTAGCGCCACCGCCACCGAAGGGGAGATTCGGGGGACATAAAGTCTCTGTTCCGGCACCCTGCCGGGACGGGTAAGTGCCCTCAGAGCCATCTCCATCGATCTCCACCACCATTGTCAACACCCGGATTTTTAATCCCAGATGTCTATTATGCCATACATCACAATCCCAGGAATACCATTTTTGCGAGACATAACGGATTGGTACCATAGTTCATCATCCATTACAAACCATAATAAAGGTCTTACAAATAAAGGATCTCAGGATCCAGTCTTAATACAATCAATGCAGCGGAATAATATAATAATGGTAGCATGGACGAAGCTCCATCTTCATGGTCACAAGCAATGCTGATGATGGGAGATGATCCTAGTTGTTGTAAACTTACTATTGTCCATCCTCCTGGTAGTCCTCCTCATAGTCTGGCCACGGGAATAGCCAGGGACAAAGCCATGAGTACTCTTTAAGTACTCGCAAACTATCACTAACAAGTAAAGTGGTATCAAGTAGGAATCCTAATCTCTAAGTTATTTTGCAAAAAGCCAGGTTTACCTTAACTGAGTTCAGAAGCAAAAAAAACTAGTTTAACGTTTTATAACACCTAAGTGGGAACTTAGTTTTCAATTTCACAACCCTGTTGTGGTCAAGTCAAAGTCATGATTCATTTCACAAGTCATTTTGAAAATATCTGATGACAGAACAATATGGCCACTCCAACTGTCCATAACCACGGACGCGGCTATTCGAATAGTTTGAAACTCTGCAGAGGTGGTACACTTTCACCACAACATTCGATACATCTGTCAGGAACAATCCTGAAGCACCATACTCAGTATGCGGATAATCAATCCTAACCTTTCAATTACACACGCTAGTATAGGCACCTCTCCTATGAGTTTGGCCTCCCAACCATGACCATCTGTCATCTTAGGAACTGCATAGTTGGTCAATCATCACGAGGTAGCCTCAGCTCAAACCTCGTCCGCAAGGGAACCCATACTAAGATATATAAACTTCCAGTCAAGCCCTACCCAAATTCGGGTATTGTGATTGTACCTGTAAAATTGGAATGGTATCGCATCCGAACACAACCATCAGTTTTATAAAAGGGCTAAGGCTCATGCCTCAACATTTTCATCATCAAAAATCATCTGGTGCTCATAGCACATGTTAAAACATCTCATTAGAATGACTCATCATTCTAAAGTTTTCATAATCCTTTTCACCACGTATTCCCATCTAAAGCGATCAAGTTTTAATCTTAGCACTAGCCACTAAAGTTGGGGGTAAACACTAATGAGTGGTGATAATCAAGTGTGAATTATCTAAGTTTAATCTCATGCCTCGGGATGACATCAAGTTCTACCTAACTTAGGCCAATTTTTATGCTCTTTATGCTACCTCTAATATCTTTCCAAAATTTACAAGTCACTAAGTAAACACAAATAAAGAGCTTTGATAAAGAAATAAGATAATAAAGCTTGCTAGTAAAACTGGGATTTGGTATGATCAAGTGGCATAATCACATATGCTTAAGGCAGCTAGTTTGCATAGTTATCATGCAAGTGTTAACTTGCAAAGTTATAGCTTGCTTAGATAGCTTGCCTTGTGCAGTGCAGTGGTTGAAGTTCTCCTCTACTTCTTCCTCGTAGTAGTCTCCTTCCTCTTCATATCCTTGGTCAGTACTAGCGTCTAGAAATAAATATGAAGTACACAATCACCAAAAAATACTTAACTACTTCTATTTAGCACACAAAGGTTCACACTAGATGATCTAGCATCATCACAATCATCACATGAATTAAGGCAATAGTCCTATTTATTTTATTTTAGAAAAGTAATTTCTACTCATTGAAAAAATACTTAAGATTTATTATTCTCCAATTAAAATATGGGATCATGTTGACACATGTCATCACCACATATTCTAATACTTGGTAATGTGATTTAAAGTGGTGTCACAATTTAATATGGTTTAACATTATTATTTTAATTAACTAAAGTGAATATAAATGCCTATGGAGCATTCTTTTATTACTTGTCCACTATTACTGCAAGTAAACCTAGATATTTTTATATATGCAGAAAGGTCTTATCAAATTTCATTTTTGATATTTGGAATCAACTCAAAAGCATTTATGGTTGAATTTTGAAAATTGTTTGAATCCAGAAAAGTCTCTGCCTTGTTATTTTTACTATAGGTGATCTATAAATCCAAATGGTTTGAATCCAACGGGCTTGGATTAAGAATTTTCATACCTTTCTGAAAAAATTGGTTTCATGCAATTTGGTTCAGTGAAACTCTCTGAATTGATTTTTGAATCTACTGCGAGAACTAGGTTTGAAACTAAATGGATAAATCTAAATTCAAACTACTGGGTCGCGAGAGAGAGCTAGCTGGTCCGGCCCACTGCACACAGCGCACATGCGGGCTGGTTAAAGTGGTGTCCCCACGCGTTAGTGAGACGGGGGTTGGCGAAGGGGTACGAAGCGATTACGACCGTAGGATTAGACTAAGGATCAATGGCTGACAGCCATCGTCCTCGTCGAACAGAACAAGACGGGCTCAAATCCTAGCATGGAAAGTGGGGGTCTAGGGCGGCTCACTAGGGCTCAGGCGATGGTCGGCGATGGGGGCGAATGACGAAGTTGACGATAGCGTTTTTCCTGGTACTTGCGGCTCCTCCTGGGATGGCTCCAATCATTGGCGCCCTTCTCCTCCAGCAGCGGCAGGCTCCGGCGAGCGAGAGCTCGCCTTGCTCCGAGGAAGGGTGTGGGAGGTTTCTGAGAGAGAGGGGAGTGAGATGGTGTGAAGAAAACGAGCGGGGGAGGTCTCCTTTATTGTAAGATCCCCCCATTTGTAAAGGAAAAGGATCCCTGTGATTGCAATGCTAGTCCCTGGATCATTGCTAGCATCCACAGTTTAAGATGAAGTACACAGATACAAAGGTCATTTATTACATCCATTCCAGAGATAAAACATAGTCTTTTACAACTCAAGGCCACAGGCCTAATACAAGAGTTTTGGAATAAGTAAATAACATAAGTCTTCATCTTCATGTGCCACAGGCAAGCATGTTGAGTGTAGACTCATGACTCCTAATCATCATCGGAGTAACCTGCAACATCACAAGTTACAGCCATAGTGGGTCAATACTTTGGAATAGTATTGGAAAGTGATACCTTAGTAAATTTTAAGTGGACTATATTACTACATGCATTTTGGCTAAGTGTAGCTTGGCTTGCTTTGCTCAAAATAAGTTTTTCCTATTAGTTGAAATCACTAAGTTTTTCTTTGTCAAAAACTTTCCCAAGAAACCATCAATAGACATTGAGGTCCTTCACCCTTGTTCACCCACAAGTTTTACTTAGAAGTTGGAGTGATGGGATTCTTGATAGCTTCCATGTCTTGATGCTCAAGTTGTCCATTGCCATGGACTTGGCTAAGTACTTAGATTTTCCATCTGCAGAGGTTGTGCACTTTCCCCACCATACTTGGTTTCCCAAGACAAGACCTTTCAGAAGCCTTTCCTTAGACTAAATGGACGCGCTCCAACCTATCAATCCCACTACCACCAACTGTCCAAATGGCTAAGTTCTAGCAACTTATGTGATCCAGGCAGAGCCCATATTGCCAAGTGGCTGCACTATAAGCTTCTCAACACTTGGCCTCTAAAATCCCTTTGTGCCTGGGTGGCATACCACAAGTGAGATACACAAGGTAAACTATGTCCATGGGCCTTGTGTAACCACTCAACAAAAAACCACCATTCAAGTCCCATTCCACCCAGGAAGTTCATTGACTTAGTTGTTTTATTAGGAAAACATAAGTCCAAAGACTTAGAAATATTTTCATCATAGCATGTATATACTTTACCAACCCTTGTTTGCTACTAGCTAGGCTAAGCATGGCATAGTAACTTAACTTAGGAAATTTCCTAGCAATTCTACCATTTTACAACTACTTAGGATTTCCCAACATAGCACTTACCAAAATAGTAACATGCAAGATTTATAAAAATATTTCTAATGCTTGTACAAAATATGGGGATGGAAATATTCATGAAGTACCACTTGCCTTGGTAATGGGGAGAGTAGCACTCTTCACAATCACAATCACTAGCACCAAAATCTACACAAAGATCATAACCACAATCACATACAATTCATATACAAACAAAATATGTATGTATGCATGCAAGAATGCTAAGTGATGATTTTTGAAATTCCACCAAGCAAGGGCATGATACTGAAACATAACTAAGTCAAAAACTTGCTAAACCAAACTTATTTAGTACTAAAACAATTACTAAACAAATTCTATACTCAAACTAGTCCTAAACAAGCTTCTGCATAAAAAGTCATTTTAATAGAAACTTTTTACTAAACACATTGCATAAACAGAAAGAGCTTGTCTCCCTGATTCCAACGACATAAAATTTGCAAAAATCTAACGTGAAAATCAAAAGTTATAGCCATTTCAAAATTGGTTCTAAATCTGTTTTCAATTTCTGTTTTAATTCAAACCCTAGCCACGCGTCCTAATCCTATTGGCTGATACCATTTCGTTCAGGATCACCCTCCCGCGCCGTTGGATTTATTTAAAACTCATGGCTCAGATCTACCCATAACGCTTCGCTAAATGATCTAATTCTATGCGTTAGATCCAGATCTGACGGCTCTGGATCAAGCGACCAAAACGGGCGGCGCTGGCGGCGGCGAGTTCTGTCCACGGCTTGACAAGGGGCGCACGAGCACGGTCTCTAGGGCTCGTCGGAGTTGCGGCGGCGTCTGTTGCTTGCAGTCGAGGTTGTTGCCGAGGTTTGGCATCGCCCTAGCGCAAACCAGAGGGGTCAGGAGATGCGCAAGTGACTGGCGAATCAACTGGTATCAAAGGGAAGGCGAGGGGCGCACGGGACTTACCGCTATTGCTCGCCGGAGTCGAGCGACGGCGCAGGTGGTTGCGGTCGTGAATGGGATCGACGACCTGGGTCACGAGCAGGCAAAAGAAAGGTATCAGGAAGTGCGCAAGATCATGCTGGGCATCATCGTTTGAACTAGAGAGAGGGGGACGATCGAGGCTCACCGGAATTAGTCGCCGGAGTCATCGGTACTGCGGGGTTTCGAGGGAAAATGCGCGCAGCCTAGTGGCGGAGTGAGCGAGGAGAGTGGGGGAAATGACCGCGGTGCAGAGGGGATTATGTAGGCGAGAGAGGAGCGGCGATTAAGCATGGAATCAATGGAAATTAAGCGAGAATCAATCGCGACAGTGAAGGGCGGAGGAAACGGCCGGCGACGGGGTCGGGCGTGATTTGGGGAAGACGAGGGTGAGCTGGCGAGGTCCACCAGTCAGTGAGTGAGACGGAGAGGGGGTGGGGTCCGAGTGTCAGCGTCGGTGTGGGTGCATCTGTGCGTGCGAGCGAGCGAGAAAGTGGTCGGGTGGGCTAGTTGGGCCGTGTCTGCTGCTGGGCTAGATTAGGGCGCCTGGACTTTTTCTTTTCTTTTACCCTTTTCTTTTTCTGTTTTGATTTTCAGAAATGATTTCCAAATGAATTCAAACTCCTTTTGAATTCAAATCTTTCTGGGGTTTTTGCAGTGTGCAACAGTCTCAAATACAGGCCTAAAACCATGTGGTTACTTTGGAAAGGCTTGGTCCTTTGTGGAGAAATAAAGTAGCAGGAACTTTGCACTTGTTTGCAAATGTTTGAAAATTGGTTTTTGAAACCATTTTTATTTTGTAAAGCTTATTTCAAATTCCACACTCAATCCATTAAACAAGGAAGACAAACAATCTAGGTTTAAAACATTCAAACTCTCAAATGGGGATGGCCATTTGATTTAAGTTTGCTCACATAAAATGATAACACTATGTGCTTTATTTTCCTGAAACGAGTTTTGAAATTGATCTCAATTCTATATCCATGCATGAATGATATGCAAACTTTGAAATCATGATTTTAGGGATGTTACAAATCTAACCCCCTTCAGGTGAATCTCGCCCTCGAGATTCGGATTGGCTAGCAAATAGGTGAGGGTGGTCTTTCCGAAGATCATCTTCTCTTTCCCATGTTGCTTCCTCTTCGGAATGATGATTCCACTGTACTTTGCAAAACTTGATAGTCTTTGTCCTTGTGACCCTTTCAGCAGTCTTAAGAATCTTGATAGGTTTCTCTTCATAAGTGAGATCACTTTCTAGTTGGACCTCCTCCAAAGGTATAGTATCCTTCAAAGAAGTTTCTTCCATTTCTGGGTGACATTTCTTAAGCTGACTCACATGAAACACATTATGGACAGCTGACAGAGATTCTGGTAGTTCTATTTCATAGGCAACTTCTCCTTTGCGACACAAAATCTTGAATGGCCCAACATATCTTGGTGCCAACTTTCCTTTGACTCCGAATCTCTTCACTCCACGAAGTGGTGATACTCTAAGATAGGCTCTATCGCCTACTTCGTAGGTGACTTCTCTACGCTTAGGATCTGCGTAGCTTTTCTGTTGGGACTGTGCTATCTTCAACCTATCCTTAACCAATTTGACCTTCTCTTCGGCTTCTTTGATAAGTTCTGGCCCGAATAAACTTCTTTCTCCCACACCATTCCATAGCAATGGGGTGGTACATTTTTTTTCGTAGAGAAACTCAAACGGTGCCATCTCAATGCTGGCTTGATAACTGTTGTTATAAGAAAATTCTGCGTAAGGCAGACTTTCATCCCAACTGGCTCCATAGTCTAGGGCACATGCCCTCAACATGTCTTCCAGAATTTGATTAGTCCTTTCTGTTTGTCCATCGGTTTGAGGATGAAAGGCAGTACTGAATTCCAACCTCGTTCCCAATGACTCATGTAGCTATCTCCAAAAATGGGAAGTGAATTGAGTTCCCCTATCAGACACAATACTCTTGGGCACACCATGAAGACATACAATTCTACTCATGTAGATCTTGGCTAACTTGGCACTCGTATAAGTTGTCTTCACGGGTATAAAATGAGCCACTTTAGTTAGGCGATCCACTACTACCCATATGGAATCATATCCTGATCTGGTCCTTGGTAATCCGGTAATGAAATACATACCAATCTTATCCCACTTCCAATCAGGAATAGGTTGTGGTTGAAGCAAACCTGCTGGTTTCTGATGCTCCGCCTTTACTCTACTACACACATCACACAAAGCAATATGTTCGGCGATTTCCTTCTTGAGATTGTTCCACCAAAATCTTTCTTTCATGTCCATGTACATTTTGGTGTTACCCGGGTGAATAGAATACGGAGAGTTGTGTGCTTCCTGCAAAATCAGTTTCCGTAACTCCGGATCTTGTGGAACACAGATACGTTTCCCATGCCATAAAGTACCCTGTTCGTCTTCATGGAAATTTTTAGCTTTCCCTTGGCCAATCTTTTCCTTAATCTCTTCAATTTCCTTATCGGTCTCCTGAGCTTCTCGGATCTTGTCCAACAAAGTGGGTTGAACATCTAAATACATGAGATGTCCTTCAGGCACAATCTCCAATCTGAGTTCTCTGAATTGGGTACACAAATCATCTGGCAATTCTCCTTTGGTAAGGCCATTTACAAATACCTTACGACTTAGAGCATCTGCTACAACATTTGCTTTTCCGGGGTGGTATTGCAAACTTAAATCATAATCCTTGATAAGCTCTAACCATCTTATTTGTCTCATATTGATTTCCTTCTGGGTGAAAATATATTTCAAACTTTTATGATCCGTGAACACTTCACAACGCTTCCCCAAAAGGTAATGTCTCCATGTTTTGAGTGCATGGACGACAGAGGCTAACTCCAAATCACGAGTAGGGTAGTTTACCTCATGAGTTTTGAGTTGTCTCGAGGCATAAGCTACAACTTTACCGTCTTGCATAAGTACGACACCCAAACCTTGATGAGATGCATCACAATATACTTGGAAATCCTTTTCCAAATCTGGCAGACACAGAACTGGTGCTGTCACAAGTCTCTTCTTCAATTCTTGAAAGCTGACTTCACAACCTTCAGACCAAGCAAACTTCTTGTCTTTCTTTAACAATTCAGTCATGGGCTTAGCTACTTTAGAGAAATTCTCGATGAACCTTCTGTAGTAACCTGCTAAACCAAGGAAACTGCGAACCTCCTTCACGTTCTTAGGATATTCCCATTCAGTCACAGCTGAAACTTTAGCAGGATCAACTGCTACACCATCCTTTGTCATAACATGACCAAGAAAACCAACTTCCTCTAAGCAGAACTCACACTTGCTGAATTTGGCATATAGTTTATGCTCTCGCAACTTCTCAAGTATCAAACGCAAGTGTCCTTCATGCTCTTCTTTGCTCTTGGAGTAGACTAAGATGTCATCGATGAAAACGACAACAAACTTGTCGAGGAATTCCATGAACACCTTGTTCATCATATTCATGAAGTATGCTGGAGCATTGGTTAAGCCAAAAGGCATTACGGTATACTCATACAAACCATACCTTGTGGTGAATGCTGTTTTAGGTATGTCTTGTTCTCTTATCTTAAGTTGAAAATAGCCTGACCGGAGATCAATTTTTGAGAACACACAGGCTCCTTCCAGCTGATCAAACAAGTCATTGATTCTTGGCAAAGGATATTTGTTCTTGATAGTTACCTCGTTGAGAGAACGGTAATCTATGCATAACCTTTGGCTCCTATCCTTCTTCTCCACAAACAAAACTGGGGCTCCCCAAGATGAAGAACTTGGTTGTATAAATCCTTTCTGTAATTGTTCTCCTAGTTGCTTCTTGAGTTCTTTCAGTTCATCAACTGACATTTTATATGGTCTCTTTGCTATTGGTCTAGAACCTGGTACCAAATCTATCAGAAACTCCACATCTCTATCTGGTGGCATTCCTGGTAATTCTTCCGGGAATACATCCGGATACTCACACACAATTGGTACACTGTCCATGCTAACCCCCTTAAGAGAATTAAGCTTACTTCCTTTGGATTCAAAGTTTGACTTGAATTTAATCCTTTTTCTTTCCGGGGTTGTGAGTGCGACAGTATGATTAGCACAATCTAGTACTCCTTCATACTTAGCCATCCAATCTATTCCTAATATTACGTCTAGTCATTGGGAATCTAGGATTATCAGACTCACTGGAAACTTATGTTTTCCAAATTCTATTACTAGATCCCGGCATCCAAGACTTACTATCATTTCTCCACCCGGAGAGCTAACTTTTATTGGACAACCAATATTTTCAGATGGAAACCCATTTCTATCAACAAATGCTTTTGATATGAATGAATGCGATGCTCCAGTATAAAAAAGAACAAATGCTGGAATAGAATTGAGTCTGAACTTACCAGCAACAGCGTCAGGCTCCTCATAGACCTCCTCCACACTGATGTGGTTCACTTGTCCTTTCTGGAAAGGATTGGGCTTGACAGGTCCTTCAACTTTCTTTTCGGGGCACTCATTTGCATAGTGTCCCATCTTCTTGCATTTGAAGCACTCAACCTGACTGATGTCTCTCTTAGCAGGCTGAATTCCACTCCCACTACCATTACCACTGTGGTGGCTCTTATGTCCACTCTTGTGGTTCTTGTACTTGTCATTGTCATGATTGCGATGATGCTTGTTGTCATGACGGTTGTGGTTGTGGTGCTTGTTGAATTTCCCATGCTTGTGGGATCCTGAACTTCCACTGTCATCATAGTGAGATCGTTTGTGAGACGATCCCGAGCTGTGCTTGTCGGAGTGCTTTCTCTTTCTACTCTCGACTTGCTTCGTTTTGTTCTCTAGTATAGCAGCCTTGTCATAGAGCGACTGATAAGTGGGAACATATGCCACAGCCAGCTGCAGATTCAGCTCATCATTCAAGCCTTCCAGAAATTTTTCCTTCCTCTTGGCATCTGTGTCAACCTCATCCGGTGCATAACGCGCTAGATTGTTGAACTCTTCAATGTACTCAGCCACGCTGCGGTGGCGTTGCTTCAGATTGTGGAATTCTTTCTTTTTCAGGCTCATTATTCCTGATGAGATATGAGCAGTGCGAAAGCCATCCTCAGAGATAGCCCAAGTCACCTCATCTATGGGTGTGGTGATTTGGAAGTTGTCCCACCAAGTGGCGGCTGGCCCTTCCAGCAGATGTGCTGCAAATCTGACCTTTTCAGCATCCGTGCAGCCCACGGTTACTAAGTCCTTGTTTACAGAACGTAGCCAATCATTGGCCACCATGGGATCAGTTGTCCCCGAGAACTTAGCTGGCCTCAATCGCAGAAATCTGGTGAGCATATCAAAGCCCGAAGGGTTGTTGTTGTTATTGTTGTTATTGTTGTTGTTATTGGGGTTGTTGTTGTTGTTGTTGTTGTTGTTGTTGTTTTGGTTCTGAATGAATGTTGTCATCATCTGCATGAGCTGTGTTTGAGCATTCATCATTTGCTGCATTTCTGGAGTGATGTTGTTGTTGTTGTTGGGGTTGGGGTTTGCGCGACGGGGAGGCATCTGTGGTTTTTTCAAATAGAGATAAGAATGAGATACCCATAGATGTTTTCATGCACATTACATCACATAATCAAACACAAGCATGCAACAGAAGATAAAAGTTCAACAACCAGATAACAAGTTCTCAAAGTAAAACACACAAGTGGCAAGCCATCCACATGTCGGATGGTCCAATAACAGGTTCACAAATAACAATTACGGTAATAAAAGATAAACGAGTAGTCAAGTCTACTCATCAGCATCAATCTCCTCCTCGACAAAGGTAAGACCTGCGTTCTCCATCGCGGTCTTGTTCTCCTCAATAGTAGTGGTCAAGGACTCAATCTTGTCCTTGAGAGCCCTCTTCTGGGAACGAAGCCTCTCAATCACCATCTACTGCTGCTCTAGCTCGAAGTCCTTGGACTTCAGTTCTTCAGTCATGTCCCGGATCTTCTTGTTTCTATCATGGACACGTTTCTCCTGACTCTTGAACTTCCGGTCCTGGGTCTCGAACTTCGCCTCCATTTCCTTGACTATCTCGTCCTGCTGCGCGAAGAGCTTGTCCTTCTCGCGAAGCTGCACCTGGAGCTCATCATTACTGAGCATGACATTGGTCCTGTCCGTGTCCACGTGCCTAATGAGAGACTCTAAGTCCTGGAGATACAGACATATCGGCTCTGCTGCGTCCCTCGAGTCGTCCTCGAAGTCGATGGACTCTCCATCCTCATCACGTCTTCCGAAGACGTGGAAGTGGGTGCCTCTAACCTGTCGGGAGTGCTGGCCTAGCAGACGTCCTATCAGGTCCTGCATAACTACCTCCATGCCTCTCTCCCTGTCATCGTGCATAAGCTTGAAGACGATGGCCTCCGTAGTAGGCTCTGTCTGGCGTCCGGGCTGGTTCACCTTGAAGCCCCAGAGGTCCTTCCTCTCGAACTTGGTGAGTGGATGCACCATGATGGTGGGAAGAGGGAGATTGAGCAAAGTGGTAAGCTCAACGATACGAGGACCAAAGCGGGTAACCTGGAACTCCTCAACAGTGCTGATGGTAATAGGAATCTATTTATAAGATAGAAAAGTTAGAACAACACTATTTAAGATAAAACAAATACAAACATCACATACAAATCCTTGGAACACAAAATCACACAAGTCATGCATACATGAATCCATTACATCAACCAAGTTCCAAACTTATTTAAGGTATCATTTTGGAAAATAAGGTGATAGGTGGTGGTCCAACTAACGAAGTACGTTTACAATCCTATCTCACTGGATCTGTTGGCTAACACAATGTTCCTAGAGGCAATCAGCCTATCTTGCTCACATGATTCCATCACTAAGTCTATAATATCTCCTCTTAAGGTTTGGTTGGTGGCTTCCAATTCTTGGGTATGTTCCTTCTCTTTCTCTAAGTCTTTTTGGAGGTTGAGCATTCTGCACTTGACTCTAGCACTAAGTTCTTTGATAGTCCTCCAAGCTGCTTCTCTTGCTGACTCAAAGAATGTGGTATGCACCACAGTGTTGGTGAACATGTAGAATCCTCTTTCTTTGTGGTTGTCTTCCTTGCTTTTGTACAAGTGAAGTTGCACCCACCAGTACTCAACTCCTTCATCCATCACTGGAAAGCCTTTGTACACAGCCGCACCATGTATTTCCATTGCCACCATGAGGTCCTTGAGAATTTTGGGAAACTCGGTTTCACACTCCAAGGTCATGGTCATGAGTGGTCCTTTCTTTACGGCTTCGTTGATGGAGTTCATCTACAAATAGAGATGAGAATGAGAATATTAGAAAAGTTTACGAGAAGAATAGACAAGTGTAGAAGTAGATGAAAATTTTTCCTTAGTGGTTTCCAATCCTAGGGTCATAATCCTACAGGAAACACGGTGCTCTGATACCATCTGTAAGATCCCCCCCTTTGTAAAGGAAAAGGATCCCTGTGATTGCAATGCTAGTCCCTGGATCATTGCTAGCATCCACAGTTTAAGATGAAGTACACAGATACAAAGGTCATTTATTACATCCATTCCAGAGATAAAACATAGTCTTTTACAACTCAAGGCCACAGGCCTAATACAAGAGTTTTGGAATAAGTAAATAACATAAGTCTTCATCTTCATGTGCCACAGGCAAGCATGTTGAGTGTAGACTCATGACTCCTAATCATCATCGGAGTAACCTGCAACATCACAAGTTACAGCCACAGTGGGTCAATACTTTGGAATAGTATTGGCAAGTGATACCTTAGTAAATTTTAAGTGGACTATATTACTACATGCATTTTGGCTAAGTGTAGCTTGGCTTGCTTTGCTCAAAATAAGTTTTTCCTATTAGTTGAAATCACTAAGTTTTTCTTTGTCAAAAACTTTCCCAAGAAACCATCAATAGACATTGAGGTCCTTCACCCTTGTTCACCCACAAGTTTTACTTAGAAGTTGGAGTGATGGGATTCTTGATACCTTCCATGTCTTGATGCTCAAGTTGTCCATTGCCATGGACTTGGCTAAGTACTTAGATTTTCCATCTGCAGAGGTTGTGCACTTTCCCCACCAGACTTGGTTTCCCAAGACAGGACCTTTCAGAAGCCTTTCCTTAGACCAAATGGACGCGCTCCAACCTATCAATCCCACTACCACCAACTGTCCAAATGGCTAAGTTCTAGCAACTTATGTGATCCAGGCAGAGCCCATATTGCCAAGTGGCTGCACTATAAGCTTCTCAACACTTGGCCTCTAAAATCCCTTTGTGCCTGGGTGGCATACCACAAGTGAGATACACAAGGTAAACCATGTCCATGGTCCTTGTGTAACCACTCAACAAAAAACCACCATTCAAGTCCCATTCCACCCAGGAGGTTCATTGACTTAGTTGTTTTATTAGGAAAACATAAGTCCAAAGACTTAGAAATATTTTCATCATAACATGTATATACTTTACCAACCCTTGTTTGCTACTAGCTAGGCTAAGCATGGCATAGTAACTTAACTTAGGAAATTTCCTAGCAATTCTACCATTTTACAACTACTTAGGATTTCCCAACATAGCACTTAGCAAAAATAGTAACATGCAAGATTTAGCAAAATATTTCTAATGCTTGTACAAAATATGGGGATGGAAATATTCATGAAGTACCACTTGCCTTGGTAATGGGGAGAGTAGCACTCTTCACAATCACAATCACTAGCACCAAAATCTACACAAAGATCATAACCACAATCACATACAATTCATATACAAACAAAATATGTATGTATGCATGCAAGAATGCTAAGTGATGATTTTTGAAATTCCACCAAGCAAGGGCATGATACTGAAACATAACTAAGTCAAAAACTTGCTAAACCAAACTTATTTAGTACTAAAACAATTACTAAACAAATTCTATACTCAAACTAGTCCTAAACAAGCTTCTGCATAAAAAGTCATTTTAACAGAAACTTTTTACTAAACACATTGCATAACAGAAAGAGCTTGTCTCCCTGATTCCAACGACATAAAATTTGCAAAAATCTAACGTGGAAATCAAAAGTTATAGCCATTTCAAAATTGGTTCTAAATCTGTTTTCAATTTCTGTTTTAATTCAAACCCTAGCCACGCGTCCTAATCCTATTGGCTGATACCGTTTCGTTCAGGATCACCCTCCCGCGCCGTTGGATTTATTTAAAACTCACGGCTCAGATCTACCCATAACGCTTCGCTAAATGATCTAATTCTATGCGTTAGATCCAGATCTGACGGCTCTGGATCAAGGGACCAAAACGGGCGGCGCTGGCGGCGGCGAGTTCTGTCCGCGGCGGCGCGGCGCTACAGGTCGTCCGGAGGGGCAGGAGGATGCTTACCAGGTTCGCAGCGTCGAGGAGAAGCTCAACCTAGCAGTGGCTTGACAAGGGGCGCACGAGCACGGTCTCTGGGGCTCGTCGGAGTTGCGGCGGCGTCTGTTGCTTGCAGTCGAGGTTGTTGCCGAGGTTTGGCGTCGCCCTAGCGCGAACCAGAGGGGTCAGGAGATGCGCAAGTGACTGGCGAATCAACTGGTATCAAAGGGAAGGCGAGGGGCGCACGGGACTTACCGCTATTGCTCGCCGGATTCGAGCGACGGCGCAGGTGGTTGCGGTCGTGAATGGGATCGACGACCTGGGTCACGAGCAGCCAAAAGAAAGGTATCAGGAAGTGCGCAAGATCATGCTGGCATCATCGTTTGAACTAGAGAGAGGGGGACGGTCGAGGCTCACCGGAATTAGTCGCCGGAGTCGTCGGTACTGCGGGGTTTCGAGGGCAAATGCGCGCAGCCTGGTGGCTGAGTGAGCGAGGAGAGTGGGGGAAAATGACCGCGGTGCAGAGGGGATTATGTAGGCGAGAGAGGAACGGCGATTAAGCGTGGAATAAATGGCAATTAAGCGAGAATCAATCGCGGCAGTGAAGGGCGGAGGAAACGGCCGGCGACGGGGTCGGGCGTGATTTGGGGAAGACGAGGGTGAGATGGCGAGGTCCACCAGTCAGTGAGTGAGACGGAGAGGGGGTGGGGTCCGAGTGTCAGCGTTGGTGTGGGTGCGTCTGTGCGTGCGAGAGAGCGAGAAAGTGGCCGGGTGGGCTAGTTGGGCCGTGTCTGCTGCTGGGCTAGATTAGGGCGTCTGGCCTTTTTCTTTTCTTTTACCCTTTTCTTTTTCTGTTTTGATTTTCAGAAATGATTTCCAAATGAATTCAAACTCCTTTTGAATTCAAATCTTTCTGGGGTTTTTGCAGTGTGCAACAGTCTCAAATACATGCCTAAAACCATGTGGTTACTTTGCAAAGGCTTGGTCCTTTGTGGAGAAACAAAATAACAGGAACTTTGCACTTGTTTGCAAATGTTTGAAAATTGGTTTTTGAAACCATTTTTATTTTGTAAAGCTTGGTTCAAATTCCACACTCAATCCATTAAACAAGGAAGACAAACAATCAAGGTTTAAAACATTCAAACTCTCAAATGGGGATGGCCATTTGATTTAAGTTTGCTCACATAAAATGATAGCACTATGTGCTTTGTTTTCCTGAAATGAGTTTTGAAATTGATCTCAATTCTATATGCATGCATGAATGATATGCAAACTTTGAAATCATGATTTTAGGGATGTTACATTTATAGGCGAGCGAGAGAGGCCGAGCGGCATGGGCAGTGCTCGTCGGGGTCGGGGTTACATCGATCTACCGGCATGGCTGAGGCTAGGGGACGGTGTGCGGTCTCCTAGCGGTGCTCAACATCTTGATGGAGCGGCAAGGGGCGATGAGGTTTGGTCGGAACGCGCTGCTGCTCTAAGTGGCACCGATAGCGTTTTTGACAACGCACAAGCGCTCCTGGTCGCGCGGCGGCGAACAGGCATGTCTATTGGTCTTTTGGGACGGTGGTGATCGCAGGCACGGGCGGCGAATGCGAGGCGTGGTTTGTGCGAGCGCGGCGAGCTGGTGCGCTCTGGACATGGCAGAGACAAACTGGGCGCGTGTGTTCTTGGTGGTCCACTTCTTGACAGGGCTCGAGGGCTGGACAGGGGGTGGCGGTGGACGGTGGTGTGCCTCCTAGACACGGTGGCTAGGCACAACGGTGCCATGGTCGGCTGGCCAGGGTTGGCTCGGGCATGCACGACATGGTGCATTGGTAGGGGTCTAGGCTGGTTTTATACACTGGTTGTCACTTGGGGAGACAAGGATGATCAATGGGGAACAAAGTTTGGAAAGATTACTGCTCAAAATAGTGAAGTTTGGCCGAATTTGTTTCCTGTCTCTAGGTGTTTGAAGAAATGAACGCAAGAAATTCATATTTGAATTTTTGGATGAAACTTGGTGGTTGCAGTGGTCACATACTAGCGATTATCTGGTTGATTGGATTTGTCAAGGTGAACTGGTTTGGTTGGGTTTTGAGAAATGGTGATCTTACCATATGAACTAGATTCAATTTTTAAATGTCATTTGAATAGGGTTGAAAAATGTTTTTGTGGGTTTGCAAGGTGGGCTTGGGTTCACTTTTACTTTGTCTAGCAAGGGGTGAAAAGAATTGGATTTATTTCTGTTAGAAATCTTGGACTAGAAACACTCAAAGTGGTCTAGTGGAAAAGATTGGCAAAAATGACCATTTGCTTATATTGTTTGTTTTTTATTTCTTTTCATTTGATTCTGCTTGGAAATGATTTAGATGATGTTGTTTTCATCTTTAAACCAATCCTTGACATTCACAACAATCATACAAGTCCATACAAGCCTTCATGCATTCACCACATACACACATGCATTCATATTGATTTTAATTAACAAATTTTTTTGTTAACCCTAAATTTGGGTGATTGGAACTTGATAACCTTGCTTAATATTTTTGGGATGTTACAAACCTTCCCTCCTTAAACAAAATATCTTCCCGAGATTTTACAAAAAGAGAAAAACTAGGATTTAAAGAGATCTGGAAACTCCATCCTAATGTAGTCTTCTCGCTCCTAGGTAGCTTCTTCTTCAGTGTGGTTACTCCACTAGATCTTGAGAAACTTTATACTCCGGGTCCTGGTGGTTCTGAAAGCTTCCTCCAAAATACGAATGGGTACTTCGGGATATGTCAAGTCATCTTGATCTATATGGTTTGGTGCTCAATATTCTTGAAAACTTAGATCTTCTCCAGGACTTCTAGGCATTTGCGAAGTAACGAGATATGAAACACATTGTGCACGGCTGACATCTCCTCTGGCAGTTCCAGTTGATATGATACTTCTCCTCGGTGATTCAAAATCTTGAAGGGTCCGATATATCTAGGGGCTAACTTTCCTTTGAGATGGAAACGTTGCATTCCTTTCAAGGGTGATACTTTGAGATACACAAAATCTCCAATATTGAAGGCTAGGTCTCGACGTCTCTTGTCGTCATAACTCTTTTGTCGAGATTGGGTGGTCTTGAGGTGCTCACGGATCTTGTGAACTTTCTCTTCGGCTTCTCATAGGATGTCGGGTTCAAAAATCTGACTCTCTCCTACTTCCGACCAATTCAAAGGGGTACTACACTTCCTTCCATACATGAACTCAAATGGGGCCATTTGCAAACTGGCTTGGTAACTGTTGTTGTATGAAAAATTTGCGAATGACAGATAGTCTTCCCATTTTGATCCATATTCTAACACACAAGCTCTCGACATATCTTTGAGTATTTGGTTTACTCGCTCCGTTTGTCCATCAGTTTGAGGGTGATAATCTGTGCTAAAATCCAATCTGATTCCTAATCCTTCTTGGACTTTCTTCCAAAATCTCGAGATAAACTGAGTTCCTCGATCTGACACAATGTTCTTGGGGACTCCATGCAAACTGAATATTCTAGCAATGTACAACTCTGCTAGCTTCGAACTTTGATAAGTGGTCTTGACTGGTAAGAAATGAGCGACTTTGGACAGTCTATCCACTATGACCCAAATAGAGTCATTTCCCCTACTAGATGTAGGAAAACCGGTGATAAAATCCATTCCAACTGAATCCCATTTCCATTCTGGAATCTGCAATGGTTGCAACAGTCCTGCAGGTCTCTGATGTCCCGCCTTGACTCTCTGACAGATATCACACTTGGCTGTGTAGCTTCCGATTTCTCTCTTCATCTTATGCCACCAAAATTGCTCCTTCAAATCCTGATACATCTTGGTTCCTCCGGGGTGGATAGAATAAAGAGTATCATGGGCTTATTTCAAAATAGCTTGCTTAAATTTTGAATCTACTAGCACATAAATACGTCCTTTGTACCACAAAAATCCTTCTTCATCTTCGGTGAATCCGGGTACCTTTCCTGTATCGATAAGACGTTTGATTCTGTCGATACTTGCATTTCCTTTCTACGCCTCCTTGATCTGACTGATCAGAGTGGGTTGAAGTTCTATGCTAGCAAAAAATCCTTCACTTACTAGCTCCATTCTAAAATCTTCCAACTCCTTGTGCAAACTTGGTTGCTCCTTCTGAATCATAGAGTTCAAGCGACGCACCAATCTGCTAAGGGCATCTGCTACCACATTGGCTTTATCGGGGTGATAGTGAATGTCCATATCATAGTCCTTGATTAGCTCTATCCATCTCCTTTGCCTCATATTCAGCTCCTTCTGAGTGAAAATATACTTCAGGAACTTGTGATCCGAATAAATCTCACAATGGTTTCCCATGAGGTAATGTCACCATGTCTTCAAGGCTAAAACTACGACTGCTAGTTCAAGGTCATGGGTAGGATAATTCTGCTCATGTTGCTTCAGTTGTCGGGATAGATATGATATGACTTTGCCTTCTTGCATAAGCACACATCCGAGACCGAACTTGGATGCGTCACAAAACACATCAAAAGGCTTCGTGATATCCGGCATGGTCAAGATTGGGGTTGAAATCAATTTCTTCTTGAGTTCTTGAAAACTCGCTTCACATGTGTCCGTCCATTCAAACTTCTTATCTTTCTTTAAAAATTGGGTCATGGGTCTTGCGATGCTCGAGAATCCTTCTACGAACTTGCGGTAGTATCCCGCTAGTCCGAGAAATGCACGAACTTGAGTTTGGGTGGTTGGGGCTTGCCATTCTTCAACATCCTTAACCTTGGCAGGGTCAGCAGCAATTCCTCCAGCCGACACGATATGTCCAAGGAATCCTACTTCCTGTAACCAGAATTCACATTTGCTAAACTTGGCATACAACTGATGCTCCCTAAGGGTTCCAAGGATGGTCCTCAGGTGTAGCTCATGTTCTTCTTCTAATTTGGAATAGATCAGAATGTCATCGATGAAAACAACGACAAACTTATCCAGGAAGTCCATAAAAATCTTATTCATGAGGTTCATGAAATAAGCGGGGGCATTGGTTAATCCAAAGGACATGACAGTGTACTCATACAGTCCATATCTGGTGGTAAAGGCAGTCTTTGGAATATCCTCTGCGCAAATCTTGAGTTGATGATAACCAGTTCTAAGATCAATCTTAGAAAACACTTTGGCACTGGTCAACTGGTCAAACAGGTCTTCTATCTTCGGTAGTGGGTACTTGTTCTTGATGGTGACATCATGCACCTTCCGATAATCCGTACACAAATGGTTACCTCCATCTTTCTTGTCCACAAATAAGACAGGTGATCTCCATGGCGACACACTTGGTTGAATCAATACTATCTCCAGCATAGCATCCAGTTGCTTCTTTAGCTCCACTAATTCAGATGGGTTCATACTATAAGGTCTCTGGCTATGGTCCGGTTCTAGGGATTAGTTCAATGATAAACTCGATATCCCGATCTAGGGGCATACCGGGAAATATATCTGGAAATACGTCGGGGTATTCATAGAATACTCTGACTTGGTCAATGGTTGGGTGGGCTAGACTCTTGTTGCACTTGAATTGATGGGGCAAGGTTTCAGATACATGCTCTACTGATATTTCGACTGTACTGGTCATGGTTATGGCTTTCTTGGCACAGTCGATTAATCATTTATGTTTCGACATCCAATCCATTCCTAGTACTACTTCCAAACCTTTTGTTCCAAGTACTATTAGATTAGCATAAAAATCTATGCCATGGATTCTGATAGGTACGGCCTTGCAAAATTGTCTAGCTTTGGTGGTTGAACCAGGTATTTGAACTATCATAACATGCTTCAATTTTGATGGTTGGATCTGTAGGGTTTCGTAGCATGGAAAACAAAAAATTTCTACCGCATACAAACAAACAAGCCAAGATCTATCTACTAGATTGTAGCAACGAGTCAATAGAATAACTCACCCTCGAAGTTTCCAAAGTGTTTAACGAGAGTGGATTCTCGTGGGTGATGTAGTCGTACTCTTCCCGATCTCAAGATCACGTAGACGATCCTTCCGGCGCTGCGTTCCGGCAGCGCTCCCGCAGTCGGTCACATGTTCGGTACTCGACGAAGACCTTCCTCTCCCTTGTTCCAGCAGGCAGCGGAGGTTGTAGCACTCTCCTCGCGATTCCGGCAGCACAACGGCGTGGTACCGAAAGTAGAGGGGAGATCTCGCAGGGCTTCGCCTTAAGCCGGAGCGAGTATGGTGGAGTATGAGAGAGTCCCTCGACGATCTAGGGTTTAGACACGCCGAGGAGGAAGCTTGGCCGGCGGCTAGGGTTGCCAGGCAGCGGCTTGACCTAGGGCGGCGGCAGCAGGTGGCGGCGCCGGCGGCTTAGGGTTTTGGGACGGGGATCTTGTGTCTAGGAGGGGAGCCCTGCCCCTCCTTTCATAGGTGGAGGGGGACGGCCAAGGGGAGGGGAGTCCCTCCCCAACTCGGCTTGGTGGTGCGCCGGCGGTGGGAGGAGGAACTCCTCCCCCAAGTCGGTTTCCACCTCCCTCTCCACTTCCCAAAAATAGCCGTTTGACTTTCAAACTTGGCGTTTGACTTTTCAAACTAGGATTTGAATAAACCCTCTATTTTGTTCAGCGATGACACTGATTACATGATGTAATCATACCAACTTGATATAACACATTCATGTACCCTTCCCTTCCGGAGTGCCGGACATTCCGGAACCTTCTAGAACATTCCCGATGAAAACACCGGAACCATTCTCCAACTCCGAAACAAGACTTTCCTTATATGAATCTTATTCTCCGGACCATTCCGGATCTCCTCGTGATAACCCGAATCCCATTCGAGACTCCGAACAACATTCGTTCTCTTTCTCATCATTCCATAACTACTCAAACAACGTCGAATCCTTAAGTGCGTCTCCCTACGGTTCGTGAATTATGCGGACATGATCGAGACACTTCTCCGAACAATAACCAATAGAGGAATCTGGAAATTCATATGGCTCCCACATATTTCTATGATTACTTTGCGATCGAATGAACCACTTACATACGATACCAATTTCCCTTTGTCTCACGATAGTTTACTTATCCGAGGTTATGATCGTCGGTATCTCTGCATACCTAGTTCAACCTTGTTACCGATAAGTACTCTTTTCTCGTTCCCGTGATATGTGATCCCTTGTGATCCAGTCACATGCTTGCAAGCTAATTGGATGACATTTCACCGAGAGGGCCCATAGTATATCTATCCGTCATATGGATGGACAAATCCCACTCTTGATCCATGTGTTTCAACCAATACTTTCCGAACACTCAATGCCACCTTTATAGCCACCCAGTTACGGTGTGGTGTTTGATGTCATCAAAGCATCCATCCGGTAAAGGTGATATGCATGATCTCATGGTCGAAGGAATTAGGTTACTATGTATCAGAAAGCATATAGCAATTAAACTATTAAAATGACTTGATCTTTATGCTACGCTTATCTATAGGAGTATGTCCATCATATCATTCTCCTAACGATATGATCTTGTTGTTAATAACATCTCAATGTTCATGATAGGGAAACCACAATCATTTATTAACCAACAAGCTAGTGATGTATAGAGGCTTTACTAGGGACTTCAATTTAAGTTTACAAATCACACAAGTATTAATGTTTCCTTGTTAATACTATTATAGCATGAATGTAAACATTTATCATAAACGCAAAGATATAATAATAACTACATTTATTATTGCCTCTAGGGCATATCTCCAATAGTCTCCCACTTGCACTAGAGTCATCTAATCTAGATTACATGGTAATATACCGAACACCCATGGCAGTTTGGTGTTGGTCATGTTTTGCCCTCGGGAGAGGTTTAGTCAACGGATCCGCCACATTCAGATCTGTGTGTACTTTGCAAATCTTTATGTCCCCATCTTGGACATGTTCTCGAATAGCGTGAAAACGTAGCATGATATGCTTCAGCTTCTTGTGTGACCTTGGTTCTTGCGCATTGGCTATGGCACCCATGTTATCACAGTAGATAGACATTGGGTCCAGCGCACTAGGAACCACACCCATCTTTGTAATGAACTCTTTCATCCATATCGCTTCTTTTGAAGCCTCCGAAGCAGCCATGTATTCCGATTCAGTTGAAGATCTCGCCACAACGCTTTGCTTTGCACTCCTCCAGCTAACTGCTGCACCATTCAAAATAAATACGTATCCAGATTGTGATTTAGAATCATCCGGATCGGTGTTCCAACTAGCATCGGTGTAACCATTAACAACGAGCTGTTCATCACCTCCATAAGAAAGAACCATATCCTTAGTTCTTCTCAAGTACTTAAGGATGTTTTTGACCGCTGTCCAATGATCCACTCCTGGATCACTTTGATATCTGCTAGTTAAACTAACAGCATATGCAATGTCGGGTCTAGTACATAGCATGGCATACATTACAGATCCTATGGCTGAGGCATAGGGAGTCTTACTCATCCTTTCTCTATCTTCTGCCGATGTCGGACTTTGAGTTTTACTCAAGGTCGTATTGGGCAACATGGGCAAGAACCCTTTCTTGCTATCTTCCATTCCAAACCTCATTAGAACTTTGTCCAAATATGTACTTTGTGACAATGATATTTGGCGTCTTGATCTATCTCTATAAATCTTTATGCCTAATATGTAAGCTGCTTCGCCAAGATCCTTCATTGAAAAACTATTATTCAAATATTCCTTGACACTATTAAGAAGGTCTACATCATTCCCAATCAACAATATGTCATCTACATATAGTATTAAGAATGCTACAGAGCTCCCACTCACTTTCTTGTAAATACAAGCTTCTCCATAATTTTGTATAAAACCAAAACTTTTGATTACCTTATCAAAACGTTGATTCCAACTTCGGGATGCTTGCTTCAATCCATAGATGGACCGTTGAAGTTTGCATACCTTGTTAGCATCTTTAGGATCGACAAAACCTTTGGGTTGTATCATATACAACTCTTCATCAATGTCTCCATTGAGGAATGCTGTTTTGACATCCATCTGCCATATCTCATAATCATAATATGCAGCGATTGCTAACATAATCCTCACAGACTTTAGCTTCGCTACTGGTGAGAAAGTCTCATCGTAGTCAACTCCTTGAATTTGTCGAAACCCCTTTGCGACAAGTCGAGCTTTATAGACAGTAACATTACCATCAGCATCTGTTTTGTTCTTGAAAATCCATTTGTTCTCGACAGCCTTCCGGCCATCCGGTAAGTCCACCAAAGTCCATACTTGGTTTTCGTACATGGATCCAATCTCGGATTTCATGGTTTCTTGCCATTTGTTGGAATCTGGGCTCATCATCGCTTCCTCATATGTCTCAGGGTCATCGGTGTTGTCCACCAACATGACACTCATAACAGGATCATACCAATCTGGAGTGGTACGAGTTCTCGTTGACCTGCGAGGCTCTGTAGCAACTACAACTGAAGTTTCATGATCATCATCATTAGCTTCCTCTCTTATTGGTGCAGGCATCACAGGAACTTCTTCCGGTGTTGCGCTACTCGCAATTTCGAGAGAAGGTTCGACAACCTCGCCGAGTTCTACTTTCCTTCCAGTCACTTCTTTCGAGAGAAATTCCTTCTCTAGAAAGGATCCATTCTTGGCAACGAAGATTTTGCCTTCGGATATATGATAGAAGGTATACCCAATAGTTTCCTTCGGGTATCCAATGAAGACGCATTTTTCCACTTTGGGCTCAAGCTTGTCCGGCTATAACTTCTTTACATAGGCTTCGCAACCCCAAACTTTAAGGAACGACAATCTAGGTTTCTTCCCAAACCGTAATTCATACGGTGTCGTTTCAACGGATTTAGATCGTTCCCTATTTAAAGTGAATGCGGCTGTTTCTAATGCATAACCCCAAAATTATAGCGGTAAATATGTAAGTGACATCATAGAACAAACCATATCTAAGAGAGTTCGATTACGATGTTCGGACACACCATTACGCTGTGGTGTTCCCGGCGGTGTCAATTGTGAAAGTATTCCGCATTTCTTCAAATGCTCGCCAAACTCGTAACTTAGATATTCACCTCCACGATCAGAACGCAGAAATTTAATCTTCTTGTTACGTTGATTCTCAACCTCACTTTGAAATTCCTTAAACTTCTCGAAAGTTTCGGACTTATGTTTCATGAAATAGATATACCCATATCTACTCAAGTCATCCGTGAAGGTAAGAACATAACGATAACCACCACGTGATGCTACACTCATTGGACCACACACATCGGTATGTATGATTTCCAATAAGTCCGTAGCTCGCTCCATCATACCAGAAAATGGAGTCTTAGTCATTTTACCCATCAGACATGCTTCGCATCTTTCAAGTGATTCGAAATCAAGTGATTCAAGAAGTCCATAGGAATGGAGTTTCTTCATATGCTTCACTCCAATGTGACCAAGACGACAGTGCCACATATAGGTCGAGTTATCGCTCAATTTCAAATGTTTAGCCTCAATGTTATTAATATGTGTATTTCCACTATCGAGATTCAATAAGAATAGACCATCTATCAAAGGTGCATGTGCATAAAACATATTACTCATATAAATCGAACAACCATTATTCTCGGACCTAAAAAAGTAACCGTCTCGCAATAAACAAGATCCCGATATAATGTTCATGCTTAACGCAGACACCAAATAACAATTATTTAAGTATAAAACTAATCCCGATGGTAGATGAAGGGGTAGCGTGCCGACCGCGATCACATCAACCTTTGATCCGTTTCCCACGCGCATCGTCACCTCGTTCTTCGCTAGCTTCCGTTTATTCTGCAGCACCTGTTTCGAGTTACAAATATGAGCAACCGAACCAGTATCAAATACCCAGGCACTACTATGAGTACTAGTGATATACACATCAATAACATGTATATCAGACATACCTTTCTTCTTGATGTTGTCGTTCTTCAAATCCGCCAAGTACTTTGGGCAATTCCGCTTCCAGTGACCTTCTCCCTTGCAGTAAAAGCACTCAGTATCAGGCTTAGGTCCAGCCTTGGTCTTCTTCGTTGGCGTGGTAACTTTCTTACCACCCTTCTTGAAGTGTCCCTTCTGCTTAGACTTGACTTTCTTGAATTTGGTGGTCTTATTGACCAACAACACTTGGTGCTCTTTCTTGATCTCCACTTCTGCAGATTTCAACATGGCAAAGAGTTCTGGCAACGTTTTGTTCATGTTCTGCATGTTGTAGTTCATCACAAAGTTCTTGTAACTTGGTGGTAGTGATTGGAGGACACGATAAATCCCCAAAGCATTAGGAATCACTATACCCAAGCTTTGAAGTTTGTTTGCGTGCCCAGACATCTTAAGCACATGCTCACTGACGGAGCTGCCCTCTTCCATCTTGCAGTTAAAGAACTTTTTAGAAGCCTCACAGCTTTCAATTGCCGCATGAGTCTCAAAGATCAATTTGAGATCCTCGACAATATCATATGGGTCTGAGTTCTCAAACCTTTTCTGAAGCTCCGATTCTAAACCATACAAGATAGCACATTGAACTGTGGAGTACTGAGTCTTCCGAGTGAGGTAAACATTCTTTACTTCATCGGCAGCATCAGCTGCAGGTGGGTCACCCAGCGGTGCATCCAGCACATAGGTCAAATTACCAGCTGTGAGGACAATCCTCAAATTGCATGAACCAAATCCACCACATCAACACCGATCATCACGAGAGTTGATATAGTTTCAATGGCGAACAATCGACATGTTCATCATATCTACTATATGATTCATGCTTTACCTTTCGGTGATCCGTGTTCCGAGACCATGTCTGTACATGCTAGGCTCGTCAAGTTCAAACCTTAGTTTCCGCATGATCAAATCTGGCTTGCTCACGTTGTATACACTTGCGGAATCTAACACACCCGATCATCACGTGGTGATTCGAAACAACAAGCTTTATCAACGGTGCTAACTAAGGGTGAACACTTTATGACTTGAAATTCATGTGCATGAGGGATCATCTTATAATGCTATCGTCGTCTACTAAGCAATACAAGATGCATAAAGGATTAACATCACATGCAATTCATAATATGTGATATGATATGGCCTTTCTTCTTTGTGCTTCTGATCTCCATCTTCAAGCACGAACATGATCTCCATCATCACCGACATTGCATCAAGGTCAATGACGCTTCTTCATGGTTGTCGTCCACCGGCTTCAACTATTACAACTACTTTGAATAGACACACGGGTCTTAACATAAATTAAAGACAACCATATGGCTCCTGCCGGTTGCCAACTTACAATAAGGAACATTGCAGACATCAAATATAATCACAATCATGGCCATATCACATCACTGCACACCCCTGCAAAACAAAGTTAGACGCCTCTACTTTCTTTGCATGTTTTACGTGGTTTGGGGCTTTCAATAAGCGTCGTTCTAACTTACGAACATGAACCACAACATTGATACTAGTATTGTTAATCACCCATTGTAAATTGGATCTTAACTATGCTAGGAGAAACAGGCACCCGCAAAGCCACTTATGCAATACAAGTTGCATGTCAAGCGTGGAGCAAGTCTCATGAACGATATCATGTAAGGTTAGCCTGGGCCGCTTCATCCCAACATCCCGCAAGATGCAAAGTACACAAGAAGCAATCGACAATAAAAGCATCAATGCCCATAATGACCATTGTGTTCTACTCGTGCAACAGATCTACATATAGACACGGCTCTGATACCACTGTAGGGTTTCGTAGCATGGAAAGGAAAATTTTCTACCGCATATAAACAAACAAGCCAAGATCTATCTACTAGATTGTAGCAACGATTCGATAGAATAACTCACCCTCGAAGTTTCCAAAGTGTTTAACGAGAGCGGATTCTCGTGGGTGATGTAGTCGTACTCTTCCCGATCTCAAGATCGCGTAGACGATCCTTCCGGCGCTGCGTTCCGACAGCGCTCCCGCAGTCGGTCACACGTTCAGTACTCGACGAAGACCTTCCTCTCCCTTGTTCCAGCAGGCAGCGGAGGTTGTAGCACTCTCCTCGCGATTCGGGCAGCACAACGGGGTGGTACCGGAAGTAGAGGGGAGATCTCGCAGGGCTTCGCCTTAAGCCAGAGCGAGTATGGTGGAGTATGAGAGAGTCCCTCGACGATCTAGGGTTTAGACACGCCGAGGAGGAAGCTTGGCCGGCGGCTAGGGTTGCTAGGCGGCGGCGGCTTGACCTAGGGCGGCGGCGGCAGCAGGTGGCGGCGCCGGCGGCTTAGGGTTTTGGGACGGGGATCTTGTGTCTAGGAGGGGAGCCCTTCCCCTCCTTTTACAGGTGGAGGGGGCCGGACAAGGGGAGGGGAGTCCCTCCCAAACTCGGCTTGGTGGTGCGCCGGCAGTGGGAGGAGGAACTCCTCCCCCAAGTCGGTTTCCACCTCCCTCTCCACTTCCCAAAAATAGCCGTTTGACTTTCAAACTTTGCGTTTGACTTTTCAAACTAGGATTTGAATAAACCCTCTATTTTGTTCAGCGATGACACCGATTACATGATGCAATCATACCAACTTGATATAACACATTCATGTACCCTTCCCTTCCGGAGTGCCGAACATTCCGGAACCTTCTAGAACATTCCCGATGAAAACACCAGAACCATTCTCCAACTCCGAAACAAGACTTTCCTTATATGAATCTTATTCTCCAGACCATTCCGGATCTCCTCGTGATATCCCGAATCCCATTCGAGACTCCAAACAACTTACATACGATACCAATTTCCCTTTGTCTCACGATATTTTACTTATCCGAGGTTATGATCGTCGATATCTTTGCATACCTAGTTCAACCTCGTTACCGATAAGTACTCTTTTCTCGTTCCCGTGATATGTGATCCCTTGTGAGCCAGTCACATGCTTGCAAGCTAATTTGATGACATTTCACCGAGAGGGCCTAGAGTATATCTATCCGTCATATGGATGGACAAATCCCACTCTTGATCCATGTGTTTCAACCAATACTTTCCGAACACTCAATGCCACCTTTATAGCCACCCAGTTACGGTGTGGTGTTTGATGTCATCAAAGCATCCATCCAGTAAAGGTGATATGCATGATCTCATGGTCGAAGGAATTAGGTTACTATGTATCAGAAAGCATATAGCAATTGAACTGTTAAAATGACTTGATCTTTATGCTACGCTTATCTATAGGAGTATGTCCATCATATCATTCTCCTAACGATATGATATTGTTGTTAATAACATCTCAATGTTCATGATAGGGAAACCACAATCATTTATTAACCAACAAGCTAGTGATGTATAGAGGCTTTACTAGGGACTTCAATTTAAGTTTACAAATCACACAAGTATTAATGTTTCCTTGTTAATACTATTATAGCATGAATGTAAACATTTATCATAAACACAAAGATATAATAATAACTACATTTATTATTGCCTCTAGGGCATATCTCCAACAGAATCTTACTAGTGCATGAAAATTCTTCTGTAACAAACGAGTGCGATGCTCCAGAATCAAACAACACTCTTGCAAGTACTGAGTTAGTAGAAAACATACCCAGCACGACATCTGGCGCTTCTTGGGCTTCTTCAGCATTCATGAGGAACAGACGGCCGTTGCGGTTGGGCGAATTTACTGGGGCAAATCTTCTTCCAGGATGAACACGGCGCTGCTGCTGAGCTGGGACATTCACATTGGGGGCACGGCATTGCTTTCAGTCCTTGGGGCATTATTGGTGTTGTTGGCGACATTGTTGTTGTTGAACTTGGGCAGTGCACGGTTGAAATTGTTGGGGTTGCCGGGGTTGTTATTGTGGTTTCCTCCAGGCCTTGGGTTTCCTCCTCCATGGTTAGGATAGGTTGGACAGTTCATCGGGGGTCTATTGTTTCTTGGGACAAATCCTGCACACGGGTTTGGGCAATACCTTGGGGTATGGTGGGTTCCTGGTTGATGCATCATTCGACGCTTGCGGTTCTCATTGGCTTGGTTGATCTTGCCTTCCATCTGAATGGAAGAATCCACTAAGGCTTCAATGTCAGCAAACAGAATATTGACTAACACTGTCTACATCTCATCATGCAGACCATTCAGGAATCTCTCCTTCTTCTTGGCTTCAGTGTCAATCTCATCTGGTGCATACCTAGCTAATGACAGAAATTTGTCATGGTACTCAACTATTGTCATCCTCCCTTTCTTCAATTTTCTGAATTCATCTCTCATCCTCTTGATCAAACCCGGTGCACATGGGTTCTGCTGAACTTGAGTTTGAATTCATCACAAGTCATCATCTCTCCTCCATTCATGGCACGAACGCTGTTCCACCAAGCTCTTGCATCTCCTGCCAGATAGTGGGTGGCAAACAGTACTTTCTCGTTGGCCTCCACTCCTGCGACTTCTAAGTTCTTCTCCATGGTTTGCATCCAATCATCGGCATCTAATGGCTCTTCAGACTTACTATAGATGGGTGGATTGGTGTTCTAAAAGTTCTTGAGCTTGGATCCATGGTTGTCCTGGTTTCCATGGCCTTGGTTGTTGCTGGCCATCTGAGCTATGTGTTGGAGGGTGGCTAAGTTGGCTTGACATTCGGCTCTTTCAGCTTCGCGGTCTGAAACCAAAATTTGGAAGATTTGCAGCATTGGGTCCGGGGATGAACTACTTCCTCCGCGAGGCATCTGAAGATTGAGATAGATCATGAGAAAAGAGGGAAATTTCTAAGGTTCAGGGATTTGTTTTTGAAAACGCTTTTAAAGTTTGACTCAGGTTTTGCCACTAGCAACTTGCTTTTCATTCATTCATAGCACATAATACAAACACACACCACAACAAGGAAACAAATGGTTTTAGGAACCACTCTATGAAACTATGATACAGTGGGACCGGATACAACTCACTAACACCAGTGCTCAAGTGCTACTACTCATCGGAATCAGTGTCTTCATCATCGTCATCGTCATCAATGAAGTCGGAGTCATCATCACCGGTGAATAAGTCCATGGCTTGATCCTCCAGGAAGTCATCATCGTCACTGAGGTAGGAGTAAGGGTCTCCACAGATATATTCTCCTGCATTCTCCCTTTCCTCGAGCTGCATGTCCCTCTCGTGGATGGTCTCCTCCAAGTTTGTCACCTTGTGATGAAGGCGAGCAATAATGCGATCCTTCTTGTCAAGCTGACGACGACGTGACTGGCGATCCTTCACCAGCATGGCGATGGTCTGGTCCTTCTTGACTGCGATGGCATAATTGTGGTTAGCGTAGGAGCGGGCATTGTCCAACTCCTTATGTCTGTCATACATCATGAAGCTGAGATGGTCCACTTGATGCTTCAGCTCCGGGTAACGTGGTACCTCTAGTGGCTGTCCCATAGCATCATGCCTTGGGTAGTACTCAAAGTGCATGCCTTTGACTTGATTGATGCTTTGCCCACACATATCGGCAAGAGCTTCTTGCATGGCCCTGGTGAGTCCATCTAGCCAGTTGTTCTCTCTTGAGGTGAACTGGATTCCCTCTGAGGTGGGGGCTTTAATCTTCCCTCGGAGACTTGCAACAATCAGCCATTGCAATTCTCCTCCTTGCTGATTGTTGAGCTAGGCTCCAAAGAACTCAGGGTGCGGGCGCTCCAGAAGTTCCGAGAGTTGGTCCAAATCATGCTCAAAGATGAGATCTCCTGCATTGCCCAACTGATAGAACTTGCTATACTTCACGTCCATCTATAAGAATGTAGGATGAGTAAGTTAGTAGAGTGATCAAGTGTGTCAAATTTTATGTAAGTTTGCAAGAATTTTTGAAGGACATGAATTTTCATGGAAGAACATAAGTGATAAGAATGAGAATAGGTTTTCGTAAATACTCACTTCTATTGTTTTGAAACTAAGTTTTTGATTCAAGCGTCCATTCTAAACTAGGGTCTCCTATGGTCAGGATGGCTCTGATACCAACTTGTCAACACCCGAATTTTTAATCCCAGATGTCTGTTATGCCATACATCGCAATCCCAGGAATACCATTTTTGCGAGACATAACGGATTGGTACCATAGTTCATCATCCATTACAAACCGTAATAAAGGTCTTACAAATAAAGGATCTCAGGATCTAGTCTTAATACAATCAACGCAGCGGAATAATATAATAATGGTAGCATGGGCGAAGCTCCATCTTCATGGTCACAAGCAATGCTGACGATGGGAGATGATACTAGTTGTTGTAAACTTCCTGTTGTCCATCCTCCTGGTAGTCCTCTGTAACACCCTCAGAATCGACCCTATGCAAGTTTTAGCGAAACCCGCCAAACCCGCATAGAAACGATTCAAAGGTGCCCACCAGGCACTTTCGTGCGGGTGGAAAACGAAGTAATAACATTACACAACAGTCCTCGATGGGACCCACAGACAGATATATATACAACGACTCAAAGAGTCAAGAATACAGATATAATATACAAAGATCCAAATCACCTTGAGAATGATAGAGCGTCCGACTATGGACAAGATGCAAATGGGGCTAAGAGCCCTGAAGAATAACCAATGGCGTCCATAACCCTGCCCAGGCCAAGCCGGAAGGGTAACCCTGCTAACGACGTCGATCTCATAACCTGCTTAAACAAAAGGGGTGCCGACAAAGGGCAAAGGAAAAAGAGGAGCGTCAGTACTGAGGCCAGTACACGGCGAGGCTAGAATTCGGCGGTCCTCGCCTACATAGGTATGGTGGACTGAGCGGCAGCGGCAGCATGCACTAATCAACCTATAGAGACTCGATACACTGGCGGTTATCAGAGAGGGATAAGAGTAACCTATCCGGATCCAACCTGAAGCTAACACCAAACAAACCCATCCTGGTGTTTCCCCCTCGAGACCAAACGAGGAAGTCAACCAAGGAACCCACACAGTTGGCAGTTTTACTTATTCAGTTATCATTGCAGCAATTACTAGTCAGACAATCGTCCTGATAAAATGAGCAGTGGGCACTTTTAGTTGACCATTCCATTATAGTGGCAGCACTTACTAGTCAGATACAATTAGCATGAGATAACCCCAAAACCCAGCAGTTGTTGGTACTTTTATTCAGCCATTCTGTTGTAGTTGCAATACTTACTAGTCAGATACAACTGTCGCAAGCGACACTCCAAACAAGCAATTGTGGGCAGTATTAATTAGCCATTCCATTATAGTGAAGCTAATTACTAGTCATTATAAAGTCAAATTTATAACAGTAAACTTTAGTTATGCTTGTCTATGGTCGAGATACTGTGCTCCAAGTCGTCCATAACCGCGGACACGGCTTTCAGAAAGTTTTAACCCGGCCGGGGTGCACAAATAGCAACACACACACGATCAACCTCGGAAAAACCAAAACAAAACCCAACGAGGTCTTCACGACAGAGCAATCACAAGATTCAGAAATATTTCAGGGGGCCACCCCATTGAGTAGACCCGCAACGAAGTAAGCAAGCTCCGAGACGGACTCAAGGTTAGCGCCAATGGCTGTAAGCGACTGGGAACCCGAAAACTCGGGGTGTCGATACCGCGTAATCACTCCGCTTACCTAAACAGTACAGTGTGCTATCTGTCGCACAATCGTAAATAAAGCAGTAAAGCATGGCATAGGTACAGGATAGTAAATAAAACCTCAAACTAGTTGTGGCCCCAAGAAATAAGACGGAATCAAGCTCTGGCTAAGGGGGGCCCATACTCCCCATATGTGGATAGCGCGATAAATCAAGGAACAGGTATCAAGTACTCGGGGTCCTACGGGACACAAGTGGGCGTTCGGAAACCAAATATTATCTATCACCCACCGATGCCTCTGCTTATTTCAATTTTAGTTGTTAAACAGAAATTAAAGTGAACAATAAGTAAAACTATGATCATCTCCAACATCAACATGCGGCAATACATCAACAACTGTGGCACTTGACGACACGCAACAGCACTTGAGCAAGCGACAACGACGCGCAAGTCCAACTATCTACCAAACAATAGGTAATAGGATGTGTTCGAGGCAATATAGGGATGCAAGGGATATCACGGGTACGAAACACTAGAGCATCGCAACACAGATAGCAATAGATCAACAGGAGGGAATAAATACTATAAAAGTAAGATAGGTAGAAAGGGGGAGATGCTCGCCTGAAAACATTGCCGAAGGTTCATCCGAAGATCGGGGCAAAGCTCACATCAACTCAACGGCCTTATCCGCGAAGAAGCAAAACACTAGAAGAAACACCGGATGCAATATTTAATACAACGGCAGAAGATCGGCATGATGCATGTATGATGCATGGCATGGCAAGGTGCGATGCAATTAGGTCAGATTAAGCGGAACCGGGGTCCCGACAATTAATTATATGTTTCAAGTTATTTAGAACCCCCGCAATTTAAATGTTGTTTAGCAAGACTACAGATGGCACCGGTTCGCTACACATGTTTAAATGAGGCCAATATGAGACTAGAGTTGCCCGCATATGGGCCCCATATTTAATTATTAGGTGAATCGACAAAAGGCCCCCAAACCACAGATATGCATGCGAGATGGCAATTAAATATGCAACAATTCATATAGTTGACCATTTATAAAATAGGGTTCTCGGAAAAGGGGTTCACACATTAGGGTTCTCGACGGTCTTGGGGTTCCGGGGTTCGGGGTCGGTCTCAGGGTTCAGGGTTCGGCGAGGTCGTTCTCGGACTCAGGGGTAGGTCTTGGCGCATCCGGGGTCTTCGGGTCATGTTGTCGGTCATGGCGTTCGGGACGAAGCACTTGTCGCATCGGGGTTCTCGGCGGACTCGGTGTCCGGGGTGAAATACTTGACGTTCTTGAGGGAGTACTTGTCCCACATGTGTTCTTCGGGTTCTCTGTCGATGATCTTGTCGTCGAGAAGAACTTGTCGGGTCCGCGCCATTGAGTCGGTCTTGACGTCCGGGGGAGTACTTGTCGCGTCTGTTTCCTTCGGGTCGAAGAACTTGGCACGCCCGGGTTCGGCCTTCGGGGTTCGGTCATCTGATCCATGAGGGAGCACTTGGTGGTCGGGTCTTGGGTTCCATGTTGTTGTCCCCTTGCATCGAAGATCTTGTCGGTACCGGATCATGTGTTATGTTCCTCCTTTACTGTATCCACGTCCACAACATCAACATTTACAACCCCACCATCTTCTTCAGAACACTGCGGGGTAACGCGATGCACGAGCGCGTGGGCAGGAGATGCTCGCAAGGGGGGGAGGCCGGACGGGGGCGGCGCTGCACAGGGGATGGGCGGAGGGCAGAGACGGCCGGGGAGGAAGGGCCGGCGCGGCGGAGCGCGGTGCTCGCGGGAGGGCGCCGGAGACGGCTGGGAGGCGGCCTTCGTGGCGGCGGCGCAGGGAGGAGCAAAGGGAGGCGACGGGGGCGCGGCTTGCGGGCGGCGTCGTGGCGCCTGGGGGTGGCGGCGTCGGGGCCGACGACTGAGGGAAGGCGCGGGCGCGGAGAGGCGGCGGGAGGCGGGGCGAGCGCGCGTTGGAGCCTGGGGCGGCGGAGGCGGGAGCTGCGGCGAGCGCGGCGGTCGAGGGCGAGGCGACGGAGGAGGGGAGACGGCCGCGCCGGTGGGCTCGGGCGGAGCAGGAGGAGGGCGGTGCCGGCGGGCGCTGAGCGGAGGGGTGAGGACGAGCGGCGGGAGAGATTGAGGCGGAGCGGCGGCCTGGGCGCGCGCAGAGAGCTTGCGAGCGGCGGAGGGGAGCGGGGCACGCCGGCGGCGGAGAGAGGGCCGGGCGACATGGTGCGGAGCTCGAGGAGGCAGGCGGAGGAGCAGCAGCGGCCGGAGATGGGGGGCGAGGCGGCGCTGGAGAGAGGAGAGGGGCGCGGGAGGGTTCGCCGGCGGGCACGCGCGGGGCTGCCAGAGGGGAGAGGGGGAGGAAGACGTGGGCAGGGGGACTGGTGGGCCAGAGGGAGCCAGGGGTGGGACCGGGGTTGGACGGCGGGTGGGATGGATGGTGTGCGGGGCTGGGCGTGTCGCGCGTGGGGCGCGTGTGTGGGGGGGCTGGGGTCGGTCGGGGCCCAGGGGCGCGTGGGGCCCAGGGACAGGGTGGGGGCTGTGGGTGCAAGGGAGTGGAGGGGCTGTGGGTCTGGCCTGTGGGCCAGGCGGTTGGGGTGGGTTCCACGGTTGGAGAGAGGGGGCAGGGAGGGACTAGGTGAGAAAAGAGAGGGGAAGAAGGGAGGGATCGCTTAGGTGGCAGGTGGGTAGGTTTTGGGTGAGAGGGGGAGGTGGCACGTTTTGGTTGGAGGGTAGATTAGGATTGGGTGGGGATAGGTTTTAGAGGGGGCTGTTTTAATATTTGTGTTTGTTTGGTCCTCTCTAATTTAAAAACAAGACCATTTTATAAACAGTTTTTAGACAAACAAAATGTCGGATGCGATCTGGGTTTGGAGTTTGAAAATAAGAGGGTTATTTGTATAAATCAAAACTAGGCTTTTCAAATAATGCAGACAAACAATGCATGATGATGACGATGCAATGCACAAATTCAACGCGATTTTCTAGTAGTGGTTTTGCGGGATGCCACAATTCGACACCACTAACAATGGATCTCGCCCTCGAGATCCGCCTCATGGTACCGGAAGGGAGGTCGGCGATCTGCGTCTTCTCGCATCGTGTAGATCCTCGCGACACCACTAACAAGAGTTCATCCTCCATCTTGAAATCGGCGACACCACCAACAAAGGGTCGTTGTTCCTGATCATCGAGAGAACACTCCGGAGAACAAAGGACGAAGGTAGAGGTATCAAACGATAAGACCACCTCTAACTTCCATGGAAAGGGGAACCGATGCATTCTCATCCACTTCAATGCACAAAAGCGAATAGAAGGGGTAGTCGGCATGGGGGCCAATCCATCACGCACCCAAACTATTACTCCGCACAATCAGTAGAAGAGCGTGCAACCATTCTCGGAAACAGACTGAAGATCTCGACAGGCGAGGTTCGGAACAAAGGGGTGATGCAGACTCTGCATCGGATCTGGCGTAGATGATGTCGTCGCGTCGGAAACACCGGAAGGCACAAACAAGAACAAAGAATGGTACCACAGACGAAGGATTCTTCGGATAGCATAAAGGCCGGATGTAGCAACACCGTTTCCCAAAAGAGGAAGCGAAACCCTGAAGGTACGACGGAAACCCAACCACGAGAATTCCTGGACTCGAAGAAAGGGACGAGAGCGGATTCAAAACACGTAGAGGTAAGAGGAGAACAGCAGAGGGGTAAGGAGTAAAATCAGACCTAATCAGAACTATCCAACCGATTTTTTTTCAAAATAGTTTTGACATTCTACTTCGGCCGTTAGCTAGGTTATCCTACAGGCTGGACTTGTGGGGTATCGCAACTGCTGAGCTCTGATACCACTCTGTAACACCCTCAGAATCGACCCTATGCAAGTTTTAGCGAAACCCGCCAAACCCGCATAGAAACGATTCAAAGGTGCCCACCAGGCACTTTCGTGCGGGTGGAAAACGAAGTAATAACATTACACAACAGTCCTCGATGGGACCCACAGACAGATATATATACAACGACTCAAAGAGTCAAGAATACAGATATAATATACAAAGATCCAAATCACCTTGAGAATGATAGAGCGTCCGACTACGGACAAGATGCAAATGGGGCTAAGAGCCCTGAAGAATAACCAATGGCGTCCATAACCCTGCCCAGGCCAAGCCGGAAGGGTAACCCTACTAACGACGTCGATCTCATAACCTGCTTAAACAAAAGGGGTGCCGACAAAGGGCAAAGGAAAAAGTGGAGCGTCAGTACTGAGGCCAGTACACGGCGAGGCTAGAATTCGGCGGTCCTCGCCTACATAGGTATGGTGGACTGAGCGGCAGCGGCAGCATGCACTAATCAACCTATAGAGACTCGATACACTGGCGGTTATCAGAGAGGGATAAGAGTAACCTATCCGGATCCAACCTGAAGCTAACACCAAACAAACCCATCCTGGTGTTTCCCCCTCGAGACCAAACGAGGAAGTCAACCAAGGAACCCACACAGTTGGCAGTTTTACTTATTCAGTTATCATTGCAGCAATTACTAGTCAGGTTAGACAATCGTCCTGATAAAATGAGCAGTGGGCACTTTTAGTTGACCATTCCATTATAGTGGCAGCACTTACTAGTCAGATACAATTAGCATGAGATAACCCCAAAACCAAGCAGTTGTTGGTACTTTTATTCAGCCATTCCGTTGTAGTTGCAATACTTACTAGTCAGATACAACTGTCGCAAGCGACACTCCAAACAAGCAATTGTGGGCAGTATTAATTAGCCATTCCATTATAGTGAAGCTAATTACTAGTCATTATAAAGTCAAATTTATAACAGTAAACTTTAGTTATGCTTGTCTATGGTCGAGATACTGTGCTCCAAGTCGTCCATAACCGCGGACACGGCTTTCAGAAAGTTTTAACCCGGCCGGGGTGCACAAATAGCAACACACACACGATCAACCTCGGAAAAACCAAAACAAAACCCAACGAGGTCTTCACGACAGAGCAATCACAAGATTCAGAAATATTTCAGGGGGGCACCCCATTGAGTAGACCCGCAACGAAGTAAGCAAGCTCCGATACGGACTCAAGGTTAGCGCCAATGGCTGTAAGCGACTGGGAACCCGAAAACTCGGGGTGTCGATACCGCGTAATCACTCCGCTTACCTAAACAGTACAGTGTGCTATCTGTCGCACAATCGTAAATAAAGCAGTAAAGCATGGCATAGGTACAGGATAGTAAATAAAACCTCAAACTAGTTGTGGCCCCAAGAAATAAGACGGAATCAAGCTCTGGCTAAGGGGGGCCCATACTCCCCATATGTGGATAGCGCGATAAATCAAGGAACAGGTATCAAGTACTCGGGGTCCTACGGGACACAAGTGGGCGTTCGGAAACCAAATATTATCTATCACCCACCGATGCCTCTGCTTATTTCAATTTTAGTTGTTAAACAGAAATTAAAGTGAACAATAAGTAAAACTATGATCATCTCCAACATCAACATGCGGCAATACATCAACAACTGTGACACTTGACGACACGCAACAGCACTTGAGCAAGCGACTACGACGCGCAAGTCCAACTATCTACCAAACAATAGGTAATAGGATGTGTCCGAGGCAATATAGGGCTGCAAGGGATATCACGAGTACGAAACACTAGAGCATCGCAACACAGATAGCAATAGATCAACAGGAGGGAATAAATACTATAAAAGTAAGATAGGTAGAAATGGGGAGATGCTCGCCTGAAAACATTGCCGAAGGTTCATCCGAAGATCGGGGCAAAGCTCACATCAACTCAACGGCCTTATCCGCGAAGAAGCAAAACACTAGAAGAAACACCGGATGCAATATTTAATACAACGGCAGAAGATCGGCATGATGCATGTATGATGCATGGCATGGAAAGGTGCGATGCAATTAGGTCAGATTAAGCGGAACCGGGGTCCCAACAATTAATTATATGTTTCAAGTTATTTAGAACCCCCGCAATTTAAATGTTGTTTAGCAAGACTACAGATGGCACCGGTTCGCTACACATGTTTAAATGAGGCCAATATGAGACTAGAGTTGCCCGCATATGGGCCCCATATTTAATTATTAGGTGAATCGACAAAAGGCCCCCAAACCACAGATATGCATGCGAGATGGCAATTAAATATGCAACAATTCATATAGTTGACCATTTATAAAATAGGGTTCTCGGAAAAGGGGTTCACACATTAGGGTTCTCGACGGTCTTGGGGTTCCGGGGTTCGGGGTCGGTCTCAGGGTTCAGGGTTCGGCGAGGTCGTTCTCGGACTCAGGGGTAGGTCTTGGCGCATCCGGGGTCTTCGGGTCATGTTGTCGGTCATGGCGTTCGGGACGAAGCACTTGTCGCATCGGGGTTCTCGGCGGACTCGGTGTCCGGGGTGAAATACTTGACGTTCTTGAGGGAGTACTTGTCGCACATGTGTTCTTCGGGTTCTCTGTCGATGATCTTGTCGTCGAGAAGAACTTGTCGGGTCCGCGCCATTGAGTCGGTCTTGACGTCCGGGGGAGTACTTGTCGCGTCTGTTTCCTTCGGGTCGAAGAACTTGGCACGCCCGGGTTCGGCCTTCGGGGTTCGGTCATCTGATCCATGAGGGAGCACTTGGTGGTCGGGTCTTGGGTTCCATGTTGTTGTCCCCTTCCATCGAAGATCTTGTCGGTACCGGATCATGTGTTATGTTCCTCCTTTACTGTATCCATGTCCACAACATCAACATTTACAACCCCACCATCTTCTTCAGAACACTGCGGGGTAACGCGATGCACGAGCGCGTGGGCAGGAGATGCTCGCAAGGGGGGGGAAGGCCGGACGGGGGCGGCGCTGCACAGGGGATGGGCGGAGGGCAGAGACGGCCGGGGAGGAAGGGCCGGAGCGGTGGAGCGCGGTGCTCGCGGGAGGGCGCCGGAGACGGCTGGGAGGCGGCCTTCGTGGCGGCGGCGCAGGGAGGAGCAAAGGGAGGCGACGGGGGCGCGGCTTGCGGGCGGCGTCGCGGCGCCTGGGGGTGGCGGCGTCGGGGCCGACGACTGAGGGAAGGCGCGGGCGCGGAGAGGTGGCGGGAGGCGGGGCGAGCGCGCGGTGGAGCCTGGGGCGGCGGAGGCGGGAGCTGCGGCGAGCGCGGCGGTCGAGGGCGAGGCGACGGAGGAGGGGAGACGGTCGCGCCAGCGGGCTCGGGCGGAGCAGGAGGAGGGCGGTGCCGGCGGGCGCTGAGCGGAGGGGTGAGGACGAGCGGCGGGAGAGATTGAGGCGGAGCGGCGGCCTGGGCGCGCGCAGAGAGCGCGCGAGCGGCGGAGGGGAGCGTGGCACGCCGGCGGCGGAGAGAGGGCCGGGCGACGGGGTGCGGATCTCGAGGAGGCAGGCGGAGGAGCAGCAGCGGCCGGAGATGGGGGGCGAGGCGGCGCTGGAGAGAGGAGAGGGGCGCGGGAGGGTTCGCCGGCGGGCACGCGCGGGGCTGCCAGAGGGGAGAGGGGGAGGAAGACGTGGGCAGGGGACTGGTGGGCCAGAGGGAGCCAGGGGTGGGACCGGGGTTGGACGGCGGGTGGGATGGATGGTGTGCGGGGCTGGGCGTGTCGCGCGTGGGGCGCGTGTGTGGGGGGGCTGGGGTCGGTCGGGGCCCAGGGGCGCGTGGGGCCCAGGGACAGGGTGGGGGCTGTGGGTGCAAGGGAGTGGAGGGGCTGTGGGGCTGGCCTGTGGGCCAGGCGGTTGGGGTGGGTTCCACGGCTGGAGAGAGGGGGCAGGGAGGGACTAGGTGAGAAAAGAGAGGGGAAGAAGGGAGGGATCGCTTAGGTGGCAGGTGGGTAGGTTTTGGGTGAGAGGGGGAGGTGGCACGTTTTGGTTGGAGGGTAGATTAGGATTGGGTGGGGATAGGTTTTAGAGGGGGCTGTTTTAATATTTGTGTTTGTTTGGTCCTCTCTAATTTAAAAACAAGACCATTTTATAAACAGTTTTTAGACAAACAAAATGTCGGATGCGATCTGGGTTTGGAGTTTGAAAATAAGAGGGTTATTTGTATAAATCAAAACTAGGCTTTTCAAATAATGCAGACAAACAATGCATGATGATGACGATGCAATGCACAAATTCAACGCGATTTTCTAGTAGTGGTTTTGCGGGATGCCACATCCTCCTCATAGTTTGGCCACGGGAATAGCCAGGGACAAAGCCATGAGTACTCTTTAAGTAATCGCAAACTATCACTAACAAGTAAAATAGTATCAAGTAGGAATCCTAATCTCTAAGTTGTTTTGCAAAAAGCCAGGTTTACCTTAACTGAGTTCAGAAGCAAACAAAACTAGTTTAACGTTTTATAACACCTAAGTGGGAACTTAGCTTTCACTTTCACAACCCTGTTGTGGTCAAGTCAAAGTCATGATTCATTTCACAAGTAATTTTGAAAATATCAAACAACAGAACAGTATGGCCACTCCAACTGTCCATAACCGTGGACACGACTATTCGAATAGTTTGACACTCTGCATAGGTGGTACACTTTCACCACAACATTCGTATGCAGAGCACCATACTTAGTATGCGGATAATCAATCCTAACCTTTCAATTACACACCCTAGTATAGGCACCTCTCCTATGATTTTGGCCTACCAACCATGACCATCTGTCATCTTGGGAACTGCACAGGTGGTCAATCATCACGAGGTAGCCTCAGCTCAAACCTCGGCCGCAAGGGAACCCATACTAAGATATATAAACTTCCAGTCAAGCCCTACCCAAATTTGGGTATTGTGGTTGTACGGTAAAATTGGAATGGTATCGCATCCGAACACAACCATCAGTTTTATAAAAGGGCTAAGGCTCATGCCTCAACATTTTCATCATCAAAAATCATCTGGTGCTCATAGCACATGTTAAAACATCTCATTAGAATGACTCATCATTCTAAAGTTTTCATAATCCTTTTCACCAAGTATTCCCATCTAAAGCGATCAAGTTTTAAGCTTAGCACTAGCCACTAAAGTTGGGGGTAAACACTAATGAGTGGTGATAATCAAGTGTGACTTATCTAAGTTTAATCTCATGCCTCAAGATGACATCAAGTTCTACCTAACTTAGGCCAAGTTTTATGCTCTTTATGCTACCTCTAATATCTTTCCAAAATTTACAAGTCACTAAGTAAACACAAATAAAGAGCTTTGATAAAGAAATAAGATAATAAAGCTTGCTACTAAAAGTGGGATTTGGTATGATCAAGTGGCATGATCACATATGGCTAAGGCATCTAGTTTGCATAGTTATCATGCAAGTGTTAACTTGCAAAGTTCTAGCTTGCTTAGATAGCTTGCCTTGTGCAGTGCAGTGGTTGAAGTTCTCCTCTGCTTCTTCCTCGTAGTAGTCTCCTTCCTCTTCGTATCCTTGGTCGGTACTAGCATCTAGAAATAAATACGAAGTACACAATCACTAAACAATACTTAACTACTTCTATTTAGAACACAAAGGTTCATACTAGATGATCTAGCATCATCACAATCATCACATGAATTAAGGCAATAGTATTATTTATTTTATTTTATAAAAGTAATTTCTACTCATTGAAAAACTACTTAAGATTTAATATTCTCCAATTAAAATATGGGATCATGTTGACACATGTCATCACCATATATTTTAGTACTTGGGAATGTGATTTAAAGTGGTGTCACAATTTAATAAAGTTTAACATTATTATTTTAATTAATTAAAGTGAATAGAAATGCCTATGGAGCATTCTTTTATTACTTGTCCATTATTACTGCAAGTAAACCTAGATATTTTTAAATATCCAGAAATGTCTTATCAAGTGTGATTTTTGAGAGTTGGAATCAACTCAAAAGCTTTTATGGTGGAATTTTGAAAAATGTTTGAATGTAGAGTCTCTGCCTTGTTATTTTTACTATAGGTGATCTATAAATCCAAATGGTTTGAATCCAACGGTCTTGGATTAAGAATTTCCATACCTTTCTAAAAAAATTGGTTTCATGCAATTTGGTTCAGTGAAACTCTATGAATTGATTTTTCAATCTATTGCTAGAACTAGGTTTGAAACTAAATAGATAAATCTAAATTCAAACCACTGGGTCGCGCGGGAGAGCTAGCTGGGCCGAGCCACTGCACACAGCGCACGCAGGCTGGTTAAGTGGTGTCCCCACGCGTCAGTGAGACGGGGGTTGGCGAAGGGGTACGGAGCGATTACGGCCGTAGGATTAGACTAAGGATCAACGGCTCACGGCCATCGTCCTCGTCGAACTGAACACGACGGGCTCGAACCCTAGCACGACCAGTGGGGGTCTAGGGCAGCTCACCGGGGCTCAGGCGATGGTCGGTGATGGGGGCGAATGACGAAGTCGACGACGGCGGTTCTCCTGGTACTTGCGGCTCCTCATGGGGTGGCTCCAATCAACGGCGCCCTTCTCCTCTAGCAGTGGCAGGCTCCGGCGAAATTCTAGCGAGGGAGAGCTCTCCTTGCTCCAGGGAAGGGTGTGGGAGGTTTCTGAGAGAGATGGTGTGAAGAAAATGAGCGGAGGAGGTCTCCTTTTATAGGCGAGCGAGAGAGGCCGAGCGGCATGGGCAGTGCTCGTCAGGGTTACAACGAGCTACGGGCATGGCTGAGGCTAGGGGACGGTGCGCGGTCTCCTGGCGATGCTCAATGGCTTGATGGCGCGGCAAGGGGCAGTGTGGTTTGGTCGGAACGCGTTGGTGCTCTAAGCGGCACCGACGACGTTTTTGACGACGCACATGCGCTCCTGGTCGCGCGGCGGCGAATGGACATGTCTAGTGGTCTCCTGGGACGGTGGTGATCACAGGCACGTGCAGCGAAGGCGAGGCGTGGTCTGTGCGAGCGTGTCGAGCGCGGCGAGCTGGCACGCTCTGGACATGGCAGAGAAAAACTGGGCGCGTGTGTTCTCGATGGTCCACTGCTTGACAGGGCTCGAGGGCTGGACAGGGGGTGGCGGTGGACGGTGGCGTGCCTCCTAGACACGGTGGCTAGGCGCGGCGATGGATGGTTCTAGCTTGCCATGGTCGACTGGCCAGGGTTGGCTCGGGCATGCACGGCATGGTGCATTGGTAGGGGTCTAGACTGGTTTAATACACTGGTTGTCACTAGGAGAGACAAGGATGATCAATGGGAACAAAGTTTGGAAAGATTACTGCTCAAAACAGTGAAGTTTGGCAGAATTTGTTTCCTGTCTCCGTGTGTTTGATGAAATGTATGCAAGAAATTCATATTTGAATTTTTGGATAAAACTTGGTGGTTGCAATAGTCACATACTAGGGAATATCTGGTTGATTGGATTTGGCAAGGTGAACTAGTTTGGTTGGGTTTTGAGAAATGGTGATCTTACCATATGAACTAGATTCAATTTTTAAATGGCATTTGAATAGGGTTGCCAAATGTTTCGGTGGGTTTGCAAGGTGGGCTTGGGTTCAGTTTTACTTGGTCTAGCAAGGGGTGAAAATAATTGTATTTTTTCTGTTAGAAATATTGGACTAGAAACACTCAAAGTGGTCTAGTGAACAAGACTGGAAAAATGACCATTTGCTTATATTGTTTGTTTCTTAATTTATTTTCATTTGATTCTTCTTGGAAATGATTTATATGATGTTGTTTTCATATTTAAACCAATCCTTGCCATTCACAACAATCACACAAGTCCATACAAGCCTCCATGCATTCACCACATACAGACATGCATTCATATTGATTTTAATTAACAAAAGTTTTTGTTAACCCTAAATTTGGGTAATTGGAACTTGATAATCTTGCTTAATATTTTTGGGATGTTACAACCATCTTCATTGCTGTTGCTGATTCCCATGATGAGGAGGGAGTAGTTCTTCCTCGATGCTAAGGGCTTCACCGGTAGCTATGTGTTCATGTCTCTCTCTATGCATGATCTTGTTGTGGTCATGAGCTTTGTAATCAAGTAGATCTACCTTGCTACTCAGGTGCTTCAATATATCTCTGCTCTCCCCATGTGTGTGAAAGTGACAGTGTGCATGCCAGGCTAGAGTCTACATAAATACTCATCGTGCTTTAATAGATCTATGCTTTTCCCCACGTGTGTGAAAGTGACAGCGTGCACGCCGTGTGTGGCACTTAAGCTAGACTACATATATATTTGTTATGAGTATATTTTGAGTTGGTTGTCTCTATGAAATTGTGGTGTTTGTTGGAACTATCTAGCGCTCAAGGTGACAGTGTGGGGTTATCTAGATTGGGAAAGGCAAACTTTGAGGTGTGCTGTTATAGCCCTACCATGGATTAGAGTGTCCAACCAGAGATTAGTTAAGAGTAGTATCATGAAGAGAATATATTTATATGAGAGAGTGTTCACTAGTGAAAGTATGATCACTAGGCCTTGTTTCTAAACATTGAAACACCGTTCACAACTAGATCTATTGCATGTTTGTTTGCTTCCATCTTTTTGCCTTTAGTCTTTACCTCACCGTCAAGCTATTTTCTGGCACCTTTACCACTTGTATTTCACTATCTCTTCGCCGAACTAGTGCACCTATACACCTGACAAGTGTATTGGGTGTGTTGGGCACACAAGAGACTTCTTGTATCTTGATTGCAGGGTTGCTTGAGAGGGATACCTTTGACCAATTCCTCCCTGAGTTCGATATACCTTGGGTGATCCACTTAAGGGAAACTTGCTGCTGTTCTACAAACCTCTGCACTTGGAGGCCCAACAACTGTCTACAAGAATAGAAGTGTGTATACATCACTTATAAACAAGCTCGTTGATTAACAAGATGATCAAAGGTTTCCTGATCATGTACATTGGGTGTTGTTAATAACGAGGTCACAACATTTTTGCAATGATGTGATGAACATTCATCCAAAGTATATCATTACGATCAAAGTCATTGTGTTTATATTGCTATAACATCATACGAAGTAATCCTAGTCATTATAACATGAGATCATGCAATCACTAACACTGGAAGAGTATCTTGATAACATCAAACGTCACAAACTAGGTATGAAGATACCGATGATCGAATCTCGGACATCTAATATATCGCGAGACAAAGGGATTAAGTTACATGCGTATAAGTTTCACACGATCACAAAAGTCATTGTTGAATGTGTGGGAGTCAGTACGGATCTCCAGGTCCCACTGCTGATTATTGATCAGAGAGGGCTCTCAATCATGTTTGCATTATTCACGAATTGTAGGGTGACACACTTAAGGAATACCGACACCATTTGGAGCAAATAATATGACAGCGAAAGAAAAAGAAAGCGCAGGAATTATTTCACAAGACACCAGAACTGTTTGAGGTGAAATTGCTGAAATTGTTTATGCATGTGAAATAAATTACTAGCAAGGGGTTTTATGTGAATGTTTGTTAATTGATGTAATTAACAAAATTATGAATAAAAAATAAAAGAGTTTTATTTAAATGAGAGCTTGCATTAAATTTAGTGGAAATTTAATGGATGTAAGTGGATTTTTGAGTGGCGGCATGTTTATGTGAGTGGAGGCTTTCATTTTGAGTGGGTGCTTGATACGTCCAAAACGTATCTACTTTCCCGAACACTTTTGTTATTGTTTATCCTCTAATTGTGTGATTTGGATACAACTAACATGGACTGACGCTGTTTTCAGCATAATTGCTCTTGTGTCTCGTTTTTATGCAGAAAATCAACTTTCAGGAATAATCTCGGAAAATATGCCGAAAATCCTATTTTCCCAGAAGACTCACAGAGCCAGAAGACGGATGGGAGAAGAGGCCAGAGGGGTCCACACCACCCTAAGGCGCGGGCCAGTCCTGGCCGCTCCTGGGCATGGTGTGGCCGCCTCAGACTCTGCCTCGACCTCTCCTTTCGCCTACATATACCCTCTAACCTAAAAATATCGGGGAGTTCGACAATTTCCAGAGAAGAGTTCCATTGCACCGCCACCACCAAAAACCGCGATTCGGAACCAGAAACTCCATTCTGGCACCCTGCCGGGACGAGGAATTGGAGGAGATCATCGCCATCATCATCACCAACACCTCTCCATTAATCATCCATGATTGTACCATCCATGTGTGAGTAATTTCCCGCTGTAGGCTATGGGGAATTGGGGATGGAAGGGATTGGATGAGATTGTTCATGTAATTGCATAAGATTGTTAGGGCATAGTGCCTAGTATCTATTGTTAGTGCTTTTGACATTATTGCAACTTGTTATGCTTAATGCTTTTGACATTATTGCAACTTGTTATGCTTAATGCTTGTCACTAGGGCCTGAGTTATTGATTCATGATGATATTATTGTTTGTGATCTTATCTGCAAGTTGTATACACATATCATTGTCCGGAACCCGACGCCCCGAAGTGATAGAAATCGGGATAATCGGAGGGGATGGTTGTGATATGAAGATCATGTGTGTTCATGGAGTGTTAATGCTTTGCTCTGGTGCTCTATTAAAAGGAGCACCTTAATTGCCAGTAAATTCCCTTGAGGCCCCGCTGCAACGAGCTGGCAGGACAAAAGATGTTGTGTAAGTTCTCATTGCGAGCACGCATGACTATATACGGAACACATGCCTATGGTTACTTAGCACTTGGATGCTTTATATTTATTATCTGCAATGCTAGTTGTCTTGATTATTACATGAATTGTCTTGTCTATGCAACACCCGTCCATCCATCCCTATGCCTACCGCACTTTAATCCTGTAGTTAACTACAATTGTACTACTGTCTTTATTTTACTGCTATTGTTATTTTGCTACTGCTACTACAAAACCATTGCTACTGATAAACTATTGCGAGCAAGAATGTTTCCAGTTGCAGCTGAATTGATAACTCATCTGTTAAGGTTTATAAATATTCTTTGGCTCCCCTTGTGTCGAATCAATAAATTTGGGCTTTACTTCCCTCGAAGAATGTTAAGATCCCCTATACTTGTGGGTCATCAAGACTATTTTCTGGCACCGTTGCCGGGGAGCATAGCTTTATTTATAAGTTCACTTGTAATTATTATTGTTTGCTGCTATCCATTCATCATGGGTAAAACTCGTGATGGAAAAGTTCCTATATTGCCATCCACTACAAGAAGAGGTACAATTTTGAACACCTTTGTTGCTCTTGATTCACCATCTGTGATGAGTAAGCTCCTTACACCACCACCACATACACCTGCTACACACACTGCTACTTCTGCTGAATCTGAAAATGCTTCTGATACTTATGATGCTACTTATACTGTGCTTGATGAGAGTGGTTCATTAGGTCCTTTCCTAGATGCTACAATTGCTAGAACTATAACTGGAAACACTGAAACTCCTAATGAAGATATTGCTACACCTGTTAGTTCACCTGAGTCTAGAGAGTATCCTAGCTATGATCTTGATGACGATTATATTGAAATGACTGCTGAATTTATTGAGGAATGTCAGAACACTAATGGTGCAAGTGCTATTAAGAGTCTTCTTGAGAGACATACTATTAGACATAAACTATCTCCTGATGCTAAGTTTGCCACATCTCCCATACACATTAAAGATAAGGATTATGATTTCTCTCTTGATTTATCTTATATAACAATTGTGGAGAAAGAACCTTTTTGTGGGACTAAAAATGAAAGTGCTGTAGCGCATATGCAAGAGCTCTCTATTTTGAGTGGCTTATTTTCTGATGATATTAAGAAACGTACCTACTTTGTTGCTAAAATTTTCCCTTTTTCACTGAAAGGTGAAGCTAAAGCTTGGTTTAATAATTTACCCCCTGGATCTAATGATAGTATTGTTAGCATGGTTGATACTTTCTTTCAGAAATATTTCTCTCCTAGTGCTTAACATGCTATTTTGCAGGAACTCTTTGATTTTAAGAAGGGAAAAGAAGAGAAATTGCCTGAATCATGGACAAGGTTTTGTTCTTTAATTAAAGCACAAGCTAGATATCCAGCGCCTAAAAATGAGCTTCTTGATATATATTATAATGGACTAACTGATGAATCTAAGACATACCTAGATAGTTGTGCTGGTTGTGTTTTCAGGAAAAGAACTCCATAGGAAGCTAAGGAATTAATGGCTAAAATGAGCAAGAATTGTGATGATTGGACTATACCTGAGCCAACTACACCTGATCCAACCCCAATACCAACACTAAAGAAGAGGGGAATGATTGAATTGAATGATGAAGTGATGAAGGAAGCTAAGAAATGTCTTAAGGAGAAGGGTAATAAATCTGAAGATGTGAAGAATTTACCCCCTATAGAAGATCTATGTAAGCCAATCTCTCACTCATCCACTATTGAGGTACACTCTCTCCAACATTTTTATGATGGTGATATTCCTTACTCTAAACCTCCTGATCAATGCCTAGAAGAATTTGATATTTATGTTGTTGAGCAAGATAATTTTAATAAGAGAGTGCAGAATCATCTAATGGAAAATTCTAGAGCTATTGATAATTTGCATGATATTGTGGAGAGAACCTCCAATGATGTAAAAATGCTTATTAAACATTTCCAAATGGTTCAAACTCAAATTGATCAGCTTACTAAAGTGCAAAAGGATTTGCTAGTTAATGCTTCTAGAGAAAAACATGCTTATGAAATTAGAACTAGAAGTGGTGCTTCTACTCAAGATCCTTTATATCCTGAAGGACATCCTAAAAGAATTGAGCAATATTCTCAACAAGCTAAAAACAGAGATACTCCTTTTAAGAAAAAGAAAAAGAAAAAGAGACATAAAACAGTTGTAGAATCTTCTGAAATTGCTAAAGATCCTAATAGTATATCTGTCTCTAATGCTAAAACTGAAAGTGGTATTGATAAGAATGATGTTCCTAATAAATAAGAAATTGAAGAAGAACCGGAAAGGCACAAAAAGAATACTAAGTACACCAAGGAAGATTTTGTTGCTAATAAAAATGGTAGTGAGAGAGAGCCTTGGGTGCAAAAACCAATGCCTTTTCCTGATAAGAAACACAAGTCAAAGGAAGAAGAACACTATAACAAGTTTTGTGAGTGGATGAAACCTTTGTTTTTGCAAATTCCATTGACTGATGCTATTAAATTGCCCCTTACTCAAAGTATATGAAGGATATTGTCTCTAATAAAAGAAAGATTCCTAATGGGGAAACTTCCACTTTGCTTGCTAATTATTCCTTCAATGGTAAAGTTCCAAAGAAACTTGGAGATCTAGGTATCCCAACTATTCCTTGCTCTATCAAAAATAATTATGTTAGAACTGATTTGTGTGATTTGGGAGTAGGAGTTAGTGTTATGCTTTTTTCTCTGTACAATAGACTCAACCTAGAAAAATTAACACCAACTGATATATCCTTGCAAATGGCTGATAACTCTACTACTATTCCTATTTTCATATGTGAGGATGTTACTGTTCAAGTGACTCATAATTTTTTGATATTAACTGATTTTGTTGTGCTTGAAATGTCTGAAGATGATAATATGTCCATTATTCTTGGGAGACCTTTTATTAATACTGCAGGTGCTGTCATTGATTGTAATCAAGAAAAATTAACTTTTAATGTTAATGACAAGGAGCACACTATTTATTTTCCCAAGAAGATTGATAATAAATATGGCCTAAATTTAATTGAAAATACTAAGGGCATCAAAGTTGGAGAAATATATTGTCCCATACCGCCAGAAGATTATGAAACTATTATGATTGGGACCATTGCTATCAAGGTTGAGGTAACATAATCATTTAGTGAAATGCAAAGTTTTGCTTCATATAAAGTTCTTTTGGTAACAAGACTTGGTTAACCTTGTTAACAAAGGGATTTTGATGAACAAAACAATGTTTTCACCATGATTATCTTTGTTTACTCTTATTTTCTTTATTCCAATTCCTTCTTTCACCTTGCTCATATTTGTATTGCTAGTTACTTGCGTATTTGAGTATTTTAGAACTTCTGTAGTTTTAGTTTTGATGTGTTTTTTGATCATCCGAAAATCATTTTTCTGCAAGAAAATCATTTATCAATTTCCAAAAATTTCTCAAAAATAAAGTTACTTGAAAAATTCCAGAAAAAATCGTAGTAAATTTTTACGTCAAAAAAGGGACAGATGCACCTTGAGTGACCCAGGGGGGCCACCAGACAGGCACACCACCTAGTGGCACGACCACCCCAGGGGGCCCAACCATGGTGTGGGACACCCCTAGCCCTCCACTTATTCTTCCACCTGCCACTTCTCTCTCTCTCTCCCGAGAAAACACCATTTCATTGCTCAAACTCGTGTTCCTTCTGTACTTGCTTGCGATTTTCGATCTCCTTGCTCATCCCACCTTTACTGCTGAGATTTGGAGCATTTGTTCTCTGGTATGTGACTCCTCCACTTGTCCAAGTAGATTTGTGATTAGCGAAATATATCTTGAGTATTTTGCTACTGTAGGTGACATGTTATGTGAGCTTGCATGTTTGTTATATGCTTTGAGAAATCATTTTGAAACATGTTTATTCCTCTTACAAGTCCCTATAGTAGTTCCTTCTTTTAGTAGCTTTGAAATTACTTTTTGTGATGTTTGTCTTAAAATTTCAGAAAAGAGATAGATGGACAACCATACTTTTGGAGAAGTGTTTGAGAGAGACACACTAGGAGGGCAAGGCCTTGGAGATCAGCTTCTCAATTTAGGCCATCATATAACGAAGATCTTATTGCGCCGCGCTTCGGCGATGAGGGAGATGATGGAGATACGCATCCATCTACCTTCCCTCGTTATGATTTTTTGAGAGCTGCGGGGATCTTCGATGAATTCTTGCTCCTTGTTCGAAGGGTTGGTCTAACCGCTTATATGCATGATGAGAGTGAGCAATATGCTTTGCTCACCAAAACTTTTTAGAGAGTTTCACTTTTACTAACACTTCTTATAGCCCAACTATTTCATTTAAAATCTATGATATGCCTATTACCATGAGTTTGGAAAGATTTTGCAGCATTATAGGTATTAACATGACTGGGATGGCAAAGAAGATCCAAAGCCGACCCACTAATTTGCTGGAGCTCTACCGAAATGTAACAAATGGTGATGACCACAGAGCCCAGTGCGGCAAGATAAGAAACATTCAGCTCCCAGCTCTAAGATACTTTGCTTACTATGTTGATACTAGCATCCTTGGTAGAGAGAACACTGGTAAAGTTTCTAATTATCATTTAGCTTTTCTTGCTGCTGCGCTTAATAATGAAACCAGGTATAATCTCGGTGCTCTCATTGCTCGCCGCCTAGCTGCTAGAGGCCCCATTTATGGGGGTATTATTGTTGCACGCATGGTTGCTACTTTGGACCTTTTTGTTGATCCTAATGATACAGTGCTGCCCCCATAGAGACTTGATCTTGCGGGCTATGAAAGTGCATCACTCTCGTATAGAGAGTTTAGTTTACAGGATGTTGTTTACTGACGGAGATGAGAGGGAAATTTCCTTGTCACGGCCTACTTTGTTTAGTATTTCCAGGAGGTTGTGGTCGCGTTCCAAGGAGGAGTTGGACGAGCAGCTCCGCTTGCTTGGTTTCCACAGGCAGCAGCAGGAGGGGGACGTGCCTTCTTATGACTATTATGCGCACTATGCCAGGGCGTCCTCGAGTTCGTATCAGCACGAAGGTTCTTCTTTGTCACACTATGGAGGCGCCACCTTTTGGCCATCTTGGGTTTGTTCTCCACTTAGGCCAAAAGCCTAAGCTTGGGGGGAGGTATATCGACGTCACACTCATCTACATATGATACTATGTCGGTACTTTGTATATCCATGTTTCACTTTCTTTCTTTTTCCTTTTTGTTCTTGTTTTGTTTCTGCTTTCCAAAACACAAAAGACCAAAAATATTTTTGTTGTTTCTCTTTGTTTGCTCCTTTATCTTTTAGCTTTAGTTTGCTTCTCCTTTTAGCTTTGGTTTATTATTCGAAAAACCCAAAAATATTTGTTGTTCTTCTCTGGTTTTGTAAAGTTCATTGCAGGGTTCGGCAGTCCTCAATGACTCCTTTGGAGTTTGGTTTTCATATTATTATTCAAGCCGCACAAGTGAAAGTAAATAATGATGATTTATGACAATTCGAGGTGTGGTAAGAGGCTCATATGAACTCTATTTGTTTTCATTTTTGTACATATACTCATAAATGTGGGCATTCTTAGTATGTTCATGTAAGGTGTATGTTATTTAATGGATGCTTAGTAGTTCTTGCTCTCTTATGATTAGTTCCAATTTTCTAATAGTATGTAGCATGTCATATAAATGTTTGCTTGCATTGTTCTATTCATAACATGGTATGACATTGTGGTATCTTCCTCTGAATGTTTTATTTGAATAGACTTGGCACATGCTCATGCATGCATATGACTAAACAAAAAGTCAGTTAAGCCTCGATGATTTATTTTTCCTCAGAGTTCTTGTGTCAGTTTTATGCCACAATTAATTTTGTTTTGTCGCAAGCATGATTATGAAAACTACTACTCTCTCGATTGTCGCTCCCTTCTATTGCTAGCCTTCACTTGTACTAAGTGAGCTCTACTCATGCATCCAACTCCCCAAAACCAAAGTTGTCAAAAAGTGTCCACCATATCTACCTATTAGCATCATTGCTATTCCTTGCATACTTATTGTGCTTTGTTTTCTTCCAAATAAAAATGTTTGCTTGTTATGTGAAAATTACTTAGTAAAGCTCTCACGAACTTTATGGCACATTTTATTTCTTGCACTTAATAAACATGAACCATTGTGACTGTCTATGTAGTTATATGCTTGCAAATTATAGGTTGGAAATTAGCAAAACCATGTTTTCATGGGGAACGCTTTCAACATTGCACTTATTATATTTAGTTGATATCATGATCTTTTGTTTATGGATGCTGAGCGGTGTGAAATAAAATGGGATATTGTAAGTCCATGGAGTTTGTATGCGTGTTAGAGAAATACCTGGGCGGCTAGCCTAAGCCACGCCTAATCATGGTGGAAACTTATAACCAAACCATAGTGGCACTCTATGAAGCATCTTCAATAAAAACCTATGCAAATAGCAAATAAAAAGATCACCGAGATGCTCACTATATGTTGCCTTGTCATTTTGATATGGGATAGCTCATGTGTCATGGGGCAAGGGGTACCCCGTTGGCCGTTCTCTATGATACACATATACTTACAATGACAAGAACTTACTTGAGACCAAAGTTGAGTAGCATGAGGTCTCGGTACTCATACTCAAGGGGCATGAGATATTCAACTTATGATCTGTCAAGCATATAACTCATATTTGACCTCACTTTAACCTTAACCATTTAAAGATGCTAATGATATGGGCAATGAGAGCTCAAAGCTAATGAGTACCATACTTTCAACATTTGGAAGCCTTTCAAACTGTTTAATCTTTTCTTTCACTTTTATATCGAGTCACCATTTATTCTATGAGCACCTTCCCGAGAGCATATATATCATTCTTAGTGTAATGTGCTTGTCCCAGAACACAGTTAATTGTGATATAACTTTGACACTTGTATCTTTGATATTTTTACTTCTAGTATTCACTTGAACTTTAGAGGTGCCTTTATGTTTTGCTCCCAAAAGAAGGGCAATCGAGATACCACTTTATCATATCTTCTTATGAGCATTACAATCTTGCATATGCGTATGTTTCATGTTGCTTATTATTATTGTGTTGGAATCTCTTTATAGCTCGCGACTATTTGGTAGACTTATTTGCATCCTATTTATTATGAATTGCCTAAGTACTTTCTCATATGCTGAGAATATATACATCTTGTGAAGCAAATGTGTTTGTGAAAGTTTCTTTTATCGCACTCAGTTTTCAACTGAATTGCTTGAGGACAAGCAATAAGCTAAGCTTAGGGGGAGTTGATACGTCCAAAACGTATCTACTTTCCTGAACACTTTTGTTATTGTTTCTCCTCTAATTTGTGTGATTTGTATACAACTAACACGGACTGGCGCTGTTTTCAGTAGAATTGCTCTCGTGTCTCGTTTTTGTGCGGAAAATCAACTTTTAGGAAAAATCTCAGAAAATATGCCAAAAATCCTATTTTCCCAGAAGACTCACGGAACCAGAAGATGGAGGGAGAAGAGGCTAGAGGGTCCCACACCACCCCCAGGCATGGGCTAGGCCTGGTCGCGCCTGTGCATGGTGTGGCCGCCTCGGACTCCACCTCGACCTCTCCTTTCGCCTACATATACCCTCTGACCTAAAAACATCGGGGAGTTCGACAATTTCAAGAGAAGAGTTCCTGTCACATCCCAAAATTTTCCAAATTTTGTAATGTGAAAAATAAATAAACAAAATAAATAATTGTTGAAATTTAGGGTGAAAAGAAACTTTTTGTTTCTAAATGGAAACATCAAAACCCATCTTGAACAAACTTTGAATAAAGTTTGAATCCAACTAAATTCAAATCAAGTGAAATGCATTCTTCATAAATGCATCTTGAAATTTAAACACTTAGAAAATAAACCAAAACCCTAAAACCCTAATGGGAGATTTCCAAGATATATCTAAAACCATGGATTTGATCCATATAAAATTTGTCAACAAACATTTATAAATGATCAAGAATGACAAATGGATATATTATAAAACCATAGAAATTGATTTCATTCAATTTGGAGCCATAGATAAAATCTTATGAATTTAATAAGATAAGGAAATTGAATTCCCAAGGCTAGTAAAGCACCTATCTAAAATCCATACCAATTTGTGATAAAATTAATCCTATTAAAAGGATAAACAAATATCACATAAAATTATACAAATTGGAATCACCAACTTTGGATCTATAAATAAAAAGATGTGGATTTTATAAAACAAAGGAAGAAATAAATAAACAAGGACTACTTTAAAAAGCCAAATTAAAACTTGGCCAAGCAAACAAAATAAAATATTTTTGTTTAGTAAAAAGAGTAAAGGATTATTTAAATAAAATCATAAGGATTTATTAATATCCATTTTTATTTAAGTAAAGACATTTCCCAATTTAAATGAACATTAAAAATTATTAACGTATATTAAATTATAATTCAAAGTGAATTATTTAACACCCTTTTAAATTAATGAAACCTACTGAAAAGGTTTGGTGAAATTTTGATTTCAAATAAGGGTTTTGAAAATTTAACTAAATCTTATTTAATAAAGGAAGTGCCCTTTTTAAATAAAACATAAACCCTAAATAAATAAAGGATTTATTTCTAAAAAGGACTTTAAATACATGTTTAAAACATATTTAAAACTTACTGAAAAGTTTGGAAGGTTTTGAATTCAAATGATTGTTTGAAATGATTAAACAAATTCAAAACAGAAAAGAAAATGGAAAAAGAAACAGAACAAAAAAATGAAAGAAGCCAGCCCAACCTAACCAGCCCACTAAGCCCACCAGCGGCCTCTTTCTTTCTCCCCCAGGAAAACGTTTCACACCGCTGTTCGAACCCGCAGAGTCGCTGACGTCTGGACCCCACCACTCTTCTCTCTCTCTCACTGACCAGCCAACCCCACCCGTCAGTCTTCGTTCTCACCCGCGGTGACCATGCCCCCAACCCCTCCTCGCCGTTACTAGCTGTTGAAGACGGCATCAAATTCGCATCAATGCCTCGCTTAAACCTCGCCGCGACCATGCCCGATAAAACGCCTCCTTTCGCTCTCCCTTTTCCCCCAGTCCTCACACCACCGGAGCCCCTAGGCTGCCCGTATTGCTAGCGACAACACCTCTGTCTCCGACGGCATTTCCGGCCGATTCCGGCGAGCCCAGACCGCGCCTTGCCCCCTCAACCATGCGAGCATGTTCCCCATCGACCTGTGCACCTGCCAGCACCCTCAGCTCGCTCGCGCGCGTTCCCTAGGCTCGGCAACAACCACGTCTGAGCATCGCCGTCGTCTGCCTGCGCTCCGTCGACCTTTCCCCCGGTAATCCTGATCGCCCCTCTCCCCCTCTTTCACACGCATGCACTCTCCTCAACCTTGCGCATCTAACCATACTCACCTCGTGTCTTTGCATGCCCCGTAGCGTTGTCTCCGACAACGTCTGACCGTACCTGAGGAGAAACGCAACTCCGGCGAGGAATTGCATCCACCCCCGTGCGCCCCTGTCCCTGAAACAACCACCTCGAACATCCACTCGCCATGGCGATCTCGGTGAGACCCTCCCTTGTCTCTTTTGCTTCCTGCATCGCCAGCACCACCCTCATCTGAGCGCACCGCCGCCAGTTGCCGCCGCTAGCGCCGCCCGTTTTAGGTTAGTCAGTTTAGGCCGTTGGATTTTAATCTGACGCATGCGATAGATTCACTAACACGAAGGGGCATGAGTGATCATGTGCTGCACGATCTGTTTAGATCCAACGCACCGCATAGGCCGATCCGTGCGAACCGGTACCAACCAATCAGATCAGGACGCGTGGCCAGAGTTTTGAATTAAAACCAGAAACATTTCTATTAGTTGTATGAATTTGTAAATTGCATAACTTTAAATCTACACGTCCAAATTTTGCAAATTTATATCAATGATATCCAACCATGCACTTTGTTTAGTAAATTGCTTCCGTTAAATGGGTTATTTTTACAGAAACATGTGTAGGCATATTTTGAAATATAAAATTCAATCTAAAATTACTTTTGTGATAAAATCTTTTGTGGATGGATTGTTTTGAACCTACTGACTATATAAACCAACTTTTGGATTGAAAAACATATTTGGTGAAGCCAAAGAATAAATCTTTGAATTAGAACATTTCTAGTCAAATAAAAAATATTGTTTATATGTTAAAAATGCTTTTTTGGAGAAAAACCTTTGGGAAATGATTTGAATTAAACTCTCTGACCCTAAAACAATTTATGATTTAAAAATATATTTGGTGAACCCTATAAAAATTATTACTTTGCTAAAGGCATTTCCAACAACATAAAATATTGTTTTGGTATAAAATGGTTTATAGGTAAAACCTTTTGCAAATGATTTTAATATTAAACACTGGACCACAAAACACTAACATTTGTGTTAAAAAAATATTTGGTAAACACTAGAAATATTCCTTGGATTTAAATCCTTTCTAGCAAAACAAAAATGATTTAAAGTGGCCATTTTTCACCAACTTAATATCAAATGGTTTTACCACTTTTGTAAATGGCCAATAGGTGTTTTCAAATGTTTATAACCTATTAGAAACCACTTTTCCAGATAAAACAATCTTTGGCATGTTTGCATACATTGCCTTGTTTTATTATTTTATGTGATGTTTGCTTGAATGGTAGATTGAATATTGCTTGCTTGCTTGAATTGTAGTGGAATTTCAAGAGTGTGACTATTGCAAGATCAAGGAGTGGACTTATATTCTCTACCAAAAAGGCAAGTGATGCTTCATACTTTTGTCCCATTATTTTCACTATGCATTAGTGATATTTCTATGTAGGACTTGCATGGAATTTTTGCTAAGTATAAACTATGCCATGGGAAATCCTAGTAGATGAAACCTTAGGAGAATTTTCCTAAGTTAAGATTCCTACTACTATCATGCTTAGCTTAGCTAGTAGAAAACAAGGGTGGATTATATTCATGCTATGAATATTTCTAAGTCAAGGACTTGTGTTTTGTTTAATAAAACAACTAAGTGAATGAATCACCTGGGTGGAAAGGGACTTGCTTGGTGGTTTCGGGTTGAGTGGTTACACAAGGCCCATTTCTATGGTCTACCTTGTGTATCTCACTTGTGGAATGCCACCCAGGAACAAAGAGATTTGAGATGTCAAATGTTGAGAAGCTTCAAGTGCAGCCACTTGGCATTATGGGCTCTGCCTGGATCATATAGGTTGCAATAACTTAGCCAAATGGAAAGTTGGTGGTAGGGGATGATAGGTTGCAACGCGTCCATTCTGGTCTAAGGGAAGGCTTCTGAAAGATCTTGTCTTGGTGAAACCAAGTCTTGTGGGGAAAGTGCACCACCTCTGCAGTGTGTAAAATCTAAGTACTTAGCCATATCCCTGGCAAAGGACAATTTGAGCATCAAGACATGGAAGCTATCAAGAATCTCCTCATCCCAATTTCTAAGTTAAAAACGTGTGGTTGAACAAAGGTGAAGGTTCACCAATTTCTATTGGTGGTTCCTTGGGTGATTTTTGCCAAACAAAAATTTAGTGTTTTCAAATGATAAGGAAAATCTATTTTGATCAAAGCAAGCCTAATCTCCACTTAGCCAAATGCATATAGATGATAGACTCCACTATACCACCATAGTATCACTTGCCAATACAATTCAAATGTATTGACCCTTGTGGCTGTAACTTATTATGTTGTAGGTTTGTTTGATGAAGTAATTTGATTAGGATTACAAGTCTACAACCAACATGTTTGCCTGTGGCACTTTGAAGATGAAGGACTCCATGCTATATAGTTAATTCTGATGCATTGTAATGAGATAGCCAAATGAGCTATGTAAGATGTAATGAATTATTTTATTCCTGGTTATAAAGTTGTATTATGACATTTGTTTCTTGATATTACATCTTAACTGGTCCATCCAAATGATGTATCAGATGCAGAGAATCTAGTATGATAGGATAACTTGATGAGATGAGATCAGATGTGATATGAGTTAAACATGCTAAGGCTTGTATGGGAGGCCACGGTGGGATGTGGTTTTTCTAGTCCCATGCTCGCCACCACTAGGACCCGAGTTCTTGCCTTTGGAACCAAGATGAGTGTGCAACCACACGGGGCCTGGAAAACCTCATGATTGACTAACTTGCCTAGTAGATTCCATGAGTCACATAGTTCGGGCGTTCCATTCGACATATGCATAGAAAATCTTTTGAAAGATTTGTCGGGTGAAGTTGGTGCATTCATAACAGGTAGGTAAACGTGGACCGGGTTGCTTGGGGTCGATGGAGACCCTGTTAACCAACCTCGCCTCACATCTTTAAGTACCGGCTTTGGGACTTGACCCGTTACGGCGGAACCATACTTATTGCGTGACTCATGGTCTCGGCAAAAGCAAGGTAAAGGTCGTGCCTAACCACCCTCTGTCGGCCTTCCAAGGAAGAGGGCTTATCTAGTGGCATTAAGAGAAGGTTAGTACGTGTGGGTAAAGTTGTACACCCCTGCAGGGTAATAATATTTTCGAAAAGCCGTGTTCACGGTTATGAACGCATGGTGACCAGATTCTAAGATCATAGAGAACTTGAACCTAATCATAAAACTTGGCAGATCAACGTGTGCTTAAGGATGCTTCCTCATGGGTATGAGGAGGTGATCCTAGTTCAGGAGATGATGATGATTTGGTGGATATCAAAAGATGATGATCAATATTTTTCGGAGACGTCGCTCTCTTATCCCCTTTTAAAATACTCTGAATAGACGAGCTTCTTCTTCCTCTTGTTTTATAAACAAAATATGGCTTTATGCAAAACAACTCCACCAGCCAGAATTCTTGCGGAGTACACCCTGTACTCACCCTTGCTTTGTTGATACGTTTGGCAGAGTAAGTGTTTCGTGAAGATCAGTTTGGTACTACATCGACATCGACGAGTAGCTTGGGGTTCCCGGCCGGAAGCCTGGAATCTATGGGCTGGGACGTCATCGTTATGCTTCAGGCCTCTTAGGCCATTTGTTAAGTTTGCTATAATAAATAGCATAATTTTCCTTCCGTTGTTTGATGTTTGTGGTCAGTGACCTCAACTTGTAATAATTTGGTTCTCTGCTCAGTTATGAGCTTGCTGTAATAAATTTTGTGTCGTAGGGTCACTGTTGTGTTACCGATTCTTCACTGGATATCATCGAGCTCAAGGTTAAGCTTATGTCATACGGAGGTCTGGGATTTGTTTAGCCCTGATCTCGGTGGTGTCACAGTTCTTGGTATCAGAGCAGTACCGACCGTAGGAAAACCTTACTATTGGTCGATGTTGAGTCTAGTGTTTGTGAAAACTATTTTAAAGGCTGAAAAGTATTTGCGAAAACTCTAGTATGCTTCTTTTATCCTTATCCAGTTTCGCTCTAACTCTGAGTTATCTTATCTGGTGTTGATTTTGGAAAAGTTTTGATATCTCTTCTAGTCTTACAAAACTTAGGGGCCTTCTAGGCATGACGTTTCTCAGCTAGTTGACCTAGTGTTGAGTTCTCTAGAGTTGTGTGTGTTGTGTATCCCTTGTTCCCCTTGCTCTTTTTCATCTGATAGATTCTTTTCTATCGTGATCTCTCTATCTTTTGGACCCACAATATTATATTGTTGGATCTACAATGCTCTGATCTAGGCTTCGAGGTTTACCTTTGCCTCGTGTGCCTCCTTTTTGTTTGTTTGGGTACTTCAGAAGTCGTTTCTTCTCTTGGAAGCTACCTCGTGATTACTACCTTGCAGTGTACGCTATGTCACTCAAGTAGTAGTTACTCCTTTCTTTGGGTTTTAACCCTTAGACTTGAACCTAAGATCCCTGATTGTGCTAGATTTTGATGTTGTGAATCTTGTACATGAAGCTGACCTTTAACCCAAGATCTAGACCTTTGACCCCTGTCGTTAATGTTCACACATTACCTCAGGATGGCTGGTACTACAGTTCTATCCTTCAAGCTTGTGGTCTTTGTCGCGATTGAATTGTGACAACTAAGGACTTCCCCTACCACATGCTATGGCAGATGTTCTTTAATGGAACCAAATAGATCACGACAAGAGTACTCCTCGAGATTATCGTATCTATGCTCGTGACTCTGCCACATCTTTCCTTCTCTGCATTGGTTTTCAGAAGATTGTTGACTTATGCATCCACATCTCAGGATTCTATCCTGAGCATGTTCGTTTTTCTTGTTGTTTTCCGACCTTTGTCTACCAGTTGGTAGCCAAGTAGTAAATTGGCATTGGTGTCTTACGATGCAAGATACTCTTGTGGTCCGTCATGACAAACCATTTCGGAATGTCTAGGAGAAAAAAACTCCAGTACCTCGTCATTTCTAGGACCAGGTCAAAGTGTTGTAATCCGCAGATCAAGAAGTGGTGATTAGCTTCTATATGCTCTACCTTAGAGTATCACACTCTTTTATATACTAAGAGGTCGTGCTGAGTTTCCTGACCCCTTAATGAAGTGATGCTCCTACACATATTTACCCACCCTTCCTCGAGCTTTCGCGCTCGTGAATGATGCGTGTTCATAATAATGTGGCTATCTGAGATTCTTAGCAATCCCTATTGTTTGAACTCTAAGGACATTTGAGTCATTCTTAGCGTGATTGGTTAACCCCGTCACTAAGCGAAGAATGATGGTGCTACCAAGTCCGTTACTCTGGTACCATCTCCTTGGTCAAAGAGTTAGGCTTGTGTTGAAACTCTGAGACTATGTCTTCTTTCCTTACCAAGAACATTTTCTCTCGAACTAAGTGACATATCGGTGGTTCATGATATTATAGATGTCTACTAGAAGTATCACCATGTTGCCACGTGACCGTGTTGTTAAGTTCTTGAGCAAGCAAGTTCTTTGAACTGCTATTTTATCCAAGGATCCGTACTGGATACCCCTGAACTAGTTGGTTGAGCTTAAACAACAACTTGGAGAGTTGTAAGACAAAAGTTCTATCTGAATTAGTTCTTTCTTAAAGGGATGTCTAGTTTTGTTTGTGTTGAAGAAAGATATTATCTCCTTAGTGGATATGATATCTGAACGGATTCGCAGCATAGTAAATCAAAAAAATTCTACGGATGCGAATGGGAAAGCCAAGATCTAATCTAGGAGATGCAAACAACGAGGGGGATTAGATGAGATCTTCATACCCATGAAGATTCGTACAGCGGAACGTTCGTCGGAACGTGGGTGATGTAGTCGTACTCGCTTCTCCTCCTCGCGATCCGATCCGATCTAACACCGCAAGTGGCGATGCCTCCGAGATATGCAAACGTGCGGCACCTCGACGTATCCTCCTTCCTCGGTCCAGCAAGTATGGTGGATAGACGGATTGGATCTACAACGCAACGGCGCGGTGCAAGTGGTGGAGAGTTTCTGCAGCAGGGCTTCGCCTACGTGCAGTCGGGAGGGAGAGAGAGAGGAGGGCAGCAGGGCGGCTAGGGCTTGAGGAGGAGGTGTGGGAGGGTTGCGCCCCCAACCCTCTTTATATAGAGGGGTGGGCGACCAGCCCTTGCCCCTCCCTCAAGCCCTAGGGCCGGCGGCCAAGGAGGGAGGAGTGGGGGGCAAGTTCCGCCCCCCCTTCTAGAAGCTCCCCTAGGGTTTCCCCTAGGTTTGGCCGGCTGGGCCCTATGGGGCCTTGTGCTCCTGGCCCAATGCGGCCAGGGCACTCCCTCATAGGCCCATGCCTCCTCCCGGCAGGTGGGGCCACGTTGGTCCCCCTCCAGAAGGTTCTAAAATCTTCCGGTACAATACCGATTAACCCGAAACAATTCCGAACTCCTAAAACTACATTGCCTTATATGAATCTTATTCTCCGGGCCATTCTGGAACCTCTCGTGATGTCCCGGATACCATCCGAGACTCCGAACAAAAACTCATAAACCAATTATCCAATCTATCCTAGCGTCGAGACACGTTAAGTGTGTGACCCTTCGGGTTCGAGAATATGCAGACATGATCTTCTATCAATAATCAACAGCGGGGTCTGGAAACCCATATTGACTCCCACACATTCATCGATGATCATATCGGATGAACCACGATGCCAGGATTCAATCAATCCCACATATATATTCCCTTCGTCTCGCGATATTTTACTTGCCCGAGATTTGATCGTCGGTACCATCATACCTAGTTCAATCTCGTTCACAGCAAGTACTTTACTCGTTCCGTAATCCGATATCACTTTGTGATTAACTCCTTAACCACATGCTTGCAAGCGGTGTTGATATCGATTACCGAGTGGGCCCGAAGTATATCTCTCCGACTTCGGAGGGATAAATCCCATCTCGATACATACAACCCAACAGGTACTTTCCCATCACCTGAGAGACACCTTTATGATCACCCTCTCATAGGATGACGTTTGATGACCTCAAAGCTTTCTTCTGATACCAGGGAGTTGTATTATCTCATGGTCTAAGGAATACAATATTTGACATAAGAAAAGCTTCGCAAAGATGAAAACGATGACATGATCTAATTGCTCCGCTTAGTTTGGGTCTGTCCATCATATCATTCTCCCAATGACATGATCTCATTATTAATCGACAACTCATATATATGGTTAGGAAACCTTAACCATCACTAATCAATGAGCTAGTCCATAGAGGCATACTAGGGACACGGTGTTGTTCACAAACCACACAAGTATTAAAGTTTCCGCTTAATACAATTCTAGCATGGAATATAAACTTTATCATGAACAAGAATTATAATAATAACATCTTTATTATTGCCTCTAGGGCATAATTCCAACAATATCTTCCCCTCCTTTGATTTGATTTGGGCTATTGTCAAATCAAACTCAGTTCGAAGGACTATCTTGATGATGCTTATTCTTGTGATGTTTCACTTGAGTACATCCTTATGTCTTTGGTCTGACCAACAATTATGCTTTGTTCATGCCACATATGAGTTCATCTTCTTGGAGTGTCTCGATAAGTTTGTTGTTGAGCCCATCGATGACATCCCTATATCCTTAATGTTAGATTTGATTCATATGGAACATTTGGCATTAATGTTGGAAAAATTTGAGAACCATCTTCGAGTCATCTCTAGTGGGTCCAAGGCACTTGGAACCACGCCAAGCTCAGTGATGAAGTTCCTGATCCAAACTCCTTCACTTGACGCTTCTGCAGCAGCCATGTATTCCGCTTCTACTGTAGATCCGGCGATCACGCTTTGCTTGCAGCTTCTCCAGCTCACAGCTCCTCCATTCAAAATATAAACGTATCCTGTCTGAGATTTAGAATCATCCTTGTCGGTGTCGAAGCTAGCATCAACGTAACCCTTTACGACGAGTTGTCCATCACCTCCATAGACTAAGAACATTTATTTAGTCCTATTTAGGTACTTTAGGATGTTCTTCACGACTGTCCAGTGTTCCACTCCTAGATCACTTTGATATCTGCTCGTCAAACTAAGAGCATTGGACACATCCGGTCTAGTACACAACATGACATACATGATAGAACCTATGGCCGAGGCATAAGGCACTTTTCTCATAGCTTCTCTATCATTTACCGTAGCTGGACACTGAGCCTTGCTCAATATCTTACCTGACAACATAGGCACTGAACCTTTCTTTGCCTTATCCATTATGAACCTTTTCAGAACTTTGTCTAGGTATGTACTCTGGCTTAAAGCTATCAGGCGTCTTTGTCTATGTCTATAGATTTTGATGCCCAATATATAAGCAGCTTCACCTAGTTCTTTCATTGAAAAACACTTGTTCAAATAAATCTTCACATCGTTAAGCATGTTAATGTCATTTCCAATAATCAATATGTCATCCACATATAGTACCAGAAATGTCACCGATCTCCCACTCACTTTCTTGTAGATACAAGCTTCGTAGCAATTTGGAACAAATCCAAAGCTCTTGATCACTTGATCAAAACGAAGGTTCCAACTCCGAGATGCTTGCTTCAGTCCATAAATGGAACGCTGAAGTTTGCACACTTTATCAGCATCCTTAGGATCGACAAAACCTTCGGGTTGCATCATATACAACTCTTCATCAATGTTGCCATTGAGGAACGCCGTCTTGACATCCATCTGCCATATTTCATAATCATGAAACGCAGAAATTGCTAATAAAATCCGAATGGACTTAAACATCGCTACGGGAGAGAAAGTCTCATCGTAGTCAACACCTTGAACTTGTCGAAAAACTTTCGCGACAAGTCGTGCTTTATAGACGGTAACATTACCATCCGCGTCCGTTTTCTTCTTGAAGATCCAATTGCACTCAATGGCCTTTCGGTCGCTAGGAGGGTCCACCAAAGTCCATACTTGGTTTTCGCTCATTTGTATCCCAATTCGGATTTCATGGCCTCTAGCCATTTCTCAGAGTTTGGGATCATCATCGCTTCCTCATAGTTCGTAGGTTCACTGTCTTCTACCAACAAGATAGTTAAGACAGGGTTGCCGTACCACTCAGGAGGGGCACGCGATCTTTTCGACCTGCGACGTTCAGTAGCAGCATCGTTTGAAGCTTCACGATTCTTGTCATTAGCTTCCTCTATTGTTGGTGCAAGCGGCACTGGAACAATTTCAGGTGTTGCGCTACTCTCCAACTCAAGAGAAGGTTCAACAACCTCGTCTAGCTCTACTTTCCTCCCACTCACTTCTTTCGAGAGAAACTCCTTCTCAAGAAAGGAACCGTTCTTTGCGACAAACACTTTGCCTTCGGTTCTGTGATAGAAGGTATACCCAATAGTTTCCTTAGGGTATCCTATGAAGACGCATTTCTTCGCTTTGGGTTCGAGCTTGTCCGGAATCAACTTCTTGATGTAAGCTTCGCATCCCCAAACTTTAAGAAATGACAACTTAGGTTTAGCACCAAACCATAGTTCATACGGTGTCATCTCAACGGATTTAGATGGTTCCCTATTTAAAGTGAATGCAGCGGTTTCTAATGCATAACCCCAAAATGATAACGGCAAATCAGTAAGAGACATCATTGATCGAACCATATCTAATAGAGTTCGGTTACGGCGTTCAGACACACCATTGCGCTGTGGTGTTCCGGTGGCGTGAGTTGCAAAACGATTCCGCTTGCTTTAAGATGCGTGAGAAAATCATAACTCAAATATTCACCTCCACGATCGGATCGTAGAAACTTAATCTTTCTCTTACGATGGTTCTCCACTTGATTCTGAAATTCCTTGAACTTTTCAAATGTTTTAGATTTATGTTTCATTAAATAGATATACCCATATCTACTTAAGTCATCGGTAAAAGTGAGAAAATAGCGATATCCACGGCGCGTCAAAACACTCATCGGTCCGCATACATCGGTATGTATGATTTCCAACAAGTCCGTTGCTCGCTCCATCATTCCGAAGAACAGGGTTTTGATAATCTTGCCCATGAGGCATGGTTCGCATGTGTCAAATGATTCAAAATCAAGAGACTCCAAAAGTCCATCAGAATGGAGTTTCTTCATGCGCTTTACGCCAATATGACCTAGACGACAGTGCCACAAATAAGTAGTATTATCACTATCTACTTTGCATCTCTTAGCCTCAATGTTATGGATGTGTGTTTCATCCCTTTCGAGATTCAGAAGAAATAAACCATTCATAGCAGGTGCATGACCATAAAAGATGTTACTCATATAAATAGAACAACCATTATTCTCCGATTTAAATGAATAACCGTCTTGCAATAAACACGATCCAGAAATAATGTTCATGCTCAACGCAGGCACATAATAACATTTATTAAGGTTTAAAACTAATCCCGAAGGTAAAACAAAGGAGAGCGTGTCAACGGCCATCACATCAACTCTTGATCCGTTGCCAACGCGCATCGTCACCTCATCCCTCGCAAGCCGCCGTCTATTCCGTAGCTTCTGTTTCGAGTTACAAATATTAGCAACTAAACCAGTATCAAATACCCAGGCACTACAGCGAGGGCTAGTAAGGAAAACATCAATAACATGTATATCAAATATACCTTTGATGGTGCCAGCCTTCTTGTCCACTAAGTACTTCGGACAGTTGCGCTTCCAGTGACCCTTGTCCTTGCAATAGAAGCACTTAGTGTCTGGCTTGGGTCCAAACTTGAGCTTCTTCTCAGCAGGGGCAACGCGCTTGCCGCCTCCTTTCTTGAAGGGATTCTTTGCACCCTTACCTTTCTTAAAGGTGGGGGGCTTGTTGACCATCAACACATGATTATCCTTTTTGATGTCCACCTCCGCAGCCTTCAGCTTTGTGAAGAGCTCGGTGATCGTATCAGTGGAACCAATCTGATTATGAGTCACTACAAAACTTTTGTAGCTGGGAGGGAGTGATTGCAGAACCCTGTCAATCTTGAGCTCCTCTGGAATCTTGCAGTCCAGTTGCTCAAGGCGTTGAGTGTAGCCCGACATCTTAATGGCGTGCTCACTAACGGAACTCCCTTCCTCCATCTTGCAATTAAAGAATTTCTCAGAGATCTCATATCTCTTAGAACGGGCCTGAGTCTAAAACATGGTTTTCAGCTCCTCAAGAATCTCAAAGGGCCCGGGATAGTCTTCAAAACGATTTTGAAGGTCCGATTCCATAGCAAACAACATGGTGCTCTTAATCACACCATAATCATCTTTGCGCGACTGATAGCAGCTTTCTCATCAGCCGGTGCATCTACAGCAGGGGCGTCACCTAGCGCATTCTCAAGGACATAGTCCTTTTGACCGCCAGAGAGAATGATTCTCAGATTGCGGAACCAGTTGGTGAAGTTAGACCCATTGTTTCTAAGCTTTTCTTTCTCAGCGAAAACGTTGAAGTTGAAGTTGGACTTAGCCATTTGATCTACAATATTTGCAAGTACAAATTAGACTATGTTCATGATAACTAGTTCAACTTAATCAAATTACTAGATGAACTCCCACTAAATTCAACATCCCTCAAGTTGTTTAGTGAACACGATCCAAATTCACCACACCTAATCCGATCTTCACGAGAAGACATGTGACTTCAATGGTGGACAATGAAGTGTCGATCATATCATTCATATGACTCATGCTTAACCTTTCGGTTCATGTGTTCCGAGGCCATGTCTGTACATGCTAGGCTCGTCAAGTCAAACCCAAGTATTTCCGCGTGTGCAAAACTGGCTTGCACCCATTGTATGTGAACGTAGAGTCTATAGCACCCGATCATCACGTGATGCTTGGACACGACGAACTTTCGCAACGGTGCATACATGGGGAGAACACAGTTTTATCTTGATCTTTAAGTGAGGAATCATCTTATAATGCTACCGACGCGATCTAAGCATAATAAGATACATAAAAGGATAAACATCACATGCATATAACTTTATGTGACATGGTATAGCCAATCTTCGCGCAATGATCTCCATATTGTGCGTGCCGGCATGATCTCCATCACTCCACCATGATTGCCTCCACCACGAATAGCAACTACAACTATTGCTAACTACTTAGCGATAAAGTGAAACTATTACATGGCGTATAAGAAGTTGACACACAAGTCATACACAATTATAAAGACAGCCATATGGCTCCTACCGGTTGTGTACTCATCGACATGCAAGTCGTGAAACATTACAAAACATGATCATTGCATACAAGATAAACATCACATCTTGGGCCATACCATATCATAGAAAACACTCCCTGCAAAAACAAGTTAGACGCCTCTACTTTGTTGTTGCATGTTTTACGTGGCTTATGGGAGTAGCAAGCTAAGAACGATTCTTATCTACGGAAAGCCACAACGGTGATATTATGGTTGCCAAACTCCGGCGTAAATCCCATGACAACTATAGTGAGAGAAACTGGCATCCACCAGCCGCATGTGTGGAACAAGCCACACGTCAAGTGCGGAGCCGGTCTCGTGAACGACGTCGCATAAGGTTGGCCTGGACCGCTTCAATCTCACTATCCTGCGTCATAATAAGAACACAAACAAGTGGCTTGCAACAGAAAACATCAACGCCCGCAACAACCATGTTGCGTTCTACTCGTGAAACACATCTACGCATAGATCTAGCTCTGATACCACTGAAGGGATTCGCAGCATAGTAAATCAAAAAAATTCTACGGATGCGAATGGGAAAGCCAAGATCTAATCTAGGAGATGCAAACAACGAGGGGGATTAGATGAGATCTTCATACCCTTGAAGATTCATATAGCGGAACGTTCGTCGGAACGTGGGTGATGTAGTCGTACTCGCTTCTCCTCCTCGCGATCCGATCCGATCTAACACCGCAAGTGGTGATGCCTCTGAGAGATGCACACGTGCGGCACCTCGACGTATCCTCCTTCCTTGGTCCAGCAAGTATGGTGGAGAGACGGATTGGATCTACAACGCGATGGCGCGGTGCAAGTGGTGGAGAGTTTCTGCAGCAGGGCTTCGCCTACGTGCAGTCGGGAGGGAGAGAGAGAGGAGGGCAGCAGGGCGGCTAGGGCTTGGGGAGGAGGTGTGGGAGGGGGTGCGCCCCCATCCCTCTTTATATAGAGGGGTGGGCGGCCATCCCTTGCCCCTCCCACAAGACCTAGGGCCGGCGGCCAAGGAGGGAGGAGTGGGGGGCAAGTTTCCCCCCTTCTAGAAGCTCCCCTAGGGTTTCCCCTAGGTTTGGCCGGCTGGGCCCTATGGGGCCTTGTGCCCCTGGCCCAATGCGGCCAGGGCACTCCCTCATAGGACCATGCCCCCTCCCGGCAGGTGGGGCCACGTTGGTCCCCCCCCGGAAGGTTCTAGAAGCTTCCGGTACAATACCGATTAACCCGAAACAATTCCGAACTCCAAAAACTGCATTGCCTTATATGAATCTTATTCTCTGGACCATTCCGGAACCTCTCGTGATGTCCCGGATCCCATCTGAGACTCCGAACAAAAACTCATAAACCAATTATCCAATCTATCCTAGCGTCGAGACACGTTAAGTGTGTGACCCTTCGGGTTCGAGAATATGCAGACATGATCTTCTATCAATAATCAACAGCGGGGTCTGGAAACCCATATTGACTCCCACACATTCATCAATGATCATATCGGATTAATCACGATGCTAGGATTCAATCAATCCCATATATATATTCCCTTCGTCTCGCGATATTTTACTTGCCCGAGATTTGATCGTCGGTACCGTCATACCTAGTTCAATCTCGTTCACATCAAGTACTTTACTCGTTCCGTAATCCGATATAACTTTGTGATTAACACCTTAACCACATGCTTGCAAGCGGTGTTGATATCGATTACCGAGTGGGCCCGAAGTATATCTCTCCGACTTGGGAGGGACAAATCCCATTTCGATACATACAACCCAACAGGTACTTTCCGATCACCTGAGAGAAACATTTATGATCACCCTGTCATAGGATGACGTTTGATGACCTCAAAACTTTCTTCCGATAACAGGGAGTTGTATTATCTCATGGTCTAAGGAATACAATATTTGACATAAGAAAAGCTTCGCAAAGATGAACATGATGACACGATCTAATTGCTCCGCTTAGTTTGGGTCTGTCCATCATATCATTCTCCCAATGACATGATCTCATTATTAATCGACAACTCATGTCTATGGTTAGGAAACCTTAACCATCATTAATCAATGAGCTAGTCCATAGAGGCATACTAGGGACACGGTGTTGTTCACAAACCACACAAGTATTAAAGTTTCCGCTTAATACAATTCTAGCATGGAATATAAACTTTATCATGAACAAGAATTATAATAATAACATCTTTATTATTGCCTCTAGGGCAATATCTTCCCCTCCTTTGATTTGATTTGGGCTATTGTCAAATCAAACTCAGTTCGAAGGACTATCTTGATGATGCTTATTCTTGTGATGTTTCACTTGAGTACATCCTCATGTCTTTGGTCTGACCAACAATTATGCTTTGTTCATGCCACATATGAGTTCATCTTCTTGGAGTGTCTCGATAAGTTTGTTGTTGAGCCCATCGATGACATCCTTATCTCCTCCATGTTAGATTTGATTCATATGGAACATTTGGCATTAATGTTGGAAAAATTCGAGAACCATCTTCGAGTCATCTTGAAGTATGTGTTCTGGATGTTAGAAGTGACCTTCTCTAGTTCACGCGCAAACGTTGAATGATGTCGCCGTGAATCCGAGTAGAGTTAGCTCCGTTCCCTAAGGACACATGTGTGTTTTATTGTTAGTACCTAAAGTGTGTGCAGTTGTCTTTTGACAAGTTTCTAAATACATGGGTATAGCAATCTAGCTCAGTCTTCTGGAGCTTGACATTGTAGTCCCTGTCTTGAGAATCTAGTAACTTTACCTTTGCAGTAAATGTTGCAAACTTTCTATTTGGACATGCTGAGTCTGAAGTATCATCTCACCTAACCAAATCTGAATCTCAAGCAGATTTTATGGTTGGTGTTCCTCAAAGTTTTGACATAGGTCTCTTTGTAAATCTGGCAAGAATGATGTAATGGTTGACACACTTAGCCGGAAAGACCTTTGTCATAAACTTTTGAATCAGCAGTAACAACCACTCTTCATGAGGCTTCTTCTATAATTAATTATAGGAGTTGTGCTTATGGTTTCCTTTGTCTCCAAAGTCTGACCTTTACCTGATGTTTGATTTCTCGAACATCGAGGAGAACATTTAAAGTAGTGTTGCTAAATGTCTCTCGGTCGATCCTCCAGAACCTTTATGTTCGCAAGCATCTTGTTGTGCCAAGTAATTGAAGTCTGAGAATGAAGTTTCTTTCTTCTCGTGTCATCAGGAATCTTCTTAAATATTCATCCCAGTGGTGAAAAGTGATATCATGATCTTTGTCAAATATTTTGATAAGGCCTGGATGAATTAAAGAGTTTCCTTCTTGTTCTCTTAAACATGTTTGAAGAGTGACCATGATTTTGGTAATCTGTAGTTTCTCTTGCTACATGTTTCTTGTGACTTTTATGAGTCCTCTCCACCAAAACACCTTCCTGTTCTGGCCTTCTGTTGAATGAAAGAGTGATCCTTCTGTGTCAAAAGTAGTTCAACAGCTTGGTTTTGCTGATCCATATCCCTACAACCTGAAATCTCTACTTAAGTCATTTAGTAAAGGTTCGTATCAAAGTCTGTGGCCATGTTCTTTCTGTTGGAACCTTCCTTCCCGAAAGCTTCAAAACCTCCTTTAAGTTCCATGGTCTCAATTCTTATGAAGACCATCTATCTAACAACTTGAAACCATCTCCTCTTGTTTCCTCCGTTACCTTGACGTGTTTCATGTTGTCATCTCAGAGTTGTTTCTGAACACTCCATCCATGAGCTGACCATGAGATACTCTATGAGTTGGTTAGTGTGTTTTCCTCTTATCTTTAGAGTGGCCCTGTTTCTTCCCCTCTCTGTTTCTCTTCCTACCTTTGGAATCTCGGGTCGAGATTCTCGTAAGGGGGATAGAGCTGTAACACCCCAGTTTTAGGTAAATATCAATTAGGGTTTAATTGTGCATCATGATCATCATATAATAAAAATGCATGCAAGAAAATAAGGACAAAACCCTAAACCCTAGCTTCCCTCTCTATTTGAAATGTATTCAAAAGGGTTTTGCTATATTTGAAAAGTATAAAAAGTTGGAACTCAAATGGTTATTAAGGGTCTCCTTGTTATTTTAATATTTACAAAGCCTCTTGTATTTTAAAACTGTTCAAAATAGATTACAAAATGAAATACAAAAGAGAAAGTTAAAATAGAAAACAAAAAAGATTTTAGGAAAGAAAAATAGTTTCCTAACTCCAACTGGGCCGAGCCCATTCCTCTTCCCTACTCCCTCTGTCGCGCGTGCAGCAGCTAGCAGCCGTCGACCTTGCTTTGCAACAGCCCAGGATCCGGCCCAACAAGCCCATGTGCAGCCCACTCCCAGCCCGATACCGCTTTGCTTGCTTCCGACGTCGTCTTCGTCAACGAAGCTCCGACGCCAAGCTGCTGCGTGTCCGACGCGCCGCCGTCGATCCCCTCCGCGTCACGATGCACGCCGCTGACCGCCGAGCCAAGGATAATAACGGCCGAGCTCTCCTCTCTCACCCCGTACCAGTATTATCCTCTCTCGCTTCCTCTCGCGTTCTCTCCTCTATACCGAACCCTAGCCCGCCATGGCCTCGAGCTCGAGCTCGCTCCTGGCCTCCCTTCGCGTATCTGAGATCGCCTCGAGCACCGCCGTGTTCCCCTGCCTCTTCGTCGAATGAATCAAGCCCGGGCGCCTCCAGTCGTTGGCATCGACTTCGTTTCTCCGAGCCCGACCGAGCGCCGTCGTCGCCATTGCCGCCACTCCCGACCACACCTCCCCGAGATGACCCATTCTCTGCGCTCTAGGTAAGCTCATGGTCCTCCTGGACCCCTCCTTTCTCTCCCTCCTGCTCTCAGTCGCTCCCGTGCCTTGCACCGCCTGACGCCGCCGTAGTACAAGGTCGCTGGTGACGCTCCGGTGACCAAATCCGGGCGGCGCCACGTCTAATCGAACCGCCTTGCTCCTCTCTCTCCAATGGACCCAACCCCGCAGCCCCGCATCGCCTCCTCCACTGTGGCCGTGGTCGTCTGAGCGCTACCGCCGTTGAGCCTCTGTGGCGTCTGCGTGGCGTGACGACGTGGCCTCGGCCCTACCTGCCAGCCCCAGTGGGTAACCTCTGCCTCGGTGAGAAATAACCAAACCGCCCCCTCTGTCCCACTTTGCCTATGTGGAATCTGATGTGGCCTTGGGCCCAGTAGCCAGTGTCTGTGGCTAGCCCCACCCGTGGTGTTAAACGACCCAGACCCTATGCTGACGCAGTAAAACAATTTAAATTGGTTTAATAATTTCAGAAATTGTTTAAATATTGTAAATTCAATAACTTTTGATTTATAAGTCAGAAAAATACAAATAACATATCAAAATGTTTAGAAAAATGAAACCTATCTAAATAAGTTATAATCATGCATTGTTCAACAACTTAAATGACAAGTATAATTAGAAGAACAAATGCACCCCTCTCATATGCTCTGAAGTTTTCCCGAGTTAGGGTTTGTACCCTCGGAACCCCGTTTAAATTGCCGAGCATGTTTTAGGGTTACTTTTCAATACAATTCAACTTGTCATATAATCATACTTGCTTGAGAATTGCATCGATGCCATGTGTTGATTGTTTCCTTTCTTTTCCGGTGTTTGGTTCTTCCCGGTAGAATACGAGATCGAGATCAAGATCAAAGACCGAGGTCAACACCGTCGAAGTTCGAAGATCGAAGAACAATACTTGACCAACTGTAACCAAGTCAAGTACAAGGATTCCGAAGATCCGCTTATCGGTTAACAACTAGCAAAGGCAAGCATAGCCCCACCATGATATAATCCTATGTTTTTCGAAAGCATTTCAATTCCTGCCATGATGCTTACGATTCTAATGTGGTATTTTATCGATAGATAGAGTATCCTATCTATTGCATTACTCCCTTTGAGCTTATATTACCTTATCCACTGCTCCTAGCATAACTAGGTTTGGCTTGTGTGCACTGCTAGAGCTTATATTTGTGTTTGCTTAGCCATGCATAGCTGTCAGTTCTGGTCCATCCAGATGATGTATCAGATGCAGAGAATCTAGTATGATAGGAGAACTTGATGAGATGAGATCAGATGTGATATGAGTTAAACATGCTAAGGCTTGTATGGGAGGCCACGGTGGGATGTAGTTTTTCTAGTCCCATGCTTGCCACCACTAGGACCCGAGTTCTTGCCTTTGGAACCAAGACGAGCGTGCAACTACACGGGGCCTGGAAAACCTCACGATTGACTAACTTGCCTAGTAGATTCCATGAGTCACATAGTTCGGGCGTTTCATTCGACATATGCATAGACAATCTTTTGAAAGATTTGCCGGGTGAAGTTGGTGCATTCATAATAGGTAGGTAAACGTGGACCGGGTTGCTTGGGGTCGATGGAGCCCCTGTTAACCAACCTCGCCTCACATCTTTAAGTACCGGCTTCGGGACTTGACCCGTTACGGCGGAACCATACTTATTGCGTGACTCATGGTCTCGGCGAAAGCAAGGTAAAGGTCGTGTCTAACCACCCTCTGTCGGCCTTCCAAGGAAGAGGGCTTATCTAGTGGCATTAAGAGAAGGTTAGTACGTGTGGGTAAAGTTGTACACCCCTGCAGGGTAATAATCTTTTCAAAAATCCGTGTTCACGGTTATGAACGCTTGGTGACCAGATTCTAAGATCATAGATAAATTGAACATAATCATAAAACTTGGCAGATCAACGTGTGCTTAAGGATGCTTCCTCATGGGTACGAGGGGGTGATCCTAGTTCAGGAGATGATGATGATTTGGTGGATATCAAAAGATGATGATCAATATTTTTCGGAGACATCGCTCTCTTATCCCCTTTTAAAATACTCTAAATAGACGAGCTTCTTCTTCCTCTTGTTTTATAAACAAAAGATGGCTTTATGCAAAACAACTCCACCAGCCAGAAGTCTTGCGGAGTACACCCTGTACTCACCCTTGCTTTGTTGATACTTTTGGTAGAGTAAGTGTTCCCTGAAGATCAGTTTGGTACTACATCAACATCGACGAGTAGCTTGGGGTTCCCAGCCGGCGGCCTGGGATCTATGGGCTGGGACGTCATTGTTATGCTTCAGGCCTCTTAGGCCATTTGTTCAGTTTGCTATACTTAATAGCATAATTTTACTTCTGTTGTTTGATGTTTGTGGTCAGTGACCTCTGCTTGTAATAATTTGGTTCTCTGCTCAGTTATGAGCTTGCTGTAATAAATTTTGTGTCGTAGGGTCACTGTTGTGTTATCGATTCTTCACTGGATATCCTTGAGCTCAAGGTTAAGCTTATGTCAGACGGAGGTCTGGGATTTGTTTAGCCCTGATCCCGTGGGTGTCACATCTATGTTCATATATCCAAAATAATTCAACGGAAACAATACCTACTAAGTTCACACATCCAAAATGGCAAAAGGTAAAGGGGGGGGGGGATTGCTTACCTTGTTGCAGTTGTCCTCAACGAAGATGCGCCGGGGTTGATGGGAACAGGTGGCGTGTCAGAGAAGGTGGAAGGGCCTCCACATGACGTAGTACGGAGAGGGGCGGCTACTCGAACTCTAGATTTCGGCAGGTTGCAACGGGCCGACTCCTCCTCCCCGTCGATTGGGAGGAAGTGAGGTCCAGAATGGTGATGGGGAGCATAGCGGCATACCGACGGTAGGGTAGGGAGGCGGCAGAACGGCGGCGAGAAAGGAAGGCGGAAGAACAACGGTGGGGAAGGGAGGCGTTGGGAAACCCTAATCCTTCCTAGGCCATGGCGACAGGAGAAACGGGGGCGATTCGAGTCGGGCTGGGGTGAGGGCATACAGGCTAGACGCGATGGTAGTAGGTCATAATTTCGGTTCACATGGGAGGGCAATCGAGTCAGCTGCAATTTGAGAATCGCGGGAAGCGGCTCTCGCCCAGATTCTCGCGCGTCGCGGTCGCTAGTGTATTTTTCATCCCGTTTTTCGCCAGCGCGGTCGAGAATTTGACTATTTATTTTAGCTAGAGATTCTAGAACGCAGAAACAGGGGAAGAAGCGCTAATAAACAGAACCTTCATCTTGGTGAATTCTAGATCTGGAGGTCTTTGGCTGGCTGTGGCGGTCTTTCCCTCCGGTTGGACCGGCGACCCTTGTATTTGGGTAGCATGTATGAGGGTTCAAGCGAAATCTTCGCGACAACGTTTGTGATTGTTTTATCCCTCTAGGGACATCATTGTTGGTCTCTCTTCATGCTAGGGCTCCAGGTGAAAATCATAGTGTGATTCTTCGGGCTCGGGGGTGACGGGGCGTCTTGTTGTTACCCTCTCGGAGGTGTTGTCTTGGAGCGTAGGTACATGTTGGTTGCATCATACCGACGACTTAGACTTGCCTTGTTCCCGGTGTGAAGTTTCTACAAGGGGTGACCAAGTTGGCCTCCTATATCATACGTGTGATCCTATTGTCATCATTCTTGTCCTCGCTGCCGTTGGCAGGATCAGCGCTCCACAACTTAGAGCGAGCGGGCAGGCTGCCTTCTCTAGTGACAATTTGGCATCTTCGGTGCAAGTTGTTCGGTGGTTCTTACGGAGACGCGGGGATGGCGCGGGGGCGGTTCTGCTTGGTAGTCTAGATTTTCTGGTGCTATGTATGGCTTTTCCGGTTTCCTTGCTCGACTTTAAGTTAGTGGCGTTCTCGCTACCTTCACAGATATCATTTTGTCTTATTTTGTAAAAAGGTTTTCTCACCATCTTGTATAGGATTTACCATTTGTGTTTTATTTATAAAGAGATGCACAAACTTGTTTCGGGGATAGACACTTATAGACCATGACATATTTGTGTGATGGTGCGTTGAGTTGATTACTTCTTGGTTCTTCCAAAATTATGATGCACTGGTAGATGTATGGGATTTCTTTCTTCATGAATAATGCATAAAAGTTGTTCAAAAAAGATTGTGAAGAAGACATTCAAAATAAAAAGAAGAGTGATCGGATGTTTTGTGTTTATCGAAAGTAAAAATCTTGTGGTGGTTTGAGGATTTTGCTGGGAGTTAACTTTAAAAAAATAGGTGAGAGCTTTGATGTTGTTTGGAAGTTAAGTAGTTTCTACCAGCTGCTTGATACTTAAGTAGATCATATTTTCTGCAACATTTTGTGAAAACATTCTTTATAGGCTTAAGCCTGGTCGTCTGCACCTCCACCAAGGCTGGTCATAGTGGGAGTAACTTAGAGTAGTAACATGCATATGTTACTAGTCTAAATTACTATCTTCATAGTGGAAAGTAACTTAGGTGTGGTAACATGCAATGTCATATTAATTAGATTGTATACACACTTTGTCTTGGTATGTGTGATGTTACAGTAACATAGCTAGTTAATCAATCTATCTATCTCTTTATTAAATCATTGTCGCCTAAGCAAAATTGCTGACTTGGACTCTTAGTTACTAGTGAAGTTACTTCCACTATGACCAGCCTAAGGGGGCATTTGCCGCACGCCAATGGCTCATTGTGGGGCTATGGCACTCCAGCTGATCGTGGACAGAGGAAGGTTGTTCTTTCCCCGTGCGCTGCAGCTGGCCATGCGGTGGGCAGTGCCTGTTAATCACTCCACATGTTGTCTCGGTAAGTTTCTAGGTGTGTTGACGTGCTGTAGCTGCGTGGTGGGATCCACCGTTGAAAGGATTGTATGGGCACCTAGAGGGGGGTGAATAGGTGCTACTTCAAATTTTCTTATTTTTCAAATTAAGGTTTGACAATAAGGTAAATTCTCTAGATAATGCAACTATGGTGAATTTACCTATATGACAAATAAGCAAGAGCTACCACAACACAAAAAAGTAACAAGTAAGTAAGATGCGGTAAAGGATAGAGGTAACCGAAAAGTGGACGCGGAGACACAAGGATTTTTTTCCCGTAGTTCCTTCCTTTTGAGGGGAAGTACGTCTACGTTTGGAGAGGGGGTGGTTTCAAACCACCAACGCCACGAGAGGCCTCCCTTGTTCTCCGATGAATCTCACCCCAACGGGATCGATTCACCTTCCACTATATCGGCAACCTTCAAGGTGGAAGCCGGCACCGTTACAAGTTTGGGTCACACATCCACAACTTAATCGGAGGCTCCCAAATACAAGCAAGCTGTCAAAGCAATCAAAGACAAGCTTGTAAGAACAAAAACAAAAGCTAGGGTTTCCAACAAAACACTAGAGCAAAGGGGCCCTCAATGAAATGAGGGGGAAATGAAGATCTCTTTTGGTGAAGTAGTAGATCGGGCCCTCCTCCTTCGATTCCCCAAAGATCAAGGACTTTGGGTGGTTGGATGATGAGATCTTGAGAATTTGAGTGGCTCCAATGGACTCCAATGGTGGGCAATGACTTTAATGAGCTGAGCACTTTGTCCCAAGGTAGGTGGAGGGGTATTTATACCCCTCCACAAAATCTGACCGTTGGTGCATTTACTGAAGCGGTAGTACCGGAAGTTGAAGCGGTACTACCGGAGAATTCCGGTACTACCGGACCTGGTACCAGATCACCCTTTTTCAAACAGCAACAAGTCCTGTCCCCAGCGGTACTGGATGTTGCTACCGGGAAGCGGTAGTACCGCTTGAGCCAACCGGTACTACCGGACCCGGAGAGAACAACACAAATCCATACGAAAAACTCTCTGTCACGCCAGGTAGCAAAACGCGGTACCACCGCATTTCACTACCGGCGCAGACAGAAGCTTTTTTCAATGTGCAAAAACTCTCTGTCACGCCAGGTAGTAAAATGCGGTACTACCGCATTTTAGTACCGGAGCAGGCAGAAGCATTTGACAAGCTGAAAAAAGCTTCTGTCGCGCTAGGTACTAACATGCGGTACTACCGCTTTTTAGTACCAGGCACGGCAGAGACTTTTTGACAGTTAGCCATTTGCTTCTGTCTGGTCCGGTAGCAAAATACTACCGCTTTTTGGTACCGCGCCAGGCAGATAGTTTCTGAATGTTTGCACACCTTCTTTATGTACCTGCGACACACTTAGCAACACATTAGTCCGATATGTGTGTTGTTATTAAACACCAAAATCACTAGGGATAGCAAATGCTCTTTCAATATCCCCCTTTTTGGTGTTTGATGACAACACACATTTTGCAAGGAAATCTAGTGATGATGAGATGGAGATGGGGCTCCCCCTAGATATGTAGAAACAAGCCCCATACATTCAAGAGAGAGAAGTCGCACATAGAGGACATACCTTTGCAAGAAAAAACATGTGATGACCAATAGATTAGGAATGAGGAAAATCATCACATAGGATGGATCCAACAAGAATAGCCAAAATACACACAAGATGGATCCATAAGATAACCACATAGTCTTAACATACATAGCACAAATAGTTAGGTTCACACATAGTAAGTCACACATAATAAGAGGCAACCAAATAAGTTCACAAGCGAATAAAATCAAAGGAAAGAACGAGCTTGTGACTTTCCCTCGCAAATCTCCCCGCATACCTAATGTGCAACTTCTCCCCCTTTGGCATCAAGACGCCAAAAAGGGACAAGAGCAATACTAACGCCCCGGAGATCACTCATCATCATCATCATCAACGTCGTCCCATGCACCATGAGGTGGAGGGGCACGGAAGGAGGAGGTCGCATCATCTTCCCAGTTGATGTGCTTGGAGATCCATTGGTCTTCTGGGGTGATGTTGTTCTCGGAGCCCTTGGAAGCAGTCAAGCCTTGAGCCTCCATCATTTCCTTCTGACGAGCACAGGCCTTCTTGGCATAGACATGGGCCTCGTACGGGCATTTCTAATTGTCCACTTGGAGGCAGAAAATCTTCTTGAGTTTGTCCTCAACCCTCTTAGCCCAAGATGGCTGCGCTGGCTGGCGACGAGAGACCACATAAGCAGGAGCATCAGCAGCATCACCTGAGTCCTCAACCGGGTTCCCATCCTCATCAACAATCTGACCATCCGCATTACGGGGTTTGGGATGGGTCTTGATCAGCAAATTCTTGTGGCGGTGAGTGGCAAGACAAAGATGAGGCAAGTGACGGGCAATTTTAGGGCACTTGCTAATGATGAGAGCCATGATGTATGGAGCAAAAGGAGGCACCCTCCGCTGAAAAGTGGCACAGACCATCTCATTCCAGATAACATCTATCACATCCATAGGGAGGCCAGAGTCACGGTGGTGATAGGTGGCCATCATAATATCCACCATGAAAGCATGAATCTCATCAACATTCCCAGCACGAGGGGCGATAGTCTCACGATAGATGCGGTGCATGATGTCATAAGTAGGAAGGAGCCCTTTGATCTTACCAGGGATGCCGCGCCCCCGGATGTACAGTGGGGCAAGCCTATCCTTCTTCATGGGATTGTCATTGGCATGGCACCGAAACCCAACGGGAACATCCTTGCCACGGTCTTCGTACCCGAGGATAGCCGCAAACTCAGCCAACGATGCCTCCTTGACAACACCCTCGGTCATCCAAGTGAGAGTCCTAGCATTATTCTTGGCAAAGAGAACGGTTGCATAGAACTGAGCAATGAGCATTGGATCATAGTTGCATTTGAACTCCATAATAGGAAGCAAGCCAAAGTTGGTACACATGTCAAGGGCCTCACCAAAGTAGTTCAGATTCTTCCTCACATGATTCATCTCGATCCATTTTTGCGGAACCACAATTTTGTCATCTTTCATGAGAATCTCATGAAACACCCGCTCCTGAAATTCCGTGAAGAAGAGGCTGTTCTCTCGAGCAAAAGCGCGGGCCGCCCCATACGGACTGACCACCCGCAGTGAAGGGAATATGCCCTGAGAGGCAATAATAAAGTGTTTATTATGTGTATTCCAAGTATATGGTAGATGTTTATTTTGCATGCTATAATTGTATTAATACGGAAACGTTAATACATGTGTGTTTAATAAACAAACAGAAAGTTCCTAGTTATGCCTCTCTCATAAACTAGCTCGTTGATTAATAAGATGATCAAGGTTTCCTGATCATGGACATTGGATGTTGTTAATAACGGGATCACAACATTAGTGTAATGGTGTGATGAACATTCATCCGAAGTATAGCATTACGATCAAAGTCATTGGGTTTATATTGCTATAACAACTTACAAAGTGATCCTAATCCTTAGACCATGAGATCATGTCAATCACTAACACCGGAAGAGTTTCTTGATAACATCAAACGTCACACCGTAACAGGGTGATTATAAAGATGGATTCAGAAATAATAAAGTGTTATGTTGAGGCTCATGGATCGAGAGTGGAATTTGTTCATCCCGATGATGGATAGATATACTCTGGGCCCTCTCGGTGATATCACATTGATTAGCTTGCAAGCAAGTGATTTGATCACTAGAATGTTATATCACAGGAACGAGAAAAGAGTGCATGTCGGTAACGATATCAAACTAGGTATGGAGATACCGATGATCGAATCTCGGACATGTAATATATCGTGAAACAAAGGGATTAAGATACTAGCGTAAAAGGTTCCGACGATCACAAGAAAGTCATCGTTGAATGTGTGGGAGTCAGTATGGGTCTCCAGATCCTGCTTTTGATTATTGATCCGAGAGGGGTCTCGATCATGTCCGCATTATTCACGAACCGTAGGGTGACACACTTAAGAGACACCGACATCCAATTGGAGCAAATGTTTCATGCCGAAAGAATGAACAAGCGCAGGAATTTATTTCACTAGATACCGAAACAGGTTTTTGGGTGAAATTGCATAAAGTGGTTATGCATGTGAAATAGAATTCTAGCAAGGCGTTATTTGTGAATGTTTGTCATTAAAGTAATTGACAAAATTCTTAATAAAATAAAAGAGTTTTATTTAATGAGAGTTTGCATTAAATTTGGTGGAAATTTAATGGGAATTTGAGTGGACTTTTGAGTGGAGGGATTTTAAAGGGCATTTTGTGAGTGGAGTGTCCACCCACATGAATTAAGGAGGGGAGGGGGCAGCCCCCATGGCCGGAAGCCACCCCCTTGGGTGCCCCCCTCCTCCTATAAAAGGAGCCCCCCTCCTCACTTGTCTCTGACACCTCCTCGTGAAGGATCTCTCTCCCCCTCTAGAATTTATTCCCCATGGTCTCGGACTAGCGAGATACATGTTCCCGGTGGCTATTCGGCAAGAAAGAGTTGTGCTTCCGCTGCATCGCTGGAGCGAGGAGGCGGAGGTTGCTCGGTGCCTCGAACGTGTGTGCGAGCACGGATGCGCTGCTGATTTGCGGCGCTAGGACTTCCTCTCGATCTTGAGATCGGCAAGAGATCGTCTACATCAACCACGAGTTGAACTCGTTAAGCTTTGTCGGTCTTCAAGGGTATGTTCTCTACGGATATACATCCGCCTGTTGTTTGTATCTAGTAGATAGATCTTGGTATATAGTTCACATCGTAGGAAAAATTTTGTTTTCTATGCTGCAAACCCTACAGTGGTATCAGAGCCGGATCTATGCGTAGATACTTTACACGGGTAGTACACATATGAGTATGTGGGCGATTGTGATCATGTTGTTGCTCCTTCGTTGTAATTTTGGATATTGGTGGCATAGTGGGATGAAGCGGCCCGGACAAACTTTACATGTCCTCGCACATGAGACCTGTTCCACGCTTGACATGCAACTAGTTTGCATAAGTGGCTAGCGGGTGTCTATCTCTCCTACTATAGTCAATATCTATTTTGCAACGAGTTGTCAACAATTTGGTTATCCTTGTTGTGGTTCATGTTCGTAGGTATGAACAATTCTATCTCGAAAGCCCTAAGCCACGTAAAAACTTGCAATGGATAAATTAGAGGCGTCTAGTTTAGATTGTTGTTGGGCTAGTGTTATGATATGGTAGTGTTGTAAGTAGAAGTATGAGATGATACTCTTACAACACACATAGCGTGTAAAATCCATAGACCTTGGATTTACACATATAGGTATGATAGTGATCATACCACGATGCACATGATAGAGATTATCTGCGGGAACCATATCATTTCACTAATAAACATATGATGTTTGATAGCATCTTATATTGCTTGTTTAGCGCTTTGTTAGCATAATAAGATGATCCCTCATTTAAATATCAAGATAAGAATGTGTTCTTCCTTTAGTATGCACCGATTATGTTTGCGTCGCTCCAAGACATCACGTGATGATCGGGTGTTCTTGGATCCACGACCATATTTCAGGTGTAAAACAGTTACACACGCGAATACTAAGGTTCTAACTTGGTGAGCCTAGCATGTACAGTGGCCTCGGAACACGGACCGAAAGGTTAAGCATGAGTCATATAGTTGATATGATGCCCATTTGATGCTCGCCTTTGAAGCTATACCGACTCACGTGATGATCGGACTTGGTGTAGTGGATTTGGTTCATGTAATCACCAAAAAGGCACGAGGGATGTCGTTTTTTGAGTGGGAGTTCATTCATAATATGGATTATTTGAACTCAATCTATCATACACTTAGTCTAAACTTTACAAATTCTGTTGTAGATGGCACCACCTGCTTTTAATTTCAATGTGTTCATGGAGAAAGAGAAACTAGCAACGAACAGTAGCAACTTTACCGAATGGGCCATGAATTTGAGGATTCTCCTCTCTGCTGCACAAAAGCAATATGTGCTAGAAGCGCCGTTAGGCCCCCCACCTTTTGATGATGCCCCTGACAAGGAGAAGAATGTCTATCAGACTCGTCAGGAGGAGCACAACTTAGTTCATTGCGGCATATTGTATGGGCTAGAGCCGGAACTTCGAAAGCGTTTCCAAATCTTGTAATGTGAAAATAAAGGAATAAAATAAAACTTTGTTTGATTTTCAAGGCCAGAAGAAACTTTTTGAATTCAATTGGAACTTCAAACCCATTTGAATTAAATAAAACCTAAAGGGATTTAAAAAAGATAAACATTTAATAAAAGGAAAAATAAAAACATTTGGAAAAACCTATTTTGAAACAATTAAATGAAAAGACTGTTCTCCAATGGAATAGAAGTTTATAAATAAAGAATATTTGATAAAGCCAAATTAAACCTTGGCCAAGCTTTGGGAATTAAAACATTTTATTTTAAATAAAATAGCAAAGGTTTATTTAAAAATAATAAAGGATTGTTTAAATAAAATAATAAGGAATTAATATCCAAATTTTATTCAAATAAAAGGTTTTACCATTTTAATTAAAACATCAAAACTTATTAAATTATTTTAAATAGGTTTTCCAAGTATTTTATATTCTCTAATAAAACCTACTAAAGTGTTTTGGCTTTATTTTAGATTTCAAAATAAATATCTCAATAAAACAAATCCTAGTTGATTTAATAATGAAAGTATATTATATTTAATTAATAATGAACTCTAAAATAAAAGGTTATTTTTTTTAAAACAAATTTCCAAGTATTCTATATTTCCCAAATAAAACCTACTGATTTGATTTTTAAAGTATTTAGGTTTCAAATAAAGATTTTATTAATAAAATCAAACTCTATTTGATTTAATAACTAATGCCCATTTTGTTTAATTATTAATGGACCCTAAAATCAAAGGTTATTTTGTTTTAAACAAGTTTTCCAAATATTCTTTATCTCCAAATAAAATCTACTGTTTGAGTTTTGAAAATATTTGGATTTCAAATGGAGATTTTATTAAATAAATCAAACCCTATTTTGATTAAATAACTAAAGGGCTATTTTATTTAATTATTAAATAGATCCTAAAAATGAATAAAAATATTATTTTATTTTGAGATTTGGTTTATATTGATAAACATAACCAAAATCTCATTACAATTGTTTGAATTATTAGAATGCTTGAATAGTTGAATGAAATTCAAAACAGAAATCAGAAATAGAAAAAGAAAAGAATACAGAATAAAAAAATGGAAGTGGATGTGACCCAACCCAGCAGCCCAGGAAGCCCACCAACCAACCCAACTTCTTTCCCCCGAAGAAAATGTTTGGCACCAATTCCCTGACCCGCAAAGCCACTGACTGGTGGACCTTCTCCTCACCCATTTTCCCACTAACGCAACGGTCCCACTTCGCTAGCCATCGTCCTCACCGCGCGACCCCTTCTTCCTCCCTCGACGCCGTTACCTGCTGTGATTCCGCGGAATCAATTCATCTTAATGCCGCGTCTTTACCTCGCCTTGACCACGCAGGATAAATCGCCAGCGTCCCTTCTTCATTTCCCCTCTGACTCCTCCCCCAATCACGCCCCAGGCCGCCCCAATTCCTCCCCGAGCTCCTCTATTCCGACGACCTTCCTCGTCGAATTCTGGCCAAGAATCACCGCCCCTTGCCTCCCTGTGCAACCTAGCAGCTTCCCCACTCCCAAACGCACCTCCCAGCACTTTTAGTTCGACCGCGGACGCCCCGGAGCATCGACTACGACAAGCTCCCGACGCCGTCGCGTTTGTCTTCTTCTCCGACGACGCCCACAGGTTGTACTAGACCGCCCCTCTCCCCCTCATTCACACACGCGTCATCCCCTCGACCATACGCATCTAACCGTGCCCTTTGTTTGCCTCCGCGTGATCTGCAATGTCGCCTTCGACCACAGACAGAGCCGTCCGGCGTTGCTCTCTACTCCGGCGAGCAATCGCAGCTGTCCCCTAGCACCCCTCGACGGACAAGTACCACGTTGAGCATCAGCGATTCCGGTGAGCATCTCCCCACCCTCCTTTTCTTCCTGCACCGCCGGCGCCGTCATCGACTGGCCGCTCCGCCGCTAGCCACCGTCGTCGCGCCGCCAGCTTTTGGCAAAAGCACTGAGAGCCGTTCGATCTAGTTTGAACGAGCAGGATTAGATCACTTAGTCGCGAAGAGGTACGTTCTCTGGACCGCGCGATTTGACTTGATCCAACGCACCACGATGCCGATCCGGCCGAACCGGTATCAGCCAGTGAGATAGCGACGCGTGGCCAGTGTTTGAGTTAAACAGATTTTTGAATCAGATTTATTTGCAAACTTCAAACCTTTGTAACTTTCAAACCACACGTCCAAAAATTATAAATTTTATATCAATGGATTCAGGAGAACAAGCCCTAGCCAACCATACCCTTGGTTTAGCCAATAGTATCTGTTAGTTTGCTTGTTTTTGTAGATTCTTTTGTGAGCTTGTTTAGAGTAGAAAAATTGTTTAAAAATGATTTTTAGGTTAAAACCTTTGCAAAATGAATTGTTGTGACCTTACTGACCCTAGGAACCAACCCTTGGTGTTAAAAATGATTTTGGTAAGATTTAGGTTGGATTACTTGACTTAGTCATTTTCTAGCCAAATAAAAAGAATGGTTTTTGTTATGAAAATGTTATGGAAAGAAAACTTTAAGAAAATGGTTTGATCAAACCCACTGAACCACAACACCAAGTTTTGCAAATTAGCAACTCATTTGGTGAACAACTTAAGAGTTTTGCCTTGATAAAAACATTTTTCATCACATGAAATGATGAATGGATTTAAAAATGGTTTTGGATAAAACCCATTTGCAAAATGACTTTGCCATCTTGGTAAATGACCAAATTGGACCTTACAAAGTTTAGAAGCCTAGTGGAGACCATCCTTACAAATAGAACCATCCTTTGCATGCTTACATGCATGACTTAGATCCCATTGTTTTGTGTGTGTTAAATTGTTTGATTGATTTATTGATTTGGAATGCTAGTTGATTTTGTGTCTACTTGATTGACTTGTAGTGAAGTTAGAAAGTGTGAGACTAGCAAGATCAAGGAGTGAACCACCATTCCCTACCAAAAAGGCAAGTGATGCTTCATACTTTTTGTCCCATTACTTTCACTATGCATTAGTGTTTTTGCTAAGTAAAACTTGCATGGATTTTGACTAAGTATAGACCTTGCTATAGGAAAACCTAGTAGATGAATCCTTAGTAGGATTTTCCTAAGTTAAAGATTCCTACTACTATCAAGCTTAGCCTAGCTAATAGAAAACATGGGTGGAATATATATTCACACTATGGAAAAATATTCTAAGTCTAAGGACTTGTGATTTTGTCTAATAAAACAACTAAGTTAATGAATCACCTGGGTGGAATGGGATGGCTTGGTGGTGTTTGGTTGAGTGGTTCACAAGGCCATGGACTTGGCTTGTGTATCTCACTTGTGGTATGCCACCCAGGAACAAAGAGATTTGAGATGTCAAATGTTGAGAAGCTTCAAGTGCAACCACTTGGCAATATGGGCTCTGCCATGATCATATAGGTTGCAAGAACTTAGCCATATGGACAGTGGGTGGTAGTGTTTGATAGGTTGGAACGCGTCCATTTTGGTCTAAGGGAAAGCTTCTGAAAGATCTTGTCTTGGGAAACCAAGTCTTGTGGGGAAAGTGCACCACCTCTGCAGAGTGTAGAATCTAAGTACTTAGCCATGACCCTGGTAAAGGACAATTTGAGCATCAAGACATGGAAGCAATCAAGAATCTCATCATTCAAATTTCTAAGTTAAAATTTGTGGTTTGAACAAGGGTTGTTTGAAATCTTCATTCTTTGATGGAGAGATGCCTTGTAAAGGATCTTCAAATCTTTGATTGAGAAAAATGATTTTGCCAAGCAAAACTTAGTATTTTCAAATGTTAAGGAAAATCTATTTTGAGCAATGCAAGCCTCAACTCCACTTAGCCAAATGCATACAGAAGATAGATTCCACTATACTACCATAGTATCACTTGCCAATACAATTCAAATGTATTGACCCTTTGTGGCTGTAACTTGTATGTTGCAGGTTTGATTGATTTTAGTGAAGATTGTTTGATTAGGATTACAAAGTCTACAACCAACATCTGCCTATGGCACTTTGAAGATGAAGGACCCATGACTATAGTTATTCCACTGCAATGTAATGTAATAGCCAAATGAGCTATGTATGATGTAATAAAATTATGTTATTCCTGGTTATAAAGTTATATTATGACCTTTGTTTCTTGATATTACATCTTAACTGTGGATGCTAGCTATTGATCTAGGGACTACCATTGTAAACACAGGGGGCACTATCTTATTAAAGATTGGGACCCCTACAGATGGTATCAGATCATTGTGTTGCCTGTAGGATTTGTAAACCTAGGATTGGACAAAAACCCTTAGAAAAATAGGAGTTGTATTTTGTTCCAAAAACTTATTTACAAAAAAAAAACTTGTAAACTCTTTCCTTAACCATTTTGGTTTCAACTCTACTTCTCTTCTATTTTCAACTTGATGGAAAAACCTACCCCATGGCCAAAGACTACACCATGTGCAAAGGACTTCTTCAACTCTAATGACTTCAACTTCTTCAACTCTAATGACTTCAACATCTTCAGCATGTTCACCAAGGACTTCCAACTTGGATACCACTAAGGACTACAAGTGAGACAAGGAAATCTTACTCAAGATTTACAGACTGAGGGAATGCAAAATAAGAAGGAGCCATCAACAACTTTGAAGTATTGTAACCAAGAGTTTTTCTCAAGGAAACCATGATCCCAAGTAAGAAGAAGCAACCAAGAATGATGGAAAGATCACAAGTGAACCATATAGATGGACCACCATATTTTAGTTAAGACAAAACCACCAACTTATATGGTGTAACAAAAATAATTTTGTTTCCTAAGTTTGTGCTTGAACTTTGTTGTTTGAGTGAAAAGTTGTTTGAGATTGATTGCACATTGTTTGTGTGAATTGTGATGTGTGTGATTAGAAATATTTCCTTAGATATATTTTGCCTATTCTAATCCTCATTCAACCCAAACAGATGACTACTCCAAGAGACTCCAACATCAAGGTTGATGACAACAACAACCAAGAGGACAACATGAGAGATCTTATAGTAACCCAAACCCAGTTGAGCCAAGAGACAACTCAGCTTTTAGCCAACAACAATGGACTAGACCCAGCCATACAAAGAATTTTGAAACTTCAATCCCAATTGTTGCAAGGATTGGTTACTCAAATGATCAACATGGGAGAAAACTTTTCCCAAAGAGCTAATGACAACAAGGATGACAAAGATGTTATTCTAGAAGGAACCCAAGCTAGCAATATTTTTAAAGACAAGGATCATGCATCCAAGGAACATGAAGATCAATGCCCCAAGAAGAGAGAAAGATCTCCCACCTATGAAGAACATGAACTAGAAGAACTCCTAGCTTTGGAGAGACCCAAAAAGAAGAAGAAAGACATAAGCCAGTTGCAATGCTACAATTGCAAAGAGAAGGGACACTATGCCAGTGACTGCCCAGAAAAGAAGAAGAACCAAGGAAACAAACAAGAAGAATTGTTACCCAAGGAAAAGAAAGATATCAGCCAAGTGATGTGTTTCAAATGCAAGGAACTAGGCCACTATGCAAACAGTTGTCCAGAAAAGATGAAGAACAAGTTAAACAAGTCTATAAAGGATCTCAACCTTGGCCCATGAGTCAAGAATGGAAACCAAGGGCACAATGCAAATGTTTGCTCAAAGAAGTTTTCCCAGGATCCCAAGAAGGCCAATATGTAATCTTTGTTTGAGAATTTTTAAGGGTGGTAGTACCCTAGTTGTTTTGAACCTGCTTGTAACCCCAGCCTTCCCAAATCTCGGGACGAGATTTATTTTAAGGGTGGTAGCCTGTCACATCCCAAGATTTTCCAAATCTTGTAATGTGAAAATAAAGGAATAAAATAAAACTTTGTTTGATTTTCAAGGCCAGAAGAAACTTTTTGAATTCAATTGGAACTTCAAACCCATTTGAATTAAATAAAACCTAAAGGGATTTAAAAAAGATAAACATTTAATAAAAGGAAAAATAAAAACATTTGGAAAAACCTATTTTGAAACAATTAAATGAAAAGATTATTTTCCAATGGAATAGAAGTTTATAAATAAAGAATATTTGATAAAGCCAAATTAAACCTTGGCCAAGCTTTGGGAATTAAAACATTTTAATTTAAATAAAATATCAAAGGTTTATTTAAAAATAATAAAGGATTGTTTAAATAAAATAATAAGGAATTAATATCCAAATTTTATTCAAATAAAAGGTTTTACCATTTTAATTAAAACATCAAAACTTATTAAATTATTTTAAATAGGTTTTCCAAGTATTTTATATTCTCTAATAAAACCTACTAAAGTGTTTTGGCTTTATTTTAGATTTCAAAATAAATATCTCAATAAAACAAATCCTAGTTGATTTAATAATGAAAGTATATTATATTTAATTAATAATGAACTCTAAAATAAAAGGTTATTTTGTTTTAAAACAAATTTCCAAGTATTCTATATTTCCCAAATAAAACCTACTTATTTGATTTTGAAAGTATTTAGGTTTCAAATAAAGATTTTATTAATAAAATCAAACTCTATTTGATTTAATAACTAATGCCCATTTTGTTTAATTATTAATGGACCCTAAAATAAAAGGTTATTTTGTTTTAAACAAGTTTTCCAAATATTCTTTATCTCCAAATAAAATCTACTGTTTGAGTTTTGAAAATATTTGGATTTCAAATGGAGATTTTATTAAATAAATCAAAACCTATTTTGATTAAATAACTAAAGGGCTATTTTATTTAATTATTAAATAGATCCTAAAAATGAATAAAAATATTATTTTATTTTGAGATTTGGTTTATATTGATAAACAGAACCAAAATCTCATTACAATTGTTTGAATTGTTTGAATTATTAGAATGCTTGAATAGTTGAATGAAATTCAAAACAGAAATCAGAAATAGAAAAATAAAAGAATACAGAATAAAAAAATGGAAGTGGATCTGACCCAACCCAGCAGCCCAGGAAGCCCACCAACCAGCCCAACTTCTTTCCCCCGAAGAAAACGTTTGGCACCAATTCCCTGACCCGCAAAGCCACTGACTGGTGGACCTTCTCCTCACCCATTTTCCCACTAACGCAACGGTCCCACTTCGCTAGCCATCGTCCTCACCGCGCGACCCCTTATTCCTCCCTCGACGCCGTTACCTGCTGTGATTCCGCGGAATCAATTCATCTTAATGCCGCGTCTTTACCTCGCCTTGACCACGCAGGATAAATCGCCAGCGTCCCTTCTTCATTTCCCCTCTGACTCCTCCCCCAATCACGCCCCAGGCCGCCCCAATTCCTCCCCGAGCTCCTCTATTTCGACGACCTTCCTCATCGAATTCCGGCCAAGAATCACCGCCCCTTGCCTCCCTGTGCAACCTAGCAGCTTCCCCACTCCCAAATGCACCTCCCAGCACTTTTAGTTCGACCGCGGACGCCCCGGAGCATCGACTACGACAAGCTCCCGACGCCGCCGCGTTTGTCTTCTTCTCCGACGACGCCCACAGGTTGTACCAGACCGCCCCTCTCCCCCTCATTCACACACGCGTCATCCCCTCGACCATACGCATCTAACCGTGCCCTTTGTTTGCCTCCGCGTGATCTGCAATGTCGCCTTCGACCACAGACAGAGCCGTCCGGCGTTGCTCTCTACTCCGACGAGCAATCGCAGCTGCCCCCTAGCACCCCTCGACGGACAAGTACCACGTTGAGCATCAGCGAGCATCAGCGATTCCGGTGAGCATCTCCCCACCCTCCTTTGCTTCCTGCACCGCCGGCGCCGTCATCGACTGGCCGCTCCGCCGCTAGCCACCGTCGTCGCGCCGCCAGCTTTTGGCAAAAGCACTGAGAGCCGTTCGATCTAGTTTGAACGAGCAGGATTAGATCACTTAGTCACGAAGAGGTACGTTCTCTGGACCGCGCGATTTGACTTGATCCAACGCACCACGATGCCGATCCGGCCGAACCGGTATCAGCCAGTGAGATAGCGACGCGTGGCCAGTGTTTGAGTTAAAACAGATTTTTGAATCAGATTTATTTGCAAACTTCAAACCTTTGTAACTTTCAAACCACACGTCCAAAAATTATAAATTTTATATCAATGGATTCAGGAGAACAAGCCCTAGCCAACCATACCCTTGGTTTAGCCAATAGTATCTGTTGGTTTGCTTGTTTTTGTAGATTCTTTTGTGATCTTGTTTAGAGTAGAAAAATTGTTTAAAAATGATTTTTAGGTTAAAACCTTTGCAAAATGAATTGTTGTGACCTTATTGACCCTAGGAACCAACCCTTGGTGTTAAAAATGATTTTGGTAAGATTTAGGTTGGATTACTTGACTTAGTCATTTTCTATCCAAATAAAAAGAATGGTTTTTGTTATGAAAATGTTATGGAAAGAAAACTTTAAGAAAATGGTTTGATCAAACCCACTGAACCACAACACCAAGTTTTGCAAATTAGCAACTCATTTGGTGAACAACTTAAGAGTTTTGCCTTGATAAAAACATTTTTCATCACATGAAATGATGAATGGATTTAAAAATGGTTTTGGATAAAACCCATTTGCAAAATGACTTTGCCATCTTGGTAAATGACCAAATTGGACCTTACAAAGTTTAGAAGCCTAGTGGAGACCATCCTTACAAATAGAACCATCCTTTGCATGCTTACATGCATGACTTAGATCCCATTGTTTTGTGTGTGTTAAATTGTTTGATTGATTTATTGATTTGGAATGCTAGTTGATTTTGTGTCTACTTGATTGACTTGTAGTGAAGTTAGAAAGTGTGAGACTAGCAAGATCAAGGAGTGAACCACCATTCCCTACCAAAAAGGCAAGTGATGCTTCATACTTTTTGTCCCATTACTTTCACTATGCATTAGTGTTTTTGCTAAGTAAAACTTGCATGGATTTTGACTAAGTATAGACCTTGCTATAGGAAAACCTAGTAGATGAATCCTTAGTAGGATTTTCCTAAGTTAAAGATTCCTACTACTATCAAGCTTAGCCTAGCTAATAGAAAACATGGGTGGAATATATATTCACACTATGGAAAAATATTCTAAGTCTGAGGACTTGTGATTTTGTCTAATAAAACAACTAAGTTAATGAATCACCTGGGTGGAATGGGATGGCTTGGTGGTGTTTGGTTGAGTGGTTCAAAAGGCCATGGACTTGGCTTGTGTATCTCACTTGTGGTATGCCACCCAGGAACAAAGAGATTTGAGATGTCAAATGTTGAGAAGCTTCAAGTGCAACCACTTGGCAATATGGGCTCTGCCATGATCATATAGGTTGCAAGAACTTAGCCATATGGACAGTGGGTGGTAGTGTTTGATAGGTTGGAACGCGTCCATTTTGGTCTAAGGGAAAGCTTCTGAAAGATCTTGTCTTGGGAAACCAAGTCTTGTGGGGAAAGTGCACCACCTCTGCAGAGTGTAGAATCTAAGTACTTAGCCATGTCCCTGGTAAAGGAAAATTTGAGCATCAAGACATGGAAGCAATCAAGAATCTCATCATTCAAATTTCTAAGTTAAAATTTGTGGTTTGAACAAGGGTTGTTTGAAATCTTCATTCTTTGATGGAGAGATGCCTTGTAAAGGATCTTCAAATCTTTGATTGAGAAAAATGATTTTGCCAAGCAAAACTTAGTATTTTCAAATGTTAAGGAAAATCTATTTTGAGCAATGCAAGCCTAAACTCCACTTAGCCAAATGCATACAGAAGATAGATTCCACTATACTACCATAGTATCACTTGCCAATACAATTCAAATGTATTGACCCTTTGTGGCTGTAACTTGTATGTTGTAGGTTTGATTGATTTTAGTGAAGATTGTTTGATTAGGATTACAAAGTCTACAACCAACATCTGCCTGTGGCACTTTGAATATGAAGGACCCATGACTATAGTTATTCCGCTGCAATGTAATGTAATAGCCAAATGAGCTATGTATGATGTAATAAAATTATGTTATTCCTGGTTATAAAGTTATATTATGACCTTTGTTTCTTGATATTACATCTTAATTGTGGATGCTAGCTATTGATCCAGGGACTAGCATTGTAAACACAGGGGGCACTATCTTATTAAAGATTGGGACCCCTACAGCAGTCTCTGCCACCTAGCTATAAGAGCTTCGTGATGAACTATAATATGCAAGGCATGAAGAAGTCTCTCCCCGAGCTTCTGTCAATGCTTAAAACTGCAGAAGTGGAGATCAAAAAGGAACATCGAGTGTTGATGATCAATAGGAACACTGGTTTCAAGAAAGACAAGAAGGGAAAACGGAAGGGAAGTAAGGGCGGCAAGCCTGTTGCCGCGCCTGAAAAGAAACCCCGAGTTGGACCTAAGTCTGATTCCGAGTGCTACTATTGTAAGAGGAATGGACACTGGAAGCGCAACTGCCCCAAGTATCTGGCAGACAAGAAGGCCGGCAAGGCAAAAAAAGGTATATATGATATACATGTTATTGATGTGTACTTGACTAGTGCTCGCAGTAGCACCTGGGTATTTGATACCGGTTCAGTTGCTAATATTTGTAACTCGAATCAGGGGCTGCGGAACAAGCGACCGCTAGAAAGGGGTGAGGTCAAGATGCGTGTCGGCAATGGATCAAGCGTTGATGTGATCGCCGTCGGAACGCTGCCTCTCCACTTACCGTCGGGATTAGTTATAAACTTGAATAAATGTTATCTGGTGCCTGCACTGAGCATGAACATTGTATTTGGATCCTGTTTGATGCGAAGTGGTTATTCATTTAAATCCGAGAACAATGGTTGTTCCATTTATATGAATGAAATCTTTTATGGTCATGCACCGATGATGAATGGTTTATTTCTATTAGATCTCGATGATAATGTTACACATATTCATAATGTTGATGCTAAAAGGATTAAACTTAATGATGATATATCCGCATATATGTGGCACTGCCGTCTAGGTCATATTGGCGTTAAACGCATGAAGAAGCTCCATTTGGATGGACTTTTGGAATCACTTGATTATGAATCATTTGATACATGTGAGCCATGCCTTATGGGCAAGATGACTAGAACACCGTTTTCCGGTTCAATGGAACGGGCGACAGATTTATTGGAAATCATACATTCTGATGTATGTGGTCCAATGAGTGTGTCGGCGCGAGGTGGATATCATTATTTTGTTACTTTCACGGATGATTTGAGTAGATACGGTTATATCTACTTGATGAAACACAAGTCTGAAACCTTTGAAAAGTTCAAGGAATTTCAGAATGAAGTGGAAAATCATCGTAATAGAAAGATCAAATTTCTACGGTCCGACTGTGGAGGTGAGTATCTAAGTTACGAGTTTAGCACTCACATGAAAGAGTGTGGAATTGTTTCACAACTCACACCTGCCGGAACACCACAGCGAAATGGTGTGTCGGAACGTCGTAATCGTACTTTATTAGATATGGTTCGATCTATGATGTCTCTGACAGACTTGTCGTTGTCATTTTGGGGTTATGCACTAGAAACTGCTGCATTCACTTTAAATCGGGCACCATCTAAATCCGTTGAAAAGACACCGTATGAATTGTGGTTTGGAAACAAACCTAAGCTGTCATTTCTTAAAGTTTGGGGATGCGATGTTTATGTGAAGAAACTTCAACCGGATAAACTCGAACCCAAAGCGGAAAAATGCGTCTTCATAGGATACCCTAAAGAAACTATTGGGTATTCCTTCTATCACAGATCCGAGGGCAAGGTTTTTGTTGCCAAGAATGGATCCTTTCTAGAGAAAGAGTTTCTCGCGAAAGGTGTGAGTAGTTGGAAGGAAGGTAGAACTCGAAGAGGTTGTGGAACCTTCTCTTCAAAGTATGGCGAGTAGCGCAGCGCCGGAAGTTGTTCTGGAGTTGGCTCCACCTGTTGAAGAGGGAACTAATGATAATGATCATGAAACTCCGAAAGAGAGTACTACCGAACCTCGCAGGTCAAACAGGACGCGTGCAGCTCCCGAGCAGTACGGAAATCCTGTCATGAATTTCATGGTTGATGAAAATGATGACCCTGCGACGTATGAAGAAGCGATGATGAGCCCGGATTCCAACAAATGGTTAGAAGCCATGAAATCCGAGATGGAATCCATGTATGAAAATCAAGTTTGGAACTTGGTGGAATTACCTCACGACCGAAAGGCCGTGGAGAACAAATGGATTTTCAAAAGGAAAACTGATGCTGATGGTAATGTGACCGTCTATAAAGCTCGACTTGTCGCAAAGGGGTTTCAACAAATTCAAGGAGTTGACTACGATGAGACTTTCTCTCCCGTAGCGATTCTAAAGTCAGTTAGGATTATGTTAGCAATTGCTGCATATTTCGATTATGAGATATGGCAGATGGATGTCAAAACCGCGTTTCTCAATGGTAATATTGAAGAAGAGTTGTATATGATACAACCAAAGGGTTTTGTCGATCCTAAGGATGCTAACAAGGTGTGCAAGCTTCAGCGATCCATCTATGGATTGAAGCAAGCATCACGAAGTTGGAATCTCCGCTTTGATGAGGTGATCAAAGAGTTTGGATTTGTCCAAACTTATGGAGAAGCTTGTATTTACAAGAAAGTGAGTGGGAGCAATGTGGCATTTCTGATATTATATGTGGATGACATATTATTGATCAGAAATGATATAGATCTTTTAAACAGTGTTAAAAGTTATCTAAACAGCAAATTTTCAATGAAGGACCTAGGTGAAGCATCATACATATTAGGCATAAAGATCTATAGAGATAGATCTAGGCGCCTAATAGGGCTATCGCAAAGTACATACCTTGATAAGATTTTAAAGAAGTTTAAAATGGACGGAAGTAAGAAGGGGTTCTTACCTATGTTGCAAGGCAAGACATTGAGTAAGACTCAAAGTCCGGCTTCAGCGGAAGAAAGAGAGATAATGGACAAAGTCCCCTATGCTTCATCCATAGGCTCTATAATGTACGCCATGCTATGTACAAGACCGGATGTGGCACATGCTATTAGTTTGACTAGTAGGTACCAATCGGATCCAGGTTTGGAACACTGGATAGCGGTCAAGAATATCCTTAAGTACTTACGAAGAACTAAGGATATGTTTCTTGTATACGGAGGTGAAGAAGAGCTCGTCGCTAAGTGTTATGTCGACGCTAGCTTTGACACCGATCCGGATGACTCTAAGTCTCAATCCGGATACGTATTTCTCATGAATGGCGGAGCGGTTAGTTGGAGGAGCTCCAAACAACCTGTGGTAGCAGGATCAACAACGGAGGCCGAATATGTTGCTGCTTCAGAAGCGGCTCAGGAAGCAGTTTGGATGAAGGAGTTCATATCCGAACTAGGAGTGGTGGCAAACGCATTGGACCCAATGGTGATCTATTGTGATAACAATGGTGCCATTGCCAATGCCAAAGAGCCAAGGTCTCACAAGCATTCCAAGCATATTAAGCGCCGGTTTCACTCCATCCGCGAGCATGTCAAGGATGGAGATATAAAGATTTGTAAAGTACATATGAATCTTAATGTAGCAGATCCGTTGACTAAAACTCTCCCTAGAGCAAAACATGATCAACACCAGAACTCAATAGGTGTTAGATTTATCACTATGTAACTAGATTATTGTCTCTAGTGCAAGTGGGAGACTGAAGGGAATATGCCCTCAGAGGCAATAATAAAGTGTTTATTATGTGTATTCCAAGTATATGATAGATGTTTATTTTGCATGCTATAATTGTATTAATACGGAAACGTTAATACATGTGTGTTTAATAAACAAACAGAAAGTTCCTAGTTATGCCTCTCTCATAAACTAGCTCGTTGATTAACAAGATGATCAAGGTTTCCTGATCATGGACATTGGATGTTGTTAATAACGGGATCACAACATTAGTGTAATGGTGTGATGAACATTCATCCGAAGTATAGCATTACGATCAAAGTCATTGAGTTTATATTGCTATAACAACTTACGAAGTGATCCTAATCCTTAGACCATGAGATCATGTCAATCACTAACACCAGAAGGGTTTCTTGATAACATCAAACGTCACACCGTAACAGGGTGATTATAAATATGGATTCAGAACTAATAAAGTGTTATGTTGAGGCTCATGGATTGAGAGTGGAATTTGTTCATCCCGATGACGGATAGATATACTCTGGGCCCTCTCGGTGATATCACATTGATTAGCTTGCAAGCAAGTGATTTGATCACTAGAATGTTATATCACAGGAACGAGAAAAGAGTGCATGTCAGTAACGAGATCAAACTAGGTATGGAGATACCGATGATCGAATCTCGGACATGTAATATATCGTGAAACAAAGGGATTAAGATACTAGCGTAAAAGGTTCCGACGATCACAAGAAAGTCATCGTTGAATGCCACACTGACTCCCTTTGTTTCACGATATATTACATGTCCGAGATTCGATCATCGGTATCTCCATACCTAGTTTGATCTCGTTACCGACATGCACTCTTTTCTCGTTCCTGTGATATAACATTCTAGTGATCAAATCACTTGCTTGCAAGCTAATCAATGTGATATCACCGAGAGGGCCCAGAGTATATCTATCCGTCATCGGGATGGACAAATTCCACTCTCGATCCATGAGCCTCAACATAACACTTTATTAGTTCTGAATCCATCTTTATAATCACCCTATTACGGTGTGACGTTTGATGTTATCAAGAAACTCTTCCGGTGTTAGTGATTGACATGATCTCATGGTCTAAGGATTAGGATCACTTCGTAAGTTGTTATAGCAATATAAACTCAATGACTTTGATCGTAATGCTATACTTCGGATGAATGTTCATCACACCATTACACTAATGTTGTGATCCCGTTATTAACAACATCCAATGTCCATGATCAGGAAACCTTGATCATCTTGTTAATCAACGAGCTAGTTTATGAGAGAGGCATAACTCTTTCTGTTTGTTTATTAAACACACATGTATTAATGTTTCTGTATTAATACAATTATAGCATGCAAAATAAACATCTATCATATACTTGGAATACACATAATAAACACTTTATTATTGCCTCTCGGGGCATATTCCCTTGAGTCTCCCACTTGCACTAGAGACAATAATCTAGTTACATAGTGATAAATCTAACACCCATTGAGTTCTGGTGTTGATCATGTTTTGCTCTAGGGAGAGTTTTAGTCAACGGATCTGCTATATTGAGATCCGTATGTACTTTACAAATCTTTATATCTCCATCCTTGACATGCTCGCGGATGGAGTGAAACCGGCGCTTAATATGCTTGGAATGCTTGTGAGACCTTGGCTCTTTGGCATTGGCAATGGCACCATTGTTGTCACAATAGATCACCATTGGGTCCAACGCGTTTGCCACCACTCCTAGTTCGGATATGAACACCTTCATCCAAACTGCTTCCTGAGCCGCTTCTGAAGCAGCAACATATTCGGCCTCCGTTGTTGATCCCGCTACCACAGGTTGTTTGGAGCTCCTCCAACTAACCGCTCCGCCATTCATGAGAAATGCGTATCCGGATTGAGACTTAGAGTCATCCGGATCGGTGTCAAAGCTAGCGTCAACATAACACTTAGCGACGAGCTCTTCTTCACCTCCGTATTCAAGAAACATATCCTTAGTTCTTCGTAAGTACTTAAGGATATTCTTGACCGCTATCCAGTGTTCCGAACCTGGATCCAATTGGTACCTACTAGTCAAACTAATAGCATGTGCCACATCCGGTCTTGTACATAGCATGGCGTACATTATAGAGCTTATGGCTGAAGCATAGGGGACTTTGTCCATTATCTCTCTTTCTTCCGCCGAAGCCGGACTTTGAGTCTTACTCAATGTCTTGCCTTGCAACATAGGTAAGAACCCCTTCTTACTTCCGTCCATTTTAAACTTCTTTAAAATCTTATCAAGGTATGTACTTTGCGATAGCCCTATTAGGCGCCTAGATCTATCTCTATAGATCTTTATGCCTAATATGTATGACGCTTCACCTAGGTCCTTCATTGAAAATTTGCTGTTTAGATAACTTTTAACACTGTTTAAAAGATCTATATCATTTCTGATCAATAATATGTCATCCACATATAATATCAGAAATGCCACATTGCTCCCACTCACTTTCTTGTAAATACAAGCTTCTCCATAAGTTTGGACAAATCCAAACTCTTTGATCACCTCATCAAAGCGGAGATTCCAACTTCGTGATGCTTGCTTCAATCCATAGATGGATCGCTGAAGCTTGCACACCTTGTTAGCATCCTTAGGATCGACAAAACCCTTTGGTTGTATCATATACAACTCTTCTTAAATATTACCATTGAGAAACGCGGTTTTGACATCCATCTGCCATATCTCATAATCGAAATATGCAGCAATTGCTAACATAATCCTAACTGACTTTAGCATCGCTACGGGAGAGAAAGTCTCATCGTAGTCAACTCCTTGAATTTGTCGAAACCCCTTTGCGACAAGTCGAGCTTTATAGACGGTCACATTACCATCAGCATCAGTTTTCCTTTTGAAAATCCATTTGTTCTCCACGGCCTTTCGGTCGTGAGGTAATTCCACCAAGTTCCAAACTTGATTTTCATACATGGATTCCATCTCGGATTTCATGGCTTCTAACTATTTGTTGGAATCCGGGCTCATCATCGCTTCTTCATACGTCGCAGGGTCATCATTTTCATCAACCATGAAATTCATGACAGGATTTCCGTACAGCTCGGGAGCTGCACGCGTCCTGTTTGACCTGCGAGGTTCGGTAGTACTCTCTTTCGGAGTTTCATGATCATTATCATTAGTTCCCTCTTCAACAGGTGGAGCCAACTCCGGAACAACTTCCGGCGCTGCACTACTCGCCATACTTTGAAGAGAAGGTTCCACAACCTCTTCGAGTTCTACCTTCCGACTACTCACACCTTTCGCAAGAAACTCTTTCTCTAGAAAGGATGAATTCTTGGCAACAAAAACCTTGCCCTCGGATCTGTGATAGAAGGAATACCCAATAGTTTCTTTAGGGTATCCTATGAAGACGCATTTTTCCGCTTTGGGTTCGAGTTTATCCGGTTGAAGTTTCTTCACATCAACATCGCATCCCCAAACTTTAAGAAATGACAGCTTAGGTTTGTTTCTATCACATCCCAAGATTTTCCAAATCTTGTAATGTGAAAAATAAATGAATAAAATAAAACTTGTTTGATTTTCAGGGCCAGAAGAAACTTTTTGAATTCAATTGGAACTTCAAACCCATTTGAATTAAATAAAATCCTAAAGGGATTTAAAAAGATAAACATTTTAAATAAAGGAAATTAAAATATTTTGGAATTACTATTTTGGATCTTTTAATAAAAGATTTGGTTTTCAAATGAAAAGGTGGATTCATAAATAAAGATTATTTTAGAAAGCCAAATTAAACCTTGGCCAAGCTTTGGAATTAAAACATTTTGTTTTGAATAAAAATAGCAAAGGTTTATTTAAATAAATTAATAAGGATTTAATATCCAATATTGTATAAATAAAAGGTTTTACCATTTTAAATGAAACATCAAAACTTATTAAATTATTTTAAATAAGTTCTCCAAATATTTTATATTCTCAAATAAAACCTACTGAAGTGTTTTTTTTAGATTTCAAAATAAATATTTTAATAAAACAAATCCTAGTTGATTTAATAATGAAGGTCTATTGTATTTAATTATTAATGGACCCTAAAAATAAAAAGTTATTTTGTTTTTAACAAGTTTCCAAGTATTCTTTATTTCCAAATAAACTACTGATTTGGTTTTGAAAATGTTTGGATTTTAAGTGGAGATTTTATTAAATTAAATCACACCCTATTTTATTTAACTAAAGATCCATTTTATTTAATTAAAGAATGGATCCTAAAAAGAATAAAAATTATTATTTTATTTTGGAATTTGGTTTATGTTGATAAACAAAACCAAATTCAAAGTTACAAAGCTTGGTGATGGTTTGAATCATTTTGAATGCTTGAGTGTTGTTTGAATTTTAAAAACAGAAATCGGAATTAGAAAAAGAAAAGGTTACAGAATAAAAAAATAGATTTGGACCTAGCCCAACTGGCCAAGCCCACAAGGCCCAGAAACAGCCCAGCTCCCCTCTCCCACGACGAAGCGTTTTCTAATCATTCCCAGACCCGCAAAGAGACTGACCGGTGGACCCTCCCCTCACTCTTTTCCCCACTGACCAGCAGACCCCACTTCTCCCATTCATCGTCCTCACCGCAACGACATGTTCTTCCTCCCCCTCGTCGCCGTTGCTGCCTCTAATTACTCGCATCAATTCGAGTAAATGTCTGAATGAATTCTCCCAGTAACCTCACACATTTAATCGCCCACGCTCCCTCCTCCTTTCCCCTCTGTCTCCTTCCCCAAATGCGCCCCCAGGCTGCCTGAATCGAGCTTGCACACCCTCTGCTCCGACCACCGTCTCCGGTCAATTCCGGCTAACCTCTGCTGCCCCTTGCCTCATCGACCACGCACACACACTCCCCAGACCTAGACGCATCTCCCTGTACCTCCCATTCAACCGCGGGCGCCCCAGAACGCCGTCTTCGACAAGCTCTGAGCGCCGCCGCGTTTGTCTTCTTCTCCGGCGAGCTCCCCAGGTAGAATCCGACCGCCCCTCTGCTTCTCGATCATGCGAGCATCTTCGCCTTGGTCTTGCACACCTAATCATGCCCTCCGTTTGGCTTCTCGTGATCGACAGTGTCGCCTCCGACCGCAACCAGGACCACCCGACGCAGTTCTCTACTCCGGCGAGCAATCGCTGCTATACCAGAGCGCCCCTTGCCACGTTGACCACACGTTGAGCATCTCCGTATCCCTGCGATCACGGTGAGCATCCTCCCCTCTCTTCTAGCTTCCTGTTACACCAGCGCCGCCACTGCCTGACCGTCGCCGCCGCTAGCCGTCGTCGGCGCCGCTCACATTTGGTCAAGCAGACCAGCGCCGTAGGATCTAGATCGGGCGAGCGAGATTAGATCACTTAAACTCGAAAAGGTACGCAGCCAGCGTCGTGCGATGCCACTTGATCTAACGGCCTATAGCCCGCGATCCACCCGAACTGGTACCGTCCAGTTAAAACACGACGCGTGGCCAGGTCTGTTTAAAAACAGAAGTTTGAAATCTGATTTAGTTGTGAAATTCAAACCCTTGTAACTTTGGATCCACACGTCCAAAATTTACAAATTTTATGTCGTTGGATTCAGGAGAGCAAGCCCTAACCAACCATGCCCTTGGTTTAGTAAATAGTATCTGTTAATTTACTTGTTTTTGCAGATTCTTTTGTGTGCTTGTTTAGATTAAAAAAATTGTTTAAAAATGATTTTTGGATTACAACTTTTACAAAATGGTTTTTTGTGACCATACTGATCCTAGGAACCAACCCTTGGTGTTGAAAATGATTTTGGTAAAGTTTAGGTTGGATTAATTGACTTAGCCATTTTCTAGCCAAATAAAATTATTGATTTTTATTATGAAAATGTTTTTGTAAAGAAAACTTTGGGAAAATGTTTTGGACCAAACCTACTGACACAAAACACCAAGTTTTGCAATAGAAACTCATTTGGTGAAAAACATAAAGTTTTGCTTTGATAAAAACATTTTTCACCACATAAAATGATGAATGGATTTTAAAATGGTTTATGGACTAAAACCCTTTTGCAAATGACTTTGCCACTTTGGAAAATGACCAATTTGGAACTTACAAAGTTTAGAAGCCTAGTGGAGACCATCTTTACAAATAGGACCATCTTTTGCATGCTTGCATGCATGATTAAATTCCATAGTTTTATGTGTGTGTGAAATGTTGTTTTGATTATTTGGAATGCTAGTTGATTTGGTGTTTGCTTGATTGATTGTAGTGAAATTAGCAAAGTGTGAGACTAGCAAGATCAAGGAGTGAGCCATCATTCCCTTCCAAAAAGGCAAGTTACACTATCATATAAAAGTCCTACTATTTTCATTATATTTAGTGGATTTTGAAAACATGCATGAAAATAATTTTATACTTATGCTATGCTAAATCCTAATAGGATTACCTATACATTCCTTAGTGAAAACAATGTAGTTGATACAAGCTTAGCCATGCTATATTTTGAATAGAGTTACATGTTGAGATCTTATGAAGTTGAGAAAAGGACTTGTGTTTTTATATAATAAAACAAGGACTCAATGAACCACCTGGGTGGCCAAGGATACTTTGAGTATTGGAGAAGGTGGCAACAAAAGGAACCATGAGTATGGCAATCTCTTTGTGTTGTGCTCCAAAGGAAACCACCCAGGAAACTTAGAGATTGAACATGTTTCTCGTACAGTGGCTTCCGTGTACAGCCACATGCTAAATGGGCTCTGGCTTAGTCAACTACATAGTGGAAGTCCCATGCATTGGCATCTTCAGGTTAACTAGATTTGTGTAAGGGAGTAACCCTACATTTGTGCCTGGTAGACAAGCTAGCATTTTGTATTGGGAGGACTCCTATGGAAAGACTTTGTCACATTCTCGATCTGCCGGTACTCCATTTTGGTGAGTACTTATCCAGCGGCCACTGGTGGCGTCAAGACGAGATTGTGTCATGTGGGTAAAGTGTACAACTTCTGCAGAAGATAATAAAATCTAAGTACTTAGCTGTGTCCCCGGTTATGGACAATACTGAGCAACTAAGGCCTGAAGCTATGGGAGATCTCGACATTCTAATTTCTAAAAGAAAACTTTTAAAACTTGATGCACTTGGAGTTACCAAGGAGCTCAAGAGATTTTAATAAAACTTGATGCACTTGGAGTTACCAAGGGGCTCAAGAGATTTTAATAAAACTTGATGCACTTGGAGTTACCAAGGAGCTCAAGAGATTTTAATAAAACTTGATGCACTTGGAGTTACCAAGGAGCTCAAGAGATTTTTGACAAGGACTTGAACACTTGGAGTTACCAAGGAGTTCAAGGGATTTTTGGAAAGGAGATTTGACAAAGGACCAAAACCATTTTGAAAAGATAGGATAAAATATTGCTTTATGCAAATGAGCCTTAAACTCTAATTAGCCAAAAAATGCATGTAATGTTACGATCCACTCATATTAAACTTAGTAGTGAAACTTGCCAATACAATTCAAATGTATTGACCCTTGTGGCTGTAACATGTAATGTTGCAGGTTTGATTGATTTTAGTGAGGATTGTTTGATTAGGATTACAAAGTCTACAACCAACATCTGCCTGTGGCACTTTGAAGATGAAGGACCCCATGACTATAGTTATTCCGCCGCAATGTAATGTAATAGCCAAATGAGCTATGTATGATGTAATAAAATTATGTTATTCCTGGTTATAAAGTTATATTATGACCTTTGTTTCTTGATATTACATCTTAACTGTTGATGCTAGCTATTGATCCAGGGACTAGCATTGTAAACACAGGGGGCTCTATCTTATTAAAGATTGGGACCTTTACAGTTTCCAAACCACAATTCATACGGTGTCTTTTCAACGGATTTAGATGGTGCCCGATTTAAAGTGAATGCAGCAGTTTCTAGTGCATAACCCCAAAATGACAACGGCAAGTCCGTCAGAGACATCATAGATCGAACCATATCTAATAAAGTACGATTACGACGTTCCGACACACCATTTCGCTGTGGTGTTCCGGCAGGTGTGAGTTGTGAAACAATTCCACACTCTTTCATGTGAGTGCTAAACTCGTAACTTAGATACTCACCTCCACGGTCGGACCGTAGAAATTTGATCTTTCCATTACGATGATTTTCCACTTCATTCTGAAATTCCTTGAACTTTTCAAAGGTTTCAGACTTGTGTTTCATCAAGTAGATATAACCGTATCTACTCAAATCATCCGTGAAAGTAACAAAATAACGATATCCACCTTGCGCCGACACACTCATTGGATCACATACATCAGAATGTATGATTTCCAATAAATCTGTCGCCCGTTCCATTGAACCGGAAAACGGCGTTCTAGTCATCTTGCCCATAAGGCATGGCTCACATGTATCAAATGATTCATAATCAAGTGATTCCAAAAGTCCATCCGAATGGAGCTTCTTCATGCGTTTAACGCCAATATGACCTAGACGGCAGTGCCACATATATGCGGATATATCATCATTAAGTTTAATCCTTTTAGCATCAACATTATGAATATGTGTAACATTATCATCGAGATCTAATAGAAATAAACCATTCATCATCGGTGCATGACCATAAAAGATTTCATTCATATAAATGGAACAACCATTGTTCTCGGATTTAAATGAATAACCACTTCGCATCAAACAGGATCCAAATACAATGTTCATGCTCAGTGCAGGCACCAGATAACATTTATTCAAGTTTATAACTAATCCCGACGGTAAGTGGAGAGGCAGCGTTCCGACGGCGATCACATCAACGCTTGATCCATTGCCGACACGCATCTTGACCTCACCCCTTTCTAGCGGTCGCTTGTTCCGCAGCCCCTGATTCGAGTTACAAATATTAGCAACTGAACCGGTATCAAATACCCAGGTGCTACTGCGAGCACTAGTCAAGTACACATCAATAACATGTATATCATATATACCTTTGTTTGCCTTGCCGGCCTTCTTGTCTGCCAGATACTTGGGGCAGTTGCGCTTCCAGTGGCCATTCCTCTTACAATAGTAGCACTCGGAATCAGACTTAGGTCCAACTCGGGGTTTCTTTTCAGGCGCGGCAACAGGCTTGCCGCCCTTACTTCCCTTCCGTTTTCCCTTCTTGTCTTTCTTGAAACCAGTGTTCCTATTGATCATCAACACTTGATGTTCCTTTTTGATCTCCACTTCTGCAGTTTTAAGCATTGACAGAAGCTCGGGGAGAGACTTCTTCATGCCTTGCATATTATAGTTCATCACGAAGCTCTTATAGCTAGGTGGCAGAGACTGCAGAACATGATGGATGCCTAAGTCAATGGGAATCGATATTCCCAAGGACACAAGCTTATCGGCGTAACCCGACATCTTGAGTACATGCTCACTAACGGAGCTGTGCTCTTCCATCATGCAGCTAAAGAACTTTTCTGAAGCGTTGTAGCTCTCTACAGCAGCATGTGTGTCGAAAATCATTTTCAACTCACCCATTGTATCAAATGCATTGCCGTTTTCGAAACGCTTTCGAAGTTCCGGCTCTAGCCCATACAATATGCCGCAATGAACTAAGTTGTGGTCCTCCTGACGAGTCTGATAGACATTCTTCTCCTCGTCAGGGGCATCATCTAAAGGTGGGGGGCCTAACGGCGCTTCTAGCACATATTGCTTTTGTGCAGCAGAGAGGAGAATCCTCAAATTCATGGCCCATTCGGTAAAGTTGCTACCGTTCGTTGCTAGTTTCTCTTTCTCCATGAACACATTGAAATTAAAAGCAAGTGGTGCCATCTACAACAGAATTTGTAAAGTTTAGACTAAGTGTATGATAGATTGAGTTCAACTAATCCATATTACGAATGAACTCCCACTCAAAAACGACATCCCTCGTGCCTTTTTGGTGATTACATGAACCAAATCCACTACACCAAGTCCGATCATCACGTGAGTCAGTATAGCTTCAAAGGCGAGCATCAAATGGGCATCATATCAACTATATGACTCATGCTTAACCTTTCGGTCCGTGTGCCGAGGCCATGTCTATACATGCTAGGCTCGCCAAGTTAGAACCTTAGTATTCGCGTGTGTAACTGTTTTACACCCGAAATATGGTCGTGGATCCAAGAACACCCGATCATCACGTGATGTCTTGGAGCGACGAAAACATAATCGGTGCATACTAAAGGAAGAACACATTCTTATCTTGATATTTAAATGAGGGATCATCTTATTATGCTAACAAAGCGCTAAACAAGCAATATAAGATGCTATCAAACATCATATGTTTATTAGTGAAATTATATGGTTCCCGCAGATGATCTCTATCATGTGCATCGTGGTATGATCACTATCATACCTATATGTGTAAATCCAAGGTCTATGGATTTTACACGCTATGTGTGTTGTAAGAGTATCATCTCATACTTCTACTTACAACACTACCATATCATAACACTAGCCCAGCAACAATCTAAACTAGACGCCTCTAATTTATCCATTGCAAGTTTTACGTGGCTTAGGGCTTTCGAGATAGAACCGTTCTTACCTACGAACATGAACCACAACGAGGATAATCAAATTGTTGACAACTCGCTTGCAAAATAGATATTGACTATAGTAGGAGAGACAGACACCCGCTAGCCACTTATGCAAACTAGTTGCATGTCAAGCGTGGAACAGGTCTCATGTGCGAGGACATGTAAAGTTTGTCCGGGCCACTTCATCCCACTATGCCACCAATATCCAAAATTACAACAAAGGAGCAACAACATGATCATCATCGCCCACATACTCATATGTGTACTACCCGTGTAAAGTATCTACGCATAGATCCGGCTCTGATACCACTGTAGGGTTCGCAGCATAGAAAACAAAAAATTTCCTACGATGTGAACTGTATACCAAGATCTATCTACTAGATACAAACAACGGTCGGATGTATATCCGTAGAGAACATACCCTTGAAGACCGACAAAGCTTAACGAGTTCAACTCGTGGTTGATGTAGACGATCTCTTGCCGATCTCAAGATCGAGAGGAAGTCCTAGCGCCGCAAATCAGCAGCGCATCCGTGCTCGCACACACGTTCGAGGCACCGAGCAACCTCCGCATCCTCGCTCCAGCGATGCAGCGGAAGCACAACTCTTTCTTGCCGAATAGCCACCGGGAACATGTATCTCGCTAGTCCGAGACCATGGGGATAAATTCTAGAGGGGGAGAGAGATCCTTCACGAGGAGGTGTGAGAGACAAGTGAGGAGGGGGGATCCTTTTATAGGAGGAGGGGGGCACCCAAGGGGGTGGCCGCCGGCCATGGGGGCTGCCCCCTCCCCTCCTTCATTCATGTGGGTGGACACTCCACTCACAAAATGCCCTTTAAAATCCCTCCACTCAAAAGTCCACTCAAATTCCCATTAAATTTCCACCAAATTTAATGCAAACTCTCATTAAATAAAACTCTTTTATTTTATTCATAATTTTGTCAATTACTTTAATTACAAACATTCACAAATAACCCCTTGCTAGAATTCTATTTCACATGCATAACCACTTTATGCAATTTCACCCGAAAACCTCTTTCGGTATCTAGTGAAATAAATTCCTGCGCTTGTTCATTCTTTCGGCATGAAACATTTGCTCCAATTGGATGTTTGTGTCTCTTAAGTGTGTCACCCTACGGTTCGTGAATAATGCGGACATGATCGAGACCCCTCTCGGATCAATAATCAGAAGCGGGATCTGGAGACCCATACTGACTCCCACACATTCAACGATGACTTTCTTGTGATCGTCGGAACCTTTTACGCTAGTATCTTAATCCCTTTGTTTCACGATATATTACATGTCCGAGATTCGATCATCGGTATCTCCATACCTAGTTTGATCTCGTTACCGACATGCACTCTTTTCTCGTTCCTGTGATATAACATTCTAGTGATCAAATCACTTGCTTGCAAGCTAATCAATGTGATATCACCGAGAGGGCCCAGAGTATATCTATCCTTCATCGGGATGAACAAATTCCACTCTCGATCCATGAGCCTCAACATAACACTTTATTAGTTCTGAATCCATCTTTATAATCACCCTGTTACGGTGTGACGTTTGATGTTATCAAGAAACTCTTCCGGTGTTAGTGATTGACATGATCTCATGGTCTAAGGATTAGTATCACTTCGTAAGTTGTTATAGCAATATAAACTCAATGACTTTGATCGTAATGCTATACTTTGGATGAATGTTCATCACACCATTACACTAATGTTGTGATCCCATTATTAACAACATCCAATGTCCATGATCAGGAAACCTTGATCATCTTGTTAATCAACGAGCTAGTTTATGAGAGAGGCATAACTAGGAACTTTCTGTTTGTTTATTAAACACACATGTATTAACGTTTCTGTATTAATACAATTATAGCATGCAAAATAAACATCTATCATATACTTGGAATACACATAATAAACACTTTATTATTGCCTCTCAGGGCATATTCCCTTCACCACGAAGATGTATCTTGGGTCCATTACCGAAACTCATCATTGAGCTCACATATCACAAAATGATATTAAGAGGAATGATTTTTGTTTAATTTGCGCATAATGGGGGGAGGGATAGTCCAATCAATTAGGAACGCACTCCCCCTATGTCCATGCCTACACCTAAACCAAACATGGGTCGAGAATTAGGTGAGAGAGCAAGATAATCAAGTCAAACTCCTAGAATCTATGATATTTAGTTCATTCCTCAAGTAGCAAAACCTTGCTTCATCAAGTGGCTTCGTGAAGATATCGGCAAGTTGATCTTTGGTTGACACATAGGATAGATCAATATCACCTCGAGCAACATGATCTCTAATAAAGTGATGTCGAATCTCAATATGCTTTGTCCTTGTGTGATCCACCGAGTTGTATGCAATCTTGATGGCACTTTCATTGTCACATAGAAGAGGCAATTTGTCACAATGGACAACATATTCCTTTAAAGTTTGCCTCATCCATAGCAATTGGGTGCAAGCACTAGCAGCAGCAACATACTCGGCTTCGGCGGTGGAGAGAGATATACAATTTTGCTTCTTAGAATACCAACATACCAAGGACCTACCAAGGAATTGGCAAGCCCCGGAAGTTGATTTTCTATCATCCTTGTCACCCGCCCAATCCGAGTCCGTGTATCCACAAAGAGCGAATGTTGAGCCTTGAGGGTACCAGAGACCATAAAATGGGGTGTGAACTAAATATCGAAAGATTCTCTTGACCGCCATTAAATGGCTTTCCTTAGGAGCCGCTTGATATCTTGCACACACACCTACACTCAACACAATATCGGGTCTAGATGCACAAAGGTAAAGCAAAGAACCAATCATAGACCGGTATACCTTTTGATCCACATCTTTACCATTTGGATTTTGTTCTAGATGAGTCTTTGTTGCCATGGGAGTTGAGGCTCCATTCAAATCTTGCATTTTGAATCTCTTGAGCATATCTTGAGTATACTTGGATTGATTAAAGAATGTTCCTCCTCTCACTTGCTTGATCTCAAAGCCAAGGAATACTTTCAACTCCCCCATCAAGGACATCCGGAACCTACTAGTCATAAGCTTTGAGAATTCATCATTAAAAGCTTTGTTAGAAGAGCCAAAGATAATATCATCAACATAGATTTGGCATACAAAAAGCTCCCCATTAACCCTCTTAGTAAAAAGAATGGGATCGATTTTCCCAACCTCAAAGCCACGGTCAAACAATAACTCTCTAAGGTGCTCATACCACGTGCGTGGGGCTTGCTTGAGCCCATAGAGCGCCTTATCAAGTTTGTAGACATGGTTTGGGAAGTTGGGGTCCTCAAATCCCGGGGGTTGCTTGACATATACCAATTCATTCAAAGGACCATAAAGGAATGCACTTTCTACATCCATTTGTTGCAACTTAAAGTTATGATGTGCCGCATAAGCAAGAAGGATACGGATGGACTCAAGGCGAGCCACGGGTGCATAAGTCTCTCCATAATCAATGCCTTCAATTTGGGAATAACCTTGTGCAACCAATCTAGCCTTGTTCCTTACAATAATCCCATGCTCATCTTGCTTGTTCTTGAATATCCACTTTGTTCCAATAACATTGCGGCAATCCTTTGGCTTCTCAACTAACTTCCATACTTTGTTTCTCTCAAAGTTGTTGAGCTCTTTGTGCATAGCTTCTAACCAATCCGAATCTTCAAGGGCTTCCCACACTTTCTTTGGTTCAATCATGGAAATGTGAGCTTGATGTTCACTGAACCTCTTCAATTGTGCTCGTGTGGAAATTCCTTTCCTTAAATCTCCAACAACATTTTGGAGAGTGTGGTCTCTTATTTCCAACATTCTTTCCTTTCTAGCTTCGCGACGAGCGTGGATCTCCTCATTGTTTATTGGAGGACCCTCTTCATCATTTTGATCCTCGTCTTGACCATCAACTTGACCTTGGTCATTATTGGATTCATTCTCTATATTGGGAGGCACGGATTGACTTTGGTCTTGATCAAGTGTTCTTCTAGCCTCAACTTGAGCACCCCTCAAAACAGCTTGAATGGATCTTCCTTGGCAAATTGACTTGACTCCACTTGACACCCCATCAAATGGACCAAGCTCCCTTTGACTAGAGTTCACACATTGATCACTATGTTAAGGGTCCACATCTTGTCTTTGGCTTGAGTCAACGTCCTCCTTGGTAGATGGAGCATGTTGAGGTTGTGAAGATGAGGGCTCCACTCGAGTGGAGCATAGTTCTTCTCGATCCGCCATAAGGGGTTCCTCAATGGGGCGGATATAACCCACACCCATTCTTCCTATGGCATCCTGAGGCATTTCAACATCTGCATCACAAGCATCAACACGCCCCCCTTGGGGACCATCATATTCTTCAAAGGTCACACTACAAGATTCTATGACGGCTCCGGAGAGCTTGTCATAGATTCTATAAGTGTGAGATTCGAGACCATAGCCAACAAAAATACCCTCTAATGCTTTAGATTCGAATTTAGACAAACGAACACCTTTGATGAGATAGAAACACTTACGACCGAACACCCGGAAATAAGATATGTTGGGCTTGTTACCGGTAAGTATCTCATCTGGAGTCTTGTTGATTTTCTTGCGGAGGTAGAGCCGGTTTGAATCATGTCAAGCGGTGGAGACGGCTTCGGCCCAGAAGTTGTATGGAGATTTAAACTCCGCCAACATGGTCCTAGCCATCTCAATAAGAGTCCGGTTCTTCCTTTCGGCCACACCATTTTGTTGAGGGGTGTATGCGGCGGAATATTGATGCTTAATTCCCTCATCACTAAGGAAGTCATTCAAGGTGTAGTTCTTGAACTCGGTGCCATTGTCACTTCTTATAATCAACACGGGAACATTGTGTTGCCGTTGAACCAAGTTGATGAAGTCGATAAAATTCCTTTGAGTTTCACTCTTCAACTTGAAGAAATAAACCCAAGAGTATCTTGAAAAGTCGTCAACAATCACCAAACAATATTTCTTCCCACCAAGACTTGCATGAGATGGAGGACCAAATAGGTCCACATGAAGGAGTTCCAAGATCTTGTTAGACTTGATTTGGTTCGTGGGCTTATGAGGAGCGTCATGCATCTTCCCTAGAACACATGCCCTGCAAACACGATCTTTGGCAAAGGAAACATTTTCTTTTAGTCCAACAATATGGCCCTCTTTATGGAGACTTTGCAAAGTTCTCATATTGACATGGGCTAGTCGGCGGTGCCATAGCCAGCCCACATCGGCCTTTTCGTATAAGCACATCGGACCTGCAGTGGCTTGCCCCGAAAAGTCCACCACATACAAGTCATTTTCGACGTACCCAACGAAAGCGACCTTGAGAGACTTGCTCCACATGAGGACCACAATATCATTATCAATAAAGACGGCAAAGCCCATCTTTCCAAGTGCACGGACAGAAAGTAAATTGTAACCAAGGGTTTCAACAAGCATGACGTTCACGAGTGTAATGTCGTGAGCCACCACTACCTTGCTGAAACCCATTACCGTAGATTTTGACTTGTCGGCATATGTGACGGTGATTTGATCTTCATTTGACACCAAGTCCTTGACAATAGACGAGCTTCCGGTCATATGACAAGTGCAACCACTATCAAGCACCCATTTTGAACCTCCGGAAGCATAGGTCTACAAAAGATCAAGCTAGTTTTTAGGTACCCATTTTTCAACGGGTCCTCTTTTGTTAGCAACAAGGGTCTTGGGAACCCAAATAGACCAAGCAATATAACCATCATACGGACCAACATATTGTGCATACACATCACCATAGTAATCACACATTAGAACATAGTGAGGGTTAGCACTTCCCGCAAAATCGTCATGAGACATAGTTTTGCCAATTGTGGTCTTACTTCCCACAATGGTCTTGTTGGTCTCTTGTGTGGGCTTGTCCTTCTTCTTGTTGTTGTTCTTCTTCTTTGTTTTGGAGACAAAACCAATGCCCCCTTTATCACCACTACGCCTTTGCTTGCTCAAAAGATCATAAATAGACTTGTTACCTTGTGGAAATGTGGTCTTTGCAAGCTTCCCTTTCAACCTAGCATTCTCTTCAAGGATAGTCGTGCTACTCGATGGAATGAAGTTACTAGGTGAAGGAATATTGGCCAATTGAGTTTGAAGCGTTTCATGGGACTTTGTGAGAGACAAGAGTTCACTCTCCAAGGCTTTGTGGGCCTTGTTAAGCAAGCTAAAGTCCTCGGCAAGTTTTTCATGAACCACACCAAACTCAACCTTGTCCTTTTTAGCTCTTTTGTATTTAGCAATAGCATGATCACGCTCTTTAATGAGTTTGTTAACAATGATGTCATTGGCCTCATCAAGCCCTTCAAGTTTTGACTCAAGGGACAACCTAGTCTCTTGTTCTTCTTCTAGAGCATTGCTTAAAGCCTCTAGTTCAATCATATGTTCATGCCCAAGTTTACATCTAACATCTAGAAGCTCTTGAGTGTGGGAGAGTTGATCTAAGATGTTCCCAAAATGTAGTTTAGCATCACCTTCTAGGTTAGTCATGAACTCATCAAAGGCAATTAATTCCTTTTTAACATCAAGAGACATTTCATCATCAATTTCAACATTATCTAATTGAGTAGAGTGGGATGATGAGGATACCTCCGTTCCTCTTGCCATAAGGCAAGTGACGTCCTTGGAGGAAGAGTTCTCATTTGGAGAGTCGAAGAGTGAGAGTGTCGGAGTAGAGGTGGTGGCTAGAGCAGCCATACCATGTGAGGTTTCTTCTTCTTCCTCATCTTCATCATCGTCATTATCGGAGGAGTATTCTTCATGAGTGATCAAGACAATTTCTCCCGATTTCTTGTTGATGGGGTTATTTTTGATGAAAGGTTTATTGTAGGGTGCCTTGAGAGTCTTCTTCAACACAAGCTTCCCACCATTATCTTCTCTCTTCTCATAGGGGCAGCTTGCCACAAAGTGGTAGCGGTCACCACAATTGAAGCAAGTTCTCAACCTAGTGGCATTCTCTCTTTTCCCATTTGGATTGCTTCTCCGTTGCATTTCCATCTTGGCCTTGGCGGGATTCTTCCAAAAGTTCTTTGCATAGAAAGCCATATATTGACTATGAGCAATCTTGACATCATCGGGATGGTCCAAGGAGAGGCCTTCATCACTATCATCTTCATCTTCAAAGTTCACAACTTTGGCCTTTAAAGCAACATTGACCACATTGCTCATACCGAGGGCACGAGCACGGGCATCTTTGGCGTTCTTGGCGGTGACCTTGAAAGCGGCCATCTCTTGCATAACTTCGTTTGAGGTCATGAGATGGTAGTTGTGTCTTCCTTGTAAGCTCTTCAAGTCGGTGGGCTCAAAAGGCATGAGTGCACTCACATATTTCCTTTTTATCCATGCATCATCCACATGTGAGGCACCCACATTTCTAAAAGCGGTGGCGGTGGTCTTGAGCCTTTGATACATGTCTTCGTGATCTTCACCTTCTTTCATGTAGAAACCTTCGGCTTCATTGCTTAGAGCATCATATATGTTCCTCCCCATACTCTCATTTCCAACAAACAACACAGTGAGAGCATCCCAAGCTTCCTTGTCAATGCTAAAGTGCTCAATGTGTGGATAATCCTTTGTTCCCAATCCTTGTTGAATCATATGCAAAGCAGTGGCATTGAGTTGACTATTGACAACCTCTCTTCTTGTCAAGTTGTTTGGATCCCCAATAAAGAGTCCATGCTCGATGATGTTCCATAGTTCAATGCAAGAGCTGCGCATATGAGTTCTCATTAGTGATTGCCATTGAGCAAAAGTAGCAGACTCTTCAAGCTTAGGTGGGTCACCTCTATTGTACACATGAGGGTGAGGGATGGGAGGATCGGGAGAGTACCAAGAGTCACGGTGCTCGCCCTTCCCCCCATCAGGTCGTGTGGAGGAATTAGCATTGTCTAGTTTATCCCCTACCACCATACCTTCGGGGGATATCGGAGTATTCCCTTTAGGTGCGGGTGGTAGTTCCTCTTGAGGGGATGGAGGTGATGAGCCATCTTTGTCTTTAAGAAGTTGCTCAAGCATCTTCTTGACTTCGTTGACCAAGGAAGAGCTCAATCTTGTTTCCAAGTTTCTGAGATCTTCCATGGTCACCGGAGTTGACTCACTACCACCATCCCCTTCTTGGCTACCCATATTCTCTTAGGCGGTAAAGCCCGAATAAAGAGCCGAGGCTCTGATACCAATTGAAAGGATCGTATGGGCACCTAGAGGGGGGGGTGAATAGGTGCTACTTCAAATTTTCTTCTTTTTCAAATTAAGGTTTGACAATAAGGTAAATTCTCTAGATAATGCAACTATGGTGAATTTACCTATATGACAAATAAACAAGAGCTACCACAACACAAAGAAGTAACAAGTAAGTAAGGTGCGGTAAAGGATAGAGGTAACCGAAAAGTGGACGCGGAGACACAAGGATTTGTTTCCCGTAGTTCCTTCCTTTTGAGGGGAAGTATGTCTACGTTTGGAGAGGGGGTGGTTTCAAACCACCAACGCCACGAGAGGCCTCCCTTGTTCTCCAATGAATCTCACCCCAATGGGATCGATTCACCTTCCACTATATCGACAACCTTCAAGGTGGAAGCCGACACCGTTACAAGTTTGGGGCACACATCCACAACTTAATCGGAGGCTCCTAAATACAAGCAAGTTGTCAAAGCAATCAAAGACAAGCTTGTAAGAACAAAAACAAAAGCTAGGGTTTCCAACAAAACACTAGAGCAAAGGGGCCCTCAATGAAATGAGGGGGAAATGAAGATCTCTTTCGGTGAAGCAGTAGATCGGACCCTCCTCCTTCGATTCTCCAAAGATCAAGGACTTTGGGTGGTTGGATGATGAGATCTTGAGAATTTGAGTGGCTCCAATGGACTCCAATGGTGGGCAATGACTTTAATGAGCTGAGCACTTTGTCCCAAGGTAGGTGGAGGGGTATTTATACCCCTCCACAAAATCTGACCGTTGGTGCATTTACTGAAACGGTACTACCGGAAGTTGAAACGGTACTACCGGAGAATTCCGGTACTACCGGACCTGGTACCGGATCACCCTTTTTCAAACAGCAACAAGTCCTGTCCCCAGCGGTACTGGATGTTGCTACCGGGAAGCGGTAGTACCACTTGAGCCAACCGGTACTACCGGACCCGGAGAGAACAACACAAATTCATACGAAAAACTCTCTGTCACGCCAGGTAGCAAAACGCGGTACCACCGCATTTCGCTACCGGCGCAGACAGAAGCTTTTTGCAACGTGCAAAAACTCTCTGTCACGCCAGGTAGCAAAATGCGGTATTTTGCTACCGGCACAGACAGTGGCCTTTTGCAATGTTCAAAAAGCCTCTGTCCTACCGGAGCAGGCAGAAGCATTTGACAAGTTGAAAAAAGCTTCTGTCGCGCTAGGTACTAACATGCGGTACTACCGCTTTTTAGTACCGGGCACGGCAGAGACTTTTTGACAGTTAGCCATTTCTGTCTGGTCCGGTACCGCTTTTTGGTACAGCGCCATGCAGATAGTTTCTGAATGTTTGCAAACCTTCTTTATGTACCTGCGACACACTTAGCAACACATTAGTCCGATATGTGTGTTGTTATTAAACACCAAAATCACTAGGGATAGCAAATGCTCTTTCAACCGTCCCAACACCAAAACCTGGTCTCCAAATCTGGCCATCGGGTCGTGCCTCGGCATGCCAGCCCGTGGCACGCGGGCTTAAACCTGTCAGAAGCCCGGCACGACACGTGGCAGACGGGCCAGTGCCGGCCCGTGGCCCGGCTGGGGCCGTTAAGCAAGATGCCAGCGACAAATCAAGTAAATAGGGCAAAAAGGAGCACGACGGGGGTTCGAACTCGCGATCTAGGCATCCCATCGCCTCCGCTCGACCACTAGGCTAAGCACTCGTTAGTGATTTACTTCGTATTCGCACCTTATTATAGGATTCTTCGATGGACCAACACAAAACATCTCCCAGCCCGCGGGCCAAAACGTGCCGCGGGCCGGCCCGCCAGGCGTCGGGGCCGGGCTCGGGCCGCACGGCACATGAGCATGGCGGGTCATGGTGGGCCGTGTCGGTCCAGGCCCGTTTAACGAGTGCCGGGCCGGCCCGTTGGCCAGATTTGCTGGTCTCTCTCTTCCCCCTTTCCTCCCAACTGCACTAAAACGTATCTCCTTTTCCTCCATTTGCCCCGGAGATTTGCACATTTGTCATACTTTTCTTTGCACTTTATATATTTGTCATTTTCTGTATCACTGACATGTGATGATTATGTGACAAATATATAAATTTCAGATAAAAAGTGTGGCAAATGTGAAAAAATTCCATTTGCCCCCTACTCTACTCAGCTTCGACCCCGATCCCCTCCCATGGCGTCTCTCCTCTTCCTCCCGCACACGGCCCGCACGTCCAACCCGCGCACTGCCACGCCCAGGACCATCACCTGTGGTACTCTCAAGCGCGGCCGAACGCCGTGTAGTCTCTCAAGCGCCTCACCGCCGCCAACCGCTCCCCTGTTCGTATCCCACTGCGCGGCCTCCACGTCCCTCAGCCGCCTCCTTAGGGCCCACCTTCTCGCCGCCATGACCGAGCTCCAGCGCCAGGGCCACTGGCCCCTCGCCCTCGTCGCGGTCCACGCGGTCCGCGCCGAGCCCTGGTACCGCTGCTATCTGGAGCTCTACGGCACCCCAATCCCATCATGGACGCGCTCGTGGTGGCGTTCTCGAGGAGACGGAGGGGCACGGCGGGCGGGAAGCAGAGCCATGGGAGGGGGATCGTGTACAAGCTGGTGAGGTTGGTGCGTGTGCTGGTTGCCAAAGGGAGGGCACATGCGTCGTCGAGGCCTGGAGGGTGTACGAGGCGGCGGTGAGGTGGCTGCGAGGGGGGACAAGTACATGTACATGGTCATGGCCAGGGGGATGAGGCATTCTCTCTAGGGTTTCCAGTCGCCGCCGCCGTCGTTAGAACCGCACCACAGATCGCGGGCCACCCCTCCTTCCATCCGGTCTGCTCCATCGGGGCGGTCCAACAACACAAACACTGACGATCTTGATCCAAGGTGGATTAGATGAATTATTTAAGTCAGTTCCATTGAGCGTGAGAGAATTTTTACACAATTAGAATTTTGATACAGTTAGAGGTGATGTAAGAGGTAAAATTGATTCAAAAGATGCCAGGTCGTGGCCCTTTTCCATGTTAAGATAAATTGACGGAAAGTACTTGAATAGACAGACAATATTAGTAGCAATTTTCCCTTATTATTTTATCGAGCAATAAAAAGTTCCATATGCTTTCAAAGATAGAAATGCAGAATGGTGTGTTGTCTTGTGTTAGATTGTACTATCATGTATCCAAAACTGTTGTATGACCACAATTGATATTAAAATCCGGCTTAGCCACAGTCACCCTTCATTTGTAGGAAGCTCAATGCATGACAAAAACTCATGGGTTGGTGTTCCCACATCAATCCTGTATGATGTGGATCCTCTTCCACATACATTAGCCTTTGAATAAACTTTGGTGTCCTTTTGTAACTTAGAGCTTGCCTTTACCATCTTATTGTGTAACAACCATCTCCTTTGGCACATACTACTTCAAATATATAAGTCCATTTATCGTTCTTACACTAGCTTTCCATGTTAATAAACATTAACGTGTTGAACCACTATATATCTCTATTTAGCACCTTGGAGATCTAGCACAATGGTATTTTCAGTCCCTGTAAGAGAACAATTGCGGCTGCATTCTTATTTCTCCTGGGTACAATCTTTCTCATTTTCAATTAGGCTTGAATTATTCTCTTCCTTTTTCTGAGCGAGGATGAAATCGGAGGTCAAAAATGGCGCTGCCAGCTTCGTCGCAGTTGATGCACAATGGCTCTAATTTTGTGTAGTCAGTATTGTCCTATGAACGAAAGAGACTTCCGAAAAAGTATGTAGGTAAGCAGTATTTCAAACCTAAACTTGTGCTTACCTGCCAGTGTAGTGTGTAGATGCAAATTAAGTTGTTGCACACTTCTCAATTTTATCTGTCTTCGCCTTCCTTTGCATTTTAGAAACTGCTACTATTTTATTAGGTGGAATTTCCTTATGCATTTCTTTCTTATTTAGTTTCAGCTTCTTCTGGACCTTGATCTATTGTTGCAAAGAAGTGTCCTGCTAGATCAAGGTAAATCAAGTCCCAATTTCATGAGGCGACTAATTAGCTGAATCACTGTATTTTTCGTTTTCAGACTATGGGATTTCAAACATCATATATTTCTTGCCAAAGGTGTATGCTGTACTTATATCCATTTTATTTTAAAGTTGTGGTATGGTTAGTCAACTTATTTATTTGCAAGAGTTAATACTGAAATCATGCTACAGTACCATAAAGTGACTCTTGCCACACTTCCCTTTTTTGGATTTTTCTTCATTAATGGCTTTAGGCCACAACCCATTCCCTAATCTTTGCTGCTCAATTTATTGTTCTATACTGAAGAATTTAGGTTATCTGCAGGTCAAGAGAGAGACAGCATGCAAGCTTTAGTGGTCAAGGGTATCTCGCCCAAATCTTACAAATGCAAGTCATGCTTTCTCCTGCTCCGCTTTTATCCATGTTCGGCAGGCCCACTTCATCAGCCGCCTGTTCACCGCCATTAGCCGATGCCGGCGAGCAGGAGGACAGGCAGGCCCATGGGGGAACAACCTAGACGACGGCATCGCCAATAGCTCAAACGGCCTGCCTGCTCCTGCTGAGGATCTCGAGAACTGGGACGCCGACTTCGTCAGGATCCACCATCTTATTTTCTTCCTTGCCCGCGTCTCAATTCAAGGTTACTTTCTTGGTCCGATCAGACTCTGTTGTGTGCATGGTTGTTGTATTTGATATTGATTTTTTGGTGTCTTCCTTTCAGTAATACGCATGAGTAGATACAGTACATGTTCAGCTCAAATGGCCTGCCTGCTCGTGACGAGGATCTCGAGAACTGGGACGCTGACTTCGTCAGGATCCACCATCTTATTTTCTTCCTTGCCCGTGTCTCCATTCAAGGTTACTTTCTTGGTCCGATCAGACTCTGTTGTGTGCATGGTTGTTGTATTTGATATTGATTTTTTTGGCGTCTTCCTTTCAGCAATACGCATGAGTAGATACAGTACAAATTCAGCTATATGAACAGATGGTACACCTGGGATGCATTGTAATATGACCATGATCCTTTTAGGTATGTAACTCTCGGATTGTTTGGCCAGGGAGTGATGGAATCTCTCTCCAGGATGGATGCATTGCCTGATCCAGGCAAAGACACTCCAAAACCACAAAAAATAGCAGGATTCCAGCGGCTAAACCTACCGAAGACATTATAGTGATGGTCTATTCATAATTGGACGAGGTAAACACATATGAATTTTAGCTAGCTGTGCGAAAACTTCCATCAATAAATCACCTAAAGTACTGTTGTTCTTCACATGCAAGGAAACAAACAGAACACCTGACAATGGGAAAAAGAGCTCGGACACACAAGCGAAAAAAGTTCTATTTTTTCTATTTTCCAGGATTTTTCTCACTTAAATTTTAAATTGCGTTTTAAAGAGATTTCAATTGTTTTTTGCGTAGTTCATACGTCGGCAATTTACGTCATTTGCTTATTTTCTCTATGCAGTTAACTGGCAGATATGAAGTTACATTTCCAAAACTCAGGTGAATATTATTAGCCTATTGTCATCCCATTCTGTGTTCTTCTTTCTTCCTTTATTATAAAACCAATGTAATTTTTGCAAAATTATATCGAACATCATTATGCCAGATTGGGTAACCTTCCCTGAGGTAACATCATATGTGGTAGCATCTATGTTTTATTTGGCTAGGTACTTCTCTTTTAATACTATAGAAAAATGTCAAAGTGATCTTTTATTTTTGCTATTCTGGAATAATATGCGTAGATTGCATGAGGTTCAGTAGATACTTTTTTCAGTTCTGAAAGAAGAAACCGAGAGAAGACTTTTTTGCAGGTTGTGCATTTTTTTACTTGGTATAAACCGTTTCCCAAAAAATACTCATTACAAGTACCATACTTTTTCTTCTTCTCGATCTGCAGCCCTATTTTTTAGATCCTTTCATTCTGGTTAGAAATACTAACGATAGTTTGAGATTCAGACTATTGTTTGAGTAGTACCAAATTTTGAATATAGTATAAGTAGTACCAAATTTTGAAGATAGAATAAGTAGTACCAAATGTTGAAGATATAAAGGAATGGATGGCATGGTTTTTTGGATGGATGAGATGCTTCAACAATATGTGACAACAGAAATTCAGGTGTGTCATAGCTCACAGGCGAGAAATTAACAAGTACGAGCTGTTAGATTATAATAAAATTTGTATATTCTACTTATGTCCACCTTTTTGGAGGAGTTTCTGATTATGCATATGAAAAAAAATCTTGAATGTACTTCAATAATTGGATCTTCTTCCAATGACGCTACAAAGGTTTGGTACTCAAGTCCGGTCGCAAGCACAACACTTACTTCCCGGTGGGAGTTTTTCGTGTGAATTACGACTGTGCATTGTCAACAAATCAGCGGGTGCTAAACATGGAGAATGCTTGCCTGGCTTCTCTGTGCTTCATTCTGGATCTGGGTGCAACGGTAACCATGTGTAATTTTCTCCTGATGTGAACTCTACTTTCAGGTTCACAAAAATTCAGGCGAAACGATGGTACTTGCCCAACTACTGCTGGTGTTCCCAACATGGAAAAGATATGACTGGACAATGTTCATATATGTAGAAACGATACCTTTATGCAGTACATCTAACAATGGTCTCTTAAGTTCGTTGTTTTATATGTCATTACTTAGATTCTTCACATATAAAAATATCGAACGTCTTAAATCTTTGCTTTTTGGTTCGTTGCTTACATCACAGTACATTAGGATTTTAGCCCTATAATTTAAAATTTTGTGGGGTATTCTTGCTATCGGGTTTAATTATCTATATGTGTTTATTTCCTACTGCCTTTGCAGAGACCTTCCCTCCTGCTTATTGTGATTGTTCTTGCCTTTCCTACCAGCTGCGTTAGTTTGTCGGTCTTTAACCATTCTTTTTACATAATTTTGAGAAATTGTAATCAGTCCTTGGCAACATACATAATTCTTCTAAGCTTAAGCCATGTACATAATTCTTATAAGATGTAATCCAGTGTTTTCTATCATCTGAGCGAGCCCTCAGATAGTTGTTTTGGCTGTTGATATGTAAATTTCTATTAATGCTGCCTCTATGGAATTTTGTATAGTTGTGATGATGTCGTTAGAATTTCTTACCTTATAGACGTTCATCCTCCAGGCAGTTATCAGGCTAATAATATGATTGTATGTCTTAATATTATACTATTATTTGTTTCAAATGCATTTACAGAAGTATATGACTTCAGTTGACAATTCATAATTTTTGTAACCCAAAGGACTGCATCAGCGGTGGAGGCGGTGGAGGTGATGCGCAAATGAACATAAGCATTGGTATTTGTGAACCATAGGTAAGTACAAACGAGTTATGATAATTGTAGATATGCTTAGATTATATCTACACCTTACCCCTTTTAACTTCGTATATTTTTCTGAATGTTCTTTTTTGCTATAACCAGGGAAAAAGAAGTTTGGATAATACGTGCTGCTTGCTGCGTATGGTACATGCCACATTGGGTACATAGGCAGTCTACCGAGAATGATGGAATAATAAAATATATTTTGGTCATGTTCCTTGAAACTGATGTTCACGTGTATCCTATTGAGCTCTCCTTTGTGACATCCTTTTGTCTCTGCACTTGAATTGTATTGTGTTATATTCTCCAGGAAAATCAGTAAAATAGATACATTGTGTGTTCTAATATATTAATGGTTCTTGCAAGTAAACTAAAAATTATGTCCATACAATGTGCTTTTGAACAGGCATTTCATGTTTGTATCATATTCAACATGGTCTGTGCTAGACAGCTGGGATTACATAACCTTTGTAACCCGCAAACACCATAAATGTTAAATCAATAGATTATTTATTAGATTTTAAAGTAACAGCCTTTCCAATGAAAGGAGTAAAGAATGAAAGATTATAACACGCTCGAAAATAACATGTTGGAACAGATGATTTAAAAAAAACATGTTGGGACAGATTTACTAGATGATCAAACAAACAGTGCCATCGTTCCTAGCGCCTCCAAGTTCAAGCCGAATTGGATATCAATATGAAATGGCTTGCATAAGTTGAGATGTTGAGCAAGATTACCATTCTGATTATATTTGCAAATGAGGTTACTAACGGCTATTTGGAAGTATCTTTATCAAGGCATTGTTAGAGTATTGTAAAGATGAAATGGTCTAACAAATCTAGAGTGTACCAGCCTCCATGCCAATCCTCCAGCCAGGCAGTGTCCGTCATCTTGTGTATGCCCACTATAACTGTGCAGACCTACCAATTTGGATTTACGTGTGCTAATTAGGACAAAATGTTCAGAAACTAAATGTATTACTCACGGCAGTTGCGCAGACTAAAAAGTTTGCAATTTTATCAAATGTCTCACGTTGTGTTAAAACAAAATGTAGGCGGCGAGGCGAAGCTCACCTACCTGTCTACTCCCTCCGTTTCAAAATATAAGATGTTTTAGATTTGTAAAGAAAATGAATCTAGACTTCTTTTAGTGTGTAGATTCATCCCAAAGTTGAGTGAACCTACATACTAAAACAAGTCTAGATTCATCTTCTTCACAAACCTAAAACATCTTATATTTTAAAACGGAGGGAGTAGTAGTCTAGCATTCTGTGAAAAAACGTGCAAAATTGTTCATGCCCAGTCAGTCGTAACAGAATTAGAACAGTTGTCATCCTAATGGAACTTTCCATCTTTTGGATCCAGAGTAAACTACATTTTTTATCCAGTCAGGGAATTAGAACAGTTGTCATCCTAACTAGATCATGATGGCGCGCATTGCCGTGCCCGTCTATTAGAACTATAGAATGTTAGGAACTGATGAAAATATATTTGGATTCTTTAAATTAGAACATATATTCTTACTCACCTTAATTATGAAGTATATTTAGCTTGTTTTGTAGCAGTTAGATCAGAGCATAATTTTCTACATCTCGGTTTAGTCAAGGAAAAAATAGGCCATTAGACTCGTTGTGCAAAGAAATAAAGAGATGCATGAACTAACCTTTTGTGATTCAAAGATAGCTTTAGATGGAGATGCCGCAAGAAACAGGGAATGAGAGGAATATGATCTCACAACATTGTGCTTGAGATATAATCTATACACAATTAATGGAGCAAATATAATGATCATATGACCTATAATCATTATACTGAATAGAACACAAACACCTTGGCACAATTCCAAGGTAGTATTTAGTTCACAGACAGATGAGTCAAGTGTTGGTACAATTGATGTAGAAAGTAAAGAGAGGGCCTAAACCACCTTGGCACTATACTGAATACACAAACACCATGTCCATTAACTGTCAGAAGTAGTGACTATTTTCATGTATGAACGTTGTATCTTGCGTTCCTGCTACATAACTGTTGGAACAGAAAACATGATTTCAGAATATGCTAACAATCTTATAAATCATGGAACATGGAGTTCTGCATGGGGAAGGCAAGTACGGTGTTACAAACCTAGTTGTTTGTGCAGGCATGGCATAGGCATTCCTTGGCAGCACGGACTAAACATATTGGTGAAGCACACGGGCACATCCAATGTTATTTCTAACCACATACTTGGTACTTTCAACATACATTGAGTGCCGAAGAAGTAATTCAAACATTTCAATAGTCATATTTTTTTATATCTACAACATGTCCTGTTTTGGTACTAATTTACAAAAGGCCTGTCAATTGAGTTATTGGTTCCATATGCAGCATGCAGTCAGGTTCTCTAGAAAAACCAAACTGCATCAGCGACAAACACTGAACCTTCGTAGCTCCGTAGAACAACATCAAATGTAGCTTTAGGAAAGGGGAGGTAAAGAGGCATGTAAAAAGACCCACATTAATTTATATATGTGAAGCAAATAATCAACGTTTCTATAACTGAGATGGAATGAAGCTTATGTATTTTCTTAATTTTAAGCACATAAAACAGCAATTAAGTGTTAGAGTATGTATACGTACACAACTAGAGATAGACTAGTACTTTAGAGATCATCTTGTATTCTAAGTCATAGGCTTCTTGCCCTTCAAGTTTATAAGTATATATATACTCCCCATTAGGATTAAATTAATACACCGAAATATTAGGATTCAATATTTTCTACATGGTATCAGAGCGGTTAATCTCACGGCGCCGATCCTAGGTTCTTCTACCACTTCCGCAACGCGCCGCCCCCGAGGAGACTCCTCGGGGGCGCGGCACCCGATTTCGATCAAACATCAAATCGGTTCTTTAGATCAATTCTAGTTCTTAGATTAGATTCACTTTCCAAATTCTCAATTTTAGATTAGATCCAATTAGCTACAAAATAAATTCCTACAGATCTACGTGACTCAAATTTCCGTGAAAAACGGCAGAGCAGATCCTACATGGCGTGCACACAACGCGGATCACGGCGGGCGGAGGCCCGCCGGAAAACAGCTCGGCGCATCGGCGGTCTTCAATTTACACGCCATTGGGGCTACACAGATCAGCGACGGGAGTACACGGCCATACGCGCTATTTATTTGGATCTACTTTGGAGGTACGTGTATGCATGGTCTTTTGAGGTATGCAGCTTACTGCACGAGCGCATCAAGAGGAGATGAGAAGAACCAGGTGCAATGCGACAAGGCAATTCTGTGCCAGCGCACGCCCACGACTATGGCGCGTCCCTCGATGTCCCGATCTACATGCTGCTTTGACTTTTTCCCACCCCTCAAGCAACCTCTATGTAGATCTACAGCATGCTGCATATTGCTTCGACACATGATTACATCAACACCAAGATCTACAAGGCATCAAGACGGACTATAACGACCCCAACATCTACGTCAAGCTGTACGACTACACCGAGATCTTCGTCGAGCACATACACGAAGAAGCGACATCAACATCATCCACACGGCAGGCCGATGTGGAACACGACTTCGCCGACTTCTCCGACATCAAGGCTTCGATATTATCGCCGCCACAAGGGACGCCTTCGAGCGACGATCATCGCCAACACATCATCGCCAAGGTCTACATCTACATGGTCTTCATCAACATCTTCGTCGACACATCGTCGCCGCCGCTATACCCGTCCATATGATGGACATCAACTACGACGCCCTCTGACAGTACAACTGTAAGGCATGACGACGGCATCGCCGCGTCCACGACCTCGACGACTGCAACAACAAACCGGCATCACAATTGTGACGTCCCTACGACCGCGCATATGGTTCTGGCAAAACCGTGTATGTTTGGTGGGTTCCTCCGGTCCTGGCAAAATCGATGGTCTTACTTATGACCGCGTCCAAGAGACGCCCCTAACGATACCTCTATAAGGTACAAAACGTCCACAACTACAACTTCATTAATAACAACAAAAACCGCGCAATTTTTTTGCGCCTCCGGCAATGGCGGCCACACAATATACGACGACTACGACATTGACCACACCCACCTTGACCACGGCTACATCATGATCGGCTACCTCGACATCGACATCAAGAACAACGTCTACAACAACTCAAGAACTCCACTCAACAGCGTTCGCGTTATCACTTGCGTCCACGCCACTCCCACTGTGACTACGGGAGGGAAGATAGGCACTAGAAGGGGACGCGGTCACCGCCCCTAGGTGCCCGCCATGATCATATCCACGCAGGTGATGATGACAAGGAGGTGAAGACGACAAAAACGTAAGACTTCAAATTCAGTCGCAAGCGTTCGCTTCACTCCCACTCCGACTGAGGGGGGATGTTAGAGTATGTATACGTACACAACTAGAGATAGACTAAGACTTTAGAGATCATCTTGTATTCCAAGTCATAGGCTTCTTGCCCTTCAAGTTCGTAAGTATATATATATACTCCCCATGAGGATCAAATTAATACAGGATTTAATATTTTTTACATTAAGAAACAGTAAAACTGAGCTACCTAGTTGTCTCCACAGCGTTTTAGATGCCTACACCGTCTGATCAAAAAATCTATCTGTGTGGTTGTGCTCTCCTCAAACCTGAATCTGTCAATCAAGATTGTTATTCAATATATATATATATATATATGGTAGCGCTATTTGGGTATTGGGTATGTGAAATCGAATAAGGCATTGATAGCGCGCCAAATCAGCGGCGATTTGTTAAAATTAATGACTGTCAACTTATTTGGAAAGAGATTGGGAGCTTAATTGCCACATATGAATGCAAATCACCAATTCACGGTGAATTCATTTGATAAATATTTGGTTAAAAGGTTAATTATGATGCATGTATGCAATATTAAAGATGGTAGGAAGTTAATGATTTGACGTGATTTAAAAAAAATCAGTTTTAACTTGTACACTAACGGGTCCATCTGGAGCATACCCGATTTGGGTGCCCAGGCACCATGGTGCCCCTCTTATTTTACCGTTGTTGGGGATCGAACCCGGATCACCGCGTGACAGGCAGGAATACTTAACATTTTTTTTCGCACGAAGCAATCATATCTCTTCTAAACAGACTCGAAAGAATTTACAAAGCAGATTACCCCAGTGAACACTGAGGCATTCTCAAAGCATGTAAACAAAACATGCAACATAGTAATATTCGGATGTAGAGTGAAGTCAGAATAATTAAGTGATGCTATGCTACTCTAGTTTTCTTATAAAAGTAGCACAAAGCAAGCAGCTTCTAGGAGGAAATGAAAGCATCCAGACAGATGCCAAAATCTAGTTCAACCACCCCATCAGGGTATAATTATACACAACCCTAAAAATAGAACATATATCATCACGAAAAGAACCTAACTCAAGTTCTTTTGTCCACACAAGCTCCCAGGGCTTCTCCAAGCAATGTCTCGGTTCCACAACAATTTGAACATTCGAAACATTTACTCATCTTCACTTCTAAAACAAGCGCTTAGAGGACAGACATTCTCCTCTTGGAGTTGAAAACCCGCTGCGCATTCCCGAGTCTCCCAACCAATATTTGGTCACGCACAGCTAGATCAAAGATGTTGCCAGCACCAGACATCATGGAAGTTCTTGGTTGAGCAGGTGAACCAACAGCTAGTCTTTCCTGGATGCTGAAGCATATCTTGTTCATATTTCCAGAACCTCATGAAACATTGTTTTTTGCCTTCCACATTGGAGGGCTTGAGAACTTACTGCTGCTGCCGAACTAGAGTCTTTTGAAGTTTCCTCTAACATCAGGAGTTGCATCGACTGCTGCTTGTTGAATTGAATTATATGTAGCATGTGCTCTTGTTGGCATCTAGATATGGGACAGTCGAGACATTGGCCTTTTCTATGGAAATACAGAGATCCGTTCACTCTCGCTTGGTAGGATTGCAATAGAGGATCTTATGAGCAGGCACGTGGCGACTGCTTAAGGCCGTAGATAGATTTGTGTAGCTTGCACACATAATCAGGATGCGCAGAGTCCTCAAAACCTGGGGGCTGACGCATATATGCAGATTCCTCCAAGACGCCATGCAGGAAGGCATTACTAATGTCAAGCTGTCGAATAGACCAGTCGCAAGACATGGCAATAGCGAGAGCGAAATGATTAACCAAATACCAAAAATACTAATACCAGTGTCTAGCTCTAGTTTCTCCTGCTCATGAGTCATGCCTATTATTTACATGGAATGCATGAAGCGGCTGGTCAGAAGGCGATTTGGCTCGCATGTCTAAATGCACCTATTATGAAAAATCTATTTTATATGAATTTCAAAACCTGTAGCTTTCTTCAGGCCTAGCGTATCACCTAGGAGTGAGCCATCATCTTCTGATGATTATGGAATTAAGGGGCTCGCTAGGTTTGTTGTTCAACAAAGAGTGGCCTCTTTGATCCGTTATAACCTGAGCCCCGACGGGAAGGATCTCAAAGCGGTTTCCTGGACGTGGACATGCTGCCACCGTAGGGGGTCTTGAGACCTAAAAATATAATTGAAATCAATGAACAACTCCATGAGAGCTGCATCGAATGGAGGTTGTGATGTAGTAGAGGTATACCTGAATATCTCAATCATAATTAATGATTCGATCTCACCCCACACGGTCCTCCACAGAACCATGTCCTGTCTCCCGGAGACGGCTAGGTCCCTAGGTCGCGACAGCTTGCGCAACCATGTATCCTTCTCGGCGGCGAAAGGCAGAGGAGCACTGGGCGGCGCAGGCGGATCCAAGATGCGTTCTCGTAGATTCTCTTTTTCTCTGACGAACCGTGCCTGGAGTATTGCTTTGTTAGGCCCATTAGTAGTTCTATATAGAGCCCGAGACACATCGGGAGGCCGGACTGATTTTGTAGAGTAGCAGCCCAGCAACGAAAAGGAAGACCGTACGCACGGCGAAAGAATTGGTCGCTCCTAACAACGTTTCGGGAGGGCCATTAGATTTTTTGATCGGACGGCGTAGGCATCCAAAACGCTGTGAAGACTCCTAGGTAGCTCAGTTTTACTGTTTTTTAATAATTAGTTTTTGCCGTTCTTCAAAATGATGTTTTCAATTTCCTAAAAAGAATTATGTCTTCAATAGTATCCTCATGACCAGTATTCTCCGACACTTCACTCTCAAGTGCTATTGTCGCCAAAATATTATGCCATTGTTGTGTCATCGTAGTACTACGCACATAGTTTTACAGAAGAGATAAACAACAATACAACATAGTTAAACGAATTTGGAATTTGGGATTGGAGAAAAGTAGAACACTTAGGGCAATTGAGCAAACACAGGAAAATAAAACACCTAGGGCATATTTTAACACGAGCGGTGAGGATTGGACGCACCTGCTAATTTGCGTTCAATTCACAAATTCAGTTTTCGCAATTGACTGATAATTAAACTGGAAAATCGGAGGAAGAACGGCAAAACTACGCGGTGTCGGCAACTCAATGACACGAACTGGCGCTGCACGCTCGTGATCCCGAGTCGCAGGTCAGCTTCAGGCTCAACTCTAACCGATCCCAAAAAAATAGAGGAGAAAAAGCCTCTCTATACTTTAACTTCTTATATTTAGACCTCTAAATTTTATGCGCGGGAACCGATCACAATAACTTAGAGGACTAAAAGAAATTCAATTAAATTTGCAAATTTGACCACGTGAATACATGGCAAAATATATCATAAGTAGATTTATAATGCATATAAGTGGTACTCCCTCCGTTTAGAAATATAAGATGTTTTAGATTTGTGAAGAAGATGTATCTAGACATGTTTTAGTATATAGGTTCAAACGAATCTAGACACTAAAAGGTGTCTATATACATCTCATTCATAAACCTAAAACATCTTATATTTCTAAATGGAGGGAGTATAAATTATTAAAACCATCATAAACCCGAAAAATTGGTTTTTTCCACCGTCTATGTATTTTTTCCCTACCTCATCACTAGAACCATCTTGGTGGTGAATACACCTTGGCGGTGCCGATGCAGGTGTTGCTGGCACCGTCGGAGCAGGTGCAGGTGTCGGAGCAGGTGTGGTTGCCCGCAGGAGGTCCTCCAGCCATGCCGGAGGTGCGGGGGATCCGGCGAGGTCCTCAAGCGAATACGGCGAGTTGCTCTAACGCGTGGAGGAATAAGCCATGTCAGAGGTGTGGCTACGCGAATCCGACGGAAGCTCGACGAATCCCGGTTGCGGGGAGTTGATTTTGTCGGAGGCGGCGGCGGATTTGCGATGGTGATTGCGCCGCTTGATTCCGGTGAAGTAGGGGTCCGTCGGGTCGGTGTAGACCTGGCCAACGGGCCGGCACGGCATGGCCAGGTGATGACCCACAAGTATAGGGGATCGCAACGGTCTTTGTCGGTAGTATTACCAATTTATTGATTCGACACAAGAAGAGCCAAAGAATACTTGCAAGCCTTAACAACTGAGTTGTCAGTTCAGCTGCACCTGGAAATAGTTATTACTCACAGAAGTTTATCAGTAGCAACAACAGCAGTGAAACAATAGCAATAGTAACAGTAACAGTGGGATTCGAGTGCGGTAGACATAGGGATGGATGGACGGGCGTTGCATGAACGAGTCTAAATATGTAACTTCAAGATCTAGAGAATTGCAGATAAATAATAACAAGCATCCAAGTACTAAACAATCCTATGCATGTGCTTCAAATATAGTCATATGTGCTCGCAATGAGAACTTGCACAACATCTTTTGTCCAGTCAGCCCGGCGGGCCTCTAGGGAACTACTGGCAATTAAGGTGCTCCTTTTAATAGAGCACCGGAGCAAAGCATTAACACTCAGTGAACACATGTGATCCTCACACCACAGTCATCTCCTCCGGTTGTCCCAATTATTGTCACTTTGGGGCCTTTGGATCCGGACAATGATATGTGTACACAACTTGCAGATAAGATCATAAATAATACTATCATAATGATTCAATAATAAGTTCAGATCTGAGATCATGGCACTCGGGCCATAGTAACAAGCATTAAGCACAACAAGTTGCAACAAAGTCAAATAGCACTAATAAAGATACTAGGCACTATGCCCTAACAGATCTTATTCGATTACATGATAGAACTCATCCAATCCCTACCATCCCCAAGCCTACAGCGGGGGATTACTCACTCATGGATGGGGGAAACATCGATGGTTGATGGAGATGCGTTGGTGATGATGATGGCGATGATCCTCTCCAAATTCCCCGTCCCGGCAGGGTGCCAGAACGAAATTTCTGGATCCGAATCTTGGTTTCTGGTGGCGGCGGCGGAGCGGAACTCTTTCTGAAAAACTATCGACCCCCCCTCGGTTTTTAGGTCGAAAAGCAACTTATATGCGCAGAGGGAGGCCGAGGGGGTGCCTAGGGTGGCTGCACCCCCCTCCCAGGCGCGACCAGTGGTGGGACCGCGCCTGGCATGGGTGTGCCCCAGGCTCCTTCTCTGTCTCGTCTTCTGGCTCCGTGGATCTTCTGGTGAAATATAATTTTTGGCATATTTTCGGGATTTTTCCTGATAGTTGATTTTCTGCACAAAAACAAGACACCAGGGTAATTCTGCTGAAAACAGCGTCAGTTCGTGTTAGTTGTATCCAAATCACGTAAGTTTAGAGAAAACAATAGCAAAGTGTTCGAGAAAGTAGATACGTTTTGGACGTATCACCAGGACACGACACGTCCTAAATGGGCCTGGCCCGGCATGGCCCGCCTAGCTCACGTGTCATGCCGGTCCGGCACAGGGGCCTAGCCTCGAGGCCCAGGCACGGCACCGACTTCTGACGAGCCGACCCACGGTAGTTTCCATTGGCCCATCAAATTAACCCTCAATATGCATTGAATCTGTACTATGTTAGCTATTCCATGGTGGTCAGTTGGTTAGCTGGAGCGATGGCGAGATGCAGATCGTGAGTTCTAGTGCCATGCCACCCTTTTTTGGACGTATATTTGGAAATCCTGGACTTAAAATATTTTGCGGTAAAAACCGATTAGAAATTGGTGTGTCCGGGCTGCTAACCCTCGAAAACTTGTTGGGGCTTCGCTCGTAGGGATGTAAATGGTACGGATAATTTTCGCTCCGAATCCGCATCCACGTCCATTTTTTAGGATATGGTATGCATTTTTAGATATCCAGCGGATATGGATGCGGAGACGGATATTTATCGAGCGGATATACGACAAATATGGTAGCAGATATGGTATTGATGATATCCGATGGATAAGGATAATCCGATATTTTATGCGGATTATCCGAGGTACTCAAATAGGATAATCCGATAAATTTAGCACAACCCTAATTTTTAGATAATGTAATAAGTGTATCGACTAGCTATGAATGCTTATATGCATGTTATACTATATTATTATCAATCTTGCAATTTTATACTACTTCTATCTAGTGTTACGCGCTGTCTTCTCATTTCTTTTGTATAAACTAAATAATTTTATATTTTTCTATGTGTATTTGTTTGATTATTATCTTCTGATCCGAGTCCGTTCCGAATCCGAGTCCGTTCTGAATCCGCCCCGTATCCGCAAGGTGATCCCCTCTCTCCTTTTTTGTTCCTCTTTGTTGCCGATGGTTTATCGGCCCTTCTTAAGCGTGGTGTTCAGACACAATTGGTGATGCCGGTTAGAGTTTGCCCTCGAGCGCCGGGAGTTTCGCACTTGTTGTTTGCGGATGACACTCTTCTATTTTTTCAAGCAAAACAAGAGCAAGCCATCCAGATTTCAGAAATCATTAATACATACTCGGCAGCTACTGGACAATTAATTAATAGAGAGAAGTGTTCTATTACTTTTGGTGACCATTGTCCGATTGCTATACAGGAACAAGTCAAGGTAATTCTACAAGTACATGCAGATGGTTCTCAGGAAAAATATCTCGGACTCCCTACCCCGGATGGCCGTATGCACAAAGGCAGATTCTCAAATTTACAACAACAATTGTTGAACCGAATGCTCTTATGGGACCATCCCTCTCAAGGTGGTAAGGAAGTTTTAATAAAGGCTATCGCCCAATCAATTCCTACATATTTAATGGGTGTTTTTAAGCTACCCACGTCAGTGTGTGATGACTTGACTCGGATGGTAAGAAATTTTTGGTGGGGATCAAAGGACGGAAAGAGGAAAATTCATTGGAAATCTTGGGATTACTTGCTACGTCCTAAAGTTTGTGGTGGTCTTGGCTTTCGAGATTTCAGGGTTTTTAATCAAGCTCTCTTGGCGCGACAAGCATGGCAATTGATTGTACATCCGGAGAGCTTATGTGCCTGGGTTCTTAAAGCAAAATATTTTCCTCATGGGCAGTTGCAAGATACGGTCTTCACCGGCAATCCCTCATCAACATGGCAAGCAATTCAGTATGGCCTGGAGCTATTGAAAAAAGGACTCATATGGAGGATTGGTAATGGCAATGGTGTGAGAATATGGCGTGATCCCTGGATTCCGAGGCCCTCCTCTTATCGACCAATGTCAAGCCAGGGGGATTGTCGCATTAGAAGGGTTTCAGAGTTGTTGGATGCACATGGCGTGTGGAACATGGTTCTTCTCCGTCGTCATTTTATGCAGGTGGATATTCAGGAAATACTGAAAATTCGGCCATCTCTACGGCAACTCGATGATGTATTGGCTTGGGCTCCAACGAAGAATGGGATCTTCACCGTTCGAAGTGCGTACTGGTTGGCGATGGATGATCGTCAACGGCCTTTTATAGGCGCCACGAGCAGGGCACCGGATGGCCGTCGAGCCATCTGGACGGCTTTATGGGGGTGCCCTGCCCCCCCAAAGGTACGCATCTTCGCGTGGAAGCTTGCTTCAAATGCTCTAGCTACTTGGGAAAATAAATGCAAGCGTAACTTGGAAATAACTAACATATGTCCCATATGTGGTGTTGAACGTGAGGATTCGTTCCACGCACTATGTAGGTGTCCCTTGGCGACAAGCTTATGGAGGACGATGGCGGAGATCTGGCCCCTGCCAGAACTCTCGACGATCGACAACAGTACCTCGGAATGGATCCTACACCTTCTTGTGGGGAAGACGGATTTAGAACGGACAAGGATACTTATGCTGCTATGGAGGATCTGGTATGTACGGAACGAAGTTGTGCACTCCAAGCCGGCGCCACTTATGGAAGCATCCAGACGTTTTTTGTGCAGTTACATTGATTCAATCTTCACTATAAATTCTTCCCTCAGGATGATTGCATTAAGGGAAAGGCACCCGCTGATCCCATGCCTATATCAGTGTCTACAAAGGTGGTTGCAAGAGCTCGGGCGCTCATGTCCCAGCCACGTTGGTCGCTGCCACCTACAGGTTGGATGAAGCTTAATGTAGACGGATCGTTTTGCAAGGAGTCAAGTACCGGTGGTGCAGGGATGATTCTCAGAGATAATACTGGGGCGATCATTTTTTCTTCTTGCCGGTTTTTGCCCAACTGCTCATCACCTCTTATGGCGGAGCTCGCGACATGTAGGGAGGGTTGTGCCCTAGCCCTCGAATGGAGCACACTACCTTTTATTTTGGAGGTTGATAGTACGGAGGCTGTTGCTATGATCAAGTCTACAAAAGATGATAAATTGGAGGTTACGTTTTTGCTAAAGGAGATTGGCCGCTTGTTATCTGAGCGATTAGGGTCTAAGGTAGAGAGTATTAGGCGTGAGCAGAATTCTGTGAGTGATGCTCTAGCTAAGATGGGTCGATCTGATGTCAAAACTGTTGTTTGGCTTCGTTCGGCGCCACATGATATATCTAGACTCTGCATGGAGGATTGTAAGGTGGGTAATTGAGTAATATAAATCACCTTTTTTCGCAAAAAAAAATCCGTATCTGGCTATTATCTGTTTCGATTCGAATCCGCCAAAAAATATAGTAAAGGACTAATTCGATCAATCCGTTTACGTCCCTGTTCGCTCGCGTCGCATGCTTGGTCTCGGGCAAATCGATCGAGCCATCTATGCTAGCCATCTCCGATCGATTATTGAGGCCCAGGTAAGTTCAGTGCCGGCCTTTTTTACTTCCTAGCGACCACGGGCTAGAATTCCATCAAAGGAAAGTTCTCAAAATTATTTTTTGCTGCATACATATATATAGGAAAATGATACTGTTCCTCCGGGGATTGTTCCGTTCGATCCCCCGGGTCGCTCTCGCTCCCGACTCGCGTCCCCCCGCTTGCTGTGACGCGTGTTCCTGAAGAGAGCGATGTGTGAAGGTACACCAGCACGATCTTATCTCCACCTCGCTTTTGTCCTCGCTCCCCTCGTTCCCCTTTGACCTTCCATGAGAGCACCTCCATCCATGGCGATACGAGCGGCCTCCCCACTGAGCAGGCCTCCCCACCGAGCAACTTCTCCGGCGATGCCCCCTTACCCCACGGCCGTCTGCTGCCTGTGCCTCGCGTCTCCTCCCACCTATTTCTCTTTTTCTCTTGCTCGTGCCCACATAGAATCTCCCTGGCACCATTGCCATGGAGCTCGGGATGCAGCTATGGCCATGGAGACCTCGGGCCACGCCCCGCGCGCCACACACCGTCGTGCTGCAGGGCGTGCTGCCTGACCACCCACGGCTAGGAATAGCCGACATTGCTATCGGTCGTCCACTCTGCTACGAACGGCCGCCGCGGGCTCTGCTACGGATGGCCTTCGGCTCTGCTACGAACGGCCGGAGGCGCTGCTACCAACAACGCGTGGTTCTGCTACGCACGACCAGTGACCTACGGCACGCGGCTCTGCTACGCCCGGCCGGCGGCGCTGCTGCTCACGACGCGCGACTCTGCTACCTATGGTCATTGGACTTGCTACATACGGCATGCGACTCTGCTATCTACAATGGGCGACGCTGCTACGAGCGGGAGGTGATGGCGCACAACTCTGCTACATACGACAGGTGGACCTGCTACCTACGGAGCGCAACTCTGCTACTACGGTAGGCGGCGCTGCTGTGAGTGGTCGGCGGTGCTGCTACCCATGGCCGGTGGGTCTGCTACCCACGTCGCGATGCTCTGCTACCTAAGGCAACCGACGCTGCTGCCCTTATCCCGCTGCTCTGCTACAAATTTTTGCTACATGGTCTCCGGAGGTTTACCGGCGAAAGTCTCCGGTGAGATCTCCGGCGAGATCGGGTTTGCTACATTAGGACAACTTTTTTGGTACACGGTCGCCGGCGAACTCTCCGGCGAGGTCCAGTCTAATTTTCTATTTTCTGGATCAAACCGTTTTTTGCTATGTTGTAGCAAAAGCGGGACTATTATAGCAAAAACGAGTATGTCTGTAGCAAAAACGGAATTTTGAAAAAAAAAGAGGACACGTGGTTGGCTGGAGATCCGGGGGATAAAAAACACAAATCCCCCAGAGAACGCGTAGTACTGCCCATATATATAGGCCTATACCAAAGTTTGGACCCCAGAAATTATGGGCCCGGGCATGTGAGACGAGGATGATTGCCTTTTATGTCTTTTTTATAGCCTTCCTTTTATGTCTTTGAACATCTGTTTCTCCATATTATTTAGCATATAATATTTGCTGATAATGCTATGTCTTACAACCAGACTACACAATTTACCATTTACAAAAAGATACCTAACCCTCATGTAATATTGCTTTACGAAAAGTGGTATTTGTTCATGGTTGGTGATAATTTTATTTAAAATCATCCGAGCTTACTCGAGTTGTCTTGTAGTTGGTTGTCACCAGCTGGTATTGAGCCATAAGTTTTGAATGAGGACGCCGAACAACTTATATATTACTCTCGCTAAGTTAAGATAATATTTGGATATTTTGTGTATAAAGGACAGCTCACTCCTTTTATGTTTTCCTGGTGGTAGATAACCAAAGAGTATTTCGAGTTGATGGTTTTTTTTTGAACAAGGAAGGACCCGAAGGCCCCAGAAGCTGCTATATTAATTAGGCGGTGGGATACACTTTACAACAAGGCCCCTTGCTAGAAGGGGGTTAACAGATAAGGCTGCTACTTTTACATCAAAGACCCTGGGGAGAAAATGAAAAAAGCAATCAAGCCCCCAGTCTTCTCCACCGCGTCTGGAAGACCTCGCCGCCCGGGAGACGGCGTCGCCGCCGGGGAACATGCCACTTGGGGCGTCGCCGTCTTTCGATCCCGTGGTGAGATCACCGATTAGCTTCCACACAGGCATTTGCGCGCAAAGATGCGTCGTTTTTGCCTCACGGAAGAAGAGCTCGAGATGCACGAGCAAAACATGGCCTCTCTGGCCGAAGATAACGGCGGAGCCAACTCGCCGTCGTTGAGGGAATCGTTGATTCGCAGCTTCACGGATAGGACGTCGAGCAGCAAACCAGCATCTGCAACTTCTTCCACCTCCACGGTGGCCAGGACGAGCAATCACCAGAGCCGCCAAGCGCCATGGACAGCACCCACTTCTGAAAACAGAGGAGAAAGGCGACGCCAAGTTCCACCCCTTCCCCTCGCCTCCACGACCGGCCAGAAGTTGTAGAACAGCGCCACACACATCGCCGCTTCTTCTCTCCCCCTCGCCGCCATGGCCAGCCAGGAGAGGATCCGCGGCAGCATGACCCTGCATCAGAAGAAGGTTCCAAGAAGGACCTTTATTAGTGGAGTCACCAGTAGTCGCGCCGCCCGTCGCCTCCGACCATCGGAGCTCTGCATCGAGCAACACCACCACCAGCCAGCACGAGTTCTCGTCCCAGAGATCTCGATGCCAACTCCTGGCATAACGCCAACCTACGGCAAACCGCCAAAACCAACTAAAACTACAAGACCTACTTCTAACCCTAGATCCGGCGCCCCCCTTTGTCCATCTCTGGCCGGCTATTCCGGCGGAGGGGACGCCGGGGCGGCCCGACCCTGGACGGAAGACTCTCAAGGAGGAAGGGAGAGAGAGAGAGAGAGAGAGAGAGAGAGAGAGAGAGAGAGAGAGAGAGAGAGAGAGAGAGAGAGAGAGAGAGAGAGAGAGAGAGAGAGAGAGAGAGAGAGAGAGAGAGAGAGAGAGAGGCCTGAGATGAGTGTCTGGTGGGTCATTGAATATTTATTAAGAAAACTCCAAGTTCAATTCAGTCCACGGAAAATAATCAGGTGGGACCTCTTCCTTTTTTCAAAGTTACACACAAGGCTCTATATTTGGACATATGTTGTTTATTCTTTCGCAAGACGTCGTGTTCATGTATAATCTTTTCTCTCCCTCCAAGAAAAAGGTCTATAGTCACCGTGATTAGCCTGAAAAGTGATATTATGAGTTACCAGCTATGATTCATTTGCTAGATGTTTCTTAAACTAGAGAAATAGGAAACATACAATATATTAGATGTGTGTTAGAAGAGAAAAGGTGAAACATACAATGTACTAGATGCATCTTGGATGAGAGAAGGTGATGGTCTTCATAAGCTCTTGCAATTTAGTATAGAAAAGGAAGCTTTCCTTTCATTTATACATTATATGTTTCACTCTATTCCTTATGCTCATGTATAATGTTTTGGCTTGGGTGTTGGATGGTGGGGGTGAATTATAAAGTTCTCCCTATCGTTGATCGATAGCACCTTATTTTGGCATTTAATTTACATTTTGTACCCTATTTGGCTCATTAGTCATTAGCATTCTCTTTTTTTGCTGTTAGGTTGGTTTTCTTCTCCAGCTTTAAAATTGTGTAATCATGTTGTTCGAACCAATCTGATGTGGCACACAATCTATCAAATTATTTTTTACAAGATTGTTATGACAATGGATGTAAATAGTACCGAACATCCCCCGCTTGGGTGTTGGATGGTGGGGGTGAATTATAAAGTTCTCCCTATCGTTGATCGATAGCACCTTATTTTGGCATTTAATTTACATTTTGTACCCTATTTGGCTCATTAGTCATTAGCACTCTCTTTTTTTGCTGTTAGGTTGGTTTGCTTCTCCAGCTTTAAAATTGTGTAATCATGTTGTTCGAACCAATCTGATGTGGCACACAATCTATCAAATTATTTTTTACAAGATTGTTATGACAATGGATGTAAATAGTACCGAACATCCCCCATTTCAAAAAAAACTATACGATAGTTTCAAATCTCTAATCTAGTGATTTACATGTTTTAAGCGAAATATTGTGTATTTGTGCATTTTTTGTTAACTTGCATGAACCATTTTCGATAACATGATATTTCTAAATGTTCACACTTTACTTTTTAGTAGCAAAATTACACAAGTGCATGATCAAAATTAGAGTTGTTGTATATTAAAAGTAGGAGCATTTCTTGCTATAAATGTGTAAATATATTTTATACATTTTTGCATATAGTGCGGAATCTATAGTGAGGATTTGCTATTGCTGCTTCAGCACTGCATTTTTATTGCCTCTCTAATCCTATATAACTAAGAAGCTCATCTCCATCAGCACGTCTATCCAAGGTGTTTTCAGCCATCCACGTTAGGAGGAATGACCACTATCATACAAATTAGCAGCAATCATCTGAAAGCCTATGTCACCAGAAAGTATAGAGCAAGGCAGTAATGCACTTATTATTACCTTTATTTTAGATTTCTTTAGTGTAATGAACACCCGGTACTTACACTCCTTCATTTTATTTGTTGCTTTCCCTTAACTTCCGATGGAATTGCTCCAATATTCTTTGTTAATAAACAGTTTGGTTGAATTGCCTTCGTTCCTATCCTATGTGGAGGATTTTTTCTTCGTAACAAAACTGCTCCAACTCCTTCCATCCGGTTCTTAGATGATACCATTCTTTTATGAATGTGCAAGTTAGTACACCACATAGTACAATAGCAGCTACATGTTTGATGAATAGGCACAACATGGTGGCAAGATAAACTATTCCCAAGATGTAAATGTTGAAAGGAATCGTATGGGCACCTAGAGGGGGGGTTGAATAGGTGCTACTTAAAATTTTCTTCTTTTTCAAATTAGGGTTTGACAATAAGGTAAATTCTCTAGATAATGCAACTAAGGTGAATTTACCTATATGACAAATAAGCACTAGCTAACACAATATTGAGCAAGAGCAAGTAAGTAAAGTGCGATAAAGGATAAAAGTAACCAAAGGAGTGGACGTGCAGACACAAGGATTTGTTTCTCGTAGTTCCTTTCTTTTGAGGAGAAGTACGTCTACGTTTGGAGAGGGGGTGGTTTCAAACCACCAACGCCATGAGAGTCCTCCCTTGTTCTCCGACGAATCCCACCCCAACGGGATCGATCCACCTTCCACTATATCGGCAACCTTCAAGGTGGAAGCCGGCACCTTTACAAGTTTGGGGCACACATCCACAACTTAATTGGAGGCTCCCAAATACAAGCAAGTTGTCAAGACATCAAAGACAAGCTTGTAAGAACCAAATCAAAGTTAGGGTTTCCAAAGAAACACTAGAGCTTGGGGGCCCTCAAGTGAGTGAGGGGGAAATGACGATCTCTCTTGGTGAAGCTGTAGATCAAGGCCTCCTCCTTCAATTCTCCAAAGATCAATGACTTTGGATGGTTGGATGGAGAGATCTTGTAGATTTGGTGGCTCTAATGGAGTTTGTGTTCTTAAGCAGCTCGAGCGACTGGAGGAAGAAGATAAGGGTCCCTTTTTATAGGCATCTCCCTCCACGAACCGTTTTCTGACCGTTGGAGAAAAGTCAGACCGGAGACTCCGGTCTGTACACCGGAGATTTCGGTCTATCTCCGGACTAGCCTCCGGACCGCCCATCTGAATGTCCTGGACCAGCCATGACCCAACTTGGCTGGAGACTCCGGTCCTCCAACACCGGAGACTCGGACTGAGCCAGGACCGGAGATTCCGGAGTAGCCTCCGGACCTTGCTCCGGACCCCCATACAGAATATATGGGGCTCCCCCTGACTATGTGAAATAAGGTAAATAAGTAAATCATGAATGGAACATATAGATCTCACATGAGTTACAATAGATAGTGCAACACATAGTCACACACATGAACGGCAAATAACACACATGAAGTTCAAAGTTCGAATATGGCAAATGAAAGCAGATAGTAACAAATCCAAAGCCCAAACCCATGCAAAACAATGAGACCGGAGTCTTCGGTGTAGACCAGAGTCTCCGATCTAGACGGTTTCTGCCACTTATAGTTAGGGGACGGGGTGAACTGGTACATCACTTCCTCATTCTTCACCCCGTCTCCCTGCTCCTAACCCGTCGCATCCCCTTCCAAAACTCCTCCCGGAGGTCAAAAAGCCCTCGGGATCCGCCGTGCCGCCGGCCAACCTTCTCCTCTCCTCCATTGGGTCATTCCCACCGGAGGAATTGATCCCATGGATAGATCTAGTACCTCTCCTCTACCTTTTATCCTAGGGTTCATCCCTAGCTGTGTTTTTGAGGATTGGTGTTGATTTTTCCATTGGAATCACTTGTTTGTGTGCACTCTAGTACTTTAGCCTTGTTGCATTGCCCGATCTACTAGATTCACCCCCACCTGCATCTCCCAAGTTCATGCCCGAGCCTCCCGACCGGAGATTCCGGACCCAGGTCTGGAGACTCCGGACCGGAGACTCCGGTCTGAGCTGGAGACTCTGGTATGATGTGCGGAGACTCCGGTGTGTGGTGAATCAAAACAGACCAGAAATGCATCAAAGCTCTTGTACTGCATTATTGGGACATATATACTCATCTCCATGCTATCTCCCTCATTGCTGCTCTCAGGTGATGGGTCTAATCATCCTCGTCGTACCAAGGCCAAGTCACAAAGGGGAACTCCTCGCTATGATGAAGCTCAGGGTCAGTTTATCGTGCCTCCGTCCAACCGTAAACAGCAGGCACGTGATGCAGCTTATTTGAAGAGGGATCAGGAGAGGGCTGAACGAGAGGACCGTGCCAAGAAGTCCAAATATGAAAACCTTCAGTCATTGGCCAAAATGTCAAAAGAGGAGTACAGTGAACTGAGAAAGACTGATTTTTATGAGCTGCCTCGTACCAGCAAAGACCCTCGTTTCTGGAGGAAGGAACAGGCTGTGTTCATGAAGGATGTGTATGGTGTACTCACCAAATCACATGTCTGCCCCCAGAAGTTCATGAGTGTTGATCAGATGCGTCTCATCCCCTACTTCAACGATGCTTTGTGGATCTGTGAGAAGCTGGGACTGTATAACTTGATTGAGCTGCGTGAAGACTACAATATCCACCTTGTACAACAGTTCTATGCCACCGTTGTGTTTGGGTCTGATCAAGACAGGACCATGGTTTGGATGACTGGCACCACTCGCTGCACAACTACATCCCATGACTTTGCCAACGTCATCTTTGAGACCTTTCATGGAGTATCCACTCCCGTTGGGCTGCGTATGCACTCTGAAGCTCTAGGTGAGAACAAGATGGAGCTGGCACCTCTGTATGGCAGCGAGGGTGTTGTAGGGGGGTCCAAGGGACTCAAGACTCTCTACAACCTAATGTTGAGGATTTTCCGTCATACCAATGCACCAAGTGCTGGAAATGACGATGCTATTAGGGGTGGGCTTGTCAACCTTCTGTATCACACCCACCGGATCTACAATGCTGGATCAGAGGCAGATGCTGAACCTATTGATGTGACGGATTTTATTTTTGAGGATATGTTCCATGCTATTCTTTACAAGAAGTCTCCTCCATATGCACCTTTGGTTATGAGGCTCATCAACTCCAAGGAGCACAATTCTCCACTTGGCACAACCCCACATCTCACTGAGCACACTTTGGTCTCTCTGCAGCAGAAGCGGCGCATGGGGCCTGCTCCTAGGCGTCGCTATGGCGATGATGATGAGGAGATTGAGACTGAGAGGGCACCCTCTCCACCTAGAGTTCGGAGGAAGAATGCCTCCAATGCACCTATGCCTTCCATGACCAGGGACTATGTTCATGAGAAGGTCAAGAAGGCCTCTTTCTAGGAAAGGAATCTGTGTTGCATGAATGTTGACATCCGTAAGCAGCAGCATGCATCCTACCAAAGCAACCGTCGCATTGAGAAGCTCCTCAAGGAGATCAAGGAACAATGTGAAGGGGATAATGAGGAAGGTGAGGATGAATACAATGATGAGCATGGTGCTCAGCAGTCCACGGAGTCTGACCACACACTCTCATTTGGGGCATGGAATGCCCAATAGGATAGCCCGGTGGATTGGAAGACCTTTGCTGATGTCACCTCCGGTTTCGGGTACCAGGGTACCTCCTCTTCTCGCCCTCACGGCAAAGGGCCTGCAGTCCCTGAGGATGATGATGATGATGACTATGATGAGAGTGGTGATGACCAGGATGAGGAGGAGGAGGATGAGGATGATGAGGACTACTGAGTTGCTGGGGCGCTAGCTTAGGTCTTTTCCCATTTCGGTGTTCCGATGCCAAAGGGGGAGAAGACATTCTCATTGTTTTGCATGGGTTTGGGCTTTGGATTTGCTACTATCTGCTTTCATTTGCCATATTCGAACTTTGAACTTCATGTGTGTGACTATGTGCTGCACTATATATTGTAACTCATGTGAGATATATATGTGTTGTTCATGATTTAATTATTTACCTTATTGCACATAGTCAGGGGGAGCCCCATATATTTATTCCATGCAAAATCACTTGTTGTCATCGAACACCAAAAAGGGGGAGACTGAAAGGATATTTATTGTCATAATCACTTTCGGTGTTCGTTAACAACAAGTAGATCATTTTACAGTTTGTCACTGTCCACATGTTAGTATTATGATAAGTGAAAAGTACTCTCACACTTGGGAAAGATTCCTGCAAGAGTGACAGAGTTCTGGAAATTCCAGACCGGAGTCTCCTGTCTCCCTAGACCGGAGTCTCCGGTGTGGTCCGGAGTTTTCGGATTTATCCCCGGTGGAGGCTTCGGGATCTAGGCTAGGACATTCTGTATGGGGGTCCGGAGCAAGGTCCGGAGGCTACTCCGGAATCTCCGGTCCTGGATCAGTCCGGAGTCTCCGGTGTTGGAGGACCGGAGTCTCCGACCAAGTTGGGGCATGGCTGGTCCAAGACATCAGATGGGCGGTCCGGAGGCTAGTCCGGAGATAGACCGGAATCTCCGGTGTAGACCGGAGTCTCCGGTGTACAGACCGGAGTCTCCGGTCTGACTTTTCTCCAACGGTCAGAAAATGGTTCGTGGAGGGATCTGCCTATAAAAAGGGACCCTTATCTTCTTGTTGTTCTTCTTCTTCTTCTTAGTTTTGGAGACAAAACCAATGCCCCCTTTTTCACCACTATGAAGGGAATATGCCCTGAGAGGCAATAATAAAGTGTTTATTATGTGTATTCCAAGTATATGATAGATGTTTATTTTGCATGCTATAATTGTATTAATACGAAAACATTAATACATGTGTGTTTAATAAACAAACAGAAAGTTCCTAGTTATGCCTCTCTCATAAACTAGCTCGTTGATTAACAAGATGATCAAGGTTTCCTGATCATAGACATTGGATGTTGTTAATAACGGGATCACAACATTAGTGTAATGATGTGATGAACATTCATCCGAAGTATAGCATTACGATCAAAGTCATTGAGTTTATATTGCTATAACAACTTACGAAGTGATCCTAATCCTTAGACCATGAGATCATGTCAATCACTAACACCGGAAGAGTTTCTTGATAACATCAAACGTCACACCGTAACTGGGTGATTATAAAGATGGGTTCATGACTAATAAAGTGTTATGTTGAGGCCCATGGATCGAGAATGGAATTTGTTCATCCCGATGACGGATAGATATACTCTGGGCCCTCTCGGTGATATCACATTGGTTAGCTTGCAAGCAAGTGATTTGATCACTAAAATGTTATATCAAGGGAACGAGAGAAGAGTGCATGTTAGTAACGAGATCAAACTAGGTATGGAGATACCGATGATCGAATCTCGGACATGTAATATATCGCGAAACAAAGGCATTAATATACTATCGTAAAAGGTTCCGACGATCACAAGAAAGTCATCGTTGAATGTGTGCGAGTCAGTATGGGTCTCTAGATCCCGCTTCTGATTATTGATCCGAGAGGGGTCTCGATCATGTCCGCGTTATTCACGAACCGTAGGGTGACACACTTAAGTGACACTGACATCCAATTGGATCAAAAGTTTCATGCCAAAAGAATAAACAAGCGCAGGAATTTATTTCACTAGATACCGAAACAGATTTTCGGGTGAAATTGCATAAAGTGGTTATGCATGTGAAATAGAATTCTAGCAAGGGGTTATATGTGAATGTTTGTCATTAAAGTATTTGACAAAATTCTGAATAAATAAAAGAGTTTTATTTAATGAGAGTTTGCATTAAATTTGGTGGAAATATAATGGGAATTTGAGTGGATTTTTGAGTGGAGAAAATTGAAGGACCATTTTGTGAGTGGAGTGTCCACCCACATGAATGAGGGTGAGGTGGGGGCACCCTCCATGGCCGGCGGCCATGCCCCCTTGGGCTGCCCCCTCCCCTATATAAGGAGCCCCTCCTCTCACTTCTCACTCACACCTCCTCGTGAAGGATCTCTCTCCCCCTCTAGAATTTATCCCCCATGGTCTCGGACTAGCGAGATGCATGTTCCTGGTGGCTATTCGGCAAGAAATAGTTGTGCGTCCGCTGCATCGCTGGAGCGAGGAGGCAGAGGTTTCTCTGTGCCTCGGACGTGTGTGCGAGCACGGATGCGCTGCTGTTTTGCGGCGCTAGGACTTCCTCTCGATCTTGAGATCGGCAAGAGATCGTCTACATCAACCACGAGTCGAACTCGTTAAGCTTTGTCGGTCTTCAAGGGTATGTTCTCTATGGATATACATACGCCCGTTGTTTGTATCTAGTAGATAGATCTTGGTACATAGTTCACATCATAGGAAATTTTTTTTTTCTATGCTGCAAACCCTACAGTTGTATCAGAGCCAGATCTATGTGTAGATGCTTTACACGGGTAGTACACATATGAGTATGTGGGCGATGATGATCATGTTGTTGCTCCTTAGTTGTAATTTTGGATATTGGTGGCATAGTGGGATGAAGCGGCTGTCACATCCCAAGATTTTCCAAATCTTGTAATGTGAAAATAAATGAATAAAATAAAACTTTGTTTGATTTTCAGAGCCAGAAGAAACTTTTTGAATTCAATTGGAACTTCAAACCCATTTGAGTTAAATAAAACCTAAAGGGATTTAAAAAGATAAGCATTTAATAAAAGGGAAAATAAAAACATTTGGAAATACTATTTTGAAACAAATAAATAAAAAGATTTGTTTTCAAATGAAATAGAAGCTTATAAATAAAGAATATTTTATGAATCCAAATTAAACCTTGGCCAAGCTTTGGAAATAAAACATTTTATTTTAAATAAAATTAGCAGGGGTTTATTTAAATAAATTAATAAGGATTTAATATCCAACTTTATTTAAATAAAAGGTTTTACCAATTTAATTGAAACATCAAAACTTATTAAATTATTTAAAATAAGATTTCCAAATATTTGATATTCACAAATAAAACCTACTAAAGCGTTTTGGCTTTATTTTAGATTTCAAAATAAATATCTCAATCAAACAAATCCTATTTGATTTAATAATGAAAGTCTATTATATTTAATTAATAATGGACTCTAAAATAAAATGTTATTTTGTTTTAAAACAAGTTTCCAAGTATTCTATATTTCCCAAATAAAACCTACTGATTTTGTTTTGAAAGTATTTGGATTTCAAATAAAGATTTTATTAATAAAATCAAACTCTATTTTGATTTAAATAACCAAGGTCCAATTATATTTAATTATTAATGGACCCTATATAACAAAATGTTATTTTATTTTAAAGCTTTCCAAATGTTCCTTAATTTCAAATACAACCTACTGAATGGTTTAAAATTTATTTAGTTCTCAAGTGGAGCTTTGGATTAAAACAAAACCTATGGATTTAAAAATTGATACATCTATTTAGTTAATTAATAATGGACCCTATTATTAAAATTATTAATTTGAATTTGGATTTTGGTTCATGTTACTGAACAGAACTAATTTCAATGTTACAAAGTTTGGGTGTTGTTTGAATTGATTTGAACCTTGTTTGATTGTTTGGAAATTCAAAACAGGAAATAAAATTAGAAAAAGGAAAAAGATTCAGAAACAGAAAAAAATAAGAAAAGGGTCGACCCAACCCAGCAGCCCAAAAGGCCCAGTAACCAGCCTAGCTCCCCTCCCTGAAGGATTTCTTTCCACTCAGAACCGCACCCACACAGAGGCTGATCGGTGGACCCAAATCCCTTTCCTTTCTTTCACTGCCAAGCGGACCCCACCCTCTCATGTTCATCGTCCTCCCCGCAGCGACCCGTTCCTCCTCGTTCTGCCGTTGATTCTCCGGCTTAATTCGACTTAACGCCGCGTTTATTCCTCGCGGTGATCAAGCACCTTTAAACGCCAGCACATCCTCTCTCGTTTCCCTCTGACCCCTCCCTCAAGCACGCCCCCAGGCCGAGGAATTCTGCCCTGCACTCCCTCTACTGCGACGAGCTTTCTTCCCAAAATCCGGCCAGCACACACCACCCCGAGCCTCCCTGAGCACGCTGACAACTTCCCCATAACCAGACGCATCTCCCAGCACCCTCCTGTCAACCGCGGGCGCCCCAGAGCATTGGCTCCGCCCACTTCTGAGCACCACCGCGTCTACTACAAACTCCGGCGAGTCCTCCTGGTAAGCTCGGACCTCCCCGATGCCATTCAGTGATGCTCACATACTCCTTAGTACCAGGCGTGTCTAACACACTCTTTGCCTTGCTTCGGCGAGCCCTGTAGTCTCGCCCCTGACAACGTCTGACTGCACCCGAGAACCAGCGCAACTCCGGCGAGGAATTCCGACGACACCCGTGCGCCCCTTGCCTTCTCGCGAGTACCTTGAGCCTCACCACGATCCCGCGATTCTGGTGAGCTCCTCCTTCTTCTCCCTCGCTTCCTGCATCGTCGACAACCTCGTCGACAGAGCGCCGCCGCCGCACAGCCGCCGTCAGCGTTGCTCCTTTTAGGTCAAACGCGCAGCGACCGTTAGATGCAGATCCATTGGCTACGAAAGAATCACTTAACGCGAAGAGGTATGCGTTTTGGATCGCACGATTAGATTAGATCCAGCGGCCCAGGATGGTCGATCCACGCGAACCGTTTTCGGCCAATTAAAACATGACGCGTGGCCAGCTCAAGTTTAAAACAGAAATTGAAAATAGAATTATTTGCAAACTTCAAACCCTTGTATCTTTGGATCCACACGTCCAAAAATTACAAATTTTATGTCGTTGGATTCGGGAGAACAAGCCCTAGCCAACCATGCCCTTAGTTTAGCAAATAGTATTTGTTAGTTTGCTTGTTTTTGCAGATTCTTTTGTGATCTTGTTTAGAGTATAAAAATTGTTTAAAATTGATTTTAGGGTTAAAACTTTTGCAAAATGGTTTGTTGTGACCTTACTGACCCTAGGAACCAACCCTTGGTGTTAAAAATGATTTTGGTAAAATTTAGGTTGTATTATTTGACTTAGCCAATTTCTAGTTAAATAAAATTATTAAGTTTATTATGAAAATGTTTATGGAAAGAAAACTTTGAGAAAATAGTTTGGACCAAACCTACTGACCCAAAAACACCAAGTTTTGCAATAGCAACTTATTTGGTGAAAAACTTAAAAGTCTTGTTTTGATAAAATATTTTTCACCACATAAAATGATGAATGGATTTGAAAATGGTTTATGGATAAAACCCATTTGCTAATGACTTTGCCACTTGGGTAAATGGACAATTTGGATCTTACAAAGTTTATAAGCCTAGTGGAGACCATCCTTGCAATAGAACCAACCCCTTGCATACCAATACATGACTTAGATTCCATTACTTTGTGTGTGTGAAAAATTGTTTGTTTGACTTTGGTTTGGAATGTGAATTGAATTTGTGTTTGCTTGATTGATTTGTAGTGAAGTGTGAGACTAGAAAGATCAAGGAGTGAACCACCATTCTCCACCAAAAAGGCAAGTGATGCTTCATACTTTTTGTCCCATTACTTTCTCTATGCATTAGTGATTTTGCTAAGTAAAACTTGCATGGAAATTTTGCTAAGTGTAAACCTTACTATAGGAAATCCTAGTAGATGAATCCTTAGTAGGATTTTCCTAAGTTAAAGATTCCTACTACTATCAAGCTTAGCCTAGCTAATAGAAAACATGGGTGGAAACATATATTCACACTATGGAAAATCTCTAAGTCTGAGGACTTATGTTTTTGTTTAATAAAACAACTAAGTTAATGAATCCCCTGGGTGGAATGGGCTTGCTTGGTGGTTTTTGGTTGAGTGGTTACACAAGGCCAGGGGACTGGTGAACCTTGTGTATCTCACTTGTGGTATGCCACCCAGGAACAAAGGGATTTGAGATGTCAAATGTTGAGAAGCTTCAAGTGCAACCACTTGGCAATATGGGCTCTGCCATGATCATATAGGTTGCAAGAACTTAGCCATGTGGACAGTGGGTGGTAGTGTTTGATAGGTTGGAACGCGTCCATTTTGGTCTAAGGGAAAGCTTCTGAAAGATCTTGTCTTGGGAAACCAAGTCTTGTGGGGAAAGTGCACCACCTCTGCAGAGTGTAAAATCTAAGTACTTAGCCATGTCCCTAGTAAAGGACAATTTGAGCATCAAGACATGGAAGCAATCAAGAATCTCATCATTCAAATTTCTAAGTTAAAATCTTGTGGATTGAACAAGGGTTGTTTGAAATCTTCAATCTTTGGTTGGTAGATGCCTTGGAAAGGATCTTCAATCTTTGACTGAGAAAAATGATTTTGTCAAAGCAAAAACTTAGTATTTTCAAATGTTAAGAAAATCTATTTTGAGCAATGCAAGCCTCAACTCCACTTAGCCAAAAATGCATATAGATGATAGACTCCACTATACTTCCATAGTATCACTTGCCAATACAATTCAAATGTATTGACCATTTGTGGCTGTAACTTGTATGTTGCAGGTTTGATTGATTTTAGTGAAGATTGTTTGATTAGGATTACAAAGTCTACAACCAACATCTGCCTGTGGCACTTTGAAGATGAAGGACCCATGACTATAGTTATTCCGCTGCAATGTAATGTAATAGCCAAATGAGCTATGTTTGATGTAATAAACTTATGTTATTCCTGGTTATAAAGTTATATTATGACCTTTGCTTCTTGATATTACATCTTAACTGTGGATGCTAGCTATTGATCCAGGGACTAGCATTGTAAACACAGGAGGCTCTATCTTATCTAAGATTGGGACCCCTACAGATGGTATCAGAGCATTGTGTTGCCTGTAGGATTTGTAAACCCTAGGATTGGACAAAAACCCTTAGAAAAATAGGAGTTGTATTTGTTCCAAAAACTTATTTACAAAACTATCTTGTAAACTCTTTCCTCAACCATTTTGGTTTTAACTCTACTTCTCTTCTATTTCAACTTGAGGGGAAAACCTACACCATGGCCAAAGACTTCACCATGTGCAAAGGACTTCTTCAACTCTAATGACTTCAACTCTAATGACTTCAACTTCTTCAACTCTAATGACTTCAACATCTTCAGCATATTCACCAAGGACCTCCAACTTGGAAACCACTAAGGACTACAAGAGAGACAAGGAAATCTTACTCAAGATTTAGAGACTAAGGGAATGCAAAAGTTAGAAGAACCCTTATCACCTTTGAAGTTTTGCGAACAAAGTTTTATCCCAAGGAACCATGATCTCAAGTAAGAAGAAGCAACCAAAGAAGGATGGAAATATCACAAGTAAACCATATAGATGGACCACCATATTTTAGTTACGTCAAAACCCACCAACTTATGTGGTGTAACAAAAATATTTTGTTGCCTAAGTATGTGCTAGAACTTTGTTGTTTGAGTGGAGTGTTGGTTTGTGATTGCTTGCACATTGCTTGTGTGATTTGTGATGTGTGTGAATAGAATTATTTCCTTAGAAATATCTTGCTTATTCTAAATCTCCCTTCAACCCAAACAGATGACTACCCCAAGAGACTCCAGCATCAAGGTTGATGACACCAACACTAACCAAGAAGACAGCATGAAAGAGCTCATAGCAACCCAAAACCAGTTGAGTCAAGAGACAACTCAGCTTTTAGCCAACAACAATGGACTAGACCGAGCCATACAAAGGATTTTGAAACTTCAATCCCAATTGTTGCAAGGATTAGTTACTCAAATGATCAACATGAGAGAAAACTTTTCCCAAGGAGCTAATGACAACAAGGATGACAAAGAAGCTAATCTAGAAGGAACCCAAGCTAGCAATATTTTTAGATACAAGGATCATACATCCAAGGAGCATGAAGATCAATGCCCCAAGAAGAGAGAAAGATCTCCCACCTATGAAGAACATGAACTAGAAGAACTCCTAGCTTTGGAGAGACCCAAGAAGAAGAAGAAATGCCCCAACCCTAACAAGAAGGACATTACTCAAGTGCAATGTTACAGTTGCAAAGAGACGGGACACTATGCCAATGAATGCCCAGAAAAGAAGAAGAACCAAAGAAACAAACAAGAGGCAATGATACCAAAGGAAAAGAAAGATATCAGCCAAGTGATGTGTTTCAAATGCAAGGAACTAGGACATTATGCAAGCAACTGTCCAGAAAAGATGAAGAACAAATTGAACAAGCCTATGGAAAAACTCAACCTTGGCCCATGAGTCAAGTATGGAAACCAAGGACACATGCAAAGTTTGCTTAGAGAAGTTTTCAAGAAGGACAATATGTAATTTTTGTTCGAAAATTTTTAAGGGTGCTAGCACCCTAGTTGTATTGAACTTGCTTGTAACCCCAGCCTCCCCAAATCTCGGGACGAGATTTATTTTAAGGGTGGTAGCCTGTCACATCCCAAGATTTTCCAAATCTTGTAATGTGAAAATAAATGAATAAAATAAAACTTTGTTTGATTTTCAGAGCCAGAAGAAACTTTTTGAATTCAATTGTAACTTCAAACCCATTTGAGTTAAATAAAACCTAAAGGGATTTAAAAAGATAAGCATTTAATAAAAGGGAAAATAAAAACATTTGGAAATACTATTTTGAAACAAATAAATAAAAAGATTTGTTTTCAAATGAAATAGAAGCTTATAAATAAAGAATATTTTATGAATCCAAATTAAACCTTGGCCAAGCTTTGGAAATAAAACATTTTATTTTAAATAAAATTAGCAGAGGTTTATTTAAATAAATTAATAAGGATTTAATATCCAACTTTATTTAAATAAAAGGTTTTACCAATTTAATTGAAACATCAAAACTTATTAAATTATTTAAAATAAGATTTCCAAATATTTGATATTCACAAATAAAACCTACTAAAGTGTTTTGGCTTTATTTTAGATTTCAAAATAAATATCTCAATCAAACAAATCCTATTTGATTTAATAATGAAAGTCTATTATATTTAATTAATAATGGACTCTAAAATAAAATGTTATTTTGTTTTAAAACAAGTTTCCAAGTATTCTATATTTCCCAAATAAAACCTACTGATTTTGTTTTGAAAGTATTTGGATTTCAAATAAAGATTTTATTAATAAAATCAAACTCTATTTTGATTTAAATAACCAAGGTCCAATTATATTTAATTATTAATGGACCCTATATAACAAAATGTTATTTTATTTTAAAGCTTTCCAAATGTTCCTTAATTTCAAATACAACCTACTGAATGGTTTAAAATTTATTTAGTTCTCAAGTGGAGCTTTGGATTAAAACAAAACCTATGGATTTAAAAATTGATACATCTATTTAGTTAATTAATAATGGACCCTATTATTAAAATTATTAATTTGAATTTGGATTTTGGTTCATGTTACTGAACAGAACTAATTTCAATGTTACAAAGTTTGGGTGTTGTTTGAATTGATTTGAACCTTGTTTGATTGTTTGGAAATTCAAAACAGGAAATAAAATTAGAAAAAGGAAAAAGATTCAGAAACAGAAAAAAATAATAAAAGGGTCGACCCAACCCAGCAGCCCAAAAGGCCCAGTAACCAGCCTAGCTCCCCTCCCCGAAGCGTTTCTTTCCACTCAAAACCGCACCCACACAGAGGCTAATCGGTGGACCCAACTCCCTTTCCTTTCTTTCACTGCCAAGCGGACCCCACCCTCTCCTGTTCATCGTCCTCCCCGCAGCGACCCGTTCCTCCTCGTTCTGCCGTTGATTCTCCGGCTTAATTTGACTTAATGCCACGTTTATTCCTCGTGGTGATCAAGAACCTTTAAACGCCAGCACGTCCTCTCTCGTTTCCCTCTGACCCCTCCCTCAAGCACGCCCCCAGGCCGAGGAATTCTGCCCTGCACTCCCTCTACTCCGACAAGCTTTCTTCCCAAAATCCGGCCAGCACACACCACCCCGAGCCTCCCTGAGCACGCTGACAACTTCCCCACAACCAGACGCATCTCCCAGCACCCTCCTCTCAACCGCGGACGCCCCAGAGCGTTGGCTCCGCCCACTTCTGAGCACCACTGCGTCTACTGCAAACTCCGGCGAGTCCTCCTGGTAAGCTCGGACCTTCCCGATGCCATTCAGTGATGCTCACATACTCCTTAGTACCAGGCGCGTCTAACACACTCTTTGCCTTGCTTCGGCGAGCCCTGTAGTCTCGCCCCTGACAACGTCTGACTGCACCCGAGAACCAGCGCAACTCCGGCGAGGAATTCCGACGACACCCGTGCGCCCCTTGCCTTCTCGCGAGTACCTTGAGCCTCACCATGATCTCGCGATTCTGGTGAGCACCTCCTTCTTCTCCCTCGCTTCCTGCATCGTCGACAACCTCGTCGACAGAGCGCCGCCGCCGCACAGCCGCCGTCAGCGCCGCTCCTTTTAGGTCAAACACGCAGCGACCGTTAGATGCAGATCCATTGGCTACGAAAGAATCACTTAACGTGAAGAGGTATGCGTTTTGGATCGCACGATTAGATTAGATCCAGCGGCCCAGGATGGTCGATCCACGCGAACCGTTTTCGGCCAATTAAAACATGACGCGTGGCCAGCTCAAGTTTAAAACAGAAATTGAAAACAGAATTATTTGCAAACTTCAAACCCTTGTATCTTTGGATCCACACGTCCAAAAATTACAAATTTTATGTCGTTGGATTCGGGAGAACAAGCCCTAGCCAACCATGCCCTTAGTTTAGCAAATAGTATTTGTTAGTTTGCTTGTTTTTGCAGATTCTTTTGTGAGCTTGTTTAGAGTATAAAAAATGTTTAAAATTGATTTTAGGGTTAAAACTTTTGCAAAATGGTTTGTTGTGACCTTACTGACCCTAGGAACCAACCCTTGGTGTTAAAAATGATTTTGGTAAAATTTAGGTTGGATTATTTGACTTAGCCAATTTCTAGTTAAATGAAATTATTAAGTTTATTATGAAAATGTTTATGGAAAGAAAACTTTGAGAAAATAGTTTGGACCAAACCTACTGACCCAAAAACACAAAGTTTTGCAATAGCAACTTATTTGGTGAAAAACTTAAAAGTCTTGTTTTGATAAAATATTTTTCACCACATAAAATGATGAATGGATTTGAAAATGGTTTATGGATAAAACCCATTTGCTAATGACTTTGCCACTTGGGTAAATGGCCAATTTGGATCTTACAAAGTTTAGAATCCTAGTGGAGACCATCCTTGCAATAGAACCAACCCCTTGCATACCAATACATGACTTAGATTCCATTACTTTGTGTGTGTGAAAAATTGTTTGTTTGACTTTGGTTTGGAATGTGAATTGAATTTGTGTTTGCTTGATTGATTTGTAGTGAAGTGTGAGACTAGAAAGATCAAGGAGTGAACCACCATTCTCCACCAAAAAGGCAAGTGATGCTTCATACTTTTTGTCCCATTACTTTCTCTATGCATTAGTGATTTTGCTAAGTAAAACTTGCATGGAAATTTTGCTAAGTGTAAACCTTACTATATGAAATCCTAGTAGATGAATCCTTAGTAGGATTTTCCTAAGTTAAAGATTCCTACTACTATCAAGCTTAGCCTAGCTAATAGAAAACATGGGTGGAAACATATATTCACACTATGGAAAATCTCTAAGTCTGAGGACTTATGTTTTTGTTTAATAAAACAACTAAGTTAATGAATCCCCTGGGTGGAATGGGCTTGCTTGGTGGTTTTTGGTTGAGTGGTTACACAAGGCCAGGGGACTGGTGAACCTTGTGTATCTCACTTGTGGTATGCCACCCAGGAACAAAGGGATTTGAGATGTCAAATGTTGAGAAGCTTCAAGTGCAACCACTTGGCAATATGGGCTCTGCCATGATCATATAGGTTGCAAGAAGTTAGCCATGTGGACAGTGGGTGGTAGTGTTTGATAGGTTGGAACGCGTCCATTTTGGTCTAAGGGAAAGCTTCTGAAAGATCTTGTCTTGGGAAACCAAGTCTTGTGGGGAAAGTGCACCACCTCTGCAGAGTGTAAAATCTAAGTACTTAGCCATGTCCCTGGTAAAGGACAATTTGAGCATCAAGACATGGAAGCAATCAAGAATCTCATCATTCAAATTTCTAAGTTAAAATCTTGTGGATTGAACAAGGGTTGTTTGAAATCTTCAATCTTTGGTTGGTAGATGCCTTGGAAAGGATCTTCAATCTTTGATTGAGAAAAATGATTTTGTCAAAGCAAAAACTTAGTATTTTCAAATGTTAAGAAAATATATTTTGAGCAATGCAAGCCTCAACTCCACTTAGCCAAAAATGCATATAGATGATAGACTCCACTATACTTCCATAGTATCACTTGTCAATACAATTTAAATGTATTGACCATTTGTGGCTGTAACTTGTATGTTGCAGGTTTGATTGATTTTAGTGAAGATTGTTTGATTAGGATTACAAAGTCTACAACCAACATCTGCCTGTGGCACTTTGAAGATGAAGGACCCATGACTATAGTTATTCCGCTGCAATGTAATGTAATAGCCAAATGAGCTATGTTTGATGTAATAAACTTATGTTATTCCTGGTTATAAAGTTATATTATGACCTTTGTTTCTTGATATTACATCTTAACTGTGGATGCTAGCTATTGATCCAGGGACTAGCATTGTAAACACAGGAGGCTCTATCTTATCTAAGATTGGGACCCCTACAGCGGCCTAGACAAACTTTACATGTCCTTGCACATGAGACATGTTCCACGCTTGACATGCAACTAGTTTGCATAAGTGGCTAGCGGGTGTCTGTCTCTCCTACTATAGTCAATATCTATTTTGCAACGAGTTGTCAACAATTTGGTTATCCTTGTTGTGGTTCATGTTCGTAGGTATGAACAATTCTATCTCGAAAGCCCTAAGCCACGTAAAAACTTGCAATGGATAAATTAGAGGCGTCTAGTTTAGATTGTTGCTGGGCTAGTGTTATGATATGGTGATGTTGTAAGTAGAAGTATGAGATGATACTCTTACAACACATATAACGTGTAAGTTCCATAGACCTTGGCCTTACTGTTGTCTGCCAAAACTCACCGGCGAGCAGCGACGAGCAACACGAAGAGCCGGGAGGCTCCCAGAGCGGCTGGTGGGCCCTGGTCCCTCGGGCAACGGCCCGCAAAGCTCCGGCACGCGCCCTGGCTTGGTTCGAGGGCGTGCCACCTGACCTATACCTGATCAGGAAGGTGAAAGATTGCTTCGATTGTTTTCCTGCATGGCCAACAAACATATGTAAAATTCGAGCCGTAACCGGCTCCCAGGTTTCCCTGTGAATCGGCTCTTAGAGCCGATTATCCCATGGTTCTGCATTAAATCTACTATAACATGGGGTTTTTTGCTTCATCAATACAAGCTAAATCGATCTACGACAGTTTAACGTTTTCACCTCATGACTGGAACATCCTACACGTAATTGAGCCTGGTAGATACAAAAGATAGTAGAAAACTAATCTTAGAGAAAGCCTAAAAACCAACATAACGTCAATTCCCGGAACGTCCCCTCTAAGATCGATAAACCATATCTTACGTATTACTGGATCGTTCAACCCGTTTGCAAGGCCTGATCATGTGGATATCAAACTAAACCTTGGAAAACAAGGTACAACTATAACAGATCAAATCGACTTAAATAAAGATCAAGCAAGACGCCACCTTCACCCCCGGGAAAAGGTGCAAAGGCGGCGATATGGCTATAGGCAGCATAACTAAACAATCATAGTGAACAGTACTGATGCTAACCCAAACAAATCTATGATAATGATGTTACTCGCCATCAACAAGGCTTCAGTACGAGTAACACCAGATAACGCATAAGTAGATACTGCCTAGATCGCAAGATGCGATCTAGGCAGCATGGCACTTACCCGAGAAAAAACCCTAGAAACAAGGGGTGGCGATGCGCCGAGATTGTGTTTGTTGTGAACGTGATTGTCCTCCTTTTCTCGATAACCTTAGGTACATATTTATAGTCCGGAGACTCTCTACTTTGGAATAACTCTACAACTCTATCTTTACCTAAACTGAAACGAAACCTACTATGATACAAGATACACGGGCAATTTAGCCCAAATCTACGCACAAGGCCGATTAACAACACGTTGAATATACGTATCTTCTAAGCCCATCTTGATTACGGCCCAACTCCTCCTTTGGCCAAAATATGGCGATAACACATGCCCCCCTGGTTTTGGCAATAATAATTCCAAAACCACTCTGCTGATATTTTTTCTTCGCCACCTCTTTTTTTTTTGTATCGGGTTGCGCGTTGACAGAATGCGTGGCAGAACAGGATCGTCACGCCACCCCTTCATCATGATGCCCTGTCTTCTCGACTCCTTCGCACAGCATGATTTGACGATTTTGGCAGTGCAATCTGGGAAACCGCTATGGCATTGAACCGTCTCTCCAATATCCCCCTTATTTAAATTCGCCTGAACAGTTCACAATCCCCATCTTCCTCCAGTTGCCCGAAAACCCTTCTTCCTCCGCCGAAAAAAACCTCTTTCTCGCCATGGCCTCCTCTGCTTCCTCTGGCCTGTCCTCCCACGCTTCCAACAGCATTAGTGACCGAGAGCCGACGCCAGAGCACCCGCCCACGGCGGCGTACAGTACTCTCGCCCCACGATGGTGGGACGAAAGGGACTGGGATTTTGCCGTCTGGTCGGAGGACGATGCGTCCCTGACTGACGGTGAAGAGAGCCTACAGTTCCTCGTTGACGGGGAACTGAAGGCGAAGAGCAGCGACGACGCCTGGTCGTGGGACGGCGTCGAGTCCTCCGACGAGAAGGAGGAATCGGAGGAGGACACCTCCTCCGACGAGTATCCGCCGATGAAGCGCTTCCGCGCCGGGTCCGAAGACGACGACGACGAGGACGAGGACGAGGAGGCCCCTACTGGCTTCCTCAGCAGCAGCAGCGAAGACGACGCCGGCAGCAGCGCTGATGACAGCGAACAAGATGGCGGCGGCAGCAGCGACGACGACCTCGGCCTAGATTAGGAATTAGTAGTAGTAGTAGTAGTAGTAGTATGCTTCCTTTTGTAATCCATCAGCCGCTTGTAAGCAATCCGCTTTTGAATGAATGAATGAAAAAATTCGTTTCTCGAAGATTGTCTTTCCGCCCCAATTTTGTCGATAACAAAAATAAGTCGATGTTCCAGGAGCCGATAGCAATCGTATCGGCTTTCACCTTGTCACGTCCTCACAGTCAACCAAACTATAACTCAAAGAGCCGATGCACATCGGCTTTCCCAAAATCGTTGACAAGGTCCAACTCAGTCGCATACTTAGGCAAACCTAAACGGCCACCTCTTAGTTTCAAACGGTAACCTGCGACTTTCTTCAAAAAGGGCGACCTAGATCCCCAACTGCCCACCAACCAGATCGAGCTCACAGCAACAAGAATCCTCAATCCTCAATCTGCATAGATCCATCTCCGCAGGCAAACCAGATGGCAGAATCGTCCAGCACCAATCCAGAGGTCTCCGGTCTGAAGGTACGCCTACCCCTCGCAGTCTGAACGCAATGTTAGAACTTAATGGCGAACACCTGAATTAATGCCTTTATCCCACCATTAATTTTTCTAGGTTTCAGACATTCTACTGCCGCATCCTTCTCTCCCAAATTCTCTCTGTCTTGGCCCTCGTTCAGATTCTAGTCCTGCCCATCTGATTTCTTGCGAAGCAAATAGGATCCCCTTTGTAAGCCAAGACCTAGATCTGAACTCTTGGGCCGACTGCTTGCGAGCCTGGCCTAATCCCCCTGAACATTGGGTTTCTTGGTTCAGTAGGGTAGCTAGAGCTTACCAATCCCAATGGGACACTTTGGGAATAGCCGATGCCTTGCATCTATCGTTGTCTCCTCTTGAAAAACACGAGAATCTTCTCAAAACCATCGGCTATTTCTGGTCTGACGCTCTGAACTGCTTTATGTTTGGCCATAGCCCCATGTCACCAACATTGCTAGACGTGGTGATGATCACTGGTCTGGATGTTACATCACCCAGTCCCTCTGCTTTCAAACTGACCAAAGTCCCCTACAAACTGTCTTCCAAAACAGACTGTACAAGTTGGGGTGCTTATCTCCAACGCCATATGAAAACAAAGGGCCCTGTTTCAGAGAAAGAACATACAGCCTTTCTCAACTTCTGGCTAGAGCATTTCATATTGTGTGGCCCTTCCCTTGCTCCAACCAAAAACTATCTTTCCTTAGCCCATGAACTGGCCAAAGGTACTCAACTTGGTATCGGCAAACTGTTCCTTGGAGAGGTCTATCGATATCTCCAATTGATGTCTGTTAAGCTGTTCTCAGGCATAGCAATCAAAACAGGTGGTCCTTGGTGGTTCATTCAGTTATGGGCTCAGCTGTACTTTCAAAACCACATCCCAGACTTCCCGCTCCTAGCGAGTTGCACCTTTCCTGATGTAAAAGGGAAACAGATCCGATGCACTAGTTATGGCCAAGCCTTGTACAGGCTGCCAGGCAGCAAGTTATCCCCTCAGGAAGCATCCAAGTGGTTCAGCACTTTCTTCCAGGGCCTGGATAACCCTACCTTCTTCCCCTATATGGAGGAATCGGAACACTTTGAAAATCCACTTTCCTTTAGGCTGGACAATTTTGCCGATGACACTAGCACTCGGCAGCTCTTTTCCACCGTGATTCGTCCCTGTTTCCTTCCAGTTGGCATGAGTACGTCCAACAGAATAATCAAACCTGGGTATGAATTCTACCAGCCAGTCTTAGTAGCCCGCCAATTTGGCCTTGGACAAGTAGCTCCCCACTTCTTTCTCCATCATCTTACGGAGTGCAGAGCCGACCTGCCTGATCCTCTCACCAGTCAGAGGTGTTACTCCTTCTTTGATGCTCTGACCATCCCTATTCCAAATGACCTCACCTTCGCTTCGTCAACTGACGGCTTCGAAGACTGGTGGACGATGTGGAAAACCCACGTTTTCCGGAAAGCTCTGGGACCGCTGTTGAAACAACTTGATGCTGATTACGACGTCCCCGTGGAACAGGTACTACTACTTGCAAATTTTCTTGATGCAGCTTGCAATTGATCCTTTTACTAATCCATTTCTCCCTTTGCAGCAACAAAATGGCCCTGAGCCTACACACAGTGATGGCTCCCCCTTTGAGTTCTTTCCACCAGCTCCTGTGGTCCTTTTCTGCAAAAACTCGCCACCTCTAAAAAAGGTCATAATGCAGAAACAGCCGATAACACCTCAATCGGCCTCTAAAAAGTAAGGAACTTCAGCACCAGCTGCCCCCCGGGTTCCAACTAAGACAAGAACGACTACGAGGAATGTAGCTGCCAGGAAAACCTTGAGGCACCGGAGCCCTTCCCCAGAAAGCTCGCATGTAGGCTGACCCATTTTTTTTTAGTTAATTTCCTTATTCTTCATTATGGCAGATGCGCTCATGTCTAACATCCTTCCTTCTTTTGCAGGCTTCCATTGAAGATTCTTCCCACGAGGACGAACAACCCGATGAGGGAGAATCGAACCCAACGGATTCTGAGAGGACCATCACCCCGAGCCAGCCAGATGTGCCACCATCGGCTTCTAGGAAAAGGTCTGTTCCTGAGCCTGCTGCCCCCCGAGCACCAGTCGAGGCTAGGCCAGTATCGGGTCCCAAGAGAGCTCGTCAAGGACCACCAGTCTCTTCATCGAGCCCAGAGGTTCTGAAAAATCCTCATCTTTTATGCTCCTGCCCCTTACTCCCTTTTTCCTGCCGATTCATCATTTTTTACATTGGTAAATTACCTTTTATACAGGCAACTGATGCTTCTAGTGGGAAGGCCGGGGCCGTGCTGACGCCGGATCTGGGGATCCCCGAAGGTGTAGATGAAACGGCGAAGAGCAACACGAGCAAGAAACAAGGGGTGGCGATTTTGGCCAAAGGATCTGGGTACCACCATGACTACGAGGAGGAGGACAATCACGTTCACAACAAACATAATATGGCGATAACTACGAGCAGCGACGAGCAACACGAAGAGCCGGAAGGCTCCCAGAGCGGCTGGTGGGCCCTGGTCCCTCGGGCAACGGCCCGCAAAGCTCCGGCACGCGCCCTGGCTTGGTTCGAGGGCGTGCCACCTGACCTATACCTGATCAGGAAGGTGAAAGATTGCTTCGATTGTTTTCCTGCATGGCAAACAAACATATGTAAAATTCGAGCCGTAACCGGCTCCCAGGTTTCCCTGTGAATCGGCTCTTAGAGCCGATTATCCCATGGTTCTGCATTAAATCTACTATAACATGGGGTTTTTTGCTTCATCAATACAAGCTAAATCGATCTACGACAGTTTAACGTTTTCACCTCATGACTGGAACATCCTACACGTAATTGAGCCTGGTAGATACAAAAGATAGTAGAAAACTAATCTTAGAGAAAGCCTAAAAACCAACATAACGTCAATTCCCGGAACGTCCCCTCTAAGATCGATAAACCATATCTTACGTATTACTGGATCGTTCAACCCGTTTGCAAGGCCTGATCATGTGGATATCAAACTAAACCTTGGAAAACAAGGTACAACTATAACAGATCAAATCGACTTAAATAAAGATCAAGCAAGACGCCACCTTCACCCCCGGGAAAAGGTGCAAAGGCGGCGATATGGCTATAGGCAGCATAACTAAACAATCATAGTGAACAGTACTGATGCTAACCCAAACAAATCTATGATAATGATGTTACTCGCCATCAACAAGGCTTCAGTACGAGTAACACCAAATAACGCATAAGTAGATACTGCCTAGATCGCAAGATGCGATCTAGGCAGCATGGCACTTACCCGAGAAAAAAACCCTAGAAACAAGGGGTGGCGATGCGCCGAGATTGTGTTTGTTGTGAACGTGATTGTCCTCCTTTTCGCGATAACCTTAGGTACATATTTATAGTCCGGAGACTCTCTACTTTTGGAATAACTCTACAACTCTATCTTTACCTAAACTGAAACGAAACCTACTATGATACAAGATACACGGGCAATTTAGCCCAAATCTACGCACAAGGCCGATTAACAACACGTTGAATATACGTATCTTCTAAGCCCATCTTGATTACGGCCCAACTCCTCCTTTGGCCAAAATATGGCGATAACACATGCCCCCCTGGTTTTGGCAATAATAATTCCAAAACCACTCTGCTGATATTTTTTCTTCGCCACCTCTTTTTTTTTTATCGGGTTGCGCGTTGACAGAATGCGTGGCAGAACAGGATCGTCACGCCACCCCTTCATCATGATGCTCTGTCTTCTCGACTCCTTCGCACTGCATGATTTGACGATTTTGGCAGTGCAATCTGGGAAACCGCTATGGCATTGAACCGTCTCTCCAATATTCCCCTTATTTACATCCGTCTGAGCAGTTCGCAGTCCTCATCTTCCTCCAGTAGCCAGAAAACCCTTCTTCCTCCGCCGAAAAAACCCTCTTTCTCGCCATGGCCTCCTCTGCTTCCTCTGGCCTGTCCTCCCATGCTTCCAACAGCATTAGTGACCGAGAGCCGACGCCAGAGCACCCGCCCACGGCGGCGTACAGTACTCTCGCCCCACGATGGTGGGACGAAAGGGACTGGGATTTCGCCGTCTGGTCGGAGGACGACGCGTCCATGACCGACGGCGAGGAGGACCTGCAGTTCCTCGCCGATGGGGAACTGGAGGCGGACAGCAGCGACGACGCCATGTCCTGGGACGGCGTCGACTCCTCCGACGAGGAGGAAGAAGAGGAGGACACCTCCTCCGAGGAGTACCAGCCGGTGAAATACTTCCGCGCCGGGTCCGAGGACGATGACGACGAGGACGAGGACGAGGAGGCCCCTGCTGGCTTCTTCAGCAGCAGCAGCGAAGACGACGCCAGCAGCAGCGCTGATGACAGCGAACAAGATGGCGGCGGCAGCAGCGACGACGACCTCGGCCTAGATTAGGAATTAGTAGTAGTAGTAGTATGCTTCCTTTTGTAATCCATCAGCCGCTTGTAAGCAATCCGCTTTTGAATGAATGAATGAAAAAATTCGTTTCTCGAAGATTGCCTTTCCGCCCCAATTTTGTCGATAACAAACATAAGTCGATGTTCCAGGAGCCGATAGCAACGTATCGGCTTTCACCTTGTCACGTCCTCACAGTCAACCAAACTATAACTCAAAGAGCCGATGCACATCGGCTTTCCCAAAATTGTTGACAAGGTCCAACTCAGTCGCATACTTAGGCAAACCTAAACGGCCACCTCTTAGTTTCAAACGGTAACCTGCGACTTCCTTCAAAAAGGGCGACCTAGATCCCCAACTGCCCACCAACCAGATCGAGCTCACAGCAACAAGAATCCTCAATCCTCAATCTGCATAGATCCATCTCCGCAGGCAAACCAGATGGCAGAATCGTCCAGCACCAATCCAGAGGTCTCCGGTCTGAAGGTACGCCTACCCCTCGCAGTCTGAACGCAATGTTAGAACTTAATGGCGAACACCTGAATTAATGCCTTTATCCCACCATTAATTTTTCTAGGTTTCAGACATTCTACTGCCGCATCCTTCTCTCCCAAATTCTCTCTGTCTTGGCCCTCGTTCAGATTCTAGTCCTGCCCATCTGATTTCTTGCGAAGCAAATAGGATCCCCTTTGTAAGCCAAGACCTAGATCTGAACTCGTGGGCCGACTGCTTGCGAGCCTGGCCTAATCCCCCTGAACATTGGGTTTCTTGGTTCAGTAGGGTAGCTAGAGCTTACCAATCCCAATGGGAAACTTTGGGAATAGCCGATGCCTTGCACCTATCGCTGTCTCCTCTTGAAAAACACGAGAATCTTCTCAAAACCATCGGCTATTTCTGGTCTGACGCTCTGAACTGCTTTATGTTTGGCCATGGCCCCATGTCACCAACATTGCTAGACGTGGTGATGATCACTGGCCTGGATGTTACATCACCCAGTCCCTCTGCTTTCAAACTGACCAAAGTCCCCTACAAACTGTCTTCCAAAACAGACTGTACAAGTTGGGGTGCTTATCTCCAACGCCATATGAAAACAAAGGGCCCTGTTTCAGAGAAAGAACATACAGCCTTTCTCAACTTCTGGCTAGAGCATTTCATCTTCTGTGGCCCTTCCCTTGCTCCAACCAAAAACTATCTTTCCTTAGCCCATGAACTGGCCAAAGGTACTCAACTTGGTATCGGCAAACTGTTCCTTGGAGAGGTCTATCGATATCTCCAATTGATGTCTGTTAAGCTGTTCTCAGGCATAGCAATCAAAACAGGTGGTCCTTGGTGGTTCATTCAGTTATGGGCTCAGCTGTACTTTCAAAACTACATCCCAGACTTCCCGCTCCTAGCGAGTTGCACCTTTCCTGATGTAAAAGGGAAACAGATCCGATGCACTAGTTATGGCCAAGCCTTGTACAGGCTGCCAGGCAGCAAGTTATCCCCTCAGGAAGCATCCAAGTGGTTCAGCACTTTCTTCCAGGGCCTGGATAACCCTACCTTCTTCCCCTATATGGAGGAATCGGAACACTTTGAAAATCCACTTTCCTTTAGGCTGGACAATTTTGCCGATGACACTAGCACTCGGCAGCTCTTTTCCACCGTGATTCGTCCCTGTTTCCTTCCAGTTGGCATGAGTACGTCCAACAGAATAATCAAACCTGGGTATGAATTCTACCAGCCAGTCTTAGTAGCCCGCCAATTTGGCCTTGGACAAGTAGCTCCCCACTTCTTTCTCCATCATCTTACGGAGTGCAGAGCCGACCTGCCTGATCCTCTCACCAGTCAGAGGTGTTACTCCTTCTTTGATGCTCTGACCATCCCTATTCCAAATGACCTCACCTTCGCTTCGTCAACTGACGGCTTCGAAGACTGGTGGACGATGTGGAAAACCCACGTTTTCCGGAAAGCTCTGGGACCGCTGTTGAAACAACTTGATGCTGATTACGACGTCCCCGTGGAACAGGTACTACTACTTGCAAATTTTCTTGATGCAGCTTGCAATTGATCCTTTTACTAATCCATTTCTCCCTTTGCAGCAACAAGATGGCCCTGAGCCTACACACAGTGATGGCTCCCCCTTTGAGTTCTTTCCACCAGCTCCTGTGGTCCTTTTCTGCAAAAACTCGCCACCTCTAAAAAAGGTCATAATGCAGAAACAGCCGATAACACCTCAATCGGCCTCTAAAAAGCAAGGAACTTCAGCACCATTTGCCCCCCGGGTTCCAACTAAGACAAGAACGACTACGAGGAATGTAGCTGCCAGGAAAACCTTGAGGCACCGGAGCCCTTCCCCAGAAAGCTCGCATGTAGGCTGACCCATTTTTTTAGTTAATTTCCTTATTCTTCATTATGGCAGATGCGCTCATGTCTAACATCCTTCCTTCTTTTGCAGGCTTCCATTGAAGATTCTTCCCCCGAGGACGAACAACCCGATGAGGGAGAATCGAGCCCAACGGATTCTGAGAGGACCATCACCCCGAGCCAGCCAGATGTGCCACCATCGGCTTCTAGGAAAAGGTCTGTTCCTGAGCCTGCTGCCCCCCGAGCACCAGTCGAGGCTGGGCCAGTATCGGGTCCCAAGAGAGCTCGTCAAGGACCACCAGTCTCTTCATCGAGCCAAGAGGTTCTGAAAAATCCTCATCTTTTATGTTCCCGCCCCTTACTCCCTTTTTCCTGCCGATTCATCATTTTTTACATTGGTAAATTACCTTTTATACAGGCAACTGATGCTTCTAGTGGGAAGGCCGGGGCCGTGCTGACGCCGGATCTGGGGATCCCCGAAGGTGTAGATGAAACGGCTACCATTCTGGCCGAGCCTCCAGCGACCACACACAAACCGATGGTCTCTTCATCGGCTATCCCCTCGATAGGAGAGGTACGTTTAAGTTTTTTGGTCCGGCCTTGTATGTTTAGACGCATACTGACGCTTTTCTGGCTGTCAGAGTTGTGATCTTTCAGGTTTGCTGTCGTTCGACCCTGAATCCATCGAACCAACTCCCTCTGTTGCCCATGCTGAACCACAAGCTAGGATTGCTCCACCTCAATTCCAGCGTCTTAAAACCTTGCTGTCCTCCCTGATCGAGGAGTTGATCGAGGGTTCTGAGGAAGTGAAGAGCGTTCTTGCCGAAATTCAGGATCATCTTCCAGTAGCATTGCAAGTGAAGCTTTGGTCAGTTGCAAATCTGTCCTTCTTCGGGCCACGGGTGAAATTAGCTCGTGAAAGGATCCATCTGCGCCACGCCCAACTTCCGCTGAAAGCCGATATTGCAGAAAGATGTCAGCAGCTTAATGAGAAAAAGGCGTCTCTGGATGCTAAAACTGACACCTCCGTCAGCACCGCCGAGCTCGCATCCTTGAAAAAGGAGCTGGAAGATCTTGAGGAGAAGGTCCGGGTGACTAAACAGCTCATCCGTGACAAGGAAGAATCCATAGCCCGCTCCCAACACGAGGCGGAAGGCCTCAAAGCTCAACTGAAGACCGATCTGGCAGACATACGTGCCCTGAGCAAACAGCTAGTGACGGGCAAGGATGAAGATGACGAAGCCGAGATCGCCGAGGTGGATCGTGTCCGTGCTGACGCCTTCCACGCCTTCGAGGCATTCTTCAGTAGCTCGTATGTGTAAACTGGCACCTGCTTGTAATGTGTGTGGACCTCTAAAGTCGATGACCGTGCATCGGCTATATATTTTTGCTCTTATTCGGCCGATTTTCGATATCGGCCCCCACATTTTTGCTGTCCAATATCTCACGTGCTTTTTGTACCTGGCCGATTTCATGTATCGGCCCCCATGTTTTACTGTCCCTCATCCCACATGCTTGGGAAATATCTCTTGAGATGTTGACCGTTGACCGCCACTGGGAATTTTACGCCGTCCAGCTCTTCCAGCATGTACGCGTTCCCTCTTAAAACTTGATCGACCCTGTATGGCCCGTGCCAATTTGGGGACCATTTACCATATGCTGCATCCTTAGTTCCTAACGGCAACACCGCTTCCCATACCAGATCGCCAACGTGGAACTCCTTAGGTCTCACCTTCTTGTTGTATGCACGAGCTACTTTGGCCTTGTTCTCTTTGATTTTTTCAAGCGACCACAGCCTAAGCTCAGTCACATCTTCAACACTGTCACTCATCAAAGTTGCATATTCTTCAGCCGTCAGATCGTTCTGAAAGGTGACGCGTCTCGATCCAGCCGTAATTTCCCAAGGCAACACGGCTTCTTGTCCATAGACCAGATGGTATGGCGAGGTTTTTATCGCTCCATGACATGACATGCGATAAGCCCATAAAGCTTCTGATAAAACCTCATGCCAACGTCTAGGGTGCTCATCGATTTTCCTCTTGATCAGCTTGATAAGGCTCTGGTTGGATGCTTCAGCTTGCCCATTTGCTTGAGCATAGTACGGAGATGACCGAATCAGCTTAATCCCTGTGTCCTCACAGAACTCCCTGAACTCGTGAGAAGTGAAAACCGAACCTCCATCGGTTGTGATAGTCTGAGGAATCCCAAACCTATGAATGACGTGCTCTTTCACAAAATTGACAACATCTTTTGAACTTACTGACTTCATAGGGACGGCTTCCACCCATTTGGTGAAATAATCCGTGATGGCCAAGATCCACATGTGGCCTTTGCTTGACGGAGGATTGATCTTGCCGATCATATCCATGCCCCAACCTCGGAATGGCCAAGGCTTGATGATGGGATTCATTGCAGACGCGGGTACCATCTGGATTTTTCCAAATCTCTGACATGCTTGACACCCTTTATAGTACTTAAAACAGTCCTCGAGCATGGTAGGCCAATAAAACCCTGATCGTCTGATCAACCACTTCATCTTATGAGCCGATTGGTGAGTTCCACAGGCGCCTTCATGTACCTCGTGTAGGAGCCGATTGGCCTCGGCTGTTCCCAGACATTTGAGTAATAACCCCTCAAGAGTCCTGTAAAACATGTCGTCCCCGATGAGCACATACTTCATGGCCTTGTATCTTATCCGTTTAGGTGCCCCCCGAGCCGAATCTTTCAAGTAATTGAAGATATCGGCTCTCCAGTCGTCTGCGTCCAGGAATTGCACCTGAATATTAGCCCCCTCTGCTACGTCCTTGTAGCCTGAAGCCATTTGTGCAAGATCGTTCGCTTCGGTATTCTGCGACCGCGGGATCCAGGTGAAGTTTATGTATCGGAACTGTCCCATCAGCTCACGGCATTGCATCCATAATGGGAAGAGCGATTCACTCTCACACTTATATTCCTCTGTGAGCTGAGAAATTACCAGTTTGGAGTCTCCAAATATTTCCACTGCTTCCGCTCCAGCTTCGATGAGCAACTCCATCCCCTTGCGTATCGCCTCATACTCGGCTACATTGTTGGTGCGAGAGGTAGACAATCTAATGGAGAGGGAAAATGTTGCCCCCCGGGGCGACACGAGTAAAATGCCGATGCCGCAGCCATCGTCACAAACTGATCCGTCGAAAAACATAGCCCACGCTCTTATGGACAGCGCTGCTATGTTGGTGTTGATCCTCTCAGCAATAAGATCGGCCAACGCCTGTCCCTTAACTGCTTTCGCGGGTTGGTACCGGATGTCAAACTCTGATAATGCAAACATCCATTTGCCCAGTCGGCCTTTTAACATAGGAGCTGACAGCATGTGCTTTACGACGTCTGATTTGCATATGATGATGATCTCTGCTGATAGCAAAATGTGGCGCAGCTTGGTGCAGGTGAAAAACAGGCAGAGGCATAATTTCTCAATATCAGGATACCTTGTCTCTGCGTCCAGCATCCTCCTGCTTATGTAAAATACGACTCGCTCCACCCCATCATAAACTTGTACTACCACCGAGGCGATGGAGGTGTCAGCTACTGCTAGGTAAATGTAGAACGGTTTGTCCGGCTGGGGTGGAACCAATACTGGCGGCGTCGTCAGATATTCTTTGATCTCGTCAAAGGCTTGCTGCTGTTCCGCGCCCCAGCGGAATTCCTCGTCAGATTTTATTTTTACTAGTCCCATGAACGGCTCTATCCTTCCTGACAGATTAGAGATGAATCTTCTGACGAAGTTGATCTTGCCGATGAGAGACTGCAGTTCTTTCTTTGTGGTGGGTGGCTTCATTGTTCGCACTGCCTCCTGACTTTTTAGGCCGATCTCAATCCCGCGTTCATGGACCAAGAAACCCAAGAACTGACCGGCCGTTACCCCGAAGGCGCACTTCTTTGGGTTCATTCGTAGTCCGAATTTTATCGTTCGGTCCAGGACGCGTTGCAGATCGCCCAAGTGTCCTTCTACTGAGGCAGACTTGACCACTACGTCATCGATATAAATTTCCACCAGCTTGCCGATCAGATCATGGAAAATGTAGTTCATGGCTCTTTGGTACGTGGCACCAGCATTTTTCAGCCCAAACGTCATGACAACGTATTCAAACAACCCCACCGAGCCTAGTACTCTGAACGCAGTCTTGTGTATGTCTTCGGGAGCCATAAAAATTTGGTTGTAACCGGCATTCCCATCCATAAAGCTCAAGATCTTATGGCCAGCCGCTGCGTTGATTAACGTTTCTGCCACCGGCATTGGATACTCATCCTTTGGGGTAGCTCTGTTGAGGTCCCGAAAATCTATGGCGACACGCCACCGGCCATCCTTTTTCTCCACGGGTACGATATTAGAAATCCATTCAGCATACCTGCAAGGCCTGATTAAATCGGCTGCCAACATTTTCTCGACCTCCTTCTTGAATTGTTCTAGAATTTCGGCCTTCATCTGCCGTGCCCGCTGCTGGAACGGCCGAAATCCTTTTTTAAGCGGGAGTCTATGCTCAATGATGCTCCTGTCTAACCCGGGCATCTCTGTGTAGTCCCAGGCGAAGCAGTCTGGATATTGTTTCAACAGGGCTATCATCGGATCCCGCAGACTTGGATCCAACCTTTTGCTGATAAAAGTTGGTCGTGGCTTATCCCCAGGACCAATGTCGATTTCTTCTAGTTCATCAGCAGATGTAAATCCATATCCTAGCTTTCCGTCACCTGTCAAATCTATGCTAAGCACAGGGCAAACAGTAGGTGAAGTTAACAAAAGTAATTTGGGCCGATTGCCTGAATCGGCCCCCTTTTTTATTGCATTAGTCAAGGATGGTTTACACCTTACGGCTTTAACATGGCTGGGAATCTCCCTGCTACGACTGCACGATCTGCTTGTCGTAAGATTGCTGCTTTTTGTTTTTCGTGGCCGATCGCAGGGATCGGCCGTACCACGCGCCGTCGTGGGCTCTGCTACTCTGTCAGGCCAGTGGATAAGACCAGCCTCACCCCGTTTTTTGTAGCCTCGATGCGTTCACAGCCGTCTAGATTGATTCCAGAGATCGGCTCTTGGTCTTCTGCTTCCCAGACGTTCATGCCAGCAATGGAGACCTCGATAGACTCATCTGCGTGGATGACCTCCACTTCATCTCCATCCCACTGGATTAGGCACTGGTGCATCGTGGACGGGATGCAGCAATTAGCGTGAATCCAATCCCTTCCTAGCAAGACAGTGTACGTGCTCTTGCTGTCCACGACGAAGAATGACGTGGGGATGGTTTTTCTGCCCACGGTCAGATCCACGTTCAGTACGCCTTGCGTTTCCGAAGTCTGACCGTTGAAGTCGCTTAACGTGACGTTGGTTTTGATCAAATCTGCGGCGGAGCGTCCCAAACGCCGTAGCATGGAGTATGGCATGATATTGACTGCCGCTCCGGTGTCCACCAACATCTTGGTGACAGGTTGCCCATTGATGTAACCTCGTAGGTATAGGGCTTTCAGATGCTTGTAACCCTTCTCCCGCGGCTTCTCAAAAATAACCGGCCGTGGGCCGCAGTCGAATTGTGCCACGGGTAGCTCTTTGGTTCTTGGTGCGCAGAATTCTGACGGAAGTATGAACACCATGTTTGTGCCAGCCGATGTCTTTGCATCGGCTTTTACCGGTTTGGGGCGCCACTCCTTCCTGCTCAGGTGATCTTCCGCTTCCAAAGTCTGCCTCACTTTGACGGCCAGATCCGGCCAGATCAGGCCGTGCTTTCTTCAAAGCGTGGAGATACTGTGCTTCGGCTTCCTCCAAATTACGTAGCCGCTGCACTCTACGGTTTTGGGTGTGCCTGAGTCCGTCGGGACACCACCTTGGACGGTGATACCTGTCTTCTTTTTTGTCACCCACTGGCTCCTTGAGACCTTGTGCTCGGGATGCTCCCCTGCGTCTGCTCTGTGGTGGGAGAGGCCCTAGGCGATTGAACACTGACACTGGCCCCGTGTCCTCTTGCTGCTGTCCGCATTCCGGGCAGTTGTCGATCGTAGGCAATCGGCTCATTCCCGCGTCCCAGCAATATTTGAAGAACGGGCAATCCCAATGCTTGTCTGCGCCTTCCTTTTCTTTTGACGATTCCCTGGCAAGGTGCTCATATCCTTCGTCGTTTCTGTCGCGCCGGCGGCGTTGGTCATACTGACGCTCATACTTGTTAAGGAGGTGCGTGGAATGTGGCTTCTGATATCGCACTCTCCTCACTTGTTCCTCTGTTAAGTACCGCCTGTCATTGTGGCTGGGCCGGTCGCGTGGACCATCCTTCTCTCTTTCTTTGCCCCGAGAGCGACCACCCTCCTCCTCGTAGTCATGGTGGTACCCGGATCCTGCCATATTAACGCCGAATGAGAAATCTAGCTGACGCCTCGCGGAGCGACTGAGCTCTACCATGTTGACGCCGGGAAATGGGTTTGTGTCCACTTTCATGGCGACCTGCCCAAGGATCAGACGGCCTTGCTCTATCGCCATTTGGATTTGGCGACGCAGCTCTTTGCAATCATTGGTGGTGTGGGTGAACGAATGATGCCACTTGCAGTATGGTCTCCCGTGCATTTCCTGAGTCGTAGGGATTTTGTGGCCTTCGGGTAACCTCAGCTGCTTCTCCTTCAGCAGTAAATCGAATATCTGCTCGGCTTTGCTCACATCGAAGGTGTTGCTCGTGTCACAGCAGGATCTGGGTACCACCCCTTGTTTCTTGTCGCTGCTCGCCGGTGAGTTTTGGCAGGCAACACATTCTGGCACGCCCGGTGGGACCTTCAACAACGTCTACATCAACATCCGACGCTGCGATGGACGACAGACCAGTCACGTACGATGAGCTGTCTGATGAGTTCAAGGCAAAGTATGATGACGTCAAAGCTCTCTTCGAAGCCGATCTCATCGGCTCTTTTGAGAGGACTCGTAAGCATGGGATCAGGTGGAAAGGGTTCTCACCCGAGGGTGCTCTTGATGAGGTAGATCTGTCTGTTCCTTCAGAGGACCGCACCAGAGGTCTGCGCCAGGAAGTCAACTACATGGTGGCTCATTCTCTTCACCGCCATTCTGAGAGCTTGGTAAACGCGTTCGAGCGGGTAGCAGTTCGCGTGGTTCAGGAGATCATGAAACATCAGTATTCTCCGTCGGGGCCTACTCTAGGAACTCACCAGGGAGAAAGACCGCTCCAGGCCAGGCCACCGCTGCCATTCACACTTGCAGCTCCAGAGCCACCAGGGGCACCAGCGTACATCGTCTACAAGGTTGGAGGCGACCCTGGCGATTGCCAATTCCTGTGTGAACCACCTAAAGAAATCCCACATGGATACGTGTGCACCTACGTGCCAGACTCCAACAGTTTGACACGCACAAACCAGATTGCAACGGCAGGGATTGCTGGGACAGGGGCTTCGGGAGCAGGTGTTTCCGGAGCAGGAATCTCTGGGATGGACGCCGATAAACAAGCGTGGCTAGCCAAGTATGCCACTGGAACAAGTCATGAGAATCTAGCCCCTACAGTTCAAACAGTGGAGCAAATTGGTACCATCCTGAGAGACCAGTTCGGCTTCGTGCCGAAGAGAAGGACAATCGGCTATTCAAAGCCGTACCCCAATGAGTTTGATCTGATTCCGCTGCCACCCAAATATAAGCTCCCTGAGTTCTCAAGGTTCAGCGGGTCAGAAGGGTCAAGCTCGATCGAGCACATAAGCCGATACCTGGCACAGCTAGGCATGATTTCGGCATCGGATCAGATGCGCGTAAGATTTTTTGCACAATCTCTGACAGGACCAGCCTTTGGGTGGTACACCTCGCTGCCACCTGATTCAATTCGCACCTGGAAGCAACTAGAAGAGCAGTTCCACATCCAGTACCATTCAGAGGCTACTGAGGCTGGCATTGCAGACCTGGCGCAAGTACGGCAGAAGCGGGGAGAAACTGTAGCCGAATACATCCAGCGCTTCAGGACCGTCAAGAACCGATGTTACTTAGCTCGTTTAACTGAGAAGGAAGCAGTCGAGCTGGCAGTGTTGGGTCTCTTAGCACCCATCAAGGATCTGGCTTTCCAAGTGGAGTACAACTCATTGGCGCACATGGCCCAGAAACTGACGATGTATGAACAGCGCCACCCTGAGTTGTACCAAGACAAATTCAAACGTCCGATAGGACTGGTTGATGCAGAAGAAGATGATCCTACACAAGACCAGGAAGTGGCTGTAGCCGAATGGGCTCGAGGGGCAGATCCTGTGTCCTGTAAATGGGTGAAACAGCAAGGGCCTGCAAAAGGGTTTGACTTCGATGTGAGCAAAGCCGAGCAGATATTCGATTTACTGCTGAAGGAGAAGCAGCTGAGGTTACCCGAAGGCCACAAAATCCCTACGACTCAGGAAATGCACGGGAGACCATACTGCAAGTGGCATCATTCGTTCACCCACACCACCAATGATTGCAAAGAGCTGCGTCGCCAAATCCAAATGGCGATAGAGCAAGGCCGTCTGATCCTTGGGCAGGTCGCCATGAAAGTGGACACAAACCCATTTCCCGGCGTCAACATGGTAGAGCTCAGTCGCTCCGCGAGGCGTCAGCTAGATTTCTCGTTCGGCGTTAATATGGCAGGATCTGGGTACCACCATGACTACGAGGAGGAGGACAATCACGTTCACAACAAACACAATCTCGGCGCATCGCCACCCCTTGTTTCTTGTGACACGAGCAACACCTTTGGCCAAAATTTTGGGTACCACCTCTTGTTTCTTGTCGCTGCTCGCCGGTGAGTTTTGGCAGGCAACACATTCTGGCACGCCCGGTGGGACGAGCAACACGAAGAGCCGGGAGGCTCCCAGAGCGGCTGGTGGGCCCTGGTCCCTCGGGCAACGGCCCGCAAAGCTCCGGCACGCGCCCTGGCTTGGTTCGAGGGCGTGCCACCTGACCTATACCTGATCAGGAAGGTGAAAGATTGCTTCGATTGTTTTCCTGCATGGCAAACAAACATATGTAAAATTCGAGCCGTAACCGGCTCCCAGGTTTCCCTGTGAATCGGCTCTTAGAGCCGATTATCCCATGGTTTTGCATTAAATCTACTATAACATGGGGTTTTTTGCTTCATCAATACAAGCTAAATCGATCTACGACAGTTTAACGTTTTCACCTCATGACTGGAACATCCTACACGTAATTGAGCCTCGTAGATACAAAAGATAGTAGAAAACTAATCTTAGAGAAAGCCTAAAAACCAACATAACGTCAATTCCCGGAACGTCCCCTCTAAGATCGATAAACCATATCTTATCTATTACTGGATCGTTCAACCCGTTTGCAAGGCCTGATCATGTGGATATCAAACTATACCTTGGAAAACAAGGTACAACTATAACAGATCAAATCGACTTAAATAAAGATCAAGCAAGACGCCACCTTCACCCCCGGGAAAAGGTGCAAAGGCGGCGATATGGCTATAGGCAGCATAACTAAACAATCATAGTGAACAGTACTGATGCTAACCCAAACAAATCTATGATAATGATGTTACTCGCCATCAACAAGGCTTCAGTACGAGTAACACCAGATAACGCATAAGTAGATACTGCCTAGATCGCAAGATGCGATCTAGGCAGCATGGCACTTACCCGAGAAAAAACCCTAGAAACAAGGGGTGGCGATGCGCCGAGATTGTGTTTGTTGTGAACGTGATTGTCCTCCTTTTCGCGATAACCTTAGGTACATATTTATAGTCCGGAGACTCTCTACTTTTGGAATAACTCTACAACTCTATCTTTACCTAAACTGAAACGAAACCTACTATGATACAAGATACACGGGCAATTTAGCCCAAATCTACGCAGAAGGCCGATTAACAACACGTTGAATATACGTATCTTCTAAGCCCATCTTGATTACGGCCCAACTCCTCCTTTGGCCAAAATATGGCGATAACACATGCCCCCCTGGTTTTGGCAATAATAATTCCAAAACCACTCTGCTGATATTTTTTCTTCGCCACCTCTTTTTTTTATCGGGTTGCGCGTTGACAGAATGCGTGGCAGAACAGGATCGTCACGCCACCCCTTCATCATGATGCTCTGTCTTCTCGACTCCTTCGCACTGCATGATTTGACGATTTTGGCAGTGCAATCTGGGAAACCGCTATGGCATTGAACCGTCTCTCCAATATTCCCCTTATTTAAATCCGTCTGAGCAGTTCGCAGTCCTCATCTTCCTCCAGTAGCCGGAAAACCCTTCTTCCTCCGCCGAAAAAACCCTCTTTCTCGCCATGGCCTCCTCTGCTTCCTCTGGCATGTCCTCCCATGCTTCCAACAGCATTAGTGACCGAGAGCCGACGCCAGAGCACCCGCCCACGGCGGCGTACAGTACTCTCTCCCCACGATGGTGGGACGAAAGGGACTGGGATTTCGCCGTCTGGTCGGAGGACGACGCGTCCATGACCGACGGCGAGGAGGACCTGCAGTTCCTCTCCGATGGGGAACTGGAGGCGGACAGCAGCGACGACGCCATGTCCTGGGACGGCGTCGACTCCTCCGACGAGGAGGAAGAAGAGGAGGACACCTCCTCCGAGGAGTACCAGCCGGTGAAATACTTCCGCGCCGGGTCCGAGGACGATGACGACGAGGACGAGGACGAGGAGGCCCCTGCTGGCTTCTTCAGCAGCAGCAGCGAAGACGACGCCGGCAGCAGCGCTGATGACAGCGAACAAGATGGCGGCGGCAGCAGCGACGACGACCTCGGCCTAGATTAGGAATTAGTAGTAGTAGTAGTATGCTTCCTTTTGTAATCCATCAGCCGCTTGTAAGCAATCCGCTTTTGAATGAATGAATGAAAAAATTCGTTTCTCGAAGATTGCCTTTCCGCCCCAATTTTGTCGATAACAAACATAAGTCGATGTTCCAGGAGCCGATAGCAACGTATCGGCTTTCACCTTGTCACGTCCTCACAGTCAACCAAACTATAACTCAAAGAGCCGATGCACATCGGCTTTCCCAAAATCGTTGACAAGGTCCAACTCAGTCGCATACTTAGGCAAACCTAAACGGCCACCTCTTAGTTTCAAACGGTAACCTGCGACTTCCTTCAAAAAAGGGCGACCTAGATCCCCAACTTCCCACCAACCAGATCGAGCTCACAGCAACAAGAATCCTCAATCCTCAATCTGCATAGATCCATCTCCGCAGGCAAACCAGATGGCAGAATCGTCCAGCACCAATCCAGAGGTCTCCGGTCTGAAGGTATGCCTACCCCTCGCAGTCTGAACGCAATGTTAGAACTTAATGGAGAACACCTGAATTAATGCCTTTATCCCACCATTAATTTTTCTAGGTTTCAGACATTCTACTGCCGCATCCTTCTCTCCCAAATTCTCTCTGTCTTGGCCCTCGTTCAGATTCTAGTCCTGCCCATCTGATTTCTTGCGAAGCAAATAGGATCCCCTTTGTAAGCCAAGACCTAGATCTGAACTCTTGGGCCAACTGCTTGCGAGCCTGGCCTAATCCCCCTGAACATTGGGTTTCTTGGTTCAGTAGGGTAGCTAGAGCTTACCAATCCCAATGGGAAACTTTGGGAATAGCCGATGCCTTGCACCTATCGCTGTCTCCTCTTGAAAAACACGAGAATCTTCTCAAAACCATCGGCTATTTCTGGTCTGACGCTCTGAACTGCTTTATGTTTGGCCATGGCCCCATGTCACCAACATTGCTAGACGTGGTGATGATCACTGGCCTGGATGTTACATCACCCAGTCCCTCTGCTTTCAAACTGACCAAAGTCCCCTACAAACTGTCTTCCAAAACAGACTGTACAAGTTGGGGTGCTTATCTCCAACGCCATATGAAAACAAAGGGCCCTGTTTCAGAGAAAGAACATACAACCTTTCTCAACTTCTGGCTAGAGCATTTCATCTTCTGTGGCCCTTCCCTTGCTCCAACCAAAAACTATCTTTCCTTAGCCCATGAACTGGCCAAAGGTACTCAACTTGGTATCGGCAAACTGTTCCTTGGAGAGGTCTATCGATATCTCCAATTGATGTCTGTTAAGCTGTTCTCAGGCATAGCAATCAAAACAGGTGGTCCTTGGTGGTTCATTCAGTTATGGGCTCAGCTGTACTTTCAAAACCACATCCCAGACTTCCCGCTCCTAGCGAGTTGCACCTTTCCTGATGTAAAAGGGAAACAAATCCGATGCACTAGTTATGGCCAAGCCTTGTACAGGCTGCCAGGCAGCAAGTTATCCCCTCAGGAAGCATCCAAGTGGTTCAGCACTTTCTTCCAGGGCCTGGATAACCCAACCTTCTTCCCCTATATGGAGGAATCGGAACACTTTGAAAATCCACTTTCCTTTAGGCTGGACAATTTTGCCGATGACACTAGCACTCGGCAGCTCTTTTCCACCGTGATTCGTCCCTGTTTCCTTCCAGTTGGCATGAGTACGTCCAACAGAATAATCAAACCTGGGTATGAATTCTACCAGCCAGTCTTAGTAGCCCGCCAATTTGGCCTTGGACAAGTAGCTCCCCACTTCTTTCTCCATCATCTTACGGAGTGCAGAGCCGACCTGCCTGATCCTCTCACCAGTCAGAGGTGTTACTCCTTCTTTGATGCTCTGACCATCCCTATTCCAAATGACCTCACCTTCGCTTCGTCAACTGACGGCTTCGAAGACTGGTGGCCGATGTGGAAAACCCACGTTTTCCAGAAAGCTCTGGGACCGCTGTTGAAACAACTTGATGCTGATTACGACGTCCCCGTGGAACAAGTACTACTACTTGCAAATTTTCTTGATGCAGCTTGCAATTGATCCTTTTACTAATCCATTTCTCCCTTTGCAGCAACAAGATGGCCCTGAGCCTACACACAGTGATGGCTCCCCCTTTGAGTTCTTTCCACCAGCTCCTGTGGTCCTTTTCTGCAAAAACTCGCCACCTCTAAAAAAGGTCATAATGCAGAAACAGCCGATAACACCTCAATCGGCCTCTAAAAAGCAAGGAACTTCAGCACCATTTGCCCCCCGGGTTCCAACTAAGACAAGAACGACTACGAGGAATGTAGCTGCCAGGAAAACCTTGAGGCACCGGAGCCCTTCCCCAGAAAGCTCGCATGTAGGCTGACCCATTTTTTTAGTTAATTTCCTTATTCTTCATTATGGCAGATGCGCTCATGTCTAACATCCTTCCTTCTTTTGCAGGCTTCCATTGAAGATTCTTCCCCCGAGGACGAACAACCCGATGAGGGAGAATCGAGCCCAACGGATTCTGAGAGGACCATCACCCCGAGCCAGCCAGATGTGCCACCATCGGCTTCTAGGAAAAGGTCTGTTCCTGAGCCTGCTGCCCCCCGAGCACCAGTCGAGGCTGGGCCAGTATCGGGTCCCAAGAGAGCTCGTCAAGGACCACCAGTCTCTTCATCGAGCCAAGAGGTTCTGAAAAATCCTCATCTTTTATGTTCCCGCCCCTTACTCCCTTTTTCCTGCCGATTCATCATTTTTTACACTCGTAAATTACCTTTTATACAGGCAACTGATGCTTCTAGTGGGAAGGCCGGGGCCGTGCTGACGCCGGATCTGGGGATCCCCGAAGGTGTAGATGAAACGGCTACCATTCTGGCCGAGCCTCCAGCGACCACACACAAACCGATGGTCTCTTCATCGGCTATCCCCTCGATAGGAGAGGTACGTTTAAGTTTTTTGGTCCGGCCTTGTATGTTTAGACGCATACTGACGCTTTTCTGGCTGTCAGAGTTGTGATCTTTCAGGTTTGCTGTCGTTCGACCCTGAATCCATCGAACCAACTCCCTCTGTTGCCCACGCTGAACCACAAGCCAGGATTGCTCCACCTCAATTCCAGCGTCTTAAAACCTTGCTGTCTTCCCCGATCGAGGAGTTGATCGAGGGTTCTGAGGAAGTGAAGAGCGTTCTTGCCGAAATTCAGGATCATCTTCCAGTAGCATTGCAAGTGAAGCTTTGGTCAGTTGCAAATCTGTCCTTCTTCGGGCCACGGGTGAAATTAGCTCGTGAAAGGATCCATCTGCGCCACGCCCAACTTCCGCTGAAAGCCGATATTGCAGAAAGATGTCAGCAGCTTAATGAGAAAAAGGCGTCTCTGGATGCTAAAACTGACACCTCCGTCAGCACCGCCGAGCTCGCATCCTTGAAAAAGGAGCTGGAAGATCTTGAGGAGAAGGTCCGGGTGACTAAACAGCTCATCCGTGACAAGGAAGAATCCATAGCCCGCTCCCAACACGAAGCGGAAGGCCTCAAAGCTCAACTGAAGACCGATCTGGCAGACATACGTGCCCTGAGCAAGCAGCTAGTGACGGGCAAGGATGAAGATGACGAAGCCGAGATCGCCGAGGTGGATCGTGTCCGTGCTGACGCCTTCCACGCCTTCGAGGCATTCTTCAGTAGCTCGTATGTGTAAACTGGCACTTGCTTGTAATGTGTGTGGACCTCTAAAGTCGATGACCGTGCATCGGCTATATATTTCTCGCTCTTATTCGGCCGATTTTCGATATCGGCCCCCACATTTTTGCTGTCCAATATCTCACGTGCTTTTGTACCTGGCCGATTTCATGTGTCGGCCCCCATGTTTTACTGTCCATCATCCCACATGCTTGGGAAATATTTCTTGAGATGTTGACCGTTGACCGCCACTGGGAATTTTACGCCGTCCAGCTCTTCCAGCATGTGCGCGTTCCCTCTTAAAACTTGATCGACCCTATATGGCCCGTGCCAATTTGGGGACCATTTACCATATGCTGCATCCTTAGTTCCTAACGGCAACACCGCTTCCCATACCAGATCGCCAACGTGGAACTCCTTAGGTCTCAACTTCTTGTTGTATGCACGAGCTACTTTGGCCTTGTTCTCTTTGATTTTTTCAAGCGACCACAGCCTAAGCTCAGTCACATCTTCAACACTGTCACTCATCAAAGTTGCATATTCTTCAGCCGTCAGATCGTTTTGAAAGGTGACGCGTCTCGATCCAGCCGTAATTTCCCAAGGCAACATGGATTCTTGTCCATAGACCAGATGGTATGGCGAGGTTTTTATCGCTCCATGGCATGACATACGATAAGCCCATAAAGCCTCTGATAAAACCTCATGCCAACGTCTAGGGTGCTCATCGATTTTCCTCTTGATCAGCTTGATAAGGCTCTGGTTGGATGCTTCAGCTTGCCCATTTGCTTGAGCATAGTACGGAGATGACCGAATCAGCTTAATCCCTGTGTCCTCACAGAACTCCCTGAACTCGTGAGAAGTGAAAACCGAACCTCCATCGGTTGTGATAGTCTGAGGAATCCCAAACCTATGAATGACGTGCTCTTTCACAAAATCGACAACATCTTTTGAACTTACTGATTTCATAGGGACGGCTTCCACCCATTTGGTGAAATAATCCGTGATGGCCAAGATCCACATGTGGCCTTTGCTTGACGGAGGATTGACCTTGCCGATCATATCCATGCCCCAACCTCGGAATGGCCAAGGCTTGATGATGGGATTCATTGCTGACGCGGGTACCATCTGGATTCTTCCAAATCTCTGACATGCTTGACACCCTTTGTAGTATTTAAAACAGTCCTCGAGCATGGTAGGCCAATAAAACCCTGATCGCCTGATCAACCACTTCATCTTATGAGCCGATTGGTGAGTTCCACAGGCGCCTTCATGTACCTCGTGTAGGAGCCGATTGGCCTCGGCTGTTCCCAGACATTTGAGTAATAACCCCTCAAGAGTCCTGTAAAACATGTCGTCCCCGATGAGCACATACTTCATGGCCTTGTATCTTATCCGTTTAGGTGCCCCCCGAGCCGAATCCTTCAAGTAATTGAAGATATCGGCTCTCCAGTCGTCTGCGTCCAGGAATTGCACTTGAATATCAGCTCCCTCTGCTACGTCCTTGTAGCCTGAAGCCATTTGTGCAAGATCGTTCGCTTCGGAATTCTGCGATCGCGGGATCCAGGTGAAATTTATGTATCGGAACTGTGCCATCAGCTCACGGCATTGCATCCATAATGGGAAGAGCGATTCACTCTCACACTTATATTCCTCTGTGAGCTGAGAAATCACCAGTTTGGAGTCTCCAAATATTTCTACTACTTCTGCCCCAGTTTCGATGAGCAACTCCATTCCCTTGCGTACCGCCTCATACTCGGCTACATTGTTGGTGCGAGAGGTAGACAATCTAATGGAGAAGGAAAATGTTGCCCCCCGGGGCGACACGAGTAAAATGCCGATGCCGCAGCCATCGTCACAAACTAATCCGTCGAAAAACATAGCCCACGCTCTTATAGACAGTGCTGCTATGTTGGTGTTGATCCTTTCAGCAATAAGATCGGCCAACGCCTGTCCCTTAACTGCTTTCGCGGGTTGGTACCGGATGTCAAACTCTGATAATGCAAACATCCATTTGCCCAGTCGGCCTTTTAACATAGGAGCCGACAGCATGTGCTTTACGACGTCCGATTTGCATATGATGATGATCTCTGCTGATAGCAAAATGTGGCGCAGCTTGGTGCAGGTGAAAAACAGGCAGAGGCATAACTTCTCAATATCAGGATACCTTGTCTCTACGTCCAGCATCCTCCTGCTTATGTAAAATACGACTCGCTCCACCCCATCATAAACTTGTACTACCACCGAGGTGATGGACGTGTCAGCTACTGACAGGTAAATGTAGAACGGTCTGTCCGGCTGGGGTGGAACCAACACTGGCGGCTTCGTCAGATATTCCTTGATCTCGTCAAAGGCTTGCTGCTGTTCTGCGCCCCAGCGGAATTCCTCGTCAGATTTAATTTTTACTAGTCCCATGAACGGCTCTATCCTTCCTGACAGATTAGAGATGAATCTTCTGACGAAGTTGATCTTGCCGATGAGAGACTGCAGTTCTTTCTTTGTGGTGGGTGGCTTCATTGTTCGCACTGCCTCCTGACTTTTCAGGCCGATCTCAATCCCGCGTTCATGGACCAAGAAACCCAAGAACTGACCGGCCGTTACCCCGAAGGCGCACTTCTTTGGGTTCATCCGTAGTCCGAATTTTCTCGTTCGGTCCAGGACGCGTTGCAGATCGCCCAAGTGTCCTTCTACTGAGGCAGACTTGACCACTACGTCATCGATATAAATTTCCACCAGCTTGCCGATCAGATCATGGAAAATGTAGTTCATGGCTCTTTGGTACGTGGAACCAGCATTTTTCAGCCCAAACGTCATGACAACGTATTCAAACAACCCCACCGAGCCTGGTACTCTGAACGCAGTCTTGTGTATGTCTTCGGGAGCCATAAAAATTTGGTTGTAACCAGCATTCCCATCCATAAAGCTCAAGATCTTATGGCCAGCCGCTGCGTTGATTAACGTTTCTGCCACCGGCATTGGATACTCATCCTTTGGGGTAGCTCTGTTGAGGTCCCGAAAATCTATGGCGACACGCCACCGGCCATCCTTTTTCTCCACAGGTACGATATTAGAAATCCATTCAGCATACCTGCAAGGCCTGATTAAATCGGCTGCCAACATTTTCTCGACCTCCTTCTTGACTTGTTCTAGAATTTCGGCCTTCATCTGCCGTGCCCGCTGCTGGAACGGCCGAAATCCTTTTTTAAGCGGGAGTCTATGCTCAATGATGCTCCTGTCTAACCCGGGCATCTCTGTGTAGTCCCAGGCGAAGCAGTCTGGATATTGTTTCAACAGGGCTATCATCGGATCCCGCAGACATGGATCCAACCTTTTGCTGATAAAAGTTGGTCGTGGCTTATCCCCAGGACCAATGTCGATTTCTTCTAGTTCATCAGCAGATGTAAATCCATACCCTAGCTTTCCGTCACCTGTCAAATCTATGCTAAGCACAGGGCAAACAGTAGGTGAAGTTAACAAAAGTAATTTGGGCCGATTGCCCGAATCGGCCCCCCTTTTTATTGCATTAGTCAAGGATGGTTTACACCTTATGGCTTTAACGTGGCTGGGAATCTCCCTGCTACGACTGCACGATCTGTTTGTCGTAAGACTGCTGCTTTTTGTTTTTTGTGGCCGATCGCAGGGATCGGCTGTACCACGCGCCGTCGCGGGCTTTGCTACTCTGTCAGGCCGGTGGATAAGACCAGCCTCACCCCGTTTTTTGTAGCCTCGATGCGTTCACAGCCGTCTAGATTAATTCCAGAGATCGGCTCTTGGTCTTCTGCTTCCCAGACGTTCATGCCAGCAATGGAGACCTCGATAGACTCATCTGCGTGGATGACCTCCACTTCATCTCCATCCCACTGGATGAGGCACTGGTGCATCGTGGACGGAATGCAGCAATTAGCGTGAATCCAATCCCTTCCTAGCAAGACAGTGTAAGTGCTTTTGCTGTCCACGACGAAGAATGACGTGGGGATTGTTTTTCTGCCCACGGTCAGATCCACGTTCAGTACGCCTTGCGTTTCCGAAGTCTGACCGTTGAAGTCGCTTAACGTGACGTTGGTTTTGATCAAATCTGTGGTGGAGCGTCCCAAACGCCGTAGCATGGAGTATGGCATGATATTGACTGCCGCTCCGGTGTCCACCAACATCTTGGTGACAGGTTGCCCATTGATGTAACCTCGTAGGTATAGGGCTTTAAGATGCTTGTAACCCTTCTCCCGTGGCTTCTCAAAAATAACCGGCCGTGGGCCGCAGTCGAACTGTGCCACGGGTAGCTCGTTGGTTCTTGGTGCGCAGAATTCTGACGGAAGTATGAACACCATGTTTGTGCCAGCCGATGTCTTCGCATCGGCTTTTACCGGTTTGGGGCGCCACTCCTTTCTGCTCGGGTGATCTTCCGCTTCCAAAGTCTGCCTCACTTTGACGGCCAGATCAGGCCGTGCTTTCTTCAAAGCGTGGAGATACTGTGCTTCGGCTTCCTCCAAATTACGTAGCCGCTGCACTCTACGCTTTTGGGTGTGCCTGAGTCCGTCGGGACACCACCTTGGACGGTGATACTTGTCTTCTTCTATGTCACCCACTGGCTCCTTGAGACCTTGTGCTCGGGATGCTCCCCTGCGTCTGCTCTGTGGTGGGAGAGGCCCTAGGCGCTTGAACACTGACACTGGCCCCGTGTCCTCTTGCTGCTGTCCGCATTCCGGGCAGTTGTCGATCGTAGGCAATCGGCTCATTCCCGCGTCCCAGCAGTATTTGAAGAACGGGCAATCCCAATGCTTGCCTGCGCCTTCCTTTTCTTTTGACGGTTCCCTGGCAAGGTGCTCATATCCTTCGTCGTTTCTGTCGCGCCGGCGGCGCTGGTCATACTGGCGCTCATACTTGTTAAGGAGATGCGTGGAATGTGGTTTTTGATATCGCACTCTTCTCACTTGTTCCTCTGTTAAGAACCGCCTGTCATTGTGGCTGGGCCGGTCGCGTGGACCGGCCCTCTCTCTTTCTTTGCCCCGAGAGCGACCACCCTCCTCCTCGTAGTCATTGTGGTACCCAGATCCTGCCATATTAACGCCGAACGAGAAATCTAGCTGACGCCTCGCGGAGCGACTGAGCTCTACCATGTTGACGCCGGGAAATGGGTTTGTGTCCACTTTCATGGCGACCTGCCCAAGGATCAGACGGCCTTGCTCTATCGCCATTTGGATTTGGCGACGCAGCTCTTTGCAATCATTAGTGGCGTGGGTGAACGAATGATGCCACTTGCAGTATGGTCTCCCGTGCATTTCCTGAGTCGTAGGGATTTTGTGGCCTTCGGGTAACCTCAGTTGCTTCTCCTTCAGCAGTAAATCGAATATCTGCTCGGCTTTGCTCACATCGAAGTCAAACCCTTTTGCAGGCCCTTGCTGTTTCACCCATTTACAGGACACAGGATCTGCCCCTCGAGCCCATTCGGCTACAGCCACTTCCTGGTCTTGTGTAGGATCATCTTCTTCTGCATCAACCAGTCCTATCGGACGTTTGAATTTGTCTTGGTACAACTCAGGGTGGCGTTGTTCATACATCGTCAGTTTCTGGGCCATGTGCGCCAATGAGTTGTACTCCACTTGGAAAGCCAGATCCTTGATGGGTGCTAAGAGACCCAACACTGCCAGCTCGACTGCTTCCTTCTCAGTTAAACGAGCTGAGTAACATCGGTTCTTGACGGTCCTGAAGCGCTGGATGTATTCGGCTACAGTTTCTCCCCGCTTCTGCCGTACTTGCGCCAGGTCTGCAATGCCAGCCTCAGTAGCCTCTGAATGGTACTGGATGTGGAACTGCTCTTCTAGTTACTTCCAGGTGCGAATTGAATCAGGTGGCAGCGAGGTGTACCACCCAAAGGCTGGTCCTGTCAGAGATTGTGCAAAAAATCTTACGCGCATCTGATCCGATGCCGAAATCATGCCTAGCTGTGCCAGGTATCGGCTTATGTGCTCGATCGAGCTTGACCCTTCTGACCCGCTGAACCTTGAGAACTCAGGGAGCTTATATTTGGGTGGCAGCGGAATCAGATCAAACTCGTTGGGGTACGGCTTTGAATAGCCGATTGTCCTTCTCTTCGGCACGAAGCCGAACTGGTCTCTCAGGATGGTACCGATTTGCTCCACTCTTTGAGCTGTAGGGGCTAGATTCTCATGACTTGTTCCAGTGGCATACTTGGCTAGCCACGCTTGTTTATCGGCGTCCATCCCAGAGATTCCTGCTCCGGGAACACCTGCTCCCGAAGCCCCTGTCCCAGCAATCCCTGTCGTTGCAATCTGGTTTGTGCGTGTCAAACTGTTGGAGTCTGGCACGTAGGTGCACACGTATCCATGTGGGATTTCTTTAGGTGGTTCACACAGGAATTGGCAATCGCCAGGGTCGCCTCCAACCTTGTAGACGATGTACGCTGGTGCCCCTGGTGGCTCTGGAGCTGCAAGTGTGAATGGCAGCGGTGGCCTGGCCTGGAGCGGTCTTTCTCCCTGGTGAGTTCCTAGAGTGGGCCCCGACGGAGAATACTGATGTTTCATGATCTCCTGAACCACGCGAACTGCTACCCGCTCGAACGCGTTTACCAAGCTCTCAGAATGGCGGTGAAGAGAATGAGCCACCATGTAGTTGACTTCCTGGCGCAGAGCTCTGGTGCGGTCCTCTGAAGGAACAGACAGATCTACCTCATCAAGAGCACCCTCGGGTGAGAACCCTTTCCACCTGATCCCATGCTTACGAGTCCTCTCAAAAGAGCCGATGAGATCGGCTTCGAAGAGAGCTTTGACGTCATCATACTTTGCCTTGAACTCATCAGACAGCTCATCGTACGTGACTGGTCTGTCGTCCATCGCAGCGTCGGATGTTGATGTAGACGTTGTTGAATGTCCCACCGGGCGTGCCAGAATGTGTTGCCTGCCAAAACTCACCGGCGAGTAGCGACGAGCAACACGAAGAGCCGGGAGGCTCCCAGAGCGGCTGGTGGGCCCTGGTTTCTCGGGCAACGGCCCGCAAAGCTCCGGCACGCGCCCTGGCTTGGTTCGAGGGCGTGCCACCTGACCTATACCTGATCAGGAAGGTGAAAGATTGCTTCGATTGTTTTCCTGCATGGCCAACAAACATATGTAAAATTCGAGCCGTAACCGGCTCCCAGGTTTCCCTGTGAATCGGCTCTTAGAGCCGATTATCCCATGGTTCTGCATTAAATCTACTATAACATGGGGTTTTTTGCTTCATCAATACAAGCTAAATCGATCTACGACAGTTTAACGTTTTCACCTCATGACTGGAACATCCTACACGTAATTGAGCCTGGTAGATACAAAAGATAGTAGAAAACTAATCTTAGAGAAAGCCTAAAAACCAACATAACGTCAATTCCCGGAACGTCCCCTCTAAGATCGATAAACCATATCTTACGTATTACTGGATCGTTCAACCCGTTTGCAAGGCCTGATCATGTGGATATCAAACTAAACCTTGGAAAACAAGGTACAACTATAACAGATCAAATCGACTTAAATAAAGATCAAGCAAGACGCCACCTTCACCCCCGGGAAAAGGTGCAAAGGCGGCGATATGGCTATAGGCAGCATAACTAAACAATCATAGTGAACAGTACTGATGCTAACCCAAACAAATCTATGATAATGATGTTACTCGCCATCAACAAGGCTTCAGTACGAGTAACACCAGATAACGCATAAGTAGATACTGCCTAGATCGCAAGATGCGATCTAGGCAGCATGGCACTTACCCGAGAAAAAACCCTAGAAACAAGGGGTGGCGATGCGCCGAGATTGTGTTTGTTGTGAACGTGATTGTCCTCCTTTTCTCGATAACCTTAGGTACATATTTATAGTCCGGAGACTCTCTACTTTGGAATAACTCTACAACTCTATCTTTACCTAAACTGAAACGAAACCTACTATGATACAAGATACACGGGCAATTTAGCCCAAATCTACGCACAAGGCCGATTAACAACACGTTGAATATACGTACCTTCTAAGCCCATCTTGATTACGGCCCAACTCCTCCTTTGGCCAAAATATGGCGATAACACTTACACATAAAGGTATGATAGTGATCATACCACGGTGCACATGATAGAGATCATATGCGGAAACCATAGCATTCCACTAATAAACATGTGATGTTTGATAGCATCTTATATTGCTTGTTTGGCGTTTTATTAGCATAATAAGATGATCCGTCATTTAAATATCAAGATAATAATGTGTTCTTCCTTTAGTATGCACCAATTATGTTTTCGTCGCTCCAAGACATCATGTGATGATCGGGTGTTCTTGGATCCACGACCATATTTCGGGTGTAAGACAGTTACACACACAAATACTAAGGTTCTTACTTGGCGAGCCTAGCATGTACATACATGGTCTCGGAACACGGACCGAAAGGTTAAGCATGAGTCATATAGTAGATATGATGCCCATTTGATGCTCTCCTTTGAAACTACACCGACTCACGTGATGATCGGACTTGGTGTAGTGGATTTGGTTCATGTAATCACCAAAATGACTTGAGGGATGTCGTTTTTGAGTGGGAGTTCATTCGTAATATGGATTAGTTGAACTCAATCTATCATAAACTTAGTCTAAACTTTACAAATTCTGTTGTAGATGGCACCACCTGCTTTTAATTTCAATGTGTTCATGGAGAAAGAGAAACTTGCAACAAACGGTAGCAACTTTACCGAATGGGCCATGAATTTGAGGATTCTCCTCTATGATACACAAAAGCAATATGTGCTAGAAGCGCCGCTAGGCCCCCCCACCTTTTGAGGATGCCCCTGACGAGGAGAAGAATGTCTATCAGACTCGTCAGGAGGACCACAACTTAGTTCATTGCGGTATATTGTATGGGCTAGAGCCGGAACTTCGAAAGCGTTTCGAAAATAGCAATGCATTTGATACAATGGGTGAGTTGAAAATGATTTTCGACACACATGCTGGTGTAGAGAGATATAATGCTTCAGAAAAGTTCTTTAGCTGCATGATGGAAGAGCATAGCTCCGTAAGTGAACATGTACTCAAGATGTCGGGTTACGCCGATAAGCTTGTGTCCTTGGGAATATCAATTCCCATTGACTTAGGCATCCATCGTGTTCTGCAATCTCTGCCACCTAGCTATAAGAGCTTTGTGATGAACTATAATATCCAAGGCATGAAGAAGTATCTCCCCGAGCTTCTGGCAATGCTTAAAACTGCAGAAGTGGAGATCAAAAAGGAACATCAAGTGTTTATGATCAATAGGAACACTGGTTTCAAGAAAGACAAGAAGGGAAAACGGAAGGGAAGTAAGGGCGGCAAGCCGGTTGCCGTGCCTGAAAAGAAACCCCGAGTTGGACCTAAGTCTGATACTGAGTGCTACTATTGTAAGGGGACATGCCACTGGAAGCGCAACTGCCCCAAGTATTTGGCAGACAAGAAGGCCGGCAATGCAAACAAAGGTATATATGATATACATGTTATTGATGTGTACTTGACTAGTGCTTGCAGTAGCACCTGGATATTTAATACCGGTTCAGTTGCTAATATTTGTAACTCAAATCAGGGGTTGCGGAACAAGCGACCGCTAGCAAGGGGTGAGGTCAAGATGCGTGTCGACAATGGATCAAGCGTTGATGTGATAGCCGTCGGAACGCTACCTCTCCATTTTCCGTCGGGATTAGTTATAAACTTGAATAATTGTTATCTGGTGCCTGCACTGAGCATGAACATTGTATCTGGATCGTGTTTGATGCGAAGTGGTTATTCATTTAAATCTGAGAACAATGGTTGTTCTATTTATATGAATGAAATCTTTTATGGTCATGCACCGATGATGAATGGTTTATTTCTATTAGATCTCGATGATAATGTTACACATATTCATAATGTTGATGCTAAAAGGATTAAACTTAATGATGATATATCCGCATATATGTGGCGCTGCCGTCTAGGTCATATTGGCGTTAAACGCATGAAGAAGCTCCATTCGGATGGACTTTTGGAATCACTTGATTTTGAATCATTTGATACATGTGAGCCATGCCTTATGGGCAAGATGACTAGAACGCCGTTTTCCGGTTCAATGGAACGGGCGACGGATTTATTGGAAATCATACATTCTGATGTATGTGGTCCAATGAGTGTGTCGGCACGAGGTGGATATCGTTATTTTGTTACTTTCACGGATGATTTGAGTAGATACGGTTATATCTACTTGATGAAACACAAGTATGAAACCTTTGAAAAGTTCAAGGAATTTCAGAATGAAGTGTAAAATCATCGTAATAGAAAGATCAAATTTCTACGGTCCGACCGTGGAGGCGAGTATCTAAGTTACGAGTTTAGCACTCACATGAAAGAGTGTGGAATTGTTTCACAACTCACACCTGCCGGAACACCACAGGAAAATGGTTTGTCGGAACGTCGTAATCATACTTTATTGGATATGGTTCGATCTATGATGTCTCTGACGTACTTGCCATTGTCATTTTGGGGTTATGCACTAGAAACTGCTGCTTTCACTTTAAATCGGGCACCATCTAAATTCGTTGAAAAGACACCGTATGAATTGTGGTTTGGAAACAAACCTAAGCTGACATTTCTTAAAGTTTGGGGATGCGATGTTTATGTGAAGAAACTTCAACCGGATAAACTCGAACCCATAGCGGAAAAATGCGTCTTCATAGGATACCCTAAGGAAACTATTGGGTATTCCTTCTATCACAGATCCTAGGGCAAAGCTTTTGTTGCCAAGAATGGATCCTTTCTAGAGAAAGAGTTTCTCGCGAAAGGTGTGAGTAGTCGGAAGGTAGAACTCGAAGAGGTTATTGAACCTTCTCTCCAAAGTATGGCGAGTAGCGCAGTGCCGGAAGTCATTCCGGAGTTGGCTCCACCAGTTGAAAAGGGAAGTAATTATAATGATCATGAAACTCTGAAAGAGAATACTACCGAACCTCGCAGGTCTAGCAGGACGCGTGCAGCTCCCGAGCTGTACGGAAATCCTGTCATGAATTTCATGGTTGATGAAAATGATGACCCTGCAACGTATGAAGAAGCGATGATGAGCCCGGATTCCAACAAATGGTTAGAAGCCATGAAATCCGAGATGGAATCCATGTATGAAAATCAAGTTTGGAACTTGGTGGAATTACCTCACGACCGAAAGGCCGTGGAGAACAAATGGATTTTCAAAAGGAAAACTGATGCTGATGGTAATGTGACCGTCTATAAAGCTCGACTTGTCACAAAGGGGTTTTGACAAATTCAGGGAGTTGACTACGATGAGACATTCTCTCCCGTAGCGATGCTAAAATCATTTAGGATTATGTTAGCAATTGTTATATATTTCGATTATGAGATATGGCGGATGGATGTCAAAACTGCTTTTCTCAATGGTAATATTGAAGAAGAATTGTATATTATACAACCAAAGGGTTTTGTCGATCCTAAGGATGCTAACAAGGTGTGCAATCTTCAGTGATCCATCTATGGATTGAAGCAAGCATCACGAAGTTGGAATCTCCGTTTTGATGAGGTGATCAAAGAGCTTGGATTTGTCCAAACGTATGGAGAAGCTTGTATTTACAAGAAAGTGAGTGGGAGCAATGTGGCATTTCTGATATTATATGTGGATGACATATTATTGATCAGAAATGATATAGATCTTTTAAACAGTGTTAAAAGTTATTTAAATAGCAAATTTTCAAAGAAGGACCTAGGTGAAGCGTCATACATATTTGGCATAAAGATCTATAGAGATAGATCTAGGCGCCTAATAGGGCTATCGCAAAGTACATACCTTGATAAGATTTTAAAGAAGTTTAAAATGGACGGAAGTAAGAAGGGGTTCTTACCTATGTTGCAAGGCAAGACATTGAGTAAGACTCAAAGTCCGGCTACGGCGGAAGAAAGAGAGATAATGGACAAAGTCCCCTATGCTTCAGCCATAGGCTCTATAATGTACGCCATGCTATGTACAAGACCGGATGTGGAACATGCTATTAGTTTGACTAGTAGGTACCAATCGGATCCAGGTTCAGAACATTGGATAGCGGTCAAGAATATCCTTAAGTACTTACGAAGAACTAAGGATATGTTTCTTGTATACGGAGGTGAAGAAGAGCTCGTCGCTAAGTGTTATGTCGGCGCAAGCTTTGACACCGATCTGGATGACTCTAAGTCTCAATCCGGATACGTATTTCTCATGAATGGTGGAGCGGTTAGTTGGAGGAGCTCCAAACAACCTGTGGTGGCGGGATCCACAACGGAGGCCGAATATGTTCCTGCTTCGGAAGCGGTTTGGATGAAGGAGTTCATATCCGAACTAGGAGTGGTTGCAAACGCGTTGGACCCAATGGTGATCTATTGTGACAAAAATGGTGGCATTGCCAATGCCAAAGAGCCAAGGTCTCACAAGCATTCCAAGCATATTAAGCGCCGGTTTCACTCCATCCGCGAGCATGTCAAGGGTGGAGATATAAAGATTTGCAAAGTACACACAGATCTCAATGTAGCAGATCCGTTGACTAAAACTCTCCCTAGAGCAAAACATGATCAACACCAGAACTCAATGGGTGTTATATTTATCACTATGTAACTAGATTATTGTCTCTAGTGCAAGTGGGAGAATGAAGGGAATATGCCTTGAGAGGCAATAATAAAGTGTTTATTATGTGTATTCCAAGTATATGATAGATGTTTATTTTTGTAAGGGTCCCAACCTTTGAATAAGGTAGAGTCCCCTGTGTTTACAATGCTAGTCCCTGGATCATTAGCTAGCATCCACAGTTAAGATGTAATATCAAGAAACAAAGGTCATAATATAACTTTATAACCAGGAATAACATAATTTTATTACATCATACATAGCTCATTTGGCTATTACATTACATTGCAGCGGAATAACTATAGTCATGGGGTCCTTCATCTTCAAGGTGCCACAGGCAGACATGTTGGTTGTAGACTTTGTAATCCTAATCAATCAACCTTCACTAAAATCAATCAAACCTGCAACATTACAAGTTACAACCACAAAGGGTCAATACATTTGAATTGTATTGGCAAGTTTCACTACTATGTAGAATATAAGTGGATCTATCATTACATGCATATTTGGCTAAGTAGGGTTTTAGGCTCATTTGCAGAAAGCAATACTTTTATCCTATCTTTTCAAAATGATTTTGTTCCTTTGTCAAATATTTTCTGAACTCCTTGGAATCCACCAAGTGTCTTTGTCAAAATCTCTTGAGATCCTTGGTACCCCCAAGTACTTCAAGTTTTATCAAATCTCTTGAGCTCCTTGGTAACCCCAAGTGCATCAAGTCTTTTGCTGTCACTTAGAAAGTTTTCTTTTAGAAATTGGAATGTCGAGATTTCCCATAGCTTCAAACTTTAGTTGCTCAGTATTGTCCATCACCGGGGACACGGCTAAGTACTTAGATTTTTATTATCTTCTGAAGAAGTAGTACACTTTACCCACATATCACAATCCCATCCTTTTGCCACCAGTGGCCACTGGATTGGTGCTCACCAAGATGGAGTACCGGCAGATTGAGAATGTGACGAAGTCTTTCCAGAGGGTCCTCCCATACACCATTGCTAACTTGTCTTCAGTACCCATGTAGGATTCCAGGTCCTCATGTCCAGTAACCTGAAGACAATGCATGGGTCTTCCCAATGTAGTTGACTAAGCCAGAGCCATAAATATCATGTGGTTGCACACGAAAGCCACAATTGGAGAAACATGTTTAATCTCTAAGTTTCCTGGGTGGTTTTCCTTGGAGCACAACACAAAGAGATTTCCATAGACATGGTTCCTTTTGTTGCCACTTTCTCCAAAACTTGAATATCCTTGGCCACCCAGGTGGTTCATTGAGTCCTTGTTTTATTATATAAAATCACGAGTCTCTTCTCAACTTCATAAAATCTCAACATGTAACTCTTTTCAAGATATAGCATGGCTAAGCATGTAACAACTACATTGTTTTCACTAAGGAATGTATAGGGTATCCTATTAGGGTTTAGCATAGCATAAGTATAGAAATTCTTTTCATGCATGTTTCAAAATCCACTAAGTATAATGAAAATAGTAGGACTTTAGATGATAGTGTCACTTGCCTTTCTTTTGGTAAGGAATGTTGGTTCACTCCTTGATCTTGCTAGTCTCACACTTTTCTAACTTCACTATAATCAATCAAGTAAACACAATATCAACTAGCATTCCAAACCAATAATCAATCAAACAATTCACACACATAAAACAATGGGATCTAAGTCATGCAAGCAAGCAAAGATAGGTTTATTTGCAAAGGTGGTCTCCACTAGGCTTCTAAACATCTGTAAGGTTCAAAAGTGGTCATTTTCCAAGGTGTCCAAGTCATTTGCAAAAGGGTTTTGTTTATAAACCATTTTTAAATCCAATCATTTTTTTATGTGGTGGAAAATATTTTTATCAAAGCAACAACTTTAAGTTGTTCACCAAATAAGTTGTTGTTTCTCAAAACTTGGTGTTTTAGGGTCAGTAGGTTTGTTTCAAATCATTTTCCCAAGGTTTTTACTTCAAAAACATTTTCATAATAAAACCAATATTTTTATTTGGCTAGAAATGGGCTAAATCAATTAATCCATCCTAAACTTCACCAAATCCATTTTTAAAACCATGGGTTGGTTCCTAGGGTCAGTAGGTTCACCACAAACTAATTTGCCAAGATTTCAACCTCAAAAACATTTTTGAACAATTTTTCTAATCTAAACAAGCATACAAATGTTTCTGCAAAAACAAACAATCTAACATATACTATTTACTAAAAAAATTGCATGGTTGACTAGGGCTTGTTCCACTGATTCCAATGATATAAAGTTTGTGATTTTTGGATGTGTGGATCAAAAGTTACAAGGTTTTCAAATTTGCAAACAAATATGTTTTCAAATTCTGTTTTAAACCATCCAGTGCCACGCGGCGTAATATGACTGGCTGGTACCGGTTCGCACGAATCGAGCGATGCGGGCCGTTGGATTAAGTTTCATCGCACGGCACTGAGATGCTACTTACCGCTTCGCCTAGTTTCTATCGTGTGCGTCCGATCTAGATCCTATGGGCACCACTACTTGGTCAACAACGGGCGGCGCTGCGCGGCGGCAGACGGCGGCGACGGTCAGTCGATGGGCTAGCGGCGGTTCTAGGAAGCAAAGAACGAAGTGGGGATGCTCACCGTGATCGCAAGGACGTGGTGATGCTCGAGGCATGGTCGGTTGGTCGAGGGGCGCTCTGGTTCTAGCAGTATTGCTCGCCGGAGTGGGGAACGGCGTCGGGCGGCTCTGGTCCTGGTCGGAGTCGACGTTGCAGATTGCCCTAAGGCAAGACAGGAGCATGGTCAGATGCAGGAGGACGTGGCGAGTGTGAGAGCGTGAACGAGAAGGAGAGGGGCGGTCGGATACTACCTGGGGAACTCGCCGGAGTTGCTTGCAGACGCGGCGACGCTCAGTTGAAGACAGAGCCGACGTTCTGGGGCGCCCGCGGTTGAATGGGAGGTACAGGGAGAAGCGTCTGGGAGTGGGGAGTGTGCTCATGTGCTCGGGGAGGCAAGGCGGTGGTTGGTCTCGCCGGATTTTGAGCAAAGGCTCGTCGGAGCAGTGAGTGGTCTCTGGCGAAATTTGAGTAGCCTGGTGGCGTGTTGGTTATGGTGACAGAGGGGAAAGGAGGAGAAGACGCAGGCGATTAATTGGACGTGGTCGCAGGAGGAGTAATGGTCGTGGTTAACGCAAATTGATCGCCGGTGTTAAGGCTAGGAAACGGCGAGGAGGAATCAGTGTGGTTGAAGACGATGAATAGGAGTGTGGGACCTTGCTGTCAGCGAGAAAACGAGAGGGAAAGGAGGTCCACCAGTCAGCATCTGCGTGGGTTAAAAGCTGAGTGTGAATCGTTTTCTTCGGGAGGGAGAGAGTGGGCTGGTACTGGGCTGTTGGGCTTGGCCAGTTGGGCTGTGTCCAGATCCTATTTTTTTCCTTCCTGATTGTTTTATCTTTTTCCAAAACTATTTTCTGTTTTGAATTTCAAACAACAATTCAACAATCCAAACTAGATCAAACTTTCACCAAACAAAGCAATTGAATTTGGTTCTGTTTAACAACATAAACCAATTCCCAAAATAAAAATAATATTTTTATTAAAGGGTCCATTTATAATTAAATAAAATGGACATTAGTTAATAAATCAAATGGGTTTTATTTTAATAAAAAGCTCCATTTGAAAACTAAATATTTTCAAAAACTAAATCAGTAGGTTTTATTTGAAAATATAAGATATTTGGAAACTTTTTTAAAATAAATAAATAAGTTTTAATGTTTATTCAAAATAGTAAAACCTTTATTTATAATAAACTTGGATATTAAATCCTCATTATTTTATTTTAAATAAACCTTTACTATTTTTATCAAATAGAAATATTTTATTTCAAAGGCTTGGCCAAGTATTAATCTGGCTCTTTTAGAAATAAATACTTATTCTATTCTATCCCTTTTTATTTGAAAACCAAATCTTTTATTAAAAGATTTCAAAATAGTAATTTCAAATATTTTTATTTTCCTTTATTAAATGTTTTATCTTTTTAAATTCCTTTAGGATTTATTTGATCCAAATAGGTTTGAAGGTTTCCAATTAGATTCAAAAATTTCTTCTCACCCTGAAATTTAACAAACTTTTATTTTATTCATTTGTTTTTCACATTACAAGATTTGGAAAATCTTGGGATGTGACAATTTTGCATGCTATAATTGTATTAATACGGAAACGTTAATACATGTGTGTTTAATAAACAGACAGAAAGTTCCTATTTATGCCTCTCTCATAAACTAGCTCGTTGATTAACAAGATGATCAAGGTTTCCTGATCATAGACATTGGATGTTGTTAATAACGGGATCACAACATTAGTGTAATGATGTGATGAACATTCATCTGAATTATAGCATTACAATCAAAGTCAATGAGTTTATATTGCTATAACAACTTACGAAGTGATCCTAATCCTTAGACCATGAGATCATGTCAATCACTAACACCGGAAGAGTTCCTTGGTAACATCAAATGTCACACTGTAACAGGGTGATTATAAAGATGGGTTCAGGACTAATAAAGTGTTATGTTGAGGCCCATGGATCGAGAGTGGAATTTGTTCATCCCGATGACAGATAGATATACTCTGGGCCCTCTCGGTGATATCACATTGGTTAGCTTGCAAGCAAGTGATTTGATCACTAGAATGTTATATCACGGGAACAAGAAAAGAGTGCATGTCAGTAACGAGATCAAACTAGGTATGGAGATACTGATGATCGAATCTCGGACATGTAATATATCACGAAACAAAGGGATTAAGATACTAGCGTAAAGGTTCCAACGATCACAAGAAAGTCATCGTTGAATGTGTGTGAGTCAGTATGGGTCTCCAGATCCCGCTTCTGATTATTGATCCGAGAGGGGTCTCAATCATGTCCGCATTATTCACGAACCATAGGGTGACACACTTAAGGGACACCGGCATCCAATTGGAGCAAAAGTTTCATGCCGAAATAATAAACAAGCGCAGGAATTTATTTCACTAGATACAGAAACAGGTTTTCAGGTGAAATTGCATAAAGTGGTTATGCATGTGAAATAGAATTCTAGCAAGGGGTTATATGTGAATGTTTGTCATTAAAGTAATTGACAAAATTCTGAATAAATAAAAGAGTTTTATTTAATGAGAGTTTGCATTAAATTTGGTGGAAATTTAATGGAAATTTGAGTGGATTTTTTAGTGGAGAAAATTGAAGGGCCATTTTGTGAGTGGAGTGTCCACCCACATGAATGAGGGAGAGGTGGGGGCACCCTCCATGGCCGGCGTCCATGCCCCCTTGGGCTGCCCCCCTCCCCTATATAAGGAGTCCCTCCTCTCACTTCTCACTCACACCTCCTCGTGAAGGATCTCTCTCCCTCTCTAGAATTTATCCCCCATGGTCTCGGACTAGCAAGATACATGTTCCCGGTGGCTTTTCGGCAAGAAAGAGTTGTGCTTCCGCTGCATCGTTGGAGCGAGGAGGCGGAGGTTGCTCGGTGCCTCGGACGTGTGTGCGAGCACGGATGCGCTGTTGTTTTGCGGCGCTAGGACTTCCTCTCGAACTTGAGATCGGCAAGAGATCGTCTACATCAACCACGAGTCGAACTCATTAAGCTTTGTCGGTCTTCAAGGGCATGTTCTCTACGGATATACATCCGCCCGTTGTTTGTATCTAGTAGATAGATCTTGGTACATAGTTCACATTGTAGGAAATTTTTGTTTTCTATGCTGCGATCCCTACACACTAGGCCTTTGATTACTCAAAATATCATCAATGGACTTGTTCCTTGTGGGAATGTGGCCTTGGCTAGCTCCGCCTTCAACCTAGCATTTTCTTCAAGAATAGTTGTACTACTAGATGGAATGAAGTTACTAGGTGAGGGAATATTGGCCAATTGAGTTTGAAGCGTTTCATGGGAATTTGTGAGTGACAAGAATTCACTTTTCAAAGCCTTGTGAGCCTTGTCTAGTAAATTAAAGTCCTCGGCAAGTTTTTCATGAACCACACCAAACTCAATTTTGTCCTGTTTATCCCTTTTGCATTTAGCAATAGCATGATCACGTTCTTTGATGAGTTTATTAACAATAATGTCATTGGCATCATCAAGCCCTTCAAGTTTTAATTCAAGTGACATCCTAGTCTCTTGTTCTTCTTCTAGAGCATTTTTTAAAGCCTCTAGCTCAAACATGTGTTCATGCCCAAGTTTACATCTTACATCTAGGAGCTCTTGAGTGTGGGAAAGTTGATCTAAGATGTTTCCAAAATGTATCTTAGCATCCCCTTGTAGATTAGTCATAAATTAATCAAAAGCAATTAATTCCCTTTTGACATCAAGAGACATCTCATCATCAATTTCATCATTAGTTATGGGAGTGGAGTGAGATGATGAGGATACCTCCGTTCCTCTTGCCATAAGGCAAGTGACGTTCTTGATGGGAAAATTCTCATTTGGAGAATCGAAGAGTGAGAATGTCGGAGTAGAAGTAGTGGCTAGAGCTGCCACACCATTAGAAGTTTCCTCTTCCTCATCTTCATCATCTTCATTATCAGAGGAGTATTCTTCATGAGTGATCAAGACAATTTCTCCCGACTTCTTGTCGATGGGATTCTTCTTGATGAAGGGTTTCTTGTAAGGTGCTTTGAGAGTCTTCTTCAACACAAGCTTACCCCCATGATCTTATCTCTTCTCATAGGGGAAACTTGCCACAAAGTGATACCGGTCACCACAATTGAAGCAAGTTCTCAATCTAGTGGTATTTTCTCGTTTCCCATTTGGGTTGCTCCTTCGTTGCATTTCCATCTTGGCCTTGGCGATGTTCTTCCAAAATTTCTTTGCATAGAAGGCCATATATTGACTATGAGCAATCTTGACTTCATCGGGGTGGTCCATGGAGAGGCCTTCATCACTATCGTCTTCATCCCCATGGTCCACAACTTTGGCCTTCAAAGCAACATTCACAACATTGCTCATACCAAGGGCATGAGCACGGGCATATTTAGCATTCTTGGAGGAAACTTTGAAGGCGGCCATCTCTTGAATAACTTCATTGGAGGTCATGAGATGGTAGTTGTGTCTTCCTTGTAGCCTCTTCAAGTCGGTGGGCTCAAATGGCATGAGTGCACTCACATATTTCCTTTTTATCCACGCATCATCCACATGTGAGGCACCCACATTTATAAAAGCGGTGGCGGTGGTCTTGAGTCTTCGGCACATGTCTTCATGATTTTCACCTTCCATCATGTAGAAGCCTTCGGCTTCATTGCTTAGTGCATCATATCAGTTCCTCCTCATGCTCTCATTTCCAACAAACAATACGGTGAGAGCATCCCAAGCTTCCTTGGCAATGCTAAAGTGCTCAATGTGTGGGTAATCCTTTGTACCCAACCCTTGTTGAATCATATGAAAAGTAGTGGCATTGAGTTAACTATTGATAACCTCTCTTCTTGTCAAGTTGTTTGGATCCCCAATAAAGAGTCCATGCTCGATGATGTTCCATAGTTCAATGCAAGAGCTGCGCATATGAGTTATAATTAGAGACTGCCATTGAGCAAAAGTAGCAGATTCTTCAAGCTTAGGTGGGTCACCCCTATTGTATACATGGGGGTGAGGGATTGGGGGGTCGGGAGAGTACCATGAATCACGGTGCTCACCCTTCCCACCATCATTTTGTGTGAAGGAATTAGGGTTGTCTTGTTTACCCCCCCCCCCCATCATACTCTCAGGGAATACCGAAGCATTCCCTTTAGGTAAAACGGATGGAGGATCCTCTTGAGGGGAGGGGGATGATGAGCCATCTTTGTCTTTAAGAAGTTGCTCAAGCATCTTATTGACTTCGTTGACCAAGGAAGAGCTCAATCTTGTTTCTAAGTTTTTGAGATCTTCCATGGTCACCGTGGTGGGCTCACCATCACCATCCCCTTTGCGGCTACCCATATTCTCTTAGGCGGTAAAACCCAAATAAAGAGTCGAGGCTCTGATACCAATTGAAAAGATCATATGGGAACCTAGAGGGGGGGTGAATAGGTGCTACTTCAAATTTTCTTCTTTTTCAAATTAGCGTTTGACAATAAGGTAAATTATCTAGATAATGCAACTAAGGTGAATTTACCTATATGACAAATAAGCACTAGCTAACACAATACTAAGCAAGAGCAAGTAAGTAAAGTGCGGTAAAGGATAGAAGTAACCAAAGGAGTGGACGCGGAGACACAAGGATTTATTACCCGTAGTTCCTTCCTTTTGAGGGGAAGTACGTCTATGTTTGGAGAGGGGGTGGTTTCAAACCACCAACGCCACGAGAGGCATCCCTTGTTCTCCGATGAATCTCACCCCAAGGGGATCGATCCACCTTCCACTATATCGGCAACCTTCAAGGTGGAAGCCGGCACCTTTACAACAAGTTCAGGGTACACATCCACAACTTAATTGGAGGCTACCAAATACAAGCAAGCTGTCAAAACAATCAAAGACAAGCTTTTAAGAACCAAATCAAAGCTAGGGTTTCCAAAGAAACACTAGAGCTTGGGGGCCCTCAAGTGAATGAGGGGGAAATGAAGATCTCTCTTGGTGAAGTTGTAGATCAAGGCCGCCTCCTTCGATTCTCCAAAGATCAATGACTTTGGATGGTTGGATGGAGAGATCTTGTAGATTTGGTGGCTCTAATGGAGTTTGTGTTCTTGAGCAGCTCGAGCGACTGGAGGAAGAAGATAAGGGTCCCTTTTTATAGGCAGCTCCCTCCATGAACCGTTTTCCGACCGTTGGAGAAAAGTCAGAACGGAGACTCTGGTCTACACTGGAGATTCCGGACTAGCCTCCGGACCGCCCATCTGAATGTCCTGGACCAGCCATGACCCAAGTTGGCCGGAGACTCCGGTCCTCCAACACCGGAGACTCTGTACTGAGCCAGGATCGGAGATTCCGGGGTAGCCTCCGGACCTTGCTCCGAACCCCCATATAGAATGTCCCAGCCGAGATTCTGAAGCCTCCACCGGAGATAAATCCGGAAACTCCGGACCACACCGGAGACTTCGGTCTAGGGAGACCGGAGACTCCGGTCTGGAATTTTCAGAACTCTATCACTCTTGCAGGAATCTTTCCAAAGTGTGAGAGTACTTTTCACTTATCATAATACCAACCTGTGGACAGTGACAAACTGTAAAATGATCTACTTGTTGTTAACGAACACCAAAAGTGATTATGACAATAAATGTCCTTTCAAATGTGCATCTTTCCTTTTGTCTTCAATAGTTCGGTCAATTCTTATGAGGATGGTCTGATTAGTGTTGAAAGTGTACGAATAAATGGCCATGCTAAGTACATGCATTACGATGAGCGTGGGCAGTATTGGACCTGTAGAGGATAATGGTATATCAAATTACTAGGTTGTTGTACTATATGAATAGGTGAGTTCATCGCTGCTTTATTGATGTTGGATAGTGCCTCAATTAAACAACTTTTGGGTGTAGTAAACCAAACTATTATTTCCCTGCAAATGGTTAAGTAGTTGTTTAGACGTTTCTTACTTCTCTTGGTAATGTGGGTTGTATCTCATCTATATTGAATATGGTTCTCGTTCTCTTTTCTTTATACACCAATAGGTGTCTCAACAATATAAATCAAACCTCTTCTCTTGAGGCTCTTCTTTCTGGAAACTGCATTTCAGATGGATTAGTGTTCTATAGCAACATACATAATGGAATACCATGAACTTAGCATGAGATGATTCTCATGAAATTGGAGGAATTATTTATTTATTATTGGAGATTCTCAATAGTATTAACTTAGGGAGAAAAGACCAAGTACTAGAGGTAGATAATACAAAATGGTCGCTAACATACTGCAACTGTGTTTTTTGTCACTACTAATAGCTCACTTTTGGTCATCGCCCAAACCAGGTTACACTTACTTTTTGCATACCCGTGTAAGAATAATATCATTAAAATTATTAATTGTATCAGGAGAAGTTCTCATCTAATATATATGGTTATGTTTTGTTAGTCTTTTTGCTACTTTATGTTCATTTTTTTATCTAACCATATGTATCAAGATGACAGAATAATTTAGCTACTTATTACTTCCCGAAACTATATAATTAGTTGTTTCTACACGAATACAAGAGGAACATGCCACTTAATACCATGACTGCATTTCTCTTTGATGGCATGTGTTCCAAAGCTTTTCATCGGATATTCCGCCGCAACGCGCAGGGCATTATCTAGTACTTGTGGTTTTCAATATAATAAAATAGTTACTGTTGTGATAGGGTTTGAGACAAGGTTTAAGTGAAGTTTAGAAGTTCCCACCCGAGACTGAACTTCACTTGTCATGCCTGATAAACTAAATTTAGATATGAGAAAAGTTGATGTCCATCTGATGGAGAGCTTGGCATCATCGAAATGATACCATTTTTGAGAGACATGGTGCATCAATTGAGAATTTTGTATGCCACTTACATAATTATCTAGCTACTATGCCTGGCCTTACAAATAGACATGCCACAATTGATAGAAAGGAAAAGTACAAGCAACTCAAACAATGGATGTACCTATCCAGGATATGCTGCATGCAGAAGGCGTCAAAGAGTCACTGGAACAACTAGAGCCGGACTGGATGAAGTGTAATAATATGGATGCTAGCTTTAAACCAGATGGCAGGGATGGAGCTTGGGGAGTTGGGACAGTGCTAAGGGATAATAACGGTGAAGTTCCATGGTAACCCTGGGACTGTATCCTTCCTGCACTACCAAACTGTAGCCATGGGAGGAGCCTTAACGTGCCTCTGCACTTGAGATGCCACTACCTATATCTTCAAAAAATATGACTATTGAGACATATTGTAGAACCGCTATCGACATGTTCTAGGATCTCAGTATGGACATATATGAGTTTGGTATGATTACAAAGGATTTCTGCTTGACAAAGCCACCAGATCACCGGGTAATTATGAAGAAAGAAAACATAGAATGCAACTTGGTAGCTCATAATTTGTGTCAACTAGGACATAGAGAGTTGTGTGGCCTTGTTGAAAGGACATTTATTGTCATAATCACTTTTGGTGTTCGTTAACAACAAGTAGGTCATTTTATAGTTTGTCACTGTCCACGGGTTGTTATTATGATAAGTGAAAAGTACCTTCACACTTTGGAACGATTCCTGCAAGATTGACATAGTTCTAGAAATTCCAGACCGGAGTCTCCGGTGTGGTCCGGAGTTTCCGGATGTGTCCCCGGTGGAAGCTTCAGGAACATGGCTGGGACATTCTATATGGGGGTGCAGAGCATGGTCCGGAGGTGTAACATCCCAGGATTAGCCCCTAGAAATAAAGAGGACACATGGTTGTGCATTGCATTCATGCATAAGAAAATCCGGGGAATTTTCGCGCAAAACTAAAAGAGCTGTAGAGGGATCGAGATCTCTCTTGTTCTAATGGAAACACCAGGACAAGTGCGATGGATTTCGACATGACCTCTATTGTACTTATGTGTTTGAGGGGAAGGAATTCAAATTTGAATAATCAATTGGTGAATTTGAATCCTAAAAGAATTTGAAATGGAATAATAATTGTAAGCTAATTACAATAGAAAATAAGAGGTGAACTCTCATTTTTAAACAAGGTATAATCTTTTATTCAAATAGAAAGATAGTGGAAATTTCAATAAAAGTACACTACTATAAAACAAATAAATATAAAATTGAATTACATAAATACATACTAAAAAGACTTTATTACAATAAATATATATTACATTGTTTGCAAATGCATTATAAAAGAAAGAAGAAAACTAGTAAACTTCAGTGAATAAAATACAACAATACAATATCTCCTTACAAAAGAAGAATGAATAAAGAAAAATAATTCCTTTATTACAATTATATACTGTTTTATATTTCATAAAAGAAGAAGTGGATTACAAAAGAATAAAGAAAAAACTTAAAACTAAATTTATTTTCATCTTCTAAATCCTCTCTTTAGATTACTGATCTTGTTCCTGCAAAACAAAAACAAAATACAAACAAAGGAAATAAAAGAAGAGAGGTTAGTGTTAGGAGGGGTGCTCTCAGATATATAGGTGTAATGCACCTATTCCAATCATCATAGAGCTAATCCCAAATAAGGTGCCAAGAGTAAATATATGTTCTTATCAGTATAATAGCCTCAGCTTAACTTCATTGGCAATGGATCCAAGAATTTAATTATAAAGGGAAGGTAAGGTCAATGGATCAGCACTGGGTGCACATAGCAAAGGTTGCTAATGCACAATCTGGATAGGAACAGATCCATCGATGAAGCAAGCACATAGCTCACAAGCACCTTATTCACACATGCACTCAGTGTGCTGTCAACCTCACAATGAAACAGCAAGCTGAGAAGGAGCTCCAGTCGTTACAAAGCTGCTACTACATCATCTCTCCACACACAAATACAACCAGTTTATTAGCCCAAGAACATCATCAGACCTCGTTTGTTCTTATCAGTTCTCTTTCAAGAACACTCAAACCACAGAAAACTAACTTGCCACCAAATAAGAACATCCTTGTTCTTATATGTCTATCATTTCACCAAAATGATCCTAACAATTAGCATACATAACAGCTTCCACAAACCAGTGGAAGAACATGTGGAATCAGGAAGAGGAAGGAGAGGAGAACCTTACCAACAGCAAGAGGAACTGGCCAACAGTAGCACAAGGGGAGGAGGCCAGCAGCAAGGAAAGCAGGCCACCAACAGCATCAGGAGGGCAGAGTAACAAGAAGAGGAGCCAACAACAACACCACAAGATAACTCTAATCCAAACCTCACACCCCAGTTAAAGGTCAATCACTTTTCCCTTTAATACTTGTTCTCATCATTAATAAGGAAAAATGGAGTGTTGTGAGGAAAGGTACTTTCAGAATTGCATACAAGTGATATGCAAAATCATCACCAAGTATTTGGGAAACAATACCATTTGTTATTTTCAAACTATCGCAATTAACAACATATCATTTCACTATGGAATATACTACTGTGCAAACTCTAATGAGGCACCACAGTAGAGTATCCACCAACAATGAAAGCCATTATAGGGTAAAATGATAACCATAAATGTTATAAAAAATTAAGTGCCTCAGCCTTTGCATCATTGGCTAGGTCAAGAATCTCCTCCACAAAAATCAACCATAGCAACTGATCTTAGTCAGGAAAATAACATCCATGCACTATTCAGCTTCAGACCAGCATCATTATCTTATTATCTAGTTTTACTAGATCAACATACCAACATACCATAGCTGCTAGGCTACAGGGCACATTCCCAGAGGGTAGCACCTCTATAACTAGCAAATTCATAGTTTCTTGAGTGCAAGCTCAAGATCATTTTTTTATTGAAACCCACAAATCATTTTCCCAGACAAGGTATCTAGGAATCATTTATTAGATCACCTTATCATTAAACAGATCAAGCAATACTTCAGCCTTTGCATCATTGGAATTCAAGAACTAATTGTAATCAGCTACTACACCAACACATCATGCTACCAGAAGGATTGTGGTGCACACTCTAACAAAAGGCACCACAACAACAACCTCCAGATGGCAGGAGCCATTATAAAAAGGATCTAATACATCATCCCAATATATTCTGTCATGTTGACAGGGCAAATTAAGTAGACCAGATGAATTCAGATCATTGCTCCAAATAGACAACTAGAACTCATATAGTTCAACAAGTATTCCAGCAATATAAAATCCAAACCAATGGTCTAAATTTTAATATCTCCTATAATCATCTAAGAGTGATTCCTAGATCAGTTTCTTAGCAAGACAATTAAGAAGCATTCTAACACTCTGAGGATTTTTATCAGAAAAACCAAAACTCAATTAAGCCATTCAATGAATATTATCTACCAACCCAAAAGCAGAAATTAATTCATCACCCAACAAAACCAAGCCACCAATTTCAAGCACATATCCTGAATTAATGACCTCAAGCTCAAAAGCAGGAGGATCCCATTGCCATAGCTTCATAACCCCAGAACCACTAACCTAAATCAGTACCCTAGATCACTTTCTCATCCAAATTCAAGGATTTTTGGATATCAATAGATCATCATCAAACAATCATAACAGCGCCATGGATCAGAGCCATCAGCACTAAGGCTGGTCACATGGAATCAAAAATCACCGAGGGTACCGAGCACCTGGAGCGTTGGCTTCATGAAGACATATAATAGGTCCTGATCAACACCACCATCGAATCAGAGGAAGCACCCGCTGCCTGGGTTGCGCTAACAGCGCTGTCCTAAATGAAATTATTAACACCATTAAAACTTAAATGAAATTATTAACACCAGTAAATTTAAAGTAAAATAATTATTAACACCATTAAAACTTAAATGAAATTTTATAAAATAAAACAAAAACCCTAAAAATAATTAAAAAAATCATTTTTGTGTATCAAAATAACTCTATTATTTTATAAATACTCACTTAGAGTTTTACAAACAAAACATAAAGCAAATATTTAAAGACACTTAATTCTTTGATGAATTTTATAACAATAAATATAATACTTAAAAATAAATAAAATTCATTTTTAAGATCTTGGATAAATATATTACACTAGAAAAATATTAAATGTATCATTAGAAAAGTATTTAATATTTTAGATAATAAATCATTACCTAATACCTATTTTGTGAATTCTTTAAAAACAATTCTTAAGTAAGAAATAATCACAATTCTTATAAAACCTTGAGCAATTAGTGTCTTAGTATTAATTCCAAACCCATAACTTGAATTCATAGTCAAACTTAAGTATAACTTTTCACTTTAAAATATTCTTTTAAAAATCTTATTAAGAATCCTTTTAAATAAACATTGGGTATCACCCATTTATATCATATGGTGAATAATCATTATATCTTAACCACTATTAACATAACTTTAAATTCTAACAAATTACTAAGACCATCTAATTATGATTCCATTAAATAAATACATATTCTTTTCATAATAACAAAACAAATTTAATCTAAACATTCACTTAAATAGAAAGTGAATAATTCCACACCTTAGTTATACCTATAATAAATCTAAAACTTGGGAATAATTAAAACATATTACATCTTAAGTTTACTTACCCTTTTAAAGTTAACTTTAGTCTCAAAGCTTATAAACATTATGTCTAATAAACTACTTATGTTTTTATAGTTAACTTTGGTCTATTTCAATTAAGACATAATGCATCTCAAGTCCAAGCTAATAAATCAAATACTAGAAGGCATTGATCACATTTTATTAACATTGAAGATTGCTTAAACATTATAAAGAAAATCTTTTCTTCAAATGTTATTCTTTTTGCCACTTCAAATAACAATCTTATAATAAGTCCTTCAACTCTTAACAACTCAATCCCAAGGACTTTTATCATAGTCACCACATGACAATTCACCATAATCACATCATCTTATACTTTACTTACATATTTTGGATTGTTAACACTTAGGTTCCTTATAAAGGTCATTACTTATAAAGTAAAATTTGAAGATAAACCAACTCTGAAAAGAATCACTTAAATTCACTTCACTCAAAGTATTGGGGATTCAATTTGGGAGTTTAAAAAAAATGCATAGCATTACTTATGCATAACTGCATATTGCTTCTTTAAACATTAGTCCTTACCGGACCAATGATGCAGATTTCAGATATTGGATCTTATGCCGTCTCAAAGACCGTGAGTGCATAATCTTGCAATCACAAAAGGCAAGTTCACACTTGCTCATGTCCTTTGATTATTTTCTGTCAAGTATTTTACAAATCCAGTGTTGTCATCACCTGCATTTGAAAAAGGTCAAAAAACACTATTTTCATAATAATGTGATTATAAGTTATTTACCATGAGGTAATAACCTACTATAAGAGTTTCGGTGGTAAATGAACATATTACCTAGGACTTAACAACCAATGTCGCTAGTGATTCTTGCTCCGTATATTACGCGCTGACCATGAGATTTGGAATGGGACGAAGAAGTCAGCTGTATCTTTTCCCTCTCGCATGGAGCTGGATGTGCGGGTCGTGGCTGTTATCACTCGTAGAGTGCATATTATTTATGGTAATTCATAGAGCATATGCAGCATATGGGTGGGAGCCCTCAACGTCCCACGATAGTTCCGACATCTGAATGGTCTGTACAAACCATTGTCGTAATTCAATAGGTGGGCATGGTGTACACCAAGGAGACATGCGGGGTCGCGGAGAAGGCAGTTATTGGATTGGATCTTAGGTTGGGCCTCAAACCAAGGAAGTTTGAATGGGGACATACTCCCGGCCGTGCAACAAAACCTAAGGTCTCTCATGGGTAAAGTGATGCACCTCTGCAGAGTGTAAGAACTGTAACTTGTTACTCCCTATTCCGGGAAGGAGCTGCGAACGCGGCGGGAAAGGAATCCCATGAAGGTTCTGGTAAACCCATGAAGGTTGACGGACATAGATTTTTGGAATAAAAGCAACCTTTGAAGAAATGTTTACAAAAACTTGCATTGCCTACTGTCACATCCCAAGATTTTCTAAATCTTGTAATGTGAAAATAAATTAATAAAATAAAACTTTGTTTGATTTTCAAGGCCAGAAGAAACTTTTGAATTCAATTGGAACCTTAAACCCATTTGAATTAAATAAAACCTAAAGGGATTTAAAAAGATAAACATTTAATAAAAGGAAAATAAAATATTTTAGAAATACTATTTTGGATCATTTAAATAAAAAATTTTGGTATTCAAAAGAAAAGATGAGTTTATAAGTAAAGAATATTTTATAAAGCCAAATTAAAACCTTGGCCAAGCTTTTTAATTAAGACATCTTATCTTAAATAAAATTAGCAAAGATTTAATAAGGATTTAATACCCAAACTTTATTTAAATAAAAGGTTTTACCAATTTAATTGAAACATCAAAACTTATTAAATTATTTAAAATAAGATTTCCAAATATTTGGTATTCAAAAATAAAACCTACTAAAAGGTTTTGCTTTATTTTAGACTTCAAAATAAATATTTAAATAAAATAAATCCTAATTGATTTAATAGTGAAGGTCTATTGAACTTAATTATTAATGGACCCCAAAATAAAAGGTTATTTTATTTTAAACAAGTTCCAAGTATTCTTCTTTTCCAAATAAAACCTACTAATTTGGTTCTGAAAATATTTGGATTTAAAGTGGAAATTTTGTTAAATAAATCAAACCCTGTTTTGTTAAATAACCAAAGATCCATTTTATTTAGTTAGTGAATGGATCCTAAAATGAATAAAATATTATTTATTTTGGAATGTTGGTTTTGATTATTAAACAGAAGAAAGTTCAAACTTCCAAAGTCTGGTGATGGTTTGATTTGTTTGAATGTTGTTTGTTTGTTTGAAAATTCAAAACAGAAATCAGAAATAGAAAAAGAAAAGATACTGAATAAAAAAATGGATTTGAACCAGACCCAACCCAGCAGCCCACTAAGGGCCAGAACCATCCCAGCTTTCTTTCCTGAAGGAAAACGGTTCACACCCACTAACAGACCCGCGCAGAGTATGACATGTGGACCTTCTCCTTGTTTCTTTTCCCACTGACAGGTAGACCCCACCGCTCCTGTTCGTCGTCCTCACCCGCGCGACCCCTTCCTCCCCAAACCGCGCTGCCGTTCCCTGTCATCAATCCGCGCGCTTAATTCTTCATAATGACTGCGTTAATATCGCCTCTAACCTTGCGTACTTAAGCGCCGGCACCTTCCCCTCCTTTTCCCTCTGTCGCCACTCCCTCTTCGCCCCTAGGCTGTCGCCAATCACTCCTGCACCGCCGCAACTCCGACGAGCTTCCATCTCCAATTCCGGCCAAACCACATCACCCCGAGCCTCCCTGAGCACACTGACAGCTCCCCCAGTCCCAGACGTTTCTATCTGTACCCCCCGTTCAACCGCGGGCGCCCCAGAACGTCGCCTACGTCAAGCTTCCGACGCCGCCGCGTCTGTCTTCAATTCCGGCAAGAACTCAGGTAGATTCCGACCGCCCCGTACCTTCTCGTTCATGCACGTGACCTCCCGCACTTAACCATGCCCCTGTTTTGTCCTAGGATGATCTACAACATCGCCTTTGACCGCGGACAGAGCCACCCGACGCCGACGAAGTCTCCGGCGAGCAATCGCCACCGTTCCCGTGCGCCCCCTGCTTCGTCGACCACACGTTGAGCTTCCCTAGCCTCCTGTGATCTCGGTGAGCCTTCTCCCCTTGTACTGGCTTCCTAGAACCACCGCGAACCCCTCGCCTGGCCGTACGCCTCCGCTAGCCGCCGTCGGCGCCGCTCACTTTTGGTCCAGCGAGCCAGTACCGTAGGATCTAGTTTGAACGAGTGCGATTAGATCACTTACCGCGAAGAGGTACGCGTCCTGGACCGTGCGATCAATCAGATCCAACGCCCCACAGCCGCGATCCACGCGAAGCGGTACCCGCGAATAGAAACGTGCCGCGTGTCACCTATTCCGTTTTAAAAGAAATTTGAATCTGATTTAATTGCAAACTTCAAACCCTTATAACTTGAGATCTACACGTCCAAAAATTGCAAATTTTATGTCGTTGGATTCAGGAGATCAAGCCCTAGCCAACCGTGGAATTAGTTTAGCAAATAGTATCTGTTAGCTTGTTTGAATTTGCAGAAACAATTGTGTACTTATTTAGAGTAGAATTTTTTTTTAAAATTGATTTTAGGATTAAAACTTTTGCAAAATGGTTTGTAGTGACCATACTGACCCTAGGAACCAAAACTTGGTGTTAAAAATGATTTTGGTAGAATTTAGGTTGAATTACTTAACTTAGCCATTTCCTAGCCAAATAAACTCATTGAATTTATGATGGAAATGTTTTTGCAAAGAAAACCTTGGGAAAATGTTTTGGACAAAACTTACTGACCCAAAACACCAAGCTTTGCCAAGAGCAACTCACTTGGTGAAAAACATGAAGTTTAGTTTTGATAAAAATAATTTTCACCACATAAAATGATGAATGGATTTTAAAATGGTCTTGGGATAAAACCCAATTGCAAATAACTTTGCCATCTTGGTAAATGACCAATGTGTACCTTACAAAGTTATAAGCCTAGTGGATACCTCCCTTATGAATAAAACCATCTTAAGCATGTTCCCATGCATGACTTAGAATTCATTGCTTTGTGTGTGTGAAATATTGTTTGAATATTGGTTTGGAATACTACTTGATACTATGCTTGTTTGATTGATTGTAGTGGAATTAGCAAAGTGTGAGACTAGCAAGATCAAGGAGTAAACCCTCATTCCCTACCAAAAAGGCAAGTGACACTATCATCAAAATTCCTACTATTTTCATTATACTTAGTGGATTTTGAAACATGCATAAAAATACTTTTTATACTTAAGCTATGCTAATCCTAATAGGATTCCCTATACACTCCTTAGTGAAAATATTGAAGTTGTACATGCTTAGCCATGCTATGATTTGAAAAGAGATACATGTTGAGATTTTACAAAGGTTGAGAAAAGGACTTGTGTTTTACATAATAAAACAAGGACTCAATGAACCACCTAGGTGGTGGACAATTTATGTTTTGGAGAAGGTGGCAACAAAAGGGAACCATGTCTATGGCAATCACTTTATGTTGTGCTCCAAATGAAAACCACCTAGGAAACTTAGAGATTGAACATGTTTCTCCAATTGTGGCTTTCGTGTGCAACCACATGCTATTATGGCTCTGGATTAGTCAACTACAATAGGAAGACCCATACATTGTCTTTAGCTACCGGACATGGGGATCTGGAATGCTTCATGGGGGCTGAAGACAAGCTAGCAATGATGTATGGGAGGACCTTTTGGAAAGACTTCGTCACATTCTCAGTCTGCCAGTACTCCATCTTGGTGAGCACTAATCCAGTAGGCCACTGGGGGCAACAAGATGGGATTGTGTCATGTGGGTAAAGTGTACTCCTTCTGCAGAAGTTAATAAAATCTAAGTACTTAGCCGTGTCCCCGGTTATGGACAATACCGAGCAACTAAAGTTTGAACCATGGGAGATCTCGACATTCCAACTTCTAATGTAAAAACTTGATGCACTTGGGGGTACCAAGGAATTCAAAGAGATTTGATAAAGCTTGTTGCACTTGGGGTTACCAAGGTGCTCAAGAGCATGATGTACTTGGGGTTACCAAGGAACTCATGAGATTTGATAAAACTTGTTGCACTTGGGGTTACCAAGTGGCTCAAGGGATTTTGACAAGGACTTGAACACTTGGGGTACTACCAAGGAGTTCAAGGAACTTGGAAAAGGAGATTTGACAAAGGACCAAAACCATTTTGAACAGATAGGATAAATATTGCTTTATGCAAATAAGCCTTAAACTCTACTTAGCCAAATATGCATGTATTGATAGGATCCACTCATATTATACATAGTAGTGAAACTTGCCAATACAATTCAAATGTATTGACCCTTGTGGCTGTAACTTGTAATGTTGCAGGTTTGATTGATTTTAGTGAAGATTGTTTGATTAGGATTACAAAGTCTACAACCAACATCTGCCTGTGGCACTTTTGAAGCTGAAGGACCCATGACTATAGATATTCCGCTGCAATGTAATGTAATAGCCAAATGAGCTATGAAAAGATGTAATAAAATTATGTTATTCCGGTTATAAAGTTATATTATGACCTTTGTTTCTTGATATTACATCTTAACTGTGGATGCTAGCTATTGATCCAGGGACTAGCATTGTAAACACAGGGGGCTCTATCTTATTAAAGATTGGAACCTCTACAGATGGTATCAGAGCATTGTGTTGCCTGTAGGATTTGTGAACCTAGGATTGAACAAAAACCCTTAGAAAAATAGGAGTTATATTTTGATCCAAAACTTATTTACAAAAACACTTGTAAACTCTTTCCTTAACCATTTTGGCTTCAACTCTACTTCTCTTCTACTTCAACTTGATGGAAAAACCAACCCCATGGCCAAAGACTACACCATATGCAAAGGATGACTTCAACATCTTCAACTCTAATGACTTCAACGTCTTCAGCATATTCCCCTAGGACCTCCAACTTGGAATCCACTAAAGACTACAAGTGAGACAAGGAAATCCTACTCAAACTTAGAGACTGAGGGAATGCAAAATAAGAAGGAACCATCAACAACTATGAAGTATTGTAACCAAGAGTTTTTCCAAGGAAGCCATGATCTCATACAAGAAGAATCAGGAAAGAAGGAAATATCACAAGTGAACCATATAGATGGACCACCATAATTTAGTTAAGTAAAACACCCCAACCTAAGTGGTGTAACAAAAATATTTTGTTGACTAAGTGTATGCTTGAACCTTGAATGAGTGAAGTGTTTGGTTTGTGATAGCATGAACATTGCTTGTGTGAATTGTGATGTGTATGATTAGAAATGATTCCTTAGCAATAACTTGCCTATTCTAACCTCCTTCAACCCAAACAGATGACTACTCCAAAAGACTCCAAGGTTGATGACACCAACACCAACCAAGCAGACAGCATGAAAGAGCTCATAGCAACCCAACACCAGTTGAACCAACTGACAACTCAGTTCATAGTCAACAATAGTGATAAAGATCCAGCGCTACAAAGGTTTTTGGAAGAGCAGTCCCAACTGATGCTTAAGGTGACCAATCAAATGATCAACATGGAAGAAAATTATCCCAAAGAAGTTTATGATAACAAGGCTGACAAGAATGTTATTCTAGATGGAGCCCCAGCTTGCATTATATGTGGAGACAAGGATCATACTTCCAAGGAGCATGAAGGACAATGCCCCAATTGTGAAGGAGATCATCCTGTTGGACACTGCCCCACCTCTCAAGATACTTGTTACCTGTGTGAAGGAAGTGATCATACTCCTGACCAATGTCCCATCTATGCCATGGTGGAACAAAGGAAACAAGAAGGATCCAAGTCTACCAAAGGAAAAGGACCACTTATACCTCCAAACAAGACAACCCAATTCAAAGGATCAAAGAAAACCAAGAAACCCAAGCAAGACATGAGCCTTGCACAATGTCGTAAATGTAAGGAAATGGGACACTACTCCAGTGGATGCCCAGAGAACAAAAATAATAAAGAGATTGACCAAGTATGGTTCAACAACTGCAAAGAACCAGGTCACTATGTAGCAACTTGCCCACAAGAGCCACGCAAAGAACTTAAGGACATTCATTGTTTCAACTGCAAGAATCCAGGACATTATGCAAGCAATTGTCCAGAAAGGATGAAGAACAAGTTGAACAAGCCTATGGAGAAACTCAACATTGGCCCATGAGTCAAGTATAGAAATAAAGCAAAAGTTTTGCTTAGAGAAGTTTCCAGGACCCAAGAAGGCCAATATGTAATTTTTGTTTGAAAAATTTTAAGGGTGGTAGTACCCTAGTTGTTTTGAATTTGCTTGTAACCCAGCCTCCCCAAATCTCGGGACGAGATTTATTTTAAGGGTGGTAGCCTGTCACATCCCAAGATTTTCCAAATCTTGTAATGTGAAAATAAATTAATAAAATAAAACTTTGTTTGATTTTCAAGGCCAGAAGAAACTTTTGAATTCAATTGGAACCTTAAACCCATTTGAATTAAATAAAACCTAAAGGGATTTAAAAAGATAAACATTTAATAAAAGGAAAATAAAATATTTTAGAAATACTATTTTGGATCATTTAAATAAAAAAATTTGGTATTCAAAAGAAAAGATGAGTTTATAAGTAAAGAATATTTTATAAAGCCAAATTAAAACCTTGGCCAAGCTTTTTAATTAAGACATCTTATCTTAAATAAAATTAGCAAAGATTTAATAAGGATTTAATACCCAAACTTTATTTAAATAAAAGGTTTTACCAATTTAATTGAAACATCAAAACTTATTAAATTATTTAAAATAAGATTTCCAAATATTTGGTATTCACAAATAAAACCTACTAAAAGGTTTTGCTTTATTTTAGACTTCAAAATAAATATTTAAATAAAATAAATCCTAATTGATTTAATAGTGAAGGTCTATTGAACTTAATTATTAATGGACCCCAAAATAAAAGGTTATTTTATTTTAAACAAGTTCCAAGTATTCTTCTTTTCCAAATAAAACCTACTAATTTGGTTCTGAAAATATTTGGATTTAAAATGGAAATTTTGTTAAATAAATCAAACCCTGTTTTGTTAAATAACCAAAGATCCATTTTATTTAGTTAGTGAATGGATCCTAAAATGAATAAAATATTATTTATTTTGGAATGTTGGTTTTGATTATTAAACAGAACAAAGTTCAAACTTTCAAAGTCTGGTGATGGTTTGATTTGTTTGAATGTTGTTTGTTTGTTTGAAAATTCAAAACAGAAATCAGAAATAGAAAAAGAAAAGATACTGAATAAAAAAAATGGATTTGAACCAGACCCAACCCAGCAGCCCACTAAGGGCCAGAACCATCCCAGCTTTCTTTCCCGAAGGAAAACGGTTCACACCCACTAACAGACCCGCGCAGAGTATGACATGTGGACCTTCTCCTCGTTTCTTTTCCCACTGACAGGTAGACCCCACCGCTCCTGTTCGTCGTCCTCACCCGCGCGACCCCTTCTTCCCCAAACCGCGCTGCCGTTCCCTGTCATCAATCCGCGCGCTTAATTCTTCATAATGACTGCGTTAATCTCGCCTCTGACCTTGCGTACTTAAGCGCCAGCACCTTCCCCTCCTTTTCCCTCTGTCGCCACTCCCTCTTCGCCCCTAGGCTGTCGCCAATCACTCCTGCACCACCGCAACTCCGACGAGCTTCCATCTCCAATTCCGGCCAAACCACATCACCCCGAGCCTCCCTGAGCACACTGACAGCTCCCCCAGTCCCAGACGTTTCTATCTGTACCCCCCGTTCAACCGCGGGCGCCCCAGAACGTCGCCTACGTCAAGCTTCCGACGCTGCCGCGTCTGTCTTCAATTCTGGCAAGAACTCAGGTAGATTCCGACCGCCCCGTACCTTCTCGTTCATGCACGTGACCTCCCCGTGACCTCCCGCACTTAACCATGCCCCTGTTTTGTCCTAGGACGATCTACAACGTCGCCTTCGACCGCGGACAGAGCCACCCGACGCCGACGAAGTCTCCGGCGAGCAATCGCCACCGTTCCCGTGCGCCCCCTGCTTCGTCGACCACACGTTGAGCTTCCCCAGCCTCCTACGATCTCGGTGAGCCTTCTCCCCTTGTACTGGCTTCCTAGAACCACCGCGAACCCCTCGCCTGGTCGTACGCCGCCGCTAGCCGCCGTCGGCGCCGCTCACTTTTGGTCCAGCGAGCCAGTACCGTAGGATCTAGTTTGAACGAGTGCGATTAGATCACTTACCGCGAAGAGGTACGCGTCCTGGACCGTGCGATCAATCAGATCCAACGCCCCACAGCCGCGATCCACGCGAAGCGGTACCCGCGAATAGAAACGTGCCGCGTGTCACCTATTCCGTTTTAAAAGAAATTTGAATCTGATTTAATTGCAAACTTCAAACCCTTATAACTTGAGATCTACATGTCCAAAAATTGCAAATTTGATGTCGTTGGATTCAGGAGATCAAGCCCTAGCCAACTGTGGAATTAGTTTAGCAAATAGTATCTGTTAGCTTGTTTGAATTTGCAGAAACATTTGTGTACTTATTTAGAGTAGAAAAATTGTTTAAAATTTATTTTAGGATTAAAACTTTTGAAAAATGGTTTGTAGTGACCATACTGACCCTAGGAACCAATCCTTGGTGTTAAAAATGATTTTGGTAGAATTTAGGTTGAATTACTTAACTTAGCCATTTCCTAGCCAAATAAACTCATTGAATTTATGATGGAAATGTTTTTGCAAAGAAAACCTTGGGAAAATGTTTTGGACAAAACTTACTGACCCAAAACACCAAGCTTTGCCAAGAGCAACTCACTTGGTCAAAAACATGAAGTTTAGTTTTGATAAAAATAATTTTCACCACATAAAATGATGAATGGATTTTAAAATGGTCTTGGGATAAAACCCAATTGCAAATAACTTTGCCATCTTGGTAAATGACCAATGTGGACCTTACAAAGTTATAAGCCTAGTGGATACCTCCCTTATGAATTAAACCATCTTAAGCATGTTCCCATGCATGACTTAGAATTCATTGCTTTGTGTGTGTGAAATATTGTTTGAATATTGGTTTGGAATACTACTTGATACTATGCTTGTTTGATTGATTGTAGTGGAATTAGCAAAGTGTGAGACTAGCAAGATCAAGGAGTAAACCCTCATTCCCTACCAAAAAGGCAAGTGACACTATCATCAAAATTCCTACTATTTTCATTATACTTAGTGGATTTTGAAACATGCATAAAAATACTTTTTATACTTAAGCTATGCTAATCCTAATAGGATTCCCTATACACTCCTTAGTGAAAATATTGAAGTTGTACATGCTTAGCCATGCTATGATTTGAAAAGAGATACATGTTGAGATTTTACAAAGGTTGAGAAAAGGACTTGTGTTTTACATAATAAAACAAGGACTCAATGAACCACCTAGGTGGTGGACAATTTATGTTTTGGAGAAGGTGGCAACAAAAGGGAACCATGTCTATGGCATTCACTTTATGTTGTGCTCCAAATGAAAACCACCTAGGAAACTTAGAGATTGAACATGTTTCTCCAATTGTGGCTTTCGTGTGCAACCACATGCTATTATGGCTCTGGATTAGTCAACTACAATAGGAAGACCCATACATTGTCTTTAGCTACCGGACATGGGGATCTGGAATGCTTCATGGGGGCTGAAGACAAGCTAGCAATGATGTATGGGAGGACCTTTTGGAAAGACTTCGTCACATTCTCAGTCTGCCAGTACTCCATCTTGGTGAGCACTAATCCAGTAGGCCACTGGGGGCAACAAGATGGGATTGTGTCATGTGGGTAAAGTGTACTCCTTCTGCAGAAGTTAATAAAATCTAAGTACTTAGCCGTGTCCCCGGTTATGGACAATACCGAGCAACTAAAGTTTGAACCATGGGAGATCTCGACATTCCAACTTCTAATGTAAAAACTTGATGCACTTGGGGGTACCAAGGAATTCAAAGAGATTTGATAAAGCTTGTTGCACTTGGGGTTACCAAGGTGCTCAAGAGCATGATGTACTTGGGGTTACCAAGGAACTCATGAGATTTGATAAAACTTGTTGCACTTGGGGTTACCAAGTGTCTCAAGGGATTTTGACAAGGACTTGAACACTTGGGGTACTACCAAGGAGTTCAAGGAACTTGGAAAAGGAGATTTGACAAAGGACCAAAACCATTTTGAACAGATAGGATAAATATTGCTTTATGCAAATAAGCCTTAAACTCTACTTAGCCAAATATGCATGTATTGATAGGATCCACTCATATTATACATAGTAGTGAAACTTGCCAATACAATTCAAATGTATTGACCCTTGTGGCTGTAACTTGTAATGTTGCAGGTTTGATTGATTTTAGTGAAGATTGTTTGATTAGGATTACAAAGTCTACAACCAACATCTGCCTGTGGCACTTTTGAAGCTGAAGGACCCATGACTATAGATATTCCGCTGCAATGTAATGTAATAGCCAAATGAGCTATGAAAAGATGTAATAAAATTATGTTATTCCGGTTATAAAGTTATATTACGACCTTTGTTTCTTGATATTACATCTTAACTGTGGATGCTAGCTATTGATCCAGGGACTAGCATTGTAAACACAGGGGGCTCTATCTTATTAAAGATTGGAACCTCTACAGATACGACCTACGGTCTGTGGCGGTAGCTATAGTGCATCAAACACTACTTTTCTAGTGAACTTGCTGAGTACGCTCGTACTCAACGTATCTTCTTAACCCTTTCTAGGTTCTAAAGCCAGTATAGACGATGTCTACATCAAGTTATTCTCCAGGAATCATCATTAAAAGCTAAAGCTCTTCAATGAAGTCAAGGAAGTCAACATATACATCAACTCAAGTGAAGACAAAGTTGCGAATTAGATAAGAATAGAATCTATAGCCATAGAACCTACTTCTTTAGAGTACTGCAATAGCAGCAATACAAGCCAAATAGTTAGATGCTAATTTTATTAGCATAATAGTTATGAGTTGTTTATTTCTGATTCTTCTTTGTAAGAAGTTTCTTTCTCTCTCTTTAACCTAGAGTGTTCTCTGGATCTTGTGTAAAGAGTTGAGTTGTAACCTATAGTCATGTCTTGGACCTGCTCTGTTTTTGTTGTACTACTCTGAGGTATGTAATCCTAGTGAACGGTGTTTCATTGGTGTTATGTCAACGACTATAGTGTACTACATCATGCAGTGGTATGCTGGGTCACCGCAGGAGGCTTCTCCGGATTCTCCGGTGTGGGCTCAGACCGGAGTCTCTGGTGCTGGAAAACTGGAGTCTTCGGCCCCCTTGGCTCTCAGAAGGCCTGGGTCGTACTGCATACTGGTCTGGAGGCTGGAGACTCCGGTCTGATTCTTCTCCAATGGTCAGAAAACGGTTCGCGGAGGGGGCTGCATACAAATAGGGACCCCTATCCCCTTCCTCCAGGTGCTCGAGCTGCTCAAGAACACAAACTCCATTAGAGCCACCAAATCTACAATATCTCTTCATCCAACCATCCAAAGTCATTGATCTTTGGAGAATCGAAGGAGGAGTCCTTGATCTACAGCTTCACTAAGAGAGATCTTCATTTCCCCCTCATTCACTCGAGGGACCCCATGCTCTAGCGTTTCATTGGAAACCCTAGCTTTGATTTGGTTCTTACAAGCTTGTCTTTGATTGTTTTGACAGCTTGCTTGTATTTGGGAGCCTCCAATTAAGTTGTGGATATGTACCCCGAACTTGTTGTAAAGGTGCCGGCTACCACCTCGAAGGTTGCTGATATATTGAAGGTGGATCGATCCCCTTGGGGTGAGATTCATCAGAGAACAAGGGAGGCCTCTCGTGGTGTTGGTGGTTTGAAACTACCCCCTCTCCAAACGTAGACGTACTTCCCCTCAAAAGGAAGGAACTACGGGAAAGAAATCCTTGTGTCTCCGTGTCCACCACTTTGGTTACTTCTATCCTTTATCGCACTTTACTTACTCGTTCTAGCTTAGTGTTGTGTTATCTTGTGCTTGTTTGTCATATAGGTAAATTCACCTTAGTTGCATTATCTAGAGAATTTACCTTTCTTGTCAAGCCTTAATTTGAAAAATAAGAAAATTTGAAGTAGCACCTATTCACCCCCTCTAGGTGCTTATATGATCCTTTCAATTGGTATCAGAGCCTCGGCTCTTTATTCGGGCTTCATCGCCTAAGAGTATATGGGTAGCAATGATGGGGAAGGTGGTGGTGAGCGTACCACGGTGACCATGGATGGTCTCAATAACTTGGAAACAAGATTGAGCTCCACCATGGCCAACGAGATCAAACAATTGCAAAAGTTAATTGAGCAACTTTGAAAGAACATGTGGGCCCCCATGTGTGGTTTTCGTAATTAATGACAATCTTTATGGACTATTGTGTGTATTAAGTTATACTTGTAGGATTTTTCCATTAGCATCGCTTGGAGCATGTGTTGGCTTCAAGGTCGATGAAATGATAAGAAGATGTGTTGTGCAAGCTCAAAATGCACCATCTATAGAAGATATCATGTTTGATGCTTGCCATTCCCGGTGATCATGGATCGATGATGAGGAATTAAGAAAGGCGTTACATCTTGAGAAGGGCAAGATCGTATACATCAATCTCAGGTGGAATGCTCAAGGCAAAGGTATAATCTTGATAGTTTTTACCTTTTGCCGGTCTCATATTGTTAGTAGGAGACCGGGTTTAGGATAGATAGTCGTACTATCAAGAGGGGCTCTCGAATGAGTAACTCGTTCACTTCGTTCGGAGAGAGCTCAAACCTTTGCATATTTGCATCATAATATTTGGTTGTTATTTGGTATTATCCGTGTGAGGATATAGAGCTTGTGGTAATCTCCATAACAAGCTCTTGTTCATCAAAATCGGATCTTCCGTTTGTATCTTGTTGCGATTTTGATCTTGGCGGCTTTTCGGTTTCTCACCAAGTGAGGTATCTCACATTATTATACATGATACATTCTCACTTGGTGATAACCAATATTTTAACCTTTCATAGGGTAGCTCATGTCGTCCTTTTTCGAACACAATTGGAATCGGGTCGATCGGAGTTACCAATCAAAAGTTATAGAGGTTTGAATTTTCCTAGGTACCAAAATGCGGTAGTACCGCATTTTAGTACCTAGCGCGGCAGAAGGTTTTTTACTTCGTCATTTGGATCTATCCTCCCTTGCTGTAATATGATGTTTCTTTGCATGATCTTGTAGAGGTTGTTTTCCTCTTCGAAACGAGCCCAAGATCATCGAAATCGGAGTCCGGATACAAAAGTTATGGATGTTTTCATTCTGTGATGACCGGTAGTACCGGACCAGGATCCGGTAGTACCGGGGTCCGGTAGTACCGCATTTTGGTACCGGGGAGCGCAGAGAAAAATGTGTTTGGAGCCCCAGGAACCCCAGGAAATGTCCGGTGGTGCCGGGAAAGTCCGATAGTACCGGGAAAAAGTCCAGTAGTACCGGGAATCGCGTTTTTGGGCTGCAACGGTTAGATTTTGGAGGGACCTATATAAGGGGCCTTCTTCCCCAATGGTTCCTCAACCATTCTTGCAAGTTTCCCCCTCCATTGTTGACCTTCTTGAGCTTGCTTTCTCTCAATCCCTCTGATGATTCTTGCATATTCTTGAGGGAGTTTAAAGAGGAGATCTAGATCTACAATCCCACCAATCAATCTCTCCTCTAAGTGAGGGGAACATATTGGGATCTAGATCTTGGAGTCTTTTGTGGATTTCCTCCATTGTTCTTCCTCTCTTATTACCCCATAAGCTTTTGTAGCTTTGGTGTAATTTGGGAGAGAAGGATTTGAACACCTTTGTGGTGTTCTTGCCATTTGCATTTGGTGCATCGGTTTGTGTTCTCCTCGGAGGATTTGGTTTGAGTTACTCATTGGAGCTTGTCCCTCTTGGGCTCTTGGAACCCTAGACGGTTTTGTGGCCTTGGTGGCATTGTGGACTTGGTGGCATTTGTTGGGAGCCTCCAATTAAGTTGTGGAGAAGTGCCCCAACCTTGTGAGAGGTTCCGGTTGCCACCGACAAGTGCACCGATAGTGGAAGCGTGGATCGATCCCGTTGGGGTGAGATTCACCGGAGAATAAGGGAGGCCTTTTGTGGCGTTGGTGGTTTGATACCACCCCCTCTCCAAACGAGACGTGCTCCATGTTGGGAGGAACTCGGTAAAATATCGGTGTCCCCGCATGCCTCGGTTATCTCTATACCCGAGCTCTTTATTTATGCACTTTACATTGTGATAGCCTTCGTGCTTGAAGTAATATATATCTTGCTATCACTTTGTTGCTTGTATTTCTTAGCATAAGTTGTTGGTGCACATAGGTGAACCTTAGTTGTTCTAGGTTGTGCTTAACAAAGTAAACACTAGTTTTATTCCGCCTTTGTTGAGCCACTCTAGGAAATTTTTTAATCGCCTATTCACTCCCCCTCTAGGCGACATCCGTATCCTTTCAAACTTGTTAAAGATAAGGTAGGCTCATCATCCCCTCCTCCTCAAGAGGAACTACCACCCTCATCCAAAGAGAATGCCCCGGCATCTCCCACGGATAGGGTGGTGGGGGATAATCAAGGCAACATTAAATCCTCCACAAAAAGGGTTGGTGAGAAGGGAGAGCATCATGACTCTCATGCATGGTTCTCTCCCGGCCCTCCAATTCCTCACCCTCATGTAAACAATAGAGGTGACCCACCTAAGCTTGAAGCATCAACTACTTTTGCTCAATGGCAATCTCTAATGAAAACTCATGTGCGCAGCTCTTGCATTGAACTATGGAACATCATCGAACAAGGACTCTATATTGGGGATCCAAACAACTTGACAAGAAGAGAAGTTGTCAATAGTCAACTCAATGCCACCGCCTTGCACATGATTCAACAAGGGTTGGGTACAAAGGATTACCACACATTCAGCACCTCAGCATTGCCAAGGAAGCTTGGGATGCTCTCACGGTGTTGTTTGTTGGGAATGAGAGCATGAGGAGGAACCGGTATGATGCACTAAGCAATGAAGCTGAAGGTTTCTACATGAAGTAAGGTGAAAATCATGAAGACATGTACCGTAGGCTCAAGACCACCGCCACCGCTTTAGGAATGTGGGTGCCTCACATGTGGATGATGCTTGGATAAAAAGGAAATATGTGAGTGCACTCATGCCCTTTGAGCCCACCGACTTGAAGATCCTACAAGGAAGACACAACTACCACCTCATGACCTCCAATGAAGTTATGCAAGAGATGGCCTCTTTCAAGGTTGCCGCCAAGAATGCCAAAGATGCCCGTGCTCGTGCCCTTGGTATGAGCAATGTTTCCAACCTTGCATTGAAAGCCAAGGTTGTGGAACATGGAGATGAAGATGATAGTGATGAAGGCCTCTCCATGGACCACCCCGATGATGTCAAGATTTCTCATGGTCAATACATGGCCTTCTATGCAAAGAACTTTTGGAAGAACCCCGCCAAGGCCAAGATGGAAATGCAACGGAAAAGCAACCCAAGTGAGAGAAGAGAAAATGTCACTAAGTTGAGAACTTGCTTCAATTGTGGTGACCGCTATCACTTTGTGGCAGGTTGTCCCTATGAGAAGAGAGAAGATCATGGGGGTAAGCTCGTGTTGAAGAAAACTCCCAAAGCACCTTACAAGAAACCCTTCATCAAGAAGAATCCCATCAACAAGAAGTCGGGAGAAATTGTTTTGATCACTCATGAAGAATACTCCTCCGACAATGAAGATGATTAAGATGAGTAAGAGGAAACATATAATGGTGTGGCCGCTCTAGCCACTACTTCTACTCCTACATTCTCACTCTTCGATTCTCCAAATGAGAACACTCCCATCAAGAACGTCACTTGCCTTATGACAAGAGGAACGGAGGTATCCTCATCATCTCACTCCACTCCCTTAGCTAATGATGAAATTGATGATGAGATGCCTCTTGATGTAAAAAGGGAATTAATTGTTTTCGATGAGTTTATGACTAACTTACAAGGGGATGCTAAGATACATTTTGGGAACATCTTAGATCAACTTTCCCACACACAAGAGCTTCTAGATGTAAGGTGTAAACTTGGGCATGAACACATGACTGAACTAGAGGCCCTAAACAATGCTCTAGAAGAAGAACAAGAGACTAGGATGTCTCTTGAACTAAAACTTGAAGGGCTTGATGAGGCCAATGACATTTGAAAGAATATGCGGGCACACATGTGTGGTTTTGGTAATTAATGACAATCTTTATGGACTAATGTGTGTCTTGAGTTGTACCTGTAGGAATTGTCCATTGGCATCGCTTGGAGCATGTGTTGGCTCCAAGGTCGATGAAATGAGAAGAAGATGTGTTGTGCAAGCTCAAAATGCGCCATCTGTAGAAGATCTCATGTTTGATGCTTGCCTTCCTCGGTGATCATGGATCGATGATGAGGAATTAAGAAAGGCGTTCCATCTTGAGAAGGGCAAGATCGTCTACATCGAGCTCAAGTGGAATGCTCAAGGCAAAGGTATAATCTTGATATGTTTTCCCTTTTGTCGGTCTCGTGTTATGTGTGGGAGACCGGATTTAGGATAGATAACTGTACTATCAAGAGGGATTCTTGAATGAGTAACTCAGTCACATCGTTCGAAGATAGCTCAAACCTTTGCATACTTGCATCATCGTATTTGGTTGTTATTTGGTCTTATCCATGTGAGGATATAGAGCTTCTGGTAATCTCCATAACAAGCTCTTGTTCATCAAAATCGGGTCTTCCGTTTATATCTTGTTGTGATTTTGATCTTGACGGCTTTCCGGTTTCTCACCAAGTGAGGTATTTCACATTATTATACTTGATACATTCTCACTTGGTGATAACCAATATTTTTACTTTTTATTGGGTAGCACATGTCGTCCTCTTTCCAACACAATTGGAATCGGGTCAATCGGGGCTCCCAATAAAACGTTATCGCACGTTGAATATTTGATTTTATTCGGTTTAAAAAGACAAAAGAAATAGTCTATTATTGGGCCAGGCAGTACTACCAGACCCGGTACCGGTCGCGCCTGGCGTCACGCACTTATCTGCTGCCTTGTCCGGTTGCTGGGTCCGGCACTACCGGGCTGGCCCGGTAGTACCGCCCGGGTGGGCCGGTACTACCGGCCGGCCCAGGTACACCAGCCCAGCGCCCCTCCTACCTGCTCCCGCTTGGCCCACTTCTGCTCAATCTCTCGCACGCGCGCCCCGCAGCACTCGCTCGCCCGATCCCGCATGCGCCCGCTATGCCACCCGCCGCGCGTCAGCCCGCCCCCGCCCGCGCTCAGCTCGCTGGCTCGCTCGCGCGCGCATGCGCCGCTCCCACGCGTTTACCTGCCATACGTGCAGCAGCCACTAGCATGCTCCCTGGCCCAACTCGCTGGCTCTCGCGCGTGCTGCTTGCATGCTCCCTGGCTCAGCCGCTGCTGCTGCGCATGCTGCCAGCCTGGCCTCGCGCGCTGCCGCCGTACACCGCGTGCGCGCGCTAGCTGGTTCCACCTAGCACATGCGTCCTCGCTCGATTCCTCGCTGGTTGCCTTTTCACTGTGCCTGGGACTGGTGCGACTACCGGTTAAATCCGGTAGTACCGGGCCGTTCTGAAAAATGCCCCAAACGGCTAGATTTTCTGGCCCCCTATTTAAGGCTTTGCCCGTTTTCAGTTTAGTTCTTTTTCCTCTTCTATTAGGCTAAGCTTTGTCCACACTTGCTCTAGATCTTGAAACTTGCCTAATCTTTTCCCTCTGATGATTCTTGCCATATTTGAGTGAAAGAGAGAGGAGATCTAGATCCACATTTTGACCTAACCGATTCATCTCTTTGTGAGTGCATCTTTGGGGATCTAGATTTTGGGGGATTTTGTGTCTCTCTTTGATTCCTCCTCTCTTGTTCCCTCAATATCTTTAGTAGCTTTGTTGGAACTTGAGAGTGAGGGATTTGAGCATCTTTGTGGTGTTCTTGCCATTTGCATTCGGTGCATCGGTTTGAGTTATCCTCGGAGGATTTGGTTTGAGTTTCTCATTGGAGCTTGTCCCTCTTGGGTTCTTGGAACCCTAGACGATTTTGTGGCCTTGGTGGCGTTGTGGCCTTGGTGGCGTTTGTTGAGGCCTTGGTGGCGTTTGTTGGGAGCCTCCAATTAAGTTGTGGAGAAGTGCCCCAACCTTGTGAGAGGTTCCGGTTGCCACCGACAAGTTGTAACACCCTCAGAATCGGACCTATGCAAGTTTGAGCAAAATTCGCCAAACCCGCATAGAAACGATTCAAAGGTGCCCACCAGGCACTTTCGTGCGGGTGGAAAACGAAGTAATAACATTACACAACAGTCCTCGATGGGACCCACAGAACAGATATATATAACAGCGACTCAAGGAGGCAAGAATACAGATATAATATATACAAGATCCAAATCACCTTGAAAACGATATAGCGTCCAGCTACGGACAAGATGCAAATGGGGCTAAGAGCCCTGAAGAATAACCAATGGCGTCCATAACCCTGCCCAGGCCAAGCCGGAAGGGTAACCCTGCTAACGACGTCGATCTCAAACCTGCTTAAACAAAAGGGGTGCCGACAAAGGGCAAAGGAAAAAGAGGAGCGTCAGTACTGAGGCCAGTACACGGCGAGGCTAGAATTCGGCGGTCCTCGCCTACATAGGTATGGTGGACTGAGCGGCAGCGGCAGCATGCACTAAACAACCTATAGAGACTCGATACAACTGGCGGCTATCAGAGAGGGGTAAGAAAGACCTATTCGGAACCAAGCTGATACTACCATCAAACAAACCCATCCTGGCGTTTCCCCCTCGATACCAAACGAGGAAGTCAACCGAGGAACTCACACAGTTGGCAGTTTTACTTATGCGGTTATAGTTGCGGTATTTTACTAGTCAGGTTTAAATAATCGTCCTGATAAAGTAGGCAGTGGGAACTTTTAGTTAACCATTCCGTTATAGTTACAACACTTACTAATCAGATACAGATAGCATGAGATAACCCAAAACCCAGCAGTTGTTGGTACTTTTATTCAGCCATTCCGTTGTAGTTGCCATACTTACTAGTCAGGTACAATGGTCGCAAGCGACACTCCAAAACAAGCAATTGTGGGCAGTATTAATTAGCCATTCCATTATAGTGGAGCTGATTACTAGTCATCATAAAGTCAAATTTATAGCAATAAACTTTAGTTATGCTTGTCTATGGTCGAGATACTGTGCTCCAAGTCGTCCATAACCGCGGACACGGCTTTCAGAAAGTTTTAACCCGGCCGGGGTGCACAAATAGCAACACACACACGATCAACCTCGGAAAAACCAAATCAAAACCCAACGAGGTCTTCACGACAGAGCAATCACAAGATTCAGAAATATTTCAGGGGGCCACCCCTTGGAGTACACCCGCAACGAAGTAAGCTAGCTTCGAGACGGACCCGAGGTTTGGGTGGACGGCTGTGAGCGACTGGGAACCCCAAACGGGGCTTGTCGACACCGCGAAAACGTGTCCCGATCCTAAACAGTACAGTGTGCTATATGTCGCACAATCATAAATAAAGCAGTAAAACATGGCATAGGTACAGGATAGTAAATAAAACCCCAAACTAGTTTGTGGCCCCAAGAAATAAGACGGAATCAAGCTCTGGCTAAGGGGGGCCCATACTCCCCATATGTGGATAGCGCGATAAATCAAGGAACAGGTATCAAGTACTCGGGGTCCTACGGGACACAAGTGGGCGTTCGGAAACCAAATATTTTCTATCACCCACCGATGCCTCTGCTTATTTCAATTTTAGTTGTTAAACAGAAATTAAAGTGAACGGTAAGTAAAACTATGACCATCTCCATCATCAACATGCGGCAATTACTTTAACAACTGTGGCACTTGACGACACGCAACAACACTTGAGCAAGCGACTATGGCGCGCAAGTCCAACTATCTACCAAACAACAGGTAATAGGATGTGTCCGAGGCAATATAAGGCTGCACGGGATATCACGGGTACGGAAACTAGAGCATCGCAACACAGATAGCAATAGATCAACAGGAGGGAATAAATACTATAAAAGTAAGATAGGTAGAAAGGGGGAGATGCTCGCCTGAAAACATTGTCGAAGGATTCAACCGAAGATCGGGGCGAAGCTCACATCAACTCAACGGCCTTATCCGCGAAGAAGCAAAACACTAGAATAAACATCGGATGCGGTATTTAATACAACGGCAGAAGATCGGCATGATGCATGTATGATGCATGGCATGGAAAAGGTGCAATGCAATTAGACAGTATTAAACGGAACCGGGGTCCCGACAATTAATTAGGTGGTTCATGTTGTTTAGCTACCCCGCATTTTGAATGTTGTTTAACAAGGCAGAAAGTATCACCGGTCCGCTACACAAGTTTAAATGAGGCCAATATGAGACTAGATTTGCCCGCATATGGGCCCCATATTTAATTATAAGGTGAATCGGCATAAGGCCCCCAAACCACAAGACAAGATGCATGCAAGATGAATGATTTAATGCAACAGTTGATATCATTTATAAAAATAGGGTATCGAGGAAAATGGTCACACATTAGGGTTCTCGACAATCTTGGGGTCTGGGGGTCGGGGTCGGTCTCAGGGTCCAGGGTTTGACGGTTCGGTCTCAGCGGGAGCGTTCTCGGGTTACAGGGGTAGATCTTGTCGCATCCGTGAAGGAGGACTTGGTTCGGCGTCGGGGCGCATCGGATCTTCCGGGTCGGTGCCGTTCTTGTCGTAGCGACGGTCTTGTCGGGTTCTCGAGTCGGGTCGGTCTTGCCGTTGCGAGGATCTTGTCGGGCTCGCGCCATCGAGTCGTTGTCAACATTCGGGGCGTTCTCGTGGCAAACTTGGCGTTCTGGGGATGATCCTGGCGATTCCATGTCGTGGACCCTGACGGTCGGGAAGGAGAGCTTGACGCACCGGGGTTCGCTCTTCGGTGTCCATGAAGGAGTTCCTGGCGTTCGAGAAGGCGAACTTGGCGATCCCATCTCAATTGAAGGCGAACATCTACACCATCGCCATGTTCCACTCCAAGCCAACATGGGCCGATGGCTGGGCACCAACAATAGACACGAGCCATACGCGCTGGGCCGGGGACCGAGGTTCCTGCGGGCTTGGCGATGCGGGGCCGCGGGGGTCGTCGATGCTGGTTGGGGCGGGTCACGCGCTGGCGGGGCGACGCTCCTGCGGGGTCGGGGGTGGCTGCTGGCGGTGGAGAAGGGGGCGAGGGCGAGGAGGGAGGCGGGGCGGCCGGCCAGGGGAGGTGGGAGGAGAACCAGGCGGCGGCGGGGCAGACTGGGCCGGGGAGGCGCGCGGCGAGGCGCACCGGCGCGGGGCGGCGGGGAGGAACCTGCGAGGGGAGAGAGAAGGGAGAGGAGGAAGGAGATGGGTGGGGGACGGGTTGCGTGGTGGGCAGGGGACGCGGGGCCAGGGTGGGCCAGGGGCCACGCGGCGGCAGCGTGTGCGTGTGTGGCTGGGTTTGGGAGAGAGAGAGGAGAGAGATTAGGTGGGGAGGGGAGGCTCAGCCTAGGTGGCAGCCTAGGATTGGGTGGGGGATAGGGCCAGGCGAGGTGGCTTCTCGGGATTGGGTGGGGTGATGTGGCCAGGGGGTGTGGGTAGGTTTCCGGGTAGCCTTAGGATTTAGAGGTTGGACCGATCTGTTTTATACGGGGGTGGTCGTTCGGGTCGGGTTGGCCCATTCGACTGCCCCCACTAAAAATAATATAACTTTTATTCGTTTTAAACGGGCCGTGTGCAAACCGATAGCGGCCAAAACAAAATATTCCGGGGACCCGGTTTTGGTGTTTGAATTAAGATGGGCGTTTGGAAAACAAATCGGGCTTTGCGAAAAATAGTTTTGATGCGAACAATGCATGATGATGACGATGCAATGCACAAATTCAACGCGATTTTCTAGTAGTGGTTTTGCGGGATGCCACAATTCGACACCACTAACAAGGGATCTCGCCCTCGAGATCCGCCTCATGGTACCGGAAGGAAAAGTCGGCGAACTGCGTCTTCTCGCTTCGTTTAGATCTTCGCGACACCACTAACAAGAGGTCGTTGATCCCGTTCATCAAGAGAACACTCCGGAAAACAACGGACGAAGTTAAAGGTAAGGCCACCTCTAACTTCCATGGAAGGAGTAAAATTGCATCGATCCACTATTCGATATACCGAGCAAATGATAAGAGTAGTGGTATGGTCGCGACTCCATCCCGCACTCAAAGCATTACTCTGTACACGAATAGACAGATTATGCAACCAACCCTCGGATTCAGACTGAAGATCTCGACAAGCGAGGTTCGGATCAAAGGAGTGTTGCAGACTCTGCATCGGATCTGTCATAGAGGATGTCGTCGCGTCGGAAAACACCGGAAGGCACAAACAAGGAACAAAGAATGGTACCACAGCAGACGGATTCCTCAGGCAGCTTGAACACCGGATGGTAGAACGCCGTTATCAAAGGAGGAAGCGAAACCCTAAAGGTGCGACGGAAACCCAACCACGAGAATTCCTGGACTCAAAGAAATAGACGAGAGCGGATTCAAAACACGTAGAGATAAGAGGAGAATATCAGAGGGGCAAGGAGTAAAATCAGACCTAATCAGAACTATCCAACCGATTTTCAAAAATAGTTTGGACACTCTACTTCGGCCGTTAGCTAGGTTATCCTACAGGCTGGACTTGTGGGGTATCGCAACTGCTGAGCTCTGATACCACTCTGTAACACCCTCAGAATCGGACCTATGCAAGTTTGAGCAAAATTCGCCAAACCCGCATAGAAACGATTCAAAGGTGCCCACCAGGCACTTTCGTGCGGGTGGAAAACGAAGTAATAACATTACACAACAGTCCTCGATGGGACCCACAGAACAGATATATATAACAGCGACTCAAGGAGGCAAGAATACAGATATAATATATACAAGATCCAAATCACCTTGAAAACGATATAGCGTCCAGCTACGGACAAGATGCAAATGGGGCTAAGAGCCCTGAAGAATAACCAATGGCGTCCATAACCCTGCCCAGGCCAAGCCGGAAGGGTAACCCTGCTAACGACGTCGATCTCAAACCTGCTTAAACAAAAGGGGTGCCGACAAAGGGCAAAGGAAAAAGAGGAGCGTCAGTACTGAGGCCAGTACACGGCGAGGCTAGAATTCGGTGGTCCTCGCCTACATAGGTATGGTGGACTGAGCGGCAGCGGCAGCATGCACTAAACAACCTATAGAGACTCGATACAACTGGCGGCTATCAGAGAGGGGTAAGAAAGACCTATTCGGAACCAAGCTGATACTACCATCAAACAAACCCATCCTGGCGTTTCCCCCTCGATACCAAACGAGGAAGTCAACCGAGGAACTCACACAGTTGGCAGTTTTACTTATGCAGTTCTAGTTGCGGTATTTTACTAGTCAGGTTTAAATAATCGTCCTGATAAAGTAGGCAGTGGGCACTTTTAGTTAACCATTCCGTTATAGTTACAACACTTACTAATCAGATACAGATAGCATGAGATAACCCAAAACCCAGCAGTTGTTGGTACTTTTATTCAGCCATTCCGTTGTAGTTGCCATACTTACTAGTCAGGTACAATGGTCGCAAGCGACACTCCAAAACAAGCAATTGTGGGCAGTATTAATTAGCCATTCCATTATAGTGGAGCTGATTACTAGTCATCATAAAGTCAAATTTATAGCAATAAACTTTAGTTATGCTTGTCTATGGTCGAGATACTGTGCTCCAAGTCGTCCATAACCGCGGACACGGCTTTCAGAAAGTTTTAACCCGGCCGGGGTGCACAAATAGCAACACACACACGATCAACCTCGGAAAAACCAAATCAAAACCCAACGAGGTCTTCACGACAGAGCAATCACAAGATTCAGAAATATTTCAGGGGGCCACCCCTTGGAGTACACCCGCAACGAAGTAAGCTAGCTTCGAGACGGACCCGAGGTTTGGGTGGACGGCTGTGAGCGACTGGGAACCCCAAACGGGGCTTGTCGACACCGCGAAAACGTGTCCCGATCCTAAACAGTACAGTGTGCTATATGTCGCACAATCGTAAATAAAGCAGTAAAACATGGCATAGGTACAGGATAGTTAATAAAACCCCAAACTAGTTTGTGGCCCCAAGAAATAAGACGGAATCAAGCTCTGGCTAAGGGGGGCCCATACTCCCCATATGTGGATAGCGCGATAAATCAAGGAACAGGTATCAAGTACTCGGGGTCCTACGGGACACAAGTGGGCGTTCGGAAACCAAATATTTTCTATCACCCACTGATGCCTCTGCTTATTTCAATTTTAGTTGTTAAACAGAAATTAAAGTGAACGGTAAGTAAAACTATGACCATCTCCATCATCAACATGCGGCAATTACTTTAACAACTGTGGCACTTGACGACACGCAACAACACTTGAGCAAGCGACTACGGCGCGCAAGTCCAACTATCTACCAAACAACAGGTAATAGGATGTGTCCGAGGCAATATAAGGCTGCACGGGATATCACGGGTACGGAAACTAGAGCATCGCAACACAGATAGCAATAGATCAACAGGAGGGAATAAATACTATAAAAGTAAGATAGGTAGAAAGGGGGAGATGCTCGCCTGAAAACATTGTCGAAGGATTCAACCGAAGATCGGGGCGAAGCTCACATCAACTCAACGGCCTTATCCGCGAAGAAGCAAAACACTAGAATAAACATCGGATGCAGTATTTAATACAACGGCAGAAGATCGGCATGATGCATGTATGATGCATGGCATGGCAAAGGTGCAATGCAATTAGACAGTATTAAACGGAACCGGGGTCCCGACAATTAATTAGGTGGTTCATGTTGTTTAGCTACCCCGCATTTTGAATGTTGTTTAACAAGGCAGAAAGTATTACCGGTCCGCTACACAAGTTTAAATGAGGCCAATATGAGACTAGATTTGCCCGCATATGGGCCCCATATTTAATTATAAGGTGAATCGGCATAAGGCCCCCAAACCACAAGACAAGATGCATGCAAGATGAATGATTTAATGCAACATTTGATATCATTTATAAAAATAGGGTATCGAGGAAAATGGTCACACATTAGGGTTCTCGACGATCTTGGGGTCTGGGGGTCGGGGTCGGTCTCAGGGTCCAGGGTTCGACGGTTCGGTCTCAGCGGGAGCGTTCTCGGGTTACAGGGGTAGATCTTGTCGCATCTGTGAAGGAGGACTTGGTTCGGCGTCGGGGCGCATCGGATCTTCCGGGTCGGTGCCGTTCTTGTCGTAGCGACGGTCTTGTCGGGTTCTCAAGTCGGGTCGGTCTTGCCGTTGCGAGGATCTTGTCGGGCTCGCGCCATCGAGTCGTTGTCAACATTCGGGGCGTTCTCGTGGCAAACTTGGCGTTCTGGGGATGATCCTGGCGATTCCATGTCGTGGACCCTGACGGTCGGGAAGGAGAGCTTGACGCACCGGGGTTCGCTCTTCGGTGTCCATGAAGGAGTTCCTGGCGTTCGAGAAGGCGAACTTGGCGAGCCCATCTCAATTGAAGGCGAACATCTACACCATCGCCATGTTCCACTCCAAGCCAACATGGGCCGATGGCTGGGCACTAACAACAGACACGATCCATACGCGCTGGGCCGGGGACCGAGGTTCCTGCGGGCTTGGCGATGCGGGGCCGTGGGGGTCGTCGATGCGGGTTGGGGGGGTCACGCGCTGGCGGGGCGACGCTCCTGCGGGGTCGGGGGTGGCTGCTGGCGGTGGAGAAGGGGGCGAGGGCGAGGAGGGAGGCGGGGCGGCCGGCCAGGGGAGGTGGGAGGAGAACCAGGCGGCGGCGGGGCAGACTGGGCCGGGGAGGCGCGCGGCGAGGCGCGCCGGCGCGGGGCGGCGGGGAGGAACCTGCGAGGGGAGAGAGAAGGGAGAGGAGGAAGGAGATGGGTGGGGGACGGGTTGCGTGGTGGGCAGGGGACGCGGGGCCAGGGTGGGCCAGGGGCCACGCGGCGGCAGCGTGTGCGTGTGTGGCTGGGTTTGGGAGAGAGAGAGGAGAGAGATTAGGTGGGGAGGGGAGGCTCAGCCTAGGTGGCAGCCTAGGATTGGGTGGGGGATAGGGCCAGGCGAGGTGGCTTCTCGGGATTGGGTGGGGTGATGTGGCCAGGGGGTGTGGGTAGGTTTCCGGGTAGCCTTAGGATTTAGAGGTTGGACCGATCTGTTTTATACGGGGGTGGTCGTTCGGGTCGGGTTGGCCCGTTCGACTGCCCCCACTAAAAATAATATAACTTTTATTCGTTTTAAACGGGCCGTGTGCAAACCGATAGCGGCCAAAACAAAATATTCCGGGGACCCGGTTTTGGTGTTTGAATTAAGATGGGCGTTTGGAAAACAAATCGGGCTTTGCGAAAAATAGTTTTGATGCGAATAATGCATGATGATGACGATGCAATGCACAAATTCAACGCGATTTTCTAGTAGTGGTTTTGCGGGATGCCACACAAGTGCACCGATAGTGGAAGCGTAGATCGATCCCGTTGGGGTGAGATTCACCGAAGAATAAGGGAGGCCTTTTGTGGCGTAGGTGGTTAGATACCACCCCCTCTCCAAACAAGACGTACTCCATGTTGGGAGGAACTCGGTAAAATATCATCGTCCCCGCGTGCCTCGGTTATCTCTATACCCGAGCTCTTACTTATGCACTTTACTTTTTGATAGCCTTCGTGCTTGAAGTATATATCTTGCTATCACATAGTTATTTGTCTTGCTTAGCATAAGTTGTTGGTGCACATAGGTGAAACCTAGATTGTTCTAGGTTTTGTGCTTGACAAAGTAAACACTAGTTTAATTCCGCCTTTGTCGAGCCACTCTCGGAAAAGTTTTAATCGCCTATTCACCGCCCTCTAGGCGACATATGTATCCTTTCAACATTATTGTTAATAGACTCATCAAAGAACGTGATCATGCTATTGCTAAATACAAAAGGGCTAAAAAGGACAAGATTGAGTTTGGTGTGGTTCATGAAAAACTTGCCGAGGACTTTAGTTTGCTTAACGAGGATCACAAGGCTTTGGAAAGTGAACTCTTGTCTCTCACAAAGTCCCATGAAACGCTTCAAACTCAATTGGCCAATACCCCTTCACCTAGTAACTTCATTCCATCTAGTAGTACAACTATTCTTGAAGAAAAATGCTAGGTTGAAGGGGGAGCTAGCCAAGGCCACATTTCCACAAGGTAACAAGTCCATTGATGATCTTTTGAGTAAGCAAAGACCTAGTGGTGAGAAAGGGGGCATTGGCTTTGCCTCCAAGGCCAAGAATAAGAACAACAAGAAGAAGAAGGCCAAGCCCGCACAAGAGAAGAACAAGGCCATTGTGGATAGTAAGACCACAAATGGTAAAACTATGTCTCATGATGACTTTGCAGGAAGTGTTAACCCTCACTATGTTCTAATGCATGATTATTATGGTGATGTGTATGCACAATATGTTGGCCCATTTGATGGTTATATTGCTTGGTCTATTTGGGTCCCCAAGACCCTTGTTGCTAACAAAAGAGGACCCATTGAAAAATGGGTACCTAAAAATTAGCTTGATCTTTTGTAGACATATGCTTTCGGAGGGTCAAAGTGGGTGCTTGATAGTGGTTGCACAAGTCATATGACCGGAAGCTCGTCTATTGTCAAGGACTTAAAGCCAAATGATGATCAAATAACCGTGACATATGCCGACAAGTCAAAATCTAAGGTAATGGGTTTCAGCAAGGTAGTGGTTGCTCACGACATTACACTCGTGAACGTCATGCTTGTGGAGACCCTTGGATACAATTTACTTTCAGTCTAGGCTCTTGGAAATACGGGCTTTGCCGTCTTTATTGATGGTGATATTGTGGTCCTCATGTGGAGCAAGTATCTCAAGGTCGCTTTCGTTGGGTACGTCGAACATGACTTGTATGTGGTGGACTTTTCGGGGAAAACCACTACAAGTGCGATGTGCTTATTCGGAAAGGCTGATGTGGGTTGGTTATGGCATCGTCGACTAGCCCATGTTAATATGAGAACTTTGCAAAGTCTCCACGAGGAGGGCCATATTGTTGGACTAAAATAAAATGTTTCCTTTGCCAAAGATCGTCTTTGCAGGGCTTGTGTCCTAGGAAATATGCATGATGCTCCCCACAAGCCAAAAAAACTGTATCAAGTCAACCAAGATCTTGGAGCTCCTTCATGTGGATCTCTTTGGTCCTCCATCTCATGCAAGTATTGGTGGGAAGAAATATTGTTTGGTGATTGTTGATGACTTTTGAAGATACTCATGGGTATATTTCTTCAAGTTAAAGAGTGAGACCCAAAAGACCTTCATCGACTTCATCAACATGGTTCAACGTCAATACAACTTCCTGTGTTGATTATAAGAAGTGACAACGGCACCGAGTTCAAGAACTACACCTTGAATGATTTCCTTAGTGATGAGGGGATAAAACACCAATATTCTGCTGCATATACCCCTCAACAAAATGGTGTGGCCGAGAGGAAGAACTGGACTCTTATAGAGATGGCTAGGACCATGTTGGCGGAGTTTAAATCTCCATACAACCTTTGGGCCAAAACCATCTCCACCGCTTTCCATGCATCAAACCGGCTCTACCTCCGCAAAGAAATCAACAAGACACCGTATGAAATACTTATCGGTAACAAGCCCAACATATCTTACTTCCGGGTGTTCAGTTGTAAGTGTTTCTATCTCATAAAAGGTGTTAGTTTGTCCAAATTAGAGTCTAAAGCATTAGAGGGTATTTTTGTTGGCTATGGTCTCAAATATCACACTTATAGAATCTATGATAAGCTCTCCGGAGCCGTCATAGAATCTTGTAGTGTGATCTTCGAAGAATATGATGGTCCCCAAGGGGTGTGTGTTGATGCTTGTGATGCAGATGATGAAATGCCTCAGGATGCCATAGGAAGAATGGGTGTGGGATATATCCGCCCCGTTGAGGAACCCCTTATGGCGGATCGAGAAGAACTATGCTCTACTCAAGTGGAGCCCTCATCTTTACAACATCAACAAGCTCCATCCACCAAGGAGGGCAATGACCCAAGCCAAAGACAAACTGTGGACCCTCAACATGTTGATCAAAGTGACAACTCTAGTGAAGAGGAACCCGATTCATTCTCTAGGATGTCAAGTGGTGCCACGTCAATTACTCAAGGAAGATCCATACAAACTTCCCTGAGACAAGCTCAAATTGATGCTAGAAGAGTGTCTGATCAAGACCAAGGTCAATATGTGCCTCTTAATGAAGAGAATGATTCCCGTGATGATCAAGATCAAGTTGATGGTCAAGATGAGGACCAAAATGATGAAGAGGGTCCCCCAAGAAACAACAAGGAGATCCACGCTCGTCGTGAAGCTAGAAAGGAGAGAATGTTGGAATTAAGAGACCACTCTCTACAAAATGTGGTTGGTGACCTAAGGAAAGGCATTTCCACAAGAGCACAATTGAAGAGGTTCAGTGAACACCAAGCACACGTCTCCATGGTTGAACCAAAGAAAGTGTGGGAAGCTCTTGAAGATTCATATTGGTTGGAAGCTATGCACAAAGATCTCAACAACTTTGAGATAAACAAAGTATGGAAGTTAGTTGAGAAGCCAAAGGATTGCCGCAATGTTATAGGCACGGAGTGGATATTCAAGAACAAGCAAGATGAGCATGGAATTATAGTAAGGAACAAGGAAAGATTGGTTGCACAAGGGTTCTCTCAAATTGAAGGCATTGATTATGGAGAGACATATGCACCCGTGGCTCGTCTTGAGTCCATTAGTATCCTTCTTGCTTATGCGGCACATCATAACTTTAAGTTGCAACAAATGGATGTAGAAAGTGCATTTCTTAATGGTCCATTAAATGAGTTGGTATATGTAAAGCAACCCCCGGTATTTGAGGATCCCAACTTCCCAAACCATGCATACAAACTTGATAAGGTGCTCTATGGGCTCAAGCAAGCCCCACACATGTGGTATGAGCACCTTAGAGAGTTGTTGTTTAACCGTGGATTTGAGGTTGGGAAAATTGATCCCACTCTTTTTACTAAGAAGGTAAATGGGGAGATTTTTGTATGCCAAATATATGTTGATGATATTATCTTTGGCTCATCTAACAAAGCTTTTAATGATGAATTCTCAAAGCTTATGACTGGTAGGTTCCGGATGTCTATGATGGGGGAGTTGAGAGTATTTATTGGTTTTGAGATCAAGCAAGTTAGGGGAGGGACATTCTTCAACCAAGCCAAGTATACTCAATATATGCTCAAGATATTCAATATGCAAGATTTAAATGGAGCTCCTACTCCCATGGCTACAAAGACTCATCTAGAACAAAATCCAAATGGTAAAGATGTGGATCAAAAGGTATACCGGTCCATGGTTGCTTCTTTGCTTTACCTTTGTGCATCTAGACCCAATATTGTGTTGAGTGTAGGTGTGTGTGCAAGATATCAAGCGACTCCTAAAGAAAGCCATTTAATGGTTGTCAAGAGAATCTTTTGATATTTAGTTAAAACCTCATTTTATGGTCTTTGGTATCCTCGAGGGTCAAAATTTGCTCTTTGTGGATACACGGATTCAGATTGGGCTGGTGATAAGGATGATAGAAAATCAAAATCCAGGGCGTGCCAATTCCTTGGTAGGTCCTTGGTATGTTGGTATTCTAAGAAGCAAAATTGTATATCTCTCTCCATCGCCGAAGCCAAGTATGTGCCTGCTGCTAGTGCTTGCACCCAATTGCTATGGATGAGGCAAACTTTAAAGGAATACTGTGTCCATTGTGACAAAGTGCCTCGTCTATGTGACAATGCAAGTGCTATCAAGATTTCCTACAGCCCGGTGGATCACACAAGGACAAAGCATATTGAGATTCGCCATCATTTCATTAGAGATCATGTTGCTCGAGGTGATATTGATCTATCATATGTCTCAACCAAAGACCAGCTTGATCTATCATATGTGTCAACCAAAGACCAGACTTGGTTATCTTGCATTCTCACCTATGACTTGACCCGTATTTGGTTTAGGTGTAGGCATGGATATAGGGGGAGTGTGGTCCTAATTGATTGGACTATCCCTTCCCCCATTATGCCCAAAGCAATCAAAATCATTCCTCTTAATATCATTTTGTGATATGTGAGCGTAAATGATGAGTTTCGGTAATGGACCCAAGATATATCTTCGTGGTGCCAAGCCGAGTATACTCAAATATGGTGGCCTAGGCCACCGCCCTCTCACATTAGAAAGGTTGGTGCTTACTCTTGTTTGTTATTTGCTTGATTCTAGTCTTTTTGGAGCTTTCCTGAATATCTTTGTGAATTTCTATGGATCTTATTAGTTATTCACAGTTTGATATCTCAACCCAAGACTATTCCCTGTCTTAAACCTATCTATCTCTCATATATGTCCCCAAACACATATCCTGGAGTTTTTTGGTCGAGGAGGACCGGAGTCTCCGGTGTAGACCAGAGTCTCCGGTCCAGACGGTTTCTGCCACTTATAGAAGGGAACGGGGTGAACTGAAACAACAGTTCTTCATTCTCAACCCCGTCCCCCTCCCCCTAACCCATCGCCTCCTCTTACAAAACTCCTCCCCGGAGGTCAAGAAGCCCCCAGGATCCGCCGTGCCGCCATCCAACCTTCTCATCTCCTCCATTGGGTCATTCCTACCGGAGGAATCGATCCCATGGACAGATCTGGTACCTCTCCTCCTATTTTTCTCCTAGGGTTCATCTCTAGATGTGTTTTTTAGGATTGGTGTTGATTTGTCCATTGGAATCACTTGTTTGCATGCACTCTAGTACTTTATCCTTGTTGCATTGCCCGATTGACTAGATTCACCCCACCAGCATCTCCCCATCTCATGCCCGAGCCTCCCGACCGGAGATTCTGGACCTAGGTCCGGAGACTCCGGTCCCCAGTACCGGAGACTCCGATCTGAGCCGGAGACTCCGGTATGAGTTCTAGAGACTCCGGTGTTGGGTGAATCAAAACAGACCAGAAATGCATCAAAGCTCTTGTACTGCATTTTTGGGACATATATACTCATCTCTATGCTATCTCCCTCACTGTTGTTCACAGGTGATGGTTCTAGCTGTCCTCGTCGTACCAAGGCCAAGTCACAAAGGGGCACTCCTCGCTATGATGAAGCTCAGGGTCAGTTTATCGTGCCTCCTTCCAACCGAAGATAACACGTACATGATGCAGCCTATTTGAGGAGGGAACAAGAAAGGACTTAACGAGAGGACCGTGCCAAGAAGGCCAGATATGACAATCTTCAGACCTTGGCCAAAATGTCAAAAGAGGAGTTCTCTGAGCTGAGAAAGACTGATTTTTATGGGCTGCCTCGTACCAGCGATGACCCTCGTTTCTGGAGGAAGGAGCAGGCTGTGTTCATGAAGGATGTGTATGGTATGCTCACCAAATCACCTGTCTGCCCTCAGAAGTACATGAGTGTTGAGCAGATGCGCCTCATCCCCTACTTCAATGATGCTTTGTGGATCTGTGAGAAGCTGGGACTGTTTAACTTGATGGAGCTTCATGAAGACTACAATATCTACCTGGTGCAGCAGTTCTACACCACCGTAGTGTTTGGGTCTGATCAAGACAGGACCATGACTTGGATATCTGGCACCACCCGCTGCATAGCTACATTCCATGACTTTGCGAACGTCATCTTTGAGACCTTTGATGGCTTATCCACTCCAGTTGGCTTGCGCATGCACTCTGCGGCTCTTGGTGAGAACAAGATGAAGCTTGCACCTCTGTATGGCAGCGAGGGTGTTGTAGGGGGGGTCCAAGGGACTCAAGCCTCTCTACAACCTAATGTTGAGGATATTCTGTCATACCATCGCACCAAGTGCTGGGAATGACAATTCTATTTGGGGTGGGATAGTCAACCTTCTTTATCATACCCACCGGACCTACAATGCTGGCCCAGAGGCAGATGCTGAACCTATTGATGTGATGGATTTTATTTTTGAGGAGATGTTCCATGCTATTATTTTCAAGAATTCTCCTCCATATGCACCTTTGGTTATGAGGCTCATCAACTCCAAGGAGCATAATTCCCCACTTGGCATAGCACCGCATCTCACTGAGCACGCATTGGTCTCACTGCAGCAGAAGGGGCGTATGGGGTCTGCTCCTAGGCGTCGCTATGGCGATGATGATGAGGAGATTGAGACTGAGAGGCCCCCTCTCCACCTATAGTTTGGAGGAAGAATGCCTCCAATGCACCTATGCCTTCCATGACTCGGGACTATGTACATGAGTGGGTCAAGAAGGCCACTTTCTGGGAGAGGACCCTTTGTTGCATGAACGTAGACATACGTAAGCAGTAACATGCATCCTAGCAAAGCAACCATCGTATTGAGAAGCTCCTCAAGGAGATCAAGGAACAAGGTGAAGGGGATGATGAGGAAGGTGAGGATGAATACAATGATGAGCATGGTGCTCAGCAGTCCAGAGTCTGACCACACACTCTCGTTTGGGGCATGGAATGCCCAACAGGATAGCCTGGTAGATTGGAAGACCTTTGCGGATGTCACCTCTGGTTACGGGTACCAGGGTACCTCCTCTTCTCGCACTCACGGCAAAGGGCCTGCAGTCCCTGATGATGATGATGACTTTGTTGAGGACGGTGAGGATGAGGATGTCGAGGATGACGAGGATGACGATGACTACTGAGTTGTTGGGGCGCTAGCTTAGGTCTTTTCCCTTTTTCGGTGTTTCGATGCCAAAGGGGAGAAGACATTCTCATCGATTTGCATGGGTTTGGGCTTTGGATTCGCTATTATTTGCTTTCATTTGCCATATTCGAACTTTGAACTTCATGTGTGTTATTTGCCGTTTATGTGTGTGACTATGTGCTTGTGCACTTACTATTGTAACTCATGTGATATCTATGTGTGTTATCGTTGATACTATCTACCTTGCATGATTTACTTGTTTACCTAGTCAGGGGGAGCCCCATACAATTTATTCCATGCAAAATCACTTGTTGTCATCGAACACCAAAAAGGAGGATATTGAAAGGACATTTATTGTCATAATCACTTTTGGTGTTCGTTAACAACAAGTAGATCATTTTACAGTTTGCTAATGTCCACAGGTTGCTATTATGATAAGTGAAAAGTACCTTCACACTTTGGAAAGATTCCTGCAAGATTGACATAGTTCTGGAAATTCGTGTCCCCGGTGGAAGCTTCAGGAACATGGCTGGGACATTCTGTATGGGGGTGCAGAGCATGGTCTGGAGGCTTCTCCGGAATATCCGGTGTGGGCTCAGACCGGATTCTCCGGTGCTGGAAGACCGGAGTCTCCGGCCCCCTTGGCTCTCAGAAGGCCTGGATCATACTGCATACTGGTCCGGAGGCTGGACCGGAGATGGACCGGATTCTCAGTGTAGACCGGAGTCTCCGGTGTACAGACCGGAGTCTCCCGTGTACAGACCGGAGTCTCCGGTCTGGTTCTTCTCCAACAGTCAGAAAACGCTTCGTGGAGGGGGCTGCCTATAAATAGGGACCCCTATCCCCTTCCTCCAGGTGCTCGAGCTGCTCAAGAACACAAACTCCATTAGAGCCACCAAATCTACAAGATCTCTTCATCCAACCATCCAAAGTCATTGATCTTTGGAGAATCGAAGGAGGAGGCCTTGATCTACAGCTTCACCAAGAGAGATCTTCATTTCCCCCTCATTCACTTGAGGTCCCCCATGCTCTAGCGTTTCATTGGAAACCCTAGCTTTGATTTGGTTCTTTCAAGCTTGTCTTTGATTGTTTTGACAGCTTGCTTGTATTTGGGAGCCTCCAATTAAGTTGTGGATGTGTGCCCCGAATTTGTTGTAAAGGTGTCGGCTTTCACTTTGAAGGTTGCCGATATAGTGGAAGGTGGATCGATCCCCTTGGGGTGAGATTCATCAGAGAACAAGGGAGGCCTCTCGTGGCATTGGTGGTTTGAAACCACCCCCTCTCCAAACGTAGACGTACTTCTCCTCAAAAGGAAGGAACTACGGGAAAGAAATCCTTGTGTCTCTGCGTCCACCACTTTGGTTACTTCTATCCTTTACCGTAGTTTACTTACCCGTTCTAGCTTAGTGTTGTGTTAGCTTGTGCTTGTTTGTCATATAGGTAAATTCATCTTAGTTGAATTATCTAGAGAATTTACCTTTCTTGTCAAACCTTAATTTGAAAAAGAAGAAAATTTGAAGTAGCACCTATTCACCCCCCCCCCCCTCTAGGTGCCCATACGATCCTTTCACTTGTTTTTACAAGGTGATGTTTGGACTTGTGCGATCAAAATCAGCTATATATAGTCAATTGTATCCATGAAATTTCTACATAATCAATATAAACTTTCAGAACAAACTTACCGTTGTAGAGAAGGTGATGTTCCTATATTGAGTACCAAGCACTGACTTGGTGGCAAGGCTAGCGAGTGCGCAGCCAGCCCACCCGGGTGACTCGAGTCCCCATGGGAACTACATTAAATGGGATTTTATCCGATCGCGTATAATCCGCTGCTAGAGAGATCTAGTAATGTATAGCTCGTGGGGGATTATTCCCCGGGAGTCAATGTTTTTTATATTGTCTCGGCAGAGAATCTATCTTTTAGAATCTACAGATCTCTCCTGAGGACCTTTCTAAAAAGAATATTTGCTCCCGCTCAAGTGTACATATGTGCACCGTTGATCTAGATGTACTACTAATAAGTAATCTATGTTCTATTAATATGATATGTATTACTAGTGTGAAAACATATAGAGCAAACACCATTTTGTAAATGAATATCACAAGACCATGAACTTAACACATAAAATTGACTCAAGTACAACAACATTTTCGTCATTTTTTCATATTTGCTTACCCACCGTAGACGGGCAAGCCCGCGGGTTCCTAACTAGTACAAAATAATGCAACAACAACAGTTAGGCAAAGGGGTCAACCACATGCATGTCGCTTTCAGCTCCTAGCTAAGCTAACAAGATCATGCACTACTCTATGGGGCCTTCTTCCGATATGGCCTGACGACGGAGCACCAAGCACCAAGGTTCTCATGTATCTGATGTTGTGTCCTAGCTAAACAATATCCATCATTATCATTATATAATATTATGCATCAAGAAAATGTTATTTTTCCAAATATTTTGAATGTGACCCCTTTAAACATTGGTTTTAGGAGGTCACTTACTAGCAATAAGTGGAACTTATGGGTACAATTATGCCAAAGACTAATGGGGTTAACTTTAAACAATGAAACTAATAAATTTGTTTAGAAACTGACACCCTTTGGACAATTTTCTGTTAAATCTATGTATATTGATCTCATTAATGGTGATACAAGGTTCCTCCGCAATTCTTATGAAAACTAGATATCCCACTTAAAATCAAGATTTTTTATGTGGTTTCTAAGTAAAACATTTTGTTAACTAGGGATAATTTAGTTAAAAGGAAATGTCAAGGGAGTAAAAAATGTTACTTCTGTGATGTAGAAGAAAGAGTTGAACACTTATTTCTCTCATATCCCTTTTCTAGATTAATATGGAAAGTTGTGTTCTCTACTATAACGTATGAAAGGACTATATATTCCCATGCTGTTTTTTGTGTTAATGACAATCCCATTTGTGTTTTAGTTGTGCGCTTGAGTTTCAGGGAAAACGCTGTTGATGTCTCCTTCAATCTTTGTGGATGCTCTCTTGGGATCTCATGAAGACGGTGGCCTTTAGTTTTCTCCTAGTTTCTCTCCTATTGTTGTTTTAGGTCACCGTACTATTAAGAGGGGGTCCATCTCGGAAGTCTGTGGGAAATCACTTGTTCTTGCACAAACTTATATGCACAGCCACAACCATCCTACTATTCCGTGAGAGAGTGAGATTCTGTTATGTTGAAGCCTTCTGTGTCTCACCGGAACTTCCGGCCTGGCGCCAGAAGTTCCGCTCAGGCTTTTTCTGCGAGCTTATTTGAGCCTTGTTCCAATCCTAGTTCCGCACCAAGTTCCGTGGTGGATCAGTAACCTTCTGTATGAAGTGTTCTAATTGTTGGAACTTGGGCCGGAACTTGCATCGGAACTTGTCCTGCCAGAAAGTCCTGAGCGGAACTTCCGCCCAGCCGTCGGAACTTCCGGTCAGATTTGGTTCGCGACCCAGAAATTCCGCCCCTAGTTCCGCTCCAAGTTCCGCTGAAGGATCAGTAACCTTCTGTTTGAAGTGTTCTATTTGCCGGAACTTAGGTCGGAACTTGCATCGGAAGTTCACCAGAACTTTAGGTATGTTTTGACCGGAACTTCCGGTTGAGCTTTTGGAGCGGGCGTCAACGGTCTGATGACCGTTGGAGCCAGGCTGGGTGGAACTTTCGGCCTCTCACTGGAACTTCCGGTGAGGTCACGGGGGCTGTAACGGTTCAATGCGGAGGGGCCTATTTAAGGCGCCCCTCTTCTTCCTCCCATCTCTCTCAATTTTTTCTCTCTCCTCCATTAATGCTTGAGCTTCACCTCACTAGATCTCTCTCTAGCCACTCAAATGACTTGATCTTTTGAGAGGTGAGGGAGGTGACCTAGATCTACACTTCCACCAAAGAAGATTTGATTTCCCCCACCTATCCTTTGTGGATCTTGCTGCTCTTGGGTTTCTTGAAACCCTAGACGATGTAGGGCATCCTCGGAGCTAAGGCTTGTGTTGTAAAGCTTCGAGGTGTCGTTGAGGGTCTCCAATTGAGTTGTGGAGCTTCCCCCTCAACCTTGGTGTAAAGGTTTCGGTTGGCGCCTTCAAGGTCACCGGTTGGTGGATTGTGAGGCCTCCTTTGTGGAGGAGCTCACCGGAGAAGAAGGTGAGGCCTTTGTGGCACTCAGGTGACCTTGTGTGGCCCCGACACCTCTCCAACGTAGACGTAGCTCCTTGGGAGTGAACTACGGGAATTATATCTCTGTGCCCCTGCTTTGGTTACTTCGTTCCCTTCCTTTACTTCTTGCTATTTACCGTTCTTGTGGTTGTTGTAAGTTATCTTTCATTTAGGTTGTTCATTTAGTTGCACATCTAGATAACTTTATTTCTCGTTGAGCCTAAAAGTGAGAAACAAATTAAAATTGGGTAGACGCCTATTCACCCTCCCCTCTAGTCGTATCTAGTCGGTACTTTCAATTGGTATCAGAGCCAAGGCTCTTATTTCGGGCTTTACCGCCTAAGATACTATGGCCGACGAAGGGGGTAGTGAAACCGAAAAATCCAAGAACTTGGCCACTGTGGATGACCTCAAGCAATTGGAGTCATCCATGATGTCCAAGTTCGAGGAAATGATGACTATCTTGCAGTCTCTCAAGCCAAACCCCATGGTTGCCCTTGACACACCCCAAACCACCGAGCTTCCTCCCACCATTACGGTGACCGACCCCGGGGTGACTCCCGCGGCCGTCACCACTCGCTTGGGACTTGGTTTTGTTGCTCAAACTTCTACCAAGGTTCCAAGTGAGAACTCCGAGGAGCCCGAGAACCCAACTTCCAAAGAGGAAAATGGAGGAAAGGACTACTCGGCGGTACCCCCACCGCCAAAGTACACTCCGGATCCACCCATTCCCATGCCACACATCATTCCTCAAGGAGCACCACCTATGCTAGATACTTCAAATTTCGCCAATTGGCAATATCTAATGCGCTCACATATTTCCAGCTCTTCTATTGAGTTAATGAGGATTGTGGAGGATGGTTTCTCTCCATATGACCCGAAGAAGTTGACACGAGGTGAAGTGGTGGACAAGCAACTCAATGCCACAACTTTGGGAATGATCCAAAAGGCTTTGACTCCAAAGGACTTTGCTCACATTCGCCAATTCGACACCGCCAAGGGAGCTTGGGATCAACTCACCGAGCTCTTTGTTGGGAATGCAAGCATCCAAAGCTCCAAGTTTGATGAAATCAACAACGAGTGCGATGGTTTTGCAATGCAAGATGATGAGACCCCCGAAGACATGTATGGGCGCCTCAAAATCCTTTATTCCACTATGAGGGATCTTGGGGCCACCTATGTTGATGACAAGTTCATGAAGAGGAAATTCATTCAAGCTCTCCTTCCATTTGAAGAAAAAAAAGCTCAACTCCTTCAAGGAAAGAACCAACTTTCACAAAATGACCTCCCAATAAGTCTTGAGTGAAGTAATTTCCATGAACATTGCCAAGAAGAATGCGGATTCCGCTCGTGCTAGGGCCATTGGGTCAACCAAAGTGAATCTTGCTTTGAAGGCCAAGGCTATTGAAGTTGATGATGATGATGATACATCAAGTGAGTGGTCTCAAGAGGATCTCAAGTGTGCCTTCAACGAACATCTTGCTCTCGCTTCGAGGGCCTTTTGGAACAAGTCCGGGCTCAAGTCAAGGTCAAGGGATAACTTAAGATTCAACTCACCCAACAAGTCTCCCAAGGCAAGGTCATGCTACAATTGCAACGACAAGAGTCACTTCGTGGCCAAGTGTCCCTTTGAGAACCGTGAAGACAATGGTGGTCGTCTCATTCGCAAGATAAAGTCAAGACCTCCTCATCCCTTGAACAAGAACTACGCCGTCAAGAACGTCGCCAACAAGGAACAAGCAATAGTGGTCCATGAAGAATACCTTTCGGGCACGGATGAAGATGATGATGATGAAGTTCATGGTGGAGAGATTGTGGGAGTTTCTGCTATTGCCACTACCTCAACTCCACGTATATCCCTCTTCAACTCGCCAAATGAAAATGTCATCTCCTCCAACCAAAAGTGCTTCATGGCCAAGGCCATCGAGGTAACACCCAAACCCACTCCTCAACCTATCTCTAGTGAGCCTTCCTCTCTTGATCTTGTTGGTATAGAGGTGAAGAAAGAGATGATTGGCATGTGTGAATTTGTTGCTACCTTGGATGAAGAAACTAAAACTTGCTTTGAGTCCTTTCTTGCACAACTTGACAATGTTAGGGGTGCCTTAGATGAAAAGGAAGAACTTCTTGACTTGCTAAGTAAAAATGAAAGAGATGCCGCTGATGAAATTGCTTCTCTCACTCAAAGTATTGAGGATGAACAAAATATGAGAATTAATCTTGAAGAAAGTGTGTCTAAGCTTGTAGATGACCATAACAACACCTTGTGCTCTATAATTAAAGAACGTGATCATGCTCTTGCTTTGGTTAAGGTGCTTAAGAAAGAAAAAGTTGAGTTTGTGGGTGGTCATGATAGGACTCAAAAGGATCTTGAGAAACTCAAAGAGGAACACAAAGCCTTGGAGAGCAAATTCTCAAATATTTTTGAAGCCCATGAACAGCTTCAAACTCAATTAACTTGCGATCATGCTAAGTCTTCTGCTGTGCAAATTATAGACTTGTCTAGCACTCCTAACCCTTGTTGCAAGCATGATCACTCATAGAGGAAGTCAAGGTGTTGAAGGATCAACTTGCCAAGACTAAGAAGAAGAAGAGGAAGAACAAGAAGAAGAAAAAGAACAAGGGCATGGCTCAAGGGGCTTCTAATGGCCTAACCCTCTTGCAAAGTGATAACTTTGCCGAAAAGAACAATCCCTCTTATATTCTTTGCAAATCATATGATGGTCATGTATATGCTAGATATGTGGGAACTTCTTACACGCATGATTATCATTGGGCCATTTGGGTGCCAAAGGCTCTTGTTACTAACAAAAGGGGACCCATTGCAAAATGGGTACCTAAAACTAAAGGTTGATTTTCTTGTAGGAATATGCTTCCGGTGGATCAAAATGGGTGCTTGATAGTGGTTCCACGAGTCATATGACCAGAAGCAAGTCTATCATGACCGAGATGAGGCCCAATATTGCCAACACCATGGTCTCCTACGGTGACAAAACAAGTTCTCGGGTTTTGGGTTTTGGCAAAGTGGTGGTAACCCCGGATGTATCCTTGGTTGACGTCATGCTTGTCAAAACTCTTGGTTACAACTTACTCTCAGTTCGTGCTCTTGCTCTTATGGGTCTTTCTTCATTCTTTAATGCTCATACCGTGGTCCTCATGTGGAGCAAGTCTCTCAAGGTGGCTTTTGTAGGGTATGTAGAGCATGACTTGTATGTGGTGGACTTTTCAGGAACCACTACTCCTCATGCTCTATGTCTCTATGCTAAAGCCGACAAGGGTTGGTTGTGGCATCGCCGCCTAGCCCATGTTAACATGAGAACTTTGCAAAGACTTCACTCCGAGGGCCACATCCTTGGAATTAACGATGTTTCTTTTGCCAAAGATCGTGTTTGTAGGGCTTGTATTGAAGGGAAGATGCATGAAAATCCTCACAAAGCACTCAATCAAATCACCATCGAGAGGTGTTTGGAGCTCTTGCATATGGACCTTTTTGGTCCACCCTCTCATGATAGCCTTGGAGGCAAGAAGTATTGCTTGGTTATTGTGGATGATTTCTCAAGATACACTTGGGTGTTCTTTTTCAAGTACAAGATTGAGACTCAACAAACCTTCATCGATTTTGCTAATGAGGTTCAACAGAAGCACAATGCAACTATTCTCTCAATTCGAAGTGACAATGGCACCACTCCCTATACCCCTCAACAAAATGGAGTTGCCGAAAGGAAGAATCGCACTTTGATGGATGCGGCTCGATTTATGCTACCTGAGTTCAAGTCTCCATACAACTTTTGGGCCGAGGCCATCTCCACCGCTTGCCATGCAACCAACCGGCTTTATCTCCGCAAGAAAAAGAACAAGACCCCCTATGAACTCCTCACCGGGAAAAAGCCAAATAGCTACTTTCGGGTGTTTGGTTGCAAGTGCTACATTCTCAAGAAAGGAGTTCGTTTGTCCAAGTTTGAATACAAGGCTCAAGAAGGATTTTTTGTTGGTTACTCAAATCAGTCCCATGCTTATAGAGTCTACAACAAAGCCAATGGAAGAGTTGAAGAGACAAGCAATGTGAAGTTTGATGAAAACCATGAGTCTCTTGTTAGGCAAGATGGTGTTTGTGATCCAAGTGATGAAATTCCTCCTAAGGCCATAAGAAGAATGGGTGTGGGTTTCCACCTCCCCATTGAGGATCCCCTTGTGGACGAAGGAGAAGGACCAAGCTCTACTCAAGTGGAGCCCTCACTTTCACAAGATCATCTTTCCCCTCAAGGACCTACATTTTTGGCACAAGCTCCCTTAAGCTCTTCCGAAGCTTCCCATGCTCATGAATCTCCAAGCTCCAAAGATCAAGCTCTTCATCAACAACATCAACCTCCCCACGATGGGGCTCCTCCTCAAGGCACCTCCCATGGACAAGCTCTTCATCAACCTCCCCAAGATGGGGCTCCTCCTCAAGGTCACGGCTCTCCCCAAGGTCAAGCTCGTCAAGATCAAGATCAAGTCAATGATTCTCAAGGCTCCACTCCAAATGATGACTCCCCCTAAGTGGAAATTGATGAAGATGACCCTCGTGTTCGTGCTTATAGTCAAGGCGGCGGCTCAATTGGTGGCAATGACCAAGTGGTAGCTCAAGAATCTCGTGTTGAAGCACAAGCCCGCCGTCAAGCCTATCGTCTCGCCAAGATTTTTCGAGATGGACATATCCTTGATAATGTTTATGGATATTTCAATAAAGGTTCCACTACTAGGAACCACAGAAAGTCTTCGAAGCTCTTGAAGATGATGATTGGCTTGATGCTATGAACGAAGAACTTCACAACTTCAAGAGGAACAATGTTTGGACATTGGTTGAGCGGCCCAAAGATTGTCAAAACGTCATTGGAACCAAGTGGGTCTTCAAGAACAAGTGTGATGCGAATGGAATTGTCGTGCGCAAGAAGGCAAGGTTAGTTTCCCAAGGATACCCACAAGTTGAGGGCATCGACTACGGTGAGACTTATTCCCCCGTTGCTCGCCTTGAATCCATTCGTATGCTTCTTGCTTTTGCTACCCATCATAACTTTAAGTTGCATCAAATGGATGTTAAGAGTGCTTTTCTTAATGGTCCTTTGAAAGAGTTGGTATACGTCAAGCAACCTCCGGGCTTTGAGGATCCACTTTTTCCGAACCATGTCTACAAGCTAAATAAGGCACTCTATGGTCTCAAGCAAACCCCACGTGTGTGGTATGATTGCCTTAGGGAGCTCTTGTTAGACCGTGGCTTCGAAGTGGGCCTCATTTATCCCACTCTTTTTACTAAGAAAGTTGGAGGCCACTTGTTCGTATGCCAAATCTATGTTGATGGCATTATCTTTGGGTCTATTAACAAAACTTTTTATGAGGATTTTTCCAAGATCATGACCGATCGCTTCGAGATGTCCATGATGGGGGAGTTGAAGTTTTTCCTTGGGTTTGAAGTCAAGCAATTGAGGAAAGGGACTTTCATCAACCAAGCCAAATACATCCAAGACATGCTCAAGAAGTTCAAGTTTGATCAAGTCAAAGGTGCCAAGACTCCCATGCCAACTAAGGTTAATCTTGATCTCGATCCCAAGGGTAAGGAGGTGGATCAAAAACTCTATCGTTCTATGATTGGTTCTTTGCTCTATCTTTGTGCATCCCGACCGGATATTATGTTGAGTGTGGGTATGTGTGCAAGATTTCAAGCCGCACCAAAGGAAAGCCACATGGTGGCGGTCAAGAGAATCTTTCGATATTTAGTTCATACCCCAAACTTTGGGTTGTGGTACCCCAAGGGAGCCAGCTTTGATCTTATTGGTTACACGGACTCGGACTGGGCTGGTGACAAAGTGGGAAGAAAGTCAACCTCCAGAGCTTGTCAGTTTCTCGGAAGATCATTGGTTTGTTGGTCCTTGAAGAAGCAGAACTGTGTGTCTATGTCCACTGCCGAAGCTGAGTACATCTCTGTCGCAAGCTATTGTGCTCAATTGCTATGGATGAAGCAAACTTTGAAGGATCTTGGACTATCTTTTGACAAGGTGCCTCTTCTTTGTGACAATGAGAGTGCCATTGCTATTGCTCACAATCCCGTGAAACACAACCAGACCAAGCACATTGAGATTCGTCATCATTTCATTCGGAACCATGTTGCTAGAGGAGACATTTCTTTGGAGTATGTTCCCACCAAGGCAAATCTTGCGGATCTTTTCACGAAGCCTCTTGATGAAGCAAGGTTCCGGGAGTTAAGGCATGAGCTAAATATCATTGATTCGAGCTTGAGTACCTTGCACACCTACCCGCGTCTCAATGTGTATCTTGTTTGGATGTAGGCATGGATTTAGGGGGAGTGTAGTTCCTCTTATGAACAAACGATATCCCTATTATGCGCACATTAAAGTTTTCATACTCTATAGTCTCTAAAGGAGACCATTTGAGCTTCATGATGAGTGTTGGTAATGAACCCAAGATACATCTTCACGGTGTCAAGCCATTTACTCTTATATAAGGTGGCCTCAGCCACCGAACCGTTTTTGTTTGTGTCTTTGACCCGTTTTCTTGTTTTTGTTGGCTTTGGTTCTTCACAGTTTGAGCTCTCTATCCTAAGCCTTTCCTTTCCTCAAGCCCTCTCTATTCCCTGCACAAGTTCTTCCTTGTTCTCTTCCAAACCCGAGAAGGTCTTTCTGGTGTCACCGGAACTTCCGGTCAGTAGCCGGAACTTCCGGTCAGCTGGTTGTTCGTCTGAACCACCTGCTGACCTGGAACTTGTTCAGCCTGACCCGGAACTTCCGGTCCACCAGAACTTTCGGTCCCTGACCGGAACTTCCGGTGGTGTTCTTTGTCCTATATAAGGCGGGCCCTGGGGGGAAACGGGATCTTCTTCCTTTTCCCCCCAAGACCCATTTTCTATTTGGAGCAGCCGCCGGCCAAGTCTTCTCCGCGAAGGTGCTCCGACCCCTTCGTCTCCGGCCACCCCTCCACAGATCTGCTACGTGGGAACCTTCCCCACCTCGATCTCCCGCCATGGACTCCGGTATTTGCCCTCAAATCCCTCCATTAATGGAGATCTAGCTCTCTCACCATTGCTTGAGTTAGGGCACACCATGTCTAGGCTAGTTCTTTGGCTAGAACTTGTTGGGAGATCTTGGCAGGCCTAGGGTATCATGCTAGAGTAGATTGGTCTAATACACTCTTGGAAATCTTTGCACTTGTGGCTTATAGATCTAGATCTAGTGAACTGATGCTTTGAACCGCCAGTTCGTGGTCTCACCGGAACTTCCGGTGAGCCACGACCGGAACTTCCGGTGGACCATTTTCACCGGAAGTTCCGGCGACAATGAAACTTTTTCCTGAATGTATTTTTCCAATCTATTTCTTTTGTTTCCTCTACCGAACTTGTGCACTTACCCCACCTTCCCTCCCTATTCTTGTGCTTTCTTCTCAGGGCAAGGTGGTACCCGCCAAGGCAAGCGTGTCCGTCGACCATCCTCTGATATTCCTCCTGAGATTGATGAAGAAGATGTTGAGGTTGTGCGTCCAACTACTCAGTCTAGCCGTCAGAAGTTTGCTGCTGCTGCTGCTGCTGAAGGAAAGAGGCCTGCTCTTGCTTCTCAGAAGGCCACTATGCTGGGCCTGACAAGACCAAGGCCAAAATCTCCAAATGGACTCAGAAATCTTACTCTGAATTCAGGCGTACGGATCCCTACCTCGTTCCTCGTGACCGTCTTTGCTTGGATCCTCACTTCCACAACTAACGTCAGGAACAAATATTTGCTGAGATCTATGCAACAAAGACGAAGTTTGTGGTTGCTCCTCAAAAGTACATCAATGTGACTCACATGGAAGAGAAACATGCATATTGTGGCGAGGCTCTTGATATTTGCCAGAGGTTTGGGCTGATTCCCCTCATGGAGCACCGTTAGAACTTTGATGTGGCTGCTATTGCTCAGTTTTACTCTACTCTGTTTATTCACATGCGCTCCTCTACTGAAGGTGTGTTGAAGTGGATGACTAGGGGAGTGTTTCTTACCGCCACTTGGTCTGAGTTTTCTGAGCTTCTTGGCTATCCCCTTCAGCCTGGCAACGGGGCAAATGGTTGGCGTGTTCACGGTCCCAAAGCTGCTGATCCTGAGGTCTTGGAGCCTCTCTACATTGAAGGGTGGGGCATTGTTTGGTATGTGAATCATCTGCTGCCAGTTTTTGACATCATGCACATGGTGTACTTGAACACCATCTCTCCCAAGGCTGGCAACTTTGATCAGTTTCATGGCTATCAGGTTGACCTCATGCATCAGACTTATCTCTGGCGTGACACTGACAGGTCAATGGATGTTATGCACTTCATCTACACAGAGATGTGGCAGGCTATTATTGAAAAGCGCTCCTGCATCTATGCTCCCTACATTCAGACTCTCATCAATCACAAGTGGCTTGAGACCACTGGCACTCGCTTTCCTGAAGATAACATCACAATTCATGAGGAGAAGAAGCTGCGTGTGAGTAAGCACCAAAAGCCTCGTTCTCAAGAAGAAAAGGAAGCTGAACTCTAGAAGGCTCGAGATGAAGCTGGTGGTCCCTCCTCTGCTCCTGGTGGCTCTAGTGCTGGTGGTCCTTCTCTCTAGAGGCAGTCGTCTTGGGCAAAGAAGCTTCTTGGGAAGGTGAAGAAGACTTTGTGCTTCCTCCAGGACCGCGAGTATCAGACGTATGTGGATCAACGTCACAATGTTCAGCGCCAGAAGGCCATCATCACATCTCTCAACATTCCTAGCTCACCGGTCACTAGCTCTGTCACTGTTCTCAAGGATGATTGGATTCACAACAACTGCCGCTGGTCTGAGGATGAGTCTGAGGAGGAGGTCACTGGTCCGCCGCCTGAGTGGGGTCCTTGGGTCCCTGAGTCTGCTCCTCCTCCCTTTCATGGCTGGGGCGATTAGATTGATCTTTTCTTCCTTTTTGGTGTCTCGATGCCAAAGGGGGAGAAAGATGTCTATTAGGTTGTCTACGGGATTTGCATGGGTTAAGTCGCGAGCCTGTTCTTGCCTTTGATCTTTTCTAGCTCGCGAACTCTCTATTTTATTTGTGTGCTTGTGGACCTTTTATGTCTATGAACTTACTTGTGGACCTTGTTATGTTTGAGACTATGTGGTATCTATGTGGTATCTTATGCAATGTCGTGTATGTGGTTTTCTCGTTGTCATCTTATGGGCATATGCATATGGTGGTGGAGCCTCGTAGCTCTTGTTGTTATTATTACTCTTTTGTCTCCACCACAGTTGGTTGGTACCGGGTATGGTTTCTATCCTTTCTTGTACCTTGCACTTGTGTTGTCTTTGCATTGGAAGGGGGAGCCTCCTTGTATGTGTGTTAGTCTCTTTACCTTGCACACATATAGGGGGAGCTTGTCCCATCCATTGAAAAGATTGCTTCTATACTATGCAAATCTTTGGGATTGTCATCTAACACCAAAAAGAGGGAGACTGCTATATCTTCCCATGCTGTTTTTGGTGTTAATGACAATCCCATTTGTGTTTTAATTGTGCACTTGAGTTTCAGGGAAAACGCTGTTGATGTCTCCTTCAATCTGTGTGGATTCTCTCTTGGGATCTCATGAAGACGGTGGCCTTTAGTTTTCTCCTAGTTTCTCTCCTGTTGTTGTTTTAGGTCACCGTACTATTAAGAGGGGGTCCATCTCGGAAGGCACTGGGAAATCACTTGTTCTTGCACAAACTTATATGCATCGCCACAGCCATCCTACTATTCCATGAGAGAGTGAGATTCTGTTCTGTTGAAGCCTTCTGTGTCTCACCGGAACTTCCGGCCTGGCGCCGGAAGTTCCGCTCATGCTTTTTCTGTGAGCTGATCTAAGCCTTGTTCTGATCCTAGTTCCGCCCCAAGTTCCGTGGTGGATAAGTAACCTTCTGTATGAAGTGTTCTATTTGCCGGAACTTGGGCCGGAACTTGCATCGGAACTTGTCCTGCCAGAAAGTCCTGAGCGGAACTTCCGCCCAGCCGCCGGAACTTCCGGTCAGATTTGGTTCGCGACCCAGAAATTCCGCCCCTAGTTCCGCTCCAAGTTCCGCTGAACCTTCTGTTTGAAGTGTTCTATTTGCTGGAACTTGGGTCGGAACTTGCATCGGAAGTTCACCAAAACTTCCGGTATGTTTTGACCGGAACTTCCGGTTGAGCTTTTGGAGCGGGCGTCAACGGTCTGATGACCGTTGGAGCCAGGATGGGCGGAACTTCCGGCCTCTCACCGGAACTTCCGATGAGATCGCGGGGGCTGTAACGGTTCAGTGCGGAGGGGGCCTATTTAAGGCGCCCCTCTTCTTCCTCCCGTCTCTCTCGATTTTTTATCTCTCCTCCATTAATGCTTGAGCTTCACCTCACTAGATCTCTCTCTCTAGCCACTCAAATGACTTGATCTTTTGAGAGGTGAGGGAGGTGACCTAGATCTACACTTCCACCAAAGAAGATTTGATTTCCCCCACCCATCCTTTGTGGATCTTGTTGCTCTTGGGTTTCTTGAAACCCTAGACGGTGTAGGGCATCCTCTGTTGGAGATATGCCCTAGAGGCAATAATAAATGTAGTTATTATTATATCTTTGTGTTTATGATAAATGTTTACATTCATGCTATAATAGTATTAACAAGGAAACATTAATACTTGTGTGATTTGTAAACTTAAATTGAAGTCCCTAGTAAAGCCTCTATACATCACTAGCTTGTTGGTTAATAAATGATTGTGGTTTCCCTATCATGAACATTGAGATGTTATTAACAACAAGATCATATCGTTAGGAGAATGATATGATGGACATACTCCTATAGATAAGCGTAGCATAAAGATCAAGTCATTTTAATAGTTCAATTGCTAAATGCTTTCTGATACATAGTAACCTAATTCCTTCGACCATGAGATCATGCATATCACCTTTACCGGATGGATGCTTTGATGACATCAAACACCACACCATAACTGGGTGGCTATAAAGGTGGCATTGAGTGTTCGGAAAGTATTGGTTGAAACACATGGATCAAGAGTGGGATTTGTCCATCCATATGACAGATAGATATACTCTAGGCCCTCTCGGTGAAATGTCATCCAATTAGCTTGCAAGCATGTGACTGGCTCACAAGGGATCACATATCACGGGAACGAGAAAAGAGTACTTATCAGTAACGAGGTTGAACTAGGTATGCAGAGATACCGACGATCATAACCTCGGATAAGTAAACTATCGTGAGACAAAGGGAAATTGGTATCGTATGTAAGTGGTTCATTCGATTGCAAAGTAATCGTAGAAATATGTGGGAGCCATATGAATTTCCAGATTCCTCTATTGGTTATTGTTCGGAGAAGTGTCTCGATCATGTCCGCATAATTCACGAACCGTAGGGAGACACACTTAAGGATTCGACGTTGTTTGAGTAGTTATGGAATGATGAGAAAGAGACCGAATGTTGTTCGGAGTCTCGAATGGTATTCGGGATATCACGAGGAGATCCGGAATGGTCCGGAGAATAAGATTCATATAAGGAAAGTCTTGTTTCGGAGTTGGAGAATGGTTCCGGTGTTTTCACCGGGAATGTTCTAGAAGGTTCCGGAATGTCCGGCACTTCGGAAGGGAAGGGTACATGAATGTGTTATATCAAGTTGGTATGATTGCATCATGTAATCGGTGTCATCGCTAAACAAAATAGAGGGTTTATTCAAATCCTAGTTTGAAAAGTCAAACGCCAAGTTTGAAAGTCAAACGGCTATTTTTGGGAAGTGGAGAGGGAGGTGGAAACCGACTTGGGGGAGGAGTTCCTCCTCCCACCGCCGGCGCACCACCAAGCCGAGTTGGGGAGGGACTCCCCTCCCCTTGGCCGGCCCCCTCCACCTATAAAAGGAGGGGCAGGGCTCCCCTCCTAGACACAAGATCCCCGTCCCAAAACCCTAAGCCGTCGGCGCCGCCACCTGCTGCCGTCGCCGCCGCCCTAGGTCAAGCCGCCGCTGCCGCCTAGCAACCCTAGCCGCCGACCAAGCTTCCTCCTCGGCGTGTCTAAACCCTAGATCGTCGAGGGACTCTCTCATATTCCACCATACTCGCTCCGGCTTAAGGCGAAGCCCTGCGAGATCTCCCCTCTACTTCCGGTACCACGCCGTTGTGCTGCCGGAATCACGAGGAGAGTGCTACAACCTTCGCTGCCTGCTGGAACAAGGGAGAGGAAGGTCTTCGTCGAGTACCGAACGTGTGACCGACTGCGGGAGCGCTGCCGGAACGCAGCGCCGGAAGGATCGTCTACGCGATCTTGAGATCGGGAAGAGTACGACTACATCACCCACGAGAATCCGCTCTCGTTAAACACTTTGGAATCTTCGAGGGTGAGTTATTCTATCGACTCGTTGCTACAATCTAGTAGATAGATCTTGGCTTGTTTGTTTGTATGCGGTAGAATTTTTTTGTTTTCCATGCTACGAAACCCTACAGTGGTATCAGAGTCGTGTCTATATGTAGATCTGTTGCACGAGTAGAACACAATGGTCATTGTGGGCGTTGATGCTTTTATTGTCGATTGCTTCTTGTGTACTTTGCATCTTGCGGGATGTTGGGATGAAGCGGCCCGGGCTAACCTTACATGACATCGTTCATGAGACTTGCTCCACGCTTGACATGCAACTTGTATTGCATAAGTGGCTTTGCGGGTGCCTGTTTCTCCTAGCATAGTTAAGATCCAATTTACAACGGGTGATTAACAATACTAGTATCAATGTTGTGGTTCATGTTCGTAAGTTAGAACGACACTTATTGAAAGCCCCAAACCACGTAAAACATGCAAAGAAAGTAGAGGCGTCTAACTTTGTTTTGCAGGGGTGTGCAGTGATGTGATATGGCCATGATTGTGATTATATTTGATGTATGCAATGTTCCTTATTGTAAGTTGGCAACCGGCAGGAGCCATATGGTTGTCTTTAATTTATGTTAAGACCCGCGTGTCTATTCAAAGTAGTTGTAATAGTTGAAGCCGGTGGACGACAACCATGAAGAAGCGTCATTGACCTTGATGCAATGCCGGTGATGATGGAGATCATGTTCGTGCTTGAAGATGGAGATCGGAAGCACAAAGAAGAAAGGCCATATCATATCACATATTATGAATTGCATGTGATGTTAATCCTTTATGCATCTTGTATTGCTTAGTAGACGACGGTAGCATTATAAGATGATCCCTCATGCACATGAATTTCAAGTCATAAAGTGTTCACCCTTAGTTAGCACCGTTGCTAAAGCTTGTTGTTTCGAAGGACCACGTGATGATCGGGTGTGTTAGATTCCGCAAGTGTATACAACGTGAGCAAGCCAGATTTGCTCATGCGGAAACTAAGGTTTGATCTTGACGAGCCTAGCATGTACAGACATGGTCTCGAAACACGGATCACCGAAAGGTAAAGCATGAATCATATAGTAGATATGATGAACATGTCGATTGTTCGCCATTGAAACTATATCAACTCTCGTGATGATCGGTGTTGATGTGGTGGATTTGGTTCATGTGATCACTAAAACAATGTGAGGGATATTGTTTTGAGTGGGAGTTCACCTAGATTAATTTTATTATTAATTTGAACTCAATTTGTCATAAACTCAGTCTAAACTATTGCAAATATGTTGTAGATCAATGGCAGCCCCTACCATCAATTTTAATGTGTTCCTAGAGAAAGAAAAGTTGAAAAACAATGGAAGCAACTTCGCGGATTGGTTCCGCAATTTGAGGATTGTCCTCACAGTTGGTAATTTGACCTATGTGCTGGATGCACCGCTGGGTGACCCACCTGCAGCTGATGCTGCCGATGAAGTAAAGAATGTTTACCTCACTCGGAAGACTCAGTACTCCACAGTTCAATGTGCTATCTTGTATGGTTTAGAATCGGAGCTTCAGAAAAGGTTTGAGAACTCAGACCCATATGATATTGTCGAGGATCTCAAATTGATCTTTGAGACTCATGCGGCAATTGAAAGCTATGAGGCTTCTGAAAAGTTCTTTAACTGCAAGATGGAAGAGGGCAGCTCCATTAGTGAGCATGTGCTTAAGATGTCTGGGCACGCAAACAAACTTCAAAGCTTGGGTATAGTGATTCCTAATGCTTTGGGGATTTATCGTGTCCTCCAATCACTACCACCAAGTTACAAGAACTTTGTGATGAACTACAACATGCAGAACATGAACAAAACGTTGCCAGAACTCTTTTCCATGTTGAAATCTCCAGAAGTGGAGATCAAGAAAGAGCACCAAGTGTTGTTGGTCAATAAGACCACCAAATTCAAGAAAGGCAAGTCTAAGCAGAAGGGACACTTCAAGAAGGGTGGTAAGAAAGTTACCACGCCAACGAAGAAGACCAAGGCTGGACCTAAGCCTGATACTGAGTGCTTTTACTGCAAGGGAGAAGGTCACTGGAAGCGGAATTGCCCAAAGTACTTGGCGGATTTGAAGAACAGCAACATCAAGAAGAAAGGTACATCTGATATACATGTTATTGATGTGTATCTCACTAGTACTCGTAGTAGTGCCTGGGTATTTGATACTGGTTTGGTTGCTCATATTTGTAACTCGAAACAGGTGCTGCAGAATAAACGGAAGCTAGCGAAGAACGAGGTGACGATGCGCGTGGGAAACGGATCAAAGGTTGATGTGATCGCGTTCGGCACGCTACCCCTTCATCTACCATCGGGATTAGTTTTATACTTAAATAATTGTTATTTGGTGCCTGCGTTAAGCATGAACATTATATCGGGATCTTGTTTATTGCGAGACGGTTACTTGTTTAAGTCCGAGAATAATGGTTGTTCGATTTATATGAGTAATATGTTTTATGCACATGCACCTTTGATAGATGGTCTATTCTTATTGAATCTCGATAGTGGAAATACACATATTAATAACATTGAGGCTAAACGTTTGAAATCGAGCGATAACTCGACCTATATGTGGCACTGTCGTCTTGGTCACATTGGAGTGAAGCGTATGAAGAAACTCCATTCCGATGGACTTCTTGAATCACTTGATTTCGAATCAATTGAAAGATGCGAAGCATGTCTGATGGGTAAAATGACTAAGACTCCATTTTCTGGTATGATGCAGCGAGCTACGGACTTATTGGAAATCATACATACCGATGTGTGTGGTCCAATGAGTGTAGCATCGCGCGGTGGTTATCGTTATGTTCTTACCTTCACGGATGACTTGAGTAGATATGGGTATATCTATTTCATGAAACATAAGTCCGAAACTTTCGAGAAGTTTAAGGAATTTCAAAGTGAGGTTGAGAATCAACATAACAAGAAGATTAAATTTCCGCGTTCTGATCATGGAGGTGAATATCTAAGTTACGAGTTTGGCAAGCATTCGAAGAAATGCGGAATACTTTCACAATTGACACCGCCGGGAACACCACAGCGTAATGGTGTGTCCGAACGTCGTAATCGAACTCTCTTAGATATGGTTCGTTCTATGATGTCACTTACAGATTTACCGCTATCATTTTGGGGTTATGCATTAGAAACAGCCGCATTCACTTTAAATAGGGCACCATCTAAATCCGTTGAAACGACACCGTATGAATTATGGTTTGGGAAGAAACCTAGATTGTCGTTCCTTAAAGTTTGGGGTTGCGAAGCCTATGTAAAGAAGTTACAGCCGGACAAGCTTGAGCCCAAAGCGGAAAAATGCGTCTTCATTGGATACCTGAAGGAAACTATTGGGTATACCTTCTATCATAGATCCGAAGGCAAAATCTTCGTTGCCAATAATGGATCCTTTCTAGAGAAGGAATTTCTCTCGAAAGAAGTGACTGGAAGGAAAGTAGAACTCGACGAGGTTGTCGAACCTTCTCTCGAAATTGCGAGTAGCGCAACACCGGAAGAAGTTCCTATGATGCCTGCACCAATAAGAGAGGAAGCTAATGATGATGATCATGAAACTTCAGTTGTAGTTGCTACAGAGCCTCGCAGGTCAACGAGAACTTGTACCACTCCAGATTGGTATGATACCGTTATGAGTGTCATGTTGGTGGACAACACCGATGACCCTGAGACATATGAGGAAGCGATGATGAGCCCAGATTCCAACAAATGGCAAGAAGCCATGAAATCCGAGATTGGATCCATGTACGAAAACCAAGTATGGACTTTGGTGGACTTACCGGATGGCCGGAAGGCTGTCGAGAACAAATGGATTTTCAAGAAGAAAACATATGCTGATGGTAATGTTACTGTCTATAAAGCTCGACTTGTCGCAAAGGGGTTTTGACAAATTCAAGGAGTTGACTACGATGAGACTTTCTCACCAGTAGCGAAGCTAAAGTCTGTGAGGATTATGTTAGCAATCGCTGCATATTATGATTATGAGATATGGCAGATGGATGTCAAAACAACATTCCTCAATGGAGACATTGATGAAGAGTTGTATATGATGCAACCCAAAGGTTTTGTCGATCCTAAAGATGCTAACAAGGTATGCAAACTTCAACGGTCCATCTATGGATTGAAGCAAGCATCCTGAAGTTGGAATCAACGTTTTGATAAGGTAATCAAAAGTTTTGGTTTTATACAAACTTATGGAGAAGCTTGTATTTACAAGAAAGTGAGTGGGAGCTCTGTAGCATTCTTAATACTATATGTAGATGACATATTGTTGATTGGGAATGATGTAGACCTTCTTAATAGTGTCAAGGAATATTTGGATAATAGTTTTTCAATGAAGGATCTTGGCGAAGCAGCTTACATATTAGGCATAAAGATTTATAGAGATAGATCAAGACGCCAAATATCATTGTCACAAAGTACATATTTGGACAAAGTTCTAAAGAGGTTTGGAATGGAAGATAGCAAGAAAGAGTTCTTTCCCATGTTGCCCAATGTGACCTTGAGTAAAACTCAAAGTCCGACATCGGTAGAAGATAGAGAAAGGATGAGTAAGACTCCCTATGCCTCAGCCATAGGATCTCTAATGTATGCCATGCTATGTACTAGACCCGACATTGCATATGCTATTAGTTTAACTAGCAGATATCAAAGTGATCCAGGAGTGGATCATTGGACAACGGTCAAAAACATCCTTAAGTACTTGAGAAGAACTAAGGATATGGTTCTTTCTTATGGAGGTGATGAACAGCTCGTTGTTAATGGTTACACCGATGCTAGTTGGAACACCGATCCGGATGATTCTAAATCACAATCTGGATACGTATTTATTTTGAATGGTGCAGCAGTTAGCTGGAGGAGTGCAAAGCAAAGTGTTGTGGCGAGATCTTCAACTGAATCGGAATACATGGCTGCTTCGGAGGCTTCACAAGAAGCGATATGGATGAAATAGTTCATTACAGAGCTGGGTGTGGTTCCTAGTGTGCTGGACCCAATGTCTATCTACTGCGATAACATGGGTGCCATAGCCAATGCGCAAGAACCGAGGTCACACAAGCTGAAGCATATCAAGCTACGTTTTCACGCTATTCGAGAACATGTCCAAGATGGGGACATAAAGATTTGCAAAGTACACACAGATCTGAATGTGGCGGATCCGTTGACTAAACCTCTCCCGAGGGCAAAACATGACCAGCACCAAACTGCCATGGGTGTTCGGTATATTACCATGTAATCTAGATTAGATGACTCTAGTGCAAGTGGGAGACTGTTGGAGATATGCCCTAGAGGCAATAATAAATGTAGTTATTATTATATCTTTGTGTTTATGATAAATGTTTACATTCATTCTATAATAGTATTAACAAGGAAACATTAATACTTGTGTGATTTGTAAACTTAAATTGAAGTCCCTAGTAAAGCCTCTATACATCACTAGCTTGTTGGTTAATAAATGATTGTGGTTTCCCTATCATGAACATTGAGATGTTATTAACAACAAGATCATATCGTTAGGAGAATGATATTATGGACATACTCCTATAGATAAGCGTAGCATAAAGATCAAGTCATTTTAATAGTTCAATTGCTAAATGCTTTCTGATACATAGTAACCTAATTCCTTCGACCATGAGATCATGCATATCACCTTTACCGGATGGATGCTTTGATGACATCAAACACCACACCGTAACTGGGTGGCTATAAAGGTGGCATTGAGTGTTCGGAAAGTATTGGTTGAAACACATGGATCAAGAGTGGGATTTGTCCATCCATATGACGGATAGATATACTCTAGGCCCTCTCGGTGAAATGTCATCCAATTAGCTTGCAAGCATGTGACTGGCTCACAAGGGATCACATATCACGGGAACGAGAAAAGAGTACTTATCGGTAACGAGGTTGAACTAGGTATGCAGAGATACCGACGATCATAACCTCGGATAAGTAAACTATCATGAGACAAAGGGAAATTGGTATCGTATGTAAGTGGTTCATTCGATCGCAAAGTAATCTTAGAAATATGTGGGAGCCATATGAATTTCCAGATTCCTCTATTGGTTATTGTTCGGAGAAGTGTCTCGATCATGTCCGCATAATTCACGAACCGTAGGGAGACACACTTAAGGATTCGGCGTTGTTTGAGTAGTTATGGAACGATGAGAAAGAGACCGAATGTTGTTCTGAGTCTCGAATGGGATTCGGGATATCACGAGGAGATCCGGAATGGTCCGGAGAATAAGATTCATATAAGGAAAGTCTTGTTTCGGAGTTGGAGAATGGTTCCGGTGTTTTCATCGGGAATGTTCTAGAAGGTTCCGGAATGTCCGGCACTTCGGAAGGGAAGGGTACATGAATGTGTTATATCAAGTTGGTATGATTGCATCATGTAATCGGTGTCATCGCTAAACAAAATAGAGGGTTTATTCAAATCCTAGTTTGAAAAGTCAAACGCCAAGTTTGAAAGTCAAACGGCTATTTTTGGGAAGTGGAGAGGGAGGTGGAAACCGACTTGGGGGAGGAGTTCCTCCTCCCACCGCCGGCGCACCACCAAGCCGAGTTGGGGAGGGACTCCCCTCCCCTTGGCCGGCCCCCTCCACCTATAAAAGGAGGGGCAGGGCTCCCCTCCTAGACACAAGATCCCCGTCCCAAAACCCTAAGCCGTCGGCGCCGCCACCTGCTGCCGTCGCCGCCGCCCTAGGTCAAGCCGCCGCTGCCGCCTAGCAACCCTAGCCGCCGACCAAGCTTCCTCCTCGGCGTGTCTAAACCCTAGATCGTCGAGGGACTCTCTCATATTCCACCATACTCGCTCCGGCTTAAGGCGAAGCCCTGCGAGATCTCCCCTCTACTTCCGGTACCACGCCGTTGTGCTGCCGGAATCACGAGGAGAGTGCTACAACCTTCGCTGCCTGCTGGAACAAGGGAGAGGAAGGTCTTCGTCGAGTACCGAACGTGTGACCGACTGCGGGAGCGCTGCCGGAACGCAGCGCCGGAAGGATCGTCTACGCGATCTTGAGATCGGGAAGAGTACGACTACATCACCCACGAGAATCCGCTCTCGTTAAACACTTTGGAATCTTCGAGGGTGAGTTATTCTATCGACTCGTTGCTACAATCTAGTAGATAGATCTTGGCTTGTTTGTTTGTATGCGGTAGAATTTTTTTGTTTTCCATGCTACGAAACCCTACATCCTCGGAGCTAAGGCTTGTGTTGTAAAGCTTCGAGGTGTCGTTGAGGGTCTCCAATTGAGTTGTGGAGCTTCCCCCTCAACCTTGGTGTAAAGGTTTCGGTTGGCGCCTTCAAGGTCACCGGTTAGTGGATTGTGAGGCCTCCTTTGTGGGGGAGCTCACCGGAGAAGAAGGTGAGGCATTTGTGGCGCTCGGGTGACCTTGTGTGGCTCCGACACCTCTCCAACATAGACGTAGCTCCTTGGGAGTGAACTACGGGAATTATATCTCCGTGTCACCGCTCCGGTTACTTCGTTCCCTTCCTTTACTTCTTGCTATTTACCGTTCTTGTGGTTGTTGTAAGTTATCTTGCATTTAGGTTGTTTATTTAGTTGCACATCTAGATAACTTTCTTTCTCGTTGAGCCTAAAAGTGAGAAACAAATTAAAATTGGGTATACGCCTATTCACCCCCCTCTAGTCGTATCTAGTCGGTACTTTCAACGTACATCCACCAACAAATATAATGAACATGTTTGGAAATTGGTTGAACGAGACCGACAAGGACACTGAAGTTAGGATTCGCATTGGTGTTTCTGCTTTGGGCTGGTCGATATGGAACTGCAGAAATGATATTGCTTTTAACGTGAAGAATTCTACAAAAAAAATTGTAGGTTATCCATATAGTTATACAATGGATAGAGTTATGGAGTTTTCTCTCTCCCGGAGGATCAGCGGGAATGCATGGTTACTGGATGCAACCATTTGTCGATGGTTGCTCAGTATTTCTTCTACCAGGCTACACGATGACCTATTAATAGTATTCAAAATGTTCAGTTTAGTGAACTTCATGTTTAACTTTTGATGGTTGATATTTGTATCGTCCCTCTCTGATCCTTGATATGTAAAACTTTTAAATGCTCTGAACTAAGTAATAAAAGTGTTGTGTGCATCTCTTTGATGTAGACACCAGGGCTACCCCATTTTGAAGAAAAACTGACGTTGACTCTTCTAGAAACTAAAAACACAAGTGTCTAATAGAACACTTATTGCACCATATGAAAAATACAGAAATTTCTCAGAAGAAACACGTGCATGCCATAGTTATCGTTAAAAACAAGAAAATAATTCACGATGTTAGAACATTTTTCAAGAATATGTCTTGGGACTAGGAGACGTGCCGATTTCATAGAGGAAGGACCAAGCATCCAGATTACAACACAATATGGTGTACCCGCCAATAGCACAATTCCATGCCATCGCAATAACGACACCCACTCTCTAACCAACTAATCGTGACATCTCCGCCTACCTAATTGTCTTAGGAAATCACAGAAGAGCTCTATCACATGCCAAACTCTTCCTCGGAGGCAATATTTCTGAGAACCTCAGTCGATGATGGTGTGGCTCCCTCGAACACCACGTGGTTCTATGGCGCCAAAGACTCCAACAAATGAGGGCCACGTCTCTCCAAAGATCTCGTTCACACCCCTTTTCACCACACCTCTCCTGTGGCCAACCCACAAACTTCGTGTTCTGTTCCAGCGTCCAGCGCAATTTTCCCCACCAGCCTAGACAGGTTGTCCACACCTCCCGCGTGCGGACACACCCCACAAAGAGATGGTTAATCATTTTGCCACACTGATCACAGGGTGGGCATGCTGCCTGGTGTTGCAACCCATGACTACTAAGCCTGTTGGTTGTCCAACATTTGTTCATGATTGCCCGTATTAGCGAGACCTTGCAGCTAGCAGGGGCACGGGAGCACCAGATTTGCACCTCGTCGTCCATGACCACCCTACCAGCAAACAGGGCCTTGTAGCAGGACCGAGCAGAGTAAGTCTTGCTCGGGTCCCAGTTTCTCTTGAGAACGTCGTATGTATCCTCAGTCAACATGACCTCCACTAGCCGGTCCGCCACCTTAAGAAGCTTTGTGATCGCAACCAAGTTCAGATAGGGGATCCGCCCGTCAACCCTTCCCGTATCTGACGTGGAGGCGCGTCAATCCCGCCCACTTTGGGACCGCTGCAAACATGTTTGGCGCAAGGTCACAAAACATACCACATGGAAATCCGTCTAGAAGAAGGTTCTAGCACTGTCGCCAAGGACCGACGATGTTGCAGCGTCAACGAGTTATTTCGCCATCGCAGGGACTTGAATCCTAAGATCTTTCCACGGCTTGAACTGATTTACTCGCTTTAAGCCACAACCACCTGGATCTCGGTGCTATGTTTTTAGGCGCACATTGGGGATACCGAGGCCACCCAACTCCTTAGGCATGAAGACTCTGCCCCATGCCACTAGACAGTGACCTCCATGCACATCCTTCCTCCCATGCCACGAGAATCCTGAGATGATCTTCTCGATCGCAATCAACGTCTCTATCGGAATGTCTCGAGACATCATGGTGAAGATGGAGATTGCGGATAGCATTGATTTGACAAGCTGCGGGTGGCCACCTCAGTTGAGCATCGATGCTCTCCACCCTAGCAGCTGATTTGCCACGCTATCCACCAGGCATCGACGCTGTGCGGTAGTCGGCTTTCTCAGGGCGAGGCACAACCCGAGGTATCCGAGCATGAAGGGAACGATAGGGCATCCCAACTCCTCGGTCACCAAAGCTTTCTCTGCCTCGAAGCAACGGACCGTGTTGGCAGAGCGTTTGTCAAGGTTGGTGCGGAGGGTGGATCCATCCCCAAAGTCAATCAATGATTGCGGAGATAACCCTAAGAAAATAATTCATACAGAATTGGATGCATTGTAGCACATAAAAAACCACGTGTTTCATACTTACACACCAAATACGCTATATATAAGAATATTATTCTGAAGAATATAATTCCATAAAAAAATAGTACTCTCTGGTCTATATTAATGAACTCAACTTTGTATAGATAGGAATGCATTAGTCTAAATATTTAACTAGATACATAGAAATTTAGATAAAATTGATACCGACTAGAGGGAGTATACGATTTCAGTGAAGAGAAAAATGCGATGCTGTTTCTCGTGTCTACCACACTAACTACGCGGCGATATGACTGCTGCGACTTGCATACTAGATATCGAGCGCATCGACAGCATCACTACGTGCGCGGAGTGTGCAGCTACACTGTGCAAGATGGCGCCGCGCTGAGAGCGAGAGAAATCCACTGCCGGTGTAGAAGTGGAATTGGGCAGGGCGAACGAAAGTCTTGCGCAGATCGCACTTGCTTGGTCCACGGCCGAGCCCTATCGCATGGACCCAACGCACACAGGATACCCCAATGATCAGCCGGTGCCGCGTGACCGACGCGTCCCCTCGAGACCGGTATACCCCGCGGCGCACGCACGCACGCACGACCCGAGTCCGTATTCCAAGTTTCCGTGACCGTGCTGCCTACAAACACGAGATTTTTCCCTCGGATTCCCGTGAAACCTGGCCGGGGCATGTCCATTGTCCACGGTCCACCGCACGTAGAGACCGCGTCGCCGTCTCTTTCACGGCAAGCAGTGGAGGTGGAGCGGAAGCGGTGTGCGGCCGTGCGCGCGCGTGGCTCCCCGACCCGATTTCCCCGAGACGCCGAGGCCGAGATGGGGCCGCGCGAGGGCGACTGGTGGAAAGCGTCGTTTGTCGCGTCACGGCACGGAGAAATTCAATAGTAGGCGTGGTCGCTTTCGCGACGTCCAGCACACCACGTTGCGTTGCGTTGCATGGATGGATTCATAATGGACGGATGGAGGCTGACGGGACCGACGACCGACGACGAGCACCAAAAGAACACGCCGCTCGCTGCCTGCCACCGCCACGCCCCGCCCCGTCCGTCGCGTCCCAGAGCTACTACCACTACCCCACTTGACTTGGTATGCTTTCGCGTCGGCGACTTCCCCGTCGGCCATCGGCTTGTCCGTCCTCCCGCCGCACCGGCGTGGTGGCTCCGCCGCTGTTGAGTTTGATCCGGGACGCCCGCGCGCCACGTCACCGGACGGACACCGCTCGATTTTTGGTCGAGTCGAGTGATGATTGTGCACCTCTGCTTTCTCAAACGAGAACGAAGCTTGTCCAGGACTCTTCCGCGCTGCCCTGCAATCGGGTCAAAACAAGCCGGTCAAACGCAACAAGGGATTAAATGGTTGGTCGGTTGGTTGCACATGGTTTAATTTCACTCTCATAATTTCCGCTCTGTCAGCTCAGCTGGGGAGACTGAGTGACTGCCCCGGCAATCATTTTTCCTTGGAGACCAAGCTAAGCAATGGGGAAACAGTCATTTTTTTTCTACTAGAGTGAGAAAAACATTACACTTTCAATTGGAGTATGCCCTCCACCCATTTCAGATGAGAAAAAAAGAAAGAAAAATCTTCCCCAAATTCATCTTTTTTTTGGGTACCCAAAATTCATCTTTGACAAAAATTAGTCTAACAATTCATGATTTATGTTATACTACAAGATTGAGACTCACCCAGAACCCTCTCCCTCTCTACACCCCTCCTCCCGTTGAGAGTCGCCACCCTCGTGCTGGGCCTCCCCCGACTCCTCTCCACCGGCTCTGCCGGCCGGAGTTGGAGAAGGGGGAGCGCCGAAGTAGATAGGTCTAGGGGTAGGTTTGGCAGTATGCCAGTTGTGGGCGCTATGCCCAGTAGATGGAGCGGATGGGCAAATCTTGGCGTTGGGATCTGGCCAGCCCTAGGGTTCCTCCTCCTTCTCCTTCAACTCCGATGGCCGGAGGGGGAAGTGAAGTGGAGAATCACCGCCTCCTGGAATAAACTCAACGCTGGTTACCTGGTGAAGACCTGGTTCTGCGGGAAGCGATTCTTCTCGGCCGGCCGTGGCGGCGAGGGGGAAGGTTGCCATCCTGCAGTGCGTGGTGAGCTGAAGTGGCTCCTGGCCGGCCTTGGTGGCGAGGGGGAACACACTGGCGGCACCGTGGCCTGGTCTCTCCCTGGGCGGCCTTATCTATGGATTTGCTGCAGATGCATCTTCTATGGCTTCTCTCCCTCATCTCGGGCAGGAGCTCTGAGGGAGGAGCTCGGTTTCTGGGAGCATTGGCCGCAGATCTTGGAAGCTCATCTTTGCTTTTTCTCGGTGTCTTCTCCTGATCTGGACGCGGAGGTCGTGTCTGCCATGGATGTTGATCTGAGTGATGGCGGTGATGAACTCTCCTGGAGAAGTGAAGCCATCCTTTTCTGCAGATCTAAATCGGAGGCATGTTGCCGGCCGATTATCCAAGCCGCATCGAGGCTAGCAAGCTCGCCGGAAAGACCCGACGCTCCTTCAACCTCCATCGTGAGGCCAGTCAGAAGCAGAGGCGTGTTGGAAGGAGAACCCAATTGCGTTTCTTGTTTATCTTTTAGGGTGCTCTTTGTAAAGCGTCTGGACTTGTTTTTCTTTTCTTATTTCTTAGGATCCTGCGTGAAAATGTGTAGCTCCACCGTTGTATTTTAATTTTAAGGCTTCCTGCCCCTTCCGGGGCTCTCTTGTTCAAAAAAAAAAAAACAAGATTGATATCATTAGACTCGCACATGAAAGGTGTTCAAATGGGCGATCGCTTCAAATGGTACTATTATTTTTGTGACACATAACCCTCGTTACAAAGCCCAAATACTTGGTCAAAGACTCAAAGTATTTATAAATGTGGGTGAGATTATTTGGAAGATTTCATTTTGTATACACAGCCTGTGGTATAGTAGACATACCCGATGGCGACGAGGAATCAAAGGGTGGTCCGTATCACCAAGAAAGAAACCATGTGAGGCTACAATAAGAAAATAATATACTCCTCCGTAAAAGAAAAGAAAAGAAAAGAAAAGACAGTGAGTGAGTCTCCGGAGCGCCGAAACAGGACCCTAATCCCACGCCCACGCCCTCGCACCCACCCACTAATCACGGCGCATCAATCAAGCAAGCCGCTGTCAATCATTAACGTCGACAAAAGACCAATCGCGGAGGCAAAATCACGCTGCGATGTCCGCCCGCCCGCCCAGTATAGCAGAGGGAGCCATCTGGTCAACCGGATTTCATTTTCCCACCAAGAATTATTTTATTTAATATTTTATTTCCAAAGCAGAATACTATAGTAGTACTAGAAAAGGCGATTGATTTTTTTTTAGAGTTTCGCTGTCCAATGAAGTCAGGCGGCACGTAGCCCCGCCTCGTACCACATGCACACGCAAACCCGAATTAAAAAAATGATTAAATCCGATAACTTCGCCGAGAAAATTACACTATACTAGTTTTTTTTTATTTTGTTTTGTTTCGAGCAACGAGCGTGCCCCTCGCCTCCGCTCTTGGCTGCCACTTTCTCTCTCTCTCTCTGTCCAGCTCCAGCTCGAGGTCGGCGCCCCAGCCTCAGCTCTCCTCGCCGCCCGCATTCCGCCGCCTGCCCCCACTGAAACCTTCTACAGCCTTCCCCATGGACGACTTCGGCGCCGCTGATCCGGCGCGCCAGCCGCACCTCTCGCCGCAGGGCGGTGGTGGCGGTGGGCAGCCGCCGGTGCCGCGCTCCCCGACCCCGCTCGACCTCTCTGCCGCCGCCGCCGCCGCGTCGGCCTCCTACCACCGCCGGCTCTCCCCGTCCCCCAGGCCCCCGGCGCACCCGCAGGCGCGTCTCCCGTCGCCTTACGGCCAGATCCCCTCCGGCCACCACGCGCGCTCGCTCTCGCAGCCGCTCTTCTTCTCGCTCGACTCGCTCCCGCCGCCGCCCTACGCCGATCTGGCCGGCCCGCCCGCCATACCGCCATCCCCGCCCTCCTCCACCTCCGACCCGCCGCCCTTCGGACTGCCGCCGCGGAGGGCTGCCCACCGCCGCTCCCAGAGCGACATCCCATTCGGCTTCTCGCAGCTCAGCCCGCCCCTGCCTCCGCCGGCGCCGGTCAAGCGCGAGGCGCCCACGGGGCCGGATGCCGCCGGCGGCGGCAGACTGGACGGCGACGACGCCGCCCTCTACGACCTCGTCAACGCCTACATGGACCTCGACGGGATGGACGCGCTCAACTCCGACGACCGTGACAGCCGTGCCAGCGGCACGCGAGCAGGGAGCGCGGCCGACAGCAGCGAGAACGAGGCCGAGAGCCAGTCCACCTCCGCGGACAGGAAGGACGGGGCCAAGTCCCGGCATTGTCGGAGCTTGTCCATGGACAGCTTCATGGGAAAGCTCAACTTCGCCGCGGGTGACGAGTCGCCAAAGCTGCCACTGCCGTCCCCTGCCGGTGGGGGCCTTTCAAGGAGCGGGAGCGGCTCCTTGGATGGTGGTGGTGCTGCCGCGCTCTTTGGTGCAGAGTTTGCCAATGGGGAGTTCAGTGAGGCTGAGAAGAAGAAGATCATGGCAAATGAACGCCTGGCAGAGATTGCTTTGACTGATCCGAAAAGGGTCAAGAGGTGTGCATTTTCTTCTTCATAAAGCGTAAAAAAGAAATCTCCTTTTCCTCTGAGATCAAATTAAAGCATCTCGACTTGTTTAAATGTACAGGATTTTGGCAAATCGCCAGTCTGCGGCAAGGTCAAAGGAGCGCAAGATGAGGTACATTCAAGAGCTTGAGCATAAGGTACAGGTTCTGCAGACAGAGGCCACTACACTTTCAGCGCAGTTGACAATGCTACAGGTTTGTCTTGTGGATGTGCTCTGGATATATCGATTTACCTTATGCTAGTAGGATTCCTTTTAATTATCCCTGATGCACTTGTTTCAGAGGGACTCTGGAGGACTTGCGACTCAGAACAACGAGTTGAAAATAAGGCTACAAGCAATGGAGCAACAAGCACAGCTGAGAGATGGTATGCTTCTTATCTCCTTATGGTCCTCTTCAGCGTCATTATTCATTTCTGCTGACGAAAGAAATTGGATGATGTCTTTGTGCTGACTGCGTATCAGACATGTAATATCGGCAATGCTGAGCGGTCCTTTTATTGTTGGGAGGCTACATTCGTGAGGTGGTCTGTGGGGTATTTTTGTTTATGCGCACTTGACACTGTAGGGTTTGTCAACCCCAAGGAACCTAGATTTACCTATTTAGTTTACATTCAAATCCAATAGCAAGTTGCCCATTTTTGCATGATTGCAAGGACCGATTGCGAATAAACTGCGGTTTTCAGTTATATTAAACTGCGGTTGTAATTATTGTTGATTCTCTTTGTGTTTGTGTGCGCATCTACCTGGCATTGATCACTTGCTGAGTAGATTGAAGTCCTTTGTTCTTAGGAACGATGAGTCGATGACACAGTTTGCAAATCGGTCCAGTTGAATAATGCTACTGCAATCTGTTTATTTATATATTTGGTTTGCATGAAGGGGTAACCGGATGGCCGGGTTGTACCATGGTACATACTCCTATTAGAAAAGGAACATTTTGATCAATATGTTCCAAGTATTTTTAATATGTTTCATGCCTCAACTCTATTTTATCTCTAATCAATATGTTTAAGTATTTTGAATATCTCGTGTACCCCAACACTACTTTATCTTCTTTTTTCCCCCCTGTGGGTCACAATAAAGTTTCCTTCTATAATTTGATGTTGGGTCAAAATAGTTTATATATTTTCTCATAGTTGGCAAGATTCAAATATTCCATGCATCTGAAATCTAGTTAATAACTTATTCACACCTTATGTTAGATTTTTATTTCATTTACTGCACAAACTGTTTCTGGAAGTCCATGCTGGTGATGTTTATTTGTTTTTCTTAACCATTTATAGTGTGAAGTAAAATCTATCACTCCATGTTCCCTCTTGTGTGGTTTGTGCATCTTTGATCATTTCTGGCACCACAGTTGGTTTCATGATTTGAGCAAATGCTATAGCAGTCATTAAATCATGCTAGTGATTTCATTGACACGAGTCCTCACTAGGGATTTACATATAGTCGATATGTAAGTAATGTAAGGTAACCTATGTCACTATAGTTAGCATGAGAAATTGCTGTTGGTTATGCTCAAGGATTTGATCTTAGTTCAAGATAACATTGTATGCCAATTGCTAGTCCTACCTGGATAACTAAGGCAAACATAATAATCTTAACGATGTTCGTATTATTGTCAACCTGATGCCATAGTATCAGTTATGTTTATGTTCTTTAATTGTTCAGATTGTAATTTGAAGTGTTTTCTTGCATGCTATATCAAACCAGTCCTGTGTTGTTGTATTGTTTGGCAAGAACCCGTGTGCAGTTTTCTTCTTACTCCCTCCGTCCCAATGCATGTTGTGCCCTTGTTTTTCGTGTTTTAATTTTGACCAATAATAAATGTGCCACGTGTTATAAAATTTATACCATTAAAAGCTTTCATCGGATACGAGTTCAATAGTATAACTTTGACATATAATCCATGTTTTCTTCTTACTCCCTCCGTCCCAATGCATGTTGTGCCCTTGTTTTTCGTGTTTTAATTTTGACCAATAATAAATGTGCCACGTGTTATAAAATTTATACCATTAAAAGCTTTCATCGGATACGAGTTCAATAGTATAACTTTGACATATAATCCATGTTTCATTGGTCAAACTGATGTTCAAACTTAGACCTCGAAAACACGTGCCCCACCTAAATGGAGACTGAGGGCGTATGTTACCCCCTCCGTTTACTAATGTAAGACCTTCTAGAGATTTTAAAATAGACTAGATTCGGACTAAAATGGATGAACCTAAACAATAAAACATGTCCCATTGTGTCTTACATCAGTGAACGGAGGGAGTATATCAGTGAACGCAGGGAGTATATCAAGCCAGAAAAATCTAGAAGGTCTTACATCAGTGAACGGAGGGAGTATATCAAGCCAGTTATGTCCCATTGTGTTGTTTGGGTAAGAACCCTCAAATTCTGGGGAAATTCAGATTACAACCCCTAAAGTACAGACCTGTTTAAGATACCCCCTCAGCTCTCAAAACGTTTCAGATTAAAACACTCCCTCAGTTTTCACCTGCCTTTGTCTTACTTGTCAGCCGTGTCATCTTCTCTCTTTCTTCCACAAAAAAGGAACATAATTTGAAAAAATACAAGCAGTCTAGAATGTTTTTTAAGATCACTTTTTAAGTGTCACCTCCTAGTTTTTACTGAAATTTCAGACTGTTCAGTAAAGGTGAAACGATTACAGAAAAATCAAACGTTATTTACCGAGTGAATTATTCAAATTTCATCTCATTTGAGGAATTAGCTCAGGAAAAGCTTGCGTTTTAAGTTGGTATATAAAATTTTCACTGAAATTTCGAACTATTCAGTTAGTTTTGTAAAATTACAGAAATCAAACATAATTTGCTCAGTCGACTGTCCAAATTTCAGCCCAATTTGTACCGACAGTTTAGGAGAAAATCACTTTAAGTTGCTGCCTCATATTCTGACATACACAAAGAGGAGAGATATGATGGCATGGTTGCCACAAAGAGGAGAGAGAATTCTTTTGAGAACTGAGTGTTGTATTTTAAACGGTTTTGCACATGACGGTTGTAATCTGAACTTCACCAAGAGTTGAGTGGGGTCATGTGGACTTATCTCTGGGTAACTGAAAAAATAGGATAATCTTGTTTTATACAGTGGAAGCCTTTTCTTTTTAAAAACCTATTGTGCATGTGTAATTGTTTTTTCTTTTTAGACAATGGAAGCTTTTATTTCCTTTGTCGATGTATATTTGTTTTTCCTGCCATATCCAGAACTATTGCATTGATGGAATGGATGTTGTTATATAATTTATTTCTATTGTCTTGCAGTCTTGTGTCCACTTATTTATGTTTCTCTGTCTGATTCATGTGTATACAGCTTTAAATGAAGCACTAACTGGTGAGGTCCAGCGTTTGAAACTCGCAACTGGTGAGATTACTGATGCTCGTATGTCGAAGATGGGCCTACAGCAGCAGATGAACTCCCAGCTCATTCAGATGCAGCAGCTGCAAATACAGCAACAACAGCAGCAGCCATCGCAGCAGCAGCATGCTCAGCAACAGCAGCAGCAGCAACAACAGCAACAGCAGTCGCAGCAATCAGCATAGATCAAAGTTAAAACAACTTGGGTTTCTATAGCAGAGCAGAAATCTGAATCTAGCCGAGTATGTTGAATGATGAATTGAAGGATGGTGATCATATATGTGAGCAGAGGAAAAAAAATTGTTATATCAGTCAGGTTGTAGTGTAGCAATGGTTGGGCAACGGATGTTGTCGAAGTTCTTTCGAAGGTGGTAATACTTGGCGTCATCATGTCATATAATCTGTGTTGTACATGAGTACCTTCCTTGTGTGTCGTTTCGGTAGTCTTATTAAAGATTCTTTTCAAGTGATGTGTTTCGGTGTTTTGTGTGTCAGGATAGCAGGTCAAAGATGTGCAACAGTACTTGTGCTGTGACGGTGTAATTACCTAATTATAGCGTACTTTGTTGTCATAGTTTGGTCTATGTTTGTTCAGGTTTTTTTGGTGGTAGCTTTGGGCGTCTTCGATTCAAAGCATTTTTGTAGGAGTTTTGGAGGATAGAATCCTAGGAATCTTTCATATGTTGGTTATATGATTTGTAGGATCGAATTGGATATGATTTTTCCGAAAGATTGCTTTGCATTACATTTCATAGCAATTTTTTGATCCACTCCAACCTCTTGGAAAAATCATTTGTTTTCCCTGTGAGACAATCTGACAAATCCAAATTCTATAGGATTTGAATGTGCACGACACTTGTATTTTTCATATTGGGTTTTCATAATTCCCTAGCCACAGGTGTTACATCATCAGGACAGTTTGTCATGATTTCTTTTGTTGAACTTCTTGAGGGCATGTTCGATTGGGAGGTGGAATTATGAGTATTTTGACTTAGAATGGATTGAATCTATGTCAAACCGTGTCAATTCCCTTCAATCCATGCCAAACCGAACAGGGCCTGAAGAAGTGTCGGCTGTCCTTGTGACAGATTGGATTTTGCGATGTTCGTTGAGCCCGGACACCTCACGCATCGGGGACCTGGGGTCCATTGCTCCGGTGACAAGCCAGACCCAGCTTTCCAAATTAGAAACATGTTAATTCTTGTTTTGCTTAAAATTCATTTTCCCCATTTGTATAATTCATCATGATGGCAGTACTAACATTTGGTAATGATAAAAACCACCTGAGATCTCCCTTCAGTAAGGGCATAATTTTAACTTCACCAAATTTGATTCACATCTTTATTTTTTCCGCTTATCATATATGTTGTAGAAATCAAGCAAATGTATAACAACATCATCTCTAGTACCTCAAAATTGCTCTTTTGATATTATATTGAACAAATATGGATTTATTTCAAAAGCATTCGCTTTAGTTTTTTTTTTGGGGAAACATTCGCTTTAGTTCATGAGTTGTAACATAACTGCTAATGGAATATGGATTAGGAGCACTATGAAATCAAGTCCCGTAATTTAGTATTGGCATAAGCGGTACCAACTGCAGTTAGACAAAAAGGTGACAAGTATATACATATTAGGTTTTGGCTACACTAGCAAATTGAGATGATTAATATATTTCTGTTGTTTGAAAAAGCAAACTAAAGGTGATTAAAAGATGCTAAAATTTTAAATAAACTAAATCTAAAGACAAACATGCTGATAATTATCTTCCTGGCAATGACACCGGAAAATCGTTGTTTGATGCAACAAATTCACTTCATTGTAGACAATTTGCTATGACCTATAGAGAGCAACAAGTTTCTTTTAAGTGAGTGACCTTGGTATCAGTCCTTTGCTGGTTTTGATAAATCATGAGTAGGGTTTTAGAGTTGGATAGAGACAGGATCTCTCTGCATATACTTAGCAAACGGATTTTTAGTGGTTTTCTGATAAGGCAACAAAACAAAGTGCAAGTAACAAAGAACAAACGCAGCAAGTGGCCCAATCCTTTCATAGCAAAGGACAAGCCGGTGTAAATACTTATAAGGACCAAACGTTTTCGAGGACATATGGGAATTCTTTCAAGTGCTTTCGCTTCATATAGCTGAGTACTCTTCTTTGGTGTTATAAGTGTTGTGTGGGTGAACTGGTGCTAATGTACCGACCTTACTTGGACTAATACATACTTGTGATTAAACTCCCTGCAAACATTCGTAACTACAGGAAATTAATTAAGATATAAATCTAACCATAGTCTTAAACTCTGAGATCCTACACTCCCTTGTGCAAAGGTGTCCTAACGGGGGTTCAGGTGTCTGTCACTCCGGCAACCCCACAATTAGTAGCCAAATACACAATGCATTCCCCTAGGTCCATAAATGGTGAAGTATCATGTAGTCGACGTTCACATGACACCACTAGAAGAATAGCACCACAACTTAAATACTAACCACTGAATAATAACTCAACACAAATCCACTAATAACAACATGACTTCTCCCATGTCCTCAAGAACTAAACGAACTACTCACAAGACATCATATGGATCAAGATCAAAGATGATATGATAATGGATAACAATGTGAACATAAACAATAATCCAATGGCTCCACTCACAAGCATCAACTACAATAGTAATTAACATCGGGAAAGTTTCCCCTATGAACTACTGCAGGATCCAACATAATTGTTACAGCGGGACGGAGTGGTGATGATGGTGCTGGTGGTGATGATGGTGTGGATGATGATGATCCCTATGAAGCCTAGCTTGATTACAGTGTTGATGGCAACGATCTCCCCTCTCCTGGAAGGAATTCCCCCGGCAAAAATCTGTCTGCCGGAGAGATCTTTCTCTCGGTGTTTTCCGCCCCCAGAGGCGGCGGAAATCTATCTCTGGTCGCTCTCCCAGCCTTAGGGTTCCGTAGGGAAGATATAGGCGAAGGGGCGGAGTCGGGAGCCGGGCAGGTGGGCCACACCTGCCCTAGGCGCGGCCCAGGGTTGTGGCCCCCCTGCGGCCCTTCTTCGCTCCTCCTTCTGGCTTCCTCAATCTTCTGGAAAATATTTTGCCATATTTTTCTGGTATTTTTCTGATCTTCGCGAAATTGCATCAAAACGCCTTCTTTTCCATCAGAATCCAGACTCCGGCAGTCCATCCTCCAAGAATCATCCAACATGCATAAACAGATGAAAAGCCATAAGTAATACCTAATAATAAGACAAATATCAATGAATAGAGGTAGATTATGATATAGAATGGTGATGCAAATTGGGCATATCAACTCCCCCAAGCTTAGACCTTCGCTTATCCCCAAGCGAAAACTAAGCTCAGTAAACATTTTCACAGGTTTATGGAGTGAAGTGTCGATAAAAGAATACGAACAAGAAGCACCACACTTACCATTACACAAATCATAGAAGAAAGCAACTCACCATTATATAACTTAGCTTGCAACCAAGTACAACAGTCACAATAGAGACACATAAAGATAAATCATAATTGGAATTGGCAAACTTGTTCTTGGTCAGAGAACACCTGGCAAACGGTTTCATAAAAAGCTTTTTGTAGAAGTTTTTCAACAGGAGCACTCTTTGCTCAAAAAGGTTTTTCAATGAAGGCTTTCAAAGTAATACTCAATAGATAAGGGTTTTGTGCAAACAAGGAAGATGAAGAACATGATTGAATAAATCACCATATGAATGCTTGAAACACAACAACTCAAATGCTTGCTGGAGGTAGAGAGGAAGTAGGTTTACTGACTCAACTTTGAAAAATAGGAGAAAGGTCCCTTCATAGAGGGTAGCAGGGATTACAAGTCATAAAGAGCTTCCAAAAGATTATGGTACTTACTATTTTTGAGCCCTCATTGCCCCTATCATAGGCATCTTGATATGATTAAGGTTAAAGTGCACAAAGATGGAGTATATGCTTGACGAAATATAAGTTGGCAATCTCATGTCCCTTGAATACGAGGGCCACTCCTCATGCTACTCAACTTTGGTCACCGGTAAGTTCTTGTCATTGTAAGTACATGCTTATCATAGAGAACCGCCAACAGGGTAACCCTTGCACATGATACAGGAGCTATCCCATAACCAAAATGACAAGGCAAGCAGACAATGAGCATCTTAGCGATCTTTTTATTTACTATATACATAGCTTTTTATTGAGGATGCTTCATAGATAGCTCACTATAGTGATGCTGCAAGTTTCCACCATGATTAGGCATGGCTTAGGCTAGCGGCCCAGGCGTTTCTCTAACACAAAATACAGACTCTATGGACTTAGAAGTTCCCTCTTTATTTCACACCGTTGACATCCATAGAGAAAAGAGCACGATATCAACTGAGTACAAAGTACATGTGCAATGTTAAAAACGTTCCCCATGACAGCATGGTTCTGCTAATTCCAACGTATAGATGCAAGCATATACAACTTCGATGGCACAATGGTTCAAGTCTATTAGGGGCAAGAAAATATGGTGTGCCATCAAGTTCGTGAGAGCTTTACTAACTAGTTTTCATATAACAAAATACTTTTTAATTAGAAAGATAGATGAAGCTTGAGAATTTGCTTGGAATAGCAATAATGCTACTAGGTAGATCAATAATGCTACTAGGTAGATATGATGGACACAAATGGCAAAGGTTTTGGTTCAAAGGGATTGGAAGCATGACAAGTATACCTTCTCAAAACAGGTTTTTGGCTAGGAAGGCTGGGTAGCAAGCAAGAGAGTTGAAAGAAACAAGCAAACATACAAGTAATAAAGCCAAACGTGCAATCTTCCTTGAAGACACAAAAGATCTTAAATAAAGAATACTAAGCTTATGAGCCAACAAGAAAGAAAACAAATAATACAAAATACCTGCAAGCCTTTTCTCTTTTTCTTTCAAACTTCAAAAAGTATTGCTACTGACCAGAACTCGGTTTTCCAAAACCAATTTAGATCCACTTGATAATCCCAAAGTGATGCCAATACTGATCAACAAGATCCATCATATAATAGAGATTGCAAACTAAAATAAGAAGTGCAAAAAGTAAAAGATGAGACTTCTCATTAATATTCCAATAAAGGCACTCACACCAAGGGATACATAGATAATCAACTAAAGGAGAGATACTTCCACATGCAAACCAAACTATAAGATAACCTCTCTACCAATGATATGAATCCACTAAAAAGGTAAAAGATAAAAGATAATGGTGGTGATACCGCGACACTCCCCCAAGCTTGGAACAAGCCAAGGGGATGCCAAACCTGATGAAGAATTACTCCTTCGGTGGTGGTGGTGTGCTCTTGATAAGCTCTTCATTAAGTTTCTTCAAATCTTCCAAATCGAAGGTTAGAGTACGAATCAATTCTGAATTATGCTCAATGCAGCTCATGATCAATTTAGACCGAGGATCCCAGTCCTTATTATTCTTCCTCCACTCTTCCTTCTTAGAGTGTTCCTTCCCTGCATGGTTAGAATGAGTGGTACAAGGAGGAAGTGTCCGTGGAGAGAGGATATGACGTGGAGGTTTCCCTCCTGTAGACATCCGTGTTGTCCTCTTAAGCTTAGTAGGTTTTGCCACCAATCCAATATTCGCGACGGTAGTGCGGGTGTCCGGTTGTTTGTACTCCTCCATGTCTCCTTCATAACCTACCTAAATCTCCTCCTCCTTGGGTTTGTGAGGATCGTCTTCCTCGGGCTTCTTGCCTTTGTCGTTAGCGGAGACCATGGTGCTCTATACTTGAGAAGTTTTCCTGACAGAAACAGATCAAAATGAAAACACGACGAGAACATGATGCACGAACCTCAGGGTATCCGGGGGGTTATATATTACAAATTTTAAGTGCATAAGGAAGGTTCTGACACGAAAACGAGGCGGAGACGGAGTTCGGGGGTGGCACACCCCCTCCAGGAGCGGCCAGGCAGGGGCCCGCGTCTGGGGTGGGTTTGTCCACCCGGACTCCGTTTCCTCTTCTGTTCCCTCTCGTAACTTCCATTATGTATTAAAAACATCAAAAATCTAAAAAGATTGAGGTTTCATGAACCTTTTGTTTTCACCACTTTTACCTATTCAAAGACGAATTCTGCAGACTCCTTTTCTCCTTCTCCTGGAAATTCCTTTCCTCACAAGGCAATACACAAATTTCAATGGCAACATTAGTGTAAGCAAAACAACAAACCTTTAGTTTCACACTTCAACTGAAATTTATCAAAACAAAGGCTTCTAAAAGAGGCAAATGCAAATGATAGCAGAAATCTGTCAAAACAGACCAGCAGGTAAAGACTGATTTTTTCAAAAACCTTCTGTTGCTCAAATAAAAAAGTGCAGAACTAATGAAAGTTGGGTAACAACTTAGATAACAAGATCAGAAAAATACAGATCCATCCGACGTACTGAGCTCCCTCAAGAATTTTTACAATGAAGCACAAAAATATGTCCCAGGACAGCCACTTTTCACAACTCCTCTACTTCACAAAAGTAGTTGGACTTGACACAAAAACCAAAACAAAAAGTATAAGGAGCGTTATTACCGAAGTAATAACTTCCAAGACTCGACAAAACTCTTGGGTTATCTCCCAACAAGTACTTTTTTTTAATGTCTTTAAGCTAGGCTTGAAACTTTCAAAGATGCTCACAAAGGAGATAAATATTTGAAGTGAAAGAGATCATAAAGAAGCAAATAACCAACACATTTGAGTCTAACCCATTTCCTATGCATGGGGGTATCATGAGAAAACAAATTATTGAAACAAAAAGCCACCAGCATGGGAAGACAAAACAAATGCAACTTCAAAGCTTTCAACATAAAATGGGGAAACTTAACATTATTGAGATGCATAAAACCATGTTTCCCCCTCTCATAATAACTTTCAGTAACACTCTGAATAAATTTGACAATATAGCTGTCACTAGCAACAACTTTATCATCAGAATGAGCATACTTACAGTCACCAAAGTGAGGTCCAAGGTCATAAACTGGATCAATAGAAGCAAGTTGTTCCATCCTAAAATCTTTATTAGGCAAACTATTTTCACAAGGAGCTTTAGCAAATTTGTAAAAGTTAAACACATAAGACTCTCCATCAAACTTATTTAAAAATTTCTCCTTCTTATAATCTATAATAGCTCCACAAGTGTTTAAGAAAGGTCTACCAAAAATGATAGGACAAGTTTTGCTAGCTGCTGAATTAAGCACTAGAAAATCAGCAGGATATTTAATCTTACCACAGAGAACCTCCACATCTCTTACAATACCAATGGGGCAAATGGTTTCCTTGTTTGCAAGGTGAATAACCACATCAATGTCCTCAAGCTCACAAGGACCAATTTCATGCATAATTTCCCTGTAAATCTCATAAGGAATAGCACTAGAACTAGCACCAATATCACATAAACCATAGTAGCAATGATCACCAATTTTAACATAAAGCACAAGAACACTAGCTTTTCTAGCTTCTCTAGGATGAGAGATAACATTAGAAGCGTCTTCACAGAAGACAACATGCTCATCCTCTATATTTCTAGCGTCAAGATCTTTCATAATAGCTACCACAGGTTCAAATTTCTCATCAGGCTCCACCGTTTCCTTTGTACCTTTGTTATTTGCACTAATAATTATAGAATACTCCTTTACCTTAGCTGGGAAAGGTATCTTCTCAACATGAGGTTCAGGCACAATATGATTAGTAGTACAAACTTCAGTACTTCTAATAGGAACATGATTAACAACATCTTTATAAGGAGCATGGTACTTATTCCACTTCTTTTTGGGAATCTCTATGTAAGAGGCAAAGGCCTTAAAACATTTTGCAAGAACTTGAGGGTCAAGACCAAACTCATTACTAATATCACGGAAGTCATCAGTTCCCATAAAATATTTAATGCATTCATAATCATAGTTTATACCTGACTTTCTTACTTTGTCATTCTCCCAAGCTTCAGTGTTTTCTTAAATACGGTCTAAGAAATCCCATTTAGATTATTCCTTCATACGTGTAAATGATCCAGCACAAGAAGCATCCCGTAAATCTTTATCATGAAGAGAAAGCCTAGCATAAAAGTTACTGATAATAATATTGTTAGGGAGTTCATGAATAGGACATTTAAGCATTAATAACTTCAATATCCCCCAAGCTTGAGCTAACTCTCTCCATTACGAGGCCAAAAATTATATATCAGATTTCTATCCTTATGAATCTCACTGGGAGGATAAAATTTAGAATAAAAGGGAGATGTCATCTTCTCCCATTCCATGGATTATCCATTCTTCAGCAGCTTATACCATTCTTCAGCTCTCCCTTTCAAGGCTATGGAGAGTAACTTATTCTTCACATGTTCAGTTGTGATACCTGCACACTTAAACAACCCACACAATTCATCGATAAAAAACAAGTGATCACCAGGATGGACAGTTCCATCCCCTAAATAATAATTATTCATAACACGATCAACAATACTTGTAGGTATCTTAAAAGGATCTATCTCAATAGGTGGTGGTTCATCTACTATCCTAGCAGTGGTAGTAGTTTTCCCAAACAGAAAACCAAGTGGTTTATCCATATTAGAAACAAAGTAACAAGCATTAACAAAAAGAAATACTCACAGTAGAAGTTTCCTTTACCAGTTCCACTCTTCAATAGTGCTTCACTCCCCGGCAACGGCACCATAAAATAGTCTTGATGACCCACAAGTATAGGGGTTGTATTGTAGTACTTTCGATAAATAGGAGTGTCCATCCCAACGAGGAGCAGAAGGTGCTGAACAGTGGTATGGAGCAGGAACTCTCTGCAAATACTTAGCAAACGGATTTTTAGTGGTTTTCTGATAAGGCAACAAAGCAAAGTGCAAGTAACAAATAACAAACGCAGCAAGTGGCCCAATCCTTTCTTATCAAAGGACAAGCCGGTGTAAATACTTATAAGGACCAAATGTTTTCGAGGACACATGGGAATTCTTTCAAGTGCTTTCGCTTCATATAGCTGAGTACTCTTCTTTGGTGTTGTAAGTGTTGTGTGGGTGAACTGGTGCTAATGTACAGACCCTACTTGGACTAATACATACTTGTGATTAAACCCCCTGCAAACATTCGTAACTATAGAAAAGTAATTAAGATACAAACCTAACCACAACCTTAAATTCTGAGATCCTACACTCCCTTGTGCAAAGGTGTCCAAATGGGGGTTTAGGTTTTTGTCACTCCGGCAACCCCACAATTAGTAGCCAAATACACAATGCATTCCCCTAGGCCCATAAATTGTGAAGTATCATGTAGTTGACGTTCACATGACACCACTAGAAGAATAGCACCACAACTTAAATACTAACCATTGAATAATAACTCAACACAGATCCACTAATAACAACATGACTTCTCCCATGTCCTCAAGAACTAAAGGAACTACTCACAATACATCATATGGATCAAGATCAAAGATGATATGATAATGGATAACAATCTGAACATAAACAATAATCCAATGGGTCCACTCACAAGCATCAACTACATTAGTAATTAACACCGGGAAAGTTTCCCCTATGAACTAATGCAGGATCCAACACAATTGTTACAGCGGGACGGAGTGGTGATGATGGTGCTGGTGGTGATGATGGTGTGGATGATGATGATACCGATGAAGCCTAGCTTGACGGTGTTGATGGCGACGATCTACCCTCTCCGGGAAGGACCACCGAAGAAATCTGTCTGCCAGAGAGATCTTTCTCTCTTGGTGTTTTCCGCCCCCTAAAGGCGGCGGAAATCTATCTGTGGTCGCTCTCCCAGCCTTAGGGTTCCGTAGGGAATATATAGGCGAAGAGGCGAAGTCGGGAGCCGGGCAGGTGGGCCACACCTGCCCTAGGCGCGACCCAAGGTGGGCCTGCGCCTAGGGGGGTGTGGGCCCCTGCGGCCCTTCTTCGCTCCTCCTTCTGACTTCATCAATCTTCTGGAAAAATAATATTTTCTCATATTTTTCTGGTATTTTTCTGATCTTCGCGAAATTGCATCAAAACGCCTTCTTTTCCATCAGAATCTAGATTCCGGCAGTCCATCCTCCAAGAACCATCCAACATGCATAAACAGATAAAAAGCCATAAGTAATATCTCATAATAAGACAAATATCAATGAATAGATGTAGATTATGATATAGAATGGTGATGCAAATTGGACGTATCAGTATCCCATGAGGGTAGGCGTCACACTCTTCTAGCTACTTTAAGTCTATTTCCCCATTTCAACAAAAATATGTGATACAACATAAACTTAGGTTAAAAATTGCCTTCTTGTGTTTGAGTAGGTTAGGTAAATACACAATTAAACTCCAAAAGAAATTGATAAGTTGACGACATATCATGGTGGAAAGTGTTCTTGATATAGAACATACCTAGGCATGGGCAGCCCGGCCGGGCCGGGCTTGGGCTATGTGTATCAACGTTTTAAGAAATGTCCTGTCCCATGGCCCGCAGTCCTGGTGGGCTCTCGAGATTTTTGGCCGGACCGGGGCAATGCCCGGGCCTAGGTTTTGTCCCGCGGGCTTTTTTGGCCCAGCCCATCCCGATAGATGCCCAAGTATGATTAGAGAACGATAAATAACTTTGCATAAATGAGTGTGATCACTATGAAAAGAAACATGTGCACAAAATAACATGGAGGGATAAAGTGCATAGAGATAAGAGAATCTATAACAAGCACTTGACAAAGATCCATGATACAAACAAATAGCACACGATTCAACAAAAGAAAGATCAACTAAAGCATATCAACATAGACTTATATACATAACAAGACCAATATAGACTATCCCAACACACAATAGTTATACAACTAGTTTTATAAGATAACAATATCAAATAAAACCTCTCTTAAAAATAAAATAAAATAAAACCACATGGCTTGTAGCTTCATATACACATAATTAAAAACCATAAGGCATCTTAACAGAACTATTACTCCCCTTTGGGGCATAAATACACTAAAAAAGGAAAGACCGAGGCTAACGTAAGCACCTAGATTTATTCTTCCTACCCATCCTCATCATTTTGCAAGTGGAGGAAATGCTTCTTCATCATCGCCACTCACAAGCAGATTTGGGATCTTGGTAAGTTTTTTCTCTTCTCCTTCAGACCCACATCTTGTCCACACTCATTATTCACTTCCTTAATAATCTTCGTGTTTCTCTTATCCTAACATGATCCTTTTTGATGCCTCATATGAGATAGCCTACACATGCTAACGACCCCCTTGAGAGCATGCATGATTGCATTATCTCTCATTTTGGCCTCATGAATGATGGGCACCAGAATGTCCATGTAGCTAGAGTCTCTCTAGTCTTCCTTTTCACACCTTGTATCATTGTACAAAATTCTATTCAAATGTTCATAAACAAGAACCATAAATTGGTTTATGAATTCAGCATCATACATGACTTTATTTATCTTTTTGATTTCATCAGTTGTGTGTAAAATTTGAATCTAAAATATGCAACTTCCACTAAAAAAAAAGTGCAACCTGGTATTTTCTTGATCTTTTTTTACCTGATTTTCTTGATCTTGTTACAACCTTGTAAGAGTTACAGACCTAGTGCTACACCTATGAAACGGTTGCCAGTTCCCCTAACCCGATCGAATCTGATTCAGCTTCGAGTTCCGATTTCATCTCTTGCTCTCCTGGCACTTGGACAGACAGTTAACTATCAAAGTGACAGGTATGGCGGAGCCACAGATCAAATTTCCCAAATCGGTGAGGAGAGGACAGACCAGGCGGTGACCGGATATGAGCCCTCGTCGCCGGGATCGCCCACGGAAGCCGGTGAACCCAATGGAGGCCAGGTGGGCGAAGGCCATGTCGTCGACGTCCCTCTCGTCCAAGCGCCCATCGCTTGCGCTTCCGGAGACGGCGCAGTTCTTCTTCCAGCACCTCCCGCGCCACACCCGTGGTGGCCCCAGCGTCGCCCCCAACGAAAGGTGGGAGAGGAAGACCGCTCTGAGGAGCACCATCCACGACGCCTACCTGCGCGCCCTCGGGCGCCTCCCTTTCAACGGCCCCGACGGCGCGCCGACGATGCCGTCCCTCCTCCCCGCACTCCTCGCCGGCGGCCAATGCTTCGGCCCGCTCCCCGACGGCGCCTCCAATGTCATCGTGAACACAATATGGCTCCACGCCGCCTCTGCCCCCGACCGCTTCGCCGCTGAAGATACCGTTGTCGACGTCGTCGACCTCAATCACATCGAGCTGGGCTCCTTCATCGGCCTCACTCTCCTCCCACCGGACGATGCTGCTGACCGAGGCTATGACCACTACCACGCTGCCGCCGTGGCCGCCGGGCACCCCAACTGCGAGGCATTCGCTCTGTTCGCGCAGTCCGGAGTCGCCACGAGCCCTGCCGTCGCACAACTGCTCGCCGACAGCAGCGGCCTTCTATCCATCGGGGACATCGAGCGGCTCTCTGCCCTGCTCGTCCCACCTTCGGCTCCTCCACTCGACGGTTGCTCGGCGGCAGAGTGCAAGCTCACGGCGGAGAGGAAGGAGCTCATCAGAACCTGGCAACGAGGGAGACGCAAGGTCGCCAACATGGCGATCGACCACTGGAACCGCACCGTTGGGGTGAGTGATCAGTCTCTTTATCCAATTACTCATTACTCACATCTGCATACGCTCTTTTGTTTCTTTGATCACTGTGCTAATCGTCATTGCTACTACTCCAAGGGACCTGAGCTACAGCTCCATGCTGTTTGTGGCGTCAGCATTGGCCAGCGTGATTGCCATCATATCAACTTCATGGCCACTCCCAGAGATAATCCGGCAGCCATACAGCTCTTCTTTGCAGAACATACACGCCAAGCGGGTGTCGTGTGATGCTGCCCTGTGCAGGACTCTGTCTCTCGAAGCGGTAAAAGCTCTACCCCCATCCATCCACCCCTTCCTCCTGCACGCATCTTAAATAGACCTTAAAATTTCATGAAATAAGACATTTTTATACTTCTGTTGTCAGGTCACTGCAGTCTTTGCGAGGGTTTTGGACAACGGATTATCCACCCACCTTTTGGAGCATACAAGTTCCGCATAACGCTTGATGCTACCTTGCATATCATTGACTTTGATGTTGCAAACCTGTTGGACATCAAATATGCTAGGCACCTTTGGGGTTCCAGACACATGGTCAGTTTTGGTGACCCTATTGTCACTCATCCCAGACCCGAAGATTGGGTCAGTGAGTATGATATCATAATAATTGGGTAGTTAAGCTGTAATGGAAAATTTGCTGTTGGAAAATCCTGTTTGGATGTACAAATCATGTAATTGGAAATTTTGTTGAGTTTTGACAATTTAAACTTGTCTACATGTATGCAAAGTAGTATGTACATATTTGATGCTTATATATTATGTTTCCCGCGGAATGACATTAAAATATCGTGAAGCACGACATAAAATAGTTTTCAAGTACCAACAACAATCACAACATGGATAATACCTGTCTCTAACAAATAGCACAACAAGTGGATAGTTTATGTCTCTTACAAGCACATCGTGTAAGCCCGGGACAGGAAATTTGCACCCTTACCTTTGTTCCACATCGACGGAACTAAATTCACGATCTCGCAATAACCGACAGAACAAAAGAGCAGCGCAATAGCCTTGCAGTTCTTCATCTAGGTTGTATTTACATGTCAGTCTGTAAGATGTTCATGAATAGGTAACCAAAAGGCAAGCACTCATCCATGCACATTCTTGTCACCGATTTAAGTCCACCATGCGAAAGATCGGCTGGTATGCAAGTCAGGAAGCTTCCGCCGAAAATTTAGCGTTGGTGAATTTAGCTTTCGGGCATGGCTCCCGCAACCAATCTGGAGTGAGAGGGAAGAGTACGAAGGGTAGGGAGAGGATGGCGGGGATGGGGAGAAGATAGGAGCTTACCTTTAGCAGCGGCGCCTGCTGCTGGAGCTCGTGGACATGTCCCGAGCGAGCCTCACTTCTCTTTCCGTCGCGGGATGGAGGGAGCGTACCGCTATTTCCTATTAGGAAGATTGTAATTTCTTAGCCGCATCAGTTTCTATCCCTGCCAATAGTTTAGTGTTGGAGATATGCCCTAGAGGCAATAATAAAAGTGGTTATTATTATATCTTTGTGTTTATGATAAATGTTTACATTCATGCCATAATAGTATTAACTGGAAACATTGATACTTGTGTGATTTGTAAACTAAAATAAGAGTCCCTGGTAAGCCTCTTTATAATACTAGCTTGTTGGTTAATAGATGATCATGGTTTCTCGATCATGAACATTGAGATGTTATTAACAACAAGATCATATCATTAAGAGAATGTTATGATAGACATACTCCTATAGATAAGCGTATCATAAAGATCAAGTCATTTCAATAGTTCGTTTGCTATAAGCTTTCTGATACATAGTAACCTAATTCCTTCGACCATGAGATCATGTTAATCACCATCACCGGAAGGATGCTTTGATGACATCAAACACCACACCGTAACTGGGTGGCTATAAAGGTGGCATTGAGTGTTCGGAAAGTATGTGTTGAGGCACATGGATCAAGAGTGGTATTTGTCCATCCATATGACGGATAGATATACTCTGGGACCTCTCGGTGGAATGTCATCCGATTAGCTTGCAAGCATATGACTGGATCACAAGGGATCACATATCACGGGAACGAAAAAGAGTACTTATCAGTAACGAGGTTGAACTAGGTATGCAGAGATACCGACGATCAAACCTCGAATAAGTAAACTATCGCGAGACAAAGGGAAATTGATATCGTATGTAAGTGGTTCATTCGATCGCAAGGTAATCGTAGAAATATGTGGGAGCCATATGAATTTCCAGATTCCTCTATTGGTTTTTGATCGGAGAAGTGTCTCGGTCATGTCCGCATAATTCACGAACCGTAGGGAGACACACTTAAGGATTCAATGTTGTTTAATAGATATGGAATGTAAGTAGGGAAACCGAATGTTGTTCGGAGTCTCGGATGGGATCTGGGATATCACGAGGAGATCCAGAATGGTCCGGAGAATAAGATTCATATAAGGAAAGTCTGATTTCAGAGTTCGGGGATGATTTTGATGTTTTCATCGGAGAGGTTCTAGAAGGGTCTAGAAGGTTCACCGGACCGGAAGGGGAATGGTTCATGAATGTGTCATGGTTAAGTGGGATGATTGGATCATGTCCTAAGTCACTTTGGTTGGGCATTTGCGAGAGAGAAATAAAGCTCTAAATTGAAAGTCAAAAGGGAGGTTTGAAAAGTCAAAATGGAACAATAGTTTCCTAGTGGAAGAAGGAAAGAGTCCTTCCTTCTATCCAACTTGGGTTTGGGTATGGATTCAAACTCCCCTCTCCCAAGCCTCCCTCCCTCTCATAAATAGAGGGGGATGGCTGCCCCAAAGAACACAACCAGCCTTCCCACCCGTGCGCCGCCGCCGGCCCGTCGCCGTCGCCCTAGCCGCTGCCGACACCTCCTCCTCCTCTCCGTCCTTCTAAACCTAGATCGCCGGAAACTCTAGATACACCATAACTCGCACCGGCTTAGGCAAAGCCCTACAGGATCTTCCCTCTACTTCTGTCACCACGCCGTCGTGCTGCCGGAATCGCGAGGGGAGAACTACAACCTCAGCTACTTGCTGGTGAAAGGATACGGATGTCGCCTAGAGGGGGTGAATAGGCGATTAAAACTTTTCCTAGAGTGGCTCAACAAAGGCAGAATAAAACTAGTGTTTACTTTGTTAAGCACAAACTAGAACAACTAAGTTTCACCTATGTGCACCAACAACTTATGCTAAGCAATACAAGCAACAAAGGATGGCAAGATATATATTACTTCAAGCACGAAGGCTATCACAATGTAAAGTTCATAAGTAAAGAGCTCGGGTATAGAGATAACCGAGGCACGCGGAGACACCGATATTTTACCGAGTTCCTCCCAATATGGAGTACGTCTCGTTTGGAGAGGGGGTGGTATCAAACCACCAACGCCACAAAAATCCTCCCTTATTCTCTGGTGAATCTCACCCCAACGGGATCGATCCACGCTTCCACTATTGGTGCACTTGTCGGTGGCAACCGGAACCTCTCACAAGGTTGGGGCACTTCTCCACAACTTAATTGGAGGCTCCCAACAAACGCCACAAAAGGCCTCAACAAATGCCACCAAGGCCACAATGCCACCAAGGCCACAAAACCGTCTAGGGTTCCACGAACCCAAGAGGGACAAGCTCCAATGAGCAACTCAAACCAAATCCGTCGAGGAGAACTCAAACCGATGCACCAAATGCAAATGGCAAGAACACCACAAAGGTGCTCAAATCCCTCACTCTCAAGTTCCAACAAAGCTACTAAAGCTATTGGGGGAACAAGACAGGAGGAATCAAAGAGAGACACAAAATACCCCAAAATCTATATCCCCAAAGATACACTCACAAAGAGATGTTTTGATTTGGTCAAAACATAGATCTAGATCTCCTCTATATTTCTCTCAAATATTGGCACGAATCATTGGAGAGAAATCATAGAATCAAGCTCAAGAGGGAATAAGAATATGGGGCAAAGCTTGAGCAAGAATAGAGAGAGAAGAAGAAGCCAAAAAGACAAAGGGGCAAAGCTATAAATAGAGGCCCCAAAAATCTGGCCGTTGGGGCAATTTTTCAGAACGGTCCGGTACTACCGGATTTTACCGGTAGTACCACATAGGTCCAACCGAAGCGAAATGATCAAATCAAATCGGGTCAAGGCGATTGGGAAAAGCAGATGTGCGACGCATGGGGCAGACAGCAATGCGCGTGCAGCAAGCCAGCGAGCAGCGCGGGCCCCAGCAGCAGCAGCATGCACGCGCGCAGCAGCAGCAAGGCATGCACGCGCGCAGCAAGTGGCAGTGAGGCCCGCGCGCGGGGGCAGGGCTGCAGCGGGGGCCAGCGGCAGCGAGCGAGGCTAGCTGCAGCTCGCGTGCGCGCGCGAGCGAAGCGACCAGGCAGCGGCAGCAACGGGGCCCGCGCGTAACGTGCGGCGGCAGCGGCGCAAGCGACGCGGACGCGCGCGGGGCCACGTGGGGCCAGCGAAGCGGCGGCTGCATGCGGGAGAAAGGGCGCAGCGAGCTGGGCGAGAGCGGATCTGGATCCGGATCTAGAAAAATATCTGGGCCGACCGGTACTACCGGCCCACCCGGGCGGTACTACCGGGCCGGCCGGTAGTACCGGATTTAGGTACCTAGCGAGGCAGAAAGAAAACGGGCCGCACTCAGGGGCGGGCGGTAGTACCGGCCCGCCCGGGCGGTACTACCGCTCGGCCCAGAAAATAGATTGACAGACAAATATTCAAACGGCAATAACTTTTGACTGGAAGCTCCGATTGACCCGATTCCAATTGTGTTGGATAGAGGACGACAAGGGATTCCCAATAAAAGGTGAAAATATTGGTTATCACCAAGTGAGAAAGTATCAAGTAGAATAATGTGAGATACCTCACTTGGTGGGAAACCGAAAAGCCGCATAAATCAAAATCGCAACAAGATACAAACGGAAGATCCGATTTTGATGAACAAGAACTTGTTATGCATATTAACACAAGACCTATATCCTCACATGGATAAGAACAAATAAAAACCAAATATGATGATGCAAATATGCAAAGGTTTGAGCTCTCTCCGAACGAAGCGAACGAGTTACTCATTCGAGAGCCCCTCTTGATAGTATGGTTTTCTATCCTAAACCCGGTCTCCCACACACAACATGAGACCGGCAAAAGGGAAAACCTATCAAGATTATACCTTTGCCTTGAGCATTCCACTTGAGCTCGATGTAGACGATCTTGCCCTCCTCAAGATGGAACGCCTTTCTTGATTCTTCATCATCGACCCATGATCACCGAGGATGGCAAGCCTCAAACATGAGATCTTCTATATATGGTGCATTTTGAGCTTGCGCAACACATCTTCTTCTCATTTCATCGACCTTGAAGCCACCACATGCTCCAAGCGATGCCAATGGACAAATCCTACAAGTATAACTTAATACACACATTAGTCCATAAAGATTGTCATTAATTACCAAAACCACACATGGGAGCCCGACATGTTCTTTCAGCTGGAACAAGGGAAAGGAAGGTCTTCATCGAGTACTGAACATGTGATCGACTACGAAAGCGCTGCCGGAACGCAGCGCCGGAAGGATCGTCTATGCGATCCTGAGATCGGCAAGTGTACGACTACATCACCCACGAGAATCTGCTCTCGTTAACCGCTTTGGAATCTTCAAGGGTGAGTACTCTAATCGACTCGTTTCTACAACCTGGTAGATAGATCTTGGCTTGTTTGTATGCATGCGGTAGAAATTTTTTGTTTTCCATGCTATGAACCCCTACAGTGGTATCAGAGTTGTGTCTATATGTAGATCTGTTGCACGAGTAGAACACAATGGTCATTGTGGGCGTTGATGCTTTTGTTGTCGATTGCTTCTTGTGTACTTTGCATCTTGCGGGATGGTGGGATGAAGCGGCCGGGGCTAATCTTACATGACATCGTTCATGAGACTTGATCGACGCTTGACATGCAACTTGTATTGCATAAGTGGAATTGCGGGTGCTTGTTTCTCCCAACATAGTGAAGATTCAATTTACAACGGGTAATTGACAATACTAGTATCAACGTTGTGGTTCTTGTTCGTAAGTTAGAACGACACTTATTGAAAGCCCCAAACCATGTAAAACATGCAAAGAAAATTAGAGGTGTCTAACTTTGATTTACAGGGGTGTGCTGTGATGTGATATGGCCATGATTGTGATTATATATGATGTATGCAATGTTCCTTAATGTAAGTCGGCAACCGGCAGGAGCCATATGGTTGTCTTTTAATTCCATTAAGATATGCGCGTCTATTATTCAAAGTAGCTGTAATAGTTGATGCTGGTGGATGACAACCATGGAGCGGTGCCATTGACCTTGACGCAATGCCGGTGATGATGGAGATCATGTTCGTGCTTGAAGATGGAGATCGGAAGCACAAGAAGAAAGTCCATATCATATCACATATTATGAATTGCATGTGATGTTAATCCTTTTATGCATCTTGTATTGCTTAGTTCGCGACAGTAGCATTATAAGATGATCCCTCTCACAAAATTTCAAGTTATAAAGTGTTCATCCTTAGTAAGCACCGTTCCTAAAGCTCGTTGTTTCGAAGCACCACGTGATGATCGGGTGTGTTAGATTCTACGAGTGTATACAATGGGAGCAAGCCAGATTTGCTCAAGCGGAAGCTAAGGTTTGATCTTGATGAGCCTAGCATGTACAGACATGGTCTCAGAACACGGATCACCGAAAGGTAAAGCATGAGTCATATAGTAGATATGATGAACATGTTGATGTTCGCCATTGAAGCTACATCAACTCTCGTGCTGATCGGTTTTGATGTGGTGGATTTGGTTCGTGTGATCACTAAAACAATGCGAGGGATATTGTTTTGAGTGGGAGTTCACCTGGATTAATTTAACTATTAATTAGAACTCAATTTGTCATAAAATTAGTCTAAACTATTGCAAATATGTTGTAGACAATGGCGGCCCCTACCATCAATTTTAATGCGTTCCTAGAGAAAGAAAAGTTGAAAAACAATGGAAGCAACTTTGCGGATTGGTTCCGCAATTTGAGGATTGTCCTCAATGCTGGTAATTTGACCTATGTGCTGGATGCACCGCTGGGTGACCCACCTGCAGCTGATGCTACCGATGAGGTAAAGAATGTTTTCCTCGCTCGAAAGAATCAGTACTCCATAGTTTAGTGTGTTATCTTGTATGGTTTGGAATCGGAGCTTTAGAAAAGGTTTGAGAACCATGACCCACATGATATTGTCCGTGAACTCAAAATGATATTTGAGGCTCACGCGGCAGTTGAGAGTTATGAGGCTTCTGAAAATTTCTTTAACTGCAAGATGAAAGAGGGCAGCTCCGTCAGTGAGCACGAGCTTAAGATGTTTGTGCACGCAAGCAAGCTTCAAAGCTTGGGTATAGTGATTCCTAATGCTTTGGGGATTCACCGTGTCCTCCAATCACTACCACCAAGTTACAAGAACTTTGTGATAAACTACAATATGAAAAACATGGACAAGTCGTTGCCAGAACTCTTCTCCATGTTAAAGTCTGCGAAAGTGGAGATCAAGAAAGAGCACCAAGTGTTGATGGTCAATAATACCACCAAATTCAAGAAGCAAGGCAAGTCTAAGAAAAAGGTAAACTTCAAGAAGGGTGTTAAGAAAGTTACCACACCGGCAAAGAAGACCAAGGCTGGACCTAAGCCTGATACTGAGTGCTTTTACTGCAAGGGAGAAGGTCACTAGAAGCGGAATTGCCCTAAGTACTTGGCGGATTTGAAGAACGGCAACATCAAGAAGAAAGGTATATCCGATATACATGTTATTGATGTGTATCTCACTAGTACTCGTAGTAGTGCCTGGGTATTTGATACTGGTTCGGTTGCTCATATTTGTAACTCGAAACAGGTGCTGCAGAATAGACGGAAACTAGCGAAGAACGAGGTGACGATGCGTGTTGGAAATGGATCAAAGGTTGATGTGATCATGGTCGGCACGCTACCTCTTCATCTACCACCGGGATTAGTTTTATACTTAAATAATTGTTATTTGGTGCCTGCGTTAAGCATGAACATTATATCCGGATCATGTTTATTGCGATATGGTTACTTGTTTAAATCCGAGAATAATGGTTGTTCGATTTATATGAGTAATATGTTTTATGCACATGCACCTTTGATAGATGGTCTATTCTTGTTGAATCTCGATTGTAGTAATACACATATTAATAACATTGAAGCTAAACGTTTGAAATTAAGCGATAACTCGACCTATATGTGACACTGTCGTCTTGGTCATATTGGAGTGAAGCGTATGAAGAAACTCCATTCCGATGGACTTCTTGAATCGCTTGATTTCGAATCACTTGAAAGATGCGAAGCATGTCTGATGGGTAAAATGACTAAGACTCAATTTTCTGGTATGATGGAGCGAGCTACGGACTTATTGGAAATCATACATACCGATGTTTGTGGCCTAATGAGTTTAGCATCGCGTGGTGGTTATCCTTATGTTCTTACCTTCACGGATGACTTGAGTAGATATGGGTATATCTATTTCATGAAACATAAGTCCGAAACTTTCGAGAAGTTTAAGGAATTTCCAAGTGAAGTAGAGAATCAACGTAACAAGAAGATTAAATTTCTACGATCTGATCGTGGAGGTGAATATCTAAGTTACGAGTTTGGCGAGCATTTGAAGAAATGCGGAATACTTTCACAATTGACACCGCCGGGAACACCACAACGTAATGGTGTGTCCGAACTTCATAATAGAACTCTCTTATATATGGTTCGTTCTATGATGTCACTTACAGATTTACCTCTATCGTTTCGGGGTTATGCATTAGAAACATCCGCATTCACTTTAAATAGGGCACCATCTAAATCCGTTGAAACGACACCGTATGAATTATGGTTTGGGAAGAAACCTAAATTGCCATTCCTTAAAGTTTGGGGTTGCGAAGCTTATGTAAAGAAGTTACAGCCAGACAAGCTTGAACCCAAAGCGGAAAAATGCGTCTTCATAGGATACCTGAAGGAAACTATTGGGTATAACTTCTATCATAGATCCGAGGGCAAAATCTTTGTTGCCAAGAATGGATCCTTTCTAGAGAAGGAGTTTCTCTCGAAAGAAGTGTCTGGAAGGAAAGTAGAACTCGACGAGGTTGTTGAACCTTCTCTTGAACTTGAGAGTAGCGCAGCACCAGAAGTGGTTCCTGTGGCGCCTACACCAATAATAGAGGAAGAAAATGATGTTGATCATGAAACTTCGGTTGAAGTAACTATGGAACCTCACAGGTCAACGAGAAATCATACCACTCCTGATTGGTATGATCCCGTTATGAGTGTCATGTTGGTGGACAACACCGATGACCCTACGACATATGAAGAAGCGATGATGAGCCCAGATTCCAATAAATGGCAAGAAGCCATGAAATCCGAGATTGGATCCATGTACGAAAACCAAGTATGGACTTTGGTGGACTCACCGGATGGCCGGAAGGCTATAGAGAACAAATGGATTTTCAAGAAGAAAACAGATGCTGATGGTAATGTTACTGTCTATAAAGCTCGACTTGTCGCAAAAGGGTTTCGACAAATTCAAGGGGTTGACTACGATGAGACTTTCTCACCGATAGCGAAGCTAAAGTCTGTGAGGATTTTATTAGCAATCGTTGCATATTATGATTATGAGATATGGAAGATGGATGTCAAAACGGCGTTTCTCAATGGAGACATTGATGAAGAGTTGTATATGGTACAACCCAAAGGTTTTGTCGATCCTAAAGATGCTAACAAGGTATGCAAACTTCAACGGTCCATTTATGGATTGAAGCAAGCATCCCGGAGTTGGAATCAACGTTTTGATAAGGTGATCAAAAGTTTTGGTTTTATACAAACTTATGGAGAAGCTTGTATTTACAAGAAAGTGAGTGGGAGCTCTATAACATTCTTAATACTATATGTAGATGACATATTGTTGATTGGGAATGATGTAGACCTTCTTAATAGTGTCAAAGATTATTTGAATAATAGTTTTTCAATGAAAGATCTTGGCGAAACAACTTACATATTAGGCATAAAGATTTATAGAGATAGATCGAGACACCTAATATCATTGTCACAGAGTACGTATTTGGACAAAGTTCTAAAGAGGTTTGGAATGGAAGATAGCAAGAAAGGGTTCTTACCCATGTTGCCCAATACGACCTTGAGTAAAATTCAAAGTCCTGCAACGGCAGAAGATAGAGAAAGGATGAGTAAAACTCTCTATGCCTCAGCAATAGGATCTCTTATGTATGCCATGCTATGTACTAGACCCGACATTGCATATGCTGTTAGTTTGAATAGTAGATATCAAAGTCATCCAGGAGTGGATCATTGGACAGCGGTCAAAAACATCCTTAAGTACTTGAGAAGAACTAAGGATATGGTTCTTTCTTATGGATGTGATGAACAACTTGTTGTTAATGGTTACACCGATGCTAGTTGGAACACCGATCCGGACGATTCTAAATCTCAATCTGGATAGGTATTTACTTTGAATGGTGCAACAGTTAGCTGGAGGAGTGCAAAGCAAAGCGTTGTGGCGAGATCTTCAACTGAATCGGAATACATAGCTGCTTCGGAGGCTTCACAAGAGGCGATATGGATGAAGGAGTTCATTACAGAGCTCGGTGTGGTTCCAAGTGCGCTGGACCCAATGTTTATCTATTGTGATAACATGGGTGCCATAGCCAATGCGCAAGAACCAAGGTCACACAAGAAGCCGAAGCACATCAAGCTACGTTTTCATGCTATTTAAGAGCATGTCCAAGATGGTGACATAAAAAATTGCAAAGTACACACATATCTGAATGTGGCGGATCCGTTGACTAAACCTCTCCCGAGGGCAAAACATGACCAGCACCAAACCGCCATGGGTGTTCGGTATATTACCATGTAATCTAGATTAGTTGACTCTAGTGCAAGTGGGAGACTATTAGAGATATGCCCTAGAGGCAATAATAAAAGTGGTTATTATTATATCTTTGTGTTTATGATAAATGTTTACATTCATGCTATAATATTATTAACCGGAAACATTAATACTTGTGTGTTTTGTAAACTAAAATAAGAGTCCCTCGTAAAGCCTTTTTATAATACTATCTTGTTGGTTAATAAATGATCATGGTTTCTCGATCATGAACATTTAGATGTTATTAACAACAAGATCATATCATTAGGAGAATGGTATGATGGACATACTCCTATAGATAAGCGTAGCATAAAGATCAAGTCATTTCAATAGTTTGTTTGCTATAAGCTTTCTGATACATAGTAACCTAATTCCTTCGACCATGAGATCATGTTAATCACCATCACCGGAAGGATGCTTTGATGACAACAAACACCACAACGTAACTGGGTGGCTATAAAGGTGGCATTGAGTGTTCAGAAAGTATGTGTTGAGGCACATGGATCAAGAGTGGGATTTGTCCATCCATATAATGGATATATATACTCTAGGCCCTCTCGGTGGAATTTCATCCGATTAGCTTGCAAGCATGTGACTGGCTCACAAGGGATCACGTATCACGGGAACGAGAAAAGGGGACTTATCGGTAACAAGGTTGAACTAGGTATGCAGAGATACCGACGATCAAACCTCGGATAAGTAAACTATCGCGAGACAAAGGGAAATTGGTATCGTATGTAAGTGGTTCATTCGATCGCAAAGTAATCATAGAAATATGTGGGAGCCATATGAATTTCTAGATTCCTCTATTGGTTATTAATCGGAGAAGTGTCTCGGTCATGTCCGAATAATTCACGAACCGTAGGGAGACACACTTAAGGATTCGATGTTGTTTAGTAGATATGGAATGTAAGTAGGGAAACCTAATGTTGTTCGGAGTCTCGGATGGGATCCGGGATATCACGAGGAGATCCGGAATGGTCCGGAGAATAAGATTCATATAAGGAAAGTCCGATTCTGGAGTTCGGAAATGATTTCGATGTTTTCATCGGAGAGGTTCTAGAAGGGTCTAGAAGGTTCACCGGACCGGAAGGGGAATGGTTCATGATTGTGTCATGGTTAAGTGGGATGATTGGATCATGTCCTAAGTCACTTTGGTTGGGCATTTGCGAGAGAGAAATAAAGCTCTAAATTGAAAGTCAAAATGGAGGTTTGAAAAGTCAAACTGGAACAATAGTTTCCTAGTGGAAGAAGGAAAGAGTCCTTCCTTCTATCCAACTTGGGTTTGGGTATGGATTCAAACTCCCCTCTCCCAAGCCTCCCTCCCTCTAATAAATAGAGGGGGGTGGCTGCCCCAAAGAACACAACCAACCCTCCGCCGACACCTCCTCCTCCTCCTCTTCGGCCTTCTAAACCTAGATCACTGTAAACCCTAGATCCACCATAAATCGCACCGGCTTAGGCGAAGCCCTGCGGGATCTTCCCTCTACTTCCGACACCATGCCGTCATGCTGCCGGAATCGCGAGGGGAGAACTACAACATCTACTGCCTGCTGGAACAAGGGAGAGGAAGGTCTTCATCGAGTACCAAATGTGTGACCGACTGCGGAAGCACTGCCGGAAAGCAGCGCCGGAAGGATCGTCTACGCGATCTTGAGATCGGCAAGTGTACGTCTACATCACCCACGAGAATCTGCTCTCGTTAACCGCTTTAGAATCTTCAAGGGTGAGTACTCTAATCGACTCGTTGCTACAGTCTAGTAGATAGATCTTGGCTTGTTTGTATGCATGCGGTAGATTTTTTTGTTCTCCATGCTACGAACCCCTACATTTAGCTCTTCTACCTTGACAGTTTCAGAACAGGTCTGAGTCAACCAGACTTAAATGATCCAATATTAAGGGATGGGACATAATTATTGCGGGGAACTCGCATGGCTTCACTCTTTTCATGCCTTTTCGAGGGTAGCAGCTCAGAATTTCCCGAGGCTGGGTGGACACGCGTGGGGTTGTAACTCAGAATCGTGTCTAATTTTCAGCTTCTAATTCCATAACCTCTCCAAATGAGTAAATTCGCCCATCGATTCCAAATAGCCAATTCCAACTAAAATTCCTACATGCAAACACTACATTATAGAAAAGACACTATTCCCATTTCTCCCAATGGGTCACTTAGTTTTTTCACAAGATGTTTGTTTTGCCAAGAAAATACCATGGCATTTTATTTACCGCCTATTGCAAAAGTTATTGTAGCCTTGCATGCCCTCCTCTTCTCCTCGACTATACGGGAAGGTCCCAGTTGTTTCCACGGACAGACTTTTATTTTTGTCAAGCTAGGGTCACAATTTTCTTTCATTTTGTTGTCTCCTTTTTTATTGTTAAGGTTTTATGTTCTTCTTTCATTTTTTCCTATAGATACATGAACTTTTTCCCCCTTTTTCCATTTTATGCTTCCTTTTGCTTCTCCCCTTTTTATTGTATGCAATTCGCTGATGTCTACGCACTTCTATTCTTGTAGACAGTTGTTGGGCCTACAAGTGCAGAGGTTTGTAGAACAGCAGCAAGTTTCCCTTAAGTAGATTACCCAAGGTTTATCGAACTCAGGGAGGAAGTGGTCAAAGGTATTCCCTCTCAAGCAATCCTGCAATCAAGATACAAGAAGTCTCTTGTGTCCCCAACACACCCAATATAGGTGCACTAGTTCGGCAAAGAGATAGTGAAATACAAGCGGCAACGGTGCTAGAAAAGAGCTTCTGACTTGTTGACGTGGGGTAACGGTGACAAAAAATAGCTGATGGCATGGAGGAACAGACTAAAGGCAAACTGAAGGAAGCAAGCAAAATGCAACAGATCTAGTAGCAAACGGTGTTTCAATGTTTAGAAACAAGGCCTAGGGATCATACTTTCACTAGTGAACACTCTCTCATATAAATATCCTCTCTTCATGATACTACTCTCCGGTTGGACACTCTAATCCATGGTAGGGTCTTCCCCAATCTAGATAACCCCACATTGTCACCTTGAACACTAGATGGTTCCAACAAACACCACAATTTCATAGAGACATCCAACTCCAAATATAACTCATAACAAATATTCAATCTAGCCAAAGTGCCACACACGGTATGCACGCTGTCACTTTCACACAAGTGGGAAAAGCATAGATCTATTAAAGTACAAAGAGTATTTATGTAGACTCAAACCTAAGTGCCACCATGGCGTGCACGTTGTCACTTTCACACACATGGGGAGAGCAGAGATCTACTGAAGCACTTGAGTAGCAAGGTAGATCTACTAGATTACAAAGCTCATGACCACAACAAGGTCATGCATAGAGAGAGAGAGAGATGAACACATAGCTACTGGTAGAGCCCTTAGCCTCGAGGAAGAACTACTCCCTCCTCATCATGGGAATCAGCAACGGTGATGGAGATGGTGGTGGAGATCGATGGAGATGGCTCCGGGGGAACCTCCTCGTCCCAGCAGGGTGCCGGAACAGAGACTTTATGTCCCCCGAAACTCCCCTTCGGTGGCGGCGGCGCTACGGAGGTTTTCGTGGATTTCTTCTGGATGATCTAGGGATTTTGGGTCGGAGGCTTCTTATAGGCGCATGAATCAAGGTCGGTGGGGGTCCAGGGGGCCCACACCCCCTCCAGGCGCCTCCAGGGCATGCCCCCGCCTAGGGGGTGCGGCCACCCTGTGGCCCCCCTCCGGCTCTGCTTCGTGGTTCCGTGTTGTTCCGGGAAAATAATAACTTTGGCTTTTATCCCGTCCAATTCCGAGAATATTCATTTTCTGCCTTTCTGGAACCAAAAACAAAAGAAAACAGGCCACTGTCACTGTGGCAACTTGTTAATATGTTAGTTCCAGAAAAGATATAAAAACACCTCAAAGTATAGACAAAGCAAAGCAAAGTAGATACAAAACAAGCATGTAGTATCAAAAATTATAGATACCTTTCCGACGTATCAAGCATCCCCAAGCTTAACTCCTTCTCGTCCTCGAGTAGGTAAGTGATAAAAAGAATAATTTTTGAGGTGACATGCACCATCAAAACCAAGATCAAACCATTTGCAAGCATTGAAAGCTGGGATCAAAGAACTCTAAACATGAGCATGAAAGATGGAGTTCTAACAGTAATACAAAGTAACTATGCATGCAACATGAAAGGATACAAACAAAGATCATGAATAACATTCATTGAAAAACGTTTGTTTGTTTCACATACAGAAAACATAGCATAGTGGCATTCCGCTTGTCCCTCATAGAGTAGCAAATAGATGCATAGGACACCTTCAAAGTTCACAAGGGTGACTAGAAACAAGTAGCGCAAGAGCAAGTAATAACACAATATGCATCAATTAATAAACTTTGGAACACTGCACACAGAATGGCAACTATGCTCTCTTAATGGTGCCTAAAGGTAGAAGGTGGAGATTCAATAATGGTGAAAGAAAGGCCTTTTTGTAAAGGAAGCAGTGATTACAAGTTTCAAAAAGAGCTTCCAAAAATTATGGTACTTGTTAGATTTCAGCCCTCATTGCCCCTATCATAAGCATCTTGAAGTGGTTAAGGTTAAAGTGGCAAATATGAAGTATATGCTTGACGAAGTATAAGTTGGCAATCTCAAGTCCCTTGAATACGAGGGTCACACCTCATGCATACTCAACTTTGGACCCAGGTAAGTTCTTGTCATTGTAAGTATTTGCATATCATTGAGAACCGCCAACGGGGTACCCCTTGCACATGTTACAGGAGCTTTCCCATTACCAAAATGACAAGGGAAACAGACAACGAGCATCTCAGCAATCTTTTTATTTACCATATGCATAGCTTTTTATTGAGGATGCTTCATAGATAGCTCATCATGGTGATGCTGCAAGTTTCCACCATGATTAGGCATGGCTTAGGCTAGTGGCCCAGGCGTTTCTCTAACACAGGATACAAACTCCCTGGACTTACAAGTTCACTCTTTATTTCACACCGGTGACATCCATAGACAAAAGAGCATGATATAAACTGAGTACAAAGTAGAAGTGCAATGTTGAAAATGTTCCCCGTGACAGCACGGTTCTGCTAATTCCAACATATAAGTGCAAGCATATACAACAAAGTTTTAACAATGGTTCAAGTTTATTAGGGGCAAAGAATATAAAGTGTTCCATAAAGTTCGTGAGGGCTTTAATCGCTAAGTTTTCACATAACAAAATAGTTTTTAATTGGAAAATAGTTGAAGACAATAATATACTTGGAATGGTGTATCACACCATGCATAGGAGTTTATAGTGGACACTTTGGAAAAACTCGGTTTCTTGGGAGTTGGAAGCATGAGTAGAGCTTACTCATACAAGTGGAAGCTAGCAAAAGACTGGGAGCAACCAACTAAGAGAGCATAATGGCCATAATCATGCAGTGCAACAAAGCATACTAATCAAAGCAAAGAGTGGTACCACAAGTCAAGGACTAAATGATCATAGAGGCTAGTGGTGACTTGTCATAGTCATAACATGGTGTGAGCATGTGCCAAGTCAACCCAAGCAAAGCATCAAAGGAGAATACCACAATACTATGCTTTTGCATGCTAAAACAGCATAATTTCTTCAAGGCACACTAAGCAATCCCAATTGTTTGGAACAAGACATGCTACAACAATAATCACTAAGCATAATGCTAAAACAACACCTAGCATGTCATGCTAAAGTCTAAGTCACAGTCAATGCAAGCTCCTCTTGCACTTCAAGCAAGAACTTACTACTCCTTTGCAAACACCAAGCAACCTTACTTGCAAAAACTCACAAAGATAATAATCAATAAAGATCAGTGAGCTTGTCTCAAAAATCCACAAAGAAGAACTAAAAAGTTCTAAGCTGAAAGCACAAGAAAACTAAGGCTAAACACAGTGCTAGCAAAAGTGAACACTCACAAAACAATAAGAGTGAAAACTAGAGTGTTCTAGGCAATGGAAACAGAGTGTGTCTCTCTCCAAAGAAAGTGTGGTGTAACCAACCAACTTACTCAAGAAAAAAAACGAAAACTAAGACGCTCCAAAAACAACACAACAATGCATGAAACAATAAAAACAAAGTGTCTAGAAAGACCTGAGATTTTTATTGATAAAGAAGGGGATGCCTTGGGCATCCCCAAGCTTTGACGCTTGAACCTCTTGGATATTTCTTGGGGTGACACCGGGTGGCATCCCCAAGCTTGAGCTTTTGTCCATTCTTCATCTCATTACATCACTCTCTCTACACCTGAAATTTTTCCTTTATACAAAACTTCACACAATCTTCATTAGCAACATTAGTTTATTTAAAAGATATTAGACCCCTGGAAAAGCTTTGGAACAGCAAGACTTTTCACTAAAAACACAAGATACTGTAGCAACTCCTTCAAAAAGCTCAATTTCAAAAAAAGAACCCAAAAAGGAATCAATAAGAAGCAAATGCAAATAATGGCAGAAATCTATGAAAACAGACCAGCATGTAGAAACCGATTTTTTCAAAGACCTTCTGTTGCTCAAATAAAAAAGTGTTGAACTAACGAAAGTTATATAACATACTGAGGGATTTATTCCTAAATTTTGAGCCCAATCCAAGTTACATATACTCCTCACGAATTTTTATGGCGGAGGATAGAAATCTGTTTCGGGACAGCAACTCCCCAAATGTTACTTCCCTCTCATTAGAGGTCATTATTGGCACAAAAAGCAAACACAAAGGATAAATAGAGTTAATTACAGAAGTAATAATTTCCAAAACTCAAGAGAACTCTTGGGTTATCTCCCAACAAGTACTTTTCTTTAACGCCTTTAAGTTAGGCATGATAGTTTCAAAGATGCTCACATAGGAAATATGAATTGAAGTAAAAGAGAGCATCAAGAACCAAATTCAAAACACATTTAAGTCTAACCCACTTACTATGCATAGGAATCTTGTAAAGAAACAAGTCATGAAAGCACAAATCAACAAGCATAGGAAATCAAAACAAATGCAACTTCAAAATTTTCAACATAAAGAGGGGAAACTTAATATTGTTGAGATACATAAAACCATGTTTCCCTCTCTCATAATAACTTTTAGTAGCATCATGAATAAAATTAACAATATAACTATCACATAAAACATTCTTATCATGAGCCACATGCATATAATAATTATTACTCTCCACATAAGCATAATCATCCTTATTAATCATAGTGGGAGCAAATTCAACAAAATAGCTATTGTTATTCTCATCACCATAATCATCAAATATAGGAGGCATACTGTAATCACAATCAATTTTCTCCTCAATAGTAGGTGGACTGAAAATATCATATTCATCATTGTAATCATCATATATTGGAGGTTTTGTATCATCAAACCAAATTTTCTCCTCTAAAGCTGGGGGACTAAAAAGATCATTTTCATCAAAACTAGCTTCCCCAAGCTTAGAATTTTCCATAGCATTAGCAAAAATGGTGTTCAAAAAATTCATATTAATAACATTGCTATTAGCATGCAAATAAAGCTCCATAGGTTTTTTAATTTTCTCTTCAAACACTTTATGTCCTAACTCAAGATAAATGATATAGAGCTCTCTAATTTTGTTGTTGTTGTCCATTAAGCCTAACTAGTGAAAACAAGAAACAAAAATGAAAAATTGCAGAATCTAAAGGAAATAACTTCGAGCACTCACATCGGAGGATGTGAGTACCTTTTACCTTACCTCCCCGGCAACGGCGCCAGAAAAGAGCTTGATGTCTACGCACTTCTATTCTTGTAGACAGTTGTTGGGCCTCCAAGTGCAGAGGTTTGTAGAACAGCAGCAAGTTTCCCTTAAGTGGATTACCCAAGGTTTATCGAACTCAGGGAGGAAGTGGTCAAAGGTATTCCCTCTCAAGCAATCCTGCAATCAAGATACAAGAAGTCTCTTGTGTCCCCAACACACCCAATATAGGTACACTAGTTCGGCAAAGAGATAGTGAAATACAAGCGGTAACAGTGCCAGAAAAGAGCTTCTGACTTATTGTTGACGTGGGGTAACGGTGCCAGAAAATAGCTGATGGCGTGGAGGAAAAAACTAAAGGCAAACTGAAGGAAGCAAGCAACATGCAACAGATCTAGTAGCAAACAGTGTTTCAATGTTTAGAAACAAGGCCTATGGATCATACTTTCACTAGTGAACACTCTCTCATATAAATATCCTCTCTTCATGATACTACTCTTAACTACTCTCCGGTTGGACACTCGAATCCATGGTAGGGTCTTCCCCAATCTAGATAATCCCACACTGTCACCTTGAGCACTAGATGGTTCCAATAAACACCACAATTTCATAGAGACATCCAACTCCAAATATAACTCATAACAAATATTCAATCTAGCCAAAGTGCCACACACGGTATGCACGCTATCACTTTCACACAGTGGGGAAAAGCATAGATCTATTAAAGCACAAAGAATATTTATATAGACTCAAAACTAAGTGTCACCATGGCATGCACGCTGTCACTTTCATACACATGGGGAGAGCAAAGATCTAATGAAGCACTTGAGTAGCAAGATAGATCTACTAGATTACAAAGCTCATGACCACAACAAGATCATGCATAGAGAGAGAGAGAGATGAACACATAGCTACCGGTAGATTCCTTAGCCTCGAGGAAGAACTACTCCCTCCTCATCATGCGAATCAGCAACGGTGATGGAGATGGGGGTGGATATCGATGAAGATGGCTCCGGGGGCACTTCCCCCTCCCGGCAGGGTGCCGAAACAGAGACTTTCTGTCCCCCGAATCTCCCCTTCGGTGGCGGCGGCGCTACAGAGGTTTTCGTGGATTTCTTCTAGATGATCTAGGGTTTTTGGGTCGGAGGCTTCTTATAGGCGCAGGAATCAAGGTCGGTGGGGGTCCAGGGGGCCCACCCCCCTCCAGGCGCCTCCAGGGCTTGCCCGCGCCTAGGGGGGTGAGGCCACCCTGTGGCCCCCCTCCGGATCTGCTTCGTGGTTTCGTGTTGCTCCGGGAAAAATAATAACTTTGGCTTTTGTCCCGTCCAATTCCAAGAATATTGATTTTCTGCCTTTCTGGAACCAAAAACAGAAGAAAACAGGCAACTGGCAATGTGGCAACTTGTTAATAGGTTAGTTCCAAAAAACATATAAAAACACCTCAAAGTGTAGACAAAACAAAGTAGATATTAAACAAGCATGAAGCATCAAAAATTATAGATACGTTTCCGACGTATCATTCGCAAAAGCTTTTAAAATATACATAAGCATTAATATTTTATTATATGTATGGACCTTTTTTCATACATAGAAGCCAAATTTATAAAAAATGAACATTTATTTATTATTCATACATATGAGGACACTTAATTTTTACAGGTCAAATATTTTCCTGACTTATAAAGATATAAATACATTTTTCAATGTATATAAAAAGTAAATACTATGTGTCAATGGGATGCATCAGATGTGGCCCATTTACGAATTTTTCACAAGCCTGGAGTAGTAAATAGGAGGCCCTAATATTCAGAAAACTTTATTCTTCAGAAAATCCTAAAAAGATGCCGACCTTCTCAAAGGTTTGTCCCGCGCGTTATCGTCGTGCCAAGTGGTGTCTTTACCTTCGCGCGGTCGTCTTAGTGGGTCTCTACATGCTTGCCAATCATCGAGAAGCAAATGTGAGATTAGGATGAGAGAGGGGGAAGGTACGGGAGGTAAGAGTATATATTTTCCCTTTTATTTTTTAAATTCGATGATTCAAAATAAAATATCTTTAAAACCGTTTATCCAACAAACAATTTTAACTTTTGAGCTTCTAGTGCCGAGATCTTTAAAACTAGATCCTCGGTTGATAGGTTTCGAACAAATTTTTATTTGCTCTGTTCGTACTTTAGATTACTTCAGTTCTTTTTGTACTTCGGATTTTTAGTGTACTTTATACTCGGATTACTACATACTTGTACTTCGGTGTACTTTGGCGGTGAGTACATTTGTACTTTTTGTACTTCAGCTCCTAATCCAGTAGTACTTTCATGTACTTGGCTGTAGTACATATGTACCTATGAGTACACTTATACTTATGTGTACTTTGGCCCTTAGTACAGTTGTTTTCTCCACGTATTTTATATCTGTACTTTTGTGTACTTCGGATCTAAGTAGAGTTGTACTTTCGCGTACTTCGACTTTTAGTACATCTATACTTCGCATACTTCGGCTATGAGTACAGTTGTATTTCCGATGTACTTTGTATGTGAGGATAAGTGTACTTTTGGGTACTTTGGAACTGCATATACTTATAATTTAGTGTACTTTGCCTCTTAGTACACTTATACTTCTATATTTTGATGTTTGAAGCGAAGCCGAGCCATAGAACGCACATCAATAAATTGGGGGACGACAAACGGGCACTACGTCCAATGCACCCCTTCAAGATATTATAAAAATTTGATGCGCCATAGACACTTTGATTCGAGGCGAAGCCGAGTCGTAGAACACACAGCCAAAAAAGGAAAAAAAAGGAAAAAATCAGACAGATCGTATGCATAATTACTCCGTGTTTGCCACGCGTCAGCAGGAGCGATTCTTTTTCCAGACGGGCCTTCATAAAGATCGGTTTTTTTCTAGCCGTAACCCTATTCTCCACCTATTGTGTGACACATTGCATCTCACGCAAGAAGGCGGCATTGGTCGGCCCATTAACATGCCATCAAGTTTTCTAGGGCTGGTTTTGTTAGGGGTCGTACTACGCATCCTCTGGGGATAACTTTCTAAAATTTCCCGGGTCCTACTGCTGACACGTATCTCTCAAAAAGCCTTTAAATCCCATTTTTTCTATAAACACATCTGCTTTTGCTACAAATAGTCCCGTTTTTGCTACGCGTAGCAGAAAACGGTTTGTTTAAAAAAAAAACAAATAGACTGGACCTCGCCGGAGAGTTCGCCGGAGACCTTGTTGGCGACCTTGTAGCAAAAAAAATATTCTAAAGTAGCAAAACTAACATAGCCGTAGACTCACCCGAAAAAACATCGCCGGAGACCTCGTAGCAAAAAAGTTACGCTATTGTAGCAAAACCACAAAACGGTTGTAGCAAATAAAATTTTCTATTATAGCATATTCGATCTCGTCGGAAACCTCGCCGGAGATCTCGTCGAAGATTTTATAGCGAAACCACAAGACGATTGTAGCAAAAAAAAAAACAAAACTGCTACCGTAGCAAACCCGACGTTCCCCGAAACCTCGTCGGAGACTTCGTTAAAAAAAACTGTGCTAGCGTAGCAAATTCGTCTTCGCCGAAGTCTCTCGCTGAAGATTTTGTAGCAAAAGAATGACGCTATTATAGCAAAACCATAGAACAATTATAGCAAAAAATATGTTGTATTGTAGCATGCCGTAACATTTTCTCGACGGTGTTTAATAGGTATATAAAAGAAATCGTCATAGCATTCGACCAACACCAAAGTAGCAAAAAAAATATAAGTGTGTAGTGTAACAATTGTAGCAAATGGTGAAACAGGGATAGCCTATCGGCGGTGACCTCGTTGGTGCATCTCCATGGCAACTTCGTTGGTGCATCTTCCATGGTGGCTCGCCGGCCGAAAGCGACAGCCTCATGGCTCTCTGAGAGACGCGGCGGCGGAAGGTTGGGAGGTGGGAAGGAAGATGCACGAGCTGGTCCATGGCGGACATCAGCGGAGGGCGAGGCAGACAACAGCAGAGGATGCAGCTGCGGAGGCGCGCGGCGGCCGAAAGCAGAGGGCGTAGCGGCGGATGGCTCGCAGTGGCCGGCAACAGAAGGCGCAGCGGCGGAAGGCGAGATGCATGTGCGGTTGGTAAAAGAGAAAAGAGGAAGAAGAAAATAACAAAAGAAGGGAAAGGATAAGGTGGGGCCAGTAGACGCGTGATCCGGAGGATGCAAAACTACGATCCACGGGAGAGGGGAATCGTTTTCCTTCTGTTAGGGTTTCCCTGTTTTGTTTCTTTTGTAATCGGTTATTCTTAAAATCGGTTTTTCTGATTTTTATTTTCTATTTCTTAAACTCGAGCATTTTCAAAATTTGAACATTTTTTCAAGTCTGAATAATTTTGACTATTTTTTTTCAAAATTTCAACATTTTTTTAAAATGAGCAATTTTTAAATTTGAATATTTTTCAAATTCGAATAAATTTAAACCCTAAACTCTAAATCATAACAAATTTGAAATATAAACATTTTAAAATCTAAAATTTTCCAAAGTATTTTTAAATCACAATATAAAATATAAGCAAAATCAGAAAAAATAGCAAAAGGTTACATGTTTTTAGTTTTGAGAAAGCAAAAGGTTACATGTTGGGCCGTAGGCAACGGAGCTGAGGGAATCCCTCGCACTTAGAGGGTCAAATAGGGGTGTCCCTAGTTTTCCACCAATCACAACATATTATATTGGGCTGGCCCAATAAGGGCTATAGAAGTTCTGTGATCTTTTTGTCTTCCTTTCCCCTCTAGTTTTTTGCTTTACTTTTCTCGTTGTTTTTGCTAGCCAAATTATATTTTCAATCTTACTTTTATTTCTGTCTTATCTTTTTATTTCTTTGTTCCTTGTTCTTGTCATCTTGTGTCTATAATTTATATTTTATATTGGAATATACCCATGCCTTGTAACGGGAAAAAATAAATTTATGTAACAATATGTCCGACAACGGCACAAAATGAGATTATGTGATTTAGTGGCACAACAACCGGTTAAAAATTTCAAATGGACGAAAACTTCGCAAGAAACCAATTGTATGGAAGAGAACGTTGGTCCCTTTATTTTCCATATTGCCGCTAGGTATTAAGAAAACCTTATCCCCTTTTTCTTGTATTTTTAAGTAACACTGGAACAAAATATTTTCGAATAAGTTTGCTAACTTGTTTTGAATCTATTTGCAAAGTTTTCTAAACTTTTAAACCCTTTTAGAACTTTCTAAAAGTCTTTCACTAAACTCCTCTATTTGTTGTCTTCTTTTTGTGAAAAGAAAAAAAAAGTTCTTTAGAAAGTTTGTTGTATTTCAGAAGAAATTAGAGAAATCTCAATGGAAGCCCAGCGTGGGTAGGTAATTAGCCACATAGGCTTGGCCCTCTCTCTCCTGTTGGAGGCATCATGAGAGATTTAATTCCTTTCTGCCATCATTTGATTTCACGGTGGTGAGTCAGCTTGCTGATTCCAGATACTCTGTGATCCTATATAAATCGGTGGGATTTTGTCTAAAGGGACCATGTGGAACTATTCAATGCTTTCTCTTGTTGATGCGTGTATTGCTGTACTGTTTGGTTTGATTCGATCGGGATTAGAGATAGAATTGGGCCGGCCCTTTCTCTTCTTGAGCCCCACCGCCCGCGTGGCCTTGGAAAGAGAACGAAAATATGAACGAGTCAGTAGTGAGACCCATCACGGGTGGACAATGCGGTTTTTATTTCACTAACCGTGGTATCTCTACTATATAATTTGTCTTGAGGAGGTTTTCGTTCTTTACGCTTTCGTACGTTTGTCTGTACGTTTTCTGGTGACCCGTGTTGGAGAAGAAATCCGGATCAGACCCGGGTCACCTCTTGCCATCTTTTACCGTCGTTGAGCCTTCAGATATGCATGGCAGCCGTCGAGTGGCAGAAGTCAGAAAAATTCACACACTCCCTGAAGAGGTTTGACGGTGGCTTCATCAAAACGGACCAGGCCGTGATCTCACACGTGGTTGTTCGGCTTGGGCTTGCTCTCACACATGGTCACCCCTAACATATGATAGCTGGTACCATCGCCGTTGCTGTGAACTGGTCCGGCGACAGCACGGTCATGCTGCCGAGATCAGGCGATAAAAACCAGCTAACTAGCTATCACATCGCAGAAAACCAGCCAACTCCTGATGCAATCGGATCTCATCCGTTAGAGCATTTCTATTAGATACCGTTTGGTCTAAACACGGTCAAAAAATAGCCTGAACAAATCCCATAAAAGTGATCAAAACCATAAAAATTTGCGGTTCCTCCCGTATTAGTCCCCGTGTACCGCATCTATTTAGCTTTAGAGACTCTTTTTTACAGTAAACTGCAAAGCGGTCAATGTTTCCCCTCGCCGAAAATATACCACAACTGCTCTCGTCCACCTCCGGCGGCGCCACCGCCGCCTCCCTCGAAGCTCGAGGCCGGCGAGGTGGCTCGATTCCTCACGTCAATCTACAATTATAGACGAGGAGATTCGATTCCTTGCATCTATTGTTAATTTCCGAGCCATAAATCATTGATATTTTTGGCCATCATTATCGGAGCCCGAGCAGCAGCTAGATGTCGATCTTTCGCATCCACACATGGCAGAATGGACAAAAATAACCCATTTTTAAAAGAATTTCACAAACTAAACTTCTGGCGAAACAATTTCACATAAAGCACGAAGTGTTTCTCCCGGTCCAACACTTTTTTAGACTGTTTTGTCCTCGCACTAAAACACATATATCTAGCAACGACCACAAAAAAAAATCTAATGAAAACCGACAAGAGAGCAAGCACGCACGCCAACAATCACAGGAATAACTTGATTCATTACATGGGCCAGACTACGCATGCGTTCAGGGCCTGCCCGCCTGGTACACCAACATCAAAGGAGGCCTGTTTATTTACGTTACTTCTGAAAATTAGCACCGGCAGTTTTACATGCAGCTTGGTTTTTAGTCCCACATCGAAAACTTAGTAAGAAATCTAGCACCTTAAATAGAACCATTATCTCACAGTAGACAAGCTAAGTTGCCAATGGCCGGGGGCAGTATACGGATGATGACAAAAAAAGTATAGCAAAACTGAGCATGCTTGAATGACTCGGGAATTAGTTAGTCTGTGAGCTAATTATAAATGTGAGGAAGGAGGGATTGATGGGCGCATGATGCCATGATTGAAGGATTAAAGAATGATTATGAGCTATAATTATAATTATAAATGGGAGGAAGGAGGGATTGATGGGCGCTGTTGATGGGCAGAAGTTACTCTGATTCTTTTAGAAAAACTGTAAGCAAATTTAAATTAGAAATTCTTTTTGTCCCATTAGTAAAAATAATTTTGAAGTTCTTCAGGATCTAAAAGATATCTAATAAAAATACTAGCTTTTTTACTCGCTAATTTTTTTTAAATAATACATTTTTTTTATTGAATTTCACAAATAATACACAAAACGCAAATTATAAAACTGTTTGTCGGTCGGCCGTTCAACAGACGAAACACTGCCTTCGTCCGTTCAACGGACGACACGCAGCCTTCGTCCGTTAAACGGACGACAGTCTGCTGTCAGCTGTCGCCGCGCGCTCGCTTGCCGTGCAGCTGCCGCCTGCTGCTCTGCTGCTGCGCGCCTGCCTGCGGGCCCGCGACTGCATGCGCACTGCTTGGCTGCTAGCTGCCCGCACCGCTGCGCTGCTAGCTGCTTGCATGCTGCTTGCTGCGCAGCTGCTCTGCATGGCCTGCCGCGCGCAGCACAGCTGTGCTGCGCGCCTGCAACGCTAGGGCCCGCCCAGCTGCTGTTGCTGTCCGTTCAACGGACGAAGGCTGTGTTTCGTCTGTTGAACGGCCGATCGACAAACAGTTTACAATTTGCCCGTTTTGTATATTATTTGTGAAATTAAATAAAAAATATATTATTTTAAAAAAATTAGCTTTTTACTCGATGCAACGTACAGTATTTTTTTGTAATTTACAAGGTCAAAAAGGTGTTCCATCGCAGCAACGCGCGGGCATTGTGCTAGTAGAAAATAATTTAGGCTTTGGTGGGAGGATAATCCGGTCCAAAAAAGTGTTGGACCAGAAAAAACACTTCGTCCTTTATTATTACTAGGAAACATACCCGTGCGTTGCAACGGAAGAAAAATCTGCGTATAACACAACCAATTATTGACGGCCACTTGCCTGCAGAGCTCAGGTGTATGAGTGACATCGAGCTTGTATTCCTTGTAGCTAGCGCCGCCAACAGCCGCCTCGGTTGATGAAGCAAATGTAGCCCTTTGCCGCGTTTGTGGTCGTGTAGCATTTGCTCTAACCATTAGGCCTCGTCATGTGGTCGTGCTTCCTGGATCTCGACCGGCACCCTGGCTGTGGCATATTGCGGGTAGAACTGGACGAATGACAACAAAGTCCAGAACATTGTTTCAGATACAGCAAAACAGACATAATGAGTTACATGACAAACACAAATACGTACATGATGAACAACATATAAAGTTCAGAAAATTAAATGAAACCTAGCTAGTGCCGGGCTCCATTTATCACACATCGCATCAAAAAAATACAACTAAACCTACATCTACTACACGCTGCTTGGTAGCTAAGAAAAACAATACAGTAGCTAATTCAGGTCACTAATTATTGAATGCAAGGAGATAAAAACAGCACAACGAATTCCATCGTTTGTAACCGTTGCCGCTGCTTGTGCCTGCTAATTCAAAGAAAAATCAGAAAGACATTCGTGCCTGCTTGTGCGTACTAATGCATCAACAGGCAACAACTTGTCCTGTTCGGCAGCGGGAGCACACCCGCCCCCCTACCACCATCAGCGGCTTCTCCTCCACAGTCTTTTGCAAGTGGCCAGCAGGGAGCGTCGAGTTGCTTGGGGCATTGTTCTTGCCGTTGTGTTGGCACCTGAGGACAGAGTTGTCCTTGATGTTTCCACCGCCAGAGTTGACGCCAAGGACGACTCACTGCCGGCACCGGAGTAGAGGGAGGAGCCAGTGCAGCTCTTGCTGCCGCTAGAGTAATGGAGAGACACAGCAGATCCTCGACGAAGTCTAGATTGAAAGACCAAGGACGCCTGACGCCTGGACGATCATGACGGAAACCTCGTCCCATATGGACGGCAGGGGAACCCATCACAGAAAATTACGCCAAACATGTGTTCGATGAAGAGATCTTGGAAGTTCACGACGACCTCGTAGTTACCAGGTATGACGAATGCTATCACAGGCCTAGAGTATGTGTCCTCTAAAGGTCTTACCAGATTCCTGTACCACGTCGATATTAGTGGTGGGAGGACTCCCGACGACAATCTGAGATGATCAGATGAGCACCGGTTCCCCAAGTCCATTGTGGTGAATCGTCGAGATCGGCATCCTCAGCTTCGCTTGTTCCATCATCCGATGATGGTCGATCGATTCCGTCTCCTCAATCTCACCTGGATATATAAGGAACCAGGGATGGGAGGTAGGAAACGTGCTGCTATGATAGGGCTATACACAATCGACTTGTAGTTCTTTTTATCCACGAATCCACGATAACTTAAACCGACATGGAGAACTCAGGATATATACGAAAAGGAACGGACGAAGCTTTCCTCAAACCGTGCGTTAGCAACAAAAATCGAACAATTTTTTACCGGTGGCTTTGGTAATACGTGGTTTGGTGGGAGGGCAAAATCGTCCAAAAAAGTGTAGGTACTACAAGAAACGTTCCTTCCTTTATTATTAGGTATAGATATAGATATTATATAGGTATAGATAGTTTATAACGTTTTTACAATTACCTGTTATCTTGCTATCCGTCGTTCGTACACCGCACTCCCGTGCGGTTCCCGGGTCACATGCACCCATACATGCATGTGAGGTGCGGACTCCGTCTTGTGTCTCATATTACACCATGTGAATTGGGGACTCCGTTGTTTTTGTGTAAGTGTAACAATTCAGCACCAAGAGTTAGCTCTGGCTGGTCTCATCTTTTTCTATGAACTGGCATTGCAACTTTTGCAAGGTCAAATAAACAGAGGGGTGATGACATGCTGGATTGGCGCTAGTGTCCAGTGGATATATGGCTTGTAGATGTAAACTCTAATCTCAGTCAATGAAATCGAGAAACCCAGATGCATGCACACATCTGGCTAAAACATGCATGCACACATCGGCGCGGCTGCTTTTATTTCCAACGTGGCAATAGAGACTTTATGTGGAAAAAAAAGGACGCTGCAGATGAGATCGAGAAACCCAGACAGTCCTGCTCAGTTTGCTTGCTGCATGTACGTACGTTACGTACAGGTACAATAGCACGACCTGCAAGCCAGGGCACCGGTTGCTGCTACTATCCAAAAGATTGGCTGGCCCTGCCAGCTCGGACACGTACGGTACGAACACGTGCCAAACGTATACATCGTGGTTTAGCGAAGCGCGCCGCACGCACGCAACGGACGCGGCCGGGGTTACGCGTTCGCACGTGCGCATCCGTACGTGTACGTGCCGCCAACCGACCTCGACAGTGCCGAACAGCAGATTGTATAGTGCTACGTACGATTGTAAGCCATCTGTGAATGGCTCTCTTTTGTACTATACGTAGGGCGTCAAACGCGGCGGGCTGCGGCACAAGTTTTTCACTATTTTTTTTTTAATTTTACTAACTTTTAGCACCTTTTTGCCTATATTTTATTTTACGGATCATTATGCGGATGCCGCTTGCCACCCTAACTATACGTACGTACATACTTATACGCGTGCTAGCTTAACTAGTCGTCGTTTGACAACAATCGTACGCGTGTCCCTTAATTTCCTCATGCATAGTGATAGTGGCGTACCGGAGCGTGACAGTATGCCACTGACAGACGATTAAGACCGTCGGCCAATTAGACTGTACATATATGTTGAAGAAATTTCGCCATCATACACAAAATTATGCATGGGGTCATTTATTTAGAGCCAAATGATTTTGCTAAGTAGCATGGGTCATGTCCCTCCAATAGGTTTCCTCCGCATGTGCGTGCACTTAACTCTCTCTTGACAGACACCATTTGCTAGCTAGCTTTACGCGTGTCCACCCTGCAGTTTTGCATGTGCATGGCTACGTACGGCTGGTCGCATCTGAAATCAACAGAGATTTCTTTCCAACCAAGCCAACTATTAAGTAACAGTTCAGTGACCGATCTTATCAGTAGTGGTAGCACTTAGTACTAGTAGTACAAGCAAGCTCAATTAATATCTAAAAAAGATTTGTTCGATCATACATTAATTATGGACCAGAGAGGGAGTAACTGATTGTTAAGTTAAATCGGAAAGATAGCACACAAAATGTTGGTTTCCATCGTTAATTTCCAGTCAAAATATTCTCTCCGGGACTTTTGGTATATACGGACAAATTACACATGACAATCATAGTCTTAATCTTAATTTCTTAATGTAATGTTGTAGCAGGAGCTAGCTGTGTATCTTTCTGGAGTAATCCTATGCGTGTTCCAACTTCCAACCGCAGTTCTGTACTACACATGCCGGCCACACCCCTGTCTATGGGAAGGACGAGGGAGGGATCACTAGTAGAAAACATGTCATCCGTTCGCGTCCCTTGGAGTATTAGTCCCGGTTGCGCCACCAACCGGAAATAATACTGGCACGCGTCCCGGTTGAAGCGGGCACGGGGCCAGGGGCATGCGTCCCGGTTGATAAGAGAGAATACGTCCCGGTTGGAACAATCAACCGGGACTAAAGGTTAGGCCACAGCCACGTGGCGTGGCACACACTTTAGTCCCGGTTGGTGGATCCAACCGGGACGTATTCTCATGCCCTCTATAAATGCAACGCCTCAGCCCCCTCTTCCTCCACTCTGTTTTTTCGAATGGTGGAAGGTGTGAGGTGTGTGCTAGTTTTTTCTCTTCTATGCATGCATTGAAGGTGTTTGATGAAATGTTTGAGTGAAAAATCCCGTTGAATTTCTCATAGAACAAAAATATAGAAGGTGTCCGAGACGCACTTGAGCTTTCTCCTCTTTATTTCCCTCGATCGAGGTTAGCAATCTTATCTTTTCTAGGTCATTGATACAATTCATGTGTCGGTGTGAATTGGTTATTTTACTATTTATGATGTCATGTTTTTTGATAAACTTACTTATATGATGCAGATGAACGGTCGGGAATGGATGTACGGTGACCGGCGCGTAGCCGGGTATATCAAAGGCGTGGATAAATTTATCAATGTGGCTACGGCAAACAAAGAGAATGGATTTATACGTTGTTCAATGTCGGAACAACAAGGAGTACTCTTCCTCAAAAATCATTCGCAGCCACCTGATTATGAAAGGTTTCATGCCCAACTATAATTGCTGGACCAAGCACGGGGAAAGAGGGGTTATGATGGAAGATGGTGAAGAAGAAGATGATGATAACAACTATCATCATATGTTTCCTGAATACAGTGATACTGCAATGGAAGACAATGGAGAGGAAAGAGGTGAAGAACGGGCATCAGATGAGCCGGCTGATGAACTTGGTAGGGTCATTTCTGATGCAAAGCGAGACTGTGAAATAGAAAATGAGAAGTTGAAGTTAGAGGGCATGTTAGAAGATCACAAGAAATTGTTGTACCCAAATTGTGAAGATGGCAGCACAAAGCTCGGTACCACACTGGAATTGTTGCGATGGAAGGCAGAGTGTGGTCTAACTGACTCCTCATTTGAAAATATGCTGAAAATAATGAAGCCGAAGTTTCCAAAACATAACGAACTTCCCGAGAGTACCTACGAAGCAAAGAAGACTCTCTGTCCTCTGGGATTATATGTGCAAAAGATACATGCATGCATTAATGACTGCATCCTCTACCGCGGTAAGGAGTATGAGAATTTAGATAAATGCCCGGTATGCAATGCGTTGCGGTATAAGATCAGACGAGATGACCCTGGTGATGTTGAGGGAGAGCCCCTCCGAAAGAGGGTTCCTGCTAAGGTTATGTGGTATGCTCCTATAATACCAAGGTTGAAATGCATGTTCAGAAACAAAGAGCATGCCAGGTTGTTGCGATGGCGCAAAGAAGACCGTAAGAAAGACGGGAAGTTGAGACACCCTGCTGATGGGTCACAGTGGAGAAAAATCGAGAGAGACTTCCCAGACTTTGCAGGTGACGCAAGGAACTTATGGTTTGGTCTAAGTACGGATGGCATGAATCCTTTTGGGGAGCAGAGCTGCAGTCACAGCACCTGGCCCGTGACTCTATGTATCTACAACCTGCCTCCTTGGTTGTGCATGAAGCGTAAGTTCATTATGATGCCAGTGCTCATCCAAGGCCCGAAGCAACCGGGCAACGACATTGATGTGTACCTTAGGCCATTAGTTGAAAAACTCTTACAGTTGTGGGGCAAACCAGGTGTACGTGCGTGGGATGAGAACAAACAAGAGCCATTTGATCTACGAGGGTTGTTATTCGTAAGCATCAATGATTGGCCTGCTCTTAGTAACCTTTCAGGACAGACAAATAAGGGATATAAGGCATGCACCCACTGTTTAGATAAGACCGAAGGTACATATTTGCATAAATGCAAGAAGGTTGTGTACCTGGCGAATCGACGATTTCTTCCGACCAATCATCCCGTAAGAAAGAAAGGCAAGCATTTCAAAGGTGAGGCAGATCACCGGAAGAAGCCTGAACTCCCTGCTGGTGATGATGTATTTGGTATGGTCAAGGACATAGAAGTAATCTTTGGAAAGAGTCCCGGCAGTCAATCAGTTCCGAACGACGTCGCTACAGGACACGCACCCATGTGGAAGAAGAAATCTATATTTTGGGAGCTGCCATATTGGAAAGTCCTGCGTGTCCGCTCTTCAATCGACGTGATGCACGTGATGAAGAATCTCTGCGTGAACCTACTAGGATTCCTAGGCGTGTATGGGAAGACAAAAGATACACCTGAAGCACGGGAGGACCAACAAATTATGAAAGACCCAAAGAACATGCATACACATAACAAGACGGATAAAGGACGTCACTTAAGTCGTGCCAGCTATGCTCTTACCAAAGCAGAGAAGGAAATCTTTTTTGAAGTCCTTTACAGTATCAAGGTGCCGTCGGGCTTCTCATCTAATATAAAGGGGATAATAAATATGGCAGAGAAAAAGTTCCAAAACCTGAAGTCTCATGACTGTCACGTGATTATGACGCAGTTGCTTCCGATTGCATTGAGGGGGCTTCTACCGGAAAATGTTCGAGTACCCATTGTGAAGCTGTGTTCATTCCTCAATGCAATACCTCAGAAGGTAATCGATCCAGATATTCTGCCAAGGTTACAGAAGGATGTGGTACAATGTATTATTAGTTTTGAATTGGTGTTCCCACCATCCTTCTTCAATATTATGACGCATCTCCTGGTTCATCTAGTGGAAGAGATTGCCATTCTCAGTCCGGTTTTTCTGCACAATATGTTCCCCTTTGAGAGGTTCATGGGAGTCTTAAAGAAATATGTTCATAACCGTGCTAGACCATAAGGAAGCATCTCCAAGGGATATGGAACAGAGGAGTTCATTGAGTTTTGTGTTGACTTTATTCCTGACCTTAAGCCGATTGGTGTTTCTGACTCGCGGCATGAAGGAAGACTAAGTGGAAAGGGCACGCTGGGAAAGAAAGCAATGATATGTAGGGACAGGGATTCTTTCACTAAAGCACACTACAGTTCTACATAATTCCACCTTGGCAGCTCCGTATATCGAGGAACACAAGAATATTGTACGCTCCAAAAACCCGGGGAAGCCTGCATCATGTATTACAGATGAACACATGAAGTCTTTCGGTGGTTGGATGCGGACACATCTCTTGAATGACACCACTGTTGGAGATCAGCTATACTTGTTGGCCGCGTCACCATCTTCTACTGTATTGAATTTCCAAGGGTACGGAATAAATGGGAATACATTCTACACGATCGCCCAAGATAAAAAGAGCACCAACCAAAATAGTGGTGTCCGCTTTGATGCAATAGACGAGAATGGACAAAAGGACACATATTATGGTTACATAGAGGAGATATGGGAACTAGACTATGGAGTCTCTTTTAAGGTCCCTTTGTTTCGCTGCAAATGGGTCAACCTGAATGGGGAAGGGGTAAAGATAGACCAGTTGTACGGAATGACAACAGTGGATCTCAACAATCTTGGTTATAGAGATGAACCATTCGTCCTAGCCAATGATGTGTCTCAGGTTTTTTTGTGAAGGGCATGTCCTCCAGACCAAAAAAAAAGAAAAAATATGTAAACGAATACATCATATGATGAGCCAAAGCGTCACATAGTTCTTTCAGGGAAAAGAAACATCGTGGGAATCGAGGACAAGACAGACATGTCAGAAGATTATAATAAGTTTGATGAAATTCCGCCCTTCACAGTGAAAACTGACCCAAGCATTCCGTTAAGTAAAGAAGATGCTCCATGGTTACGTCTGAAGCGACCATAAGGAAGGACATATGCCAAGAAGTTCATGCTCATATTATGTAACTCTAGTTCATGTGTTTCGCGGTTTGTGGCTTGACCGAAGGATATCTTTCGCGGTTTGTGGCCTTTAGTCCCGGTTTTGTAGTCTCAGTTTTTAATATTAATAAATGTCTTGAGTGTTAGTCCCGTTTTGTGGCTGGACCGGGACTATGAAGAAGTTGTCCCGATTCGTACTTACCATTAAGATCTTATCTCCAAACGCGCGCAGTCACATATTAGGGAGTGCCTCTATGACCAGTTTCTTGGAGATGCCGGAGGACTGGGATCCGGCGGCATCTCCCTGAAACTGGTCGTAGTGGTGTCCCTGCTCTCGAAAACCATCTTGCAGCTTGTAACTTCTCTAACTAGATCAATACGCCTCGGAGCTAACTAATTTCACATATTAGGGAGTGCCTCTATGACCAGTTTCTCGGAGATGCCGGAGGACTGGGCTCCGTCGGCATCTCCCTGAAACTGGCCGCAGTGGTGTCCCTGCTCTCGAAAACCATCTTGGAGATGCCTCAAACTGGCTGGAGGACTGGACTCGCAAGGATGCCTATTTATAGTACAAGCAGCTCGGAATAGTGTCGACACTTACGAAATAATGTCGACACTCACCCCTATCATTAGTGCTGACTCGTGTTTTGTCCCGGTTGGTGTCTCCAACCGGGACTACAGGTTGATCTTTAGTCCCGGTTGGTGACACCATCCGGGACAAGGTACACGTCCCACGACATAATGTCTCGGTTGGTGACACCAACCTTTTTGTCGCACGGAAAAGCCCTTTTCCATTTCCCGAGCGCAAAAAACGGGTCATTTTGTGAAGTAACCACCAAAATACCGTTTCAGAATGCTACCATCCCATTTTCCTAAAATACTAGACCACCTTACATGGACTATCTCCCAACAGGGACATCTCAAACCTTTTCGTCCATCCCGGGTAAAAAGGACAAATGTCTGCCGAATCGGCAGGAAGTGGGTTCGGTTTGTACTACAGGTACATGATCTATCGCCCGTGATTTTTTGAAAAAAATCATTTTTAGACTCGCAATATGTGGTTTCTTTAGAGATCCAATGCAAGTTCTAACGATGCTCGTCCCCTATCTTCATGCACACCGGTTCGACCATAGTTAGAAATTCAGATAATTCAAAACGGGCATAATAAATTCAAAAAAAATCCGAACAATGAAAATCCTTCGCGTGGTGTCATATTATGTTACATAGTTGAAAGGAAAAATACCAGACTTGGTATATTGATCATGTTTCGAAAAAACCTTCACAAAATGACCTATCATGTTCGAGGTTTCATGGCTTTCGGTCCAAATGACCGATGTTATGTGCCGAATCACGGCATAGTTTGTGATGTTGTGCCCATATTATGCATGTGTGTGGACATTGGTATGGAGAACAATGTTGCAGGAGGAAGTTTTCCTTTTTGTCGCACGGAAAAGCCCTTTTCCATTTTCCGAGCGCAAAAAACGGGTCGTTTTGTGAAGTAACCACCAAAATGCCGTTTCAGAATGCTACCGTCCCATTTTCCTAATGTCGCGGTGGTGGCACGGCAGAAGCCATGGGTAGGCTAAAGTATGGGGCCAATGGATGCTAGAGGGATCCAGGGAGGGAAGATGCAGTTGATTCTGCACACAGAAGGCAAAGGTAAAGAACTTATTTCTCCTTCCTTGGGCTACAAGTGCTCCTTGAGATGTGTTTGAGAAGGAAGAACTATACCAGCCTAACGGTACTAAAAAATGAGTCGATCCCCTCCTCAGGGTCCAAGCCTCCCCTTATAAAGGGGAGCCTTGGGTTCCTTTAGGGCTGACGTGGTAAGCATATTCAAGGAATATGCTTGTCCCAATATAGTAGTTCGGCGCCCCCTTTCCCTGTCACTCCCCTAACGACGGCAAGGTTCCAGAGGGCCCCTCCTGCGCGCCTCGGGCTTCAGGACTATCACCTCCGTGACCTCCTTCGGCCTCTCTGTCGCTCTGCGCCTTTGTCCGTAGTGCTTGGCTCCGCTCAGATTCTCCCTAGCCTGCGGCTAGAGTTTGACTTCAGGCTTCTCCTTCTCCTGCAAGCCTCGTATCATACGGCCCTGCCTCCCGTAACTCGGCTTGTCCTTCACCTGCATCAAGATTACTCGGGCTAACCCAGCCGACTTACGCAGTATCTCGGCCGGGTAATGCCTTGCCATTACTATAAGGGTTCTGCCCTTTCCTATCTTGGCCGACCTCTACATGATTCGGTCGACTCAGACTGTAACTCGGAAACTAGACGGGGAACATCCTTTCGTCTTTCCCCGTCTTTACCCTATCCGGGGTTATCTCCCCAACATTAGTCCCCGAAGCTGGTATGGCCCCGCCGATAACCTCGGCCGGGTCGTATCAGTTTCATGACACACGTTCTGTATTGTTTCCGAGTTATTTCTTTCTCGTTCGAGGTATCATCGTATCTTCTCGCGTACGCCTCGTCCTACGTGTCATTCTCATCATTGTTTCTCTAGTTTTTTGTTCCTCTACAGTATTTACTGACAGGCCACAGTTACTACTGCGCCTGTCGCGCCGGCGCTGCGACGCCTCGTGTGCCGTTTCCGTTGGGGATTGTGACCTTCTTCGCTACCGTGTGGCCCTTGATGCGGTTCCTCTCAACGACGTGCGGTCGTGCGGCGCACACGATCTACACGGCCAACCGCCACACCCACGATCCCACTACCTTGCTTGCGCCTTGGTTATAAAGAGGGGCGCGGCGCTGGGGGATTCACTTTCCCCTTTTCGCTCGCCTGCGCCCTTCTTCTTCCCCTCGCTTCCGCGCCCGTTCGCAGCTCCGCCGCCGCGCGTTCATCTGAACCTCCGACGGCGAGGACTCCGCCGCATTGCTTCGTCCGCCTCGTCCGTGTTCGCTAGCTTCGGCATTGTCGCCGGTGAGTTCTTTCCGGCCGCGTCGCCTAGGCTTTCCTCCAGATTTCTATGTCCCCATTTCGTTTTCGTGCGGTGGTTCCTTTGCTCCTCCGCCGCCGTTTCTATGTAGAATCACGACGGGGCCCTGTAGTTCTAAACTTTCCTTCGCCGCTAGTTCTTCCTCCGCTGATTTTTCCGGCGAGCCCATGTCTAGCTCCTTTAGCGGTGCCCTGATAGAGGATGACGATGCTGGCTCTGGGCCCGATCGAGGATCGTGGCAGGGCTCCTCCGTTACTCGCCGCGAGATCGAGTGGCTTATCCGAACTCGGAGGATTCCCGCCGAGGTCTCCTGTCGCTTACCCGGCAGCGAGTCCTCTCCGGATCTTAGGGAGGGCGAGTATGTAGTTTTCATGTCGCATTTCTCGCGCGGCTTTGGTCTCCCTCTTAGCGACTTTGCTAGAGAGTTTCTCGACTACTTCGGCCTTCAGCCGCATCATCTTCCCGCTAATGCCATCGCCTCTCTTTCTGCTTTTATCTCTGCCTCAGAGGGATACTTCGGCCTATGGCCGTCCGTGCATGTCTGGTCGAAGTTCTTCCAGATTCGTTCTAACGTTGTCCCTGACAAGTCTCTGCACCCTTCCGAGAAACCGCTTACTCAATGTGGAGCCGCGTCCATTACACCTCGGAGGAAGTCCGTATTTCCTCGTGTCACAGGGCTAGAGTCGTGCAAGATGTGGCACAAATCCTTCTTCTATGTCAAGAACACGGGAACGGAGGACAAGATTCGGCTCCCCGCATTCTCCATTGGTACGCCCTCCAAGGTGAATTGGACTTATAATCCAAAGAAGAGTCACGCCTTGGCCGAGGCTTTTGAGATTCGGCTTAAAGAGCTGATCCGCGCCGGGTTACGCGGCGAGAATCTGATGGCTACCTTTATCAGTAGCCGAATCTGCCCATTCCAGAAACGGACGCACAAACTCTGCTACATGAGCGGTCCTCTCGACCCCAACCGAGTCTCGACCGTGGAGCTGGACAACTATCTCATCTTTAAGCGTGTCCGAGCCATCTTCAAGACGGAGATGCCTGAGGACTGGGCTTGGGGATTGAAACCGTTCACACGCGAGCGTCCCCCTCCCGAAGTAAGCTTAACCACTAACGCTCTGTTTTCCAATTGTTTTCGTAACTGTTTTCGCTAATTTCCCTTTTTCTTGTCTTATAGAGGTTCGCAGAGCAGAAGGATGAGGATGCCGAAGTTTTGTCGCTTCCGTGGCCCGCGGACCGGAATACCCTAGACACTGGGGAGCCGGACTCGGAAGAGTTCGTCCCTAAGTCAGATCCTGCCCTGGCTCGCGCTAGTGGCAAGACCTCGACCCACGAGGAGGAAGGTGATTCGGACGAGGTCCAAGTTCTAGAGGTAGTTGCCGCAATGCCTATTTCTTATACATTTCCGGCTTCTACTTTCCCAGCTAATCCGGCCGGTCAGGTTCACGACGCCGAGCCTATTGCTTCCCGGCCCCCTGTTACCTCGGGGAAACGTGGGGCTCCTGCTGGTGCCTCAGAGGCGCCCCCCAAGAAACGAATGAAGAAATCCGCACCGAATCCTCCCCGGCGCAAGACCATGCCTAGAGTCGCAGGGTAAGTTCCCTTTGCTCGTATTTCTTGTTTCTCTCTTTCTGTTTTTCAACCTGACGCCCTTCTTTCTTTTCTATTTCCGCAGTGCTCCACTTTCTGTTAAGCCCGGCGGTCCTAGCATGACTAGCCGTGTGACTCGGCAGCCGTCTCCTCCGCCTGCCGAAGATACCAGGATTCCTAGTCCTGCTCGTGCTGCATCTCCTCCAGTTCCGAATCGATCGCCCCCTCGCCACGATGTGCCTGAGATTCCTCCTGTTGACGTTGATTCCACTCTGCCCTCCGAGATTCTCACCGAACCAGTTGCCTCCTCTATGAATCCGAGCATTTCTACCGAGCCCCTTTCTACCCCCGCAGTTTCTATAGTAGCTCCAGCCCCGACCGAGGATGTCAATATCTCGGCGCCCTCTGCGACCGTGACCCCTCCGAATCCTAAAGACACCGTTCCCATTGCCGAGGTGTCAGCTCCTGCTGAAGCCTCCAAAGCAAGAAAAGCTGTCGCCACCAAGGCTTCCACTTCCCAGAAAGGTCTTGTCGGCTCTTCTCAGCCGAGTATCGCCGATGTGCTGCGCAAAGGAACTGCCTCCACCAAAACCTCCGTTACTCCGGCCGCCGGTACCCAGCTTGCTCTTCATAAAAGCCCCGCGGCCGCGGTGGTTACGCAGCACGTCCGGGGTAAAGTTCTAACTCGGACGGCAAGTGGGAACAGCCTCGGCTCTGCCAATAACTGGAATGCTGCCGATCAATTTGAGGGTAATCCCAGCAGTCAGCCGTTCCAGCTTTCCGACATTAGCAGCCGCTTGGATCAAGCTGCCAAGATCGTTCTTGATAGTAACAGGATGAATGAGGTAATTATTGTTTTACGGAGTTTTGATTAATTCTCCAGATGCTACTATATATACTCTAGTCCCCGAAACTTGCAAGCGAATAACTTGTTATTCGCTTGGAAGTTTTATGATGCTCTACTTAGTTCGATTTAACTTTAGGGTTCGAACCTATATCCGACTAAATCTCCTTTAAACTTTGCTTGATTTTTGTCTAGCTGATCTTTGAATATCTAGCCTCCTAGATCCGGGTTAAGTTTAGCTTGACTTGGATATGTTTTGGCTTTGAATATCCAGCCACCTAGATCCGGGTAAGTTTTGCTTGACTCGGATCTGTTTTGGCTTTGAATATCCAGCGACCTAGATCCGGGTTAAGTTTTAGTTTACTCGGATCTGTTCAGGCTTTCAATATCCAGCCACCTAATCCGGGTTAAGTTTTGCTTGACTTGGATCTGTTTTGGCTTTGAATATCCAGCCACCTAGATCCGGGTTAAGTTTTGCTTGACTCGGATCTGTTTTGGCTTTGAATATCCAGCGACCTAGATCCGGGATAAGTCTTACTTGACTCGGATCTATTCTGGCTTTCAATATCCAGCCACCTAGATCCGGGTTAAGTTTTGCTTGACTCGGATCTGTTCTGGCTTTCAATATCCAGCCACCTAGATCCGGGTTAAGTTTTACTTGACTAGGATCTGTTCTGGCTTTGAATATCCACTCATCGTTTGCTCTATTGCTCAGATTGCACATGACCGACGGACTGCTGAATTTCAAAGATTGCTTTTTTCGCACAGAAAACTGGAAGACAAATATGAGAAAGTTATTCCTGTGGTGAAAAAAGCTGGTAAGTCAACAATTCTCTTCGTCATCTCCGACATTCCTATTGTTTTGTATGCGAGATGTCGGCTCACTTTGTTGGTGAACAGGTAACATCAATAATCTCAACATCCATCTTGAGAAGAAAGTCAAGAGCTTGGAAGGTTAGTTTCCCTTTTATCTTACACCTTTCCCTTTTTAAGATGTGCGCTAAGTTTCTTTTATCTCGTTTGGATTTGGTAAAGCCGAGTTACAAACCTTTGCAGCATCTCACCAAGATTGCACGCCCATGCCTGATGTGATGCTGCATTTTTTAGAACAAAGCGCTACTCATTCGGCGCAGCTAAAGGACAAGGACGATGAAATAGCTCGCCTGCGTGCCGAGGTGTAAGCCCTTAAGCTCTCTCAGAAGTCCGAACTAGAAAAGGTCGACCAGGAGTTCTCCGAGGAGAAAAATCGGCTAGCTCTGCAATTGCAGAAAAATTAAGAGCTCCTCGAGGCTGCCGAACTGAAAACTCGGGGAATGAGCGAGGAGATCGCTCGCTTTGAGAAGAGCAAGATTGAATGGGCTAAAGATCTTCAGATAATGATGAGTTATATTTATCGTAAGCTTCTTAGCACAACCGGATTATCTTTTTCTTTTTTCCTGCTGCTCCCTGATGCATTCGTGTTTTGCGCAGATCATTTTCCAGAAGCTAAGCCCGTGAGCTCTAAAGCGGTTCTTGCTGCTCGTGTGCGCCGAGGTGTCCTTGTTGACGCGGACTCGGAGTACTCGATGGAAGATTTCCTGGTTGCTGTCGACGCTGCAGTTGGTCCGATGAAGATTATGGGCAGGGATTTGGTGCAGGCAGCTATCCGAGCGTACCATGTTCTCTGGCCGAATACTTCTGGGACTCCTGATATCAATGAGGTCCAATTGCTGGTGAAAAGATTAATGGCGTCCGAGAGGCAACTAAGTCTTTGGAGGGAATCAGCCGGACGAGCTGGCGCTGATATGGCTTTCACTGTTATTATGTCATGGTATGAAGATATTTCTCTTGATATCTTGAGAAATTTGTGCACTGGTTCCCGTTGGGTTGAGGACCCCACCTTCGTCGCTCTTTGGCAAGCTCGCGCCTTCTAGCTCGTTGAGTATGCCGACGTGCATACCTGGAATAAAGGTCCGAGTTTCCTTCCGAACCCGGACGGCGAGGTCGTAGTCGAGGATACATCGCATAACAACTCAGCTGAACAAGGGGAAGATGAAGATGACTCGGCTTCTTCTGGTGATTCCAGTTCGAGCTTGGATGGCAACGGCTACGCGCGATCCTCCTCCAAAGGTACTGGGCATTCCACTACATAAACCGATGCTCTTCAGCAGCCTCGGGCTTCGGCCGAAGTCGCACCTGGGTCTGTGGAGGGCGAGGCAACCTCGGCCGAGGCTCCACCTACCTCGGAGCACCCAGCCCCTGACCAAGTTATTGCCTCTCGAGCTGAAAACCTTTAAGTTAATTCTTATCCCTGGTATGCCGGGCGTACGATGTACGTGGAACATTTGTCCGTCTTCTGTATGACATGAATTTCTTTTGCTGTGTTCTGCTGCGACATATATGTTTGTAGTTGTTATCACTTTGTTTAAGTGGTTTTGTTCGTCCGAATCCTTGCTTTGGTGGCCTGCGATTTCTTGATTTTAGGATATATCTTTGCCTTTGTATTCCCGTGGTTTAGCCAATTAATCTGGGTGTGAGCTTCGAATATCATACAAGATTGAGCTGTTCTTACTCTGAGTGTAGAAGTTTGATACCTTCCTTGTATCAAAGGCTAACCATTACTTCGGAACAATATATGGCAGTCCCCGAGTCGCTGCATATAGCGCCGAAGTCTAGTGTGTAAACCAAATTTCCGAAATAGTATAAGACGGTTGCCGAGTCGCTGCTCAGGTTGCCGAGGTTTAGTGCGTAACATAAAATTGGAGCAACATATGGCAGTCCCCGAGTCACTGCTCTGGATGCCGAGGTTTAATACACAAGATGAAATTGAAATAACATATGGCAGTCCCCGAGTCACTGCTCTGGATGCCGAGGTTTAATATATAAGATGAAATTGAAATAACATATGGCAGTCCCCGAGTCACTGCTCTGGATGCCAAGGTTCAATACATAAGATGAAATCGAAATAACATATGGCAGTCCCCGAGTCACTGCTCTGGATGCCGAGGTTTAATACATAAGATGAAATCGAAATAACATATGGCAGTCCCCGAGTCACTGCTCTGGATGCCGAGGTTTAATATATAAGATGAAATTGAAATAACATATGGCAGTCCCCGAGTCACTGCTCTGGATGCCGAGGTTTAATACATAAGATGAAATCGAAATAACATATGGCAGTCCCCGAGTCACTGCTCTGGATGCCGAGATTTAATACATAAGATGAAATCGAAATAACATATGGCAGTCCCCGAGTCACTGCTCTGGATGCCGAGGTTTAATAAATAATTGGTTCTTGACCTTGAGATACTATGCTACGAGTAAAATGGACGAAGTAAAGCTACGTTCCATGGCCGCTTCGTTTCTTCGCCGTCCTTGTCTGCCCTGTTCTTTCCAGGGGATTGAGCATCGATTAAATAATAGGCATCATTGTGCAATGCTTTGCTCACGATGAATGGTCCTTCCCATGGAGGTGATAGTTTGTGCATGCCGGCCGTGCGTTGCACCAGTCGGAGAACTAAATCTCCTTCTTTGAATACTCTTGGATTCACCTTCTTGCTGTGATATCGTCGCAAGTTCTGCTGATAAATAGCTGATCGTGATAGCGCTAGCTCTCTGGCTTCTTCTAGCAGGTCAACAGTATCTTGCCGAGCTACTTCATTTATTTCTGAAGTTGTATATTGAGTAACTCTTGGCGAATCATGTATTATGTTGGCTGGAAGCACGGCTTCTGCCCCGTATACTAGAAAGAATGGTGTATAACCTGTTGATCTGTTTGGAGTAGTCCTGAGGCTCCATAATACTGCTGGTAATTCCTCAATCCAACATCCTGCCGACCTTTGCAATGGTTCGACTAGTCGTGGTTTTATTCCGGACAACACTAGTCCATTAGACCTTTCCACTTGCCCATTAGATGCTGGGTTAGCCACGGATGCAACATCTAATCTTATGTGTTTCTCTTGGCAAAACCTAGCGAAAGCTCCTTCTGCAAATTTTGTGCCGTTATCTGTAATAACACTGTACGGGTACCCATATCTTAAGATAATATCTTTGAGGAATTTCACTGCTGTGGGCCCATCACATTTTTTTATTGGTTTCACTTCAATCCATTTCGTGAACTTGTCCACCATAACCAATATGTGGGTCATCCCCCCTCGGGCCAGCTTAAATGGTCCCACCATATCTAAGCACCACACAGAAAACGGCCAAGTAATGGGTATCGTTTTTAACTCGGACGACGGCATGTGTATCTTGGTTGCATATCTCTGACAACCATTGCATTTTTCAACCAGTTCTTTGGCTTCCTTCAACGCCGTTGGCCAATAAAACCCATGCCTGAATGCTTTGGCCACTAAGGCACGAGATGAGGCGTGGTGTCCACATTCTCCTTGATGTATATCGAGGAGGATCTCCTGGCCTTCTGCCGAACTCACACACCTTTGCAATAGACTTGTGACGCTTCTTTTATATAGCTCATTATTTATGATTGTATAAGCTTTAGATCTCCTTGTTATCTGTCTTGCTAACACTTCATTATTCGGCAAAATCGCATCTCTAAGGAAAGAGAATATGGGTTGCGCCCATACCGGTGTGATTTTCTCTGGTGTGGTCTCACTGTCTATTTCCATGTTTTCTGCCGACATGACTACCTCGGCTTTATCCATAGCTATGCTTACCTCTGCTGCCCTCCTCTCGGGGAGTTCCGGGTTATATTGCTGGTCTAGTTCCATCGGCACATTATCTTCTGCTGAATTTGCCGGAATAAAGATGGATTCGGACTCTGGTGATGGAGTTATTGATGGTTTCCTGAGGTGCTCTAGGGCAATACCTGGGGGAATTGACTGCCTGGTTGATCCTAGCTTTGACAACGTGTCTGCGGCATCATTCTCTGCCCGAGGTATGTGGTGAAATTCACACCCTTCAAAGTATCCGCTGATCTTTTGCACATGAAATCTATACAAAGCCATATTATCATCTAATGGGTCCCAATTGCCTGAGACTTTCTGTACCACTAGATCCGAGTCCCCATAGCAGAAGATTCGGCGTATGCCAAGTTTTTTGCTACTTTTAATCCATGGACCGGTGCTTCATATTCGGCTACATTGTTTGACGCGGCAAAATGTATTTGCAGCACATACTTCAGCTGATCTCTTTTGGGCGAGGTTAACACTATTCCTGCCCCCAAACCATTTCTTAGTTTGGAACCGTCGAAATGCATCGTCCAATAATTTTGGTCCGGTAATGGTGGCTCATACTGCACCTCGGCCCAATCTACGAAGAAGTCGGCGACTGCCTGAGATTTGATTGCATATCTCCTATCGAATTGTGGAGCATACGGTGACAACTCAATTGCCCATTTTGCTATTCGGCCACTCGCATCTTTGTTGCTCAATATGTCGTCTATGGGTGCTTCACAGATCACTTTGATGGGATGTTCCTCGAAGTAATGTTTAAGTTTCTTTGCCGACATATACACTCCATAAGCCATCTTCTGATAATGTGGGTAATTTTGCTTTGAAGCGGATAACACCTCGCTCAAATAATACACCGGCCTCTTTACCGACTTATCATCTTCGAATTGTTCTACGATGACTACAACACTCACTACTCTGTTGGTAGCCGCTATATAGAGTAACATAGGCTCTTTCGATAATGGAGAAGCCATAATGGGTGCTGTGCTCAACATATTTTTCAGCTCATGAAATGCACTGTCTGCTTGTGGAGTCCAAATGAACTTATCTGATTTCTTCATCAGTTGATAGAGTGGTAGTGCCTTCTCTCCCAGCCGACATACAAACCGGCTGAGCGAGGCCAAACATCCTGTGAACTTTTGTACGTCATTTAGACACCTGGGCAACTCCATTCTTTCTACTGCCTTTATCTTCGTTGGGTTGGCCTCTATACCTCGGCTGGATACAAGAAAAATGAGTAATTTTCCTGCTGGCACGCCAAATGTGCATTTTTCCGGGTTAAGCTTCATTCGGAACCTTCTTAGGTTCGCGAAAGTCTGTCGTATATCATCCAGTAGCGTTTTGCTTTCCTTGGTTTTGATGACCACGTCATCTACATATACTTGTACATTTTTTCCTATCTGGTCATGTAGACATTTTTGCATGCATCTCTGATATGTTGCTCCTGCGTTTCGCAGGCCGAATGGCATTGTGCGATAGCAATAAGCCCCGTACGGGGTAATAAACGTTGTCTTTATTTGATCAGCCGGATTTAACACAACCAGCGGTCGAATCAATGACTTGGTCTATTCTAGGTAATGGAAAGGGATCTTTTGGACACGCCTTGTTCAGGTTCGTGTAATCGATACACATTCTCCATACAATGGCTACATTCGGATCATCTTTCTTCTTTTCTACTAGCACCGGATTCGACAACCAATCCGGATACAGTACCTCCATGATGAACCCGGCCGCGAGGAGCCGAGCTATTTCATCCCCTATTATTTTTCTCCTGTCTTCGGCGAAGCGGCGGAGAGGTTGCTTCACCGGCCTTGCTCCTAGCCTTACATTCAGAGAGTTCTCAGCCAACTCCCTCGGAACACCTTGGAGATCCTGAGTTGACCATGCAAATATGTCCCGATTCTCACGGAGGAAGTTGGTGAGCTCGCTTTCCTATTTAGCATCTAGGCCTGCACCAATAGTAACAGTACGTTCTGGGAATTGCTCATCTATTTGAAACTTCTTCGTTTCTTTAGTCGGCTGAAAGGAGACACTTCCATGTGGATTGGCTAGTGCCGGCATATTCAGCTGTGCCGACTGAGCGAGGGCTGCTACCTCCTGAATCCTTCTTTTTTCTCTTGCTATAACTAATGATTCGGCCAAATTTGACCCGGCTGAAGCACATTCCATTGACTTCTTGTAATCCCCTGCTACAGTTATCACTCCTTGTGGTCCGGGTAGCTTCATTTTCAGATAACTTATATGACAGCTACTCATGAATTTGGCCAACGCGGGCCGTCCGAGTAAAGCATGATAACAACTTTCTAGATCCACCACCTCAAACTCTAAGTTTTCTGCTCTGCAGTTATCTCTTGTGCCGAATAACACATCCACTCGGACCTTACCAATGGGTTCGCATGAAAGCCCTGGCACTATCCCATGGAAAGTGGTCCTTGTGGATTGCAGCATGTTCTGCGATATTCCGAGTTTATGCATGGTATCTTTGTACATGATGTTGATACTGCTCCCATTGGCAATGAGAACCTTTGAAAATTTCACATTAATGCTTGGTCCAACAAACGTCGGATCCAACACGAGTGCATACGACCCTGGATTCGGCATGATCTTGGGGTGATCCTTTATGCTCCAAGTTACTTCCTGATCTGACCAAGGCACATATCTTGGCACTGCCGGCATAACTGCATTTACTTCCATATGCCGGCGCTGCACACTCTGCTTGTCTTGTTGTTCAGTTGTGAACACGCAATAAGACTGATGATGTTCTCTGTAATCATTGCGTCCAGTATTTCCTGGATTTGTCCTTCCATCCTGGCCTTGGTTCATCACTTGATGTACCGCATCTCTCCGGTCCGAGTTATCGTATCTCGGGGGAGGAGGTGGTAACATCAGTTGCTGTGCATTTGCTCCAGTCAACTGTGGCTGATGCTGTTGATGTACTTGAAAGGGCGCTGCCTGAATGCCTGCGGGGTTTCCCATTGCATTTTTCATCCATGCACATTGGCGGATCGTATGGTTGGCTGGCCTGGATGGGTTTGACGTGTGAAATTTACACGGCTGATCTAACATAGATTCGAACGTGTACTCGGCCTCTCCTGCCATTGCTTCTTTTGTTCTGGGGTCCACTGTCTTTTTCCTTCATTCCTTGGTGTCCACTGCTGAGGACCATTCTTTTGCCGTTGAGTCATTCCGTGACTCGGCTGATCCCACGCTACCGCTGTCACTTGGGCCGAATTATATCTATAATCCGGCCTTTCTTCTCTTCTTCTTCCTCTAAAGTCATTGCGCCTGGATGACCCGGCCAAATCTCTTGCATATTGGTCTTGTTGCTCCCGATGATCTGCCGACATTAATTCTGGTTGCGTTGGATCTCCTAATGCATAGGAGTCCGCTATTCTGATAGTTTCTGCCAATGTGGTTGGCATATCTCTTTGCAGTCGTTGCCACAATACACTAGCATAACGACATCCTTGAGCGAACCAAGCTATTGCTTGCGACTCTATGACTCCCTCACACGAGTTTCTCAGGTTACACCATCGAGTTAAAAACTCTCTATCTGTTTCATTCGGCCTCTGCTTGCACATGGCTAACTGTTGCGGCCTGTTTGGCCTCTTGTACGTGCTGGTAAAGTTGCTGACGAACATTTCTTCAAAATCTAACCAACAGTTGATGCTGCCTGCCGGTAGATTATTCAGCCATACCCTAGCTGGTCCTTCCAACATTTGTGGAACATACCGTACTGCCATCGTAAGTTCCCACCCGCTATTTTCACAGCAGCGGCATAATCTATCAACCAGTCTTGTGGTTTGGTACTTCCGTTATATATTTTTGTGCCTCTCGCTAGCTGAAAGTTCGGCACAGGTGGTTCGCCCATGATCCGTGGTCCAAAGCACGTCGGACCTTGTGGACCCTGTTCTTCCAACAACTCGGACCGGTATAGCCGGTCTAGCTTCACTCTTGCATCATTTGATGGCAAATCTCTGTACAAAAATCTGTCTTGCATTCCATAGTGGTTATTTCCACTATGGATTGCATATTCCATCTCGGAATAACCATCATTGTACCTTTCATTCACTTGATTGTGGCGAGCTGGCCTCGCTTCTCTTTCCTGCCGGGGTTCATGTCTTGGCTGTGGGTTGAGCGGCGGTTCTCTCCTTACTTCAACCGGGGTATTGTTCTCATGATTGCCTCTTCCGAGTTCTCTTCTGCCGAGGTCTCCATTGCCTCGGCTCCGCCGTCTTTCTCAATACGGCCGGGATTCCTCTCACCACTGTTACCTCGTCTTCCATTGCCTCTGTTCTCGTTTGCCTTCCCGTCTATCGCCGGATCATACGGAACAATTTGCTTGTTTCTCTTTCCTAAGGTTACTGCTTTGTCCTTTCATGCATTATTTCCGGGTGAGGATGCTGCTGCCACGGACAAGGCAGGTGCTGCTCCAGCCGAGTGAACCATTCGCGAGGCCCCCGGCCTCGCCGGGTCTGCCCTGAGCATTTCTTCATTTTGCTGGTTTGCGATGCGCACCAGCTCATTCACTCTTTCTTGCTGTTTCTGCCGGGCTTCGCCGGTCAACCCCTCTAACTCTAATGCTACGGCATTTGCCGCTCTTAGGTTCTTTGCCGGGGTACTGTACCTCGGCAAGCCCAAATCAACTGATTCCACCTTATGAGCATCATCCTCCTTGTTGATATCATCTATGAGGTTTTTCCCTCTCAATCTTAACTCGTCCACCCGTTCGGGCGCGACGTCAAGCTTATTAGCTTTGGCATATTCTCGCAGGGTCCTGTTTAAGGACTCCCGCAAGGCCGACACCTTTTTGCCTCTACCAGCACCTTTTGCCTGGTTTCTTCTAACTCTGCCTGAGCATTCGCCGGATCAAGTATCGACGCTACATGTGTAGTCAAGTTTTCTATGGTCGCCTGAAGAATGTTTTCTGGCCTTTCCAGAGGTGGCCCTCTTACTCTTGGTGCTTTTGGGTAGTGTCCTGTACCTCAGCCTGGTTGGTCATTGGAGGGATTACCTCGGTGGGCAGTGGTGCCGTCTGCCTAGGCGCGCCCTGCACGCCAGTGGCGGGGTCTCTGGTCGATCCGGCAGCCGCTACTCCCGCTTGCACTCCGGCCGCGACCATCACCTCGACACTGCCTGCGAGACGCGCTCCGCGTGGACGGCTCGCATCGCTAAGAGGTGGCTCTCCTGCAACAACAACTTGGTGAGGATAAATGCCTGAGACGTCGACGCTGACGTAGACCCTGTGCTCGCCCAAGCTGATGAAGAAACCATTGCGCGGGGGATTTTTTCCCCTGAAGCTGCCCGCATTGTCGCTGACGTAGTCACAGAGATCAAACCTCCGGACCAAGCCAGAAACAACGCGCTCGCCAGTGTTGATGAAGTTTCCCGTCCGGATCATAACTCCAGCTAGCACCGCTGCTGGCCCCACGGTGGGCGCCAACTGTCGTGGTGGTGGCACGGCAGAAGCCATGGGTAGGCTAAAGTATGGGGCCAATGGATGCTAGAGGGATCTGGGGAGGGAAGATGCAGTTGATTCTGCACACAGAAGGCAAAGGTAAAGAATTTATTTCTCCTTCCTTGGGCTACAAGTGCTCCTTGAGCTGTGTTTGAGAAGGAAGAACTATACCAGCCTAACGGTACTAAAAAATGAGTCGATCCCCTCCTCAGGGTCCAAGCCTCCCCTTATAAATGGGAGCCTTGGGTTCCTTTAGGGCTGACGTGGTAAGCATATTCGAGGAATATGCTTGTCCCAATATAGTAGTTCGGCGCCCCCCTTTCCCTGTCGCTCCCCTAACGACGGCAAGGTTCCAGAGGGCCCCTCCTGCGCGCCTCGGGCTTCAGGACTGTCACCTCCGTGACCTACTTCTGCCTCTCTGTCGCTCTGCGCCTTTGTCCGTAGTGCTTGGCTCCGCTCAGATTCTCCCTAGCCTGCGGCTAGAGTTTGACTTCAGGCTTCTCCTTCTCCTGCAAGCCTCGTATCATTCGGCCCTGCCTCCCGTAACTCGGCTTGTCCTTCACCTGCATCAAGATTACTCGGGCTAACCCAGCCGACTTACGCAGTATCTCGGCCGGGTAATGCCTTGCCATTACTATAAGGGTTCTGCCCTTTCCTATCTTGGCCGACCTCTACATGATTCGGTCGACTCAGACTGTAACTCGGAAACTAGACGGGGAACATCCTTTCGTCTTTCCCCGTCTTTACCCTATCCGGGGTTATCTCCCCAACACCTAAAATACTAGACCACCTTACATGGACTATCTCCCAACAGGGACATCTCAAACCTTTTCGTCCATCCCGGGTAAAAAGGACAAATGTCTGCCGAATCGTAGGAAGTGGGTCCGGTTTGTATATACAAAATAATGTCGACACTCACCCCTATCATTAGTGCCGACTCGTGTTTTGTCCCGGTTGGTGTATCCAACCGGGACTAAAGGTTCATCTTTAGTCCCGGTTGGTGACACCATCCGGGACAAGGTACACGCCGCACGACATAATGTCGACACGCCATTTTTCCCGCGATTTTTCTTCCCGCCAGTTCTTCCCTCCAGTTCTTCCCGCCAGTTCTTCACTATATATATGTAGGGTTGGACTCCATTGTCATTGCACATCTCTAGACTCATATCTGCAACCTCATCACTCTTTCCCATGGCTTCCACCGTAGCACTAACTCCCAGGGAGGCGGAGGCGCTTTGCGCCTCGAACTACCCCTTCCCGCCGGGCTACTGTGTCCCCGTCGGCTGGATGCTGAGCGCTGGAGGCGTGCCGGTTCCTCCTGTCCCTCTAGGTGTGGCGCGTTGGATGGCCATCACGAACCACTACTACTTCGAGCTCACGCCGGAGCAGCGGAGGAATCCCAGATGGCATCCCGACTATTTCCCGACTTGGGAAGACTTCTTCGTGGATCGGCGTGAGAGGGCACTCGCTAGGCACGAGGAGGAGGGCCCACCTCCTCCGAACTTCAACGAGGCCGGCCGTCGGCTGTGGTGGCGCGGCCGGACTCTCCAGAGCGTCATGGCCTACGACACGACCACCGACTCTAGCCCCCGCCTGCGCTACCCTCAAGTCCAGCCCACTCGTACTCAACCTTCAAGGTTCAACTACGGCGACCCCAACGACGATAGCGACGACGGCCGCGGCGAGTACGACAACTACAGTGGCGAGTATTACAGGTGTAGGCAGGAGCATGACTGAATTATTCCAACATTGCAAAACAAGTTCGGCCGATTGTGGCTTAATCTGGCCATGTATCTTAATTTTCAGTTCTTCTATGTAACTTTGTGTTAGTTGCGTTATGTACTTTAATTCCAGTTCTATCCTAATCAAATTTTCTTTCCGCCCATTATTTTTCGTCCTTTTTTCCGCCCATTAAAAACAGAAAATGGTGTTGAATTACTTATTCGAATCCAAACATTTTTTATGCTTAAAGTTTTTCTAAATTCCAAATTGATATTAAAAAAATATAAGTTAATTCATTTTAAATTGTAAATGGTTCATATTTTAAATGGTTACATTAATTATTTTTTAAAACAGAAAATGGTTTTGAATTATTTATTCAAATCCAAACACTTTTTATGTTTAAAGTTTTTCTAAATTCCAAATTAATATTCAAAAATATAAGTTAATTCATTTTAAATGGTTACATTAATTATTTTTTAAAAATAGAAAATGGTTTTGGATTATTTATTCAAATCCATACACTTTTTATGTTTAAAGTTTTTCTAAATTCCAAATTTATATTAAAAAAATATAAGTTAATTCATTTTTAATTGTAAATGGTTCATATTTTAAATGGTTACATTAATTATTTTTTAAAACAGAAAATGGTTTTGAATTATTTATTCAAATCCAAACACTTTTTATGTTTAAAGTTTTTCTAAATTCCAAATTAATATTCAAAAGTATAAGTTAATTCATTTTAAATGGTTACATTAATTATTTTTTAAAAATAGAAAATGGTTTTGGATTATTTATTCAAATCCATACACTTTTTATGTTTAAAGTTTTTCTAAATTCCAAATTGATATTAAAAAATATAAGTTAATTCATTTTTAATTGTAAATGGTTCATATTTTAAATGGTTACATTAATTATTTTTTAAAACAGAAAATGGTTTTGAATTATTTATTTAAATCCAAACACTTTTTATGTTTAAAGTTTTTCTAAATTCCAAATTAATTATCATTTAAAAAACAATACAAATTTAAACCGCAAAATAAAAAATAAGGCGGGAACAGAGAGAAAATACCTGAAAAAATTTGAAAACAGGGGAATATGTCCCGGTTGGAGCCACCAACCGGGACTAAAAATGTTGGAGGCGCGCCAACCCTTGGTCTGCTAAAAATGTTGGAGTATACGTCCCGGTTGGTGGCTCCAACCGGGACGTATGCCCCTTTAGTCCCGGTTGGAGCCACCAACTGGGACTAAAGGCCCTTAGTTTATAACTGACGCGCCTCCTCTTCTTCTTCCCCATCTCACTTCTCTGCTTCTCACCGACGCGCGCACAGGAACCGCCCCCGGCGCCGGCAGGCTGCCCGAGCTCGCCGCCACCCGCGCGTTACGTCCGCCACCACCGCTGCCTCCGTCCACGCGCGCCCCGACTACTTTTCCCCCTCGCGCGTGACCTCAATCGCCTGGATTGGAAGCTCCGTCCGCCGTCTGTCTCCGTCGATTCCGGCGTCTCCCGAGCTCGCCCGGCATCGCCAGCACCTATGTCGTGTTCCTGGTGAGCTGCCGATCCTCAAGGTGTTCTTCTTTCTCTCCCTCTCCTCCTGTACTACTCTCCCCGCGTGTGCCCGACGACGCCGCCGCTCGAGGTCGACGGAGGCGACGCTTCGGTGACCAACAAGGAGCGGCGCCGCCACTCTCTTTCTCCCTGCATCGCGCTCTCTCTAACGCGCCCATCCGCGCGTCCAGGCGTGCCCGCTATCGCCGTCGCTGCCGCTACCTCGGAGCTCACCGCCAGCGTGACGTCGTGCTGACGTCACTCGTGCTCGCGTGGCAGCTGATGTGGCCTAGGGCCCATCAGTCAGCCTCAGTGGGTAGGCTCCTCTGTGGTATAAAAATGATCTGTACGCGTGGAGGCTGAGTTGGCACTGGGGCCCTTCTGTCAGTCTCACTGGCTAGGGGGCGCCCCGGTGTAAAAACTATTTGCCTTTTTTTAATTCCAGAAAATGATTTAATATTGTAAAATCAATAACTTATTGTTTATACGTCAGAAAAATACAAATAATATATCAAATTGTTCAGAAAAATGAAACCTATCTATTTAAGCTATAATCATGCATTGTTCAACAACTTAAATGACAAGTATAATTAGAAGAACAAATGCACCCCTCTCATATGTTCCGGAGTTTCCCCGAGTTAGGGTTTTCACCCCTCGGAACCCTGATTAAATCATCGAGCATGTCTTAGGGTTACATTCCAATGCAAATTAACTTGTCATATCATCATACTTGCTTGAGCATTGCATAGATGCCATGTGTTGATTGTTTCCCTTTCTTTTCAGTGTTTCGATTATTAGGTTTATTATTAGTTAGGTATTATTAGGTTTATTAATTAGTTTGGTATTAATGGTCTTCGGCCCCACTGGTCAGTCACTGTGGGTAGCCCTAGACCCGATTCACATTGTCAAGCAACTTAAAAGCCCTATCTTAGATAAGCAATCATTAATACCCCTTAGGTGCATGTGGGTTCGACGATGTGCCTATCTACTACACGGTTTCCTTTTTGTAGCTAGGTTTAGGGTTTAGGGTTTCTCTTCATTTTTATTATTGTGTATGTATATATTAGGGTTTCTTTGAATTAGGGTTTATATCTCTCAACACCGTACCTAACTTTCTCCTTTAGCTGCTTTGACTTATTCGTTTTTCCACCTATGTAAAAAATATGGACCCACACGTCAGAGACGAAGAAAAGGAAGAGTTGATCCAAGGTGTGATCCGTGGGGAAGAAAATTTAGACGTATCAACGTTTCTGAACAACTCCGGTGAGGGTGATCCTCTTTTTACCGGAATAGACGACTTGTTTGAGGTTGAAGGTGTTGCCTTCCGCGAGGGAGAACGCGATGCCTTGTGTAATCGAGAAGACGACCGCTCCGGCGAGGTGCATGTAATATAATCAATTCATTAATTAATCATATGCTATCTATATAGAAATAGTAACGACGATCTTTCTTCTTTTAGCCCTCCGGATCGAAGGAATCTACTGAAAAGAGCAGACGAGGCCCAACCAAAAAGTTGCAAGACCATGAGAGGTTCAGGATCGAAGATGTCGCTGAAGACGGCAAGCCGACGGCTCCCGAAGTTGTCGCAAACAAATTTGTGGCACAATGCGGAGTAATCGTTAGGGACTTAATCCCGATCACCATTAGAAATTGGAATAGGCCTGCTAATGCGGATGAAGAGGGAACATGTTTATTTGTCCCTAACCACGCCAAAGATTTACTGTGGAAGAGGCTCATGGTTAATTTCAAACTACCGAAGATAGAGCTGGATCCAAATGCGGAGGATCCAGTTGAGGACGCCTTACAACATGGGAGAGCCATGGAGGATAAGGTCAGGGAGTGGGCTTTGAAGAAGATGGCCCAGTGTTTCACCAACTGGAAGAAAAGATTGCACCTTGACTATGTCGTGAAAGAGAAGACTCCCGATTTCAAGAATATTTAGTTTGAGAAGATAAAACCATTCTGGGCTGAGTTTGTGGAATACAAGACATCAGAAAAAGCTAAGAAAATGTCTGCAACGAATAAGCTGAATGCTGCTAACAAGAAGTATCACCATACTATGGGGCAAGGTGGCTACAAGGCTGGCATTCCTAAGTGGGAGAAACTTGAGAATGAACTGCGTGATAAAAATATCACCCCAGAGACAGACGATTAGGTAGAACATGCAAGGAATTGGTTTTACGGGCATGGGGGCACGTTGGACTCGGAAGGGAGGTGTATATATAACATACGACATAAAGAAGACCCCTTGCCAATCGAGAGGATCAGAAAAGCAGTAAAGGCTATTAAAGATGGAGACTTCATTCCCGATAGAGAGAATGATGAGCTCACACTCGCCCTTGGAAATAAGGAACATGATGGACGAACACGAGGCACAAGAGGCTCCCAACCATGGAGGACTGGGTTTCCAGAAGAGAGGAAGAAATATCCTGATAGAAGCCGTCAGAGGAGAAAGGACAGGGAGGAAGTTGAAGCAGATAGTCAGAAAGAGCGAATGCGTTTAATTGAAGAACGATTAAAGCAACAACAAGATGAAATTAACGCACTTAAAGAGCAAAGTACTACCGGCCCATCTCAGCAGCACACCGTGGCATCCCGCAAAACCACTACTAGAAAATCGCGTTGATTTTTGTGCATTGCATCATCATGACCGCATGCTCGTGTCATCATGCTACATTGCATTTGAGCATCGTCATCATCTTGCATTTGTTCGCATAAAACTATTTTTGGGAAAACCTAATTTGTTTTCTAAATGCCCCGTCTTTATTCAAACGCAAAACCCGGGTCTCCGGATTATTTTGTTTGTCTGCTATAGGTCTGCAAAAGCCCTGTTTGAAATAAATAAAATATTTAATTATTTTTAGTGGGGCGGTCGAACGGGCCGATTCGACCCAGTCGACCACCCCCGGAATAAATCGGTCCACCTAGAACCCAAATCCTATTCCCACCCAATCCTAATCTACCCACCAATCACGGCTTGCCATCTCACCCTCTTCCCCAATCCCTACCCACCTTGCCACCTCATCAATCCCAGACTTTTCCCCCCTCTCTCTTTCTCACACGCCCCACTTCTACCCCTCTCTCTCCCTCTCCCTGTCCTTGGGCCCCACCCGCGCCTGGCCCCATCCCGCAGTCCTCCCTCTCTCTCCCCTGGTCAACCCACTCCTTCCCCCCAGTCTCACCTGCCCAGCCGGACCCCTCCCTCTCTCTCTCCCAACCCGCAGCAACCCCACCCCCACTAACTCCTGGCCCGGCCCCACCTCCTGCGCCCGTTGGTCCCACCCCGACCCCACTCACCTCACGGAAACCACCCCGACCCCGCGTTTCTTCCCTCTGCTCTCGCCCACCCCTGCCTTGCTCCGCCGCCCTCCTCGCCGGCTCCTCCTCCCGCGCTCGCCCACCTCCTCCTCCCTCCTCTTCAACCGCCACCGCCCCGCCCTTCTTCCTCCTCTCCGGCGAGCTCGCCACCGCCGGCCTCCTTCCCCTTCCGCCGACCCCGCTCGCCACCGGCTGCTGCCGCGACCCCGTCCCGCTCCCCTCTCCGATCAGTACCTCCTCCCCGTCGCCTCCACGCTCACCGTTCCCTCCCGCAAGCCCTGCCGCCGGCCTTCCCTGACGCTCCGCTCGCAGACGCCGCCCGCGGCCGAGCGCGCCCCGCCCTGCTCGCCTCGCCGGTCGACGCCCCCACCTCCGACCGGCCTGCAGCCTCCTCACCACCGACCCAAGCCGCCCCTCGAGCTCCTCCCCGACGCTCGCCGTCTCCCCGGAGCCGCCCGCCTCTCGCCGACCGCCGCCTCCAGCGCCGGCCCCGGCCGCGCCCGGCGCTCGTCCCCGCCGGCCGCAGGAGCTCCCCGCGGGTCCCCATCCCCCCTCGCGGCCGCGCCCGGCTGTGTTCCTCGTCGCCCGAAGCTCTGCGTGTCGCCGCCTTCGTCCGCGAGCCGCCACGCCTCCGCGACCGCCGCCGTCTCCGGCGGGCCCGCTTCGTCGGCCGCCCTCCGCCTGAGGCCACCGCCTCACCGGGCCCCACATCGCCACCAAGCCCGTCCGCCACCGCTTCCTTCAGCCCTGCCGGAAACCTCCACCGCTCGGAGTCCCTAGCACCACCACCGGACGTCCTCGCCGCCGCTTCCCCGTCGAGCGCGCATCGCCTCCGGTGTCAACATGACGAGAGGCCAACCAGGAAGACGACCGACCAGAACGCCAACAAGTCATCAAGTTTTCTCCATCGACAAGACCGTCTAGATGACGATGTTCCAGAATAATGTACGTGGCGTACCCCCCCCCCCCCCCCCCCCCCCCCCCCCCGAGGACCCTGACGCCGTTTCCAAGTTCGCCACCGGAGAATAAGGAGAAAACCCCAAGGACTTCGACACGGAGCATCAAGACCGCCTCACGGATCTGAAGACCGATCCGACAAGGAACCCGCCGGTACCTCGAGATCTTCCTCGCGGCGTCCGCAGACCCGAACCCTGTCGAAGCCCTCTCGGTGAACGCCAAGATCGCCTCGCGGACGCCATGACCTCCTTCAAGGATCCGATGGCCGAGACCCCGAAGACCGATCTAGAGCGCCAAGGCTTTCGCATGTAGTCGACAAGATCATCCGGAAACACCAAGATGAACTGCGCGGGCCCGACAAGATCGACACCAACCGGGGCGAATCCGATGCCCTGACGCCAGACCAAGTACTTCCTCCCGGATGCGACAAGATCTACCCCAGTTTTCCGAGAACGATCCCGCCGAGACCGAACCCCAGATCCGAACCCTGAGACCGACCCCGACCCCCCCCGGAACCAAGATCTTCGACCCCTAATGTGTGAACCCCTTCCCGAAACCCTATTTTATAATATAATACAACTTGTCGCATATTAATTGTTCATGCATGCATCCTTGTCTGTGGTTTGGGGGCCTTATGCCGATTCACCTCATAATTAAATATGGGGCCCATAGGCGGGCAAATCTAGTCTTAAATTGGCCTCATTTAAATTTGTGTAGCGAACCGGTAACTTATCTTGCCCTGTTATTACAACATTTAATTGAGGGGTAGCTAAATAACTTGAACCGTTTAATTAATTGTCGGGACCCCCGGTTCCGCTTAAGATTGCCTAATTGCATTGCACCTTTGCCATGTCAAACATCATTCATGCATCATGCCCGATCTTTTGCGTAGTATTAAATATTGCACCCGATGTTTATTCTAGTGTTTTGCTTCTTCGCGGATAAGGCCATTGAGTTGATGTGAGCTTCGAACCGATCTTCGGATGAACCTTCGGCAATGTTTTCAGGCGAGCATCTCCCCCTTTCTACCTATCTTACTTTTATAGTATTTATTCCCTCCTATTGATCTATTGCTATCTGTGTTGCGATGCTCTAGTTGCCGTCCCCGTGATATCCCTTGCAGCCATATATTGCCTTGGACACATCCTATTACCTGTTGTTTGGTAGATAGTTGGACTTGCGCGTCGTAGTCGCTTGCTCAAGTGCTGTTGCGTGTCGTCAAGTACCACAGTTGTTGGAGTATTGCCGTATGTTGAATGTTGGAGAGGATCATGGCTCTTATTATCGTTTAATTCAATTACTGTTTAACAACTAAAATTGAGGTAGGTAAGCAGAGGCACAGGTGGGTGATAGATAATATTTGGTTTCCGACCGCCCACTTGTGTCCCATAGGACCCCGAGTTCTTGACACCTGTTCTGAGAACGAGCGCGCTAACCACAGGTGGGGAGATATGGGCCCCCATCGATTTAGTACCTGATTTCAAAGTATTGTACTGGGAGCCACAACTAGTTTGAGGTTTTATTTACTATCCTGTACCTATGCCATGCTTTACCGCTTTATTTACGATTGTGTGAGGAGCACGCTGTACTGTTTTGGAAGCGGAGTGTTTTCGCGGTATCGACGGGCCCAGTTTTGGGGTTTCCTGTCGTTTACAGCCACTGACACAAACCCTGAGTCCGTCTCGGAGACCGGCCGACTTCGTTGCGGGTGTACTTAGTGGGGTGGCCCCCCGTGCTTGCTTTGGGTCTGGGAAACGTCATGACTTAGGCCCCGCCGACATACCGATGGGTGTATGTTAATTGATCTGGCAAAAAGGGTTGAAGTGCTTGTGGATACTTTGGTGCACCCCTGCAGGGTTAAATCTTTTCGAGAAGCCGTGTCCGCGGTTATGGACGACTTGGAGCACAGGTCTCGATCATAGACAACTACAACTAAAGTTTACCGTTATAAATTGACTTGTTTCCGATATGACTAGTAATCAGCTTCACTGCAACGGAATGGCTAAATAAAAGTACCAACAACTGCTGGGTTTTGGGTTATCTCATGCTATTTGTATCTGACTAGTAAGTGTCGCAACTACAACGGAATGGTTAACTAAAACTGCCCACTGCTTATCTTATCAGGATGACTATCTATACCTGACTAGTAATTGCTACAACGATAACGGAATAAGTAAAACTGCCAACTGTGTGAGTTCCGCGGTTGACTTCCTCGTTTGGTCTCGAGGGGGAAATACCAGGATGGGTTTGTTTGATGATAGTATCAGGTTGGTTCCGAATAGGTCTTTCTTATCTCTCTCTGATAGCCGACAGTTGTATCGAGTCTCTATAGGTTGTTCAGTGCATGCTGCCGCTGCCGCTCAGTCCACCATACCTATGTAGGCGAGGACCGCCGAATTCTAGCCTCGCCTTGTACTGGCCTCAGTACTGACGCTCCTCTTTTTCCTTTGCCATTTGTCGGCACCCCTTTTGTTTAAGCAGGTTTTGAGATCGACGTCGTTAGCAGGGTTACCCTTCCGGCTTGGCCTGGGCAGGGTTATGGACGCCATTGGTTATTCTTCAGGGCTCTTAGCCCCATTTGCATCTTATCCGTAGCTGGACGCTCTATCGTTTTCAAGGTGATTTGGATCTTAGTTATGTATATCTGTATTCTTGACTCATTGAGTCGCTGTTGTATATATATCTGTTCTGTGGGTCCCATCGAGGACTGTTGTGTAATGTTATTACTTCGTTTTCCACCCGCACGAAAGTGCCTGGTGGGCACCTTAGAATCATTTCTATGCGGGTTTGGCGGGTTTTCGCTAAAACTTGCATAGGGCCGATTCTGAGGGTGTTACACACACTGCATTCGATGCTACCGGCCTATCGAATAATCTAAAAAGCAGTGTGGCTTCCACCGAGGCCCCGGGTGATGACAATGGCGATGACGATGATGCACGGACGATGGCTCCTGTTGGCTACCCAGTGGATGATATCACAGAGATGACACACTGCGAGCTACATGTCAAAGTTGTGAACATATCAATGAAGGTGGTGGTCGGCTATGCCTTACCAATTGGACCCACACCAACTTACCACTGTCGTCCGGTTCCAGAGGGCTACGCTGTTGTCGGCGTGGATGAAATCATGCCAACCTTTGAGGTTTTGGATCTTCACTACCCTGCAGGTGAAGGGGACGTGACTGTACTGGGAGACGCAAAAAACGTCACCATTCTATGGCCGAAGGAATGTATCGTGCTTCGAAATCACACGCCAAGGCCATCTTCGCCGCCGCCTCACCCGTCTCCAGCGAGGTCGTCGCCGCCGCGACAGCCGTCTTCGTCGCCTCACCCGGCTCCGTCGCCTCACCAATCTCCGGTGCAGCCATCGCCGGCGCCTCATGATAAAAAGCGTAAGCGTACCGCTACTGTGCGTCTTAAGCGATCGCCGAAACGTAAACAAGAGCCTCTTCCAAAAGTACCAAAGGTTCCTCCAAAGAGAGCTTATGACTGTACTGAAGAGGAGACTGCGGCGATCGTTGATGTGGAAATGACAGCGTTTTTTGCTAAGCTGAGGCGGCCGAAAGAGCCAGAGTTCCTCAGCACCAAAGAAGAAAAAGCCAAAGTGTTGAAAATGCTAAAGACTCTTCATCAACCCGAGCCAAAGCTGTCATCAAACTATGAGCGTTCTATTCTCAAGTCACATGCGGCACAAAAAGCCTCGAAGAGCAGTACTGATGCAAGCGAGAAATCAGTTGCCCAGCTCGGAGAACAAGCAAAACAGACTTGCGCCCCTCTCAAGGTGATTTCTCAAACCAATGTGGGGTCGAGCAAATATGGGGCCGAAGAGCAGTATGATCCAGAGGTAGTTGCACAATACGGAGAAGCTGCCGCTGCTCAAGGTATGAGTATTGCCCAGTACTTATCCCAGTTAGAGTTCTTCCCCGTGAGTGAAGTAGCATACAAATACCAGTACGACAAACCTCTCGTCAAACCTGAGGAGGTAAACAATCTTTCAACAAAAATGCGAAGATTGCATAACTGGTACATGCATGCCACAAGGGCCGGGGCTAACTGGATAGTGCTGAGGGTTACAAAAAAGCATCATGGGAAAGAAAAGGATGACATGATATCCATTGAATTTGATGAACTATTTCAATTATTCAATCAAGACGCCTTGGACAAATCGATCATCAGTGCCTATTTTCTGTAAGTACTAATTCTATAATTAATTTAGTCTCCAGCTATATTATTTTGTTTATTGCATGTATATAATCATACTGTAATATGCAGAATGAAGATTCTCGAATGCAGCAGAGGACAAATCTATGATATTGGCTTCATTGACCCATATTGGGTTCATAAAGCTAATCTCAAAATAAGCCCCCAGGATACGGAGGATAATATAGTACACGCGTTAAGGTTTCAAGAAACCAAAAGGGAAATACTATTTCCTTACAACTTCGAGTGAGTGTTATTGTCTTGTATACACTTTCTATTTCGCTTACTCGATATTAAGTATATAATTGATTAGTTATGCATTTGCAGCTTCCACTATATTCTATTAATCATTCAACTTGACAAAGGGCGTGTACTAGTAATGGACTCGAAATATAAACCCCTTGAGACATGGAACGACATGCAGATACTTCTCCAGCGGTAATTCTAATCATTACGACACTATATCGGCAAAGTTCGTGAATTTTATGATATCAAGTACTTAATAACTTATTTTATTCGTTTTCTACGCCGGGCAGCGCTTGGAAACGGTTCACCAACAAGGCTAGGGGTGTTTGGAAAGAGGAGCTTACATTTCAACCACTAAATGTAAGCACCACTAGCTATATCCGCACATATCTTTGATTCTAGTTTTGATACAGTTATTATCATGCTTGATTATTATTTTGATTGAACTCTGTTCTCGTAAAGTGCCTGACGCAGGAACCAGGTAACAATCTATGTGGATACTATGTTTGCGAGTTCATCCGGCAGACGTGCGATGAGAAGGGCAAAAATTTAGAGCAACTCCACGTACGTAAACAATTTCTATATTTTTTAATTACAATCAAATTGTGTTTAGTTTCATTCATATAGGCTGACTCCTTTTTTGAATCAGATCGAACGTCTACGGGACGGTCTTCTGCCAAAGGATCGCGTACGAGCAATTCAGGAGGAATTGGCGGGATTCTTGGATGCAGAAGTCCTAGACCCAAAAGGGGAATACTATTCGGCTGTGTATAGACAATAGAGATTGTAAAAATAGCAACTTTGAAGGAATTGGTCGGTAGCATCGAATAGCAACTTTTGTATGTAGTGCATGAACTCTATCCGTGTATTCAATGTAATATTTTCATGATATTCATGATGTAATATAAGGTTCCTTCATTGATAAGTGCAAATCACTAAATAAACAATAAAACAACCTAAATGAATTCTCTGCCGCGACACAAAAAGTGGCAAAAATACCGCCGCGGCAACAAAGTGTGCCAAAATGAATTCTCTGTCGCGGCAGAGAAATGGGCCAAATCTCTGCCGCGTCAGAAAGTTATAATGCTCCACCCCCCTCGCCCTCTGCCGCTGCCACGTGTGCACCCTTTTGTCCCGGTTGGTGGGGCAACCGGGACTAAAGGTTAGGGCTTTAGTCCCGATTGCCCCGTCCCGGTTGGGCAACCGGGACTAAATCCCCATACCAACCGGGACCTATAGCCCCGTTTCCACCAGTGGGAGAACCAGAAGCTTCGTTTCAACAGTACGAGGATAGACTCTAGACGGCCGTTTGCGAGCTTGCCAGGTAGCTTCTGAATTCTGATCCTGTGATTGAAGTTTAAAACATGGATTGTTAGAGGGCATCTTCACCGGGCCTACTCGAAAAGTCCGCGTCCTTGCTATAAACCATTTTGGGTCTCCCGTTGGATAATGCCCTTAAGCCCGCCGTTTGCGAGTTTGCTAGGTACACTACAGGAATGGGAAGCTACGCCGACGGCCGGTCGCTACGCCGACGGCCAAACGTCGGGGCCGTCGGCGTAGCCATCGTCCAGGCCAGCCTCGCCAAGCAGCCGTCGGCGTAAAATTGCCCTCGGCATATTCTATGCTACGCCGACGGCTGCCTCGGCGTAGCTATTTTTTATTTTATCTCATTAAACTTTGAAAAATCATAACTAAATCATTCTATTTCAGAAAAATACAAATAATATATCAAATTTTGCAGAAAAATAAGACCTATCTATCTTCACTCAAATATTACACATTTATAAATAAAAATTAAGTAAAATATAAAACATTATATATAGTTTAAAACGAGCATAAAAAATTCAAAAACGATCGAAACAATGCGAAACCTTCGCGTGGTGTTATATTATGTGACATAGTTAGAAGAAAAAATATCAAACTTTGTATATTGATTATGTCTCAAAGAAACCTTCACAAAATGACCTATCTCATTCGAGATTTCTTGGCTTTCGGGTCAAATGACCAATGTTATGGCTAGAATCAAGACATAGTTTGTGATAATGTGCCCATATTGTGCATACGCATGCATCATGGGATGACAAACAATGTTGCAGGAGGAAGTTTTCCTTTTCGTCGCACCAAAAAGCCATTTCCTATTTTCCGAGCATAAAAAACGGACGGTTTTGTGAAGCAAACACCAAATGGCTAATTCAAAATACTAACACCACATTTTACAAAAATATTATACCACCTTATACGGACAATGTACCAACAGGGGCATCCGAAACCTTTCTGTCCATCTTTGGTGAAAAAGACAAATTCCTGTCGAATCGATAGGAAGTGGGTCAGATATGAACTACAAGTACATGATCCGATGCTCATGTTTTTTTACAAAAATTATTTTTAGATTCACAATATGCTATTTTATCAAAGATCCAATGCAAGTTTAGCGAGGCTCGGCCCCGAGCTAAGAATCTTTATGTCCGTCGTTCGACAAAGTTTGACGATAGTTTAAAACAGGCATAAAAAATTTAAAAACGATCGAAACAATGCGAAACCTTCGCGTGGTGTCATATTATGTGACATAGTTATAAGGAAAAATAGCAAACTTGATATATTGATTATGTCTCAAAAAAACCTTCACAAAATGACCTATCTCATTCGAGGTTTCTTGGCTTTCGGGTCAAATGACCAATATTATGGCTAGAATCAAGGCATAGTTTGTGATAATGTGCCCATATTATGCATACACATGCATCATGGGATGGCGAACAATGTTGTAGGTGGAAGTTTTCTTTTTCGTCGCACCAAAAAGCCATTTTCTATTTTCCGAGCATAAAAAATGGACGGTTTTGTGAAGCAACCACCCAATGGCTAATTCAAAATACTACCACCACATTGTACAAAAATACTATACCACCTTATATGGACAATGTCCCAACAAGGGGATCCGAAACCTTTCCGTACACCTTTGGTGAAAAAGACAAATTCCTGCCGAATCGGCAGGAAGTGGGTCAGATATGAACTACAGGTACATGATCCGATGCTCATGTTTTTTACAAAAATCATTTTTAGGTTAACAATATGCTATTTTATCAAAGATCCAATGAAATTTTAGCGAGGCTCGGCCCTGAGCTAAGAATCTTTATGTCTGTCGTTCGATAAAGTTTGACGATAGTTTAAAACGGGCATAAAAAATTCAAAAATGATCAAAACAATGCGAAACCTTCGCGTGGTGTCATATTATGTGACATAGTTATAAGGAAAAATATCAAACTTGATATATTGATTATGTCTCAAAAAAACCTTCACAAAATGACCTATCTCATTCGAGGTTTTTCGGCTTTCGGGTCAAATGACCAATGTTATGGCTAGAATCAAGGCATAGTTTGTGATAATGTGCCCATATTATGCATACACATGCATCATGGGATGGCGAACAATGTTGCAGGAGGAAGTTTTCCTTTTCGTCGCACCAAAAAGCCATTTTCTATTTTCCGAGTATAAAAAACGGATGGTTTTGTGAAGCAACCACCAAATGGCTAATTCAAAATACTACTACCATATTTTAAAAAAATACTATACCACCTTATATAGACAATATCCCAACAGGGGGATCCGAAACCTTTCCGTCCACCTTTGGTGAAAAAGACAAATTCCTGCCGAATCGGTAGGAAGTGGGTCAGATATGAACTACAGGTACATGATCCGATGCTCATGTTTAAAAAAAAATCATTTTTAGTTTCAAAATATGCTATTTTATCAAAGATTCAATGCAAGTTTTCCTTTTCATCGCACCAAAAAGGCATTTTTCATTATCCGAGCGCAAAAAGGGGATTTTCTAAAGCAACCACCAAATAGCTAATTCAAAAGACGCAGGGTTTGTGATTAGTTGATATGGATATCATATTTGGATTCCTCTCATTTTTATGATCAATTTAGACATATTATTTGTTGAATTTCGATTTATAGATTTAAAGATATTAATTATTCTATATTAAATAGAAAAATACAAAAAAATAAAATTATTATATTTTTATTTGAATTCAATAATATTTTTACTTATTCATTAATATTTACTTAAATAATTGTTTGTAATTTCAAAAAATACAAACATGTGACATGATGATATAAGAGTTAATAGGATTGATATCATAGTATTGACACCAATGTATGAATTACTTTGCGGAAACGGATTCTGAAGAAACAAGGAAGTTAAGCGTGCTGAAGCTGGAGTAGTATTAGGATGGGTGACCTGTTGGGAAGTTTGACTAAGACTGAAATTTAATTAAATATTAAGTATAATTAGTGTTAAAGATGTTCAAAGTAGGAGATTAACAAGTGAAACAATTCAAAGAATAAAAAAATTGAGAAAAAAATAAAAATATATATTTTTTTTCAAAAAAAATGTTTTTGCAACCGGCCGACAGGCTATGCCGACGGCCGCTACGCCAGCCCTCGGCGTAGCATACGCCGACGGCATTTCGATACGCCGACGACTTGAGTGTGCTCCGCCGAGGGAGATCTTTGCCGAGGAGGCTACGCCGAGGGTATTTTGGCCTCGGCGTAGCGCGAGCGTCCCGTAGTGGTAGCTCTACAATCGCCCATCATTTCACTGTTGTTTGCCCATACATGCAATAAACTAAAGTTTGACAATGTGAAATTACAATTAATTCCATGCCACCTGCCAGTTTCATGATTAATCATGCTTAATCAATGTGACCAGATCATCAATGCTAACCACAACAGAGATGTTACAATGCTAATTAACTCCAGCCGGTGCTAATCAGAGAACAAGCGCGTGCACACATCAACTAACGACAGCATAGAGCAGCTAATACTACTGTAGATCATATCGAATAATTAAAAGGCACTGTTCCTGGATGCTCATCTGCTAATACGTAGAAGTACAACATGGAACACGTACGTGATTAGCACATCAATTAATGCTGCGAACAGGGACCGCTTTCATTTCGTGGTGCATCATCGTGCATGCCCGGCCGGCTCAGCGTATGCATGAACAGTAGTCTGCTCTTCCGCGCGCGAGAGAGAGAATTAAACATCGTCGTCGTCCCGACCATGATGATCCCATGCTAGCTGCTTGATAGCTCAATTGTTATCATGCTGTCTGCGTGCAGCTTCATGCATGCATGCAGCTCTGCGAGATGACACACAACCCAGAACAAGTCAAGGCTAATACTACAAGTTGCTAGCGTGGGAGCAGTACGCCGGCGGATGCAGGTGCTATATGATTGTGTACTGAGTTACTGACTGAATGCATGAGCTAGCTGCACCCCTGGAGACTCCGATGTATATGCCTGCCAGCACATAAGCACATGCACTCCCTCCCCAAAATAAATAGGGCGCATATAACTTTTAGTCAATGCCAAACTTTTAAAATTGACCAACTATAATCAAGAAAAATATTCTACAGTATCTAGTATCTAACGCATGTATAATATGAAAATATATTTCATAATGGTGCTAGCAATATTGATTTGAGATAAAAAAAATGTTTACAATCTTTTCTACTATAGTTGGTCAAATTTTAGAAAGTTTGACTTTGACCAAAAACTATATGTATCATATTTTAGGAGGAGGCTAGATTAACTCTTTGTGGCTATGGGATGTGAGGCCAGATGTACCCTAATTAAACTAGGATTAGAGATGATGTTTAGATAATTGTAAGAGTGTATGCATCCACCTGCAACACTAAGGACTTACATAGACATGAACAAGACTTCCTCTAGGAGATGAACACCATGCATGTTGTGGAATCTTTTCTCTTGGATAAGATTTAATTGATGAACCAATTGAATGGATCCGGACGGTATCATACTTTTTTTTGAAACGGGAGAGGGGTCTCGAAGGCCCTGAGGCTGCCAGATTATATTTCTCAGCGGGTACAAAGTACAACAGGACAAAAAGTAAGAAAAATTACACTGAAGTCTTGTAAATATGCAAAGAGGACCCTGAAACTAGGCTAGTTTGGGTTGATCTAAGCTCTCTGTCTACAAAGACTCGGACTTTGTACTTCTTGTTAGGTGTTTTCTCAAATAACTCAAGATGCATGGACAGTTATCCTTCAACGAATTTAAAATAAGGAGCCCTAATTATGTAAATTCAAAAAATTAAAAATTGAATACTAACTCGCCAACCTAATAGCTTTCCTCAAAGGGAAACACCCTCGTTCAGTCGGAGAATTATGTCCTCCTATTTGCATGTGTGACACGTGTCCCTTTGGGCCCCGCACACTAGGACCTAGCCTTATCTCTTTATCCTCCTTGTTCTCAAGTCCCTCTCACCCGCTCTCTCTCAATCTCTTCTTCCTCACCCTCGTAAGGCCGCCCTTTCCTCGCTCGTTAGTGGATCCCTCACCGATCCTCACCAGCGATGTGTGGCCGCCTCCCAAACCCCCAACGGTTTTATATCATCAGAGTCTCATCAGATGACCTCGTTGGTGATTCTGCACCTTTTTAACCACCGTGAAAAAAAATCATGCAACGATGCTACAATATCACAATACTTTCGCTACGAGGTCTTAGCGAGCTCTCTAGTGAGGTCTCACCATACTTTTTTGTTTGACCAATTCTTTTTCGTTTTATGAAGTCGAACTCTTTTTTGCTTCAACGGAGAAAAATAAAAAGGGGAATTGTTTCTTCAGTGCAGCCTCTTTTTTTGTTTTGATATAGAGTAGGACATGTGTCAGCAAGAGAAGGGGAGGCTTTGGGAAAAATATCCCCAAGAAACGCTCAACATAGCCCTTCCTCAAAGCATATAGTACGAGATAAGGGTCATGCGAGCGGATATAGGAAGGCCAAGCACAAAGGAGAAAGGACCAGCTCTCTGATGACCCGCAAGTATAGGGGATCGCAACTGTCTTTAAGGGTAGTAAATCCCAAATTTATTGATTTGACACATGGGGATCCAAAGAATATTTATAAGCCTTAACAGATGAGTTGTCAATTCAGCTGCACCTCGAAATAGTCTTGCTCGCAATAGTTTATCAGTAGCAACAATTTTGTAGTAGCAATAGCAAAATAACAGCAGTAGTAAAATAAAAACAGTAATAACAATTGTAATAAACAACATGATTAAAATAGGGTAGGCATAGGGATGGATGGACGGGCGTTGCATGGACAAGACAATTCATATAATAATCAAGGCTAAGGCATTTGCAGTTGATAAAGATAAACCATCCAGTACTAAATAACCATAGGCATTTGTTCCGTATATAGTCATGTGTGCTCGCAATGAGAACTTGCACAACATCTTTTATCCTGCCAGCTCGTTTGCAGTGGGGCCTCTAGGGAATCTACTGATAATTAAGGTGCTCATTTTAATAGAGCACCATAGCAAAGCATTAACACTCCATGAACACACGTGATCCTCATATCACAACCATCCCCTCCGGTTATCCCAATTTCTGTCACTTAGGGGCCTCGGGTTCTGGACAACGATATGTGTATACAACTTGCAGGTAAGATCACAAACAATAATATCACCATGAATCAATAACATGTTCAGATCTGAGAGATCATGGCACTCGTGCCCTTGACAAGCATTAAGCATAACAAGTTGCAATAATATCAAAAATCACTAACAGTAGATACTAGGCACCATGCTCTAACAAACTTATGCAATTACATGAACGATCTCATCCAATCCCTACCATCCCCATAGCCTACAGCGGGGAATTACTCACTTATGGATGGGGGAATCATGGATGGTTGATGGAGAGGCGTTGGTGATGATGATGGCGATGATCTCCTCCAATTCCCCGTCCTGGCAGGGTGCCAGAACGGAGTTTCTGGTTCCGAATCGCGGTTTTTTGTGGTGGCGGCGCAGCAGAACTATTTTCTAGAAATTCTCGAACTCCCTAGTGTTTCTAGGTCAGATGGTATATGTAGGCGAAAGGAGGGGCCGAGTCGAAGTCCGAGGCGGCCACACCATGCCCTGGCGCGACCTGTCCAGGCCCGCGCCTGGAGGTGGTGTGGGCTCCTCGAGGCTTCTCTCCCCTCCGTCTTATGGCTACGTGAGTCTTTTGGGAAAATAGGATTTTCGGCATATTTTCTGGGATTTTTCCTAAAAGTTGATTTTCTGCACAAAAACGAGACACCAAATCAATTCTGCTGAAAACAACGTTAGTCCGCGTTAGTTGTATCCAAATCACACAAATTAGAGGAGAAACAATAGCAAACGTGTTCGGGAAAGTAGATACGTTTTGGACGTATCAACTCTCCCCAAGCTTAGCTTATTGCTTGTCCTCAAGCAATTCAGTTGAAAACTAAGTGCAATAAAAGAAACTTTCATGAACACATTTGCTTCATAAGATGTATATATTCTCAGCATATGAACAAATACTTAGGGAATTCATAATAAGGAGTATGCATATAAGTCTACCCAATAGTCATGCAAGCTATAAAGAGATTCCAACACAATAATAATAGGCAGCATGAAACATAAGCATATGCAAGATTGTAATGCTCATAAGAAGGTATGATAAAGTGGTATCTTGCTTGGATTTCTTTTTGGGGCAAAACATAAATGTCAAGGCACCTCTGAAGTTCAAGTGAAGACTAGAAATAAAAATATCAAAGATACAAGCGTCATAGGTATGTCACAAACAACCGTGTTCTAGGACAAGCACATTACACTAAGAATGATAGCTATGCTCTCGGGAAGGTGCTCATAGAATAAATGTTGACTCGACATAAAAGTGAAAGAAAAGATTAATTTTTTTGAAAGGCTTCCAAATGTTGAAAGTATGGTACTCATTAGCTTTGAGCTCTCATTGCCCCTATCATAAGCATCTTTAAATGTTTAAGGTTAAAGTGAAGGCAAATATGAGTTATATGTTTGACAAATCATAAGGTGAAAATCTCATGCCCCTTGAGTACGAGGGTCGTTCCTCATGCTACTCAACTTTATTCACATGTAATTTCTTGTCATTGTAAGTATATGTGTATCATAGAGAACCTCCAACGGGGTACCCCTTGTTGGAGATATGCCCTAGAGGCAATAATAAATGTAGTTATTAGTATATCTTTGTGTTTATGATAAATGTTTACATTCATGCTATAACAGTATTAACCAGGAAACATTAATACTTGTGTGATTTGTAAACTTAAATTAGAGTCCCTAGTGAAGCCTCTTCATAATACTAGCTTGTTGGTTAATAGATGATTGCGGTTTCCCTATCATGAACATTGAGATGTTATTAACAACAAGATCATATCATTAGGAGAATGGTATGATGGACATACTCCTATAGATAAGCATAGCATAAAGATCAAGTCATTTTAATAGTTCAATTGCTATAAGCTTTCTGATACATAGTAACCTAATTCCTTCGACCATGAGATCATGCTTATCACCATCACCGGAAGGATGCTTTGATGACATCAAACACCACACCGTAACTGGGTGGCTATAAAGGTGGCATTGAGTGTTCGAAAAGTATGGGTTGAGACACATGGATCAAGAGTGGGATTTGTCCATCCATATGACAGATAGATATACTCTGGGCCCTCTCGGTGGAATGTCATCCAATTAGCTTGCAGGCATGTGACTGGCTCACAAGGGATCACATACCACGGGAACGAGAAAAGAGTACTTAACAGTAACGAGGTTGAACTAGGTATGCAGCAATACCGACGATCAAAACCTCGGATAAGTAAACTATCGTGAGACAAAGGGAAATTGGTATCGTATGTAAGTGGTTCATTCGATCGCAAAGTAATCGTAGAAATATGTGGGAGCCATATGAATTTCTAGATTCCTCTATTGGTTATTAATCGGAGAAGTGTCTCGATCATGTCCGCATAATTCACGAACCGTAGGGAGACACACTTAAGGATTCGATGTTGTTGAGTAGTTATGGAATGATGAGTAAGAGACCGAATATTGTTCGGAGTCTCGGATGGGATTCGGGATATCATGAGGAGATCCGTAATGGTCCGGAGAATAAGATTCATATAAGGAAAGTCCTGTTTCGGAGTTGGGGAATGATTCCGGTGTTTTCACCGGGAATGTTCTAGAAGGGTCCGGAATGTCCGGCACTCTGGAGGGGAAGGGTACATGAATGTGTCATGACAATATGGAATGGTTTCATCATGTACTAGGTCACTTGGCTGGGCAAAATAAAGGAAGAAATCAAATCCTAGTTTGAAAGTCAAACGCCAATTTGAAAAAGTCAAACGACAAGTTTGCTTGGTGGAGGGAGAGTAGGAAACCTACTTGGGGAGGAGTTCCTCTCCCTCCACCCGCCGGCCAAGGAGGCCGACTTGGGGGAGGACTCCCTCCTCCCAAGCCGCGCCCTCCCACCTATATAAAGAGGGGCAGGGCTGCCCCTCTTCCCTACACCCAACACACCCAAAACCCTAGCCCTAGCCGCCGGCCTCCTCCAAGTCGCCGCCGCCTCCTAGGGTTTCTCCAAGTCGCCGACTTGGGGCTTCCACAAGCCCTAGCCATCGGCCAAGCTCCCTCCCTTGGTGCATATAAACCCTAGATCACCAAGGCCTCTCTCATAGTCCACCATACTCGCTCCGGCTTAAGGCGAAGCCCTGCAAGATCTCCCCTCTACTTCCGGTACCACACCGTCGTGCTGCCGGAATCGCGAGGAGAGTGCTACAACCTCCGCTGCCTGCTGGAACAAGGGAGAGGAAGGTCTTCATCGAGTACCGAAGGTGTGACCGACTGGGGAAGCGCTGACGGAACACAGCGCCGGAAGTACCGTCTACGCGATCTTGAGATCGGCAAGAGTACGACTACATCACCCACGAGAATCTGCTCTCATTAACCGCTTTGGAATCTTCGAGGGTGAGTTCCTCTATCGACTCGTTGCTACAATCTAGTTGATAGATCTTGGCTTGTTTGTTTGCATGCGGTAGAAACTTTTTGTTTTCCTTGGTACGAACCCCTACAGTGGTATCAGAGCCGTGTCTATATGTAGATCTGTTGCACCAGTAGAACACAATGGTCATTGTGGGCGGTGGTGCTTTTATTATCAATTGCTTCTTGTGTACTTTGCATCTTGCGGTATGATGGGATGAAGCGGCCCGGGCTAACCTTACCTGACATCGTTCATGAGACTTGCTCCACGCTCAACATGCAACTTGTATTGCATAAGTGGATTTGCGGGTGCCTGTCTCTCCCATCATAGTATAGATCCAATTTACAACGGGCACTTGATAGTTCTAGCATCAACGTTGTGGTTCTTGTTCGTAAGTTAGAGCGACACTTATTAAAATCCCCAAACCACGTAAAATATGCAAAGAAAATTAGAGGCGTCTAACTTTGTTTTGCAGGGGTGTGCTGTGATGTGATATGGCCGTGATTGTGATTATGTTTGATGTATGCGATGTTCCTTATTGTAATTTGGCAACCGGCAGGAGCCATATGGTTGTCTTTAAATTCTGTTAAGACCCGCGTGTCTATTCAAAGTAGTTGTAATAGTTGGATCTGGTGGACGACAACCATGAAACGACGCCATTGACCTTGACACTATGCCGGTGATGATGGAGATCATGTTCGTGCTTGAAGATGGAGATCGGAAGCACAAGAAGAAATGCCATATCATATCACATATTTTGAATTGCATGTGATGTTAATCCATTATGCATCTTGTATTGCTTAGTTAACGACGGTAGAATTATAAGATGATCCCTCAAGCACATAAATTTCAAGTTTTAAAGTGTTCATTCTTAGTAAGCACCGTTGCTAAAGCTCGTTGTTTTGAAGCACCACGTGATGATCGGGTGTGTTAGATTCTGCGAGTATATACAACGTGAGCAAGCCAGATTTGCTCATGCAGGAGCTAAGGTTTGATCTTGACGAGCCTAGCATGTACAGACATGGTCTCAGAACACGGATCACCAAAAGGTAAAGCATGAGTCATATAGTAGATATCATGAACATGGTGATTATTCACCGTTGAAGCTACATCAACTCTCATGATGATCGGTTTTGATGTGGTGGATTTGGTTCGTGTGATCACTAAAACAATGTGAGGGATATTGTTTTGAGTGGGAGTTCATCTAGATTAATTTAACTATTAATTAGAACTCAATTTGTCATAAACTTAGTCTAAACTATTGCAAATATGTTGTAGATCAATGGCGGCCCCTACCATCAATTTTAATGCGTTCCTAGAGAAAGAAAAGTTGAAAAACAATGGAAGCAACTTCGCGGATTGGTTCCGCAATTTGAGGATTGTCCTCAATGCTGGTAATTTGACCGATGTGTTGGATGCACCGCTGGGTGACCCGCCTGCAGCTGATGCTACCGATGAGGTAAAGAATGTTTTCCTCGCTCGGAAGAATTAGGACTCCACAGTTCAGTGTGCTATGATGTATGGTTTGGAATCGGAGCTTCAGAAAAGGTTTGAGAACCATAACCCACATGATATTGTCCGTGAACTCAAAATGATATTTGAGGCTTACGCGGCAGTTGAGAGTTATGAGGCTTCTGAAAAGTTCTTTAACTGCAAGATGGAAGAGGGCAGCTCCGTCAGTGAGCATGTGCTTAAGATGTCTGGGCACGCAAACAAACTCCAAAGTTTGGGTATAGTGATTCCTAATTCTTTGGGGATTCACTGTGTCCTCCAATCACTGCCACCAAGTTACAAGAACTTTGTGATGAACTACAATATGCAAAACATGGACAAGACATTGCCAGAACTCTTCTCCATGTTGAAATCTACAGAAGTGGAGATCAATAAAGAGCACCATTGTTGGTCAATAAGACCACCAAATTCAAGAAACAAGGCAAGACCAAGCAAAAGGGAAACTTCAAGAAGGGCGGTAAGAAAGTTTCTGCGTCGGCAAAGAAGACCAAGGCTGGGCCTAAGCCTGATACTGAGTGCTTTTACTGCAAGGGAGAAGGTCACTGGAAGCGGAATTGCCCAAAGTACTTGGCGGATTTGAAAATGGCAACATCAAGAATAAAGGTATATCCGATATACATGCTATTGATGTGTATCTCACTAGTACTCGTAGTAGTGCCTGGATATTTGATACTGGTTCGGTTGCTCATATTTGTAACTCGAAACAGGTGCTGCAGAATAAACAAAAGCTAGCGAAGAACGAGGTGACGATGCGCGTTGGAAATGGATCAAAGGTTGATGTGATCGCGGTTGGCACGCTACCTCTTCATCTACCATCGGGATTAGTTTTATACTTAAATAATTGTTATTTGGTGTCTGCGTTGAGCATGAACATTATATCTGGATCTTGTTTATTACGAGACGGTTACTTGTTTAAGTCCGAGAATAATGGTTGTTCGAATTATATGCGTAATATTTTTTATGCACATGCACCTTTGATAGATGGTCTATTCTTATTGAATCTCGATTGTAGTAATACACATATAAATAGCATTGAGGCTAAACGTTTGAAATTGAGCGATAACTCGACCTATATGTGGCACTGTCGTCTTGGTCATATCGGAGTGAAGCGTATGAAGAAACTCCATTCCGATGGACTTCTTGAATCACTTGATTTCGAATCACTTGAAAGATGCGAAGCATGTATGATGGGTAAAATGACTAAGACTCCATTTTCTGGTATGATGGAGCGAGCTACAGACTTGTTGGAAATCATACATACTGATGTGTGTGGACCAATGAGTGTAGCATCGTGCGGTGGTTATCTTTATGTTCTTACCTTCACGGATGACTTGAGTAGATATGGGTATATCTATTTCATGAAACATAAGTCCGAAACTTTCAAGAAGTTTAAGGAATTTCAAAGTGAGGTAGAGAATCAACGTAACAAGAAGATTAAATTTCTATGTTCTGATCGTGGAGGTGAATATCAAAGTTACGAGTTTGGCGAGCATTTGAAGAAATGTGGAATACTTTCACAATTGACACCGCCGGGAACACCACAGTGTAATGGTGTGTCCGAACATCGTTATCGAACTCTTTTAGATATGGTTCGTTCTATGATGTCACTTACAGATTTACCGCTGTCGTTTTGGGGTTATGCATTAGAAACAACCGCATTCACTTTAAATACGGCACCATCTAAATCCGTTGAAACGACACCGTATGAAATATGGTTTGGGAAGAAACCTAAATTGTCGTTCCTTAAAGTTTGGGGTTGCGAAGCCTATGCAAAGAAGTTACAGCCGGACAAGCTTGAACCCAAAGCGGAAAAATGCGTCTTCATAGGATACCCGAAGGAAACTATTGGGTATACCTTCTATCATAGATCCGAGGGCAAAATCTTCGTTGCTAAGAATGGATCCTTTCTAGAGAAGGAATTTCTCTCGAAAGAAGTGACTAGAAGGAAAGTAGAACTCGACGAGGTTGTTGAACCCTCTCTCGAACTTGCGAGTAGCACAACACCGGAAGTAGTTCCTGTGGCGTCTACACCAATAAGAGAGGAAGCTAATGATGATGATCATGAAACTTCGGTTGAAGTTGCAACAGAGCCTCGCAGGTCAACGAGAACTCGTACCACTCCTGATTGGTATGATCCCGTTATGAGTGTCATGTTGGTGGACAACACCGATGAACCTGCGACATATGAGGAAGCGATGATGAGCCCAGATTCCAATAAATGGCAAGAAGCCATGAAATCCGAGATTGGATCCATGTACGAAAACCAAGTATGGACTTTGGTGGACTTACCGGATGGCCGGAAGGCTGTCGAGAACAAATGGATTTTCAAGAAGAAAACAGATGCTGATGGTAATGTTACTGTCTATAAAGCTCGACTTGTCACAAAAGGGTTTCGACAAATTCAAGGAGTTGACTACAATGAGACTTTCTCACCAGTAGCGAAGCTAAAGTCTGTGAGGATTATGTTAGCAATCGCTGCATATTATGATTATGAGATATGGCAGATGGATGTCAAAACGGCGTTCCTCAATGGAGACATTGATGAAGAGTTGTATATGATGCAACCCAAAGGTTTTGTCGATCCTAAAGATGCTAACAAGGTGTGCAAACTTCAAAGGTCCATATATGGATTGAAGCAAGCATCCCAAAGTTGGAATCAACATTTTGATAAGGTGATCAAAATCTTTGGTTTTATACAAACTTATGGAGAAGCTTGTATTTACAAGAAAGTGAGTGGGAGCTCTGTAGCATTCTTAATACTATATGTAGATGACATATTGTTGATTGGGAATGATGTAGACCTTCTTAATAGTGTCAAGGATTATTTGAATAATAGTTTTTCAATGAAAGATCTTGGCGAAGCAGCTTACATATTAGGCATAAAGATTTATAGAGATAGATCAAGACGCCTAATATCATTGTCACAAAGTACATATTTGGACAAAGTTCTAAAGAGGTTTGGAATGGAAGATAGCAAGAAAGGGTTCTTGCCCATGTTGCCCAATATGACCTTGAGTAAAACTCAAAGTCCAGCAATGGCAGAAGATAGAGAAAGGATGAGTAAGACTCCCTATGCCTCAGCCATAGGATCTCTAATGTATGCCATGCTATGTACTAGACCCGACATTGCATATGCTGTTAGTTTAACTAGCAGATATCAAAGTGATCCAGGAGTGGATCACTGGACAGCGGTCAAAAACATCCTTAAGTACTTGAGAAGAACTAAGGATATGGTTCTTTCTTATGGAGGTGATGAACAGCTCGTTGTTAATGGTTACACCGATGCTAGTTGGAACACCGATCCAGACGATTCTAAATCTCAATCTGGATACGTATTTACTTTGAATGGTACAACAGTTAGCTGGAGGAGTGCAAAGCAAAGCGTTGTGGCGAGATCTTCCACTGAATCAGAATACATAGCTGCTTCGGAGGCTTTACAAGAAGCGATATGGATGAAGGAGTTCATAATAGAGCTCGGTGTGGTTCCAAGTGCGCTGGACCCAATGTGTATCTACTGTGATAACATGGGCGCCATAGCCAATGCAAAAGAACCAAGGTCACACAAGAAGCAGAAGCACATCAAGCTACGTTTTCACGCTATTCGAGAACATGTCCAAGATGGTGACATAAAGATTTTCAAAGTACACACAGATCTGAATGTGGCGGATCCGTTGACTAAACCTCTCCCGAGGGCAAAACATAACCAACACCAAACTGCCATGGGTGTTCGGTATATTACCATGTAATCTAGATTAGTTGACTCTAGTGCAAGTGGTAGACTGTTGGAGATATGCCCTAGAGGCAATAATAAATGTAGTTATTATTGTTTCTTTGTGTTTATGATAAATGTTTACATTCATGCTATAACAGTATTAACCAGGAAACATTAATACTTGTGTGATTTGTAAACTTAAATTAGAGTCCCTAGTGAAGCCTCTTCATAATACTAGCTTGTTGGTTAATAGATGATTGTGGTTTCCCTATAATGAACATTGAGATGTTATTAACAACAAGATCATATCATTAGGAGAATGGTATGATGGACATACTCCTATAGATAAGCGTAGCATAAAGATCAAGTCATTTTAATAGTTCAATTGCTATAAGCTTTCTGATACATAGTAACCTAATTCCTTTGACCATGATATCATGATTATCACCATCACCAGAAGGATGCTTTGATGACATCAAACACCACACCGTAACTGGGTGGCTATAAAGGTGGCATTGAGTGTTCGGAAAGTATGGGTTGAGACACATGGATCAAGAGTGGGATTTGTCCATCCATATGACGGATAGATATACTATGGGCCCTCCCAGTGGAATGTCATCCAATTAGCTTGCAAGCATGTGACTGGCTCACAAGGGATCACATACCATGGGAACGAGAAAAGAGTACTTATTAGTAACGAGGTTGAACTAGGTATGCAAAAATACCGACGATCAAAACCTCGGATAAGTAAACTATCGTGAGACAAAGGGAAATTGGTATCGTATGTAAGTGGTTCATTTGATCGCAAAGTAATCGTAGAAATATGTGGGAGCCATATGAATTTCCAGATTCCTCTATTGGTTATTAATCGGAGAAGTGTCTCGATCATGTCCGCATAATTCACGAACCGTAGGGAGACACACTTAAGGATTCAATGTTGTTGAGTAGTTATGGAATGATGAGTAAGAGACCGAATATTGTTCGGAGTCTGGGATGGGATTCGGGATATCACGAGGAGATCCAGAATGGTCCGGAGTATAAGATTCATATAAGGAAAGTCCTGTTTCGGAGTTGGGGAATGATTCCGGTGTTTTCATCGGGAATGTTCTAGAAGGGTCTGGAAGGTCCGGAACTCCGGAGGGGAAGGGTACATGAATGTGTCATGACAATATGGAATGGTTGCATCATGTACTAGGTCACTTGGCTGGTAAAAATAAAGGAAGAAATCAAATCCTAGTTTAAAAGTCAAACTCCAATTTGAAAAAGTCAAACCTACTTGGGGAGGAGTTCCTCTCCCTCCACCCGCCAGCCAAGGAGGCCGACTTGGGGGAGGACTCCCTCCTCCCAAGCCGCGCCCTCCCACCTATATAAATAGGGGCAGGGCTGCCCCTCTTCCCTACACCCAACACACCCAAAACCCTAGCCTCAGCTACCGGCCTCCTCCAAGTCACCGCCGCCTCCAAGGGTTTCTCCAAGTCACCGACTTGGGGCTTCCCCAAGCCCTAGCCGCCGGCCAAGCTCCCTCCCTTGGTGCATATAAACCCTAGATCACCAAGGCCTCTCTCATAGTCCACCATACTCACTTCGGCTTAAGGCGAAGCCCTGCGAGATCTCCCCTCTACTTCCGGTACCACGCCGTCGTGCTGCCGGAATCACGAGGAGAGTGCTACAACCTCCGCTGCCTGCTGGAAAAAGGGAGATGAAGGTCTTCATCGAGTACCGAACGTGTGACCGACTGCGGAAGCGCTGCTGGAACGCAGCGCCGGAAGGATCGTCTACGCAATCTTGAGATCGGCAAGAGTACGACTACATCACCCACGAGAATCTGCTCTCGTTAACCGCTTTGGAATCTTCGAGGGTGAGTTCCTCTATCGACTCGTTGCTACAATCTAGTTGATAGATTTTGTCTTGTTTGTTTGCATGCGGTAGAAATTTTTTGTTTTCCTTGCTACGAACCCCTACACCCTTTTCCCCATGACACATGAGCTATCCCATATCAAAATGACAAGGCAACAAATAATGAGCATCTCAGTGATCTTTCTATTTACCATGGGTGAAGGGTTCGCAACATAGAAAACAAAATTTTTCCTACGATGGGAACAACTAAGTACCAAGATCTATCTACTAGATACAAGCAACGGGTGGATATACATCCATACAATACATACCCTCGAAGATCGAATATCATTAACGAGGTTGTACTCGTGGATGATGTAGTCGAACGCTTGCCGATCTCAAGATCATGATGTAGTCCATTTGGTACAGCCGGTCCAGCACCATCAAGTCCAGCACCGCAAAGCAGTGGTGCATCCGTGATCGCACACACGTCCGGGTACCCCGACAACCTCCGCGCCCTCGCTCCAGCGAAGCAGCGGAAGCAACAAATCCTTCCAAAAAAGCCACCTGGAACATGTATCTCGCTGATCCGAGACCATGGGGAAATTCTAAAGGGGGAGAGAGATCCTTCACGAGGTGGTGTGCTTTGAGAGGATGAGAGGGAGGCCTTTTATAGGGAGAGGGGGGCACCCAAGGGGCATGGCGCCCAGCCATGGTGGCTGCCCCCACCTCTTCCACATTCATGTGGGTGGAACTCCCACTCAAAATGAAAAGCCTCCACTCACATAAACATGCCTCCACTCAAAAATCCACTCACATGCATTAAATTTCCACCAAATTTAATGCAAGCTCTCATTTAAATAAAACTCTTTTATTTATTTATTCAGAATTTTTTTAATTACTCTAATTAACAAACATTCACATAAAACCCCTTATAACATTTCAATTTCACATGCAGAACCAGTTTCAGCAATTTCAACCGAAACGATTTCGGTGTCTAGTGAAATAAATTCCTGCGATTTCTTTTTCTTTTTCTGGCATATCATTTGCTCCGAATGGTGTCGGTATCCCTTAAGTGTGTCACCCTATGGTTCGCGAATAATGTATACATAACCGAGACCCCTCTCCGATCAATAATCAGCAGCGGGGCCTAAAGATCTGTACTGACTCCCACACATTCAACGATGACTTATGTGATCGTGTGAACCTTATACGCATGTAACTCAATCCCTTTGTCTCACGATATATTACATGTCTGAGATTCGATCATCGGTATCTCCATACCTAGTTTGATCTCGTTACCTACATGTACTCTTTTCTCATTCCCGTGATATAACATTCTAGTGATCAAATCACTTGCTTGCAAGCTAACTAAATGTGATATCACCGAGAGGGCCTAGAGTATATCTCTCCATCATCAGGATGGAAAAATTCCACTCTTGATCAACAAGCCTCAACATAACACCTTCGTAGCATTGAACCCATCTTTATAGTCACCCTGTTACGGTGTGACCTTTCATGTTATCAAGATACTCTTCTGGTGTTAGTGATTGACATGATCTCATGGTCGAAGGACTAAGATTACTTCGTATGATGTTATATCAATATAAACACAATGACCTTGATTGTAATGATATACTTCGGATGAATGTTCATCACATCATTCGAACAATGTTGTGACCTCGTTATTAACAACATCCAATGTCCATGATCAGGAAACCTTTGATCATCTTGTTAATCAACGAGCTAGTTTATAAGAGAGGAATAACTAGGAACTTTCCTTTTTTATTAAAGACACATGTATTATGATGAAGCGCTGATTTGATGTAGGAGCGCTTTGTTGGGAACCCCAAGAGCAAGGTGTGAAGCAGCACATCAGCAAGTTTTCCCTCAGTAAGAAACCGAGGTTATCGAACCAGTAGGAGGAAGGAAATGTCACACATGTGTTGCAAGCAACACGGAGATCTGCACAACACAAACTCAAGACTTTGCCCCAACGAATTAGTGAGGTTGTCAAGCTCACCGGTTTGCTGTAACAAAGGATTAAACGTATTGCGTGGAAGGTAATGGTTAGCAGCAAGTAAACAAGTAACAGTGGAAGATGTATCAATGGTATAGATTGGACCGGGGTCCATAGTTCACTAGAGGTGCTCTCCTTAGATAAACAACATGTCATGAAGGGTAAACAAATTACAGCAAGTCAATTGACAGGAACTAAGCAAGGCATAACAATGAAATTACTAGTTAGAAACATACTATGAGATTCGATTGGGCAATACAACAAGATACATAGACCGCCATCCAACTACATCTATGACTAGAAATCCACCTTCAGGTTATCATCCGAACCCCCTCCAGTATTAAGTTGCAAGCAACAGACAACTTCTTTAAGCAAAGTGTGTAAGGTAAACAGTCCACATGTTCCATGAAAAAGAGACCATTGTGTTCTCCCTAGTAGCAGCAACACATCTACAACCGAAGAGATTTCTATCACTTCCCTTGGAAACTAGACGCATGAACCCACTATCGAGCATAAGTACTCCCTCTTGGAGTCACTAGCAACTACTTGGCCAAGATAGCTACTAACAATGTAGAGCATGCAAGATCACAAACAACACATACATGATAGAATCATAAAGACAAAACCATTAATCAAACCAACATAATAATCTCAATATCCATCGGATCACCGCAAACACAACCTGCATGATTATAAATAGATTAGATATTGATCATGAACGGAGCTCACAAGATCTATACATGAAAGAACAAGGAGGAGATACATGTTGGAATTATGCCTAGAGGCAATAATAAAGATGTTATTATTATATTTCTTGTTCATGAAAAGTTTATATTCCATGCTAGAATTGTATTAAGCGGAAACTTTGATACTTGTGTGGTTTATGAACAACACCGTGTCCCTAGTACACCTCTATGGACTAGCTCATTGATTGATGATGGTTATGAAGGGAATATGCCCTGAGAGGCAATAATAAAGTGTTTATTATGTGTATTCCAAGTATATGATAGATGTTTATTTTGCATGCTATAATTGTATTAATACGGAAACGTTAATACATGTGTGTTTAATAAACAAACAGAAAGTTCCTAGTTATGCCTCTCTCATAAACTAGCTCGTTGATTAACAAGATGATCAAGGTTTCCTGATCATGGACATTGGATGTTGTTAATAACGGGATCACAACATTAGTGTAATGATGTGATGAACACTCATCCGAAGTATAGCATTACGATCAAAGTCATTGAGTTTATATTGCTATAACAACTTACAAAGTGATCCTAATCCTTAGACCATGAGATCATGTCAATCACTAACACCGGAAGAGTTTCTTGATAACATCAAACATCACACCGTAACAGGGTGATTATAAAGATGGATTCAGAACTAATAAAGTGTTATGTTGAGGCTCATGGATCAAGAGTGGAATTTGTTCATCCCGATGACGGATAGATATACTCTGGGCCCTCTCGGTGATATCACATTGATTAGCTTGCAAGCAAGTGATTTGATCACTAGAATGTTATATCACGGGAACGAGAAAAGAGTGCATGTCGGTAACGAGATCAAACTAGGTATGGAGATACCGATGATCGAATCTCGGACATGTAATATATCGTGAAACAAAGGGATTAAGATACTAGCGTAAAAGGTTCCGACGATCACAAGAAAGTCATCGTTGAATGTGTGGGAGTCAGTATGGGTCTCCAGATCCCGCTTCTGATTATTGATCCGAGAGGGGTCTCGATCATGTCCGCATTATTCACGAACCGTAGGGTGACACACTTAAGAGACACCGACATCCAATTGGAGCAAAAGTTTCATGCCGAAAAGAAAAGGAAAGCGCAGGAATTTATTTCACTCGACACCGAAACTGTTTCGGTTGAAATTGCTGAAACTGGTTCTGCATGTGAAATGGAATACTAGCAGGGGTTTTATGTGAATGTTTGTTAATTAAAGTAATTAACAAAATTCTGAATAAATAAATAAAAGAGTTTTATTTAAATGAGAGCTTGCATTAAATTTGGTGGAAATTTAATGCATGTGAGTGGATTTTTGAGTGGAGGCTTTTTAATGGGAGTGGAGGCTTTTCATTTTGAGTGGGAGCTCCACCCACATGAATGTGGAAGAGGTGGGGGCAGCCCCATGGCTGGGCGCCATGCCCCTTGGGTGCCCCCCTCTCCCCTATAAAAGGCCCCCCTCTCCTCCTCTCACACCACACCTCCTCGTGAAGGATCTCTCTCCCCCTCTAGAATTTATCCCCCATGGTCTCGGACTAGCGAGATACATGTTCCCGGTGGCTATTCGGCAAGAAAGAGTTGTGCTTCCGCTGCATCGCTGGAGCGAGGAGGCGGAGGTTGCTCGGTGCCTCGAACGTGTGTGCGAGCACGGATGCGCTGCTGATTTGCGGCGCTAGGACTTCCTCTCGATCTTGAGATCGGCAAGAGATCGTCTACATCAACCACGAGTTGAACTCGTTAAGCTTTGTCGGTCTTCAAGGGTATGTTCTCTACGGATATACATCCGCCCGTTGTTTGTATCTAGTAGATGGATCTTGGTATATAGTTCACATCGTAGGAAATTTTTTGTTTTCTATGCTGCGAACCCTACAGTGGTATCAGAGCCGGATCTATGCGTAGATACTTTACACGGGTAGTACACATATGAGTATGTGGGCGATGATGATCATGTTGTTGCTCCTTTGTTGTAATTTTGGATATTGGTGGCATAGTGGGATGAAGCGGCCCGGACAAACTTTACATGTCCTCGCACATGAGACCTGTTCCACGCTTGACATGCAACTAGTTTGCATAAGTGGCTAGCGGGTGTCTGTCTCTCCTACTATAGTCAATATCTATTTTGCAAGCGAGTTGTCAACAATTTGATTATCCTCGTTGTGGTTCATGTTCGTAGGTAAGAACGGTTCTATCTCGAAAGCCCTAAGCCACGTAAAACTTGCAATGGATAAATTAGAGGCGTCTAGTTTAGATTGTTGCTGGGCTAGTGTTATGATATGGTAGTGTTGTAAGTAGAAGTATGAGTTGATACTCTTACAACACACATAGCGTGTAAAATCCATAGACCTTGGATTTACACATATAGGTATGATAGTGATCATACCACGATGCACATGATAGAGATCATCTGCGGGAACCATATAATTTCACTAATAAACATATGATGTTTGATTACATCTTATATTGCTTGTTTAGCGCTTTGTTAAGCATAATAAGATGATCCCTCATTTAAATATCAAGATAAGAATGTGTTCTTCCTTTAGTATGCACCGATTATGTTTTCGTCGCTCCAAGACATCACGTGATGATCGGGTGTTCTTGGATCCACGACCATATTTCGGGTGTAAAACAGTTACACACGCAAATACTAAGGTTCTAACTTGGCGAGCCTAGCATGTACAGACATGGCCTCGGAACACAGACCGAAAGGTTAAGCATGAGTCATATAGTTGATATGATGCCCATTTGATGCTCGCCTTTGAAGCTATACCGACTCACGTGATGATCGGACTTGGTGTAGTGGATTTGGTTCATGTAATCACCAAAAGGACACGAGGGATGTCGCTTTTGAGTGGGAGTTCATTCGTAATATAGATTAGTTGAACTCGATCTATCATACACTTAGTCTAAACTTTACAAATTCTGTTGTAGATGGCACCACCTGCTTTTAATTTCAATGCGTTCATGGAGAAAGAGAAACTAGCAACGAACGGTAGCAACTTTACTGAATGGGCCATGAATTTGAGGATTCTCCTCTCTGCTGCACAAAAGCAATATGTGCTAGAAGCGCCGTTAGGCCCCCCACCTTTTGATGATGCCCCTGACGAGGAGAAGAATGTCTATCAGACTCGTCAGGAGGACCACAACTTAGTTCATTGCGGCATATTGTATGGGCTAGAGCCGGAACTTCGAAAGCGTTTCGAAAACGGCAATGCATTTGATACAATGGGTGAGTTGAAAATGATTTTCGACACACATGCTGCTGTAGAGAGCTACGATGCTTCAGAAAAGTTCTTTAGCTGCATGATGGAAGAGCACAGCTCCGTTAGTGAGCATGTACTCAAGATGTCGGGTTACGCCGATAAGCTTGTGTCCTTGGGAATATCGATTCCCATTGACTTAGGCATCCATCGTGTTCTGCAGTCTCTGCCACCTAGCTATAAGAGCTTTGTGATGAACTATAATATGCAAGGCATGAAGAAGTCTCTCCCCGAGCTTCTGTCAATGCTTAAAACTGCAGAAGTGGAGATCAAAAAGGAACATCAAGTGTTGATGATCAATAGGAACACTGGTTTCAAGAAAGACAAGAAGGGAAAACGGAAGGGAAGTAAGGGCGGCAAGCCGGTTGCCGCGCCTGAAAAGAAACCCCGAGTTGGACCTAAGTCTGATTCCGAGTGCTACTATTGTAAGGGGACTGGCCATTGGAAGCGCAACTGCCCCAAGTATCTGGCAGACAAGAAGGCCGGCAAGGCAAACAAAGGTATATATGATATACATGTTATTGATGTGTACTTGACTAGTGCTCGCAGTAGCACCTGGGTATTTGATACCGGTTCAGTTGCTAATATTTGTAACTCGAATCAGGGGCTGCGGAACAAGCGACCGCTAGCAAGGGGTGAGGTCAAGATGCGTGTCGGCAATGGATCAAGTGTTGATGTGATCGCCGTCGGAACGCTGCCTTTCCACTTACCGTCGGGATTAGTTATAAACTTGAATAAATGTTATCTGGTGCCTGCACTGAGCATGAACATTGTATCTGGATCGTGTTTGATGCGAAGTGGTTATTCATTTAAATCCGAGAACAATGGTTGTTCCATTTATATGAATGAAATCTTTTATGGTCATGCACCGATGATGAATGGTTTATTTCTATTAGATCTCGATGATAATGTTACACATATTCATAATGTTGATGCTAAAAGGATTAAACTTAATGATGATATATCCGCATATATGTGGCACTGCCGTCTAGGTCATATTGGCGTTAAACGCATGAAGAAGCTCCATTCGGATGGACTTTTGGAATCACTTGATTATGAATCATTTGATACATGTGAGCCATGCCTTATGGGCAAGATGACTAGAACACCGTTTTCCGGTTCAATGGAACGGGCGATAGATTTATTGGAAATCATACATTCTGATGTATGTGGTCCAATGAGTGTGTCGGCACGAGGTGGATATCGTTATTTTGTTACTTTCACGGATGATTTGAGTAGATACGGTTATATCTACTTGATGAAACACAAGTCTGAAACCTTTGAAAAGTTCAAGGAATTTCAGAATGAAGTGGAAAATCATCGTAATAGAAAGATCAAATTTCTACGGTCCGAACGTGGAGGTGAGTATCTAAGTTACGAGTTTAGCACTCACATGAAAGAGTGTGGAATTGTTTCACAACTCACACCTGCCGGAACACCACAGCGAAATGGTGTGTCGGAACGTCGTAATCGTACTTTATTAGATATGGTTCGATCTATGATGTCTCTAACAGACTTGCCGTTGTCATTTTGGGGTTATGCACTAGAAACTGCTGCATTCACTTTAAATCGGGCACCATCTAAATCCGTTGAAAAGACACCGTATGAATTGTGGTTTGGAAACAAACCTAAGCTGTCATTTCTTAAAGTTTGGGGATGCGATGTTTATGTGAAGAAACTTCAACCGGATAAACTCGAACCCAAAGCGGAAAAATGCGTCTTCATAGGATACCCTAAAGAAACTATTGGGTATTCCTTCTATCACAGATCCGAGGGCAAGGTTTTTGTTGCCAAGAATGGATCCTTTCTAGAGAAAGAGTTTCTCGCGAAAGGTGTGAGTAGTCGGAAGGTAGAACTCGAAGAGGTTGTGGAACCTTCTCTTCAAAGTATGGCGAGTAGCGCAGCGCCGGAAGTTGTTCCGGAGTTGGCTCCACCTGTTGAAGAGGGAACTAATGATAATGATCATGAAACTCCAAAAGAGAGTACTACCGAACCTCGCAGGTCAAACAGGACGCGTGCAGCTCCCGAGCTGTATGGAAATCCTGTCATGAATTTCATGGTTGATGAAAATGATGACCCTGTGACGTATGAAGAAGCGATGATGAGCCCAGATTCCAACAAATGGTTAGAAGCCATGAAATCCGAGATGGAATCCATGTATGAAAATCAAGTTTGGAACTTGGTGGAATTACCTCACGACCGAAAGGCCGTGGAGAACAAATGGATTTTCAAAAGGAAAACTGATGCTGATGGTAATGTGACCATCTATAAAGCTCGACTTGTCGCAAAGGGGTTTCGACAAATTCAATGAGTTGACTACGATGAGACTTTCTCTCCCGTAGCGATGCTAAAGTCAGTTAGGATTATGTTAGCAATTGCTGCATATTTCGATTATGAAATATGGCAGATGGATGTCAAAACCGCGTTTCTCAATGGTAATATTGAAGAAGAGTTGTATATGATACAACCAAAGGGTTTTGTCGATCCTAAGGATGCTAACAAGGTGTGCAAGCTTCAGCGATCCATCTATGGATTGAAGCAAGCATCACGAAGTTGGAATCTCCGCTTTGATGAGGTGATCAAAGAGTTTGGATTTGTCCAAACTTATGGAGAAGCTTGTATTTACAAGAAAGTGAGTGGGAGCAATGTGGCATTTCTGATATTATATGTGGATGACATATTATTGATCGGAAATGATAAAGAACTTTTAAACAGTGTTAAAAGTTATCTAAACAGCAAATTTTCAATGAAGGACCTAGGTGAAGCGTCATACATATTAGGCATAAAGATCTATAGAGATAGATCTAGGCGCCTAATAGGGCTATCGCAAAGTACATACCTTGATAAGATTTTAAAGAAGTTTAAAATGGACGGAAGTAAGAAGGGGTTCTTACCTATGTTGCAAGGCAAGACATTGAGTAAGACTCAAAGTCCGGCTTCGGCGGAAGAAAGAGAGATAATGGACAAAGTCCCCTATGCTTCAGCCATAGGCTCTATAATGTACGCCATGCTATGTACAAGACCGGATGTGGCACATGCTATTAGTTTGACTAGTAGGTACCAATCGGATCCAGGTTCGGAACACTGGATAGCGGTCAAGAATATCCTTAAGTACTTACGAAGAACTAAGGATATGTTTCTTGTATACGGAGGTGAAGAAGAGCTCGTCGCTAAGTGTTATGTCGATGCTAGCTTTGACACCGATCCGGATGACTCTAAGTCTCAATCCGGATACGTATTTCTCATGAATGGCGGAGCGGTTAGTTGGAGGAGTTCCAAACAACCTGTGGTAGCGGGATCAACAACGGAGGCCGAATATGTTGCTGCTTCGGAAGCGGCTCAGGAAGCAGTTTGGATGAAGGAGTTCATATCCGAACTAGGAGTTGTGGAAAACGCGTTGGACCCAATGGTGATCTATTGTGACAACAATGGTGCCATTGCCAATGCCAAAGAGCCAAGGTCTCACAAGCATTCCAAGCATATTAAGCGCCGGTTTCACTCCATCCGCGAGCATGTCAAGGATGGAGATATAAAGATTTGTAAAGTACATACGGATCTCAATGTAGCAGATCCGTTGACTAAAACTCTCCCTAGAGCAAAACATGATCAACACCAAAACTCAATGGGTGTTAGATTTATCACTATGTAACTAGATTATTGTCTCTAGTGCAAGTGGGAGACTGAAGGGAATATGCCCTGAGAGGCAATAATAAAGTGTTTATTATGTGTATTCCAAGTATATGATAGATGTTTATTTTGCATGCTATAATTGTATTAATACGGAAACGTTAATACATGTGTGTTTAATAAACAAACAGAAAGTTCCTAGTTATGCCTCTCTCATAAACTAGCTCGTTGATTAACAAGATGATCAAGGTTTCCTGATCATGGACATTGGATGTTGTTAATAACGGGATCACAACATTAGTGTAATGATGTGATGAACACTCATCCGAAGTATAGCATTACGATCAAAGTCATTGAGTTTATATTGCTATAACAACTTACGAAGTGATCCTAATCCTTAGACCATGAGATCATGTCAATCACTAACACCGGAAGAGTTTCTTGATAACATCAAACGTCACACCGTAACAGGGTGATTATAAAGATGGATTCAAAACTAATAAAGTGTTATGTTGAGGCTCATGGATCAAGAGTGGAATTTGTTCATCCCGATGACGGATAGATATACTCTGGGCCCTCTCGGTGATATCACATTGATTAGCTTGCAAGCAAGTGATTTGATCACTAGAATGTTATATCACGGGAACGAGAAAAGAGTGCATGTCGGTAACGAGATCAAACTAGGTATGGAGATACCGATGATCGAATCTCGGACATGTAATATATCGTGAAACAAAGGGATTAAGATACTAGCGTAAAAGGTTCCGACGATCACAAGAAAGTCATCGTTGAATGTGTGGGAGTCAGTATGGGTCTCCAGATCCCGCTTCTGATTATTGATCCGAGAGGGGTCTCGATCATGTCCGCATTATTCACGAACCGTAGGGTGACACACTTAAGAGACACCGACATCCAATTGGAGCAAAAGTTTCATGCCGAAAAGAAAAGGAAAGCGCAGGAATTTATTTCACTAGACACCGAAACTGTTTCGGTTGAAATTGCTGAAACTGGTTCTGCATGTGAAATGGAATACTAGCAAGGGGTTTTATGTGAATGTTTGTTAATTAAAGTAATTAACAAAATTCTGAATAAATAAATAAAAGAGTTTTATTTAAATGAGAGCTTGCATTAAATTTGGTGGAAATTTAATGCATGTGAGTGGATTTTTGAGTGGAGGCTTTTTAATGGGAGTGGAGGCTTTTCATTTTGAGTGGGAGCTCCACCCACATGAATGTGGAAGAGGTGGGGGCAGCCCCATGGCTGGGCGCCATGCCCCTTGGGTGCCCCCCTCTCCCCTATAAAAGGCCCCCCTCTCCTCCTCTCACACCACACCTCCTCGTGAAGGATCTCTCTCCCCCTCTAGAATTTATCCCCCATGGTCTCGGACTAGCGAGATACATGTTCCCGGTGGCTATTCGGCAAGAAAGAGTTGTGCTTCCGCTGCATCGCTAGAGCGAGGAGGCGGAGGTTGCTCGGTGCCTCGAACGTGTGTGCGAGCACGGATGCGCTGCTGATTTGCGGCGCTAGGACTTCCTCTCGATCTTGAGATCGGCAAGAGATCGTCTACATCAACCACGAGTTGAACTCGTTAAGCTTTGTCGGTCTTCAAGGGTATGTTCTCTACGGATATACATCCGCCCGTTGTTTGTATCTAGTAGATGGATCTTGGTATATAGTTCACATCGTAGGAAAATTTTTGTTTTCTATGCTGCGAACCCTACAGGTTAAGGCTTCCTAACCATAGACATGAGTTGTCAATTAATAATGAGATCATGTCATTAGGAGAATGATATGATGGACAGACCCAAATCAAGAAGAGCAATTAGGTCGTGTTATCGTGTTCATCTTTGCGAAGCTTTTTCTTATGTCAAATATTGTATTCCTTAGACCATGAGATAATGCAACTCCCTGGTATCAGAAGAAAGCTTTGAGGTCATCAAACGTCATCCTATGAGAGGGTGATCATAAAGGTGTCTCTCAGGTGATCGGAAAGTACTTGTTGGGTTGTATGTATCGAGATGGGATTTGTCCCTCCCGAGTCGGAGAGATATACTTCGGGCCCACTCGGTAATCGATATCAACACCGCTTGCAAGCACATGGTTAAGGAGTTAATCATAGAGTGATATCGGATTACGGAACGAGTAAAGTACTTGTTGTGAACGAGATTGAACTAGGTATGCCGATACCAACGATCGAATCTCGGGCAAGTAAAATATCGCGTGACGACAGGAATATATATATGGGATTAATTGAATCCTGGCATCGTGGTTCATCCGATATGATCATCGATGAATATGTGGGAGTCAATATGGGTTTCTAGATCCCGCTGTTGATTATTGATATAAGATCATGGCTGCATATTCTCGAACCCGTAGGGTCACACACTTAACGTGTCTCGACGCTAGGATAGAATGGATAATTGGTTTATGAGTTTTTGTTCGGAGTCTCGGATGAGATCTAGGACATCACGAGAGGTTCTGGAATGGTCCGGAGAATAAGATTCATATAAAGGAAAGCAGTTTTTGGATTTCGGAATTGTTTCGGAATGTTCGGTATTGTACCGGAAGGTTCTAGAAGCTTCCGGAGTGGTACCAACGTGGCCCCACTTGTCGGAGCGGTACGTGGGCCCATGAGGGAGTGCCCTGGACGCATTGGGCCAGGGGCACAAGGCCCCATAGGCCCAGCCGGCTAAAACCCTAAGGGACCTTCTAGAAGGGGGGGAGACTTGCCCCCCACTCCAACCCTTGGGGCCGCCGCCCTAGGGCTTGGAGGAAGGGCCAAGGGGGCCGGCCAGCCCTTTATATAAAGAGGGTAGGGGCGCACCCTCCTCCACCCACTCCTCCAACCCTAGCCGCCTACCTGCTGCCCTCCAGATCTCTCTCTCTCTCCCGACTGCGCGTAGGCGAAGCCCTGCCGCAGAAACTCTCCACCATTGCACCACGCCGTCATGCTGTAGATCCAATATATCTCTCCACCCCACTTGCTGGACCGAGGAAGGAGGAGACGTCGCGGTGCCGTACATGTGCATCTCTCGGAGGCATCGCCAGTTGCGGCATTGGATCGGATCGGATCGCGAGGAGGAGAAGGCTAGTTCGACTACATCACCCACGTTCTGTTGAACATTTCTGTTGTGCGATTTCTTAAAGGGTATGAAGATCTCATCTATCCCTCTCGTTGATTGCATCTCCTAGATTAGATCTGGCTTTCCCGTTCGCATCCGTAGAATTTTTTTGATTTACTATGCTGCAAAACCCTTCAGTGGTATCAGAGTTAGATCTATGCGTAGATGTGTTTCAGTGGCTAGCCTCTTGTTGTGTACTTCTTATGACGCGGGATAGTGAGATCGAAGCAGTCCAGGACAGCTTTACGCGACCTCGTTCGCGAGACCGGCTCCGTACTTGACATGTGGCTTGTTCCACACATGCGGCTGGTGGATGCCAGTTTCTCTCACTATAGTTGTCATGGGATTTACACCGGATGTTGGAAACCATAATATCACCGTTGTGGCTTTCCGTAGGTAAGAATCGTTCTTAGCTTGTTACTCCCATAAGCTACATAAAACATGCAAAAACAAAGTAGAGGCGTCTAACTTGTTTTTGCAGTGAGTGTTTCTGTGATATGGTATGGCCCAAGATATGATGTGTATGTTGTATGCAATGATCATGTTTTGTAATATTTCATGACTTGCATGTCGATGAGTACACAACCGGCAGGATCCATATGGTTGTCTTTATAATTGTGTATGACCTGTGTGTCAACTTCTTATACGCCATGTAATAGCTTTACTTTATCGCTAAGTAGTTAGCAATAGCTGTAGCTGCTATTCGTGGTGAAGGCAATCATGGTGGAGTGATGGAGATCATGCTGGCACGCACAAGATGGAGATCATTGCACGAAGATTGGCTATACCATGTCACATAAAATTATATGCATGTGATGTTTATCCTTTTATGTATCTTATTATGCTTAGATCGCGACGGTAGCATTATAAGATGATTCCTCACTTAAAGATCAAGATAAAATTGTGTTCTCCCCATGTATGCACCGTTGGAAAGTTCGTCGTGTTCAAGCACCACTGATGATCGGGTGCTATAAACTCTACGTTCACATACAACGGGTGGAAGCCAGTTTTGCACACGCGGAAATACTTGGGTTTGACTTGACGAGCCTAGCATGTACAGACATGGCCTCGGAACACACGAACCGAAAGGTTAAGCATGAGTCATATGAATGATATGATCGACACTTTGTTGTCCACCATTGAAACCACATCTCTTCTCGTGAAGATCGGATTAGGTGTGGTGAATTTGGATCATGTTCACTAAACAACTTGAGGGATGTTGAATTTAGTGGGAGTTCATCTAGTAATTTGATTAAGTTGAACTAGTTATCATGAACATAATCTAAATTGTACTTGCAAATTTTGTAGATCAAATGGCTAAGTCCAACTTCAACTTCAACGTTTTTGCTGAGAAAGAAAAGCTTAAGAAAAATGGTTCTAACTTCACCAACTGGTTCCGCAATCTGAGAATCATTCTCGCTGGCGGACAAAAGGACTATGTCCTTGAGAAAGCGCTAGGTGACGCCCCTGCTATAGATGAGCCGGCTGATGAAAAAGCTGTTTATCAGTCGCGTAAAGATGATTATGGTGTGATTAAGAGCACCATGTTGTTTGCTATGGAATCGGACCTTCAAAATCGTTTTGAGAAGTTCACCGGGCCCTTTGAGATTCTTGAGGAACTGAAAACCATGTTTCAGACTCAGGCCCGTTCTGAGAGATATGAGATCTCTGAGAAATTCTTTAACTGCAAGATGGAGGAAGGGAGTTCCGTTAGTGAGCACGCCATTAAGATGTCGGGCTACACTCAACGTCTTGAGCAACTGGACTGCAAGATTCCAGAAGAGCTCAAGATTGACAGAGTTCTGCAATCACTCCCTCCTAACTACAAAGGTTTTGTAGTTACTCACAATCAGATTGGTTCCACTAATACGATCACTGAGCTCTTCGCTAAGCTGAAAGCTGCGAAAGTGGATATCAAGAAAGATAATCATGTGTTGATGGTCAACAAGCCCCCTAGCTTTAAGAAAGGTAAGGGTGCAAAGAAGTCCTTCAAGAAAGGCAGCGGCAAGCGCGTTGCCCCTGCTGAGAAGCTCAAGTCTGGACCTAATCCGGACACTGAGTGCTTCTATTGCAAGGACAAGGGTCACTGGAAGCACAACTGTATGAAGTACTTAGCGGACAAGAAGGCTTTCACCATTAAAGGTATATTTGATATACATGTTATTGATGTTTACCTTACTAGCACTCATAGTGCCTGGGTATTTGATACTGGTTCAGTTGCTAATATTTGTAACTCGAAACAGGAGCTACGAAATAGACGGCGGCTAGCAAGGAATGAGGTGACGATGCGTGTTGGCTATGGATCAAGAGTTGATGTGATGGCCGTCGGCACGCTCTCCTTATTTTTACCTTTGGGATTAGTTTTAAACCTTAATAAATGTTATTATGTGCCTACGTTGAGCATGAACATTATATCTGGATCGTGTTTATTGCAAGACGGTTATTCATTTAAATCGGAGAATAATGGTTGTTCTATTTATATGAATAACATCTTTTATGGTCATGCACCTACTGTGAATGGTTTATTTCTTCTGAATCTCGAAAGAAATGAAACACACATCCATAACATTGAGGCTAAGAGATGCAAAGTAGATAGTGATAATTCAACTTATTTGTGGCACTGCCGTCTAGGTCATATTGGTGTAAAACGCATGAAGAAACTCCATTCTGATGGACTTTTGGAGTCTCTTGATTTTGTATCATTTGACACGTGCTAGCCGTGCCTCATGGGAAAGATGATCAAAACCCCGTTCTCCGGAATGATGGAGCGAGCAACGAACTTGTTGGAAATCATACATACCGATGTATGCGGACCAATGAGTACTTCGACGCGCGGTGGATATCGCTATTTTCTCACTTTTACCGATGACTTAAGTAGATATGGGTATATCTATTTAATGAAACATAAATCTGAAACGTTGAAAAGTTCAAAGAATTTCAGAACAAAGTGGAAAACCATCGTAACAGGAAAATTAAATTTCTACGATCCGATCATGGAGGTGGATATTTGAGTTATGATTTTCTCACGCATCTTAAAGCAATCGGAATCGTTTCGCAACTCACGCCACCCGGAACACCACAGCGCAATGATGTGTCTGAAAGCCGGAATCGAACTCTATTAGATATGGTGCGATCAATGATGTCTCTTACAGATTTGTCGTTATCATTTTGGGGTTATGCATTAGAAACCGCTGCATTCACTTTAAATAGGGCACCATCTAAATCCGTTGAGACGACACCGTATGAACAGTGGTTTGCTAAACCTAAGTTGTCGTTTCTTAAAGTTTGGGGATGCGAAGCTTACGTCAAGAAGTTGATGCCGGACAAGCTCGAACCCAAAGCGTAGAAATGCGTCTTCAAAGGATACCCTAAGGAAACGATTGGGTATACCTTCTATCACAGATCCGAAGGCAAAGTGTTTGTCGCAAAGAACAGATCCTTTCTTGAGAAGGAGTTTCTCTCGAAAGAAGTGAGTGGGAGGAAGGTAGAGCTAGACGAGGTTATTGAACCTTCTCTCGAGTTCGAGAGTAGAGCAACACCTGAAATTGTTCTAGTGCCGCCTATACCAACAAGAAAGGAAGCTAATGATGATGATCATGAAACTTCGAACGATGCTATTGCTGAACGTCGCAGGTCGACAAGGTCACGTGCCCCTCCTGAGTGGTACGGCAACCCTGTCTTAACTGTCTTGTTGGTAGACAACAGTGAACCTGCGAACTATGAGGAAGCAATGATGAGCCCATACTCTGAGAAATGGCTAGAGGCCATGAAATCCGAATTGGGATCCATGAGCGAAAACCAAGTATGGACTTTGGTGGACCCTCCTAGCGACCGAAAGGCCGTTGAGTGCAAATGGATTTTTAAGAAGAAAACGGACGCGGATGGTAATGTTACTGTCTATAAAGCTCGACTTGTCGCAAAAGGTTTTTGACAAGTTCAAGGTGTTGACTACGATGAGACTTTCTCTCCCGTAGCGATGTTTAAGTCCATTCGGATTTTATTAGCAATTGCTGCATTTCATGATTATGGAATATGGCAGATGGATGTCAAGACTGTGTTCCTCAATGGCAACATTGATGAAGAGTTGTATATGATGCAGCCCAAAGGTTTTGTCGATCCTAAGGATGTTGATAAGGTGTGCAAACTTCAGCGTTCCATTTATGGACTGAAGCAAGCATCTCGGAGTTGGAACCTTCGTTTTGATCAAGTGATCAAGATCTTTGGATTTGTTCCAAATTGCTACGAAGATTGTATCTACAAGAAAGTGAGTGGGAGCTCAGTGACATTTTTGGTACTATATGTGGATTACATACTGATTATTGGAAATGACATTGATATGCTTAACGATGTGAAGAGTTATTTGAACAAATGTTTTTCAATGAAAGACCTAGGAGAATCTGCTTATATATTAGGCATCAAAATCTATAGAGATAGACAAAGACGCCTAATAGCTTTAAGCCAAAGTACATACCTAGACAAAGTTCTTAAGAGGTTCAGAATGGATAAGGCAAAGAAAGGTTCAGTGCCCATGTTGTCAGGTAAGATATTGAGCAAGGCTCAGTGTCCAGCTACAGTGAACGATAGAGAACCTATGAGCAAAGTGCCATATGCCTCGGCCATAGGTTCTATCATGTATGCCATGCTGTGTACTACTCCAGATGTGTCCAATGCTCTTAGTTTGACGAGCAGATACCAAAGTGATCCAGGAGTGGAACACTGGACAGCCGTAAAGAACATCCTAAAGTATTTAAATAGGACTAAAGAAATGTTCTTGGTCTATGGAGGTGATGAGCAGCTCGTCGTAAAAGGTTACGTTGATGCTAGTTTCGACACCGACAAGGATGATTCTAAATCTCAGACAGGATACGTTTATATTTTGAATGGAAGAGCTGTGAGCTGGAGAAGATGCAAGCAAAGCGTGATCGCGGGATCTACACTAGAAGCGGAATACATGGCTGTTGCAGAAGCGTCAAGTGAAGGAGTTTGGATCAGGAACTTCATCACTGAGCTTAGTGTGGTTCCAAGTGCCTTGGACCCACTGGAGATATTGTGTGACAACACTGGCGCCATAGCACTGGCTAAGGAACCAAGATATCATCCAAAGACCAAGCACATTAACCGCAAGTTTCATATAATTCGAGATTATATATCAGATGGAGATCTGAAGATTAGCAAAGTACATACGGATCTGAATGTTGCAGATCCGTTGACTAAACCTCTTCCACGAGCAAAACATGATCAGCACCTTAGTGCCATGGGTGTTAGATTGTTGCCATATGTAAACTAGATTATTGACTCTAGTGCAAGTGGGATACTGTTGGAATTATGCCCTAGAGGCAATAATAAAGATGTTATTATTATAATTCTTGTTCATGATAAAGTTTACCATGCTAGAATTGTATTAAGCGGAAACTTTGATACTTGTGTGGTTTATGAACAACACCGTGTCCCTAGTACGCCTCTATGGACTAGCTCATTGATTGATGACGGTTAAGGTTTCCTAACCATAGACATGAGTTGTCAATTAATAATGAGATCATGTCATTAGGAGAATGATATGATGGACAGACCCAAATCAAGCAGAGCAATTAGATCGTGTCATCGTGTTCATCTTTGTGAAGCTTTTTCTTATGTCAAATATTGTATTCCTTAGACCATGAGATAATGCAACTCCCTGGTATTGGAAGAAAGCTTTGAGGTCATCAAACATCATCCTATGAGAGGGTGATCATAAAGGTGTCTCTCGGGTGATCGGAAAATACTTGTTGGGTTGTATGTATCGAGATGGGATTTGTCCCTCCCGAGTCGGAGAGATATACTTCGGACCCACTCGGTAATCGATATCAACACCGCTTGCAAGCACGTGGTTAAGGAGTTAATCATAGAGTGATATCGGATTACGGAACAAGTAAAGTACTTGCTGTGAACGAGATTGAACTAGGTATGCCGATACCAATGATCGAATCTCGGGCAAGTAAAATATCGCGTGACGAAGGGAATATATGTGGGATTAATTGAATCCTGGCATCGTGGTTCATCCTATATGATCATCGATGAATATGTGGGAGTCAATATGGGTTTCAAGATCCCTCTATTGATTATTGATAGAAGATCATGTCTGCATATTCTCGAACCCGTAGGGTCACACACTTAATGTGTCTCGACGCTAGGATAGAATGGATAATTGGTTTATGAGTTTTTGTTCGGAGTCTCAGATGATATCTAGGACATCACGAGAGGTTCCGAAATGGTCCGGAGAATAAGATTCATATAAAGGAAAGCGGTTTTTGGATTTCGGAATTGTTTCGGAATGTTCGGTATTGTACCAGAAGGTTCTAGAAGCTTCCAGAGTGGGACCAACGTGGCCCCACTTGTCAGAGGGGTACGTGGGCCCATGAGGGAGTTCCCTGGCCTCATTGGTCCAGGGGCACAAGGCTCCATAGGCCCAGCCGGCCAAAACCCTAGGGGAAACCCTAGGGGACCTTCTAGAAGGAGGGGGAAGACTTGCCCCCCACTCCAACCCTTGGGGCCGCCGCCCTAGGGCTTGGAGGAGGGGCCAAGGGGGCCGGCCAGCCCTCTATATAAAGAGGGCAGGGGCGCACCCTCCTCCCCCCCACTCCTCCAACTCTATCCGCCTACCTGCTGCCCTCTAGATCTCTCTCTCCCGACTGCGCGTAGGCGAAGCCCTGCCGCAGAAACTCTCCACCATTGCACCACGCCGTCGTGCTGTAGATCCAATCTATCTCTCCACCCCACTTGCTGGACCGAGGAAGGAGGATACGTCGCGGTGCCGTACGTGTGCATCTCTCGGAGGCGTCGCCACTTGCGGCATTGGATCGGATCGGATCGCGAGGAGGAGAAGGCTAGTTCGACTACATCACCCACGTTTTGTTGAACGTTTCCTCTATGCGATTTCTTCAAGGGTATGAAGATCTCATCTATCCCTCTCGTTGATTGCATCTCCTAGATTAGATATTGGCTTTCCCGTTCGCATTCGTAGAATTTTTATGATTTACTATGTTGCGAAACCCTTCAATACAACCTTCTAGCTACTACATGGACCCGTAGTCCAAGGTGGAACTACTCACGCATCATACCAGAGAGAAGGCCTCTGGGATGATCTCCCCTCCGGCAGGGTGCTGGGAAGAACTTCAGATCCCCCCGATCTAGGGACGACGGTGGCGGCTATAGAACGTTTCATGGAATATTGATCGGGTATTTAGGGTTTCTGCATCGGGGGCTTTTTATAGGCGAAGGGGGAGGCCGATGCAGTGGCCAGGGGCCCCACACCCTGCCTAGGCACGGGGCAAGGCCCACCCGCACCTAGAGGGATCTGGGCGCCCTGGCCCGCTTCTCCGTCTCCCCTCTAGACTTCTTGTTCCCCACGAAAATTTATTGACTGTGACGTATGTCCCGTCCAATTCCGAGAATATTTCCTTACTAGCTTTTCTGGAACCAAAAACAGCAAAAAACATGCAACTGGCACTGTGGAAACTTGTTAATAGGTTAGTACCAGAAAACATGTAAAAAGCACCTCAAAGTGTAGACAAAGCAAATCAAAGTAGATACTAAACAAGCATGGAACATCAAAAATTATAGACATGTTTCCGATGTATCAAGCATCCCCAAGCTTAACTCCTGCTCGTCCTCGAGTAGGTAAGTGAGAAAAAGAATAATTTTTGAGGTGACATGCACCCTCACAATAAAGATCCAACCATTTGCAAGCATTGAAAGCTAGGATCAAAGAACTCTAAACATGTGCATGAAAGATAGAGTTCTAACAATAGGACATAGTAACTATGCATGCAGCATGAAAGGCTACAAACAAAGATCATGAATAACATGCATTTAAAAACGTTTGTTTGTTTCATATACAGAAAACATAGCATAGTGACATTCATCTTGTCCCTCATAGAGTACCAAATAGATGCATAGGACACCTTCAAAGTTCACAAGGGTGACTAGAAAAAAATAGCACAAGAACAAGTAATATCACAATATGCATCAATCAATAAGTTTTGTGACACTGCACACAGAATGACAACTATGCTATCTTAATGGTGCCTAAAGGTAGAAGGTGGAGACTCAATAGTGGTGGAAGAAAGGCCTTTTATAAAGGAAGAAGGGATTTCATGTTTCAAAAAGAGCTTCCAAAAATTATGGCACTTGTTAGCTTTCAGCCCTCATTGCCCCTATCATAAGCATCTTGAAGTGGTTAAGGTTAAAGTGAACAAGGATGGAGTATATGCTTGACGAAGTATAAGTTGGCAATCTCAAGTCCCTTGAATACAAGGGCCACATCTCATGCTACTCAACTTCATTCACCTATAAGTTCTTGTCATTGTAAGTATTTGCATATCATTGAGAACCGCCAACGGGGTACCCCTTGCACATGGTACAGGAGCTTTCCCATAACCAAAATGACAAGGCAAGCAGACAATAAGCATCTCAGCAATCTTTTTTTACCATATGCATAGCTTTTTATTGAGGATGTTTCATAGATAGCTCACTATGGTGATGCTGCAAGTTTCCACCATGATTAGGCATGGCTTAGGCTAGCGGCCTAGACGTTTCTCTAACAAAGAATACAAAATCCATGGACTTACAAGTTCACCTTTTATTTCACATCGGTGACATCCATAGACAAAAGAGCAATGATATCAACTGAGTACAAAGTACAAGTGCAATGTTGAAAATGTTCCCCATGACAGCACGGTTCTGCTAATTCCAACGTATAAGTGAAAGCATATACAACAAAGATGACACAATGGTTCAAGTTTATTAGGGGCAAAGAATATAAAGTGTGCCATCAAGTTCGTGAGGGCTTTAATCACTAAGTTTTCACATAACAAAATAGTTTTTAATTGAAAGATAGTTGAAGACAAGAATAATACTTGGAATGGTGTAACACACCATGCATAGGAGTTTATAGTGTACACTTTGGAATAACTTGGTTTCTTGGGAGTTGGAATAATGAGTAGAACTTACTCATACAAGTGGAGGCTAGCAAAAGACTGGGATAAACCAAGTAAGAGAGCAATAATGGCCATAATCATGTAGTGCAACAAAGTATTACTAATCAAAGCATAGAGTGGTACTACAAGTCAAGGACTAAATAATCATAGAGGCTATGATGACTTGTTCATAGTCATAACATGGTGTGAGCATGTGCCAAGTCATCCCAAGTAAAGCATCAAAGGAGAATACCACAATACTATGATTTTGCATGCTAAAACAATGCATAATTTCTTCAAGGCACACTAAGCAATCCCAATTGTTTGGAACAATACATGCTACAACAATAATCACTAATCATAAGGTCAAAACAACACCTAGAATGTCATGGTAAAGTCTAAGTCACAATCAATGCAAGCTCCTCTTGCACTTTCAAGCAAGAACTTACTACTCCTTTCCAACACCAAGAAACTTATTTGCAAAACAACACAGCGATAACGGTGGTCCAAACTACTTTATTCAAGCAAACTAAACAACGTAAGCAAAGAAAACAAAAACTAAGACGCCCCAAGAACAACACAACTGCGCATGAAACAATAAAAACGAAGTGTCTAGACAGACCTGAGCTTTTTATTGATGAAGAAGGGGATGACTTGGGCCTACCCAAGCTTTGACGCTTGTACCTCTTGGATATTTTGTCACATCCCAAGATTTTCCAAATCTTGTAATGTGAAAATAAATTAATAAAATAAAAACTTTGTTTGATTTTCAGAGCCAGAAGAAACTTTTTGAATTAAAATAGAACCTCAAACCCATTTGAATGAAATAAAATCCTAAAAGGATTTAAAAAGATAAACATTTCATGAAAGGAAACAATTAGAAATATTATTTTAAAAACAATCAAATGAAAAGATTTGTTTTCAGATGAAATAGAAGTTTATAAATAAAGATTATGATATAAAGCCAAATTAATCCTTGGCCAAACTTTGGGAATTAAAAACATTTTATTCTAAAATAAAGTAGCCAAGGTTTATTTAAAAATAATAAAGGATTGTTTAAATAAAATAATAGAGATTTTAATATCCTATTTATTTAAATAAAAGGTTTTACCATTCTAATTAAAATATCAAAACTTATTAAATTATTTTAAATAAGTTTTCGAAGTAAAGTATATACTCAAATAAAACTTACTGAAATGTTTTGGTTTATTTTAGATTTCAAAATAAATAATCTAATAAAACATATCCTATGGGAATTGAAATGAATAGGGTATATTCATTTAATTATTAATGGACCCTATATAACAAAATGTTATTTTATTTTTAAACAAGTTCCAAGCATTCTTTATTTCCAAATAAAACCTACTGAATTGATTAGGAAAATGTTTAGAATGCAAATAAGGAGTTTATTAAATAAATCAAAACATATTAAATAAATAAAGGATCCTCTTATTTAATTAATAAAAGGTTATGAAATATTATTTTAATTAATAATTGGTTTATGTTGTTAAACAGAACCAAAAACACATTACAAATGTTTGAAATTGTTTGAATTATTTTGAATGCTTGAATAGTTGGCTGAAATTCAAATCAGGAAATAAAATAGAAATGGAAAAAGAACACAGAATAAAAAAAAATGGAAAAGGGCCAACCCAACCCAGGCAGCCCACTAAGCCCAACAGCCCACCTGTTCTTTCCCCCCCGAACCGTTTTCTTCACCGCAGAAAGAACCCGCTGAACCACTGACCGGTGGACCTCCCTCACATTTTCTATTCCCGCTGACCGCTGGACCCCACCGTCACTGTTCTCCTTCCCCACCCGCTCGACCAGTTCTTCCCCACCTCGTCGCTGTTTCCTGCTGAAATTTCGCGGCATCAATTCGCTTTAACACGGCCGTCTTAACTCGCAGCGACCACGCTCCCTTAAAAGCCTCCCTCTCCTCTGTAATTTCCCCCAGACGACGCCTCCACTCTGCCCCTAGGCTGCCTCCATTTCTCTCTATACCGCCGCCGCTCCGACGAGCTTCCATCTTCGATTCCGACCAAACCTCACCGCCCCTCTCCTCCCCGAGCAAGCTCACAGCTTCCCCACTCTCAGGCGCATCTGCTAGTGCACCCAACTCGATCGCGGGCACCCCTGAGCCTCGCCAACAACAAGCTCTAGTACCGCCGCCGTCTGCCACAACTCCGACGATGCCCCCAGGTTAATTCCGACCGCCCCGTACCTTCTCGTTCATGCACGTGACCTCTCCGTGACCTCCCGCACTTAACCATGCCTCTGTTTTGTCCTAGGACGATCTACAACGTCGACTTCAACCACGACTGAGACCACCCGACGCCGTCCTCCACTCCGGCGAGAAATCCTGCCAAGACCAGAGTACCCCTCACCCGACCAACACCACCTCGAGCATCGCCGTGACCTCCTGAACCCGGTGAGCTTCTCCTCTTTCTCTCTCGCTTCCTAGAACCACCGCGAACCCCACACCTGGCCGTGCGCCGCCGCTAGCCGCCGTCGGCGCCGCTCACTTTTGGTCCAGCGAGCCAGTACCGTAGGATCTAGTTTGAACGATTACGATTAGATCACTTACTGTGAAGAGGTACGCGTTCTGAACCGTGCGATGTGACTTAGATCTAATGGCCTGCAGTGCGTGATCCGCGCGAACCGTTTTCGGCCAATTAGAATATGACGCGTGGCCAGCTCTAATTTAAAACAGATTTTTGAATCAGAATTATATGCAAACTTCAAACACTTGTAACTTTCAAACCACACGTCCAAATTTGGAAAATTTTATATCAATGAATTCAGGAGAACAAGCCCTAACCAACCATGGCTTTAGTTTTGAAAATAGTATTTGTTAGCTTGTTTGAATTTACAGAAACATTTGTGTACTTGTGTAGTGTATAAAAATTATTTAAAATTGATTCTAGGATTAAATCTTTTGCAAAATGGATTTGTATGACCTTACTGACCCTAGGAACCAACCCATAGTGTTAAAAATTATTTTTGTGAAATTTAAGTTGAATTATTTAACTTAGCCATTTTCTAGCCAAATAAACTCATTGATTTTACTATGGAAATGTTTTTGCAAGAAAAACTTTGGGAAAATGTTATGAACCAAACCTACTGACCCAAAACACCAAGCCTTGCCAAGGGCAACTCACTTGTTGAAAGATATAAAGTTTTACTTTAAAAAGAATAATTTTCACCACATGAAATGATAAATGGCTTTTAAAATGGATTTTGAGCAAAACCCTCTAACTAATGACTTTGCCATTTTGGTAGATGACCAAGGTGGACCTTACAAAGTTTATAAGCCTAGTAGAGACCATCCTTGCAATAGAACCAACCTTTGCATACTTATGCAAGACTTAGAATCCATTGCTTAGTGTGTGTGAAATATTGTTTGAATATTGGTTTGGAATGTTACTTGATACTATGCTTGTTTGAATGATTGTAGTGAATTTAGCAAGTGTGAGACTAGCAAGATCAAGGAGTAAAATCCTCATTCCCTACCAAAAAGGCAAGTTACACCATCATACAAAAGACCTACTATTTTCATTATACTTAGTGGATTTTGTAAACATGCATGAAAATGTTTATACTTATGCTATGCTAATCCTAATAGGATTCCCTATACACTCCTTAGTATAAATATTGAAGTTGTACATGCTTAGCCATTCTATGTTTTGAAAAGAGATACATGTTGAGATTTTACAAAGGTTGAGAAAAGGACTTGTGTTTTACATAATAAAACAAGGACTTAATGAACCACCTAGGTGGTGGACACTTTATGTTTTGGAGAAGGTGGCAACAAAAGGAACCATGTCTATGGCAATCACTTTGTGTTGTGCTCCAAATGAAAACCACCTAGGAAACTTAGAGATTGAACATGTTTCTCCAATTGTGGCTTTCGTGTATAACCACATGCTATTATGGCTCTGGCTTAGTCAACTACATTAGGAAGACCCATACATTGTCTTTAGTTACCGGACATGGGGATCTGGAATGCTTCATGGGGGATGAGGACAAGCTAGCAATGATGTATGGGAGGACCTTTTGGAAAGACTTCGTCACACTCTTAGTCTGCCAGTACTCCATCTTGGTGAGCACTAATCCAGTAGGCCACTGGTGGCAACAAGATGGTATTGTGTCATGTGGGTAAAGTGTACTCCTTCTGCAGAAGTTAATAAAATCTAAGTACTTAGCCGTGTCCCCGGTTATGGACAATACTAAGCAACTAAAGTTTGAACCATGGGAGATCTTGACATTCCAACTTCTAATATAAAAACTTGATGCACTTGGGGGTACCAAGGAATTCAAAGAGATTTGATAAAGCTTGTTGCACTTGGGGTTACCAAGGTGCTCAAGAGCATGATGTACTTGGGGTTACCAAGGGACTCATGAAATTTTGATAAAAACTTGATGCACTTGGGGTTACCAAGTAGCTCAAGGGAATTTTGACAAGGACTTGAACACTTGAGTTTCTACCAAGGAGTTCAAGGTACTTGGAAAAGAGATTTGACAAAGGACCAAAACCATTTTGAAAAGATAGGATAAAATTTAGCTTTATGCAAATAAACCCTAAACTCTACCTAGCCAAATATGCATGTAATGATAGGATCCACTCATATTTACATAAAAGTGAAACTTGCCAATACAATTCAAAATGTATTGACCCTTGTGGCTGTAACTTGTAATGTTGCAGGTTGATTGTTTTATTATAAGAAGATTGTTTGATTGACTAGGACTACAAAGTCTACAACCAACATCTGCCTGTGGCACTATGAAGATGAAGGACCCATGACTATATTTATTCTGCTGCAATGTAATGTAATAGCCAAATGAGCTATGTATGATGTAATAAAATTATGTTATTCCTGGTTATAAAGTTATAATATGACCATTGTATCTTGATATTACATCTTAACTGTGGATGCTAGCTATTGATCCAGGGACTAGCATTGTAAAACACAGGAGGGATCTACCATATTGGGTAAGGACCTCTTCAGATGGTATCAGAGCATTGTGTTGCCTGTAGGATTTGTAACCCTAGGATTGGACAAAACCCCTTAGAAAAATAGGAGTTGTATTTGTTCAAAAACTTATTTATAAAAACACTTGTAAACTCTTTCCTCAACCATTTTGGTTTAACTCTACACCTCTTCTATTTCAACTTGATGGAAAAACCTACCCATGGCCAAAGACAACACCATGTGCAAAGGACCTCTTCAACATCTTCAACTCTAATGACTTCAACATCTTCAGCATGTTCACCAAGGACTTCTAACATGAGAACTACTAAGGACCACAAGTGAGACAAGGAAATCTTACTTAAAAATTTAGAGACTGAGGGAATGCAAAATAAGAAGAAACCATCAACAACTTTGAAGTATTGTGACCATGGAGTTTTTCTCAAGGAACCATGATCTCATGTAAGAGGAAGAAACCAAGAAAGAAGGAAGACCACAAGTGAACCATATAGATGGACCACCATAATTTAGTTAAGCCAAACCACCAACTTATGTGGTGTAACAAAAATATTTTGTTGCCTAAGTAAGTTCTTGAACCTTGTTGTTTGAGTGCAAAGTTGTTTGTGAATGTTTGGTTTGTGATTGCATGCACATTGCTTGTGTGAATTGTGATGTGTGTGACTAGAATTGATTCCTTAGAAATATCTTGCCTATTCTAACCTCCCTTCAACCCAAACAGATGACTACTCCAAAAGACTCCAAGGTTGATGACACCAACACCAACCAAGCTGCCAACATGAAAGAGCTCATAGCAACCCAACACCAGTTGAACCAACTGACAGCTCAGTTCATAGTCAAAAATAGTGATAAGGATCCAGCACTCCAAAGGTTTTTGGAAGAGCAATCCCAACTGATGCTTAAAGTGACTAATCAAATGATTAGCATGGAAGAAAACTATCCGAAGAGAGTCTATGATAACAAGGATGAAAAGAATGTTATTCTGGATGGAGCCCCAGCTTGCATTATTTGTGGAGACAAGGATCATACTTCCAAGGAGCATGAAGGACAATGCCCCAATTGTGAAGAAGATCATCCTGTTGGACAATGCCCCACCGATCAAGCTACTTGTTACCTTTGTGAAGGAAGTGACCATACTCCTGGCCTGTGTCCCATCTATGCCATGGTGGAACAAAGGAAACAGGAAGGATCCAAGTCTACCAAAGGAAAAGGACCACTTCTACCTCCTAACAAGACAACCCAATTCAAAGGATCAAAGAAAATCAAGAAGCCCAAGAAAGACATGAGCCTTGTACAATGTCGTAGATGTAAGGAAATGGGACACTACTCCAGTGGATGCCCAGAGAACAAGAAGAATAAAGAGATTGATCAAGTATGGTGCAACAACTGCAAAGAACCAGGCCATTTTGTAGCAACTTGTCCACAAGAACAACGCAAAGAACTCAAGGACATTCATTGCTTCAACTGCAAGAATCCAGGACATTATGCAAGCAACTGTCCAGAAAGGATGAAGAACAAGTTGAACAAGCCTATGGAGAAACTCAATCTTGGCCCATGAGTCAAGCATAGGAACAAAGCAAAAGTTTAAATTAGAGAAATTTCCAGGACCCAAGAAGGCCAATATGTAATTTTTGTTTAAAAATTTTAAGGGTGGTAGTACCCTAGTTGTTTGAACTTGCTTGAAACCCTAGCCTTCCCAAATCTCGGGACGAGATTTATTTTAAGGGTGGTAGCCTGTCACATCCCAAGATTTTCCAAATCTTGTAATGTGAAAATAAATTAATAAAATAAAAACTTTGTTTGATTTTCAGAGCCAGAAGAAACTTTTTGAATTAAAATAGAACCTCAAACCCATTTGAATGAAATAAAATCCTAAAAGGATTTAAAAAGATAAACATTTCATGAAAGGAAACAATTAGAAATATTATTTTAAAAACTATCAAATGAAAAGATTTGTTTTCAAATGAAATAGAAGTTTATAAATAAAGATTATGATATAAAGCCAAATTAATCCTTGGCCAAACTTTGGGAATTAAAAACATTTTATTCTAAAATAAAGTAGCCAAGGTTTATTTAAAAATAATAAAGGATTGTTTAAATAAAATAATAGAGATTTTAATATCCTATTTATTTAAATAAAAGGTTTTACCATTCTAATTAAAATATCAAAACTTATTAAATTATTTTAAATAAGTTTTCGAAGTAAAGTATATACTCAAATAAAACTTACTGAAATGTTTTGGTTTATTTTAGATTTCAAAATAAATAATCTAATAAAACATATCCTATGGGAATTGAAATGAATAGGGTATATTCATTTAATTATTAATGGACCCTATATAACAAAATGTTATTTTTATTTTTAAACAAGTTCCAAGCATTCTTTATTTCCAAATAAAACCTACTGAATTGATTAGGAAAATGTTTAGAATGCAAATAAGGAGTTTATTAAATAAATCAAAACATATTAAATAAATAAAGGATCCTCTTATTTAATTAATAAAAGGTTATGAAATATTATTTTAATTAATAATTGGTTTATGTTGTTAAATAGAACCAAAAACACATTACAAATGTTTGAAATTGTTTGAATTATTTTGAATGCTTGAATAGTTGGCTGAAATTCAAATCAGGAAATAAAATAGAAATGGAAAAAGAACACAGAATAAAAAAAATGGAAAAGGGCCAACCCAACCCAGGCAGCCCACTAAGCCCAACAGCCCACCTGTTCTTTCCCCCCTGAATCGTTTTCTTCACCGCAGAAAGAACCCGCTGAACCACTGACCGGTGGACCTCCCTCACATTTTCTATTCCCGCTGACCGCTGGACCCCACCGTCACTGTTCTCCTTCCCCACCCGCTCGACCAGTTCTTCCCCACCTCGTCGCTGTTTCCTGCTGAAATTTCGCGGCATCAATTCGCTTTAACACGGCCGTCTTAACTCGCAGCGACCACGCTCCCTTAAAAGCCTCCCTCTCCTCTGTCATTTCCCCCAGACGACGCCTCCACTCTGCCCCTAGGCTGCCTCCATTTCTCTCTATACCGCCGCTGCTCCGACGAGCTTCCATCTTCGATTCCGACCAAACCTCACCGCCCCTCTCCTCCCCGAGCAAGCTCACAGCTTCCCCACTCTCAGGCGCATCTGCTAGTGCACCCAACTCGACCGCGGGCACCCCTGAGCCTCGCCAACAACAAGCTCCAGTACCGCCGCCGTCTGCCACAACTCCGACGACGCCCCCAGGTTAATTCCGACCGCCCCGTACCTTCTCGTTCATGCACGTGACCTCTCCGTGACCTCCCGCACTTAACCATGCCTCTGTTTTGTCCTAGGACGATCTACAACGTCGACTTCAACCACGACTGAGACCACCCGACGCCGTCCTCCACTCCGGCGAGAAATCCTGCCAAGACCAGAGTACCCCTCACCCGACCAACACCACCTCGAGCATCGCCGTGACCTCCTGAACCCGGTGAGCTTCTCCTCTTTCTCTCTCGCTTCCTAGAACCACCGCGAACCCCACACCTGGCCGTGCGCCGCCGCTAGCCGCCGTCGGCGCCGCTCACTTTTGGTCCAGCGAGCCAGTACCGTAGGATCTAGTTTGAACGATTACGATTAGATCACTTACTGTGAAGAGGTACGCGTTTTGAACCGTGCGATGTGACTTAGATCTAATGGCCTGCAGTGCGTGATCCGCGCGAACCGTTTTCGGCCAATTAGAATATGACGCGTGGCCAGCTCTAATTTAAAACAGATTTTTGAATCAGAATTATATGCAAACTTCAAACACTTGTAACTTTCAAACCACACGTCCAAATTTGGCAAATTTTATATCAATGAATTCAGGAGAACAAGCCCTAACCAACCATTGCTTTAGTTTTGAAAATAGTATATGTTAGCTTGTTTGAATTTACAGAAACATTTGTGTACTTGTGTAGTGTATAAAAATTGTTTAAAATTGATTCTAGGATTAAATCTTTTGCAAAATGGATTTGTGTGACCTTACTGACCCTAGGAACCAACCCATAGTGTTAAAAATGATTTTTGTGAAATTTAAGTTGAATTATTTAACTTAGCCATTTTCTAGCCAAATAAACTCATTGATTTTACTATGGAAATGTTTTTGCAAGAAAAACTTTGGGAAAATGTTATGAACCAAACCTACTGACCCAAAACACCAAGCCTTGCCAAGGGCAACTCACTTGTTGAAAGATATAAAGTTTTACTTTAAAAAGAATAATTTTCACCACATGAAATGATAAATGGCTTTTAAAATGGATTTTGAGCAAAACCCTCTAACTAATGACTTTGCCATTTTGGTAGATGACCAAGGTGGACCTTACAAAGTTTATAAGCCTAGTAGAGACCATCCTTTCAATAGAACCAACCTTTGCATACTTATGCAAGACTTAGAATCCATTGCTTAGTGTGTGTGAAATATTGTTTGAATATTGGTTTGGAATGTTACTTGATACTATGCTTGTTTGAATGATTGTAGTGAATTTAGCAAGTGTGAGACTAGCAAGATCAAGGAGTAAAATCCTCATTCCCTACCAAAAAGGCAAGTTACACCATCATACAAAAGACCTACTATTTTCATTATACTTAGTGGATTTTTTAAACATGCATGAAAATGTTTATACTTATGCTATGCTAATCCTAATAGGATTCCCTATACACTCCTTAGTATAAATATTGAAGTTGTACATGCTTAGCCATGCTATGTTTTGAAAAGAGATACATGTTGAGATTTTACAAAGGTTGAGAAAAGGACTTGTGTTTTACATAATAAAACAAGGACTCAATGAACCACCTAGGTGGTGGACACTTTATGTTTTGGAGAAGGTGGCAACAAAAGGAACCATGTCTATGGCAATCACTTTGTGTTGTGCTCCAAATGAAAACCACCTAGGAAACTTAGAGATTGAACATGTTTCTCCAACTGTGGCTTTCGTGTACAACCACATGCTATTATGGCTCTAGCTTAGTCAACTACATTAGGAAGACCCATACATTGTCTTTAGTTACCGGACATGGGGATCTGGAATGCTTCATGGGGGCTGAGGACAAGCTAGCAATGATGTATGGGAGGACCTTTTGGAAAGACTTCGTCACACTCTCAGTCTGCCAGTACTCCATCTTGGTGAGCACTAATCCAGTAGGCCACTGGTGGCAACAAGATGGGATTGTGTCATGTGGGTAAAGTGTACTCCTTCTGCAGAAGTTAATAAAATCTAAGTACTTAGCCGTGTCCCCGGTTATGGACAATACTGAGCAACTAAAGTTTGAACCATGGGAGATCTTGACATTCCAACTTCTAATATAAAAACTTGATGCACTTGGGGGTACCAAGGAATTCAAAGAGATTTGATAAAGCTTGTTGCACTTGGGGTTACCAAGGTGCTCAAGAGCATGATGTACTTGGGGTTACCAAGGGACTCATGAAATTTTGATAAAAACTTGATGCACTTGGGGTTACCAAGTAGCTCAAGGGAATTTTGACAAGGACTTGAACACTTGAGTTTCTACCAAGGAGTTCAAGGTACTTGGAAAAGAGATTTGACAAAGGACCAAAACCATTTTGAAAAGATAGGATAAAATTTAGCTTTATGCAAATAAACCCTAAACTCTACCTAGCCAAATATGCATGTAATGATAGGATCCACTCATATTTACATAAAAGTGAAACTTTCCAATACAATTCAAAATGTATTGACCCTTGTGGCTGTAACTTGTAATGTTGCAGGTTGATTGTTTTATTATAAGAAGATTGTTTGATTGACTAGGACTACAAAGTCTACAACCAACATCTGCCTGTGGCACTATGAAGATGAAGGACCCATGACTATATTTATTCCGCTGCAATGTAATGTAATAGCCAAATGAGCTATGTATGATGTAATAAAATTATGTTATTCCTGGTTATAAAGTTATAATATGACCATTGTATCTTGATATTACATCTTAACTGTGGATGCTAGCTATTGATCCAGGGACTAGCATTGTAAAACACAGGAGGGATCTACCATATTGGGTAAGGACCTCTTCATATTTCTTGGGGTGACACCGTGGTGGCATCCCCAAGCTTGAGATTTTGTCCATTCTTCATCTCATTACATCATTCTCTCTCTACACCTAAATTTTTTCCTTCATACAAAACTTCACACAATCTTCATTAGCAACATTAGTTTATTCAAAAGATATTATACCTCTGGCAAAGCTCTGGAACAGCAAGGATTTTCACTAAAAACACAAGATAGTGTAGCAACTCCTTCAAAAATCTCATTTCACCAAAGAGAACTCAACAAGGAATTAATACGAAGCAAATGCAAATAATGGTAGAAATCTGTCAAAACAGACCAGCAGGTAGAAACCGATTTTTTCGAACATCTTCTGTTGCTCAAATCAAAAAGTGTTGAACTAACTAAAGTTATCTAACATACTGGGGGATTTATTCGTAAGTTTTGAGCTCAATCCGATTTACAGAGACTCCTCACGAATTTTTATGGTGGAGGACAGAAATCTGTTTCGGGACAGCAACTCCCCAAATCTTACTTTCCTCTCATTAGAGGTCATTATTGGCACAAAAATCAAATAAAAAGGATAAGGAGAGGTCATTACTGAAGTACTAACTTCCAAGAATCAAGGAAACTCTTGGGTTATCTCCCAACAAGTACTTTTCTTTAACGCCTTTAAGTTAGGCACAAGAAGCAAGGAGAATCAAGTATTTTTAAATGAAGAAGCATTAACATAAAACCTTGCTTTCAAGGGAGGAGCAAAAAGCAACTTCTCTCTCATCATAGGGAAGTGTTTAATACCTTTCTTGAATGTAAAATGGTATTTAATGGTGCCTTCTTTCATATCAATGATGGAACCAATTGTTCTAAGAAAAGGTCTTCCCAAAGTAATAGGACAAGAAGCATTGTATTCAACATCCAAAACATAGAAATCAACAGGGACATAAGCATTGTTAACCATAATGAGAACATCATTAATACTCCCCATGAGTTTCTTCTTAGCATTATCATTAAGCGGGACATTCAAATAACAATCTTCCAATGGTGGCAAATCAAGCATTTCATATATCTTCCTAGGCATAATAGAGACACTAGAACCAAGATCACATGAAGCTTTGAGATCAAAGTCATTCACTTGCACATTAATAATGGGTTCCCAACTATCTTCTACCTTCCTAGTAATAGAATCTTTGTGTTTTAGCTTCTCTTCCTTAATATTAACAAGAGCATCTGTAATGTGTTTGGTGAAATGTAACACCCCGGTTATGAAAAGACCGTGGCTTCTATGTGACATGCCAATCCCTGGATCGGTTCCTTGGCGCACAATAGAATAAGATGAATAACATAGCAAAATATCTGTGTATCATGAATAACAATGATCCAGAGTACCATTATTACAATGAAAGCTTAGCACAAAGCTAGCTCAAATTATTCAGGTAGCAACATAACTAAAGTAAATCCTCCATTCTTCAAATTGCCCACAAGTGAACAAGTGCCGAGTGGAGTACCGTGGCCTATATCGATTACTCAGAATTGGAATAACCTGCAACATGAAACGTAGCAGCCCCGAAGGGTCAATACATGGAATGTATGGCAAGTAGAGCTAGTAAAGGAGACAATAGTACTAACATCTACATGCATATTTGGCAAGTGGAGCTGTGTCTGGCTTGCATTTGCAAATACATTTGTCCAACTTTCATAAACAGTTTTGATTTTCTTTGAAAAGAATCCCAATTAAGTTAACCCAACAATATTAAAACAATTATGAAATTAGAATGAGCGAGAAACATGTCATGGAATCAATATCAAGCAACTCAGTTGTCCATAACCGGGGACACGGCTAATCGATTAGATTATACACCCTGCAGAGGTTAGTACACTTTACCCATGTGACTTGGCCAGCCCAGCTCGTACCATCACTCTCATTTCGGGTGATGATAGGGAGAAGTCCAAGAAGAGACTGTTTGGGAAGTAGCTCCTCAATCCCGACGCGCACCGGTCCAACCTACCAAAATTCTACATCTCTGGATACGCGGGTTCGAGTTACCACAACCTACTAAGTCCAACCAACCGCCCATTCCATTATTGGCACATGGTTGTACACGTAAGCTACACAATAAAGAAGCCAATCAATTTCTCTCGATACATGGGTGCCTTTCCGCAATGAAACGACCAAAAATTATCAATACCATCACACCCAGGAGATTCATTGATTAAGTTGTTTTAGTTTTCGCAAACCAATACTTTTCGAAACAAGTCTCAATGATGTAACCCAGCCCTCGTTCAACATAGCTTGGCTAAGCACATCTACCAACGGTGGTTCATCTACAAAGAGGGTCCTACCACATAATAGGACATAGCATAGCGATAGTATCATCCTACACATGCATCTACAAAATACACGACAATGCATTAAAAATAGTAGGACGATTTCATGAACAAAGTAGGATCTACTTGCCTTGGTTGTAGCGGTCGGAAGAACAATCCACACACGAGCAAGCATTGCACTCGTCACAATCTACACGATACAATTGCAATCATAAACAAACAATCCACAAGCATATGCAACAATTATGATGCATGAAGGTATGCAAGGCAAGTGAATTGGTGCTATAGCTGCACCACATAATAGAAATCAGTAGAGGTACTGATTGCATGCATGGAAAATAGTTTTAGCGCAAGGAAAACTATTTAGAAAAAGGTAGCGCTCAAAACTAGAGCTGGAACTCAAATAATTCGCTACCAGTAGTATACTATTTGTAAAATCTTGGGAAAGTTCTACCGCATAGGCATCGCTGATTAGAAACAGTACCAACTAGAATTACTCAAAAAGGAATTATAAAACTCCCCGAGTAATTAAAGCACTTCAGAAAGCCACTAGACAGTTTCTGCAGAAGTTTTTACCGTAAGCCTATCTTTTTAATTCACGATGAGATTCCCCTCATTCCAATGAATCCAGGGACATATCATACGCGATTTTTGGAGCTACGGATCTTTTTCTACGAATTAATTACTCCGAAAAGGCCACTAACTAGTTTGATTAAACTGTACTAAACCTTGCTACAAAAGCCTGAACCAAAGGTACAGCGAGATTCTACATGACTCACTGAATCTACACATATTGTATTTGCAATTTTTGACCAAGCGGTTTAATTTCTATGCAATTTACAAGTTTCTACCGAAATCTGTCAACTAAAAAGATTAACGAAATTAACCAGTCAACTGTGTCTGTTGACTGGTCAAAGCGTCTGCTGACTGGGCGTCTGACTAGTCAACGCCTGAGTCTGACCGGTCAACAAACGATCTGGACCGCTGATCTGAGATCTGACGGTGGCTGCAGTCTTACCGTAAACAAACGGCGAAACAGACGACGGCGAGTTCTGGACGGCGGCGGCGATCGGTTCCGACGTCGGGGTTTTTCCTGCGCGGATGGTGAGGGTCAGCGCAACGGATTAAAACGGTCACGCAACGGCGGCGGTGTTCGGCACGCGAGCATGTGTGTGTGCGTGCGTGCGTGCGTGCATGCAAGCGTGTGCGTGTGTGCGTGAGGTGCAGCGCAGCGGCAGCATGCGTCGCGGCAGCGCGCAAGCAGGCGCAGCGCTGCGGGCGGCGCGGCAGCGAGCGCTGCAGCAGGGCGCGCGGGTGGCGGGGTAGGGCGGCAGGCGAGGCTCAGGCGGCGGCTCGCGCGGGAGGCGGCGGCGCGGTGGCAGGCGGCGCGCAGCGAGAGAGAGGGAGAGGAGAGAGGAGGCGGCGGCCTCACCTGGCGGCGGGGATGGAGGGCGACGGCGGCGGGGATGGCGGCCGGCGGCGGCGGGGTCGCGGCCTGGCGGCGGCGGCGCGGGGTCGCGCGGGAGGCGGCGATCGGGGGCAGGCGGCGGCGGTCTCGGGACGCGTGCGGGGCGGGCATGAAAAACGAGGCAGGGGCGGCGGCGGTTCGGTCCCTTAAGTGGGACCTGCGCGGGTCCTACTCCAATTCGGCGCAGAGTTGGTTTAGGACTCGGAAATCGGTCTAGAAATTCGGACCGTTTTCCGGCGATTCACTAAAACGGCCGCAACTTCTCCGTACGTGCTCCGAATCGAGCGATTCTTGCTCCTACGGGTTCGTACAGTCGAGGGCAACAATCTAGCGTCAAGGTCCGAGCGAAACCACTACCATACAAGGGTGTTCCACGCTAGTCCTACTAAAGCTTCCCGCAGGAACCTCGTAGCAAAATAGAGTAGGGTTTCGAAAATAGCGTTTCGTCGATTCTTTTCACTCGACGGTTTTGCATGGAAAGGCATGATGCAATGATATGAATGATATGCAAGACCAAATCTAAAATTTGGGATGTGACAAGACTAACCCCCTTAAGATGAATCTCGTCCTCGAGATTCGGCGCGGCTAGCAAATAGGTGTGGGTAGTCCTCTCGGATGTCATCCTCACGCTCCCACGTGGCTTCCTCTTCTGTGTGGTGGCTCCACTGTACCTTGCAAAACCTGATCGTCTTGGTACGGGTAATCCTTTCCGCTGTCTCCAGAATCTTGACCGGTTTCTCCTCATAGGTCAAGTCATTCTCAAGCTGAACCTCCTCTAGCGGTACTATGTCTCTCAATGGTGTATCCACCATCTCCGGATGGCACTTCTTCAGCTGGGACACGTGGAACACATTGTGAACAGCGGACAGAGCCTCTGGCAACTCCAGCTGATAAGCAACTTCTCCTTTGCGTTCTAAGACCCGATACGGTCCAATAAACCGAGGTGCCAGCTTACCCTTAATTCCAAATCTCTTAATTCCACGAAGTGGCGATACTCTGAGGTATGCTCTATCACCTATCCCATACACCACTTCCTTGCGCTTGGCGTCAGCGTAGCTCTTCTGCCTTGATTGCGCTACCTTCAGTCTGTCCCTAATCAAAGCGACCTTCTCCTCAGCATCCTTAATCAAATCAGGTCCAAACAACTGACGTTCTCCTACTCCATCCCATAGCAATGGTGTCCGGCACCGTTTCCCATACAGCACATCGAACGGTGACGTCTTGATGCTGGTTTGATAGCTGTTGTTGTAGGAAAACTCCGCATACGGCAAATTCTCATCCCAACTAGAACCATGAGCCAAGGCGCAAGCTCTCAGCATGTCCTCCAAAATCTGATTCACCCTCTCGGTCTGCCCATTGGTCTGTGGGTGAAACGCTGTGCTAAACTCCAGTCTAGTACCAAGTGACTCGTGCAGTTGGCGCCAGAAGTGTGAGGTAAATTGGGTGCCTCTATCAGATACGATACTCTTGGGAACTCAGTGTAGGCACACAATCCTGTCCATGTAAATCTTGGCCAACTTTGCACTCGTATAGGTCATCTTCACCGGTATAAAGTGGGCTACCTTGGTCAAATGGTCGACCACTACCCAAATAGATTCAAACCCTGACCTGGTCCTGGGCAGTCCTGTGATAAAATCCATTCCCACTCTATCCCACTTCCAATCCGGCACAGGCAATGGCTGTAGCAGTCCTGCTGGCTTCTAGTGTTCTGCCTTCACTCGACTACATACATCACATAGGGCAATATGCTTGGCGATATCTCCCTTCATGTTGTTCCACCAAAATATGCTCTTCAAATCCATATACATCTTTGTGTTGCCTGGATGTATGGAGTATGGCGAGTTATGAGCCTCCTGCAGAATCAACTCCCTTATCTCCGGGTCGCTGGGCACACACAAACGATCTCCATACCACAAGGTACCATGCTCATCCTCGTGAATATCCTTCTCCCGATTCTCCTTCATCTTTTCCTTTATCTCCTCTATTTCCTTGTCTCCTACCTGAGCCTTCATGATCCTGTCCTGTAACGTCGGTTGGACTTCCATTGCTGCCAAGTATCATTCAGATACTACTTCCAGTCTAAGGTCCTTGAATTGCTTGCACAAATTCTCAGGCAATTCACCAATTGTCAATCCATTGGCATAAACCTTCCGGCTCAGAGCATCTGCTACTACATTGGCCTTTCCTGGGTGATATTGCAGATTCATATCATAGTCCTTGATAAGTTCCAACCATCTCCTTTGCCTCATGTTCAGTTCATTGTGTGTAAATATGTACTTCATGCTCTTGTGGTCGGTATACACATCACAGTGTTTTCCCATTAAGTAATGCCTCCATACCTTGAGCGCATGAACCACTGACGCTAACTCCAAGTCGTGTGTGGGGTAATTCCACTCATGGTGCTTGAGTTGTCGCGAGGCATATGACACTACTCTCCCATCTTGCATCAGCACACTTCCAAGTCCCTGTCGAGAAGCATCACAATACACTTGGAAATCCTTCTGAAGGTCTGGTAAACACAGAACAGGCGCAGTCACTAGTCGATGCTTCAGTTCCTAAAAGCTGGCTTCACATATGTCTGACCATTCAAACTTCCTCTCCTTCTTCAGAAGTTCAGTCATTGGCTTTGCAATCTTGGAAAAGTTTTCAATGAACCTCCTATAATATCCAGCAAGTCCCAAAAAGCTTCGAATATCTCCTGCATTCTTGGGTGCTTCCCACTCAGTTACTGCAGTCACCTTGCTTGGATCAACAGCAATTCCTTCTCCTAACACTACGTGCCCAAGAAATCCAACAGTGTTAAGCCAGAATTCACACTTGCTGAATTTGGCATACATCTTGTGTTCCCTCAGCTTCTCCATAATCAGTCGCAGATGTTTCTCATGCTCAGCATCATCCTTGGAATATATCAGTATGTCATCAATAAACACTACCACGAACTTGTCCAAATACTCCATAAATACCTTGTTCATCATGGTCATGAAGTATGTCGGGGCATTCGTTAGTCCAAAAGACATAACCGTATACTCATATAACCCATACCTAGTGGTGAAGGCGGTTTTTGGTACGTCCTCCTCTCGGATCTTCAATTGAAAGTAGCCTGATCGCAGATCAATCTTGCTGAACACCTTCGCTCCTTCCAGTTGATCAAACAAATCATTTATGTTTGGCAGAGGGTACTTGTTCTTGATGGTTACTTCATTCAGCGAGCGATAGTCTACCACTAATCTCTTGCTGCTATCTTTCTTCTCCACAAACAGAACAGGTGCTCCCCATGACGACGAACTAGGCTGAATGAATCCCTTTTCCAGCTGCTCTTTCAACTGCTTCTTCAATTCCTTCAGCTCATCCACATCCATCTTATATGGTTTCTTTGCAATAGGGCCTGTTCCCGGCATCAGGTCGATAAGAAACTCTACATCCCTGTCAGGTGGCATCCCTGGCAGCTCTTCCGGAAACACGTCGGGGTAATCCCTAATCACTGGCACAGTATCTATGCTAACCCCCTTAAGAGAATTCAACTTACACCTTCTCGGTCGTGCAACCGACTTGAATCTAATCCTCTTACCATCCGGGGTTTTGAGTGAAACAACTCGCTGTGCACAATCTATGTGTCCCCCATGCATAGACATCCAATCCATACCCAGAATAACGTCTAATCCCTGTGAATCCAACACTACCAAATGAGCAATGAAATTGTGTGTTCCAATCCTCACAGTTAAATCGCGGCATCCCGCGCTAGCTATCATATCTCCTCCAGGTGAACTCACTCTAATAGACCTTTTCATAGACTCCGTAGGTAACTTATACTTATCCACAAATGCCTTCGATATGAACGAATGCGATGCACCAGTATCGAAAAGTATAAGTGCAGGGTAAGTGTTGATTGAGAACTTACCAATCACAAGGTCAGGCTCATCTAGAATCTCCTCCACATTCATGTGGTTCACTGTGGCCTTCTCGCCGTTGATTGGTTTTAGTCCTTTCCTCTCCGGATAGTTGTCAGCATAGTGTCCCTTCTGCTTACACTTGAAGCATGTCACCTCACTCAGATCCTTCTTCACAAAGCTGCGATCACGGTTGCGGTCATGTCCACCGTGTCCTCTAGAGTGGTGAGAGTGTCCTCCCTTGTGGTTGTGGTGGCTGCTCCTATGGTTGTCATGACGATACCCATCGCCCCCATGGTGGTGGCGGTCATGGCTTCCATGGTCACTCCCTCCATGCTTGGAGTATCCATCATATGAAGTGCGAGACTTGTGATGTGAACTAGAGTGGTGATTGCTGCTCTTTCTCTTGCGGTTCTCCACCTATTTGTGCTTCCCTTCCAAGATCCTGGCCTTGTCCATAAGCTCCTGGAAAGTGGGGCAGTAAACCACAAGTAGCTGTACTGAAAGCTCATCACTGAGGCCATCCAGGAATCTCTCCCTCCTTTTTGCATCAGTGTCAACATCCTCAGGTGCATAACGGGACAGGTTGTTGAACTCCTCAATGTACTCGGCCACGGTGCGATTGGTTTGGCGCAAGTTGCGAAAATCCTTCCTCTTCAGGCTCAGAACTCCTGAAGACACGTGGTTGGTTCTGAAACCTTCCTCAAACATTGTCCAAGTCACAATATCTAGCGGGTGGGTGATCTGAAATGTGTCCCACCAAGAAGCGGCTGGTCCCTCCAGTAGGTGAGCGGCAAACCTCACCTTCTCAGCATCAGTGCATCCGACAGTTACTAGATCCTTGTTGACTGAACGCAACCAGTCGAGAGCAACCATTGGTTCCGTTGCAGTAGAGAACTTAGCTGGCCTTAGCCTCAGAAATCTGGTGAGAGCATCTCCCTAAGGCTGATTGTTTCCATTGTTGTTGTTCTGATTTGCCATGAACTGAGTCATCACTTGGGTCAGTTGTGCCTGAGCTGCCATGAGCTTCTCCAACTCAGTGGGTTGGCGGCGGGGAGGCATCTGCGGTTCAACACAGGTAAGTTTAGAAAGAATCAACTACGGTAATAGGATTCTACCCATGCATATGATCAATCAACCACAAACAATAGCAAACAATCACAAGCAAGCAACACATCAAAAACAAGTGATACAGCAACATCCCAGGGGTTATCCTAGCAGTATATACCTACTGAAATAGTTTTGCAAGAGTTGGCAATGGTTAACCAAACAGTCGATCAACTAAACAACAAAAACAGGAGTCTGCCAGAACAGTCCATCAGCGTTCACGAATTTTTCCGCCTGTCTTAAACTCGTCAGAAAATTTAGCTGATTTTTGCACATATAGTAAAGAGAGTTTCGCATCAGCCCAATTTTTTTTCAGATTTTTCCGAGTTACCAGAAAAATATGAAAAATCTCGCAGTACTTCTGTATCAGCAGAAAACTGCAGCGAAAATAACACAGATGTTAACCAAAATTGCCATAACTCTTTCGTAAAATTCGCACAAATAATTTCTGGGATATTGGAGTACACAAATGTGGCATCCCGCAAAACCACTACTAGAAAATCGCGTTGTTTTTGTGCATCGCATCATCATAATCGCATGTCTTGTCTCGGTGCATCAGCATAACATCAGCATGCATCTATTTGTTTGAAACCATTTTGCTAAAAACCCTAATTTTGTTTTCTATATTAAACGCCCCGTGTTTATTCAAAACCCCAAAACCCGGGCTTGTCCGGATTATTTATTTTGTCTAGTATCGGTTTGCAAAAGTCCCGTTTATAAATAATAAAATATTTAATTTATTTTAGTGGGGGCAGTCGAACGGGCCAACCCGACCCGAACGACCACCCCCGTATAAACAGAACGGCCCCCTCGTTAATCCTATAGCTACCTAAAAATCTACCCACACCCCCTGGCCACCTCACCCCCACCTATCCTAGGCCGCCACCTCACCCTCTCCCTTCCCCCCAACCACTCATAGCCCTCCACCTCACCACCTACCCTCACCCACCTGCCAACCCACCCACACAGCACACCCCACGCAACACCCAGACCCACCCGCGCCAGCACACACGCACTAAACGCCGGCCACACCCACCACCCACGCCCCAGTCCACTCTCCGCCTGCACCCTGGGCCCCGCCCTGTCCCCTGGACCCACCGACGCGCCCCACCCCACGTTCTCTCCTCCCTCCCTGTTCCTCTTCAACCTCCCACCCTCGCTCGCCCGCACCGACCCACCGCTCCCTGCTCACAGCCCCACCCCGCCCCCCCGAGCTCCGCGAGCCCGGCCCGAGCGCGTCCCGCGTCCGCCTCAACCCCCTGCCTCGAGCCCGCCTGCCCCGCGTGCGCGTCGCCGTGCGCCCCTCGTCTGCGCCGGCCTGGCCGTGCGTGCCCAGGAGACGCCCCGTCGCGGGCGACCTCTGTCCCGCGTCGCTGCAGGTCGTCCCTCCTTGGGCGAGCGGGTCTGCGACAACCGGCCGCCGCCCTGCCATCCGCCTCCGTCCATGTGATGTTTGTGTGGCGTAGGATACATGAGGCCTCGACGACAAGTTCTTCCTCGGAACCACCAAGTTCTCCCTCCCGGCAACCGAAGACGCGGTACCCCAAGATCGCCTCCCCCGATTCGAAGCCCTATGCCCCGAGGACGCCAAGACCCGAGTGCGCCGGCATGCATCCGGTGACGCCAAGACGCCAAGATCACCGACATCGAAACGACAAGATCGTCGTCATAACACCCGAAGACCACAGGTGCGACAAGTACCGCTTCCCGGACGCCAAGACCGACCTGATACGCCGGCCCGACAAGACCTTCGCAACGACAAGATCGACCCCGACCTGGGTGGAGTCGAAGACCGCCAAGTACTTCTTCCCGGAACGCAAGATCTACCCCGTTACCGAGAACGAGAAAACGATCCCGTCGAGACCGACCCGTCGAACCCTGGACCCTGAGACCGAACCCCGAACCCCGGAACCCCAAGAACTGCCGAACCCTAAATGTGTGACCCCTTTTCCTCGATACCCTATTTTATAAATGATATCAACTTGTTGCATTAAATCATTCATCTCTCATGCATATCATGTGGTTTGGGGGCCTTATGCCGATTCACCTAATAATTAAATATGGGGCCCATATGCGGGCAAATCTAGCCTTATATTGGCCTCATTTAAACTTGTGTAGCGAACCGGTATCTTATCTTGCCTTGTTTTAACAACAATTAAATTGCGGGCCTTCTAAATAACTGGAACCATCTAACTAATTGTCGGGACCCCGGTTCCACTTAACATGACCTAATTGCACCGCATCTTTGCCATGCCATACATCATACATGCATCATGCCGATCTTCTGCCGTTGTATTAAATATTGCATCCGGTGTTTCTTCTAGTGTTTTGCTTCTTCGCGGATAAGGCCGTTGAGTTTATGTGAGCTTCGCCCCGATCTTCGGATGATCCCTCGGCAATGTTTTCAGGCGAGCATCTCCCCCTTGCTACCTATCTTACTTTGCTAGTATTTACTTCCCTCCTGTTGATCTTTGCTATCTGTGTTGCGATGCTCTAGATTTCGTACCCGTGATATCCCTTGCAGCCATATATAGCCTTGGACACATCCTATTACCTATTGATTGGTAGCTAGTTGGGCCCTCGTGTCGTAGTCGCTTGCTCAAGTGTTTTGCTTGTCGTCAAGTACCACCTTTGTTGGAGGAGTTGCCGCATGTTGACGTTGGAGTTGATCATGGCTTTAATTATTGTTTCACTTTAATTCCTGTTTAACAGCTAAAACTGAATTAAGCAGAGGCATCGATGGGTGATAGGTAAGATTTAGTTTCCGACCGCCCACTTGTGTCCCATAGGACCCGAGTTCTTGACACCTGTTCCGAGATCGAGCGCGCTAACCACAGGTGGGGAGATATGGGCCCCCCATTGATAATTACCTGATTTCAAAGTATTGTACTGGGGGCCACAAGTAGTTTGGGGCTTTATTACTATCCTGTACTTATGCCATGCTTTACTGCTTTATTTACGATTGTGCGAGGTACTGCACACTGTACTGTTTAGGAGCGGGCCACGATTTCGCGGTGTCGACAGTCCCCGTTTGGGGGCATACTGTCGTTCACAGCCGTCTTCCCAAACCCTAAGTCCGTCTCGGAGACCGGCCGACTTCGTTGTGGGTGTCGACTTGGTGGGGTGGCCCCCATGTACTTGCTTTGTGTCTGGGAACGTCGTGACTTAGGCCCCGCCGACATACCGATGGGTGTATGTTAACTGATCTGGCAAAAAGGGTCGAAGTGCCTGTGGATACTTTGGTGCACCCCTGCAGGGTTAAATCTTTTCGAGAAGCCGTGTCCGCGGTTATGGACGACTTGGAGCACAGTGCTTGATCATAGACAACTATAACTAAAGTTTATTGTTTTAATTTGACTTGTTTCCGATATGATTAGTAATCAGCTTCACTACAACGGAATGGCTAAGTAAAAGTACCAACAACTGCTAGGTTTTGGGTTTATCTCATGCTAAATGTATCTGACTAGTAAGTGTTGCCACTATAACGGAATGATTAACTAAAAATGCCCACTGCTTACTTTATCAGGACGATTATCTAAACCTGACTAGTAATTGCTGCAACGACAACTGAATAAGTAAAACTGCCAACTGTGTGAGTTCCTCGGTTGACTTCCTCGTTTGGTCTCGAGGGGGAAACGCCAGGATGGGTTTGTTTGATGCTAGTATCAGGTTGGATCCGAATAGGTCTTTCTCACCCCTCTCTGATAGCCGCCAGTTGTATCGAGTCTCTATAGGTTGTTTAGTGCACGCTGCCGCTGCCGCTTCAGTCCACCATACCTATGTAGGCGAGGACCGCCGAATTCTAGCCTCGCCGTGTACTGGCCTCAGTACTGACGCTCCTTCTTTTTCCTTTGCCCTTTGTCGGCACCCCTTTTGTTTTAAGCAGGTTTTGAGATCGACGCCGTTAGCAGGGTTACCCTTCCGGCTTGGCCTGGGTAGGGTTATGGACGCCATTGATTCTTCTTCAGGGCTCTTAGCCCCATTTGCATCTTGTCCGTAGTCGGACGCTCGATCATTTTCAAGGTGATTTGGATCTTTGTACATTATATTTGCATTCTTGACTCTTTGAGTCGCTGTTATATATATCTGTTATGTGGGTCCCATCGAGGACTGTTGTGTAATGTTATTACTTCGTTTTCCACCCGCACGCAAGTGCCTGGTGGGCACCTTCGAATCGTTTCTATGCGGGTTTGGCGGGTTTCGCTAAAACTTGCATAGGGCCGATTCTGAGGGTGTTACAACAAATAAGCAACTAAACACTCTTAAACTAACACGAACTAAGTTTCACATCGATCGAGACTAATCCTAACGAATTTTCCTAACGTGGACTAATTGGTGGACTTCTATCTACTTCTTGAAGAGGTTGCAGTAGGTCCTTGCTGTCATGCGTTGTCGCTTCGGCTCGCGGTACAACCATGGTGGCGGAGTGTACACCTCTCCTGAATCATCACTTGAGATCTCAAACTCCACGTCTTCTGGATCCTCCTCTTCTTCTTCACTTTCAGCTGCAACTGCAACAGCTTCATCTCCTCCACCATCATCGTCTCCATCATCATCATCCTCGTCCTCATCATCATCGTTCCCAATGTCATCATCATCCCCATTGTTGCCATCATCTCCATTGTCATCATCAGAGGGTGGATTCAGCTGTACTTGGAGGGCGGCAATCTGGGCTGTCATAGCTTCAATAGTTTGATCCCTTTCCTGGACGGTCCCTTGCAACTGTTGTATATTCTGGGTGTTCTCCTGCACCGTACCATGCAGATGAGCTATGGTTGCATCTCTGGCTATCAGGACATTCTCCAGAACTCCCACAGCTTCATGCAAGGTGTCAATCTCCTGTCCTTGGACCACCATACCATTGCTAGTAAAATCTGCAATCTCCTTTATCATCATCACTTTCTCAGCTAGAGCTCCATTCTCCCTTTCCATGTCCTCTATGTGCCTCCGACGGGGCAGCATGTTGTTCCTGTCGCCCGGGGTAACCACAATGTGCCCATATTCATCACGCCTCCCATAGTCACGGTAGGGTGAATCTGCTGGCAGTAGGTGTCGGACATTATGGCACTGGCGAGACAGGGCTTCATGTATGGCCAAGTTGATTCCAAGTCCCCAGTTGCAGTATGTCTTGGTGTAGATCAAATGCACTGGATTTGGCAAGGCGGCATCTCTGAATATGAAGGTAGTGATCTCCCATGCATCCTCTCCATATCCATAGGTGTACAGCCTTCTTCCCTTGAACATGGGCAGTGGCAATCCCAATGACTGCGAGAGCTGAGCTAACTTCCTTGTAAAGGGCCTTGGTGACTCCATAGTGGCATACTCAGTCCTAACTTCTCCCATCTATCAAGTAAAAGAGGAAAGTGTGAGAATAGCATATGGTAAGAATTTACGAGGGTGAAAGGCATAAGATGAAAGACAGAGGTAATATAGGCTTTAATAATTCTATGGCTTCCTAATCCAATCCTAGGTCACGATCCTACAGTCAACACACGGGCTCTGATACCATCCTGTAACACCCCGGTTCTGAAAAGACTGTAGCTTCTATGTGACATGCCAATCCCTGGATCGGTTCCTTGGCGCACAATAGAATAAGATGAATAACATAGCAAAATATCCGTGTATCATGAATAACGATGATCCAGAGTACCATTATTACAATGAAAGCTTAGCACAAAGCTAGCTCAAATTATTCAGGAAGCAACATAACTAAAGTAAATCCTCCATTCTTCAAATTGCCCACAAGTGAACAAGTGCCGAGTGGAGTACCGTGGCCTATATCAATTACTCAGAATCGGAATAACCTGCAACATGAAACGTAGCAGCCCCGAAGGGTCAATACATGGAATGTATGGCAAGTAGAGCTAGTAAAGGAGACAATAGTACTAACATCTACATGCATATTTGGCAAGTGGAGCTGTGTCTGGCTTGCATTTGCAAATACATTTGTCCTACTTTCATAAACAGTTTTGATTTTCATTGAAAAGAATCCCAATTAAGTTAACCCAACAATATTAAAACAATTATGAAATTAGAATGAGCGAGAAACATGTCATGGAATCAATATTAAGCAACTCAGTTGTCCATAACCGGGGACACGGCTAATCGATTAGATTATACACCCTGCAGAGGTTAGTACACTTTACCCATGTGACTTGGCCAGCCTAGCTCGTACCATCACTCTCATTTCGGGTGATGATAGGGAGAAGTCCAAGAAGAGACTGTTCGGGAAGTAGCTCCTCAATCCCGACGCGCACCAGTCCAACCTACCAAAATTCTACATCTCTGGATACGCGGGTTCGAGTTACCACAACCTACTAAGTCCAACCAACCGCCCATTCCATTATTGGCACATGGTTGTACACGTAAGCTACACAATAAAGAAGCCAATCAATTTCTCTCGATACCTGGGTGCCTTTCCATAATGAAACCACCAAAAATTATCAATACCATCACACCCAGGAGATTCATTGATTAAGTTGTTTTAGTTTTCGCAAACCAATACTTTTCGAAACAAGTCTCAATGATGTAACCCATCCCTCGTTCAACATAGCTTGGCTAAGCACATCTACCAACGATGGTTCATCTACAAAGAGGGTCCTACCACATAATAGGACATAGCATAGCGATAGTATCATCCTACACATGCATCTACAAAATACACGACAATGCATTGAAAATAGTAGGACGATTTCATGAACAAAGTAGCATCTACTTGCCTTGGTTGTAGCGGTCGGAAGAACAATCCACACACGAGCAAGCGTTGCACTCGTCACAATCTACACGATACAATTGCAATCATAAACAAACAATCCACAAGCATATGCAACAATTATGATGCATGAAGGTATGCAAGGCAAGTGAATTGGTGCTATAGCTGCACCACATAATAGAAACCAGTAGAGGTACTGATTGCATGCATGGAAAATAGTTTTAGCGCAAGGAAAACTATTTAGCAAAAGGTAGCGCTCAAAACTAGAGCTGGAACTCAAATAATTCGCTACCAGTAGTATACTGTTTTTAAAATCTTGGGAAAGTTCTACCGCATAGGCATCGCTGATTAGAAACAGTACCAACTGGAATTACTCAAAAAGGAATTATAAAACTCCCCGAGTAATTAAAACACTGCAGAAAGCCACTAGACAGTTTCTGCAGAAGTTTTTACTGTAAGCCTATCTTTTTAATTCACGATGAAATTCCCCTCGTTCCACTGAATCCAGGGACATATCATACGTGATTTTTGGAGCTACGGATCTTTTTCTACGAATTAATTACTCCGAAAAGGCCACTAACTAGTTTGATTAAACTGTATTAAACCTTGCTGCAAAAGCCTGAACCAAAGGTACAGCGAGATTCTACACGACTCACTGAATCTACACATATTTTATTTGCGATTTTTGGCCAAGCGGTTTAATTTCTACGCAATTTACAAGTTTCTACCGAAATCTGTCAACTAAAAAGATTAACGAAATTAACCAGTCAACTGTGTCTGTTGACTGGTCAAAGCGTCTGCTGACTGGGCGTCTGACAAGTCAACGCCTGAGTCTGACTGGTCAACGAACGATCTGGACCGCTGATATGAGATCTGACGGTGGCTGCAGTCTTACCGGAAACAAACGGCGAAACGGACGACGGCGAGTTCCGGACGGCGGCGGCGATCGGTTCCGGCGTCGGGGTTTTTCCTGCGTGGATGGTGAGGGTTAGCGCAACGGATTAAAACGGTCACGCAACGGCAGCGGTGTTCGGCACGCGAGCATGTGTGTGTGCGTGCGTGCGTGCGTGCATGCGTGTGCGTGTGTGCGCGAGGCGTGTCACAGCGGCAGCATGCGGCGCGGCAGCGCGCAAGCAGGCGCAGCGTGGGGCGTTGGCGGCGCAGCGCTGCGGGCGACACAGCAGCGAGCGCTGCAGCAGGGCGCGCGGGTGGCGGGGTAGGGCGGCAGGCGAGGCGCAGGTGGCGGCTCGCGCGGGAGGCGGCGGCGATGGCGGCGACGCGCAGCGAGAGAGAGGGAGAGGAGAGAGGAGGCGGCGGCCTCACCTGGCGGCGGGGATGGAGGGCGACGACGGCGGGGATGGCGGCCGGCGGCGGCGGGGTCGCGGCCTGGCGGCGGCGGCGCGGGGTCGCGCGGGAGGCGGCGATCGGGGGCAGGTGGCTGCGGTCTCGGGACGCGTGCGGGGCGGGCACGAAAAACGAGGCAGGGGCGACGGCGGTTCGGTCCCTTAAGTGGGGCCTGCGCGGGTCCTACTCCAATTCGGCGCAGAGTTGGTTCAGGACTCGGAAATCGGTCCAGAAATTCGGACCGTTTTCAGGCGATTCACTAAAACGGCCGCAACTTCTCCGTACGAGCTCCGAATCGAGCGATTCTTGCTCCTATGGGTTCGTACAGTCGAGGGGAATAATCTAGCGTCAAGGTCCGAGCAAAACCACTACCCTATAAGGGTGGTACACGCTAGTCCTACTAAAGCTTCCCGCAGGAACCTCGTAGCAAAATAGAGTAGGGTTTCGAAAATAGCGTTTCGTCGATTCTTTTCACTCGACGGTTTTGCATGGAAAGGCATGATGCAATGATATGCAAGACCAAATCTAAAATTTGGGATGTGAAATGAAAGCAACATGCATATCACTAGCATCAAAACTTCTAGCAAGATTTTGTAGGAACATAATCACTTGAGAAATATTGCAACCATCAATATCAAAACCAAACATAGCATCACTAGTAGTAGGCTCAATAGACTTAAGCATAGTAGGAGGAGGAATAGGGACTACTTGTGGTAATAGTGCACACACTATTGTTTCTATCAATTTCAACTTCCCTTTCCCACCTAGCATGAAGTTGAGCTAACAGCCTAACATTTTCATCAAATAGTAACTTGTATGGCATGAGTGGCAGCAAAGGTATTTTCCATGGTTTCAGGTTTAGCAGCCATTTTATTAATCATGGAAGTTTGAGCTTCAGACAAAGAGGATATATTTTTCTCAACATTTAGAAGCTTTTCCTCTATAGCCTTATTGAAAGTGGTTTGTTTACTAATAAAGTCTTTGAGCATGACCTCAAGTTCAGAAGGAGCACTTCTAGTATTATTGTAAGAGTTTCCATAGGAATTGCCATTATTAGGAGGACTAGCGGAATGCCTGTGCATTGCCACGGCTGATTCAATTTTTTCCTGCCACATATTAAATACAATGGACATACAGATTCATATGTGTAGAAAAGATACTACGTGTACGTACGGACTTGGCCCATCCCCCTCTCTCGTCTACAGTAAGGAGAGGGCAATTTTCTTGAACCCGACCACTTCTTTCGCCTTGCCGCCGAGAGTTCGTGGGATCCCTCCTCATTCGTCGGCCGCTTTGGCGGCGGGAGGATGGGGGATCCCCGAGCTGTGGTGTGTACATAGTGTAGGAACCAGTTGGTCCCCGGGCGGTGGCGGCGAGGAGGTGGTGCCGCGATTGATCTCGAGTTTGGTGGAGCAGCTCGTCCCCTCCGGCGGCGGCGATCCTTGGAGCGCCCCTGCGTCGAGCCCTCCTTTCCTGTGCTCGCAGATCCTCAGATCTGCCGTGCACCTTAAGCATCCCCTGCCGGATCTGGATAGGCGACGGATCCCGCCTATGTTGAAGATCCCGAAGACGACGGCGTGGAGCTTCGCGGTGGAGCCGTTGATCTAGGTCGTTACCCCTCCGGGGGCACTGAATGGTGACTTCCCTGCTGCCATGGGGCTGGCCTCGTCGAGCCAAGGCAAGATGATGAGCAGCGGCAGCTGGCGTGCCACCTTCTCGTTCCGGTTGCCGGCGAGATCGGGACCCAGAAGGACTTCATTGTAAATTTTCCTTGCTTCTAGGTCTTTCTATAAGATCGAAGTTTCAATGAAACCGTCCTCTTCTTCGCATAAGAAAATATGTGTAGAAAAGATAGCAACATAATATCCAAAAGCATACTTTGTCAAAGAAAGTATTCCGGAAACACTAAGATTTTAATTTGACCTCATATGCATAGAAAGGAAGGGCCCATTTATTTATTGCACTAAGATCTCTCAAGGATCCTAAGATTTTGTTTAAACGTTCATACTCTAACAAGGGGTAGGAAAAATACCCGTGCGTTGCACCGGGAAGCGAAAAGAAGAAACTATGTCGCCAAAGGCAAGGTTTTTCTGTTGAATATGTTTAGAGTTCAAAATCAAGTGCGGTCGTCATCAATCTGCTCCGAGTGTAGCAAGTTGGTTCAAAATCCGATCGATGCGGTGCTATGATCATGCACTAATTCTTCTCGTAATCGATCGATCTACAATTCGACTACCTCAAGTAACCCTCGTGCCGCTCGTATGTTATCAGGTCCATGATCGAAACTGTGGTGAACTTCAGATTTCCTTGTAGTAGTACAATTTTTTTTACTTAATGATTGTTCATAAGATTTACCGGTGACTCATGGTATGTGTTGAAATGTTTGTGAAGGCGTGGGTGCCTTGCATCAGGATCAGATGATAGAGCAATATTTAACGGTTAACCTTGCAACCATCTTTTTGCTATTGGCCCATTGCTTGCCGTTGCTAAACGGTGTTGTGCTGCCGCCGGTACACCAGCTTGATGTAGCGCATGACTTCTCTGCTTGCATCTGGCTCCCGCGTAGCTGCGACTCTCTCTTTTCCTTCTGCCTACCCAATGTATGAATATGTGTCAAAATACGTGGCATCTGGCCCGTATAACTGTATAAGATGGATGGAAGCAAAAAATTTAGATACAGGATCACCGAGTAGCAGTCTAAAGATCATGTACAACATAACAAAATCACGCTCTTTTGTTTGTTCACAATCGTGTGGAACAAATTCAGAACTGTTTATGACTAATTTCATAAAAACTAAAGAAAAAAAAGGTCGATCCAGATCTAGCATTAACTCATCTTCCACCTGATCCCAAATCCCCTCCCACCATGAGCCCCGCGTTCTTCCACCTATAGGATCTTCCCCGACCGTCGGAGCACTTAGTTGCTGGTCCCCCATAGCCCAATACCCCCAGTCGCCAGATGCTTCCTCTTGATTGAGTCCTCAACGCCATCCCTCCTCCTTCCCGACACGCACCCCCAAGATCATCTACCCCGCCTGCCTGCACCTTAGTGGATGGTCCTGCCCAAGACAGGGCGGGTTGACTACATGTTCCTCTTGGATCCAGCGGCGCCCCGAGGAGGAGCCCGAGGACGGCGACAGGGTGGAGGAGCTCAAGGACAGACCTAGCGGGTTGACTACATGTTCCTCTTGGATCCAGCGGCACCCCGAGGAGGAGCTAGCTCGAGGACGGCCGCCGGATGGACGAGCACGAGGCCACAGGCGGTGTCAGGTGGAGGAGACGAACCGTGGGAATCGTGTGCAGAGGCGAGGGGATTACTTGGCGGTGGCAGTGTATATTATTTCTCCAAATAGCCACGGGAAAATCTTCATTTACCGGCAGACGGAAAATTTTGCTTGTTGATGAACGGTCCCAATCTTTTTAATAGTATAGATAAGGTCTATAATTGTTACCACCAAAATTACTCCTATAAGTATTGTTTTTGAAATTGTTGTTTCTAATGAAGTTCACATCAACTTGCTCTTCTTGAACAACCAAGGAGGCTAAGGGAACACTATTAGGATCTAGAGGAGCTTTCCCATTAACAAGCATAGCCATAATAATATCAATCTTTTCACTCAAAGAGGAAGTTTCCTCAACAGAATTTACCTTCTTACCATGTCGAGCTCTCTCAACATGTCATTTAGAGTATTTAACCATCATATTATCAAGGAGCCTTGTTGCAACACCCAAAGTGAGGCCCATGAAGGTACCTCCAGCAGCTGAATCCAACAGATTTCTTGAGGAGAAGTTCAAACCTGCATAAAAAGTCTGGATAATCTTCCAAGCAGTGAGTCCATGAGTGGGACAATTCTTAACCAAATATTTCATTCTTTCCCAAGCTTGAGCAACATGTTCACTATCAAGTTGTTTAAATTTCATAATGTCACTTCTCATAGATATAATCTTAGCAGGAGGATAGTATTTTCCAATAAAAACATCTTTACACTTAGTCCAAGAATCAATACTATTTTTAGGCAAAGATAGCAACCATTCTTTAGCTTTTCCTCTCAAGGAGAAAGTAAAAAGCTTGAGCTTAATAATATCTCCATCTACATCCTTATACTTTTGCATCTCACAAAGTTCAACAAAGCTATTAAGATGGGCCGCAGGATCATCAGAACCAGCACCAGAAAATTGCTCTCTCATCACAAGATTTAACAAGACAGGCTTAATTTCATAAAAGGTAGCATCAGGAGCAGGTGGAGCAATAGGTGTGCTAAGGAAATCATTGTTGTTGGTCCTAGTGAAGTCACACAACTTTGTGTTCTCAGCAGAGTTCATTTTGGCAAAGGTGGGCAAGCCAAAAACAGCAGCAGCAGCTAGAGTAGGAACTAATTTTTTTGTTTTTTTTTGAATAAAGCAAGCAAATCAAACTAGACTAATTTTTTTTGGGGGGTTTGAAAAGAGACAAACAAAACCAAGCAAAATAAACAAAGCAAACTAAAAACAAAGTAAAGAGAAAGGAAGTGAATGACTCCCCTAGTGAAGACGTCCTTAGCCTCCCCGGCAATGGCGCTAGAAAAGCTTAATGCAACGCTGAGTTGATGTAGGAGCACTTCGTTGGGAACCCCAAGAGCAAGGTGTGAAGCAGCACAACAACAAGTTTTCCCTCAGTAAGAAACCCAGGTTATCGAACCAGTAGGAGGGAGGAAACGTCACACAGGTGTTGCAAGCAATGCGGAGACCTGCACAACACAAACGTCACACAGGTGCCCCAACGAATCAGTGAGGTTGTCAAGCTCACCGGTTTGCTGTAACAAAGGATTAAACATATTGTGGAAGGTAATGGTTTGCAGCAAGTAAACAAGTAACAGTGGAAGATGTATCAATGGTAAAGATTGGACCAGGGTCCATAGTTCACTAGAGGTGCTCTCCTTAGATAAACAACATGGCATGAAGGGTAAACAAATTACAGCAGGGCAATTGACAGGAACTGAGCAAGGCATAACAATGCAATTACTAGTCAGAAAGATCCTATTCGATTGGGCCATACAACAAGATACATAGACCGCCATCCAACTACATCTATGACTAGAAGTCCACCTTCAGGTTATCATCCGAACCCCCTCTAGTATTAAGTTGCAAGCAACAGACAACTGCTTTAAGAAAAGTGTGTAAGTTAAACAGTCCACATGTTCCATGAATAACAGACCGTTGTTTTCTCCCTAGTAGCAACAACACATCTACAACCGAAGAGATTTCTGTCACTTCTCATGGAAACTAGAGGCATGAACCCACTATCGAGCATAAGTACTCCCTCTTGGAGTCACTAGCAAATACTTGGACAAGATAGCTACTAACAACGGATAGCATGCAAGATCACAAACAACACAGACATGATAGAATCATAAAGATAAAACCATTAATCAAACCAACATAATAATCTCAATATCCATCGGATCCCCGCAAACACAACATGCATGATTACAAATAGATTAGATCTTGATCATGAACGGAGCTCACAAGATCTATACATGAAAGCACAAGGAGGAGATACACCCATCTAGCTACTGTTGGGCCATGCAGAGATAAAACAAAACTTTTCCTCTAACGTGGTGATCCCAAGATCTAGCTGAGGTAGAAGGCCACGAGTTTTACCACTAGACACGCAGTTGCGGATTACTGATGAAGCGCGTCAGTTGATGCAGTGCAGTCCTCATGATCCGATCGTCCTGGTGTTGATCGCACATCACCTCTGCTGGTATCCACACGTACAAGAAGGAGCGCCGGCGGCGAACTGCTAGGTTCGTTACGGCGGCAGGACTGCTGTGGAGCTAGGGTTTCCAACACATGGAATGACCTAACCGAACAATGATTAACCTTTCTGGGTTACGGTGAACCACTATATATAGGGAGTGAACGTGGGCTCTGCTCGCGCGACCCATTCACTAAAGCCCATATAACACTAGTCACCGTGAGTCCAACTCACTAACTCAGTCCTAATCCGGTTTAGGTCCAACCCAACCAGATTACAGGTTCAGATCCAATCCGAACTTGCTCCCGCTCTTAAGTGTGTGACCCCGCAGGCTCATGGCTACTTGGACACGATTGGAGTCCGACTCTCAATCGATCAGTAGGTAGCGGCTCCTAGCAGAACGTGCCGACTCCCAAGTACCAAAGAGTCATGACAACTTGCCTTTCCAATGCGACTTACGTCCGAGTCCCTTTTGCCTCACGATATACCTTGTCAGACTATAGGCGAATAATTGTCATCCCTTAAATAGTCCGACTCTCTTCTCGATCCGAGATAAGTGATTCACCCGACTAACTCTTAGTCGATCGCCTCGGTTAACACTTAACCGAGTCGTGCATGGCCATGCTTTCCGAATCATATCTCACGAGAGGGCCCGAAGAATATCTCTCTGAGTGGAGGGGCAAAATCCCATCTTGGTTATTCACATCACACAGCTTGATTCTTAGTCGACCCGAACTCTGCCTTTATAACTGCCCAGTTACGGATCAGCGTTTGACAGAACCTAAGTCGGTGATCCTCAACTCGGACTATGCAATAACCTCAGGTCTAAGGATTACATTGATTGAGATATACAAATGACAACTTGTTCGTTGTACCTCAATATGGGTCAATCCGACTCGCTAAACTCTTTAGCCGAGTCTGTGTAAGTTGGAATAGCATCTCCATGCCCATGACAAGTGGAACCCAGTCATCAAGCCAACTTTCACATTGATCTAAGTTGTGTGTCCAGCACAACCTCAATGACCAAGGATATTTAGTACAAACAACATGAATGCATAGTTCCACAACCGAATCACATATTCAAGGATACACATCAGATGTTTATACAAGGACTACTTAAATATCTTTATTAATACAATGGGAAATCTCATCATACATGATTGCCTCTAGGGCATATTCCCAACAGTCTCCCACTTGCACTAGAGTCAATCCTCCGACATCACATGTCTAAGCATCTAATGCCCATGTCTCTCAGGTGCGCCTCATGCTTCGGCTGTGGTAACGGCTTTGTCAACGGATCCGCAATATTTGCATCCGTGTGTACCTTGCATAACTTGATATCACCCTGATCCACGAACTGGCGAATCAGGTGGTACCGCATGAGTATGTGCTTGTTCTTCTGGTGCTGTCTAGGTTCTTTGGCTTGTGCAATAGCACCATTGTTGTCACAATACACGTCTAATGGATTGGACGAGCCCTGAACCACACCAAGATCCATGAGGAAATTCCTCATCCAAACAGCTTCCTTTGTTGCCTCCGAGGCGGCAATATACTCAGCCTCTATTGTAGATGCAGACACAGTCTCTTGCTTGGAACTCTTCCAGCTCACAGCACCTCCGTTTATAATAAACACGTATCCGGATTGTGAACGAGAATCATAAGAGTCGGTAAGATAACTCGCATCCGTGTAACCCTTTACACTGAGTTCATCTTCACCACCATAAACCAAGAACATATCCTTAGTCCTTCTCAAGTACTTTAGGATATTTTTAGCTGCTGTCCAGTGGATCTCTCCAGGATCAGCCTGGTATCTGCTCACAACACTTAGAGCATAGGAAACATCCGGCCTAGTACAAATCATGGCATACATGATGGATCCGACTGCAGAAGCATATGGAATCGCACTCATCCGACTTCGCTCATCAGTTGTCGAAGGACACTGAGTCTTGCTAAGTTTTACACCATGGGACATCGGTAAGAACCCCTTCTTAGACGATTCCATGTTGAACTTCTTCAACACTTTGTCCAAATAAGTACTCTGACTCAATCCAATGATCCTCCTTGATCTTTCTCTATAGATCCGGATTGCGAGGATGTATGTTGCCTCACCCAAGTCTTTCATTGAGAAACTCCTTTCCAATGATTCCTTGGTTTCTTCCAACATCTGGACATCATTTCCAATCAGTAATATGTCATCCACATATAAGATTAGAAAATTAACTTTGTTCCCACTAAACTTCTTGTACAAACAAGAATCATGATCACTCTTGATGAAGCCAAACGATTTGACTACCTCATCAAAGCGAATATTCCAACTCCGAGATGCTTGCTTCAACCCATAAATGGATTTCTGAAGTTTGCACACCTTTTCAGCATTACCCGGATCGACAAAACCCTCGGGTTGTATCATATACACGTCCTCGGCTATATCTCCGTTAAGGAAAGCCGTTTTGACATCCATCTGCCATATCTCATAGTCGAAATAGGCCGCTATAGCTAACATGATCCTAACTGATTTAAGCATCACTACGGGCGAGAAAGTCTCGTCGTAATCAACTCCTTGAACTTGTCGGAACCCCTTCGCGACAAGGCGTGCTTTATAGATTGAAACATTTCCATCCATATCAGTTTTCTTCTTAAAGACCCATTTGCACTCGACGGGTCTTGCACCGTCTGGCAGATCAACCAAGTTCCAAACTTGATTTTCATCCATGGACTTTAACTCGGATCTCATGGCTCCAAGCCATGACACGGAATTAGATCCCACCATCGCTTCCGAATAATTTGTCGGCTCATCACTGTCTAACAGTAACACATCACGAACACTTCATAATCTTGCCGATCTTCGTAGTACAGGTGCTGCTGCTGGCTCAGCTGCCAGGACCGGCTCAACCTCCAAGGTTTTTGCCAACTCGCTACTAGCCGGTTCCTCTCGAATTTCTCCGAGTTGCACCGTGCTCCCACTTACTCCCCGACTGCGAAACTCTTTCTCAAGGAAGACACTGTTCCGAGCGACAAACACTTTGCCCTCTTCTCGGTTGTAGAAGTAGTAACCCAAGGTTTCCCTCGGATACCCCACGAAAATACACTTATCCGACTTGGCTGTAAGCTTGTCCGACTGAGGTCGCTTAACAAATGCTTCACAAACCCAAATCTTAAGAAAAGACAAACTCGGCTTTTTGCCTGTCCACATCTCATGCGGTGTCTTCTCTACCGATTTTGATGGTACTCTGTTTAGTGTGAACGCCGCTGTTTCTAGACAATAACCCCAAAATGATAAAGGCAGATCTGTCCGACTCATCATTGATCGTACCATGTCCAACAAGGTTCGATTCCGCCTTTCCGAAACACCATTCCTTTGTGGCGTTCCTGGCGGAGTAAGTTGAGGAACTATTCCACAACTTTTCAGATGGTCATCAAACTCATGGCTCATGTACTCGCCTCCTCGGTCCGACCAAAGAAACTTTATTTTCTTGCCGAGTTGATTCTGTGCTTCATTCTGGAATTCTTTGAACTTTTCAAAGGCTTCTGACTTATGTTTCATCAAGTAGATATATCCATACCTACTCAAATCATCAGTGAAGGTAATGAACTACTCATAATCACCCCTGTCTGTCATGCTCATTGGTCCACATACATCACTATGTACTAGTCCCAACAAGTCGGGCGCCCTTTCGCAACTCTTTGCAAAAGGTGTCTTGGTCATTTTGCCGAGTAGGCAAGATTCGCATGTCTCGAACGACTCCAAGTCGAACGAAGTTAGGAGTCCATCATCATGGAGCTTCTTCATGCGTTTCCGACTTATATGACCAAGCCGACAGTGCCAAAAGTAAGTCATATTTAGATCATTTGGTTTCAACCTTTTAACATTTATGTTATAAACCGACTCACCATCAAGATTCAAAATAAATAAACCTTCCTGGACGGGTGCAAAGTCGTGAAACATATCATTCAAATACAAAGAACAACCATTATTATTGATATTAGACTCATAGCCTTGCCTCATCAAACATGAAGCAGAAATAATGTTTCGACTGAGCACTGGAACATAATAACAATTATTCAGTTCCATAGTCAATCCGGAAGGTAAATGAAGGTGCATCGTGCCGACTTCCAACGCAGCAACTCTTTCTTTGTTGCCGACTTGAATATCAACCTCGCCTCTTGCTACGCTCCTAGTTCTTACCAGTCCCTGCAACAAGTTGCATATGTGAATAACTGATCCGGTATCATATACCCAAGAACTATTAGGTGCATCAGCAAAATATATGTCTATAACATTGCAAACAAGTGTACCTGAGTCGGAAGTCATACCTCCACTCTTGGCTTTATCGGCCAAGTACTTGCTGCAGTTCCTCTTCCAGTGGCCATCCGCCTTGCAGTAGAAGCAAGTGGATCCGGCTGAAGGAGATGGCTTAGTCCCTGAGGAAGCGCTTGGGACCGGGTCCTGAGCCTGCTTTCCTCCTGACTTATCCTTCTTCTTAGTCCAAGAACTCTTCTTGAACTTAGCCTTATTCTTCACCATCAACACTTGACTGGCGCCCTTCTTGAGATTCGCCTCTGCCTGCTTGAGCATCCCATGCAATTCAGTGAGCTTCTTATCCATACCATGCATGTGGTAGTTCGAGATGAACTGCCCATATGCACTAGGAAGAGAGTTCAGAATTATGTCTGTAGCGAACTCTTCGCTTATGGGGTAGCCAAGCCTCTCCAGAGACTGCACGTAACCAACCATTTTGATCACATGCGGACTCAGTGGATCACTATCCTTAAGCTTGCAACTCAGCAAAGCCTGAGAGACTTGATACCTCTCAGTCTTCGCCTGAGCCTGGAACATACTTTTGAGGCTTTCGATCATATCGTAGGCCTCAACATGCTCGAACTGCTTTTGCAAGTCTGGTTGCATGTGAGCAAGCATAAGACAGCTAATATCCGTGGACTCATCCTTAGCCCGACGGTAGGCATTGGTGGCTGCGACAGTCGCATTCTCATTTGGCTCATCTGGAAGTGGGTTGTCTAGGACATGGTCCTTCTTTTCTTGTTTGAGAACAATTCTCAGATTTCGATACCAGTTGGTAAAATTAGTGTCGTTCAGTTTATATTTCTCAAGGATAGTTCTCAACACAAAACCGGATATCTGAGAGTGACTGCTACTTGGTGCCATGATCTACAACAGAAAATATGCAAAACACTTAAGACATGTATTCATAAAAGAGCAAGCATATTAAACATTTTAATATTTTATGCTCCCACTAGAACCAACACCCCTCCGATGGTTGCTTAGTGATTCAGGATCCTAAATAAGCAAGTCGGCTAGTGAGCTTTAGCATCACCGCTAGCCGCCAAGTGATCTAGGTAGACAACTCCTTGTCAATAGCATCTCGTGCGACTCCTGTTGGACGGGTGGCATCACATGCCCCGGCTCCCATCCGACTTTTCCCCGAGCCCCACAACCGTTGTGATAGACCCGTCTAGCTTACCGAGTGTTTCCGCAGTAAGAGTCCGACTCGAACCCACCTTGTCGGAAAGAATTGGTAGCACCTCAATTTTATGAGCCCACTACCAAAAATGTCTGACTTGTCATGGTGCAAACACTGGCGGGAAAACCGACGAGACCTTATTTGAGGGATTAAATTTTACCGACTATTTAATAGAGGTAAAACAGAGACATAACAATAACACAAAATAAAGCAATTATAATGTGAAATGGTATGGCTCTCTTCATGGCGATCTCCATCTCCACAAAGCCTGTAATCCGACTCGTGCCAACTCTTGTCACTTGCCGTCTTACTCCATGTCGCCGACATGTACAACGCCTTGCATGCCTTCCGGGTTCTCCGAACAGCTACACTAGCTTAGTAAAGTAAATTACATAGAGAATCCGACACGCAGGTCGTTATACAATAAAATGATAGCACCTAGGCTCCAGCCGACTGACAAAAACCGTGATTCACAGATCACGTATGGATTACACACATACACCACATGCACATGAACCATACCATTCACAACTTCCTGCAAAAACAAGTTATGCATAGATACAATATCTACCGGCGTTGTGAAACTCGTAACGACATCTAAGGCGCTACGACAGGGCGAAGCCGGCGGTCCATTGTTCCGAAAACGTAGATCTCATCTACGATCCGGACATGGATTCCGACCATTGTTTCGATTCGATCAAACTCTTTGATCTTCGATCACCGCTTCTGGATTTACGCGTCACAGTCTACCCCGATGGCGGAAGCCGACCAGTAGGGGTATGTCGTTCCACGACCTCAGCAGTATGATCACGGAAATCAGATCTACCATTCCCCGAGCACAGTTGATCCAATCAACTTCGTACAAAACCGATCTATCTCATAGATCGACCACCAAAACAGCATATAGATCTCATCTACAGCCTACCGCATATCACATATGCGAGATACAATCAAGGCCACGAGTTTTACCACTAGACGCGCAGTTGCAGATTACTGATGAAGCGCGTCAGTTGATGTAGTGCAGTCCTCACGATCCGATCGTCCTGGTGCTGATCGCACAGCACCTCTGCTGGTATCCACACGTACAAGGAGGAGCGTCGGCGGCGAACTGCTAGGTTCGTTACGGTGGCAGGACTGCTGTGGAGCTAGGGTTTCCAACTCATGGAATGACCTAACCGAACAACAATTAACCTTTCTGGGTTACGATGCTCCACTATATATAGGGAGTGAATGTGGGCTCTGCTCGCGCGACCCATTCACTAAAGCCCATATAACACTAGTCACCGTGAGTCCAACTCACTAACTCAGTCCTAATCCGGTTTAGGTCCAACCCAACCAGATTACAGGTTCAGATCCAATCCGAACTTGCTCCCGCTCTTAAGTGTGTGACCCCGCAGGCTCATGGCTACTTGGACACGATTGGAGTCCGACTCTCAATCAATCAGTAGGTAGCGACTCCTAGCAGAACGTGCCGACTCCCAAGTACCAAAGAGTCATGACGACTTGACTTTTCAATGCGACTTACGTCCGAGTCCCTTTTGCCTCACGATATACCTTGTCAGACTATAGGCGAATAATTGTCATCCCTTAAATAGTCCGACTCTCTTCTCGATCCAAGATAAGTGATTCACCCGACTAACTCTTAGTCGATCGCCTCGGTTAACACTTAACCGAGTCGTGCATGGCCATGCTTTCCGAATCATATCTCACGAGAGGGCCCGAAGAATATCTCTCCGAGTGGAGGGGCAAAATCCCATCTTGGTTATTCACATCACACAGCTTGATTCTCAGTCGACCCAAACTCTGCCTTTATAACTGCCCAGTTACGGATCAGCGTTTGACAGAACCTAAGTCGGTGATCCTCAACTCGGACTATGCAATAACCTCAGGTCTAAGGATTACATTGATTGAGATATACAAATGACAACTTGTTCGTTGTACCTCAATATGGGTCAATCCGACTCGCTAAACTCTTTAGCCCAGTCTGTGTAAGTTGGAATAGCATCTCCATGCCCATGACAAGTGGAACCGAGTCATCAAGCCAACTTTCACATTGATCTAAGTTGTGTGTCCAGCACAACCTCAATGACCAAGGATATTTAGTACTAACAACATGAATGCATAGTTCCACAACCGAATCACATATTCAATGATACACATCAGATGTTTATACAAGGACTACTTAAATATCTTTATGAATACAATGGGAAATCTCATCATACATGATTGCCTCTAGGGCATATTCCCAACAGCTACTACATGGACCCGTAGTCCAAGGTGGAACTACTCACGCATCATACCGGAGAGAAGGCCTTCGGGATGATATCCCCTCCGGCAGGGTGCCGAGAAGAACTTCAGATCCCCTCGATCTAGGGACGACGGTGGATTGATCGGGTACTTAGGATTTCTGCATTGGGGGATTCTTATAGGAGAAGGGGGAGGCCGAGGCGGTGACCAGGAGCCCTACACCCTGCCTATGCGCGGGGCAGGGCCCACCTGCGCCTAGGGGGGTCTGGGCGCCCTGGCCCGCTTCTCCGTCTCCCCTCTGGACTTCTTGTTCCCCACGGAAAGTTATTGACTTTGACGTTTGTCGCGTCTAATTTCGAGAATATTTCCTTAATAGCTTTTCTGGAACCAAAAACAACAGAAAACAGGAAACTGGCACTGTGGAAACTTGTTAATAGGTTAGTACCAGAAAACATGTAAAAAGCACCTCAAAGCGTAGAAAAAGCAAAGCAAAGTAGATACTAAACAAGCATGGAACATAAAAAATTATAGATACGTTTTCGATGTATCATATTAACGTTTCTGTATTAATACAATTATAACGTGCAAAATAAACAGTTATCATAAATAAGGAATACGATAATAACCACTTTATTATTGCCTCTCGGGCATATTCCCTTCAATCTCCCACTTGCACTAGAGACAATAATCTAGTTTAGGAACTTTGCGTATTGAACACCTATGGCTTTCTGGTGTTCCATATACGCGATTGTAAGTGGTTAACATAATCTACGTATTTGACGCTTGCAGGTCCGTGTGTATTTGCATGTCTTTGCGTCTTCAAGCATCACTCATTCTCTAATGAGATGTCATTATATAAATTTGATCTTTTGGTGAGACCTTTAGTTCCTTGGGGTTAAATCATGTTGATACTATTGTCGTACAATATATCTTTAGTGTTAACCCGTTGTGAACCACACCTTAGTTTGATAACAAACTACTTAACACAAATGCCCTCCTTTGTTGCTACTATATCAGTCATATACTTAGCCTTTTGTTGTAGTATCCGTCATAATGTCTTAACTTTGGAATTCATCCAAATCCGTCATGGAAACTTCTTTCCATTTCATTGTGCCACCCATAGTTTAAATTGAGAAAAACTTAATTTGTATCTTGTGATAAAACTAGTATAATTTTTCATGAGCTATTTGTCTCTTATACAAATAGAATATATTCTTAATTATTCCAAAAGATTATAAGAATATCCTTACTATCGTCAAATGATCATTTTATGATTCATTCTGGTATATGCTCATAACACTTAGAGCATATGACATACCTGGATGTGTACATATCAAGATATGATTGATCAAAACATTTTTGTGATTTCACTCAACAAGTGTCAAAGCACTTGAATATCTTTTCACTTATCAAGTGTCGATACACTTGAATCTTGATTCAATTCTTTTCCATGCGACAAGAACCTTTTTCTCGTCGTTTTCATATTGAACTTCTTCAATATCTCATATATGTACATTTGGCACTGATGTCTACGCACTTCTATTCTTGTAGATAGTTGTTGGGCCTCCAAGTGTAGAGATTTGTAGAACATCAGCAAGTTTCCCTTAAGTGGATTACCCAAGGTTTATCGAAATCAGGGAGGAAGTGGTAAAATGTATTCCCTCTCAAGAAACCCTGCAATCAAGAAAAAAGAAGTCTCTTGTGCCCCCAACACACCCAATACACTTGTCAGGTGTATAGGTGCACTAGTTCGGCGAAGAGATAGTGAAATACAAGCGGTAACAGTGCCAGAAAATAGCTTCTGACTTGTTGACGTGGGGTAACGTGGGTGAGTGCCAGAAAATAGCTTGACGGTGAGGTAAAGACTAAAGGCAAAAGGATGGAAGCAAGCAAACATGAAAAAGATCTAGTAGCAAACGGTGTTTCAATGTTTAGAAACAAGGCCTAGGGATCATACTTTCACTTGTGAACACTCTCTCATATAAATATCTTCTCTTCATGATACTACTCTTAACTACTCTCCGGTTGGACATTCTCATCCACGGTAGGGCCTTCCCCAATCTAGATAACTCCACACTGTCACCTTGAGCGCTACATGGTTCCAACAAACACCACAATTTCATAGAGACAACCAACTCAAAATATAACTCATGAAATATATATGTAACCTAGCTTAAGTGCCACACACGGTGTGCACATTGTCACTTTCACACACGTGGGGAAAAGCATAGATCTATTAAAGCACGATGAGTATTTATGTAGACTCAAGCCTAAGTGCCACCATGGCGTGCACGCTGTCACTTTCACACACATAGCAGAGATCTATTGAAGTACTTGAGTAGCAAAGTAGATCTACTTGATTACAAAGCTCATGACCACAACAAGATCATGCATAGAGAGAGATGAACACATAGCTACCGGTAGATCCCTTAGCCTCGAGGAAGAACTACTCCCTCCTCATCATGGGAATCAGCAACGGTGATGGAGATGGTGGTGCAAAACAAGTGTGTTGTGATCAAACAAACTTACTCAAGCAAACTAAGCAAACGAAAACTAAAAACGAAAACAAAGATGCTCCAAGAACAACACAACAGTACATGAAACAATAAAAACGAAGTGTCTAGAAAGACCTGAGATTTTTATTGATGAAGAAAGGATGCCTTGGGCACCCCCAAGCTTTGACGCTTGTACCTCTTGAATATTTCTTGGGGTGACACGAGGTGGAATCCCCAAGCTTGAGCTTTTGTCCATTCTTCATCTCATTACATCATTCTTTCTCTACACCTGAAAATTTTCCTTCATACAAAACTTCACACAATCTTCATTAGCAACATTAGTGTATTCAAAATATAATAGACCTTTGGGTTTAGCTTTAGAACAGCAAAAATTTCACTAAAAACACAAGCTACTGTATCAATTCCCTCAAAAAGCTCAATTTCCCAAAAATAACCCAAAAAGGAATCAATAAGAAGCAATGCAAATGATGGCAGAAATTTGTCAAAACAGACCAGCAGGTAGAAACCGATTTTTTCGAAGACCTTATGATACTCAAATTAAAAAGTGTTGAACTAATGAAAGTTAGATAATATACTAGGGGATTTATTTGCAAATTATAATCTCAATACGACTTATAGAGATTCCTCACGAATTTTTACGGTGGAGCACAAAAATCTGTTTTCGGACAGCAACTCCCCAAATCTTACTTCCCTCTCATTAGAGGTCATTCTTGGCACAAAAAGCAAATAAAAAGGATAAGGAGAGGTCATTACTGAAGTAATAACTTCCAATACTCAAGGAAACTCTTGGTTTATATCCCAACAAGTACTTTTCTTTAACGCCTTTAAGTTAGGCATGATAGTTTGAGAAGATGCACACATAAGAAATATGAATTGAAGCAAAAGAGAGCATCAAGAAGCAAATTCAGAACACATTTAAGTCTAACCCACTTCCTATGCATGGGAATCTTGTAAACAAACAAGTCATGAAAGCACAAAGCAACATGCATACGAAAGAAAAACAAGTGCAATTTCAAAACTTTCAACATAAAGAGGGGAAACTTAATATTTTTGAGATACATAAAACCATGTTTCCCTCTCTCATAATAACTTTCAGTAGCATCATGAATAAAATTAACAATATAACTATCACATAAAACATTCTTATCATGAGCCACATGCATATAATAATTATTACTCTCCACATAAGCATGGCCATTCTTATTAATTATAGTGGGAGCAAATTCAACAAAATATCTATCACTATCATTCTCATCACCATAATCATCAAATATAGGAGACATTTTGTAATCACAATTAATTTTCTCCTAAATAGTAGGTGGACTGAAAATATCATATTCATCATTGTAATCATCATATATTGGAGGTTTGGCATCATCATAAGCAATACAATATCTATCTTCCAAAGCTGGGGACTAAAAAGATCATTTTATCAAAACTAGCTTCCCCAAGCTTATACTTTTCCATAGCATCAGCAATAATGGTGTTCAAATAATTCATACTAATATCATTTCTATTAGCATCCAAATAAATTTCCATAGGTTTTTTAATTTTCTCTGCAAACACTTCATGTCCTAACTCAAGATAGATACTATAAAGATCTGTAATTTTGTGGTTGTTTTCCATTAAGCCTAACTAGTAAAAACAAGAAACAAAAGGTGAAAATTGCAGAATCTAAAGGAAATAACTTCGAGCACTTACACACCAAGAGGATGTGAGTACCTTTTACCTTACCTCCCCGGCAACGACGCCAGAAAATACCTTTGATAGAGCTTGACGTGGAGGAAGGTAAAAGGACCAAAACCTCCCAGGCAACGGCGCAGAAAATAGCTTGATGTCTACGCACTTATATTCTTGTAGACAATTGTTGGACCTCCAAGTATAGAGGTTTGTAGAACAGTAGCAAGTTTCCCTTAAGTGGATTACCCAAGCTTTATCGAACTCAGGGAGGAAGTGGTCAAAGGTATTCCCTCTCAAGCAACCATACAATCAAGGTACAAGAAGTCTCTTGTGTCCCCAACACACCCAATACACTTGGCAGGTGTATAGGTGCACTAGTTCGATGAAGAGATAGTGAAATATAAGTGGTAACGGTGCCATAAAATAGCTTCTAACTTGTTTACATGGGGTAACGTGTGTGAGTGCCAGAAAATAGCTTGACAGTAAGGTAAAGACTAAATTCAAAAGGATGGAAGCAAGCAAACATGCAACAGATCTAGTAGAAAACAATGTTTCAATGTTTAGAAACAAGTCCTAGGGATCATACTTTCACTACTGAACACTCTCTCATATAAATATCATCTCTTCATAATACTACTCTTAACTACTCTCCGGTTGGACACTCTAATCCAAGGTAGGGCCTTCCCCAATCTAGATAACCCCACACTGTCACCTTGAGCGCTAGATGGTTCCAACAAACACCACAATTTCATAGATACAACAAAATATAACTCATGAAATATATATGTAACCTAGCTTAAGTGCCGCACACGATGTGCATGCTGTCACTTTCGCACACATGGGGAAAAGCATAGATCTATAAAAGCACGATGACTATTTATGTAGACTCAAGCCTAAGTGCCACCATGGCGTGAACGTTGTCACTTTCACACACATGGGGAGATCAGAGATCTATTGAAGAACTTGAGTAGAAAAGTAGATCTACTTGATTACAAAGCTCATGACCACAACAAGTTCATGCATAGAGAGAGCGATGAACACATAGCTACTGCTAGAGCCCTTAGCCTCGAGGAAGAACTACTCCCTCCTCATCATGGGAATCAGCAACGGTGATGGAGATGGTGGTGGAGATGGCTCCGGGGGCACTTCCCTGTCCCGGCAGGGTGCCGAAATAGAGACTTTCTGTCCCCCGAATCTCCCTTTCGATGGCGGTGGCTCTATGGAGGTTTTCGTGTGTAAGATCCCTCCTTTGTAAAGGAAAAGGATCCCTGTGATTGCAATGCTAGTCCCTGGATCAATAGCTAGCATCCACAGTTAAGATGTAATATCAAGAAACAAAGGTCACAATACAACTTTATAACCAGGAATAAAATAATTTATTACATCTTACATAGCTCATTTGGCTATCTCATTACAATGCAGCAGAGTATAACAATAGCATGGGGTCCTTCATCTTCAAAGTGCCACAGGCAAACATGTTGTGTGTAGACTTGTAATCCTACTTCACTAATATCAAACAAACCTGCAACATAACAAGTTACAGCCACAAGGGTCAATACATTTGAATTGTATTGGCAAGTGATACTATGGTAGTATAGTGGAGTCTATCATCTATATGCATTTGGCTAAGTGGAGCTTAGGCTTGCTTTGCTCAAAATAGATTTTCGTTATCATTTGAAAACACTAAGTTTTTGCTTGACAAAATCACCCAAGGCATCTCCCAATAGAAATTGGTGATCCTTCAACCCTTGTTCAACCACAAGTTTTAACTTAGAAATTGGGATGAGGAGATTCTTGATAGCTTCCATGTCTTGATGCTCAAATTGTCCTTTACTAGGGATGGCTAAGTACTTAGATTTTTCACTCTACAGAGGTGGTGCACTTTCCCCACAAGACTTGGTTTCACCAAGACAAGATCTTTCAGAAGCCTTCCCTTAGACCAGAATGGACGCGTTCCAACCTATCATCCCCTACCACCAACTGTCCATTTGGCTAAGTTATTGGAACCTATATGATCCAGGCAGAGCCCATAATGCCAAGTGGCTGCACTTGAAGCTTCTCAACATTTGACATCTCAAATCTCTTTGTTCCTGGGTGGCCATCCACAAGTGAGATACACAAGGTAAACCATAGAAATGGGCCTTGTGAACCACTCAACACAAACCATTCCTTCCATTCCACCCAGGTGATTCATTCACTTAGTTGTTTTATTAAACAAAACACAAGTCCTTGACTTGGAAATATTCCATAGTATGAATATATATTCCACCCTTTGTTTTCTATTAGCTAACCTAAGCATGATAGTAGTAGGAGTATTAACTTAGGAAATTTCTACTAAGGTTTCATCTACTAGGATTTCCCATGGCATAGTTTACACTTAGAAAAATTCCATGCAAGTCCTACTTAGAAATATCACTAATGCATAGTGAAAATAATGGGACAAAAGTATGAAGCATCACTTGCCTTTTTGGTAGAGAATATAATTTCACTCCTTGATATTTGCAATATTCACACTCTTCAATTCACTACAATTCAATCAAGCAAGCAATATTTCAATCTACCATTCAAGCAACATCACATAAAATAATAGAAACAAAACAATGCATGCAAGCATGCCAAACTTTGTTTTATTTACAAAAGTGGTTTATAATAGGTTATAAACACTCTAAAACACTTATTGGACATTTTATAAAGTGGGAAAATTATTTGCAAAAGATTTTACCTATAAACCATTTTTAAACCAAATCATTATTTTATGTGGTTGAAAATGTCTTTAGTAAAGAAATAATTTTATAGGGTTCACATAATATGTTCTCTAATCATAAAATTTGTGTTTAGGGTCAGAGAGTTTAAACCAAAACATTTCCCAAAGGTTTTCTACCAAAAACATTTTAAACACATAAGCATTATTTTTATTTGACTAGAAATGGTTTAAATCAAAGATTTTACTCCTTAGCTTTACCAAATTCATTTTCAAATCCATGAGTTGGTTTCTAAGGTTAGTAGGTTCAAAACAAACCATTTTCCAAAGGTTTTATCTCAAAAATCATTTTAGAACAATTTTTATATTCTAAACATGCATACACAAGTTTCTGCAAAAACAAACAATTTAACAGAAACAATTTACTAAACAAAGTGCATGGTCAGAAAGTACTTGTCTTTCTGAATCCATTGATATAAAATTTTCAAAATTTGGACGTGTGGTTTGAAAGTTATGATTTTTTCAAATTGGAACATCTAATAGACAAGTTTCTGGTTTTAAAACAGATTCCGGGCCACGTGTTTAGTTCCTATTCGCCGGTACCGTTTCGCTCGGATCGATCGCTGTGGAGCGTTGGATCTAACTGAATCGCACAGATCAGATCACATACCCCTTCGGTTTAAGTGAATCTATCGCGCATGTCGGATCCTAATCGAACGACCACAACCACTGTCCATTTACCAGCGGTGCTGGCGGCGGCGACTGGCGGCGGAGGGGCCTGGTGGTGGCGTTGCTGGCGATGCAGGAAGCGAGAGAGGGTGGGGAGAAGCTCACCGGGTTCGCAGGGCTGCGCTGATTCTCGACGTGGTCGCCACAGGGTCAGGGGCGCACGGGGGGTGACGGTGATTGCTCGCTGGAGAGATGCCTGGCGACGGGCTCGTGCTGTCGCAGTCGGAGACGAGGTTGTAGATCGCCTGCGGTTGTTTGGCGAGCACCTGGAGATGCATAAGACACGGGCGAATAAAACCGCATGATCCACTGGTCGAGGCGCGCACAGAGTCGAGTTCTAGGGCTCACCGGAGTTGCGGGGGTCGTCGGTGGCGCTCAGACGAAGACGGAGGCGAGGTTGTGGGGCATGCGTGGGCGAACGAAGACCATGGGCAGGTGCGCAAGATGATGGGGATCAAGCTGGTGTGAGCTAGGAGGTAGGAGAGGGTCGGGGCTCGCCGGAATCGACGCCGGAACTCGTCGGGGCAGCGGAGTTTCAAAGAGAAATTAAGACGGCCTGGGGGCGTAGAGGATCTTGCGAGTGAGGGGAATGAGAGAGGGGGCACAGGCGTATTAGTATGCGTGATCACGGGGCTGTTTAATCGCGGCGTTACTGCGTATTACGCCGGCATTCATTTGGCAGCAACAGCCGACGAGGTCAGCGGGAGGGTGAGGAAGAAGCTTGCGTGGCGGTGGGGTCTGGCGCCAGCGAGAGAGGGAGAGGGGGAATGGGGACCAGTAGTCAGCGACCTTGCGGGTTCATCTGTGGGTGCGAATCGTTTTTCTGCGGGAGAGAAGGAGTGGGTTGGTGTTGGGCTTAGTTGGGCCTACTGGCTGGGCTGCTCCGTTTCATTTTTTTTTGTTCTGAATGTTTTTCCTTTTCCATTTCTTTAATTCTGTTTTGATTTTGATTAAATAATTCAAACACTCATTTGAATTCAAACCTTTGCCAAATTTTGTGAATAATCAAACACTGTTTATTTCCACATTCTGAAGTCAAATTTAGAATAATATATTTATCCTTTTTAGTGTCTTTTAATTATTTAAAATAGGCTCTAGTATTAATTAAATAAGATTTAATACTATTTTTCAATCTTCATTTGAATTCAAATCACTACCAATCTTTGGGTGAATTTTTATTCTGTTTATCAACATATTTCAAAGTCAAAAATAAAATAATTCTTTTATTCTTTTAAGATCTATTAATAATTAAATAAATAGACCATAGTCTTTAATTCAAATAGGTTTTAATTTATTTTAAAACTCTTTTCGAAATCTAAATAATAACAAAATCTTTTTAGAAGGTTTTATTTGAAAAACTAAAACACATGGAAATCTTATTTAAAATAAATTACAAAGTTTTAGTGTTTATTTAAAATGGAAAAAGCCTTTACTTTAATAAAAATGGATATTAATAAATCCTCATTATTTTATTTAAATAAACCTTTACTCTTTTTATCAAATAGAAATATTTTATTTCAAAAGCTTGGCCCAGATTAATTTGGCTCTTTAAAAATAGTCCTTATTTATATTTCTACCTTTGCTTTATGAAAACCATATCTTTTTATTTAAAGGTCCAAAAATAGTGATTCCAACTATTATAACTTTATTTATTATTTGTTTATCTTATTTTTAAATTCCTTTAGGATTTTATTTGACCAAAATAGGTTTTGATGTTTCCAATTGGAATCAAAAAGTTTCTTCTCACCCTAAATTTCAACAAAATTTTATTTTGTTTATTTATTTTTCACATTACAAGATTTGGAAAATCTTGGGATGTGACATCGTGGCTTTATGATGGGTTATTTAGGGTTTCTAAGTCGAGAGCTTCTTATAGGCGCAATAGGCAAGGTCGGTGGAGGTCCAGGGGGCCCACAACCCCTGTGGGCGCAGCCAGGGTGGGCCCCACGTCCACCTAGGGTGTGGCCACCCTAGTGTCCTCCTCCATCTCGTCTTCGATTTTCTGTATCGTTCAGGAAAAAAAATATGAAGTTTGGCTTTTGTCCCGTCCAATTCCAAGAATATTCATTTTTTAGCGTTCTGAAACCAAAAACAGCAGAAAATAGGAAACTGCCATTGTGGCATATTGTCAATAGGTTAGTTCCGGAAAGTGTATAAAAATACCTCAAAGTGTAGACAAAACATAGCAAAGTGGATACTAAACAAGCATGGAATATCAAAAATTATAGATACGTTTACGACGTATCAGGCACAACCATATTAGCGTCACAGTCTATCCATATAGACATTCATGCTTAATATTCGGTTTTGCTTAAGTCTTTAATCGAAATGAAATTCTTAACCTTTGTCAAAAAAAGATACATCATTTTCAATCAACAAGATGTCCTCCACATAATGTATTAGAAATATGTCTTAGCGCTCTCACTTAATTTCTTGCAAATGCAAGCATCTTCATCGTCTCCTGATGAAAGTAAACTTCTTTATTGGTTTCATCATGGTGAAAATTCCAACTCCGTGATGCTTACTTCAACCATTGAAGTTTGCATGCCCTTTTAGCATCCTTTGAATTAACAAAACCCTTTGGATCATGCTATGCACACGTCCTAGGCAACCATTCTATTAGAAGAACTTTGTTTTGTTTATTCATCTACCATATACCAAAATTATATGTAATGGTTGCTATATTAATCCGTCCATACTAAATATCGCTATGAAAGATCAAATCTTGTCATAGTCAACTCCTTGAATATTGTCGTAAAAAACTTTATCGACATGTCAACTATTTCATAGATGTGAAACATCCATGTCTGTTTATTTATAGATCCAAATACGACCGATAGGTTTTTACACCTTTTCGGAGGGTCTCCCAAGTTCAAAAAACTTGATTTCTCGTGTATGGAACTATCACGGATTTTATGGCTTCAAGCCATTTGACGGAGTCAGGGCCCATCATAGCTTCTTTGCATGTAGTCGGTTCATCATTGTCAAACAACAATGATTTACTCTGAAATCTTGGCATTTTAATGTTTATCCGACCTACTTGGTTTAATAGGAACTTAGACCTATGTGACCACAACCTTTGAGGCACGTGAGCCATGAGCATTGTCTCTGCCTCCGGAATGGTTTCCGGCGCTACGCAACTCAGCATATATAGCTAAGGTTCGTTAACCTTATCAAAGTTCTATTTTTCTCCCACTTAACTTTTGCAAAAAAATTATTTTTCAAGAAACTTCACGTTTCAAGCGACAAACCCTTTTGTCCTCGGTGTTATGGAGGAATACCCAATGGTTATTTAAAATAACCTACAAAGACATGCTCATCCGACTTGTGTTGTAAACATCTTACTTACGCTTAGCATACCAAAATTTAAGAAAAGGACAACTTGGGTTTTACCCCAAACCATAACTTACATGGTGTCATTTCAACGAATCAAGATGGAGCTCTTTTCAGTGTAAAAGCGGTAGTATCTAAAGCTTTAATCTTTTAAAACATAATGGCAGTTTTCTAAATAGCACCTTTGATCCAACCATGTCAAACAAGGTTTCATTACAAATACCAAAGACTCCATATTCCTATGGTGTTTCAGGAGATGTAAATCTAGTTGTTTTGCTAAACTTGCAACTCAAATAAATCCCTTTATGATAAAATCATAAATTATTTATTTTCTTGTTACTTCTTTCTCGTTAAGTGAATATTCACTCAAATTTCCGGAGAAAGCATATGAAGTTGAAATCCATTACTTACGACTGCACATAATGGACTACATACACCGATATGTATAAATTCCAATAATTTAGTCGATCGTTCTTCTTTGGCCTTTGAACGAAATTTTAATTATCTCGAGGAAAGTCTCACAAGCGTCACTTGATCAAATCAAAGACTCCAAAAATCCATGAATATGGAGTTTCTTCATGTTTTCTTTCCAATATAATTTAAACGGCGATGTCACTTCGTAAGTGATCTGTCAATCATTTGTCTTGCGACATTTTAGCATTAATTTTTATGGATGTGATTTCTCCAACTAGATTTGTAAATCATCCATCTTATATGGCATACAATAATTATTTGAAAAATCTTTGTTCTCATGATACCTGATTTAAATAAGGATTATTAAAACAAATCTTGAAGGAAGACTTTGATGTTAACGAGAAATATAAACAACGGCTTGTTTGTTTTTGATGAACATCATCACATATTCTCTTGCTAGTTACTTAGGCCATTGTAGTTCATGAATTGCGTTGTTCTGTATGAAATTTCTTACCAACCAATTCAGTATTCAATACCTAAGAACCACATTGTTTAACATGCAAAGAATACAACCATAACATGTATATCTTTTATATACCTAAACTGGATATTCCCAGTCTTTTCTTTTCTGCCAAATATATTTTATAGATTCTCTTTCAGCATTTCCATTTCCTTTTTAAAAGAACCTATCAACATCAACAGTGGCGTCATATATATGACACACATTCCAAAGCGTGTATATTCAAATAATAATACCTTTGGACTTGCACTTTGAAGTAGATCACCATCATCAAATGATCGGCATTCTTTCAAAATCCATTCTTTAGTAATCTTTTAGTGTAGTAAACACTTTACATACATCTTCTATTCATCCTTATCATGACGACTTTCATGATCAAGCTAATGTAGCTTATGAAGGCGAATCGTGAGTATAATGTTACTTTCCAAAACCCTTTTGGATAATTAGGATGTCTAGCATCTCCAACCTTCGCAAATCCTCATCCAATATGAGAACATACATTATACTCTATCATATTGCAACCAAAACGTTGTTTTAGATATCGTTATATCTGCCACACATTATGGTTTCTGAAACAATTCTTTCAGCTTCTAGATAAACTTGATATTAAAAACAATCAAGAATCATGGAGGCAAACATGATACTTAAGATACTACCACTAGAATTGTTACTCTCGATTTAATACCAATTATTAAATTTCATAGAATAAATAGAGTTTGTTGAAAGTTTGCAATAGGACTTTAAACTTTATATTGACACTCAACACAATACGATACTAGTTCGTAAAGTAAATATCCATAATTCTATAGTTCTATTATTTTAATTACAACTAAGCATAAGGTGGTGAACGAATGCCAATGACTACAACAAATTATGCAAATTCACTTTGATTTATTTTATGATAAATTGAGTTCTACTAATCCAAATTAGAAAGGAACTCCCACTCAAAAATGACATCCCTCGTGTTATTTTGGTGATTACATGAACCAAATCCACTACACCAAGTCCGATCATCACGTGAGTCGGTGTAGCTTCGAAGGCGAGCATCCATATGGTCATCATATCAAAACATATGACTCATGCTTAACCTTTCGGTCCATGTTCCGAGGCCATGTCTGCACATGCTAGGCTCGCCAAGTAAGAACCTTAGTATTCGCGTGTATAAAACTTTCTTACACCCAAGATATGCGCATGGATTCAAGTACACTCGATCATCACGTGATGTCTTGAAGCGGCGAAACTTTGTCGGTGCACTTAAGGAAGAACACATTTTTATCTTGATATCTAATAAAACACCAAACTAGCAATATAATATGCACCAAACATCTTATGTGGAAAGTGAAATGATATGGTTCTTGCACTTGATCTCCATCATGTGCATCATGGTATGATCGTCATCATTCCTCTATGTGTAAGTCAAAGGTCTGTGGAAATTACACGTTATGTGTGTTGTAAGAGTATCGACTTATACTTTTACTTACAACATCACCATATCATGACACTAGCCCAGCAACAATCTAAACTAAGCGCTTCTAATTTATCCATTGCATGTTTTACGTGGCTGAGGGCTTTCAGAGATAGAACCCTTCTTACCTACGAACATGGAACCACAACGATGATAATCAAATTATTCACAACTCGTTGTAAATCAGATATTGACTATAGTAGGAGAGACAGACACCCGCAAGCCACTTATGCAAAACTAGTTGCATGTCAAGCGTGGAACAGGTCTCATGTGCGAGGACATGTAAAGTTTGTCCGGGCCGCTTCATCCCACTATGCCACCAATATCCAAAGTACAAGGGAGAAGTAATAACATGACCATCAGCGCCCACATATTCATATGTGTACTACTCATGCAAAGCATCTACGCATATATCCGGCTCTGATACCACTGAAGGGTTTGCAGCATAGAAAACAAAAAATTCCTATGATGGGAACAATTAAGTACGAAGATCTATCTACTAGATACAAGCAACGGGTGTGTTGCAGCCCAACACATGGCATTCACCACTGGTCCACACCATGCTACATCAACCACACCCTCAAAGGTGAACTCATTCCATATCCCGCCCTCCTTTGGTTATCATGTGAATGGAATCCTACTTGAGACACGTGCTCATGCTATGACCAGGCCCAGGACCATGACACCAAGAGGAGATGACAAGAGGACCCCAGAAACCAAGACCCCCAAGCAAGAGGCCTGGAAGAGAAGACGCAAGAAGCTGCTGAAGCTAGACCGGAGTCTCCGGTCCATCTCCGGTCCATCTCCGGACCGACCCCCAAACCAGCGCCCAGGACAGTCAGAATGCCCCTCCGGAGACGACACCGGAGATTGACCGGAGTCTCCGGTCTAGACCGGAGTCTCCGGCCCATCACACCGGAGTCTCCGGACCAAGTGTATCGGGCCTGCGCGCCTCGGGTTGGGCCTGGCCCATGTAACGCCCAGAACTTCCTATTTATGCCTATTTTACCCCTAGCTCGTGGCTGGCCTATATAAAAGCCCCCACCCCCTTCTTGAAACCCTAGAGTTGATGATGAATGAAGGCTTGTGCCTAACCCTAGATGGGAACCCCTCTCTATAGTTAATCTATGAGTTGTACAAGGCCTTGGAGTTCAGTTGTTCGTCTCCAAGTCGTCAAGACCCTCCTCAAGTGTTTGGTCTCTCCTCATCAAGGATTCTAGTAGTGCTAGGTCTCTCCCCTTTGGGATTCTACTTGGTTTCTACTCTCTCCTTTTGATTTGGATTCTATAATCCGCTTGCCGATCTCTCCTTTGGTGATTCTACCTAACAGTCTCTCGCCGAGGATTCTATTGGATTGGTTGTTCGAGCCAACGGGAGCAAATCAAATCGGGTTGTGTTTGCGTGTGTTTGTATCTTTACCTTGCGCTTGTGTTGCGTTCATCGGGTATCCCCTCACTCCCCGCATCAAATCCATGAAGATCGGGCCACCCTAGGGTCAATCCCACAAGGGATCCCATATCAACTGGTATCAGAGCTTTTGGTTGCCATGGATTTGACTTCGTTCCCCCATATCCACCATAAATTCAAAAATACCAAAAATTTTAGCCCCAATTTGCTTTTGGATCGATCTCTTGATTTGGTGAGTTGATTGTGGTTTTGATCCATTAGAAACTTGTCCTTGGATTTGGTCTACCTTTGCCCTGCGTTTCCTAGCCCAATTTGGTCGAAATTTTCTGGATTTGAGGGTTAAAGGGCCGAATTTCCGCTCACGAACTCGAGCTGTTCGTCGTGCTGGAACCAGACCGGAGTCTCCGGTCATCACACCGGAGTCTCTGGACCACACCGGAATCTCCGGCCCCAACACACCGGAGTCTCTGGCCCTGATAAATTTTTTGACCCCTCTTCCTTTTTCGACTAATTTCCTTTGTGTGTTTGTGTTTTGCCTGAGTGTCTATCAACTAACAAGCTTCCGCAACGCCAACAACACCTCGTGCTCGACATCTACACCGCGGAACTCGAACCATCCCTTCACCAACAATTGCAAGTTCAACATCACCAAAAGGTATAACTTGCACAACCATTGTTAACCCCCTTCTTCCTGTGTGTGTTACCTAACCTATCGAGAGTAGCCCTCCTATGTTTGCCGAAGCATTGTGCGCTTGCTCTTGCATAGTCATGATATAGAGGCAATAACAAAATTGACTCCATAGTGTACAAAAAAAAGCTTCTAAGCAAAAGAAACAAAGTAAAAGATACCAATAGCTAAAGAGAGTCCAAAGCTTCTAAGCAAGAGTGCGAGCAAGAGCAAGGTAAGCGTACAAATCCGTTGCTTCTCAACCTTGTGCGAACGGGCTACGGTCTCTCATAGTGTTGGCATGACACCGAGCATTAGTCTTTGTTAGGTCCAATTTTGTTCTTTGCTCATTTTTCATAGTCGTGCTAGCCACATTAATCTCCACCGTGTGTGTATAGTTGTAGGTTCTCGTCACCCTTTTTGACCTTTTCCTTTGACTTTGTTTTTGTTGGATTTTACCCACTTTTGACAATATCCTTTTCTTTTGGTTGTTCCATTTGCTATCCACCTTTCTAAACTACCACCATAGGCCTTTGTGTGTGTGTGTCTTGTGTACCCGCTATTCGCTTTGCTCTCGGCAACAACAATCTTTCCAATCGTTGACTCCGGTGAGGCAAGGTAGCAATTACCATTCCACCAATCTCACCATATCTATCAAGTGTGTTTGTGCACCATGTCTAGGGCAAGTGGAGCTAGTGGAGATAGCAATTTCAACAACCAGGATGGCTTTGCCACGCGCCACAACTTATGGGCGCAACGCCAAGAATTCAACAATCAATTTGAGCGACTTGAGCACCGTCTTGATTATACTTTTCGAGAATTTGAGTACCGTGAGCGGCAACGTCAAGAGTAGCACCATGCTCAATTCCAAGCTCTTCACCAAGCTATTGCCAACCTTGGCAACCGACACGGTCATCGCTCAAGCTCGTCAAGTTCCTTCCGCACACGCTCCTCAAGTCGACAAGGCGAGTCTTCAAGGTCACACTCCCGCCGCGGAGAACCCCACCACCATAATGGGGACACACAAGCTCGTCATCGTCGCCCTCAAGCGGTGGACCCAAATGCTCCCCAACCTCAACAACAACGACAAGAGCATGGTCCACCACCACACCAAGCAATCATCGACGTGCAACAACCTCAAGAGCGCCAAGATGAAGCTAACCATAATGATCGGCGTCACCATCCTCCTCATGACCACCACGAGCAACGTCAACAAAATCAACAACCGGTATGGGACACAAGTGATGATGATGAGGATGCACGCCAAGCTCGACGCAATAACCGACATGCACAACACCACCACCTACACCGTCAAGCTATGAACGTCAATGATGCCGACCAACGGCGAAGAAGAGACTTTGAGCATCATAAAGCTCACCCTCCACAACAACCTCAAGGAAATCAAGAGCCTCCTCCCCCGACTCCACCCCTCCAAGTGACGCAAGTATGCACCAAGAATGTCGCAACAACCACCATGAGCGTGATGATGGCAAGTTTGGGAAGCTCAAGTTCGTTATGCCCAAGTTCAAAGGAGAAGAAAATGCTGATGCATACCTTGAATGGGAGCTCAAAGTCGACAAGATCTTCCGAGTCCACAACTTTTCCGAAGAGAAGAAAGTGGCAATGGCATCTCTTGAGTTTGAGGACTACGCCAATGTTTGGTGGGAAGACTATCAAAGCAATCGTGAGAAGCAAGAAGAACCACCGGTCACCACTTGGAACGAGATGAAGAATGTGATGTATGCAAGATTTGTCCCCGAGCACTATCGCCAAGACCTCTTCGACAAGCTACAAAACTTGAAGCAAGGCACAAACACAATTGAAGAGTTCTATAAGGAGATGGAGATGACTATGGTGAGAGCCGATGTGAAGGAACTCGAGGAGCAAACAATAGCATGGTTCCTCAACGGTTTGAGCCGCCAAATACGCAAGATAGTCGATTTCCAACCTTACAAGACTCTCGTGAACCTTCTTCACCAAGCAACCAAGGCCGAGCGCCACTTGCAAAAGGAACATGCTTATGAGAAGCAAAGGGCGTACTACGCTTCAATCAAATCGAGTAGCCCCTCCAAGCCAACAAACCAAACAACAAGCTCCTCCAAGCAATCCAAGACACCTATGGCATCCACCTCCAACACAACAATGGAAAGTCAAGTAGTTTGCTACAAGTTTGGAGGAAAGGGACACAAGTCTTATGAGTGCATCAACACAAGAGTCATGCTAACGGATGAGAACGGTGCAACATATTCCGTGAGCGAAGACGAATTTGAAGCTATGAACCAAGCCGCTATAGCAAAAGATGCCGCAATGCAAGATGAGGACACACTTGTTTGTGAACATGATCCAAGCCCCTCACTTGTCACCGCCCAAGTTTGGACGACCAACTCCATCCCTAGAGAGGATCAACGCCTCAACATCTTCCAAACCCGAGCCGGAATTGATGGCAAGTCCATAAAAGTTATCATTGATGGAGGAAGTTGTCACAACCTTGCGAGCATCGACCTTTGTGAGAAACTCAAGTTACCATACATGGAGCACCCTCAGCCCTATCATGTCAAGTGGCTTGATGACAATGGCACCATTCAAATCAAACACAAGGTCAACGTCTCCTTCAAGATTGGTCCATATCAAGACACCGTCGAGTGTGATGTCGTGCCTATGACCGTGTGTCACATGCTCCTTGGAAGACCATGGCAATACGACAAGAGTGCAATACATGATGGTACCTCCAACCAATACTCCTTTAAGTGGAATGACAAGACATTGGTGCTACAACCTATGACGCCAAGCCAAATTATCACTTCCAACATGACGTCGCTGCCCAAGATAAAGCAAGCTAAGGACCCTTGTGAGATGAGTGGTGAGAGTGTGATCCACCAACACGTGAGTGAGTGCCTCAAGCCCCAAATGAGTGGAAAAATCATGAGTGCCACGTCGCAAGCCACCACACGTGAGAAGAGTGATTTGAGCGTACCCAATACTAACAATCCTTCATACAACTCTTTCTCCTTGTTGTCGGTTTTGCAGGATACACAACCTCACCTACCACCTACAAGGAATACGCTACAAGATATCCAACCACACCTTGATGACAAGCTCAACTTCAAGATCTTCAACCAATTTGAACAAGGCTACGACACCGAAGATCCCACAACATACAAGCTCAAGACCATGTGCACACCTCTCTCCCTATATGATGATGGAACTTCATCGAGGACGACTCGTTTTGAAGCGGGGGGAGATGTTGCAGCCCAACACATGGCATTCACCATTGGTCCACACCATGCTACATCAACCACACCCTCAAAGGTGAACTCATTCCATATCCCGCCCTCCTTTGGTTATCATGTGAATGGAATCCTACTTGAGACACGTGCCCATGCTATGACCAGGCCCAGGACCATGACACCAAGAGGAGATGACAAGAGGACCCCAGAAACCAAGACCCCCAAGCAAGAGGCCTGGAAGAGAAGACGCAAGAAGCTGTTGAAGCTAGACCGGAGTCTCCGGTCTACCACACCGGAGTCTCCGGTCCATCTCCGGACCGACCCCCAAACCAGCGCCCAGGACAGTCAGAATGCCCCTCCGGAGACGACACCAGAGATTGACCGGAGTCTCCGGTCTAGACCGGAGTCTCCGGCCCATCACACCGGAGTCTCTGGACCAAGTGTATCGGGCCTGCGCGCCTCGGGTTGGGCCTGGCCCATGTAACGCCCAGAACTTCCTATTTATGCCTATTTTACCCCTAGCTCGTGGCTGGCCTGTATAAAAGCCCCCACCCCCTCCTTGAAACCCTAGAGTTGATGATGAATGAAGGCTTGTGCCTAACCCTAGATGGGAACCCCTCTCTATAGTTAATCTATGAGTTGTACAAGGCCTTGGAGTTCGGTTGTTCGTCTCCAAGTCGTCAAGACCCTCCTCAAGTGTTTGGTCTCTCCTCATCAAGGATTCTAGTAGTGCTAGGTCTCTCCCCTTTGGGATTCTACTTGGTTGCTACTCTCTCCTTCTGATTTGGATTCTATCATCCGCTTGCCGATCTCTCCTTTGGTGATTCTACCTAACGGTCTCTCGCCGAGGATTCTATTGGATTGGTTGTTCGAGCCAACGGGAGCAAATCGAATCGGGTTATGTTTGCGTGTGTTTGTATCTTTACCTTGCGCTTGTGTTGCGTTCATCGTGTTCATCGGGTATCCCCTCACTCCCTGCATCAAATCCGTGAAGATCGGGCCACCCTAGGGTCAATCCCACAAGGGATCCCATATCATGGTGGATATACGTCCATAGAATACATACCCTCAAAGACAGAATAACATTAACGAGGTTATACTCATGGATGATGTAGTCGAACGCTTGACGATCTCAAGATCGTGATGAAGTCCATCTGGTCCAGCCGGTCCAACACCATCAAGTCCAGCACCGCAAAGCAGTGGTGCATCCATGATCGCACACATGTCCGGGTACCCCGAAAACCTCCGCGCCCTCGCTCCAGCGAAGCAGCGGAAGCAACAAATCCTTCCAGAAAAATCCATCGGGAACATGTATCTCGCTGATCTGAGACCATGGAGAAATTCTAAAGGGAGAAGAGAGATCCTTCACGAAGAGGAGTGCTTTGAGAGGAGGAGAGGGAGGCCTTTTATAGGGAGAGGGGGGCACCCAAGGGGCATGGCGCCCAGCCATGGTGGCTGCCCCCACCTCTTCCACATTCATGTGGGTGGAGATCCCACTCAAAATGAAAAGCCTCCACTCACATAAACATGCCTCCACTCAAAAATCCACTCACATGCATTAAATTTCCACCAAATTTAATGCAAGCTCTCATTTAAATAAAACTCTTTTATTTATTTATTCAGAATTTTGTTAATTACTCTAATTAAAAAAAATCACATAAAACCCCTTATAACATTTCAATTTCACATACAGAACCAGTTTTAGCAATTTCAACCGAAACAATTTCGGTGTCTAGTGAAATAAATTCCTACGCTTTCTTTTTATTTCTCTGGCATATCATTTGCTCTGAATGGTGTCGGTATCCCTTAAGTGTATCACCCTATGGTTCACGAATAATGTAGACATGATCGAGACCCCTCTCCGATCAATAATCAACATCGGGACCTGGAGATCCATACTGACTCCCACACATTCAACGATGACTTCTGTGATCGTGTGAACCTTATACGCATGTAACTCAATCCTTTTGTCTCGTGATATATTACATGTCCGAGATTCAATCATCGGTATCTCCATACCTAGTTTGATCTCGTTGCCGACATGTACTCTTTTCTCGTTCCCGTGATATAACATTCTAGTGATCAAATCACTTGCTTGCAAGCTAACTAATGTGATATCACCGAGAGGACCCAGAGTATATCTCTCAGTCATCGGGATGGACAAATTCCACTCTTGATCCACGAGCCTCAACATAACACCTTCTTAGCACTGAACCCATCTTTATAGTCACCCTGTTACGGTGTGACGTTTGATGTTATCAAGATACTCTTTCGGTGTTAGTGATTGAAATGATCTCATGGTCTAAGGACTAAGATTACTTCGTATGATGTTATAGCAATATAAACACAATGACCTTGATCGTAATGCTATACTTCGGATGAATGTTCATCACATCATTTGAACAATGTTTTGACCTCGTTATTAACAACATCCAATGTCCATGACCAGGAAACCTTTGATCATCTTGTTAATCAATGAGCTAGTTTATAAGAGAGGCATAACTAGGAACTTTCTTTTTGTTTATTAAACACACATGTATTAATGTTTCCGTAATAATACAATTATAGCATGCAAAATAAAAAGTTATCATAAATAAGGAATACGATAATAACCACTTTATTATTGCCTCTCGGGCATATTCCCTTCAATGGGGTCAACCACCAACGGGGTACCCCTTGCCTCATGACCTCAGCGTATCATAGAGATGTTGGAGATATGCCCTAGAGGCAATAATAAAAGTGGTTATTATTATATAATTGTGTTTATGATAAATGTTTACATTCATGCTATAATAGTATTAACCAGAAACATTGATACTTGTGTGATTTGTAAAGTAAATTAGAGTCCCTGGTAAAGCCACTTTATAATACTAGCTTGTTGGTTAATAGATGATCGTGGTTTCTCGATCATGAACATTGATATGTTATTAACAACGAGATCATATCATTAGGAGAATGGTATGATGGACATACTCCTATAGATAAGCGTAGCATAAAGATCAAGTCATTTCAATAGTTCGTTTGCTATAAGCTTTCTGATACATAGTAACCTTATTCCTTCGACCATGAGATCATGCTAATCACCATCACCGGAAGAATGCTTTGATGACATCAAACACTACACCGTAACTGGGTGCCTATAAAGGTGGGATTGAGTGTTTGGAAAGTATGGGTTGAGGCACATGGATCAAGAGTGGGATTTGTCCATCCATATGACGGATAGATATACTCTAGGCCCTCTCGGTGGAATGTCATCCAATTAGCTTGCAAGCATGTGACTGGCTCACAAGGGATCACATGTCATGGGAACGAGAAAAGAGTACTTATCGGTAACGAGGTTGAACTAGGTATGCAGAGATACCGATGATCAAAACCTCGGATAAGTAAACTATCGTGAGACAAAGGGAAATTGGTATCGTATGTAAGTGGTTCATTCGATCACAAAGTAATCATAGAAATATGTGGGATCCATATGAATTTCCAGATTCCTCTATTGGTTATTGATCGGAGAAGTGTCTCGGTCATGTCCGCATAATTCACGAACCGTAGGGAGACACACTTAAGGATTCAATGTTGTTTAGTAGATATGGAATGTTAGTAGGGATACCGAATGTTGTTCGGATTCTCAGATGGGATCCGAGATATCACGAGGAGATCTGGAATGGTCTGGAGAATAAGATTCATATAAGGAAAGTCCGATTTCGGAGTTCGGGAATGATTTCAATGTTTTCATCAGAGAGGTTCTAGAAGGTTCACCGGCCCGAAATGGGAATGGTCCATGAATGTTTCATGGGTAAGTGGAATGATTGGATCATATCCTAGATCACTTGGTGTGGACATTTGTGAGAGAGAATTAAATCTCTAAATTGGAAGTCAAACGGGAGGTTTGAAAAGTCAAACTGGAACAATGGTTTCCTAGTGGAAGAAGGAAAGAGTCCTTCCAACTTGGGTTTGGAAGTGGATTCAAACTCCCCTCTCTCAAGGTTGCCCCCCTCTCATAAATAGAGGGGGAGGGCTGCCCCAAAACATCAAGCCCTAGCCCTCCCACACCCAAGTCGCCGCCGCCGTGCCAGGCCGCCACCGCCGCCAGTCGACGCGCCGCCGTGCCGCCGTCGCCTCGCGCCGCCGCCGCCCTAGCCACTGCTGACACCTCCTCCTTCTCCCGGTCTTCTAAACCCTAGATCACCGGGAAACCCTAGATCCACCATAACTCGCACCGGCTTAGGCGAAGCCCTGCGGCATCTTCCCTCTACTTCCGACACCACGCCGTCGTGCTGCCGGAATCGCGAGGGGAGAACAACAACCTCTGCCGCCTGCTGGAACAAGGGAGAGGAAGGTCTTCATCGGGTACCGAACGTGTGACCGACTGCGGAAGTGCTGCCAGAACACGGCGCCGAAAGGATCGTCTACGCGATCTTGAGATTGGCAAGTGTACGACTACATCACCCACGAGAATCTGCTCTCGTTAAACGCTTTGGAATATTCAAGGGTGAGTGCTTCTATCGACTCGTTGCTACAATCTAGTAGATAGATCTTGGCTTATTTGTGTGCATGCGGTAGAATTTTTTTGTTTTCCATGCTACGAACCCATACAGTGGTATCAGAGCCGTATCTATATGTAGATCTGTTGTACGAGTAGAACACAATGGTCATTATGGGCGGTGGTGCTTTTATTATCAATTGCTTTGTGTACTTTGCATCTTGCGCTATGATGGGATGAAGCGGCCCGGGCTAACCTTAGATGACATCGTTCATGAGACTTTCTCCACGCTTAACATGCAACTTGTATTGCATAAGTGGCTTTGCGGGTGTCTGTCTCTCCCATCATAGTATAGATTCAATTTACAACGGGCACTTGATAGTTCAAACATCAACATTGTGGTTCTTGTTCATAAGTTAGAATGACACTTATTGAAAGCCCCAAACCACGTAAAACATGCAAAGAAAATTAGAGGCGTCTAACTTTGTTTTGCAGGGGTGTGCTGTGATGTCATATGGCCATGATTGTGATTATATATGATGTATGCAATGTTCCTTATTGTAAGTTGGCAACCGGCAGGAGCCATATGGTTGTCTTTTAAATTCCGTTAAGACCTGCGTGTCTATTCAAAGTAGTTGTAATAGTTGATGCTGGTGGACGACAACCATGAATCGGCGCCATTAACCTTGACGCCATACCGGTGATGATGGAGATCATGTTCGTGCTTGAAGATGGAGATCGGAAGCACAAGAAGAAAGGCCATATCATATCACATATTATGAATTACATGTGATGTTAATCCTTTTATGCATCTTGTATTGCTTAGTTCACAACGGTATCATTATAAGATGATCCCTCAAACACACAATTTCAAGTTTTAAAGTGTTCATCCTTAGTAAGCACCGTTGCTAAAGCTCGTTGTTTCAAAGCACCACGTGATGATCGGGTGTGTTAGATTCTGCGAGTGTAGACAACGTGAGCAAGCCAGATTTGTTCATGCGGAAGCTAAGGTTTGATCTTGACGAGCCTAGCATGTACAGACATGGTCTCGGAACACGAATCACCGAAAGGTAAAGCATGAGTCATATAGTAAATATGATGAACATGTTGATGTTCGCCATTGAAGCTACATCAACTCTCGTGACGATCGGTTTTGATGTGGTGGATTTGGTTCGTGTGATCACTAAAACAATGTGAGGGATATTGTTTTGAGTGGGAGTTCACCTAGATTAATTTAACTATTAATTAGAACTCAATTTGTCATAAACTTAGTCTAAACTATTGCAAATATGTTGTAGATCAATGGCGGCCCCTACTATCAATTTTAATGCGTTCCTAGAGAAAGAAAAGTTGAAAAGCAATGGAAGAAACTTCGCGGATTGGTTTCGCAATTTGAGGATTGTCCTCAATGCTGGTAATTTGAACTATGTGCTGGATGCACCGCTGGGTAACCCGCCTGCAGTTGATGCTACCGATGAGGTAAAGAATGTTTTCCTCGCTCGAAAGAATGAGTAATCCACAGTTTAGTGTTCTATCTTGTATGGTTTGGAATCGGAGCTTCAGAAAAGGTTTTAGAACCATGACCCACATGATATTGTCCGTGAATTCAAAATGATATTTGAGGCTCACGCGGCAGTTAAGAGTTATGAGGCTTCTGAAAAGTTCTTTAACTACAAGATGGAAGAGGGCATCTCCATCAGTGAGCACGTGATTAAGATGTCTAGGCACGCAAGCAAGCTTCAAAGCTTAGGTATAGTGATTCCTAATGCTTTGGGAATTCACCGTGTCCTCCAATCACTACAACCAAGTTACAAGAACTCTGTGATGAACTACAATATGCAAAACATGGACAAGACGTTGCCCGAACTCTTCTCCATGTTAAAGTCTATAGAAGTGGAGATCAAGAAAGAGCACCAAGTGTTGTTGGTCAATAAGACCACCAAATTCAAGAATCAAGGCAAGTCTAAGAAAAAGGGAAACTTCAAGAAGGGTGGTAAGAAAGTTACCGCGTCGGCGAAGAAGACCAAGGCTGGGCCTAAGCCTGATACTGAGTGCTTTTACTGCAAGGGAGAGGGTCACTAGAAGCGGAATTTCCCTAAGTACTTGGCGGATTTGAAGAACGGCAACATCAAGAACAAAGGTATATCCGATATACATATTATTGATGTGTATCTCACTAGTACTCGTAGTAGTGCCTGGGTATTTGATACTGGTTCGGTTGCTCATATTTGTAACTCGAAACAGGTGCTGCAGAATAGACGGAAACTAGCAAAGAACGAGGTGACGATGCGCGTTGGAAATGGATCAAAGGTTGATGTGATCGCGGTAGGCATGCTACCTCTTCATCTACCATCGGGATTAGTTTTATACTTAAATAATTATTATTTGGTGCCTGCGTTGAGCATGAACATTATATTCAGATCATGTTTATTGCAAGACGGTTACTTGTTTAAGTCCGAGAATAATGGTTGTTCGATTTACATGAGTAATATGTTTTATGCACATGCACCTTTGATAGATGGCATATTCTTATTGAATCTCGATTGTGGTAATACACACATTAATAAAATTGAATCTAAACGTTTGAAATTGAGTGATAACTCGACCTATATGTGGCACTGTCGTCTTGGTCATATTGGAGTGAGCGTATGAAGAAACTCCATTCCGATGGAATTCTTGAATCACTTGATTTCGAATCACTTGAAAGATGCGAAGCATGTCTGATGGGTAAAATGACTAAGACTCTATTTTCTTGTATGATGGAGCAAGCTACAAACTTATTGGAAATCATACATACCGATGTATGTGGTCCAATGAGTGTAGCATCGCGTGGTGGTTATCGCTATGTTCTTACCTTCACGGATGACTTGAGTAGATATGGGTATATCTATTTCATGAAACATAAGTCCGAAACTTTCGAGAAGTTTAAGGAATTTCAAAGTGAGGTAGAGAATCAACGTAACAAGAAGATTAAATTTCTACGATCTGATCGTGGAGGTGAATATCTAAGTTACGAGTTTGGCGAGCATTTGAAGAAATGTGGAATACTTTCACAATTGACACCGCCAGGAACACCACAACGTAATGGTGTGTCTGAACATCGTAATCGAACTCTCTTAGATATGGTTCGTTATATGATGTCACTTACAGATTTACCGCTATCATTTTGGGGTTATGCATTAGAAACAGCCGCATTCACTTTAAATAGGGCACCATCTAAATCCGTTGAAACGACACCGTATGAATGATGGTTTGGGAAGAAACCTAAATTGTCGTTCCTTAAAGTTTGGGGTTGCGAAGCTTATGTAAAGAAGTTACAAACTGACAAGCTTGAACCCAAAGCGGAAAAATGCGTCTTCATAGGATACCTGAAGGAAACTATTGGGTATACCTTCTATCATAGATCCGAGGGCAAAATCTTCGTTGCCAAGAATGGATCCTTTCTAGAGAAGGAGTTTCTCTCGAAAGAAGTGACTGAAAGGAAAGTAGAACTCGACGAGGTTGTTGAATCTTCTCTTGAACTTGCGAGTAGCGCAGCACCGGAAGTAGTTCCTGTGGCGCCTACACCAATAAGAGAGGAAGCTAATGATGTTGATCATGAAACTTCGGTTGAAGTAACTATAGAACCTCGCAGGTCAAAAAGAACTCGTACCACTCCTGATTGGTATGATCCCGTTATGAGTGTCATGTTGGTGGAGAACACCGATGACCCTGCGACATATGAGGAAGTGATGATGAGCCCAAATTCCAATAAATGGCAAGAAGCCATGAAATCCGAGATTGGATCCATGTACGAAAACCAAGTATGGACTTTGGTGGACTTACCGGATGGCCGGAAGGCTGTCTAGAACAAATGGATTTTCAAGAAGAAAACAAATGCTGATGGTAATGTTACTGTCTATAAAGCTCGACTTGTCGCAAAAGGGTTTCGACAAATTCAAGGAGTTTACTACGATGATACTTTCTCACCGGTAGCAAAGCTAAAGTCTGTGAGGATTATGTTAGCAATCGCTGCATATTATGATTATGAGATATGGCAGATGGATGTCAAAACGACGTTCCTCAATGGAGACATTGGTGAAGAGTTGTATATGGTACAACCCAAAGGTTTTGTCGATCCTAAATATGCTAACAAGGTATGCAAACTTCAACGATCCATTTATGGATTAAAGCAAGCATCCCGGAGTTGGAATCAACGTTTTGATAAGGTGATCAAAAGCTTTGGTTTTATACAAACTTATGGAGAATCTTGTATTTACAAGAAAGTGAGTGAGAGCTCTGTAGCATTCTTAATACTATATGTAGATGACATATTGTTGATTGGGAATGATGTAGACCTTCTTAATAGTGTCAAGGATTATTTGAATAATAGTTTTTCAATGAAATATCTTGGCGAAGCAGCTTACATATTAGGCATAAAGATTTATAGAGATAGATCGAGACGCCTAATATCATTGTCATAGAGTACATATTTGGACAGTTCTAAAGAGGTTTGGAATGGAAGATAGCAAGAAAGGGTTCTTGCCCATGTTTCCCAATACGTCCTTGAGTAAAACTCAAAGTCCTGCAATGGCAGAAGATAGAGAAAGGATGAGTAAGACTCCCTATGCCTCAGCCATAGGATCTCTTATGTATGACATGCTATGTACTAGACCCGACATTGCATATGTTGTTTTTTGACTAGCAGATATCAAAGTGATCCCGGAGTGGATCATTGGAAAGCGGTCAAAAACATCCTTAAGTACTTGATAAGAACTAAGGATATGGTTCTTTCTTATGGAGGTGACGAACAACTCATTGTTAATGGTTACACCGATGCTAGTTGGAACACCAATCCGGATGATTCTAAATCTCAATCTGGATACGTATTTACTTTGAATGGTGCAACAGTTAGCTAGAGGAGTGCAAAGCAAAGCGTTGTGGCGAGATCTTCAACTGAATCGGAATACATAGCTGCTTCGAAGGCTTCACAAGAGGCGATATGGATGAAGGAGTTCATTATAGAGCTCGATGTGGTTCCATGTGTGCTGGACCCAATGTCTATCTATTGTGATAACATGGGCGCCATAGCCAATGCGCAAGAACCAAGGTCACACAAGAAGCTGAAGCATATCAAGCTACGTTTTCACGTTATTCAAGAGCATGTCCAAGATGGTGACATAAATATTTGCAAAGTATACACAGATCTGAATGTGGCGGATCCGTTGACTAAACCTCTCCCGAGGGCAAAACATGACCAGCACCAAACCGCCATGGGTGTTCGGTATATTACCATGTAATCTAGATTAGTTGACTAGTGCAAGTGGGAGACTGTTGGAGATATGCCCTAGAGGCAATAATAAAAGTGGTTATTATTATATCTTTGTGTTTATGATAAATGTTTACATTCATGCTATAATATTATTAACCGGAAACATTGATACTTGTGTGATTTGTAAAGTAAATTAGAGTCCCTGGTAAAGCCTCTTTATAATACTAGCTTGTTGGTTAATAGATGATCGTGGTTTCTCGATCATGAACATTGAGATGTTATTAACAACGAGATCATATCATTAGGAGAATGGTATGATGGACATACTCATATAGATAAGCGTAGCATAAAGATCAAGTCATTTCAATAGTTTGTTTGATATAAGCTTTCTGATACATAGTAACCTTATTCCTTTGACCATGAGATCATGCTAATCACCATCGCCGGAAGAATGCTTTGATGACATAAAACACCACACCGTAACTGGGTGGCTATAAAGGTGGGATTGAGTGTTTGGAAAGTATGGGTTGAGGCACATGGATCAAGAGTGGGATTTGTCCATCCATATGACGGATAGATATACTCTAGGCCCTTTCGGTGTAATGTCATTCAATTAGCTTGCAAGCATGTGACTGGCTCACAAGGGATCACATATCACGGGAACGAGAAAAGAGTACTTATCGGTAACGAGGTTGAACTAGGTATGCAGAGATACCGACGATCAAAACCTCGGATAAGTAAACTATCGTGAGACAAAGGGAAATTGGTATCGTATGTAAGTGGTTCATTCGATCGCAAAGTAATTGTATAAATATGTGGGAGCCATATGAATTTCTAGATTCCTCTATTGGTTATTGATCGGAGAAGTGTCTCGGTCATGTCCGCATAATTCACGAACCGTAGGGAGAGACACTTAAGGATTCAATGTTGTTTAGTATATATGGAATGTTAGTAGGGATACCGAATGTTGTTCAGATTCTCGGATGGGATCCGGGATATCACGAGGAGATCCGGAATGCTCCGGAGAATAAGATTCATATAAGGAAAGTCCGATTCCGGAGTTCGGGAATGATTTCGATGTTTTCATCGGAGAGGTTCTAGAAGGTTCTAGAAGGTTCACCGGTCCAGAATGGGAATGGTCCATGAATGTGTCATGGGTAAGTGGAATGGTTGGATCATATCCTAGGTCATTTGGCGTGGACATTTGGGAGAGAGAATTAAAGCTCTAAATTGAAAGTCAAACGGGAGGTTTGAAAAGTCCAACTGGAACAATGGTTTGTGTGCTGCGGCGGCGACGGCTCGTGTGCCGGGAGAAGGGCTAGGGCTTGTGTGCTTTGGGGCAGCCCTCCCCCTCTACTTATGAGAGGGGGGTCAGCCTTGGGAGGGGTGGGTTTGAATCCAAACCCAAACCCAAGTTGGATTGATAGAAGGACTTGTTTCTTCTCCTACTAGGAAACCATTGTTCCAGTTTGACTTTTCAAACTCAAGTTTGACTTTTAATTTAGAGCTTTAATTCTCTCTTGTAAATACACATACCAAGTGACCTAGCATGGACCATTCTCCTTCCGGACCGGTGAACCTTCTAGACCCTTCTAGAACCTCTCCGATGAAAACATCGGAAACTTTCCCGAACTCCGGAATCGGACTTTCCTTATATGAATCTTATTCTCCGGACCATTCCGGATCTCCTCGTGATATCCTGGATCCCATCCGAGACTCCGAACAACATTCGGTATCCCTATTAACATTCCATATCTACTAAACAACATTGAATCCTTAAGTGTGCCTTCCTACAGTTCGTGAATTATGCGGACATGACCGAGACACTTCTTCGATCAATAACCAATAGAGGAATCTAGAATTCATATGGCTCCCACATATTTCTATGATTACTTTGCGATCGAATGAACCACTTACATACGATACCAATTTCCCTTTGTCTCACGATAATTTACTTATCGAGGTTTTGATCGTCGGTATCTCTGCATACCTAGTTCAACCTCGTTACCGATAAGTACTCTTTTCTCGTTCCCGTGATATGTGATCCCTTGTGAGCCGGTCACATGCTTGCAAGCTAATTGGATGACATTCCACCGAGAGGGCTTAGAGTATATCTATCCGTCATATGGATGGACAAATCTCACTCTTGATCCATGTGCCTCAACCCATACTTTACGAACACTCAATGCCACCTTTATAGCCACCTAGTTACGGTGTGGTGTTTGATGTCATCAAAGCATCCTTCCGATGATGGTGATTAGCATGATCTCATGGTCGAAGGAATTAGGTTACTATGTATCAGAAAGCTTATAGCAAACGAACTATTGAAATGACTTGATCTTAATGCTACGCTTATCTATAGGAGTATGTCCATCATACCATTCTCCTAATGATATGATCTTGTTGTCAACAACATCTCAATGCTCATGATCGGGAAACCACGATCATCTATTAACCAACAAGCTAGTATTACAAAGAGGCTTTACTAGGGGCTCTAATTTAGTTTATAAATCACACAAGTATTAATGTTTTCAGTTTAATACTGTTATAGCATGAATGTAAACATTTATCATAAACACAAAGATATAATAATAACCACTTTTATTATTGCATCTAGGGCATATCTCCAACAAGGCGGAAGTTTGACCATAAGTACAATTTGACCAAAAATTAATCATACTTAGAGTTAAAAAATGCTTGTAAGATTAACAAGTCAAACAATTAAAAAAATGTTTCTGAGATTAACAATTTAAAACAAAAATTGAAAAGAATTTAAAACAAATTTTAAAAAATATGAAAAAAGATAGGCCGACGGCATTGGCGTCGGCGTAGCTATAGCCAAACCCACTAAGCCGACGGCATTGCCGCCAGGGCAAACGGCCATCAACCGGGCGATACGGGGTGGTACGCTGACGATCATACGCCAACGGCCTAAGCCGACAATAATCAATGGCTACGCCGACGGGGTCTGGTCGTCGGCGCCTGGCTTGTTTCATGTAATGAGATGTACCTTTATGTACTCATTCGATCTAAATTACTTGCTTATATTTTTCTAAATTCAAATGTATCTAAACATGTTTTAATGCTAGATACATTCAAATTTAGACAAATTCGAATCAATTAATTTAGGTTAGAGGAATTAGAAAAATACCGTTGCCATATTAGATCCTGATTAATTTGTTTGTCGTGTATACTGCACTAGGCGCGTTGGCACGACCAGCAAGTATCCCTGGCTTGTTTCATGTAATGAGATGTACCTTTATGTACTCATTCGATCTAAATTACTTGCTTATATTTGTCTAAATTCAAATATATCTAAACATGTTTTAATGCTAGATACATTCAAATTTAGACAAATTCAAATCAATTAATTTAGTTTAGAGGAAATAGAAAAATACCGTTGCCATATTAGATCCTGATTAATTTGTTTGTCGTGTATACTGCACTAGGCGCGTTGGCACGACCTGCAAGTATCCGAGGAGTATGTCCGGTCTGCCAGCTGGGTCACGTACAGTACGAACACGCACACATGGCACATGCCAAACGTTTATATAGTCAACCGATCGAGAAGCACGCACGCACGGAACGGAGGTGGCCGGCGGGGTTCCGCGCTCCTACGCGCGCGCATGCCGCCAACATAACATAACAGCGTCGAACAGCATAATCCATCCAGCGTTTCCGAAAAGAATAACGATCTCCATACCTCTCTGCACGCTTCTAGACGCACCGCTTTGAGAGTCGCATTCGCGTCCATGGCACCCTTCCCCTTCCTCACCGGCGGCTTCGCTGGCCGGAGGGGTTGGGGGTGGGATGACCGTGCCCTCTCAAGTAGTTGTAGGTTTAGTGGTAGTGGCTTTATGCCAGTAGTGGGCCGTGTGCCCGGATTCGAAGTCGTGGGTCATCGTGACCTGTCCTGCGATTTAGGGTTCGTCTTGTTCATCCTCCTGCCCATCTGGTTTGGGCGGTTGATGGATGGGTCGGCCACCGAATCATCCAATAAGGTTGCGTGCCTCCCCTGTTCCTGCGTTGCCTCTGTGTTTCTCTATCTCTCTCTGGCCGTCCGTGGTGGAGAGGAGAGGGAGATAGGGATCTGGGCGTCGTGGGGATATGGGGAAGGCGAGGGTGATGCAGCTTCGGCGCGGGTGCGCGGCGCCGAGTGGTGGTCTGCCTCTCCTTTTCAGTCTCTCTACTCTCCTCCGACCGGCCGTGGAGGCGAGGGGTTGGAGGGAGCGACGGCGTGGAGAGCAGCCAGCCCCCTCTACCACTTCCAGCGCATCTTCCGGTGTCTTCCTATCCTCCTGATGTGCTTCAGCCTCCTGGCCGGCCATGGCGGTGAGGGGGAGGTTGGAGTTGGCGGAAAGAAGAGAAGACGGCGTCGGCGGAGTTATCTGCTTCATCAAGCGCATCACGCGGTCGACATGCGAGTCACCGCGATCTTCGGCCGGAATGGCGGCCCAGGTTATTTAACCTCCATGATGGAGGCCCTCTTGATCCAGCGCCGGAGCTCGGCGTCTCTCTGTCTCCAAGTGGTTTCATCCCCGGAGATTGCGAGGTGGCCGGCGGCTGTGATCTCTCGCCGGAGGCATTCGTTCGAGCGCCTTCCTTTCGACCTCGGCGCTGGCGGCGCCCTGTGGTCGCCGGCGAGATGTGGCAGAGAAGACCAAGCACCTGATTGCTTTTTAATTTTTGTGCTAGGGTCTTTTTCGCAAAAAACTAAGGCCTCTCTTTGTCAAGAGCCTCTTTGTAAAATATACCTGCCACGTGTATGAATGGATGAAGCAACTTGGGTCTTCTAGACCCTTCCCACTTTCAAAAAAAAAAAACAGCGTCGAACAGCAGAATGTTATCGTTTGACGACGTACGATTCTCCGTTCTTGTGTTCCGTTGTACTTTCCTCGTCAATGGAAATGCATGACTATTTGAATCGTTTGCCATCTGTTCGTTTGAATCGTCCCGTTCCACCACTTAGAGGGTTTCTTCAAGCCTAACTAGCTGCAGTCGGCATCACTGACAATTAGTACGCACTGTATACGTGCATCTCGACTCTGACAGTAGTCCGTAGTAGTATCAATAAATTCGTTTAATCTTTTTGGTGAAAAAATATATTATATTCACTAGTGCACATCCCCTCTAACACCGGTTTGGAGGGCCCTCTAACAGCGGTTGTAGAACCGCTGTTGAGGGTTCGGTGTTAGCGGGGCCCCTCCTTTAACACCGGTTCTTAAACCGGTGTTAAAGGGTGGCGCACGTGGGGCTGGGTTTTCTGCCGCGACAGAAAAACGACATAAATCTCTGTCGCGGCAGAGTTCTGCCCCTGTCCCATTCTGGCCGTATTTCTGCGGCACAGCGGGGACGGAGAGAGGGAATCGATCGGGAGCAGTATACGCATACATCGTCATCGGTACATACGAGTACATGAATAATTTGTTGGAGATATGCCCAAGAGACAATAATAAAGTGGGTTATTATCATATCTTCATACTTATGATAAATGTTTACATACCATGCTATAATTGTATTAACAGGAAACATTAATACTTGTGTGATTTGTAAACATAAAAAGAGTCCCTAGTAAAGCCTCTTGTTAAACTAGCTTGTTGGTTAATATATGATCATGGTTTGCTGATCATGAACATAGAGATGTTATTAACAACAGGGTCATATCATTAGGAGAATGATGTGATGGACATACTCCTATAGATAAGCGTAGCATAAAGATCAAGTCATTTTAAATAGTTCAATTGCTATATGCTTTCTGATACATAGTAACCTAATTCCTTCGACCATGAGATCATGCATATCACCTTTGCCGGATGGATGCTTTGATGACATCAAACACCACACCGTAACTGGGTGGCTATAAAGGTGGCATTGAGTGTTCGGAAAGTATTGGTTGAAACACATGGATCAAGAGTGGGATTTGTCTATCCATATGACGGATAGATATACTCTGGGCCCTCTTGGTGTAATGTCATCCAATTAGCTTGCAAGCATGTGACTGGCTCACAAGGGATCACATAGCACGGGAACGAGAAAAGAGTACTTATCGGTAACGAGGTTGAACTAGGTATGCAGAGATGCCGACGATCAAAACCTCGGATAAGTAAACTATCGTGAGACAAAGGGAAATTGGTATCGTATGTAAGTGGTTCATTCGATCGCAAAGTAATCGTAGAAATATGTGGGAGCCATATGAATTTCCAGATTCCTCTATTGGTTATTGTTCGGAGAAGTGTCTCGATCATGTCCGCATAATTCACGAACCGTAGGGAGACACACTTAAGGATTCGATGTTGTTGAGTAGTTATGGAATGATGAGTAAGAGATCGAATGTTGTTTGGAGTCTCGGATGGGATCCGGGATATCACGAGGTGATCCGGAATGGTCCGGAGAATAAGATTCATATAAGGAAAGTCCCGTTTCGGAGTTCGGGAATGATTTCGGTGTTTTCATCGGGAATGTTCTAGAAGGTTCCGGATTGTCCGGCACTCCGGGGGGGAGGGTACATGAATGTGTCATTACATATTGAATGATTGCATCATGTACTAAGTGTTCTTGCTGTTCCAAATAAAGGATTAAATTGAATCCTAAAACAGAAAAGTCAAATGGCCAGTTTAAAAGTCAAACGGCTAAAACAAGAAACTGTGGGAAACAAGCAAGAGGTGGTTGGAACCGACTTGGGGGAGGAGTCCCTCCAAGCCGGCGCGCCAACCAAGGCCGACTTGGGGAGGGACTCCCCTCCCCTTGGCCGCCCCTCCCACCTATAAAAGGAGGGGCAGGGCCTCCTCCTCTAGACACACAAGTTCCTATCCTCTAAATCTAAACCTTAGCCACAGCATCCGGTTTAGAGCCGTTTTGGTTTAGAGCTTCTAATTGCCCTAGCCTTCGGTTTAGAGCCTTCTAATTGGTGTGTCTAAACCCTAGACCACTAAAGCTCTCTCATAGTCCACCATACTCGCTCCGGCTTAAGGCGAAGCCCTGCGAGATCTCCCCTCTACTTCCGATACCACGCCGTCGTGCTGCCGGAATCGCGAGGTGAGTGCTACAACTTCCGCTGCCTGCTGGAACAAGGGAGAGGAAGGTCTTCGTCGAGTACCGAACGTGTGACCGACTGCGGGAGCGCTGCCGGAACGTGGCGCCGGAAGGATTGTCTACGCGATCTTGAGATCGGAAAGAGTACGACTACATCATCCACGAGAATCTGCTCTCGTTAACCGCTTTGGAATCTTCGAGGGTAAGTTATTCCATCGACTCGTTGCTACAATCTAGTATATAGATCTTGGCTTGTTTGTTTGTATGCGATAGAAAATTTTTGTTTTCCATGCTACGAACCCCTACAGTGGTATCAGAGCCGTGTCTATATGTAGATCTGTTGCACGAGTAGAACATAATGGTCATTGTGGGCGTTGATGCTTTTATTGTCGATTGCTTCTTGTGTACTTTGCATCTTGCGGTATGTTGGGATGAAGCGGCCCGGGCTAACCTTACATGACATCGTTCATGAGACTTGCTCCACGCTTGACATGCAACTTGTATTGCATAAGTGGCTTTGCGGGTGCCTGTTTCTCCTAGCATAGTTAAGATCCAATTTACAACGGGTGATTAACAATACTAGTATCAATGTTGTGGTTCTTGTTCGTAAGTTAGAACGACACTTATTGAAAGCCCCAAACCACGTAAAATATGCAAAGAAAGTAGAGGCGTCTAACTTTGTTTTGCAGGGGTGTGCAGTGATGTGATATGGCCATGATTGTGATTATATATGATGTATGCAATATTCCTTATTGTAAGTCGGCAACCGGCAGGAGCCATATGGTTGTCTTTAATTTCTGTTAAGACCCGCGTGTCTATTCAAAGTAGTTGTAATAGTTGAAGCTGGTGGACGACAACCATGGAGCAGCGTCATTGACCTTGATGCAATGCCGGTGATGATGGAGATCATGTTCGTGCTTGAAGATGGAGATCGGAAGCACAAGAAGAAAGGCCATATCATATCACATATTATGAATTGCATGTGATGTTAATCCTTTTATGCATCTTGTATTGCTTAGTTCACGACGGTAGCATTATAAGATGATCCCTCATGCACATGAATTTCAAGTCATAAAGTGTTCACCCTTAGTTGGCACCGTTGCTAAAGCTTGTTATTTCGAAGCACCACGTGATGATCGGGTGTGTTAGATTCCGCAAGTGTATACAACGTGGGCAAGCCAGATTTGCTCATGCGGAAGCTAAGGTTTGATCTTGACGAGCCTAGCATGTACAGACATGGTCTCAGGAACACGGATCACCGAAAGGTAAAGCATGAGTCATATAGGAGATATGATGAACATGTTGATTGTTCGCCATTGAAGCTATGTCAACTCTCGTGATGATCGGTTTTGATATGGTGGATTTGGTTCGTGTGATCACTAAAACAATGTGAGGGATATTGTTTTGAGTGGGAGTTCACCTAGATTAATTTAATTATTAATTAGAACTCAATTTATCATAAATTAAATCAAAGTGAATTTGCATAGTTGTTGTAGTCATTGGCATCCGTTTACCACCTTACGCTTAGTTATAATTGAGATGATAGAACTATAGAATTCTGGTTAGTTACTTTACGAACTGGTATCATATTGTTTTGAAGTGTTAATCTAAAGTTTAAAAGTCCTATTGCAAACTTTCAGTAAGTTCCGGTTACTCCATGAAGTTTAATAATTGGTATTAAAACATTAGTGACAATTCCAAGTGTTAGTTTATAAGTATCATGTTTGTCTCCATGATTCTTTATATTCAAAGGATTGTCTTAATATCAAGGTTATCTAGGATCTGAAAGAGTTGTTTCAGAAACCATGATGTGTGGAAGATATTGTGATATCTGAAACGAAGTTTTGGTTACAACATGATAGAGTATAATATGGCAAAAGTCATGTTCTCATATTTGATGAGAATTTGCAAAAGGTTGGAGACACTAGATGTCCTAATCCACCAAAAGGTTTTGGATAGCAACATTATACTCACGATTCATCTTTATAAGCTAAAAGTAGCTTGATCATGGATAATTCCATGATAAGGGTGAATATTTGATGTAGGTAAAATGTTTACTACACCAAGAGATTACTAAAGAAAGGAATTTGAAAGAACACCAAACATTTGATGATGGTGATCTACTTCAAAGTACAAGTCCAAAGACATTGGTATTTAATTATACACGCTTTGGACTATGTGTCATATGTATGACTCCACTATTGATGTTGATAGATTCTTTCAAACAGAAAAGGAAATACTGAAAGAGAATCTCATAAATATATGGCAGAAAAGAAAAGACTAGAATTGTTCAGTTTAAGTATATAGATGATATACATGTTATGGCTATATTCTTTGCTTATTAAACAATGTGGTTATTAAGTATTTGATACTGAATTTGTTGGTGTGAATCGTCATACGAAACAACACAATTCATGAACTACAATGGCCTAAGTAACTAGCAAAAGAATATGTGATGATGTTCATCGAGAACAAATAAAGGATTATTGTGTTGCTCGTTAAACATCAAAGCTTGCCTTCAAGATTTGTTTTATCAGGTATTATGAGAACAAAAGGGTTGTTCAAATAATTGCCGTAATCCATAAAAGATGGATGATTCAAAAATCTCGTTGGAGAAATCACATCCATAAAACTAGTGCTAAAAATGTCGAAAGACAAATTGATTGAAAGATCACTTAGGAAGTGACATCGTCGTTTAAATTATATTGGAAAGAAAACATGAAGAAACTCCATATGTATGGAATTTTGGAGTCTTTTGATTTTGATCAAATGACGCTTGTGAAACTTTCCTAGAGATAATTAAAACTTCGTTCATAGGCCAAAAGGGAACAAATGACTAGCTTATTGGAACTTGTACATATTGTTGTACGATATCCATTATGTGTAGTCAAAAGCGATGGATTTCAACTTCATATGCTTTCTCCGAAAATTTGAGTGAATATATGAATATTTACTTAATAAGGATGAAGTGTGAAATATTTGAAAAAGTTCAAAGACTTTCAACATGAAGTGCAAAATCATTGTAACAAGAATATAAATAGTTTATGATAAGATCATAAAGGAAGATATTTGAGTTACAAGTTTAGCATAATACCTAAGATTTAAGGAATCGTTCCGTGGATTTGCATTTTCCCGAAACATCATAAGAGTATGGAGCGTTCGAGATATGTAATTAAACCTTGTTTGACATGGTAAGATCGAAGGTGTAATTCATAAAACTGCCATTGTATTTTAAAGACTAAAAGCTTTAGAGATTACCCTTTTTCCACTGAAAAGAGCTTCATCATAATCCGTTGAAATGACACCATATAAAGTTATGGTTTGGGATAAAACCCAAGTAATCCTTTCTTAAACATTGGTATGCTATACATAAGAAAGATGTTTGCAACCAAAGTCGGATGAACCTGTCTTTGTTAAGTATTCCTCCATAACATCGGAGACAAAAAGTGTTTGTCGCTTAGAACGTCAAGTTTCTTTGAGAAGGAATTTTTCGTGAAAAGTTAAGTGGGAGGACAATAGAACTTTGATAAGGTTAAAGGAACCTTAGCTATATGTGCAAAGTTGCGTAGCGCCGAAAAGTGTTCCGGAGGCAGCAACAATGCTCATGGCTCACGTGCCTCAAAGGTTGTGGTTACAATAGTCAAAGTTTCTATTGAAACAAGTAGGTCGGGTAAACAATCAAATACCAAGATTTGAGAGTTAAATCATTATTTGACAATAATGATCCGACTACATGCAAAGAAGTGATGATGGGCCCTGACTCCGTCAAATGGCTTGAAGCCATAAAATCCGTGATAGTTCCATACATGAGAAATCAAGTTTTGAACTTGAAGGACCCTCGAGAAAGGTGTAAGACCTTACAGTTATGTTTGGATCTATAAAGAAATAGACGTGAATATAGTCGACATGTTGGGAAAGAGTTCACAACAATGTTCAAAGGTTGTATATGACAAGATTTGATCTTTCATAGCGATATTTAGTCTAGACGGATTAATGTAGCAACCACTACATATAAATTTGTTATGTGGTAGTTGAATAAACAAAACAAGTTCTTCTAATAGAATTGTTACCTAGGACTTGTGAGTAACATGGTCCATAGGGGTTTTGTTAATTCAAAGGATGCTAAAAGCATATGCAAACTTCAATGGTTGAAGTAAGCATAGCGGAGTTGGAATCTTCACTATGATGAAGCTGTTAAAAGAGTTTAATTTCATCAGAGACAATGAAGATGCTTGCATTTGCAAGAAATTAAGTGGGAGCACTAAGACATATTTCTAATACATTATGTGGAGGACATATTGTTGATTGGAAAAGATGTATATTTTATTAACACATATTAAGAATTTCATTCCGATGAAAGACTTAGGCAAAACCCAAATATTTGCCATGAATAGACGCTAATATGGTTATGCCAGAAGTACATAGACGAGATATTGAATGAGTTCAATATATAAACTACAAGAAAGTTTCTTGTCGCACAGAAAGGATTGAATGAGTTCAATGTTGATGATATATTCAAGTGTATTGACATTTGGTAAAGTGAAACAAATAATCAAGTATAGATTGATACTTGATGTATGAAATCACAAAGAGTATTTATATCAATCATACTGTGATATGTACAAATCCAGATATGTCCTATGCTCTAAATATTATGAGCATATACCAGAATGATTCATATGATGATCATTGGACAATAGTAAGGATATTCTTATGATCTTTTGGAAGAACTAAGAATATATTGTTTGTAGAAGTGACAAATAGATGGTTAGTTCATTGTAAAAGTACTACATTGATACTAGTTTTGTCACAAAGTGCAAATTAAGTTTATCTCAATCTAAACTAAGGGTGGCACAATATAATGGAAAGTAAGTTCCATAATGGATTTGGATGAGTTCCAAAGTTAAGACATTGTGACAGATACTACAACAAAAGGCTAAGTATATGACTGCTATTATAGCAGCTAAAGAGGGCATTTGGGTCAAGTAGTTTGTTATCAAACTAGGTGTAGTTCATAGCGGGATAATACTATGAAGATATATTGTACGACAATATTATCAACATGTTTTAACCCTAAAGAACTAAAGGTCTCACCAAAGGACCAAATTTATACAAAGCCATCTCATTAGAGAATGAGTGATGCGTAGAGACGCAAATACATGCAATTACACACGGACCTGAAAGTGTCAGATCCGGAGATCAGTTGACCACTAGCGAACGTGTAGTTACAACACCAGAAAGCCATAGGTGTTGAATACACAAAAGTTTGAAACTAGATTATTGACTCTAGTGCAAGTGGGAGACTGTTGGAGATATGCCCAAGAGGCAATAATAAAGTGGGTTATTATCATATCTTCATACTTATGATAAATGTTTACATACCATGCTACAATTGTATTAACAGGAAACATTAATACTTGTGTGATTTGTAAACATAAAAAGAGTCCCTAGTAAAGCCTCTTGTGTGGCATCCCCCAAAACCACTACTAGAAAATCGCGTTGTTTTTGTGCATTGCATCATCATGACCGCATGCTCATGTCATCATGCCACATTGCATTTGAGCATCGTCATCATCTTGCATTTGCTTGCATAAAATTATTTGCGGAAAAACCCGTTTTTGTTTTCTAAACGCCCCACCTTTATTCAACACCAAACACCGGGTCTCCGGACTATTTTGTTTGGTCCGCTGTCGGTTTGCAAAAAAACGCTGGTTGAAATAAATAAATAAATTATATTATTTTAGTGGGGCAGTCGAACGGGCCGAATGACCCGAACGACCACCCCAGAAAATACAATCGGTCCGCCCCTAATTCCTAAACCTACCAACCTATCTACCCACACCCCTCTCCACCTCACCCCCTCCTATCACAAGTCGCCACCTCACCTCTCTCCCTCTCCCCCTCCAATCCCTGGTCGACACGTCACCCTTGGCCATCCCCCCTCCACTCAAACACCGCCACCTCAACCACCCTCACTCCCTCACCTGTTACACACACACCACAACACACCCACACACGACCCCACCGCCTGGCCCTCTCCCCCTGTCCCGCGGGACCCACCCACTCAACCCCCCTTGGACCCGGTCCACCCCCACCCCGGCCCCACTCCCACTCACCCCGTCTGGCCCCACCTGCAGACCCCCACCGACCCGCGCGGCCCCAGCCCCGCTCCTCCCTCGTCTCCCATCCCGCGTCTCTCCTCCCCTCGTTCCCCTCCCAGCGCTCGCCTGCCCGTCTTCCTCTCCGGCGCCGGCCGCCGCCACCGGCCGCGTCGCCCTACCGGCCGCCCCCCGACCCCTCGCCCCTCTGCGTCGGCTCCTCCTCACCGGCGTCGCCCCCGACCTCTCCCTCCGCTCACCCCCAGCCCCGAGCACCTCGCCTCCTCCACCGACCTCGCCTCCCCGCCTCCGGCCCGCTCGTCCTCGCCGCGCTCCCCCTTGCCGGCTTCTCCTCCGCCGCTCCGCCCTGCGCCTCCCCTTCCTCCCCGCCTCCGGCCACCGCGCCTCCTCTCCCCTCTCTCCGGAGTTCGCAAGCCCGAGCCGCCCCTGGCCTCCTCTCCCTGATCCGCGACCACCGCCCGCAGCCGCCTCCCCGTCGGCGCCTCCTCGAGCCGTCCCTGCTGCCAGGGCTCCGCCGCTTGTGTTCTGCCCACAGCGCCGCCACGAGCTTGCCCATTGCCATCTCTGGCGCCCGCGCGCGCGTCCCCTTGCCGCGACCCTATGCTCGCTGTGCTGCCTCGCCAGAGCCCGACCCGGTCCTCGCACCACCGCCCCTGCGTCCTCCTCGTCTTGGTGTCTGCTGCACATGCTCCCGCAGCCGCCTCGTGGCCTCCTCGCAGTGTCCTGTGTTTCTGTTCTGTTTTATGGCTGCTGCTAATCGTAAGGCTCGTGAAGTTTACATAATCGACACCAAGACCTACCGACATCGAGAACCGAGCCCGACACCAACAATCAAGCCCCGAAGCCCCAAGTTCCCCATCGATGACCAAGCCGGAACCTCAAGTGTGTCGATAGGGAGCCGAAGATCCTTCCCATGGACGCCAAGAACTTCTACTGAAGACCGACCCCCGAGACCGAACCCTCGGAACGACATGAACTTCTCCTCGGACGCCAAGATCTACCTCCCGGACCCGAAGACCGTACCTTCGCGGAACAAGTTCACGGCCAACAACCAAAGTCGGAACCCCAAGGTCGCCAACACGGACTCGGAGGATCCCCGGACGACGAGCCCTTCGTCTCGAACACCAAATTCGTCGAGAACCCGGACGCCAAGTATTTCACCCCGGACATCGAGACCCTAAACGACAAGTTCTCCTTCCCGGAAGCATTGACGCTCGTGCGCCAAGGACTACTTCACGGATCCGAAGACCCCGGAACCCGATCCACTCAAGTTCGTCGTCAGCGGCAAGATCGACCGTTGGAAACCAAGTTCTCCTCTTGTATCCGAACCTCGCCAATCCCGTCGAACCCTGAGACCGACCCCGAACCCCGGAACCCCAAGATCGCCGAACCCAGATGTGTGAACCTTTTTCCGAGCCCCTCTTTTATAAATGCTAAATATAAAACTTGTTGTCTTAAATCATTCATCTTGCATGCATACTTGTCATGTGGTTTGGGGGAATTATGCCGATTCACCATATAATTGAATATGGGGCCCATATGCGGGCAAATCTAGTCTCATATCGGCCTCATTTAAACTTGTGTAGCGAACCGGTGATATATTCTGCCTTGTTAAACAACATTTAAACTGCGGGTTAGCTAAATAACATGAACCACCTAATTAATTGTCGGAACCCCGGTTCCACTTAATATGACCTAATTGCATCGCACCTTTACCATGCCATGCATCAACCATGCATCATGCCGATCTTCTGCCGTTGTATTAAATACTGCATCCGGTGTTTATTCTAGTGTTTTGCTTCTTCGCGGATAAGGCCGTTGAGTTGATGCGAGTGTCGACCCGATCTTCGGATGAACCTTCGGCAACGTTTCAGGCGAGCATCTCCCCCTTTCTACCTATCTTACTTTTATAGTATTTACTCCCTCCTGTGGATCTATTGCTATCTGTGTTGCGATGCTCTAGTTTTCGTACCCGTGATATCCCTCGCAGCCTTATATTGCCTTGGACACCTCCTATTACCTGTTGTTTGGTAGATAGTTGGACTTGCGCGTCGTAGTCGCTTGCTCAAGTGTTGTTGCATGTCGTCAAGTGCCATAGTTGTTGGTGTAGTGCCGCATGTTGATGTTGGAGATGATCGTGGCTTTACTTATCGTTCACTTTATTTACTGTTTAACAACTAAAATTGAAGTAGGTAAGCAGAGGCACAGGTGGGCAATAGATGTTATTTGGTTGTTAACCGTCCACTTGTGTCCCGTAGGACCCCGAGTACTTGATACCTGTTCCTTGAATATTCGCGCTATCCACATCCGGGAGGATTATGGGACCCCCCCTGAGCCAGAGCTTGATTCATACTTATTTCCTGGGGCCACAAACTAGTTTGAGGTTTTATTTACGATCCTGTACTTATGCCATGCTTTACTGCTTTATTTACGATTGTGCGAGGAGCACACTGTACTGTTTAGGATTGTGACCCGTTTACGCGGTATCGACAAGCCCAGTTTTGGGTTCCCAGTCGCTTACAGCCGGCCCCACAAACCTTGAGTCCGTCTCGGAGTCAGCTAGCTTCGTTGCGGGTGTACTCAACGGGGTGGCCCCCGGAAATATTTCTGAATCTGGTGATTGCTTTGTCATGAAGGCCTCGTTGGGTTTTGATTTGGTTTTTCCGAGGTTGATCGAGTGTGTGTTGCTATTGGTGCACCCCGGCCGGGTAAAACTTTCTGAAAGCCGTGTCCGCGGTTATGGACGACTTGGAGCACATTTTCTCGACCATAGACAACTATAACTAAGGTAGTGCTATATACCTGACTTTATAATGACTAGTAATCAGCTTCACTATAATGGAATGGCTAAATAAAACTGCCAACAATTGCTTGTTTGGGTTGTCGCTTGCGACCATTGTACCTGACTAGTAAGTATTGCAACTACAACGGAATGGCTGAATAAAAGTACCAACAACTGCTGGGTTTTTGGGATATCTCATGCTATTTGTATCTGACTAGTAAGTGCCGCAACTACAACGGAATGGTTAACTAAAATGGCCCACTGCTTATTTTATCAGGATGACTATCTATACCTGACTAGTAATTGCTGCAACGATAACCGAATAAATAAAACTGCCAACTGTGTGAGTACCTCGGTTGACTTCCTCGTTTGGCTTCGAGGGGGAAATACCAGGATGGGTTTGTTTGGTGGTAGTATCAGGTTGGTTCCGAATAGGTCTTTCTTTCCCCTCTCTGATTGCCGCCAGTTGTATCGAGTCTCTATAGGTTGTTTAGTGCATGCTGCCGCTGCCGCTCAGTCCACCATACCTATGTAGGCGAGGACCGCCGAATTCTAGCCTCGCCGTGTACTGGCCTCAGTACTGACGCTCCTCTTTTTCCTTTGCCCTTTGTCGGCACCCCTTTTGTTTAAGCGGGTTTTGAGATCGACGTCGTTAGCAGGGTTACCCTTCCGGCTTGGCCTGGGCAGGGTTATGGACGCCATTGGTTATTCTTCAGGGCTCTTAGCCCCATTTGCATCTTGTTCGTAGTCGGACGCTCTATCATTTTCAAGGTGATTTGGATCTTTGTATATTTTATCTGTATTCTTGACTCTTTGAGTCGCTGTTATATATATCTGTTCTGTGGGTCCCATCGAGGACTGTTGTGTAATGTTATTACTTCATTTTCCACCCGCACGAAAGTGCCTGGTGGGCACCTTTGAATCGTTTCTATGCGGGTTTGGCGGGTTTCGCTAAAACTTGCATAGGGTCGATTCTGAGGGTGTTACAGAGTGGTATCAGAGCTCAGCAGTTGCGATACCCCACAAGTCCAGCCTGTAGGATAACCTAGCTAACGGCCGAATTAGCGTGTCAAAACTATTTTGCAAAATCGGTTGGATAGTTCTGATTAGGTCTGATTTTACTCCTTACCCCTCTGCTATTCTCTTCTTACCTCTACGTGTTTTGAATCCGCTCTCTTCTCTCTCTTCGAGTCCAGGATTTCTCGTGGCTGGGTTCCGTCGTACCTTCAGGGTTTCGCTTCCTTCTCCGATAACGGTGTTCTACCATCCGGTGTTCAAGCTGCCTGATGAATCCGTCTACGGTGTTACCATTATTTGTTCCTTGTTTGTGCCTTCCGGTGTTTCCGACGCGACGACATCATCCACGCCAGATCCGATGCAGAGTCTGCATCACTCCTCTGTTTCCGAACCTCGCTTGTCGAGATCTTCAGTCTAACTCTGAGAGTTGGTTGCATAATCCGCCTATTCGTGTGCAGAGTAATGGTTTGGGTGCGCGATGGACTGATCACCATCCGACTACTCTTATCATTCGCTCTTGTACATTGAATCAGTGGATCCAGCAGTTTTACTCCGTCCACGGAAGCTAGAGGTGGCTTTATTCGTGGATACCTCTACCTTCGACCTTTTGTTTCCGGAGTGTTCTCGCGACGATCACGGACAACGACCTCTTGTTAGTGGTGTCGCGAGGATCTACATGAAGCGAGAAGATGCAGATCACCGACCTTCCTTCCGGTACCATGAGGCGGATCTCGAGGGCGAGATCCATTGTTAGTGGTGTCGAATTGTGGCATCCCGCAAAACCACTACTAGAAAATCGCGTTGTTTTTGTGCATTGCATCATCATGACCGCATGCTCATGTCATCATGCCACATTGCATTTGAGCATCGTCATCATCTTGCATTTGCTTGCATAAATATATTTGCGGAAAAACCCGTTTTTGTTTTCTAAACGCCCCACCTTTATTCAACACCAAACACCGGGTCTCCGGACTATTTTGTTTGGTCCGCTGTCGGTTTGCAAAAAAACGCTGGTTGAAATAAATAAATTAATTATATTATTTTAGTGGGGCAGTCGAACGGGCCGAATGACCCGAACGACCACCCCAGAAAATACAATCGGTCCGCCCCTAATTCCTAAATCTACCAACCTATATACCCACACCCCTCTCCACCTCACCCCCTCATATCACGAGTCTCCACCTCACCTCTCTCCCTCTCCCCCTCCAATCCCTGGTCGACACGTCACCCTTGGCCATCCCCCCTCCACTCAAACACCGCCACCTCAACCACCCTCACTCCCTCACCTATTACACACACACCACAACACACCCACACACGCCCCCACCGCCTGGCCCTCTCCCCTGTCCCGCGGGACCCACCCACTCAACCCCCCTTGGACCCGGTCCACCCCCACCCCGGCCCCACTCCCACTCACCCCGTCTGGCCCCACCTGCAGACCCCCACCGACCCGCGCGGCCCCAGCCCCGCTCCTCCCTCGTCTCCCATCCCGCGTCTCTCCTCCCCTCGTTCCCCTCCCAGCGCTCGCCTGCCCGTCTTCCTCTCCGGCGCCGGCCGCCGCCACCGGCCGTGTCGCCCCACCGGTCGCCCCCCGACCCCTCGCCCCTCTGCGTCGGCTCCTCCTTACCGGCGTCGCCCCCGACCTCTCCCTCCGCTCACCCCCAGCCCCGAGCACCTCGCCTCCTCCACCGACCTCGCCTCCCCGCCTCCGGCCCGCTCGTCCTCGCCGTGCTGCCCCTCGCCGGCTTCTCCTCCGCCGCTCCGCCCTGCGCCTCCCCTTCCTCCCCGCCTCCGGCCACCGCGCCTCCTCTCCCCTCTCTCCGGAGTTCGCAAGCCCGAGCCGCCCCTGGCCTCCTCTCCCTGATCCGCGACCGCCGCCCGTAGCCGCCTCCCCACCGGCGCCTCCTTGAGCCGTCCCTGCTGCCAGGGCTCCGTCGCTTGCGTTCTGCCCACAGCGCCGCCACGAGCTTGCCCATTGCCATCTCTGGCGCCCGCGCGCGTCCCCTTGCCGCGACCCCATGCTCGCTGTGCTGCCTCGCCAGAGCCCGACCCGGTCCTCGCACCACCGCCCCTGCGTCCTCCTCGTCTTGGTGTCTGCTGCACATGCTCCCGCAGCCGCCTCGTGGCCTCCTCGCAGTGTCCTGTGTTTCTGTTCTGTTTTATGGCTGCTGCTAATCGTAAGGCTCGTGAAGTTTACATAATCGACACCAAGACCTACCGACATCGAGAACCGAGCCCGACACCAACAATCAAGCCCCGAAGCCCCAAGTTCCCCATTGATGACCAAGCCGGAACCTCAAGTGTGTCGATAGGGAGCCGAAGATCCTTCCCATGGACGCCAAGAACTTCTACCGAAGACCGACCCCCGAGACCGAACCCTCGGAACGACATGAACTTCTCCTCGGACGCCAAGATCTACCTCCCGGACCCGAAGACCGTACCTTCGCGGTAAAAGTTCACGGCCAACAACCAAAGTCGGAACCCCAAGGTCGCCAACACGGACTCGGAGGATCCCCGGACGACGAGCCCTTCGTCTCGAACACCAAATTCGTCGAGAACCCGGACGCCAAGTATTTCACCCCGGACATCGAGACCCTGAACGACAAGTTCTCCTTCCCGGAAGCACTGACGCTCGTGCGCCAAGGACTACTTCACGGATCCGAAGACCCCGGAACCCGATCCACTCAAGTTCGTCGTCAGCGGCAAGATCGACCGTTGGAAACCAAGTTCTCCTCTTGTATCCGAACCTCGCCAATCCCGTCGAACCCTGAGACCGACCCCGAACCCCAGAACCCCAAGATCGCCGAACCCAGATGTGTGAACCTTTTTCCGAGCCCCTCTTTTATAAATGCTAAATATAAAACTTGTCGCCTTAAATCATTCATCTTGCATGTATACTTGTCATGTGGTTTGGGGGCATTATGCCGATTCACCATATAATTGAATATGGGGCCCATATGCGGGCAAATCTAGTCTCATATCGGCCTCATTTAAACTTGTGTAGCGAACCGGTGATATATTCTGCCTTGTTAAACAACATTTAAACTGCGGGTTAGCTAAATAACATGAACCACCTAATTAATTGTCGGAACCCCGGTTCCACTTAATATGACCTAATTGCATCGCACCTTTACCATGCCATGCATCAACCATGCATCATGCCGATCTTCTGCCGTTGTATTAAATACTGCATCCGGTGTTTATTCTAGTGTTTTGCTTCTTCGCGGATAAGGCCGTTGAGTTGATGCGAGTGTCGACCCGATCTTCGGATGAACCTTCGGCAACGTTTCAGGCGAGCATCTCCCCCTTTCTACCTATCTTACTTTTATAGTATTTACTCCCTCCTGTGGATCTATTGCTATCTGTGTTGCGATCTCTAGTTTTCGTACCCGTGATATCCCTCGCAGCCTTATATTGCCTTGGACACCTCCTATTACCTGTTGTTTGGTAGATAGTTGGACTTGCGCGTCGTAGTCGCTTGCTCAAGTGCTGTTGCGTGTCGTCAAGTGCCATAGTTGTTGGTGTATTTCCGCATGTTGATGTTGGATATGATCGTGGCTTTACTTATCGTTCACTTTATTTACTGTTTAACAACTAAAATTGAAGTAGGTAAGCAGAGGCACAGGTGGGCAATAGATGTTATTTGGTTGTTAACCGTCCACTTGTGTCCCGTAGGACCCCAAGTACTTGATACCTGTTCCTTGAATATTCGCGCTATCCACATCCGGGAGGATTATGGGACCCCCCCTGAGCCAGAGCTTGATTCATACTTATTTCCTGGGGCCACAAACTAGTTTGAGGTTTTATTTACGATCCTGTACTTATGCCATGCTTTACTGCTTTATTTACGATTGTGCGAGGAGCACATTGTACTGTTTAGGATTGTGACATGTTTACGCGGTATCGACAAGCCCAGTTTTGGGTTCCCAGTCGCTTACAGCCGGCCCCACAAACCTTGAGTCCGTCTCGGAGTCAGCTAGCTTCGTTGCGGGTGTACTCAACGGGGTGGCCCCCGGAAATATTTCTGAATCTGGTGATTGCTTTGTCGTGAAGGCCTCGTTGGGTTTTGATTTGGTTTTTCCGAGGTTGATCGAGTGTGTGTTGCTATTGGTGCACCCCGGCCGGGTAAAACTTTCTGAAAGCCGTGTCCGCTGTTATGGACGACTTGGAGCACATTTTCTCGACCATAGACAACTATAACTAAGGTAGTGCTATAAACCTGACTTTATAATGACTAGTAATCAGCTTCACTATAATGGAATGGCTAAATAAAACTGCCAACAATTGCTTGTTTGGGTTGTCTCTTGCGACCATTGTACCTGACTAGTAAGTATTGCAACTACAACGGAATGGCTGAATAAAAGTACCAACAACTGCTGGGTTTTTGGGATATCTCATGCTATTTGTATCTGACTAGTAAGTGCCGCAACTACAACGGAATGGTTAACTAAAATGGCCCACTGCTTATTTTATTAGGATGACTATCTATACCTGACTAGTAATTTCTGCAACGATAACCAAATAAATAAAACTGCCAACTGTGTGAGTACCTCGGTTGACTTCCTCGTTTGGCTTCGAGGGGGAAATACCAGGATGGGTTTGTTTGGTGGTAGTATCAGGTTGGTTCCGAATAGGTCTTTCTTTCCCCTCTCTGATTGCCGCCAGTTGTATCGAGTCTCTATAGGTTGTTTAGTGCATGCTGCCGCTGCCGCTCAGTCCACCATACCTATGTAGGCGAGGACCGCCGAATTCTAGCCTCGCCGTGTACTGGCCTCAGTACTGACGCTCCTCTTTTTCCTTTGCCCTTTGTCGGCACCCCTTTTGTTTAAGCAGGTTTTGAGATCGACGTCGTTAGCAGGGTTACCCTTCCGGCTTGGCCTGGGCAGGGTTATGGACGCCATTGGTTATTCTTCAGGGCTCTTAGCCCCATTTGCATTTTGTCCGTAGTCGGACGCTCTATCATTTTCAAGGTGATTTGGATCTTTGTATATTTTATCTGTATTCTTGACTCTTTGAGTCGCTGTTATATATATATCTGTTCTGTGGGTCCCATCGAGGACTGTTGTGTAATGTTATTACTTCATTTTCCACCCGCACGAAAGTGCCTGGTGGGCACCTTTGAATCGTTTCTATGCGGGTTTGGCGGGTTTCGCTAAAACTTGCATAGGGTCGATTCTGAGGGTGTTACATCTTGTTAAACTAGCTTGTTGGTTAATATATGATCATGGTTTCCTGATCATGAACATAGAGATGTTATTAACAACAGGGTCATATCATTAGGAGAATGATGTGATGGACATACTCCTATAGATAAGCGTAGCATAAAGATCAAGTCATTTTAAATAGTTCAATTGCTATATGCTTTCTGATACATAGTAACCTAATTCCTTCGACCATGAGATCATGCATATCACCTTTGCCGGATGGATGCTTTGATGACATCAAACACCACACCGTAACTAGGTGGCTGTAAAGGTGGCATTGAGTGTTCGGAAAGTATTGGTTGAAACACATGGATCAAGAGTGGGATTTGTCCATCCATATGACGGATAGATATACTCTGGGCCCTCTCGGTGTAATGTCATCCAATTAGCTTGCAAGCATGTGACTGGCTCACAAGGGATCACATAGCACGGGAACGAGAAAAGAGTACTTATCGGTAACGAGGTTGAACTAGGTATGCAGAGATACCGACGATCAAAACCTCGGATAAGTAAAGTATCGTGAGACAAAGGGAAATTGGTATCGTATGTAAGTGGTTCATTCGATCGCAAAGTAATCGTAGAAATATGTGGGAGCCATATGAATTTCCAGATTCCTCTATTGGTTATTGTTCGGAGAAGTGTCTCGATCATGTCCGCATAATTCACGAACCGTAGGGAGACACACTTAAGGATTCGATGTTGTTGAGTAGTTATGGAATGATGAGTAAGAGACCGAATGTTGTTTGGAGTCTCGGATGGGATCCGGGATATCACGAGGTGATCCGAAATGGTCCGGAGAATAAGATTCATATAAGGAAAGTCCCGTTTCGGAGTTCGGGAATGATTCCGGTGTTTTCATCGGGAATGTTCTAGAAGGTTCCGGATTGTCCGGCACTCCGGGGGGGGAGGGTACATGAATGTGTCATTACATATTGAATGATTGCATCATGTACTAAGTGTTCTTGCTGTTCCAAATAAAGGATTAAATTGAATCCTAAAACAGAAAAGTCAAATGGCCAGTTTAAAAGTCAAACGGCTAAAATAAGAAACTGTGGGAAACAAGCAAGAGGTGGTTGGAACCGACTTGGGGGAGGAGTCCCTCCAAGCCGGCGCGCCAACCAAGGCCGACTTGGGGAGGGACTCCCCTCCCCTTGGCCGCCCCTCCCACCTATAAAAGGAGGGGCAGGGCCTCCTCCTCTAGACACACAAGTTCCTATCCTCTAAATCTAAACCCTAGCCACAGCATCCGGTTTAGAGCCGTTTTGGTTTAGAGCTTCTAATTGCCCTAGCCTTCGGTTTAGAGCCTTCTAATTGGTGTGTCTAAACCCTAGACCACTAAAGCTCTCTCATAGTCCACCATACTCACTCCGGCTTAAGGCGAAACCCTGCGAGATCTCCCCTCTACTTCCGGTACCACGCCGTCGTGCTGCCGGAATCGCGAGGTGAGTGCTACAACTTCCGCTGCCTGCTGGAACAAGGGAGAGGAAGGTCTTCGTCGAGTACCGAACGTGTGACCGACTGCGGGAGCGCTGCCGAAACGTGGCGCCGGAAGGATTGTCTACGCGATCTTGAGATCGGAAAGAGTACGACTACATTATCCACGAGAATCTGCTCTCGTTAACCGCTTTGGAATCTTCGAGGGTAAGTTATTCCATCGACTCGTTGCTACAATCTAGTATATAGATCTTGGCTTGTTTGTTTGTATGCGATAGAAAATTTTTGTTTTCCATGCTACGAACCCCTACATAATTAAGCAACTATTATTATACACAACATCGTCACTGTGTGGTTGAAGGGAATATGCCCGAGAGGCAATAATAAAGTGGTTATTATCGTATTCCTTGTTTATGATAAATGTTTATTTTGCATGCTATAATTATATTAATACGGAAACGTTAATACATGTGTGTTTATTAAACAAAAGGAAGTTCCTAGTTATGCCTCTCTTATAAACTAGCTCGTTGATTAACAAGATGATCAAAGGTTTCCTCATCATGGACATTGGATGTTGTTAATAACGAGGTCACAACATTAGTATAATGGTGTGATGAACATTCATCCGAAGTATATCATTACGATCAAAGTCATTGAGTTTATATTGCTATAACAACTTACGAAGTGATCCTAATCCTTAGACCATGAGATCATGTCAATCACTAACACCAGAAGAGTTTCTTGATAACATCAAACGTCACACCGTAACAGGGTGATTATAAAGATGGGTTCAGAACTACTAAAGTGTTATGTTGAGGCCCATGGATCGAGAGTGGAATTTGTTCATCCCGATGACAGATAGATATGCTCTGGGCCCTCTCGGTGATATCACATTGATTAGCTTGCAAGCAAGTGATTTGATCACTAGAATGTTATATCACGGGAACGAGAAAAGAGTACATGTCAGTAACGAGATCAAACTAGGTATGGAGATACCGATGATCAAATCTCGGACATGTAATATATCGCGAAACAAAGGGATTAAGATACTAGCGTAAAAGGTTCCGACGATCACAAGAAAGTCATCGTTGAATGTGTGGGAGTCAGTATGGGTCTCCAGATCCCGCTTCTGATTATTGATCTGAGAGGGGTCTCGATCATGTCCGCATTATTCGCGAACCGTAGGGTGACACACTTAAGAGACACCGACATCCATTTGGAGCAAAAGTTTCATGCCGAAAAGAATAACAAGCGCAGGAATTTATTTCACTAGATACCGAAACGGGTTTTCGGGTGAAATTGCAGAAAGTGTTTCTGCATGTGAAATGAAATGCTAGCAAGGGGTTATATGTGAATGTTTGTCATTAAAGTAATTGATAGAATTCTGAATAAATAAAAGGAGTTTTATTTAATGAGAGTTTGCATTAAATTTGGTGGAAATTTAATGGGAATTTGAGTGGGTTTTTGAGTGGGGAAAATTGAAGGGCCATTTTGTGAGTGGAGTCTCCACCCACATGAATGAGGGAGAGGTGGGGGCACCCTCCATGGCCGGCGGCCATGCCCCCTTGTGTTGCCCCCCCTCCCCTATATAAGGAGCCCCTCCTCTCACTTCTCACTCACACCTCCTCGTGAAGGATCTCTCTCCCCCTCTAGAATTTATCCCCCATGGTCTCGGACTAGCAAGATACATGTTTCCGGTGGCTATTCGGCAAGAAAGAGTTGTGCTTCCGCTGCATCGCTGGAGCGAGGAGGCGGAGGTTGCTCGGTGCCTCGAACGTGTGTGCGAGCACGGATGCGCTGTTGTTTGCGGCGCTAGGACTTCCTCTCGATCTTGAGATCGGCAAGAGATCATCTACATCAACCACGAGTTTGGACTCGTTGAGCTTTGTCGGTCTTCAAGGGTATGTTCTCTACGGATATACATCCGCCTGTTGTTTGTATCTAGTAGATAGATCTTGGTACATAGTTGTTCCCATCGTAGGAAAATTTTTGTTTTCTATGCTGCGAACCCTACAGTGGTATCAGAGCCGGATTTATGCGTAGATACTTTGCACGGGTAGTACACATATGAGTATGTGGGCGATGATGATCATTTTATTGCTTCTTAGTTGTACTTTGGATATTGGTGGCATAGTGGGATGAAGGGGCCTGGACAAACTTTACATGTCCTCGCACATGAGACCTGTTCCACGCTTGACATGCAACTAGTTTTGCATAAGTGGCTAGCGGGTGTCTGTCTCTCCTACTATAGTCAATATCTAATTTGCAACGAGTTGTCAACAATTTGGTTATCCTCGTTGTGGTTCATGTTCGTAGGTAAGAACGGTTCTATCTTCGAAAGCCCTAAGCCACGTAAAACTTGCAATGCATAAATTAGAGGCGTCTAGTTTAGATTGTTGCTGGGCTAGTGTTATGATATGGTGATGTTGTAAGTAGAGGTATGAGATGATACTCTTACAACACACATAGCGTGTAAGTTCCATAGACCTTGGCCTTACACATAAAGGTATGATAGAGATCATATGCGGGAACCATATCATTTCACTTATGAACATGTGATGTTTTGATTGCATCTTATATTGCTTGTTTGGCGTTTTATTAGCATAATAAGATGATACCTCATTTAGATATCAAGATAAGAATGTGTTCTTCCTTAAGTATGCACCGACAATGTTTCGTCGCTTCAAGACATCACGTGATGATCGGGTGTACTTGAATCTACGAGCATATCTCGGGTGTAAGACAGTTACACACGCGAATACTAAGGTTCTTACTTGGCGAGCCTAGCATGTACAGACATGGCCTCGGAACACGGACCGAAAGGTTAAGCATGAGTCATATGTTTTGATATGATGACCATTTGATTCTCGCCTTTGAAACTACACCGACTCACGTGATGATCGGACTTGGTGTAGTGGATTTGGTTCATGTAATCACCAAAAAGACACGAGGGATGTCGTTTTTGAGTGGGAGTTCATTTCTAATTTGGATTAGTAGAACTCAATTTATCATAAATTAAATCAAAGTGAATTTGCATAATTTGTTGTAGTCATTGGCATTCGTTCACTATCTTTTGCATAGTTGTAACTGAGATAATAGAACTATAGAATTCTGGATATTTACTTTACGAACCGGTATCGTATTGTGTTGAGTGTCAATCAAAGTTTAAAGTCCTATTGCAAACTTTCAACAAACTCTATTTACTCCGTGAAATTTAATAGTTGGTATTAAATCGAGAGTAATAATTCTAGGGTTAGTATCTTAAGTATCATGTTTGCCTCCATGATTCTTGATTGTTTTAATATCAAGTTTATCTAGGAGCTGAAAGAATTGTTTCAGAAACCATCATGTGTGGCAGATATAACGATATCTGAAACAATATTTTGGTTGCAATATGATAGAGTATAATATATGTTCTCATATTGGATGAGAATTTACGAAGGTTGGAGATGCTAGACATCCTAATCATCCAAAAGGGTTTTGGAAAGTAATGTGATACTCACGATTCTCCTTTATAAGCTACAGTAGCTTGATCATGAAAGTCGTCATGATAAGGATGAATAGAAGATGTATGTAAAGTGTTTACTACACTAAAAGATTACTAAAGAATGGATTTTAAAAGAATACCGATCATTTTGATGATGGTGATCTATTTCAAAGTGCAAGTTCAAAGGTATTATTATTTGAATATACACCCTTTGGACTATGTGTCATGTATATGGCGCCACTTTTTGATGCTGATAGATTCTTTTAAAAAGGAAAAGGAAATGCTGAAAGAGAATCTATAAAATATATTTGGCAGAAAAGAAAAGATTGGAAATATACAATTTAGGTATATGGATGATATACATGTTATCGGACTAGAGAGATACATGTTCCTGGTGGCTATTCGGCAATAAAGAGTTGTGCTTCCGCTGCATCGCTGGAGCGAGGAGGCGGAGGTTGCTCGGTGCCTCGAACGTGTGTGCGAGCACGGATGCGCTGCTGTTTTGTGGCGCTAGGACTTCCTCTCGATCTTGAGATCGGCAAGAGATCGTCTACATCAACCACGAGTTTGGAGTCGTTAAGCTTTATCGCTGGATATTCTCCGTAAACGTTGAAGCATCAAGTACAAGACAAACACGTTGAAGCATATATACAACGTTTATTTTGGTGGATATCTAAAGAGTTCTCCGTCAGGCGTGACGACCTCATCAAGTATGAACCCCGCCAATTCCTCTTGAATGGCTCATATGCGGTCAAATGGTAGGAGTTGGTCCCGCATCCGTTCGATCTGAATATATATGAAGAATGGGGTCAATATATATAAGAATAAAACTCAACACAATTGACGGTAATAAAATAATGTTGTGTACTTTGTTTACTTACTCTAAGTTGTTCTAGTGCGGCTTGGCCCGTCGCACATATCATGTTGCGAATGAACTCGCAAACATAGTACTCACATAAGTTATTGTCGTGTCCCTGATGCGCGCATTTTACGAGAATAGAGAGTTCAATCAAAATAATAATCAATAAAGCATGGTATAATGGAATTGGACGCAGAATCAAAGAGATACGCAGACCTAGCTAGCTAGTATTACTTACATTTTGGTCTACAAATTTTAGTTCTTCTGACCATTCACCCACGGCCCTGCCCGTGAACCTTTTCCAAACCCTGTTCGACAAACAAAATGGATAAAGAGTAATTAATTACTTGTTGTCACGAAAGTTGCCGATCTAGTGCGATAATATGATTGAAATTACCTCTGGAGCATCTCTCTAAAGTCTGCCCATAGCTCTTTTTCTTTTCGTAACGAGTCCATGACAAGGACTTTTCCTAAGTCGGGTTGAATGACTAGCAGAATAAAGTGGAACCTACGCACGCATAACTCATCATCAGTTACACTTAACATCGAGTAAGCCGAAACAGAATGTCTACAAGAGAGGGTAATAGTACTCACGAGAAGTTGTAAGGCAATAGTATTTCCCTTCTGGTTTGTTGTCTCAGTAAAGACCTTAGCAAGTAATCTTCTGTTTTCCCGGGTTTGGTTCTTACCACTTCTTCATGAACTCTATTTGGGTCAACGAACCCAATGTCAAAAGGGCCTCCTTTCATGCATTCCATAACCTTTTTCCTACATAATAGTATATACATATATGGTGAGCATATATATATACATGCAATTAATGAAGTGAATGAGATGAGATAGAAATTACAGAAATAGTACTTACACACAATAAAGGCTGATGGCAGCTTTGTCGAGTTCCTTCTGATTGAATAGAAAATGCAAGTCTTGAATGTTGAAGTCGATCTCGTCGTCTCCGCACAAGAAAATCTGATCTCTTATATGCGCCGTGATCCATTCTTCCTTTCTCGTCTTGCAGAAATCAAGGTACCACTTGTGCAATCTTCGCATCTTTGTTGGTAGATTCTTGAGCTCCTCTTTCTTGACGAGATTCTTCCCATACTTCCATGACTGTATGGGGTTGGCATCGCATTTGGGCAAGTTGTCTCCCATGATGTTCAAGTATGCAATGTAAGTCATCCCCATCTCATTGGCCTTTGTTTGTAGCTCTGCCTCGTAATCATTTATGGGAGGAGCGTCCCGTGTGTCGAACACTTGGAGCGGGGCGCATGATTGGTTTTCCCGCTCTCCGAGCATGGGAACTGTTTTCTGGGGTGCCGCATGACTGCTACTTTCAGTCTCCCTACGGCGCCTTGCATCCCCCTTCAAAATCTGGCGCTCGTAGTCCGGCACAAGTGGGGTTTCAGGTTTCAAAAGATTTTTGTAAAACTTCTCCATCACTGTCGGATCTATTTTCTCCTTTGGCTCGGCCCGTCTAGGTGCAAAGAATTTCTTGACCTCTTCTTCCAGGATCCTATTGGTCTCCTCATCGCTGCGATTCCACGGTAAAACCGGCAATGGCTTGGCGGAAGGCTGCGATACGTAGTTTTTTGAACTCTTTGGCGTACGGTTTCCTACGGATTTCTTTTTGGCAGTGCTAGCGATGCTCTTCGTGGCAGTGCTCTTCCGCTTACGCTGAGGAGATGGCTGAAGCGCCGGAGATGGCTGACGGGCAGGAGATGGCTGGCGCGCCGGAGATGGCTGGCGCGCCGGAGATGGCTGCCGCACAGGAGATGGCTGAAGCGCCGAAGATGGCTGCCGCGCAGGAGATGGCTGAAGCGGCTCAGACTGCTGACGCTGCGGAGACGGCGGGGGTGCCAGTGGCCTCCAATTTGGAAGCATGATGTGTTCCTTCTTCCAAAGAATGGTTGTTTTCACTGCAAATTTGAGTTGAGTTTCCCCTTCACCTGTAGCACGGTCAAGCTGTGCTTCCTCATATTCCTCCACAACCTCATCCACCCCGACAATAGCATAGCCATCTGGAATCGGTCGGCAGTGGTAAGTTCCACCAGCTACAGGAGGTAAGGCATAGCCGACAGCCACCTTAATGGATAAGCCCATTAATCTCACATGCAGCTCAGCGTGTTCGCTCTCCGTGATCTCATCCACGGGGTATCGAGGACCCGCCATTTCAAGCGTGGGCTACACGTTCTTCGTGGAAGCCACGCTGCTTTTCCGCGCAAGTCTGGGTCGCCGGCAGCTTCCAATGCAGGCTCTTCGTTCCGCTGAGATGGGCCGGTAGCTTGATGGCTTTGTTGTGCATTCACTTGCGCCTACAGCGCCACAAGTGCATGTTCTATCTGTGTCATCCGCTTTGTACGCTCTTTTTCTTTTCTGCCGCGCCATCTGTAAGAGTCGCTCCACTCGGCAAACCCATCCTTCCACGTCATACCCCCTGTGCATCGTGCATGTCCAGGGTGTTCTTTTTTACCGATGGCGCGTGTGAGATGGTCATTCTCTCTGTCGGGATGGAAGGTCCTGGCGGCTGTTTCCTCGTATGCCGTGATGAGTTCAGTGACGGGTTTGGCAAGGAGGGTTGGGAAGATACACAATCCTGTTTCTAGGTCAAACCTTACCCCGATTCCGTAGAACCACGTCTTTGCACGTAGGTCCCACCCATCTGTCTGGGGTGTGATCCCTCTAGCGCGCAGGGCCTTCTCAGCTTCCTCCCACTTAGGCATCTGAGATATGTAGCCACCTGACCCCGTCCTCTGGTGATATTCCTTCTTCTGGGCATTTAGCGTATTGGTTTCTGACCTCTTTTTAGCTATAGAACCTTCCTTATATGCCACAAATTCGGGCCAGTGAGGTCTTATCTTCGCATAATATGCGTCTTCAAAATTTGGAGTCTCGAGAGCTTTGACAAATTTGTTCAATTTTGTCTTCCAATTGCGGAAAGCATCAACCATCTTCTTTAGAGTCCACTCTTTGACCTTTCACTTTACAACCGGTTTGTTTTCATCCTCCTCTGGCGGAAGGGTGAAATTTACCAACAACGAATTCCAAAGCGTTTCTTTGGATCTTTCATCGACAAAGGTACCGTCGCCCTTCTTTGGCTTATTCCAATATTCAATTATGATTGGGATTTGGTCCGTAACAAGAACTCTGGCCTGACGTACAAATTTGTCTGCGGCCTTCTTGGGCTCCATCGGCTTGCCATCAACACGGACTACTTCAATCGTGAACTTTGCACGATCTTTCAACCGATGGCTCGTGCCTCGCTTGCTCTTTTTCGTAGAAAAAGATTGTTGCTGGCTGGTCGATCCAGAGGGCTAAAAGAAGAAAGAAGCGTTAATTAATACATGTAGAAGAAGATTGTTGGTGGAAGTCAGCAGAGGCTTAATCAATGCATATACCTCGTCAGACTTTGTAATCACTAAATTGCGTTCACCGGAGTCTTCATCTTCTCCATGACTACTTGAGCTGTCATCATGTCCCTACAAGTACATATATTGTGAGGTGTCCTCATGGATAATGTTCTCCATTATTTCTTCGTCTTCAAGGTTTCTACTAATTGGATCCATAGTTTCTAAAACAATAATATTATCTAGAGTAAGAGAGTAAACATTCAAGTGGACTTGGATTTATAATAAATATTCTAGAGTAAGATCATGGTAGACATTTATAATTTTAAACCCTAACTTCTATGCAAGTTATAACAAACTATTTATCTTGATATCACTTAAGCTCATGGGAATAATATTAACCATCTTAATTCCTCAGAACTTTATGTGTCATATAATAATGAAGGATCACCATAAAATTTCTTTAATATTATAAGTTATTAATTAAGAATCAAATCTCATGAATTAATAGTAATACATCCTTTAATAAGTTATGGTTTATATAGGTAAATCAAATTCATAACAAAAGCCTCTACAAAATATTAATAGGAAAAGGACCTATATAAAGAAAATAAAGAAACTATAATACATACACTTTCTTAATAATCCTTTCTTTTGTTCATACAAAAAAATATACATACCCTTTATTTTTGTTCATACGCAACAATATATATACATATACTTTCTTATATATATATACATACACTTTCCTAATAATCCTTTTTTTGTTCATACACACAAATAAAATTATTCAATCCAATATATATTAGGATATTTATATGCAACAATATATATACATATATGTATATATGCAACATTTATATACATATTAGGATAAAATTACACACAAATAAAATTATTCATACACAATAATATATATACATATATGCAACATTTATCCAATATATATACACACAAATAACATTTATCCAATATCCAATTAATATCCATCCCATATTCATATCCAATAATAGAGAGCTCATCGCCGGTGGCGGCAAACTCGAATAGGGGTCCGAGCGGCGGTGGGTTGGCGACGGTGGATCCGAGCGGCGGCGACGACTCTGGCGGCGGTGGATCCGAGCAGCGACGATGGGGGTGGCGGCCGACGCGCGCGGGCGAGCGCGGTGGTGGACCGTGCTGGCGCGGCGGGGGACGTCGACTGACGGCGGATCCGAGCGACGGGGCCGACGACTGGTGGACGGCGACGCGTGCGGGCGAGCGCGGTGGCGGACCGTGCTGGCGCGGCGGGGGGCGTCGACTGGCAGTGGATCCGAGCGACGGGGGGCGACGATTGGTGGATGGCGACGGCGAGGGCTGGACGGCGATGGCGCGGCTCTCCTCTGCTCCTCTACGCGCACAATTTTCGATCTCGCTGGGGGAAGAAAGGAAGAGAGGAGGCACGCATTATAAATCCCCCCCTTTAACACCGGTTCGTGGTTCGTGGCACGAACCGGTGTTAAAGGGGGGACGCATTTATTTTATGCATTAAAGCGGTGGGGACATTTTTAACTCAAAAAATAGGATATGAATTTAGAAAATTCATATCTTTTTCATTACAACTCATAAAAATATGAATAATATATCATAATTTTCAGATAAATAATATCTATCCATTCATGTAAAAACATTTTATATTTACTTTAGATGAAAATTTTCAAAATAATTAAAACACTTACATATAAATTTTGATTATTCAATTCAAACAAAAATAAAATAGACAAACCCTAAAACTTTGAACATAAGAAATATTAAACATCTAAAAAGGAATCTAACCCGATCATGAGCATCGTATTATGTACCTATAGTTCATATCTGACCCACTTTCTACCGATTCGGCGGAAATTTGTCTTTTTCACCAGAGGTGGACGGAAAGGTTTCAGATCCCCCTGTTGGTACATTGTCCATATAAGGTGGTCTAGTATTTTTGTAAAATGTGGTGGTGGTTTTTTGAATTAGCCATTTGGTGGTTGCTTCACAAAACCGTCCGTTTTTTATGCTCGGAAAATGGAAAATGCCTTTTTGGTGCGATAAAAAGGAAAACTTCCTCTTGCAACATTGTTTTCCATGCCATGATGCACATGTATGCACAATATGGCCATATTATCACAAACTATGCCTTGATTCTAGCCTTAACATTGGTCATTTGACCCGAAAGCCAAGAAATCTCGAATGAGATAGGTCATTTTGTGAAGGTTTTTTTGAGACATAATCAATATACCAAGTTTGAGATTTTTCCTTCTAACTATGTCACATAATATAACACCACGCGAAGGTTTCGCACTGTTTCGATCTTTTTTTATTTTTTTATCCCCGTTTAAAACTATCGTCAAACTTTGTCGAACAACGGGCATGAAGATTCTTAGCTCGGGGTCAAACCTCGCTCAACTTGCATTGGATTTTTGATAAAATAGCATATTGTGAACCTAAAAATGATTTTTGTAAAAAATCATGAGCATCGTATCATGTACCTGTAGTTCATATCTGACCCACTTCCTGCCGATTCGGCAGGAATTTGTCTTTTTCACCAGAGGTGGACGGAAAGGTTTCAGATCCCTTTGTTGGTACATTATCCATATAAGGTGGTCTAGTATTTTTGTAAAATGTGGTGGTGGTTTTTTGAATTATCCATTTTGTGGTTGCTTCACAAAACCGTCCGTTTTTTATGCTCGAAAAATGGAAAATGCCTTTTTGGTGCGATAAAAAGGAAAACTTCCTCTTGAAACATTGTTTGTCATGCCATGATGCACATGTATGCACAATATGGCCATATTATCACAAACTATGCCTTGATTCTAGCCATAACATTGGTCATTTCACCCGAAAGCCAAGAAACCTCGAATGAGATAGGTCATTTTGTGAAGGAGATAGAACTGGAATTAAAATACAGAATGCAACTAATAGTAAGTTACTAAAGCACGACTAAAAATTAAGTTACATAAAAGAACTGAAAATTAAGATACATGGCCAAATTAAGTAACAATCGGCTGAACTTGTTTCAGAATGTTGGAGTGATTCAGTCATGCTCCTGCCTACACTTGTAATACTCGCCACTGTAGTCATCGTACTCGCCGCCGCCGTCATCGCTGTCGTCATCGGGGTCACCGTAATTGAACCTTGAAACCTGAGTACGTGTGGGCTGGACTAGAGGATAGCGCAGACGAGGGTTAGAGTCGGCGGCAGTGTCATAGGCCATGACGCTCTGGAGAGCCCGACCGCGCCACCATAGCCGCCGGCCGGCCTCGTTGAAGTTTGGAGGAGGTGGGCCGTCCACCTCGTGCCTGGCGAGCGCCCTCTCACGCCGATCCACGAAGAAGGCTTCCCAAGTAGGGAAATAGTCGGGATGCCATCTGGGATTCCTCCGCTGCTCCGGCGTGAGCTCGAAGTAGTAGTGGTTCGTGATGGCCATCCGGCGCACCACACCTAGAGGGACAGGAGGAACCGGCACGCCTCCAGCGCTCAGCATCCAGCCGATGGGGACACAGTAGCCCGGCGGGCAGGGGTAGTTCGAGGCGCAAAGCGCCTCCGCCTCCCTGGGGGTTAGTGCTATGGTGGAAGCCATGGGAAAGAGTGATGAGGTTGCAGATATGAGTCTAGAGATGTGCAATGAGAATGGAGGCCAACCCTACATATATATATAGTGAAGAACTGGAGGGGAGAACTGGCGGGAAAAAAATGGCGGGAAGAAAAATGGCGGGAAGAAAAATGGTGGTAAAAATGGCGGGAAAAAATGGCGGGAAGAAAAATGGCGGGAAAAATGGCGGGAAGATAAATGGCGGGAAGAAATAGAAGGAAGAAAAATGGCTCATTTAATACATGTACTGTTAACAGAAGAAATATGACATTGATTTCCATGTTGAGATACATATGTGTGCCAAAAATGGCTCAATTAATACATATAGTCAATCTTATGATCGCACCGGCCGTAACCATGGAGTATCAATACCGTTTAACAGGATGGTTGGGTCAGTCTTCACTCTGAAGGGCAGAATTTCATCAAACTTATTATAATCTTCTAACATGTCTGTCTTGTCCTCCACTCCCACGATGTTTCTTTTCCCTGAAAGAACTATGTGACGCTTTGGCTCATCGTGTGATGTATCTGTTTGCTTTTTTTTCTTTTTTTTTCGGTTTGGTAGACATGTCCTTCACATAGAAAACCTGAGCCACATCATTGGCTAAGACGAATGGTTCGTCTAAGTTCTTGTCTACCTTCATAAGATTGTTGAGATCCACTGTTGTCATTCCGTACTTCTTATCTACCTCAACCCCTCCTCCTGTTAGCTTGACCCATTTGCATCGAAACAAGGGGACCTTAAAATTAGGTCCATAGTCAAGTTCCCATATCTCCTCTATGAACCCATAATACGTGGTCTTTTTCCCATTGTCTTCTGATGCATCAAAGCGGACACCACTATTTTGGTTGGTGCTCTTTTTATCTTGGCCTATCGTATAAAATGTATTCCCATTTATCTCGTACCCTTGGAAAGTACATACAGTCGAAGATGGTGTCCTGGCCAACAAGTACAGCTGATCCCCAACAGTGGTGTTATTCATGAGAAGTCTTTGTAGCCAGCCGCCAAAACTAGCCAGACTGCCCCGGGTGTTTGAGGCGTATTAAATTCTTGTGTTCATTGATATACGGGGCAACCAAGATAGATCTTTGTAAAACCGTGTAGTGTGCTTGATTGAGAGAATGCCCTTCCCTACATATCATTGCTTTACATCCTAGGGTGCCTTTTCCACGCAGTCTCCCCTCATGTCGTGATTCTGGAACACCAATCTCCTTAAGGTCAGGAATAAAATCAACACAGAACTCAATGACCTCCTCTGTTACATAGCCCTTGGAGATGCTTCCTTCTGGCCTAGCACGGTTATGAACATATTTCTTTAAGACTCCCATGTACCTCTTAAAGGGAAACATATTATGTAGAAATACAGGACCGAGAATGGCAATCTCTTCTACTAGGTGAACCAGGAGATGCGTCATAATATTGAAGAATGATGGTGGGAACACCAACTCAAAGCTGACAAGACATTGGGCCACATCTGTCTGTAAAGGCTTTCTGGATTGATTACCTTCTAAGATATTGCATTGAGGAATGCACATAGCTTCACAATGGATACTCGAACATTTTCAGGTAGAAGCCCCCTCAATGCAATCGGAAGCAATTGTGTCATAATCACGTGGCAGTCATGAGACTTCAGGTTTTGGAATTTTTTCTCTGCCATATTTATAATTCCCTTTATATTCGACGAGAAGCCAGATGGGACCCTGATACTGCTCAGGCATTCAAAAAAGATTTTCTTCTCTGCTTTGGTAAGAGCGTAGCTGGCAGGAGTTAAGTGGCATCATTTACCCTTCTCGTTCTCAGGATGCATAGGCGTATCAGGGTCTTTCAGACGTTTCTGGTCCTGCCGTGCTTCCGGTGTATCTTTTGTCTTCCCATACACTCCTAGGAAGCCTAGCAGGTTCACGTAAACATTCTTCGTCACGTGCATCACGTCGATTGAAGAGCGGACCTCTAAGACTTTCCAATAGGGTAGGTCCCAAAATATAGATTGCTTCTTCCACATGGGCGTGTGTCCGGCATCATCATTCGAAACAGATAGACTGCCAGGACCTTTTCCAAAGATTACTTCTAGGTCCTTGACCATACCAAATACCTCCTCACCGGTACGGAGGATAGGCTTCCTCCGGGGTTCTGCCAGACGTTTGAAATGCTTGCCTTTCTTTCTTACTGGATGCAGGTTCGGAAGAAATCGGCGATACCCTTGGTACACAGCCTTCTTACATTTATCCAAATATACACTTTCAGTCTCATCTAAACAGTGTGTGCATGCATTGTATCCCTTGTTTGTCTGCCCTGAAATATTACTAAGAGCAGGCCAATAATTAATGGTTACGAAAAGCAATGTTCGTAGGTAAAATGGCTCCCCTTTGTGCTCATCCCACATACGTACACCTGGTTTGGCCCACAGTTGTAAAAGTTCTTCAACTAATGGCCTTAGGTACACATCAATATCGTTGCCGGGTTGCCTCGGGCCTTGGATGAGCACTGACATCATAATGAACTTCCTCTTCGTACACAACCAAGGAGGAAGGTTATAGATACATAGAGTCACAGGCCAGGTGCTGTGACTGCAGCTCTGCTCACCAAAAGGATTCATGCCATCTGTACTTAGACCAAACCTTAAGTTCCTTGCGTCACGTGCGAAGTCCGGGTACTCTCGCTTGACTTTTCTCCACTGTGACCCATCAGCGGGGTGTCTCAACATCGCGTCTTTCTTACGGTCTTCCATGTGCCATCGCAACAAATTGGCATGCTCTTTATTTCTGAAGAGACGTTTTAACCGTGGTATTATAGGAGCATACCACATAACCTTGGCAGGAACCTTCTTCCTAGGGGCCTCGCCCTCAACATCGCCAGGATCGTCTCGTCTGATCTTATACCGCAGTGCAGTGCATACCGGGCATGCATCCAAATTCTCGTAATTCTCACCGCGGTAGAGGATGCAGTCATTAATGCATGCATGTATCTTCTGCACGTCTAATCCTAGAGGGCAGACAACCTTCTTTGCTTGGTATGTACTGTCGGGGAACTCATTATTTCTTGGAAGAAGATTCTTCATTTTTACCAACAACTTTGAAAATGCGCTGTCAGTCACACCGTTCTCTGCCTACCATTGCAGCAAATCCAGTGTGGTACCTAGCTTTTTATGGCCATCTTCGCAAGTTGGGTACAACAATGTTTTGTGATCCTTTAACATCTGCTCCAGCTTCTCCTTCTTCTTTTCAGTTTCACATTCTTCCTTTGCATCAGTAATGGCCCGACCAAGATCGTCATCAGCGGACCCATCTGCTGCCTCTTGATCTTCATTATCTACCCCCGTTGCAGTATCATCATATTCAGGATACATATTATGATAGTTGTCATCATCCTCTTCATCTTCGTTGTCTTCCATCACAACCCCTTTTTCTACGTGCTTGGTCCAACAATTATAGCTGGACATGAAACCGGATCGAAGCAGGTGGCCGTGAATGGTTCTGGTATTTGAGTAGTCTTTCTTGTTCTGACAGTGAACACGCGGACATCACATAAAACCATTGTGACCATGGTTTGCATTAGCCACAACGATGAAATTTTGGAGGCCCGTAATGTACTCGGAAGTGCGGCGATCACCGTACATCCATTGTCGGTTCATCTGCATTAATATATAGTATATATCAAAATTTAATAGGGAGATGACCATTTATATATATAGTACATCAATGACACATGAAAGGATAGTTGCCGACCTCGACCGAGAAGGAAAGAGCAACGAGAAAACTTATTTTGAGCTCTCGGGTATTTCACCGAACACCTCTTGTGCATACGAAAAAAACACAAACTAGCACACCTCACACCCTCTTGCTAGGCTCCAAAATGAGAGAGTGAAAAAATGGAAGAGAGGGGTGTGGTCTGCGGTGTCTTATATAGCCCCCCCTTTAACACCGATTCAAGCCACGAACCGTTGTTAAAGGGGGGTGTTGCGCGGGCCACTAGTGCAGGGGCCTTTAACACCGGTTCATGCCACGAACCGGTGTTAAAGGGGAGGGCTCCTTTTTGCTGCACGGGCCACCCTGGTACGCCCCCCTCCCCCTTTAACACCGGTTCATAGAAGAACCGGTGTTAAAGCCCATTTCCAGGCTCAACCAAAGGCCTCGTTTCCACTAGTGATTGTAGCACTCTTTCCTTCCCAATTCATGTTGCATATAAGGTTTTATCAAAATCAAACTTTACAATGTTTGACCAAATAGTTTAACACAAATATAAACCTATAATATGCCAAATTAATATTATTAGAACTGGTTTAAAATATATTTTCATATTATATACATTTTATATCATACATATTCATATTATTTTTATATATTTTAATTAAATTTTGCAAAGTTTGACCTGCACGCAAAATTATGCGTAACATATTATGTGATGAAGGGAGTAACGAACAGATGAAGCACCATTTCCCTCCACCCAATTTGCATGGAATGCTTATTACACTGACTTGTTTAATTCCATTAATTGATTGCTCCAATTCCGGCTGCTCTCATATCTGAATCAATAGAGGTTCCTTTCGGTAAATACTACGATCTACGTCTCAAAACGTGCTCGCCGTTTACAAATTTCCATAGGGGGAAAGCAGCAAGCGTCCGGGAAGGGCTTGCAATACAGGGTTACTTAGGTTTAGAACTCACGGAGGTGGCGAGGCCCTACTCCTGTTGTCAATCACTATATCTGCAATTATCTAGGTTACAGAGATTGTCTACTGTGTTGCCCTAAAGACTCCCATAGGTCCGACTTAAAAAGATGTCAGGTCCTAGGGTTACAGGTAAAAGTCATAACTGAACGTGTTATAGAGTTCTACACTACTCGGATACTTCTACATGGCATGTACTCCAAGGCTACGGCATAGTCCTTAGTCAATGTGCCTAACCTTTCCTGGATCCGGCTTGGCCTCTCTTCTGGAATCACCTAACTAGGCCGTCCAGCGGGCCATAGGCTCTACTATCATCCGTGGCCACACCCGGACTAGTCGGATTAAGTCTACGGTATGGTGATACCCATTATGCATATCCTCAACATTAGTAATTATGGTAACTGCTAGTTAGGGTGTCTAGTACCACCCCCTTATGATGAATGTGTTATGTTGAACTTCTTTGCCTGTCAATTGCGTGTTCAGTTGTATGTGATGTGTAACCTCACCACTCAATGAAAAAGGTTATGACAACACTGGTTGAAGCTACAAGCATAATGCAGTGAACCAAACACCTGGCTAATTTAAAAGGGTATAGAAGCTAGCTATTGCTTGGAGATTTCTTACATGGAGTACTAGGCTACTAGCTAGCTAGCTCTGCACGGCGTGTACCCAATTAATGTCATGACCTTGTAACACTCCAAAATTTGGTTTTCTTTATTTTCTCAAAACAAGAGATTCTTGCCATGTTTGAATATTTCATTTGCCTCTTCTATACCCTTTTAAATTCTCCAAGCAATAGTCAAGCTTGAGGATGGAGTGATCTTGATCAACTTAGATCAGTGATGTGTGCAGGGCCGGCCCTTGGGGGGACCGGAGGGGCAGCCGCCCCGGGCCCAAAATTTTTGGGGGCCCTTCCCAGATATGTGCTGCATATATAGACTATAATAGATCTCAGAAAAGATAAAAAAATAGCAGTTTTGAGTTTTTTATTGGGCTTGATTGGGCCTTCTACTTTGCTAGACATACACATATATTTTAGATTTGGAGTCCATCACGGCAGCACGTACGTAACTTACGATTATATCAGCTATCCTTTTTGATCGTATCGTATGAAGGCACGCCACATGCCGGTTCTTGCCTTGACCTCGACTCAACGCTGCGCTGTCGATCGTAGAAAGGCCCGCACGCGGCAAGTAGCAAGCCGCCGCTTGGTCGGCCGATTGTCGCCTATCACCTCGCCCTCTCGCCCTTTGCCTGTGGCATGTCTCTCGTCTCGCTTTGGCCGTTTAGCGTCTGCAGGTCTGAATTCTGAATTTCTGATCTCAGTCTTCTATAGTCTAATGTTGCCCCTAATTTTTGTTCTAATTAGTAGTTCATCTTTATATTTTTAGTGTGGTTAATTGGTTATGACACCTTATTCCGGTGCTATGAAAAGTAAAAATAGAAAGGAAGAGCAGAAGTTGATTGACTCACATAGAGGATCCCTTCATAAATTTATAAAGAGTAACATGAGCACTTTGAGGAATCCAGTTGAGTTAGCACTACTTCCTCCATTTCGGTTTACAGGTCATTCATGTATTTCTAGGTTATGAATTTGACCTATATAATTTAAATTATATAATACAAAAATTATATCATTGAAAAATACAAAGTCTAAAGTTTTCTATGATATACGTTTTATAATATATACCTCATACTAAGTTTCTCTATTTGGCGACATACAAGTACACGCAAGACTTGTAAACTGAAACGGAGGTAGTAGTTCTTGTTGAGAAACATAGTAATATTAATCTAGAGGATGAGATCGGTACAGAGAAGAACGATGATATCAATGCGGGTAATAACAATGTAAGTGATCATGATATCACATTTGATTCGTCTCCTACAAAATCTGCTAGTGTTGATGAGGAACCAATTAGTGTGGTTATTTATGATTCGGATCGAGAAGAAGTTGTTGGACGAGATTGATATTAATTTCATTATCACCGACTTCGCTTCTAGGAACACATGGAGAAAATTTGAAGGTAATATATAAACATTGTCATTTTTATATAAATATTACAAATGGGTATACTTGAAGTATTTATTTTTCATCATTTCATTCTTGTACATAAAAAAATAGAAAGAACCTAAAATAGAGATACGATGGATCCCTAAAATATTATCTAAAACAAATACTCCGCACATGTGTCAGACCTGGCACAACAAACCAGAGAGATTTAAGGGAAGGAGAGATATTCCTAAGCGTGCATGCAGGGCATATTAGGCAAGTTAACCATGGTTTTTCCCCCGACGATCGCTTCTTAATCCCCGTGCTGAGGGCACATACAATGCGGTAACGTCAGCCTTTCCTTATGCTCGTCACGTTGGATTTTTGCTTAGTTGGAGGAGAGAGAAATAAGAGAGAGAGAGGGTTGTCTTCTCTTAGCTAAGGGATGATCTCTTAGCAATAAGAGAAGACTATTTTTCTCCATTGTACCATATGCCTTCTCTTAGTCAACCAATTTTTTACTAAAAATAGTTAATTAACAATAAGAGATAATGTATTGTACAAGTTATATATTGTGTCTTCTCTAAATGATGTGGAGAGCTAAGAGAAGGCATGCCTTATTTAGTATTGTACATGCCCTGAGATTTTTTCGCCCTATGCCTTGGGACGAAGGGAGTAACTACCTTTTCTATTTTCTTTTTCTAAGTAAAAGAAATCCATGTAACTTGGTCTTACAAAGGAAGTACCGTTCTATTTTCTATTTGCCAAGCAAAAGTAATCCCCATGTCATAGTGGCCGCATGGACCTCTCTGCCAGCTGCAGCGCCGCCGTTAACTTGGAAAGCACACAGTGTTGGTTATTTCCCTTGTTAATTTCCAGACAAAATATTCTCTCCTGGACTTTTGGTAGAACGTACGTATACCGACAAATTACCTATGACAGTCGCAGTCTTAATCTTAAGAAAAATGATTATCTTCTCCCGGACGATCATCGTCCAGGTCAGGTTAGCGTGACGTGCGTTTAGCCCACGTATGAGATGTGTGTTTCCTGCGGGCCCACTCCCACCTTTGCCTTATCCTTTCTCCCATATATTTCTGTTTCTTCCCCAAATCAACACGGGAGCACGACCAGCGCGCCGCCGCCATGTCCTTCTCGTCTCGCCGTCGATCCCATGCCTCGCCACCCGCCGGTGGTCCTCCACCTCCATGAGCCACCCGCGCAGGACCTCTCCTCCACCTCCGTTACCTCCGCCGCCGACCTCCACCTCCTTGAGGCCGCCCACAGGGACCTCTCCTCTACCTCCTTCAGCTCCGCCGTCGACCTCCACCTCCTTGAGGCCGCCCACCTCCTTGAGGCCTCCGCATGCCTCCATCTCCATGAGCACGCTCGCGCCGCCAACCTCCACCTCCTTGAGGCCGCCCACAGGGACCTCTCCTCTACCTCCGTCAGCTCCGCCGTCGACCTTCACCTCCTTGAGGCCGCCCACCTCCTTGAGGCTGCCGCATGCCTCCATCTCCATAAGCACGCTCGCGCCGCCCTGAAGCTACAAGGGCGTTTGCTACGAGCGGCGCCGGCGTTTGCTACAGGCGTCGACGTTGTTTTTGCCACGTGAGGTCGATTTGTTGGGCTGCAAAAGGCGTCGATGTCTGCTACATGCGGCATCGGAGTTTGCTACATGCGTCGGCGGTGGTGCTATGAGATCCTGGATTTTGCTAGGATGCCACAATAGCAAAAAATTATTTTTGCTAAAAAGCTTCTGTATTTTTGCTACATTGATACATTTTTTTTGCTATCTCTGTTTTTTCGTTTTGCTACAATACCATAAATTTTTTGCTACAAGTTCTCCGACGAGGTTTTCCGGCTAAATTCTTCGGCGATGTCTCCGGTGAAGTAGGATTTTTGCTACATTAGAAGAACTTTGTTGCTACAACCGTCTTGTGGTTTTGCTACAATAGTGTCAACTTTTTGCTACAAGGTCACCGGCGAGTTTTTTCCGACGATGTCTTCGGCGAAGTCGGTTTTGCTGCATTAGCATAATTTTTTTGTTGTATGGTCTCCGGCAAGGTCTCCGGCGAGAAGTTCTATTTCTGAAACAAACTTTTTTTTTTACTTCGGAAGCAAAAACGGGAACATATGTAGCAAATGCGGGATGTTTTGCAGCAAATGGACACGTGGCGCGAGGAGAAGCATGACGAAAATCCTATCGTCCGGGGACGCAGAGCGTTGTCCTAATCTTAATTTATTATACCTAACAATGTACTCTCGTAGCAGGAGTCGTGTATCATTCTGGAGTAATCCTATAAGTGTTCCAACATCCAACCGCAGTTCTATACTCATTGCGCCCGCCGCCACCTGCTTGTTTCTGCTGGGAAGGACGAGGGAGAAGCTTCGTTTCAACAGTGTAAGGATAAGACTCCAGACCCACTCTTTAATTTGTGATCCTGTGATTGCAATTTATAAGCTTGGATCATTAAGCCAGCAGCCGTTTGCGACCTCTTGTTTGGTAATGGTAGGCAGCTTCTCGGCCGCTCATTTCACTGTTGTTTGCCCATACACGCATTAAACAAAAGTTGACAATGCTGTGAAATTACCATTGATTCCATGCATGCCACCCGCCGGTTTCTGATGAGTGTACAGTAATGAGCTACTCATCACTCTTACTGTCTAATCATTGCGTTTTAAAGCGGATTACTGTACATGACGTAAAGTGTTCGGTGCTAACTAATCAGAGATAAAAAACGCGTGCACAAATTAGTTAACCAGAGCAGAGAGAAGCTGACACTGTGCTCCGGGATGCTTACGTAAATTAGTGCGTGATTGGCACATCATGTGGAGTTAATTAATGCTGCAAACAGGGATCGTTTTCGTTTCATGGTGCGTCATCGTGCATGGCCGGCGCAGCGTACGCATCAACAGTAGTAGTCTACTTTCAGAGAGAGAATTAAACATCTTCGTCCCGACCATGATGATCCCATGCCAGCTACTACCTCCGTTTTTAAGACTTAAGGCATATAATTTTTTTAAGTCAAACTATCTAAAGTTTAATCAAGTTTTTAAAGAAAAATATTAATATTTATAATATGTAATTCATACTCTTTCATACTCCCTCCGTTTTAAAATATAAGATGTTTTAGGTTCGTGAAGAAAATGCATCTAGACTTGTTTTAGGTCTAGATTCACTCCAAGCATGAGTGAACCTATATACTAAAAGAAGTCTAGATACATTTGTTTTATAAAGCTAAAACATCTTATATTTTGAAACGGAGGGAGTACATCATGAAACATATTTCACATGATATATATATATATAATATAATAGTTCTTGATAGTTTTTCTTAAAGTTTGGTCAAACTTTACATGGCTTGATTTTTTAAAAAAGTTATAGGCTTTAAGACTTAGGATGCAGGGAGACCAAGATAATTTAAGTAGCATTCTATGTATCAACAGTACTTCATAGCTCAAGTTAGAGGAAGCTTAGAACATTTAGGTACTCTCTATTTTAGTCAAGTTCAAACAAATAATTTAATTTTTTCAAAAACGATGATTAGTATAAATGTACTTTATTTTTATACTGAAAAGTTAGAAGGTTCCCTAAAGATTACTCATTTGCATCCTTAGCTCAAATATTATGGGTGCCTTCCGTGGAGCGGTTAGCTTAGCCCGGGAAGCTAAAAACTACTCTCTCTGTTTTAAAATATAAGATGTTTTAGTTTGTGAAGCAAATGTATCTAGACTTACTTTAGTAAGTAGGTTCACTCCGGTTTGGAGTGAATTCATACTTAAAATAATCTTGATATATTTTTTTTCACAAATCTAAAACATCTTATAATTTGAAACGGAGGGAATAGTTGATTGGTTCACTGGGCCACCACCACGTCGTGGTTAGCGCAGGTTAAAGCATCGCCAGGCTAGACCTGTTGGAACTGCCGATTCGACCGTTTTCAGCGACCTATCCTCCTCTTGTGTTTCCCGGATGCAAAATGTGCCTCGGGTTACACGACATGATGCGACCATATGGAGATGGCCGAGCTCACAATTTGCATCGAAAAACAAGAGGAATTCGGTCACCTCCTACCTCTTATCCCGTCCTATGCGAAGTACACCTCCATTGATCCACAAGTTAGTGTCTTCCGGCATTTTCTTATATCAAACTTAATAAAATTTGACCAACTTAATATAAAAGCTTGACTGGAGGGAGTATATTATTTCATTACTTTCTTTTACTGGCATTTTAATTTTCTGTTTTTTTCTTTTTAGGTTCTCTCTAAACATGTTTGTTTTTTATTTGGTGGGTTTCAATTTTCATTTTTATAGTTCGAAAATGTTTTTCATCAGTTCGGTTCCCTGAAACACATGCATGCATCACGCGTTCGCGCACACGGTTGATCCCAAACGTTGCGAGACGGATCTTTACGTGAAAGAATACCGTTGCGGACGGACTTGAGAAACCTAGATCCTGCTTAATTTGGTTGTGGTGTCCACGCGCGTTGGCACGACCTGCAAGCTATGGCACATGCTGAGTTTGGCCGGCCGGTCTGCCAGGTCGGTCACGGACAGGACGAACACGCACACATGACACGTGCCAAACGTTACCCAACCGAGAAGCACGCATGCACGCACGGAACGAAAGGGGCGGCCGGGTTCCGTTGATACGTAGATCCGAGTTTTGCCTGCCGGTCAGCCAGGTCGGTCACGTACAGTACGAACACGCGTGCCGGCCGGGGTTCCGTGCTCCTACGTACGCGCGCGCGTGCCGCCAAAATAAGTAAGTAACGGTATTGAACAGAACAGCAGAATGATATCAGACTGGAATGATATCGTTTGCCGACGTACGATTCTCCGTGCGTGCGTGTGTTCTGTACTAGTAGTAGTAGTAAATTTTCTCGTCCATGGAAAATGCATGCCTACCATATCTCTTCATTTGAATCGTTGCCCACTGAACCTTTCCATTCCACGTAGCACCCTGTACTTATTACTTATCGTTGACCCAAGTACTTCCTCTTCTCTCTGTCCTGAAATACTCTGCATTCTGGGTTTAGTTAAAGTCAAACTTTATAAAGTTTGGTAAAATATATAGAAAAAACTATAAACATTTATAGCACCAACTGTATATATTATAAAAATATATTTTATAACGATTCTAATGGTACTTATGTTGTATTGTAGGTGTACATAATTTTTTCAATATGTTTGGTCAAACTTTACAGCAGGGTATTTTAGGACAGAGGGAGTAGTAGTACGGAAATCCTATTTGTCTCACGGGGCAGATGAGCATATTGTTTAAAAATATATCTTAAAATATTCAAAAGCTAAAAAATATTATGGGCATGTATACTTCCTGTTATTTTATGTTCTATATACTATTTAGTATCTAGATTAATCTAAATTTTAATAAATTCGAGACATCTATTTAAGATGGAGGGAATATATTTTTTTCCATGAAACCTTGTGTACAAACACAAAATATCCAAATGTACGTGCGATTTTTCTGACTTTCTAAAAATTATTTTATATTATTTTTTCATACTAATAGATTCTTTTGCACTCGTGAAGCAAAACACTCCCTCCGTACGGTAATATCACACGTGCACACTAGCTAGTACTATCATATATGCTGCATGATACGATTAACTCAGGGAAGCACACATATATACGTGTGGTTCTTTTCCTTGTGTTAATAAAGTCACAAATCTCCTCCTGGACTTTCGGTACGTATGTATACGGACACGTATGAAAATTGAAGTCTTGAGTTCTCCATATTGTCGCAGGGGTTGACTAGTTGAGTATTTTTCTCAAGTACTCCAATACACAAAGCCCCGCCTTTCTTCTTGAAAGAATGAGGGATCGGTGAAGCTTCATCACAAGAAGACTATACACCCATTCGTTTTGACTCTGTGATCGCAAATGGACTATTCAGGGTAGCTTCTCGGTCGATGGCTTCACTATTGTTCGCCCATGCATACACTCATTAAACTAGCTTGACAATGTGAAATTACCATTGATTGCGTGCCACCTGTCCGCTTCTGATGAGCCAACAGTAATTAATTAATGAGAGCTAATCGTTATTAATGGAGTGAAGTACGTAACTGTCCATGACGTAAATTATTCCTGTACTAATTAATTTCGGTATGTGCTAATAGATCGACGTGATCCTGTGAGCGCCGCAGGAGTAGGTAGCACAGAGAGATCAAACGGGTGCAACACATTGCCTAACCAGCAGAGCAGAGAGCAAGATTATACGTCATTAGCACAGCATGTGAAATTAATGTTGCATACAGGGATGGCCTTCATTTCATGGTGCACCATGCATGGCCGGCCGCCGCAGCATATGCATGCACAGTGTACTCTTGGGAGGAAGAAATTAAACTTGGTCATCCCATCATGCTGCTTGATGGCTTCATACATTCATGCATGCAGCTGGGCGAGATTTTAGAACAAGTCAACGCTCAGTCGCTCATCATACATACAAGTTGCTATATATATACATACATGCAGGCAGATGCAGGTGCTATGTGAGCTACTGAATGCATCAGAGAGATTAATTTGGCCCCTTCCAGATTGGGTTTTGATCGATCAAATTAACTACTCCACAACTTGCTAAAAAAAACTTATATTATAAACTACTACCTCCTTTTAGAAATATAAGTCGTTTTAGCTTTGTAAATCGAATATATCTAGATGTCTTTTAGTGTATAGGTTTATAGAGGTTCGGGGTAAACCTATACACTAAAAGACGTCTAGTTACATTCATTTTACAAATCTAAAACGTTTTATATTTATGAACAGAGGGAATAGTAACATCTAGCAAACAGCTTAAGCTGGCCAGCTGATAGTAAACATACTATGTGCATTATGTAGAGCTTCTTGTTGGGCATACCACAAGCATTCCATCAATGGATGCACAATCATATTGGTTGTTGAGTTAAAATTTAAAGTACTCCCACCATCTCAAAATAGATGTCTCAAGTTTGTCAAAAATTGGATGAATCTATATACTAAATAGTGTCTAGATTTATCCAAATTTTGACAACTAAGACATCTATTTTGAAACCGAGGGAGTAGTACAGTTCAAGGATTACACAACTATTTCTATTGTTGCAATTGGGAATCACTTTCTAAAAGTTTTTTAAAAAGGTTCAAACTATCATCTTCCTGCATTATCATCGTATAGTATCTCTTTACTATGTTCTATCTCCGTTGCTAAATATAAAATATTTTGGTATATTAAAATAGCATACGAAAACGGTATACATTTTAGAACAAGGTATTATATGAGCAGAACGGCATAAATCATTCCTACGCTTACCTAGCTAGCAGTACAAGAAATTCTATGCGTAACATACACAAGCCTGACAAGTATATATACTCAGCCAGCTAGACATAAAACAGTTGGGAAAATGGCAGGCACGCACGGTGCGAAAGCTAATATCTGCAGACATTTATGGACCCCTACACAGCCGCCCAGTTTGTAGGTTGCTGACCAAGTTCAACTACACATGCGGGCCATCTGTTCTGTGTGTATATATGTACCTTCTTTCCATCCGAATGTACACACATCTCTGTCAAACTTCTTCACATTTTCCATGTTAATCAGCTGAAGAACCGTCAGAATAAAAGGACATTGTCGGTCAAGACCCTCATTCGTAGGGCCATTCAATATCCCTGTCAAACTTCTTCATGTTTTCCATGTCAATTAGCTGAAATTATAGAGTATCATTCTCTCTTTCTTTCTCTATTTATGTTAGGGCCTGCCTGCACCCTCCCTCATGAGATCGCCTCCAAGCGGATTATGTTGTGAAGATCGGCTTAAGGTTTTTGGTACGACAGATAATTATACCAAACTGTCCACAACCCGGTCGTGATGAGACTACTAAAAATTGATTAGTCACCTACCTGCACGCACGCGTGTGTGTGTGTGTGTGTGTGTGTGTGTGTGTGTGTGTGTGTGTGTGTGTGTGTGTGTGTGTGTGTGTGTGTGTGTGTGTGTGTGAGAGAGAGAGAGAGAGAGAGAGAGAGAGAGAAAGAGGTTGTACATTTCCCACGCACCACGAATTCCAATCCTATTATCGGCACAGCGTGTGTCTTGTCTATTTGCACTTGAAGTACTGCGACAACGTGGCCCCGTGAGCTACTGATATTGACAGAGAATCTCCAAGGGTATGCGCGTACCCTTGGAGAGAAGGAAGAGATCGACCATGACTACAATCATGCGTGACAAAAGAAAAACGATCAGGGCGTGCAATCTTATCGATCCATCAAGCTAGCTAGCACGCGCGTCATAAATGTTGCCCATGCAAGGATTATCTCCAAAAAAAAAAGATCCGGGCACGACAATCTTATTTCGAGAAAATAACTTTTGGGCCATCGCTTACTCTCGAGGGCGACTAGGGTTTTTGCGCCGCCACCCCCACCCCTATTGTCGCTGCCTGAGGTGAACGTTGTGCTTCCCATGTGGTCGTCGATGAAGGCGGGGCGAGGATGTCATCACTCGGGCTTGTGCCAAGGAGTCTGGACTCTAGGGTGGCGGCCCTAGATGGAGAGGCGGAGTCAACCTGTTGCTGATGACGTCAAGGGTGTTGGTGTATACGGGCACCGGTCATGGTGGAAGGGCGTTGTCAATGGTCATGTTCTCCAGCGCTTGGTCGGCCGGTCCAACCACGAGGCAGTGACTCCCTTTGGGTGCCTCTCTCCTCCCTTGAGACATCGTCGAGGTCCCTCCTCCCCACCCTTATTCAATGCTGAAAGGATTGTATGGGCACCTAGAGGAGGGGGGTGCAACTTAAAATTTTACTCTTTTTCAAATTAGGGTTTAACAAGAAAGGTAAATTCTCTAGATTATGCAACTAAGGTGAATTTACCTATATGTAAAACTAGCACCAACTAGCACAAACACTAAGCAAGAACAAGTAAAGTAAAGTGCGATAAAGGATAGAAGTAACCAAAGTGAAGAGCGGAGACACAAGAGTCTGTTTCCTATAGTTCCTTCCTTTTAAGGGGAAGTACGTCTACGTTTGGAGAGCGGTAGTTTGAAACCACCAACGACACTAGAGGCCTCCCTTATTCTCCGATGAACCTCACCCCAAAGGGTTCGATTCACCTCTTCCACTATATCGGCAACCTTCGAGGTGGAAGTCGGCACCTTTACAACAAGTTCGGGGCACATATCCACAACTTAATTGGAGGCTCCCAAATACAAGCAAGCTTTCAAACAATCAAATACAAGCTTGTAAGAACCAAATCAAAAGCTAGGGTTTCCAAAGAAACACTCCTCAAGTGAATGAGGGGGAAATGAAGATTTCTCTTGGTGAAGCTATAGATCAATGCCTCCTCTTTCGTTTCTCCAAAGATCAATGACTTTGGATGGTTGAGTGAAGAGATCTTGTGGATTTGGTGGCTCAAAATGTGCTGCTATTATTGACCTGGTCGAGCAGCTCCCAAGGTAGAAGAAGGGGCCCTTATATAGGGCCCCAGAAATTAGAGCCGTTGGAGCCACTTATACCGGACAGTCCGACGCATATGGACCGAACAGTCCGGCCCAGCCGGACACTCCGGCCTGGCACTTTTCGGCTAGTGTCCGGTAGGTGTCCGGGTAGTGTCCGAATAGGTATACAGATTGTCCACACCTCGCGAGGAAAAACTGGTGTCTCGCCAGGGCCGGACACTCCGGTAGATTCTGGCCGAATACTCTGGTGTGGACGGACAGTCCGGCAGGACATTGTGAGTGCTTTTTTTTATCATGTTGGGCTCTTTTTCCTTGAGTGCAAATAACACAAATGTAGCTGATAAATCCTGAAACATTTAACAGCATATTAAATTTATACAAGTGTTGTCAACAAACATCAAAACAATATGAAAGGCATAAATGCCCTTTCAATCTCCCCCCTTTTGATGTTTGATGACAACCCAAGGATTTGCATATAGGATAGATAAAAATTTCACAATAGACGATTTTACACAATATATTAAGGCTCCCCCTAGATGTGTGACCAATTTAGCTTTGCATTTGAATACAAGACCACACATCATAGGATCACATCCTCACTAGATTTGTATAAAACAAGTTATAACATGATATAATAAAGACTAGATAGACAAGATAGGCATAACATAGTCGTTAACATAACCGGGTACACATGTCATAACAAATAGAATGAAAATACAATGAAGTTCAACACAACATAGTTCTCAAACCACTAAGATAAAGACACGAAGCTTCAAAGAGGCAAATCGATATAACGTGAAGCTCGTGTACCCATGCAAATCCCTGGTAACAATCTAATAAGGGGCTACTTCTCCCCCTTTGGCATCGAGACGCCAAAAAGGGGAAATAGCACTAATAAAAATGCCCCAAGGCCAACTCTAGCCACGGAAGTCCTCATCCTCGTCCGCATCCTCATCACCATCCTCATCATCATAGTCATCATGAGTCAAGATATGACCGTGAGGGCGAGAAGAAGAAGATACATCCTCAAACATGGACCGGTCCACACTTTCCTGACTCCAGTGACCATAGGACAGGGTGTCATCAGATGTCTGCTACTAATAAGGGTCAATATCCATGGGTTTGTTGATCCTCTTTAGCTCCTTCATGACATTCATGTTGGCCTTGTATGCATCATACTGTCCATGGCGGATGTCAATGTTTTGGCATAGGAGAAGCTTCTTCAACCACGAAGCTTTCTTCACCTTCTTGTGCACTTACTCCTTAGAGGTGGTGAAGCGATATACATTGCTAGCATGCTTCATACGAGGGCCACGATACACAGGCTCCTGCACCTCCTCGGAACCATCACTTTCATTGGCATCAGCATCTATCTCATCATCCTCAAAGATGTCCTGAGCAGGAGGATAGCCTCGAGGAGCCTTGGTGGTAGGGGCACCCTTCCTCTGTAGCTTGGCAGCAGTGTGAGGAACAATATCATGATAGAGCAGGGGAGTGGCTGGAGTGTGAGCAACAATAAGCTTCATCACATAAGGGGCATACAGAGGGCACTTCTTGTCAGTGATGCACTTGTACAGATCCTGATAGATGAAATCCATGACATCAATAGCACCACCTGGATGATCTGGACCATGAGTATACATAGTGTGAGCATGGGCCATAAGGTTGATCTCAGCGCCTCTCATCTCATCCTTGTTGCTAGCCTTGGGAGTGAGAGTGTGGCGGAACATGCGAAGCAAAATGTTGTAGATAAGATTGATATTGGTGGTTTGGCTAACCACACCATTCTGAGAGTAAATTGGGGCCAGCCTATTCTTGTCATATGTCTGTCCATGTACGTGCATTTTGACACCACTAGGAGCATTGGGATTGAAAGGCAATCCAAGAATGTGTGCAAAATGAACCATGTTGGAATGACACCTGGTAGTACCAGACATCCACTCAAGAGGAATATCAGTAGTCTCCCCAAAGACCACAGTGGCATAGAACTGCTGGACCAACTCAACATTGTAGTCTTCTTTTGCCAAAAATATGGTGTGTAGCCACATCTTCTCAATCACCCAAAGAGCATCCTCAAAGTAGCTATGAGAACAAAGCTTCTCAAGACCCAACCACTGCATGGGACACATAGGAGTCTTGAACCCATCGTACAACTTATAAAACAGCAAGGCTTGCTCATTTCTCCAGAAGCGCTCATCAGTCGAGGTGCGAGGCAGTGAGTAGAACTGCTAGAGTCTCATCTCCACAAACTCCTCGGTGCCCAAATCAGCCAGAGTAGTCAAAGATTCAAACTTCATGCGCTTGGCTTCATCTCTTTTTAGATGTCTAACCTTCTCATGCTTTGCTACGGCACGGTCTCGAGCAGCCTGTCTGGCCACAGAAGGACCAACATGAATGTCTCTCTCTTCATTATACTAGAACCTGCGAGTATAAGTCTTCTTAGCAGCCCAAGGATGGCGAGGACGAGAACCACCTGTGAAATCGGAATAGAAGGATAACATATGGGGTAAGCACATTTGTCCTGGAGATTAAAGCAACAAGTAGTAGTTTACGGAATTCTGGAACTGTACTGATCGAAAGAACCAGATAGTCCGGAAAAATTGCCCCGGAGATTCCGCCCAACCCGGACAGTCCGGTGTGTATCGACCGGACATTCCGGCTGGGCCGGAGTGTCTGGCCCGTACACGCCGGACAGTTCGGCTGGAACCTTGGCGATTTTCTAGGCTGCACAGGTGTGTTCAATCGAGACAGATCGGGATTGCTGAAACTACTACAAGATAGATGGTTGCACGCATATGTGATGTATCCATGGATATAGGTAATACATTGCCCCAAAAAAATTATCTAGGCTAACCCTAGAGATAGAGAAGGGGAGGGGCACCATACTAGCATCCATGGGGACCTTCACCGGAGGGGAACGGATCCTAGCAGCAAAGGGAGGGTAATGGCTGGCGGCAACGGCAGGATCCGGGGTGGAGGAGCCCTCCTGGTGGAGCTCTTGGTCGAGGGCAACAGTCTGAGAGGAAGAGGGAGTTGGGGAGAATGAGGACTGAACCGTCCACTTATCCCCGACCTCTAATATCAGAACGAAACTACTGGGGCCGGATAGTCCGGGTGAAATTCACCGGAGTGTCCGGCCTGGCCGGAATGTCCGGTATGTATCAAGCGGAGAGTCCGGGTTGTCCGGACACTCCGGTTGGTATAGGGCAGACACTACGGACCCCTTCGACCAGATATCCTAGGTTTCAGATGTAGGACAAATGTGTGGCAAGAGGAGCATGTTTACAGGTGAGAGTAGGCATGGGATTCAGAGGATGTACTGTGAAAAACCAATAAGTCAAAAATATCTAAAAGGATGGCAAATTAAGTTCCAACAAAACAAACCAAGAACAAACTCTTCACTAAGAAGAGGGCGGTGGCCGAGGCCACCATGTAAGAGTTTGTGGCATGACACCGCGAAGAATTATCCTTAGGTTCATAGCCACTACTCATCAATAAAGCTCACATATCACAAAATGATATTAAGAGAATTGAATTTCTTTAATGTTGGCATTATGGGGGGAGGGATAGTCCAATGTATTAGGACCGCACTCCCCCTATCTCCATGCCTACACATAAACCAAATAAGAGTCAAGACATAGGTTGAGTATGCAAGGTGATCAAGTCAAGCTCCTTGAATCTATGATATTTAGTTCATTCCTCAAATAACAAAACTTTGCTTCATCAAGTGGCTTTGTGAAGATGTTGGCAAGTTGGTCTTTGGTTGACACATAAGATAGCTCAATATCACCTCGAGCAACATGAACTATAATGAAGTGATGATGAATCTCAATATGCTTGGTCCTTGTGTGATCCACCGGGTTGTAGGCAATCTTTTAACACTTTCATTGTCACATAGAAGAGGAACTTTATCATAATGGACACCGTATTCCTTTAAAGTTTGCCTCATCCATAGCAATTGAGTGCAAGCACTAGCAGCTGTCACATACTCGGCTTCGGCGGTGGAGAGAGATATACTATTTTGCTTCTTAGAAGACCAACACACCAAGGACCTACGAAGGAATTGGCAAGCCCCGAATGTTGATTTTCTATCATACTTATCACCAGCCCAATCCGAATTCGTGTATCCACAAAGAGAGAATGTTGAGACACAAGGATACCAAATACCATAGTGTGGGGTATGAACCAAATATCTAAAGATTCTCTTGACCGCCATTAAATCGATTTCTTTAGGAGCCGCTTGATATCTTGCACACACGCCTACACTTAACACAATATCGGGTCTAATGAACAAAGGTAAATCAAAGAACCAATCTAGACCGGTATACCTTTTGATCCACATCTTTACCATTTGGATTTAGTTCAAGATGAGTCTTTGTTGCCATGGGGGTAGGAGCACCATTTAAATCTTTCATGTTGAATCTTTTGAGCATATCTTGAGTATACTTGGCTTGGTTGAAGAATGTTCCTCCTCTTACTTGCTTGATCTCAAAACCAAGAAATACCCTTAATTCCCCCATCATAGACATCCGGAACCTACTACTCATAAGCTTTTAGAATTCATCATTAAAAGCTTTGTTAGATGAGCCAAAGATAATATCATCAACATATATTTGGCATACAAAAAGCTCCCCATTGACCTTCTTAGTAAAAAGAGTGAGATCGATTTTCCCAACCTCAAACCCACGGTCAAAAAACAACTCTCTAAGGTGCTCATACCGCGTGTGTGGGCTTGTTTGAGCCCATAGAGTGCCTTATCAAGTTTGTAGACATAGTTTGGGAAGTTGGGATCCTCAAACCCCGGGGGTTGCTTTACATATACCAACTCATGCAATGGACCATTAAGAAATGCACTTTCTACATCCATTTTTTGTAATTTAAATTTATGATGTGCCGCATAAGCAAGAAGGATACGGATAGACTCAAGGTGAGCCACGGGTGCATATGTCTCTCCATAATCAATGTCTTCAATTTGAGAGAACCCTTGTGCAACCAATCTTGCCTTGTTCCTTACAACAATTCTATTCTCATCTTGCTTGTTCTTGAATATCCACTTGGTGCCTATGACATTGCGGCAATCCTTTGGCTTCTCAACTAACTTCCATACTTTATTTCTATCAAAGTTGTTGAGCTCTTTGTGCATTGCTTCCAACTAATCCGAATCTTCAAGAGCTTCCCATACTTTCTTTGGTTCAATCATGGAGATGCGTGCTTGGTGTTCACAAAACTTCTTCAATTGATCTCTTGTGGACATTCCTCTCCTTCGATCTCCAACCACATTGTCTAGAGAGTGGTCTCTTAATTCCAACATTCTATCCATTCTAGTTTTGCGACGAGTTTCGATCTCCTTGTTGTTTCTTGGGGGGATCTCTTCATCATTTTGGTCCTCGTCTTCACCATCAACTTGACCTTGATCATTATTGGAATCATTCTCTTCATTAAGAGGCATGGATTGACCTTGGTCTTGATCAGGCACACTACTAGACTGGAGTTGAGCTGCTCTCATGGCAGATTGTATAGATCTTCCTTGTGTGATAGATCGAGCAACACTTCACATTTTGAAGAATAGTGACTCAAGCTCATCCTCGCTATAGGTATCTCCCTGATCAACATGTTGAGGGTCCATAGCTTGTCTTTGGCTTGGGTCATTGTCCTCCTCAATAGATGGAGCTTGTTGTTGCTGTAAAGATGAGGGATCCACTTGAGTAGAGCATAGTTCTTCTTGATCTGCCATAAGGAGTTCCTCAATGGGGCGAATAAATCCCACACCCATTCTTCCTATGGCATCCTGAGGCATTTCATCATCTGCATCACAAGCATCAACACGCCCCCTTGGGGACCATCATATTCTTCGAAAACCACACTACAAGATTCTATGATAGCTCCGGAGAGCTTATCATAGATTCTATAAGTGTGGGATTCGAGACCATAGCCAACAAAAATACCCTCTAATGCTTTGGAATCGAATTTGGACAAACGGGAACCCTTTTTGAGATAGAAACACTTACAACCAAACACCCGGAAGTAATATACGTTGGGCTTGTTACCGGTAAGTATTTCATATGGAGTCTTGATCAATTTCTCGTGGAGGTAGAGCCGATTTGATGCATGGCATGCGGTGGAGATTGCTTCGGCCCAAAAATTATATGGAGATTTAAAATCCGCCAACATGGTGATGACCCACAAGTATAGGGGATCGCAACAGTCTTTGCGGGTAGTATTACCCAATTTATTGATTCGACACAAGGGGAGTCAAAGAATACTTGCAAGCCTTAATAACTGAGTTGTCAGTTCAGCTGCACCTAGAAATAGTTCTTACTCACAGAAGTTTATCAGTAGCAACAGTTTGGTAGTAGCAACAGCAATAGTGAAACGGTAGCAATAGTAACAGTAATGGTAACAGTAGGATTCGAGTGCAGTAGGCATACGGATGGCTGACGGGCGTTGCATGGACGAGTCTAAACATGTAACTTCAAGATCTAGGGCATTGCATATAAATAATAACAAGCATCCAAGTACTAAACAATCCTAGGCATGTGCTCCAAATATAGTCATACGTGCTCGTAATGAGAACTTGCACAACATCTTCTGTCCAGCCAGCCCGTGGCAGCGGGGCCTCTAGGGAACTACTGGAAATTAAGGTGCTCCTTTTAATAGAGCACCGGAGAAAAGCATTAACACTTCGTGAACACATGTGATCCTCACACCACATCAATCCCCTCCGGTTGTCCCAATTATTGTCACTTTGGGGCCTTTGGATCCGGACAATGATATGTGTACACAACTTGCAGATAAGATCATAAACAATGCTATCATAATGATTCAATAATAAGTTCAGATCTGAGATCATGGCACTTGGGCCCTAGTGACAAGCATTAAGCACAACAAGTTGCAACAAAGTAAAATAGCACTAATAGAGATACTAGGCACTATGCCCCTAACAGATCTTATTCGATTACATGATAGAACTCATCTAATCCCTACCATCCCCAAGCCTACATCGGGGGATTACTCACTCATGGATGAGGGAAACATCGGTGGTTGATGGAGATGCGTTGGTGATGACGATGGCGATGATCCTCTCCAAATACCCCGTCCCGGCAGGGTGCCAGAACAGAGTTTCTGCATACGAATCTTGGTTTCTGGTGGCGGCGGCGGAGCGGAACTCTTTCTGGAAAACTATCGACCCCCCACCCCTGAGTTTTTAGGTCAGAAGGCAACTTATAGGCGCGGAGGGAGACCGAGGAGCTGTCTGGGGAGGCCAAACCTCCCCAGGCACGGGGTCAGGTGGGCCCGCACCTGGGGTGGGTCTGGGGCCCCCAGGCCTCCTCTCTGTCTCCCCTTCTGGCTCTGTGGATCTTCTGGTGAGAAATAGTTTTTGGCATATTTTTCGGGATTTTTCCTGATAGTTCATTTTCTGCACAAAAACAAGACACCAAGGTAATTCTGCTGAAAACAGTGTTAGTCCGTGTTAGTTTTATCCAAATCACACAAGTTTAGAGAAGAAATAATAGCAAAGTGTTCGAGAAAGTAGATACGTTTTGGACGTATCAACTCCCCCCAAGCTTAGCTTGTTGCTTGTCCTCAAGCAATTCAGTTGAAAACTGAGTGCGATAAAAGAACTTTAACGAACACTTTGCTTCATATGATGTATATATTATCAGCACATGAGTAGATGCTTAGACAATTCATAATAAAGAGTATGCAACTATGTCTACTCAATAGTTATTGCAAGCTATGACGAGAAACCAACTCAATAATAATAAGTAGCATGAAACATAAACATAAGCAACATTGCAATGCTCATAATAAGGTATGATAGAGTGGTATCTCGCTTGCCTTTGTTTGAAGAGCACAATATAAATGCCAAGGCACCTCTGAAGTTCACATGAATACTTGAGATAAAGATATCATAGATACAAGCATCAAAGTCATGACATAGTTAACCAAGTTTTGGAACAAACACAAAAATGACAACTATGCTCTCAAGAAGGTGCTCATAGAATAAGTGGTGACTCAACAAGGTTGTGAAAACGTTTTTGTGAAGTTTTGAAAGGCTTCCCAATGCTGAAAGGAAGGTACTCATTAGCTTTGAGATCTCATTGCCCCTATCATAGGCATCTTCATGTGGTTAAGGTGAAAGTGAGGTCCACTCTGAATCATATGCTTGACAGACCATAGACTGGAAATCCCAAGTCCCTTGAGTACGAGGGTCGCTCCGCATGCTACTCAACTTTGGTCACCTGAAAGTTCTTTTCATTGTAAATACATGCATATCATCGAGAACCGCCAACGGGGTACCCCTTGCACATGGTACAGGAGCTTTCCCATAACCAAAATGACAAGGCAAGCAGACAATGAGCATCTCAACAATCTTTTTATTTACCATATGCATAGCTTTTTATTGAGGACGCTTCATAGATGCTCATTATAGTGTTGCTGCAAGTTTCCACCATGATTAAGCATGGCTTAGGCTAACGGCCCAGGCGTTTCTCTAACACAATGTATAAACTCCATGAACTAACAACTTCCCCTTTTATTTCACATCGTCGACATCCATAAACAAAAGAGCAAGGAATCAACTAGATGAGATATCCAAAAAGTGTTGAAAGCGTTCCCCATGACAACACGGTTCTGCTGACTCCCAGTATATAATAAGAAAGAATATAACTTTCATGGACTAGTTACAATGGTTCAAGATTATTAAGCACAAGGAATAAGGTGTGCCAACAAGTTCGTGAGAGCTTTACTAACTAACTTTCTCAAAACAGACAAACATTTTATTTTGGAAGAAAACACGGCATATGGAATATGCACTAAAATAGCAAATGATGCTAATATGTAGGTATGGTGGACACAGCTGGCAATATTGGTTTTGGGGAGTTGGAAGCATAGGTAGAGCACATACTCAGTGCAAGTGAAGGCTAGCAATAGAGAGGGAGCGACAAACGAGAGAGCAATAATTGTCATAATCATGCTTACAACAAAACAGGACTAACTATAGCATGAAAGTGATACAAGAACTCTAAGGCAAAATAAATCATCGAGGCTTACTGACTATTGATTAGTCATATGCATGCGTGAGCATGTGCCAAGTCGATTCGCATGAACAGTCAGAGGAGGATACCACAATATCATACCAAAGTATGAATAAAACAATGCAAGCAAACATTCATATGACATGCTACAAACTATTAGCAAGCTGGAGATAAACATAGACAAGCAAGAACTACTAAACATCCATAATGGCATACACCTTACACAAACATGCTAAGCATGCTCACAATGATGAGTATATGTACAAGAATGAAACAAATAGAGTTTGTTACCAGCCTCTTACCACACCTCGAGTTGTCTTAATCTTCATTATTGCCCTTCACTTGTGTGACTTGAATAATTAACATGAAACCACAATCCACTGAGGACGGCTGAACCCTGCAAAGAACTCACAAAACCAAAGAAGAAGAACAAATATTTTGGTATTTTCGTTTTTTTAGAAACAAGCAAACAAAGAAGAACAAACCAAACAAAGCAAAACAAAATCTTTTTGGATTTTTCTTTTAAGGCAAACCAAAGCAAAGAAACAAACAAAGAGAAACAACAAAAATATTTTTGGTATTTTTGGGTTTTTAGAAAGAAGCAACAAAAACCAAAAAGAAAGCGAAACAATAGATATACAAAGAACCGACCGAACATGATATATAGATGAGTGTGATGTCGGTATACCTCCCCCCAAGCTTAGGATTTTGGCCTAAGTGGGGCTCAATCCCATGGTGCCCAAGTAGATGCACCTCCGTAGTATGTCGAGGAAACTCCCTCGTCCTGGTACGAGCTCGAGGCCTCCCCTGTATAATGTAACGCGGGGTCATATGCGGGTGCTTCCTCCTGATAGTGCCCGTGGAAGTTGAGAGAGCGCAGCTTGTCATCCATCTCCCCCTTCATGCGTGACCAAGGTCCCTGAGAAATACCGAGCAAAGTGGTTTGGGGTAGAGGGATCTCTCTCTCTTCCCCGTCAGTAAACAACATTCTATAAACCAAGTTCTCAAGAGTAGAGCTAGAGGTGAAAAAGTGGTGCGCCTTCATGGCAGCAAGATCAAGCCTCAGAGGAGCCAAAACTGTATCATGTGGATCAATAGCAATGCCCAAGGCAGCAACGATACGAGTAGCAATAATTTCCCCATAAATGGGTCCCCTAGGAGCTAAACGATGAGCAATGAGGGAACCAAGATTATACTTATCCTCACCGTAGAGCGCAGCAACTAAGAAGGCCAATTGATAGCTGAATATATTACTAGTGTTATCCCTACCAAGAACACTGCTGGTAAGATAGTAGGTGAAGTACCTGATGGTTGGAAGTTGAATGTTCTTTATCTTCCCTCGTTGAGCTTTGCGGTCATCATCATTGGTTATTCCTCGGTATAGTTCCAACAAATCAGCGGAAGAGCTGTAATCTTCTTTGATGACCCATTTGTACCAAGTCCCAGGGCCTTGCAATTTTTTTCAAAGACATAGAATGAGCCCTGCCATAAAGTCTGAAAGACACAAAAGGATTGAACAAACTATTGGTGAAGGAGAAACTCTCCACAAATGTTTTAGTAAGTGAAGCATACTGTGCACTCTCATCCTGCATGAAACTTGTTAGACCAGCCCTCTCAATCAAAGCCATGAAATCATTAAGAATCCCAGCAACTCGCAAGAAAGTTTGACAAGGAAAGGTGGAGGGGTGACCATCCCCTTCATCTCCCTCGTCACCAAACCGCGGGGTGATGAGATCCTCATTGTATGAGGGTCTGGAGCTGGTAGATGACCTTGGGAGCCTTTCCCTTCTAGGTGCATCACTCTCAAATATGTCACCAAAGGTGTGGTGGTCCATGACTTCCCTTTGCTGAAATTTTAAACAACCATCAAACCAAGTGATTTCTAAGTTGATAAATGATGAGCAACTACTATAGGAACTTGCTAGAGGACCACACATGCATCAAAACAAAGTTTCTAAACATATAACAAGCATGCAAGATCAAACAACCTGCCACCTACAGTAGCAAAATACTCAGGATACAATCTACCAATCACAAATCTAATTGGACAAGTGGAGGAGGCACATACCAAGGAACAAACCCTCCAAAAATCAGCACTTGAGATGGGCTGAACAAGGAGATTGAAAATCGCGAGCAAGAACAGCAAGAACTCGAGCTTGAGCAAGTTTTCCGGTGTTTTTCAGGAGAGAGAAAGAAGGTGGCTTTGAGGAGGCAGCCTAGAGGGGCCCAGGTGGGCTAGACCCCCTAGGCGCCACCACTAGGTAGGACGCACCTACCATGGTTGTGGGGCCTAGGGGTGTCCCCCGGGGTCATCTCAGGTGCTACTCTGCCCCTTTTTTCGAGGAAAAATTTATTTTGAATTTTCTAGGATTTTTTGGGAAACTTTATTTTTGACCAATTTTCAGGGTATGAAAATTGATTTTCTCGCATAAACAGTTTTTCCGGAAGATGCAAAAGCAAACCAAAAGCCAAACTACAGGAGCTCTAAGAAACAAGCAAACAACTAGCAAAACTAAAGCTAAATCAAAGGCTAGGAAGGAGAAGGGAAAAACAAAGCAAGTATAACCACAGTGGAAACATTATTTTGTTCATTAAAATCCTTTTGTTAACAAGGTTGATCAAGTCTTGTTACCAAAACAATCTTATATGAAACAAAACTTTGCATTCCACAAGGTGATTATGTTACCTCATACTTGATAGCAATGGTCTCAATCATAATGGTTTCAAAATTTTCTTGTGGAATGGGACAATATATTTCTCCAACCTTGATGCCTTCAATATTTTCAATAGAATTCATGCAATAGCTTCTAACAACCTTCTTGGGGAAATAGACAGTGTGCTCTTTGTCATTAATATTGAATGTTGCTTCATTGCAATTGATGACAGCACTTGTAGTATTAAGAAAAGGTCACCCAAGAATAATAAACATATTATCATCTTCAGGCATTTCAAGCACAACAAAATCAGTTAAAACCATGCAATTATGAGCTACTTGAACAGGAACATCCTCACATATACCAATAGGGACAGTAGTTGACTTATCATCCATTTGCAAAGAAATATCAGTTGGTATCAACTTTTCTAACTAGAGTCTCTTGTAGAGAGAAAAAGGCATAACACTAACTCCAGCTCCCAAATCACATAAAGCAGTTCTAACATAATTATTATTAATGGAGCAAGGAATAGTTGGTATACCTGGATCACCAAGTTTCTTTGGAACCTTACCATTGAAGGAGTAATTAGCAAGTAGAGTAGAAATCTCCTCATTAGGAATCTTCCTTTTATTAGAGACAATATCCTTCATATACTTTGAATAAGGAGGCAATTTAATAGCATCAGTCAAAGGAAAAAAACTTGTTTTAGTGTTCTTCCTCCTTTGACTTGTGTTTCTTACCTGGAAAAGGCATAGGTTTATGCACCCAAGGTTCTCTCTCTTTACCATGTTTATTAGCAATAAAATCTTCCTTTGTGTACCTAGTGTTCTTAGTGTGTTTCTTAGGTTATTCCTCAACTTCCTCCTTATGAGGAGACTCATCAATATTACCACTCTCAGTTTCAGCATCAGAGACAGATATACTAATAGGATCTACAGCAGGTTCAAGTGGTTCCTCAACTTTATTATGTTTCTTTTTCTTCCTCTTACGAGGACTACCACTATCCTCACCTTGTTGGGAATACTGCTCTATTCTTTTAGGGTGTCCTTCAGGATATAAAGGATCTTGAGTAGCTGCACCACTCCTAGTTCTAATTCCATAAGCATGTTTATTTTCGGAAGCATTAACTAGCATATCCTTTTGCACCTTAGCAAGTTGATCAAGTTGGGTTTGAACCATTTGAAAGTGTTTACAAAGAATTTTAATATCATTAGAAGTTCTTTCCATAATATCTTTCAACTCATGGATAGCTCTAGAGTTTTCCAATAAATGATTCTGAACTTGTTTATTAAAATTACCTTGTTTAACAATAAATGTGTCAAGTTCCTCTAAGCATTGATCAGGAGGCTTACCATAAGGAATATCACCTTCATTAAATTGGAGAGTGTGGGGAATTGGCTTACATAATTCTTCTATAGGAGGTAGATTCTTCACATCTTCAGCTCTAATACCTTTCTCCTTTAGACACTTTTTAGCTTCCTTCATCACTTCATCATTTAATGCAATAACTCCCCTCTTCTTTGTTGTTGGTGTTGGAACTGGTTTAGGAACAACTAGTTCAGGAGTAATAGGCTCAGGTGTATTCAGCTCAGTTGAAGTCCAATCATCATAATTCTTGCTTATCTTGTTCATTAATTCTTCAGCATCTGTAGGAGTCCTTCTCCTGAAAACACAATCAGCAAAGCTATCTAGGTAGGTCCTACAATCATCAGTTAGTCCATTATAATAAATATCAAGAAGCTCATTCTGAGGTAATGGGCATCCAAGGATATGCATGAATCAAGGAACATAATTTTTTCCATGACTCAGGCAATTTCTCTTCTTCTCCCTGTTTAAAATCAAAAAGTCTCTGCAAAGCAGCATGTCTAGCACTGGGAGGAAAATATTTATGGAAGAAAGAAGCAATCAAGCAATTAGGGCTATCAATGGAACCAGGAGGTAATCTGTTAAACCAAGCCCTAGCTTTTCCTTTTAGTGAAAAGGGAAGATCTTAGCAACAAAGTACTTGCGCATTTTAAAATCATCAGAGAACAAAGCACTCATAGTAGAAAGCTCATTCATATGAGCCACATCACTCTCATTTTTAGTACCACAAAAAGGTTCTTTCTCAACAATATCTAAATAAGATAAATCAAGAGAGAAATCATAATCTTTATCTTTAATATCTATGGGAGAGGTGGCAAACTTAGGATCGTAGGACTTCTTAGGCATAATAGTACGTCTAGCAAGGAGACTCTTAATAGCACTAGCACCATGTGTGTTTCGGCACTCTTCAACAAATTCATCAGTGAGCTCTATGTAACCATCATTAATATCATAACTCTCACTAGACTCAGGTGAGCTAGCAGGTGTAACTGTGTAGTCACTAGGAGTTTCTGTATTTCCTAGACTAGCCATAGTAGCATCTAGAAAAAGACCTAATGAACCACTCGCATCAAGCACAGTAGAAGTAACATCATGAGTATCAAAATAAGTTTCAAATTCAACAGTAGTAGCAGTGTGTGTAGCATGAGCATGTGGTGGTGGTGTGACAAGCTTACTTATAACAACGGTGAATCAAGAGCAGCAGAGGTGTTTAGGAATGTACCCCTTCTTGTAGTGGATGGTAAAATAGGGAACTTTCCATCACGAGACTTCCCCATGATGGAAGGAGTAGCAGTGAACAATAATAGATCCAAGTGAACTTACAAATAAAGCTATGCTCCCCGGCAACGGCGCCAGAAAATAGTCTTGATGACCCACAAGTATAGGGGATCGCAAAAGTCTTCGCGGGTAGTATTACCCAATTTATTGATTCGACACAAGGGGAGCCAAAGAATATTTGCAAGCCTTAACAACTGAGTTGTCAGTTCAGCTGCACCTAGAAATAGTTCTTGCTCACAGAAGTTTATCAGTAGCAATAGTTTGGTAGTAGCAACAGCAACAGTGAAATAGGAGCAATAGTAACAGTAACGGTAACAGTAGGATTCGAGTGCGGTAGGCATAGGTATGGATGACGGGCGTTGCATGGACGAGTCTAAACATGTAAATTCAAGATCTAGGGCATTGCAGATAAATAATAACAAGCATCCAAGTACTAAACAATCCTAGGCATGTGCTCCAAATATAGTCATACGTGCTCGCAATGAGAACTTGCACAACATCTTCTGTCCAGCCAGCCCGTGGCAGCGGGGCCTCTAGGGAACTACTGGAAATTAAGGTGCTCCTTTTAATAGAGCACCGGAGCAAAGTATTAACACTCCGTGAACACATGTGATCCTCACACCATAGCCATCCCCTCCGGTTGTCCCAATTATTGCTTTGGGGCCTTTGGATCCGGACAATGATATGTGTACACAACTTGCAGATAAGATCATAAACAATACTATCATAATGATTCAATAATAAGTTCAGATCTGAGATCATGGCACTCGGGCCCTAGTGACAAGCATTAAGCACAACAAGTTGCAACAAAGTCAAATAGCACTAATAGAGATACTAAGCACTATGCCCTAACAGATCTTATTCGATTACATGATAGAACTCATCCAATCCCTACCATCCCCAAGCCTACAGCGGGGGATTACTCACTCATGGATGAGGGAAACATCGGTGGTTGATGGAGATGCGTTGGTGATGACGATGGCGATAATCCTCTCCAAATTCCCCGTCCCGGCAGGGTGCCAGAACAAAGTTTCTGGATCCGAATCTTGGTTTCTAGTGGCGGCGGCGGAGCGGAACTCTTTCTGGAAAACTATCGACCCCCCTCCTGAGTTTTTAGGTCTGAAGGCAACTTATAGGCGCGGAGGGAGGCCGAGGAGCTGTCTGGGGTGGCCAGACCTCCCCCAGGCGCGGGGTCTGGTGGGTCCGCGCCTGGGGTGGGTCTGGCCCCCCCCAGGCCTCCTCTCTGTCTCCCCTTCTGGCTCTGTGGATCTTCTGGTGAGAAATAGTTTTTGGCATATTTTCCGAGATTTTTCCTGATAGTTCATTTTCTGTACAAAAACAAGACACCAAGGTAATTCTGCTGAAAACAGCGTTAGTCTGTGTTAGTTGTATCCAAATCACACAAGTTTAGAGAAGAAACAATAGAAAAGTGTTCGAGAAAGTAGATACGTTTTGGACGGATCACATGGTCCTTTCCATATCAATAAGAGTCCGGTTCTTCCTCTCGGCTACACCATTTTGTTGAGGGGTATATGCAGCAGAATATTGGTGTTTTATCCCCTCATCACTAAGAAATCCTAGGTGTAGTTCTTGAATTCGGTGTCGTTGTCACTCCTTATAATCAGCACAGGGACATTGTATTGACATTGAACCATGTTTATGAATTCGATGAAGTTCTCTTTGGTCTCACTTTTCAACTTGAATAAATATACCCATGTGTATCTTGAATAGTCATCAACTATCACCAAACAATATTTCTTCCCACCAAGACTTGCATGAGATGGAGGACTAAAGAGATCCACATGAAGGAGCTCTAGGATCCTCTTGGACTTGACATAGTTGTTCGGCTTGTGGGGAGAATCATGCATCTTTCCTTCAACACAGGCCCTGCAAACACGATCTTTGGCAAAGCAAACATTTTCTTTTAGTCAAACAATATGGCCATCCTTGTGAAGACTTTGCAAAGTTCTCATGTTGACATGGGCCATTCGGCGATGCCATAACCAACCCACATCGGCCTTTTCGAATAAGCACATCGCACTTGTAGTGGTTTGCCCCGAAAAGTCCACCACATACAAGTCATTTTTGACGTACCCAACAAAAGCGACCTTGAAAGACTTGCTCCACATGAGTACCACAATATCATTATCAATAGAGATGGCAAAGCCCATCTTTCCAAGAGCACGGGCAGAAAATAAATTATAGCCAAGGGTCTCAACAAGCATGACGTCCATGAGTGTAATGTCGTGGGCAACCACAACCTTGCCAAAACCCATTACCTTAGACTTGTCGGCATATGTCACGGATATTTGATCATCATTTGGTCTCAACTCCTTGACAATAGATGTGCTTCCGGTAATATTACTTGTGCATCCACTATCAAGCACCAACTTTGACCCTCCGAAAGCATAGGCCTGTAAAATATCAAGCTAGTTTTTAGGTACCCATTTTTCAATGGGTTCTCTTTTGTTAGAAACAAGGGTCTTGGGAACCCAAATAGACCAAGCAACATACCCATCAAATGGGCCAACATATTGTGCATACACATCACCATAATAATCACACATTAAAACATAGTGAGGGTTGGCACTTCCCGCAAAATCATCATGAGACATAGTTCTTCCACTTGTGGTCGTACTTGCCACAATGGCCTTGTCTTTTCCTTGTGCGTGCTTGGCCTTGTTCTTCTTGTTGTTGTTCTTCTTCTTGGCTTTGGAGACAAAGCCAATGCCCACTTTCTCACCATTTTACCTTTGCTTACTTAAGACATCATCAATGGACTTGTTTCCTTTTGGGAAGGTGGCCTTGGCAAGCCCCCCCCCCTTCAACCTAGCATTTTCTTCAAGAATATTTGTACTACTAGAAGGAATGAAATTACTAGATGAAGGAATATTGGTCAATTGGGTTTGAAGCTTTTCATGGGACTTTGTGAGTGACAAGAGTTCACTTTCCAAGGCCTTGTGAGCCTTGCCAAGCAACCTAAAGTTCTCGACAAGTTTTTCATGAACAACACCAAACTCAATCTTGTCCTTTTTAGCCCTTTTATATTTACCAATAGCATGGTCTCGTTCCTTAACGAGTCTATTAACAATTATGTTATTTGCCCCATCAAGCCCTTCAAGTTTTAGTTCAAGGGACATCCTAGTCTCTTGTTCTTCTTCTAGAGCATTATTTAGATCTTCTACCTCAATCATGTGTTCTCTCCCTAATTTACATCTCTCATCAAGAAGCTCTTGTGTGTGAGAAATTTGATCTAAGAGGTCCACAAAATCTCTCTTGTGTTCTCCTTGCAAGTTACTCATGAACTCATCAAAAGCAATTATTTCCTTTTTGACTTCAAGAGACATCTCATCATCAATTTCATCATTAATCAAGGGGGGTGTGATGACGAAGATACCTCCGTTCCTCTTGCCATAAGGCAAGTGACACTCTTGTTGGAGATATTATCATTTGGAGAGTCGAAGAGGAAGAATGTGGGAGTAGTAGTGGCAAGAGCATCCAACACCACTTGATGTTTCCTCTTCATCATCTTCATTGTTGGAGGATAATTCTTCATGAGTGATCAATATAATTTCATCCGACTTCTTATTGATGGGATTCTTCTTGATGAAGGGTTTCTTGTAAGGAGCTTTGGAAGTTTTCTTCAACACAAGTTTACCCCCATGATATTCTCTCTTCTCATAGGGAAAACCCACCACAAAGTGGTAGCGATCACCACAGTTGAAGCAAGTTCTGAATTTAGTGACATTGTCTCTTCTTCCATTTGGGTTGCTTCTTTGTTGCATTTTCATCTTGGCCTTGGCGGGGTCTTTCCAAAAGTTATTTGAATAGAAAGCCATATATTCACCATGAGCAATCTTGACATCATCGGGATGGCTCTGGATAAGCCTTCATCACTATAATCTTCATCCACATGCTCCACAACTTTGGCCTTTAATGCACGGTTGACGCCATTGCTCATTCCAAGGTCACGAGCACGTGCATCTTTGGCATTCTTGGCGGCAACCTTAAAAGAGGCCATCTCTTGCATAACTTCATTGGAGGTCATGAGGTGGTAGTTGTGTCTTCCTTGTAGGCTCTTCAAGTTAGTAGGGTCAAAAGGCATGATTGTACTCACATATTTCCTTTTTATCCAAGCATCATCCACATGTGAGGCACCCACATTCCTAAAGGCGGTGGCGGTGGACTTGAGCCTACGATACATGTCTTCATGATATTCACCATCCTTCATATAGAATCCTTCGGCTTAATTGCTTAGTGCATCATACCGGTTCCTTCTCATGCTCTCATTTCCAACATATAACTCCATGAGAGCATCACAAGCTTCCTTGGCGGTGTTGAGGTGTTCAATGTGAGGGTAAACTTTTGTACCCAATCCTTGTTGAATCATGTGCAAGGTGGTGGCATTGAGTTGACTATTGACAACTTCTCTTCTAGTCAAGTTGGTTGGATCCCCAATATGGAGTCCTTCTTCAATGATGTTCCATAACTCAATACAATATCTGCGCACATGAGATTTCATTAGTGACTTCCATTGAGCAAAAGTAGATGCATCTAGGCTTTGGTGGGTCACCTCTATTGTTTATATGAGGGTGAGGAATTGGAGGGTCGGGAGAGTACCATCCTTGAGACTCATGGTGCTCTCCCTTCCCACCATCCCTTTTTGTGGAAGAATTAATGTTGTTTGGATTACCCCCACCTCCACAACCACAGGTGATGCCGGGGCATTCACCTTTGGTAATGATGGAGCTACCTCTTGAGGAGAAGGGGATGATGAGTCACATTTATCTTTAACAAGTTGTTCAAGTAACTTATGCAATTGTTTGATCTCGTTGCCCAAGGTGGAGCTCAATCTTGTTTCCAAGTTATTGAGATCCTCCATGGTCACAGTGTTGGTAGGCTCACCATCACCTTCCCCTAAGTTGCTACCCATATACTCTTAGGCGTTAAAGCCCGAATAAAGAGCCAAGGCTCTGATACCAATTGAAAGGATCGTATGGGCACCTAGAGGGGGGGTGAATAGGTGCTACTTAAAATTTTACTCTTTTTCAAATTAGGGTTTGACAAGAAAGGTAAATTCTCTAGATTATGCAACTAAGATGAATTTACCTATATGTCAAACTAGCACCAACTAGCACAAACATTAAGCAAGAACAAGTAAAGTAAAGTGCGGTAAAGTATAGAAGTAACCAAAGTGGAGCGCGGAGACATAAGGGTTTGTTTCCCGTAGTTCCTTCCTTTTGAGGGGAAGTACATCTATGTTTGGAGAGGGGTGGTTTCAAACCACCAACGACACGAGAGGCCTCCCTTGTTCTCCGATGAACCTCACCCCAAAGGGTTCGATTCACCTCTTCCACTATATCGGCAACCTTCGAGGTGGAAGCCAACATCTTTACAACAAGTTTGGGGCACACATCCACAACTTAATTGGAGGCTCCCAAATACAAGCAAGCTGTCAAACAATCAAAGACAAGCTTGTAAGAACCAAATCAAAATCTAGGGTTTCCATAGAAACACTAGAGCAAGGGGACCTCAAGTGAATGAGGGGGAAATGAAGATATCTCTTGGTGAAGCTATAGATCAAGGCCTCCTCCTTCGATTCTCCAAAGATCAATGACTTTGGATGGTTGAGTAAAGAGATCTTGTGGATTTGGTGGCTCAAAATGTGCTGATGTTCTTGACCTGGTCGGGCAGCTCCCAAGGTAGAATAAGGGGCCCTTATATAGGGCCCCAGAAATTAGAGCCGTTGGAGCCACTTATACCGGATAGTCCGGCGCATATGGACCGGACAGTCCGGCCCAGCCGGACACTCCGGCCTAACAAAGTTTCCAGCTAGTGTCCGACAGGTGTCCGTGTAGTGCCCGAATAGGTATACAGATTGTCCACACCTTGCGAGGAAAACTAGAGTCTCGCCAGGGCCGGACACTCTGGCAGATTCTGGCTGGATACTCCGGTGTGGCCAGACAGTCGAGCCCATATCAGCCGGACAGTCTGGTAGGACATTGTCAGTGCTTATTTTTGATCCTGTGGGGCTTTTTTTTCCCTTGAGTGAAAATTACACAAATGTAGCTGATAAATCCTAAAACATTTAACAGCATATTAAACCTATCCAAGTGTTGTCAACAAACATCAAAACAATATGAAAGGCATAAATGCCCTTTCACATGTGCCCGGGTAAAAACCCAAAATTCATCGATTGTGTGGTCGACGGAGTTGGTGTTGTTTTTTCTTTGGGCGCCGTTTAGGGACGCTCGCCATCGTCTATGTGTTGTTGTTCCCTGGAGGGTTGGCACCCTTGGGCCTGGGCAAAAGGGTAAGTGTCCCCCTTCCTAGTGATAGTGTCCTGGTGACAACTACGAATGCTCCTTGTTGGTCTTGAGTGCAGTTCACAGCCTAACTCTCAGAAGAGCAGGTCTATCGACTGATGGTGTAGTGTCCTTTGACCCCAAGACGAGAGAGCAGCGTGCTCCCTTCCCTTCGGCGTTAGAGAAGGCTCGGGTCATAGTGTCTTAGCCTTGGGAAGCTTATGTTCATGGGTTCGTCCTCAAGGTGGTGGTTGATCCTCTTATGCTTCATTTTTCTTCTTTGCATGTCTGTTGTATGCATTTGTGCTATAAGTTGTTTTGATTAGTAGCCTTATACCCATAGAGCCGGCTGGGGCTTTATAATTTAAAGTGAGGCTTATGGCCTTCTGTCTAAAACAAATCTTATTTCATTCTTTGTTTAGGCCTGTTTTTAGTGTCTTCTTTGGGATGTTGAGGCGATGGCTACGTCATGAAGTCAGAATAAGGTCATCTCCGCTCTACTCTTGCTCCGGTGGTGCATCTAGCGTCAACAGAGGGCGCGTGGAGTCGTCTTTTTTCGTGTTCATTGGTTTGTTCTCAGGTTAGACTCTTCTGATCTATCGTGTCATCATTAGTGATGGTTGCTGCTCTTGTATGTTGGTCATTTGTGTCCTTAGCACGACGACTTCCCGTATGCCTACTACAACAAGCTCTACTACGATAAGCTTTGTCCAACTCCAGTGATGGAGGGACGAGGACGGCGACATGCCTTTGGCTCGCACTAGTGTTTGTAATCGTCGCTAGGTGGTTCAATGACCTATTTGTAATTTTTATTATTTTTCGATCTTTTTATACTGATGTTGATGATTATTAATAGATTGGTGGAATTTCGTACAAAGCAGACTCCGTACGTAGCTACTTCTCGATTCGATTCAACACTCTCCTCTCTCGATCTCTATCTTCTATAACCTCCCGGTGTAATCGTTGTCGATGGTTTTGTGCCTCGGCTATATTAACACGTACCAGGTGCCGAGACAAAGGCAATCTGTTAACCCCAAAACATCACAGAAGCTTCATGTTCGTTGGTTTGTTCTCAAGTCAGTCTCTTCCGATCTAGGGTGTCATCACTAGCGATGGTTGCTGCTCTGGTGCATTTGTTCTTTGTGGCCTTAGCATGACGACTTTTCGTATGTCTATTACAACAAGCTCTACTACGATAAGTTTTGCTCTGCTCCGGTGATGGAGGCGCGAGGACGGCAACGCGTCTTCGGCTCGCACTAGTGTTTGTAGTCGTTGCTAGGTGATTCAATGACCTATTTGTAATTTTTATTACTTTTGGTTTCTTTGTACTGTTGTTGATGATTATTAATAAATCGATGGAATTTTAGAAAAAAAAAGATTTCACTAAAATGCTAATCTCAAAGCAAACGCAACAGATTTAAAGATGGATGCATGCACGCACCTAGCATGCATTCCTGTACCCTTCAGTCATGCGTGAAAAAAAACCATGAGCGAAGAAAACCATTAGGAGCAATCTTATTTCAGTCGATCACTGGTATATATATATGTGTGTGACCAGGTCGACGCCATAAATGTTGCCCATGCAAGGATATACAGGATTGGTTTCCTCTACACTACTGATCACTGGTATTCGTGATGTATCTCTCTTGGGTGTAGATAGATAGCTATAGGTGCAGCGGGCCGGTGATTAAATGAGACACGTTAGGCGAGCATGGCTCGATGATGGTGTGTCGTTCCTCATGGCAGCAGCTTGCAGTGTGATCACACTGCCTGGTCTGACGTGACATTTTCCTCTTTGCAAGCAAAGACGGTATACAAGTATTCTACGACTGCGTACATTAAAAAATAGACTTTTATTCAGAAGGCTGAATCGAGAGAGAGAGGGGGGGGGGGGGGGGGGGGGGGGGGAAGAATTGCAATAGTATAATTGGGCCGCTGACCACTCACAAAAAACCGCTGAAAATTAATTTTGGCACATGCATGGATAACCGCATGCATATACTGCCGAAAGAATACACCTAATTCCTATAGAATGGAGGAAGAAACGTACGTTTTATATATGTCATCTCTTTTACTTGTCTACTTAACCAAGTGATAGCATCCCAAAATGTTATTAGTCGTCGTAGAGAAAGTTATTCTGGCGACTGTTACGCATGATCATTCTCTCTCTTCCGATTGACCAAATACCCCAATATTTGTCACCGCCAACCAAGACAGATCGGCATGACCCCCTGTGTTGTACTAGATGCCAGTACGTGCCATTAGTCATCATCTCTTGAAAAGGCTCCTGATTGTATCCCCTTCTCTCCCTTTCTGACTGAGAAAATACCCCCGATTTTGTCACCGCCAAACACCAACAAAGACAGATATCACACCCCTGTGTTGTAGGTGGCAATGCCATCAGTCATCTGTTTCTGCGTGCCACGTAGCTTCGAAGAGAGAGAGATCACAGCGCAAGACTTTCCAAGATAACAAGAGACAAAACATTAAGTACAAGCAGAGACATAGGCAGAGATGAGCTGCATGCCTATACACATGCCGGTCTCCGCCGGCCCTGTTGTCTCTCCATGACATGCATGGGTCATCCATCTACACGATCGATCGAGAGATGGCACATGCATCAGTAATTTCAGAGTAGAACCTACGATTAAGATGGTACAATAATTTAGCAAAGAAACGGGGGTCCGGGGACAATGGAAACTGTAACGGGACGAGATTGTCCTTTAATTTGGGGACTACACTACTGATGAAAGATCTAGTGGTGTGTTGCATTCAAGGTTCGTCAGAGGTCAGGGGCCATGTCTGCACTACTACATATGCTACAGCAAAATCGGGCATTGATCATGCACCGGCAGGCATGGCCAGGTGCAACAATATTATTTTGTTGCCACTGTCAAAATTAAAGATAAGGTTAATAAGATAAGATTTTGTTTTGCTGACGTATAATAAAGTAGTAGGTACGTTCGTGGAGCGGACAAACACAGAGACTTAATCCATAATAATCCATCCATGGTGAATTTATGCATGATCATAACGGTGGTCATGGGCGACTTGTAACATTCCTACGTACATTTTTATCTCCATTTCGGTGGCCACAGAATGTTTATCTCTTGCAAGAATGATTTATTTATTTTAAAAACGACCGTCATGTCAAGCTACAATGATATAACGGAATCTAGCTAGAGGCCTGTCCAAGAACAAAGAGAGATTAGGTGTCCAGGAATTAATGGGGTCTACTTATACAGTAGTATTGGCCGGAGTGGCGTTGGGCCGTAGAACTCCGCTATATATACTAGGAGACATACGATGCAGTCTCGGCACCTACCTTTAAACCCCAAAGATATATATCTTCTCTATCTCTTCTCCCTCTCGTACAAAGGAGACGACGTACGTAGCTACATCTCCGTGTACGCGCACTAGCACGCCCATTCTCTCACCCGCGCGCGCGCCGTCCAGGACGACAAGCTAGCAGCCACCGTGCGTTGCTCGCCAGCAAGGCGCCGAACCGAACGCCGAGAGGATACGACGACGTCGATGGAGCAGAGCCAAGAGGCCGAGCAGCAGCCGCCGCCGGCGTCGGAGACGAGGCTGAGGCTGCCGCCGCCGCTCACCCACGAGGACAACCGCGGCTTCCTCGAGATGCTCCGCGAGAAGAAGGAAAGGTACGCGATCCATCCAAGATCTCTGCTGCTGTCTGTCCTCATGCATGCATGCTCTCATGCCAGGCGCATGAAAGAAGTCTGGATGCAACTGGGGCGGGCTGGGGGTTTCTTAGACGAAAGGGTTAGGAGAGCGAGTGGAGAGATGTTGTCCCCTAGCTAACGAATTTCATCATCATCATGTATGATGACGACGAACTGTCCATGGTCTCGCAGGCAGGGTCTCGGCGCGGCGAAGGTGGAGGTGCGGTTCGAGGAGCTCACGGTGGAGGCGGACGTGCGCGTGGGCCGCCGGGCGCTGCCGACGCTCATCAACTGCGCCGTCAACGCCGCCCAGGTACGAACGATCGATAGGTGATGTTCATTATTATTTGCAGCAACGAAACAATTGCTGTTGGATGCATGGCGTGCGCATTGGGCGCGACGAAGAGAGGCCGGGTCGGTGGGTGGGGCACGTGGAAGGGGTTGAGATGCAAAGATCCAACAGTGCTACTTGGATAATGGACCAGCCAGCAGTGCGCATTTTTGGGGTTATTTGTTCGTTCAGAAAAGGCCAGAACTAGTTAGCAGCGGCCACTGCTGGATCTCTTTTGCTGTCCTGAAAAACTTACCTTGCATGCTGCTGGTCCTGAAAAACTTACCTTGCCATTGCTGGACCAGACAGCATGTGACCTATTATTGTATTTGTAGTGTAGTCTATGCATTGTTGGCCGAAATTCACATTTGATCTCACAAGTGCATATATACGCTCCCTTTAGCCAAAAAAAGAAAGAAATTAATTATTGGTTAAGAAAGTTGCTATGCAGAAATTCGAGTCCTAGCTAGCTACTAGTCACATTGGCGTCCTTGCTACCCGCACCGGCAACCGATCGATCCCGTTGACGCCGTCCAGCATCTATTTCTTCTTAGATTAGATCCGCTGCTGAATTGATAGATAGACAAGGCCCTACCCGGAAAAAAAAACAGTATCCGAGTTTCTCTCTCAACTCGCTCGTGCAAGGTCATTGTTTATAAGTACTCCTAGGTTAGACTAAATTAAAGCATACTGATTTGGCTAGCTAAGACTTAGTATTCAATCACAAAATGGAACTATCAGTTTGTTTTGAATAATAATGTAATACTACTATACAAGACCAAATATTATATAGATTCCTCCATTTCTAAAAAAAAACATAAAATGTAGGGTCGGCATAGACGACAGCAGCGACAAGGGTGACTGCAACTGCTTTAATGGCGATCGAGAACGCTCGTCACAGACGTCTCTCTGATCAAGTGTCACATCGCCGATCTCCACACAAAGATGACGACTTGTAATTTAAGGCCCAAAAACGTACTGTAGTAGAAATTAATTCTCGTGCCGCTACAGCTCAATTATCTGTACCCTCCGGAGGACGTAGCAGATTTGTCTAGATTCGTAATCTAGATAAAACTTAGCTACGTGTCTCCTTAACGCAGTCGTAAGAAAGTCCTAGTTGGCACATACAGATACGCGCAAAAGATACTCATAAGTAAAGGTCAGATTCTCTTGGTGCTAGCCTCATGTATAAATTTGATCAAAATTAGAAGATATTGACTTTTGACTAAGCTTATATACCTTATGTTTGGGACGGAGGGAGTAGTTAATTAATAACAGTTCAGAATCACCTGCAAAAAAAAAACAGTTCAGAACAACATAATTACTTCAGTATTTTAGTAGGCGTACGTCGTCGTACTTATTACCTACACTGTAAGCTATATATCCCGTTGACACCGTTGGACATCAATTTCTCTCTCCTATCCAGTCATTGTTTATACTCCATGGCTAAGGCCAAAGTAAAGGGCACTAATCAGGCTAAGTAGTGATTAATATACTATGCGCAGACCATATGGTTGTTGGTTGAGGTTCTCCCCAACCAGGCTTACCATAAACAGAGCAAACCGTCAAGATGTACTAGTAGTAGTAATAAGTTACTTGGGGACTTTTTCCATTCTGGAACCAGGTCCTTTCATTTTTCAGAAATGTGGACAGGCCATCGCTCGCCATGGCGACGGCAGCAGCGAGGACGGTGACGGCAACTGCTTTAATGCGATTTTGTACCTTTGCCCTGAGACGATTATTACAGAAAACAGCTCACGCACGTCCCTCTTAACCAGTGATCACATCACTTAGTAGTAACTCGGAAGATAAGAAGATGACTCGCAATTAAGGACAAAAAGGGTGAAGGTAATTGTCGTGTTGCTACAGTTATTAGTTGCGCCGTAGACAGACAGTTGACTGGAGAGTAGTAGTTGGCACATACAGATATAAAGTACAGTATATATACACAAAATATACGCCGTACCGACAGATCGACTCGGTTCACTCATCGGTAAGGATCATATTTTCCTGGTGGAGCCACATCTATCTAGACCAGTATTAATAATCACCTAATAATTAAACATATATTTCAAGTGGTTGAGAAATCCAAATAAAGAAAGAAAAATGGACTGCTCTCCTTTGGAGGTGTGAATAAGTAAAAGGTCAAATTGTCTTGGTGCTAGCACATCTACTTAGACCATTATTATCATCTACTCCAGCCAACAGTTTAGTTTGGCCAGGACTGCAGCTGATAACCTAAGCAGATCTGACAGGACAGTTTTACCTTGTTAGTACGGAGTAGTTTAATTTCTCAGAAGTGGACCCTCTGGCTGGTCAATTAGCCACATTTCATTCTCACAGAAAGTGCAGCACACGCAAACATTTCCTACACAGGGCGCGCCTAACACTGCCAAAACAATCAGCGGTTACCTGCACATAGAAGGTTCAGAAATTGTACTTAGTAGTACAAAACGACAAGCAGATGGAGTACTTACTTGCAAGCCATAGCACTCCAAAGAAAGGAAAACGACCGGTATGCCTGACGATAGTGACGGAAATAGTTGAAGTACAGCAACAGGTATTGCAGAATATTAAGCAAGTTCGGACATCGACCCAGTTTAAATTGATGAAACAATTTGAGAGATCAAAGTACGCCTACGGCCTCTGCATTACAAGACATAAAACTGAAATAAAGAAAAGAAAAGTCTCTTTTCAGAACCAAAACGACGATGCATGCTGTCATGCAGTCTAACATCTCTGAAGTACTCTACATAGTATTGTATGTTTAAATCCAGATGCTTCTTTTAATATGCATATTATTGCGCTATGCAGGAACTGGCAACAGTTTCACACATGTGTACAACAGGGAAAAGACCCGTCAAAATTATAAACGGAGCAAGCGGGACGATTCGTCCATCAAGGTAAAGCATCTGACTACTTTTTTACTAAATCGAGAATTATAGTTTCTACACAACCGATGAGTGGTATATTTGTAAAGTTCCCATAAACAAGAGTTCATCACCTAGCTTTCATTAATTTACTCACCTAACATGCTGAAACTTTCTGATCCCATCACATAATCAGGATGACGCTTCTTCTAGGAGCACCTGGTTCCGGGAAGACAACCTTTCTAAAAGCATTGGCAGGAAAGTTGGATTCTTCCTTGAAGGTACATTGAGTTATTTACATACCAACCAAAACCATCTCCTAACAAACAAAAACATTGATTAACCAAAGTTGCACCTTTATTGATGCCACATCTCTTGATAGCTCAAAGGAAAGGTCATGTGCAATGGAAAAGAAGTGAATTCCTCAACACCTCAGTACATGCGTGCCTACATTAGCCAGAACGATCTTCACCATGCAGAGATGACCGTCAGAGAGACGATTGATTTCGCTTCCAAGATGTTGGGAACCAATAATGAATTCGGTGAGGCACCCTCTTGCGTATGGTGTGATATTCATGTTACAGCACTTGATATAGCTTTAGTTTCTGTGTATAGAAATGAGCTAATTTATAACAAAGTCCAGACACTAACTCAAGAAGCACTCATCAAGATATTCAAGGTGTCTTTTTTTGCGTGAAACAAATACTAATACAGAATTCCTGTTTGGAATGGCCACCTTAGAGATGCTGGGAGAAGCAATAAGAAGGAAAAAGGGTGTCATCAACAAAGTGGACCAAGATCTTGACTCATTTATCAAGGTCATTGATTTTATTTTCTACCAATTTGGCTAGAACTGGATTCTATTTCCCCCAAGTACTTAAATCTGTTTTCTGCAGGCTACCACCTTTGGAGAAGGAAGAAACCTTACAACAAACTATATTATCAAGGTAAAACTTATAACTTTTCAGTTTAACATTTGTCTTGATAACATGATCGAGAACTTTGTGTAAATGCAGATACTTGGTTTGTCCGAGTGCGCCGATACCATAGTGGGTGATGAGCTGATGAGAGGCATATCAGGAGGACAAAAGAAAAGAGCCACAATTGGTGAGAATTCTATTCTTTCTACTATGTATCTTGTTCCTCTCATCACCCTCTATTCCCACTTTCTAGAGTGCATTTTCCAATCTGACTTTGTGTTTAGCACAATTACAATCTCACCACCTCCAGATCTTCCATATTGTGTAAAAATCAAGTTAACACAGCATGTAGAGACTGTAGAGTAACAAAGAGTCAGAATGACACCATCATCTATTTCTTTGCAATGTTCCATTAAATTTGGATCGGATGGAGTAGTATTTTTGTAGTGAGCCAGTGACAATACTACAGAACGCTCTCTTTATGCAGAACACTGTACTATTCTCCAGGAAAAATGAATTCAATATTAGACTGACACTTGATATTTATTCTACTGTATCAGAGCAACTCTGAACGTGTAAGATGTAATCGGAAATTATGTAGAGTACAGTAAGGTCCCCACACTACAATGTGCTGCATTCATAATATATGTTCTCTATATAGCGAACTGCAAATTAATAGCATGAACTAGACTATTTTAATATGCCAGTTGTACAGAAAAAACTGTTCGATGGTGCCAGTTCCAAGATTAAGAAATCCAGATATTGATGTCATAATCAACATTTTTTTTTGTCGATTTATCATTGTTTCTGTGTTTCAAAATAAATTCCTTCTTGCAGGAGAGATGTTAGTTGGTCTATCAAGATGCTTCTTTATGGATGATATATCGACAGGCCTAGATAGCGCTACCACATACGAGATCATAAAGTTTCTCCAACAAATGGCCCATCTGATGGATCTCACACTGGTTATTTCCTTGCTGCAACCACCTCCTGAGACATTGGAATTATTTGACGACATAATCCTTTTATGTGAGGGACAAATTGTATATCATGGTCCAAGAGAAAAAGCTAGCGATTTCTTTGAAATTATGGGATTCAAATGCCCCAGCAGGAAGAATGTAGCTGATTTCCTTCAAGAGGTACTATATTATCAACTCTGATAAGGACCTATTAAATAAATCAATAGTGCTAGCAACTGATTATCCTTTCCAAAATTAAAGTTCAGAATAACTTAAGGGCAACCAGTGCATTAATATCACCAAGTATAGCATGCACTAGATGTGTCAGAATCCAACTACATAATTCATTATTCTGTAATATGTACTTACTGGTGCATAATAATACCTAACAAACTAACAGAACTTTACTCCATTTGGCCAGGTGACCTCGAAGATGGATCAAAAGCAATACTGGATTGGTGATGGAAATAAGTATCAATACCGGTCAATTGAAAAATTTGCAGAATCCTTCCGTTCATCCTGTCTCCCTCAACTTGTAGAAGACGATCTCTGCCGGTCAAACAATAGAGGAAAAGGCAAGGATATTAAAACAAGTGCAAGTCACAGGATCTCCAGATGGAATACGTTCAAAGCATGCTTTTCAAGGGAAGTGCTGCTTCTGAAAAGAAACTCTCCACTTCATATATTCAAGATTGTACAGATAACTGTTCTTGCTTTCGTTATCTCAACGGTTTACTTCCGCACCACTATGAACCAGAAATCTGTGCTTGATGCCAACAAGTACATGGGATCACTCTTTATAGCTGTTGTGATAGTAAACTTCAATGGCATGACTGAAATTGCAATGACAATAAAGCGACTCCCCACTTTCTACAAGCAAAGAGAGTTACTAGCATTGCCAGGATGGGCACTTCTTTCTTCAGCTTACCTTATAAGCCTCCCAATGTCACTTGTAGAGACAGGTCTTTGGACCAGCTTAACCTACTATGTGATTGGATACGCGCCTTCCTTTCACAGGTACTCTCTTCGTCAATTCAATATCTAATGACAATACCTGAATAAGATAGAGTAGCAGAAAATAATTACCTTGCCCTCTTGCAGATTCTTCCAGCACTTTTTGGTACTTTTTGCCATGCATCAAATGTCAATGGGCCTCTATCGTTTCTTAGCAGCAATAGGAAGAACACAAGTAATGGCCAACATGCTAAGCTGCGCAGCGCTCATAGCAATCTACATATTTGGAGGTTTCGTCATATCAAAAGGTTAGATGTTTTAGCTGAGAATAACATAAGATGTATGACAGCCCTGTAGCAAACAGGGCAGGTCTGAAGACTTGTGTGTGTGCAAGACGCTCACCATTTTTGTACAATGACAGATAGTCTCCAACCATGGTTGCGCTGGGGATATTGGACATCCCCATTCACCTATGCACAGAACGCAATGGCCCTAAATGAGTTCCTTGACGAAAGATGGGCTACTGTAAGCAACTATTTCAACTAACATTCTTGACCTGTACATAACCCGTAGAAATTAGTTATCCCCTGATCATGATGATCGTTCATGCTGACAGGAATTTTATTACGCAAATGCTAATACAGTTGGTGAAGCTATCCTCAAAATCAGGGGGATGCTCACTGAGTGGCACTGGTACTGGATTTGTGTCAGCATTTTGTTTGGATTCTCATTGGTCTTCAACGTCCTCACTATATTTGCACTACAGTTCATGAAATGTAAGTATATTGAGCTATCAAAAAAATCATAAGTATTGAAACATAAACAGAAAAAAATCATCCTGCATGTTTATCATTTGCAGCTCCACACAGACATCAAGTTAACATTGATGCCATGAAGACAAAACCAGAGTACAAGAACCCGAAAGTTGGAATTGGCAATGCATCAACTGGTCAAGTTGTCATCCCATTTCGGCCTCTTTCACTTGTATTTGATCACATCAATTATTTTGTCGACATGCCAAAGGTAAGCTCTCATGCAGTGCCTGCCTTGCTACATAGTTTACAGTCACTTTCTGACCAGAAGTATGCGTATCTTCCACCAGGAGATGATGAAGTATGGAGTAACAGAGAAAAAACTTCAGCTGCTACAAGACGTCAGTGGTGTTTTCAGGCCAGGGGTGCTAACAGCTCTGATGGGGATCACAGGTGCTGGAAAGACAACATTGCTCGATGTTTTGGCAGGAAGGAAAACTGGAGGATATATTGAAGGTACAATTAGAATAGAAGGATACCCTAAGAAGCAGGAGACATTCTCAAGGATCTCGGGCTACTGTGAACAGAGTGATATTCACTCCCCTAACCTCACAGTGCATGAGTCGCTGCAGTTTTCTGCATGGCTTCGCCTTCCTTCAAACGTTAAATCTCACCAGAGAGATGTATGAGCTGATCACTATCTTTATCATCTTTGATGTTAATATATACCAAAAAATCTCACAAGATTTCTGTCCAACATGTTTCAGATGTTTATAGAAGAAGTCATGGACCTGGTAGAATTAACTGGATTGAAGAATTCCATGGTGGGCCTGGCAGGAGCAACTGGCCTGTCAGCTGAGCAGCGAAAAAGACTAACAATAGCTGTGGAGCTGGTAGCTAGTCCTTCCATTATATTTATGGATGAGCCAACCACTGGCTTGGATGCCCGTGCTGCAGCAATTGTCATGAGAACAGTAAGAAAGACAGTAGACACTGGACGAACTGTTGTCTGCACAATTCATCAGCCAAGCATTGGGATATTTGAATCTTTTGATGAGGTACGGGAGTTTAAATTTTAAATAGATCAATAAATTTACCAGAACAACGAAGAAAAAATAAAATGCCCATGTGGTGTCAAGATCAAAGACACAAAAGAGTATCAAACTATTTATCACACAGAACTAAACTAGCATGAATTTTGCCACAATAAAGCATACAGTTAGCCCTCGCCCCTCAGATTTCTTTTTTATAGTAGCTTAGAAATAGATAATGATAGTCAATTTGTCTTCTATATGAATATATGATTACAAGTTAAGTTACGTTTCTCAACTTGAATTGACCGATTGCAGCTTCTGCTTATGAAAAGAGGCGGTCAAATCATATACAATGGTTCATTAGGTCCGCTGTCCAGCAACATGATCAAGTATTTCGAGGTAAGATTGCCTAATATTAAATGTCTATTCACAAGATAGCGACCAAAACACTAAATTGCTTTGCCACAGGCTATACCTGGTGTTCCTAGGATAAAACAGGGACAAAACCCAGCAGCATGGATGTTGGATATCAGTTCGCACACAACAGAATATGAGATTGGAGTGGACTACGCAGAAATTTATAAGAGCTCCTCCCTGTACAGGTAAGCATGATACGATCATAAAGCTGCAGCAACTGGACTGTTAACTGGTCTCAGCAATAGGGAAAAGGCTAAGCACCAACGACTATGTACCTTGTTTCTGCAGGGAGAACATGCTTCTAATTGATGAGCTGGGGCAGCCAGCGTCAAACACAGAGGATTTACATTTTCCGCCTGGATACTGGCAGAACTTCAGGGTGCAGTGTATGGCTTGCCTGTGGAAACAAAGATGTGCATACTGGAAAAATTCAGAACACAATGTTGTCCGGTTCATGAACACGTTTGCTGTATCAATTATGTTTGGAATAGTATTCTGGAAAATTGGATCAACCATGTAAGTAGTAATGACGACAAGCCTGATGATTTTTTTTCATGAATACATATCATGCCTAATTGAATCATGGTATTCCTATGCAACAGAAAACAAGAGCAGGATTTATTCAACATACTAGGAATTGTATATGGATCAGCACTGTTTCTAGGCTTCATGAACTGCAGCATCTTACAGCCAGTTGTGGCGACGGAGAGAGTTGTTCTCTACCGAGAAAAGGCAGCAGGCATGTATTCCACCTTGGCCTACGCCATAGCTCAGGTAAATATTACTTTATAATTCTGCTCAAAGGTAAAACAAATGATCTAAACATAGAACAGCTTTGGCATCTTCTTTAGCCTTCAACGCTGGATTTCTGTTTGCAGGTGGCAATTGAATTGCCTTACATGCTTGTCCAAGTGGCAATCTTTGCATCAATCGTATACCCAATGATTGGGTTCCAGATGACCGCTGACAAGTTCTTTTGGTTTGTCCTTTACATGGTGCTAAGCTTCATGTACTACACACTCTACGGGATGATGACAGTGGCACTAACACCTAACATTGAGATAGCTGCTGGATTGTCCTTCGTTATCTTCATCTTTTGGAACGTCTTCTCCGGCTTCATCATCGGAAGAGAGGTACTAGTCTCACTATGCCAATTAATCCTGTAATCATTGTCACTTTAATTGCAATGCTCACTAGAGGGAACACGGGCATGCCGAACCTAACGAACAACAACTATATGGCAATGTGGATGCAGCTGATCCCGATATGGTGGAGGTGGGTGTACTGGGCTAACCCAGCGGCGTGGACAGTGTACGGGCTCATGTTCTCACAGCTGAGTGACCGGACAGAGTTGATCAGCGTACCAGGGCAACCAGACCAGACAGTGCGGGAGTTTCTCGAGAGCTACCTTGGCCTCGAGGACCGCTACTTCAACCTTGTCACCTGCCTACACCTGGCCATCATCGCCCTTTTCGCCTTCCTCTTCTTCATCTTCATCAAGCACCTCAAGTTCCAGCGGAGGTAGCAGAAGCAGATTGAACTGCGAACTGCAAATACACTAATCCAGCAAATCAAATTAACTGTACAAAGCTAAAAGAAGAGAAACACCCAAGCACAAGACCACAAGGACTTTGCTTCTGGAAGATAAAAAAAAAAGTAAAAATAACATCATGATTTGCGTGAGCATTTGTATGTGTATTATTAGTACAGCCTTACAGGATTGTTGTTATAGTAGCAAGGTCAATGAACAGATCAAATTGCAAAGTGTACATGTGATTAGAAAATGTAAAGCATATAGAGTTTTATTCAGGTGGGGCATGTATATATCATCTTGCACCGCGAATCGCAACGGTAGTGCAGCATATCGAATTGAAGTGCTTACCGAGTTGTGATCTTTGGTTGCCATCGTCATTGCCACGTGACCCCTACAGGCTCCAGGTTGGGAGTTAGCACTCCAATCACAGGATTATTTTTGGGTGGTTTGTGTATTTTTGCAAGAACAATGGCAGTGATAGGCCCCTTGACTTTGTTGATACTGAAAGCATATTAGTAGCTTGGCAAACGACAGATTTGCCTACAACTCCATGTTCCACCCACTTGACCCAGAGGCTCAAGATCAGACACTTCAACTATACAATCTCTTAGATTGCTGCTAGTATTACTGCTCTGTTCCCCTTGAGATGGGCAAGGGCCTAAGCGGAGAAGTCGAATGCGCGCGGCCATGGCGCCTGAGCGCATCTTCGGGCTTGATGCCGTAGGCGAGCATGTTGTCAAAGACCTTCGCCAGGAACTTCATGACCAACGCGAAGCCCTCGTTGTAGGCCGGCAACGGCAATGCTCGCCGCTTCGTCCATCCGATGCAATGTCCAGATCGCGAGCATCTCCATTCCGAGACGTATCGAGCGGCCGCCGCCACCGCCGCACGGAGCCTTGTGGTGGGGGTGGCGCTTCGCTCCCCCGCCCTTGCTGCGCGCCGACAAGACTGTTGCTGCGGTGCGCTACCCGAGCCAGAAAACCTTGCGGTGGTACCCTGGATTGCGTCGAGGCCCAGACATGGCTGCCGCCGCTGCTCGAAATCGATGGAGAGGAGGAACCCAGCACCCAAGACGTGAGAAATTGGAATCCTATTTTGAACTAAAATGTGAGATCCGTAGCAGATTATTACCTTTGGAAATTTGGAATGGGAGAGGGGGAAACTGATCCGGGGGTTTCAGTCGGAGGCGGCGGGAGTCAATAGCAGCAGCAAGCTGGGGAGGTGAAGACTGAAGAGAAAGTCCCTCTTTTTTTTTGGAATTTCAGATATATGTATAAAGCTTAGGAGCATTTTACAGCAACAAGCATGAAAGGATGCATGCTGAGATTACACATAAGTCTCACGCATAGGACAGAACCGAACATCGTTAGAGCTACTGAACATCTAAAATACAGTATAAGTAAAGAAATTAAGGAGCCTTTAAGGGTTTGTTTAATTCATAAGATAGGAAAAGTATAAAAATAGAAAAAACATAGGATTGAGATGTCATGCCAACTTTAATCCTAGGGAAAGAAAAAATTTGTTTGATGTAGCAAAGGAATTTTTCCATAAAGGCTGATTTAATGTTTTTTTTATAGGAATTGCACTATGGGATTTCTATAGGATTAGTTCCTATAGAATGTGTTCCTATGAATCAAACAATAGCATAGGAAAAATTCCTATAGAATTTAAATCCTACACAATTCCTATGAATCACGCAAATAACATCCAGAATTCCCTATTCCCTATATGCATCCAATCATGACTTTGTACCTGGATCGGATGCATCTGGAATTCTGGATGTCTCTGATCTGGACATGAATGTTATTAAAGCTGCTGTGAGGGAGTCTTCTTTTTCTTACACCATTTTATTACAATCTTAAAACTACAAAAAGAAATAACAACCTTGATACAAGATATGAATACTATATGCTATAAATTTTTATGACCAAATTCAATTCACGGCTTGAGAAACAAAATAGAAAACAAAAGTTCAACGATGAATAGTACCTACGTCATATACATATATTCGGTAACATTTTTCTTTTGCAGATAAAAGGGGCTTCATTAAAAATGCCCTTTATCGAAAAAAAAGGAGGTTCATGAATAGATGGCCGCTCGGATTGATTCCATCTAGCTAGACGTCATGTGTATCAGATTTGTATACTTCTCACCTAGTTGTTTTTACTACTCCCTCCGGCCCATATTAATTGACTTGGATTTGTTAAATTTTAAATGAACCTATATACTAAATAGTGTGTAGATTCATTCAAATTTTGACAAATCCAAGTCAATTAATATGTGTTGGAGGGAGTATTGTTTATCAGTGGATGGTTGTCGGTTCTTCTAGAAAAACCGATTAGAAGCAGAACTCAGCCAAAAAAGATTCAATTGTCCTAAAAAAACGGAAGGGACAATATAGCAACAGAAATAGAAATCTTTTTTCAGAAGAAAAAAAGTGAAAAAAAAATGCGCATGTCGTTACACAATCAATTACACTAAACAAACCGGCTCAGATCAGTTCTGCCGATGGTACGGTCGAGCCTGATTATCAAGCAAATATTACAGGAGGGGTTACATGCGTTACAGGAACACTATAGGTAACTGACTACATACAACTAGAATACATCTTCCTGTGTTCTCAAGGAGTCAACAAACTACAAAGAATGGGCATCTGCTGAACAAGATTCCATTGGCTCGGCTCAGTACTAGATACATTGCTCGCATTTCTCCGAAGGCAAGCACGGACGATGGTCCTGTTGTGGAAAAAAAAGGCTATTTGTAGGACAGAGGGCCAGATCTTGACACGGCAAACCTCTGCAGTGAGCCAGCCCCATGGCTTCCAGAGCTTGAACCCTCCACGAACTTCGCTTTCCTGCTCGCACCGTAGTCGAGTGGCCCGGAACGTCTCATGCTTCGCAGTTGCCTCTCTCCGGTCCTTCGATCCACTTCATAGCCGTCGTCATGCTGGGAACCAGACGAGCTGTGGTAGCCGGAATCGAAAGTATGAGACCGGGGTGTTGTGTCCGGTCGGTTCGGCCTCATTGATGGGGACGCGTGTGCCAGAGAAATCAAAGGTGACAGCCTTGGGGATGGATCCATTTGTTCTGATGCCATCTGTGACGCTCCATACATCTGGTGATAGATCGAACGCAGAATGGTGTAAGGGATGTGGGCTTCTAAGGTGCTCCTTGGGAGGTAGGGGGACAGCTCGCAGAGTAGATCAAGGAATATTAGCTTTGGAACAATATGTGGCCTGCATTAAGGTCATATAAAAATCAGCAAAAACAGACAAGGATCAGCTGAAAGCACATTGTAACCAACACAAACTACAAAACTATTAGCACACAAAAAATTATGTTTATCAGTCAATAAATAGCATTGATACGAGGAAGTCAGAGACCTTGATTCCTAGCCAACAAAAATGCTGTCTGCTGAAAGTGATGCAAGAACACGGAGCACTGGATCTGGATGTATAATGTAGATCCATTTTACCTGGGAACGACTTCAAACAAATAGGACAAACCAAGTATATTACCTGCTAGTGTCATTCCATGAGTCCAAGACTATCCCTGCCGATAATTTCACATACAGTTGCATAGCAGATTTAATATTTGATTCAGCTGAGGCACGGCTCAGTAATTCAGGCTCTTGCAGCTCATCTGTATGACCATTTGAAAGAGAATTTATCCGCTGTTCCTTTGCTATCCTGGTGTATTCGCTTCCTCCAACCACGGCACTGATACACCTATACAAACACGAGAGGAATCATATGCAGCTCAGAATTCTCAATAAATAGCATGTACACCTTCTATTATGCCATAATATCGTGGATTCTTTAGGGAATTAGTGTTGTACATGTTAATCATACTGTTGTTAAGAAGGGATATATCCTATTATTGTTTCCACCAAAATATCCCTGTTGGAGTCATAAATAACCATTGGAATCAACTTCTTACCTTGCTAGGCAGTGCAAATTGTTACTGAAGCCACCTGTATTGACATCATAAACAGCACTGCTCCACATATTGGACACCATAAATGCAGAGCAAAGATATGGAAGTAGGATCCAAGAATTATCATTAGCAGAACTATATTCTGACAGAATAGAATGCACCCACTCAGCGTCATGTTTGTCCCCAACACCAACACTGCTTGCAACCCTTCTCAGTCTAATGATCTCATTTTTATCAGGTACCTCATCTGGCAACTGCATAGTCAATCCCTTAAGTAGAGAATATATGAGAGGTACTTTCTCTTCGAGAACCGCTCCGACAGATTCTACCAACAGCTCACGAAAAGTTATTGCTTGCCCTGCCTGGATACAGAAGTCAGCCAAATTTTCAATATCAATTATCTGCTTTAGATTTGCATCCCTTTCAATCCTATCACCAGAATTTACACTTCCAGCCAGGCCTTCTAACGCATCACGGTTCGACCTGAGTGCTGAATCAATGCAGTTTAAAAGAGCAGAAGTATGTTCCTTTAGCATCTTATCCATTCTATCTATTCCATAACCACCAAAAAGACGAACGAGTGCTTTGAGTTCTCTTTTATCTGTAAATGATTCGGCTAAATATCCACCACCGATGGGCTGTGAGCTCCTGAAGCAATTATGAGTTGCATCAAAAACAACTCCAGTGCGTGATGCATCTCGTACTATGTTCTCAATGTACCAATTACATACTATCTCTATGGCAGATCCTCCTCCATTTGTCTCTACTGGTCTATCAAATACTTGCAGGTTCGAAAACAACCCAGTAAAACTCTCTGCTAGGAGCACTTCCCGTATACCTTCAGTAAGGTCCATACTGATATGCTGTTCTGCTAGATGGATTATACTCAGGTGTCTTCTTAGAAGAGATTCTATGATTGACGGTCGCTGAAGGCAGTTATCAGTTCGAATGATGTTATGGAACCTTCTCCTAAAATTTCCTATGATGCAGTCTCTCATGTACTGTGAAATAAAAAGCAAGTCAAACAAGGACACTATCATACATACTGTGAGAAATAAATAACATAAGTAATCATTTTCTTCTGGAAATAAAGATAAACATTAAGAAGAAAAATGAACTGACCTTCAAGAATAAGATGTTTGTATATTGTGCAGTTATTTATTCATCTTAAGATTATTATGTTAAAGGAGAATAATAATATCATAGGTATCTTCACAACAATAACAACAAAAAAGGCTACTAGCTTCAGTCATGTACAACCATCAATGTTACCATTACTACATACCGGAACAGATCTACAGTTCCAATCTAAGGTAAAGTAAATAGACTGTCACATCAAAATCTTCATTGTTTCAACCATGAAAAGAGATAACTCAAACAATTCCTTGATATAAACAGAAGTGACATATGTACTGTGGAATAGAAAAAGATCCAAAAATAGTAGAGCATAAATAACAAACCTCCCGGAGAACAAAAACATGGTTGAGAACACAAATAGGCTCCATGTCATTCAGCACAGAACATAGACTTGTCAGCCTTTGCATAGCAGCTTCCAGCCTATTTTCGTACACCCAAAAGTTATGGAAACCCAACGTATATTTAAAATTTTAAATAGTGATGGGGAGTAGCAAACTGACTGACATCTTAACTGAAGAACTATTATCAGGATAGCTCTCATTCCCTGGTGCTAACAAGCCTGGAACAGCTTTGACTCTTGTTGCATTGTTCAATCGTAGAGCTGCTTGCTCCGGCGAAAGCTGAAGAGTTTGGAAGCGAGAGCGTTAAGTGCACAGCCCACATATAGCTGAAACATCAATATGAGCTCAGAAATTCTCTACCTGCATCTCCAATGAGCCAAATCCACCTTCTGCATCAAGAATATTTATCAAACCTTCCAGTCCACCCATGATAGACTCGATAAGGGATTCAACATACGAGATAGAATCTCTGCCAATCTTGTTAACCTGTGTTAATTCAGCAGTAAATATTTCAAACAACGAACAGAGGTGCGGTTGGTCTACTGCAGGAATGTTAACATATATTATCATAGCTGAATTTTATTTATAGGAGGAGTTCAATGCGCATGTATACAATTACTGATATCTATGAAAATCTAAAGTCTTTATCTTTTAGGACAGGGGACTTTTATATCAACAAGTAGCGCATTATTATCAGCAAACTAAACTGTCGGGGCCTCCCCTACAGTTTTCATTTTTAAAAAGGCAATATTAAGGTCCATGTTGAAGCAAAGATTAACCAAGATGCATCGCCTTAACCTACACAAGTCGTCGTTGCTGGCCATTTTGCAAGAGCACGTCTTCACGTTGCAATAAGCATCATAATGATGAACAAAGTGACATAGTGAGTTGAAATACTAACCTCTTCAGGAATAATTGCAGAAGCACATTCTGGAAAACTGCAAGCTGCTCCGAGCCATGCGCAACAATGTTGCGGGCGACCTTCTGGACCAAACATTGTATTTCTGAAGACCTGCAAGATTCCAGAAAAAAATCAACTTGCTAACACCAAGAAAAGTCTAGTTACTTGAAAAGAAATAAAAATGTAAATATTGATAATAGCGAGCAAATATAAACAAAATATGCACTTACAGTTGTAAGATGCTGATGATAAAAGTACAGTTTTTTAAGACTTCCATGTTTGGAAAGTTGGCTCTCAAGTTCATCCACACATCTGCAAGACAAGATAATTCTAGTGAGATACAGACTTCTAGAAGATTTTAGATCTCAGGATCCACATTTTTTGTGGAAATAACTACACAATTTACCCCCAGAAGATAAGTACCGATCAACGTTAAGAAGGATCATATTAGGAGAAACTAGCTATTATCATATTATGTGGATAAACATTAGTTTGCCCTGATTATTAAATTATGTAATGGTGCAAGAGATTCAAATAATTCAGGAAATTTATGATATTGCAATTCCCGTAAATACTATTGCTAATTCCAAAGTTACAAGCTAAGAAAAACCTGCAGCATCTGTGTCAGGATATTGAACTATTCAATTCAAGCAGTAACTTTCGATCACCTAGACCAACTGTATGCAGCATTGCCTTCTGAGACCAGGCCCTCCTTCCCAGTAGACACAGTAGCCTTCTCCAAGTGCCTTATATTTATAGAGGATCGTGAAGATGTGACAATCATCAAAATGGATAGCCAATGCTTCCGCAAATCCTGCACAGTTGGATTAACAGGTTTAACGATCCTAAATGTAAACTCTATGAAATATTTAGCATGTGCAGGTATACAGTTAGTGCAATGGTTTCCTTGTCAAAATCACAAGTACTGATATTTCCGTTTGTTGCTTTCTTCAATGCTCCTTGTTATGGTTATGAAACCGTGCACCAAAGGAACCACGACTAAGGCAATGCCATGATTTTTCTTGCATACTTCAATCATTGCATGTACAAGTTACAACAAGCAGTGGATAATGGTGTTTACGTTCACCGTTTATTTACAGTACAAGGATCAGAATGTACTCAGATGGCTCAGGATAACATGATTAAAATGATGACATCATTAGCAAATAAAAAGGGTAAAAACTTCTCATCCACAAATGAGAAAATGAATTTGAAGACAAGCAAGCGAGCTCTTTATGTGCAGATCCCAGCAACAGGAGTACAGGACTCTATAAGAAAATTATCCCTGTCAGCGTGTATGTTGAAGTGAACTCCCTTAAATTGGATGTCCACTGTTTTGGGATCCAGACTACAGAGTCCAGAGAGACCTTGAACTATAAGCAGTAGAACATAAAAACAGGACTGTAGCAGCAAGATGAGACACAAACAACTGGAGAGAATTTGTTAAGATGCTGAAAATTCCTGACTGTGCAGCAAGTTTGTTATTTACTCTGCAACTGTAAGTGTATGAAAAACTAGAAACAGAAGACTAATTTGGCTCTAACATAAAATTGTGTGGGTGCAGGCGTGCACTTGCATGCCGTGCACATGTGACCATTAGTTATACAAAGTAAATCTTGGTAGCGTTAGCTCATGTGCCCGACCTAGATAATTAACAAAATAATCTCAGGGAGATACTTACAGTTAAGTCACAAGTAATAGCAGGGACATTCTCCCCTTGAGGCTTTGGAATGTTCTCCAGACAATGGAGAACTTGCTGGAACAGGCCCTTCAGTGTAGCATCTAGATCAAGAGCAACCATGCCTGGGGTACCAAGTAAGAACCGTATTCTTCCAGCACAAGATGATAAGTATGATAATGCATAACCTTTTATAGCTGCAAAGAGAACATATTAAAGAATGTGGTAAGGATCACTGTCTTATATCATTAATTTACCAGATATCTTTATGTAATATTCTTAAAAGGCATGTAGCAAGGTTATTTTCTTTAGCTTAACCAACAGTTTGGAACAGCAAATTCATAACTTTTTAGTTGACAGAGAAATGAAATATTAAAAGCATGGTATTGTCTAATCAATCCAAGATTCGCTTTACAACTACAACAGCAGGTCATGGTTTTTTCTCAACAGAGAATCCTAACAGCCAAAATAGACATGCTACCTAAACATATGAACTGGACAGAGAAATCTAGACATATCTTGCTGCAGACTACTTATAGAACATCGTATCAAAATTAGGATTTTGGAGAAAGCAATAGAAAGGAAAATAGTTAAGCATATTATGACAAAAACATTTTCTCCAAGCAAAATATGTAAGACAACAGGGGCTCTAAGAAACAAAGCTCACAATAAGACACCGAGCAAGCAGATATAACATTTGTAAGATAAATTATTATGCAGAAATTCCCTACAGTGCATAGCATAGAAGAAGGCAAGAACCTGCTATGTATTTACGGACCAGGCAACAAAGTTTTCCCATTCCATCTAATATGAAACCAATGGTTGGGTCAGTTGCATCCTGAAAGTTTTGATGACAACGTTAGAAAGGAAGGAAACAAAGATTAAGATCTCCAAGACAAAATGAACGAAATTACTAACAATGTCAACAGTTCTCCCTCGTGTAGACTTTGATGATGCAATTCCTACATGTTGGAAGTACCAAACCACCTCACATTGTGCCAAAGCAAGAGCAGAAAATACCATCTGCAAGAATTTTGGCATCATGAGATATTACCGGAAACACAAATTTGGCTCAGTTTTCATAAAGTCCTTTTTATTGATAAACTAATTACTTATAAGCCCATATAATTCTCATATGGCTTCCATGATAACCTTTTGCTGCTCTTGGTCACCAAGACACATAAGCGTTAACACTCTAAGAGTAATATAAAAAATAGCGTCAAGACATCATTCAAATATTAATACCAGAAAAGGTTCCTCTGCAAACTTATATGTTACGACAGAGATTTTGGTACCAAACCTGAATATTGGGCGCCAGGAGGCTAGGTTGATCTGTGAAAAATAATACCATCCTTCCAACTTCCTGCTTAAGAAGAATTCTCCTTTCATGATGTATAGCATCACATGCCACCAATGCTTGCTCATGCACTTCCCTGCAGTAAGTTGATACAACACATAGATAGGTGTGAGGTTAAAGGAAATGCTAGGCACAAGGGAGAAAATCTTTACTTGAGAAGAGTAACTAATCCCCTGCAGATGAAGGTCAAAATAGCCACCAGAAATATTTTGCATCTTACGCAGAGAGAATCTCTGGATTTGTGGCAAACAGAATGACAGGAATATGCAGACAGCTTTCACCAAATTACTGAAGGTACATGGCTCAAATTCACTGAAAAGGCCAACTTCCTTTCTGTTTCAAGCTATCTCAGAGCACATGTCAAAGTACAGGAGATGAGGTTCTGAAGAATGGCATACATTAACATCTTCTCAACCTGTTTTGCAATATTGTATTCCATATCAGATTCCTTTTGTTTAGTACGTCCAGATTTAGCCATTCTCTTCGATTCTAAAACCTTTGGAAGGACATAATGTTGATAGTTTTCATGAAGTAAGATGTACTACATAAACAAATGAAAGCTCAAATTAGTATAGCAAACAACAAAAACTAACAGTAGTCATCACATGAACTTTGATTTCACCTCATCTCTGAACAGAGGGAGTACTAAGTTCTCTTTAAGAACAACCTGGAGAACACAAAAATTAAATGGATTACAGGATAGCAGGATACAACATTAGTATCATGATAAAGTTCTCTAGAAAAACACAGCGTGAGTGAGTGGAAGGTGGTACAGACAGAAAACTATGAAACAACATATCAACTATTGAGTTTGCATGTGTCAAGCGCAGCAAATAAGAAAAGAGAAGGCACAGAATGTACCATCGCAACATCTATACTCGTCACCCGAAGTAGTTCATCAGGACAAACAAGATATCCAAGAAGAACCCATTCACGATATGATGTCACATTAGCCAGATCTTGGGCCCTCTGGGAAGAAACAGAATCACATTAACACTCAAATTTAAATACTCTTACATTATGGTATTCGGCCAAACAAGGGATATGCATGATTCATATCTAGTCAGCGTCAATGAAAGACTAACCATGGGATGAGCAGAGTTTGTAAGGATGTCAGGATACCGCGGATGAAATGGACTGAGGAACCCTTCATTTCTCAACTTTTTTGTATCAGTTGAAAGAAAGATAATTGGGCCAACAGCCTCTAGAACCTGAGGGCAAAAAACAGTGAACAAAGTAATGCATATGCTATAAAAATACATAGCAAAGAGATATGGAATGAAATACTGAACGCATGCAACATAAAGAATGATGGCTAACATGAACAGATCATGGAAGAACCCAACCAAACATAACAGATTATATATCAAAACAGTTAGCATTACAAATATGTTCTGACAATCCTGAATGTGACTCTAAGAACAGTTTCTGTAATGCTTCCCACAATCATGGACTCGTAGCCTTGAGTGACAAAGGAGACTTGCACGGCTAGTAACTTAGGGCGAACACTTCACGGGACTCGTGATGCTTCACTTAGTAGTTATTGTTACTATTGAAATGTACGAGCAGATGGTATCACCTCGCCAATACGTGGGCTCACGAAATTGAGATCCTCGTGCAAACCCTTGACAGGTGGATCATAAGAATCTACAAATTGAACCAACCTGTACATAATAACATAATGAGAATTAATGAAGAAGAGACTAAAAAGGGAGCTAAATAACAGAAGACTGTTTGTTTAGTTTGATAGAATTTGTGAAGCTATCGGACCCAACAATATATATTCTGAGATCCAGTTCAACTTCGTAGCAAGTGCATAAGTTGTATTCCTAACAATCATGAGACTAATATGTTCAAAACAAGCACCACCAATGATATTTAAATTTCATAAAAACATATTCATGCATGTATATATGTGGATAAGCTAATGAAGTGTCAGCCACTCGGCACTGAAAAGGCCAGACATTCTGGCATTCAAATTTTAACACATATATTGCATTGCCGACATGTTCATTTTTTACTTTGAGAAGTAATCAACTATCATGAACACATACGTTGTCTGAGCAGTTAATATATATGTTCGGTACATAAGCACACATTGTTTGAGCAATTAATATATATGTTCTGTATGCAATACTACAATATTAGCACCTGAGCAAACAAGTTTTTTAAGCCAACCAGAACAAAAAATATACCATAATACAAAAAGGTTTTGAAAGGTGGTGAGCACTTGTATTCACTACAACTTAGTACCCTTACCACCTTACCGATGATAAAACTCACAATCACGTCCACCCTTTAGCATGATGTGCAAGATGTTGTAAACCTGGAGGATCATCTTTCTTGGCATCTATTAATTAGAATACCAGGCAGCAATTTGTTAATACAAAAGGCATGGGTACAGAGTATCCGGAACGGTTGAGTATTTCAACCAAGGACTGGATGAAGGTTAAAATTACCTTGTCGGAGAAAAGGTTGACTCGCACAAATGAGCAAATTAGATCCATAAAAGCATGAAGAATTAAAGAGTTCTGATGTGGCTGTGAAAATAGTGGAAATGCCATTATTTACAGATGAAGAAACTATAGGGTGTTACTTCAGACAACTGTTTGCTTACCAGCAAGGTTATGACCGTACTACTCAGATCCAAAATTAGTCGCAGAACTTGTTCACGAAATTCCAGCAAATCAAGAAGCAACTGGCGGTGTGAAAATCAAAAGAAAATTAGTCAAATGTACAAAGATAAGAATGGAAATACAATGCATGGGGCATGCCTTTTCTTCAGTGTAAAAGATGAAATGCAATGTAGTGTACTATTGTACTAAAGATCAATTTCCTTTGGATGCAATTATACTGAAATAGAATAGTTGAAAGAATGTAGCACCATTTCAAGCTGATACTAGCCTGTAGTTCAGTATAGTGCTTTTTCATTCTAGCTATAGAACAACAAAAGTTTGGCCAGTATTTTACAAGCCTTTGGAAATTGTCAACATAGCTCAAATTTTCTCCCTGTTTTGCATGCTAATTGATTGAAGGTCAATAATATTTAGGTGCAAAACAATACAGCTATGGTCCAAAAAACACGCCAGAGGGGCAACGTCTATATCATCTCTGGCAATTATAAATTTGGAAAATAGTTCACGAAAACCGGCTATTTGGAATAAGGAGGTGGCTCATATAAGTGACTTAGGTCATATACATAAGAAAAATTTATACTAGCGGATTGCAGCATTTAATTTATTAGCCAACAAAGCATAACTTTTTTTACCATGCATGTACATCTAATTGGTAAACTACTAAACTTGCTAGTTGGCACATACCATGATCCATTGTTCTAAGTTTTGCATGTAACCTTCCGCGTTTTCATTCAAAGCATCAAGAGCAAACTTGTCTACCTGCAAAGCAGAAACCCGTAAGATTAAGAAAATTCCAGGATGAAAAAAAGGCATCCCCATGGTTGAGATTCTTACCCTTTCAAGCTGCAGCTTGTTCGGGTGCTCTGGAAATTTCTTCGACAATGTGGTGCAGATTTTGGGGAAATTCGGCATAACACCAGCTTTCCAAAACGCGTCCGAGAATGTGTGCGTGTTGGGATCTGGGTAGTCCAGGATGCTGTTGAGCCTGTACATCTTGGCCAGCAAGCCTTCGGCGACCTTGGAGAGCTGAACCACCGGCTCCATCTGAAGATGTCTCTGGCTACTCGCGGACGCTTGCGGCCCGTCGACGCCCGCGGTCCTCCAGCTCGCTGACGCCGAGGGAGATGACTCCTCGGCGGTCAAGTACTCCGACCACCGGGGCACGCTGGCCACTTCGTTGGATTTGAACGAAACGTGCGCCATCTCCTGACTAGAGAGCAGCTGCCCTTCGCCCTCCGCCGCGCCCGCCGGCGCCGAGCACTCTGCCGAACTGGCTCCAATTACCGAAACCTTCTCACAGAATTATGCATTTCCGTAAGAGATCCAGGGCCCAACAAACCTGTGAGGAGAACGAGCGGGCGAGCTCACCTAGCAGACGCACGCCCGTACGGATGCTGCTGGCTTGCTCAGGGGCGCGGAGATCTCGCCGCCATTGCGAAGAAGCAGCTCCGTCCGTCCGTCCGTCGCTCTCGGATGTCTGCTCTTTGCTTCTCCTGAGGTGGGGGGAGCAGTACAGCGACCTGACCCTTCCTCGTTCTTTTTTTCCCGATGCTTCGTCTTTACTCCTACGCATGACTCGGAAGGACCGTGGGCCCGCATCTGAGTGAGTGCGTTTGGTGAGCGCCAGGTGGGCGGGACAAAGGCCCGGATCTCTTGCGGCAACTCGAAACAGCTCGGTTTCGCTAACTGCGGCCTGCGGCGGTAGATTATAGTGGGCCGTCCACGGTCCACTTACCAACTGGACACGAAGCCTGCCTTTGGTTTAGGTCGTTATTCGTTTTTGGCTTTTGGTCCTTTTTTTGAGAGAGATTTTGGTCCTTTTGGAGTTTTGGTGGTTCTTCTACTTCCTTTTGCGGGTTTTTTCATCCACTCTTTTCCGAATCCAGAGCATATATATGGGGAAAGAAAGAATATGACATATGTTAAAGCCTGCATTCAAATGCAATATTTGGTGTAGCACTCACAATCACTGGAACAAGGAACCTGCAAAACTGAGGACTGTAATAATCCATGAGAATTTTTCACAAATGTTTGTTTGTAACACATGAAAGCAAACCACGGGAATCTTGGTACTTGGACTTCAATTTGTTGCAATTGCTTAAACACTTCAATTTGTAACACTTCAATTTTACTACTAGTAGTTTCTTCTTTGTCTAACCAAAACATGGGAATGACATGTGGATCTTCTCAAAAGCGCTGGTAGTTTCCCTACAACAAGTTTCATCGTTATCCTCTCCCACTTATCGATTCTCTCTGTTCTTTGGTTGGATAAAATATCCAAGACAACATGTTGTGGTTTGAAGGGCTTCACGAGTTCACGAACGACGCAAAGCTTCACGGCACAAGAGGCTGCGGGCGACGACTTTGTGTCGTTGTGCGCGAACTAGGGCAAGCGGTGACGGCGGCATGGACATGCCAGTGACCTGGAGACAGAAGCCCATTCCCTCACGACCGCCCTTGACATATCTACAATGAGTTCCCCTATCTGCCCATCTAACACGAGGTCGCATAGTCCATCACTAATATTGTGGATTTATCTTCCATAGTGAACGGAATGCCTCGGGCTTACGTGAAGGAATGAAAAAATCAGCTCAGGGTGGATGTTTAGAATCATATGGAATCCCTATGAGGCACTCATTCCTATTGTGTGAAATTCCTCTGATTCTAAACTATACGTAGGAAAATTTTCCTACATGAGCAGTGTTCCTCCATATTTCCTACGAATTTCCCATGTTCCAAACAGACCCCTACCTTGCAAATAATAAGAACAAAAAAAATAACTTCAAAACAATTTACTAAATAACAAAAATGAGTTTTGTTTTGAATCTTCACCTTGAGAAATATAATAGTGTAAATGTGTTTAAAATGTAAGGGTTTATATTCTTCATTGATAGAAGTCCTTGGCTCTTTCCTTGCCAAATCATGTGTCATCCCATGTGAGACTACATGTGTCACAAGAGCATTTGACCATTTTCTTTGGCTCCTTGGGTTCGATACTCATTACTTATCAAATGGTATTATATGTATCACATGTATGATACACTCGTCACCATATAAATGAAATTATGACACCATCAAGTAATATGTAGTCTAAACTACAATAACAAGGAACAATTGTTCACATAGACAAAATACTTACTGCTACCTCTATCTTTATCAAGCTAATGAGCTAAACGAGGTACTCGGTAAACTCATCTTGTTTAACGACTAAAGCTGAAACTCGACTAGGCTCGTTTTACACCGAGTTGGGTCAAATATAGTCGATTCAAGTTGCGAGCTACTCATCGCAAGTTTTGAGTTTTAGTTCCAGACCTTTTGTGAAGAAAGATAGGAGCGTCCTTGTTGAAAGGATGTAAGATTTGAGTTTTAGTTCTAAACCTTTCGTGAAGAAAGAGTGGTGTGCCTTCCTAAAAGGATTTAAGAGTAGCAGGTGCTGAAGCGACGCAAGAATACATGGTCTTACACAAGATTATCTAGATTTACCCTTCTCTCTCCTAATCTTGACACAATATATGGTCTATACACAATAAATATCTATGTTGACGACGTGCTTTTGTTTTTGCGAATGACTCCAACTCTCATCAACCATAGCTCTCGACTTTTATGCTTTTGTTTTTGGTTCGTCAAGGTTGATTTCGTGAAATTCGTCATACATGGTCGATATTTTCTAAATTTTTCTCTGAGCTTCTTTTCACCATTCGACACAACTTCCATATTTTCTGTTTGGAGGATCATAGCCGAAGTGGTTATGATATATTCAAACAAACTTATAAGTGTGTTTTAAAGGATATCTCTCAAAATATTCTCTCTTGGTCATCTTATCTTTGAAAGTATACTTTCATTCCAGATGGTCTACATGAAAAGGTTTGCATTGATGAGGAGATTTCATTCCTTGAAGATTTCGATTCCAAGTTCCTTTAACCGCATCTTTCTATTTTCAAGTGTCTGTCTAAAGTTCTTTAAGATAAAATTTACAAAAAAATATAAAATTTGCAAAATCCACTACACATCTGGATCTCTTTGAAATTCCTTTGAATGTACCTTCATCTTGCCATTCTAGACAATTCTCATATAGTAAATTTTCTACTTCGAATATCATGACCTAAGTGGTTGTGATGTTAAAGTGGTGTTTTCGAGGAGGTAAGTTCACCATGATAGGAAGAGATGAGCACATCGGTCCTAATAGCCAAACATGAGGCACTTACCCAAACACTTAGCATCTGATCCCATCCAATGCAATACATGCAGCCAAACGCCAGCCAAGTCTGGTTGCGCTTGGCGTAATGCCTCTAGTCATGCATGCAATCATCCATGCTCCTGGTCTTTACTTATTTTGTCAATTCCTCTACCACGATGTTAGTAAAACATATTGCTTTTATAGTGTGTGTTATGCTAAAAAATGGTTAATTCTTATTGTCAGCCACTCCTTTTTTGTTGAGAATAATATCTCACAAAAAATTACTCACTTGGACAAACAATTGCATGTTGTGAATTTATGTCAAAAATTTTGACCATGCTAATAGTAGTGATACTATAATTGGCACGTGTTGGAGATATGCCCTAGAGGCAATAATAAATGTAGTTATTATTATATCTTTGTGTTTATGATAAATGTTTACATTCATGATATAACAGTATTAACAAGAAAACATTAATACTTGTGTGATTTGTAAACTAAATTAGAGTCCCTAGTAAAGCCTCTTCATAATACTATCTTGTTGGTTAATAAATGATTGTGGTTTCCCTATCATGAACATTGAGATGTTATTAACAAACAAGATCATATCGTTAGGAGAATGGTATGATGGACATACTCCTATAGATAAGCGTAGCATAAAGATCAAGTCATTTTAATAGTTCAATTGCTATATGCTTTCTGATACATAGTAACCTAATTCCTTCGACCATGAGATCATGCTTATCACCATCACCGGAAGGATGCTTTGATGACATCAAACACCAGACCGTAACTAGGTGGTTATAAAGGTGGCATTGAGTTTTCGGAAAGTATGGGTTGAGACACATGGATCAAGAGTGGGATTTGTCCATCCATATGACGGATAGATATACTATGGGCCCTCTCGGTGGAATGTCATCCAATTGGCTTGCAAGCATGTGACTGGCTCACAAGGGATCACATATCACGGGAACGAGAAAAGAGTACTTATCAGTAACGAGGTTGAATTAGGTATGCAGAGATACCGACAATCAAAACCTCGGATAAGTAAACTATCGTGAGACAAAGGGAAATTGGTATCGTATGTAAGTGGTTCATTCGATCGCAAAGTAATCGTAGAAATATGTGGGAGCCATATGAATTTCTAGATTCCTCTATTGGTTATTGTTTGGAGAAGTGTCTCGATCATGTCCGCATAATTCACGAACCGTAGGAAGACACACTTAAGGATTCGATGTTGTTGAGTAGTTATGGAGTGATGAGTAAGAGACCGAATGTTGTTCGGAATCTCGGATGGGATCCGGGATATCACGAGGAGATCCAGAATGGTCCGAAGAATAAGATTCATATAAGGAAAGTCCTGTTTCAGAGTTGGAGAATGATTCCGGTGTTTTCATCGAGAATGTTCTAGAAGGGTCCGGAAGGTCCGGCACTCCGGAGGGGAAGGGTACATGAATGTGTCATAATAAGTTGGAATGATTGCATCATGTACTAGGTATCATGGCTGGCCAAAATAAAGGGATAAATCAAATCCTAGTTTGAAAAGTCAAACGCCAGTTTGAAAAGTCAAACGACAGTTTTGCTTGGTGGAGGGAGAGTAGGAAACCTACTTGGGGAGGAGTTCCTCTTCCTCCACCCGCCGGCCAAGGAGGCCGACTTGGGGGAGGACTCTCCTCCCCTGGTCGGCGCCCTCCCACCTATGAAAGGAGGGGCATGGGTGCCCCTCTAGACACACACCTTGCTCCACCAAAACCCTAACCCTAGCCGCCGGCCCTCCTGCAGCCGCCACCGCCCTAGGGTTTGCCCTAGCCACCGACTTGGGGCTCTCCCCTTGACCTAGCCGCTAGCCTAGCCCTCTCTACTTGGTGCCTCTAAACCCTAGATCGCCAAGTCCTCTCTCATAGTCCACCATACTCGCTCCGGCTTAAGGCGAAGCCCTGCGAGATCTCCCCTCTACTTCCGGTACCACGCCGTCGTGCTGCCGGAATCGCGAGGAGAGTGCTACAACCTCCGCTGCCTGCTAGAACAAGGGAGAGGAAGGTCTTCATCAAGTACCGAACGTGTGACCGACTGCGGGAGCGCTGCCGGAACGCAGCACCGGAAGGATCGTCTACACAATCTTGAGATCGGCAAGAGTACGACTACATCACCCACGAGAATCTGCTCTCGTTAAACACTTTAGAATCTTCGAGGGTGAGTTATTCTATCGACTCGTTGCTACAATATAGTAGATAGATCTTGGCTTGTTTGTTTGTATGCGGTAGAAATTTTTTGTTTTCCATGTTATGAACCCTTACAACACGTACTAGTGATCATATCATTGTTAGCATGCTCATATCTTTTTCACACCATGATAAATGTATATTTAAATTATCTCCACAAAGTGGAATCTTATTCCACTAACAACCATGACAAAGCACGGTTTGCATCCTCCTAAAAGGAATGTTGAGAATACATATTCATCTTGCATCTAGAGCTAGATAAGAATGATGGGGTGTATTTACACATGGTAATATAATGAGGGTGTGACTGATCCCACAAGGCTCTTTATTCTAAAGCATGAGGAATCTTATTCTCCGATATAACCACTTTGAAATGTTTTTCAACCATTGCCTCTCTCTCCTAAAAGATAAAGAAATAATTTCTCTTGTCAGGCTTGGAAATCAGGTCATTTGGCACGACAGCATCAACCAAAACCTAGTAATCATAGAGAAAAGACATTAATCTACCGAGAGATCAAATTTCCTGCGCCGCAAGAACTAACACATGTGCTTCAACCTACAACACATAATTTACATGAACATAAGTTGTCTAGATATACACAATGTCACTAAGAGCTGAATTTGACAAATAGACTCCTAGGTAGGTCAGGGCCACTTCATGAGGCAAAAGGCTTCAAAGTTGCATCACAAGAAGATGATGACCCCGCAGGGAAAACGATAGATAATTTTTTGGAACCTATTAGGATGATTATTGGATGAAATAATGGGACCTAAAATTTCTGAAATATGAGCATACTCCTTGTCTCCAGTCAATGGAGGATAAGTATGAAATAGAATTTTTCCTATCTCACCATGATTTTTTTATCATAGATATATGCATGGCCACCTTTCCAACATTTTTGTAGATTTTTTTATGATTTTATGCACTCGTTCTTTAGGGTTTAGAGCAGATAAAACATGTTTGTTTATAGTAGAATGGAATTAACTTTGATCTGAAAAAATCATATCTAAACCCAAGTGAAGAAGCAAACCACACATAACACATAGACGATCGATGGAATAAAAAGTGATAATCAAGTTCAGGAGCACCAAGCCTTCCATGACCCCTTGTGAGGTGTACTCTTCACTAGCTCCCTAACCCTATGAAAGGGAGGTTGAGGCCATCAAAGAGAGGGTTGGTACCTTGTTCATAACACATACCATACCATACCATACCATACCAGAGAGAGAGAGAGATCAGTAGTCGTTTCGCCTCTACTTAGCCCAGGCCGACCCCGATAACACATGCACCTGACTTTTGAATCAAGCTTCTCTCCCACCGTAGACAAACAAGCATGGCTACGCCTTTCAGTGGCCCGAACCTAGGTAAAAGGGGTTTGCTTGGTGTGCTTGAGTTATTATTGCATCGAAGGTGGTTTGGTACGATCTCGTTCTCACTACCAAACACGAAAAAGGGGTGCCCAGATTCTCCAGTGTCCACGCCTCTACACGTGACAGGCAGGTTCGTTCCCGGACCAACATACTGCTCTTGAAAGAACGTGTTGGGCCTCCATGTGTGGTTTTGGTAATTAATGACAATCTTTATGGACTAATGTGTGTATTAAGTTATACTTGTAGGATTTGTCCATTGGCATCGCTTGGAGCATGTGTTGGCTTCAAGGTTGATGAAATGCAAAGAAGATATGTTGGGCAAGCTCAATATGCGAGGTCAATGATGAGGAATTAAGAAAGGCGTTCCATCTTGAGAAAGTCAAGATCGTCTACATCGTGCTCAGCCGCCACCGCCCTAGGGTTTGCCCTAGCCACCGACTTGGGGCTCTCCCCTTGCCCTAGCCGCTGGCCTAGCCCTCTCTACTTGGTGCCTCTAAACCCTAGATCGCCAAGTCCTCTCTCATAGTCCACCATACTCGCTCCGGCTTAAGGCGAAGCCCTGCGAGATCTCCCATCTACTTTCGGTACCACGCCGTCGTGCTGCCGGAATCGCGAGGAGAGTGCTACAACCTCCGCTGCCTGCTGGAACAAGGGAGAGGAAGGTCTTTATCGAGTACCGAACGTGTGACCGACTGCGGGAGCGCTGCCGGAACGCAACACCGGAAGGATCGTCTACACAATCTTGAGATCGGCAAGAGTACGACTACATCACCAACGAGAATCTGCTCTCGTTAAACACTTTAGAATCTTCGAGGGTGAGTTATTCTATCGACTCGTTGCTACAATATAGTAGATAGATCTTGGCTTGTTTGTTTGTATGCGGTAGAAAATTTTTGTTTTCCATGCTATGAACCCCTACAACACGTACTAGTGATCATATCATTGTTATCATGCTCATATCTTTTTCACACCATGATAAATGTATATTTAAATTATCTCCACAAAGTGGAATCTTATTCCACTAACAACCATGACAAAGCACGGTTTGCATCCTCCTAAAAGGAATATTGAGAATACATATTCATCTTGCATCTAGAGCTAGATAAGAATGATGGGGTGTATTTACACATGGTAATATAATGAGGGTGTGACTGGTCCCACAAGGCTCTTTATTCTAAAGCATGAGGAATCTTATTCTCCGATATAACCACTTTGAAATGTTTTTCAACCATTGCCTCTCTCTCCTAAAAGATAAAGAAATAATTTCTCTTGTCAGGCTTGGAAATCAGGTCATTTGGCACGACAGCATCAACCAAAACCTAGTAATCATAGAGAAAAGACATTATTCTACCGAGAGATCAAATTTCCTGCGCCGCAAGAACTAACGCATGTGCTTCAACCTACAACACATAATTTACATGAACATAAGTTGTCTAGATATACACAATGTCACTAAGAGCTGAATTTGACAAATAGACTCCTAGGTAGGTCAGGGCCACTTCATGAGGCAAAAGGCTTCAAAGTTGCATCACAAGAAGATGATGGCCCCGCAGGGAAAACGATAGATAATTTTTTGGAACCTATTAGGATGATTATTGGATGAAATAATGGGACCTAAAATTTCTGAAATATGAGCATACTCCTTGTCTCCAGTCAATGGAGGATAAGTATGAAATAGAATTTTTCCTATCTCACCATGATTTTTTTATCATAGATATATGCATGGCCACCTTTCCAACATTTTTGTAGATTTTTTTATGATTTTATGCACTCGTTCTTTAGGGTTTAGAGCAGATAAAACATGTTTGTTTATAGTAGAATGGAATTAACTTCGATCTGAAAAAATCATATCTAAACCCAAGTGAAGAAGCAAACCACACATAACACATAGACGATCGATGGAATAAAAAGTGATAATCAAGTTCAGGAGAACCAAGCCTTCCATGACCCCTTGTGAGGTGTACTCTTCACTAGCTCCCTAACCCTATGAAAGGGAGGTTGAGGCCATCAAAGAGAGGGTTGGTACCTTGTTCATAACACATACCATACCATACCAGAGAGAGAGAGAGAGAGAGAGAGAGAGATCAGTAGTCGTTTCGCCTCTACTTAGCCCAGGCCAACCCCGATAACACATGCACCTGACTTTTGAATCAAGCTTCTCTCCCACCGTAGACAAACAAGCATGGCTACGCCTTTAAGTGGCCCGAACCTAGGTAAAAGAGGTTTGCTTGGTGTGCTTGAGTTATTATTGCATCGAAGGTGGTTTGGTACGATCTCGTTCTCACTACCAAACACGAAAAAGGGGTGCCCAGAATCTCCAGTGTCCACGCCTCTACACGTGACAGGCAGGTTCGTTCCCGGACCAACATACTGCTCTTGAAAGAACATGTTGGGCCTCCATGTGTGGTTTTGGTAATTAATGACAATCTTTATGGACTAATGTGTGTATTAAGTTATACTTGTAGGATTTGTCCATTGGCATCGCTTGGAGCATGTGTTGGCTTCAAGGTTGATGAAATGCAAAGAAGATATGTTGGGAAAGCTCAATATGCAAGGTCAATGATGAGGAATTAAGAAAGGCGTTCCATCTTGAGAAAGTCAAGATCGTCTACATCGAGCTCAAGTGGAATGCTCAAGGCAAAGGTATAATCTTGATAGGTTTTTACTCTAGAATTTCTTGAGGAGACTTTTACTCTAGAATTATCTAGAGTAAAGGAATACCATGATAGAGAACTTGTGGTGGCTAACTCCTTCAAGATTAAAAATGATGAACTTGAAGTTGCTTATGCTAAACTTGTTGAGGATTTTAAGCACCTTGAAAATGGCTCTCGGGTCGTTAAGAGGGAGCTCATCAAACTCACCGAGTCACATGAGCAACTTAAAGCTTCATATTCAAAAGAGCTTGCCAAGTTGCCCTCACCTCTCACTAATAATGATGATGCTTGTGCTACTAACTCGATTTCTTGTGAAGCATCTATTTTGGAGGAGAATGTTGAGCTAAAGGCTCAACTTGCGTTGCTAACTAGCAACTATGGGAAATTAGAAGAAAGTCATGTTAAGCTCTCAAGCTCGCATGAGGATCTTCTAGTCTCCCATGGTAGGCTAAAGTTAGCTCATGAGGCCATCATGTCAAAGGTAACATCTAGTGGGCCTCATGTGGACATTAGCACTACATCTACTCTAAATGTTATATTGACATGTGCTAGTCCTTGTAATTCTTCCTCTCACAACCATAATATATCTCGTGATGAATTACATTCCGTGCCTTGTTGCTCTAACAATGTAGCATCTACTTCCTCTAGTACTTGTGTTGAAACTAACCATGTAGAGGAAATCAAAGAGCTCAAGGCTCAAGTCACTTCTTTGAGAAATGACTTGAAAAAGGGTCATCAAGGGAAGGTCACACTCAACAAAATATTGAGTGTGCAAAAATCCACCAATGACAAGAGTGGGCTTGGATTCAACTCCATTGTCAAGAACAAGTCCACTATCATGTTGAAGCATAAGGACAACAAGAAGAATGGCCAACATCAAGTCAAGAATCCGGCCAACATTGTTTGCTTCAAGTGCAAGGAAGAAGGGCATCATGTTAGATCTTGCCCATTGAAGAAGAATCCTCTTAGTGTGAAGCAACAAGGGAAGCGGCCTCAAGCTCCACCTCAAGTCATTAATGTGCCTCTTCCTAAGAGGACTACTCGAGCTCTTCCTCGAGTTGTGGCTTCACCTAAGAAGAAAGATGGCAAGAGTAGAACTTGCTACATATGTCGTGAGAAGGGGCATATTTCTTCCTCATGCACTATCGGTATCTCCTCATCCAATCCTATCATTATTGATGATGCTTATTCTCTTTGTATGGATGAGGTTGGCAATGTGTTTGCCAAATTTGTTGGTGCTCAATGTGGTGGCAAGAAAAGAACCATTTGGGTTGCCAAGCCTATTGTGACTAACTTCTTAGGACCCAACTTGGTTGGGGACCAACAAGCCAAAACTTGATCAATAGGTGTGTTTTGGAGGGCATTGGAGACTTGGTTACATTATGAAGAATTGAGGGATCTTCATCTAGTATAATTGTCAAGCCAAGCCTTTTGGGATTATCATGCTCATATTATATTTCCAATGTTCCTCCTTGCGGTAACATATGCTTAACTCATTTCATTGAAAGTTACTCGCCCCCTTGTGCATGTGTTGGTTTTGTATCTTCCATGTTTTTGTACATGTTGTGATTTCCACTTAATTATCTTGAGATATCAAGTATATTTTTGTATGATTAGGTGGCACTCCATGTATGCGTGTTTCTTGTGTTTGAGCCTTACTTGGTTATATTTGGTATCTTATTTGGCTCTTGTGAGAGATTAATGGACTATCCCATTTTGGGGAAGTGTTATGCTTAGGCATTCCACAATCCTAAAAATGTGTGTACATGAGGATTACCACCTAGTATTTATATTGGATTATTGTCTAGTCTCTATGTGGTATAATTCTCATGAGAAATTTAATTTTATAATGTCCACTAATTATCTCTATTTGTATCCATTTCCCTCGTGTTGGTTTTATGGTAGTATCACATTATGGGGGAGTCATATGCTTAGTGCATATTACAATCCTAGAAATTGTTAATATTCGAGGTTGTGTCACTTAGAATTGATATTGATAATTATCTAGCACTTATGTGACACATTTGCTCATACAAGTTCCAATTTGATTGAATGGCTTTATTGATCTTATGTTGGATCTTGTATATGAGAATGGTTCTTGGTATGTGTTTCCTCATATTTAGATATCTATATCATCATGGAAACCATTTGCTTCAAGTTACTCTAATCACTAGTGATTGTGTGACTATTGGAAGCTACCAAGAATCTTGTTCGAAGTATCATACTCAATTCTTATATGTATTTATATGCTTCTTGTTGTGACTATGATCTTGGATATCTATGCAAGCTACCTTGGGAAAATTATTCCCAATATTTCTTGTCCTTGGACAATGAGTAATTTATGGTAGAATTTGTTGATCATATTCACTTTGGCCTTTGCTTAATATTGTCCTATCTTTGGCCAAGTAAATGTTTTATGTTGTCTCCCAAGCTTCCTTGCTTATTTTGGATCTTCTTATTTTATTGATATCCTCTTGTGTTTGTTAATGTAGGTAGTAGTGATGATCCCATTTGTGTGCATTTTGCATTCTAAAGGAAAATCCTACATCATGCACTATCCATGGGGGAGCTCTCCTATATTATTTAGAACATTCATATTTATGCTTCTTTGTTTGATCCATATCGGGTTTTATGTGCTTGGAAGTTTAATCTTTTCGTTTTGGTACTTTGTGCCATAATGAGAAGTGTGGGGAGTTTGGTTTCTTATTGGAACCTTGTTCTTTTTTGGGAGTTGGTTTTGTCTCATTCCTTGTTTCATGATTTGACCATTTTAGAATGAGATAAATCCTTGAGCATTTTTATTTCCATCTATTTTTGCTCTTTTTGGCCTTAGCCTAGTTCATTTGTTGAACTTGTGATCGTTCATGTGTTGAATTGGTTCTTTGATACAATTTGGACACCGCTTGTCTTGTCACACTCTTGTGTGTGCCATCTCGGTTTACTTGGTTTTTTTGCTCAAATTGTATCTCCTTTTTGGTTCTTGAAAGCCTTATGCATGCATATTTACTATATTTTTATATTAAGGCATGTTTGCTTTCTTTGATCCAATATATAGGGGAAACTCCACCAATTCCCATCGGCTAAGTTGTGCATGAAATTCAATTTCATATCAATGTGCACATAATTATGTGGAGTCTCTCCTATGTATTGTAGTTTCTCTAACTATTTTGGACCCAAGAAGTTTTGGGACCATTTTGTACTTAAATGTGTTTTAGGTACATTGGAGATATATTGGACGCTTGTCTCTCAATTTTGAAGAAGTGGTGCTTAGAAGAAAATTTGAGGCAAGCTATAGGATGATCAACGAATTCATATACTCTACATCCTACCAATTATATCTCGGTAACAAGTATCTCTTTCTCATGCTCATATATCTTGATTCCAACCGTTAGTCGGTTGCCTTCTAGCATGAATTCATGTATTTGTAATTGTTGTAGTTCTAGCCATGGTTTTAATAGAACTCTCTATTGTAAATGTGTATAAGTTGAGATGAGTACATATAGTTGGGACTATACAAAATCATGCATATGATCCTCCAATCCCAAATATGTCAATCTAGCAATTTTATTGCCTATCATTTCATCAACTTCTCTCATGTGCAATAGTGAGATTTTTGCTAGTCTATTCTATCTTATGATACTTGTTGCCTTTCTCCATATATTCCAACTTTCTCCTTTTTCCCTTGGTGATAGTTGTAATATATGTAGTGTGTTGGTGTTTGAAGTTCATTAATGTACAATAAGATAGATTTGAGCCTTTGGCCATGCTTTGAAGCAAAAAATCTTATTGGTATATATTATGACTTCATTTTTGCTTTTCATATGCCTTCTTGTATATCTTCTTTATGTGTGCATATTTATTTGTTGGCATATGTCTCTGTGATGTTTTCCACTTATAGACATATACACATATGAGAAGATAATTTTAATTGTTTTTTAATCCTTGGATGCCACCTTTTATTTCTTTTTATTCTTTGGTGGCTTCCAAATTTAATTGCCTATGAGTGCTTGTTCCTCTTGTTTGCATCTTTGGGCACTCATAGTTATTATCTCATGCCTTGTATTGTTAAATGAACTTGGATGAGTGAGGATTCCATGATTATGCACCTTGATCTCAAATACAATTATCATAATTGGTGCATTATCTTTGGGGAGCTCATCTAATTCATCTAATAATGCACATTTGTCTTCTTTCTCGTTTGTTGTGTTTTAAATACTTATGGGGGAGCGAGGATTCCATATTTGTGCAATATGTATTCTAATGCATTTATGTTGAATAGTGCACAAATCTTGGGGAGCTTCTCTATTTGTTATTTAAAGCACTCTCTTGCTCATATCATAATATCTTATAGGTTCCATTTGAACTCATTTGTTGTTTTCAATTGGTTTGTCGGACCTTGTAGTTGCTTGCATCATTTGAATTTATTTTGGTAACCTTCGGGTCCTCGATATAGTTCTACTCCCTCCCAAGTATTCATCATTGGATATGTGCGAAGGCACACCTTTGGAGGAATTATTACTATATTTGCCTTCTAGAACTTGTCACCCATTTCGGCAATCGATGCCAATGGGGGAGAAGTTTTAGAGGGTTTAAGGGAAGTTGGTTTATGCATTGAGTTTGTTCTTGTGCATTTGCTTCTCATGCTCTTGCATCTTTTTTGTTGCTTAGCATGTGGTATATATAGAGGAAACTCCACCAATGATAATGATTGGCAATATATGCAATGAAATTCAAGTTCATCACACATGCATAGATTGTGGGGGAGTTTGCTCTATATATGATGGTGGTACCAATATCACATACTTTTGTAGTATTTGACATTGGTATTACCATTTTATTCATTAATATTCCTTATATAAACCCTCTTAAAGGGATTGTCATCAATTACCAAAATGGGGGAGATTGGAAGAACATGTTGGGCCTCCATGTGTGGTTTTGGTAATTAATGACAATCTTTATGGACTAATGTGTGTATTAAGTTATACTTGTAGGATTTGTCCATTGGCATCGCTTGGAGCATGTGTTGGCTTCAAGGTTGATGAAATGCAAAGAAGATATGTTGGACAAGCTCAATATGCGAGGTCAATGATGAGGTATTAAGAAAGGCGTTCCATCTTGAGAAAGTCAAGATCGTCTACATCGAGCTCAAGTGGAATTCTCAAGGCAAAGGTATAATCTTGATAGGTTTTCCCTTTTGCCGGTCTCACGTTGTGTGTATGAGACCGGGTTTAGGATAGATAACCGTACTATCAAGAAGGGCTCTCGTATGAGTAATTCGGTCACATCGTTCGGAGAGAGCTCAAACCTTTGCATACTTGCATCATCATATTTGGTTGTTATTTGATCTTATCCATGTGATGATATAGAGCTTGTGGTAATCTCCATAACAAGCTCTTGTTCATCTAAATCGGATCTCCCATTTGTATCTTGTGGCGATTTTGATTTATGCGGCTTTTCGGTTTCTCACCAAGTGAGGTATATCACATTATTCTACTTGATACTTTCTCACTTGGTGATAATCAATATTTCCACTTTTTATTGGGAAGCCCTTGTTGCCCTCTATCCAACGCAATTTGAATCGGGTCAATCGGAGCTTCCAATCAAAACTTATCGCGGTTTGAATATTTGCCGTTTGTACATTGGCCTATCTTTTCCCCTTGCAAAATCTTCTGTGTCAACCGGTAGTACCGGATCTTCAACCGGTACTACCGCCTGACACGGTACTACCGGTTCCAGTACCGGTTGGCACTGATCAAAAGAGAGAAGGGTGAGTACTAGTCAGTACCCACCGGTACCACGGAGCGGCACTACCGGCCCAACCGGTAGTACCGCTTGGTACAAGCGGTACTACCGCTTGAGGCGGTCGTACCGCTCGTCGGTACCGCTGCATACTGACTAACACCCTCCCCTCTCCATTTTGGTCAGTCCCAAGCGGTACTTGGGACCGGTACTACCGCCTGAACCGGTAGTACCGCTTACTACCTCCGGTACTACCGTTCGGGGGTAGTACCGCAAGGGCGTACCGCCCAAAGACTGAAGAACACCGAAGAACAAGGTCACCACCGGTACCTGGTCCGGTACTGGACCGGTAGTACCGTTTGCAAGCGGTACTACCGCTTGAGTACCGGTACTACCGCTTCATTCAGGCTCCAACGACCATATTTTGCCCAGCCCTATAAATAGCTCTGCCCCTTTGCCTTTTAGGGTTACTTCCTTATCCTCTTTGGATCTAAAGCTTTGCCCCTATTTTCCTTACTCCTTAAGCTTGATTTCTACTCATCCCTCCATTGATTCTTGCATATATTTGAGGGGTAGTTGGAGGAGATCTAGATCTACGTTTTGACCAAACCAAAACATCTCTTTGTGAGTGTATCTTTGGGGATCTAGATTTTGGGGGATTTTGTGTCCATCTTTGATTCCTCCTCTCTTGTTCCCCCAATAGCTTTAGTAGCTTTGTTGGAACTTGAGAGTGAGGGATTTGAGCATCTTTGTGGTGTTCTTGCCATTTGCATTTGGTGCATCGGTTTGAGTTCTCTTTGGAGGATTTGGTTTGAATTGCTCATTGGAGCTTGTCCCTCTTGGGTTCTTGGAACCCTAGACGGTTTGTGGCCTTGGTGGCATTGTGGCCTTTTGTGGCGTTTGTTGGGAGCCTCCAAGTTGTGGAGAAGTGCCCCAACCTTGTGAGAGGTTCCGATTGCCACCGACAAGTGCACCGATAGTGGAAGCATGGATCGATCCCATTGGGGTGACATTCACCGGAGAATAAGGGAGGCCTTTTGTGGAGTTGGTGGTTTGATACCACCCCCTCTCCAAACGAGACGTACTCCATGTTGGGAGGAACTCGGTAAAATATCGGTGTCCCCGCGTGCCTCGGTTATCTCTGTTGGAATTATGCCCTAGAGGCAATAATAAAGATGTTATTATTATAATTCATGTTCATGATAAAGTTTATATTCCATGCTAGAATTGTATTAAGCGGAAACATTAATACTTGTGTGGTTTGTGAACAACACCGTGTCCCTGGTACGCCTCTAAGGACTAGCTCATTGATCAATGATGGTTAAGGTTTCCTAACCATAGACATGAGTTGTCAATTGATAATGAGATCATTTCATTGGAGAATGATATGATGGACATACCCAAACTAAGCAAAGCAATTAGATCGTTTCATCGTGTTCATCTTTGCGAAGCTTTTCCTATGTCAAATATTGTATTCCTTAGACCATGAGATAATACAACTCCCTGGTATCGGAAGAAAGCTTTGAGGTCATCAAACGTCATCCTATGAGAGGGTGATCATCAAGGTGTCTCTCAGGTGATCAGAAAGTATCTGTTGGGTTGTATGTATCGAGATGGGATTTGTCCCTCCCAAGTCGGAGAGATATACTTCGGGCCCACTCGGTAATCGATATCAACACCGCTTGCAAGCATGTGGTTAAGGAGTTAATCACAAAGTGATATCGGATTACGAAACGAGTAAAGTACTTGCTGTGAACGAGATTGAACTAGGTATGACGGTACCGACGATCGAATCTCGGGCAAGTAAAATATCGCGAGACGAAGGGAATATATATATGGGATTGTTTGAATCCTGGCATCGTGGTTCATCCGATATGATCATCGATGAATGTGTGGGAGTCAATATGGGTGCCCAGACCCCGCTGTTGATTATTGATAGAAGATCATGTCTGCATATTCTCGAACCCGTAGGGTCACACACTTAACGTATCTCGACGCTAGGATAGATTAGATAATTGGTTTATGAATTTTTGTTCGGAGTCTCGGATGGGATCCGGGATATCACGAGAGGTTCTGGAATGGTCCGGAGAATAAGATTCATATAAGGCAATGCAGTTTTTGGAGTTCGGAATTGTTCCGGGTTAATCGGTATTGTACCGGAAGCTTCTAGAACCTTCCGGAAGGGGACCAACGTGGCCCCACCTTCCGGGAGGGGGCATGGGCCTATGATGGAGTGTCCTGGACGCATTGGGTCAGGGGCACAAGGCCCCATACAGCCCAGCCGATCCTAGAGAGTTTAAATCGTTTAAACTAGAGATAGGGTTTCTAGAAGAGGGGAGAGTCCATGCTCCCCCACTCCTTATCCTTTGGGCTTGGGGGAGGGGCTAGGGCTGCGCCCCCCTCTATATAAAGAGGGGTGGGGGCGCACCAAACCCCTACACATCTCCTCCAAACCTTAGCCGCCTTGCTAGCTTTCCTCTCTCCCTCCCGACTGTTTGTAGGCGAAGCCCTGCTGCAGAAATTCTCCACCATATACACCACGCCGTCGTGTTGTAGATCCAATCTATCTCTCCACCATACTTGCTGGTCCGAGGAAGGAGGAGACGTCGAGGTGCTGCACGTGTGCATCTCACGGAGGCACCGCCACTTGTGGTGCTAGATCGGATCGGATCGCGAGGAGGAGAAGCGAGTACGACTACATCACCCACGTTCCGACGAACGTTCCGCTGTGCGAATCTTCAAGGGTATGAAGATCTAATACAATCTGTCTCGTTGTTTGCATCTCCTAGATTAGATCTTGGCTTTCCCTCTGTTCGCTCCGTAGAAAATTTTGATTTACTATGCCGCGAAACCCTTCAGTGGTATCAGAGCTAGATCTATGCGTAGATGTGTTTCACGAGTAGAACGCAACATGGTTGTTGTGGGCGTTGATGTTTTCTGTTGCAAGCCTCTTGTTTGTGTTCTTCTTATGACGCGGGATAGTGAGATTGAAGCGGTCCAGGCCAACCTTACGCGACGTCGTTCGCGAGACCGGCTCCGCACTTGACGTGTGGCTTGTTCCACACATGCGGCTGGTGGATGTCAGTTTCTCTCACTATAGTTGTCATGGGATTAACACTGGAGTTTGGCAACCATAATATCACCGTTGTGGCTTTCCGTAGGTAAGAATCGTTCTTAGCATCTACTCCCATAAGCCACGTAAAACATGCAACAACAAAGTAGAGGCGTCTAACTTGTTTTTGCAGGGAGTGTTTTCTGTGATATGGTATGGCCCAAGATGTGATGTGTATAATGTATGCGATGATCATGTTTTGTAATGTTTCACGACTTGCATGTCGATGAGTACACAACCGGCAGGAGCCATATGGTTGTCTTTATAATTGTGTATGACCTGCGAGTCAACTTCTTATACGCCATGTAATAGCTTTACTTTATCGCTAAGTAGTTAGCAATAGTTGTAGTTGCTATTCATGGTGGAGGCAATCATGGTGGAGTGATGGAGATCATGCCGGAACGCACAATATGGAGATCATTGCGCGAAGTTTGGCTATACCATGTCACATAAAGTTATATGCATGTGATGTTTATCCTTTTGTGTATCTTATTATGCTTAGATCGCGACGGTAGCATTATAAGATGATTCCTCACTTAAAGATCAAGATAAAAACTGTGTTCTCCCCAAGTATGCACCGTTGCGAAAGTTCATCGTGTCCAAGCATCACGTGATGATCGGGTGCTATAGACTCTACGCTCACATACAACGGGTGCAAGCCAGTTTTGCACACGCGTAAATACTTGGGTCTAACTTGACGAGCCTAGCATGTGCAGACATGGCCTCGGAACACAAGAACCGAAAGGTTAAGCATGAGTCATATGAATGATATGATCGACATTTGTTGTCCACCATTGAAACCACATCTCTTCTCGTGATGATCGGATTAGGTGTGGTGAATTTGGATCGTGTTCACTAAACAACTTGAGGGATGTTGAATTTAGTGGGAGTTCATCTAGTAATTTGATTAAGTTGAACTACTTATCATGAACATAGTCTAAATTGTACTTGCAAATACTGTAGATCACATGGCCAAATCCAACTTCAACTTCAACGTTTTTGCTGAGAAGGAAAAGCTTAGAAACAATGGTTCTAACTTCACCAATTGGTTCCGCAATCTAAGAATCATTCTGTCTGGCGGAAAAAAGGACTATGTCCTTGGGAAAGCGTTAGGTGACCCCCCTGCTGCAACTGCGCCGGCTGATGAGAAAGCTGTCTATCAGTCGCGCAAAGATGATTATGGTGTGATTAAGAGCACCATGTTGTTTGCTATGGAACCGGAACTTCAAAATCGTTTTGAAACCTATCCGGGGCCCTTTGAGATTCTCGAGGAGCTGAAAACCATGTTTCAGACTCAAGCCCGTTCTGAGAGATATGAGATCTCTGAGAAGTTCTTTAACTGCAAGATGGAGGAAGGGAGTTCCGTTAGTGAGCAAGCCATAAAGATGTCGGGCTACACTCAACGCCTTGAGCAACTGGAATGCACGATTCCAGAGGAGCTCAAGATTGACAGGGTTCTGCAATCACTCCCTCCCAGCTACAAAAGTTTTGTAGTGACTCATAATCAGATTGGCTCCACTGATATGATCACCGAGCTCTTCGCAAAGCTGAAGGCTGCGGAGGTGGACATCAAGAAGGATAATCATGTGTTGATGGTCAACAAGCCCTCATTTAAGAAAGGTAAGGGAGCAAAGAAGCCCTTCAAGAAGGGCGGCGGCAAGCGCAATGCTCCTGCTGAGAAGAAGCTCAAGTCTGGCCCTAAGCCGGACACTGAGTGCTTCTATTGCAAGGACAAGGGTCACTGGAAGCGCAACTGTCCGAAGTACTTAGCGGGCAAGAAGGCTGGCACCATCAAAGGTATATTTGATATACATGTTATTGATGTTTTCCTTACTAGCCCTCGTTGTAGTGCCTGGGTATTTGATACCGGTTCAGTTGCTAATATTTGTAACTCGAAACAGGAGCTACGGAATAGACGGCGGCTTGCGAGGGATGAGGTGACGATGCGCGTTGGCAACGGATCAAGAGTTGTTGTGATGGCCGTCGGCACGCTCTCCTTAGTTTTACCTTCGGGATTAGTTTTAATACTTAATAAGTGTTATTATGTGCCTGCGTTGAGCATGAACATTATTTCTGGATCATGTTTATTGCAAGACGGTTATTCATTTAAATCGGAGAATAATTGTTGTTCTATTTATATGAGTAACATCTTTTATGGTCATGCACCTCTTATGAATGGTTTATTTCTTCTAAATCTCGAAAGGGATGAAACACACATCCATAACATTGAGGCAAAGAGATGCAAAGTAGATAGTGATAATACTACTTATTTGTGGCACTGTCGTCTAGGTCATATTGGTGTAAAGCGCATGAAGAAACTCCATTCTGATGGACTTTTGGAGTCTCTTGATTTTGAATCATTTGACACATGCGAACCATGCCTCATGGGCAAGATGATCAAAACCCCGTTCTCCGGAATGATGGAGCGAGCAACGGACTTATTGGAAATCATACATACCGATGTATGCGGACCGATGAGTATTTCGACGCGCGGTGGATATCGCTATTTCCTTACTTTTACCGATGACTTAAGTAGATATGGGTATATCTATTTAATGAAACATAAATCTGAAACATTTGAAAAGTTCAAGGAATTTCAGAATGAAGTGTAGAACCATCGTAACAGAAAGATTAAGTTTCTACGATCCGATCGTGGAGGTGAATATTTGAGTTATGATTTTCTCACGCATCTTAAAGCAAGTGGAATCGTTTCACAACTCACGCCACCCGGAACACCACAGCGCAATGGTGTGTCTGAACGCCGGAATTGAACCCTATTAGATATGGTCCGATCAATGATGTCTCTTACTGATTTGCCGTTATCATTTTGGGGTTATGCATTAGAAACCGCTGCATTCACTTTAAATAGGGCTCCATCTAAATCCGTTGAGACGACACCATATGAACTGTGGTTTGGTGCTAAACCTAAGTTTTCGTTTCTTAAAGTTTGGGGATGCGAAGCTTACGTCAAGAAGTTGATGCCGGACAAGCTCGAACCCAAAGCGGAGAAATGCGTCTTCATAGGATACCCTAAGGAAACTATTGGGTATACCTTCTATCACAGAACCGAAGGCAAAGTGTTTGTCGCAAAGAACGGTTCCTTTCTTGAGAAGGAGTTTCTCTCGAAAGAAGTGAGTGGGAGGAAAGTAGAGATTAACAAGGTTATTGAACCTTCTCTTGAATTGGAGAGTAGCGCAGCACCTGAAATTGTTCCAGTGCCGCCTGCACCAACAATAGAGGAAGCTAATGACAAGGATCATGAAGCTTCGGACGATGCTGCTACTGAACGTCGCAGGTCGACAAGGTCGCGTGCCCCTCCTGAGTGGTACGGCAACCCTGTCTTGACTGTCTTGTTAGTAGAAGACAATGAACCTACGAACTATGAGGAAGCGATGATGAGCCCAGACTCTGAGAAATGGCTAGAAGCCATGAAATCCGAATTGGGATCCATGAGCGAAAACCAAGTATGGACTTTGGTGGACCCTCCTAGCGACCGAAAGGCCGTTGAGTGCAAATGGATCTTCAAGAAGAAAACGAACGCGGATGGTAATGTTACTGTCTATAAAGCACGGCTTGTCGCGAAAGGTTTTCGACAAGTTCAAGGTGTTGACTACGATGAGACTTTCTCTCCCGTAGCGATGTTTAAGTCCATTCGGATTTTATTAGCAATTGCTGCGTTTCATGATTATGAAATATGGCAGATGGATGTCAAGACTGCGTTCCTCAATGGCAACATTGATGAAGAGTTGTATATGATGCAACCCGAAGGTTTTGTCGATCCTAAGGATGCTAGTAAAGTATGCAAACTTCAGCGTTCCATTTATGGACTGAAGCAAGCATCTCGGAGTTGGAATCTTCGTTTTGATCAAGTGATCAAGAGCTTTGGATTTGTTCCAAATTGCTACGAAGCTTGTATCTACAAGAAAGTGAGTGGGAGCTCGGTGACGTTTCTGGTACTATATGTGGATGACATATTGATTATCGGAAATGACATCAACATGCTTAACGATGTGAAGAGTCATTTGAACAAGTGTTTTTCAATGAAAGACCTAGGTGAAGCTGCTTATATATTGGGCATCAAGATCTATAGAGATAGACAAAGATGACTGATAGCTTTAAGCCAGAGTACATACCTAGACAAAGTTCTGAAAAGGTTCAGAATGGATAAGGCAAAGAAAGGTTCAGTGCCTATGTTGTCAGGTAAGATATTGAGCAAGGCTCAGTGTCCAGCTACGGTAAATGATAGGGAAGCTATGAGCAAAGTGCCTTATGCCTCGGCCATAGGTTCTATCATGTATGCCATGCTGTGTACTAGACCGGATGTGTCCAATGCTCTTAGTTTGACGAGCAGATATCAAAGTGATCCAGGAGTGGAACACTGGACAGCCGTGAAGAACATCCTAAAGTACCTAAATAGGACTAAAGAAATGTTCTTAGTCTATGGGGGTGATGAACAGCTTGTCGTAAAAGGTTACGTCAACGCTAGTTTTGACACCGACAAGGATGATTCCAAATCTCAGACAGGATACGTTTATATTTTGAATGGAGGAGCTGCAAGAAAAGCGTGATCGCGGGATCTACAGTAGAAGCGGAATACATGGCTGCTGCAGAAGCGTCAAGTGAAGGAGTTTGGATCAGAAACTTCATCACTGAGCTTGGCGTGGTTCCAAGTGCATTGGACCCACTGGAGATATTGTGTACAACACTGGCGCCATAGCACTCGCTAAGGAACCAAGATATCATCCAAAGACCAAGCATATCAACCGCAAGTTTCATGTAATCCGAGATTATATTGCAGATGGAGATCTGAAGATTAGCAAAGTACATACAGATCTGAATGTCGCAGATCCATTGACTAAACCTCTTCCACGTGTAAAACATGATCAACACCTCAGTGCCATGGGTGTGAGATTGTTACCAGATGTAAACTAGATTATTGACTCTAGTGCAAGTGTGAGACTGTTGGAATTATGCCCTAGAGGCAATAATAAAGATGTTATTATTATAATTCATGTTCATGATAAAGTTTATATTCCATGCTAGAATTGTATTAAGCGGAAACATTAATACTTGTGTGGTTTGTGAACAACACCGTGTCCCTGGTACGCCTCTAAGGACTAGCTCATTGATCAATGATGGTTAAGGTTTCCTAACCATAGACATGAGTTGTCAATTGATAATGAGATCATTTCATTAGAGAATGATATGATGGACAAACCCAAACTAAGCAAAGCAATTAGATCGTTTCATCGTGTTCATCTTTGCGAAGCTTTTCCTATGTCAAATATTGTATTCCTTAGACCATGAGATAATACAACTCCCTGGTATCGGAAGAAATCTTTGAGGTCATCAAACGTCATCCTATGAGAGGGTGATCATAAAGGTGTCTCTCAGGTGATCAGAAAGTATCTGTTGGGTTGTATGTATCGAGATGGGATTTGTCCCTCCCAAGTCGGAGAGATATACTTTGGGCCCACTCGGTAATCGATATCAACACCGCTTGCAAGCATGTGGTTAAGGAGTTAATCACAAAGTGATATCGGATTACAGAACGAGTAAAGTACTTGCTGTGAACGAGATTGAACTAGGTATGACGGTACCGACGATCGAATCTCGGGCAAGTAAAATATCGCGAGACAAAGGGAATATATATGGGATTGTTTGAATCCTGGCATCGTGGTTCATCCGATATGATCATCGATGAATGTGTGGGAGTCAATATGGGTGCCCAGACCCCGCTGTTGATTATTGATAGAAGATCATGTCTGCATATTCTCGAACCCGCAGGGTCACACACTTAACGTATCTCGACGCTAGGATAGATTGGATAATTGGTTTATGAATTTTTGTTCGGAGTCTCGGATGGGATCCGGGATATCACGAGAGGTTCCGGAATGGTCCGGAGAATAAGATTCATATAAGGCAATGCAGTTTTTGGAGTTCGGAATTGTTCCGGGTTAATCGGTATTGTACCGGAAGCTTCTAGAACCTTCCGGAAGGGGACCAACGTGGCCCCACCTTCCGGGAGGGGGCATGGGCCTATGAGGGAGTGTCCTGGCCGCATTGGGCCAGGGGCACAAGGCCCCATACGGCCCAGCCGATCCTAGAGAGTTTAAATCGTTTAAACTAGAGATAGGGTTTCTAGAAGAGGGGAGAGTCCATGCCCCCCCACTCCTTATCCTTTGGGCTTGGGGGAGGGGCTAGGGCTGCGCCCCCACTCTATATAAAGAGGGGTGGGGGCGCACCAAACCCCTACACCTCTCCTCTAAACCCTAGCTGCCTTGCTAGCTTTCCTCTCTCCCTCCCGACTGTTTGTAGGCGAAGCCCTGCTGCAGAAATTCTCCACCATATACACCACGCCGTCGTGTTGTAGATCCAATCTATCTCTCCACCATACTTGCTGGTCTGAGGAAGGAGGAGACGTCGAGGTGCTGCACGTGTGCATCTCACGGAGGCACCGCCACTTGTGGTGCTAGATCGGATCGGATCGCGAGGAGGAGAAGCGAGTACGACTACATCACCCACGTTCCGACGAACGTTCCGCTGTGCGAATCTTCAAGGGTATGAAGATCTAATCCAATCTCTCTCGTTGTTTGCATCTCCTAGATTAGATCTTGGCTTTCCCTCTGTTCGCTTCGTAGAAAATTTTGATTTACTATGCCGCGAAACCCTTCAATCTCTATACCCGAGCTCTTTTCTTATGCACTTTACATTGTGATAGCCTTCGTGCTTGAAGTAATATATACCTTGCTATCACTTTGTTTCTTGTATTGCTTAGCATAAGTTGTTGGTGCACATAGGTAAACCTTAGTTGTTTCTAGGTTGTGCTTTACAAGTAAACACTAGTTTTATTCCGCCTTTGTTGAGCCACTCTAGGAAAAGTTTTAATCGCCTATTCACCCCCCCTCTAGGCGACATCCGTATCCTTTCAGCTCTCCTTCTAAAAACTGCCAATGAAGAAGGACAGGCCTTGTGTCATGAGAGACCATGATGTCTCCAATCATCTTACCATATTTTCCTTTGCAATCCTTTTTGACGTTGGCTTCCTAATTTCTTTTTCCGTGCTATTTAGGGTCATATACTCCATAGGTTCGTGTCTTGGACCACGGTGTTGTTAGCTCGCCATTGCCTCCTCCTCAAAATAGGCTTCCGACGCACTTTATAAATAAATAACTGATACGTCCAATTTGCATCACCATTCTATATCATAATTTGCCTCTATTCATTGATATATGTCTTATTATGAGGTAATACTTATGTCTTTTCCACTTTTTTGCATGTTGGATGATTCTTGGAAGATGGACTGCCGGAGTCTGGATTCTGATGGAAAAAGAGGTGTTTTGATGCAATTTTGCGAAGATCAGAAAAATACCAGAAAAATATGGGAAAATTATATTTTCCCAGAAGACAGAGGAACCGAGAAGGGGAGGCTAAGAAGGGACACAGGGGGCCCACACCCCCTAGGCGCGGGTCCCTCCTGGGCTGCTCCTAGGGCAGGTGTTGCCCACCTGCTCGGCCTCCGACTCCACCCTCTCGCCTATATCTTCCTCACGGAACCCTAACACTAGGGGAGCGACCACAGATAGATTTCCGCCGCCTCTACAGGGCGGAAAACACCGATAGAGAAAGATCTCTCTGGTAGACAGATTTCTGCCAGGGAAACTCCTTCCCGGAGAGGGGAGATCGCCGCCATCAACACCATCATCAAGCTAGGATTCATCGGGATCATCATCATCATCCACACCATCATCTCCACCAGCACCATCATCACCACTCCGTCCCGCTGTAACAATTGTGTTGGATATTGCTTTAGTTCTTAGGGGGAATTTCCCGGTGTTAATTACTATTGTAGTTGATGCTTGTGAGTGGAACCATTGGATTATTGTTTATGTTCAGATTGTTATTCATCACCATATCATCTTTGATCTTGATTCATATGATGTTTTGTGAGTAGTCTGTCTAGTTCTTGAGGACATGGGAGAAGTCATGTTGTTAGTAGTGGATTTGTGTTGAGTTATTATTCAATGGTTTAGTATTTAAGTTGTGGTGCTATTCTTCTAGTGGTGTCATGTGAACGTCGACTACATGATACTTCACCATTTATGGGCCTAGGGAATGCATTGTGTATTTGGCTACTAATTGTGGGGTTTCTGGAGTGACAGAAACCTAAACCCCCGTTAGGACATCTTTGCACAAGGAAGTGTAGGATCTCAGAGTTTTAGGCCGTGGTTAGGTTTTTATCTTAATTACTTTCCTGTAGTTGCGGATGCTTGCAGGGGGTTTAATAACGAGTATGTATTAGTCCAAGTAAGGTCGGTACATTAGCACGGGTTCACCCACACAACACTTACAACACCAAAAAAGAGTACTCAACTATTTGAAGCGAAAGCACTTGACAGAATTTCCATGTGTCCTCGATAACGTTTGGTCCTTATAAGTATTTCCACCGGATTGTCCTTTGCTAAGAAAGGATTGGTCCACTTGCTGCGTTTGTGCTTTGTCTTTATTACTTGCACCTTGTTTTGTTGCTTTATCAGAAAACCACTAAAAATCCGTTTGCTAAGTATTTACAGAGATTTCCTGCTCCATACCACTAGTCAACACCTTATGCTCCTCGTTGGGATCGACACTCCTATTTATTGAAAGTAATACGATATACCCCCTATACTTGTGGGTCATCAAGACTATTTTCTCGCGCCATTGCTGGGGAGTGAAGCGTTATTGAAGAGTGGAACAGGTAAAGGAAACTTCTATTGTGAGTATTTCTTTTTGTTTCTGTTTGTTGCTTTGTTTCCAATATGGATAACCCACTTGGTTTTCTGTTTGGGAAAAATAATACCACTGCTACGGTAGTAGATGAATCACCACATGTTGAGATAGATTCTTTTAAGATACCTACAAGTATTGTTGATCGTGTTATGGATAATTATTATTTAGGGGATGGAACTGTCCATCCTGGTGATCACTTTATTTTTATCCATGAATTATGCGGGTTGTTTAAGTGTGCAGGTATCACAACTAAGTAGGTGAAGAAGAATTTACTCTCCATATCCTTGAAAGGGGGAGCTGAAGAATGGTATAAGCTGATGAAGAATGGACAATCCATGGAATGAGAGGAAATGACATCTCTCTTTTATTCTAAATTCTATCCTCCCAGTGAGATTCATAAGGATAGAAATCTGAGAAATAACTTTTGGCCTCGTGATGGACAGAGTACAACTCAAGCTTGGGGGAGATTGAAGTTACTTATGCTTAAATGTCCTATTCATGAACTTCCTAACAATATTATCATCAATAATTTTTATGCTAGGCTTTCTCTTCATGATAAAGATTTACTAGATGCTTCTTGTGCTGGACCATTCACACGTATGAAGGAAGAAGCTAAATGGGATCTACTAGACCGTATTCAAGAGAACACTGAAGCTTGGGAGAATGACAAAGGAAGAAAATCAGGTATAAATTATGATTATGAATGCATTAAATCTTTTATGGGAACCGATGACTTCCGTGATATTAGCAATGAGTTTGGTCTTGATTCCCAAAGTATTGCCAACTGTTTTAAGGCCTTTGCCTCTTACATAGAAATTCCCAAAAAGAAGTTGAATAAGTACCATGCTCCTTATAAAGATGTTGTTAGTCATGTTCCTGTTAGAAGTACTAAAGTTTGTACTACTAATCATATTGTGCTTGAACCTTATGTTGAGAAAACACCTTTCCCGGCTAACGTAAAGGAGTACTCTATGATAATTAGTGCGATTAACAAAGGTACAAAGAAAACTATGGAGCTTGATGAGCAATTTAATATTGAACTTGTGGTAGTTATTGTGAAAGACCCTGTCACTAGAAATATAGAGGATGATCACATTGTCTTCTGTGAAGACGCTTATAATATTATCTCTCATCCTAGTAAGGCTAGAAAAGCTAGTGTTCCTGTGCTTTCTGTTAAAATTGGTGATCATTGCTACTATGGTTCATGTGATATTGGTGCTAGTTCTAGTGCTATTCCTTATGAGCTTTACAAGGAAATTATGCATGAGATTGGTCCTTGTGATCTTGAGGACATTGACGTGGTTATTCACCTTGATAATAAGGAGACCATTTGCCCTATTGGTATTGTAAGAGATGTGGAGGTTCTTTGCGGTAATATTAAATATCCTGCTGATTTTCTAGTGCTTAATTCAACAGCTAGCAAAACTTGTCCTATCATTTTTGGTAGACATTTCTTGAACACTTGTGGAGATATTATAGATTGTAAGAAGGAAAAAGTTTTTACTAAGTTTGATGGAGATTCTTATGAGTTTAACTTTTCCAAATTTTCTAAAGCTCCTTGTGAAAAGCTTGCCTAATAAAGATTCCAGGATGAAACAACTTGCCTCTATTGATCCTGTATGACCTTGGGCCTCTTTTTGGTGATTGTAAGTATGCTCATTCTTATGATAAAGTTGTTGCCAGTGACACTTATATTGTCAACTTTATTCAAAGTGCTACTAAAAGTTATTATGAGAGAGGGAAACATGGTTTTATGCATCTCAAAAATGTTAAGTTTCCCCGTTTTATGTTGAAAGCTTTAAAGTTGCATTCGTTTTGCCTTCCTATGATACTAGCTTTTTGTTTCAACAATTCGTTTTATCATGATACCCCCATGCATAGGAAGTGGGTTAGACTCAAATGTGTTGGTTATTTACTTCTTGATGCTCTCTTTCACTTCAAATATATCTCTCCTATGTGAGCATCCTTGAAACTTTCAAGCCTAACTTAAAGGCATTAAAGAAAAGTACTTGTTGGGAGATAACCCAAGAGTTTTGTCGAGTCTTGGAAGTTAGTACCTCAGTAATAACATCTCCTTATCCTTTTTGTTTTGTTTTTTGTGTCAAGTTCAACTACTTTTGAGAAGTTGAGGAGTTGTGAAAAGTGGCTGTCCTGGGACAGATTTTTGTGCTGAGTTGTAAAAATTTGTGAGGGAGCTAAGTATGTAGGATGGAGCTGTATTTTTTTGATCTTATTCTCCAGGTTGTTACACAACTTTCATTAGTTCTGCACTTTTTTATCTGAGTAACAAAAGGTTTTCGAAAAAATCAATCTTTACATGCTGGTCTGTTTTGACAGATTTCTGCTATCATTTGCATTTGCCTCTTACAGAAGCTTTTGTTTTGATGGATTTCAGTTAAAGTGTGAACCTAAAGGTTTGTTGTTTTTCTTACACTAATGTTGTCATTGAAGTTTGTGTATTGCCTTGTGAGGAAAGGAATTTCTAGGAGAATGAGAAAAGGAGTCTGCAGAGTTCGTCTTTGAATAGGTAAAAGTGGTGAAAATAGAAGGTTCATGAAACCTCAACCTTTTTATATTTTTGATGTTTTTAATACATAAGGGAAGTTACGAGACGGAATAGAGGAGGAACCGAAGGCCGGGGTGGCCAAACCAACCCTAGGCGCGGGCCCCAGCTAGCCACGCCTGGAGGGGGTGTGCCTCCCCCGAGCTCCGTCTCCGCCTCGTTTTCGTATCAAAACCTTCCTTATGCTTTGAAACTTTGTAATATATAACCCCCAGATCCCCGAGGTTCGTGCATCGTGTTCTCGTCGTGTTTTCGTTTCGATCTATTTCTGTCAGGAAATCTTCTCAAGTTTAGAGCACCATGGTTTCGGCCAACGACAAAGGCAAGAAGCCCGAGGAAGATGATCCTCACAAACCCAAGGAGGAGGAGATTTTGGTAGGTTATGAAGGAGACATGGAGGAGGACAAGCAACCGGACACCCGCACTACCGTCACAAGCATTGGAGTGGTGTCAAAACCTACCAGGCTTAGGAGGACAACACGTATGTCTACAGGAGGGAAACCTCCACGTCATACCCTCTCTCCACGGTCACCTCCTCCAAGTACCAAGAAACCCTTCCACACTCTTATACATTGTAACACCCCGGTTCTGAAAAGACCGTGGCCTCTATGTGACATGCCAATCCCTGGATCGGTTCATTGGCCCACAATAGAGTAAGATAGATAACATAGCATTAAATCCGTGTATCATAAATAACGAAGATCCAGAGTACCATTATTACAATAAAAGCTTAGCACAAAGCTAGCTCAAATTATTCAGGTAGCAACATAAACAGGTAAATCCTCCATTCTTAAAATTGCCCACAAGTGAACAAGTGCCGAGTGGAGTACCGTTGCCTATAACGATCAATCAGAATCGGAATAACCTGCAACATGAAACATAGCAGCCCCGAAGGGTCAATACATGGAATGTATGGCAAGTAGAGCTAGTAAAGGAGACAATAGTACTAACATCTACATGCATATTTGGCAAGTGGAGGAGTGTCTGGCTTGCATTTGCAAATACATTTGTCCTACTTACATAAACAGTTTTTGATTTTCTTTGAAAAGATCCCAATTAAGTTAACCCAACAATATTAAAACAATTATGAAATTAGAATGAGCGAGAAACATGTCATGGAATCAATATCTAGCAACTCAGTTGTCCATAACCGGGGACACGGCTAATCGATTAGATTATACACTCTGCAGAGGTTAGTACACTTTACCCATGTGACTTGGCCAGCCCAACTCGTACCATCGCTCTCATTTTGGGTGATGATAGGGAGAAGTCCAAGAAGAGACTGTTCGGGAAGTAGCTCCTCAATCCCGACGCGCACCGGTCCAACCTACCAAAATTCTACATCTCTGGATACGCGGGTTCGAGTTACCACAACCTACTAAGTCAAACCAACCGCCTATTTCATTATTGGCACATGGTTGTACACGTAAGCTACACAATAAAGAAGCCAGTCGTTCTCTCTTGATACCTTGGTGCCTTTCCGCAATGAAACCACCAAAAATTATCAATACCATCACACCCAGGAGATTCATTGATTAGGTTGTTTTAGTTTTCACAAACCAATACTTTTAGATACAAGTCTCAATGATGTAACTCAGCCCTCGTTCAACATAGTATGGCTAAGCACATCTACCAACGGTGGTTCATCTACAAGGAAAGCCCTACCACATAATAGGACATAGCATAGCGATAGTATCATCCTACACATGCATCTACAAAATACACGACAATGCATTGAAAATAGTAGGACGATATCATGAACAAAGTAGCATCTACTTGCCTTGGTTGTAGCGGTCGGGAGCACAATCCTCACACGAGCAAGCGTTGCACTCGACACAATCTACACGATACAATTGCATTCATAAACAAACAATCCACAAGCATATGCGACAAATATGATGCATGAATGCAAGAACGACAAGTGAATTGGTGCTACAGCTGCACCACAACATTCTATACCATAATACTACCGATTGCATGCATGGAAAATAGTTTTAGCGCTAGGAAAACTATTAAGTAAAAGTAATGCTCAAAACTAGAGCTAGAACTTAAATAATTCACTACCGGTAGTAAACTGTTTGTAAAATCGTGGGAAAAATCTACAGTATGGGCATCGCTGATTAGAAACAGTACCAATTGGAATTACTCGAAAAGGAATTATAAAACTCCCCGAGTAATTAAAACACTGCAGAAAGCCAATAGACAATTTCTGCAGAAGTTTTTACCGTAAGCCTACCTTTTTAATTCACGATGAGATCCCCCTCGTTCCACTGAATCCAGGGACATATCATACGCGATTTTTGGAGCTACGGATCTTTTTCTACGAATTTATTACTCCGAAAAGGCCATTAACTAGTTTGATTAAACTGTACTAAACCTTGCAGCAAAAGCCTGATCCAAAGGTACAGCGAGATTCTACACGACTCACTGAATCCACACATATTTTATTTGCAATTTTTGGCCAAGCGGTTTAATTATTATGCAATTTACAAGATTCTACCGAAATATGCCAACTAAAAGGATTAACGAAGTTGACCAGTCAATTGTGTCTGTTGACTGGTCAAAGCGTCTGCTGACTGGGCGCTGATTGGATGTTTGACTAGTCAACGTCTGAGTCTGACCGGTCAACTAACGATCTGAGTCACTGATCTGAGATCTCACGGTGGCTGCTGTCTTACCGGAAACAAGCGACAAAACGGACTCCGGAAGGTGCGGCGAGTTCCGGACGGCGGTGGCGATCGGTTCCGGCGTCAAGGTCTTTCCTGCGCGGATGTACGTGGTTAGCGCAACGCATCAAGGTTAACAACACGCGAGCAAAATGCATGCGTGCGCGTGTGTGTACGCGAGGCGTGCAGCAGCGCATGCGATAACGCGCAAGTGGCAGCGCGGCGCGGCGCAGCGAGCAGCTGCAAGGCGCGCGTGCGGCGAGGCAGCGCAGCAGGCGGGTCGCGGGGCGGCGCGACGCAGGCGGCGAGGCTGGTGGCGCGCGCGGCTGCGGCGGTTGGCGGCTCGCGCGGCGCGAGGTGGGGCGGCGTGCTCGCGGAGGCGGGGCTGGCGGGCGCGCGACGCGAGGTGGAGGCGGCGTGCTCGTGGAGGCGAGGCTGGCGGGCGCGCGACGCTAGGTGGAGGCGGCGCTTCGCGGCGGCGGTGGTGCGGCTAGGCGGCGGGGATGGCGCGCGGCGGCGGCGTTTGGCGCGCAGGCCGAGATGGCGATGGCGGCGGTGATCCGCGGGGCGGGCGGCGCAGCGCAGGAGCGGAGTAAGGAGAGAGAGGAGAGGCGGCGCGGACCTGGGGCAGCGACGGCGAGCGGGGACGGCGGCGAGGCGGCCAGGAGGCGGCAGGCGCGATCTCGGGAGTCGCGCGAGGCAGGAGGCGGTCGAGGCGGCGGGGTAGGAGTCGGGCACGCGGCCCAAGGCCAGGTGGTCCCTCTTTAAGTGGCCCCTTGCGCGGAAACCTAAACTGAAACGGCCCGGAGTTAGACTAGAACTCGGAAATCGGTCCAGATTTTCGGACCGTTTTCCGGCGGTTTACTAAAACGACCGAAGCTTTTCCGTACGAGCTCCGATTTGAGCGATTCTCGCGCCTACGGGTTCGTATGGTCGAGGGGAACAATCTAACGTCAAGGTTTGAGCGAAACCACTAGCTTACAGGGGTGGTTGTCGCAAGTCCTACTAAAGCTTCCCGCAGGAACCTCGTAGCAAAATAAATTAGGGTTTTGAAGATAGCGTTCCACCGAACCTTTTCACTCGACGGTTTTGCATGGAAAAGCATGATGCAATGATATGAATGATATGCAAGACCAAATCTAAAATTTGGGATGTGACATACATGAGCGTCAATATTAACATGTGCCCAAAGGGAACTTGCCCTCGATGTGGGATATGCTTCGTTCTAACCATGCAGGGGAGGAACACACTAAGAAGGAAGAGTGGGGAAAGAATAGCAAGGACTGAAATTATCGGCCTGATATGATCATGAACCGTATTGAGCAGAATCCGGAGTTAATTCGTACTCTAACCTTTGAGATTGAGGATTTGAAAAAAAACTTATTAAAGAGCTTATCAAAAGAACACCACCACCACCGAAGGAGTAATTCATCATCAGGTTTGGCATCCCCTTGGCTTGTTCCAAGCTTGGGGGGAGTGTCGCGGTATCACCATCATTATCTTTTATCTTCTACCTTTTTAGTGGATTCATATCTTTGGTAGAGATATTATCTTATAGTTTGGTTTGCATGTGGAAGTATATCTCCTTTAGTTGGTTATATATGTATCCCTTGGTGTGAGTGCCTTTATGGGATATTAATGAGAAGTTTCATCTTTTACTTTTTGCACTTCTTATTTTAGTTTGCAATATCTGTTATATGATGGATCTTGTTGATCAGTATTGGCATCACTTTGGGAGCATCAAGTAGATCTAAATTTGTTGGCAAACCAAGTTCTGGTTAGTAGCAAATACTTTTTGAGGTTTGAAAGAAAAATAGAAAAGCTTATAGGTATTTTTTTATCATTTGTTTTCTTTCTTGTTGGCTCATAAGCTTAGTTTTCTTTATTTAAGATCTTTTGTGTCTTCAAGGAAGGTTGCATGTTCGGCTTTATTACTTGTAGTTTTGCTTGTTTCTTTCAACTCTTTTGCTTGCTACCCAGTCTTGCTAGCCAAAAACCTGTTTTGAGAAGGCATACTTCGCATGTTTCCAATCCCTTTGAACCAAACCTGTGCCATTTGTGTCCACCATATCTACTTATTAGCAATTGCTATTCCAAGCAAATTCTCAATCTTCATCTATCTTTCGAATTAAAAAGTATTTTGTTATGTGAAAACTAGTTAGTAAAGCTCTCACGAACTTGATGGCACACCTTATTTTCTTGCCCCTAATAGACTTGAACCATTGTGTCATCGAAGTTGTATATGCTTGCATCTATACGTTGGAATTAGCAGAATCTTGCTGTCACGGAGAACGATTTCAACATTGCACTTGTACGTAGTACACAGTTGATATCATGCTCTTTTGTTTATGGATATCGACGGTGTGAAATAAAGAGAGAACTTGTAAGTCCATGGAGTGATGTATGTGTGTTAGAGAAATGCCTGGGCCGCTAGCCTAAGCCATGCCTAATCATGGTGGAAACTCGCAGCATCACCATAATGAGCTATCTATGAAGCATCCTCAATAAAAAGCTATGCACATAGTAAATAAAAAGATCGTTGATATGCTCATTGTCTGATTGCCTTGTCATTTTGGTTATGGGATAGCTCCTGTACCATGTGCAAGGGGTACCCCATTGACGGTTCTTTATGATACATATGTACTTACAATGACAAGAACTTACCGGTAACCAAAGTTGAGTAGCATGAGGAGCGGCCCTCGTACTCAAGGGACATGAGATTGCTAACTTATATTTCGTCAAGCATATACTCCATCTTTGTGCACTTTAACCTTAATCATCTCAAGATGCCTATGATAGGGGCAATGAGGGTTCAAAGCTAGCAAGTACCATAATATTTTGGAAGCTCTTTATGACTTGTAATCCCTGCTACCCTCTATGAAGGGACCTTTCTCCTACTTCTAAGTTGAGTCAGTAAACCTACTTCTTCTCTATCTCCAGCAAGCATTTGAGTTGTTGTGTTTCAAGCATTCACATGGTTATTTATTCAATCATGTTCTTTATCTTCCTTGTTTGCACAAAACTCTTATCTATTGAGTATTACTTTGAAAGCCTTCATTGAAAAACCTTTTTGAGCAAAGAGTGCTCCTGTTTGAAAACTTCTATAAAAAGCTTTTTGTGAAACTGTTTGCCAGTTGTTCTCTGACCAAGAACAAGAGTTTGCCAATTCCAATTATGATTTATCTTCATGCCTCCCTATTGTGACTCATGTACTTGTTGCAAGCTAAGTTATATAATGGTGAGTTGCTTTCTTCTATCAGTTGTGTAATGGTAAGTGTGATGCTTCTTGTCCGTATTCTTTTATCGACACTTCACTCCATAAACCTGTGGACATGTTTACTGAGCTCATTTTTCGCTTGGGGACAAGTGAAGGTCTAAACTTGGGGGGAGTTCATACGTCCAACTTGCATCACCATTCTATATCATAATTTGCCTCTATTCATTGATATATGTCTTATTATGAGGTAATACTTATGTCTTTTCCACTGTTTTTGCATGTTGGATGATTCTTGGAGGATGGACTGCCGAAGTTTGGATTCTGATGGAAAAAGAGGTGTTTTGATGCAATTTCGCGAAGATCAGAAAAATACCAGAAAAATATGGGGAAATTATATTTTCCCAGAAGACAGAGGAAGCCAGAAGGGGAGGCGAAGAAGGGCCACAGGGGGCCCACACACCCCTAGGCGCGGGTCCTCCTGGGCCATGCCTAGGGCAGGTGTGGTCCACCTGCTCGTCCTCCGACTCCACCCTCTCGCCTATATCTTCCTCATGGAACCCTAACACTAGGGGATAGACCACAGATAGATTTCTGCCGCCTCTTTGAGACGGCAAACACCGAGAGAGAAAGATCTCTCCGGTAGACACATTTCTGCCGGGGAAACTCTTTCCTGGAGAGGGGAGATCATCGCCATCAACACCGTCATCAAGCTAGGCTTCATCGGGATCATCATCATCATCTCCACCAGCACCATCATCACCACTCCGTCCCGCTGTAACAATTGTGTTGGATATTGCTTTAGTTCTTAGGGGAAACTTTCCCAGTGTTAATTACTATTGTAGTTGATGCTTGTGTCGGGGGGATAACCTAGGGTCACGAGAGGGGAAACATAGCGCAGCTGGGTTGGCTCCGAGTAAAAAAGGAATCAGGCCGGGTAAGAACGACCGGGTAAGATAAGCATGAGGGCCGATATACAAATTATCTCGGCCCGTATAGGACAAAGTTGTAACCCTTGCAGGTACCAACAAGCCGAGTCAAGCGAGGAGGGGCCGAGTCAAGAAGGACACGTGGCACCTTTCCGAGTAAGGTTCAGGAGGGACCATGGTAAAGCATGGTCAAAAGAGAAGGGCGATGCCGGGTGACACAAAAGGAGCCGGGTGACGCCCAAAGCACGCGCTGACGTACAAAGTAACAGCGTGACGCCAAAAAGAACAAGAAGCAACATACAGGAAGACCGTTAGCTGTCAAGCTTTATGGACCGGGCCACTAGGCTTAGGGCAAGCCCATAACCCGGCCCATATTGTAAGGACCAAGATCCAAACAGTAAACCCTAGAACCCAAAGGGGTATTAGCTAGCACTTCCTATATAAGGGAGGGCATAGCAGCAGTAGAAGGAGGTTGGACCAAGTAGGGAACTAGTGTTGCGTACTCAAGCCAATACATCTCAAGGAGCACTTGTAATCTTTGGGGAATCAATCAAATTGTCAAGTGTGGAGAGTTCTTCTTGTTCTTCGTGCATGGCTCGACCGTGCACTCCCTCCCCGGTGACCACACACCCATTTGGCCCCCAACTTAAGCCTACCCATGGCATCTGTCGTGCCACCACCACGACAGTTGGCGCCCACCATGGGAAAATCAGGAGGAAACGCCAAAGGCCGCAAGAACAGCAAAGGCACCACTGAAAAAACCAGAGAACATAGCTAGGAGCACAAGGGCTAAGGAACTGCAGGAAGCAATAGACAAATTGGCAGAACCAGTGGCACAAGCAACTGACCCGGCGCGTGTGCAAGCCGAGTTGGAAGAAGTCAGGATAAAAGTCCTAGAGAAAGCCAAGGAGCTAGCACAGTTACAGCAGGACGTGGATATCACTATCCGAGAGCTTAACTCGGCAAATCGAGTCAAGGGTGCAAAGACCGGCTTGATGCAACAAGATTGAGAGGAAGGAACCTCAATGAAGAGCTGGCAGATGCGACATCGAAGATAACGCCAGAGAACAACAATGAGACGCCCATGCGTCCAACGTACAACACAGCGGCAGCTAATCTGCGAGCAGCAGAAGCAGCAATGTTAGAATTACCCCACATGGAGGGGGAAGCAAAGAAAAGGTAGCAAGAACAAGTCAATGAGTTAGTGAGAGCAGCCAGCATGCTGAACGAGGCATACTACAGGGCAAACCCGGGTATAGTAGGGAGGTCATAGCTGGTTCACTCGGCGACTCCTGTCCCGACAAGATCGGCTGGGCACACGGCATCCTCACCCGGAGCGGCGCCCAGGCCAAGAAAAGAAAAAAGTGTGGATTCTGGAAGAAACAAGCAGATGATCGCCTATGATCCGGAAGTGGTTCAAGGAAACCCGGCGCATGCGCAAGGGGCAAAAAGAAATAATCCCCGAGAAACTGAAAGCCAGGAAAAAATTGGACAGAGAAAAGACAACGGAGGGCAAAATTTTGCGCCTCATACTCGACGCGCAACTCACTCGGCAGGAGGAGGAAATCCAGCTCTGAATAATGCACCGACTTAGCCGGAAAGAAGACAGCAAAGTGTGGGAAAAGCAGTGCAACATCCTACAGACCCGAACGCGAATAAGTATAATGATGGTTACTCGGCCATGGTAAATGACGGGTATGAATTGCCGGATCATGCGTATCAAGCAATGGGAGCAAGATATGGAGGTAGGAACCTTCAGCCGGATGATGCAAGGCTGAAGCTTGACCGCATAAAGATGACAGAGATAATTGAATCACAAGGTCCGCAGGGTCCACCGTGTTTTGGACCAAGGATCATGAAGGAGCCACCGGTGCCAAATTTCCAGCTGGCCAGAGGCACAAAACCGTATGATGGAAGCACAAAGCCAGAGGAATGGCTCATAGATTATGGAACCGCTGTGAAAATCACGCAGGGAAACTTGAGATGGGCAGTATGTTATGTGTCGCAGATGCTGGAAGGACCAGCTCGAGTATGGTTGAACAATTTGCCACCTGGAAGCATCAACAGTTGGATCGATTTTCACGACGCTTTCGTGAGTAATTTCACGAGCACTTACAAGAGGCCGAATCACCCACACCAACTAGCAATGTGCAAGCAAAGACCGAATGAGACAGATAGGGAATTCCTCACAAGGTGGTGTACGACGCGTAACTCTTATGAAGGGGTAATCGAATCACAAGCAATCGCATGGTTTGCACAAGGATGTAGGCATGGAAGTGTGCTATGGCAAAGGTTACAAAGGGATATGCCGGCAAGCCTGGCGGAGACGATAAGAATCGCCGACTCATATGCGTTAGGAGATTCGACTCAGCCACTGCTCATGTCGGCATACGGGATGACTTAGACTCAGATATATGACGCTGCCGGGTCACAAAGGCGGCAGGAAAGATCCGAGTACAGAAGCAAGAGAAGATACGAGAGGCCGGATTACAGGTATGGTTCGACTCAGGTTGCGGCCGTGAGTCAGGATCACCTAGATGCTGGAAGCAGTCAACGTCAAAGGACAAATGATCAACAACAATGGGTGCTAAAGAATGACGGCAAAAGGCCATACGATTAGAGGAAGCAGTATCAGGACCGACAAAAATACACCTATGAGATGATGCTGGATCAGCCGTGTAAGTTTCGCACGCCTAGTCCTAGTAAACCAGCCAATCACTCAACGAGGCAATGCACCTGGTTTCAGAAAGGAGACAGAGTGGACTCGCCGAATAAGCAGCTTCCACCACCTCCCCCTCCACCACTTACAGGAGGAAATGCTCAAGCAGTAGGAGCAGACAACAGATATGAAAATATGCAGCTGAGATATCAGAATCAGGAAAGAAGAGAAGCTGTGCACCAGGTGCACAATCCAAGAGGTGACGACGCTCATGTCGGCCACGGAACCAGAAATGAGTACAGAGAACATCACTAGAGCTATGTTGTCTTTGTCACGGAGCCAAATGACAAGAAGAGCCAACAATGACGAATGATGGAAGTGAATGCCACGATGCCAGCAATTCCCAAGTACATGCATTGGTCTGAGCAAGAGATAACTTGGAGTATAAAAGATCACCCCAAGATCATGCCAACCCCTGGAGGATACGCTTTGGTTTTGGATCCAACATTCATGGGCCTAGATATCAACGTGAAGTTTTCAAAAGTATTGATTGACGGTGGCAGTAGCATCAACATCATGTATAAGGATACAATGCTCAAGTTAGGCATTACCATGAACATGCTGGAGCCGACTAAGACCACTTTCCATGGCATTGTGCCGGGATTGTCCTGTGAGCCAATTGGCAAGATCTGGGTCGACGTCTTATTTGGCAACAGAGAGAACCGTCGCACTGAAGCTATAGAGTTCGAGGCGGTAGATCTGGTCAGCTCATATCACGCCTTACTCGGCAGGCCGGCTATGGAAAGATTCATGGCTACTACCCATATGGCTTACTTAAAGATGAAGCTACCAGGCCCATGTGGGGTGATCACAGTGGAAGGAGATTACAAAAGATCTATTGCTTGTGCCTCAGCCGGATCTTCACTGGCCGAGTCACTCGTCATAGCACAAGAGAAAAGTCAGATGTTGGAAGTTGCAGCATTGGCCAAAGCAGCACAAATGTCCATGCCGACACTCACCAACCCGCATGGCAGTGTGTCATTTCAAGCTACCAAGGAAACCAAGAAGGTGCAGGTGGATGAAACTTTCCCAGAGCGCATAGTTACCATTGGGGCTGGCCTTACAGATAAATAGGAAAGCGAGCTCACAAGCTTCCTCCATGAGAATCGGGACATCTTTGCATGGTCCACTCAAGATCTACAAGGAGTTCCGAGGGAGTTGGCTAAGCACTCTCTTCATGTAAGACCAGATGCAAAGCCGGTGAAGCAACCCCTCCGCCGCTTCACCGAAGATAGGAGGAAAGTAATAGCTGCCGAGATTGGAAGACTCTTAGCTGCTGGATTCATCATGGAAGTACTGCACCCGGACTGGTTGTCAAATCCAGTCCTGGTCGAAAAGAAAAAAGATGACCCGAACGTGGCAGTGGTATGGCGCATGTGTATTGATTACATGAACCTTAATAAGGCGTGTCCAAAAGATCCATTTCCTCTGCCTTGGATCGATCAAGTCATAGACTCTACTGAATCCAAATAATCAAATAAATACAACTTTTATCACCCCGTACGGGGCTTATTGCTATCGCACCATGCCATTCGGATTGAGAAATGCATGTGCACCATATCAAAGGTGCATGCAAAAATGCTTGCAAGATCAATTGGACAAAAATGTTCAAGTATACGTCGATGACGTGGTAATAAAAAACAAATAAAGTCATACTCTAATTGAGGACTTGCGTCAAACATTCGCAAACTTGAGAAGATTCCGGATGAAACTTAACCCGGAAAAATGCACATTTGGTGTCCCGGCTGGCAAGTTACTCGGATTCCTTGTATCCAGCCGAGGAATCGAAGCTAACCCGACAAAGATTAGGGCCATCAAAAGAATGGAATTGCCAAAAACCCTCAATGATGTCCAGAAGTTTACTGGATGCCTGGCCTCGTTGAGCAGGTTTGTTATTCGGCTAGGCGAAAAAGCCCTACCACTATATCAGCTGATAAAGAAATCAGACAAATTCACATGGACACAGCAAGCTGATAGCGCTTTCCATGAATTAAAGAAAATGTTGGCAACAACACCAATATTAGCGTCACCACTATCCAAGGAGTCAATGCTGCTCTATGTCGCCGCAACCAACAGAGTTGTAAGTGCAGTAATAGTGGTTGAACGTGAAGAAGGGGCAAATCAGTCCAAAGACCAGTGTATTACTTGAGCGAAGTGTTGTCTGTCTCGAAACAGAATTACCCACATTATCAGAAGATGACATATGGGGTATATATGGCAGCAAAGAAGCCGAAACATTATTTTCAAGAACACTCAATCCGGGTAATATGCGAGGCACCTATCTGGGATATATTGGGCAGCAAATATGCCAGCGGCCGAGTAGCCAAATGGGCCATCGAACTGGCACCATACACTCTACAATATGATAGGTGAGATGCAATAAAATCTCAAGCCGTTGCAGATTTCTTTGTCGAATGGATGGAAATGCAGTACGAACCACCGCTGCCAGATCCGAATTACTAGAAAATGCATTTTGACGGGTCCAAGACGAGAATGGGTCTGGGCGCCGGGATAGTGCTCACATCTCCAAAGAGGGATCAATTGAGGTATGTGTTGCAGATTCATTTTGCTGCTTCTAACAACGTTGCCGAGTATGAAGCACTTGTTCATGGCATTAAAGTAGCCAAGGAAATTGGTATCAAAAGTATCATGTGCTTTGGTGATTTGGATCTGGTGATTTAGAAAGTGTCTGGACATTGGGATGCGCTGGACGCAAACATGGCATTATATCGTTTCCACGTACAACAAATTTCGGGATATTTTGACGGTTGTGAATTTCATCACATTCCTAGAGCAGAAAATCAGGCAGCAGATGTACTATCCAAACTAGGATCATCTAGGCAAGCAATACCACGAGGGGTAGCATTGGAGCATCTCGGGAAGCCATCGATCAAGCCGTCACCGGAGTCCGAATCAATCAGGGTCATCCCGGCGAATCAGGAATCAGAGGCAGTACCAATGGATATCGACTCAGGGATAGGTTCGAGTTACTCGAGGACTGATCCGTTCAATTCAGGGATCGCCGAATCACACTCGGGGACTCCTCAGGTTATGACGGTAGAGCATATGTCGGCGGAACCAATGGATATCGATGTTGAAGCAGACCCGGAACCACTGATACCAACGTGGGCACAACCAATATTCAATTATTTGAAAGATGGAACCTTGTCGAGTGATGAAATATTGGCAAGGCAGACAACACGAAGGGAAAAAGCATAGACCATAATCAACAAGGAACTATACAAGCGAAGTGTGACAAGTGTACTGCAGCGTTGTATCAGCTCAGAGAAAGGCCAGGAGGTCTTATTGGATATCCATCAAGGAGAGTGCGGGCACCATGCATCATCAAGAGCATTGGTAGCCAAGGCATTCCGACATGGATTCTACTGGCCAAGCGCATTGGCACATGCACAAGAGTTAGTCGGAAAATGCAGTGGTTGTCAACACTATGCTTCCAAGTCACATTTACCAGCGTCTGAATTAAAGACTATACCAATCACTTGGTCGTTTGCAGTATGGTGCCTAGATATGGTAGGACCATTCAAACCAGCAAGGGGAGGCATGACTCATATCTTGGTCATGATTGATAAGTTCACTAAGTGGATAGAAGTGAAACCAATCAAGAAATTGGACGGTAAAACAACTGTTACATTCCTAAGGGATATAATCCTCAGATACGGTTACCCACACAGTGTGATCACTGACAATGGCACGAACTTTGCCGAAGGAGCTTTTGCTCGCTTCTATGGGAAACACTGAATAAGGCTTGATGTAGCATTAGTCGCCCATCCAGAATCAAATGGACAAGTTGAACGAGCTAATGGCTTAGTTGTGTCCGGGATAAAACCCCGCTTAATGGAACCACTCCAGAGATCACCTGGTTGTTGGATAGAGGAACTACCCTCAGTACTGTGGATCCTAAGAACAACTCCGAACCGATCAACTGGTTATATGACATTTTTCCTCGTATATGGGGCTGAAGCAGTTTTGCCTGCCGACATAAAATATGACTCGCCAAGGATAAGGCAATACTCGGAAGCCGAGGTAAAAGAGGCCCGAGAAGATGGAGTGGACTTACTCGAAGAAGCAAGTGGCATTCTCCAGATCCGCTATATATCAACAAAATCTCCGACGCTACCATAGCCGGAAAGTGCAACCTCGTGTTTTTCGAGAAGAAGATATGGTGCTAAGGCTAGTGCAGCGCACAGCTGGAATGCATAAATTATCACCTCCATGGGAAGGTACATTCATTGTAAGCAAAGCATTACACAATGATTCCTACTATCTCATAGACGCTCGAGAAGCGCAAAAGAACAAGGCGGACATGTCAGGAGATGAAACCCAAAGGCCATGGAATGTGGCACTGCTTCGTCCCTTCTATACTTAGGAGAAGAAGTGCATGTATAACTCGAACTCTCATATGTTGGACGTGTTTGCCGGCTATGTGCTAATAATAAAATGGTATGATTCGAAAAACTGACTCGGGGAATACCCCTTAGGCTTTCCATTTCAATTATTTTATGTCGGCTAACGTGATACCCGAAATTTATCTCGGAACAAGTAGCATTTACTCGGAAGAAATCAACTCTTCGACTATGCTGTTGTCCGAAAACACGGCTTCATGGCAAGCAAGAGAAAAAGATCTAAGACGGGTAAACACGAACGCCGGATAAGTACAAGGGAGAAACGCGAGTCGGCCTTAGTTTTTGCCTAACTCTCTACAGGTTGTGTTATACTATGTGTCGAGTAATCTTGGCCAAGTTATCCAAGTTTCATACCCGCTAACTATACCCTTCGTACTTTGAGATCCTAATGTCGAACACCGAAAAAGGTAGACAAGGGCCAAAGGCAAGGAAAGGTGACATGGCAAAATGAAACTCGGGGACTTGTCCTTGAGTGATTCACACTCAGAGCATAACGCAAATATATAAAGCCCATTTTACTGGCGCAAAATCAAACTTAAAGTGCGATGTATGTTACATCTGTACCCAGCATACCGGGGATCTAATAAAAGTTCGAGTACTGGTTGGCCTAAGGAGCAGGAGAACTCGGAGGAGCATTCTCGGAGCATCGGCCGGGTGAGGGGCATCTGCGGCCGGGTCATCTGGATCATCTGACTCGGTTGCCTCGCTGTCGCCACCCTCTTCAGCAGCAACTTCGACGAGCGGGTCGCCAAGGTCGAGGAAGCTGGGGCCTTCACACCAAGCGTGCACCATGGTGTACTCGATCATGGCATAAGCTCGCTCCTGGTGCTTCTTGATCAGCTCCAGGTCATTCAGCCACTTGCCATCTCCCCTTATGCGAGCAAGAACGTCGAGGTTGATATCCTCGTACCATGAAAGCACGAAGGAGAGAGCCTTATCCGCTGCAACTCGGCTGGCCGACTCACGCCATTGATCCAGCCGGTCTTCAGTAAGGAGTAGTCTGTCGGTGAGTGGCTCGATGAGTTCGGGAGGGTCTTCATCCGGCCAGAGCATGCGAAATGCATGGATAGCCGATTTGAGCAAGTCCACACCGCAAGATCTGAGGGTCTTAACCCGTTCAGACACCGCTGTGAGGAGCTCCTCCATGGACACCTCGCCGTCAGCAGCAGCGTTAGCTTCGTCCCTCACCTTCTTCATGGCTCGGATGGCAAACATGTTGGCCACAGGAAAATTCTCTGCAAGCAAAAAGAGAAAAGTTAACAAATAATAAGGGCAGATGGAAGAAGCCAAAATGACTTATACAGTGCGTAAAGAGTAAGAACTCACTACCGAGAAAGAAGTTGATGGCGGAGAGTTTGTTATGCCATGTCTTGGCCTTGGCTTTAAGGGCATCCAAGTTAAGATTTGCCGACTCGACCGATGATTCGGCCTCGTCGAGCAGCTTCTTGGTCTTCTCGGTGTTGGCGGCCTGTTGCTCGTTCTTCTTGGCAAGCTCCTCTCACAGCCCCTTCACCTCGGCCAAGTGCTTCTGCTCTGTCTCGGCCATCAGTTTCTTCAGCCGAGTCACCTCATCGCGCTCCTTCTGGAGTTCGGCTTGGTGCTTCTCTGCTTATTCAGAACAAACTTTTGTCAGTACCAACAGAGAAATTTTGGCTATTGGCTTAGGGAGGCAAGAAATTTACTCTCGGCCTCGCTGATTTGCGAGTGAAGATCGTTGATGGTAGACTAAGCAGTGGCTGTGGAACAAAGAGCGGGAGGAAAAATAAGAAGATGAACCAAGGAAAGTTACACAAAATAGAATAGAGGAAGAGCAAAGATATTACCTTGGCCATAGGTGTTAGTCTGTAGTTTCTCGTCTGCAAGTTCGAGCTTGCGATGCGCCAGGACGAGAGCTTGGTGCACCTTGGTGCGCTCGTTATGTGTGAGCTGATCAAAGAATACAGACAATAAGGAGGAGTCAGGTCAGGCAAACTGTCGAGTAAAAAAGCTTAAGATCTTACAGCCGAGTAAGTTCCTTACTCGGTAGTAACCTCGAGGTCTAGGGATTGAAGATCTAACATAAGTTTGGCATAAATAAATCAAAGAGCTTAAGAGCTTACAGCCGAGTAAGTTCCTTACTCGGTAGTAACCTCGAGGGCTAGGGATCGAAGTTCTAACATACATGCTAGAAGTAAAGGATCTAAAGACTAAGTGACTATTGAGAAGCTTACAGCCGAGTAAGTTTCTTACTCGACTGCAACCTCGGGGACTAGGTGATATGTATAAAGGAAATACTCAGTAACACAAAAGAGTAAGAAGTCAATTTACCTCGTTCACTTCGTCGGCGCGGGCCATCAGAGCAATGGCGTGCTGGGTCATATGTCGGAGACGGCCTTGGGGCCCAGCTTCAGCTTCTTCCCAGCACGAGTGCTGACCTCCTGCTCGCCTGCTGCATTCCATGCCACGGCGTAAGGCTCAGCCGAACCAAGGCTCTTGCCATTGAGCATCCGAGTAAGAACTCGATCCGTTTTCAGGGCGGTTCCCACAGTGGCACGGGTTGCAGCGGCAGAAGTATGGAGGGTAACAACCCTGGAGTCATCACCTGACCCGGCAGCCGCAGATTCGTCCCCCTTACCCATTGAAGCGAGCTTTGTCGCTGACATCGGAGGCCGGATCTGAGGAGCAGAACCCGGAGCGCAAACTAGAGTTGTTTGCTTGGAAGAGGTGGATTTGCCAGAAGAGGGACGAGTAGAACCAGAAGCCTTGGGCTGGGTTTGGCCCTTTGATAGAATTTGAGAGCGAGCAGGAGGATTTGGAGAAGATCTTGGAGCCCCCTGACTAGGCTCAGCAGTTTTGCTGGCTCCAAGATCAGGAAGTTGTTCATTCACATCAGCTTGAGGGCTGAAGCCAGAGGAACCGGGGGCAGAGGGTTTCTCGGCGCTAGACTTGTGGGCACCAAGATCAGGAAGTTTCCCCTGGCCAGCGCCAGGAGCGCTAGCCGAATGACCCACAGGGTCTTACTGACACTGAGAAGTATGAGCCTCAACAGTGCGAGCCTCAACCCGGACGGGACTCGGCGCCACCGAGTCAGCTGGAGGAGGTGTAGGCCTAAGCGGCGAGGCAATGCTAGAAGCAGCCTGATTCGTCGTCAAAGGTGCAACACTGAAAACAACAAGACATGTGTAAGAGAACATCAAGGATGAGAAAGAAAATAACAGAGAAGGCAAAGTAAAAACAAACTTACCCGGTGACGACCGGGTCGCGGGCGACTCGGCGTGTGACTTGATGTCCGGCAGCTTGGCGAGTCGCACCCAGGCTGGCAGCAGCAGGGGCAGCAGGAGCTGCCAGAGTGGGCTTGTTATTCTTGGCCGGCTGGGTGTTGGAGGAGGCTCCGCGTCGCTTCGGCTTGGCGACGGGGATCTTGCCAACTCCTCCCACAGCGAGAGGAGGAATGTCATGTACCTGGCCAGCTGCATAAGTAAATAACCGGTTTACTCGGATAATCAAAGAGACTAAGCTCACAAGGCAAATACCTCCAAGAGTGTACAATCATCATCCTCATCATCGTCGGACCAATCTTGTAAGGGATTGCGAGATTGACTCTTACCCGAAGCCAAAGCTGCTGCAGTGTGCGGGATGGGCATGAAGCACTCCAGGTCATATTCGAACTCATCCGAGTCAGAGCGATCCCCGTTATAGCCAGCAGGGGGGACAGTACTGTCATCAACCTGGTGAAGGAGATTCTGCGAAGGACAAACAGAAGGAGAAACAAAAAAACTAAGCTAAGAATGGCAAAAGATCTAAAGCCTACTCGGCGAGAAAGTAATCCGGAAAACCTACCCAGGGGACAGGCCTGACCCGGCTAAATGGCGGGCAACTCCAAGCCCAATCATCCGCCAAGTTCAATCTAAAGATTGAGCTTACTCGGCGGGCAATGGAGTCATGGGTGAGATCCTTGGTGGAATGCCGAGTCGGATCATGGGACCCGCTCATGAAGCACATCTTGTGGCTCCTGGCTTGGATGGGGCTTACCCGGCGTGAGATGAAGGTGCACATGAGGTCAGAGTCGGCGAGATGAAAATTTTCATCCGGCGACAACAACCTTTCCAGGATGGCGTTGGCTTCGTTCACCGCAGTGTCTTGGTCGCGCGGGTCAAGCTGCCAGTGCTTCTTGTGGGGGACCTCTTCCGAGAAAGGGGGAAGCCGGATGTTGTCAGTGGACCCGCTGTTCTTGACATAGAAAAAGGTTCTATGCCACTTCTTGCAAGAATCGATACCAGCGACCCGAGGAAAGATGGAATCCCTCCTGGGCGTGATGCTGGCAGCACCGCACCGAGTAGGCTTGTTCTCGGCACGGGGAACTTCAGGCTGGGGAACAACCTGAACTTTGAAGCGAAAATACTTGGCCCACAGAAGAACTGTAGGCCAAATTCCAAGATAGGCCTCGCAGGCAGAGATAAAACAAGAGAGAGAGCCAATTGCATTGGCAGGAAGATGGTGGGTCTGCAGATGGAAGGTAGAAAGAAACGAGGAAAATAAGGTGCTCACAGGAAGAGCAAAGCCGCGTTCAAAGTGGGAAAGAAAAACCACCCTCTCACCAGCTTGAGGCTTGGGGGAGATCTCACCGACGGGGAGGCAGCAATCCACTTGCAGTGGGATGCGTCTGGTGGACCGGAGCCACTCCACTTCTTCGGTGGAGACCTCCGAGCCTTCCCAGCCACCGCGCTCGCCGGCGGGGACCTGCTGCTCCTCGGCACCATCAGCACCGTCGCGAGCGTCCATGAGGTCGTCGGAGTGTGTCTCCTCCTCGGTAAAGAGAGGCTTGGAACAACGAGGACCCGTGCTAGAATGGAAAGAGGACAGGGGCAATCGCGGCACTAGAGCAAGAGGGAGAAGGAACCGCAAAGGATGCAGTTCAATCTTGCAGGCGCGAGGAAGAAGAAATGCTAAGGAAAATGAACGGGCGTGGGGGAAGTGGAAACCCACAACCCCTACTTAAGGGCAGTAAAAAACCCCGTCGTGGGATCTAACTGTGCTGTGCGGCCAGCGTGTGGCCATGTACCGGGCCGGGAGAGCCAGTCACCGAGCGCCAAGTAGCCAAAAATACACCAAAAATCCCGTGCCACGTCATGACTGGAAGGACAAGAGGCGCAGGTCGAAGGGACTGCCACAGTGACGGGGAATAACTGCGTAGCCGTCACTGTGCCGCCACTGTGCCACAGTGACTGGAAGGACAAGAGGCGCAGCTCGGAACAAAAATTGAGGCAAGTAATCATGATTACCAGCTGTCAGTGACTGAAGCGCGCCAAAAATGACCCGGAATTGGCCAAAGTAACTCGGCTCGAGGCAAGAATGAGCCAAGAAGTCAAAGAATTGACCCAAAATTGTCAGACTAACCCGGCGAAGTGCGAAATTGAGATAGATAAAAGACAAAAACTAAGTTCCATCCACACAAAAGGAACCTGAAGATGCCTACACTACTAGAGAAAAGGCTATAGGAGACATGCTTATGCGAGGCACATTTAGACCATATGCGCCTCCTATAAAATAGGCGAGGCACAGTCATTCTCCATGCGCCTCTAGTATAAAAAATAGGCGAGGCGCATATGATAAGAATGCGCCTCCTATAATCCCTGTACGGACTAAATCTAGCAGCCCCAAATTATGCGAGGCGCATTCCAGTCATATGCGCCTCCTATATATTAGATAGGCGAGACGCATATGGGCAGAATGCGTCTCGCATAATCTGTGTGGGCCCGCGTGTTGATAGGTGCACGAATATGCGAGGCACATATGGTTATATGCGCCTCCTATATTTGATAATATGCGAGGCGCATATGATTATATTCGCGCCTCAAGTAACTCCTGCGGGCCTGGGCGGAGGTAGGTGGCCGCATATGCGAGGCGCATATTGCTATATGCGCCTCATATAGTTTGAATTATAGGAGGCGCATATTGTGCAATATGCGCCTCGCATAACCTGGCAGGAAGCTGCGTTGCGTCTGCGTGGGAGGACACGGCACATGGCACACCAGTAAAAAGCAGCAATTCCCTTCCAGCGCCAGAGCCCACCCCACCAATTACCCTGCTGGTTCCGAGCAGAGCCAGCGCTGCCACTCCAGGCCGATCGATCGCCGCCGATGGCGTCCTCCGCTCCCCGTCCCCGCCTCCTCGTCCCCTTGATTGTGACTATGTTTTAGGTGACTGCTGACTGTCTCTTGTTTCGCCCGTGTCTGGTCGGTTCGGGTCGTGACTCCGGCAGACTCCGACCAGACTCCGACCGACGCCTTTTGCCCTCCCAACTCCGGCAGTCCTCTCCAGCACCAGCCACCTCCCTTCTCTGACGACCGGCTGCCACACCATCTGTCCTCGCCGCCAGATCCGCGCGGCCGCACCCACCCTCCGCGCTCGTCATCTCGGGCCTCGGCAGATCTACGCCGGCGGCGACCGTCCCTAGCCATGGTGAGTTCGTCGTCCTCTCCTTCCTATAGATCCTTGGGGCTATGCCACAAGTAGTGGGATCTTGTTCTTCGTACTGACCATGGATCCCGGAAAATTAGTCACCGATTTCGAATTAGCAAGCATGTGCAGCCAATTTAGTGCAACTTCTCAAAACAGTGGATCACCTGAACCCAAGATGTTAAATTGTTATAATGTATTATGACCCCGTTCCCAGGAGAAATGGTACCCATGATCATCAATTTCATCATGTTTTTTCAGTCTCTATGCTAGTTTGGGCAGCCACATCCTACTGAATCATCCGCGCCTAGGCCAAATCCATTCCGAACGCTAGGTGTGCTGTTGTAGTTTGTAGATTTCAAACCGGATCTCCATTGAACTGCTATGTTTTTCTTATGACAGTGATTACTTCTAGGAGTCATGTATTTAAGGTATCACTCCATGCTTCTAGCTTATATTATTCCAGTGTAGAACAACCATGTGGACATTTGTTTATGATGAGCTATCCTTTATATCATGGTCTAAGAGAACTACACATCTTAGGATTTCAGAGGAATTGACAGCTCTGACCCACTCTTCACTTACAACCATGAACGGCCCGCTCTGAAGTTGCACTAGTCCTGTTCAGGATTGTGTGGTGGATGAGTTGGCCATTCCCACCAGTTCTGTTGGAAATCATCAATATTGTCATTTCGTGAAAGTGTGATGCAATATAAGTGACACTTCTAAAAAGGGTAGTTCTTCAATAGTTTTTCAAGACGAAGTGCAGTTCTAAAATTACTACAGTAGTATACATTGTTTCGAAAATGTGAGTTACATATTACAGTGTCCCAGTGTCTCCATTTTTAATACATAGGCTAGTTGCTACTAGCACTGGTCTTATTTGGGTATGCACGGTTGCTTAAAATTTCCCTTTTTATTCTGTATCGTTGCAGATCAATTTCGTGCGCCTGATCAAGCCGCCAGGGGAAGGTGAGGCTCACCAAGTGGTACTCACCTTACACCCAGAAGGAGAGGACTAAGGTCAGCATGCTATAATGCTTTATGTGACACAGCTTGTATATCAATATTGATGCGTCTGTGCTCTTTGCATTTTTGTTTATTGTTGAGGTAGTTAGACAATTTGCATGAGTAGTTATTGCGCTCTATATGTCAAAGTAGTGTTTTCTACTAAGTTGTGTTTGCCCTATTAATATGACGGGACTGTGATGGATGCTTCTTGTAATGAATTGGAGTTTTGTACTGTCTGTACAATTTGTTCCAGGCTCTGTCTTAAGCTAGCATTTATGTTGATGTAATGCATTTTTAGTGTTTTCTAGCTTCGTGGGTGCTATTCAGTGTATTTGCGTTGTATACTTGTGTGAAAGATTGCTAAGTATTGCAGGTGGTAAAGCAAGAAAGCTTTTACATTTAATCCTCCTTAATTAGCTCTCCCAACTACATAGTTTTTGTTGGCGAGGAGATTTGTACTATTTATCTTATTTTTGTATACCCTATTCATTTGAAAAGGTAATTCGTGAGCTTAGCGGACTCATTCTTACTCGAGGACCAAAACTCTGCAACTTTGTCGAGTGGAGAGGTTACAAGGTTGTGTACAGAAGGTAGGAATAAGGAACACCATTGAGTTTTGCTTAACTGCTTATGTGGTTTTGCAAAAAATTCTCTTATCTGTCTATAATTTTGATGGCCAGGTATGCAAGCCTCTATTTCTGCATGTGCATTGATGCTGAGGACAATGAGCTCGAGGTCCTTGAAATTATCCATCATTTTGTTGAGATACTCGACCGCTATTTCGGCAGTGTAAGTCCTGCCCTGCGAATACTATATTGAACTACTATCATTTATTTGTTTATTCTACTGCCGGCTGAGTGTTTTTTCCCCTAATTTCTGTAGGTATGCGAGCTGGATTTGATCTTCAATTTTCATAAGGTAATCTCTTGAAACAGATGTTGATAGTTTGACAGTGAAGAGTTAGGACTGACGATTAATCAATTTGCAGGCCTACTATGTTCTGGATGAGATTCTCATAGCCGGGGAGCTTCAGGAATCTAGCAAGAAGAACGTGGCAAGACTAATTGCTGCACAGGTATCCTCGCTGCTGGCTAACATGAACTCTTATGTGATCCCATGATTGATTAGCCAAGGGTGGAAGACTTGTGTATATAGTATCTGTCTTTCCATTTTGTCTTTAATTTAGCTGAGATACTTGTGCTGTTCAGAAGCTCATAGTTTGGTCTTAAACCAATTGGCTTCCAACCTGTGTGGAGGATTCAGTGGTAGAGGCAGCCAAGGAGGAGGCTGGCTCCATAAGTAACATTATTGCGCAGGCTACAAAGTAAAACCTGCGCCTTGTAGGGTTAGAAAGTAAATTTGTTGTTGTAATATAAATACAGTAGCTGATTTGATGTGTTCATTTTCCTAGAGTAGTAGGACTGACTGGATTCTAAAAGCATTCTGGAATGAGTGATATGTAACTAGAATGTTTTTGTAACCAAATTTGGGATCTTCAGTTCAAAGATAAAACTAGTGTAGTGGACAGAGCAATTGGACGGTACATACATACATACATCATCAGGGTTTCAGAGGCAGTCACAATCAAGGGGTTCAGACAGAAACATAGAACAAACCAAATATTACCGGAGGCGCATATAGGACACTATAGGAGGCGCATATCCTATAAATATGCGAGGCGCATATCCTATAAATATGCGAGGCGCATTGTAAACATATGCGAGGCGATATGCGCCTCCTATACTTCACATATGCGAGGCGCATATCGATATGCGCCTCGTATAAAAAATAGCCGAGGCTTGAAGCTAGAGGCGCATATGATATGCGCCTCGCATAAGCTTTTAGGTGCGCCTCGCATAAGCTTTTCTCTAGTAGTGCTAACAGCTTGAACTGCTAGACCTCACCAGCTTCGGGGACTAATGTCGGGGGGATAACCCCCGGTAGGGTCACGAGAGGGGAAATATAGCGCAGCTGGGTTGGCTCCGAGTAAAAAAGGAATCAGTCCGGGTAAGAACGGCCGGGTAAGATAAGCATGAGGGCCGAGATACAAATTATCTCGGCCCGTATAGGACAAAGTTGTAACCTCGCAGGTACCAACGAGCCGAGTCAAGCGAGGAGGGGCCGAGTCAAGAAGGACATATGGCACCTTTCCGAGTAAGGTTCAGGAGGGACCATGGTAAAGCATGGTCAAAAGAGAAGGGCGACGCCGGGTGACACAAAAGGAGCCGGGTGACGCCCAAAGCACGTGCTGACGTACAAAGTAACAACATGACGCCAAAAAGAACAAGAAGCAACGTACAGGAAGACCGTTAGCTGTCAAGCTTTATGGACCGGGCCACTGGGCTTAGGGCAAGCCCATAACCCGACCCATATTGTAAGGACCAAGATCCAAACAGTAAACCCTAGAACCCAAAGGGGTATTAGCTAGCACTGCCTATATAAGGGAGGGCATAGCAGTAGTAGAAGGAGGTTGGACCAATTAGGGAACTAGTGCTGCGTACTCAAGCCAATACAGCTCAAGGAGCACTTGTAATCTTTGGGGAATCAATCATATTGTCAAGTGTGGAGAGTTCTTCTTGTTCTTCGTGCATGGCTCGACCGTGCACTCCCTCCCCGGTGACCACAAGCACCCATTCGGCCCCCAACTTAAGCCTACCCATGGCATCTGCCGTGCCACCACCACGACAGCTTGTGAGTGGAACCATTGAATTATTGTTTATGTTCAGATTGTTATTCATCACCATATCATCTTTGATCTTGATCCATATGATGTCTTGTGAGTAGTTCGTCTAGTTCGTGAGGACATGGGAGAAGTCATGTTGTTAGTAGTGGATTTGTGTTGAGTTATTATTCAATGGTTTAGTATTTAAGTTGTGGTGCTATTCTTCTAGTGGTGTCATGTGAACGTCGACTACATGATACTTCACCATTTATGGGCCTAGGGGAATGCATTATGTATTTGGCTACTAATTGTGGGGTTGCTAGAGTAACAGAAACCTGAACCCCCGTTAGGACACCTTTGCACAAGGGAGTGTAGGATCTCAGAGTTTAAGGCTGTGGTTAGGTTTTTATCTTAATTACTTTCCTGTAGTTGTGGATGCCTGCAGGGGTTTAATCACAAGTATGTATTAGTCCAAGTAAGATCGGTACATTAGCACAGGTTCACCAACAAAATACTTACAACATCAAAAAAGAGTACTCAGCTATTTGAAGCGAAAGCACTTGACAGAATTCCCTGTGTCCCCGAGAACGTTTGGTCCTTATAAGTATTTCCACCGGCTTGTCCTTTGCTAAGAAAGAATTGAGCTACTTGATACGTTTGTTATTTGTCTTTATTGCTTGCACCTTATTTTGTTGCTTTATCAGAAAATCACTAAAAATCCGTTTGCTAAGTATTTACAGATATTTCCTGCTCCATACCACTAGTCAACACCTTCTGCTCCTTGTTGGGATCGACACTCATATTTATCAAAAGTATTATGATACACCCCCTATACTTGTGGGTAATCAATAACCATCCATGCAAAGTACACAAGTCCAACAAGCTGGGAAAGACGAGATTGCTCAGGCAGCAGCACAAATAATCCCAAACACAAAGCAAGCAACTAGAAGGATCATAATAGAGAAAACCTGAAAATTCTCTTGGTGGCTGGTCGAGGAGGAAAACTGGTGAGCCACCTTCATAAGATGACAAAGTAGAGCATCCAACTTCTCCTTGTCTTGTTGCTTCATGATCTCCGTATGGAAGAAGTCGAGGAAGGGTCCGACCAGCCTCGTAAACGAGTGCTCACCTACGACAAGTTTGAACACAACATTTTTGCTATCTACGCATATGTGAAGAAGAACTAGAAGATTCTCATCCGCCTTATAAATGACATATATAACATCAAGAGAATACTCCAACAATCTGCTTTGTTAAAAATCAGAATTAGGATTGGCTATGACATTGTACTGTAGTTTTTCTCATTTTAAGAGTAGAATTAACCTCCTATGCACATTTCTCTGTCGAACTCTTAATTTATTCATGTTTTGCAAGCCAAGTTTTACGCATATTTGCATAACTTCTATTTCCATTCTATACGATGTTATATCCGAGCACTTTAAAAAACATAGTATCGACTCTATTGAACATGCACATGTTCTCAACGAAAAATTATGTATCATTTTCATTTAACTGAACACTAGCGTGTTCTACTATCATTCAACACGCATTGACCTACGGCAAGTGAAAACTTCTCTTATCGAAGTGTACATCAAACACGTTGAATGCAACGTATAGACACGGTACAAAGCATGATGACCAATTGTGGCGTGCATGTACACACCATCAGTGTTGTTCTTTATTACCAGTGTTCCGATTGATAGCTCTCATCTACCAATCGTGTGATGTAGTCATCTCCCGACTAGACAAGTGTACATCATGCACATTCGTCTCTCGACTAGGCAAGTGTAAATCATGCCCAGCCGCTCATGCTTTTCCTTTTTAAGTCCCTATACCGATATGTCTCATCAAACGTACTGCCTAGCATCCACGCTCGCTCTAGGAGACGAATATCGCCATTTCACGGACATGGGCTTGATCAACGTGACGATGTGTTCTTTCCTAACCAAACATGTCGCACCAATCAACAATCTTAACCATGCGCGCATCATTGGAACGTTTTGTCTGCGATGTTCTTCATCTTCTTCTACTTCCGCTTTCGCTCTATCGTCTAACTATTTGCCTAATAGTCTTTTAATTCAACCAAGTGCACACCGAATCAACGGGCTACAAACGATTATTAAGTTTAAAACATAGATCAAAGCATTAAGTGGTGATGTTGTTCTGATCCCTAATGGGTCGCTAAACAAAGACTGTACTACCCTTTCTATCACTAGGGTTCCTATGAGATCGCCGCTAGCCAGGTATCTCACCTCAAGTCTATCAATCTATGGAATCTTGAGTACCTACTCCACAGATCGAGATAAGAGACAAAGAAACAAAAGATACAAATCTCGATTGCAAACAAAACACAATACTCCCATGAATTAGATGCATATAATTGCTACGAGGTTTTTTCCCAACCCGCATCCCGTGTGGACTACTCACTCATAACGAATAGATCTAGGATAGAAAACATTGTGCAAAATACTTAGATTGAAATCAAATATTCTTACAATGGTCTCCAAATCACAAGGAGATCTAAAGTACAAAGTAATGGCTATGGATAATGGAGGGGATGGATGATAGAAGTGATGAACAATGGATGAACAATGGCGTGGATCTCTTTTGGTGGTGTTGTGATGTAATCTGAGAATGGCGTCTCTCTGGCTGGCGGCTGGAGCCTCAAAATATATAGGCGTCTTCATGAAAGTTGTAGGGTTTGATGAGACGAAGCCGTTGCCACCTGGTACGGGCGGACGGTATGGGTGGGCCCTGCCCGTACCAGTGATCGTTATACTTGCTGATGCCTGGGAATGACTCCCCAATTACTGTAGGTTTTCGTAGCATGGAAAACAAAAAATTCTACCGCATGCACACAAACAATCCAAGATCTATCAACTAGATTGTAGCAACAAGTCGATTAGAGTACTCACCCTGGAAGATTCCAAAGCGGTTAACGAGAGATTCTCGTGGATGATGTAGTCGTACACTTGCCAATCTCAAGATCGTGTAGACGATCTTTCCGGCGCTGCGTTCCGGCAGCGCTTCCACAGTCGGTCACACGTTCGGTACACCATGAAGACCTTTCTCTCCCTTGTTCCAGCAGGCAGCGGAGGTTGTAGTTCTCCCCTCGCTATTCCGGCAGCACGACGGCGTGGTGTTGAAAGTAGACGGAAGATCATGTAGGGCTTCGCCTAAGCCGGAGCAGGTTATCATGGATCTAGGGTTTCTGGCGATCTAGGTTTAGAGGACCGGAGAGGATGAGGAGGAGGTGTCGACGGCGGCTAGGGCGACAGCGATGGGCCGGCGGCGGCGCGGCGGCGGCGCAAGGTGGGGAGGGCTGGTTGTGGTGCTTTGGGGCAGCCCCTCCCCTCTATTTATGAGAGGGAGGGCATCTTGGGAGAGGGGAGTTTGAATCCTTCCCCAAACCCAAGTTGGAGAGAAGGAAGGACTCTTTCCTTCTTCCACTAGGAAACTATTATTCCAGTTTGACTTTTCAAACCTCCTTTTTGACTTTCAATTTAGAGCTTTATTTTTCTCTCACAAATGCCCAACCAAGTGACCTAGGACATGATCCAATCATTCTACTTAACCATGACACATTCATGAACCATTCCCCTTCCGGTCCGGTGAACCTTCTAGACCCTTCTAGAACCTGTCTGATGAAAACATCGAAACTATTCCCGAACTCCGGAATCGGACTTTCCTTATATGAATCTTATTCTCCGGACCATTCCGGATCTCCTCGAGATATCCCGGATCCCATCCGAGACTCCAAACAACATTCGGTCTCCCTACTTACATTCCACATCTACTAAACAACTTCTAATCCTTAAGTGTGTCTCCCAACGGTTCGTGAATTATACGGACATGATCGAGACACTTCTCCGATCAATAACTGATGACCCACAAATATAGGGGATGACAACAGTCTTCGTGGATAGTATTACCCAATTTATTGATTCGACACAAGGGGAGCTAAAGAATACTTGCAAGCCTTAACAACTGAGTTGTCAGTTCAGCTGCACCTGGAAATAGTTCTTGCTCACAGAAGTTTATCAGTAGCAACGGTTTGGTTGTAGCAAGAGCAAAGCAACAGCAACAGTAACAACAATAATGAAATAGGAGCAATAGTAACGGTAACAGTAGGATTCGAGTGCGGTAGGCATAGGGATGGATGGACGGGCGTTGCATGGACGAGTCTAAACATGTAATTCAAGATCTAGGGAATTGCAGATAAATAATAACAAGCATCCAAGTACTAAACAATCCTAGGCATGTGCTCCAAATATAGTCATACATGCTCGCAATGAGAACTTGCACAACATCTTCTGTCCAGCCAGCCCGTGGCAGCGGGGCCTCTAGGGAATTACTGGAAATTAAGGTGCTCCTTTTAATAGAGCACCGGAGCAAAGCATTAACACTCCTGAACACATGTGATCCTCACACCACAACCACCCCCTCCGGTTGTCCCAATTTCTGTCACTTCGAGGCCTTTGGATCCGGATAATGATATGTGTACACAACTTGCAGATAAGATCACAAACAATACTATCATAATGATTCAATAATAAGTTTAGATCTGAGATCATGGCACTCGGGCCCTAGTGACAAGCATTAAGCACAACAAGTTGCAACAAAGTCAAATAGCAATAATAGAGATACTAGGCACTATGCCCTAACAGATCTTATTCGATTACATGATAGAACTCATCCAATCCCTACCATCCCCAAGCCTACAGCGGGGGATTACTCGCTCATGGATGAGGGAAACATCGGTGGTTGATGGAGATGCATTGGGGATGACGATGGCGATGATCCTCTCCAAATTCCCTGTCCCGGCAGGGTGCCAGAACGGAGTTTCTGGATCCGAATCTTGGTTTCTGGTGGCGGTGGCGGAGCGGAACTTTTTCTGTAAAACTATCGGCCAGTGGTGGGCCCGCGCCTGGGGTGGGTGTGGGCCCCCCAGGGCTCCTCTCCGTCTCGTCTTCTGGCTCCGTGGATCTTCTCGTGAAATATAATTTTTGGCATATTTTCCGGGAATTTTCCTGATAGTTCATTTTCTGCACAAAAACAAGACACCAAGGTAATTATGCTGAAAACAGCGTCAGTCCGTGTTAGATGTATCCAAATTACACAAGTTTAGAGAAGAAACAATAGCAAAGTGTTCGAGAAAGTAGATATGTTTTAGAGGTATCAACTCCCCCAAGCTTAGCTTATTGCTTGTCCTCAAGCAATTCAGTTGAAAACTGATTGCGATAAAATAACTTTCACGAACACTTTGCTTCATATGATGTATATATTCTCAGCACAGGAGTAGATTCTTAGACAATTCATAATAAAGAGTATGCAACTAAGTCTACTCAATAGTCATTGCAAGCTATGAAGAGAAAACCAACTCAATAATAATAAGTAGCATGAAACATAAACATAAGCAGCATTGCAATGCTCTTAATAAGGTATGATAGAGTGGTATCTTGCTTGCCTTTGTTTGAAGTGCACAATATAAATGCCAAGGCACCTCTGAATTTCACATGAAGACTAGAAGTAAAGATATCAGAGATACAAGCATCAAAGTCATGACATAATTAACCAAGTTTTGGAACAAACACAAGAATGACAACTATGCTCTCAAGAAGGTGCTCATAGAATAAGTGGTGACTCAACAAGGTTGTGAAAACGGTTTTGTGAAGGTTTGAAAGGCTTCCGAATGCTGAAAGGAAGGTACTCATTAGCTTTGAGCTCTCATTACCCCTATCATAGGCATCTTCATGTGGTTAAGGTGAAAGTGAGGTCCACTCTGAATCATATGCTTGGCAGACCATAGACTGGAAATCCCAAGTCCCTTGAGTACAAGGGTCGCTCCGCATGCTACTCAACTTTGGTCACCTGAAAGTTCTTGTCATTGTAAATACATGCATATCATCGAGAACCGCCAACGGGGTACCCCTTGCACATGGTACATGAGCTTTCCCATAACCAAAATGACAAGGCAAGCAGACAATGAGCATCTCAGCAATCTTTTTATTTACCATATGCATAGCTTTTTATTGAGGATGCTTCATAGATGCTCATTATGGTGATGCTGCAAGTTTCCACCATGATTAAGCATGGCTTAGGCTAGCGGCCTAGGCATTTCTCTAACACAATGTATAAACTCCATGAACTCACAACCTCCCCTTTTATTTCACATTGTCGACATTCGTAAACAAAAGAGCAAGGAATCAACTAGATGAGATATCCAAAAAGTGTTGAAAGCGTTCCCCATGACAGAACGGTTCTGCTGACTCCCAGTATATAATTAGCAAAAATATAACTTTCACGGACTAGTCACAATGGTTCAGAATTATTAAGCGCAAGGAATAAAGTGTGCCATCAAGTTCGTGAGAGCTTTACTAACTAACTTTCTCAAAACAGACAAACATTTTATTTTGGAAGAAAACACAGCATATGGAATATGCACTGAGATAACAAATGATGCTAATAGGTAGGTATGGTGGGCATAGCTGGCAATATTTGTTTTGGGGAGTTGGAAGCACAGGTAGATCACGTACTCAGTGCAAGTGAAGGCTAGCAATAGAGAGGGAGCGACAAACGAGAGAGCAATTGCTGTCATAATCATGCTTGCAACAAAACAGGACTAACTATGGCATGAAGTGATACAAGAACTCTGAGGCAGAATAAATCATCGAGGCTTAGTGACTATTGATTAGTCATATGCATGCGTGAGCATGTGCCAAGTCGATTCACATGAACAGTCAGAGGAGGATACCATAATATCATCCCAAAGTATGAATATAACAATGCAAGCAAACATTCATATGACATGCTACAAACTACTATGATGGTGCTTCCTCCTGATAGTGCCCGTGGAAGTTAAAAGAGCGCAGATTGTCATCCATCTCCATCTTCGAGCATGACCACGGTCCCTGAGAAATACTGAACAAAGCGGTTTGGGGTAGAGGGATCTCTCTCTCTCTTCCCCGTCAGTAAACAACATTCTATAAACCAAGTTCTCAAGGGTAGAGATAGTGGTGACAAAATGGTGCGCCTTCATGGCAGCAAGATCAAGCCTCTGAGGGGTCAAAACTATATCATGTGGATCAACAGAAATGTTCAAGGCAGCAGCAACACGAGTAGCAATAATTCCCCTATAAATGGGTCCCTTAGCATCTAGACGACGAGCAATGAGAGAACCAAGATTATACTTATCCTCATTGTTGAGCGCAGCAGCTAAGAAGGCCAATTGATAGTTGGAAATATTACTAGTTTTCTCCCTACCAAGAACACTGGTGGCAAGATAGTAGGAAAAATACCTGATGGCTGGAAGTTGAATGTTCTTTATCTTCCCTCGATGAGCTCTATGGTCATCATCATTGGTTATTCCTCGGTAAAGCTCTAACAAATCAGCGGGTAGAGCTTGAATCTTCTTTGATGACCCAGTTGTACCAAGTCCAATGGCCTTGCAAAATTGCTTCAAAGTCATAGAATGAGCCCTGCCATAAATTTTGAAAGACATAGAAGGCTTGAACATACTATTAGTAAAGGAGAAACTCTCCACAAATGTTTTAGTAAGTAAAGCATATTATGCACTCTTATCCTGCATGTAACTTGTTAGTCCAGCCCTCTGCACCAAAGTCATAAAATCACTAAGAATCCCAGCAGCTTGCAAGAAAGTTTGGCAAGGAAAGGTGGAGGCGTGCGCATCCCCTTCATCTCCCTCGTCACCAAATCGCGGAGTGATGAGATCCTCATTGTATGAGGGTCTAGTACTGGTAGATGACCTTGGAAGCCTTTCCCTTCTAGGTGCATCACTTTCAAATATGTCACCAAAGGTGTGGTGGTCCATGACTTCCCTATTCTGAAATTTTAAACAACCATCAAACCAAGTGATTTCTAAGTTGATAAATGATGAGCAACTACTATAGGAACTTGCTAGAGGACTACACATGCATCAAAAGAAAGTTTCTAAGCATAGAACAAGAATGCAAGCTCAAACAACCTGTCACCTATAGTAGCAAAATACTCAAGATACAATCTACCAATCACAAATCTAATTAGACAAGTGGAGAAGGCACATACCAAGGAGCAATCCCTCCAAAAATCAGCACTTGAGATAGGCTGAACAAGGAGATCGAAAATCGCGAGCAAGAATAGCAAGAACTCGAGCTTGAGCAAGTTTTCTGGTGTTTTTCAGGAGAGAGAAAGAAGGTGGCTTTTAGGAGGCAGCCTGGAGGGGCCTAGGTGGGCCAGACCCCCCAGGCGCCGCCGCCTGGTAGGCCGCGCCTACCACAGGTGTGGTGGCCTGGGGTGGCCCCCTGGGTCACTTCAGGTGCCTCTCTCCCCCTTTTTTCGAGGAAAAAATTATTTTAAATTTTCTGAGATTTTTTGGGAAACTTTATTTTTGCCAATTTTCAGGGTATGAAAATTGATTTTCTCGCAGAAACAGTTTCTTCAGAAGAAGCAAAAGCAAACCAAAAGCTAAACTACAGGAGCTCTAAGAAACTCAAACAAGCAAACAACTAGCAAAACTAAAGCTAAAGCCAAGACTAGTAAGGAGAAAGGAAAAAGAAAGCAAGTATAACCACAGTGGAAACATTATTTTGTTCATTAAAATCTTTTTGTTAACAAGGTTGATCAAGTCTTGTTACAAAAACAATCTTATATGAAATAAAACTTTGCATTCCATAAGGTGATTATGTTACCTCATACTTGATAGCAATGGTCCCAATCATAATAGTTTCAAAATTTTCTTGTGGAATGGGACAATATATTTCTCCAACCTTGAAGCTCTCAATATTTTCAATGGAATTCAGGAAATAGCTCTTAACAACCTTCTTGGGGAAATATACAATGTGCTCTTTGTCATTAATATTGAAAGTTACTTTTCCTTGATTGCAATTGATGACAGCACCTGTAGTATTAAGAAAAGGTCTCCCAAGAATAATAGACATATTTTCATCTTCAGGCATTTCAAGCACAACAAAATCAGTTAAAACCATGCAATTATGAGCACCTTGAACAGGAACATCCTCAAATATACCAACAGGAATAGTAGTTGACTTATCAGCCATTTGCAAAGAAATATCAGTTGGTATCAACTTTTCTAGCTGGAGTCTCTTATAGAGAGAAAAAGGCATAACACTAACTCCAGCTCCCAAATCACATAAAGCAGTTCTAACATAATTATTCTTAATAGAGCAAGGAATAGTTGGTATACCTAGATCACCAAGTTTCTTTGGAACCTTATCATTGAAGCAATAATTAGCAAGTAGAGTAGAAATCTCTTCATTAGGAATCTTCCTTTCATTAGAGACAATATCCTTCATATACTTTGAATAAGGAGGCAACTTAATAGCAACAGTCAAAGGAATTTGCAAGAATAAAGGTTTCATCCACTCACAAAACTTGTTGTAGTGTTCCTCCTCCTTTGACTTGTGTTTCTTACCTGGAAAAGGCATAGGTTTCTGCACCCAAGGTTCTCTCTCTTTACCATGTTTATTAGCAATACAATCTTCCTTTGTGTACCTAGTGTTCTTAGTGTGTTTCTCATATTCTTCCTCAACTTCCTCCTTATCAGGGGACTCATCAATATTACCACTCCCAGTTTCAGCATCAGAGACAGATATACTATTAGGATCTACAGCAGGTTCAAGCGGTTCCTCAACTATCTTATGTTTCTTTTTATTTCTCTTACGAGGACTACCACTATCTTCACCTTGTTGAGAATCCTGCTCAATTCTTTTAGGGTGTCCTTCAGGATATAAAGGATCTTGAGTAGCTATACCACTCCTAGTTCTAATTCCATAAGCATGTTTATCTCCTGAAGCATTAACTTGCATATCCTTTTGTACCTTAGCAAGTTGATCAAGTTGGGTTTGAACCATTTGAAAGTGTTTACAAAGCATTTTAATATCATTAGAAGTTCTTTCCACAATATCTTTCAACTCATGGATAGATCTAGAGTTTTCCAATGAATGATTCTGAACTTGTTTATTAAAATACCCTTGCTTAACAATAAAAGTGTCAAGTTCCTCTAAACGTTGATCAGGAGGCTTACCATAAGGAATATCACCTTCATGAAAGTGTTGGAGAGAGTGTACCTCAATAGTAGGTGAGTGGGGAATTGGCTTGCATAATTCCTCTATAGGAGGTAGATTCTGCACATCTTCCGCTCTAATACCTTTCTCCTTTAGACACTTCCTAGCTTCCGTCATCACTTCATCATTTAATGCAATAACTGCCCTCTTCTAAGTTGTTGGTGCTAGAATTGGTTTAGGGACAACTAGTTCAGGAGTAATAGGCTCAAGTGCATTCAGCTCAGATGAAGTCCAATCATTATAATTTTTGCTTATCTTAGCCATTAATTCTTCAGCATCTGTAGGAGTCCTTTTCCTGAAAACACAATCAGCAAAGCTATCTAGGTAGGTTCTAGAATCATCAGTTAGTCCATTATAATAAATATCAAGAAGCTCATTATTAGGTAATGGACATCTAGGATGTGCATGAATCAAGGCACAAAACCTTGTCCATGACTCAGGAAATTTCTCTTCTTCTCCCTATTTAAAATCAAAAAGTCTCTACAAAGTAGCATGTCTAGCACTGGGAGGAAAATATTTCTGGAAGAAAGAAGCAATCAAGCAATCAGGGCTATCAATGGAACCATGAGGTAATCTATTAAACCAAGCCCTAGTTTCTCCTTTTAGTGAAAAAGGGTAGATCTTAGCAACAAAGTACTTGCGCATCTTAAAATCATCAGAGAATAAAGCACTCATAGTAGAAAGCTCATTCATATGAGCCACATCACTCTCATTTTTAGTCCCACAAAAAGGTTCTTTCTCAACAATATCTAAATAAGATAAATCAAGAGAGAAATCATAGTCTTCATCTTTAATATCTATGGGAGAGGTGGCAAACTTAGGATCAGAGGAAAACTTAGGCATAATAGTATGTCTAGCAAGGAGACTCTTAATAGCACTAGTACCATGTGTGTTTCGGCACTCTTCAACAAAATCATCAGTGAACTCAATGTAACCATCATTAGTATCATAACTCTCACTAGCCTTAGGTGAGCTAACAGGTGTAACAGTGTCTTCACTAGGAGTTTCGGTATTTCTTAGACCAGCCATACTAGCATCTAGAAAAGGACCTAATGAACCACTCGCATCAAGCATAGTAGAAGTAACATCATGAGTATCAAAAGCAGTTTCAGACTCGTCAATAGTAGCAGTGTGTGTAGCATGAGTATGTGGTGGTGGTGTGACAAGCTTACTTATAACAAACGGTGAATCAAGAGCAGAAGAGGTGTTTAGTACTATACCTCTTCTTGTAGTGGATGGTAAAATAGGGAACTTTCCATCACAAGACTTCCCCATGATGAAAGGAGTAGCGGGGAACAATAATAGATCCAAGTGAACTTACAAATAAAGCTATGCTCCCCGGCAACGGTGCTAGAAAATAGTCTTGATGACCCACAAGTATAGGGGATCGCATCAGTCTTCACGGGTAGTATTACCCAATTTATTGATTCGACACAAGGGGAGCCAAAGAATACTTGCAAGCCTTAACAACTGAGTTGTCAGTTCAGTTGCACCTGGAAATAGTTCTTGCTCACAGAAGTTTATCAGTAGCAACAGTTTGGTAGTAGCAACAACAAAGCAATAGCAACAACAACAACAACAATGAAACATGAGAAATAGTAACAGTAACGGTAACAATAGGATTTGAGTGCGGTAGGCATAGGGATGGATGGACGGGCGTTGCATGGACGAGTCTAAACATGTAACTTCAAGATCCAGGGCATTGCAGATAAATAATAACAAGCATCCAAGTACTAAACAATCCTAGGAATGTGCTCCAAATATAGTCATACGTGCTCGCAATGAGAACTTGCACAATATCTTCTGTCCAGCCAGCCCGTGGCAGCGGGGCCTCTAGGAAACTAGCAATTAAGGTGATCCTTTTAATAGAGCACCGGAGCAAAGCATTAACACTCCGTGAACACATGTGATCCTGACACCACAGCCATACCCTCCGGTTGTCCCAATTATTGTCACTTTGGGGCCTTTGGATCCGTACAATGATGTGTACACAACTTGCAGATAAGATCACAAACAATACTATCATAATGATTCAATAATAAGTTCAGATCTGAGATCATGGCACTCGGGCCCTACGTGACAAGCATTAAGCACAACAAGTTGCAACAAAGTCAAATAGCACTAATAGAGATACTAGGCACTATGCCCTAACAGATCTTATTCGATTACATGATAGAACTCATCCAATCCCTACCACCCCCAAGCCTACAGCGGGGGATTGCTCACTCATGGATGAGGGAAACATCCGTGGTTGATGGAGATGCGTTGGTGATGACGATGGCGATGATCCTCTCCAAATTCTCTGTCCCGGCAGGGTGCCAGAACGGAGTTTCTGGATCCAAATCTTGGTTTCTGGTGGTGGCGGAACGGAACTCTTTCTAGAAAACTATCGACCCCCCTCCTCGGTTTTTAGGTCGAAAGGCAACTTATAGGCGCAAAGGGAGGCCAAGGGAATGCCTGGGGTGGCTATACCCCCTTCAGGCACGACCAGTGGTGGGCCCACGCCTGGGGTGGGTGTGGGCCCCACATGCCTCCTCTCAGTCTTGTCTTCTGGCTTCGTGGATCTTCTGGTGAAATATAATTTTTGGCATATTTTCCGGGATTTTTCCTGATAGTTCATTTTCTGCACAAAAACAAGACACCAAGGTAATTCTACTGAAAACAACGTCAGTCCGTGTTAGTTGTATCCAAATCACACAAGTTTAGAGAAGAAACAATAGCAAAGTGTTCGAGAAAGTAGATACGTTTTGGACGTATCAATAACCAATAGAGGAATCTGGAAATTGATATGGTTCCCACATATTTCAAAGATTACTTTGCGATCGAATGAACCACTTACATACGATACCAATTTCCCTTTGTCTCGCGATAGTTTACTTATCCGAGGTTTGATCGTCGGTATCTCTGCATACCTAATTCAACCTCATAACCGATAAGTACTCTTTTCTCGTTCCCGTGATATGTGATCCCTTGTGAGCTAGTCACATGCTTGCAAGCTAATTGGATGACATTCCACCGAGAGGTCCTAATGGGGATACGCCTACTGGGGTATACCCAGCAGGACGTTTCCGACCGGCCCAGGAACTGGCGAGTGGGCCTGCAGGACGGCGACTGGATCAAGGCCTGGCGTAGATTCAAGCGACTGGAAGCTGAAGGCCCAGGAGAGTAGATAGGCCAGTCGGAATAGGTTAAACGATTGCTGAAACCTTAACTGATTCGGTTGAGATATGTAAACCCTAGGGGGGTGAGTCTATATAAACCTCCCTAGAGGGCGTGTAGAGGATACGTTCCATCATCCACCCAAGCGACTCGCTGCCTAGCCGCTGAGCTCGCCCCATTGTACTTCCATCATAATACAATCTAGCAGGAGTAGGTCTTTACCCTCCGGGGGCCGAACCTGGGTAAAACCCTGTGTCTCCGCCCTCATCTCACACCGCAGATGGCTGGCCGCCCTTGCCCCATGTTCTACTACTCGCTTCCGGTTGCATCATCTGCCGTGGTCATTCCCATGACAATGGCGCCCACCATGGGGCCTGGCCGGTGTGCTGCGGCGAGATCCAATCTGCCCATCAACGAGTCAATCACCACCGGCCGCATGATAGCGATCGGCGAGATGCTCCAAATCTTGCCGAGCAACTACGTCCCGGCGGCGCGACCCGTCACGCACAGCATGATCTTGCCGGTTGGCACGACCAGTCTCTTCGTCGGCCTCACCGACGTCATCGTCTCGGAGGACTCGGCTCGCATCCGCGAGTCGCCGCCACGCGATCGGCTCTCCGAGAGTCAGGTCCACACGATCCACCGCCTCGCCTCCGAATACGACTCAACCCACAATGATGTGGCTGAAACCACCGCGGCCGCGGAAGACGCGGCCCTCAACGACGACGCTGACTCGGCGACCCCGGCGTCACTCGCCGGATCCATCATTGCGGCTTCGCCCGCGGGGTCCATCACCCAGGTCTCCAACGTTGGAGACTTCGAGGATCCCTCCATCCTTGGGATCTTCGACTTCGACTCCGGGTCGGAAAACTCCGCCGATCTCCACGACGGGACCGGTCGCCACGCCGCGACCTACATGGCGACTGGCGCTGACCCACTGGAGGATCCCTTCTCTACCCCGATCCCTCCCAACGCAACGGCAACGGAGGTCGAGGAACTCCGCCTGAAGCTGGAGGAAGCAATCCGCAAGGAGCAAGACGAGCGCGATTTTTTTTGGCTCGAGCAGGTGATGGCGCAAGAGCTGTCGCGCTACCACCAGCAACGAATCAGGTCGCGCTTGAACCCCACCGTCCAGGGGCGCGTCCTAAACTTCGACGACGAGAACGACCCAGCCCGCGTGGTCGAGCGCGCGATCTGCAAGAACGCGCCACTAGGAGGAAGCGCCCGGCCCCCACCAGGGTCAACGGCGAATGGCACCCCACCTCCACCCAACCGCGCACCCCCAGGGACCAGCCGCGGATCGTGGTCTCCTCACGGGAGCGAGACGCGAACGGCCTACCACTGTTCTCCACCCCGATGGACAACCTCGTGGCGGGCCGAGCAGCGACCGACAACATCACGGCCACCAGCGACGGCGCCCTACAGATCCAGTACGTCAAGGCCTTGCTCGCAAAGGCGGTCGAGCAACAAAACGTAGGCGTCGACTCACAGGGTCGGATGTACTCGCGTTCATTGGGTAGCAGAGCGGCCTCAAGCGGCCATCCATTGGCGGCAAACACCCTCAACTGCCCGCCACCCGAACCACTGCAGCTCCAACACCGACCCGCGAACGCGGCACTCTCCACCAACGACCCCAGGCCGGCGACCAACTTCGTCGCCGCCCACGGTCAGCCCGTCGACGCCCGCACCCACACCATCAACAACCAGAGCTGGCGCGCACGCCAGCCCGACGACCTGCGACATACCCTAACCAACCGCCGCGACGGCGAGCCGATGGGGTCGCTAAGTCGACTCGGGCCCCGGTGCTTCGGACCAATGATCGAGGCGAAAAATACCTGGCGAACTTCAAAGCGCCGAAGGAAATAGAGAAGTATGACCCCACATACGATCCCTCCGTGTGGCTGGACACGTACCTCATGGCAATGGGGATCGCCGACCACACCGATCTACTCGCCGCCCGCTACCTCCCCCTGATGATGGAGGGGGCGTGCAGGCAGTGGATCAACACTCTCCCCGCGGACAGCATCGACTCCTAGGAAGAGATGCGCGACGCCTTCGTAAGGCACTTCGAGGGTTCATACACCCGCGCCACCACCATTGAGGACCTGGAACGATGCGTCCAGGGACCTCGCGAGTCGACCCGCAGCTGGGTCCAACTGTGGCAAGAACTGTGGTACAACGCGGTCGGTATCCACCCAGACACCGCAATCCACTGCTTCAAGACCTCGTGCCGCTTCGAGCCCCTGGTCGCCAAGCTCAAACGAGCATACCGCACACTCGACAACATACCAGATCTCCTAGAGATCGCCAAAAGATACGCGGAGGAAGACCCAAACCAAGAAACCGACGACGAGTCGGGAGGGCAACGCCGCACGAGCGGCAACGACAACGGACGACGATCCGATCTACGCTACAACAACACTCGCCTCACCGGCAAGCGCCGCAGTGACGGGCGAGTCGACTTCGTCGCCAACGCTGGGCACGCGCAGCGCGAGCCCAAGAGCTTCCGCCATGACGGGGGGCAACGCCGCGACGGCGAAAACTACAAGGCGAAACCAAGGTTCGACCCCGCGGCCCTCCTTAACCAACCTTGTGCATTTCACAGCAGGGAAGGGAAGGCCGCCACGCACACGACCGCCGACTGCCACTCTTTCAAGGAGATTGAGAAGGCACGGCGAGCGCGGGAGGACCCCGACAACAACCCGCCAAACGGCGGAAGATTCGGCAGCGTGGCCGGCTCGCTCCACACCTTCACAGGCTTCAACACGAAGCGCGATAAGAAGGTCATCGCCCGCGCCGTCGCCGTCAACGCGGTGGCCCAGGTGGACGTTCCCTAGTTCCTCAACTGGTCGGAGCAACCCATCACCTGGAGCCACCAGGACGCCACGCATCGAGTACCCAGGCTGAGTCGCCCTGGTGGTCAAGCCCAAGGTGGGAGACTACTGGCTCCCCAAGACATTGATGGACGGCGACAACTCCATCAACATCCTGTACCTGGACACCTTCAGGAGACTGCGACTCCCGCAGTCGATGGTCGAGACGACCTACGCCATGTTCCACGACATCGTCCCCGGTCGGAAGGCGTACCCGATCGGCAAGGTCACGCTGCCAGTCACCTTTGGCACACCAGCAAACTTCCGCACCGAGCGAATCGTCTTCGAGCTGGTGCCCTTCGACAGCCCCTACCACTGCGTCCTGGGGCGCCAGGCGTTCGCCAAGTTCATGGCGGCGCCCCACTACGCGTACAACGCGATGAAGCTCCCCGGACCGCGTGGCGTCATCACCATACACGGCGACCCCGACATGGCCGCCGAGTGCGAGGCCAAAGGAGCCGAACTCGCCGACGTTGTCATCGCGGCTGAGGCCAACCACACTGACGAGCTCGCCAAGTATGCGAGCGGGGTCAACAACGACGACCCCACTATACTCAAGAAGCCCAACTCGGAGGGCGGCAACACCTCAGCCTACGAGGCAATGACGCATACCCGCACCGTTGAGCTGGTCCCAGGCGACTCCAGCCAGACGGTGACGATCGGGACGGGCATGAGCCCAACATAGGAAGGCGCGCTCATCGAGTTCCTCCGTGAGAACAGGGACATCTTCGCATGGAAGCCCTCTGACATGCCTGGTGTCCCTAGGGAACTCGCTGAGCACAAACTCAACGCCGACCCCAAAGTGCGACCTGTCAAGCAGTCGCTGCGGCCCTTCAATGAAGAGCGTCGTCGAGCCATCGCCGAGGAGGTGCAGCGTCTACTCGCTGCAGGCTTCATCCGGCCAATCAAATACTCCAAGTGGCTGGCAAACCCAGTCCTGGTCGAGAAGAAAAATGGGACCTGGAGGATGTGTATTGACTACACAAACCTAAACAGCGCCTGCCCGAAGGAACAATTCGTCCTCCCACGGATCGACCAAATAATCGATTCCACCGCGGGCTCGGAGTCACTATGCTTCCTCGACGCCTACTCTGGATACAACCAGATCAAAATGGCCGTTGAGGACGAAGAGAAGACGACGTTCATCACGCCATTCGGAGCCTTCTGCTACACCGCCATGACCTTCGGCCTCAAGAACGCCGGGGCGACCTACCAGCGGTGTATGCAGGAGTGCCTTGCGAGCCAATTTGGCCGCAATATCCACGTCTACATCGATGACGTGGTAGTAAAGTCCGCTCGCCAGGGCGACCTACTCGCCGACCTGGCGGAAACATTCGCCAACCTGCGGAAATACAAGATAAAGCTAAACTCAGGCAAATGCACCTTCGGTGTACCAGCAGGGCAGCTACTGGGATACGTCGTCTCCAAACGCGGGATCGAGACGAATCCCACCAAGATCGACACGATCGCTCGGCTCGACAAACCCGAGTGCCTGCACAACGTCTAGAAGCTGGCCAGGCGAGTCGCGGCTGTCAGTCGCTTCATCCCCCGATTGGGCGAAAAGGCGATGCCCCTATACCGCCTGATGCGCAAAAACCCCACCTTCCAGTGGGACAAGGAGGCGGACGATGCGCTCCGCGACCTCAAGAAGGTGCTACTCGCAGCACCGCTACTCGCCGCCCCCGTCGACAAGGAACCCATGCGGGTCTACGTCGCGGCTTCCGAGCGCGTCGTCAGCGCTGTCATGGTCGTCGAGCGACCAGAGGAAGGAAAGGAGCGCCCAGTGCAGCGACCAGTGTACTATATCAGCGAGGTCCTCACCAAGTCACGCCAGCGGTACCCGCAATACCAGAAACTGGTATACGCGGTCTTTAGAGCACAGTGGCGACTGCCGCATTACTTCCAGGAGCACCCGATCACGGTCGTCTCCTTAGCGCCGCTGCAGGACATAATCCGCAACCGCGAGGAAACCGGGCGAGTCGCCAACCGGGCGAGTCGCCAAGTGTCCACAACATCAAGTATGAGCCACGCAAAGCGATCAAGTCGCAGGCTCTCGCGGACTTCATCGCCGACTGGGAAGAATCCCAGCAGCCAGAAAAGTTTCCGTACCTCCACTATTGGAGTCTGCACTTTGACGGCTCCAAGAACGCAGACGGCACAGGAGCAGGGATCGTGCTGACTTCCCCAAAGGGCGATAAGCTCCGCTACATCCTCTGCCTCGACTTCACCCCTGCACCAACAACATGGCTGAGTATGAGGCACTACTCCACGACATGCGAGCCGCCAAGGAGATGAATGTCAACCGCCTACACTGCTAGGGAGACTCCGACCTCATCGCCGGGGAAGTCGCCGGCACCTGCGACGCCGTCTCCCCCACCATGGCGGAATAACGCCAAGCAGTGGACAAGCTGGGCGGACACTTCGCAGGCTATTCCGTCGAGTGGATCGACAGGCGGAAAAACGAGGAGGCCGACGCACTCTCTCGTATCGGCTCGGCTCGACTCGCTCCACCCGCCGGCGTCTTCCTCGACACCATCACCAAGCCTTCCGTCTCTCCCCCAAGGGAGATCGACATCGGAGTCCCGCTGCAACCAGAGGTAGCCCTGGTCGCACTCATCGCCGAGCCAGAAGACTGGACTACGCCGTACAACGCTTACCTGGAGGGAGGCACCTTGCCAATAGATGAAACAGACTCCCGGATGATAGCGCGCCGCCTCAAATACTTCGTCATCATCGACGGTGAACTCCACAAGTGCAGCGTGACCGGCGTGTTCCAACGCTGCGTCCAACCCGCTGAAGGATACAAAATCCTCCACGACATCCACTCCAGCGACTGCGGCCACCACGCCGGCGCCCGCTCTCTGGCCACAAAGGCTATGAGACACGGTTTCTACTGGCCCACCGCACACGCAGACGCTGTCGACATTATCCAGCGGTGTGCCGGGTGCCAGAAGTACGCCAACCAGACCCACGTGCCGAGCTCGGCGCTCAAGACAATCCCCATCACCTGGCCGTTCGCCGTGTGGGGTATGGATATGGTAGGCCCTTTCAAAAAGGCCCCCTCCGGCTTCACTCACCTCCTGGTCGCGGTCGACAAATTCACAAAGTGGGTGGAGGCCAAGCCAGTCCGGAAATGCGACGGGAAGATCGCCACCAAGTTCTTACGCGAGCTCATATATCGCTACGGGTTCCCAAACAACAACATCACGGACAACGGCACCAACTTCGCCAAAGGAGCCATGGCCGAGTTCTGCGAAGAACACCACATCCGACTCGACCTTGCTTCAGTCGCCCACCCGGAGTCCAACGGACAGGCGGAACAGGCCAACCAGAGCATCCTCCATGGTCTGAAGCCACGGCTACAAGTACCACGCGAGCGCACCACCGGGTGCTGGGTCGAGGAGCTACCCTCCGTCATCTGGGGCATCCGCACCTCTGTCAACAGGTCAACAGGGTTCACCCCCTTCTTCATGGTGTATGGCACCGAGGCAGTCATGCCCACCGACCTAGAGCATGACTCGCCAAGGGTTGTCCACTACACGGAGGCCGCAAACGAACTCGCACGCCAGGATGGAGTCGATCAACTCGACGAGGCACGCGACCTAGCTCGCTCCCGCACTGCCATCTACCATCAAGGACTCCGCCGCTACCATAGCCGGCGAGTGAGGACTCGCACTTTCCAGGAAGGTGACCTGGTGCTACGCCTCATCCAGGACAAGTAGGGCATGCACAAGCTCTCCCCCCCGTGGGAGGGGCCATTTGCCATCGGGCGAGTACTCGGCAACGACGCCTACTACCTCACTGACGTCCGCGGAGACGGGAAACTCGACGTCACGCGACCGTGGAATGTAAACCTCCTACAGAAGTTCTACTCCTAGAACTCCGTACATGTACCCCCCCACTAGCTATGAAATAAAACATATTGGTTACCGCAAATTGCGCCTACTCTCCGTGTCTTGTGCCACTCGCACTCGTAATAACAAGGTCAAGCTAACTGCAGAAGTCAACCTTTGGTACAGCGACTGGCACGGCCAAGTAGTATGTTACGAGGGCACTGGGTTACCCCAGGACTCGTAACGTCCACGAAAAACGCCTACCCGGAGCCCCATTGGAGTCGCCTAGCTCGACTGGCTTAACGAGCCAAGACAAATGCCTTCGCTCCTCATAGCGACCATGATCCTCCGTACCCTCGACACAGCGACTCGAACGGCCAAGTACCGCGCTCGGGGACTGACGAACAGTTAAGCACGAGCGACTAGGGAAAAACGCCAAGTATGAGAGCGTGCCCAGGACTCGCCATGCGACTGACCCAACAGGTCAGGCAGGAGTGATGCGCTCACTCTAACGCGCCCAGTCCTCACCCACCCTAGAGCTGCGACTAGAACCACCAAGTACCACCCTCGGGTACTCGGCTACCCGACCTCGTTCGCGCAAGGGAAAACGGTCAAGTAGAGAGCACTCATGGGAGTCGCCCTGCGACTAGCTTTCCAAGCTCGGGCGAGTCGACCTCAATAACAAAACAACTGACAAAATGTTCAAAACCACTAACACATAACAAACAAGGTAAACCCCATAAAAAGGGCGGACGCGCTCGGGGACTCGTCCAATCAGCAATCAAAATCGCAAGACAATTCACAAAATAACACGAAATTCCATTACAGCGGAACAAAGTCGTTACAAAATACAAGTTGAGCCCAATGGCCAAATTTCTACTAATGCCCCAGGGCACAATGTTTTTATTCCGCAGGCTTCGACGTCGACTCGCCGCCACCCCTGCGGTTGTGAATAAAGGGAGTGTACGGGTTCGACGGGTACGTCATCAACTCACCCGCCATGGCCACACGGAAGGGCTGTTCGACCTTGAAGTCCCGGTGCGGTGGCTCGGGATCGTTGGGCGCGACAGTCGTCTCCTGATAAGCGAGGAGGTCGCCCATCGCCCAGACGCGATCGGAGTATACCGCGGCCCGGTCCGTCAGCTTCAGCACCTCGGCAATCTCCACCGAGCCCATCGACGAGGGGTAGCCACTCGTCACGTCGTCAAGGTCGAAGTCCTCCGGGAAGTGGGCAAGCCCAAGGCTAAGCGCTGTTGCCGCCCCGCGCCGGAATGCCGACCGCGTCATGAACTCGACGACTGATGGCGCCTTCTCCAGATACCGCCATACTTCGACGAGATCGCTGGGAATCACTTCCGTAGGCGACATCTCTTGAAGATACACTCGAATGCAAGCCGCAGACAAAGTGGCTGAGTCGACCAGAGTAGCCACACACTGCCTCGCGTCATACGACTGCGCCTCCTCCGAGCTGTCGATAATCCGACCTGCGGACAGGGGTGGCCAGTAAGTACAACGACGATTTCATAATGTAGCTACTACAGGCAGAGGCAGGAAAATTTACCAATCAAAGGACGACAGAGGCCCGTGATGAAGCTTTGAAGAGAGGAGAAGTCGTCTTGTAGCCCAGCAACGAGGGCGTCAGAGACCTTCCGCTCTTCAGCGGCAGCCGTAACAGCAGCTCTAGCTCGCCCATCCGCTAAACTTGCCTCCGCCTTCGCTTCCTTAAGTTCGCGCTCAAGATCAACAATCTGCTGCTCAGCCGTACTCAACGCAGACTGGGCCGCCGTCAGTTCATTCACCGGGACAAGGCCCTGGCGGACCTCCTCTGCCTTGGCAGCAATTGCCTGGAGTTCCTTGTTCGTCTCTTGGAGGGCAACAAGTTCCTTCTCTGCGTGACACTTTGCAGCAAGCCGATCGACTGACTCACGCTGCAAGCCCTGCGCACAAATCAAACAGTCAACAACAATGAAATCCTAAGTGCTCACCCACTGAAATTCAGCGACTAGGCACTCGGGGACTGAAGATCAAAAATCCTAAGTGCCCACCCGCTGAAACTCAGCGACTAGGCACTCGGGGACTGGAGATCAAAAATCTTAAGTGCCCACCTGCTGAAATTCAGCGACTAGGCACTCGGGGACTAGGTGCTACAAATAAAAGCAAACACTATAAGAATCTAACCACTGAAATTCAGTGGCCCGATCCTCGGTGACTGGACATACCTGGATGGCTGCGCCCAGCATGCCGTGGAGCTGCAGCGCGTCCACAGATGCGAGAAGAGCCGGAGTGTGTCCGCGACGCTGCTCGACCTCCGTTTCGGCGACCCCAAGGGTGCGGCCCGATGGCGCTGTACCACTCGCTGTGGCCGCTTTGGCCATAAAGCGGGGGAAGGTCGCGGTGGACGCTCCAGCACCAAGAGGAGCCGGCTCGGCCATCCCAGGCGAGGAAACGTCCTCCTTGGCCTTCAAGGCCGCCTCCGTCGCAGTCGGAGGATCACTCGGAGCAATCGTCGTGTCGTTAGACACCGTGACGACATCGTCGCCCTTGGCCTTCTTGGCACTGTCTGCGGAGGCAGCGACTTCATCAGCTTTCCTCTTCTGTGCGGGGTCCTCCTCGGCGACGACTGGCGGCACCTTGGCCACGGACGGGTGGCCTATCTTTTTAACTCCAGTCCTGCGAATTGATTATATGAGCAAAATGATCTGATTACAACGAAAGGCAAGCAGATGAACAAAACTTACTTGGCGACTAGTATGAAACGCAGCCCCGTGCGGATGCTGGCCGGATTCTCCAGTTCGGGGCCCAGTTTTCGACTGAGGCCCATCTCCAAAACATCATGTGCCCAAGACACGGAAGGCCTCTTCGACGACGAGGCCGCGACAGGAGCCTCCGAAACGACTTCGGCAGGAGCTCTCCTGGGAGGCGAAGTTGCTGCGGCTAGAACATCCCCCAACCCAGAGACTGGGGCGAATAGGGGGGAAGCGAGGCCAGAGGTACCTCATCCAGGGCGGCAGCGGCATCTGGTGCTGCTATCGTCTGCGGCGCTTCATCCTTGGCCGATCTGGTGGCGTCGGAACTACTCGCCGAACGAGGCGGAGATGCCTGTTTCGCCGGCTTCGTCTTTCTCTTCGGTGGAGCCTTCGCTTCCTTCTTCTTATTATTCTTCTTCTTCTTCGACGGTGTAGCCTCACGACACGTGTGCTCGGGAAGCTCGTCGTCGTCATCGTCATGACGTTCGAGGCTTCTACTCGCCTCGATCTCGCGCTGATGTTGCCCACGAGTTTTGCGAACCATCGGGGCGGCGTCTTCCCTGGGCTCGTCATCATCGTCGTCGTCATCACTCGCGTCGCTCCTGACGCCGCCCTTGGCAGGAGGTGACTCTCCCTTGTCCTGGACGGACGAGCTCGAGTTCTCGTCGTCCGCGGGTGGGAGCCATCCTTCCACCACTTGGAATAACTGCAGCAGGCACGAGACGATATCAGTATAACCGCGACAACATCAACTGCGACTGCGAATGGTAGCGAAAACAGCGACTTACCGTCGGAGCCGGATGCTTCGCGGTGTATGGGGCGACCCCAGCCTTCGCGTCCAGGTATGCTGCCTGGGTGATCTTCTTCAGCGCCAGGACGTAGTCTTCGAGTTTCCACTCGGCGAGGCAGGATTTCGTCGAGTCCTCCCTGCCCGTGTACTCGTACATGTAATGTTCACGACGGGCCAGGGGAACGAGTCGCCGCCCGAGCTAACAGTTGTACAAGTTGATGGTTTGAAGGCCCTTCTTCTTCAGGCCACGGATGGTTTGAAGCATCTCGTCCACGACCATCCGCTGGTCTAGTGGGAGCTTGCCGACCTGGAGTCGGCGCGGTTCGGGCCGGTCGGCGGAGTACCTTGGGATCGCTACCTCGCCGTCTGGAGTCCCCTCGGTGACGTAGAACCAGGACTTCTTCCACTCGCTTGCCGCCTTGGCAGGTAGCATCAGGTCGAAGAAGGAGGCCACCCGTAGCCAGCATTGGGCCACCTGATTCTTCACGACTGATCCTCCCGTGGAATAGATCTTGCCATAGGGGGAAGTAGGGCCTGCAGCCCAGGTAGCACTCGCAGAACACCACGAAAATGGCGAGCTGCTCGATGCTATGCGGGCCCAGGTCCGACGGCTGGATCCCGTAGAAGGCGCAGAAGCGCCGGAAGAAGAGAGATGTGGGAAACCCCATCCCCCGCTCCAGGTGGCTGGTGAAGCAAATAAATTCTCCCTCGCGCGGGTCCGGAGTCACCTCTCCGGCCGCGGGGATGCGCCACCTGCCGGCGCGCAGGATCCCGGCCTCCTCGAAGGATGCCAGTAGCGCTTTGGTGCACTTGGACCTGCCCCATGGTTCGATGGAGGGGGCCATTGGCTGAAAGGTTTGCGGAGGTCGAAGGTTTTTTGGATCGATTGGATCGCGACGCGGAGGAAAACGGAGAGGGGCGAAATCATAGGAAAATACGAAGGAGTGGTTCCCCGATCGCCTGCCATTTCCCTTATATAGCGGTTGCTACCCGCCAATTCCGGGAGCCATTACTACGTGGTGATTACGCCAAAGTTACCGTTGTATTACCCCAACGGCTAGTTTTGACTGCATCTGACGGTCCAACTTCATCCATTCGACTCGCCGACCCGATCACTACAACAGTGACTGAACATTTCGCCGACCCGTTCGCCGAGCTGCGACCGACTGACCGCTGTCATTGCGACTAGAGTAACTGGTTTTTCCTTTAGTCAGGAGTCCGCCGCTGATTCGACTAGGCGTCTGCATTGGACCCGTATACTCCGACTGTCAAAGAACACCTGCGACCAATCAACGACGGCCTCGGGGACTACCGATGGGGATACGCCTACCGGGGTATACCCAGCAGGATGTTTCCGACTGGCCCAGGAACTGGCGAGTGGGCCTGCAGGACGGCGACTGGATCAAGGCCTGGCGTAGATTCAAGCGACTGGAAGCTGAAGGCCTAGGAGAGTAGATAGGCCCAGTCGGATTAGGTTAAACAATTGCCAAAACCTTAACTGATTCGGTTGAGATATGTAAACCCTAGGGGGGTGAGTCTATATAAACCTCCCTAGAGGGCGTGAAGAGGATACGTTCCATCATCCACCCAAGCGACTCGCTGCCTAGCCTCCGAGCTCGCCCCATTGTACTTCCATCATAATACAATCTAGCAGGAGTAGGTCTTTACCCTCCGGGGGGCCGAACCTGGGTAAAACCCTGTGTCTCCGCCCTCATCTCGCACCGCAGATGGCTGTCCGCCCTTGCCCCATGTTCTTCTACTCGCTGCCGATTGCAGCATCTGCCGTGGTCATTCCCACGACAGGTCCCAGAGCATATCTATCTGTCATATGGATGGACAAATCCCGCTCTTGATCCATGTGCCTCAACACATACTTTCCAAACACTCAATGCCACCTTTATAGCCACCTAGTTACGGTGTGGTGTTTGATGTCATCAAAGCATCCTTCCGGTGATGGTGATTAGCATGATCTCATGGTCAAAGGAATTAGGTTACTATGTATCAGAAATCTTATAGCAAAAGAACTATTGAAATGACTTAATCTTTATGCTACGCTTATCTATAGGAGTATGTCCATCATACCATTCTCCTAATGATATGATCTTGTTGTTAATAACATCTCAATGTTCATGATCGGGAAACCACGATCATCTTATTAACCAACAAACTAGTATTACAAAGAGGCTTTACCAGGGACTCTAATTTAGTTTACAAATCATAGAAGTATTAATGTTTCAGGTTAATAATATTATAGCATGAATGTAAACATCTATCATAAACACAAAGATATAATAATAATCACTTTTATTATTGCCTCTAGGGCATATCTCCAACAGTCTCCCACTTGCACTAGAGTCAACTAATATAGATTACATGGTAATATACCGAACACTCATGGCGGTTTGGTGCTGGTCATGTTTTGCTCTCGGGAGAGGTTTAGTCAACGGATTCGCCACATTCAGATCTGTGTGTACTTTGCAAATCTTTATGTCACCATCTTGGACATGCTATCGAATAACATGAAAACGCAGCTTGATATGCTTCAGCTTCTTGTGTGACCTTCGTTTTTATGCATTGGCTATGGCGCCCATGTTATCACAATAGATAAACATTGGGTCTAGCGCACTTAGAACCACACCGAGCTCTGCAATGAACTCCTTCATACATATCGCCTCTTGTGAAGCCTCTTAAGCAACTATGTATTTCGATTCAGTTGAATATCTCGCCACAACGCTTTTCTTTGCAGTCCTCCAGCTAACTGCTGCACCATTCAAAATAAATACATATCCAGATTGAGACTTAGAATCATCCGGATCGGTGTTCCAACTAGCATCGGTGTAACCACTAACAACGAGTTGTTCATCACCTCCATAAGAAAGAACCATATCCTTAGTCCTTCTCGAGTACTTAAAGATGTTTTTGACCGCTGTCCAATGATCCACTCCTGGATCACTTCGATATCTTCTAGTCAAACTAACAACATATGCAATGTCGGGTCTAGTACATAGCATGGCATACATAAGAGATCCTATGGCTGAGGCATAGGGAGTCTTACTCATCCTTTCTCTATCTTCTGCCGTTGCAGGACTTTGAGTTTTACTCAAGGTCGTATTGGGCAACATGGACAAGAACCCTTTCTTGATTTCTTCCATTCCAAACCTCTTTAGAACTTTGTCCAAATATGTACTCTGTGACAATGATATTAGGTGTCTCGATCTATCTCTATAAATCTTTATGCCTAATATGTAAGCTGCTTCGCCAAGATATTTCATTGAAAAACTATTATTCAAATAATCCTTGACACTATTAAGAAGGTCTATATCATTCCCAATCAACAATATGTCATCTACATATAGTATTAGGAATGCTACAGAGATCCCACTCACTTTCTTGTAAATACAAGTTTCTCCATAAGTTTGTATAAAACCAAAGCTTTTGATTACCTTATCAAAGCGTTGATTCCAACTCCGGGATGCTTGCTTCAATCCATAAATGGACCGTTGAAGTTTGCATACCTTGTTAGCATCTTTCGGATTGACAAAACCTTTGGGTTGTACCATATACAACTCTTCATCAATGTCTCCATTGAGGAACACCGTTTTGACATCCATCTGCCATATCTCATAATCATAATATGCAGCGATTGCTAACAAAATCCTTACAGACTTTAGCTTCGCTACCGGTGAGAAAGTCTCATCGTAGTAAACTCCTTGAATTTGTCGAAACCCCTTTGCGACAAGTCGAGCTTTATAGACAGTAACATTACCATCAGCATCTGTTTTCTTCTTGAAAATCCATTTGTTCTCGACAGCCTTTCGGTCATCCGGTAAGTCCACCAAAGTCCATACTTGGTTTTCGTACATGCATCCAATCTCGGATTTCATGGCTTCTTGCCATTTATTGGAATCTGGGCTCATCATTGCTTCCTCATATGCCACAGGGTCGTCGGTGTTGTCCACCAACATGACACTCATAACGGGATTATACCAATCAGGAGTGGTACGAGTTCTCGTTGACCTGCGAGGTTCCGTAGTAACTTCAACCGAAGTTTCATGATCAACATCATTAGCTTCCTCTCTTACTGATGTAGGCGCCACAGGAACTACTTCCGGTGTTGCGCTACTCTCAAGTTCGATAGAAGGTTCAACAACCTCGTCGAGTTCTACTTTCCTTCTAGTCACTTCTTTCGAGAGAAACTCCTTCTCTAGAAAGGATCCATTCTTGGCAATGAAGATTTTGCCCTCGGATCTATGATAGAAGGTATACCCAATAGTTTCCTTTGGGTATCCTATGAAGATGATTTTTTCCGCTTTGGGTTCAAGATTGTCGGGCTATAACTTCTTTACATAATCTTTGCATCCCCAAACTTTAAGGAACGACAATTTAAGTTTCTTCCCAAACCATAATTCATACGGTGTCTTTTCAACGGATTTAGATGGTGCCCTATTTAAAGTGAATGCGGCTGTTTCTAATGCATAACCCCAAAACGATAGCAGTAAATCTATAAGTGACATCATAGAACGAACCATATCTAAGAGAGTTCGATTACGACGTTCGGACACACCATTACGTTATGGTGTTCCTGGCAGTGTCAATTGTGAAAGTATTCCGCATTTATTCAAATGCTAGCCAAAATCGTAACTTAGATTGATTCTCTACTTCACTTTGAAATTCCTTAAACTCCTCGAAAGTTTCAGACTTATGTTTCATGAAATAGAGATACCCATATCTACTCAAGTAATCCGTGAAGGTAAGAACATAACGATAACCACCACGCGATGCTACACTCATTGGACCACAAACATCAGTATGTATGATTTCCAATAAGTCCATAGCTCGCTCCATCATATCAGAAAATGGAGTGATGACCCACAAGTGTAGGAGATCGCAACAGTCTTCGCGGGTAGTATTACCCAATTTATTGATTCGACACAAGGGGAGCCAAAGAATACTTGCAAGCCTTAACAACTGAGTTGTCAGTTCAGCTGCACCTGGAAATAGTTCTTGCTCACAGAAGTTTATCAGTAGCAATAGTTTGTAGTGGCAACAGCAAAGCAACAGCAGCAGCAACAGCAATAGTGAAACAGGATCAATAGTAACAGTAACGGTAACAGTAGGATTCGAGTGCGGTAGGCATAGGGATGGAAGGACGAGCATTGCATGGATGAGTCTAAACATGTAACTTCAAGACATAGGGCATTGCAGATAAATAATAACAAGCATCCAAGTACTAAACAATCCTAGACATGTGCTCCAAATATAGTCATACCTGCTCGCAATGAGAACTTACACAACATCTTCTGTCCAGCCAGCCCGTGGCAGCGGGGCCTCTAGGGAACTACTGGAAATTAAGGAGCTCCTTTTAATAGAGCACCGGAGAAAAGTATTAACACTCCGTGAATACATGTGATCCTCACACCACAGCCATCCCCTCTGGTTGTCCCAATTATTGTCACTTTGGGGCCTTTGGATCCGGACAATGATATGTGTACACAACTTGCAGATAAGATCATAAACAATACTATCATAATGATTCAATAATAAGTTCAGATCTGAGATCATGGCACTCGGGCCCTAGTGACAAGCATTAAGCACAACAAAGTCAAATAGCACTAATAGAGATAGTAGGCACTATGCCCTAACAGATCTTATTCGATTACATGATAGAACTCATCCAATCCCTACCATCCCCAAGCCTACAGTGGGGGATTACTCACTCATGGATGAGGGAAACATCGGTGGTTGATGGAGATGTGTTGGTGATGATGATGGCGATGATCCTCTCCAAATTCCCCGTCCCGGCAGGGTGCCGGAACGGAGTTTCTAGATCCAAATCTTGCTTTCTGGTGGCGGCGGCGGAGCGGAACTCTTTCTAGAAAAACTATCGAACCCCCCTCTGTTCTTAGGTCAGAAGGCAACTTATAGGCGCGGAGGGAGGCCGAGGAGCTGCCTGGGTGGCCAAACCTCCCCCAGGCACGGGGTCAGTGGGCCCGCGCCTAGGGTGGGTCTGGGCCCCCCAGGGCTTCTCTCCGTCTCCCCTTCTGGCTCTGCGGATCTTCTAGTGAGAAATAGTTTTTGGCATATTTTCCGGGATTTTTCCTAATAGTTCATTTTCTGCACAAAAACAAGACACCAAGGTAATTCTGCTGAAAACTGCGTCAATCTGTGTTAGTTGTATCCAAATCACACAAGTTTAGAGGAAAAACAATAGCAAAGCATTCGAGAAAGTAGATACGTTTTGGACATACCATGGAGTCTTAATCATTTTACCCATCAAACATGCTTCGCATCTTTCAAGTAATTCAAAATCAAGTGATTCAAGAAGTCCATCGGAATGGAGTTTCTTCATACGCTTCACTCCAATGTGACCAAGACGACAGTGCCACATATAGGTCGAGTTCTCGCTCAATTTCAAATGTTTAGCTTCAATGTTATTAATATGTGTATTACTACAATCAAGATTCAACAAGAATAGACCATCTATCAAAGGTGCATGTTTATAAAACATATTAGTCATATAAATCGAAATAACAAATGATGCTAATAGGTAGGTATGGTGGACACAACTGGCAATATTGGTTTTGGGGAGTTGGAAGCACAGGTAGAGCACATACTCAGTGCAAGTGAAGGCTAGCAATAGAGAGGGAGCAACAAACGAGAGAGCAATAACTGTCATAATCATGCTTGCAAAAAAACATGACTAACTATGGCATGAAAGTGATACAAGAACTCTGAGGCAAAATAAATCATCGAGGCTTACTGACTATTGATTAGTCATATGCATGCGTGAGCATGTGCCAAGTCGATTCACATGAACAGTCAGAGGAGGATACCACAATGTCATACCAAAGTATGAATGAAAATGCAAGCAAACATTCATATGACATGCTACAAACTATTAGCAAGGTAGAGCTAATCATAGACAAGCAAGAACTACTAAGCATCCATAATGACATACACCTTACACAAACAGGCTAAGCATGCTCACAATGATGAATATATGTACAAAAATTAAACAAATAGAGGTCGTTACCAGCCTCTTACCACACCTCGAGTTGTCTTAATCTTCATTATTGCCCTTCACTTGTGTGACTTGAATAATTAACATGAAAACCAATACCCACTGAGGACGGCTGAACCCTGTGAAGAACTCACAAAACCAAAGAATAACAACAAATATTTTTGGTGTTTTCGATTTTTTAGAAACAAGCAAACAAAGAAGAACCAAACAAAAACAAAGCAAACCAAACAAAGCAAAATCTTTTTGGATTTTTCTTTTAAGGCAAACCAAAGCAAAGAAACAAACCAAGAGAAACAACGAAAATATTTTTGGTATTTTTGTGTTTTTGAGAAAGAAGCAACAAGAACCAAAAGAAAGCGAAACAATGGATATACAAAGAACCGACCGAACATGATATATATATGAGTGTGATGTCGGTGTACCTTGTGGCACCCCGGATTTACGGTCCGAGAATACCCGTTATGCATACAATTCACGTTCCCATGATCAATGAGTCGTGAGCATAACCGACAAGTATCATTACATAATCCTTATTTTAACGAATACAACAACTTACAAGGAAGCCTTTATGGCGATTACAACACAAGTAGCGGAAGTCTTCAGTGCAGAGCCTGTGCCTTAACCTGCAGGCAACTGACTGGTAAGACGGCCTAGCTCGCATAGACGTCAGAACCTTCGTTGCTTCTTAACATCTGTAATCTGGCCAAGTAAATAGCCAGGGACAATGCCGGTGAGTAATTTGAATGTACTCGCGAACCACCGAGACAAGGGAAATAAGAAAATGCATATGTGGCTGTGGCGAGATAGCTCTACACTATAGTTTTTTTTGAAAGAAAAGCCTAACCTTGGAATCTCTATATCTTTGTTAAAAAAAATATTTTGGAAAACATGTCTCCTTTTGGAGAACCCGGACATCTCCACATCCTTGTTAAAAAGATTTAGAAAACAGTTTGTTGTAAAACCCTTTTTAAAACCTTATCGACCATCTCTGGTCAAAACCAACTTATTCTTTATCTTTCCTCGTGACCAATGCACATCCTTTATTTTATCACAACTTAACCGAAGGGTACTCCTAGCACTTGCTATTCCAACCGTACTTGTCCGTGGACATGGCTATTCGAATAGATCACACTCTGCAGAGGTTGTGCACTTTACCCACAAGAATCAATACATCCGCCGGGATAAAACCATGGCCTGCTACACACTGTAGACAGGGGTCCGAACAATCAAACTTGAACCTTTCATTTGTCGATACCTAGCAACAGCGGCTGTTCCTTTTGGGTTTATCTCTCCGATACGAGTATGGGGTACGACGATCCTGGTCCTTCCTCCCGTACTAACCCCTACCTCCAGACCGAAGCCTGGCTGATAGCAATAGTGACAATATTCCATCTGTACTATCTAAAAGCGTACCGTCCGCGAGAGACTCAATTGTTGCACCGGTACCTTACCCTACAGGTAGCCCGGACTTCAGGGGATTTCTCCCCTTTAGCGACTAAGAGCAGCCCTAGCTAATGACCACAAACTACGAGCTAAGCCCCAGCGAGTGGGGTAATGTGGCTGCACAGATAGAATTGTTCTGGACATTGGCTTAGAACATCCCTTCCTTTCTCTTGCTTGAATTTCTCTTCATTCTCCTCATATTCTCTTTTTATAAAACTTCCACTCGGAAATGATGCCTCTTTCCAAGGGTTTTATTTTGAAAACTTTGTAGTAGGGTAAAAACCCAAAATAGTTTTATCATTGAAAATCCGTGGGTTCCAAGAGGAAATATGCTAATCATCTTAGCCTCCTTCTAAGGGGTAAAGATAGGTGTAAATAGGGTAGGTGTCCAATGGACACTCATTCATAACTTGGAGGAGCCCAGTTACTCACGTCCTTTATTTGAAGCAAACCATGCATGTTTTCATGCAATTTACCAACGAGATATAAAACAGTTGCTAAACAGAAGTAGGACAATATAGGATTTCAGGAATGGTGGCTTGCCTGTGACCAGCGAGGAGTCCCTTGATGGTGTTAGATAACCAGAAAACCAATACAATATTAATAAGTTTAGCCCCGATGCTTCCTTCTTCTCGGCGTCACACAATCGCAACTATCACCGTTGTCGAGCATACATGCAAACAAACATTACACCAATCAATACAAAACATACAAGCAACAAGCCATACAGCAAGTAAAGGATAACTAAGGATAAACATTTGTAGGATGGTGGAGGTTTGAGTTGATTGGATTGGGAGATGACTAGGAGACATTAGGGAAGAAGGCTTTGATGGACTGATTCCAAAGGAGTTGGAATCACCTCAAAACAATTACCAGAATGCCCTTGAGAAATTCCCAAAGGTAGTATTGGACCAGATTTGTCTTTTTGATCAGATTTATTTTACAGAAGCTTTTTAGTTGATTCCAAGGACACATGCTAGGTACTGAGAGTACCTTTATGTAGAGATTGGAATCAACATTTTTGGAGTTACAAAGATATTGTGGTGTTTTTATTAGTGAATAAACCCTGCACAGAGAGGTTTAATTCACTAAAAATCAACAGAGGCTCCTAAAATTAAGGGCTTATGGATTTAGGAAGATATAGTTATATGTGTTTACTGAGAGTTGGATTTAGGTCTAAACCTCATTTAGTTTGACCTAGGGAAAATCCTAAAGTCAGAAAGGGCTCTACTTTGTTATTTTTGCTACCAGGGAAATAGGAAGTAAAACAAGATGAGGCCTAAGGGATATGAAAGGTAGGGTCAGTACCTTTCATCACCACTTGAGTTTGGGTCATTTGAATTTGTATATCTTCCTGGAGAAAAATTCTAGTGTTCTGGACAGATCTTAGCATATGATTTACCATATTTTATCTATACTTTATTTTGGTGCAGAACTTGGTCTGCATGTTAGGGAAAACACCCAGGCACCTGAGGAAATTTAGATCTGGGGGTTTTGCAGGCTTTTACATTTTTATTTGGATTTAAACCAAACAACTCCAAATAGATCTGGCAGAAATTATAAAAGAAAAGGGGTGGACGGGCTGGATCTGCTGGCTAATGGGCCGGAAGAGGGGAATCGGCCCAGACGTAGCACTCGCACACAGGCGGCGCATAGCCGAACGTGGCCTAGTGGCGGGCCTGCCTTGCGAAGGGGTATCGAGCATCCGGGGCCGTCAGATCTAGTGAGGATCGACGGTCCACAGTCGTCGTGCTCGCGGGGGCTCGCCGGCGGGGAGTAAACCCTAGGGCGGGCCAGGGAGAGACGGGGGAGCTCACTAGGGGCTCGGGGGAGGTCGGGGAGGCGACGGGGCGACGCGGTTGACGATGGCGACTCCGGGGATGGTCGGCACAGGGTGGTTAGTCGTCGGGGAGGTGCTCACCCGAAGACGTCCGAGAGGGAGCTCGTCGGAGCTCGTCCTAGGCAGCCCTGCAGGGGTTCCCGGGCAAAAATACGGGCAGGGTTAGATAGAGGGGGAGGAGAGGGTCACGGCAGAGTGACATGCATGGAGAGGACAGCTCGGGGGAGGGAGCCTTGCACGCTTTTTGGAAGAGGGCTGGAGCTTCTCTCTTCCTCTCTTTCGAGCAGAACCGGGCAGGGGAGAGGAGGGTGAGTTCTGGGGAGTGAATGAGGGTGGAGAGGGGGAAAATGAGAGAGCAGGGGAGAGCTGGGTGGCCTGGGGCATTATATACCCGAGAGGGAGTGGTCTATGGGGGTGTGGCTCATGGAGGAGCATGGAACTAGTCCATGGCTTCCCCATTGGGTGCTGAGGGCGGTGGGGAGTGTGTGGGGTGATCTTAGGGTCGTGCAAGGAGCAGAGAGGGAGTGGGAGGACTGCAAGGAGTAAATAAGTTGATTAGACAAGACCTTGCCTTTGTCTCCCTCATAAACAAACATGTGGGACAAGGGGTGTGGGGCCATGCTACAGTGCTTGGTCGTCCAGAGGTGAGTGATGCTTCTAGAGAGAAGTGATGGGGAAGATTGGGGTTGGTTTGTCCTTTGTTTGAATCAAGGTTTGATGCTGATTGGATTTGGTTTGAAACAAGATTTGACTAATTTGCCAAATTTGATCAAATCTTGGGTTGTGAAGGAAGTTGCAAAAATTGCATTGGGCAAAATGTGGAAATGGTACTGGTAGGTGGAGTAGGTCAAATAATCTCTCCATGATTTAAATGGGATTTTTCTAAAGATCATAATCCCATTTAAATGCACTTCTTCAAAAAGTGCTGAAGTAGATTATGGAATAAAATGTGATATTTTTACATTGGGAAAGCTTAGTTTTTGATGTGATATGGTCCTAAATACCATATCACACACTGGAGTATTTTATTGGGATTTATTTAGGTGTAAAAGTATTTTTAGGGATTTATTTCTTGTTTCTGCCATTTAGGAAAAGGGGCAAAAAGAAATAATAAAGGATCTCAAAAATATTTATTTTTGAGTTGGGAAGGTAGGGTATGAAATATAGGCATCCACTATGCCTCAAGTTGTCAAGGTGATTTGGAGGAAAACCAACTTGTCTTTATAGACAAGGATTTTGAGAAATTGGTAGATAAAGGGAAATTAAATAGTTTAATAATCCAAATAATTGGGATAATTATTTGGGGATGCTTATATCCAAGGTAGATGATGTATGCTTGATGTAGGCATCAAGGTCAACCTTGGATTTGAAGAAAAGTGTTAAAAAGGATGGAAACTAGATTCTGGAGGATCTAGGGTTTAGTTATCCTGATGTCATCTAAACAGGGTTGGTTCAGGGAGCTCAGAGCTCACCTTGGTGCAAGGGGTGTATGTATGGATAGGCCATGTCATATATATGATCATGGATGCAAGAGTTGGGCTTGGTTGAATTTGAGGTGATCTAGATGAGATGGCAAACTTTGTTGAAAATAAGGCTGCCATAACAGATACATCATTTAGCCTCCTAAACCATGGGAGTTTAAGAAGCACAAGTCTCTAATGGAAACAAGTGAAGTGGGGATTGATAGGCCATGATTAGTATGTAATAACCATGCAAAGAGTTGGTCAAGTGGAGAGGCACATAGATGTGAGCTTCTGCCAAAGTAGGCAAGATGATAAGATTTGTAGAAAATATTATTATCTTGACTACAAAACCATCATGGATGGGTGGGAATTAGAATGGCTTAGACAAGGGCAAGATTGGGCCTTGGTAGTACTAAATATGTACTACAAGATGGTTCAGTTAAATTCTCAAGAATGCATATAGGTTGGGAAAAGGTGGAGCTCCAAAAATGGTATCCAGATAAGAAATCCAGACTTAGCCATTGTGGCAGATTTAGGGTTCTAGACTAAAGTGCAAGGGTAGATGATTTTGAGAGGATACTAGGTTCCAACTTATGATCAAGGAAATTATATTGAGGTACTCACTAAGTAGAGGGGATCCAAGTTTATATGGGGTCTTCATTGAGTTGGAAACCATCCAGAGGGATTATCCTTGGATTGATCTGAGCATGAGAGGAGATGAGTACTTGAGTGACTTAGGATAGATCCAGACTTGGATGCTTGCTTTGAGCTTGATGATCTCAAGCCTAGATTGGGTCCTAAAGGATGAGCTACTAGATTATCTCACTATAGTTCCTAAGCAAACAAGGCAATCAGCAGATCAAGGCAATTCATCAGACAGCAGATCAAGGCAATTCATCTTAACTTATCTGACTACTACTAGGGTTACCATCAAGCCTAGCTTGAGGTAAGGATGGGTATGTTGAAAGAGGTTTAGTTTGAAGTAATATAAGTACCATCTTGGTATCTCTACCAAGATTGAGATGAGAAGGTTTTAATAAAGGTTTTGGGAAAAACCTAGAGTAGTTGAAGGTTCTGTCTTGAAAACATAAGGAGATAGTATATAGGTCTCCATAGTTTTGACAATAGAAACTAGTAAAGTATTTGGTTGTGTCAAAGTCATCTTGGCTCAGGTTTTGGAATGCCAGAACATTGGAGAATATAAAAGATGAGCCAAGACATCTCTTTTGTAAAATAGTTTTTGTAAACTAGTGTTGAGATGAGGAGTACACAACCAATACACAAACAGTTGCTTAAGATTAAGCAAGCAGGTAATCACATAATGTAAGAGAAAGTTTTTGTCCCCCCTGATTTTTTCCTTTTGGACAATTAATCAGGGTTGCTGAAATTGGGATGTTACATACCTCCCCCAAGCTTAGGATTTTGGCCTAAGTGGGGCTCAATAGCGCGGATAGTACCCCCATGCTGGTGGGTCATTATAGGAATGATCATAGTCAGGCACCTGTGATGAAGAAGAAGACGCGCCCCAATCAAATGAGGGCTGCTGGTATGAAGACTCTCCCAAGTTGGAGGGTTGAACCGAATTGTCTTCGGCATCCTCTTCAACATTCTCCTCTTTCTGGGAGAGTTCCCCCACATAAGAGTCAACCTCCTCCTCCGTAAGTGACCATCCTTGCCTGTTATCAAAGTTAAACAAAGCAGGTGCAGGCAAATAAACTATTTTTTCAGTCCTACCCTTTCTCCGACCTTGCTGGGAAAAAGATAGTTCAAGCCCCCAAAGAAACAAAACCATGCTGAATCATGGATTCAATATCAAGCCTCTCTATGGGGAACTGAAAATCTGAAAAGTGAGGCTCTAAACCATGGAAAGCTAGCAACCTAGAAGCAATGAGACCTCCACAAATTCCACCCTTCTCATGGTTGGTGGTGAGACGGTGAGCTATAAAAGCACCGAAACTATAAGAACTATTCCTACTAAGAGCAGCTGCAATAAAAGCTAGATCAAAAGAAGACAACTTTCTAGCAGTCTTTCTAGCAAGAACGCACTTGGTAATGAAATAGGCAAAGTATCTAATAGCTGGGAGCTGAATGTTCCGAATTTTACCACTTTCCTTTAAGAAGTCGAAACCTTGGAAAATCTCAGTATACAAATCCACAAGTGACTTAGGCCTCTCCTTGATCTTCTCACAAGACCCCCACTGAGGTACTCTAATTGCTGCACAGAAATCAGCAAAAGGCAGGTCGACAGGTATATTATATATTTTGTAATGGACCATGGGATTAGAGGTAGACCAAGTGAACCGGAAGTCCTGCATAAAATCCATGGTTAGCTTAACATATTGGATTGGTTCACCTTCAACAAAGTGCCCTAACCCTGCATTTGTAACCAAAGTTTGGAAATCTTGGAGGATCCTCGCAGCTCTCATAAATTCATGGCACTGATATATGGAAGGGAAAACCGCCTCCTCGCGATGAACCTTCATTGGCTCATGCACCATCAAGTCATATTGATTCAGTGGATAAGCACTCATCTTCCTTGTTGAAATTTTTAGACAACCATCAAACCAAGTGATTTCTAAGTTGATAAATGATGAGCAACTACTATAGGAACTTGCTAGAGGACTACACATGCATCAAAACAAAGTTTCTAATCATATAACAAGCATGCAGCTCAAACAACCTGTCACCTACAGTAGCAAAATACTCAAGATACAATCTACCAACCACAAATCTAATTGGACAAGTGGAGGAGGCACATACCAAGGAACAATCCCTCCAAAAATCAGCACTTGAGATGGGCTGAACAAGGAGATCGAAAATCGCGAGCAAGAATAGCAAGAACTCGAGCTTGAGCAAATTTTCCGGTGTTTTTCGGGAGAGAGAAAGAAGGTGGCCTTGAGGAGGCAGCCTGGAGGGGCCCAGGTGGGCTAGACCCCCCTAGGCGCCACCACTAGGTAGGCCGCGCCTACCATGGATGTGGGGCCTAGGGGTGGCCCCCTGGGTCATCTCAGGTGCCACTCTGCCCCTTTTTCTGAGGAAAAATTTATTTTAAATTTTCTGGGATTTTTCAGGAAACTTTATTTTCGGCCAATTTTCAGGGTATGAAAATTGATTTTCTCGCAGAAACATTTTTTTCAGAAGAAGAAAAAACAAACCAAAAGCCAAACTACATGATCTCTAAGAAACTTAAACAAGCAAACAACTAGCAAAACTAAAGCTAGAGCAAAGACTAGGAAGGAGAAAGGAAAAAAGAAAGCAAGTATAACCATAGTGGAAACATTATTTTGTTCATTAAAATCCTTTGTTAACAAGGTTGATCAAGTCTTGTTACCAAAACAATCTTATATGAAACAAAACTTTGCATTCCACAAGGTGATTATGTTACCTCATACTTGATAGCAATGGTCCCAATCATAATAGTTTCAATATTTTCTTGTGGAATGGGACAATATATTTCTCCAAGCTTGATGCCTTCAATATTTTCAATAGAATTCAGGCAATAGCTTCTACCAACCTTCTTGGGGAAATAAACAGTGTGCTCTTTGTCATTAATATTGAATGTTACTTTTCCTTGATTGCAATTGATGACAGCACTTGCAGTATTAAGAAAAGGTCTCCCAAGAATAATAGACATATTATCATCTTCAGGCATTTCAAGGACAACAAAATCAGTTAAGACCATGCAATTATGAGCAACTTGAACAGGAACATCCTCACATATACCAACATGAATAGTAGTTGACTTATCAACCATTTGCAAAGATATATCAGTTGGTATCAACTTTTCTAGCTGGAGCCTCTTGTAGAGAGAAAAAGGCATAACACTAACTCCAGCTCCCAAATCACATAAAGCAGTTCTAACATAATTATTCTTAATGGATCAAGGAATAGTTGGTATACCTGGATCACCAAGTTTCTTTGGAACCTTACCATTGAAGGAATAATTAGCAAGCAAAGTTGAAATCTCCTCATTAGGTATCTTCATTTTATTAGAGACAATATCCTTCATATACTTTGAATCAGGAGGCAATTTAATAGCATGAGTCAAAGGAATTTGCAAGAATAAAGGTTTCATCCACTCACAAAACTTGTTGTAGTGTTCTTCCTCCTTTGACTTGTGTTTCTTATCTGGAAAAGGCATAGGTTTCTGCACCCAAGGTTCTCTCTCTTTACCATGTTTCTTATCTGGAAAAGGCATAGGTTTCCGCTCCCAGTTTCAGCATCAGAGACAGATATACTATTAGGATCTACAGCAGGTTCAAGCAGTTCCTCAACTATCTTATGTTTCTTTTTATTTCTCTTACGAGGACTACCACTATCTTCACCTTGTTGAGAATCCTTCTCAATTCTTTTAGGGTGTCCTTCAGGATATAAAGGATCTTGAGTAGCTGCACCACTCCTAGTTCTAATTCCATAAGCATGTTTATTTCCTGAAGCATTAACTAGCATATCCTTTTGCACCTTAGCAAGTTGATCAAGTTAGGTTTGAACCATTTGAAAGTGTTTACAAAGCATTTTAATATCATTAGAAGTTCTTTCCACAATATCTTTCAACTCATGGATAGCTCTAGAGTTTTCTAAATGATTCTGAACTTGTTTCTTAAAATTACCTTGTTTAACAATAAATGTGTCAAGTTCCTCTAAGCATTGATCAGGAGGCTTACCATAAGGAATATCAACTTCATTAAATTAGAGAGAGTGTACCTCAATAGTAGATGAGTGGGGAATTGGCTTACATAATTCTTCTATAGGAGGTATATTCTTCACATCTTCAGCTTTAATACCTTCCTCTGTTAGACACATTTTAGCTTCCTTCATCACTTCATCATTTAATGCAATAACTCCCCTCTTCTTTGTTGTTCGTGTTGGATCTGGTTCAGGAACAACTGGTTCAGGAGTAATAGGCGCAGGTGTATTCAGCTCAGTTGAAGTCCAATCATCATAATTCTTGCTTATCTTGTTCTTTAATTCTCCAGCATCTGTAGGAGTCATTTTCCTGAAAACACAATCAGTAAAGCTATCTAGGTAGGTCCTAGAATCATCAGTTAGTCCATTATAATAAATATCAAGAAGCTCATTCTGAGGTAATGGACATCCAGGATATGCATGAATCAAGGAACATAATCTTTTCCATGACTCGGGCAATTTCTCTTCTTTTTCCTGTTTAAAATCAAAAAGTCTCTGCAAAGCAGCATGTCTAGCACTAGGAGTAAAATATTTATGGAAGAAATAAGCAATCAAGCAATCAGGGCTATTAATGGAACCAGGAGGTAATCTATTAAACCAAGCCCTAGCTTCTCCTTTTAATGAAAAAGAGAAGATCTTAGCAACAAAGTACTTGCGCATTTTAAAATCATCACAGAACAAAGCACTCATAGTAGAAATCTCATTCATATGAGCCACAACACTCTCATTGTCAGTACCACAAAAAGGTTCTTTCTCAACAATATCTAAATAAGATAAATCAAGAGAGAAATCATAATATTTATCTTTAATTTCTATGGGAGAGGTGGCAAACTTAGGATCATAGGATTTCTTAGGCATAATAGTACGTCTAGCAAGGAGACTCTTAATAGCACTAGCACCATGTGTGTTTCGGCACTCTTCAACAAATTCATCAATGAGCTCTATGTAACCATCATTAATATCATAACTCTCACTAGACTCAGGTGAGCTAACAGGTGTAACAGTGTATTCACTAGGAGTTTCGGTATTTCCTAGACTAGCCATAGTAGCATCTAGAAAAGGACCTAATGAACCACTCGCATCAAGCACAGTAGAAGTAACATCATTAGTATCAAAAGCAGTTTTAGATTCAACGGTAGTAGCAGTGTGTGTAGCATGAGCATGTGGAGGTTGTGTGACAAGATTACTTATAACAGATGGTGAATCAAGAGCAATAGAGGTGTTTAGGACTGTACCTCGTCTTGTAGTGGATGCTAAAATAGGGAACTTTCCATCACGAGACTTCCCCATGATGAAAGGAGTAGCAGTGAACAATAATAGATCCAAGTGAACTTACAAATAAATCTATGCTCTCTGGCAACGGCGCCAGAAAATAGTCTTGATGACCCACAAGTGTAGGGGATCGCAACAGTCTTCGCGGGTAGTATTACCCAATTTATTGATTCGACACAAGGGGAGCCAAAGAATACTTGCAAGACTTAACAACTGAGTTGTCAGTTCACCTGCACCTGGAAATAGTTCTTGCTCACAGAAGTTTATCAGTAGCAACAGTTTGTAGTGGCAACAACAAAGCAACAGCAGCAACAACAGCAATAGTGAAACAGAAGCAATAGTAACAGTAACGGTAACAGTAGGATTCGAGTGCGGTAGGCATAGGGATGGATAAACGGGCGTTGCATGGACGAGTCTAAACATGTAACTTCAAGACATAGGGCATTGCAGATAAATAATAACAAGCATCTAAGTACTGAACAATCCTAGGCATGTGCTCCAAATATAGTCATACGTGCTCGCAATGAGAACTTGCACAACATCTTCTATTCAGCCATCTCGTGGCAGCGGGGCCTCTAGGGAACTACTGGCAATTAAGGTGCTCCTTTGAATAGAGCACCGGAGCAACATTAACACTCCGTGAACACATGTGATCCTCACACCACAGCCATCCCCTCCGGTTGTCCCAATGATTGTCACTTTGGGGCCTTTGGATCCGGACAATGACATGTGTACACAACTTGCAGATAAGATCATAAACAATATTATCATAATGATTCAATAATAAGTTCAGATTTGAGATCATGGCTGAAAGTACCGACTTGATATGAATAGAGGGGGGTGAATAGGCGTCTACCCAATTTTAATTTATTTCTCACTTTTAGGCTTAACGAGAAGGAAAGTTATCTAGATGTGTAACTAGGTGAAAAACCTAAATGCAAGATAACTTACAACAACCACAAGAACGGTAAAGAGCAAGAAGTAAAGGAAGGGAACAAAGTAACTGAAGCGGGGACACGGAGATATAATTGTCGTAGTTCACTCCCAAGGAGCTACGTCTATGTTGGAGAGGTGTCGGGGCCACACAAGGTCACCCGAGTGCCACAAAGGCCTCACCTTCTTCTCCGGTGAGCTCCCCTACAAAGGAGGCCTCACAATCCACTAACCGGTGACCTTGAAGGTGCCAACCGAAACCTTTATGCCAAGGTTGATGGGGAAGCTCCACAACTCTATTGGAGGCCCTCAACAACACCTCGAAGCTTCACAACACAAGCCTTAGCCCCGAGGATGCCCTACACCATCTAGGGTTTCAAGAAACCCAAGAGCAACAAGATCCACAAAGGATGGGTGGGGGAAATCAAATCTTCTTTGCTGGAAGTGTAGATCTAGGTCACCTCCCTCACCTCTCAAAAGATCAAGTCATTTGAGTGGCTAGAGAGAGAGATCTAGTAAGGTGAAGCTCAAGCATTAATGGAGGAGAAAGAAAATTTTCGAAGTAGGTGCGAGGAAGAAGAGGGCCGCCTTAAATAGGCCCCCTCCGCACTGAACCGCTACAGCCCCCACGACTTCACCGGAACTTCCGGTGAGAGGCCAGAAGTTCCGCCCAGCATGGCTCCAACGTTTATCATCCCGTTGACGCCTGCTCCAAAAGCTCGACCGGAAGTTCCGGTCATAACATACCGAAGGTTCTGGCGAACTTCCGATGCAAGTTCTGGACCAAGTTCCGGCAAATAGAACACTTCAAACAGAAGGTTACTGACACTTCAGCGGAACTTGGAGCGGAACTAGGGGCGGAACTTCTGGGTCACGAGCCAAGTCTGACCGGAAGTTCCGGTGGCTGGGCGGAAGTTCCGCTCAGGAACTTTTTGGCAGGGCGAGTTCCGATGCAACTTTGGTGGAACTTCCAGCAAATAGAGCATGCCAAAACAGAGAGTTATGGGAGCTCACCGAAAGTTCCAGCGGAACTATGATCAGAACAAAGCTCAGATCATCCCGCAGAAAAAACCTGAGCGGAACTTCCGGTGCCAGACCGGAAGTTCCGATCAGACAAAGATGGCTTCAACAGATCATGAACACACTCTCTCACTGAATAGTAGGATGGCTGTGACAGTGCATATGGGTTTGTGCAAGAACAAGTGATTTCCCACAGCCTTCCGAGATGGACCCCTCTTAATAGTACGGTGACCTAAAACAATAAAAGGAGAGAAACTAGGAGAAAACTACATGCCACCGTCTTCATGTGATCCCAAGAGAGCATCCACACAGTTATAAGGAAACATCAACAACATTTTTCCTGAAACTCAAGCGCACAATTAGATCACAAATGGGATTTTCATTATCACCAAAACGGCATGAGAAGATATAGTCCTTTCAATCTCCCCCTTTTTGGTGTTAGATGAAAATCCCAAAGATTTGCATGATATAGAAGCAATCTTTGCAATGGATGGGACAAGCTCCCCATATATGTGTGCAAGGTTAAGAGACAGCTCTAAGGACAAGATTGACACACATACAAGGAGGCTCCCCTTCCAATGCAAAGATAGCACAAGTGCAAGGTACAAGAAAGGATAGAAATCATACCAGGCACCAACCAACTGTGGTGGAGACAAAAGAGTAGTAATAACAATAAGAGCTACGAGGCTCCACCACCATATGCATATGCCCATAAGATGACAACAAGAATACCACATACTCGGCTCCACCACCATATGCATATGCCCATAAGATGACAACAAGAATACCACATACTCGGCATTGCATAAGATACCACATAGATACCACATAGTCTCAAACATAACATGGTCCACAAGCACACATAAGTTCACAGACATAGAAAGGTCCACAATCACACAAATAAACTAGAGAGTTCGCAAGCTAGAAAAGATCAAAGGCAAGAATAGGCACGCGACTCAACCCGTGCAAATCTCGTAGACAACCTAATAGACATCTTTTTCCCCCTTTGGCATCAAGAAACCAAAAAGGAAGAGAAGGTCACTCTAATCGCCCCAGCCATGAAAGGGGGGAGGAGCAGACTCAGGGACCCAAGAATCCCATGCAGGCAGCGGACCAGTGACCTCCTCCTCAGACTCAACCGCAGACCAATGGCAGTTGTCACGAATCCAATCATCCCTGGGAGCAGTGACATAGCTAGTGATCGGAGAGCTAGGAAGGTTGAGAGCAGTCATGATGGCCTTCTAGCACTGAACATTGTGACGCTGGTCGACATACGCCTGATACTCGCGGTCCTAGAGAAAGCATAAAGTTTTCTTCACCTTCCCCAGCAGCTTCTTTGCCCAAGAAGGCTGCCTCTGGAGAGAAGGGCCACCAGCACTAGAGCCACCAGGAGCAGAGGAGGGACCACCAGCTTCATCTCGAGTCTTCTGGAGTGCTTCTTCCCTTTCTTCTTGAGAACGAGGCTTTTGGTGTTTACTCACACGCAGCTTCTTCTCCTCATGAATGGTGATGTTGTCTTCAGGATAGCGAGTACTAGTCAACTCAATCCACTTGTGATTGATGAGAGTCTGAATATAGGGAGCATAGGGGAAAGAGCGCTTGTCAATAATAGCTTGCCACATCTCTGTGTAGATAAAGTGCATAACATCCATTGGCCTATCAGTGTCATGGTGGAGATAAGTCTGATGCATGAGGTCAACCTGATAGGCATGAAACTGATCAAAGTTGCCAGCCTTGGGAGAAATAGTGTTCAAGTACACCCTGCGCATGATGTCATAAACTGGCAGCAGATGATTCACATAACCAACAGTGCCCCACCCTTCAATGTAGAGAGGCCCGAGGACCTCAGGATCAGCAGCTTGGGAGGTATGAACACGCCAACCATTTGCCCCTTTGCCAGGCTGAAGGGGATAGCCAAGGAGCTCCGCAAACTCGGACCAAGTGGCGGTAATAAACACGCCCTTAGTCATCCACTTCATCACACCTTCAGTAGAGGAGCTCATGTGCAAATATAGGGTAGTATAGAACTGAGCGATAGCAGCCTCATCAAAGTTCTGACGGTGCTCCATGAGGGGAATCAACCCAAACCTCTGGCAAATATCTAGAGCCTCGCCAAAATATGCATGTTTCTCTTCCATGTGAGTCACATTGATGTACTTTTGAGGAGCAACCACAAACTTAGTCTTCGTTGCATAGATCTCAGCAAAGATTTGTTCCTGACGGCAGTTGTGGAAGAGAGGATCCAAGCAGAGACGGTCACGGGGAATGAGGTAGGGATCCGTATGCCTGAATTCAGAGTAGGCCTTCTGAGTCCATTTGGAGATTTTGGCCTTGGATTTGTCAGGCCCAGCAGTAGTGGCCTTCTGAGAGGCAAGAACAGGCCTCTTTCCTTCAGCAGCAGCAGCACGACGAGCAGCAACAGCCTTCTGACGGCTAGTCGGAGTAGTTGGAAGCACTACCTTAACATCTTCTTCATCGATCTCAGGAGGAATATCAGAGGATGGTCGATGGACACGCTTGCCTTTGCAGGAACCACCTTGCCCTGAGAAGAAAGCACAAGAATAGGGAGGGAAGGTGGGGTAAGTGCACAACTTCGGAAGCAGAAACAAAAGAAATAGATTGGAAAAATACAGTCAGGAAGAAATTGCATTGTCGCCGGAACTTCCTCTGAAGCGCCGGAACTTCCGGTGAAAACGGTCCACCGGAAGTTCCGGTCGTGGCTCACCGAAAGTTCCGGTGAGACCACGAACTGGCGGTTCAAAGCAGGCAGTTCACTAGATCTAGATCTAGAAGCCACAAGTACAAAAATTTCCAAGAATGTATTGGACCAATCTACTCTGGCATGATTCCCTAGGCCTACCAAGATCTCCCAACAAGTTCTAGCCAAAGAACTAGCCTAGACATGGTGAGCCCTAACTCAAGCAATGGTGAGAGATCTAGATCTCCATGAATGGAGGGAGTTGAGGGCAAATACCGGAGTCCATGGCGGGAGATCAAGGTGGGGAAGGTTCCCACGGAGCAGATCTACGGAGGGGTGGCCGGAGGTGAAGGGGCCGGGCACCTTCGCGGAGGAGACCTTGCCGACGGCTGCTCCAAATAGAAGAGGGGTCTTGGGGGAAAAAGGAAGAAGATCCCATTTCCCCCCAGGGCCCACCTTATATAGGACAAAGAACACCACCGGAAGTTCCGGTCGGGGACCGGAAGTTCCGGGTCAGGCTGAAAAATTCTAGGTCAGCAGGTGGTTCAGACGAACAACGAGCTGACCGGAAGTTCTGGCAGCTGACCGGAAGTTCCGGTGACGCCAGAAAGACTTTCTCAGGTTTGGAAGAGAACAAGGAAGAACTTGTGCAGGGAATAGAGAGGGCTTGAGGAAAGGAAAGGCTTAGTATAGAGAGCTCAAACTGTGAAGAACCAAAGCCAACAAAAACCAAGAAAAACACAAAAAAGATAAAAAACACAAATAAAAATGGGTCGGTGCCGAGGCCACCTTATATAAGAGTAAATGGCTTGACACCGCGAAGATATATCTTGGGTTCATTACCAACACTCATCATGAAGCTCAATGGTCTCCTTTAGAGACTATAGAGTATGAAAACTTTAATGTGCGCATAATAGGGATAGCGTTTGTTCATAAGAGGAACTACACTCCCCCTAAATCCATGCCTACATCCAAACAAGATACACATTGAGACAGGGGTAGGTGTGCAAGATACTCAAGCAACATTGCTCGAATCAATGATATTTAGCTCATGCCTTAACTCTCGGAACCTTGCTTCATCAAGTGTTGGGGATATGCTATATGGGTATCCTCATAACATGTCTCTTATCCAACTAACCCGGGTGGCCCATAGTCGGTAGCATGGCCTGTGGCCTGCTGGGCAGCCCAGTTAGGTGGATCCAGAAGGGAGGCCCATGCCGGATAAAGGAAGGCTACGGTGGAGTCACCAGCGTACCCGGAGCCTTGGAGTGCAAGATACACAAGACTAGTGATAGACGGTGTAGGCCTCTGTAACCTGTCCGGCTAGGACTTTTCCCTGTAACCTTAGGACCTGGCGACTATATAAGTCGGGCCTATGGGAGCCTTTAGGGCATCGATTCATACAACCTCGCACAGCGAACCTATCTCTGTAACTCGGCGTATTGCCCTTATAGTGATTTATAGCAAGAGTAGGATTCCGCCACCGTCGTGGGATCTGAACCTGGGTAAGCTGTGTTACCTCGTACCCGTCAACCGTCCGCCTTACCCCACGTCTCTAAACACGCATTATGAGGACCCCTCCATGGCGTACTCGTCGGCAATAACATGACAGTTGGCGCCCACCGTGGGGCAAGAGGCGCTTCATGCTCTTCAGCGGGCGAGGACCAAGATCTTTGCGGGAATCGGCGAAACCGTAGCCATTGGCCGTGTTCTCTTCTCCGGCAACATTCCGATCGTACCTCCTAACGAGTTCTGGATCCCGGCGAAGACGAACCCTACGTGGTGTTCGATCGTTCCTATCGGAGACATCCACCTCTTCATCGGCGAAACCGACTCGGGCACTAGTTCCCTGGGAGTCGGAGGAGCATCAAGACCCGCACGGACCGCCTACGGGCAGGATACGTTCATGGAAGGATCGATGTCGGATCTCTCTTCGGAGTTTGCCGACAAAGATCAGAAAGCATCACGACCCGCACGGACCGCCTACGGGCAGGATACGTTCGCGGAAGGATCGATGTCGGATCTCTCCTCGGAGTTTGCCGGCAAAGATCGAAAAAATTCAAGACCCACCAAACCGCCCCGGTGCAGGATATAAAGGTGGAAGATCACTGCAAATCCGCCGGCTTTATCCGTGTGTCTGGACAGCAGAGATCCAAGTTCGTCGGCGTGGTTACCATCTTCGATCTGGCGCGCTGCATTCAGAGAGAGGGCGAAAACCCCCGCGATTACCTGGCCAGGTGGCTCCGTATACGAGCCGATCTGGCCCACTACCCCAATGATGATGCTATCTATCACTTTGTGGAAGGACTGGACCATGGCACGCTTCTCCGACATTCTCTAAGACGGCAACAGGCGTCAGGACACCTTACCTTCGAAGGCATGGTGAACACCGTCAACAACTACACGGAGGCTGAAGCGGCAGCTCAGACGGCGCTTGCGCTCATTGACGGAGCCCCTCCGATTCAGCCACCACCGCCACTGCCTCCGGCCGCCATCGTCGTAGCAGCACCACCACCTCCAGTCATTGTTGAGGCCGTTGCACCTCCACCGCCCGTCATCGAGGAAGTCCTGGCGCCCTCCGACTCTGTCATTGACGCGCTTTATGCCGATTTTAGTGCAGATTCATAGGAAATAGACTTCAGTCCAGAAGAGCTAGACTCCGCTATGCAAGAGATGGAGGAGTAGTACTCGTGCGACGAGCAAGCTAATAACACCGTCATGTCTCGAGGGGTGTTCGTCACCATTGGGACAACGATGGATTAAGATCAACCCGCGCAAGCTCCGCCTACGGCGCTAGAAAAGGGGAAGGGGCTACTAATTGCTGCTGACGATGATCGCGCAAAGGTCATGCCTCCTCCGCCTAACCCAGTGCAGCAGCCGCAGGAACTAGGCACCGGTCCGAGCAACAACAACACTGCAAACTTGCCGCCTCCAGCATCCACGTCGGCAGCAGCCCATGTTACTCCAGCTGATAGAGTGATGTACGGCAATCTCCTCGTCGAGCCACTAACCGTTGATCATATTCGGAACGTGACCCAGCTTGATGAGAAGCGCCAGCAGCTGCTGGAGGAGGCGCAAGCCATCGCGGAGCAAGACGCTAAACTAGATCGAGATCTGGTCAACACGCAGAAGTCCATAGAGAAAGCTAGAGAAATGGAGGCCGAGTACAAGACTCTGCTACAGCAGCAGAAGGCTAAGAAGGCTCCGGCTTGCGTCATCAACGATCCTGGTGTACGGTGCTGTGGCATCCCGCAAAACCACTACTAGAAAATCGCGTTGTTTTTGTGCATTGCATCGTCATCATCATGTATTGTTTGTCTGCATTATTTCGAAAAGCCTAGTTTTGATTTATACAAATACCCCTCTTATTTTCAAACACAAAACCCCGATCGCATCGGAGATTTTATTTGTCTAAAAATTGTTTGCAAAATGGCCTAGTTTTAAAATAGACAAGACCAAACAAACACACATTTTAAATCAGCCCCCACTAAATCCTATCCCCACCCAAATCTATCCTACCCACCAACCGCAGGCCGCCACCTCACCCTCTCACCCAACCTCTACCCACCTGCCACCTTACCGATCCACCACCCCTCTCTCTCTTTTCCACCCCAGTCCCCTCCTACCCTCTCTCACCTACAGGCCGACCCCACCCCCTGGCCTCTCTCCCTCTCTCCCCACTCACCCACGCGCCCACCCACACAGCCCCACCCTGCCACCTGTACCCACCGACCCCCCTGTCCCCCGGACCCGCGTGGACCCCACCACGCGCGGCCCCCCCCACCCTGCTCTCTCCCCCACCGTCTCTCCCGCACCCCTCTTCCTCCTCACGCACGCACACCGCACCCGCCTCCTTCCCCAACCTCCTGGCCACCAACCCGCCCCACCAGTGCCTCCCCTCCGTCTCCGACGTCGTCTCCGGCGCCTCCCGGCGAGCCCCAACCGTCCGCCGCTCGACCGGCTCCTCCGCTCCCCGCGCCCCTTTCCGCCTCCGCTCGCCCCGTCCTCCTCGCCGCTCCGCCGGCGCGGCCGCCCGCTCTCGCGCCCTCCTCCTCGCCACCTCCCTGTCGGCCCCGCGTCCCCCTCCCGCGGCGCGCCTCTTCCTCCTCCTCCCCGGTCTCCGTCGCGCCGCCGCTCAAGCTCCTCCCCCCCGCGTCCCCGTCGCCCCGCCCCGTCTGCGACCTCCGACCCTTCCCCAACCCCGTCCACGGGCGCCTCTGCCTCCCTGGCCGCTCCGCATCCTCTGCAACCGCCGTCCCCGGCCACCCTCCCCGCCGCCGAGCAGCGTCGCCCGGCGTCGTCCTCCCTTCCGGCGCTCGCCCCGAGCACCCCCCACCAGGCCTCGCCTCCTTCACCGCCATGGACGCGCCAGACGTTCCCCGGCCTCAAGCGCCACCGCCCCGACGTCGCCTTCGTCTCTCTGCTGGGGCCTCCTCTGCTCCGTCCGGCGGGCCACCACCAACCTCTCCCCTCCGTCGGCTGCTGGATGCGACGCCGAGACCTCCTACGCCTCTGTGTACCGCACCCGGGTAGCACCTGTACTGTATGCGTGTGGTATATTGGTACTATGGTGGCTTTGCAAAGATGTGCCGTTTTGGAGATGAGGTGCAGTGGTGGAAGATTGGTGGAGACGATTTAGAGTTTGTGCAACCCGAGAACTCCGCCGCGGTACCCGGAGATCTTCTACATGGAACCATCGGGCCCAAGTTCGCCATCGACATCGAAGACGGAACGCTAAGACCGTGCCGGATCCGGAAAGCCGAACCTCGACACGCAAAAGTTCGCCGAGACCCCGTCCCCGAAGGCCTCCGACAGGGAGCCGACAAGATCTACATCACGGACGCACCATGGACGCGGAGAAACCCTCGGACGCCAAGATCTTCTCCTCGGGACACCGGGAACTCCCCCGGAACGCCAAGTTCGCCGACACGGAATCGACAAGTACTTCCTCGAGAACGCCAAGTCCCTCCTCCCCGAACCTGCCGAGAACGATCCCGTCGAACCCTGGACCCTGAGACCGACCCCGAACCCCCGGAACCCCAAGACCGTCGAGACCCCTCAATGTGTGAACCCCTTCCCGAAACCCTATTTTATAACATAATACAACTTGTTGCATATTAAATTGTCATGCATGCATACTTGTCTGTGGTTCGGGGGCCTTATGCCGATTCACCTCTAATTAAATATGGGGCCCATATGCGGGCAAATCTAGCCTTATATTGGCCTCATTTCAATGTGTGTAGCGAACCCGGTGCTATCTCTTGCCATGCTAAAACAACATTTAATTGCGGGGTAGCTAAATAACTCGAACCGCCTTATTAATTGTCGGGACCCCGGTTCCGCTTAATATGACCTAATTGCATCGCATCTTTGCCATGCCATTCAGCATACATGCATCATGCCGATCTTCTGTCGTTGTATTAAATAGTGCATCCGGTGTTTCTTCTAGTGTTTTGCTTCTTCGCGGATAAGGCCGTTGAGTTGATGTGAGCTTCGCCCTGATCTGCGGATGAACCTTCGACAATGTTTTCAGGCGAGCATCTCCCCCCTTTCTACCTATCTTACTTTTATAGTATTTATTCCCTCCTGTTGATCTATTGCTATCTGTGTTGCGATGCTCTAGTTCCCGTACCTGTGATATCCCTTGCAGCCTTATATTGCCTTGGACACATCCTATTACCTGTTGTTTGGTAGATAGCTGGACTTGCGCGTCGTAGTCGCTTGCTCAAGTGCTGTTGCGTGTCGTCCAGTGCCACAGTGTTGGTGAATTGCCGTCTGTTTAGTGTTGGAGATGGTCTCGGCTTTATTTATCGTTCACTTTAATTCCTGTTTAACAACTAAAATTGAAGTAAGCAGAGGCATCGGTGGGTGATAGATAATATTTGGTTTCCGACCGCCCACTTGTGTCCCGTAGGACCCCGAGTACTTGATACCCGTTCCTTGATTTATCGCGCTATCCACATACGGGGAATTATGGGACCCCCCTTAGCCAGAGCTTGATTCATTCTTATTTCTTGGGGGCCACAAACTAGTTTGAGGTTTTATTTACGATCCTGTACTTTATGCCATGCTACTGCATTATTTACGATTGTGCGAGGAGCACACTGTACTGTTTAGGAATTGTGACCCGTTTTCGCGGTATCGACAAGCCCAGTCACACTTTCGGGTTCCCAGTCGTTTACAACCGGCCACACAAACCTTAAGTCCGTCGCGAAGTCAGCTAACTTCGTTGCGGGTCTACTTTAAGGGGTGGCCCCCTGAAATATTTCTGAATCTTGTGATTGCTCTGTCGTGAAAGCCTCGTTAGGTTTTGATTTGGTTTTTCCGAGGTCGATCGTGTGTGTGTTGCTATTTGTGCACCCCGGCCGGGTTAAAACTTTCTGAAAGCCGTGTCCGCGGTTATGGACGACTTGGAGCACAGTATCTCGATCATAGACCACTATAACTAAAGTTTACTGTTATAAATTGACTTGTATCTGATATGACTAGTAATCAGCTTCAACTACAACGGAATGGCTAAATAAAACTGCCAACAATTGCTTGTTTGGGTGTCGCTTGCGACCATTGTACCTGACTAGTAAGTATTGCAACTATAACGGAATGGCTGAATAAAAGTATCAACAACTGCTGGGTTTTGGGTTATCTCATGCTATCTGTATCTGATTAGTAAGTGTTGTAACTATAACGGAATGGTTAACTAAAAGTGCCCACTGCTTACTTTATCAGGATGATTATCTAAACCTGGCTAGTAATTGCTGCCACGATAACTGAATAAATAAAACTGCCAACTGTGTGAGTTCCTCGGTGGACTTCCTCGTTTGGTCTCGAGGGGGAATACCAGGATGGGATTGTTTGGTGTTAGTATCAGGCTGGTTCCGGATAGGTTTTCTTACCCCTCTCTGATAACCGCCAGTTGTATCGAGTCTCTATAGGTTGTTTAGTGCATGCTGCCGCAGCCGCTCAGTCCACCATACCTATGTAGGCGAGGACCGCCGAATTCTAGTCTCGCCGTGTACTGGCCTCAGTACTGACGCTCCTTCTTTTTCCTTTGCCCTTTGTCGGCACCCCTTTTGTTTAAGCAGGTTTTGAGATCGACGTCGTTAGCAGGGTTACCCTTCCGGCTTGGCCTGGGCAGGGTTATGGACGCCATTGGTTATTCTTCAGGGCTCTTAGCTCCATTTGCATCTTGTCCGTAGTCGGACGCTGTATCGTTTTACAGGTGATTTGGATCTTTGTACCGTATATCTGTATTCTTGACTCATGGAGTCGTGTTGTATATATATCTGTTCTGTGGGTCCCATCGAGGACTGTTGTGTAATGTTATTACTTCGTTTTCCACCCGCACGAAAGTGCCTGGTGGGCACCTTTGAATCGTTTCTATGCGGGTTTGGCGGGTTTCGCTAAAACTTGCATAGGGCCGATTCTGAGGGTGTTACAGAGTGGTATCAGAGCTCAGCAGTTGCGATACCCCACAAGTCTAGCCTGTAGGATAACCTAGCTAACGGCCGAAGTAGAGTGTCAAAGCTATTTTGAAAAATCGGTTGGATAGATCTGATTAGGTCTAATTTTACTCCTTACCCCTCTGCTGCTCTCCTCTCACCTCTGCGTGTTTTGGATCTGTTCTCTTTCCTTCTGCTAGTCCAGGATTTCTCGTGGTTGGGTTTTCCGTCGTACCTTCAGGGTTTCGCTTCCTCCTTTGGTAACGGTGTTCTACCATCCGGTGTTCATGCTGTCTGAGGAATCCGTCTACTGTGGTACCATTCTTTGTTCCTTGTTTGTGCCTTCCGGTGTTTTCCGACGCGACGACATCATCTATGCTAGATCTGATGCAGAGTCTGCATCACTCCTTTGTTTCCGAACCTCGCTTGTCGAGATCTTCAGTCTAATTCCGAGAGTTGGTTGCATAATCCGCCTGTTCGTGTGCAGAGTAATGGTTTGGGTGCGCGATGGACTGATCACCATCCGACTACTCTTACCATTTGCTCTTGTACATCGAATTAGTGGATCCAGCAATTTTACTCCGTCCACGGAAGCTAGAGGTGGCTTTATTTGTTGATACCTCTACCTTCGACCTTTTGCTCCCGGAGTGTTCGCTCGACGATCACGGACAACGACCTCTTGTTAGTGGTGTCGCGAGGATCTACACGATGCGAGAAGATTCAGATCGCCGACCTTCTTTCCGGTACCATGAGGCGGATCTCGAGGGCGAGATCCATTGTTAGTGGTGTCGAATTGTGGCATCCCGCAAAACCACTACTAGAAAATCGCGTTGTCTTTGTGCATTGCATCGTCATCATCATGTACTGTTTGTCTGCATTATTTCGAAAAGCCTAGTTTTGATTTATACAAATACCCCTCTTATTTTCAAACACAAAACCCCGATCGCATCGGAGATTTTATTTGTCTAAAAACTGTTTGCAAAATGGCCTAGTTTTAAAATAGACAAGACCAAACAAACACACATTTTAAATCAGCCCCCACTAAATCCTATCCCCACCCAAATCTATCCTACCCACCAACCGCAGGCCGCCACCTCACCCTCTCACCCAACCTCTACCCACCTGCCACCTCACCGATCCACCACCCCTCTCTCTCTCTTTTCCACCCCAGTCCCCTCCTACCCTCTCTCACCTACAGGCCGACCCCACCCCATGGCCTCTCTCCCTCTCTCCCCACTCACCCACGCGCCCACCCACACAGCCCCACCCTGCCACCTGTACCCACCGACCCCCCTGTCCCCCGGACCCGCGTGGACCCCACCACGCGCGGCCCCCCACCCTGCTCTCTCCCCCACCGTCTCTCCCGCACCCCTCTTCCTCCTCACGCACGCACACCGCACCCGCCTCCTTCCCCAACCTCCCTGGCCACCAACCCGCCCCACCAGCGCCTCCCCTCCGTCTCCGACGTCGTCTCCGGCGCCTCCCGGCGAGCCCCAACCGTCCGCCGCTCGACCGGCTCCTCCGCTCCCCGCGCCCCTTTCCGCCTCCGCTCGCCCCGTCCTCCTCGCCGCTCCGCCGGCGCGGCCGCCCGCTCTCGCGCCCTCCTCCCTCGGCAGCCACCGAGGCGGCCGCCCTCCCCCTCGCCACCTCCCCGTCGGCCCCGCGTCCCCCTCGCGCGGTGCGCCTCTTCCTCCTCCTCCCCGGTCTCCGTCGCGCCGCCGCTCAAGCTCCCCCCCCCCCCCCGCGTCCCCGTCGCCCCGCCCCGTCTGCGACCTCCGACCCTTCCCCAACCCCGTCCACGGGCGCCTCTGCCTCCCTGGCCGCTCCGCATCCTCTGCAACCGCCGTCCCCGGCCACCCTCCCCGCCGCCGAGCAGCGCCGCCCGGCGTCGTCCTCCCTTCCGGCGCTCGCCCCGAGCACCCCCCGCCAGGCCTCGCCTCCTTCACCGCCATGGACGCGCCAGACGTTCCCCGGCCTCGAGCGCCACCGCCCCGACGTCGCCTTCGTCTCTCTGCTGGGGCCTCCTCTGCTCCATCCGGCGGGCCACCACCAACCTCTCCCCTCCGTCGGCTGCTGGATGCGACGCCGAGACCTCCTACGCCTCTGTGTACCGCACCCGGGTAGCACCTGTACTGTATGCGTGTGGTATATTGGTACTATGGTGGCTTTGCAAAGATGTGCCGTTTTGGAGATGAGGTGCAGTGGTGGAAGATTGGTGGAGACGATTTAGAGTTTGTGCAACCCGAGAACTCCGCCGCGGTACCCGGAGATCTTCTACATGGAACCATCGGGCCCAAGTTCGCCATCGACATCGAAGACGGAACGCTAAGACCGTGCCGGATCCGGAAAACCGAACCTCGACACGCAAAAGTTCACCGAGACCCCGTCCCCGAAGGCCTCCGACAGGGAGCCGACAAGATCTACATCACGGACGCACCATGGACGCGGAGAAACCCTCGGACGCCAAGATCTTCTCCTCGGGACACCGGGAACTCCCCCGGAACGCCAAGTTCGCCGACACGGAAACGACAAGTACTTCCTCGAGAACACTAAGTCCCTCCTCCCCGAACCTTCCGAGAACGATCCCGTCGAACCCTGGACCCTGAGACCGACCCCGAACCCCCGGAACCCCAAGACTGTCGAGACCCCTCAATGTGTGAACCCCTTCCCGAAACCCTATTTTATAACATAATACAACTTGTTGCATATTAAATTGTCATGCATGCATACTTGTCTGTGGTTTGGGGGCCTTATGCCGATTCACCTCTAATTAAATATGGGGCCCATATGCGGGCAAATCTAGCCTTATATTGGCCTCATTTCAATGTGTGTAGCGAACCCGGTGCTATCTCTTGCCATGCTAAAACAACATTTAATTGCGGGGTAGCTAAATAACTCGAACCGCCTTATTAATTGTCGGGACCCCGGTTCCGCTTAATATGACCTAATTGCATCGCATCTTTGCCATGCCATTCAGCATACATGCATCATGCCGATCTTCTGTCGTTGTATTAAATAGTGCATCCGGTGTTTCTTCTAGTGTTTTGCTTCTTCGCGGATAAGGCCGTTGAGTTGATGTGAGCTTCGCCCCGATCTTCGGATGAACCTTCGACAATGTTTTCAGGCGAGCATCTCCCCCCTTTCTACCTATCTTACTTTTATAGTATTTATTCCCTCCTGTTGATCTATTGCTATCTGTGTTGCGATGCTCTAGTTCCCGTACCTGTGATATCCCTTGCAGCCTTATATTGCCTTGGACACATCCTATTACCTGTTGTTTGGTAGATAGCTGGACTTGCGCGTCGTAGTCGCTTACTCAAGTGCTGTTGCGTGTCATCCAGTGCCACAGTGTTGGTGAATTGCCGTCTGTTTAGTGTTGGAGATGGTCTCGGCTTTATTTATCGTTCACTTTAATTCCTGTTTAACAACTAAAATTGAAGTAAGTAAGCAGAAGCATCGGTGGGTGATAGATAATATTTGGTTTCCGACCGCCCACTTGTGTCCCGTAGGACCCCGAGTACTTGATACCCGTTCCTTGATTTATCGCGCTATCCACATACGGGGAATTATGGGACCCCCCTTAGCCAGAGCTTGATTCATTCTTATTTCTTGGGGGCCACAAACTAGTTTGAGGTTTTATTTACGATCCTGTACTTATGCCATGCTACTGCTTTATTTACGATTGTGCGAGGAGCACACTGTACTGTTTAGGAATTGTGACCCGTTTTCGCGGTATCGAAAAGCCCAGTCACACTTTCGGGTTCCCAGTCGTTTACAGCCGGCCACACAAACCTTAAGTCCGTCGCGAAGTCAGCTAACTTCGTTGCGGGTCTACTTTAAGGGGTGGCCCCCTGAAATATTTCTGAATCTTGTGATTGCTCTGTCGTGAAAGCCTCGTTAGGTTTTGATTTGGTTTTTCCGAGGTCGATCGTGTGTGTGTTGCTATTTGTGCACCCTGGCCGGGTTAAAACTTTCTGAAAGCCGTGTCCGCGGTTATGGACGACTTGGAGCACAGTATCTCGATCATAGACCACTATAACTAAAGTTTACTGTTATAAATTGACTTGTATCTGATATGACTAGTAATCAGCTTCAACTACAACGGAATGGCTAAATAAAACTGCCAACAATTGCTTGTTTGGGTGTCGCTTGCGACCATTGTACCTGACTAGTAAGTATTGCAACTATAACGGAATGGCTGAATAAAAGTATCAACAACTGCTGGGTTTTGGGTTATCTCATGCTATCTGTATCTGATTAGTAAGTGTTGTAACTATAACGGAATGGTTAACTAAAAGTGCCCACTGCTTACTTTATCAGGATGATTATCTAAACCTGGCTAGTAATTGCTGCCACGATAACTGAATAAATAAAACTGCCAACTGTGTGAGTTCCTCGGTGAACTTCCTCGTTTGGTCTCGAGGGGGAATACCTGGATGGGATTGTTTGGTGTTAGTATCAGGCTGGTTCCGGATAGGTTTTCTTACCCGTCTCTGATAACCGCCAGTTGTATCGAGTCTCTATAGGTTGTTTGGTGCATGCTGCCGCTGCCGCTCAGTCCACCATACCTATGTAGGCGAGGACCGCCGAATTCTAGTCTCGCTGTGTACTGGCCTCAGTACTGACGCTCCTTCTTTTTCCTTTGCCCTTTGTCGGCACCCCTTTTGTTTAAGCAGGTTTTGAGATCGACGTCGTTAGCAGGGTTACCCTTCCGGCTTGGCCTGGGCAGGGTTATGGACACCATTGGTTATTCTTCAGGGCTCTTAGCTCCATTTGCATCTTGTCCGTAGTCGGACGCTGTATCGTTTTACAGGTGATTTGGATCTTTGTACCGTATATCTGTATTCTTGACTCATGGAGTCGTGTTGTATATATATCTGTTCTGTGGGTCCCATCGAGGACTGTTGTGTAATGTTATTACTTCGTTTTCCACCCGCACGAAAGTGCATGGTGGGCACCTTTGAATCGTTTCTATGCGGGTTTGGCGGGTTTCGCTAAAACTTGCATAGGGCCGATTCTGAGGGTGTTACAGGTGCAGGCTAGGATGGGCTCCCTCGAAGCCGGCACAGGCCAAGCCATACATTGATATCGAAGGCAAGCAGGTGATGCCCACCCCACTCCTTAACCTCGCCGTCGCCAAGACCCTTCTAGAGCAGGATAGATCGCCTGAGGCAGTAGAACAGGTCTATGACCTAGTGGCGAAGGCGGTAAAGCAGCAGGAAAAGGCCACCTCCCAGAGGCTTGAGTCTGACCCAGCGCTCTGCCGATCTAGCCAGTAGAAACCGCCAAGGGACAGATCTCCTCAGGATGTCGGATCACAGACGGGTTCATCAGAATGAAGACGGAGGGATGCGCGCAACAGGAAGGATGCTATCCCCATATCCTCCGACCAAGGAGAAAAAGCCCGACATCGCCGCCCATCGCCACCGCCCCGATCCCCCCGACGTTAGGAAGATTACAAGGCTCACCATCGTACGGATATGCCCCCTCCAAAGCAGTGTGGCATCGTCATCCGCGACAACGCGACGCAGACCCGTCATGACGAAGAGCGCCACCAAGGACACAAGAGCAGGTCACACCACGACCCTCCGCGTCCGACAAACAACCGTGACAGGCGTGAGGCATCGCAGGAGGGTAACAGCAAGAAGGCTAACCCACCGTCACCTCCGCCTCCGTCACCGCCAAGCAGTCACCATGGCGGAAGAGGCCCGCGTCGTTCACGCAGCCCATCCCCTGTTGACAACAAGAAGAACCCGGAGCCGTACGATGCACGTTCGCGGATCGATAAGATCCACGAGGCCCGGGAAGGACCATACCTGGGACAACGTTGCTTTGGACCTGCAATACGGTCCGCAACTTACCCCAAAGGTTTCCGGATTGACAAGAACATCAAGCCCTATGACGGCACCGCCAATCCCGCCACATGGTTGCAGGACTACGACAACGCGGTGGAGATTGCCGGAGGCAACCCCAACGTCGCCATTAAGTACCTCTCGTTAATGTTGGCAGGTACGGCCCGTCAATGGATTGACGACTTGCTGGAGAAATCCATCTACAACTGGCTGGATATGCAAGAAGCATTCACCAAGAACTTTGAGGGTACATACAAGCGTCCCTGCACTGTGGGCGATCTACAGCGGTGCGTGCAAGAGAAACACGAGACATCTCGCGCCTACCTCTCCCGCTGGCTGGACATGAAGAATTCCTGCGCAGGAGTGCACGCTCAGACCGCTATGGCCGCCTTCATTGATGGGTTGGAAAGGGGCACGTTACTCCGACATAAGCTAAAGCGCTTGCAGTACAATCATCAGATTGACTTGAATCAGATGATTCAGTTAGCTAGTGAGTTCGCAGCTGCCGACGACGATGCTCATGGCTCTTTGCCGGCAACGGCCGTTCCAACCCAAGATCGGAGGAACAGCAGTACAAAGCGGAAAACCACTCTAGAAGAAAAGCAATCTACCGACATGGTCGCTATGACTTTTGCAGGACGAGGAGAAGGCGGACAACATGGCCGAGGAAGGGGAGAAGGCCGCGGGCAGCAGCAAGGAAGTGAAACCAACTCGGCGCCGCTCCGCGTTCCCCAAACGTACGAGGAGTACCGCGATATGTCGTGCCTCGTACACCTCGATGTCAATGGTAAGGCCACCCACACCAATCGACACAGCAAGTTCGTCGACGACCTCAAGGAAGACCCGGAGTCTGGCTACAAGCGAAGTCAGAAGAATAGACCGCGAGGCAAGGGCAAGGGGAAGAAGAAGGAGGAGGAGTCCAAGGATTCAAGTGACATGGACGAGGACGTTGACCCCAAGCACGCCGCCAAGAGCGACGGCAAGGGCAAAAAACCCTTCGCAAAGAAGGCCCCAGTCTACCACACTTTCCTTGGCACCCCCACCGTCTGACAACAGAAGACCTCTCTAAGGATCCTGATGGCCACTCTCCCCCCAGTTCCCCAATACCTGCGCTGGTTGGAGGTTCCAATCACTTGGGACAGGACGGACCACCCAGACCTTGTGCCCACGGAGAACCAGTACGCCATGGTCATCAACCCATTGATTGACGGCGTGGAGTTCACCAAGTGCATGGTCGACAGTGGAAGCAGCATCAACATCATGTACCTGGATACACTGCAAAAGATGAACTTGACGGAGGCAAACCTAAGACGGACCAACACCGTTTTCCATGGCGTAGTTCCTGGTCGGGAGGCCCGGTCCCTTGGGTGCATTACGTTTCAGGTAGCCTTTGGCGATGTTAATAATTACCGCCAAGAGCGCATGACCTTTGAGGTGGTCCCCTTCAAGAGCGTGTACCACGTCATATTCGGCCGCGACATATTCCACACGTTCATGGCCAAGCCATGCTTCGTCTACAACAAACTCAAGATACCCGGACCAAACGGTGTCATCACCGTATCCGGAAGCTTTACCAAGGCAAGGGACTGCGAGATTAATGAAGTAGCCGTTGCAGAAGCTATCCTCTACAGCGAAGAATTCAAGGAGATCCAGAGCAAGGTCAATGACTCAGAGATGCCCGCGTCGAAGAAGCAGAACTCTGACTCCGCTCCTGCGTTCAAGGCCGCCATCGAGACCAAGCCAGTGGAACTTGTGGTAGGCGATGCCTCCAAGACCGTCGCCATTGGGACGAACCTGGATCCCAAATAGGAAAGCGCGCTCGTCGAGTTCCTCCGTGAGAATAGGGACATCTTTGCCTGGCAACCTGCCGACATGAAAGGTGTACCTAGGGAACTTGCCGAGCACAGCTTAAACATAGATCCCAAATGTAAACTAGTGAAACAACCTCTACGACGCTTCGGAGATGAGAAGAGACGCGCCATTGGCAAAGATATAGCTAGGTTACTTAAGGCTGGGTTTATCCGAGAAGTCCTTCACACCCGATGGGTGGCCAATCCTGTACTTGTCCCCAAAAAGGGAACCAATGAATTAAGAATGTGCGTTGATTACACCGGCTTGAACAAAGCATGTCCCAAAGATCTATTTGCCTTGCCTCGCATTGACCAAGTCATTGACTCGACGGCTGGCTCGGAGCTTTTGTGTTTTCTCGATGCATACTCAGGATACCACCAGATCAAGATGAGGAAGTTGGACCAATTGGCCACTTCGTTCACTACCCCATACGACACGTTTTGCTATGTCACGATGCCCTTCAGACTGAAAAACGCAGGTGCTACCTACCAGCGGACAATGCAACGTTTCCTTCACGACCAAATTGGTCGGAACGTTCACGCCTATGTGGACAATATCGCGGTGGTGTCTAAAAAGTCAAAAGACTTAATCTCCGACTTAAAAGAAACCTTTGATAATCTCCGGAAATACAACATGATGCTCAACCCTAAGAAGTGCGTCTTCGGGGTTCCAGCTGGCAAATTGTTGGGCTTCATCGTTTCCCAGCGCGGAATCGAGGTCAACCCGGAGAAAATCAAGGCCATCTTAAACATAAACCGTCCGACATGCCTAAAGGACATTCAACGACTAACAGGTTGCGTCGCAGCAGTTAGTCGGTTCGTCAGCCGACTTGGAGAGAAGGCTTTGCCGTTGTACAAGTTGCTGAAGAAGGCGGACAAATTCACATGGACAGACGAAGCAGATGCAACATTGAAGCAGCTCAAGGAGATTCTTTCCTCAGCGCCCATCCTTGCAGCACCCGAGCCTGGAGAGCCCCTGTTAATTTACATGGCGGCAACCAACCGGGTTATCAGCATCGTCGTCGTGGTAGAGCGGAAGGAACCAGGCTACGATCACGGAGTTCAGCGACCAGTTTACTATGTAAGCGAGGTCTTGACGGAGTCCAAGAAGCGTTACCCGCACTACCAAAAGATAGCTTATGGAGTATTCCTCGCTTCTCGGAAGCTAAGGCATTACTTTCAGGAGCACCCAATCACAATAGTGAGCAAGACTCCACTGTCCGACATTATCAATAACAGCGCGCTACAGGAAGGGTCGCGAAGTGGGGCATTGAACTTGCCGCCTTCGAGATCACCTACAAGAGACGCGACGCTATCAAGTCACAAGCTTTGGCGGATTTTATTGCAGATGGGACGGAGATGCTAGATGCTACTCCACTGCCAGAACCAGAGTACTGGGTGATGCACTTTGACGGATCAAAGTTGCTCAACGGCTCGGGGGCTGGTGTACTGCTACAGTCACCAAAAGGAGATAAGTTGCACAACGTTCTGCAGATCCACTTCGAGGCTACAAACAACATGGTGGAGTATGAAGCACTCATTCACGGACTACGTGTAGCCAAGGATATTGGCATCAAGCGCATAGTTTGCTGTGGAGATTCCGACTTGGTTGCCCAGCAGGTGGCTGGCACCTGGAATGCGCGGAACCCTATGATGGCGGCATATCGCGATGAAGTGGACGAGATAGCCAAGAGCTTCTTGGGCTACGAAGTCAAGTATGTGCCTAGGGAGCAAAACGAGGCGGCTGATCTACTGTCTAAGCTTGGATCAGGGCGCAAGCAAATTCTGCCAGGAGTTTTCCTAGAGCATCTGCGCACACCATCTGTGAAGGGCGCCGACATCGACAACCCGGATAGAGCTGACTCTTTCGTCCACATGGTGACAAAGATCCCTCCGGCTTGGACAAAACCGTTCATGGAGTATCTCGAACACGGAACTTTGCCCGACTACGAGGTCGAAAGACGGCAAATAGTACGGCGAGAAAAGGGTTATACCATAATCAATGGGCAACTCTATAAAAGGAGCACTACTGGTGTATACCTAAAGTGCGTTTCCCAGTTAGAAGGTATGGAAATCCTGCGCGAAATCCATCTCGGAGATTGCGGGCACCACGCCGCTCCTCGATCGCTGGTCGCGAAAGCCTTCCGGGAAGGATTCTACTGGCTGACCGCGAAGGCGGACGCAGACAAGCTGGTGGAGACATGCACAGGATGCCAGTATTATGCCCGACAACCACATGTTCCTGCTGAAGAATTGCGAACAATACCAATAACTTGGCCGTTTGCAGTTTGGGGGCTAGACATGGTGGGACCATTACAGACGGCACCATGTGGATTTACGCATCTGCTTGTAGCAGTTGACAAATTCACCAAATGGATAGAAGCTAAACCCATTAGAAAGCTTGATGGGGCAACTGCCCTCAGGTTTGTCCGGGATCTAGTGGTGAGATTTGGTCTCCCACATAGCATCATCACCGACAACGGAAGCAACTTGTCACTCGAAGAAGTGGAGGCCTACTGCTGGGACAAAGGCATCCGATTTGACCTTGCATCTGTGGCACACCCACAATCCAATGGTCAGGTTGAGCGAGCCAATGGATTAATTCTGCAGGGAATCAAGCCACGTCTTGAGGCACCGCTACGCAGAGCAGCTGGAGCCTGGGCGGAAGAATTGCCATTTGTGCTGTGGAGTTTACGAACCACACCCAACAGATCCACCGGCTATACCCCTTACTTCATGGTATATGGAGCAAAAGCCATCCTACCTTCTGACATCCTCCACGACGCACCAAGAGTTGCCGCCTACGACGAAGAAGACGCTGAAGAATCCAGACGCCTAGATGTGGACCTTCTCGAGGAGGAGCGCGTTTTGTCATGCCAAAGATCCGCCATCTACCAGCAGAAGCTACGCAGCTACCATAGTCGCCGCGTTCAGCATCGCTCGTTTAAAGATGGGGATTTAGTACTCCGACTTAAGCAGAAGAAGTCACACAAATTATCCCCGCCATGGGAAGGACCGTTCATCATAAGCAAGGCGCTGCTCAATGGGTCTTACTACCTTGTCGACAATCGTGAACTCAAGGATAGACCCAACGAGGATCATAAGCGTAAGCGACGTGACCTGGATGATGACTACCCGGAGCTTGATCGGCCATGGAACATAGCACAGCTACGTCCTTTCTACACAACATTTTTTATCTAATCGTGTACCTCTTATATGATCAATGAAATAAAGCTCTTTGGTTCACTCATATTGCTGAGTCTTTTACCTCCTTTAGTGTTCATTTTTGGATCATATAAAACCTTTATGCACAAGTCTTGCGATTGCACTTGTGAAAATTCCGCCTACGGGCGTTAGCTTAAGTTTTCTGGTCTACACATTCTTTGTCGTTTTTATGTGGATTCTGGAGTAGTGAATTTCGGCACTTATTGTCGGCGATTTTATGCTCAGGTTATTGACGGTGTCATTGGGCATCATCACCTAAGCGCATGGTTCCGACAACGAGTCTTCCGACTCATGAAAAGTCAAGCATAAGAACCAGAGTAATGGATAAGCCAGCACTTGCTTAAAAAATATATACATTCTAAAACTTAATTCTTAAGTAGCAGGATACGACAACCATTGTTTTCCGCCTTAAGATTACATCAACAAGTTTTTTCCCGCGCACACTCCATAGGTGAAACAGAAATTACAAAGTGTTTTTCATTCTTTGGGCGCAGGAGACTTGGAGGCCGCATCATCGCCAGCCGGAGAATCACCCTCGACGTCGGCACTGTGATGAGACTCGGAGGAGTCCTGGTTGACGTTGTCGATGAAGTTCCTGGGCATGAAGACGTCAACGTCCACCAACTCGGCAACCCTGGTGTCATAACCCACGAGTGATGACAGGATGGCTTCGTGATCGATCTCCTTGCCGTCATCATCCACGTCGGGGATACCAGATGTCACCGTGTCGATGTCGGCATCTTCATAGTGTTCCTTCACCATAGACAGCGCCATCCTTGCGCCAGCCCGTGCGCATGAAGCTTTCCAGCTCGCGACACGCTCGGGGGCTCGGCGTAGAATCTCCGAGTACTTCGTTACGGAGTCCGAGGCCTTGATATAAATCTGGAGGGGCTTGGCAATCTCCTTGGCTTGGGCGATGGCGGTATTGATGAATTTGTCAGCAAGAACAATGAATTCCTTGTTCGAAGGAGGCGAGCGGGTTAAACCAATGGGCGCTGAAAATTCCGACAAGGATTGCATGAGTTCAATAAATTCTAAGTATCCAGACTACAGAACTACAAGGCGGAGGACACTTACTGAAGATGCTGGCCTTAGCCTGCTAGACGGTGTCCGCCAAGGATTCCTTCTCTTGTTGGAGGAGCTTAAACGCTTCGTTATGGCGAAGGTTTTGCTCATCAGCAGCTTGCTTCTGATCCTTTAGGATCGCAAGCTCCTCTTTCAAGCGATTGATCTTCGCGGAGGCGGAGTCCTGCAGGGCTTTCATGGAATCCTCGTGCTGTTGGAGATATGCCCTAGAGGCAATAATAAATGTAGTTATTATTATATCTTTGTGTTTATGATAAATGTTGACATTCATGCTATAACAGTATTAACAAGGAAACATTAATACTTGTGTGATTTGTAAACTTAAATTGAAGTCCCTAGTAAAGCCTCTTCATAATACTAGCTTGTTGGTTAATAAATGATTGTGGTTTCCCTATCATGAACATTGAGATGTTATTAATAACAAGATCATATCATTAGGAGAATGATATGATGGACATACTCCTATAGATAAGCGTAGCATAAAGATCAAGTCATTTTAATAGTTCAATTGCTATATGCTTTCTGATACATAGTACTCTAATTAATTCGACCATGAGATCATGCTTATCACCATCACCGGAAGGATGCTTTGATGACAGCAAACACCACACCGTAACTGGGTGGCTATAAAGGTGGCATTGAGTGTTCGGAAAGTATTGGTTGAGACACATGGATCAAGAGTGGGATTTGTCCATCCATATGACAGATAGATATACTCTGGGCCCTCTCGGTGGAATGTCATCCAATTAGCTTGCAAGCATGTGAATGGCTCACAAGGGATCACATATCACGGGAACGAGAAAAGGGTACTTATCAGTAATGAGGTTGAACTAGGTATGCAGAGATACCGACGATCAAAACCTCGGATAAGTAAACTATCGTGAGACAAAGGGAAATTGGTATCGTATGTAAGTGGTTCATTCGATCGCAAAGTAATCATAGAAATATGTGGGAGCCATATGAATTTCCAGATTCCTCTATTGGCTATTGTTCGGAGAAGTGTCTCGATCATGTCCGCATAATTCATGAACCGTAGGGAGACACACTTAAGGATTCAACATTGTTGAGTAGTTATGGAATGATGAGTAAGAGACCGAATGTTGTTCAGAGTCTCGGATGGGATCCGGGATATCACGAGGAGATCCGGAATGGTCCGGAGAATAAGATTCATATAAGGAAAGTCCTGTTTCGGGGTTGGAGAATGGTTCCGGTGTTTTCATCGGGAATGTTCTAGAAGGTTCTGAAATGTCCGGCACTCCGGAGGGGAAGGGTACATGAATGTGTCATAACAAGTTGGAATGGTTGCATCATGTACTAGGTGTCATCGCTGAGCAAAATAAAGGGATAAATCAAATCCTAGTTTGAAAAGTCAAACGTCAATTTGAAAAGTCAAACGGCTATTTTGCTTGGTGGAGGGAGAGTAGGAAACCTACTTGGGGAGGAAGTCCCTCTCCCTCCACCGCCGGCCTTGGAAGCCGAGTTGGGGAGGGACTCCCCTCCCCTTGGCCGGCACCCTCCACCTATATAAGGAGGGGTAGGTCTGCCCCTCCAAACACACAACTCCACCTCTCCAAACCCTAGCCCCAAGCCGCCGGCGCCACCACCTTCTGCTGCCGCCGCCTAGGGCAAACCCTATCCGCCAACTTGGGCTTCCCCAAGCCCTAGCCGCTGGCCTAGCCCTCTCTCCTTGGTGTGTCTAAACCCTAGATCACCGAGGCCTCTCTCATAGTCCACCATACTCGCTCCGGCTTAAGGCGAAGCCCTGCGAGATCTCCCCTCTACTTCCGGTACCACGCCGTCATGCTGCCGGAATCGCGAGGAGAGTGCTACAACCTCCGCTGCCTGCTGGAACAAGGGAGAGGAAGGTCTTCGTCGAGTACCGAACGTGTGACCGACTGCGGGAGCGCTGCCGGAACGCAGCGCCGGAAGGATCGTGTACGCGATCTTGAGATCGGCAAGAGTACGACTACATCACCCACAAGAATCTGCTCTTGTTAAACACTTTGGAATCTTCGAGGGTGAGTTATTCCATCGACTCATTGCTACAATCTAGTAGATAGATCTTGGCTTGTTTGTTTGTATGCGGTAGAATTTTTTTGTTTTCCATGCTACGAACCCCTTCAGTGGTATCAGAGCCGTGTCTATATGTAGATCTGTTGCACGAGTAGAACACAATGGTCATTGTGGGCGGTGGTGCTTTTATTATCAATTGCTTCTTGTGTACTTTGCATCTTGCGGTATGATGGTATGAAGCGGCCCGGGCTAACCTTACATGACATCGTTCATGAGACTTGCTCGACGCTCAACATGCAACTTTAATTGCATAAGTGGCTTTGCGGGTGTCTGTCTCTCCCATTATAGTATAGATCCAATTTACAACGTGCACTTGATAGTTCAAACATCAACGTTGTGGTTCTTGTTCGTAAGTTAGATCGACACTTACTGAAAGCCCCAAACCACGTAAAACATGCAAAGAAATTAGAGGCGTCTAACTTTGTTTTGCAGGGGTGTGCCGTGATGTGATATGACCATGATTTTGATTATATTTGATGTATGCAATGTTCCTTATTGTAAGTTGGCAACCGGCAGGAGCCATATGGTTGTCTTTAATTTCTGTTAAGACCCGCGTGTCTATTCAAAGTAGTTGTAATAGTTGAAGCTGGTGGACGACAACCATGGAGCAGCGTCATTGACCTTGATGCAATGCCGGTGATGATGGAGATCATGTTCGTGCTTGAAGATGGAGATCGGAAGCACAAAGAAGAAAGGCCATATCATATCACATATTATGAATTGCATGTGATGTTAATCCTTTATGCATCTTGTATTGCTTAGTTAATGACGGTAGCATTATAAGGTGATCCCTCATGCACATAAATTTCGAGTTCTAAAGTGTTCATCCTTAGTAAGCACCGTTGCTAAAGCTTGTTGTTTCGAAGCACCACGTGATGATCGGGTGTGTTAGATTCTGCAAGTGTATACAACGTGAGCAAGCCAGATTTGCTCATGCGGAAGCTAAGGTTTGATCTTGACGAGCCTATCATGTATAGACATGGTCTCGGAACACGGATCACCGAAAGGTAAAGCATGAATCGTATAGTAGATATGATGAACATGTCGATTGTTCGCCATTGAAGATACATCAACTCTCGTGATGATCGGTGTTGATGTGGTGGATTTGGTTCGTGTGATCACTAAAACAATGTGAGGGATATTGTTTTGAGTGGGAATTCACCTAGATTAATTTAACTATTAATTAGAACTCAATTTATCATAAACTTAGTCTAAACTATTGCAAATCTGTTGTAGATCAATGGCGGCCCCTACCATCAATTTTAATGCGTTCCCAGAGAAAGAAAAGTTGAAAAACAATGGAAGCAACTTTGCGGATTGGTTCCGCAATTTGAGGATTGTCCTCAATGCTGGTAATTTGACCTATGTGCTGGATGCACCGCTAGGTGACCCGCCTGCAGCTGATGCTACCGATGAAGTAAAGAACGTTTACCTCGCTCGGAAGACTCAGTACTCCACAGTTCAGTGTGCTATCTTGTATGGTTTAGAATCGGAGCTTCAGAAAAGGTTTGAGAATTCAGACCCACATGATATTGTCCGTGAACTCAAATTGATTTTTGAGACTCACGCGGCAGTTGAGAGCTATGAGGCTTCTGAAAAGTTCTTTAACTGCAAGATGGAAGAGGGCAGCTCCGTCAGTGAGCATGTGCTTAAGATGTCTGGGCACGCAAACAAACTTCAAAGCTTGGGTATAGTGATTCCTAATGCTTTGGGGATTTACCGTGTCCTCCAATCACTACCACCAAGTTACAAGAACTTTGTGATGAACTACAATATGCAAAGCATGAACAAGCAGTTGCCAGAACTCTTCTCCATGTTAAAATCTGCAGAAGTGGAGATCAAGAAAGAGCACCAAGTGTTGATGGTCAATAAGACCACCAAATTCAAGAAAGGCAAGTCTAAGCAAATGGGATACTTCAAGAAGGGTGGTAAGAAAGTTACCGCACCGACGAAGAAGACCAAGGCTGGACCTAAGCCTGATACTGAGTGCTTTTACTACAAGGGAGAAGGTCACTGGAAGCGGAATTCCCAAAGTACTTGGCGGATTTGAAGAACGGCAACATCAAGAAGAAAGGTATATCCGATATACATGTTATTGATGTGCATCTCACTAGTACTCGTAGTAGTGCCTGGGTATTTGATACTGGTTCGGTTGCTCATATTTGTAACTCGAAACAGGTGCTGCAGAATAAACAGAAGCTAGCGAAGAACGAGGTGACAATGCGCGTGGGAAATGGATCAAAGGTTGATGTGATCGCGGTCGGCACGCTATTTCTTCATCTACCATCGGGATTAGTTTTATACTTAAATAATTGTTATTTGGTGCCTGCGTTAAGCATGAACATTATATCGGGATCTTGTTTATTGCGAGACGGTTATTTGTTTAAGTCCGAGAATAATGGTTGTTCGATTTATATGAGTAATATGTTTTATGCACATGCACCTTTGATAGATGGTCTATTCCTATTGAATCTCGATAGTGGAAATACACATATTAATAACATTGAAGCTAAACGTTTGAAATTAAGCGATAACTCGACCTATATGTGGCACTGTCGTCTTGGTCATATTGGAGTGAAGCGTATGAAGAAACTCCATTCCGATGGACTTCTTGAAATCACTTGATTTCGAATCACTTGAAAGATGCGAAGCATGTCTGATGGGAAAAATGACTAAGACTCCATTTTCTGGTATGATGGAGCGAGCTACGGACTTATTAGAAATCATACATACGGATGTGTGTGGTCCAATGAGTGTAGCATCGCGCGGTGGTTATCGTTATGTTCTTACCTTCACGAATATGGGTATATCTATTTCATGAAACATAAGTCAGAAACTTTCGAGAAGTTTAAGGAATTTCAAAGTGAGGTTGAGAATCAACGTAACAAGAAGATTAAATTTCTATGTTCTGATCGTGGAGGTGAATATCTAAGTTACGTGTTTGGCGAGCATTTGAAGAAATGTGGAATACTTTCATAATTGACACCGCCGGGAACACCACAACGTAATGGTGTGTCCGAACGTCGTAATCGAACTCTCTTAGATATGGTTCGTTCTATGATGTCACTTACAGATTTACCGCTATCATTTTGGGGTTATGCATTAGAAACAGCCGCATTCACTTTAAATAGGGCACCATCTAAATCCGTTGAAACGACGTCGTATGAATTATGGTTTGGGAAGAAACCTAAATTGTCGTTTCTTAAAGTTTGGGGTTGCGAAGCCTATGTAAAGAAGTTACAGTCGGACAAGCTTGAACCCAAAGCGGAAAAATGCGTCTTCATAGGATACCCAAAGGAAACTATTGGGTATACCTTCTATCATAGATCCGAAGGCAAAATCTTTGTTGCCAAGAATGGATCCTTTCTAGAGAAGGAATTTCTCTCGAAAGAAGTGACTGGAAGGAAAGTAGAACTCGACGAGGTTGTCGAACCTTCTCTCGAACTTGCGAGTAGCGCAGCACCGGAAGAAGTTCCCGTGGTGCCTGCACCAATAAGAGAGGAAGCTAATGATGATGATCATGAAACTTCGGTTGTAGTTGCTACAGAACCTCGCAGGTCAACGAGAACTCGTACCACTCCTGATTGGTATGATCCCGTTATGAGTGTCATGTTGGTGGACAACACCGATGACCCTGCGACATATGAGGAAGCGATGATGAGCCCAGATTCCAATAAATGGCAAGAAGCCATGAAATTCGAGATTGGATCCATGTGCGAAAACCAAGTATGGACTTTGGTGGACTTACCGGATGGCCGGAAGGCTGTCGAGAACAAATGGATTTTCAAGAAGAAAACAGATGCTGATGGTAATGTTACTGTCTATAAATCTCGACTTGTCGCAAAAGGGTTTCGTCAAATTCAAGGAGTTGACTACGATGAGACCTTCTCACCTGTAGCGAAGCTAAAGTCTGTGAGGATTATGTTAGCAATCGCTGCACATTATGATTATGAGATATGACAGATGGATGTCAAAGCGGCGTTCCTCAATGGAGACATTGATGAAGAGTTGTATATGATGCAACCCAAAGGTTTTGTCGATCCTAAAGATGCTAACAAGGTATGCAAACTTCAACGGTCCATATATGGATTGAAGCAAGCATCCCGAAGTTGGAATCAACGTTTTGATAAAGTAATCAAAAGTTTTGGTTTTATACAAACTTATGGAGAAGCTTGTATTTACAAGAAAGTGAGTGGGAGCTCTGTAGCATTCTTAATACTATATGTAGATGGCATATTGTTGATTGGGAATGATGTAGACCTTCTTAATAGTGTCAATGAATATTTGAATAATAGTTTTTCAATGAAAGATCTTGGCAAAGCAGCTTACATATTGGGCATAAAGATTTATATAGATAGATCGAGACGTCTAATATCATTATCACAAAGTACATATTTGGACAAAGTTCTAAAGAGATTTGGAATGGAAGATAGCAAGAAAGGGTTCTTGCCCATGTTTCCCAATATGACGTTGAGTAAAACTCAAAGTCCAACAACGGCAGAAGATAGAGAAAGGATGAGTAAAACTCCCTATGCCTCAGCCATAGGATCTCTAATGTATGCCATGCTATGTACTAGACCCGACATTGCATATGCTGTTAGTTTAACTAGAAGATATCAAAGTGATCCAGGAGTGGATCATTGGACAGCAGTCAAAAACATCCTTAAGTACTTGAGAAGAACTAAGGATATGGTTCTTTCTTATGGAGGTGATGAACAGCTCGTTGTTAATGGTTACACCGATGCTAGTTGGAACACCGATCCGGATGATTCTAAATCACAATCTGGATACGTATTTACTTTGAATGGTGCAGCAGTTAGCTGGAGGAGTGCAAAGCAAAGCGTTGTGGCGAAATCTTCAACTAAATCGGAATACATGGTTGCTTCGGAGGCTTCACAAGAAGCGATATGGATGAAAGAGTTCATTACAGAGCTCGGTGTGGTTCCAAGTGCGCTGGACCCAATGTCTATCTACTGTGATAACATGGGCGCCATAGCCAATGCGCAAGAACCAAGGTCACACAAGAAGCTGAAGCACATCAAGCTACGTTTCCACGCTATTCGAGAACATGTCCAAGATGGTGACATAAAGATTTGCAAAGTACACACAGATCTGAATGTGGCGGATCCGTTGACTAAACCTCTCCCAAGGGAAAAACATGACCAACACCAAACTGCCATGGGTGTTAGGCATATTACCATGTAATCTAGATTAGTTGACTCTAATGCAAGTGGGAGGCTGTTGGAGATATGCCCTAGAGGCAATATTAAATGTAGTTAATATTATATCTTTGTGTTTATGATAAATGTTTACATTCATGCTATAACAGTATTAACAAGGAAACATTAATACTTGTGTGATTTGTAAACTTAAATTGAAGTCCCTAGTAAAGCCTCTTCATAATACTAGCTTGTTGGTTAATAAATGATTGTGGTTTCCCTATCATGAACATTGAGATGTTATTAACAACAAGATCATATCATTAGGAGAATGATATGATGGACATACTCCTATAGATAAGCGTAGCATAAAGATCAAGTCATTTTAATAGTTCAATTGCTATATGCTTTCTGATACATAGTAACCTAATTCCTTCGACCATGAGATCATGCTTATCACCATCACCGGAAGGATGCTTTGATGACATCAAACACCACACCGTAACTGGGTGGCTATAAAGGTGGCATTGAGTGTTCGGAAAGTATTGGTTGAGACACATGGATCAAGAGTGGGATTTGTCCATCCATATGACGGATAGATATACTCTGGGCCCTCTCGGTGGAATGTCATCCAATTAGCTTGCAAGCATGTGAATGGCTCACAAGGGATCACATATCACGGGAACGAGAAAACAGTACTTATCAGTAACGAGGTTGAACTAGGTACGCAGAGATACCGACGATTAAAACCTCGGATAAGTAAACTATCGTGAGACAAAGGGAAATTGATATCGTATGTAAGTGTTTCATTCAATCGCAAAGTAATCATAGAAATATGTGGGAGCCATATGAATTTCCAGATTCCTCTATTGGCTATTGTTCGGAGAAGTGTCTCGATCATGTCCGCATAATTCACGAACCGTAGGGAGACACACTTAAGGATTCGACGTTGTTGAGTAGTTATGGAATGATGAGTAAGAGACCGAATGTTGTTCGGAGTCTCGGATGGGATCCGGGATATCACGAGGAGATCCGGAATGGTCCGGAGAATAGGATTCATATAAGGAAAGTCCTGTTTCGGGGTTGGATAATGGTTCCGGTGTTTTCATCGGGAATGTTCTAGAAGGTTCCGGAATGTCCGGCACTCCGGAGGGGAAGGGTACATGAATGTGTCATAACAAGTTATAATGGTTGCATCATGTACTAGGTGTCATCGCTGAGCAAAATAAAGGGATAAATCAAATCCTAGTTTGAAAAGTCAAACGGCTATTTTGCTTGGTGGAGGGAGAGTAGGAAACCTACTTGGGGAGGAAGTCCCTCTCCCTCCACCGCCGGCCTTGGAAGCCGAGTTGGGAGGGACTCCCCTCCCCTTGGCCGGCGCCCTCCACCTATATAAGGAGGGGCAGGGCTGCCCCTCCAAACACACAACTCCACCTCTCCAAACCCTAGCCCCAAGCCGCCGGCGCCACCACCTTCTGTTGCCGCCGCCTAGGGCAAACCCTAGCCGCCGACTTGGGCTTCCCCAAGCCCTAGCCACCGGCCTAGACCTCTCTCCTTGGTGCGTCTAAACCCTAGATCACCGAGGCCTCTCTCATAGTCCACCATACTCGCTCCGGCTTAAGGCGAAGCCCTGCGAGATCTCCCCTCTACTTCCGGTACCACGCCGTCGTGCTGCCGGAATCACGAGGAGAGTGCTACAACCTCCACTGCCTGCTAGAACAAGGGAGAGGAAGGTCTTCGTCGAGTACCGAACGTGTGACCGACTGCGGGAGTGCTACCGGAACGCAGCGCCGGAAGGATCGTGTACGAGATCTTGAGATCGGCAAGAGTACGACTACATCACCCACGAGAATCCGCTCTTGTTAAACACTTTGGAATCTTCGAGGGTGAGTTATTCCATCGACTCGTTTCTACAATCTAGTAGATAGATCTTGGCTTGTTTGTTTGTATGCGGTAGAATTTTTTTGTTTTCCATGCTACGAACCCCTTCACGTGCATCTTCAGCATTTCTTCCCTCTCCTTCTTAAGGATTTTGTTCTCGCTGTCCAGCTGCTGGATGTGCTTGGACTGCTCGACAATATCCATGGCCTTGGCAACATGCTCTGCAAGTCGGATAAAACAAAGTACACAGTGAGTACTCGAAGAAGGAAGGCACAAAAGTAAGACGGAAATGCGCAAAAAGAAAACAGACTCTTATTTTTGATGATATGTTCCTTCAAGATGGCAGTTTTACCCTTTTCGGCTTCAAGATCTGCGCACATCTTCTGATACTTGTCGTTGGCCATGCCCCTCCGAGCATTCTCGTTCTGTGGAAGCAAATACAAAGTTAAGTCGTTGTTTGGTCTGCTTAGAGCCCCTAGTCGGAGATTTCCCACCTAGATGCTCGGGGGCTACAGCGAGAGTTTTTAACTTATCAATATGTTTAGCTTTTCTTTAAGCATCTAGGCGGAACTAATTCAGTTACAACTAGAGGCTTGGGGGGCTAAAGCACTAAAAATTATGAACATTGTGTATGCTACTCTTAAAGCATCTAGTCGGAATAATTTCTTCCATCTAAATGCTTGGGGGCTATAGTGAGAGTTCTTTCTAACTTAGTCACTCTTAGAGCATATAGACGCAAAACCTATGGTTTTCCGTCTACATCCTCAGGGGATACAGTGGGATGCTCATACGAAATGCAAAAGTTAAAGTAAAACTTACAAGCGCAATGATCTTGAGGTTTGTAGTGCTCTCGGCTAGCAGCTTGCCAAAGGAAATGCTATTTCCTCGCAAGATGTCTGCTTGTTGGAGTATCTCCTTAAGACCGCACGTCGGAGATGACGACACTCCTCCAGGAACCATAGTTGTGTTACTCGGCATAAGCGTCGGGTAAACTATCTTCGGGAACTCGAAGGGTTTCTGGGGAGTAGAGGCGCTGCCTTCGGCAGAGGTACCAGCTCCCACCACCGCCTTGCCGCTACCGATGGCATCCTTAGCCGGAGCTTCAGCCATTTGAAGAGCAGCGCTCTCCTGTGTTGCCTACTCGCCGACAACAGCGAGTTCGGTAGAGGCGCCAGAATCCACTTCCATGGCGGAAGGGCCTGGTGCCTCCTGGACTTGGGAGCTTGTCGGAGCAGAGGAGGGCTTGACGGCAGGAGTAGCAGGGGAAATGGTGGGGGAGGAGTCGCGATGTAGCATATCTTTGATATTTCTAGAATCCCCAAGAGTCTTGGAGGACTTCTTGAGGCTAGTTGTGGCTTTCTTCCTGAAACGTGCAAAATGCATAAGTACAGGAATAAGACAGATAAATGAGACAATGTCGGAGAATGAGAGGCTTACACTAGGGGGGGCTCTTTGGCAAACATCCCGGTGGCTTTCTTCTTTTCCGCCTCCAGGGCGGCAGTACTCTTTTTGGAGGCTCCACCCTCCGTCTTCTTCTTCTTGCCTCCGTCGACAGCATCAGAGGTGGAGCTCTTCCGCTTTCGCGCCAACGGGGCATCGTCGTCGGACACGACCGTGACTTCCTTCATCTTTGGATCGTAGATTTGGGCAGCCAGGTTGTCCTCATCTAGATCGCTAAGCTGTTAAGTAAGAAATCACCGTGTTGGATAAGATGGCACCGGTAAGACGGAGAATCTGGAGTAATGTCATATACGGAAAATAAATACCTACCTTTGGGCACTTGCCGTCTACGTACATGTCGTAGGTGATGGTGAAGCCGTGCTTCTTATCCTTCACCTTGACGATGTCCTTCAGACGGAGCTTCATGGAGTCGCTCGAGAAGTTATCCACCGAGATCCGGAGGGTATCCTTTCGATCACCCGTGTACTCGTGCATGAACTTCGCGCGGTGCTACAGAGGTTGGATTCGCCTGATGAACCAGCAAATGGCTAGGTCCAAGCTGGTCAAACCCGTCTCTACGAACCACTCGATCCGCCTTATTGCGCGAGAAGCGTTGAGGTCGGAGGGAAGGGAGGCATGGGATCTCCATGTGGAAACTTCAGCGGCGGCTCCATCCACGAAATCCGGGTACGTTACTTCTCGGCCCACCAAAGGAATGTCGGGGCCGTAGAAGTACGTCCGCTGCCAGTTTTTGCACGACTCGTGGCCGACGATGTCGGGGAACCGCCGGCCAGGTCGGATCTTGAAGCTTATGGTGCCGCAGTTCCTAAGCTCTTCCCTACTATGTTCGGCTTCACGTTTAACGGTGAAGAAGTACACGAACAAGTCTAACCTAGGCTTAATCTCTAGGTAACCCTCACAAAGTGCCGCGAAGTTGCTAAGGACTAAGATACTATTGGGGGAGAGGTTATGGGGTTGGACTTTGAAGTGGTTTAAGACGGACAGAAAGAAGTGGGAGATGGGCAGAGAAACGCCGCGTACCAGCTGGGCCTTGAGGTACACCTTTTCTCCGGCTTGGGGAGAAGGTGTCACCTCGCCGGTCGGCGCCGCCCGCCAAGCGGCCCCTCCGTCGCGGGGAGGTAGCCTTCGGCGACCATCTCTTGGATGTCGCGGTCGGTGATGTCCGAGCCACGCCAGTCGCCCTTGTGCGAGTCTGGCTCTTCTTCCAGAGGCTCTAGCGCCGCCAGATTGTGGACGCCGTTGGTGGTTTCAATCACCGCTGACGCGGGGATGACCAGGCCCTCTGGGGGCACGACGACGGAGCTCGCCGGCTTCGCCGTGGCTTCGCTCGACGCCGCCATCAAAGGGGAGGAGCTGCTGCTGGCCATGGAGGACTGGGAGGACGCGACTAGTGCAGAGGGAGAGGCTAGGGTTTCTTCGAGGTTTTCCGCGGAGAGCTCGAGGACGCGTGCGGCTGGAGGAAGAAGATGATGACGCGAGAGAATGGAGTGAAAAAGTGGCAAGTGTCCCACGGTTACTATTTATCTTACTCCGCGTCAAGATTCGTGCAGCTAATCGGATGGTTGCCGCGTAGGCGACATGTTCGTGAACGTGCGCGGTAATTTCGCCACGTCTCCAACCGCCGCCGCCAATGGTTCATATCGCTCGCGCGGGAAAATCGGATATGATTGCATTCTCTGCATGTGTGAGTTACGAGGCGTCGCTGACCTACAGCCTACGTCGTCATAACTGACATGGTAGATGAGCCGTCCCATCGAAGATTCCGGCATGGACGGATTTAATCCGACTACGGAAGAGTACGATGGAAGATTCAACATTTCTCCGACTTACTCATAGAAGACAGAGAAACCTTTGCAGGGTTCTTTGGGAGGACTACAAGATATTGCTTGACGATTTGCCGACATCCATCTAGACGGAGCATTCCACGGGAAGAGGCAAGACGGCGCAAGATCTCGGAGTTCTCCGAGGGCTACTGTTGGGGATATGCTATATGGGTATCCTCATAGCATGTCTCTTATCCGACTAACCCGGGTGGCCCATAGTCGGTAGCATGGCCTGTGGCCTGCTGGGCGGCCCAGTTAGGTGGATCCAGAAGGGAGGCCCATTCCGGATAAAGGAAGGCTACGGTGGAGTCACCAGCGTACCCGGAGCCTTGGAGTGCAAGATACACAAGACTAGTGATAGACGGTGTAGGACTCTGTAACCTGTACGGCTAGGACTTTTCCCTGTAACCCTAGGACCTGGTGACTATATAAGTTGGGCCTATGGGAGCCTTTAGGGCATCGATTCATACAACCTCGCACAGCGAACCTATCTCTGTAACTCGGCGTATTGCCCTTATAGTGATTTATAGCAGGAGTAGGATTCCGCCACCGTTGTGGGATCTGAACCTAGGTAAGCTGTGTTACCTCGTACCCGTCAACCGTCCGCCTTACCCCATGTATCTAAACACGCATTGTGAGGACCCCTCCATGGCGTACTTGTCGGCAATACCATGACATCAAGAGGCTTCGTGAAAAGATCCGCAAGATTTGCCTTGGTGGGAACATACTCCAAAGAAATGTCTCCTCTAGCAACATGGTCCCGAATGAAATGATGACGAATCTCAATGTGCTTAGTCCGATTGTGTTGCACGGGATTATGAGCAATGGCAATGGCACTCTCATTGTCACAAAGAAGAGGCACCTTGTCAAAAGATAGTCCAAGATCCTTCAAAGTTTGCTTCATCCATAGCAATTGAGCACAACAGCTTGCGGCGGAGATGTACTCAGCTTCGACAGTGGACATAGACACACCGTTTTGCTTCTTCGAGGACCAACAAACCAACGATCTTCCGAGAAACTGACAAGCTCCGGAGGATGACTTTCTTCCCGCTTTGTCACAGCCCAATCCGAGTCCGTGTAACCAATAAGATCAAAGTTGGCTCCCTTGGGGTACCACAACCCAAAGTTTGGGGTATGAACTAAATATCGAAAAATTCTCTTGACCGCCACCATGTGGCTTTCCTTTGGTGCGGATTGAAATATTGCACACATACCCACACTCAACATAATATCCGGTCGGGATGCACAAAGATAGAGCAAAGAACCAATCATAGAACGATAGAGTTTTTGATCCACCTCCTTACCCTTGGGATCAAGATCAAGATTAACCTTAGTTGGCATGGGAGTCTTGGCACCTTTGACTTGATCAAACTTGAACTTCTTGAGCATGTCTTGGATGTATTTGGCTTGGTTGATGAAAGTCCCTTTCCTCAATTGCTTGAATTCAAACCCAAGGAAAAACTTCAACTCCCCCATCATGGACATCTCGAAGCGATCGGTCATGAGCTTGGCAAAATCCTCATTAAAAGTTTTGTTAATAGACCCAAAGATAATATCATCAACATAGATTTGGCATACGAACAAGTGGCCTCCAACTTTCTTAGTAAAAAGAGTGGGATCAATGAGGCCCACTTCGAAACCACGGTATAACAAGAGCTCCCTAAGGCAATCATACCATGCACGTGGGGCTTGTTTGAGACCATAGAGTGCCTTATTGAGCTTGTAGACATGGTTCGGGAAAAGTGGATCCTCAAATCCCGGAGGTTGCTTGATGTATACCAACTCTTTCAAAGGACCATTAAGAAAAGCACTCTTAACATCCATTTGATACAACTTGAAGTTATGATGAGTAGCAAAAGCAAGAAGCATACGAATGGATTCAAGGCGAGCAACGGGGGCATAAGTCTCACCGTAGTCGATGCCCTCAACTTGTGAGTATCCTTGGGCAACTAACCTTGCCTTGTTGCGCACGACAATTCCATTCGCATCACACTTGTTCTTGAAAACCCACTTGGTTCCAATGACGTTTTGACAATCTTTGGGGCGCTCAACCAATGTCCAAACATTGTTCCTCTTGAAGTTGTGAAGTTCTTCGTTCATAGCATCAAGCCAATCATCATCTTCAAGAGCCTCGAAAACTTTCTGTAGTTCCACAAGAGAGATAAAAGCATGGTGAGAGCTAAAGGAAGCTAGTTGCCTTCTAGTAGTGGAACCTTTATTGAAATCTCCATAAACATTATCAAGGATATGGCCATCTCGAACGAGCTTGGCAAGACGATAGGCTTAACGGCGGGCTTGTGCTTCAACACGAGATTCTTGAGCTACCACTTGGTCATTGCCACCAATTGAGCCACCGCCTTGACTATAAGCACGAACACGAGGATCATCTTCATCAATCTCCACTTCGGGGGAGTCATCATTTAGAGTGGAGCCTTGAGAATCATGGACTTGCTCTTTATCTTGACAAGCTTGACCTTGAGGAGAGCCGTGACCTTGAGGAGAAGCCCCATCTTGGGGAGGTTGATGTAGTTGATGAAGAGGTTGACCGTGGGAGGTGCCTTGAGAAGGAGAGCCATCGTGGGGGGGTTGATGTTTTTGATGAAGAGCTCGGCCTTTGGAGCTTGGAGAGTCATGAGCATGGGAAGCTTCGGAAAAGCTTGAGGGAGCTTGAGCCAAAATAGTAGGTCCTTGAGAGGCAAGATGATCTTGTGAAAGTGAGGTCTCCACTTGAGTAGAGCTTGGTCCTTCTCCTTCGTCCACAAGGGGATCCTTAATGGGGAGGTGGAAACCCACACCCATTCTTCTTATGGCCTTAGGAGGAATTTCATCACTTGGATCATAAACACCATCTTGCCTAACAAGAGACTCGTGATTTTCATCAAACTTCACATTGCTCGTCTCTTCAACTCTTCCATTGGCTTTGTTGTAGACTCTATAAGCATGGGACTGGTTTGAGTAACCAACGAAAATTCCTTCTTGAGCCTTGGATTCAAACTTGGACAAACGAACTCCTTTCTTGAGAATGTAGCACTTGCAACCAAACACCCGAAAGTAGCTAACATTTGGCTTTTTCCGGGTGAGGAGTTCATAGGGGGTCTTGTTCTTTTTCTTGCGGAGATAGAGCCGGTTGGTTGCATGGCAAGCGGTGGAGATGGCCTCGGCCCAAAAGTTGTATGGAGACTTGAACTCAGCTAGCATATATCGAGCCACATTCATCAAAGTGCGATTCTTCCTTTCGGCAACTCCATTTTGTTGAGGGTTATATGGAGTGGAGTATTGATGCTTGATTCCTTCATCACTAAGGAACTCATCCAACGTATAGTTTTTGAACTCGGTGCCATTATCACTTCGAATTGAGAGAATGGTTGCATTGTGCTTCCGTTGAACCTCATTAGAAAAATCGATGACGGATTGTTGAGTCTCACTCTTGTACTTGAAAAAGAACACCCAAGTGTATCTTGAGAAATCATCCAAAATAACCAAGCAATACTTCTTGCCTCCAAGACTATCATGAGAGGGTGGACCAAAAAGGTCCATATGCAAGAGCTCCAAACACCTCTCCGTGGTGATTTGATTGAGTGCTTTGTGAGGAGTTTCATGCATCTTCCCTTCAATACAAGCCCTGCAAACACGATCTTTGGCAAAATAAACATCGTTAAGTCCAAGGATGTGGCCCTCGGAGTGAAGTCTTTGCAAAGTTCTCTTGTTAACATGGGCTAGGCGGCGATGCCACAACCATCCCTTGTCGGCTTTAGCATAGAGACATAGAGCATGAGGAGTAGTGGTCCCTGAAAAGTTCACCACATATAAGTCATGCTCTACATACCCTACAAAAGCCACCTTGAGAGACTTGCTCCACATGAGGACCACAGTATGAGCATTAAAGAACGAACAAAGACCCATAAGATCAAGAGCACGAACTAAGAGTAAACTGTAACCAAGAGTTTTGAGAAGCTGTAGAGGTCCCAACCTTTAATAAGGTAGAGATCCCTGTGTTTACAATGCTAGTCCCTGGATCAATATCTAGCATCCACAGTTAAGATGTAATATCAAGAAACAAAGGTCATAATACAACTTTATAACCAGGAATAACATAAGTTATTACATCTTACATAGCTCATTTGGCTATTACATTACATTGCAGCAGAATATCTATAAGCATGGGGTCCTTCATCTTCAAAGTGCCACAGGCAAATATGTTGGTTGTAGACTTGTAATCCTAATCAATCAACTTCACTAAAACCAAACAAACCTGCAACATAACAAGTTACAGCCACAAGGGTCAATAAATTTGAATTGTACTGGCAAGTTTCACTACTATGTAGAAATAAGTGGATCCTATCATTACATGCATATTTGGCTAAGTAGGGTTTTAGGCTCATTTGCAGAAAGCAATAATTTATCCTATCTTTTGAAAACAGTTTTGATCTTTTGTCAAAATCTTCCTGAGCTCCTTGGTACACCCCAAGTGCTTCAAGTCCTTGTCAAAATCTCTTGAGCTCCTTGGTACACCCCAAGTGCTTCAAGTTTTTATCAAAATCTTTTGAGCTCCTTGGTACACCCCAAGTGCTTCAAGTCTTTTGTTGTCACTTTAAAGTTTTGCTTTTAGAAATTGGAATGTCGAGATTTCCCATAGCTTCAAGCTTTAGTTGCTCAGTATTGTCCATAACCGGGGAAACGACTAAGTACTTAGAATTTTAATCTTCTGCAGAAGTTGTAAACTTTACCCACATGACACAATCTCATCTTGTTGCCACCAGTGGCCGCTGGATAAGTACTCACCAAGATGGAATACTGGCAGATTGAGAATGTGACGAAGTCTTTCCATAGGGTCCTCCCATACATAATGCTAGCTTGTCTTCAGGCACCAATGTAGGGTTCCTAGTTCCCTCATTTCCATTTATCCTGAAGACCAATGCATGGGTCTTCCCAATGTAGTTGACTAAGCCAGAGCCATTTTAGCATGTGACTGTACACGGAAGCCACTGTTGGAGAAACATGTTCAATCTCTAAGTCCCTGGGTGGTTTCATCTGGTGCACAACAAAAAGAGATTGCCATATAAACATGGTTCCTCTTGTTGCCACCTTGTCCAAAACTTGAATATCCTTGTCCACCCAGGTGGTTCATTGAATACTTGTTTTATTATATAAAACATAAGTCTTTTCTCAACTTCATAAAAACTCAACATGTTCTCTTCTCAAAATATATAGCATGGCTAAGCATTTTACAACTACATTGTTTTCACTAAGGAGTGTATAAGGGTATCCTATTAGGATTTAGCATAGCATAAAGTATAGAAATCCTTTTCATGCATGTTTCAAAATCCACTAAGTATAATGAAAATAGTAGGACTTTGGATGATAGTGTAACTTGCCTTTTTGGTAGAGAATGTTGGTTCACTTCTTGATCTTGCTAATCTCACACTCTTCTAGCTTCACTACAAATCAATCAAGCAAACACAAATTCAACTAGCATTCCACCCAATATTCAAACAATCAAACATACATAAAATAATAGAAGCGAAGTCATGCATGCAAGCATGCAAAAGATAGTTTTATTTTCAAAGGTGGTTTCTACTAGGCTCTATACATTGTAAGGCTCAAAGTGGTCATTTTCCAAAGTGGCAAGGTCATTTGCAAAAGGGTTTTATCTATAAACCATTTTAAAATCAAATCATTATTTTATGTGGTGGAAAATGTTTTTAGCAAAGCAAAAAAATTATATTGTTCACCAAATAAGTTGTTAATTCACAAAACTTGGTGTTTTGGGTCAGTAGGTTTGAATCAAAACATTTTCCAAAGGTTTTACCAAAAAATCATTTCCATAACAAAATCAATATTTTTATTTGACTAGAAATGAGTTAATTCAATTATTCAATCCTAAACTTCACAAAACACATTTTTAAATACATGAGTTGGTTCCTAAGGTCAGTAGGTTCACAATAAACCATTTTGCAAAGATTTCATCCCTAAAAACGTTTTGGAATAATTTTTATAACCTAAACAAGCATACAAATGTTTTTGCAAAAACAAACATTTTACCAGAAGATTTTTACTAAACAAATTACATGGTTGGCTAGGGCTTGCTTTTCTGAATACATTGATATAAAGTTTGCAAAAATTGGACGTGTAGAACTAAAGTTATGGATTTTTCAAATTTGCAAACAAATCAGATTCTAATTCTATTTTAAATCAAAGACTGGCCACGCGGCGCAATACTACTGGTCGATACCGGTTCGCACGTATAGGCCTCTGTGGATCGTTGGATCTAAACAGATCACGCGGCTCTGGTTCAACCCATACCTCTTCGTTTAGTTCTAATCTCAGCCGGGCGATTCGCATCGCACGGCTCACAGCAGCTTGACCAGTAACTGGCGGCGCTAGCGGCGGCTGGCGGCGCCGCGAGGTCAGACGGTGGCGTCGCGGTGGTTACAGGAAGCAAGGGAGAAGGTGAGGGTGCTTACAGTGATCGCGGTGATGCTCTGATGCTCAAGGTACGGTCAGCTCGTCGAGGGGCGCTCAGACGCGACGGGGATTGCTCGCTCGAGCGGTTGGCAGCGTCAGGCGGCTCTGGAGGTCGTCGAAGGCGACGCTGCGGTTTACTCTGAGGCAAAACAAGGGTACCGTTAGACGCAGGTTGAACTGCTGATGACGTGAGCATCAATAGGAGGTGCCGGGGCGGTCTGTCTTACCAGGGGGAGGTCGCCGGAGAAAGAAGCAGACGCGGCGGCGCTCAGAGGTTGTCGAAGTCGACGTTCTGGGGCGCCCGCGAGTGAACGGAAAGCACAGGGAGAAGCGCTAGGGGCTGGGGATCACGTCCGTGTGCTTAGGGAGGCAAGAGGCGACAGGGTTCGGCCGGAATCGCTCGGTGAGCTCGCTGGAACAGAGGGTGTTGCAGAGAAGATTCCGAGCAGCCTGGTGGCCGAGAGAGCTGAGCGAGAGAGGGGAAATGGAGAGGAGATGTTGGCGCTTAAGTAGGCGTCGTCGCAGGGCCGTTACATGGCATGGTTAACGCGTAATCACGTCGGCATTTCATCGGCAGTAATGGACAGAGAGGAATGAGGGGCGAGGTCGTCGCGGGGAGGAAGAAAGTGAGCTGGCGGTGGGGCCGTCTGGCAGCGAGAGAGGGAGAGGGAGAGTGGGGCCTGCTCGTCAGTGGGTTTGCGGGTTCGTCTGTGAGTGACAGAAAACTCTTCGCGCGTGGGGGAGTAGCTGGGCTGGAACTGGGCTTGCTGGGCCAAACGAGTTGGGTTAAATCCTTTAGCATTTTTTTGTACTGAAACTTTTTCCTATTTTCCATTTGATTTTCTGTTTTGAATTTCAATCAAACAATTCAAACACTAATTCAATTCAAACTTCCACCACACTTTGCATTTGAGTTTGGTTCTGTTTAACAATACAAAACCAAGTCCCAAAAATAAAATAATAAAATATTTTTATTCTTTTCAGGTTCTATTTAATAATTAAATAAAATAGTCCTTAGTTATTAAATCAAATAGGATTTGATTGATTTAAAATCTCCATTTGAAATCCAAATAATATCAAAATCAATTCAATAGGTTTTATTTGAAAATATAAAATACTTGGAAAACTTATTTAAAATAAGTTTTTGTGTTTATTCAAAATAGAAAAGCCTTGGTTTTTAATAAAATGGGATATTAATAAATCCTCATTATTTTATTTAAATAAACCTTTACTCTTTTTATCAAACCAAAATTTTTAATTCAAAAGCTTGGCCAAGGTTTTATTTGGCTTTAAAAAAATAATCTTTATTTAATATTCTATCCTTCTCTTTGAAACCAAATCTTTTATTAAAAGATCTAAAAATAGTAATTCCAAATATTTTAACTTTATTGTTTATTTATATTTTTAAATCCCTTTAGGATTTTATTTGATCCAAATAGGTTTTGAAAGTTTCCAATTGGATTCAAAAAAAAATTCTTCTCACCCTAAAAATCAACAAAGTTTTATTTTATTCATTTATTTTTCACATTACAAGATTTGGAAAATCTTGGGATGTGACAGGCTACTACCCTTAAAATAAATCTTGTCCCGAGATTTGGGAAGGCTAAAAGTAGGCTTGAAAACAACTAGGGTACTACCACCCTTAAAAATTTTCCAACTAAATTACACATTGGCCTTCTTGGGATCTTGGGGAAACTTCTCTGGGAAAACATCTGCATAGTGCCCTTTGTTTCCACACTTGGAACATGTGACAAGAGTGAGATCCTTCATAGGCTTGTTTATCTTGTGCTTCATCTTTTCTGGACAATTGCTTGCATAATGTCCTGGTTCTTTGCAATTGAAACATGTGATAAGTTTAAGTTCTTCACGTGTCTCTTGTGGACAAGTTGCTGCATAATGGCCTAGATCTTTGCAGTTGTTGCACCATACTTGACCAATCTCCTTATACTTCTGTTTCTCTGGACATTCACTGGAATAGTGTCCCATTTCTTTACAATGATGACATTGCACCTGACTTTTGTCCTTCTTTTTCTTGGGTTTCTCCAAAGCTAGGAGTGCATCTAGTTCATGTTGTTCATATGTTATCTTATAGGTAGGAATGTCTACTTGTTTCTTGGACCTTATATTGCTCCTTGGATAATTCATATGCCTCTTCTTTGGTCCTTTAAATTGGGTTGTATTGCATGGAGGTATAAGTGGAGCTTTTCCTTTGTCCTCATTCTTCTTGGTAGGCTTGGATCCTTCTTGATAGTTTGCAATCATTTGTTGCACTCCACCTTGTTTCCTTTGTTCAACTATGGAATAGATGGGGCATTGGATAGGGACATGATTATTTCCTTCACATAGGTAGCAAGTAGCTTGAGAGGTGGTACATTAGCCTACTGGATGTTTCTCTTCATAGTTAGGGCATTGATCTCCATGCTCCTTGGAAGTGTGATCCTTGTCTCCACAAATATTGCAAGCTTTGGCTCCTTCAAGAATAACATCTTTGTCATCTTTGTTGTCATAGACTCCTTTGGAAAAGTTGCTTTCCATGTTGAGCATTTGATCTGTCACCTTATGCAACATTTGGGCTTGGGTTTCCAAAAACTTTTGCAGGGTTGGATCTTCCCCACTGGTGTTGGCTATGAATTGAGCTGTCATTTGGTTCAACTGGTTTTGGGTTGCTATGAGTTCTTTCATGATGTCCTCTTGGTTGTTGTTGTTGTTGTTGTCATCAACCTTGATGTTGGAGTCTCTTGGAGTAGTCATCTGTTTGGGTTGAATTGAGATTAGAATAGGCAAAAAGATTTCTAAGTAAAGATTCTAATCACACTCATCACAATTCACTCAAGCAATGTGCAAGCAATCACAAGTCAAACATTTCACTCAAACAACAAGGTTCAAGCACATTTTTAGGCAACAAAATACTTTTGTTACACCACATAAGTTGGTGTGTTTGACTTAACTAAAATATGGTAGTCCATCTATATGGTTCACTTGTGATTTTTCCATTCTTGGTTGTTTCTTCTTGAATGAGATCATTGTATCCTTGGGATAATTCTTGTATCTTGGTCACAAAGCTTCAAAGGTGGTGATGGTTTCTTCTAAGTTGTGTTTCCTTAGTCTCCAAATCTTGAGCAAGATTTCTTGTCTCACTTGTCCTTAGTGATATCCAAGGTTGAAGTCCTTAGTGAATATGCTGAAGATGTTGAAGTCATTAGAGTTGAAGATGTTGAAGTCATTAGAGTTGAAGATGTTGAAGTCATTAGAGTTGATGATGTTGAAGTCATTAGAGTTGATGGAGTCCTTTGCACATGGTGAAGTCTTTGGTCATGGGGTAGGTTTGTCCATCAAGTTGAAGTAGAAGAGATGTAGAGTTGAAACCAAAATGGTTGAGCAAAGAGTTTACAAGATTGTTTGTAAATAAGTTTTGGAACAAATACAACTCCTATTTTTCTAAGGGTCTTTGTCCAATCCTAGGTTTACAAATCCTACAGGCAACACAATGCTCCGATACCATCTGTAGAGGTCCCAACCTTTAATAAGGTAGAGATCCCTGTGTTTACAATGCTAGTCACTGGATCAATAGCTAGCATCCACAGTTAAGATGTAATATCAAGAAACAAAGGTCATAATACAACTTTATAACCAGGAATAACATAAGTTATTACATCTTACATAGCTCATTTGGCTATTACATTACATTGCAGCAGAATATCTATAAGCATGGGGTCCTTCATCTTCAAAGTGCCACAGGCAAACATGTTGGTTGTAGACTTGTAATCCTAATCAATCAACTTCACTAAAACCAAACAAACCTGCAACATAACAAGTTACAGCCACAAGGGTCAATACATTTGAATTGTATTGGCAAGTTTCACTACTATGTAGAAATAAGTGGATCCTATCATTACATGCATATTTGGCTAAGTAGGGTTTTAGGCTCATTTGCAGAAAGCAATAATTTATCCTATCTTTTGAAAACAGTTTTGATCTTTTGTCAAAATCTTCCTGAGCTCCTTGGTACACCCCAAGTGCTTCAAGTCCTTGTCAAAATCTCTTGAGCTCCTTGGTACACCCCAAGTGCTTCAAGTTTTTATCAAAATCTTTTGAGCTCCTTGGTACACCCCAAGTGCTTCAAGTCTTTTGTTGTCACTTTAAAGTTTTGCTTTTAGAAATTGGAATGTCGAGATTTCCCATAGCTTCAAGCTTTAGTTGCTCAGTATTGTCCATAACCAGGGACACGGCTAAGTACTTAGAATTTTAATCTTCTGCAGAAGTTGTACACTTTACCCACATGACACAATCTCATCTTGTTGCCACCAGTGGCCGCTGGATAAGTACTCACCAAGATGGAATACTGGAAGATTGAGAATGTGACGAAGTCTTTCCATAGGGTCCTCCCATACATAATGCTAGCTTGTCTTCAGGCACCAATGTAGGGTTCCTAGTTCCCTCATTTCCAGTTATCCTGAAGACCAATGCATGGGTCTTCCCAATGTAGTTGACTAAGCCAGAGCCATTTTAGCATGTGGCTGTACACGGAAGCCATTGTTGGAGAAACATGTTCAATCTCTAAGTCCCTGGGTGGTTTTCATCTAGTGCACAACAAAAAGAGATTGTCATATAAACATGGTTCCTCTTGTTGCCACCTTGTCCAAAACTTGAATATCCTTGTCCACCCAGGTGGTTCATTGAGTACTTGTTTTATTATATAAAACATAAGTCTTTTCTCAACTTCATAAAAACTCAACATGTATCTCTTCTCAAAATATATAGCATGGCTAAGCATTTTACAACTACATTGTTTTCACTAAGGAGTGTATAAGGGTATCCTATTAGGATTTAGCATAGCATAAAGTATAGAAATCCTTTTCATGCATGTTTCAAAATCCACTAAGTATAATGAAAATAGTAGGACTTTGGATGATAGTGTAACTTACCTTTTTGGTAGAGAATGTTGGTTCACTTCTTGATCTTGCTAATCTCACACTCTTCTAGCTTCACTACAAATCAATCAAGCAAACACAAATTCAACTAGCATTCCACCCAATATTCAAACAATCAAACATACATAAAATAATAGAAGCTAAGTCATGCATGCAAGCATGCAAAAGATAGTTTTATTTGCAAAGGTGGTTTCTACTAGGCTCTATACATTGTAAGGCTCAAAGTGGTCATTTTCCAAAGTGGCAAGGTCATTTGCAAAAGGGTTTTATCTATAAACCATTTTTAAATCAAATCATTATTTTATGTGGTGGAAAATGTTTTTAGCAAAGCAAAAAATTTATATTGTTCACAAAATAAGTTGTTAATTCACAAAACTTGGTGTTTTTGGTCAGTAGGTTTGAATCAAAACATTTTCCAAAGGTTTTACCAAAAAATCATTTCCATAACAAAATCAATATTTTTATTTGACTAGAAATGAGCTAATTCAATTATTCAATCCTAAACTTCACAAAACACATTTTTAAATCCATGAGTTCGTTCCTAAGGTCAGTAGGTTCACAATAAACCATTTTGCAAAGATTTCATCCCTAAAAACTTTTTGGAATAATTTTTATAACCTAAATAAGCATACAAATGTTTCTGCAAAAACAAACATTTTACCAGAAGCTTTTTACTAAACAAATTGCATGGTTGGCTAGGGCTTGCTTTTCTAAATCCATTGATATAAAGTTTGCAAAAATTGGACATGTAGAACTAAAGTTATGGATTTTTCAAATTTGCAAACAAATCAGATTCTAATTCTATTTTAAATCAAAGACTGGCCACGCGGCGCAATACTACTGGTCGATACCGGTTCGCACGAATCGGCCTATGTGGATCGTTGGATCTAAACAGATCGCGCGGCTCTGGTTCAACTAATACCTCTTCGTTCAGTTCTAATCTCAGCCGGGCGATTCGCATCGCACGCCTCACAGCAGCTTGAACAGTAACTGGCGGCGCTAGCGGCGGCTGGCGGCGGCGCGAGGTCAGACGGTGGCGTCGCGGCGGTTACAGGAAGCAAGGTAGGAGGTGAGGGTGCTTACACTTATCGCGGTGACGCTCTGATGCTCAACGTACGGTCAGCTTGTCGAGGGGCGCTCAGACGCGACGGGGATTGCTCGCCGGAGCGGTTGGCGGCGTTAGGCGGCTCTGGAGGTCGTTGAAGGCGACGCTGTGGTTCACTCCGAGGCAAAACAAGGGTACCGTTAGACGCGGGTTGAACTGCTGATGACGTGAGCATCAATAGGAGGTGCCGGGGCGGTCTGTCTTACCAGGGGGAGGTCGCCGGAGAAAGAAGCAGACGTGGCGGCGCTCAGAGGTTGTCGAAGTCGACGTTCTGGGGCGCCCACGAGTGAACGGAAAGCACAGGGAGAAGCGCCAGGGGCTGGGGATCACGGTTGTGTGCTTAGGGAGGCAAGAGGTGACAGGGTTCGGCCGGAATCGCTCGGTGAGCTCGCTGGAACAGAGGGTGGTGCAGAGAAGATTCCGAGCAGCCTGGTGGCCGAGAGAGCTGGGCGAGAGAGGGGAAATGGAGAGGATAGGCTGGCGCTTAAGTAGGCATCGTCGCAGGGCTGTTACATGGCGTGGTTAACGCATAATCACGCCGGCATTTCATCGGCAGTAATGGCCAGAGAGGAATGAGGGGTGAGTTCGTCGCGGGGAGGAAGAAAGTGAGCTGGCGGTGGGGCCGTCTGGCAGCGAGAGAGGGAGAGGGAGAGTGGGGCCTGCTCATCAGTGGGTTTGCGGGTTCGTCTGTGAGTGACAGAAAACGCTTCGCGCGTGGGGGAGTAGCTGGGCTGGAACCGGGCTTGCTGGGCCAAACGAGTTGGGTTGAATCCTTTAGCATTTTTTTTGTACTGAAACTTTTTCCTATTTTCCATTTGATTTTCTGTTTTGAATTTCAATCAAACAATTCAAACTTCCACCACACTTTGCATTTGAGTTTGGTTCTGTTTAACAATACAAAACCAAGTCCCAAAAATAAAATAATAAAATATTTTTATTCTTTTCAGGTTCTATTTAATAATTAAATAAAATAGTCCTTAGTTATTAAATCAAATAGGATTTGATTGATTTAAAATCTCCATTTAAAATCCAAATAATATCAAAATCAATTCATTAGGTTTTATTTGAAAATATAAAATACTTGGAAAACTTATTTAAAAAAAGTTTTTGTGTTTATTCACAATAGAAAAACCTTGGTTTTTAATAAAATGGGATATTAATAAATCCTCATTATTTTATTTAAATAAACCTTTACTCTTTTTATCAAAACAAAATATTTTAATTCAAAATCTTGGCCAAGGTTTTATTTGGCTTTAAAAAAATAATCTTTATTTAATATTCTATCCTTCTCTTTGAAACCAAATATTTTATTAAAAGATCCAAAAATAGTAATTCCAAATATTTTAACTTTATTGTTTATTTATCTTTTTAAATCCCTTTAGGATTTTATTTGATCTAAATAGGTTTTGAAAGTTTCCAATTGGATTCAAAAAAAAATTCTTCTCACCCTGAAAATCAACAAAGTTTTATTTTATTCATTTATTTTTCACATTACAAGATTTGGAAAATCTTGGGATCTGACAGAAGCATGACGTCAACCAAAGATACATCCGGGGTTACCACCACTTTGCCAAAACCCAAAACCTGAGAGCTTGTTTTATCACCATAGAAGACCATGGTGTTGGCAATATTTGGCCTCATCTCTGTCATGATAGACTTGCTTCCGGTCATATGACTCGTGGCACCACTATCAAGCACCCATTTAGATCCACCGGAAGCATAGTCCTACAAGAAAATCAAGCTTTGGTTTTAGGTACCCATTTTGCAATGGGTCCCCTTTTGTTAGTAACAAGAGCCTTTGGCACCCAAATAGCCTAATGATAATCATGCATGTAAGAAGTTCCCACATATCTAGCATATACATGACCATCATAAGATTTGCAAAGAATATAAGAGGGATTATTCTTTTCGGCAAAGTTGTCACTTTGCAAGATGATTAGGCCATTACAAGGCCCTTGAGCCATGCCCTTGTTATTTTTATTCTTCTTGTTCTTCCTCTTCTTCTTCTTAGTCTTGTCAAGTTGATCCTTCAACACCTTGACTTCCTCAATGAGATGCTCATGCTTGCAACAAGGGTTAGGAGTGCTAGACAAGTCTATAATTTGCACAGCGGAAGACTTAGCATGTTCGCAAGTTAATTGAGTTTGAAGTTGTTCATGGGCTTCGAAAAGATTTGAGAATTTGCTCTCCAAGGCTTTGTGTTCCTATTTGAGTTTCTCAAGATCTTCTTGAGTCCTATCATGACCAACCACAAACTCAACCTTTTATTTCTTAAGCACCTTAACCAAAGCAAGAGCATGATCACGTTCTTTAATTAAAGAGCACATGGTGTTGTTATGATCATCTACAAGCTTAGACACACTTTCTTCAAGATTAATTCTCATATTTTGTTCATCCTCAAGACTTTGAGTGAGAGAAGCAATTTCATCAGCAGCATCTCTTTCATTTTTACTTAGCAAGTCAAGAAGTTCTTCCTTTTCATCTAAAGCATCCCTAACATTGTCAAGTTGTGCAAGCAAGGACTCAAAGCAAGTTTTAGTTTCTTCATCCAAGGTAGCAACAAATTCACACATGTCAATCATCTATTTCTTAACCTCTAGACCAACAAGATCAAGAGAGGAAGGCTCACTAGATATAGGTTGAGGAGTGGGTTTCGATGTTACCTCGGTGGCCTTGGCCATGAAACACTTTTGGTTGGAGGAGATGACATTTTCATTTGGCGAGTCGAAGAGGGATAGACGTGGAGTAGAGGTAGTGGAAATAGAAGCAACTCCCACAATCTCTCCACCATGGACTTCATCATCATCATCTTCATCTGTGCCCGAAAGGTATTCTTCATGGACCACAATTGCTCGTTCCTTGTTGGTGACGTTCTTGACGGCGTAGTTCTTGTTCAAGGGATGAGGAGGTCTTGACTTGATCTTGCGAATGAGACGGCCACCATTGTCTTCACGATTCTCAAAGGGACACTTGGCCACGAAGTGACTCTTCTCATTGCAATTGTAGCATGACCTTGCCTTGGGAGACTTGTTGGGTGAGTTGAATCTTGAGTTGTCCCTTGACCTTGACTTGAGCCCGGACTTGTTCCAAAAGGCCATTGAAGCGAGAGCAAGATGTTCGTTCAAGGTGTAGGGTTTTCAGCATAGAAAACAAAAAATTTCCTACGATGGGAACAACTAAGTACCAAGATCTATCTACTAGATACAAACAACGGGCGGATGTATAGCCATAGAGAACATACCCTTGAATACCGACAAAGCTTAACGAGTCCAAACTCGTGGTTGATGTAGACGATCTCTTGCCGATCTCAAGATCGAGAGGAAGTCCTAGCGCCTCAAAACAGCAGCGCATCCGTGCTCGCACACACGTTCGAGGCACCGAGCAACCTCCGCCTCCTCGCTCCAGCGATGCAGCGGAAGCACAACTCTTTCTTGCCGAATAGCCACCGGGAACATGTATCTCGCTAGTCCGAGACCATGGGGGATAAATTCTAGAGGGGGAGAGAGATCCTTCACGAGGAGGTGTTGTGTGAGAGGAGGAGAGGGGGGCCTTTTATAGGGGAGAGGAGGGCACCCAAGGGGCATGGCGCCCAGCCATGGGGCTGCCCCCACCTATTCCACATTCATGTGGGTGGAGCTCCCACTCAAAATGAAAAGCCTCCACTCCCATTAAAAAGCCTCCACTCAAAAATCCACTCACATGCATTAAATTTCCACCAAATTTAATGCAATCTCTCATTTAAATAAAACTCTTTTATTTATTTATTCAGAATTTTGTTAATTACTTTAATTAACAAACATTCACATAAAACCCCTTGCTAGTATTCCATTTCACATGCAGAACCAGTTTCAGCAATTTCAACCGAAACAGTTTCGGTGTCTAGTGAAATAAATTCCTGCGCTTTCCTTTTCTTTTCGGCATGAAACTTTTGCTCCAATTGGATGTCGGTGTCTCTTAAGTGTGTCACTCTACGGTTTGCGAATAATGTGGACATGATCGAGACCCCTCTCAGATCAATAATCAGAAGCGGGATCTGGAGACCCATACTGACTCCCACACATTCAACGATGACTTTCTTGTGATCGTCGGAACCTTTTACGCTAGTATCTTAATCCTTTTGTTTCGCAATATATTACATGTCCAAGATTCGATCATCGGTATCTCCATACCTAGTTTGATCTCGTTACTGACATGCACTCTTTTCTCGTTCCCGTGATATAACATTCTAGTGATCAAATCACTTGCTTGCAAGCTAACCAATGTGATATCACCGAGAGGGCCCAGAGTATATCTATCCGTCTTCGGGATGAACAAATTCCACTCTCGATCCATGGGCCTCAACATAACACTTTAGTAGTTCTGAATCCATCTTTATAATCACCCTATTATGGTGTGACGTTTGATGTTATCAAGAAACTCTTCCGGTGTTAGTGATTGACATGATCTCATGGTCTAAGGATTAGGATCACTTCGTAAGATGTTATAGCAATATAAACTCAATGACTTTGATCGTAATGCTATACTTCGGATGAATGTTCATCACACCATTACACTAATGTTGTGACCTCGTTATTAACAACATCCAATGTCCATGATCAGGAAACCTATGATCATCTTGTTAATCAACGAGCTAGTTTATAAGAGAGGCATAACTAGGAACTTTCTTTTGTTTATTAAACACACATGTATTAAAGTTTCCGTATTAATACAATTATAGCATGTAAAATAAACATTTATCATAAATAGGAATACGATAATAACCACTTTATTATTGCCTCTCGGGCATATTCCCTTCAGTCTCCCACTTGCACTAGAGACAATAATCTAGTTTGAAAACTTTGTGTATTGAACACCTATGGCTTTCTGGTGTTCCAAATACGCAATTGCAAGTGGTTAACATAATCTACGGATCTGACGCTTCAGGTCCGTGTGTATTTGCATGTCTTTGCGTCTCCACGCATCACTCATTCTCCAATGAGATGGCATTGTATAAATTTGGTCTTTTGGTGAGACCTTTAGTTCCTTGGGGTTAAAACACATCAATACTATTGTCATACAATATATCTTTAGTGTTAGCCCGTTGTGAACCACATCTTAGTTTGATAACAAACTACTTGACACAAATTCCCTCCTTTGCTGCTACTATAGCAGTCATATACTTAGCCTTTTGTTGTAGTATTCGTCACAATGTCTTAACTTTGGAACTCTTCCAAATCCATCATGGAATCTCCTTTCCATTACATTGTGCCACCCATAGTTTAAATTGAGATAAACTTAATTTGTATCTTGTGACAAAACTAGTATCAATGTAACGCTTTACAATGAACTATTTGTAATTGTTTGTCACCTCTACACAAATATATTCTTAGTTCTTCCAAAAGATCATAAGAATATCCTCACTATCGTCCAATGATCATTTTATGATTCATTCTGGTATATGCTCATAACACTTAGAGCATAGGACATATCTGGATGTGTACATATCATGGTATGATTGATCAAAACATTCTCGTGATTGCACTCATCAAGTGTCAAAGCACTTGAATCTTGTTTCACTTATCAAGTGTCGATACACTTGAACCTTGATTCAATTCCTTTCCATGCAACAAGAACTGTTTCTTGTCGTTTCTATATTGAACTCCTTCAATATCTCATATATGTACGTTTGGCATAAACATATTAGTGTTACAGTCTATCCACTATAGACATTCATGCTAAATATTCGGGTTTTGCCTAAGTCTTTCATCCAAATGAAATTCTTAACCTTTGTCAATAAAATATACATCATTTCTAATCAACAAGATGTCCTTCACATAATGTATTAGAAATATGTCTCAGCGCTCCCACTTAATTTCTTAAAAATGCAAGCATCTTCATCGTCTCCAGATGAAAAACTCATTTTTCATCATGGTGAAGATTCCAACTCCGCGATGCTTACTTCAACCATTGAAGTTTGCATGCCCTTTTAGCATCCTTTGAATTTAACAAAACCCTTTGGACCGTGTCATGTACACGTCCTAGGTAACCATTCTATTAGAAGAACTTTGTTTTGTTTATTCATCTACCATATACCAAATTATATGTAGTGGTTGCTACTTTAATCCGTTCAGACTAAATATCGCTATGAAAGATCAAATCTTGTCATAGTCAACTCTTTGAACATTGTCATAAAATACTTTACGACATGTCGAATATTTCATAGATGTGAGACATCCATGTCTGTTTCTTTATAGATCCAAATACGACCGATAGGTTTTTACACCTTTCCGGAGGGTCTTCCAAGTTCAAAACTTGATTTCTCGTATATGGAACTATCACGGATTTTATGGCTTCAAGCCATTTGACGGAGTCAGGGCCCATCATCGCTTCTTTGTATGTATTCGGTTCATCATTGTCAAACAATAATGATTTACTCTCAAATCTTAGCATTTGATTGTTTAACCGACCTTCTTGGTTCAATAGGAACTTTAGACCTCCGTGACCACGACCTTTGAGGCACATAAGCTATGAGCATTGTGGCGGCCTCCAGAACGATTTCCGGCGCTGCGCAACTCAGCACATTTAGCTAAGGTTCGTTAACCTTATCAAAGTTCTATTGTCCTCCCACTTAACTTTTGCGAAAAATTCCTTTTTCAAGAAACTTCACATTTCAAGCGACAAACCCTTTTGTCCTCGGTGTTATGGAGGAATAACCAATTGTTATTCGGAATAACCTACAAAGACATGCTCATCCGAATTCGGTTGTAAACATCTTACTTATGTTTAGCATACCAAAATTTAAGAAATGACAACTTGGGTTTTACCCCAAACCATAACTTCCATGGTGTCATTTCCACGGATCTAGATGGAGCTCTTTTCAGTGTAAAAGCGGTAGTCTCTAAAGCTTTAATCTTTTAAAACATAATGGCAGTTTTATAAATAACACCTTTGATCCAACCATGTCTCACAAGGTTTCATTACAAATCTCAAACACTCCATACTCCTATGGTGTTTCGGGAGATGTAAATCTAGGTGTTTTGCTAAACTTGCAACTCAAATAAATCCCTTTATGATAAAATAAAATTCATTTATTTTCTTGCTACACTTGTAACTCAAATAAATCCCTTTATGATCAAATCATAATTCATTTATTTTTCTTGTTATAATGATTTTCCACTTCATCTTGAAAGTCTTTGAAACATTTTCAAATATTTCATACTTCTTTCTCATTAAGTGAACATTCACTCAAAATTCCGGAGAAAGCATATGAAGTTGAAACCCATCGCTTACGACTACACATAATGGACTACATACATCGATATGTATAAATTCCAATAATTTAGTCGTTCGTTCTTCTTTGGCCTTTGAACGAAGTTTTAATTATCACGTGGAAAGTCTCACAAGCGTCACTTGATCAAATCAAAGACTCCAAAAATCCATGAATATGGAGATTCTTCATGTTTTCTTTCCAATATAATTTAAACAGCGATGTCACTTCATAAGTGATCTTTCAATCATTTGTCTTGCGACATTTTAGCATTAGGTTTTATGGATGTGATTTCTTCAACTAGATTTGTAAATCATCCATCTTATAGGGAATACGGTAATTATTTGAACAACCTTTGTTCTCATAATACCTGATTCAAATAACAATTATTAAAACAAATCTTGAAGTCAAGCCTTGATGTCAACGAGAAATACAAACAACGGTTTGTTTGTTTTTGATAAACATCATCACATATTCTCTTGCTAGTTACTTAGGCCATTGTGGTTCATGAATTGCATCGTTCCGTATGAAATTTCATACCAACCAATTCGGTATCCAATACCCAAGAACCACATTGTTTAACAAGCAAAGAATACAACCATAACATGTATATCATATATATACCTAAATTGGATATTTCCAATCTTTTCTTTTCTGCCAAGTATATTTTATAGATTCTCTTTCAGCATTTCCTTTTCCTTTTTAAAAGAATTTATCAACATCAAAAGTGGCGCCATATACATGACACATAGTCCAAAGCGTGTATATTCAAATAATAATACCTTTGGACTTGCACTTTGAAGTAGATCACCATCATCAAAATGATCGGTATTCTTTCAAAATCCATTCTTTAGTAATCTTTTAGTGTAGTAAACACTTTACATACATCTTCTATTCATCCTTATCATGACGACTTTCATGATCAAGCTACTATAGCTTATAAAGGCGAATCGTGAGTATAACATTACTTTCCAAAACCCTTTTGGATGATTAGGATGTCTAGCATCTCCAACCTTTGTAAATTCTCATCCAATATGAGAACATATATTATACTCTATCATATTGCAACCAAAACATTGTTTCAGATATCGTTATATCTGCCACACATGATGGTTTCTGAAAAAATTCTTTCAGCTCCTAGATAAACTTGATATTAAAAAAAACCAAGTATCATGGAGGCAAACATGATACTTAAGATACTAACACTGGAATTGTTACTCTCGATTTAATACCAACTATTAAATTTCACGGAGTAAATAGAGTTTGCTGAAAGTTTGCAATAGGACTTAAACTTTAGATTGACACTCAACACAATACGTTACCATTTCGTAAAGTATATATCCAGAATTCTATAGTTCTATTATCTCAATTACAACTAAGCATAAGGTGGTGAACGAATGCCAATAACTACAAGAAATTATGCAAATTCACTTTGATTTAATTTATGATAAATTGAGTTCTACTAATCCAAATTAGAAATGAACTCCCACTCAAAAACGACATCCCTCGTGTCTTTTTGGTGATTACATGAACCAAATCCACTACACCAAGTCCGATCATCACGTGAGTCGGTGTAGCTTCAAAGGCGAGCATCCATATGGTCATCATATCAAAACATATGACTCATGCTTAACCTTTCGGTCCGTGTTCCGAGGCCATGTCTGTACATGCTAGGCTCGCCAAGTAAGAACCTTAGTATTCGCGTGTGTAACTGTCTTACACCCGAGATATGCTCATGGATTCAAGTACACCCGATCATCACGTGATGTCTTGAAGCGACGAAACATTGTCGGTGCATACTTAAGGAAGAACACATTTTTATCTTGATATCTAAAAGAGGGATCACCTTATTATGCTAACAAAGCGCTAAACAAGCAATATAAGATGCTATCAAACATCATATGTTTATTAGTGAAATGATATGGTTCCCGCAGATGATCTCTATCATGTGCACCGTGGTATGGTCACTATCATACCTATATGTGTAAATCCAAGGTCTATGGAGTTTACACGCTATGTGTGTTGTAAGAGTATCATATCATACTTCTACTTACAACACTACCATATCATAACCCTAGCCCAGCAACAATCTAAACTAGACACCTCTAATTTATCCATTGCAAATTTTACGTGGCTTAGGGCTTTCGAAGATAGAACCATTCTTACCAACGAACATGAACCACAACGAGGATAACCAAATTGTTGACAACTCGTTGCAAATTAGATATTGACTATAGTAGGAGAGACAGACACCCGCTAGCCACTTATGCAAACTAGTTGCATGTCAAGCGTGGAACAGGTCTCATGTGCGGCGACATGTAAAGTTTGTCCGGGCCGCTTCATCCCACTATGCCACCAATATCCAAAGTACAACTAAGAAGCAATAAAATGATCATCATCGCCCACATACTCATATGTGTACTACCCGTGCAAAGTATCGACGCATAGATCCGGCTCTGATACCACTGTAGGGTTCGCAGCATAGAAAACAAAAAATTTCCTACGATGGGAACAACTAAGTACCAAGATCTATCTACTAGATACAAACAACGGGCGGATGTATAGCCATAGAGAACATACCCTTGAAGACCGACAAAGCTTAACGAGTCCAAACTTGTGGTTGATGTAGATGATCTCTTGCCGATCTCAAGATCGAGAGGAAGTCCTAGCGCCGCAAAACAGCAGCGCATCCGTGCTCGCACACACGTTCGAGGCACCGAGCAACCTCCGCCTCCTCGCTCCAGCGATGCAGCGGAAGAACAACTCTTTCTTGCCGAATAGCCACCGGGAACATGTATCTCTCTAGTCCGAGACCATGGGGGATAAATTCTAGAGGGGGAGAGAGATCCTTCACGAGGAGGTGTTGTGTGAGAGGAGGAGAGGGGGGCCTTTTATAGGGGAGAGGGGGCACCCAAGGGGCATGGCGCCCAGCCATGGGGCTGCCCCCACCTCTTCCACATTCATGTGGGTGGAGCTCCCACTCAAAATGAAAAGCCTCCACTCCCATTAAAAAGCCTCCACTCAAAAATCCACTCACATGCATTAAATTTCCACCAAATTTAATGCAAGCTCTCATTTAAATAAAACTCTTTTATTTATTTATTCAGAATTTTGTTAATTACTTTAATTAACAAACATTCACATAAAACCCCTTGCTAGTATTCCATTTCACATGCAGAACCAGTTTCAGCAATTTCAACTGAAACAGTTTCGGTGTCTAGTGAAATAAATTCATGCGCTTTCCTTTTCTTTTCGGCATGAAACTTTTGCTCCAATTGGATGTCGGTGTATCTTAAGTGTGTCACCCTACGGTTCGCGGATAATGTGGACATGATCGAGACCCCTCTCAGATCAATAACCAGAAGCGGGATCTAGAGACCCATACTAACTCCCACACATTCAACGATGACTTTCTTGTGATCGTCGGAACCTTTTACGCTAGTATCTTAATCCTTTTGTTTCGCGATATATTACATGTCCAAGATTCGATCATCGGTATCTCCATACCTAGTTTGATCTCGTTACTGACATGCACTCTTTTCTCGTTCCCGTGATATAACATTCTAGTGATCAAATCACTTGCTTGCAAGCTAACCAATGTGATATCACCGAGAGGGCCCAGAGTATATCTATCCATCATCGGGATGAACAAATTCCACTCTCGATCCATGGGCCTCAACATAACACTTTAGTAGTTCTGAATCCATCTTTATAATCACCCTATTATGGTGTGACGTTTGATGTTATCAAGAAACTCTTCTGGTGTTAGTGATTGACATGATCTCATGGTCTAAGGATTAGGATCACTTAGTAAGATGTTATAGCAATATAAACTCAATGACTTTGATCGTAATGCTATACTTCGGATGAATGTTCATCACACCATTACACTAATGTTGTGACCTCGTTATTAACAACATCCAATGTCCATGATCAGGAAACCTATGATCATCTTGTTAATCAACGAGCTAGTTTATAAGAGAGGCATAACTAGGAACTTTCTTTTGTTTATTAAACACACATGTATTAATGTTTCCGTATTAATACAATTATAGCATGTAAAATAAACATTTATCATAAATAGGAATACGATAATAACCACTTTATTATTGCCTCTCGGGCATATTCCCTTCACAAGGAACACTTGAGATCCTCTTGAGACCACCCACTTGATGTATCATCATCATCAACTTCAATAGCCTTGGCCTTCAAAGCTAGATTCACTTTGGTTGACCCAATGGCCCTAGCACGAGCGGACTCCGCATTCTTCTTGGCAATGGTCATGGCAATTACTTCGCTCAAGACTTCTTGGGAGGTCATTAGGTGAAAGTTGGTTCTTCCCTTGATAGAGTTGAGCTTTTGTTCTTCAAACGGAAGGAGAGCTTGAATGAACTTCCTCTTCATGAACTTGTCGTCAACATAGGTGGCCCCAAGATCCCTCATAGTGAAACAAAGGACTTTGAGGCACCTATACATGTCTTCGGGGGTCTCATCATCTTGCATTGCGAAACCATCGCACTCATTGTTGATTTCATCAAACTTGGAGCTTTGGATGCTTGCATTCCCAACAAAGAGCTCGGTGAGTTGATCCCAAGCTCCCTTGGCAGTGTCGAATTGGCGAATGTGAGCAAAGTCCTTTGGAGTCAAAGCCTTTTGGATCATCCCCAAAGTTGTGGCATTGAGTTGCTTGTCCACCACTTCACCTCGTGTCAACTTATTTGGGTCATATGGAGAGAATCCATCCTCCACAATCCTCATTAACTCAATAGAAGAGCTGGAAATATGTGAGCGCATTAGATATTGCCAATTGGCGAAATTTGAAGTATCTAGCATAGGTGGTTCTCCTTGAGGAATGATGTGTGGCATGGGAATGGCTGGATCCAGAGTGTACTTTGGCGGCGGGGGTACCGCCGAGTAGTCCTTTCCTCCATTTTCCTCTTTGGAAGTTGGGTTCTCGGGCTCCTCGGTGTTCTCACCTTGGAACCTTGGTAGAAGTTTGAGCAACAAAACCAAGTCCCAAGTGAGTGGTGACGGCCGCGGGAATCAGCCCGGGGGTGGTCACCGTAACGGTGGGAGGAAGCTCGGTGGTTTGGGGTGTGTCAAGAGAAACTATGGGGCTTGGCTTTAGAGACTGCAAGATAGTCATCATTTCCTCGAACTTGGACATCATGGATGACTCCAATTGCTTGAGGTCATCCATAGTGGCCAAGTTCTTGGGGTTTTCGGTTTCACTACCCCCTTCGTCGGCCATAGTCTCTTAGGCGGTAAAGCCTGAAATAAGAGCCTTGGCTCTGATACCAATTGAATGTACCGACTTGATACGACTAGATGGGGGGTTAATAGGCGTCTACCCAATTTTAATTTGTTTCTCACTTTTAGGCTTAACGATAAGGAAAGTTATCTAGATGTGCAACTAGGTAGGTGAACAACCTAAATGCAAGATAACTTACAACAACCACAAGAACGGTAAAGAGCAAGAAGTAAAGGAAGGGAACGAAGTAACCAGAGCGGGGACACGGAGATATAATTCTTGTAGTTCACTCCCAAGGATCTACGTCTACGTTGGAGAGGTGTCGGGGCCACACAAGGTCACCCGAGCGCCACAAAGGCCTCACCTTCTTCTCCGGTGAGCTCCCCCACAAAGGAGGCCTCACAATCCACTAACCGGTGACCTTGAAGGTGCCAACCAAAACATTTACACCAAGGTTCATGGGGAATCTCCACAACTCAATTGGAGGCCCTCAACGACACCTCGAAGCTTCACAACACAAGCCTTAGCTCCGAGGATGCCCTACACCATCTAGGGTTTCAAGAAACCCAAGAGCAACAAGATCCACAAAGGATGGGTGGGGAAATCAAATCTTCTTTGGTGGAAGTGTAGATCTAGGTCACCTCCCTCACTTCTCAAAAGATCAAGTCATTTGAGTGGCTAGATAGAGAGATCTAGTAAGGTGAAGCTCAAGCATTAATGGAGGAGAGAGAAAATTTTCGAAGTAGGTGGGAGGAAGAAGAGGGGCGCCTTAAATAGGCCCCCTCCGCACTGAACCGTTACAGCCCACGTGACTTCACCGGAACTTCCGGTGAGAGGCCGGAAGTTCCGCCCAGCATGGCTCCAACGGTCATCAGCCCGTTGACGCCCGCTCCAAAAGCTCGACCAGAAGTTCCGGTCATAACATACCGGAAGTTCCGGCGAACTTCCGATGCAAGTTCCGGCCCAAGTTCCGGCAAATAGAACACTTCAAACAGAAGGTTACTGACCCTTCAGCGGAACTTGGAGCGGAACTAGGGGCGGAACTTATGGGTCGCGAGCCAAGTCTGACCGGAAGTTCCGGTGGCTGGGCAGAAGTTCTGCTCAGGAACTTTCTGGCAGGACGAGTTCCGATGCAACTTCCGGTGGAACTTCTGGCAAATAGAGCATACCAAAACAGAGAGTTCTGGGAGCTCACCGGAAGTTCCAGCGGAACTATGATCGGAACAAAGCTCAGATCATCCTGCAGAAAAAACCTGAGCGGAACTTCCGGCGCCAGGCTGGAAGTTCCGATCAGACAAAGATGGCTTCAACAGATCAGGAACACACTCTCTCACTGAATAGTAGGATGGCTATGGCGGTGCATATGGGTTTGTGCAAGAACAAGTGATTTCCCACAGCCTTCCGAGATGGACCCCCTCTTAATAGTACGGCGACCTAAAACAATAAAAAGAGAGAAACTAGGAGAAAACTACAGGCCACCGTCTTCATGAGATCCCAAGAGAGCATCCACACAGTTATAAGGAAACATCAACAACATTTTTCATGAAACTCAAGCACACAATTAGATCACAAATGGGATTGTCATTATCACCAAAAACGGGATGGGAATATATAGTCCTTTCAGTGGCACTCGGGCCCTAGTGACAAGCATTAAGCACAACAAGTTGCAAAAAAGTCAAATAGCACTAATAGAGATACTAGGCACTATTCCCTAACAGATCTTATTCGATTACATGATACAACTCATCCAATCCCTACCATCCCCAAGCCTACAACGGGGGATTACTCACACATGGATGAGGGAAACGTCGGTGGCTGCTGGAGATGCGTTGGTGCTGACGATGGCGATGATCCTCTGCAAATTCCTCATCCCGGCAGGGTGCCAGAACGGAGTTTCTGGATCTGAATCTTGGTTTTTGGTGGCGGTGGCGGCAGCGGAGCTGAACTCTTTATGGAAAAACTATCGAAACCCCCTCTGTTTTTAGGTCAGAAGGCAACTTATAGGTGCGGAGGAAGGCCGAGGAGCTGCCTGGGGTGGCCAAACCTCCCCCAGGCGCGGGGTCAGTGGTCCCGCGCCTGGGGTGGGTCTGGGGCCCCTAGGCCTCCTTTCTGTCTCCCCTTCTGGCTCCGTTGATCTTCTATTGAGAAATAGTTTTTGGCATATTTTTTGGGATTTTTCCTGATAGTTCATTTTCTACACAAAAACAAGACACCAAGGTAATTCTGCTGAAAACAGCGTCAATCTGTGTTAGTTGTATCCAAATCACACAAGTTTAGAGGAAAAACAATAGCAAAGTGTTCGAAAAAGTAGATACGTTTTGGACGTATCATGGAGTCTTAATCATTTTACCCATCAGACATGCTTCACATCTTTCAAGTGATTCAAAATCAAGTGATTCAAGAAGTCCATCAGAATGGAGTTTCTTCATACGCTTCACTCCAATGTGACCAAGACGACAGTGCCACATACAGGTCGAGTTATCGCTCAATTTCAAATGTTTAGCTGCAATGTTAATAATATGTGTATTACTACAATCGATATTCAACAAGAATAGACCATCTATCAAAGGTGCATGTGCATAAAACATATTACTCATATAAATCGAACAACCATTATTCTCGGACTTAAACAAGTAACTGTCTCGCAATAAACATGATTTGGATATGATGTTCATGCTTAACGCATGCACCAAATAACAAATATTTAAGTATAAAACTAATCTCGATGGTAGATGAAAAGGTAGCGTGCCGACCGCGATCACATCAACCTTTGATACATTCCCAACGCGCATCGACATCTTGTTCTTCGCTAGTTTCCGTCTATTCTGCAGCACCTTTTTCGAGTTACAAATATGAGCAACCGAACCAGTATCAAATACCCAGGCACTATTACGAGTACTGGTGAGATACACATCAATAACATGTATATCGGATATACCTTTCTTCTTGATGTTGTCGTTCTTCAAATCCGCCAAGTACTTAGGGCAATTCTGCTTCCAGTTACCTTCTCCCTTGCAGTAAAAGCACTCAGTATCAGGCTTAGGCCCAGCCTTGGTCTTCTTCGTCGGCGCAGTAACTGTCTTACCGCCCTTCTTAAAGTTTCCCTTTTTTCTTAGACTTGCCTTGCTTCTTGAATTTGGTGGTCTTATTGACCATCAACACTTGGTGCTCTTTCTTGATCTCCACTTATGCAGACTTTAACATGGAGAAGAGTTCGGGCAACGACTTGTCCATGTTTTGCATATTGTAGTTCATCACAAAGTTCTTGTAACTTGGTGGTAGTGATTGGAGGACACAGTGAATCCCCAAAGCGTTAGAAATCACTACACCTAAGCTTTGAAGCTTGCTCGCGTGCCCAAACATCTTAAGCACGTGCTCACTGACGGAGTTGCCCTCTTCCATCTTGTAGTTAAAGAACTTTTCAGAAGCCTCATAACTCTCAACTGTCGCGTGAGCCTTAAATATCATTTTGAGTTCACGGACAATATCATGTGGGTCATGGTTCTCAAACCTTTTCTGAAGCTCCGATTCCAAACCATACAAGATAGCACACTGAACTGTGGAGTACTAATTCTACCGAGTGAGGAAAACATTCTTCACCTCATCGGTAGCATCAGCTGCAGGTGGGTCACCCAGCGGTGCATCCAGCACATAGGTCAAATTACCAGCATTGAGGACAATCCTCAAATTGCGGATCCAATCCGTGAAGTTGCTTCCATTGTTTTTCAAATTTTCTTTCTCTAGGAACGCATTAAAAATGATGGTAGGGGCCGCCATTGATCTACAACATATTTGCAATAGTTTTAGACTAAGTTTATGACAAATTGAGTTCTAATTAATAGTTAAATTAATCTAGGTGAACTCCCACTCAATACAATATCCCTCACATTGTTTTAGTGATCACGCGAACCAAATCCACCACATCAAAACCGATCATCATGAGAGTTGATGTAGCTTCAATGGCGAACAATTGATGATGCTCGACGTAGCACTTCGTTGGTAACCCCAAGCGTAGGGTGTGAAGAGCAAGAAGCAAGTTTTACCTCAGTTGAGACCGAGGTTATCGAACCAGAAGGAGGAAGGAAACGTCACACAGATGTTGCAAGCAACACGGAGACCTGCACAACACAAACTCAAGACTTTGCCCCAAAAAATCAATGAGGTTGTCAAGCTCACTGGTTTGTTGTAACAAAGGATTAAACGTATGGTGTGGAAGGTAATGGTTTGCAGCAAGTAAACAAGTAAAAGTGGAAGATGTATCAATGGTAAAGATTGGACCGGGGTCCATAGTTCACTAGAGGTGCTCTCCTTAGATAAACAACTTGGCATGAAGGGTAAAAAAATTACAGTGGGGCAATTGACAGGAACTGAGCAAGGCATAACAATGCAATTACTAGTCATAAAGATCCTATGAGGTTCAATTGGGCAATACAACAATATACATAGACCGCCATCTAACTGCATCTATGACTAGAAGTCCACCTTCAGGTTATCATCCGAACCCCCTCCAGTATTAAGTTGCAAGCAACAGACAACTGCTTTAAGCAAAGTGTGTAAGGTAAACAGTCCACATGTTCCATGAACAAGAGACCGTTGTTTTCTCCCTAGTGCCAACAACACATCTACAACCGAAGAGATTTCTATCACTTCCCTTGGAAACTAGAGGCATGAACCCACTATGGAGCATAAATACCCCCTCTTGGAGTCACTAGCAACTACTTGGCCAAGATAGCTAATAACAACGGAGATCATGCAAGATCACAAACAACACAGACATGATAGAATCATAAAGGCAAAACCATTAATCAAACCAACATAATAATCTCAATAACCATCGGATCCCCGCAAACACAACATGCATGATTACAAATAGATTAGATCTTGATCATGAATGGAGCTCACAAGATATATACATGAAAGCACAAAGGAGGAGATACAACCATCTAGCTACTACATGGACCCATAGTCCAAGGTGGAACTACTCACGCATCATACCGGAGAGAAGGCCTCCGAGACGATATCCCCTCCGGCAGGGTGCCGGGAAGAACTTCAGATCCTCCCCGATCTAGGGACGATGGTGGCGGCGGCTATAGACGGTTTCATGGATATTTGATTGGGTACTCAGGGTTTCTGCATCGGGGGCTTCTTATAGGCGAAGGGGGAGACCGATGAGGCGGCCAGGGGTGGAAAACCCTAGCCAGGCGCGGGGCTAGGCCCACCCGCACCTGGGGTTGGTCTGATCCCCCTGGCTGACCCCTTCGGCTCTCCTCTGAACTTCTTGTTCCCCACGGAAAGTATTCGACTTTGTCGTTTGTCCCGTCCAATTCCGAGAATATTTCTTTACTAACTTTTCTAAAACCAGAAACAGCAGAAAATAGGCATCTGGCACTGTTGCAACTTGTTAGTAGGTTAGTACCAGAATACATGTAAAAAGCACCTCAAAGTGTGGACAAGTAAAGCAAAGTAGATACTAAACAAGCATGGAGCATCAAAAATTATAGATACGTTTCCAACGTATCAGCATCCCCAAGCTTAACTCTTGCTCGTCCTCGAGTAGGTAAGTGATAAACAGAATACTTTTTGAGGTGACATGCACCCTCACAATAAAGATCCAACCATCTGCAAGCATTGAAAGCTGGGATCAAAGAACTATAAACATGTGCATGAAAGATGGAGTTCTAACAATAGTACATAGTAAATATTCATGCAACATGACAAGCTACAAACAAAGATCATGAATAACATGCATTGAAAAACGTTTGTTTGTTTCACATGCAGAAAACATAACATAGTGGCAATCAGCTTGTCCCTCGTAGACTAGCAAATAGATGCATAGGACACTTGCAAAGTTCACAAGGGTGACTAGAAACAGATATCACAATAACAAGTAATAACACAATGTGCATCAATTAATAAGCTTTGGAACACTGCACACAAAATGGCAACTATGCTCTCTTAATGGTGCCTAAAGGTAGAAGGTGGAGACTCAATAGTGGTGGAAGAAAGGCCTTTTTGTAAAGGAAGCAGGGATTACAAGTTTCAAAAAGAGCTTCCAAAAATTATGGTACTTGTTAGCTTTTAGCCCTCATTTCCCCTATCATAAGCATCTTGAAGTGGTTAAGTTTAAAGTGGCAAAGCTGGAGTATATGCTTGACTAAGTATAAGTTGTCAATCTCAAGTCCCTTGAATACGAGGGCCACATTTCATGCATACTCAACTTTGGGTCCAGGTAAGTTCTTGTCATTGTAAGTATTTCCATATCATTGAGAACCGCTAACGGGGTACCCCTTGCACATGGTACAGGATCTTTCCCATAACCAAAATGACAAGGCAAGCAGACAATGATCATCTCAGGAATCTTCTTATGTACCATGGGAATATGGTGCTTTTTCTCCCTTTCCTCTTTTCTCAATGTGTCTCTTTTTTTATAATAAGAATGCTTCATAGATGTCACTATGGTGATGTTGCAAGTTTCCACCATGATTAGGCATGGCTTAGGCTAGCGGCCCAGGCATTTCTCTAACACAGGATACAAACTCCATGGACTTACAAGTTCCCTCTTTATTTCACAACGGTGACATCCATAGACAAAAGAACATGGTATCAACTTACAACAAGGTACAAGTGCAATGTTGAAAACGTTCCCTGTGACAACACGGTTCTGCTAATTCCAACTTATAAGTGCAAGCATATATAACAAAGTTGTCACAATGGTTCAAGTTTATTAGGGGCAAAGAATAAAGTGTGCCATCAAGTTCGTGAGAGCTTTAATCACTGAGTTTTCACATGAGAAAATAGTTTTTAATTGGAAGATAGTTGAAAACAAGAATATACTTGGAATGCTGTAACACACCATGCATAGGAGTTTATAATGGAAACTTTGGAAAAACATGGTTTCTTGGGAGTTGGAGGCATGAGTAGAACTTACTCATACAAGCGGAGGCTAGCAAAAGACTGGGAGCAACCAACTAAGAGAGCAATAATGGCCTTAATCATGCAGTGCAACAAAGCATACTAATCAAAGCAAAGAGTGGTACTACAAGTCAAGGACTAAATGATCATAGAGGATAATGGTGACTTGTGAGAGTCATAACACGGTGTGAGCATGTGACAAGTCAACCAAAGCAAAGCATCAAAGGAGAATACAACAATACTATGCTTTTGCATGCTAAAACAACGCATAATTTCTTCAAGGCACACTAAGCAATCCCAATTGTTTGGAACAAGGCATGCTACAGCAATAATCACTAAGCATAATGCTAAAACAACACCTAGCATGTCATGCTAAAGTCTAAGTCACAATCGATGCAAGCTCCTCTTGCACTTCAAGCAAGAACTTACTACTCCTTTCCAACACCAAGCAAACTTAATTGCAAAACAACACAGCGAGAATGGGGGTCCAAACTACTCAAGCAACTAAACAAACTAAGCAAAGAAAACTAAAATTAAGACGCTCCAAGAACAACACAACTGTGCATGAAACAATAAAAACGAAGTGTCTAGATAGACCTGAGCTTTTTATTGATGAAGAAGGGGATGCCTTGGGCATCCCCAAGCTTTGACGCTTGTACCTCTTGGATATTTATTAGGGTGACACCATGGTGGCATCCCCACACTTGATCTTTTGTCCATTCTTCATCCCATTGCATCATTCTTTCTCTACACCTGAAATTTTTCCTTCATACAAAACTTCACACAATCTTCATTAGCAACATTAGTGTATTCAAAAGATATTAGACCACTGGCAAAGCTTTGAAATAGCAAGGATTTTCACTAAAAACATAAGCTACTGTAGTAACTCCTTCAAAAGTCTCAATTCACCTAAATAGAACTCAAAAAGGAATCAATAAGAAGCAAATGCAAATAATGGCAGAAATCTGTCAAAACAGACCAGCTGTTAGAAAACGATTTTTACGAAGACCTTATGTTGCTCAAATCAAAAAGTGTTGAACTAAAGAAAGTTAGATAACATACTGGGGGATTTATTCGTAAATTTTGAGCTCAATATGAGTTACAGAGCCTCCTCGCGAATATTTTTGGTGGAGGACAGAAATCTGTTTTAGGACAACAATTCCCCAAATCTTACTTCCCTCTCATTAGAGGTCATTCTTGACACAAAAAGCAAACAAAAAAGATAAGGAGAGGTCATTACTGAAGTAATAACTTCCAAGACTCAAGGAAACTCTTGGTTATCTCCCAACAAGTACTTTTCTTTAACGCCTTTAAGTTAGGCACAAGAAGCAAGAAGAATCAAGTATTTTCAAATGAAGAAGCATTAACATCAAATCTTGCTTTCAAAGGAGGAGAAAAAAGCAACTTCTCTCTCCTCATAGGGAAGTGTTCAATACCTTTCTTGAATGGAAAATGAAATTTAATGGTGCCTTCTTTCATATCAATGATGGTACCAACTGTTCTAAGAAAAGATCTTCCCAAAGTCATTCACTTGCATATTAATAATAGGTTCCCAACTATCTTCTACTTTCCTAGGAATAGAAGCTTTGTGTTTTAGCTTCTCTACCTTAATCTTAACAAGAGCATCTGTAATGTGTTTGGTAAAGGCAACATGCATATCACTAGCATTAGAACTTCTAGCAAGCTTTTGCAAGAACATAATCACTTTAGAAATATTGCAACCATCAATATCAAAATCAAACTTAGCATCACCAGTAGTAGGATCCATAGGCTTAGGCATAGTAGGAGTAGGAGTAGGGACTACTTGTCGTTTAGTGGTGATGGTGCACACACTATTGTTTCTATCAATTTCAGCTTCCCTTTCCCACTTAGCATGAATTTGAGCTAACAGCCTGACATTTTCACCAATAGTAACTTGTATGGCATGAGCAGTAGCAAATGTATTTTCCATAGTTTCAGGTTTAATAGCCATTTTATTAACCAAGGAAGACTGAGCTTCAGACAAAGAGGATATATTTTTCTCAACAGTTAAAAGCTTCTCCTCTATAGTCTTATTGGAAGTAGTTCGTTTACTAATAAAGTCTTTGAGCATGACTTCAAGTTCAGAGGGGGCACTTCTAACATTATTGTAAGAGCTTCCATAGGAATTGCCATTATTAGGAGGATAAGGCCTATAATTGTTGTTACTACCAAAATTATTCCTATAGGCATTGTTATTGAAATTGTTGTTTCTAATGAAGTTCACATCAACTTGCTCTTCTTGAGCAACCAAAGAGGCTAAGGGAACACTATTAGGATCTAAAGGAGCTTTCCCATTAACAAGCATAGCCATAATCACATCAATCTTTTCACTCAAAGAGGAAGTTTCCTCAACAGAATTTACCTTCTTACCATGTGGAGCTCTCTCAACATGCCATTCAGAGTAGTTAACCATCCTATTATTAAGGAGCCTTGTTGCAACACCCAAAGTGAGGCCCATAAAAGTACCTCCAGCAGCTGAATCCAATAGATTTCTTGAGGAGAAGTTCAAACCTGCATACAAAGTCTGGATAATCATCCAAGCAGTGAGTCCATGAGTAGGACAATTTTTAACCAAAGACTTCATTCTTTACCAAGCTAGAGCAACATGTTCACTATCAAGTTGTTTAAATTTCATAATATCACTTCTCATAGATATAATCTTAGTAGGAGGATAGTACTTTCCAATAAAAGCATCTTTGCACTTAGTCCAAGAATCAATACTATTTTTAGGCAAAGAAAGCAACCATTCTTTAGCTTTTCCCCTCAAGGAGAAAGGAAAAAAGCTTAAGCTTAATAATATCTCCATCTATATCCTTATACTTTTGCATCTCACAAAGTTCAGCAAAGCTATTGAGATGGGCAGCATGATCATCAGAACCAGCACCAAAAAATTGCTCTCTCATCACAAGATTCAACAAAGCAGGCTTAATTTCATAAAAGGTAGCATCAAGAGCAGGTGGAGCAATACGAGTGCTTAGGAAATCATTGTTGTTGGTGCTAGTGAAGTAACACAACTTGGTGTTCTCAGCAGAGTTCATTTTGGCAAAGGTGGGAAAGCCAAAAATAGCAGCAGCTAGACCAGGAACTATTTTTTTGTATTTTTGAAAGAGGCAAACAAACCAAACTAGACTATTTTTTTTTTGAAAAGAGGCAAACAAAACCAAGAAAAAGAAACAAAGAAAACTAAAAACAAAGTAAAGAGAAAGGAAGTGAAGGAATCCCCTAGTGAAGACGTCCTTGGCCTCCCCGGCAACGGCGCCACAAAAGCCTTGATGATGCTCGACGTAGCACTTCGTTGGTAACCCCAAGCGTAGGTTGTGAAGAGCAAGCAACAAGTTTTCCCTCAGTTGAGACTGAGGTTATCGAACCAGAAGGAGGAAGGAAACATCACACAGGTGTTGCAAGCAACGCGGAGACCTGCACAACACAAACTCAAGACTTTGCCCTAACGAATCAGTGAGGTTGTCAAGCTCATCGGTTTGCTGTAACAAAGGATTAAACGTATGGTGTGGAAGGTAATGGTTTGCAGCAAGTAAACAAGTAAAAGTGGAAGATGTATCAATGGTAAAGATTGGACCGGGGTCCATAGTTCACTAGATGTGCTCTCCTTAGATAAACAACATGGCATGAAGGGTAAACAAATTACGGTGGGGCAATTGACAGGAACTGAGCAAGGCATAACAATGAAATTACTAGTCATAAAGATTCTATGAGATTCGATTGGGCAATACAACAATATACATAGACCGTCATCCAACTACATCTATGACTAGAAGTCCACCTTCAGGTTATCATCCAAACCCCCTCCAGTATTAAGTTGCAAGCAACAAACAACTGCTTTAAGCAAAGTGTGTAAGGTAAACAGTCCACATGTTCCATGAACAAGAGATCGTTGTTTCCTCCCTAGTGGAAACGACACATCTACAGTCGAAGAGATTTCTATCACTTCCCTTGGAAACTAGAGGCATGAACCCACTATCGAGCAGAAATACCCCCTCTTGGAGTCACTAGCAACTACTTAGCCAAGATAGCTACTAACAACGGAGAGCATGCAAGATCACAAACAACACGGACATGATAGAATCATAAAAACAAAACCATTAATCAAACCAACATAATAATCTCAATAACCATCGGATCCCCTTAAACACAACATGCATGATTACAGATAGATTAGATCTTAATCATGGACGGAGCTCACAAGATCTATACATGAAAGCATAAAGGAGGAGATACAACCATCTAGCTACTACATGGACCCATAGTACAAGGTGGAACTACTCACGCATCATACCGGAGAGAAGGCCTCCGGGATGATCTCCTCTCCGGCAGGGTGCCAGGAAGAACTTCAGATCCCCCCGATATAGGGACGATGGTGGCGACGGCTACAGACGGTTTCGTGGATATTTGATCGGGTACTCAGGGTTTCTGCATCGGGGGCTTCTTATAGGCAAAGGGGTAGACCGAGGAGGCGTCCAGGGGTGGCAAAACCTAGCCAGGCGCGGGGCTGGGCTCACCCGCGCCTGGGGTGGGTCTGGCCCTCCCTCCTGGCTGGCCCCTCCGGCTCTCCTCTGGACTTCTTGTTCCCCACAAAAAATAATTGACTTTGTTGTTTGTCCCGTCCAATTCCGAGAATATTTCTTTACTAACTTTTCTGAAACCAAAAACAGCAGAAAACAAGCATCTGGCACTGTTACAACTTGTTAGTAGGTTAGTACCAGAAAACATGTAAAAACCACCTCAAAGTGTGGACAAGTAAAGCAAAGTAGATACTAAACAAGCATGGAGCATAAAAAATTATAGATACGTTTCCAACGTATAAACAATCAACATGTTCATCGTATCTACTATATGACTCATGCTTTACCTTTCGGTGATCCATGTTCCGAGACCATGTCTGTACATGGTAGGCTCGTCAAGATCAAACCTTAGCTTCCGCATGAGCAAATCTGTCTTGCTCCCGTTGTATACACTCGCACAATCTAACACACCCGATCATCACGTGGTGCTTCGAAACAACGAGCTTTAGCAACGGTGCTTACTAAGGATGAACACTTTATAACTTGATATTTTGTGAGAGGGATCATCTTATAATGCTACCATCGCGAACTAAGCAATACAAGATGCATAAAAGGATTAACATCACATGCAATTCATAATGTGTGATATGATATGGCCTTTATTCTTGTGCTTCCGATCTCCATCTTCAAGCACGAACATGATCTCCATCATCACCGGCATGGCGTCAAGGTCAATGGCGCCGCTTCATGGTTGTCGTCCACCAGCATCAACTATTACAACTACTTTGAATAATAGACACGGAGATCTTAACGAAATTAAAAGACAACCATATGGCTTCTGCCGGTTGCCGACTTACAATAAGGAACATTGCATACATCATATATAATCACAATCATGGCCATATCACATCACAAACACCCCTGCAAAACAAAGTTAGACGCGTCTAATTTTCTTTGCATATTTTAGGTGGTTTGGGGATTTCAATAAGTGTCGTTCTAACTTACGAACAAGAACCACAACGTTGATGCTTGAACTATCAAGTGTCCGTTGTAAATTGAATCTATACTATGATGGGAGAGACAGACACCCGCAAAGCCACTTATGTAATACAAGTTGCAAGTTAAGCGTGGAGCAAGTCTCATGAACAATGTCATGTAAGGTTAGCCCGGGCCGCTTCATCCCATCATACCGTAAGATGCAAAGTACACAAAACAATTGATAATAAAAGCACCACCGCCCACAATGACCATTGTGTTCTACTCGTGCAACAGATCTACATATAGACACGGCTCTGATACCACTGTAGGGTTTCGTAGCATGGAAAACAAAAAAATTCTACCGCATGCACACAAAAAAGCCAAGATCTATCTACTAGATTGTAGCAATGAGTCGATTAGAATACTCACCCTTGAAGATTCCAAAGCGGTTAACGAGAGCAGATTCTCGTGGATGATGTAGTCGTACACTTGCCGATCTCAAGATCGCGTAGACAATCCTTCCGGCGCTGCGTTCCGGCAGCGCTTTCGCAGTCGGTCACACGTTTGGTACTCGATGAAGACCTTCCTCTCCCTTGTTCCAGCAGGTAGTGGAGGTTGTAGTTCTCTCCTCGCGATTCCGGCAGCACGACGGAGTGGTGTCGGAAATAGAGGGAAGATCATGCAGGGCTTCGCCTAATACGAAGCAGGTTATGGTGGATCTAGGGTTTCCGGCGATCTAGGTTTAGAGGGCCGTAGAGGAGGAGGAGGTGTCGGAGGTGGCTAGGACGACGATGATGGGCCGGCGGCGGCGACTTGAGCGGCAGCGACGCAAGGTGGGGAGGGATGGTTGTGGTGCTTTGGGGCAGCCCCTCCCCTCTATTTATGAGAGGGAGGGCAGCTTGGGAGAGGGGAGTTTGAATCCTTCCCCAAACCCAAGTTGGAGATAAGGAAGGACTATTTCCTTCTTCCACTAGGAAACTATTGTTCCAATTTGACTTTTCAAACCTCCCTTTTGACTTTCAATTTAGAGCTTTATTTCTCTCTCGCAAATGCCCAACCAAGTGACCTAGGACATGATCCAATCATTCCACTTAACCATGACACATTCATGAACCATTCCCCTTCCGGTCTGGTGAACCTTCTAGACCCTTCTAGAACCTCTCCGATGAAAACATCGAAATTATTCACGAACTCCGGAATGGGACTTTTGTTATATGAATCTTATTCTCTGGACCATTCCGGGTCTCCTCGTGATATCCTGGATCCCATCCGAGACTCCGAACAACATTCGGTCTCCCTACTTACATTCCATATCTACTAAACAACATCGAATCCTTAAGTGTGTCTCCCTACGGTTCGTGAATTATGCGGACATTATCGAGACACTTCTCCGATCAATAACCAATAGAGGAATCTGGAAATTCATATGGTTCCCACGTAACGATTACTTTGCGATCGAATGCACCACTTACATACGATACCAATTTCCCTTTGTCTCGCGATAGTTTACTTATCCGAGGTTTGATCGTCGGTATCTCTGCATACCTAGTTCAACCTCTTTACCGATAAGTACTCTTTTCTCGTTCCCGTGATATGTGATCCCTTGTGAGCCAGTCACATGCTTGCAAGCTAAATGGATGACATTCCACCGAGAGGGCCCAGAGCATATATATCCGTCATATCGATGGACAAATCCCACTCTTGATCCATGTGCCTCAACACATACTTTCCGAACATTTAATGCCACCTTTATAGCCACCCAGTTATGGTGTGGTGTTTGATGTCATCAAAGCATCCTTCCGGTGATGGTGATTAGCATGATCTCATTGTCGAAAGAATTAGGTTACTATGTATCAGAAAGCTTATAGCACACGAACTATTGAAATGACTTGATCTTTATGCTACGCTTATCTACAGGAGTATGTCCATCATACCATTCTCCTAATGATATGATCTTGTTGTTAATAACATCTCATGTTCATGATCGGGAAACCACGATCATCTTATTAACCAACAAACTAGTATTACAAAGAGGCTTTACCAGGGACTCTAATTTAGTTTACAAATCAGACAAGTATTAATGTTTCCGATTAATACTATTATAGCATGAATGTAAACATTTATCATAAACACAAAGATATAATAATAACCACTTTTATTATTGCCTCTAGGGCATATCTCCAACAATTACTTGACCATGTGGACTTCCTCAAAAAGGTTTATTATGACTCCTGATTTCGCATTAAAAAGCATGATTTCCTGCACAACACAATTCAGAGCAATATTTTATATATATCTGCAATTATTAGTCATTAGTAGCGAGAATTGACAGTTTTTGTCAATTGGCTGACAAAACAATGTTTACACACGATGGAAGATGGCTATTTTTGGAGCCATCAACCATCAAGTAATATGTAGTCGATAAACTAGAATAACCAGGAAAAATTGTTCATATATACGAAATACTTACCACTACCTCTACCTTTATTAAGCTAACGAGTACTCAATAAACTCGACTCGTTTAATGACTAAAACTGAAACTCGGCTAGGCTCGTTTTACACTGAGTTTGAGTCAAGTTGTGAGATACTCATTTAGATCGCAAGTTTTGAGGGTTTTAGTTCTAGACCTTTCATAGAAACATAGGACCATCCTTGTTGAAAGGATTTAAGTCCGAGTTTTAGTTCTAGATGCATCCTTCCTTAAAGGATGTAAGAGTAGCGTGTGCATGCTGATGTGACACAAGAATATATGGCCTTGCACAAGATTATTTTGGGTAATCTTAGTTATCTAGATTTACCATTCTACTTGTATGGTCTATACACAAAATATATCTATACTAACGATAGGCTTTTGGTTTTGCAAATGATTCGAACTTTCAACAACCATAGCTCTCGAATTTGATGCTTCTGTTTCAGGTTCGTCAAGGTTGATTTTGTGAAATTCATCTTACATGGTCGATATTTTCTAAATTTCTCCGATGAGCTTCTTCTCACCATTTGATACAACTTCCATATTTTCTGTTTGGAGGACCCTAGTTGAAGTGGTTATGAGATATTTAAACAAACTTAGAAGTGTGTTTCCAAGGATCTCTCTCAAAAAATTATATCTTGATCATCGTATCTTTGTACGTACACTTATACTCAAGATGGTATACACAAAAAAGGTTGCATTGACGAGGCGATTCCATTTCCTTGAATGATTCCAAGATCTTTTAATTGCATCTTTTCATTTTTGAGTGTCTGTTTGAAGTTTGTTAACATAAAATTTTCAAAATCCATCGCACATGTTGATCTCTTTTAAATCCTTTGAAATATACCTTCATCTCACCAGTTTAGACAATTCTCATATAGTAGGTTTATCTTAACATGAGAATTGTCTCCGGTCAATGAAGTAGAAGCACCAAATAGAAATTTCTTATCTCACCGTGATTTTATATCACAAAGAAACGCATGGCGACCTTTCCAACATATCCAGAGATTTTTTATGATTTTATGCACTAGTTCTTTAGGGATTGGAGCAGATAAAACATGTTTGTTTATAGTAGAATGGAATTAACTTTGATCGGAAAAAATCAGATCTAAACCCCAGTGAAGAAGCAAACCACACATAGCACACAAATGATCGGTGAAAGAAAAAGTGTTAATCGAGTTCAGGAGCACCAAGCCTTCCACGTCCCATTTTGAGGTGTTTGGAAGAGCGTGAAGCTCTCAGACTAGTTGATAATGCCCTTTAATGAGTCTTCAAGTGAAAGTTTTTACCATTCAACATAAAAACTTTCCATGAATTTTTTCTGCATTGGCAAGAAGAATATGCATTAGCAATCAAGGCTTGTGATTTCATTTTTCATAACACTATAAAAATGTCCTTTCACCCCAACACTTGGAATTTCATTGAAAAGGACCATTAATGGAAAGTGTGACAAGGTGATCTGGCTTGGTATGACTAATTATCTTATAGCCTTCATACCATGGCGATAAACAAATACTGAAGTTTTCCAGAACAATCTGAAGATGGCACAATCTTTTTATAACAAGCAAAGCATTTAGCACCGAACACCAAAAGGCAAATATCGGGAAAGAATGTTAGCATGCCAAATAGTGGTATTAGGAAAATATTTAGCTTTTAACACTTCAACCATGAGAGTATTGTTCTATTTTAGTAAACCCTAGACATACATAACTACAAGGATTTGTTCATGTCATGAAGGTATTTAGTTTCCAAACTACCCTCACAAATAGGTTTGGAGATGTCATGCCAAGCTCCAGGGCACCAAAATATATGAACAACCAAAATAACTTTAGAACTATTTTCCTTGGCAAATGATGGACATGTAATAATAAACAAAATGTAAGAAAACCTAAATTTTACATCGAGACGTCCATCATGGGATAGCATATTAACTTTGGCCACGGAAGAATAAGAGGGTGAGTCAAGTGAGTAGTGCAAGAATTCATGTCTTGGATTAAAACATTTATTTATGATCATATTAGAGCTCTGATCAATGAGTTTACTACAAATGACATGTATTTTGACCATTTTTGAGTTTGTCTACATACAGTGTAGAAATGATTAATTATCCAAGATATGTTATGCTCATCCTGATTAGAATACTGACTACACACAATAAGAACGTCTATACATGTAAAAGAGAGTGGACCTGTGGACAACCCGAGTCCAGTGAAATGACCCATATATTACTTGACTCCAAATCACAATGCATGGAAATCGAATACTCATTAACTATAATGAGAAAAAAGTACAATAAGAAAGTTCAACCGTCATGGTAAAAAAAGAGTTCAACCATGGTGGGTATCTCGACTGCCATGAAAATGGCCAAGCGGTTTTCCATTAATCATAACCAAAAAAATCAGGAGTACATATACATTTCTAGATTAATTAAGTAAAATAATCATGCAACCCTTTATGTGCAATAACTCTTCAATAAATCATACATTCAATTCCATTAAAGGATTTTGCAATATCTAATTTCACTAAGAAGCTTTCATGTTTCTAAGAGGATAATTTAGAACTAGACGAATACGCGAGCTTCTCCCTCGCCGCATGTACGGTGTTCTGGCATGGCTAGGGTGGTAATATTGCAAGTTTTTCTGTCTACCGAACAAAATATTCATGTCTAACATGAAAGCACTCGAAAGCATTCATGTCAACCAAAAAATATAGATGGAATTGACCAAGTAACACAAAAGTATTAATTGGGCATACCCCTGATATGGATTACCATAGTACAAATTGTAAAATTCTAATGAAATCAACTACTAAGATAGTGTACACGTAAAAAAAACTACTAAGATAGTGTAAGAAAACTACTGAACTAACAAAAGGACGGGAGCTTGCGCGAACCAGCGACTTACCCGGGTGAGCGGCGGCGGTTGGGGCGGCGATAGTGTCTTGAGCGGTGGGGGTTGGGGGCGGTGGCAGCGTCTTGAATGATAGGGGTTGGGGACGGCGGTGGCGGGGAACCCTTGCTCTCCATGAGCACCGAGGGAGCGATGCATGGTGTTAAAAACATAGGTGTATTGTGTCGGCCGACTTTATTTGTTTTACAAGGAGTCATAGATGTGGAGAATCCAAATAGTCGAGGGCAAGCTCATATACAGGATTGACATAGGTCCACAAGACAGACACATAAAGCTGGCAGGATGCCCCGCAAATATGCTCAGCGCGTGCAGCAACTATCACACTTAAGCTATAGAATAACTTAATTCGTGTGAATCTGCAAGCTGTACACTTTTCATGATCACTTATACAAGTGAGTCACTAAAATATACAATACTCTTGTCTTAGTTTCAAAAAAAAATAAAAATAATAACATACATGTACGATGAGCTGAATTCGTGTAATTTTCCTGTATACTATCTACACCCCAATGCTATAGAGATAATAGAATTATAATCAGTTAAGCATAGAAATATTAGAAGACCCGGGTAAATCATTTCCTTCTTGAGGTGAGATGACAACATCAAAGCCCTAGTGATGCATACTTGATGCCTTCAAAATCAAACTTCTATAATAAGTAAACAACTACCATCTAGTATGACGAATTTCTTTTCACCAGAATCATTCTAACAATGGCGAAACAACTGGAATTAACTTCCTCACATTACACTTCAAACGTGCATGGCAAAAAGTCTAGGATAACCATAGGGGTATTCTGAATATTTTAAAAGCGGGTCGACATAAGTAAGCAGAGAAGACATGCATGCATAACCAATGTCTTATGCTCCATGCATGAATGACCTATGTTTGGACTATAGAGAGGTGTACATGCCTGTAGTTGCAAGAGTAATAGCACCAAAAGAATAGCCAATCTTCTAGATGTTAAGCTTATCATCGCTACGGCTATGAGACTGGAACCTCAAACTCATATAATGAAGCTATTCTCAAGCACATCCCAAATAGTTCTTGATATGTAAAGAATGTTTGCAGCTTTAGAAGTTCTATCTAAGAAGAACAATAAGATGGCGATAGAGTGCTTGCTCACCTCAAGCGACACGACAGTGGGCATCTTTAGAGGCGGTCAATGGTGGAGCCCATCGCCCTCGGGAGCGCATGAGGAGAGTGTAGTGCTTGGGAACTGTCCAATATGAAAATCAGAACCAAAGAATTCTCTTGAGGAAAGTGAGATTTTTGGAATATAATTGTTTGAACAGGGAATCGTCTATGATTTTATTTCTACATTTGGGTGGAGAATGCGGCATCCACTACAACAGGAGCCGACTATGATGAGCTTGTCATCAGTGTTACACGGGAGTAATTGGCGAGGCCATGTGCAGACTCAACCTTGTTCGTGTTTGGCCATGTTCCCTTTTCCCACCACCCGATGGTCTTGTTAATCGTCATGCTTCCGTTCATCAATCATCAAATCTGTGTTCATCTGCATAAACCAATAGAGAGTACTGAATTTAGTTCATGTCCTCCATAAGCAACTCAACATTAAATATTCTACGGCTACTAAAATCACAACCTAAAAATGTAGGATTCAGGTGCCTTTGCCCCTTTCTATCAATAAGGGGGTATAATTTGCATGCATGTTGACCAAGTTAACTCCAAAAGGAGTGGCACACCAGATGATTATACAAATCGCACATAGCCCTGAATTCAAAGTTGAGTAGACATACCTGATAAAGACTAAACATCACCACAAAGTTCTAAATTTTGTGGGATAACCTAGTTGGTATTTGGCTATCATAGGCATTCATATTGGCAAAATAAAACACAATAACTGATAAAATTTACAACAATACATACCTCATTGTCCAAGATACAGGTCCTTACCTCATTCTTCCTATTCTTCATGAGCCTTATTTGCAAAATCTGCACAAAATCGATTCAAAAACTCACCTGTTGCAGAACACGAATGTGTAACTGAATCAAAGAGAGATGATGAAAGTTATAACCGAAAGAAAAGTCCATATACTAACATAAAAATTTGTGTGACATGATAATTGAATGAAGCCTAATAAAGCTTAAATCCTAACAAAAGCTTCAAGAGGTAAAGCATGAGAGAAGCCTGTTTTTCTCAGACACTCATATAGTCTTACGATAAAGCAAAAAATGCCTAGTGCAATCATTGAGGATGGAAGAAAGGCCTATCAAATTCATATCTCTAACTCTTTTCATGCGTCCTGAATATAAAAAACACTATCGTGTATGGGAAATTAATCACCTGAGGCGAGGGCTTCTATTCCTACTGTTTCCGGTAGAAGGACATCAGGTCCATCAACACTCACGAGCTAATTATCCAGTTCTTAACCAAGTCGATAAAATTGAATCAGTACGCTACAGGGAACAAGTTGAGGTCGGACACCCGATATGTTAATACTTGGTAAAATCCATGGCATCAGAGGCAACATCATCTGTCTCATCCTCGGTAGATCCGATGGCAGCAATCTGCATGCTGAGGAGAACATGCCATGCGAAAGGAAAGGACGCATTGGAAGAACCGGAGGCGCCACCTGCAAGCTCCGGGCGACGCCTTGCTGTGGGGGTGAGCGACCAAGAAGTAGGGACCGGCGAGGGCAAGTACCTAGCGGCGGAGCTTGAACATGGGGGAGGAGCTGCCCGGGAAAGATGGTCTGTCGGGGGAGGAGGGGCACCGGGGTGGAGTCCTGGCCGTCGGTGGGATGCCGGAGGCGGGGAGGAGCAAACGCGGAGGCGCCTTCTCAACCCCATACAATTATTGCTTCACCTATGCTAGGATTTCAAGCAAGGGGTCGCGCTAGGTCCGGAGGAGAGGATATGATGTGAGAAGAGGTTATCATGAGTGGAGGTGGTGGAGGGAGCAGAAGGGGCAGCACACGTTGCTGGGGGAGGCAGAGGAGGGGCTGGGATGGGCGGGAGCTCAGGTGGAGGGGAACGAGATCAATATGGGGGTGGGGGTGGAGACGGGGACGGGAGGGACCAGCTCGTAAGACTTCAGTCAGCACCTGAAACTGCACAGTTGAGATGACTCAAAGTGAAGATCTGACGGCCATAAATGCGCGCGCGGGTAGATGGCCTCGGATGGCTCGCTTTTGCTCACGCTTAAGCTATAGTATAATAATCTAGTATTTATGTGTTATAGAAATATCATTGGTAATCCTATGGTCATGCACAAAACCTTCACTATAACTCTTTTGCAAAATACTTGTAACATTATTTCCTGTCCACCAAATTGAAGGACACGTGTAATCCACCAGGTTTAGGGAAGCACTTATTTTTAGTACTTTTAGGACCCACAAAACCTCATAATTAATTTGTAATGATTAAGAAAAGTGATCAATTTGCTGGTGCATATCATCATGGAGGTTGATTAACCAAATTAGGATCAACTGAAGTAAATATATTTGAGAAATATTTAATGAAACAGCTAGCTATATCATCAGGATTATGAACCAAGTTGATACCATGAATTTTAATCGCATAGACATGATCCTTCTTCTTTTAGCGAAAACATTATGGAAATAGGTAGAACTGTGGTCAAAATGTTGAGCCCAATTCTTCTTTGCGCTTTATCTATAAAACTCCATAAGATTGTTCATGGTTGCCCATATTGATCAGCTAGATTTGCCACTTTGACATGATCCTACACTTGAAGTAGTTGCATTTAGATGGACTTAATATTGACATGGATAACATCATGTTGGTGTCGTAAATGTTCCATCATGATCATTATCATCATCATCATCATCTTCTTCTTCTTCTTCTTCTTCTTCTTCTTCTTCTTCTTCTTCTTCTTTATCATCATCATCATCATCATCATCTTCTTCTTCTTCTTCTTCTTCTTCTTCTTCTTCTTCTTCTTCTTCTTCCACCATCTATTTAAAATACGATGCAAAGTTTAAAAGGTCTATCTTGGAAAGGCTTATTAGTCAAATCAACCTAATGAGATAATCTATACTTCGGAAGACCTTTTTCAGACAACCATAGGTTTTCAAACTTAAATCCATTTTCCATTTAATAACCAAAGGTTGAGTAATGGTGGACATGACCACTCAAAATGTTTGGCAAGTTATAACCAACACGCTAACACTGATCAAGATGTTCATAAGTATGAACAAATGTAAACCGATTGTTGCACCATGAGTTGACATGACCATCTAACATGTCTCTACTAAACCACATCGCTTAACAAGATACATGGAATTTTGCATACGATAATGGTTGGTATTACATGAGCACTGTTCTCACAGAGAAAGATGACAGTGTTAAGATTACCAGGCAATAAACTGGTTTGTCATGACAGTATGCCATAGATCGTGCAATATGACTCCATATTTCCTTAGTCGTACGATGGTGATGGTTTTCACAAACTTAAATTAAAGATAAAAAATAAAGCTAGTCAATTCAACAATTGTGATTGCATCTCTTATCTTATTCTTTAAACAGTGTTATTTTGGCCAAGAGCACTTGTAGCGTCTTTCTTAATTGCAAAAGGATACACATTTACACACATCATAACAACTCCATGCACACATACGCGTGCGTATTCCAACTAAACATATGCTAAATGTAGAGGAGAAATCACTTAGATAGATCTACCATTTATCTTATACCTCATAAACCACTCAATATATTATACTATTTTTGTCCAGAAACAACTGATTTGAATTTGTTTATATTCAAATATATCCACATTAAAAATGCGTCTACATATATTTAAATTTACACAACTTAAGTCAGTTATTTTTGAATGAAAAGAATATGATTTATCACTAAAATTACACGTGTGTAGAGGTGTGACAAGCCCGCACTCAATCCAAGATCTAATGCGGGTGGACATGTCTCACCACAACAGGGCTTGCCAATAAGACATGATTTGATTCTCTTCTGTAGAAAAAGGAGAGGCATGATTTGCTTTCTCACTTCCATGTGGGCCCATGCCGGCTGAACAGCGTGGCAGGGAGGCTGCCGCAGCCCTGAGCCCACAAATCGCACGGACCGGTTCCACCTCCACGAGGGAGGGGGCGAAGACAGCAGAGCTCGTATATTATCCGACGTGCTCCGCGTCCACGGCGCTGCCAAAGTCACCCGGACTCTCTCACGTTACACACGCCTCTCTCTCCCTCCCCCTGCGAGCCAGCCACTTCCGTAGCCGCGGAAGCGAATCGAGCTCTCGGAGCAGGAGGAGGGATCTCGAGATGGAGTGCAAGGATGTCGGGATCCTCGCCATGGACATGTACTTCCCTCCCACCTGCGTTCAGCAGGTGAGCTGCTGTTCCTGTCGCCCGCCCCCGGCTCGATTTATCGCCGTTCGTTTGACGCCGCGTGTTGCGAACGAGGCTGATCTGAGACCCCGAGCATCTCCGCGTACAGATCACGGACGATTTGGTATTTTGGGTTAGTTTCCGGGGAATCGGCGCGGGGGTTTTAGCCAGACGGATGGGGTTTCGGGTTTACGGAGTGGTTGAGACTTGAGATCGACATCATGGGATTGTCGCCGGAAATTGAAACCTCGATTCGGAGGTGCTCTCTCTGTGCGAATTTGTGGATCACGGGCGGCCAAGTGTATGTTTTGCTGGATGAATAGTTGAATTTGTCTCACTCTGACTTACCTGCTGTCAGATGTTGCATATGCCTGGTACTGTAATTTGATGTGGCATTGGAGGGGTTAGGCGTCATGGATACATGGATAGTTTGCTGTATTGGTTGAATGCTGCTAGACTCAAAGTTGAATACTGATGCGGCTAACTAATGGCTGCAGGAAGCGCTGGAGGCTCATGACGGAGTTAGCAAGGGGAAGTACACAATTGGTCTTGGGCAAGATTGCATGGCCTTTTGCAGCGAGGTGGAAGATGTCATCTCCATGAGGTATATCTATTACCACCTCTGGAACAATTACCAACTTATCAGTTACCTTCTTTTATTGGGACTGAACTTCATGTTGAGTAGAATTTACGAAGAAATTTTCCTCAAAAAATAAAATAAAAAGAATTTACGAAGAAATTATCTTTGGTGCGTATATTTTTCATGCAATGCTCTATTGTATGTGTATATGCTCAAGAACAAGCGTTGTTGCAGCTTGACAGTTGTCAAATCCCTGCTGGAAAAGTACAATATTGATCCGAAGCTAATTGGACGCCTGGAGGTTGGTAGCGAGACAGTGATAGACAAAAGCAAATCCATCAAAACATGGCTGATGCAAATTTTTGAGGTTTGTTCAACTGACTTGGTGAAGCGCAAAAAGAGCATCCCACCTAACCCAGATGTTTAATATTTAAAAAACGAAATCACTGTGTTTTACCTTATCTCCGAATCAACTTTTAGTTGTTTTGGTAGCTCTGTTTCAGGCTCACCCAATGACTCGTTATTGTCAAATTTGTCACACACACAGGAAAGTGGTAATACTGACATTGAAGGAGTTGACTCGAGTAACGCTTGCTATGGTGGAACAGCTGCCCTGTTGAATTGTGTGAATTGGGTGGAAAGTAAATGCTGGGATGGGCGTTATGGTCTTGTAGTCTGCACAGATAGCGCGGTTTGTTTCCCACCACCACTTTCTAGTTTTCCCACTTAGTTAATTCAGTTTTCTCTTTTTTTTCACTGTGCCAAACTCATTTACCGGCCTGACATATGCGAATATTATGTTCAGGTTTATGCAGACGGACCAGCTCGGCCTACTGGGGGAGCTGCTGCTATTGCAATGCTTGTTGGTCCAAATGCACCTATTTCCTTTGAAAGTAAATATAGAGCTTCTCACATGGCTCATGTTTACGATTTCTACAAGCCTGATCTTGCAAGTGAATACCCGGTTAGGATTTTATAACTTGCATTATTATGCTTATTGCTTTTGTTAGGCATGTTAATTAACACTCTTCAATTAAATGCCAAGTTTTTTTCTCAGCCAGAGTATCATATCCTCTGTACACTTTTCTTCCTTGATAATTGTAGGTTGTTGATGGAAAACTGTCGCAAACATGCTATCTGATGGCTCTGGATTCATGCTATAAACAGTATTGTGCCAAGTAAGCTTACTTCCATATTTATCTGCTGAACTATAGCACTGGCATCTTGTTCTTCTCAAGCAATAACATCATGCACCATGACCATATAATCAGGTATGAAAAGCTTGTGGGAGAACAATTCTCAATATCTGACGCAGATTATTGTGTGTTTCATTCTCCATATAATAAGGTATGATGATTGCACGTCTCCGCGGATATAAATAAGATTCTGAAGTCCAGTGAGTCTGCCCGTTTTGTTATGTTAACTTCTGGAGAATATAAACTCTTGCCTTTTTTTATTCTTGCAGCTTGTACAGAAGAGTTTTGGTCGACTTTACTTCAATGATTTCATGCGCAATTGCAGGTATGTGATTTTTCTCTTTATTGTTCTTTTTCTTATACTCCCTCCGTCTCAAAATAGATGTCTCAAATTTGTCAAAATTTGGATGAATCTAGACACTATTTAGCATATAGATTCATCCAAATTTTGAAAAACCTAAGACATCTATTTTGAGACGGAGGGAGTATAAAACGCAACCTTATAATCTGCCGACCAATAAATGTTATGAAGTTGGAGAGCCCCTCTTTCTCGTGTACTCATTTTGTTCTTTTCTATTACAACAGTTCGGTTGATAATGATGCTAAAGAGAAGCTTCAGCCTTTTGTAAACTTGACTAGTGAAGAAAGCTACCAAAATCGTGACTTGGAAAAGGTTCTTTCTCATTAGATGGACAATAATAGTTCCTACAGTTTTTGACTGATGTAAGCATTAAGTCAGCTCTACTAAAATTTCAGGGCTCTCAACAACTTGCCAAGCATTTGTATGACATCAAAGTTCAACCATCAACTTTGCTTCCAAAACAAATCGGTAACATGTATACCGCCTCTCTTTATGCTGCATTGGCATCTGTAATCTACAACAAGCACGCTGGTCTGGTGAGGTTTTGGTTTTATGCCTCTACCCTATTCCTTTGTATCTCTTGTTCCTCTGAGCTAACTTTCATCTGTTTTGCAGAGCGGTCAACGAATTCTCATGTTCTCTTATGGCAGTGGCTTGACATCCACTATGTTTTCGTTTAGACTAAATGAGGGTCAGCATCCCTTTAGCTTAGCAAAAATTGCTTCAGTGCTTGATGTGACGGCAAAGCTTGAGTCAAGACATGAGGTATAGTCCTTCATTCCTACAACCCCTCAGCCAGTCTGTTGCTGTAGGCATAACGATTAATGAAAAATTTCATATGTCGTGCAACCATGCATCAAACTAGATTAGAATCACAAAATTTTCATGTCAATGTCTTAGAGAGTCATATCAGAAAGTTTCCCAATGGCATAAATCTAATTTCCAGATGATTGCTTCCATGAACCGCTTAAATGTCAAGGTGTTTTGGAGATTAAACCTTGTGGGATTTTTATATTGAAAATAGCGTTTCTTGAGGATAGTTACATACCTTTAATTTATCCGTTGCTGTACATAGTTATTCAACTGTAATTTGCATGACATTAGGCATTGCTTGGCGCTTGCTACCGTGAAGAACTCGATCTAGGATCTGAATGGCAACATCCATTTGTTCTATAAATGCCCTCTTCCACTTCAATCTCTAGAGAAGGCTGATGTGTTCTTTTACATGTTATATCAGACCTCACCTCAGAAGTTCATTGAGACACTGAAGCTGATGGAGCACCGATACGGAGCAAAGGATTTCGAAACAAACAAAGACACAAGCTTGCTGCCACCAGGAACATTCTACCTTACAAAAGTTGATTCAATGTACAGGAGGTTCTATGAAGAAAAAACAGCCGATGACACTGCTGACGGTAACAAGTGCAGCAACGGCATTGCAAATGGTCACTAGTGGCATTCCCCAGATACTGTTAGTTTACCCTTTCATTTATTAGCCGTGATCAGTGCAATTTGTTGTATTTACCATTAGAACTCCGATCTAGCTAAGTTTCTAATAAGTCATTATTCTATGAAGTTTTTCCCCCGCACAATCAGTTTAGTTTTTGTTTTGAGTTGAATGAATGAAACCTTACCTTTGAGTATTATTCTGTGGTATTATCCATGAATTGTGGCAGGTGTACTGTTACTGCGCATTTCTATCAAATGGTCCGAGCCTCTCATCTCTCCTTTCCCGTGACCAATGCTTGCCAATTTTGTATTACCAAACAGTAGAGAATCACAACATCTGCAGATTCTTTTTCAAGGAAGCAGAGTCTACATTTACAGTTTACTACACAGAAGCATCTAGCTACTTCTCTGACAAAGAATAGGAGGCGCATGGTGAACACAGAACACTCACAATGTAAATACCAATTGCGGCAGGCTGAAGCGGGCCGGCGACCTACACCTCGACGGTTTTCTGGTTGAGCGCCGTGTACCTCCACCTTTCCTTCTCCACGAAGTCGGCGTCCAAGAACTTGGCCACGAACGCCCACAGCCTGTAGGCGTCCTCGAAGTTGCTCAAGAACCCAAGCGACGCGCTCACCACGTGGATCCCCACCTCGCCGGCGCCGGCGCCGTCGCTTCTCTGCTCCAGGACGGCGCTCCTGTCGGCCTCGTACTTGTCGGCGAACCAGATGTTGTGCAGGAACCCGCAGGCGAGGGAGATGCAGTGCCGGTCGGCGAGCTTCTGCACCAGCGCCGGCGCCACCTTCTCCCCCTTCCAGTCGTACACGTTGAACGCTAGCGAGGGCCCCCGCTCGAACTTGACGCGCGGCCCGTACAGCCGCACCAGCTGCTGCCCGCCGCCGTGCTCCGGGTGCGGGTGCCGCAGGCGCTGCATCGCCACCACCAACCAGTTGCTGATGCACCGCAGCCGGTTGCCGATGGCGATCAGCCCCAGCGCGTCCGCGTGGTCCAGCCCCCTGCACTCCACCTCCAGCACGCTCTCCTCCTCTGCTGCTGCCGGTGGTGGCGGAGTGTCGTTATCTACTTCGGTTGCGGATGGGCTGCTATCCACCTCGCAAATCTCGGGCGTGTCGCCGTTCTCCGCCGCGTCGGTCCGGCGACCGGTGGCGGACGCGCTGAGCGGGCCGGAGAAGGAGCAGCTGGTGTCGAGGTCGTGCGCCGTTTGCGGCGGCAGGTCGGCGAGCCTGGGGAAGGTGAGCGAGTTGTCGAGGTCGGTGGAGTAGTCGTCACGGAGCGACCACCGCCGCGCCGGGACGATGTCCACGATGCCGATGCTGCGCGCGACGGCGGAGCGCTCGAGCGCGCCGAGGCTGGCCTTCTTCACGAAGAGGCCCGCGAAGCCCGAAGGGTTCTCGCCGAACACCTTGAAGAAGTTGCAGACGATGAAGTCCGGGCGGAGGAGGGACAGGCCGAGGGTGTCGAGGTCCTTGGCGCCGAGCGCGCAGGCGTCCAGCACCACGTGCCACCCCTGCTCCGCCGCCGCGCTCATCCACAGGTACGGGTACCTCGCGCCCGTCATCCGGGACACCAGCGGGAACACGAAGAGGCCGCGCCCGCTCTGCCGTCGCCGCCCACGGAGCAGCTTCTTGCGGAGGTCGGCGGCGTGGACGCGCATGCTCGGCCACGCGAAGCTCGCGTGCATCACCTCCGCGCCGCGGCGGCGCGCGCTCTCGGCCATGGCCCCCACCGCCTCGCTCTCGTAGTCGTACACCGCAAGCAGCTTCTTCCTGCCGCCGCCGCCGCCGGGCGCGAAGGAGTAGGACTCCGCCAGGAGACGGAAGGCGCTGGTCCGGTTCGCCGTGCACACCATGGTGTACTCGTCCTCCGGGATCTTGAGCGACGCCATGATGCGCCTCCTCACGGCGGCGCCGACGCCCCCCGCCGCCGCCGCGGGTCCGTCCCCCCCGCATTGCGACCGCAGGCTCGCGGACCTGTACGCGATATCGAAGAAGGGCGGCTGCCACGCCGGCGCCGGCGCGGGAGCTGACGTGGACGGTACGGACGAGTTCATCTGCGCGTGGGAGAAGAGGTTCATCCCGGTGTAGTCCAGGCAGACGTGGCGGTCGAGGTGCCCGTACTCCGCGTCCCTGATCGTGTCCGCCTGGCCGGCGAGCCCCCCGTGCTGCGGGAACGCGGCGGCGAACTCGGCGTACGAGTCGGGCAGCGCGGGGAGCGACTCGTGGTTGGTGAACTCCCGCGCCGCGGGGAACAGCCCCGACGCCGCGGACCTGACGAAGTTGTGCCGCGACGTCCTGGCCGACGTCGTGGTGATAGTCGTAGTAGTAGTGGTGACCGTCGCCGCCCGCTTGGCGCGCACCGGCACGCATCCGGCCATGCACCCGTGTCCGCCGCCCTCCTCGGTAGTACCGTTGGACGCCGGCGGCATCTCGCGCTCCCGCTGCTTTCGCCTCTTCCTGTCGTCGCCGGCTGCTGCTGCTGCCGTGCTCTTGCTGCCCCTGGATAAGTACTTGCTGATGATGAAGAGCATGGTGGTTGCCTCATGAGCAGGTCGTCCTTGGGCGCGCCGGCCGGACGCGGTTGGCGCTGCTGTTCCGGGGCTGTCGGACAGCGACCCGATGGCCGGCCGGCTGCTGCTGCTGCTGCTGCGCGCGCCCTCCCTCCCTCCTCTTTCTCGGCTCCTTCTCCTCCTTGTTTGCTTTCGCTAGCTAGCTCGACGATGTGCGCGCCAGTGGCTCTCGTGCTGCTGGGCAGAGCCAATTCCACATGCTCAGTCACAGAGACGGCGACGTAGCAAGCAAGCGTGAAGGAGCATCCATCTGGCTCAGCTGGTATGCAGTTCCAGTCAATGAGAAACAGCTGACTCGCAAGATGCATGATTGTATATATAGGATGTACCTAGATGGTTTTATTTTCTGGAAAAAGATTCGCATTTTTTTTATCTGGTTTGAATTAGTGTCTTCAACCTGAACAACATATATTCTCTTGTACGTATGATCAATCATGGGCCCTAAACCGAACGGAGTTGCTTTGCTTCCCCCAGGATTCATGGATTTTACTGTCCTGTTCTTCCCCTTTTTACGCTGACGACGGCGACCGACCAGTTTGTTCAAACTCACACCTGTGTTGCTGTATTCGTCACGAGCACCGCTGATCGTAGTAGACCCTCTACGGATTTATGACCGTGTTAGTTAATTCACACAGTTTAATCCAATTCCAACTACAAGTCGCTCTCGACGTCGACATGTTGTAGCGTCCGCTGTGCCTAAATTACCCGTATCACTGAGATATCCTAGGCGATTGCAACCGCTTCATTAGCTAACTCCAAATCATTCCACAAGACACCGGAGAGGAAGACATGATTCTCTAGATTAATTGGCGACAACTACTACCTATTGAGAGAGGCAGGGACCTCTCTCGATGGTCGATGGCAACTCCAGCAATGCTTTTTTTTGGTGTATTTAATTCTCAGACAATTGAAAAAAAAAATCAGCTTAATTCTTGGTCAGTCTGATGTCATATAATCTTATCTGCAACTCCACTTGCAACTATAAAAATCTTAGTTGTAATCCCGTTTAAAACTAAATTTCTTAGTTGGGGCATACTTGCAATTGAAAAAACTCAGTTGCATCTCCATTCGCAACGTGCGTGTAAATCCCTAGCGTATTTGGCCGGTTACTATCGAACGTGACACCAAGATTCGGGTTCCCCTATCTAGGGTTTTCACCCCTTCAAAAACTGAAAATCACCCTGCTTTCCACCTCACACACCACACCACACCACCGTAACCCCTGCCCCCTCCACATGTCTCATCCCACACTGCAGTTCCACGTCCCAAGCCCCCAAACCTAACCCGCCATTCTCTCCCTACTTATTCTCCCTAGTAAGCGTCGGATCCAACGATACCACACCGAGCCCCCACTCTAGTAACCTTCACGGAGGACGGCAAGGAGGGGAACGGCTCCGTCACAGAGGCCACGAATCTAGGGATGGAGGCGGACGATGTCTTCGCTCCTCCATCGTGTCCTTCGTCGGTAGGGAGGCCTAGCGGCGTGCGGTGATGACCACGCGAGGTCCTTCTCAAGCAGCAACAACACGCCCAAGGAGATGCTAGTGTTAGAATACATATCCTAAACGTGTTTGTATAGGTGTAGGATATGTATGCGTGTGCATTTCTTGTGTATAGTCCGTGTTGTATGCAACCGGGACTCCTTGTAATCCTCCTATATAATGAGCAATATAAGGCTACCTAACGTGTGGTTTCCCCTATCTTACATGGTATCAGACGCAAACCCTAACTAGGACCTACGCCGACGCCGACTTCCGTTGGCTCTCCGAAACCGCCCAAACCTACCCCCTTCTTCCCTACCATCGACGCCATGACGACCTCCGACGACGAGCGCGACGCCGTTGCTGCCAGGCAGCACGACATCGACGCAGCCAAGACGCGCGATGATGCCCTAGCGATCTCGCAGGACGCCGCCAACAAGGAGATCCCCCCGCCGCCACTTCGGTCGCCGCCGGGCAATTCTCCCTCACCTCGCTGCACGCTCAGGTCGTTGGCCTCTCAAGCATCAAGGGGCACGTACCCGTGGAACTTGCGCTCGACACCGGCGTCCATCGCCAGCGGCGCACGTTTTTTCGGGCCGCCGTCCGCAAGTACGCGCTCCTCGATCACCTTGACGGCGCCTCTTCGTCCTCTCCAACGCCGGAGTGGAACCTCCTCGACGCCACGGTGGTGTCATGGATCTACGGCTCGGTCTCCTTGTCGATCCTCGACGCCGTCATGACCCCGGGCGAAGATCCTTCCGCCGCCGAGCTTTGGGTCGCCATCAACGGCCTCTTCAATGATCACAAGGCCAACCGCGAGCTCCTCCTCTCCGCCGAACTCGCCGAAATCAGCATGGGCGACATGACCATGACGGACTATCTGTAGAAGCTCAAGTCCATCGCTGACGGTCTCGCCGATCTCGGATCACCGGTCGACAACGCCAAGCTCGTCATCCACTGCCTCAACGGCCTCAATGGCAAGTACGAGAGCGCCTCCGGTCTCATCTCCCTTATGGTCCCTACACCGACCTTCGCCCAGTGCCGCTCCATGCTCCAGCTGCAGGATATGAAGAAGAAGAGTCGCCGCGGCCGCGCTACCGACTCCGCCTTCTACTTCAACAACACAGGCAATGGCAGCGGCAACGGTCGAGGCAAGAAAAAGCAAGCCAAGGAGGATGCTGCCAAGGACGCCGCCCCCGCCAAAACTGAGACGACCCCCGCTGGTCCCGCCCCCGCGGCACCGGCACATGCCGCGCCACCTCTCAAGTGGCCCTCGCCGCAGCACCCATGGAACGGCGCCATCCAAATGTGGACGTACGTCTCGGCCGGCTACGCCGGCGCACGTCAGCCCTACTACGCCCCACGGCCGTCCGTCCCGTCTCATGCGTTTTACACGCAAGGCCCCTACGGCGTCGCTCCGCCGCCACCGCCGTCGCCCTATGGCTATGCCCCGTACGGCTACAGCGGCTATGTGCTGATGGCGACACCAACACCGGCTGCATCATGGGACCAAGCGGCGCTACTTCAACAATTCCAGACCATGGGCCTGCAGGCGCCCCCCTGCGAGTGGGTCATGGACACCGGCGCGTCATCTCACCTTGCCTCTGATCCCGGTATGCTAACTTCCGTGTCTCCTTCCTTTTCTAATCGTGTTGTTGTTGTCGGTAATGGTTCCACCCTTCCTATCACCGCCACCGGACATGCACGTTTTGTTTCTCCCAACTTGGATCGTCCCCTTTATCTCCGTAATGTTTTGGTAGCTCCTAATATCATCAAAAATCTCATGTCAGTTCGTCGCTTAACCACCGATAATAATGTTTCCGTAAAATTTGACCCGTTTAGTTTTTCTGTGAAGGATCTTCCAACCAAGACCTAGATTCTCAGATCTAATAGTTTGGGTCCCCTCTATTCGGTTCAGCCTTCTTCGAGTCTTCCACAAGCACATGTCGTCGTCGATCAATCGCTTTGGCATCGCCGTCTTGGGCACCCCGGTCGGCCTGTCTCTAGTTCGCGCCAAAGTAGTTCCTTTAGAAAAGAATAAAGACAAATCTAGTTTATGTCATGCTTGTCAATTTGGTCATCATGTTCGTCTTCCTTTTTACTCGTCTTCTCGTGTAACCACCAAAGTGTTTCAACATTGTGACTTGTGGACATCACTCGTTGAGAGTGTTTCTGGTTTCAAGTATTATCTTGTCTGTCTTGATGATTTTACGCAATATGATTGGGTCTATGCTCTTCGACGTAAATCTGAAGCTTTATCTCACTTGTCCGCCCTTCACATGCTTGCCCGAACTAAATTTGATGCGTGTCTCAAATCTATCCAATGTGATAATGGTCGTGAGTTTGATAATTCCCTTCTCCACTCGTTTGCCCAACAACATGGAATAACACTCCGCTTTTCGTGTCCATATACATCGCAGCAAAACGGGAAAGCTGAACGCATTATTAGAACTCTCAACAATATCATCCGTACTCTTTTGGTACAATCTAGCATGCTACCGCGTTATTGGTTCGAGGCTCTCAACACCGCCGTTGTTCTTCACAATCGGCTACCATCCAAGGCCATAGATAAGCGCGTTCCGTTCCGTGCTCTCCATGGTTTTGATCCCTCCTATGCTGATCTTCGTGTTTTTGGTTGCTTGTGTTATCCCAACACCGCTGCAACCACGCCGCATAAACTTGCCCCGCGCTCCATCGCCTGCGGTTCCTTGGGTACCCTTCCAACCATCGTGGATATCGTTGCCTCGATCGGTCCACTCAGAAGATCATCATCTCTCGACACGTTGTGTTCGACGAGTCCAGCTTTCCGTTCGCATCCACGGGTGTCACGCCGTCTTCTCCTGTACCTATGCAACACTATGATTTTTTGCAGGACTTGGTACCGCCGCACCCCCCACGCGACGCCATTCACCACGCCATGCTTGGATCCACAAGCCCCCTTGTCGGGTCTCTCCGCCGCTGGCGCACGGCAGCCCCAGCCTGCCGCGGGCTCCAGGCAGCCTGCCGCGGGCGTAGGGCAGCCTACCTTGGCTGCCTCCCCTGCCGTGGCTGCCTCCCCTGCCAGGCCCCCGCCACCGCCGACGCCCACGACTGCCACGTCGCCTGCGTTCGCACCGTCGTCTGCCTCGCCATCCGACACGTCTGCTGGTGAGTTATCCTCACCACGTGCGACCGCTGCACCGACTCCTCCACCGCCGCCTCCACCTCTGGTCCGCCGACCGCGACTTCCGCCTCCACCACCGTCGCATCGCATGCTCACGCGTGCGAAGACCGGAGTGGTGCAGCCGAAGACCATATTCGATCTTCATGTTGAGGGTCTCTCTCCTCTTCCGAAGACGTACCGTGGAGCGCTCAAGGATCCGAATTGGCACGCTGCGATGATCGATGAGTACAGTGCACTTCTCTCAAATAACACTTGGGACCTTGTTGATCCACCTCTCAATGCAAATATAGTCAGAGGCAAGTGGATTTTTCGTCACAAGTTGAAGTCTGATGGTTCTCTTGATCGATGCAAGGCACGGTGGGTCTTGCGAGGATTCACACAACGTGAAGGTATTGACTTTGATGAAACTTTCAGCCCGGTGGTCAAACCCGCCACAATCTGGACAGTTTTGTCGGTTGGTCTTTCCAGTGATTGGCCTATTCATCAGTTGGACGTCAAGAATGCTTTTCTGAATGGCACACTTGATAAGACAGGATATGCTCGACAGCCCTCAGGTTTTATTGATTCCAATGCTCCTGAGAAGGTGTGCCGCCTGAACAGATCTTTGTATGGTTTGAAGCAGGCTCCCGGGCATGGTTTCAGCGATTTGCCTCGTATATTGCATCACTTGGGTTCTTGAGTGCCAAGACCGACATCTCTTTGTTCGTCTATCGCCGTGGTCATGATATGGCTTATCTCCTGCTCTATGTGGATGACACAATTTTGACCGCGTCTTTATCGACACTGTTGCAGAGTTTAATTGGTTCACTCCGTTCTGAGTTCACTATGATGGATATGGGTGACTTACATTATTTTCTGGGCATCTTAGTCAGGCGCACCAAGGATTGTCTCTTTCTATCGCAGGAGAAGTATGCTCTGGAGCTCCTTGAGCGCACGGGCATGTTGTAGTGTAAATCCATCTCCACACCAGTTGATACAGCTTCTAAGCTTACACCTCAGTCTAGTGATCCCGTGACTGATCTTACAGAGTCTCGCAGTATTGTAGGAGGTCTCCAATACCTTACTTTCAATCAGCCAGATATCTCCTATGCAGTACAACAGATATGTCTTCATATGCATGATTCACGGGTTAGTCACTTGCTTCTCGTGAAGCGTGTTCTACACTACATCCGCGGCACCACCGACTATGGTCTCACTTTGTATCGACGTACATCGAACAAATTGCTGGCCTATTCTGACTCTGAAGCTAGGAAGCCCACCTTCGCTGTCCGATCTAAGCTCTTTGGCTCAGATTTTTTGGTTCTTGAATGTTTGTTAGATTTACAAATCATGATCTTAAATTAGAAAAATGGATTAGTGGTGTTTTGATACAAATCGGTTTTGTTTCGATTCTCTCATGTTCATTGGTATAAGCACGGCAAGAAAAAAACGAGAACACATGCAGGTACACATGATTTTAACATGGAAAACCCTTTTTAATAAAGAAATAAAACATGAGCGACAACGGTGTTTACACAACACCAAAGATTTTTCTCAAATACGACTTATCCTAACCAGTGGTTTACAATGAGTGGAACCCTAGTTCATCAACGACCGATCACAACTATGTCAAACCAATAAATATGACATATGTTAAATCATAGACCTATAAATACCAACGAGGGTTCTCGCGTAATTTTAATTTAAGGCGCAATGGCAAGGCCACGTGCACGCGTGCAACTATTAGAGTAGTCCATCGACATCGGTAAGGGTTCCACCACCAATATTTCTGCAAAAAGAAACCGAACAGCCTGGTCGACGTTACAGGTAAGTCAAGAGTATGAATCTCCATTGTCGAGGGACGTAGTAGCCAGGACAAATACTGCAAGGATAATCCTTCTTACGGCAACCATAAAAAAAATCCAAAATCATTGCGACACGTAGGACGCACAAACTGCGATGCAAATCAATAAATTAGGAACTGACTGAAGTCTATCAAATTCTACTACTCCTTTTGGTTTGGTTATTAGACATACATGTAGTTTGAGAATAATTTTGACCATTAATTTTAGTCAACAAATTTTACTAGCTCTGTTCCTAAGGCTTAAGGCCTATATTTTTTTTAAAAAAGTCAAACTATCTAAAGGTTGACCAACCTTTTAGAGAAAAATATTAATATTTACAATACATAATTCATACCCTTCCATATATCATGAAACATATTTTCAAATGGTATCTATATAATATAATAGTTCTTGATAGTTTTTTCTAAAAATTTGGTCAAACTTTTCATGGCTTGACTTTTCAATAAAAATATAGGCCTTAAGCCTTGAGATGGAGTGAGTACATAATATATCACAAAAAGTATATCACTAGATTCATTTTTAAAAGTAATTTCCAATAATATATTTTTAAAGATATATATTGCATAATTTTTTCTTAAACCACGCACATGTGAAACTGGACCGGAGGAAGTATTAGGGTAACCTTTTTCTTTTGTTTGACGGATCAACTTGGTACTCTCTCTGTCCCAAATTATTCTGTGTTTTAGGTTTGGTCAAAGTCAAACATATTAAAACTTGACTAAACATTTTCAATAAAATAATAATAATTATAATATTAATTATATATAATATAAAAGTATGTTTTATGATGAGTCTAACTATATTTATTACATATTTTAGTTATTGATATTTTTATATATATTTATAGTCAAAGTTTGACTAAACTTAAAACGCAACATAATTTGGAAAAAAGAGAGTACGTACCTATGGCAAGATGTCAGGCACGGGAGTCTTGCGCTAGTCAACCACGCGTCCGTCGAGTGTTCCGCATGTTTAGTGGCTGGTTGTGGTGAACAGTGGCGACTGGCGAGGGGCGGCTATGCTCCTCAACGGAATCGGTTGAGGTGAGAGCGCCGTGTGCCGGCCGGGGACAGAGAGAGAGAGAGCTGTTTTGACCAGCCTGCTCCGGTTCAGAAGGTCGATCATTGACGTCGACCGGACCCCTGCCGTTCTCATGGTAAATACTTTCTCCATTTCAATTTTAAGGCATATAATTTTTTTTAAAAACCAAGTCATGTAAAGTTCGATCAATCTTTTAGAAAAGACTATCAATAAGTATTATATTATATAGATATTATATAAAAATATGTTTTTTTATTATGTGAAAGATATGGATCACGTATTATAAATATTAATATTTTATTAAAAAACTTGGTCAAATTTTAGTTAGTTTAACTTTTTAAAAAAGTTAGTATACTACAGCCTCGACCGAGGGAATGAATGCGTGGCACCAGCAAATCAAGTTCCGCGTGGCGTCGTCAACCATCGCTGTGCACCGGCCGAGTGAGTCTGCGCGCTGCAGGCCGCTCCAGGTAGAAAAGGCCACAGTCTGCGAAGTGGACAGCGCGCCACCGCGGGGAAAAGGCGGAGCCCCCACCACCACGAGCCCACGACCGGTTCAACGATCTCGACCTTGGATGGGGAGAGGCCGTCCTCCTGCGGTGCTCGTCAAGGGAAAAATATCGGACCGCCGCGACTGGCGGGGGAGACGGCGACTGGCAGTGTGTGTGTGCGCGCGCGTGTGTGTGAAAAATGTGAAAACGTGACCGGCGATTTGCGGCTCCGCTAGCTGTACCTGGAGCCGAAGCCCGGCCACGACGTGCCTCCGTTTTTTTTTTGTTTTGACCTCTTATTATTACGGCGCGGTTATTTTCTTTTCACATTTCTCCGAATTACGGCGCGATGTACTTACTAGATCTGATTGGTTTTGGTTCCCACTGACTGCGTCAACGCGTGGTGGTGGAGTAACAGGTGCGGCATCAATCGATAGTCGTATCAACCGTGTGGGCGGGCGTGTGGGGCTTGGCCGTGCTGCCGTGGGCGGCAGTGCGCGTCCATCTATCATTGAGTCTTCGTGTCGACTGAAACGGTATTTTTTTTTCCAAAAAATCTGTAAACTTCAACCGAATCCGGTCCTTTGCTGAAACTTTAACCGAAGTGAGTTCGGCGTCGTATCACTTGGTGCCGACCTCCCAAGCCTGCCGCACAGCTGCTTCGCGTTGGCGCCGATCTGCATATCTTTTTTGGCGCCGTTTAAAATGGCACCGATTTCAGAAGTCAGATTCTGAATTAGTTTCGGGAAGAGGTCAAACGTAAAATTAGTTTCGCAAAAAGGTCAGGTTTCGCAAGAAATACACTAAACCGAGGGAGGGCCACCCGAATATGATGGCACCTCAGTGACGTCCTGGTGCGCTCAGCCGATCAGAGGGTACCTCCCTCTCGCTGCCCTGCTACAAAGTGCGTAATTTGTTGGGTGAGCTGGTCCTGTCCATATAGTTCTCCATGGTATCAGAATTTGGGGGCCTTAAATTACTTTTGAAAGCTCTCATTTCATTCCCTTTCCGTATCTCTCCTTGCTACAGTACTATTAGGCTGTTTGCCTCTAGTTTGGAGCTGGGCAGAAGATTTGTGCGACCGGATCTGCTGCTATGTAGGGTTCTTCCTCACTGTGCTGCTCCGCTCTCTATCCGGCCATAGTGGCGAGGGGAGAGGGGAGCTCAGGACGGCGGGGAGAACCACAGTCTCTAGAAATAAAGGTGTCGCTTTGCTTCACCGTCGTTGGTGGTTTGATGGTGCACTGAACAAAGCTCCGACCGGCCGTGGAGGCGAGGGCAGCTCGTATTTTAGCATGCCGTTAGTCCGTCTTCGGCGGCGTTTGGACTTTGAGTTGCTGCTTCGAGCGCAGCACGTGGTGGCTGAGAGTGCTGCCGTGAACCTTGGCTGAAAGGGCGGCCTGATTTGGCGCTGGCAAGGCGTTTCTTCAACCTCAGCTGTGGAGGCCTTCCCTGTAACCTTGCGCCGGGCTCATGGCCTCTTCATACCCAAGTGGTTCGTCCTCGGGAGCGTCAAGGTGGCCGGCGGCAAAGGTTCTCCGGTGGTGGAGAGGTCAAAGAACCTGATTGCTTTTTCAACAATAGTTCCAGGGTCCTCCTTGCATATGTTTAGGACTACTTTGTATTTTTTATCTTTAGGATCCTGATTGTATTATGTACCCACCGACGATATAATAATGCAGCTCCTAGGGCCTTCTAGGCCCTCTCCTGTTAAAAAAACTACTTTTGGTTCACATTTGGACCCAACTTTTCACGAACAAAGTGAATGTCAAGTTCAATATTGTCAGCCCTCGAACCATGGTCTAGGAGGGTGACAACCGTTCGTATGCTTATGAGTTGAATGAACCATAAGCATACAAGGCTAAGTATAGTGAAATATCATCGACAAAAGCTAATCAAGGTCTCCACTTTATTCATTATCAAATATTACAAGTACAATTTATTTTATTACAACAATAAAGATATCTCCTCTTATTGGTCTTTATCTCCACTTCTACACTAGACGTCATTATAAAGATTTCATGTCGTCACCTCTTGATCCTAAAATTGATTCGCACATACCAGAAAAATATAAAGGGAATGGGTATGTTAAACATACTCAGCAAGAAATACACACATTTTACAATCTTTTGAACATGGGCAACTCAGCACAGTGTGATATGCCATCATACCGTCTGAATGCCCGTTGGCATAAACCAGATACCACCAATATCATCATCATCATAAGTATAAAACAAATACCACCGATAATAGTATTATCGTTAATATTGCATACATCCCAAATTTTAGTTGAATCTCTGCAGAGTATCAACAAAATCAATGGTCATAGTCCTGTGTCGTGATAGTATCGATCTCTGAGAATCAAGCCGTCGAGTCCCCTACTTGTGTGGGCCTTCCCATCCCACACCTTTCAGGTATCGACCCCGTGAACTTAGCAGATACTATGATAGCACCGAATTTTGCCAATTCGGCAGTCTCAGGCTGGATACACCACACTTTTCATGATTATGACCAATCATTTTGTTGAGAGATAATTTCATATTTTATTTTGCTTGAGAAATAAATTATGCAGAACATATAAATGAGCAGCCTTGGAGATTTGAAACCAGCGACATGTCAAATATCCAAAGCATATAAGCACAACCAAATAAATTAATCACTCAAGAGAAAATATAATCACTAAAGGAAAAATCAACCAGGTAACAGAGTTTACACTAAAATCATCCAAACAAAATAAAGATTGATAAAGTAAAACAGCCTGGTATACGCAGCTTGCCTTGAGTCTCCTTGGTGGTTAAATTTCTGTCTCCTCTGGACCTAATCATTTTTTTTGAGAAACACAGTACAAACACAGACGCTCACAATGCGTACATACACTCACCCCTATGAACACACGCACGCACACCCTACCCCTATGAGCACCTCCGAGAGACTGAGCTGGCGGGTCTTGAGATTGACGAAGTCACCGCAGACGCCTCGCTATCGACGGGAACGTCGCTTCCCACTGAAAGAATATTCCGCCTATATGAGACACCAAAGCGTTAAACCTGGGATTTGAACTCTGGTGGGCTAGGGGTACCACTGCCCTCCTAACCATCCTAACTGTGGGAAACCCTTGGCCGACGGCGGCCACGATGTCAACGACGCTGCGGGCGTCGTTCTCCTTCCTAAGGCGACATCAAGGTGGAAGCATCGACCATTCAGGTGGCTGAGTCGGCAGGCTAGATCCGTTCACCGGGAACCGGCCGGCGGTGTGGGGATCGCTGTGTCGGCATTAATAAAGGAGGTGGTCCTTGGATTTCTTTCGCGCGAATAAGAAGATCTGCTTGATGCTTGATGTCTGCCTTCGTTGATCTGTACTGGAGAGGCGAGTTCCAGAAGGCTCCAACGGCAAACTCCCATGGGCGTATCATGCCTGGAGATTGCTGGATCGGAAGGTATTTGGTCATGCGTTCCTTGTTTAGCCATTTGGTTTCAGCGGGAGCGTTGGAAGCTCTGTTGTTTGTTCCCAAGCGCCATTCATCGAGCCATGGTGAATTCAGATGCGGAGAATGTGAGGAAAACGGAAATATGAGGGTAGCGATGGTGATTTTAGTTTTTGTGGCGACGGAGAACTGGCTGCGTGATCTATGACTCGTAGCAGCGACTGTTCGTGCGGGAAGACAACACAAGAGGAGTTTCTAGTCTTACCTTGCAGGGTAAAAATCCAAGGCCTGGCATTAACTGGTTGTGCCTGACAATGGCCTTGTTGAAGGCATTGTTTTACGAGCGAGGACTTTCTCTAGGGTGAAAACCTATGATCTTTGATCGGGCAACGATGACGCTTGGCCACTGCTTCCTTCTTGAAGGCATTGTTATTGGAGTGGAGGACTTCTAGTGTTGTTCTGATGGTGTCAGTGTTGTTGCTTTGAGGAATAGTTCTCTGTAGCGGGATTTTTTTTTTGTAATTCTTTTTTCTAGGTTGTGTGCATCCGTATGGCCGCCAGTGCATGTGTTGTTGCAGAGACCGGGTGTAATTGGTATCCATGTGATATTAATATATACTCTTTTCCCCAAAAAATCTACATCCTCTCTCCAATATTTTATTATTTTTTATAACTACCCTCAAAACTTAGAAGTAATATTCAGTAGCAAACACGATAGCAACATGATTATCAATATTCCCTAAAAAAACATGATTATCAATACAAGCAAATATTTGTATATTATGTAGCTATACAAGCAATCTTCATCAACATTCAGTAGTACATCGCCCTATCTATATATTCTGTATCGATGCACAAGCATCAACAAGTTCAGTACTAGACGAGCCTCCTCTCTTCAACACTGTCGAAGTAGCTGCAGCCCTCCACCATGCCCCTTATGCTGCTCCTCCCTAACCGCCGCCAGGCCCCTTACCATTCTCCTCCCTGTCCTCCGCTAGGCCCGATGCCTCGCGCGACCCCATGCCCCTCCATGCTCGAGCCTGACGCCAACAGGACCAGACACGACTGCGCCTGACTACACTGTTTTGCATCCGAATCTGGCAAAAAATGGTTGCTGGCAGATGGATCTAGCGTGCACCTAGGCACCATGGTCGAGCACCCTCTCGTTCCCGTCCAATTTCTCTCTCCTCTCGCCAAATCTACACGGAAAAAGAGAGTACATGGAGTCGGCGAGTAGAGGGACGGCGACCTCGCGCGAGTGCCGCCCGCGTCCTATGTCTCCAACTGCTCCAGATGGGCGCGAGAGTGAGCTCCCAGGCGAGCAGTTGCTTTGGACGGTCGTGTCTTCATCGTCCATATATGGACGATGGGTAGTAGGTTTGAAAGGAGGTCTAAATTTATATTTCGGTCTAGACGAGCCACTGTAAAGGTTTTTTTCATACATGGTCGTCCAAATCACTTTAGACGGAATATAGACGAGCCACTAAAGATGCTCTTGGGTGGTGAAAAATATTTGGCAAACTTACATACATGTCCTGGTTGTTTTTTATTCTTGTTCTTTTATTTTTGCATGTACTGGCCTAAATCAAAAATACTAATTGTCTTATTTTTAATTCATATAAATTCTCTCTAATAGCGAAATTAGACATGCAAAATTTTGGATCATAACAAATATGCTTCGTACTACGATGCTTCACGGGTTAGCTGAAAGATATACATTACTGGCGTTATCGCAGCAAACAACAGTAGCATTTTCAATAGGTCACCGAAACTCCTGAAGAAGACTGTGAAGCCAATATGTTTCAGAGACTGCAGTGGAAACAACCCGATATTCGGCCTCTACACTGGCCCTGGAAACCGTAGGCTGGCGGCGAGTCAACCAAGACACCAAATTGTCGCCCAAGAACACATAGTATCCCGACGTAGACCGGCGAGTATCTGGACATCCTGCTCAATCGGCATCTAAATAGGAAATGAGAGAATGAGAGGTGGTTGAGTGAATAGTGTGACTGTGATCAAGAATTCCTTTGCGATAGCATAGGATTCGTTTGATAAGGAGGTGATGAGGCTCGTGGAGATTGTGCATATGGAGGCAGACTTGTTGCACGACATAAGAGATTTCAGGCCGAGTGTGAGTTATGTATTGGAGATCATCGTCTAAGCTATGGTAAAAAGAGGGGTTAGCCACGGGTGGTCCAACAGAAGCAGGAAGTTTGGATTTGGTGTCGACATGTGTGGAGGAAGAATTGCAGTCACTCATGCCTTCTCTGGAAAGAACTTCGAGGATATTCTACCGCTAAAATTGTAGGGGTTCGTAGCATGGAAAACAAAAAAATTCTACCGCATGAACACACAATCAAGATATAATCTATGATCAAGCCAAGATCTATCTACTAGATTGTAGCAACGAGTCGATAGAATACTAACCCTCGAAGATACAAAGCGGTTAACGAGAGCAGATTCTCGTGGGTGATGTAGTCATACACTTGCCGATCTCAAGATCGCGTAGACAATCCTTTCGGCGCTGCGTTCCGGCAGCACTCCCGCAGTCGGTCACACGTTCGGTACTCTATGAAGACCTTCCTCTCTCTTGTTCCAGCAGGCAGCGGAGGTTGTAGCACTCTCCTCGCGATTCCGGCAGCACGACGGCGTGGTACCGGAAGTAGAGGGGAGATATCGCAGGGCTTCGCCTTAAGCCGGAGCGAGTATGGTGGAGTATGAGAGAGGCCTTGGTGATCTAGGGTTTAGAGGGCACCAAGGGGAGGGCTTGGCCGGCGGCTAGGGTTTGGGGAAAACCTAACTCGCCGAGTTAGAGGAGGCCCTAGGCGGCGGCGACTTGGAGGCTAGGGTTTTTGGGTGTAGGGAGAGGGGGCGCCCAGCCCCTCCTTTTATAGGTGGGAGGGTGCGGCTTGGGAGGAGGGAGTCCTCCTCCAACTCCTCCTCCTTGGCCGGCGGGTGGAGGGAGGAGACTTCCTCCCCAAGTAGGTTTCCTACTCTCCCTCCACCAAGCAAACTTGCCGTTTGACTTTTTCAAATTGGCGTTTGACTTTCAAACTAGGATTTGATTTATCCCTTTATTTTGCCCAGCCAAGTGACCTAGTACATGATGCAACCATTTCACATTGTCATGACACATTCATGTACCCTTCCCCTCCGGAGTGCTGGACCTTCCGGACCCTTCTAGAACATTCCCGATGAAAACACCAGAATCATTCCCCAACTCTGAAACAGGACTTTCCTTATATGAATCTTATTCTCCGGACCATTCCGTATCTCCTCATGATATCCCGGATCCCATACGAGACTCCGAACAACATTCGGTCTCTTACTCATCATTCCATAACTACTCAACAACATTGAATCCTTAAGTGTGTCTCCCTACGGTTCGTGAATTATGCGGACATGATCGAGACACTTCTCCGATCAATAACCAATAGAGGAATCTGGAAATTCATATGGCTCCCACATATTTCTACGATTACTTTGCGATCGAATGAACCACTTACATATGATACCAATTTCCCTTTTTCTCACGATAGTTTACTTATCCCAGGTTTTGATCGTCGGTATCTCTAGTTCAACCTCGTTACTGATAAGTACTCTTTTCTCGTTCCCGTGGTATGTGATCCCTTGTGAGCCAGTCACATGCTTGCAAGCTAATTGAATGGCATTCCACTGAGAGGGCCCAGAGTATATCTATCCGTCATATGGATGGACAAATCCCACTCTTGATCCATGTGTCTCAACCCATACTTTCCGAACACTCAATGCCACCTTTATAGCCACCCAGTTACGGTGTGGTGTTCGATGTCATCAAAGCATCCTTCCGGTGATGGTGATAAGAATGATCTCATGGTCAAAGGAATTAGGTTACTATGTATCAGAAAGCTTATAGCAAATGAACTATATTAAATGACTTGATCTTTATGCTACGCTTAACTATAGGAGTATGTCCATCACATCATTCTCCTAATGATATAACCCTATTGTTAATAACATCTCTATGTTCATGATCAGGAAACCATGATCATATACTAACCAACAAGCTAGTTTAACAAGAGTGTGGCATCCCGCTAAAACCACTACTAGAAAATCGCGTTGTTTTTGTGCATCGCATCATCATGACCGCATGCTCATGTCATCATGCCACATTGCATTTGAGCGTCGTCATGTCATCTTGCATTGTTTGCATAAAACCATTTTGAAAAGCCTGGTTTTGTTTTCTAAACGCCCCGTCTTCAATTCAAAACCAAAGCCCGGGTCTCCGGAATATTTTGTTTTGTGTGCCAACGGTTTGCAAAAGCCCTGTTGTAAATAAATAAAATATTTAATTATTTTTAGGGGGCAGCCGTACCGGGCCGATCCGACCCAGTCGGCCACCCCCAGTACAAACCAGCCTACCCAAAATATTTTTCCTACCTAACCCTAACCTACCCAGTCCCCAGCACATCACCCCGACCATTCACCTCGCGCCACCTCACCTCTCCCTTTCCTCCCTCCAACCCCCTGCCGCCACATCAGCCCCTAATCCCACCTGCCCAAACCCCCTCTCTCTCTCACCCCTGTCCCCCGGTCCCACCCCGCAGCCGGCCCCTGCCTCCAACCCTGGGCCCGCGCCCCACTGGCCCACCCACTCGCCCCCACGCGACGCCACACCCCTCCCCCCACCTTCCCCGACCCGCTCTCCCCTGGCCCTCTTCTTCCTCTGGTCTACCACCGCCGCCGCCCCTTCCCTCCCGCATCCGCCTCCGCCGCCCTGGACGACGCCCCGCCTCGCCGGCCCCGCCGTCAACCCCGCCCGCTCCTCTCTCTCTCCACCCCGCTCTCTCCGTCGGCCTCCTCGCCGCTCCTCTACCACCGCCGCGCCAGCGCCCTTCCCCTGCGAGCTCCTCGCCGCGGGAGCCCCTCCGTCCTGCCGCCTCCTCTCCCATGGTCGCACAGCCCGCCGTCGCCTCCCTCGTTCCCCTACTCCCCGTGAGCCGCGAGCACCGCCTCGTCACTCCGGCCGCCCTTCCTCGCCCCGGCCTCTCTTCTCCCTGGCCCCGTTCGCCTGGCTCCCTTCTAGCCGCATGGCGCCGTCGCCTCCTTCCCTAGGGCGCCACCGCCAGACCTCCGTCCTCGACCGCGTCCGGCCGCCCGGGCCCGAGCCCCCGCGCCGCGAGCTTCCCTCGCTCAAGACGGCGCCGCGAGGCCCCCGACGTCCCTAGCCTCCCTCCTCTGTTCTGCGCCCGGAGCTCCTCCCCGTCGGATGGGCTCTCTCCACCGAGCCCTACTCAGCAACGCCACCGACCCCGTCACCCTCCGAGCCCGAGCAGTGCCGCCTCGAGCCTCCCCGAGCCCGCCTCCGTCTCCGTGTCCTCTGCTCCGACCAAGGGCGGAGCTCCCTGGAGCCATCTGCATCGGCTCTTGCCCTGCAGCGCGTGCCCGCCCCCTTTCGGCGTGGCTACCTGCATATGTTGACCGCGTCGGTGCTCCGTGGCGGTCCCTGTTCCCATCAAGGATCCGCCGGCGCCCTCGAGCTCGCCACTGGTATGGGCCCCACCAAGCTAGTGTCGCCCACCACTGTGTGCTGCTGTCCAGACCCCTTTGGCATGCCCGAAGATCTGTTTCATCTTAGTGATCAGTCCCTGGTGTCTAATTCCCCAACTCATGTTGCTCTCTGTTGCAAGTGTTTGTGTTACTCATCTGCCGTGGTGAAGTGTTGATGCCGTGCCTTTGACACAAGATCTACCGACGCCGAGACCCTAAACCCGTTGGTCATCTACAAAGATCGCCGAGAACCTTGGGTGCGCCAACATGGAAAACCGAAGACCGATCCCGGCGAACCCGGACCCCGAAGACCGAACCCGGGCGCGCCAAGTTCTTCGTCCCGAGACCCCGGTGCGACAAGATCTCCTTCCCGGAAGTCGACGCCTCGATCCGGTGGATCCGAAGACCAAGCCTGAACCCCGTCGAACCCCTCTCCCAAGATCGGCAAACCCCGATGTGTGACCCCTATCCGAGAACCCTCATATTTTTATAATACATGAAATTGATATTGTTGCATATTAATGTGTACATGCTTGCATACATATTGTGTGGTTTGGGGGCATTATGCCGAGTCACCTCATAATTAAATATGGGACCCATATGCGGGCAAATCTAGTCTTATATTGGCCTCATTTAAATTTGTGTAGCGAACCGGTGCTATCTTTTGCCTTGTTAAGACAACATTTAATTTGCGGGGTAGATAAACAACATGAACCTATTAACTAATTGTCGGGACCCCCGGTTCCGCTTAATATTGCCTAATTGCATCGCATCTTGCCATGTCATACATCATACATGCATCATGCTCGATCTTCTGCCGTAGTAATAAATAGTGTATCCGGTGTTTCCTCTAGTGCTTTGCTTCTTCACGGACTAGACCGATGAGTTGATGCGAGTATCGACCCGATCTTTGGATGAATCTTCAGCAATGTTTTCAGGCGAGCATCTCCCCCTTTCTACCTATCTTACTTTTATAGTATTTATTCCCTCCTGTTGATCTATTGCTATCTGTGTTGCGATGCTCTAGTTTTCGTACCCGTGATATCCCTTGCAGCCTCATATTGCCTTGGACACCTCCTATTACCTGTTGTTTGGTAGATAGTTGGACCTGCGCGTCGTAGTCGCTTGCTCAAGTGTTGTTGCGTGTCGTCAAGTACCACAGTTGTTGGAGTATTGCCGTGTGTTTATTGTTGGAGATGATCAAGACTTTAATTATTTTTTAATAACTAAAATTGAAGTAGGTAAGCAGAGTCACAGGTGGGCAATAGATGTTATTTGGTTGTTAACCGTCCACTTGTGTCCCGTAGGACCCCGAGTTCTTGACACCTGTTCCGAGATCGAGCGCGCTAACCACATGTGGGATGTATGGGCACCCCCATCGATTTAGTACCTGATTCCAAGTACTGTACTGGGGGCCACAAAGTAGTTTGGGGCTTTATTACTATTCTGTACTTATGCCATGCTTTACTGCTTTATTTAAGATTGTGTGAGGAGCACCTGTACTGTTTAGGTAAGCGGAGTGTTTTCGCGGTATCGACAAGCCCGAGAGTTTCGGGTTCCTAGTCGTTTACAGCCACTGACGCAAACCCTGAGTCCGTCTCGGAGCCCGGCCGACTTCGTTGCGGGTGTACTTAGTGGGGTGGCCCCCCGTGCTTGCTTTGGGTCTAGGAAACGTCGTGTCCGAAACCCCGTCGACATACCGTTGGGTGTATGTTTTGTGATCTTGTACCTACCTGATCCGACAACAAGGGTGTAGGTGCGTGTGGAAACTTTGGTGCACCCCTGCAGGGTTAAATCTTTTCGAGAAGCCGTGTCCGCGGTTATGGACGACTTGGAGCACAGGTCTCGATCATAGACAACTATAACTAAAGTTTACTGTTATAATTTGACTTGTATCCGATATGACTAGTAATCAGCTTCACTACAATGGAATGGCTAAATAAAAGTACCAACAACTGCTGGGTTTTGGGATATCTCATGCTAATCGTATATTTGACTAGTAAGTGTTGCAACTACAACGGAATGGTTAACTAAAACTGCCCACTGCTTATTTTACCAGGATGACTATCTATATCTGACTAGTAATTGCTGCAACGATAACTGAATGAATAAAACTTCCAACTGTGTGAGTTCCTCGGTTGACTTCCTCGTTTGGTCTCGAGGGGGAAACACCAGGATGGGTTTGTTTGATGGTGGCATCAGGTTGGTTCCGAATAGGTCTTTCTTATCCCTCTCTGATAGCCGACAGTTATTTCGAGTCTCTATAGGTTGTTTAGTGCATGCTGCGCTGCCGCTCAGTCCACCACACCTATGTAGGCGAGGACCGCCGAATTCTAGCCTCGCCGTGTACTGGCCTCAGTACTGACCGCTCTCTCTTTTTCCTTTGCCCTTTGTCGGCACCCCTTTTGTTTAAGCAGGTTTTGAGATCGATGTCGTTAGCAGGGTTACCCTTCCGGCTTGGCCTGGGCAGGGTTATGGACGCCATTGGTTATTCTTCAGGGCTCTTAGCCCCATTTGCATCTTGTCCGTAGCTGGACGCTGTATCGTTTTCAAGGTGATTTGGATCTTTGTTCTGTATATCTGAATTCTTGACTCATGGAGTCGTGTTGTATATATATCTGTTCTGTGGGTCCCATCGAGGACTGTTGTGTAATGTTATTACTTCGTTTTCCACCCGCACGCAAGTGCCTGGTGGGCACCTTTGAATCATTCCTATGCGGGTTTGGCGGGAAGCGCTGAAACTTGCATAGGGCCGATTCTGAGGGTGTTACAGAGTGGTATCAGAGCTCAGCAGTTGCGATACCCCACAAGTCCAGCCTGTAGGATAACCTAGCTAACGGCCGAAGTAGAGTGTCAAAACTATTTTTGCAAAATCGGTTGGATAGTTCTGATTAGGTCTGATTTTACTCCTTACCCCTCTGCTGATCTCCTCTCACCTCTGCGTGTTTTGAATCCGCTCTCTTCTCTCTCTTCGAGTCCAGGATTTCTCGTGGTTGGGTTCCATCGTACCTTCAGGGTTTCGCTTCCTCCTTTGGTAACGGTGTTGCTACATCTGGTCTGCATGCTATCCGAGGAATCCTTCGTCTGGTGGACTTCTCTTTGTTCCTTATCGTGCCTTCCGGTGTTTTCCGACGCGACGACATCATCTACGCCAGATCCGATGCAGAGTCTGCATACTTCCTTTGTTTCTGGACCTCGATTGTCGAGATCTTCAGTCTGATTCCGAGAATGGTTGCACGCTTTTCTACTGATTGTGCAGAGTAATAGTTTGGGTGCGTGATGGATTGGCCCCCATGCCGACTACTCACTCTATTCGCTTGTGTACATTGAAGTGGATGAGAATGCATCGGTTCCCTCTTTCCATCGAAGCTAGAGGTGGCTTTATTTGTTGATACATCTACCTTCGACCTTTTGTTCCCGGAGTGTTCTCTCGACGATCACGGACAACGACCTCTTGTTAGTGGTGTCGCGAGGATCTACACGATGCGAGAAGATTCAGATCGCCGCCTTCTTCCCGGTACCATGAGGCGGATCTCGAGGGCGAGATCCATTGTTAGTGGTGTCGAATTGTGGCATCCCGCTAAAACCACTACTAGAAAATCGCGTTGTTTTTGTGCATCGCATCATCATGACCGCATGCTCATGTCATCATGCCACATTGCATTTGAGCGTCGTCATGTCATCTTGCATTGTTTGCATAAAACCATTTTGAAAAGCCTGGTTTTGTTTTCTAAACGCCCCGTCTTCAATTCAAAACCAAAGCCCGGGTCTCCGGAATATTTTGTTTTGTCTGCCAACGGTTTGCAAAAGCCCTGTTGTAAATAAATAAAATATTTAATTATTTTTAGGGGGCAGCCGTACCGGGCCGATCCGACCCAGTCGGCCACCCCCAGTACAAACCAGCCTACCCAAAATATTTTTCCTACCTAACCCTAACCTACCCAGTCCCCAGCCACATCACCCCGACCATTCACCTCGCGCCACCTCACCTCTCCCTTTCCTCCCTCCAACCCCCTGCCGCCACATCAGCCCCTAATCCCACCTGCCCAAACCCCCTCTCTCTCTCACCCCTGTCCCCCGGTCCCACCCCGCAGCCGGCCCCTGCCTCTAACCCTGGGCCCGCGCCCCACTGGCCCACCCACTCGCCCCCACGCGACGCCACACCCCTCCCCCCACTTCCCCGATCCGCTCTCCCCTGGCCCTCTTCTTCCTCTGGTCTACCACCGCCGCCGCCCCTTCCCTCCCGCATCCGCCTCCGCCGCCCTGGCCGACGCCCCTCCTCGCCGGCCCCGCCGTCAACCCCGCCCGCTCTTCTCTCTCTCCACCCCGCTCTCTCCGTCGGCCTCCTCGCCGCTCCTCTACCACCGCCGCGCCAGCACCCTTCCCCTGCGAGCTCCTCGCCGCGGGAGCCCCTCCGTCCTGCCGCCTCCTCCCCCATGGTCGCACAGCCCGCCGCCGCCTCCCTCGTCCCCCTCCTCCCCGTGAGCCGCGAGCGCCGCCTCATCACTCCGGCCTCCCTTCCTCGCCCCAGCCTCTCTTCTCCCTGGCCCCGTTCGCCGTGGCTCCCTTCTAGCCGCATGGCGCCGTCGCCTCCTTCCCCAGGGCGCCACCGCCAGACCTCCGTCCTCGACCGCGTCCGGCCGCCCGGGCCCGAGCCCCCGCGCCGCGAGCTTCCCTCGCTCAAGACGCCACCGCGAGGCCCCCGACGTCCCTAGCCTCCCTCCTCTGTTCTGCGCCCGGAGCTCCTCCCCGTCGGATGGGATCTCTCCACCTAGCCCTACTCAGCAACGCCACCGACCCCGTCACCCTCCGAGCCCGAGCAGTGCCGCCTCGAGCCTCCCCGAGCCCGCCTCCGTCTCCGTGTCCTCTGCTCCGACCAAGGGCGGAGCTCCCTGGAGCCATCTGCATCGGCTCTTTCCCTGCAGCGCGTGCCCGCCCCCTTCCGGCGTGGCTACCTGCATATGTCGACCGCGCCGGTGCTCCGTGGCGGTCCCTGTTCCCATCAAGGATCCGCCGGCGCCCTCGAGCTCTCCACTGGTATGGGCCCCACCAAGCTAGTGTCGCCCACCATTGTGTGCTGCTGTCCAGACCCCTTTGGCATGCCCGAAGCTCTGTTTAATCTTAGTGATCAGTCCCTGGTGGCTAATTCCCCAACTCATGTTGCTCTCTGTTGCAAGTGTTTGTGTTACTCATCTGCCGTGGTGAAGTGTTGATGTCGTGCCTTTGACACAAGATCTACCGACGCCGAGACCCTAAACCCGTTGGTCATCTACAAAGATCGCCGAGAACCTCGGGTGCGCCAACATGGAAAACCGAAGACCGATCCCGGCGAACCCGGACCCCGAAGACCGAACCCGGGTGCGCCAAGTTCTTCGTCCCGAGACCCCGGTGCGACAAGATCTCCTTCCCGGAAGTCGACGCCTCGATCCGGCGGATCCGAAGACCAAGCCTGAACCCCATCGAACCCCTCTCCCAAGATCGGCAAACCCCGATGTGTGACCCCTATCCGAGAACCCTCATATTTTTATAATACATGAAATTGATAATATTAATGTGTACATGCTTGCATACATATTGTGTGGTTTGGGGGCATTATGCCGAGTCACCTCATAATTAAATATGGGGCCCATATGCGGGCAAATCTAGTCTTATATTGGCCTCATTTAAATTTGTGTAGCGAACCGGTGCTATCTTTTGCCTTGTTAAGACAACATTTAATTTGCGGGGTAGATACACAACATGAACCTATTAATTAATTGTCGGGACCCCCGGTTCCGCTTAATATTGCCTAATTGCATCGCATCTTGCCATGTCATACATCATACATGCATCATGCTCGATCTTCTGCCGTAGTAATAAATAGTGTATCCGGTGTTTCCTCTAGTGCTTTGCTTCTTCACGGACTAGGCCGATGAGTTGATGCGAGTATCGACCCGATCGTTGGATGAATCTTCGGCAATGTTTTCAGGCGAGCATCTCCCCCTTTCTACCTATCTTACTTTTATAGTATTTATTCCCTCCTGTTGATCTATTGCTATCTGTGTTGCGATGCTCTAGTTTTCGTACCCGTGATATCCCTTGCAGCCTCATATTGCCTTGGACACCTCCTATTACCTGTTGTTTGGTAGATAGTTGGACCTGCACGTCGTAGTCGCTTGCTCAAGTGCTGTTGCGTGTCGTCAAGTACCACAGTTGTTGGAGTATTGACGTGTGTTTATTGTTGGAGATGATCAAGACTTTAATTATTGTTTAATAACTAAAATTGAAGTAGGTAAGCAGAGTCACAGGTGGGCAATAGATGTTATTTGGTTGTTAACCGTCCACTTGTGTCCCGTAGGACCCCGAGTTCTTGACACCTGTTCCGAGATCGAGCGCGCTAACCACATGTGGGATGTATGGGCACCCCCATCGATTTAGTACCTGATTCCAAGTACTGTACTGGGGGCCACAAAGTAGTTTGGGGATTTATTACTATTCTGTACTTATGCCATGCTTTACTGCTTTATTTAAGATTGTGCGAGGAGCACCTGTACTGTTTAGGTAAGCGGAGTGTTTTCGCGGTATCGACAAGCCCGAGAGTTTTGGGTTCCTAGTCGTTTACAGCCACTGACGCAAACCCTGAGTCCGTCTCGGAGCCCGCCCGGCTTCGTTGCGGGTGTACTTAGTGGGGTGGCCCCCCGTGCTTGCTTTGGGTCTGGGAAACGTCGTGTCCGAAACCCCGTCGACATACCGTTGGGTGTATGTTTTGTGATCTTGTACCTACCTGATCCGACAACAAGGGTGTAGGTGTGTGTGGAAACTTTGGTGCACCCCTGCAGGGTTAAATCTTTTCGAGAAGCCGTGTCCGCGGTTATGGACGACTTGGAGCACAGGTCTCGATCATAGACAACTATAACTAAAGTTTACTGTTATAATTTGACTTGTATCTGATATGACTAGTAATCATCTTCACTACAACGGAATGGCTAAATAAAAGTACCAACAACTGCTGGGTTTTGGGATATCTCATGCTAATCGTATATTTGACTAGTAAGTGTTGCAACTACAACGGAATGGTTAACTAAAACTGCCCACTGCTTATTTTACCAGGATGACTATCTATATCTGACTAGTAATTGCTGCAACGATAACTGAATGAATAAAACTGCCAACTGTGTGAGTTCCTCGGTTGACTTCCTCGTTTGGTCTCGAGGGGGAAACACCAGGATGGGTTTGTTTGATGGTGGCATCAGGTTGGTTCCGAATAGGTCTTTCTTATCCCTCTCTGATAGCCGACAGTTATTTCGAGTCTCTATAGGTTGTTTAGTGCATGATGCGCTGCCGCTCAGTCCACCATACCTATGTAGGCGAGGACCGCCGAATTCTAGCCTCGCCGTGTACTGGCCTCAGTACTGACCGCTCTCTCTTTTTACTTTGCCCTTTGTTGACACCCCTTTTGTTTAAGCAGGTTTTGAGATCGACGTCGTTAGCAGGGTTACCCTTCCGGCTTGGCCTGGGCAGGGTTATGGACGCCATTGGTTATTCTTCAGGGCTCTTAGCCCCATTTGCATCTTGTCCGTAGCTGGACGCTGTATCGTTTTCAAGGTGATTTGGATCTTTGTTCTGTATATCTGAATTCTTGACTCATGGAGTCGTGTTGTATATATATCTGTTCTGTGGGTCCCATCGAGGACTGTTGTGTAATGTTATTACTTCGTTTTCCACCCGCACGCAAGTGCCTGGTGGGCACCTTTGAATCGTTCCTATGCGGGTTTGGCGGGAAGCGCTGAAACTTGCATAGGGCCGATTCTGAGGGTGTTACAAAGAGGCTTTACTAGGGACTCTTTTATGTTTACAAATCACACAAGTATTAATGTTTTCGGTTAATACAATTATAGCATGGTATGTAAACATTTATCATAAGTATGAAGATATGATAATAACCACTTTATTATTGCCTCTTGGGCATATCTCCAACAATCTCCCACTTGCACTAGAGTCAATAATCTAGTTTCAAACCTTTGTGTATTCAACACCTATGGCTTTCTGGTGTCGTATGTACACGATTGCTAGTGGTCAACTGATCTCCGTATCTGACACTTCCAGATCCGTGTGTAATTGCATGTCTTTGCGTCTCTACGCATCACTCATTCTCTAATGAGATGGCTTTGTATAATTTTGGTACTTTGGTGAGACCTTTAGTTCTTTGGGGTTAAAACATGTTGATATTATTGTCGTACAATATATCTTCATAGTATTATCCCGCTGTGAACTACACCTAGTTTGATAACAAACTACTTGACACAAATGCCCTCTTTAGCTGCTATAATAGCAGTCATATACTCAGCCTTTTGTTGTAGTATCTGTCACAATGTCTTAACTTTGGAACTCATCCAAATCCATTATGGAACTTACTTTCCATCACATTGTGCCACCCTTAGTTTAGATTGAGATAAACTTAATTTGTACTTTGTGACAAAACTAGTATCAATGTAATTCATTTACAATGAACTAACCATCTATTTGTCACTTCTACAAAATAATATATTCTTATTTCTTTTACAAGATCATAAGACTATCTTTACTATTGTCCAATAATCATCTTATGAATCATTCTGGTATACGCTCATAACATTTAGATCATAGGACATATCTGGATTTGTACACATCACATCATGATTGATAAAATACTCTTTGTGATTTTATCTATCAAGTATCAAAAATACTTAAATATTTATTCAATCCTTCCTATGCAACAACAACCTTTCTTGTAGTTTCTATATTGAACTCATTCAATATATCATCTATGTACTTCTGGCACAACCATATTGGCATCACAATTTATCCATATAGACTTTGATGCCAAATATTCGGGTTCTGCCTAAGCCTTTCATCGAGATGAAATTCTTATCTTGTGTTAATAAAAAAAATACATCATTTCCAATCAAAAATATGTCTTCCACATAATGTATTAGAAACATGTCTTAGCGCTCCCACTTAATTTCTTGCAAATTCAAGCATCTTCATCGTCTCTGATGAAATTAAACTCTTTTAACAGTTTCATCATAGTGAAGATTCCAACTCCGCGATGCTTACTTCAACCATTAAAGTTTGCATATGCTTTTAGCATCCTTTGAATTAACAAAACCCCTTTGGACCGTGTCATGCACACGTCCTAGGTAACCATTCTATTAGAAGAACTTGTTTTGTTTATTCAACACATAACAAAATTATATGTCAGTGGTTTCTACATTAATCCGTCTAGACTAAATATCGCTTAATGAAAGATGAGATCTTGTCATAGTCAACTCTTTGAACATTGTCGTGAACTCTTTCCCGACATGTCGATAATTTCATAGATGTGAAACATCCATGTCTATTTCTTTATAGATCCAAATACGACTATAAGGTCTTGTACCTTTCCAGAGGGTCTATCAAGCTCAAAGCTTGATTTCTTGTATATGGAACTATCACAGATTTTATGGCTTCAAGCCATTTGACGGAGTCAGGTCCCATCATCACTTCTTTGCATGTAGTCGGTTCATTATTCTCAAATAATGATTCAACCCTCAAATCTTGGTATTTGATTGTTTACCCGACCTACTTGTTTCAATAGGAACTTAGACCTCCGTGACCACAACTTTTGAGGCACGTGAGCCATGAGCATTGTTGCTGCCTCCGAAACACTTTTCGGCGCTGCACAACTTTGATCATATATAGCTAAGGTTCTTTTAACCTTGTCAAAGTTCTATTGTCCTCCCACTTAACTTTTCAAGGAAAATTCCTTCTCAAAGAAACTTGACGTTCTAAGCGACAAACATTTTTGTCTTTGGTGTTTATGGAGGAATTCTTAACAGCTATTCGAAAATAACATACAAAGACATGTTCATCCGATTTTGGTTGCAAACATCTTTCTTATGCATAGCATACCAATATTTAAGAAAGGACAACTTGGGTTTTATCACAAACCATAACTTTATATGGTGTCAATTCAACGGATTATGATGGAGCTCTTTTCAGTGGAAAACCGGTAGTCTCAAAAGCTTTTAATCTTTAAAATATAATGACAGTTTTTATGAATTACACCTTTGATCTTACCATGTCAAACAAGGTTTAATCACATATCTCGAACGCTCCATACTCTTATGGTGTTTCGGGAAATGCAAATCCACGGAACGATTCCTTAAATCTTAGGTATTATGCTAAACTTGTAACTCAAATATCTTCCTTTATGATCTTATCATAAACTATTTATATTCTTGTTACAATGATTTTGCACTTCATCATAAAATCTTTGAACTTTTCAAATGTTTCATACTTCATCCTTATTAAGAAAATATTCATATATTCACTCAAATTTTCGGAGAAAGCATATGAAGTTGAAATCCATCGCTCTTGACTACACATAATGGACTTCATACAACAATATGTACAAGTTCCAATAAGCTAGTCATTCGTTCCCTTTTGGCCTATGAACGAAGTTTTAATTATCTCTAGGAAAGTTTCACAAGCGTCATTTGATCAAAAATCAAAAGACTCCAAAATTCCATCCACATGGAGTTTCTTCATGTTTTATTTCCAATATAATTTTAATCGGCGATGTCACTTCCTAAGTGATCTTTCAATCAATTTGTCTTTCGACATTTTTAGCACTAGTTTTATGGATGTGATTTCTCTAACGAGATTTGTGAATCATCCATCTTTTATGGATTACGGCAATTATTTGACCAACCCTTTTGTTCTCATAATACCTGATTAAACAAATCTTGAAGGCAAGCTTTGTTGTTTAACAAGCAGCACAATAACCCTTTATTTGTTCTCGATGAACATCATCACATATTATTTTGCTAGTTACTTAGGCCATTGTAGTTCATGAATTGTGTTGTTTCGTATGACGATTGACACCAACAAATTCAGTATCAAATACTTAAGAACCACATTGTTTAAAAATCAAATAATATATCCATAACATGTATATCATCTATATACTTAAACTGAACAATTCTAGTCTTTTCTTTTCTGCCATATATTTATGAGATTATCTTTCAGTATTTCCTTTTCTGTTTGAAAGAATCTATCAACATCAATAGTGGAGCCATATACATGACACATAGTCCAAAGCATGTATAGTAAAATACCAATGTCTTTGGACTTGCACTTTGAAGTAGATCACCATCATCAAACATTTGGTGCTCTTTCAAATTCCTTTCTTTAGTAATCTCTTGGTGTAGTAAACATTTTACCTACATCAAATATTCACCCTTATCATGGAGTTATCCATGATCAAGCTACTTTTAGCTTATAACGGTGAATCGCGAGTATAATGTTGCTCTCCAAACCCTTTTGGAGTATTAGGACAACTAGTGTCTCCAACCTTTTGCATATTCTCATCAAATATGAGAACATGACTTTTGCCGTATTATACTCTATCATGTTGCAACCAAAACTTCGTTTCAGATATCACAATATCTTCCACACATCATGGTTTCTGAAACAACTCTTTCAGATCCTAGATAACCTTGATATTAAGACAACCCTTTGAATATCAAGAATCATGGAGACAAACATGATACTCATACACTAACATTTGGAATTGTCACTCTTGATTTAATACCAATTATTAAACTTCATGGAGTAACCGGAACTTACTTAAAGTTTGCAATAGGACTTTTAAACTTTAGATTAACACTTCAAAACAATACGATACCAGTTCGTAAAGAAACTAACCAGAATTCTATAGTTCTATCATCTTAATTATAACTAAGTGCAAGGTGGTAAACGAATGCCAATGACTACAACAATTATGCAAATTCACTTTGATTTAATTTATGATAAATAGTGTTCAACTTTTAATCATATTGCCATTGAACTCCCACTCAAAACAATACCCCTCACATTGTTTTAGTGATCACATGAACCAAATCCACCACATCAAAACCGATCATCACGAGAGTTGATGTAGCTTCAATGGCGAACAATCAACATGTTCATCATATCTACTATATGACTCATGCTTTACCTTTATGCTAGGCTCGTCAAGATCAAACCTTAGCTTCTGCATGAGCAAATCTGGCTTGCTCACGTTGTATACACTCGCAGAATCTAACACACTCGATCGTCACGTGGTGCTTCGAAACAACGAGCTTTAGCAACGGTGCTTACTAAGGATGAACACTTTAAAACTTGAAATTGTGTGCTTGAGGGATCATATTATAATGCTACCGTCGTGAACTAAGCAATACAAGATGCATAAAAGGATTAACATCACATGCAATTCATAATATGTGATATGATATGGCCTTTCTTCTTGTGCTTCCGATCTCCATCTTCAAGCACGAACATGATCTCCATCATCACCGGTGTTGCGTCAAGGTCAATGGCGTCGCTTCATGGTTGTCGTCCACTAGCATCAACTATTACAACTTCTTTGAATAGACATGCAGGTCTTAACGGAATTTAAAAGACAACCATATGGCTCCTGCCGATTGCCAACTTACAATAAGGGACATTACATACATCATATATAATCACAATCATGGCCATATCACATCACAGCACACCCCTGCAAAACAAAGTTAGACGCCTCTAATTTTCTTTGCATGTTTTACGTGGTTTGGGGCTTTCAATAAGTGTCGTTCTAACTTACAAACAAGAACCACAACATTGATACTAGTATTGTCAATCACCCGTTGTAAATTGAATCTTAACTATTTTGGGAGAAACAGGCACCCGCAAAGCCACTTATGCAATACAAGTTGCATGTTAAGCGTGGAGCAAGTCTCATGAACGATGTCATGTAAGGTTAGCCCGGGCCGCTTCATCCCACCATCCCGCAAGATGCAAAGTACACAAGAAGCAATCGACAACAAAAGCATCAACGCCCACAATAACCATTGTGTTCTACTCGTGCAACAGATCTACATATAGACACGGCTCTGATACCATTGTAGGGGTTCGTAGCATGAAAAACAAAAAATTTCTACCGCATGAACACACAATCAAGATCTAATCTATGATCAAGCCAAGATCTATCTACTAGATTGTAGCAACGAGTCGATAGAATAATAACCCTCGAAGATCGAAAGCGGTTAAAGAGAGCAGATTCTCGTGGGAGATGTAGTCGTACACTTTCGATCTCAAGATCGCGTAGACGATCCTTCCGGCGCTGCGTTCTGGCAGCGCTCCCGCAGTCGGTCACACGTTCGGTACTCGATGAAGACCTTCCTCTCCCTTGTTCCAGCAGGCAACGGAGGTTGTATCACTCTCCTTGCGATTCCGGCAGCACGACGGCGTGGTACCGAAAAGAGAGGGGAGATCTCGCAGGGCTAAGCCTTAAGCCGGAGCGAGTATGGTGGAGTATGAGAGAGGCCTTGGTGATCTAGGGTTTAGAGGGCACCAAGGGGAGGGCTTGGCCGGCGGCTAGGGTTTGGGGAAAACCTAACTCGCCGAGTAAGAGGAGGCCCTAGGCGGCGGCTTGGAGGTGGCCGGCGACTTGGAGGCTAGGGTTTTCAGATGTGTGGGAGAGGGGCAAACCTGCCCCTCCTTTTATAGGTGGGAGGGTGCGGCTTGGGAGGAGGGAGTCCTCCTCCTCCTTGGTCGGCGGGTGGAGGGAGGAGACTTCCTCCCCAAGTAGGTTTCCTACTCTCCCTCCACCAAGCAAACTTGCCGTTTGACTTTTTCAAATTGGCGTTTGACTTTCAAACTAGGATTTGATTTATCCCTTTATTTTGCCCATCCAAGTGACCTAGTACATGATGCAACCATTCCACATTGTCATGACACATTCATGTACCCTTCCCCTCCGGAGTGCCGGACCTTCCGTACCCTTCTAGAACATTCCCGATGAAAACACCGGAATCATTCCCCAACTCCGAAACAGGACTTTCCTTATATGAATCTTATTCTCCGGACCATTCCGGATCTCCTCGTGATATCCCGGATCCCATCCGAGACTCCGAACAACATTCGGTCTCTTACTCATCATTCCATAACTACTCAACAACATCGAATCCTTAAGTGTGTCTCCCTACGGTTCGTGAATTATGTGGACATGATCGAGACACTTCTCCGATCAATAACCAATAGAGGAATCTGGAAATTCATATGGATCCCACATATTTCTATGATTACTTTGCCATCGAATGAACCACTTACATACGATACCAATTTCCCTTTGTCTCACGATAGTTTACTTATCCGAGGTTTTGATCGTCAGTATCTCTGCATACCTAGTTCAACCTCGTTACCGATAAGTACTCTTTTCTCGTTCCCGTGGTATGTGATCCCTTGTTAGCCAGTCACATTCTTGCAAGCTAATTGGATGACATTCCACCGAGAGGGCCCAGAGTATATCTATCCATCATATGGATGGACAAATCCCACTCTTGATCCATGTGTCTCAACCCATACTTTCCGAACACTCAATGCCACCTTTATAGCCACCCAGTATGGTGTGGTGTTTGATGTCATCAAAGCATCCTTCCGGTGATGGTGATAAGCATGATCTCATGGTCGAAGGAATTAGGTTACTATGTATCAGAAAGCTTATAGCAAATGAACTATATTAAATGACTTGATCTTTATGCTACGCTTAACTATAGGAGTATGTCCATCACATCATTATCCTAATGATATGACCCTGTTGTTAATAACATCTCTATGTTCATTATCAGGAAACCATGATCATATATTAACCAACAAGCTAGTTTAACAAGAGGCTTTACTAGGGACTATTTTATGTTTACAAATCACACAAGTATTAATGTTTCCGATTAATACAATTATAGCATGGTATGTAAACATTTATCATAAGTATGAAGATATGATAATAACCACTTTATTATTGCCTCTTGGGCATATCTCCAACAAGAATAGGTGAAGGCTGTGGGTTTGGCGCGTAACAAAAATGCCTAAGAAATGATGGAGGGGCCTAGGTCTTTCATGGAAAAGTCATGACTAAAAAGAAGAATGATGGAGTGCAAAAAATGTTGGGTGGAGGCGGTGAGAATAATAGAATCGACATAAAGGAGGAGGTAAGCCACATCAGTGCCACGATGTAAAGTGAAGAGAGAGGTGCCACACTTGGACTCAAGAAATCCAACAGAACATGCAAAGGTGAAAAAATGCTAAAACCAGGCACGAGGGGCTTGTTTTAACGCATATAAAGATTTGAGGAGATGACAGACTTGATTAGGACAATAGGGGTCAACAAATCTAGAGGGTTGTTGGCTGTAGACTTCCTCTGTAAGGTGGCCCTGAAGAAAGGCGTTGATGAATGGGTCGATTTTGAGATAAGATGAGGGAGAGCCGACATGAATGGTAGCGGTTTTGACAACATGGCTGAAGGTCTCGTCAAAGTTGATGCCAGGTTGTTGAGTGAATCCACGCACAACCCAACGGGCTTTTTGATGGGCAAGAGAGTCGTCATAATTGTTTTTGTGGCGGAAGATCCATTTGTTGCTTACTATGTTGGCACCGGGAGGGGGAGGGACAAGGGTCCAAGTGTTGTTGGCCATGGGGGCATCATATTCCTCCTGCATGGCGAGACGCCAAGAAGTTTCGCACGGTGACAGACAGATTGAGCCGTTCATGAGGATCGGTGGTCCTATGAGTATGATGTGCATGGGGAGGAGATGGTGGTGATGGGGAGTGGAGTGGAGAGGTTGCAGGTGTTGGCGATGCAGGTGGGGAAGTGGTGTATTTCATGACAGACAAAGTGGCCAAATTTTCGGCCGCGACAGGAGACAGGGGTGCGGGTGTGCGGTGATCCAGCATACCACTGCATGTGTAGTACACTATAGTCGTTGACATGACATCCACAGAACACAGTTCCGTAAATATCACACCCCTCAGAGTGGTACAACAGAAACATTGTAGGTCTATATTACAAACATACACACATTATTATTATTATTACAATAACAGAAGTTCAAGACTTCCAAAAGATTCAACTTACAAACCAAAATATAAGTGTTTCAGCGGAAGTTTCAAAGTGAAAACTTAAACTCCAAATTGAGCTCAACAACTTATTGCTATATATTGTTCATGTTGCTCGAATCAAGTGGCTCCTAGAACTATAATAATTATTTGGACTCTTGGAACTCTCCTCCGTAGACGATATCGTAGTCCTCCCCTTCTACGGCTCCATACAAGTTGGGATCTTCATAGAAGACCTCCTCTTGGCTCTCAGTTGCATACATTGGAGTATCTTCGGGATTCTCAGAGTCTAAGCAAGGATTCAAAGGAAAGGATGAGTAACAGCGTTACCCAGCAAGTTCATTATATGCAAGGTGGGAAGTTTGATGCTCTGTCTACCACCTCGGACTATCAGTCCTTGGCACCATGCAGTTTTTGTAAATCTTTCTTCAAAGATTGATTTTATTATGAAAATCTATGACCATCAGCCTTCACAGGTTGACCAGAACTTTCATGGAGTTCCTTTCCTGTCGCGTTCGTAGCTCCTTCCCGGAACAGGGAGTAACAAGTTACAGTTCTTATACGCTGCAGAGGTGCGTTACTTTACCCATGAGAGATCAACTTCCTTGTTGCACAACCGGGCGTACTTTCCCGTCCACAATTCCATGATGTGGGGCCTAGTAGTTGGTCCAAGCCAATCACCGCCCTCTCTGCGACCTCATATGTCTGCACGATCCTTCGGGGCCGGCTCACCTCCGTTAAGCCCCTTTCGGGCAGGCTAAAACCCTGATAAGTTCCCGAAGACTCTATGACCTGGTGATGCCTGGACGAGTACCATTTAAATGGACTATATCCCTAAACACCATTCATAGATAATCTAGACACCAAAAGTGTGGGTCATATGTGTGCCCACCCATATGTTGGATCCGCACAAGGAATCACAACGTCACGTTAAGGTCGTCTTGCCTCCATACAAGAGGAAAATGATATAGCTGACTTCTCCGTCCCATTCCAAATCTCATGGTTAACGCGTAATATACGACGCTAAAATCACTGATGTCATGGGTTATTAATCCCTAATTGTTCATCATTATTGCAAATAGAAACCTAAGTTCTATTGCTCCAGCCTATCATCACTTAGGACGATATCTAAGATCTATTTATTTTGAGAAAATAATATTTTCTTTTTCTAAAATATAGATGATAACACACAATTTGCAAATACTTGATAAAGACTCTTCAAAGGACATGAGAAAGTGATGAACTTGCCTTGTGATTGCAAGGTAGTGAAGTCGGATGCTTGCACTGGACCTTGAGCTTCTATGTCTACAAAACATCATTATTGCCCGGTAAGGACAATACTTAAAGAAGCAAAATGATTATGCAAAGTAATGTAATGCATTATTTATTTTTGTATGTTCTCCCCCATTATTTAAATTACAAGAATTCTTTGTAGTAATAAAGAATTATAAATATTATTTTTTAAATATTTATTGAATATTGTATTCTTTTATTTTATTTCATTTTATTTGAATTTTATTTATTTAATAATTCCTTTAAGAATTATCATTTAAATACAATAATGATATTAAATATTTATTTAGTATTTTTATAAAATACTAAAATATCAACATATAATAAAAGTGATTTTTATTTATTTTTATCATCTTTCATTAATTTTATAAAATTCCATAAGGAATATATATATTATAAAATTCTTGATAAAAGTCATATGCCTCAAATTTTATTTCTTAATTTATTTAGATAGATTGAATTATTGTGAATCCAAAAATATTTTATTTATAATTTTTGGATTTTATTTGATTTTCTAGAATTTTTTTAAATTTAGGGGCATTTTGGTCTTTTCTTAATTATTAAAATTTTCCTTGGATGATTGGGCTGGCCTTATTGGGCTTATTGGGCCATTCTAGCCCAAGTATCTATGATCAAAAGGGCTCCTCGAAGGGGTATTGTCCCTATCGGCCCACTCTCTCTCTCTCTCTCTCTCTCTCGACCTTTCTTCTTCTCCTCCTCGACCTCGTAGTCGATGGCGCCGCCGCCGTGCGCTGCTCGCCGTCGTGGTCCTCCCTGGCCACTGTCGTGGTGCAAAGCGAGGTTGTCGACCATGCTCGTCCATCTAGTCCAGTACGATTTGATCCTGGGCCCTTCTATGGCCAGGCTAGCCCCCTTCCCGAACCCTAGGGGTTTAGGAATGGTGCTGCTACCGCCGCCGCTGATCCTCCCGTGGTGATGTGCGGTGCTCGTGCGCTGTTGTGGCCGCCGCCGTGGCTGGTGCAGGCTACAGCGCCCCCTGGGTGCTCCCCGTGCCGCCGCGAGCACGTCAGCCCTTCTGCTTCCTCTTCAATTCGTCAGCGAGGACCCCGGGTTGCGCCTGTGTGGATCCTAGTTCATCCTATCACCATGAATCTCTCTGTGTGTATCTAGTGGCTACCCCTGCCTAGTGCTTATGTTCTGATTAGGGTTCATATCCTGATTAGGGTTCTTGTTCTGATTAGGGTTCATATCACCCTGTTGATCATATATATGATGATTTGGATCTAGTGGTGATAATCCTTGAGCATGATGAATGTCTGTTTGTTGTGGATTTATTGCTTATAGTTGACTTGATGATGCTAGTGGCTTATCAGACTTATTCTAGTGGTAATTTGATATGATCCAAATGACAGTGCTTCTGTGGAAGCATTACTTGTGAATGTTGTTAACCTGAGAGCTTTCTACTGTCAAAATGTTAGTATTGACAGTAGTTCTGTCAGTGCTTGATTACTGTATCTATAATTGTTAGCTTGTATGCTGGTATACAGACTGAATTTTATCATTACAGATTAGTGATGTTCTGTAAATGTATAAATGAGCTTGATGCTGATTCCTGGCATTTGATTCCAGGAAAATGATATTTAGTGGCTTGCCCTTTTCTTATCTGTGAAAGCTAAGTAATGATTGTAGTTGGCTTAATAGGAACTTGTCCTTGTGATACCATCATAGAATGGCACACAAGTAGTTGGGTCCTATTACTGAGCTTAGCTTTGTCAGTGCTTGAAATTAGTACTGGCAACGTTAAGATGAAAGCTTCTTTTAATTCCCCTGCCTATGATGTTGGTCTGAGGCATAGGAACTAGTTTCCTAATGATTGTCCTTGATAGAAATGTTCTGGTAGTAATATCAGCTGCTAGTTCTTAAGTCATAGTTGGAAAAATAATGGGTGTTCTAGTGGTTTTGCATGGATCCATAAGATTTATGGATTCTGAGGTGCTACTCTTTTAAGAGATGTGCCCAGATTTCATAATCCTACCTTTGGCTATATTGAAATATAAGATTTGGCTTTTGTAACCAGGATCAATGATGTAGATCTGAGATCCTGGTTATATTTGTATGGTTATTTTGTGGTTATGACTTTAATTTTCAAAACCTTCTAGGATGTATTTATCCCACTTGGATGAATACTGAGAAGTGAGGTATAGAACAACACATGAATCTATTATATTGATATGATAAACAGATCATGTGATGGTTTTATATAACTTGCCACAATAGTGGTTTGTTGTTGTGGTTGTAACTTGTTGATCTGGTGGTCTGATCTTACTGGCTTGATCTGGTCCTTCCCCTGTTGCCGTTTATACTATTTATAGCTCCTGGAATTTGTCCTTGATCTTGCTATCCACCTTCTGGTTCCTGGTAGCTTGGCCTTGACCTTGCTATCCACCTGATCCACCCCTCCTTATGTCACCATCTTGGTGAGTTCTGCGAGGATCTGGTTTGTGGTTTAGTTTGGTTGGTTTGGTTGTGGCTAGGCTGTTGGTGCTTGCTGTGTATAAACAAGAAAATGATGTTGTAGTGCTTGCCCATGGCTATGCGGAGTGGTTTTGTTTGTGTGGGCTGTTATTGCTGTGCTGACAGCACACACCATGCATTTAGGTGTGTGTGCTGCTTGTGTGCCTGCTGCACCCTTATGGATATGCTCAGGGAATGAAAGTTACCTTTTTATCTATTTACCACTTAACTGCTTGGTGAAACTTGCCCCTCTCTCTGATTGAAATTATCTGACTTGTGGCTTATGGATTATGAAAGATTTATTTCTTTCCTATTGGTGAAACTTGCCCCTAAGATTTACTTGGTGATGTAAAGTTGAACAGTGCACCTCACTGTCACTACTGAGAGTAACATTTATCCTAATCTTTTATTTTCTTTCTTTTAGTTTGTGATTTGTTTTGCAGGTACAAGACTTGAAGATTCAAGATTTAGATTAGGTTTTTTCTTTGTAGAATAGTCCCCTTGTAATATTTATTTTATTCTTTTTTAAATAAAATGTACTAGATGAATAAGAATGTAATTCTACTCTTGTAAAGATTATTTATTGGTTTTGTAATTTTCATTTTGTAACTTATTGATGAATTGATTTAAATGAAATGTATATTCATTTATTTAATTGTCAATCTTATATAAAGTTTCTGATTACTATTGTTGTTTCTTTATAAGTTACATTTTGTAACTTATTCATTGAATAAATATATGAAATAAATATTCATTCACTCAATTATGTTATATTATTTAAAGTTTAAGTTACTAAATATTATTTCTTTATTAAATAATATTCTCACACATAATCCTAATCCTTTTAAAAATATAAATCCAAATCTCAAGTTTGAATTCAAATTCCCTTCCCCAAAACACAGTAATCCATAAAGACCATGTCAAAGTTTATAACGATCATTCTCCAAGGCTATTCCTAAACTTAAAGAGTGAAAGAAAATTTTGATCACTTTAAGTTTTATTTGGCAAAAAATTTACCCACATTTTTACAGATGAATGCATGCATTTGCACAGATTCCTAAATCTACCCTTCGTTGGTTCCTAAATGCTGGGATGTTACAGGGTGGCGGCGCTACCACGGGAGGAGAAACGACAGATTTTGCTGCCGCGACAGGGTGAACAGGAAAAAGGTTCACTTCAGTCAGGATGGTGGAGTCGGTGGGTGGAGATGTAGGTGGGGAATTGGTGTGGTTATATGTATCATATGTGAAGGTGTATTCATCGAAAGTGATATGGCGGAAATGAGGATGCAGCGAGAGGAGAGATGAAGATGGAAGGAGGGAGGGAAGGCGGCTAGGGTTAGGGTTTTAGGAGGAGGATACAGGCTACTCTGTACCACGTAGTTTGGTAAAACTGGGGTTGCTCAATGGCACGCCTCGATCCCTTCCTCCTCTATTTATATGCAAAGATACAAGCCGTGACTTAGACTCCAAGTAACGATTATAAAGAATTGTTACACAAGAAACAAGACTAACTAATTGTTGTTAGGCGCGGTGGAGGATATCTCCGTAACACCATAGAACACACAACTCCACGTATCCTCTACCAATGCTAGACGCACAACAACATCAGGGATAGAACGAAACATTTGACTTTAGGATGTCGTGGCTTTGCCATCTTGAAAAAATCACTAAAACTTTCTAAAAGAAGCTAACCTCCCGCCGACAAGCCTCCATGGTTCGTCGTACATTCATGTTTTTGTGTTGAAATAACACCATTATATGCCGCACCGAGACCCATTTATTTTTAGCTTAAGAGGACTTCTCCACGAAGCTGCCCTCCTCCAGCTTCTCCTAAAAGCCCACATTTAAAAAAAAGTTAGGCTGCATCACTAGTCTTTACAGTACTATTCCCTCCGTCTCAAAATGTAAGACACCTAAATTTAGTCAAAAGTTAACATTTTTTAAGTTTGATCAAGTTTATATAAAAACTACGAATATCTGCAATATCGAATGGATATATTGAAAAACTATACTTTATGATGAATCTATTGAATTCATTTGATATTGTGGATGTTTATACTTTTTCTTTTAAATTTGGTCAAACTTAGAATATGTTAACTTTTGGCTAAAGCTTTGGGAGTCTTATATTTTAAAACGGATGGAGTAATAATTTAGAAAAAAAAAACTTTGGGAGTCGGCTTTCCAGGAAGAACTATGCCCTATGAGAGGGTAGCTTCTAGGAGACTAGGAGAGCTTCTCTAGGAAGCTAAAAAGAAGTGGGCTGACATCGAGCCGATGGCGGCGAGGGCCATCCATTCACCGGATTCGTTTCTGTATGTGACAATCCAGTGCTCTCATGGCCCAACCATCAAACGCAGCCCTTTTCTGCAGTTCCAATTACACCCATATGAAGCCCATGTCATTCGTCTTTGTCCAGTTTTCTGGTTCTTCCTCGTCCTAAGAAAAAATGTTCAGATTTTTTTTTTAAATGGGTCCATTCGAAAAGAAAATTCCAAGTAAAATGTGCTATCCAGTGTAAATCATGGAACTGCCTGTCGTGAGCAGGCCGCTGCTTTCACCGTTTCTCGCGGTCTTTACTTCCCATGGATTTTTTCGACAGATTACAGAAAAACCGTGGGGCTCTATCTAAATAAAGAAGATAAAAACGGTGGCTCGAACGGAAGGCGTGCGTGGATTTGTTATCCAGCTCGTGACTGGCATGGCACAGCACGCCGCTGTCGAAAGTCCACTGTGACGCGCATCTCCCCTGATCACACGCATTTTATTTTTTTGTCCCCGATAAAATAAATCTTGCATTTTTTTTCGCAGGACCACGAGGCGACAGAGCTCGTTCGCACAATCGCAGTCACCGGACTCGGCCCGGGGGACGAGCTGATCCGAAAAGAGAAAACGATAAGCATCGCACGGCAGGAGCAGGATGGCTCCCTATCCCTATATAGTCGTCGCATCACTCGCCTGCTCGGGAGAAGCGAGCTGTACTTCTCTGAAATATACGGTGAGCCAGTGACTGAGGGTGCGAGAGGAAGAGGAGGGTGAGATGGGGAAGGGATGGAAAGGCGAGGCGGCGGCGGCCGTGGCCGGCGGCGAGGGGGAGAACATGGCGGCGTGGCTGGTGGCCAAGAACACCCTCAAGATCATGCCCTTCAACCTCCCCCCTCTAGGTTCGTGTCTTCTGGTCCCGGCCTTGCTCGTTCTCTGCTGATTTTTTACTATTACTAGTAAATCGACTGGCTCTGCTATAGGAAGAATCTTCGTTATCCGAGTTGATAGTATCCGGTCAGTTTCTGTGCCGATCGATCCATCCGAGTAGTTCTGAAATCTAGGCAGAACTGGGCCACTGGCTTAGTCACACTCTTTTTTAGATTATCTTGTCTGCTATGCACATGTCAGACGTGCAAATAGATTTAGCCCTGTCACAGATTCCAGATTTAATGATTCAATCCAGTTTGACTGTAATTTTCTTTTCGAAACGGGTTTGACTGTAATTATCATTTGTAGTACATGAGAGAAAAAAAATCGGCTTCAGAAAAGGCAGGGGATCTTTCCTTGAGTCAGATAAAAGATGGGGAATTCCCTTTCCCGTTCGTGGAAATCTTTATCTTGTTCATGTCACTCCTCTGGGAAACGGCATGCTCAATTCGAGCATATCCCACAGATCTTGAAATATGTGTTACAGAGACCTGCAGCGTAAACTTTCTTCTTTGTTTAGCACACAAAGCCTTACACTCAAGATAACAGACATGTATGAGCTAGCTACTTCATGAGTGCAGTAACCAGTGATGGGACAACAATGTTAATTCTTACAACGAAAATGCTGGATGAGAAACGATACTAGTAAGTTGATTTACCTTCTCAGGTCCGTATGACGTTCGGGTCCGGATGAAGGCAGTGGGCATCTGCGGCAGTGATGTGCATTACCTCAAGGTGATCGCAGTTTCTCTTTTCGACATTCATCCCGCGGACAATACCCTGTTCTTGTTTTGAGCTAAAACCGTGACACACTTGTTGGATCGCAGGAGATGCGCATCGCGCATTTCGTGGTAAAGGAGCCCATGGTGATCGGGCACGAGTGCGCCGGCATCATCGAGGAAGTGGGCGGCGGCGTGAAGCACCTCGCCGTGGGCGACCGCGTGGCGCTGGAGCCCGGCATCAGCTGCTGGCGCTGCAGGCACTGCAAGGGCGGCCGCTACAACCTCTGCGACGACATGAAGTTCTTCGCCACTCCACCGTACCACGGATCACTCGCAGACCAGGTATAGCACGATTTTGTTCTGTACTAATTGTTCTTGAGGTTTCAATCCATGCGAGTGATGTGATGTAACGATGTGCTGGGGTTTATTTGGGGGTAGATCGTGCACCCAGGCGACCTGTGCTTCAAGCTGCCCGACAACGTGAGCCTGGAGGAAGGCGCCATGTGCGAGCCCCTGAGCGTGGGCGTGCACGCGTGCCGCCGGGCCGACGTGGGCGCGGAGAAGAGCGTGCTGATCATGGGCGCCGGGCCGATCGGGCTGGTGACCATGCTGTCCGCGCGGGCCTTCGGCGCGCCCCGGATCGTCATCGCCGACGTGGACGAGCACCGCCTGTCCGTGGCCAAGTCCCTGGGCGCCGACGCCACCGTGAAGGTGTCCACCAGCACGGACGACCTGGCCGCGGAGATCGAGCTGATCCAGGCGGCCATGGGCGCGGACATCGACGTGAGCCTGGACTGCGCCGGGTTCAGCAAGACGATGTCGACGGCGCTGGAGGCGACGCGGCCCGGCGGGCGGGTGTGCCTGGTGGGCATGGGCCACAACGAGATGACGGTGCCGCTCACGTCGGCGGCCATCCGGGAGGTGGACGTGGTGGGCATATTCCGGTACAAGGACACGTGGCCGCTCTGCCTCGACTTCCTGCGCAGCGGCAAGATCGACGTCAAGCCGCTCATCACGCACAGGTTCGGCTTCTCGCAGCGGGAGGTGGAGGAGGCCTTCGAGGTCAGCGCCCGGGGTCGCGACGCCATCAAGGTCATGTTCAACCTCTAGAGCCACACGATGCTGCTGCTGTCACTGCTAGGCCTGGCCTGGAGATTGAAGCAGCCTGCGTGCTGTGCTGTGCTGTGTCGGTGCGCTCGTGGTGTGTGTTGTTGTGAAATAAAAGATGCTCCGTGGTTCAGCCAGGCCGGGAGCAGGTGCAGTGCACTGCAGACTTTGATTCTAAGTGACTGACTGCGTTCGACGATGTGTCATGCCACTGGAATACGCGTGCATTTTGTCACCGGTGTGTCCTTTTCCTTTTTCATGTGTTTCCGACTGGTCGTCTCGCAATTTCGTTGATCATTTCATGATTACTAAAATTCTCTGATCATTTCGTTGATCCAAACTAACCTCAACTAAACCCTTCCCCTTAATCACGTGAATTCCTTGAAGCCGTTCTGCTAATCCCGTTCATGCGGCCTTGCTCTCGCTATGTTGTGTCATGGAATTATTCCACGAGGATTTTCCAGACCAAATCAGTGGAAGGTGGGCTGGGCGAGCTAGGCTAAAAATGGACTAAACGAAGAATACAAATCTGCTGGGTTGGAAAAAATATCCCACCGGGCTGGAAAACCACGATCTAACCCCAATCCAAGGCAATCCATGCTTATGAGGAAAAGATGTTTCCATGCTCTTGCTCTCGCTCTCGCTCTCGTGACTTGGTAGGTGACCGCGGTGTCGCACGGCGAAACACATCGCCTCTCCAGCCAACTCCTCTCCGAAGCGGCCCTCTCGACCTCACAGTCTCTTTGGCATGTACCTTTCCGATGCACTACACCCTCGAGAGCTTGCGGTGGGGTTATCCGACCGAGCTTTGTGGAGGTGGTGGTGGCGAGATCTGAGGCATGGGAGGGAGTGGATCGGTTGCGTCTGGGACAGTGTGTGGCGGAGAGGTGCGTCTCGCCGACGAGATGTTCGCAATCGCCGAAAATGATGAGATCGCCGCCACGCAAGGGGATCGGTGATCAAGCGTGGAGAAGAATTTTGAATCGAGCTACCCCACGTGCCAGTGACACGCCATCGCCTGCTCGGATCAACCGTAGATGTGCGACACCTGTACGCGTGCATGGAGCTGATTGGGTGGTAAGGGGGAAGGCGTCTGGGAGGATTGCGCCTTCACAGGTAGATTACCTCTCCACGGATCAGTGGGGACATCGGTATCGATCTAGGGTTCCAGCGGTGGGGGTGTTGGTGTGGATTCGACACGAGCTGTTCGAGGCGGGGACCTTCTCGCGGAGGACTGCTTCCCTACTCGTGGAGGCCGCCTACCCATTTCGAGGAAGTTTAGCTTCTCCAAGGATCGGTGGGGGCGCGAGGCGGGGAGGGCGATGTTTGCGGAGATGGTGAAGATCACGAGTGATGGGCATGGTGGTGGGCGTTATGGAGCTAACTGAGGGCGCCAAGGGGATGCGTATGCTCAGCGTGCGCCACCACCGACGACATCTTGGGGAAGCGAACAGAGACCTCCAGCGCCATCTCCAGCTACGAGCTAGCATGCTGCCAGTCTCAGGCCGCTACAGGCGCAAGGGCAGTAGTTTGGGGTGAATCTGGTCCAGGTATGTACTAGTTGCCACGTGGGATGTTGCCGGGCATGTGGAACAATTTTTCGTTGGGTTAGTGGCCACCTTCCCCCCCCCCCAGTGATGCAGAATCAGATGATGCCCGGAGGTCTGTTTGTACAGTTGTCGGGACAGAGCTAGATCAATCCAGTCAACCAGTCAAACTAGCAGTGTCAGTGGACAGGTGAATTCTGGACAGCAGCAGGCCTGTGGAATAGGGAAGAAGAAGGATCAATCTACTAGTGGAGAAGGGGTGAAACAGAATGCTGATAGGTTTTCTAGAGGCAATTCTGGGCAAGGGGTTACCACTTCTCAGATGTAGCCTATGGATCCCAGGTATAGGAATGTGGTGTGTTTCAATTGTGGGGAGCCTAGGCATTATGTGGGATTGTGTCATAGACAAAAGCTTTGTTTTATGTGTGGTAAACCTGGTCATCACATGGATTCCTGTGCAGAGTGGTACAAACCTCTACCAATGACTCTGTATTGGAGGAGTGCTAACCCTGGTCTAGGATTTTTTTCATGTTGATGTGGAGGGCCTTGAGGCACTCAAGTGGATGAACATTGAGAATGTGGGGATTGTGGTTGTTAATGAAGGTGATATAAGTGAGAAAGAGTTGGAACAAAACTTCAATGAGATGTGGAAGATAAATTGGTTCTGGCAAATCAGGCTGTTGTCTGCTAAAAGGTTTCTGGTTAGGTTTCCTCCTTCTAATAAAATTAAACAGCTGGTAGAATATCCTTATATCAACTTGAATAAGAAAGGGGTTAATATCTTTTTTGAGAATTGTCATGGGGAGGCTGAATCTATAGAGGAGTTTCAGGAGGTGTGGGTAAAAGTTGAAGGAATACCTTCTCAATGGTGTAGTTGGAAAGTAATTGCTCAAGTCTCCTCTGCACTAGTTGTCCTTGTTAATGTGGATTGGCATGAAATCTTTAAAATCTTTTACAAGAATATCAGTGTGAAGGTTTCTGTCAGATATGTAAACAAAATTCCTGCTAGCAAGCTCTTTGAGATGGAACAGGGGTTTTCCATCATCTCCTTCACAGTGAATAATAGGGATGCACTGGAGGGGTCTAGGGATGATGATGGTGGCAATAATGGCAATGATGAGGCTAATCCACCAGGGGAGGAAGATCTAGGTGATAATTTCCAAGAACAGCTATAGAAGGAGAGGAGCTCGAGAGCTGGGAGAATGGAAACTGACATACATAACACTCCTATACCTGCAAGTAGAAATGGTAATGGGACTATGTGTGTCTGTGAGAAGCAACAAAGAGAAAGAGAAGTATATCATGTCCAAGATTATGAGGGAAGAGGGGTGACTGAAAGGATACATATGTCTCCTAGACGGGGGGGGGGGGGGGGTGAATAGGCGATTAAAGCTTTTCCGAGAGTTGCTCAACAAAGGCAGAAGTAAACTAGCGTTTACTTTGTCGAGCACAACCTAGAACTACTAGGGTTCACCTATATGCACCAACAACTTATGCTAAGCAATACAAGCAACAAAGTGATAGCAAGATATAGATTACTTCAAGCATGAAGGCTATCACAATGTAAAGTGCATAAGTAAAAGCTCTGGTATAGAGATAACCGAAGCACGCGAGGATGACGATATTTTACCGAGTTCCTCCCAACATGGAGTACGTCTCGTTTGGAGAGGGGGTGGTATCAAACCACCAACGCCACAAAAGGCCTCCCTTATTCTCCTGTGAATCTCACCCCAACGGGATCGATCCACGCTTCCTCTATCAGTGCACTTGTCGGTGGCAAACCGGAACCTCTCACAAGGTTTGGGCACTTCTCCACAACTTAATTGGAGGCTCCCAACAAACGCCACCAAGGCCACAACCTGCAACACCAACAAACCGTCTAGGGTTCCAAGAACCCAAGTGTAAAAAGCTTCTCAACTTTCACTCACCAAATCCTCTGGGGAGAACTCAAACCGATGCACCAAATGCAAATGGCAAGAACACAAGTAGTGCTCAAATCGTTCTCTCCCAAATTCCACCAAAGCTACAAAAGCTTGTGGGGGGATAAGAGAGGAAGACCAATGGAGGAAATCCACAAAAAGACTCCAAGATCTAGATCCCAAGATGTTCCCCTCACTTAGAGGAGAGATGGATTGGTGGGATTGTAGATCTAGATCTCCTCTTTCAAATCCCTAAAGTATATGCAAGAATCAAGGGAGGGATTGAAGGGGGAGCAAGCTCAAGAGGGTCAAGAATGGAGGAGAAAGCCTGTAAAACTCGAGCTTAGGACATTGGGGAAGACGGGCCCCTTTTTATAGGCCCACATATTTCTGACTGTTTTCTGCATGTTGGGGAAAAGTCAGACCGGAGACTCCGGTCTACACCGGAGACTCCGGCCCAACCTCCGGACTAGCCTCCGGACCACCTATCAGACTGACCCAGCGCCTTAGGGAACCAAGTGGACCGGAGACTCCGGTCCAGCCACACCGGAGACTCCGGTCTGAGGCATGGACCGGAGACTCCGGTCAGTCTCCGAACCTCCTCCGGACCTCCCAGGCTGAATTCTGGAGCCACCTCCGGGGACTCCAGGGGACACTCCGGACCACACCGAAGACTCCGGTCCATGCAGACCGGAGACTCCGTTCTGGACCAAAAAAGAGGCAAACTACAAATGGCGATATCTAGAGTTTGGAAATTCCGATTGACCCGAAAATATTGGATACCACCAAGAGAGAACATTTCATGTATTATAATGTGAGATACCTCTCTTGGTGAGAAACCGGAAAAACCTCAAAGATCAAAAAACGCAATATGATATAAAAGGGAAATCCGTTTTTGATGAACTAGAGCTTGTTATGAATATTACCACAAGCTCTAGAACCTCACATGGATAAGATCCAAATAACAACCAAGAAAGGATGATGCTAAGTATGCAAAGGTTTGACCTCTATCTGAAAGATATGATCGAGTTACTCACTTGAGATCCCCTCTTGATAGTACGGTTGTCTATCCTATAAACAGGTCTCCCCAACTAATACCACGAGACCGGTAAAAAATAAACCCTATCAAGATCATACCTTTGCCTTGTGCATATTCCACTTGATCTTGATGTATGCGATCTTGTCCTTCTCAAGATGGAACCCCTTTCTAGATTCCTCTTGCACGCACTCGCTTGATGAAGACTTGCAAGTTGATCCCCATACGTCATGGGGAAACCTTTACATTGACCTTGTCTTCATTGATCCATGATCACCGAGGATGGCAAGCTTCAAGCATGATATCTAATAGATATGGCACATCTTTAGCTTGGACAACATTACTTCTAACACCATTTGGATTATGTCTTGAAGATACATATGATGAACTCTATCTTCTTATTCAAGACACCCTTGCAAAAGGCTCAACTCTCACATGACCAATCTGTGGATCACTCTTTGAACACCTTGGTCACCACTTGATCCTCTTCACTTTCTTCTTCTCCAAACCTTGAAGCCAACATATGGTTCAAGCATTGCCTATGGACAATTCCTACAAGTACAACTTGATACACGCATTAGTCCATAGAGATTGTCATTAATTACCAAAACCACACATGGGGGCCCACATGTTCTTTCAGTGACTGTCTCAAATGGCCCTCTGCTGGTGCACAGGAACCCCGAGGAGAATATTGGAGGCCACTTGTTGGAAAAATTTGATGAGGAGGCTAATGAGGAAATCCAAGATCGCAATCAGGTGCAGGTGGGGATCCAAGAGCAAAAAGTACATGGGACATAAAATGAGGTTGTGGTGCAGAAGGGAAAGAACAAGAAACAATGGGGACTAGTGATGGCGCCAAGAATGAGTGCTAGAATAGATGGGAAGACTGTTATTGAGAAGGCGCGGGAGTTAAAGAAATCAAATAACCTGGAGGTTCCTAAAGGTAATGGCAGATTACATGGTTTTTCTAATTCTTTTGCTGCATTAGACAATGATGTTTTATTGGATAAGGCTAGCGCTGTAGGTATTAACTTGGGATCCAGTGCTGATGAAATCAGTACCAATATTGACATAATTAAAAATGTAGAAACTGATAGGTTGTCTAATTTTCACCTATATCATCCTGATATGTTCTTACCAGGGAACATTGATCTTTCTAGGGAAGAGTTGGTAGGAGAGTGTGCACCCAATTATGGTGTGATTGGTAGTTCTCCTACTGGTTGCACTAGCACCAGTCATGATCATGGAGAGCTTTGGATTGAGGTCCTGATGACTACAAGTGCACAGATCGTTTGTAGCTAGTTTCAAAATAAAGATATCGATCCCACGGGGAGCAGAAGTCTGAAGTCTAATAAGTCTTGAAATAAATACTAAAATAGAAATGCTAAATAAAGTTCTAAGTAATAAGATACAATGCGAGTATTTTGTAAAAGGTGTTTTGGGGTTTTTGGTATAAGAGAACAATGAGTAAAGTAAACAAAACTGAGTATAGAAAATAAGTATCGTGTAAGCAAAAGAGATTTGAAATTTCAATGGGGAAAAGCGTTCTCAGGGATTAGCGGATACACCACTAGCATTATAAAGGGCTAAGGTAAAGATTATTATCATGAACATTCTTAACTATGTATGTGTGGGAGGAACTCCGTATTTGTACAATGAGGCAGCAACCACTGCATAAATCATCCTCATAACCACATCAGACAGGAATCAACATCAATTGAATTACTGTGCTATTAAGGGAATAATCTAGCAGGACGTATCCCATGACATAGATAGTGTTTCGTGAGTTCCCTCGATTCCCAAGTTGATACGTAAGGGGTGCCAATAGCTTTATAGTCATTGTAAGTGCTAACATACCTCCTTCTACCAACAGGTAGTTCCCTCCATCAAGTGCCCACAAGAGGCAAATATTGAGAGGTCGACTTCTCCCAACATCAAGATGTAGACAATCTAACACATGGTCACAGCGATGAATATCATAATAAACTTTATATTATTCCAATCTCATACTAGGGTTTCTCAATCTCCCCAAGAACTAATAATCTACTCAGACATGGAGGCAATTAACATCATGGAAAAAGTAATGGAATATATCATAGATGAATAGTACTTGTATAAATCAATGAGTACGGAAATTACAACAAGATCTAGACAAGATGTAGATGTGATGGATGGAAATGGTGATGATGCAGCGGTTGATGATGAAGATCGATGCCTTAGACTCCTGGATCTGCGCATGGCGAAGATGGATCCCTGGTGGATGAGTTCCCCCTCCAGATTCCTTTTGGAGGTTAGGTATCGACGATTTCTGGGTGTTCTATATGTCGTATCTTCGATCCAGTTTCACGGGGTGAAACCATTTGAGGAGGCGGTGTTGGCTTTAAATATACGACGGGAACTATATGGCCGAAATATTTCTTCCCGCCGTATAGTTGGTCATTAAACCTTATGTATACTTCAATTGTAGGGGTTCATATCATGGAAAACAAAAAATTCTACCGCATGCACACAAACAAGCAAAGATCTATCTACTAGATTGTAGCAACAAGTCGATTAGAGTACTCACCCTCGAAGATTCCAAAGCGGTTAACGGGAGCAGATTCTCGTGGGTGATGTAGTCGTACACTTGCTGATCTCAAGATCGCGTAGACGATCCTTCCGGCGCTACGTTCCGGCAGCGCTTCCACAGTCAGTCACACGTTCGGTACTCGATGAAGACCTTACTCTCCCTTGTTCCAGCAGGCAGCGGAGGTTGTAGTCCTCCCCTCGCGATTCTGGCAGCACGACGGCATGGTGTCGGAAGTAGAGGGAAGATCCTGCAGGGCTTCGCCTAAGCCAGAGCAAGTTATGGTGGATCTAGGGTTTCAGGCGATCTATGTTTAGAAAGTCGGAGAGGAGGAGGTGGAGTCGGCGGTGGATAGGGCGATGGCGACGAGCCGGCGGTGGCGCGAGGCGGCGGCGCTGGGGCGGCGGCAAGCGGCTTGGAGGTGGGGAGGGCTGGTTGTGTTGCTTTGGGGCAGCCCTTCCCCTCTATTTATGAGAGGGAGGGCAGCTTGGGAGAGGGGAGTTTGAATCCTTCCCCAAACCCAAGTTGGAGAGAAGGAAGGACTCTTTCCTTCTTCCACTAGGAAACTATTGTTCCAGTTTGACTTTTCAAACCTCCCCTTTGACTTTCAATTTAGAGCTTTATTTCTCTCTCGCAAATGCCTAACCAAGTGACCTAGGACATGATCCAATCATTCCACTTAACCATGACACATTCATGAACCATTCCCCTTCCGGTCCGGTGAACCTTCTAGACCCTTCCGGAACCTCTCTGATGAAAACATCGAAATCATTCCCGAACTCCGGAATCAGACTTTCCTTATATGAATCTTATTCTTCGAACTATTCCGGATCTCCTCGTGATATCCCGAATCCCATCCGAGACTCTGAACTACATTCAGTATCCCTACTTATATTCCATATCTACTAAATAACATCGAATCCTTAAGTGTGTCTCCCTACGGTTCGCAAATTATGCGGACATGACCGAGACACTTCTCCGATTAATAACCAATAGAGAAATCTGGAAATTCATATGGCTCCCACATATTTATACGATTACTTTGCGATCGAATGAACCACTTACATACGATACCAATTTCCCTTTGTCTCGCGATATTTTACTTATCCGAGGTTTGATCGTCGGTATCTCTGCATACCTAGTTCAACCTCGTTACCGATAAGTACTCTTTTCTCGTTCCCGTGATATGTGATCCCTTGTGAGCCAGTCACATGCTTGCAAGCTAATTGGATGACATTCCACCGAGAGGGCCCAGAGTATATCTATCTGTCATATGGATGGACAAATCTCACTCTTGATCCATTTGCATCAACACATACTTTCCGAACACTCAATGCCACCTTTATAGCCACACAGTTACGGTGTGGTGTTTGACGTCATCAAAGCATCCTTTTAGTGATGGTGATTAGCATGATCTCATGGTCGAAGGAATTAGGTTACTATGTATCAGAAAGCTTATAGAAAATGAACTATTGAAATGACTGGATCTTTATGATATGCTTATCTATAGGAGTATGTCCATCACACCATTCTCCTAATGAAATGATCTTGTTGTTAATAACATCTCAATGTTCATGATCGGGAAACCACGATCATCTATCAACCAACAAGCTAGAATTACAAAGAGGCTTTACTAGGGACTCTAATTTAGTTTACAAATCACACAAGTACTAATGTTTCCGATTAATACTATTATAGCATGAATGTAAACATTTATCATAAACACAAAGATATAATAATAACCACTTTTATTATTGCCTCTAGGGCATAACTCCAACAGTCTCCCACTTGCACTAGAGTCAACTAATCTAGATTACATGGTAATATACCAAACACCCATGGCGGTTTGGTGCTGGTCATGTTTTGCCCTCGGGAGAGATTTAGTCAACGGATCCACCACATTCAGATATGTGTGTACTTTGCAAATCTTTATGTCACCATCTTGGGCATGCTCTCAAATAGCGTGAAAATGCAGCTTGATATGCTTCATCTTCTTGTGTGACCTTGGTTCTTGTGCATTGGCTATGGCACCCATGTTATCACAGTAGATAGACATTGGGTCCAGCGCACTTGGAACCACACCGAGCTCTGTAATGAACTCCTTCATCCATATCGCCTCTTGTGAAGCCTCCGAAGCAGCTATGTATTCCGATTCAGTCGAAGATCTCGCCACAACGCTTTGCTTTGCACTCCTCCAGCTAACGGTTGCACCATTCAAAGTAAATACGTATCCAGATCAATGGTAAGGAAATCGGTAATCGCTAACTGCTCGGTTGGTTTGGGAGTAGCGACTAATCAGAATTCGCATGATTAACTGATTTAATTGGTCGGCTATTAATCGGTGCAGCCTACAAAAGTTAGCACCTAAAACACATATGAATCCTCTTGTACCTCAACCACCTACCCTATTAAAGGTAGCCTTAAGCTCCCGGATGAGATCCTCAAGGTGCTCGAGCTCTTGTATCTGAGGTATGGTCGGCAACTATGAGGAACTGGTCAACAACGACAAGTAACTAGTTGGTGATGGCGGAAATCAAGCTCCTGGAGGCAGGGATCGAGCGGAAGCTTCGCAAAACCTACTTCATTGGGGCGGGCTAGTGGATGGATGGGCGATGTGTGTTGATAATTTTTCAACTTTTTTGACCCAGTGTAGTGGTTAATCGGGAACATACCTAGTAAGCGGAGTGTCAGACCTATTAATCGGGCTAAATGATTAATACAAACGATTAGTGGTAGTCGACACAGTCAGGTCCCTAGTAGCGATTAATCGGCCTATTAATCGTTGATTCGACCTATTTTTAAACGGTGATCCAGATTGAGATTTAGAATCATCCGGATCGGTGTTCCAACTAGCATCGGTGTAACCATTAACAACGAGATGTTCATCACCTCCATAAGAAAGAACCATATCCTTAGTTCTTCTCAAGTACTTAAGGATGTTTTTGACCGCTGTCCAATGATCCACTCTTGGATCACTTTGATATCTGCTAGTCAAACTAACAACATATGCAATGTCGGGTCTAGTACATAGCATGGCATACATAAGAGAACCTATGGATGAGGCATAGGGAGTCTTACTCATCCTTTCTCTATCTTCTATCGTTGCAGGAGTTCGAGTTTTACTCAAGGTCGTATTGGGCAACATGGGCAAGAACCCTTTTTTGCTATCTTCCATTCCAAACCTCTTTAGAACTTTGTCCAAATATGTACTCTGTGACAATGATACTCGGCATCTCGATCTATCTCTATATATCTTTATGGCTAATATGTAAGCTGCTTCGCCAAGATCCTTCATTGAAAAACTATTATTCAAATAATCCTTGACACTATTAAGAAGGTCTACATCATTCCCAATCAACAAAATGTCATCTACATATAGTATTAGGAATGCTACAGAGATCCCACTCACTTTCTTGTAAATACAAGCTTCTCCATAAGTTTGTATAAAACCAAAGCTTTTGATTACCTTATCAAAACGTTGATTCCAACTTCGGGATGCTTGCTTCAATCCATAAATGGACTGTTGAAGTTTGCATACCTTGTTAGCATCTTTAGGATTGACAAAACCTTTGGGTTGTACCATATACAACTCTTCATCAATGTCTCCATTGAGGAACGCCGTTTTGACATCCATCTGCCATATCTCATAATCATAATATGGAGCGATTGCTAATAAAATCCTCACGGACTTTAGCTTTGCTACCGGTGAGAAAGTATCATCATAGTCAACTCCTTGAATTTGTCGAAACCCTTTTGCGACAAGTCGAGCTTTATAGAAAGTAACATTACCATCAGCATCTGTTTTCTTCTTGAAAATCCATTTGTTCTCGACAGCCTTCCGGCCATCCGGTAAGTCCACCAAAGTCCATACTTGGTTTTCATACATGGATCCAATCTCGGATTTCATGGCTTCTTTCCATTTATTGGAATCTGGGCTCATCATCGCTTCCTCATATGTCGTAGGGTCATCGGTGTTGTCCACCAACATGACACTCATAACGGGATCATACCAATCAGGATTGGTACGAGTTCTTGTTGACCTGCGAGGTTCCATAGTAACTTCAATTGAAGTTTCATGATAAACATCATTAGCTTCCTCTCTTATTGGTGTAGGCGCCACAGGAACTACTTACGGTGCTACGCTACTCTCAAGTTAGAGAGAAGGTTCAACAACCTCGTCGAGTTCTACTTTCCTTCCAGTCACTCCTTTCGAGAGAAACTCCTTCTCTAGAAAGGATCCATTCTTGGAAACGAAAATTTTGCCCTTGGATCTATGGTAGAAGGTATACCCAATAGTTTCCTTAGGGTATCCTATGAAGACGCATTTTTCCACTTTGGGTTCAAGCTTGTCGGGCTATAACTTCTTTACATAAGCTTCGCAACCCCAAACTTTAAGGAACGACAATTTAGGTTTCTTCCCAAACCATAATTCATACGATGTCGTTTCAACGGATTTAGATGGTGCCCTATTTAAAGTGAATGCGGTTGTTTCTAATGCATAACCCCAAAAGGATAGCGGTAAATCTGTAAGTAACATCATAGAACGAACCATATCTAAGAGAGTTCAATTACGACGTTCGGACACACCATTACGTTGTGGTGTTCCCGGCGGTGTCAATTGTGAAAGTATTCCGCATTTCTTCAAATGCTCGCCAAACTCGTAACTTAGATATTCACCTCCACGATCAGATCGTAGAAATTTAATCTTCTTGTTACGTTGATTCTCTACCTCACTTTGAAATTCCTTAAACTTCTCGAAAGTTTCGGACTTATGTTTCATGAAATAGATACACCCATATCTACTCAAGTCATCCGTGAAGGTAAGAACATAACGATAACCACCGCGCGATGCTACACTCATTGGACCACACACATCGGTATGTATGATTTCCAATAAATCCGTAGCTCGCTCCATCATACCAGAAAATGGAGTCTTAGTCATTTTACCCATCAGACATGCTTCGCATCTTTCAAGTGATTCGAAATCAAGTGATTCAAGAAGTCCATCGTAATGGAGTTTATTCATACGCTTCACTCCAATGTGACCAATACGACAGTGCCCCATATAGGTCGAGTTATCGCTTAATTTTAAACATTTAGCTTCAATGTTATTAATATGTGTATTTCTACAATCGAGATTCAACAAGAATATACCATCTATCAAAGGTGCATGTGCATAAAACATATTACTCAGATAAATCGAACAACCATTATTCTCGGACTTAAACAAGTAACTGTCTCGCAATAAACATGATCCTGATATAATGTTCATGCTCAACACAGGCACCAAATAACAATTATTTAAGTATAAAACTAATCCTGATGGTAGATGAAGAGGTAGCGTGCCGACCGTGATCACACCAACCTTTGATCCATTTCCAACACGCATCGTCACCTTGTTCTTCGCTAGTTTCCGTCTATTCTGCAGCACCTGTTTCGAGTTATAAATATGAGCAGCCGAACTAGTATCAAATACCCAGGCACTATTACGAGTACTAGTGAGATACACATCAATAACATCTATATCGGATATACCTTTCTTCTTGATGTTGCCGTTCTTCAAATCCGCCAAGTACTTAGGGCAATTCCGCTTCTAGTGACCCTCTCCCTTGCAGTAAAAGCACTCAGTATCAGGCTTAGGCCCAGCCTTGGTCTTCTTCACCGACACGGTAACTTTCTTACCATCCTTCTTGAATTTTCCCTTTTCTTATACTTGCCTTGCTTCTTGAATTTGGTGGTATTATAGACCATCAACACTTGGTGCTCTTTCTTGATCTCCACTTCTGCAGACTTTAACATGGAGAAGAGTTCTGGCAACGACTTGTCCATGTTTTTCATATTGTAGTTCATCACAAAGTTCTTGTAACTTGGTGGTAGTGATTGGAGGACACGGTGAATCCCCAAAGCATTAGGAATCACTATACCTAACCTTTCAAGCTTGCTTGCGTGCCCAGACATCGTAAGCACATGCTCACTAACGGAGCTGCCCTCTTCCATCTTGTAGTTAAAGAACTTTTCAGAAGCCTCATAACTTTCAACTGCCGTATGAGCCTCAAATATCATTTTGATTTCATGGACAATATCATGTGGGTCATGGTTCTCAAACCTCTTTTGAAGCTCCGATTCCAAACCATACAAGATAGCACACTGAACTGTGAAATACTGATTCTTCCGAGTGAGGAAAACATGCTTCACCTCATCGGTAGCATCAGCTGCAGGTGGGTCACCTAGTGGTGCATTCAACACATAGGTTAAATTACCAGCATTGAGGACAATCCTCAAATTGTGGAGCCAATCCGCGAAGTTGCTTCCATTGTTTTTCAACTTTTCTTTCTCTAGGAACGCATTAAAATTGATGGTAGGGGCCGCCATTGATCTACAACATATTTGCAATATTTTATACTAAGTTTATGACAAATTGAGTTTTAATTAATAGTTAAATTAATCTAGGTGAACTCCCACTCAAAACAATATCCCTCACATTGTTTTAGTGATCACACGAACCAAATCCACCACATCAAAACCGATCATCACGAGAGTTGATGTAGCTTCAATGGCGGACAATCAATATGTTCATCATATATACTATATGACTCATGCTTTACCTTTCTATGATCCGTATTCCGAGACCATGTATGTACATGCTAGGCTCGTCAAGATCAAACCTTAGCTTCCGCATGAGCAAATCTGGCTTGCTCCCATTGTATACACTCGCAGAATCTAACACACCCGATCATCACGTGGTGCTTCGAAAAAACGAGCTTTAGCAACGGTGTTTACTAAGGATGAACACTTTATAACTTGAAATTTTGTGAGAGGGATCACCTTATAATGCTACTATCGCGAACTAAGCAATACAAGATGCATAAAAGGATTAACATCACATGCAATTCATAATATGTGATATGATATGGCCTTTCTTCTTGTGCTTCCGATCTTCATCTTCAAGAACGAACATGATCTCCATCATCACTGGCATGGCGTCAAGGTCAATGGCGCTGCTTCATGGTTGTCGTCCATCAACATCAACTATTACAACTACTTTGAATAATAGACACGCAGGTCTTAACAAAATTAAAATACAACCATATGGCTCCTGTCGGTTGCTGACTTACAATAAGGAACATTGCATACATCATATATAATCACAATCATGGCCATATCATATCACAACACACCCCCGCAAAACAAAGTTAGATGCCTCTAATTTTCTTTGCATGTTTCACATGGTTTGGGGCTTTCAATAAGTGAAGTTGTAACTTACGAACAAGAACCACAACGTTGATACTAGTATTGTCAATTACCCGTTGTAAATTGAATCTTCACTATGCTGGGAGAAACAGGCACGCGCAAAGCCACTTATGCAATACAAGTTGCATGTCAAGCGTGGAGCAAGTCTCATGAACTATGTCATGTAAGGTTAGCCCGGGCCACTTCATCCCATCATCCCGCAAGATGCAAAGTACACAAGAAGCAATCGACAACAAAAGTATCAACGCCCACAATGACCATTGTGTTCTGCTCGTGCAACAGGTCTACATATAGACACGACTCTGATACCACTCTAGGGGTTCATAGCATGGAAAATAAAAAATTCTACCGCATGCACACAAACAAGCCAAGATCTATCTACTAGATTGTAGCAACTAGTCGATTAGAGTACTCACCCTCGAATATTCTAAAACGGTTAACGAGAGCAGATTCCCGTGGGTGATGTACTCGTACACTTGCCGATCTCAAGATCGCGTAGACGATCCTTCCGGCGCTGCGTTCCGGAAGCGCTTCTGCAGTCGGTCACACGTTCGGTACTCGATGAAGACCTTCCTCTCCCTTGTTCCAGCAGGCAGCGGAGGTTGTAGTTCTCCCCTCGCGATTCCGGCAGCACGACGGCATGGTGTCGGAAGTAGAGGGAAGATCCTGCAAGGCTTCGCCTAAGCCGGAGCAAGTTATGGTGTATCTAGGGTTTCTGGCGATCTAGGTTTAGAAGGCCGGAGAGGAGGAGGTGGAGTCGTCGGTGGATAGAGAGACGGCGACGAGGCGGCGGCGGCGCGAGGCGGCGGCGCTAGGGCGGCGGCGGCACGACTTGGAGGTGGGGAGGGCTGGTTGTGTTGCTTTGGGGCAGCCCCTCCCCTCTATTTATGAGAGGGAGGGCATCTTGGAGAGGGGAGTTTGAATCCTTCCCCAAACCCAAGTTGGAGAGAAGAAAGGACTCTTTCCTTCTTCCACTAGGAAACTATTGTTCCAGTTTGACTTTTCAAACCTCCCTTTTGACTTTCAATTTAGAGCTTTATTTCTCTCTCGCAAATGCCCATCCAAGTGACCTAGGACATGATCCAATCATTCCACTTAACCATGACACATTCATGAACCATTCCCCTTCCGGTCTGGTGAACCTTATAGACCCTTCTAGAACCTCTCCGATGAAAACATCAAAATCATTCCCGAACTCCGGAATAGGACTTTCCTTATATGATTCTTATTATCCGGACTATTCCGCATCTCCTCGTGATATCCCGGATCCCATACGAGACTCCGAACAACATTCGGTCTCCCTACTTATATTCCATATCTACTAAACAACATCGAATCCTTAAGTGTGTCTCCCTACGGTTCGCGGATTATGCGGACATGACCGAGACACTTCTCCGATCAATAACCAATAGAGGAATCTGGAAATTCATATGGCTCCCACACATTTCTACGATTACTTTGAGATCGAATGAACCACTTACATACGATACCAATTTCCCTTTGTCTCATGATAGTTTACTTATCCGAGGTTTGATCGTCGTTATCTCTGCATACCTAGTTCAACCTCGTTACGGATAAGTACTCTTTTCTCATTCCCGTGATATGTGATCCCTTGTGAGACAATCACATGCTTGCAAGCTAATTGAATGGCATTCCACCGAGAGGGCCTAGAGTATATCTATCCGTCATATGGATGGACAAATCTCACTCTTGATCCATGTGCCTCAACACATACTTTCCGAACACTCAATGCCACCTTTATAGCCACCCAGTTACGGTGTGGTGTTTGATGTCATCAAAGAATCCTTCTAGTGATGGTGATTAGCCTGATCTCATGGTCGAAAGAATTAGGTTACTATGTATCAGAAAGCTTATAGCAAATGAACTATTGAAATGACTTGATCTTTATGCTACGCTTATGTATAGGAGTATGTCCATCACACCATTCTCCTAATGACATGATCTTGTTGTTAATAACATCTCAATGTTCATGATCGGGAAACCACGATCATCTATCAACCAACAAGATAGCATTACAAAGAGGCTTTACTAGGGACTCTAATTTAGTTTACAAATAATACAAGTATTAATATTTCCGGTTAATACTATTATAGCATGAATGTAAACATTTATCATAAACACAAAGATATAATAATAACCACTTTTATTATTGACTCTAGGGCATATATCCAACATCAATTGCTTCAGGTTTTCTTCTGGTGTTATTAATATTCCCCAAATAAGAAATTTACATAGTTTTTGGCTCCTTTTCACTCCAATATAACTGGTCCAAGAATTGTGTCCATCGTATCCATCATCTGATCTGATCCTTGTGAAAATAAACATAAAAAGTACGCGCAAACACCGTAAAATACCAAGATCCTACCACTACAATGCAAAATAATAATCTAAAACATGATGCAAATATGCACTCATCAGGTCTCTAATAGGAAAAAATAGTAAAAAGAAATTAATTTCTCCAATGGTAGTAGCTCTAATTTGGAATCCTAGAGGTCTAAATAGACCTGATAAGCTGATTTGTGTGCATGATATCATTAGAGAGACATGCCCTGATTTAGTGAGTTTATCTGAATCTAAGAAGATGGATTTTACACCTCTTCAATTACAATAGTTAGATCCTTTTGTAAAATATGCCTGGAGCTGGTTGCCTGCTAAGGAAACTGCTAGTGGTATCCTAGTAGGAATAAGTGTGGATATTTTTGATGTGGTCTCCTAGGATATAAACGAGTACACTTTATCTGCCTTGATTAAATCCAAGAAGGATGCTGTGACTTGGAGATATATCTCAGTGTATGGCTCTTCTTATGAGGAGTTCAAGCTTGAGTTTATAAATGAATTGCATAACATTATTATGGCTAGTTGGAATGGACCTACCTTAATTGGAGGTGATTTCAACCTCATTAGAGAGATCTATGAGAAGAATACAGGAAATTTCAATCAACATGGGGATGATTTGTTTAATGACTAGGTAAACAGGTTTAGCCTGATGCAGATAAAAGGCAGGAAGGTCATGTAACACCCTCAGAATCGGACCTATGCAAGTTTGAGCAAAATTCGCCAAACCCGCATAGAAACGATTCAAAGGTGCCCACCAGGCACTTTCGTGCGGGTGGAAAACGAAGTAATAACATTACACAACAGTCCTCGATGGGACCCACAGAACAGATATATATAACAGCGACTCAAAGAGTCAAGAGTACAGATATAATATACAAGATCCAAATCACCTTGAAAACGGTAGAGCGTCCGACTACGGACAAGAAGCAAATGGGGCTAAGAGCCCTGAAGAATAACCAATGGCGTCCATAACCCTGCCCAGGCCAAGCCGGAAGGGTAACCCTGCTAACGGCGTCGATCTCAAAACCTGCTTAAACAAAAAGGGTGCTGACAAAGGGCAAAGGAAAAAAAGAGGAGCGTCAGTACTGAGGCCAGTACACGGCGAGACTGGAATTCGGCGGTCCTCGCCTACATAGGTATGGTGGACTGAAGCGGCAGCGGCGGCATGCACTAAACCACCTATAGAGACTCGATACAACTGGCGGCTATAAGAGAGGGGTAAGGAAGACCTATTCGGATCCAACCTGAAGCTAACACCAAACATACCCATCCTGGCGTTTCCCCTCGAGACCGATCGAGGAAGTCAACCGAGGAACTCACACCGTTGGCAGTTTTATTTATTCAGTTATCGTTGCAGCAATTACTAGTCAGGTATAGATAATCATCCTGATAAAAATAAGCAGTGGGCACTTTTAGTTAACCATTCCGTTATAGTGACAACACTTACTAGTCAGATACAATTAGCATGAGATAACCCCAAAACCCAGCAGTTGTTGGTACTTTTATTTAGCCATTCCGTTGTAGTTGCAATACTTACTAGTCAGGTACAATGGTCGCAAGCGACAATCCAAACAAGCACTTGTGGGCAGTATTATTTAGCCATTCCATTATAGTGAAGCTGATTACTAGTCATTATAAAGTCAAATTTACAGCAATAAACTTTAGTTATGCTTGTCTATGGTCGAGATACTGTGCTCCAAGTCGTCCATAACCGCGGACACGGCTTTCAGAAAGTTTTAACCCGGCCGGGGTGCAACACACACACGATCAACCTCAGAAAAACCAAATCAAAACCCAACGAGGTCTTCACGACAGAGCAATCACAAGATTCAGAAATATTTCAGGGGGCCACCCCATTGAGTAGAACCGCAACGAAGTAAGCAAGCTCCGAGACGGACTCAAGGTTTGGGTAGACGGCTGTGAACGACTGGGAACCCGAAAGTGTGGCTGGGCTTGTCGACACCGCGGAATCGTGTCCCGATCCTAAACAGTACAGTGTGCTCCTCGCACAAACGTAAATACAGAAGTAGCATGGCATAAGTACAGGATAGTAAATAAAACCTCAAACTAGTTTGTGGCCCCAAGAAATAAGTATGAATCAAGCTCTGGCTAAGGGGGGCCCATACTCCCCATATGTGGACAGCGCGATAAATCAAGGAACAGGTATCAAGTACTCGGGGTCCTATGGGACACAAGTGGGCGTTCGGAAACCAAATGTTATCTATCACCCACCGATGCCTCTACTTACTTACTTCAATTTTAGTTGTTAAACAGGAATTATAGTGAACGATAAGTAAAACTAGAATCATCTCCAACATCAACATGCGGCAATACATCAACAACTGTGGCATTGAACGACAAGCAACAACACTTGAGCAAGCGACTACGACGCGCAAGTCCAACTATCTACCAAACAACCGGTAATAGGATGTGTCCAAGGCAATACGAGGCTGCAGGGAATATCCAGGGAACGAAACTAGAGCATCGCAACACAGATAGCAATAGATCAACAGGAGGGAATAAATACTATAAAAGTAAGATAGGTAGAAAGGGGGGAGATGCTCGCCTGAAAACATTGTCGAAGGGTTCATCCGAAGATCGGGGCGAAGCTCACATCAACTCAACGGCCTTATCCGCGAAGAAGCGAAACACTAGAATAAACACCGGATGCAATGTTTAATACATCGACAGAAGATCGGCATGATGCATGTATGATGCATGGCATGACAAGGTGCGATGCAATTAGGCCAGATTAAGCGGAACCAGGGTCCCGACATTTAATTAAACGGTTCGAGTTATTTATTTACCCCGCAAATTTAATGATGCATTACATGGCCAAGATATAGTACCGGTTCGCTACATCAATTTAAATGAGGCCGATATGAGACTAGATTTGCCCGCATATGGGCCCCATATTTAATTATACGGTGAATCGACATAAGGCCCCCAAACCAATGATATGCATGCGGAAATGACAATTAAATATGCAACAAGTTGATATCATTTATAAAATAGGGTATCGAGGAAAAGGGTCACACATTAGGGGTCTCGACGATCTTGGGGATCCGGGGGTTCGGGGTCGGTCTCAGGGTCCAGGGTTCGACGGATTGGTCTCGACGAGATCGTTCTCGGATTACTGGGGTAGGTCTTGTCGAATCCGGTAAGCCGGACTTGGTTTGGTGTCGGGGCGAAACGGGTGCTTCCGGTCGGATGCCGTTCTTGCCGTCGTGCCGATCTTGTCGTCGCCGTGGTCTCGGTGTCCGGGGTGAAGTACCTGACGTTCTCGAGGGAGTACTTATCGCCCTTGGTGAAGAACATGTCATCCCGTGGGTCCGTGTAGAAGTGCTCGAGGATCCATGACAGAGGTCTCCGGGTCCGGCTCCGATTTCCGTGAAGGAGATCTTGGGGTTCCTTGAAGATGACCTTCGGATTCGGGGTCTTCAAGTTCCTGTCGGTAACCTTGTCGATGTTTTCCTCGGGTACTAGCACGCATGGTGAAGACGCACATGAGGTTGTCTCAGCGGGGGCAGCTTGGTAGCTGGAAGCAGACGAGGGTGCCAGGAAGGAGGGTGCGGCCACGGGGTTCCAGGACTCGGGGACGGCGAGCGGTGAGCAGCAGGGCCGAGGTTGGCGATGGCGGCGCGGATGCGAGGCCACAGGGGCGGCGTGGCCTGCTGGACGGAGGAGACGCGGGCGAGGTCGAGCAGCGGGGAAGGTCGGCGGGCACGGGGCCGGGTCAGGCTTGCAGGGTGGAGGCGGCGGCAGGGCGACGAGGGTTCGCCGGCGGCGGGGCAGCTCGGGACGGCGCGCTCGGGGTCGCGGCCGAGGGCGGCGCCGCGCCGGGGCCTGCGCTAGGACGGCGGGCGGCGGCGACGGGTGAAGGGTGGCCGGAGGCGGGCGAGGCGGCATCGGGGGCCGCGCTCTGGCCGGCGGGGAGGTGGAGGATGGGGCAGGGACGCGGGGCCAGGGACGATTGGAGCAGGCGGGGCCGGCGGAGCCTGGCCGGCCACGGGCTTGCGCGCGGCGGAGAGGGGGCGTCGGGTGGCTCGCGGGGAGGATGGGGCTCCGCGGCGGAGGCGGAGCCGCTCGCTGCCGACGCGCCATGGCCGGGGGGTGCGTGCGTCGGGGTAGGTGGGGGGAGCGGCTAGAGGATGTGGGGACGGGGAGGTCTGGGCTGGGTGGCCCACGCGTGGGTCCCGCGGGCAGGCGCGTGTGAGCGGGGCGTGCGCGTCGGGTGTGCTGCGTGCGTGACTTGTGTGGTGTGGGTTGTGGGTCTGGTGGGAGAGGAGAGGGAGTGGGTGTGGCCACGTGGCAGCGCCGGATTGGTGGGGAGATGGGGATGGCTGATGTGGCGGCCAACGATTGGAGGGGGTGAGGTGGCCAGGGGTGTGGGTAGGTTTCCTGGTATCCTTAGGATTTAGGTTGGGCCGTTCTGTTTTGTACGGGGGTGGTCGTTCGGGTCGATTTGGCCCGTTCGGCTGCCCCCACTAAAAATAATATAAATTTTATTTGTTTAAATAACACCGTTTGCAAACCGATAGCGGGCAAAACAAAATAATCCGGAGCCCCGGGTTTGATATTTGATTAAAGTTGGGGCATTTTAGAAAACAAAACGGGCGTTGCGAAAATAGTTTTAGCAAACAATGCATGATGATGACGATGCAATGCACAAATTCAACGCGATTTTCTAGTAGTGGTTTTGCGGGATGCCACAGGTCACTTGGGCTAATAATCAAGATAATCCGATTATGGCCCTTTTGGATATGGTGTTCATAACTACTTGTTGGCATGCCTTGTTCCTGCAAGTAATGTTGTGACCAAAGAAAAGGTGGGGAGTGACCATGCCACCTAATTATGGATATTGGGGACCTTAAAGTCCCTAAAACAAAATAGTTTCGTTTTAAAAATGGTGGTTAGAAGTAGTACGTTTTGATTAGGTTGTGGCCAAGTTTTGGTCCATGCCTTGTCAATGCCAGAGAACCATTGATATTTGGCAGGCTAGAGTTAGAAATTTGAGGAAGGGTCTGAGGGGTTGGGCAGCTAATTTAGAATCTAAGCAACACAAATTAAAATAGGCTTTGGTGGCTGAGTATGATGTACTGGATATTATGTCTGATACATAGATGCTCTCACCAAATTCTAAAGCTAGGATGAAAAATATTTCGTCTGACCTTACTAAAATTTGGAAAAATGAGGGAATTATGGCAAGACAACGCTCTAGAGAGAGGTATATTCTTTAAGGAGACTGTAATACTGCCTATTTCCATTCTGTAGATAATCAAAGGTGTGGGAAGAAGAAAATTGAGGCTTTGGAGGGGCCGCAGGGTTTGGTGTCTGACACTAAAGGTACATTTAAAAATTGTTGTGCAGTATTATAAGGAATTGTTTGGCTTTGAAAACAAGCCTCGTGTGGATTTGATAGATGAATTTTGGCATGTGGATGATAGGGTCACCGCTGAGCAGAATGTTTTTCTTGATGTTGATTTTCTGAACAAGATGTGAAGGATGTAATCTGGCTCTTATGCTAAAGGTGCACCTGAACCTGATGGCCTTCCTTTTCTTTTTTATCAACATTTTTGGGAGTTAGTTAAGAGTGATTTGCTGGCATTAGTCAATGAGTGGAATAAAGGAGAGTTAGACCTGTATAGGATGAATTTCTCCTTGCTGACCTTGATCCCTAAATAAGATAATGCTGAAAATATTTAAAAAATTTAGGCCTATAGCTTTGACTAATTACATTTTAAAATCTTTTCCAAGTGTGCTACTAATAGACTAGGGGTGGTAAGTGAAGCTCTCATTTCCCCTAACCAAACTACCTTTGTTAAAGGTAGATATATTTTGGAGAGTGTTGTTTCTGCACATAAAATTATTCCCAATGTAGCACAGAATAAGTAGTCTGCTGGTTTCATTTTTAAGTTGGACTATGAGAAAGCTTATGACCAAGTTAATAGAGAGTTTTTGTTGAAAATGCTAGCTGCTAGGGGCTTTAGTCCCAAGTGGCTGAGGATCCTCAAGTCTTTGTTGGATTTTGGATCAGTAGGCGTTAGAATTAATGATGAGAACAATGATTTTTTTGTTACTGGACGTGGTGTTAGGCAAGGAGACCCTATACCCGCTTGCTTTTTAACTATATGGCTGATGTTTTCACAAAATGTTAGTGAGAGCAGCGAATTGTGGTCATATTAAGGGGATATTGAGGGGTATCAATCAAACAGGTGTCATCAGCATGCAGTATGCTGATGACACTTTGATGTTCTTAGAAGAAGATCTAAACTCTACTACTAATTTGAAACGGGATTTACCATGTTTTGAGGTAATGTCTAGTATGCGTATTAATTTTCATAAATGTGATCTCATCCCTATTAATGTGGATGAGTACATTGCTCAGAGTTTTGCTCAAACTTTGAGTTATAAGTTGGGACAATTCCGTGTGAAGTATCTGGGGGTGCCTCTACATTACACTTAACTTAGAGGGAAAGATTTACAACCCATTATTCAGAAGACATTAAAGAGGGTATCTGGATGGAGAGGGAAACTCTTGAACCATGTTGCCAAGCTAGAGTTGGTTAGGAGTGTTCTTGCTAGTATTCCAGTATATTTACTTAGTGTTATTAAGTTTCCTAAATGGGCTATAACCCTAATTAACTCCCAGATATCTCATTGCTTATGGGATGACTATGAGGGGCATCACTAGTATCGTTTAGCCAATTGGGAGCTAGTGTCTTAGAAAAAAGAATTTGGGGGTTTAGGGGTGCCAGACTTAGCTTCTATGAACCTGTGCCTTTTAGCCTCTTGGATTAAGAGATATCAATTAGATGATAATAAGCTGTGGAAGCAGATTATTACCCATAAATATGGCCTATCTCAGAAAATTATTTTCTCTTGCTCTGCTGTTGGGGCCTCACCTTTTTGGAAAGGGGTTATGTGGTCTGCTAGGGACACAAGAACGGGTTACCAATGGAGAGTAGGGAATGGGAAGAAGGTTAAATTCTAGGAAGATCAATGGTTTGGGACTTGCAACCTAGCCATCCAATTCTAGGATTTATATATTATTAATAATGAACAGAATTGTTGTGTGGAGGAAATTTGGGATGGTGAAACTTTAAGTTGTCCTTTAGGAGATGCTTTGATCATAAGTTAATGATCCAGTGGATGGAGCTGGTGCAGATTGTGCAATCTTTTCAGGTCAATGTGGAGGAGGACACGATGCAGTGGAAGTTTGACCCCTATGGGGTATATAGTGTAAAATCATTTTATGCTATAATTAACTTTCGAGGTATCTTGCATGTGCATGATGTGTGGAATATTAAGGTTGCCCCTAAGATTCATTTCTTTTTATGGTTAATTGCACATAATATGATTCTCACTAGAGATAATTTGGTTAAGAGACAACATGTAGATGACCTGACCTGTGTTTTATGAAATGAGCTTGAAACCTCCAACCACTTATTCTTTGAGTGTGTGGTTGCTCGAGCCTTGTGGGTAGAATCAAAATATGGGCTTGGTCTGGTTGATCTACCTATGAATCTTGACTATGTTGCTAAACTGTGGCATGAGGAAAATAAAAACATAGTGGCAAATGTAGTGAATGCTACTATTATGTGGTCCATTTGGATAAGGAGAAATAAAATTTGTTTCACTCATTCTCCTTGGTTTGGTTTGTAGGAGCTATGGAGAAGATCTGCCTACAATCTTGCTTAATGGGGCATCCTGTCGCCCGTGGGCGCAAAAGACATGCTGAATACAGTGGTGGGAAATCTGGAAATGCTGGCGTGTGCCCCTCCTCTGCTGTTGTGGACATATCCTGGGTGAAGGTGGAGAAGAATATGAAAACTTGGTCAAAAATTGAGTTAAAGAACTTGATCAGGCAGGATGGTGCGGACTGGCTAATTGCTTCAGAGGACTTGGCACATACGTTGGAGACCAAAGCACTTCTGCGTCGGCTCCTGATGATTGCTAGTCTTTATTTCCTCTTGTTTAGCATCTATAGTCCTTGAAAATCTTGCTGAACTGTGTGGAGTTTGTGTGGTGTAGCTTTTAAGCTGGCTGGGAGTCTGCTTTTGTTCCTCCCCGAGTACTTGTAATCACTAAGAATGTTGTAATGACTTGATGGTTTCAGTAATGGGAACTGGGGTATCCATTTTCTTCTAAAACTCCATGCTTATGAGGGATTAAACGAACATGGCCTAAAGGTTACAAACTAAATGCTTAGTTTCTCATTTTATCATTTTCTAAATCTATCAAATGGATGTACTATTTTACAAAGTTTTGCATTTCTAAGTTTCAACTAAAACCGATGTGCGTGTTTTCCCCCAAGGTTTAAGAGCCTTCATTTAGAAAGTAAATGTACCGAGAACTATCTGCTCCCTCTCTTTAGAAAGGATGCCACTTATTTGTCTAGATTCGCATATATCTATATATGTTTTATTGTATAGACACGGCTCTGATACCATTGTAGGGGTTCGTATCATGGAAATCAAAAATTTACTATCACATGAACACACAAAAGCCAAGGTATAATCTACGAGATCGGCGCAACAAGTTTATAGAGTACTAACCCTTGAAGATCCAAAGCGTTTAACGAGATCAGATTCTCATGGTTGTTGTAGTCGTTCACTTGCCGATCTCAAGATCGCGAAGATGATCCTTCTTGCGCCGCGTTCTAGCAGTGCTTCCGCAGTCGGTCACACATTCGGTACTCAATGAAGACCTTCCTCTCCCTTGTTCCAGCAGGCAGCGAAGGTTTTAGATCTCCTCGCGATTTCAGCATCACGACGGTGTGGTGGTGGAGGTGGAGGAGTTTTTCCTACAGGGCTTTGCTTAAGCCAGAGCAGGTATGTGGATTTAGAGAGGCACTTAGTGGCTAGGGTTTAGACGCCGAGGGGAGGAGGTGGCCGACGGCTAGGGCTAGAGCTAGGTGGCGGTTTAGAGGAGAGCTAGGATTTAGGGCGCCAGCGACTTGGTAGAGGGAGGTGTCCTAGGGTTTGTGGGGTGAGGCCAAGGGGGCACCCCACCCCATCCCTTTATAGTTAGGAGAGGCGTCTAGGGGAGGGGAGTCCTGTCCCAACTCCCCTTGGTTGGACGGCGCCAAGGAGGAGAGGAAACCTCTCCCATGTAGGTTTCCTCTCCTCCCTCCACTTGGACTTTGACTTTCAATTTTGGGATTGACTTTTTAAATTGGGGTTTGACTATTCAAACTAGAGTTTTATTATTTCTCTTCCCATTGTCCAGCCAAGTGACCTAGGGTATTGATGAACCACAAGTATAGGGGGTGTATCGCAGTACTTTCGATAAATAGGAGTATCGATCCCAACAAGGATCAAAAGGTGTTGACTAGTGGTATGGAGCAGGAACTCTCTACAAATACTTAGCAAACGGATTTTTAGGGGTTTTCTGATAAAGCAACAAAACAAAGTGCAAGTAATAAAGAACAAAAGCAGCAAGTGGCCCAATCCTTTCTTAGCAAAGGACAAGCCGGTGGAAATACTTATAAGGACCAAACGTTCTCGAGGACACATGAGAATTCTGTCAAGTGCTTTCGCTTCATATAGCTGAGTACTCTTCTTTGGTGTTGTAAGTGTTGTGTGGGTCAACCTGTGCTAATGTACCGACCTTACTTGGACTAATACATACTTGTGATTAAACCCTCTGCAAGCATCCACAACGTGTTGTCCTCTTGTAGACATCCATGTTGTACTCCTAAGCTTAATAGGGGTTGCCACCACTCCAATGCTTGCGACGGTAGCGTGGGTGTCCGGTTTCTTGTCCTCCTCCATGTCTCCTTCATAACCTACCAAAATCTTCTCCTCCTTGGGTTTGTGAGGATCGTCTTCCTTGGGCTTCTTGCCTTTGTCATTGGCGGAGACCATGGTGCTCTAAACTTGAGAAGATTTCCTGACAGAAACAGATCGAAACGAAAACACGACGAGAACACGATGCACGAACCTCGAGGGATCCAGGGGGTTATATATTACGAAGTTTCAAAGCATAAGGAAGGTTTTGATACAAAAACGAGGCGGAGACGGAGCTCGTGGGAGGCAAACCCCCTCCAGGCGCGAGGCAAGGTGGGCCCGCGCCTAGGGTGGGTTTGGACACCCTGGCCTCCGGTTCTCCTCTGTTCCGTCTCATAACTTTCCTTATGTATTAAAAACATCAAAAATATAAAAAGATCGGGGTTTCATGAACCTTCTGTTTTCACCACTTTTACCTATTCAAAGACGAACTCTGCAGACTCCTTCTCTCCTTCTCCTGGAATTTCCTTTCCCCACAAGGCAATACATAAACTTCAATGGAAATATTAGTATAAGCAAAAACAATAAACCTTTAGGTTCACACTTCAACTGAAATCCATCAAAACAAAGGCGTCTGTAAGAGGCAAATGCAAATGATAGCAGAAATCTGTCAAAATAGACCAGCAGGTAAAGATTGATTTTTTCGAAAATCTTATGTTGCTCAAATCAAAAAGTGAAGAACTAATTAAAGTTGGGTAACAGAATGTAGAACAAGCTCGGAAAAATACAGCTCCTTCCAACGTATTGAGCTCCCTCACGAATTTTTACAATGCAGCACAAAAATCTGTCCCAGAACATCAATTTTTCACAACTCCTCTACTTCTCAAAAGTAGTTGAACTTGACACAAAAACCAAAAAAAAGGATAATGAGCGGTTATTACTGAAGTAATAACTTCTAAGACTCGACAAAACTCTTGGGTTATCTCCCAACAAGTAATTTTATTTATTGTCTTTAAGTTAGGCTTGAAACTTTCAAAGATGCTCACAAAGGAGATATAAATCTGGAGTGAAAAAGAGCATCAAGAAGCAAATAACCAACACATTTGAGTCTAACCCACTTCCTATGCATGGGGGTATCATGAGAAAACTAATTGTTGAAACAAAAAGCCACTAGCATAGGAAGACAAAACAAATGCAACTTCAAAGCTTTCAACATAAAACGGGGAAACTTAACATTATTGAGAAGCATAAAACCATTTTTCCCTCTCTCATAATAAATTTCAGTAGCAATTTGAATAAAGTTTACAATATAACCATCAAAGGAATCAATTTTATCAAAAGAATAAGCATACTTATAGTCACCAAAAGGAGGTCCAAGGTCATAAACTGGATCAATAGAAGCAAGTTGTTCCATCCTGAAATCTTTATTAGGCAAGCTATTTTCACAAGGAGCTTTAGCAAATTTGGAAAAGTTAAACTCATAAGAATCTCCATCATACTTAGTTAAAACTTTCTCCTTCCTACAATCTATAATAGCTCCACAAGTGTTCAAGAAAGGTCTACCAAAAATGATAGGACAAGTTTTACTAGCTGCTGAATTAAGCACTAGAAAATCAACAGGATACTTAATCTTACCACAAAGAACCTCCACATCTCTTACAATACCAATAGGGCGAATGGTTTACTTATTAGCAAGGTGAATAACCACATAAATGTCCTCAAGCTCACAAGGACCAATTTCATGCATAATTTCCCTTTAAAGCTCATAAGGAATAGCACTAGAACTAACACCAATATGACATAAACCATAATAGCAATGATCACCAATTTTAATAGAAAGCACAAGAACACTAGCTTTTCTAGCCTTACTAGGATGAGAGACAATATTAGAAGCATCTTCACAGAAGACAATGTGCTCATCCTCTATATTTCTAGTGACAGGGTCTTTCACAATAGCCACCACAGGTTCAATATTCAATTTCTCATCAGGATCCACAGTTTTCTTAGTATATTTGTTATCTGCACTAATCATCATAGAATACTCCTTTACCTTAGCTGGGAAAGGTATTTTCTCAACATAAGGTTCAGGCACAATATGATTAGTAGTACAAACTTCAGCACTTCTAACAGGAACATGATTAACAACATCTTTATAAGGAGCATGGTACTTGTTCCACTTCTTCTTGGGAATTTCTATGTAAGAGGCAAAGGCCTTAAAACAGTTGGCAATACTTTGGGAATAAAGATCAAACTTATTGCTAATATCATGGAAGTCATCAGTTCCCATAAAAGATTTAATGCATTCATAATCATAGTTTATACCTAACTTTCTTCCTTTGTCATCCTCCCAAGCTTCAGTGTTCTCTTGAATACGGTCTAAGAGATCCCATTTAGCTTACTCCTTCATACGTGTGAATGATCCAGCACAAGAAGCATCCAGTAAATCTTTATCATGAAGAGAAAGCCTACAATAAAAGTTATTGATAATAATATTGTTAGGGAGTTCATGAATAGGACATTTAAGCATTAGTAACTTCAATCTCCCCCAAGCATGAGCTGTACTCTCTCCATCACAAGGCCAAAAGTTATATATCAGATTCCTATCCTTATGGATCTCACTGGGTGGATAGAATTTAGAATAAAAGAGAGATGCCATTTCCTCCCATTCCATGGATTGTCCATTCTTCAGCTCTCCCTTTTAAGGATATAGAGAGTAACTTCTTATTCACCCGTTCAGTTGTGATACCTGCACACTTAAACAACCCGCATAATTCATGGATAAAAAGCAAGTGATCACCGGGATGGACAATTCCATCCCCAAAATAATAATTATCCATAACACGATCAACAATACTTGTAGGTATCTTAAAAGGACTATCTCAACAGGTGGTGGTTCATCTACTACCCTAGTAGTGGTAGTAGTTTTCCCAAACAGAAAACCAAGTGGGTTATCCATATTGGAAACAAAGCAACAAGCATTAACAAAAAGAAATACTCACAATAGAAGTTTCCTTACCAGTTACACTATTCAATAGCGCTTCACTCCCCGGCAACGGCTCCAGAAAATAGTCTTGATGACGCACAAGTATAGGGGGCATATCATAGTACTTTTGATAAATAGGAGTGTCGATCCCAACGAGGAGCAGAAGGTGTTGACTAGTGGTATGGAGCAGGAACTCTCTATAAATACTTAGCAAACGGATTTTTAGGGGTTTTCTGATAAAGCAACAAAACAAAGTGCAAGTAATAAAGAACAAACGCAGCAAGTGGCCTAATCCTTTCTTAGCAAAGGACAAGCCGGTGAAAATACTTATAAGGACCAAACGTTCTCGAGGACACATGGAAATTCTGTCAAGTGCTTTCACTTCATATAGCTGAGTACTCTTCTTTGCTGTTGTAAGTGTTGTGTGGGTGAACCTGTGCTAATGTACCGACCTTACTTGGACTAATACATACTTGTGATTAAACCCCCTGCAAGCTCAATAATCCAATCTGAACATATGGATACTTGGACTAATACATACTTGTGATTACTTGGACTAATACATACTTGTGATTAAACTACTCACAAGACATCATATGGATTATGATCAAAGATGATATGGTGATGAATACCAATCTAAACATAAACAATAATTCAATGGTTCCACTCACAAGCATCAACTACAATAGTAATTAACACCAGGAAAGTTTCCCCTACGAACTAAAGAAATATCCAACACAACTGTTACAGCGAGACAGAGTGGTGATGATGGTGCTGGCGGAGATGATGGTGTGGATGATGATGATGATCCCGATGAAGCCTAGCTTGATGAAGGTGTTGATGGCGACGATCTCCCATCTCCGGGAAGGAGTTTCCCCGGCAGAATTCTGTCTGCCGGAGAGATCTTTCTCTCTCGGTGTTTTCCGCCCCGCAGAGGCGGCGGAAATCTATCTGTGGTTGCCCCCCTGGTGTTAGGGTTACGTGAGGAAGATATAGGCGAGAGGGTAGAGTCGGAGGCCGGCCAGGTGGGCCACACCTGCCCTAGGCGCGGGGCAAGGTGGGACCGCTCCTAGGGGTGTGGGCCCCCTGTGGCCTTTCTTCGCCTCCCCTTCTGGCTTCCTCTGTCTTTCGGTGAAAAATAATTTTCCCATATTTTCTGGTATTTTCTCATCTTCGCTAAATTGCATCAAAACACCTCTTTTTTCCATCAGAATCCAGTCTCTAGCAGTCCATCCTCCAAGAATTATCCAACATGCAAAAACAGTGGAAAAGACATAAGTAATACCTCATAATAATACATATATCAATGAATAGAGGAAAATTATGATATAGAAAGGTGATGTAAATTGGACGTATTAGGTATGATGCAACCATTCCACATTGTCATGGCACATTCATGTACCCCCCCCTCCGGGGTGGTGGACCTTCCAGAACCTTCTATAAGCTTCCGGTGAAAACACCAAAAACATTTCCGAACTCCGGAATTGGACTTTCCTTATATGAATCTTATTCTCCGGACCATTCCGGATCTCCTTGTGATATCCTGGATCCAATCCAGGACTCCAAACAACATTCAGTCTCCAACTCATTTCCATATCTACTAAACAACATCGAATCCTTAAGTGTGTCTCCCTACGGTTCGTGAACTATGCAGACATGATCGAGACACCTCTCCGATCAATAACCAATAGAGGGATCTGGAAATCCATATGGCTCCCATATATATCTACGATGAGTTTGTGATTGAATGAACCATTTACATACGATACTGATTCCCTTTGTCGCGCGATACTTTACGTATCCGAGGTTTGATCGTCGCTATCTCTATACCTAGTTCAACCTCGTTACTAATAAGTACTCTTTACTCGTTCTGTGATATGACATCCCTTGTGACCTAGTCACATGCTTGCAAGTCAATGGGATGACATTCCACCGAGAGGGCCCATAGTATATCTATCTGTCATATGGATGGACAAATCCCACTCTTGATCCATGTGCCTCAACACATACTTTCGGAATACCCAATGCTACCTTTATAACCACACAGTTATGGAAGTGGTGTTTGATGTCATCAAAGCATTCATCTGTGGTGATTAACATGATCTCATGGTCGAAGGATTATGTTACTATGTATTTGAAAGCTTGTAGCAAACAAACTCTAAATGACTTGATCTTACGCTACGCTTACTATAGGAGTGTGTCCATCATATCATTGTCCTAATGACATGATCTTGTCATTAATAACATCTAATGTCCATGATCAGGAAACCATGATCATTTATTAATCAACAAGCTAGTTCAACAAGAGGCTTTACTAGGGACTTCTTTTATGTTTACAAAACACAAAAATATAATGTTTCCGGTTAATACAATTATAGCATGGGATGTAAACATTTATCATAAACACAAATAATAATAACCATTTTATTATTGCCTCTTGGGCATATCTCCAACAGTCTCCCACTTGCACTAGAGTTAATAATCTAGTCTAAAAAACTTTGTGCATTCAACACTATGGCTTTCTGGTGTTGTATATACACGATTTCTAGTGGTTAACTAATCTTCGGATCCGACACTTTCAGGTCCGTGTGAAATTGCATGTCTTTGCGTCTCTATGCATCACTCATTCTTCAATGAGATGACACTGTATAAATTTGGTCCTTTTGTGTGACCTTTAGTTCCTTGGGGTTAAAACATGTTGATACAATTGTCATACAAAATATATTCATAGTACTAGCCCACTGTGAACTAAACCTAGTTTGATAACAAACTACTTGACACAAATGCCCTCTTTTGCTGCTATAATGGTAGTCATATACTTAGCCTTTTGTTGTAGTATCTGTCACAATGTATTAGCTTTGGAACTCATCCAAATCCGTTATGGAACTTCCTTTCCATTACATTGTGCCATCAATATTTTAAATTTAGATAAACTTTATTTGTATCTTGTGACAAAACTAGTATCAATGTAATACTTTATAATGAACTATCAATTTATTTGTCACCTTTAAAAAATAACATATTATTAGTTCTTCCAAAGATCATAAGAATATCCTTACTATCGTCCAATGATCATCTTATGAGTCATTCTGATATCTTTTCATAACATTTAGAGCATAGGACATATATGGATGTGTACATATCATGGTATGATTAATCAAAATATTCTTGTGATTTCACTCACCAAGTGTCAAAAACACATGGATCTTATCTCACTTACCAAGTGTCAATACACTTGAATCTTGATTCAATCCTACCTGTGCGACAAGAACCTTTCTTGTAGTTTCTATATTGAACTATTTCAATATCTCATCTATGTACTCTCGGCTCAACCATATTAGCGTCTCAATCTATCTATATAGACATTGATGCCAAATATTCGGGTTTTGCCTAAGTCTTTCATCAAGATGAAATTCTTAACCTGTGTCAATAAAAGATACATCATTTCCAATTAACAATATGTCTTTCACATAATGCATTAGAACTATGTCTTAGTGCTCCCACTTAATTTCTTGCAAACACAAGCATCTTCACGGTCTCTGATAAAATTAAACCTTTTAACAGTTTCATCAGGGTGAAGATTCCAACTTCGCGATGCTTACTTCAACCATTGAAGTTTGCATGCGATATTAGCATCCTTTGAATTAAGAAAACCCTTTGGATCATGTTATGTACACGTCCTAGGTAACCATTCTATTAGAAGAACTTGTTTTGTTTTGTTCAACTACCATATAATAGAATTATATGTAGTGGTTGCTATATATTAATCCGTCTAGACTAAATATCGCTGTAAAATATCAAATCTTGTCATAATCAACTACTTGAACATTGTCGTAAACTTTTAAACGACATATCGACTATTTCATAGATGTTAAACATCCATGTCTATTTCTTTATAGATCCAAATACGACCGATAGGTCTTACACATTTCCGGAGGGTCTACCAAGGTCAAAACTTGATTTCTCATGTATGGAACTATCACAGATTTGAAGGCTTTAAGCCATCTGACAGAGTTAGGGCCCATCATCGCTTCTTTGTATACAGTCAGTTCATCATTGTCAAACAACAACGATTGACTCTTAAATCTTAGTATTTGATTATTTACCCGACCTACTTGGTTCAATAGGAACATAGACCTCCCTGATCACAATCTTTAAGGCACGTGATCCACGAGGATTGCTGCTGCCTCCGGGACACTTTACAGCACTGCGCAACTCCTCACATATAGCTAAAGTTCAATAACTTTATCAAAGTTCTATTGTCCTCCCACTTAACTTTTTACAAAAAATTCCTTCTAAATAAACTTGACGTTCTAAGCGACAAACACTTTTGTCTTCGGTGTTATGGAGTAATACCCAACGGTTATTTGAAACAACCTACAAAGACATGCCCATCCGACTTTGGTTGTAAACATTTTACTTATGCCTAGCATACCAATGTTTAAGAAAGGACAACTTGGGTTTTATCCCAAACCATAACTTATATGGTGTCATTTCAACGGATCATGATGGAGCTCTTTTCAGTGTAAAAACGATAGTCACTAAAGCTTTTAATCTTTAAAATACAATGGCAATTTTATAACTGACACGTTTGATTTCACCATGTCAAACAAGGTTTCATTACATATATCGAATACTCCATACTCATATGGTGTTTTGGGAAATGCAAATCCATGGAACAATTCCTCAAATCTTAGGTGTTATGCTAAACTTGTAACTCAAATATCTTCCTTTATGATCCAATCATAAACTCTTTATTTTCTTGTTACAATGATTTTCCACTTCATCTTGAAAGTCTTTGAACATTTTCAAATATTTCATACTTCTTCCTCATTAAGTAAATATACACATATATTCACTCAAATTTCTAGAGAAAGCATATGAAGTTGAAACCCATCGCTCATGACTACACATAATGGACTACATACATCAATATGTACAAATTCCAATAAGTTAGTCGTTCGTTCTTCTATGGACTTTGAACGAAGTTTTAGTTATCTCCAGGAAAGTCTCACAAGCGTCATTTGATCAAAATCAAAAGACTCCAAAATTCCATCAACATGGAGTTTCTTCATGTTTTCTTTCCAATATAATTTAAATGGCGATGTCACTTCTTAAGCGATCTTCCAATTATTTGTCTTTCGACATTTTTACTATTAGTTTTATGGACGTGATTTATCCAACCAGATTTGTAAATCATCCATCTTTTATAGATTACAACAATTATTTGAATAACCCTTTTGTTCTCATAATACCTGACTGAAATAACAATTACTGAAACCAATCTTGAAGGTAAGCTTTGATGTTAACGAGCAACACAACAACACTCTGTTTGTTTTCGATGAACATCATCACCTATTCTCTTGCTAGTTACTTAGGCCATTATAGTTCATGAATTGTGTTTTTTTGTATGACATTTCATACCAACAAATTCGGTATCCAATATCCAAGAACCACATTGTTTAACAAGCAAAGAATAAACAACCATAACATGTATATCATCTATATACCTAAGCTAAATAATTCTAGTTCTTCTCTTTTTCTGCCAAATATTTTTGAGATTCTCTTTCAGCATTTCCTTTTCTTTTAAAAGAATCTATTAACATCAATAGTGGTGCCATACACATGACACATAGTACAAAGCGTGTATAGTTAAATACTAATGTCTTTGGACTTGCACTTTGAAGTAGATCACCATTATCAAATGTTTGGCGTTCTTTCGAAGTCCATTCTTTAGTAATCCTTTTGTGTAGTAATTTTTTACCTACATCTTATATTCATCCTTATCATGACAATTTTCATGATCAAGCTACTTTTGCTTATAACGGTGAATCGTGAGTATAATGTTGCTCTCCAAAACCTTTTGGAGGATTAGGACGACAAGCGTCTCCAACCTTTTGCAAATTCTCATCAAATATGATAACATAAATTTTGCCATATTATACTCTATCATGTTGCAACCAAAAAATCGTTTCAGATATCGAAATATTTTCCACACATGATGGTTTCTGAAACAATTCTTTCAGCTCCTAGATAATCTTGATATTAAAACAATCTTTTGAATATAAAGAATCATGGAGACAAACATGATACTTAGATACTAACACTAGAATTGTTACTCTTGATTTAATACCAATTATTAAACTTCACAGAGTAATATAGAGTTTGCCGACAGTTTGCAATAGGACTTTAAAACTTTAGATTAACACTCAAAACAATACGATACCACTTCGTAAGGTAGTAACTATCCATAATTCTATAGTTCTATTATATCAATTATAACTAAGCGTAAGGTGGTGAACAGATACCAATGACTACAACAATTATGCAAATTCACTTTGATTTAATTTATGATAAATTGTGTTCAACTTTTAATCATATTACTGTTGAAAACTCACTCAAAACAACATCCCTCAAGTTGTTTTGGTGATTACACGAACTAAATCCACTACACCAAGTACGATTATCACGAGAGATGATGTAGCTTCAAAGGCGAACAATCAATATGTTCATCATATCATCCATATGACTCATGCTTTACCTTTCGGTATTCTGTGTTTCGAGACCATGTCTGTACATGCTAGGCTCGTCAAGGTTAACCTTAGTATCCGCATGTGCAAATCTGACTTGCACCCATTGTATGCACACGTAGAATCTATCACACCCGATCATCACATGATGCTTCGAAACGACGAGTCTTAGCAATGGTGCCTACTAAGGATGAACACTTTATTACTTGATATTTAGTGAGAGGGATCATCTTATAATGCCACCGTCGTGATCTAAGCAATACAAGATTCATAAAAAAGATTAATATCACATGCAATTCATAATATGTGATATGATATGGCCTTTCTTCTTGTGCCTTCGATCTCCATCTCCAAGCGCGAACATGATCTCCATCATCACCGGCGTGGCTTCAAGGTCAATGGAACCGCTTCATGGTTGTCCTCCACCAACAGCAACTATTACAACTACTTTGATGAATAGACACACATGTCTTAAACAAAATTTAAATATAACCATAAGGCTCCTGCCGGTTGCCGACTTACAATAAGGATCATTGCATACATCATATATAATCACAATCATGGCCATATCACATCACAACACAAGCCCTGCAAAAACAAGTTAGACGCCTCTAATCTGCTTTGCAATTTTTACGTGGCTGGGGCTTTCGCATAAGAACCGTTCTAACTTATGAACATGAACCACAACGTTGATACAAGTATTGTCAAGTGCCCGTTGTAAATTGAATGTTCACTATGGTGGGAGAGACAGACATCCGCAAAGCCACTTTTGTAGTACAAGTTGCATGTTGAGCGTGGAGCAAGTCTCATGAATGATGACATGTAAGGTTAGCCCAGGCTGCTTCATCCCACCATCCTACAAGATGCAAAGTACACAAAAAGCAATCGACAACAAAAGCATCAACGCCCACAACAACCATTGTGTTCTACTCATGAAATAGATCTACACATAGACACGGCTCTGATGCCACTGTAGGGGTTTGTAGCATGGAAAAAATTCTATCGCATGAACAAACAAAAGCCAATATCTAATCTACGAGATCGGTGCAACGAGTTCATAGAGTACTAACTCTTGAAGATCCAAAGCGTTTAACGAGATCGGATTATCGTGGTTGATGTAATCGTTCACTTGTCGATCTCAAGATCACGAAGACGATCCTTCCGGCGCCGAGTTCCGGCAGCGCTTCCGCAATCGGTCACACGTTCGATACTGGATGATGACCTTCCTCTCCCTTGTTCCACTAGGCAGCGGAGGTTGTAGATCTCCTCGCGATTCCAGTAGCACGACGGTGTGGTGGTGGAGGTGGAGGAGTAGATCCTGCAGGGCTTCACCTAAGACGGAGCAGGTATGGTGGATTTAGAGAGGCCCTCGGTGGCTAGGGTTTAGACGCAGAGGGGAGGAGGTGGCCGACGGCTAGGGCTAGAGCTAGGCGGCGGTTTAGAGGAGAGCTAGGGTTTAGGGCGCCGACGACTTGGTAGAGGGCGGCGGCCTAGGGTTTGTGGGGTGAGGCCAAGGGGCGCCCCACCCCATCCCTTTATAGGTAGGAGAGGCGGCTAGGGGAGGGGAGTCCTCCCCCAACTCCCATTGGTTGGCCGACGGCAATTAGGGAGAGGGAAACCTCTCCCATGTAGGTTTCCTCTCCTCCATCCACTTGGACTTGGACTTTCAATGTTGGGATTTGACTTTTCAAATTGGAGTTTGACTATTCAAACTAGAGTTTGATTATTTCTCTTCCCATTGTCCATCCAAGTGACCTTGGGTATGATGCAACCATTCCACATTGGCATGTCACATTCATGTACCCCCGTCCGGGGTGGTGGACCTTCCAGAACCTTTTATAAGCTTCCGGTGAAAACATCGAAAACATTTCCGAACCCCGAAATTAGACTTTCCTTATATGAATCTTATTCTCCGAACCATTCTGGATCTCCTCGTGATGTCCTAGATCCAATCTGAGACTCCGAATAACATTAGGTCTCCAACTCATTTCCATATCTACTAAACAACATCGAATCCTTAAGTGTGTCTCCCTACGGTTCATGAACTATGCAAACATGATCGAGACACCTCTCCGATCAATAACCAATAGAGGGATCTGGAAATCCATATGTCTCCCACATATTTCTACGATGACTTCATGATCGAATGAACCATTTACATATGATATCGATTCCCTTTGTCGCGCGATACTTTACTTATCCGAGGTTTGATCGTCGATATCTCTACATCTAGTTCAACCTTGTTACCGTTAAGTACTCTTTACTCGTTCTGTGATATGACATACCTTGTGAGCTAGTCACATGCTTGCAAGCCAATTGGATGACATTCCACCGAGAGGGCCCAGAGTATATCTATCAGTCATATGGATGGACAAATCTCACTCTTGATCCATGTGCCTCAACACATACTTTTAGAATACATAATGCCACCTTTATAACCACACAGTTACGGAAGTGGTGTTTGATGTCATCAAAGCATTCATCTGGTGATGGTGATTAACATGATCTCATGGTCGAAGGATTAGGTTACTATGTATTTGAAAGCTTGTAGCAAACAAACTCTAAATGACTTGATCTTATGATACGCTTACTATAGGAGTGTGTCCATCATATCATTCTCCTAATGACATGATCTTGTTATTAATAACATCTAATATCCATGATCAGGATACCATTATCATCTATTAATTAGTAAGCTAGTTCAACAAGAGGCTTCACTAGGGAATTCTTTTATGTTTACAAAACACACAAGTATTAATGTTTCCGGTTAATACAATTATAGCATGGTATGTAAACATTTATCATAAACACAAAGATATAATAATAACCATCTTATTATTGCCTCTTGGGAATATCTCCAACAAGGATATCATATCAATAAGTTGAAATATCTTTACTAAAAGCTCATCTAAAAAGAACTCCGAGGTTAAGCGTGTTTTCTTGGAGCGATTTAAGGATGGGTAACCGACTAGGAGAAGTGTATTTCAACAAACCTTACCAGTGATGGTAGAGATAAAAAGGATGCGGGACCGAACGAAACTGAGTGCTGCCACAATTGTTTTCATATTTCTTCGGCTTCTCCAAGTTCAGGGCGGTTGGTAGAAGTTAAAACTCGGCATGCTCCCCTAAGCTGTCGAATCACACAAACTGCCTAATTATTCTTATCCTCTCCCCCGCGTCCTTAATCCCGTAGACTCAAGACGCCCATCCCTGCTAGTCGGGTCCATGCAGCCTTCCATTTTTCCTACACCATCAGCCACCGTTGCTCTGACGAACTCTGCCGCCGCAAACTCCGCACATGATGTAGGACAACTCTCATCGACGCGGTGGCCTCCAATCCCACCAGCGCAACCACGATGCCGATGCACCTGCCGCTACTCCAATCTAGTAAGTTGTGTGGGGAAGGAATAGACGTGTGGGAAGAGGTCATATCAGGGGGCGAAGGGGTAGTTCCTCGCGCCACCGAGGCGGACGAGGACAATGAATAAATTGTACGAGAGGAGCACCGGGATGGTGTCTCATGGAGCACCGGGATGGTGTCTCATGGAGCACCGGGGGGTTGATATGTTGGTTGGAGGAGGTGATGGTATGTCCGGTTCCTAGAGCGTCTAGTCAATTTGTAGAAGCGTTGGAGATGTTGTGATCCACATATGTGATGGCACAAATCTACATGGACACCAATTTGTTGGGACTCTGAGTGCAAATTGATGTACATGGTTTAGGGTTGCCTCTTCAAGCAACTTACTCTCCTCTTTCCTCTTCAAGCAACTTACAGAACAAGAAGTGTTGCATTGTGCCCCTAACTCCACAAGTGGTTGCCAAGGACAAGGTTTTGTATTATAATTAAAAACAAATATGTAAATAAAATAAGTGTTTACACTTCATATTAGTTTTTTCCATTTGTATTAGATTAGTATCATGTTTAATAGTCACAAAGTTCTAAGGTCCCCAAAAGAATCCCCAATAATCACGGTAAAAAAAGAACCCCCAAATGCAACTAAAGCCTTAGGAAAAGGTTGTTATCACTCTCTATCCCTACTCTCTCATCACACTATGGTGCAACCCTATGAGCCCATAACGGTGAAGTAACATACAGTCGGCGTTCGTATGTTACCATCATAGAACCACGTAAAAGATCCAAACTTGACCAAATACTCATTGCGTACTATATAGAAATCATAGTCAATTCATCCTATGCCCTTAGAAACATGGGAAACTACTCACAACGTGGAAACATGAAATAGATCATAGGCATATGGTATATAATACGACATGAAATCATAACTTCACCACAAAATAATGACAAGTTACCAAGCACAATCATGCACATGGCACTAGAACAGTATCCAGGGTTCAATCTGATCACAAACTGCGAAAGGAACGAGATGGAGATGGTGCTGATGTTGGGTATGATGTAGATGGTGATGGAGATGACTTACCCTATGCCATGGAGAGGATTGGTGATGACAATGGCGGCGAATTTCCCTCGGCGGCAGCCGCAGGACGGTAGAATCTTGCCTCTCCCAAGGTGGAAGATGAGATCCACCCCGCCGCCTCCTCATAAAAATCGGGGAATAATATGGGGTAGGTTTTTTCGCGAGACGGAGAGGTATGTCAAAAGGGGAGGCTGAGGCGACGCTCGGAGGCTGGGTTGTCCTAGGTAGCGCGTCTACCTGGTGGGGCTGCATCACCTGATCCATCTTGGGCCCCATGGCTCGCCAGGTGGTCTCCAAGTGTCTAGGATCTATTTTCCCCCAAAAAACTTCAAAGGTTTCTTTCCCCGATCAATTTGAGTTCCAGAAGGTCCCCAAAACATTAAAATACGACAAAGGGTGTTTCTGCCTCCTAGAAATTAAATACCAAAATAAGGATCTTTGTTAGGAAGTCTCGTAAATCATCTAATAATACGTAAATAAAGTAAGAGCAATGCAAATAACAATAAGAACTAGTAATATATGTTGCTATTATGATGATGTAAAATGCATGTATCAACAATCTACACAATGTGAAGTATTTTGGTAGGTTTCCTTTTTTAGTGAATCAGTTAAATTGTTCACCATGTTTTCATAACTTGTTCGAGAGTTGGTAAACATATCATTGGTTAATTTCTCAGAAAACTCCAAATTGTGATCAAGTTCAAATTCGACTGAAGGTTGTGATTTGAAGATAATGGCTGAAGAATCATGGAAAGATGGTCGAAAACTAGAAATAGATTAATCTCCTGTGATGTGCTTGGCTCACTCAATGGATTACGAGGCTATGGGTATTTAATTTTCTGAACAATGAACAATGACCAAAGGTGACAATGATAATGCCCCATTCAAGGGCACTTGATAAATGATGTCATCCAGCCTAAATTAATGCCCCCCCCCCCCCCCCCCACACACACACACACACACACCCAAATGAGCAATCCAAGATCACTACTTTCAGTTTTGGGCACGTAAAAAGTAGGCAAAAAATGTCATCCAAGATACAATGATTAAGATTTTATTTTCATTTTATCTAGATTTGGATGTATTTAGCATAATACTTTCAAATTTAGACAAATCTGAGTATATTAATTTGGATGGAATGAAGTATATGAATTAAGAAGTGGACGGGGACACCAAAAAAAGAGGTTGGCCAGTAGTTCAGAATGCAATGGAAATATGCTAACATGCCGAGTCTTTGGAGCACCAAGCCCATATGATTACTGGAAAAGCATTTCTAAAGTTAACTTCATGTGAAGTAGTCCTATTTATTCTCACTTTTTGTTTTGAGATTGGTGTATTTGTCTAGTTTTTTCAGTCCGCACATGGGTAACGTCATGCTGACGTCACTAATTGAAACGGACTGAAACATTATTGAAATATTGAAACACAGTATTGAAACGGGCTATGAACAATACAAAAATATTTCATAAGTTTCAAAAATGAAATTGAAATAGTCTGTGAACAGTACGAAAATGTTTCATAAACTTTAATAAATTTCATAAGTTTCAAAAAGTGTTTCAGTTTTTCTAGACCGCACGTGGCCGACGTCATGTTGACGTCAGCACTACTTTACATGGAGTTAACTTTAGAAAATCTTTGTTCATATGATCACACCATTCTTCTGCATTTGCCATTTTCGTGAATAATTAAATGAAGAAAAGTAAAAATTTACTAAGTAGTTCTTATGCTATCAAGACTTGCATTATTCCACATCGTAGTATCTTCTAAAAATTATAAAATTAACTCACATAGAATAGCATAATCTTATGTACTACGTATCAATATGTATCTTGATTGATTTGGTCTAATAAGAATTAAAAACTCAAGATGTTGTCCGTGCAATTGCGACGAGGCACAGTGTGCTAGGCTTTTTCCTAAAGCAAGAAGTGGCTAGAAAATTACTAGCAAAGAGGGGACAGAGAACTCTACTTCTATCCATCCCGTCGTGCGAAACCAAAACCAGGTGCCGCGACGTGTGTGAGCGTGCGTGACGGTGCCTGTCGGTCACGCTTACCGCCTCGTTGTTTCCGGCCGCCGGGCGTCAGGTTTGGAGGTAGTGCGCACCCGGGCGGCGCGTGGGATACGACAACGGTGGCCTTTCCGGCTGCGACGGGGCCAATTAATTCGGTCAACTGAAGCTGTTGCCTCGGCGGCTCGGCTCATGACTTTCTCTACTCCTTCTCAAGATCAAGTTAACCTCTGCAAGTGCAAAGATTAAATGAGCCTTGTGTCATGCGTGTGTGATGACGGTGTACAGTCTAGAGTTGCAACTAGCAGGATCCACGACGTATACGGTTTCAAGCGGCAGGACGTGTCGCCAGGCGTGGCCAAGTTGCGCTCGATGCGTGCGGCAGTTCGAGCACGCCCGCGGCCTGGTTTCGCGAGCGCGTCGCCGTTGTATGCCGACTTCCAGCCCGCGAGGGCATCGAAGCAAATAGCAATCTCGAACTGATGGAGAGCGAGTACCACTTGTACAACTGAACTGGGCGCGACGTCTGATGCTACTACTGCAGGCGACCACGGGCACTCAGTTGTTTTGATTTCTAATCATTGATCAGTTGGCAAACCGAACAACTCCTACCGGATGTTCAGTACAATCTCGGAGAACGGAAAATTGATCTATGCATAGTGCTTTTTCGATAGAAACATCATAGCGAGAAGATATCACCAGCGCAGCAGATTGATCTCTATGCTGCCCTGCAGTGGCAGCTCAAAAGGTGTGATTTTGATCCACACCCCGAGATTTTTGACAGAGTTGAGATATACATGGGTCCCTGTTGGGCACGGAGTGGGCCAAGGGCCTTGTTTCGCTCGTCAGAAGTTGAACTATATTTAGAGAATTTGTATCAATATATAACACTATATATATCCTATTTATATAAAAAATTATTGGTATAATATGTCTAGATGTCACTACAGTATGACCGACGAGATAGCAGGGTTGTAATAACGTCTTATATTATGGGCACTAGGGATTAGTATATAACAATATAAATTCAGCAAAAACACAAAGATCCACTCATGTATTTAAGCAAATATCAAATACTCTAGCCTAAATGTTTGCGGGTTCAACAAACATACATTTGTTCCACAGTACCCTACTTCATTTTGGGGGAAGTATGTTAATATGTTTCATTTAACTTCTAACCTACCGATTTATGTTTTGAAACCAAAACCGTTAAAAGTATCTTCACATAGTAAAAAAAGATTGTGTACAGTAGCTAGCTCCACAGGTCCATTTCAGCACCGCCGCACTCGTCATCCTCTAAGCTGTCCACGGCGGCCGGCGGCGGTTCCAAAAGCAGCCCCTGCGCCAAGCTCACGTAGTACCAATGTGCGTCCATACCTCCGAACACATCACCCTGCTGTATAATGACAGCGTCCAAAGCCGCCCCTGTCGGCAGCGTAGGATGAGGCGTGGACCCCGAAGAAGACGCAGTGGCATCCTCCGTCAACGCAGGAGCCGGCGAAGCCGTGGTGGCAGCTGCGCGTCTCGCGGCTACCCGGCGCTGGAAGTCCTCCACCGCCTCGTGGGCCGCACGCTGGACATCGGACATGCCGGAGACCGGCGCGCCCGGCGAGACGTGGAGCAGCCACGCCGAGTCGGCGAAGTTGAGGCTGGCGGAGGGCCCGCGCAGCGCGAGCATGGCGGCGTCGTGCGCGCGCGCGGCCGCCTCGGCGGTGTCGAAGGTGCCGACCCAGATGCGCTCCCCGCGGCTCCCCGGCACGCGCACCTCGCACACCCACCTCCCCGCGCTGCCGCGTCGGCGCACCCCGCGGAACACCGGGTGGCGCGTCTCCTGGAACTTTGTGCGCCCCGCGGGGCGCTTCGGCGGGGACGGCCGGCTGTCCTCCGTGCTCCTGTCCCAGGACGTCGAGGAGGAGCCGCTGCTTGATCGCTGCATGGACGGCGCCGCCGTCGCTCGCTGCCTAGCGGGTAGCGGCTAGCACTTCGATCGTTTTTTGTGGTTCGCTGCTAGCTATAGTTCCGTGTGGAGCATGGAGCAAGAGCGTATATATAGGTTGCCTAATTGGCTGCCGTCCTGTCTCCTGTGATCTGGACTCAGACTTGTGTAAGAATGACGTAGGCGGTGATCGATTGCTTACTTGCGCCGGCCGCCCTACGGATGTATGCAGTCAGGAGAGGCTTTAAATTCTTCTTTCTTCTCTAGCTAGTCGATCGCGTTTGACCTGGACAAAGAGACTTCTTAACACGAGATTTGAAGGCATATAGTATTATAGTGAGATGCATATATCTTCACTAGAAGCTTCCATAAGGGCTAGCAGAATTCTTGTCAAAAATAAAAGGCTAGCAGAATTGAACACCACTGCTTTTTTACATGAGGGGCGTGTATGGTTGCCCATGAAAGCTTTCCCCGACTCCACTGGGCCAAGGATTGGCATCGAATCGTCCATTTCTAGCGAACCAACTTCTGCGCGTGCACAGCGGGGGGACGTGGCGTCGAGCTCAAACGAGAGAGAGATGTCGAGAGCTCGCGTGCATTCGCGAAAAATCGGCAGAAGAAATTCGGTTACCTCCCGCCAATTCATAACAACTATTTGCACCCCTCCGCCTCACCGCCAAATTCCGCGCCACCATTTCCCCCATTCAAGCTCTCCATCCCGGGAAGCTTCTTCACCGATGAGCAAGGAAGCGGCACAATCTACTCCAGTCGATGTAGGTCAGTGGCGGCGGCAAATCTTCTTCGTAAACGTCTCCGACACGTCGTCTTCCTCGTCCGACATGCAGATCTTCGTGAGTACCATCAAACCATAGCTCTAGTAGCTTATACCTAAGTAGATGTGAACATTTTTTTGACACCTTTACCATAGGGGAAGCCTCTACGGTGTAAATTTTATAATAATAAAACATACAACACTTGTACAAGAGAAACACATGAGAGGGGGTTACATCAAGGCGGGGTAAAAGTGAACAGATAACATGTCCGAAAATTTAAACAAAAAGATGAAACAACCAATCAATAAGTGACATGACTAGATTGGCTTTCACTTTGTATCTATGGAGCAAAGCATCACTTTGAAAACCAATCTTCCACCTATTCAGAGAGACCGACAGTTCTCTAAAAATTAAATCATTCCTTAATTGCAAGATATTCCATACGCAGCATGCAAACATCTCCATGTTACAAGGGCCTCTGAATGATCTACTATCCGTCACAAACCTTTCGAAAACGAGAGAGACATATCCCACTGAATGCCAATTGTGTTCCAGCGCCGCTGAGCAAAAATACAGCCGAAAAAAGATGATCTCTAGTTTCCAGTGTTGAGACAGTGCACAACACACAGTCTGAACCTGAATCCAAATGCCAATTCTTGTATAACACCAAATCTTTAGTATTAAGGCAATCAATCATCAATAATCGAGAAAACACTTTCAACTTTGGTAAGGCCCAATGGTTTTTAGGGTGTAACGGCGTAGCCTCTATAGAGGGCATAGGTTGCGTGTTATAAGATGAGAAAAAGCCCCTCACGTGGCAATATACAAAGACTGTTAGGTATACCGTATACTACTAGGATATTACATCTAATACCCCCTTAATTTGAACCTTGGAGAGGTTTAGATTACACATAAACTCAGCTAGTTTCTTGTAACATAGAACCTTTGTAAAACCGTCTGCTATCTGATTCTTACTAGAGATAAACCTGACATCAAGTTGCTTATTAGCAACTCGTTCTTGAACAAAGAAAAAATCTATCACAATATGTTTTGTACGAGCATGAAACACATGATTAGCAGACAGGTAGGTGGCGCCTAGATTATCACACCATAGGCACGACTTCTCCTTTGGTGAAACACTAAGTTGTACTTCAACCCATATTAGTTCAGCAGTAGCATTTGCAAGAGCTTTATACTCAGCCTCTATACTTGACCTGGAAACAGTAGGTTGTTTTCTGGCACTCCAAGAAACAAGGTTAGAACCAAAAAATATAGCAAAACCACCAGTTGAGCGTCTGTCATCCAAATCTCCTGCCCAGTCTGCATCAGAGTAGGCACTAAGCAAGGTGGAAGGGGACCGCTGAAATGTAAGACCAACCTTGCTTGTACCATGTATATACCTTAGAATCCTCTTAACTGCAGTCCAATGTGCAGTAGTAGGAGCATGAAGAAATTGACACGCCTTATTAACTGAAAACAAATGTCAGGTCGTGTTAGTGTGAGATACTGTAAAGCACCTACAATACTTCTGTAGCGTGTCATATCCTCAGGCCCAAGGGAAGAACCATCTGTTAATGAAATTATATCAGTAGTAGAAAGAGGTGTTGGACAGGGTGTATAGTCCTTCATGCCAACCCGTGCTAACAAATCTGTAGCATATTTTTTCTGAGTTAACAACAATCCATTTAACTTTTTATGAACTTCAAGTCCCAAAAAGAAATGAAGATCTCCAAGATCTTTAAGAGCAAAATAATTATTCAACTCATTAAGCAAGGCAGAGATGGCCGAATCCGAAGAGCTTATCACTATGATATCATCAACATAGATCAACAAACATATAGTGATACCTGACTTGTTGTATAAAAACAGAGATGTGTCAGCCTTAGATGGGAGAAACCCAAGAGTTTGTAACTTGGAGCTAAGTTTAGAGTACCAAGCCCGTGGGGCCTGTTTCAGACCATATAATGCCTTGTCAAGTTTGCAAACAAAATTTGGAGTAGCGGAAGACTAAAAACCTCAAGATTGTTTCATGTAGACCTCCTCTTTTAGAACACCATGTAAGAACGCGTTCTTGACATCTAGCTGCCTTAAACTCCAGCCTCGAGAAATAGCAATAGAGACCACAATCCTGATAGTGGAAATTTTAACCACTGGGCTAAAAGTATCTTCATAATCAATACCATACCTTTGCTTAAATCCTTTAGCAAAAAGTCTGGCTTTATACCTGTTTATGGTACCATCAGCATTTTTCTTAAGACGATAAACCCACTTACAACCAATTATATTCTTGTTTGGACTTCGTGGGACAAGATGCCATGTGTTGTTTGCAAGCAGAGCATTATATTCATCTTGCATTGCAGACGGCCAGTTGTCATCTTTTAGTGCATCAGGAACATTCTTAGGTTCACCTATAGAGGTAAGCCAAAAATAGCGAATTGTTCCATCGGTATAGATTTTCGGTTGTTGAATACCTTTTTGCAGGCGGGTTTGTACACCAGGAACAACAATAAGATGTGCTGCAGGTGTGGACAATGCAGAAGATCCTAGAGAGGAACCCTCCATCCCAGCATCGCGGGGACCGGGAGAGCTGTCGCTGTCGTGGTTGTTGACCGGCAGGTGCTGATGATTGTCCTGGGAGACACCATCGGCCGACAGCGACGGGCCAGACACATCATTGTGCGGCGGGCTGTCGGGGGGAAACAACGACACACACATGGGAGTGGGAGACCGTGGCGTGACAGGGGAGACGTGGAAGGCGGGGATGCGAGGGACCTCGGAGACCGAGGCGAGGACGTGGGAGATGCGGGAGATGCGGGGTCGTTCTGCGACGTGGTAGCTGCGTGATACGTCGTAAACGTATATATAATTTTTGATGTTCCATGCTTGTTTAGTATCTACTTTGCTTTGCTTTGTCTTCTCATTGAGGTATTTTTATATGTATTTTGGGACTAACCTATTAAAAAGATGCCCCAGTTCCAGTTTCCTCTTTTCTGTTGTTTTTGGTTCCAGAAAAGTCAGAAAATGAATATTCTCGGAATTGGACGGGACAAAAGCCAAAGTCAATATTTTACCGTGGGGAACACGGAGCCAGAAGACGAGACAGAGGAGGACCTCGAGGGGGCCACACACCTTGGCCGCGCGGCCTGGCCTGGCCCGCGCCTGGGGGGGTGCAGCCGCCTCGGGCACCCCCTTTGCCTCCCTCTTCGCCTATAAGAAGCCCCCAATACCTAAACCCTAAGGACCCGATCAATCTTCCATGAAACAGTCTGTAGCCGCCACCACCACCGTCCCTAGATTGGGGGGATCTGAAGCTCTTCCCAGCACCCTGCCGGAGGGGAGAGATCATCCCGGAGGCCTTCTTCATCACCATGCCAGCCTACGGTATGAAGCGTAAGTAGTTCCACCTTAGACTACAGGTCCATGTAGTAGCTAGATGGTTGTTTGTCCTCCTTTGTGCTACCATGTTTAGATCTTTTGAGCTCCGTTCATGATCAAGATCATCTATTTGTAATCATGCATGTTGTTTGCGGGGATCCGATGGATATTGAGATTACTATGTCAGATTGGTTAATGATTCTATCTTATTGATTCTATCATGTCTGTGTTGTTTGAGATCTTGCATGCTCTCTGTTTCTAGTAGCTATCTTGGCTAAGTAGATGCTAGTGACTCCAAGAGGGAGTATTTATGCTCGATAGTGGGTTCATGCCTCTATTTAATCTAGGGAAGTGACAGAAATCTCTAAGGTTGTAGATGTGCCGTTGCTACTAGGGAGAAAACAACAATCTCTTGTTCATGGAACAATTGTATTGTTTACTTTACACACCTTGCTTAAAGAAGTTATCCGTTGCTTGCAACTTAATACTAGAGGGGGTTCGGATGATAACCTGAAGGTGGATTACTAGTCATAGATGCAGTTGGATGGCGGTCTATGTATATTGTGGTAATGCCCAATCAAATCTCATAGGATCATGAATGTCTAGTATTGCATTGTTATGTCTTGCTCTGTCTTGCCAATTGCCCCGCTGTAATTTGTTTACCCAGCGTGTTATGTTGTTTATCTTAAGGAGAACACCTCTAGTGAACTATGGACCCTGGTCCAATCTTTAACATTGATACATCTTCCACTGTTACTGTTTACTTTATGCACACCACCATTACCTTCCACGCCATACGGTTAATCCTTTGTTTTTAGAAAACCGGTGAGATTGAAAACCTCACTTTTCGTTGGGGCAAAGTATTGAGTTTGTGTTGTGCAGGTTTCCAAGTTGCTAGGAACACCTTTGAGTCGTTTCCTTCCTCCTACTGGTTCGATAACCTTGGTTTCTTACTAAGGGAAAAACTTGCTGATGTACTCATCATACCTTCCTCTTGGGGTTTCCCAACGAAGCTCTATAGTTATCTGAGCCGCATCAATCCTTTTTCTAGGGCCGTTGTCGGGGAGGCTAAGGACGGATTCACAAGGGGAGTCCTGCACAACCTTTCTCTTTACTTTGTTTTTTTGTTTAGTTTCTTTTGCCTTGTTTTGTTTGACTCTTTTTTATCAAAAACTCTAAAAAAATTAGTTTCATTTGGTTTGCTTTCTCTTACCAAAAAACACAAAAAATTAGTTCCTACTCTAGTTGCTGCTGCTGGTGGTTTGCTCCACTTTTGCAAAAATGAATTCTACTGAGAACACCAAGTTGTGTGACTTCACTAGCACAAACAACAATTATTTCCTAAGTACACATATTGCTCCACCTGCTCTGGATGCTACCTTTTATGAAATTAAGCCTGCTTTGTTGAATCTTGTGATGAAATAGCAATTTTCTGGTGCTAGTTCTGATGTTGCTGCTGTCACCTCAATAACTTTGTTGAACTTTGTAAGATGCAAAAATATAAGGATCTAGATGGAGATATTATTAAGCTCAAATTATTTCCTTTCTCTTTGAGAGCAAAAGCTAAATAATGGTTGCTATCCTTGCCTAGAAATAATATTGATTCTTGGATTAAGTGCAAATATGTGTTTATTGGAAAATACTATCCTCCTGCTAAGATTATATCTATGAGAAGTGAAATAATGAAATTTTGAACAACTTGATAATGAACATGTTGCTCAATCTTGGAAAAGAATGAAATCTTTGGTTAAGAATTGTCCCACTCATGGACTTACTGCTTGGATGATTATCCAGACTTTTTATGCAGGGTTAAACATCTCTTCAAGAAATCTGTTGGATTCAGCTGCTGGAGGTACCTTTATGACCATTACCTTTGATGTTGTAACAAAGCTCCTTGATAATATGATGGTCAACTATTCCGAATGGCACACTGAGAGAGTTCCACATGGTAAGAAGTTAAATTCTGTTGAAGAAACCTCCTCTTTTAGTGATAAGATTGATGTTATCATGGCTATGCTTGTTAATGGAAAAGCTCATATTGATCCAAATAATGTTCCCTTAGCCTCTTTGGTTGCTCAAGAAGAGCAAGTTGATGTGAACTTCATTCGAAACAACAATTTCAGCAATAATGCCTATAGTAATAATTTTGGTAGTAAAAATAACTATAGGCCTTATCCTCCTAATAATGGCAATACCTATGGAAACTCCTACAACAATACTAGAAGTGCTCCTTCTGAACTTGAAGTCATGCTTAAAGACTTTATTAGTAAACAAACTATTTTCAACAAAACTGTGGAGGAAAAGCTTTTGAATGTTGAGAAAAATATTTCCTGTTTGTCTGAAGCACAGTCCTCTTTGATTAATAAAATGGCTGCTAAACCTGAAACCTTGGAAAGTACCTTTGATGCTACTCATGCCATACAAGTTACTATTGATGAAAATGTTAGATTGTTAGCTCAACTACATGCTATATGGGAAAGAGAAGCTAAAATTGCTAGAAACAATAGTGTGTGCACTATTACCACCACCAATATGGATGCCACTAAACCACAAGAAGTCCCTATTCCTCCTACCACAATGTCTAAACCCAATGAGTCTACTACCAGTGATGCTACGTTTAATTTTGATCTTGATGGTTGCAATATTTCTAAAGTGATTATGTTCCTACAAAAGCTTGCTAGAAGTCCTAATGCTAGTGATATAAATGTGGCTTTCACCAAACACATTACAAATGATCTTATTAAAATTAAGAAAGAAAAGTTGAAACACAAATCCTCTATTCCTAGGAAAGTAGAAGATAGTTGGGAAACCATCATTAATATGCAAGTGAATGAATTTGATCTCAAAGCTTCATGTGACCTTGGTTCTAGTGTCTATTATGCCTAGAAAGATTTATGAAATGCTTGATTTGCCACCTTTGGAAGATTGCTATTTGGATGTCCCACTTGATGATAATGCTAAAAAGAAACTCATGGGGAGTGTTAATGATGTTCTCACAATGGTTAACAATGCTTATGTCCCTCTTGATTTCTATGTTTTGGATGTTGAATACTGTCGGGGGGTTAACCTCGGGTAGACCAGAGACGGGGAAAGACGGAGGTATCATCCCCGTCTGGTTGCCGAGATACGGCCTAGGTCGGCCGAATCATGGGTATGTCGGCCGACCAACGGAGACAAGAAGCTCACGTACAAGGTATCAAGTGGTTACTTGGCCGAGTTAATGAGAAGCTCGGCCGGGTTACACAAATGATCTTCATGCAGGTGAGGAACGAGCCGAATAATACAGGGTAAAGCCGAGTTATACGAAGCTTGCTGGAGAAGGAGAAGCCTAGGGTCAAACTATAGCTGCAGGCTAGAAGGAATCTGAACAGGGCCAAGCACAAGAGACAAGGACGCGCAGGGACAGAGGAGCAGAAGGAGGTCACGGAGGTGACAGTGCTGGAGCCCGAGGCGCGCAGGAGGGGGCCGCTGGAACTTTGCCGTCATTTGAAGGGAGACAGGGAAAGGAGGCCGCCGAACTACTACTTTGGGACAAGCATATTCCACGAATATGCTTGCCCCGTCAGCCCTAAGGGCACCCAAGGCACCCCTTTATAAGGGGAGGTTTGGACCCTGAGGGGAGGGGGTCTCTTTTGAGAAGGTTAGGCTGGGGAAATTCACATTGTTCCCCTGTAAACAGCTCGAGGAGCACTTGTAACCCAACAAGAGAGAAATAAAGTTCAACACCTTGGCGGCTCGAGTGTAAAAACAGTTGCATCTTCCCTCCCCAGATCCCACTAGCATCCATAGGCCCCATACTTTAGCCTACCTATGGCATCTGCCGTGCCACCACCACGACAGTTGGCGCCCACCGTGGGGCCAGCAGCGGTGCTAGCTGGAGTTGTGATCCGGACGGGAAACTTCATCAACACCGGCGAGCGCGTTGTTTCTGGCGTGGTCCAGAGATTTGGTCTCTGTGACTATGTCAGAGACAATGCAGGGAGCTTCAGGGGGAAAACTCCCCCGCGCAACGGGATCTTCATCGGCCTGGGCGAGCACAGGATCTACGTCGGCGTCGACATCACCGACGTTTATCCTCACCAGGTTGTTGTTGCAGGGGAACCACCTCGAAGCGCGGCGAGCTGTTCATCAGGAGGGTTTCTAGCAAGAAGCGTCGAGGTGATGGTCGCAGCAGGGACACAAGCGGGAGCAGCGTTGGCCGGGTCAAGCAGAGAACCCGCCGCAGGTGCACAGGGTCCGCCCAAGCAGATCACACTGCAAACCGCTGAGGTAATTCCGCCGGTGACAAACCCGGCCGAACTACATGACACCACCCCAAAGGCACCAAGAGTAAGAGGACCACCTCTGGAGAGACCAGAGAATATTCTTCAGGCAACTATAGAGAACTTAACTACACCTGTAGCGCCGATACTTGATCCGGCAAATGCTCAGGCAGAGTTAGAGGAAACCAGGCAAAAGGTACTGGTAGAGGCCAAAAAAGTATCAGCCCTGCGGGAATCCTTGAACAGGACCCTGAGAGAATATGCGAAAGCAAATAAGCTAGATATCGCACCCGAGCGAGTGGATGAACTGAGATTAAGAGGAAAGAACCTCATGAATGATATTAACAAAGAGCATGAAGCTCACCGAGCTGAATCAGGCGATTTGGGTTTGCCGAGATACAATACCCCGGCGAAAAACCTGAGAGCGGCAAATGCAGCAGCATTGGAATTAGAAGGGCTAACAGGGGAAGCTCGGCAGAAGCAACAAGAAAGAGTAAATGAGCTGGTGCGCATAGCGAACCAGCAAAATGAGGAAATGCTCAGAACTAACCCGGCAAGACCAGGGGCATCACGGATGGTTCATTCAGCAGGTGCAGCACCTGCTTTATCTGCCGCAGCGGCATCATCACCCGGAAACAACGCTAGAAAAGAAAAGGCAGTAACCTCAGGGAAGAGGAACAAACAAATTGTGCCGTATGACCCGGCAATAGCGGGAAAGGCGAACGAGAACAGAGGCAATGCAAGCCGAGGTAATAGTGGGGAAAGAAACCACGGCCGTATGGAAAAGGACCGCGGCGGCCGAGGTAATGGGGAATACGGCAGGAGAGAACCCGAAAGAGACAATCATGAAAACCAAACCCCGGCCGAAGTAAGGAGAGAAGTGCCGCTCAACCCGCAACCAAGACCCGAGCCTCGGCAGGAAAGAGAAGTGAGGCCGGCTCGCTGTAATCAGATGAACGAAAGGTACAATGATGGATATTCCGAGGTAGAATACGCAAATCAGGGTGGAAACAATCACTATGGGATGCAGGATAGAATCCTGTACAGAGACTTGCCGACAAGTGATGCAAGAGTAAAATTGGATCGGTTATACCGGTCCGAACTATTGGAAGAGCAAGGTCCACCAGGTCCGGCGTGTTTTGGACCACGGATCATGGGCGAACCACCAGTGCCGAATTTTCAGTTGGCAAGAGGCACAAAAATGTATAATGGAAGTACCAAGCCACAAGACTGGTTGATTGACTATGCCACCGCAGTAAAGATAGCGGGTGGCAACTTGAGATGGGCGGTGCGATATGTACCACAGATGTTGGAAGGACCAGCCAGAGTATGGTTAAACAATCAACCAGCAGGCAGTACCAACTGCTGGTTAGATTTCGAAGAGATGTTTGTCAGCAACTTTACCAGCACATACAAAAGACCGAATAGACCACAGCAACTAGCCATGTGCAAGCAGAGGCCGAATGAGACAGATAGAGAGTTTTTAACTCGATGGTGTAACCTGAGAAACTCATGTGAAGGAGTTATTGAATCGCAAGCGATCGCTTGGTTCGCGCAAGGCTGCCGTTACGGCAGTGTGCTGTGGCAACGCCTGCAGAGAGATATGCCAACCACACTGGCAGAAACAATCAGAATAGCGGACTCCTATGCATTGGGTGACCCAACCCAACCGGAGTTAATGTCAGCAGATCATCGTGAGCAACAAGACCAGTACACGAGAGAGTTGGCCGGGTCATCTAGGCGTGATTTCAGAGGTAGAAGAAGAGAAGAGAGGCCGGATTATAGGTATAATTCGGCCCAGGTGGCGGCTGTAGCACAAGATCAGCCGAGTCACGGAGTAACTCAGCGACAGAAAAATGGACCTCAACAGTGGACCGCGAGAAATGATGGAAAGAGGCAATGGACCCCAGAGCAAAAGAAGCAATGGCAAGAGAAGCCGAAGTATACATTTGAATCCATGTTGGATCAGCCGTGTAAATTTCAGACGTCAAACCCTTCTAGACCAGCTAATCATACAACCCGGCAATGCGCCTGGATGAAAAATGCGATGGGAAACTCGGCAGGAGTTCAAGCTCCCCATCAGGTGCAACAGCAACATCAGCCGCAGTTAACTGGAGCAAATACCCAGCAACTGATGTTACCGCCCCCACCTCCGAGGTATGATAACTCGGATCGGAGGGATGCAGTGCATCAAGTAATGAACCAGGGGCAGGACGGAAGGATAAATCCGGCAAATGCCGGACGAAACGATTATAGGGAACATCACCAGTCTTATTGTGTGTTCACGACAGAACAGCAGGACAAGCAGAGTGTGCAGCGCCGGCATATGGAAGTGAATGCAGTGGTACCAGCAGTGCCGAGATACCAGCCATGGTCTGATCAGGAGATAACCTGGAGCATGAAAGATCACCCCAGAGTAATGCCGAGTCCAGGTTCATACGCACTGGTGTTGGATCCGACGTTTGTGGGACCAAGCATCAATGTGAAATTCTCAAAAGTACTCATTGACAATGGAAGCAGTATCAATATCATGTATAAAGATACCATGCACAAGCTCGGTATATCACAGAACATGCTGCAGTCAACGAGGACAATCTTCCATGGAATAGTGCCAGGACTTTCGTGTGAGCCCATCGGTAAAGTCCGAGTGGACGTATTATTCGGTACAAGAGATAACTGCAGGGCAGAAAATTTGGAATTTGAGGTGGTCGATCTGGAGAGTTGTTATCATGCTTTACTCGGACGGCCCGCACTGGCCAAATTCATGAGCAGCTGTCATATAGGTTATTTAAAGATGAAGTTACCCGGACCGCAAGGGGTGATAACAGTCGCAGGGGATTACAAGAAGTCAATGGAGTGTGCCTCGGCCGGGTCAAATTTGGCCGAGTCATTGGTTATAGCAAGAGAAAAGAAAATGATTCAGGAGGTAGCAGCCCTCGCACAGTCAGCACAGTTAAGCATGCCGGCATTGGCCAACCCTCATGGCAGCGTTTCTTTTCAGCCAACCAAAGAGACGAAGAAATTTCAGATTGATGAGCAATTCCCAGAACGCACTGTTACTATTGGTGCAGGTCTTGATGCTAAATAGGAAGGCGAGCTCACCAACTTCCTCCGTGAGAATCGGGACATATTTGCATGGTCAACACAAGACCTGCAAGGTGTGCCGAGGGAGTTGGCTGAGCACTCTTTAAACGTCAGGTCAGGAGCACGGCCGGTGAAGCAACCTCTCCGCCGCTTCGCCGAAGACAGGAGAAAAGTAATAGGGGATGAAATAGCTCGGCTGCTAGCCGTCGGGTTCATCATGGAGGTGCTTTACCCGGATTGGTTATCAAATCCGGTGCTAGTAGAAAAGAAAAAAGATGACCCAAATGTAGCCATTGTGTGGCGAATGTGTATCGATTACACTAACCTGAACAAGGCATGTCCGAAAGATCCTTTTCCTTTGCCTAGAATAGACCAAGTCATTGACTCGACCGCTGGCTGTGAGCTCTTATCATTTGTAGACGCGTATTCTGGTTTCCACCAGATACCGTTAAATCCGGCCGATCAAATAAAGACTGCATTTATTACCCCGTACGGGGCTTATTGTTATCGCACAATGCCATTCGGCCTGAGAAATGCGGGCGCAACATATCAAAGGTGCATGCAGAAATGCCTACATGATCAGATAGGAAAAAATGTACAAGTATATGTGGATGACGTAGTCATCAAAACTAAGGAAAGCAGAACCTTACTAGAAGATATACGGCAAACTTTCGCAAACCTAAGAAGGTTCCGAATGAAACTTAATCCAGAGAAATGCACGTTTGGCGTGCCGGCAGGAAAACTACTCGGGTTCCTCGTGTCTAGCCGAGGTATCGAGGCCAATCCAACAAAGATAAGAGCAATAGAAAGAATGGAATTGCCGAGATGTTTGAACGATGTACAAAAATTCACAGGCTGCCTAGCCTCGCTTAGTCGATTTGTATGTCGGCTAGGAGAAAAGGCACTGCCACTTTATCAGCTGATGAGAAAGTCGGACAAATTCGGCTGGACTCCCCAGGCCGACCTCGCGTTTCACGAGTTGAAAAAGATGCTAGCTACAGCACCCATTTTAGCTTCGCCATTATCGAAAGAACCTATGCTACTTTATATAGCGGCTACCAATCGAGTGGTTAGTACCGTGGTTGTAGTGGAACGACTCGAAGAAGGTAAATCAGTTCAGAGGCCAGTATATTATTTAAGTGAAGTATTATCCACTTCAAAGCAGAACTATCCGCATTATCAGAAGATGGCTTATGGAGTATATATGTCGGCAAAAAAGCTTAAGCATTACTTTGAGGAGCACCCCATCAAAGTAATATGTGAGGCACCCATAGCCGACATATTGAACAATAAAGATGCAAGTGGCCGAATAGCGAAATGGGCAATCGAGTTATCACCGTATGCTCCACAATTTGACAGAAGAGATGCAATCAAATCTCAGGCTGTCGCCGACTTTCTCGTAGATTGGGCCGAGGTGCAATATGAGCCACCATTGCCGGATCCAAATTACTGGACAATGCATTTTGATGGTTCCAAACTAAGGAACGGTTTGGGCGCAGGAATAGTGCTGACCTCGCCTAAAAAAGATCAATTGAAATATGTACTGCAAATACATTTTGCTGCATCCAACAATGTAGCTGAATATGAGGCACTAGTTCATGGATTAAAGGTGGCAAAGGAAATTGGAATACGCCGAATCATATGTTACGGTGACTCGGATCTAGTAGTACAGCAAGTGTCGGGCACTTGGGACGCATTAGATGCTAATATGGCTTTATACAGATTCCATGTGCAAAAGATCGGTGGATATTTTGAAGGATGTGAATTCCACCACATACCACGAGCAGAGAATGACGCTGCTGACACGTTGTCAAAATTAGGATCAACTCGGCAATCAATTCCGTCAGGTATAGCCCTGGAGCACCTCAGGAAACCATCAATAAACCCATCACCAGAGTCCGAGTCAATCTTTATCCCAGCAAGTTCTGCAGAGAATCATACGCCAATGGAGGTAGATCTGCAGAAAGATTCGGAACCCCTAAAGAGGGGGACATCCGAGGTAATAGCAATAATGGAAAGAGCCGAGGTATGTACGTCGGCAGAAAACATGGAGATAGACAGTGAAATCACTGCAGAAAGAGCAACACCGGTATGGGCACAACCTATATTTTCGTACCTGAAAAACGCGGCACTGCCGAGTAATGAAGTATTAGCCAGACAAACCGTCAGAAAAGCAAAGGCTTATACAATCATAAACAATGAGTTATATAAAAGAAGCGTAACAAACGTATTGCAGAAATGCGTGAATCCCGCGGTAGGTCAGGAAATCCTTCTAGATATACATCAAGGGGAATGTGGGCACCATGCCTCATCTCGCGCTTTAGTAGCCAAGGCATTCAGGCATGGATTCTACTGGCCAACAACGTTAAAAGAGGCAGAAGAATTAGTTAAGAAGTGCAATGGGTGTCAGAGATATGCAACCAGAATACATATGCCGTCCGCCGAGTTAAAAACAATACCCATTACTTGGCCATTTTCTGTATGGGGTTTAGACATGGTAGGACCTTTCAAGCCGGCGAGAGGAGGAATGACCCACATCTTGGTTATGGTAGACAAGTTCACAAAATGGATTGAAGTAAAACCAATCAAAAAGTGTGATGGGCACACAGCAGTGAAATTCCTCAAGGATATCATCTTGAGATACGGATATCCACATAGCATTATTACGGATAATGGCACGAACTTTGCAGAAGGGGCCTTCGCTAGATTTTGCCAAGAGAAGCACATAAGATTAGATGTGGCCTCGGTGGCTCACCCAGCATCCAATGGACAAGTTGAAAGATCTAATGGACTGGTGTTATCAGGAATAAAACCACGACTAGTCGAACCATTGCAAAGGTCGGCACGATGTTGGATTGAGGAATTACCAGCAGTATTATGGAGCCTCAGGACTACTCCGAACAGATTTACAGGTTATACACCATTCTTTTTGGTATATGGAGCAGAGGCCGTGCTCCCAACCGACATAATGCATGACTCGCCAAGAGTCACTCAATATACAACTCCAGAGGCAAATGAAGTAGCTCGGCAAGATGCCGTAGACCTGTTGGAAGAAGCCAGAGAGTTGACATTATCAAGGTCGGCCATTTATCAACAGAACTTACGGCGGTATCACAGCAGGAAAGTGAATCCAAGAGTATTCAAAGAAGGAGATTTAGTCCTCCGGCTGGTGCAGCGCACGGCCGGCATGCACAAATTATCACCCCCGTGGGAAGGACCATTCATCGTGAGCAAAGCATTGCACAACGACGCATATTATTTGATTGATGCTCAATCTCCTGGAGAAGGCAAGGCAAACAAAGCTGGTGAAGAAACGAAGCGCCCCTGGAATGTGGCTTTACTTCGGCCATTTTACTCATAGGGTTGTATCTCAAGGTCAAAAACCAATGACGTATTTGCACCTCGGCACCCAGAGCAGTTACTCGGGGACTGCCGTAGGTTATATTTATTTCATTTCATGTATTCAAACCTCGGCACCCAGAGCAGTTATTCGGGGACGGCCGTAGGTTATATTTATTTCATATCATGTATTCAAACCTCGGCACCCAGAGCAGTTACTTGGGGACTGCCGTATTTGATGATTATTTCATGTTTGGTATTTGAACCTCGGCACCCAGAGCAGTTACTCGGGGACTGCCATATGCAATGATTATTTCGTGTTATATGCTTAGACCTCGGCATCCAGAGCAATAGCTCGGGGACTGCAATATGGTATATTTATCTCTTTCGCGTTACATACTTGAACATTGGCGACCAGAGCAGTGACTCGGCGACTGCCATATGTTGTGTTCCCTTCATGATACTAATATGCACCTTGGTCCCCAAAGCACTGACTCAGGAATTATTATAGGATATGTCAAATTCGTAGACACGTAAACTTCGGCACCTAAACCAGCAACTCGGAAACTACCGTATGATGCCTCGAACCTATGCTAAACATAATCATGTCCGAAACTTGATTTATATAAGAAAGTTCTGGATAGTAAACAACGATCCAGCGATCGTCACTTACTTCCACAACGGAGTAATTATCTCATGACCAAAACAGGTCAACAACGTAAATATTCTACAATAATGCCTGGATAAGATCATCGAAACAACGGCAAAAATTGAACCCTGAAAGACGAAGAAATTATGAGCCAACAAGGCAAGAATTAAGACGAGCATCCACTTAACCAAGAATCTCAACAACACATAGCAAGAGAATCTCGAATCATACGAGTTGACGAATTTGTTGTCTACATTGTACGCCCGGCATACCAGGGATCGCGAATAACCTAGGCATTGTTCGTTGGAAGGGCAACCACTTGCTCAGGTACGGGGCACTCCGAAGTAGGAGGAACTTCGACTGAGGTCGCATCGCCCTCCGCCGACCCAGGTGTAACTTCGGCGGTATCACGGGGTTGTTCAGGAGCGTCAGTACGCGCGGTAGAATGCCCGGTGCCTTTGGAGGAAGACCGCGCATCACCATTGCTATCCGAGCTTGAGCTGGAGCTATCGGATGTGGCCGAATCATCTTCACCTTCCCCATGCTCGGCTGAATCTTCACCAGCAACATCCTGATCTGGATCTGGGAGAAAACTCGGCCCTTCATTCCAGGTGTGCACGTCGGCATATTCAACGAGCTGGAAGGCCCGAGCTTGCCGTAGAGCAACAAAGGTCGGATCTTCAACCCAGCGGGAGCCAGTGCGCAGATTCATCAGAATGTCAAGAGAGATATCTTCATACCATGACATAATTACAGTAAGGGCCATGTCGGCACCAGCACGCGCGGCAGATTCTCTCCAAAGACTCAATTGTCTCTCAGATCCCAACAGCCTGGTCACCAATAACTTAACCTCGTTGATATCGGGAGTCCCTGAGGTATTCGGCCAGAGTGCATGGTAAGCTTTGATAGCGGCCTCCACCAAGTCCCGGCCCATGACTTTCATCGGACCAACTGCAGCACCAACGGCAACCAAAAAATCCTCCATTGAATATTCAAAGTCAACAGCATCAGGTTCACCTCGACGAGCTCGAGCTGCAAGAACGGCTTTAGAACTCACGGGTTTGGCCTCGGGGAAGTGATCTGCGCAAAACAACAACAGGTCAAAGGATAGCAGCGAAGACGAAGAAAGTTTTTAGCTCGGCCAGGCCAAATAACTTACGATGAATATAGCTCATCATCATCTGAAGGTCTTTGGCCCAAGCAGCTTTACTCTTCTCGAATCGAGCAATTTCCTCGCTCAAACCGCGAGTTTTAAGTTCGGCAGCTTCGAGGAGTTCTTTGTTCTTCTCTAGATCCAGAGTCAGCCGATTCTTTTCCAAAGAAAATTCTTGGTCGACTTTTTCTAGCTCGGATTTCTGAGAGAGCTTGAGTGTATTCACCTCGGATCTCAGGCGAGCTATCTCATCATCCTTCTCTTGTAGTTGCGCCGAATGAACTGCGCTTTGTTCTAAAAAATGAAGCATCACGTCAGGCATGGGCACGCAATCTTGTTGCGACGCTGCAAAGTCTTGCAACTCGGCTTTACCACAACCCAACGCAATAAGGAAACTTAGCATAGATACTAAAAGAAGGAGTAAAAGTAGAAAGGAAACTAACCTTCCAAAGTCTTGATCTTCTTTTCAAGGTGGATATTGACGTTGTTGATCTTACCTATTCAGCAAGAAGTAAGCCGGCATTCTGCGGACAAGTATATGAGAAAGTTGGGAATAAGGAAAAGAAGCTATTGACTTACCAGCCTTCTTTGCCACAGGAAGGACTTTCTCGTATTTCTCTTCTAGTTTGCGATGCGCAAAAAGCAATCTCTGGAACTCGGCAGTTCGCCGGTCATGTGCAACCTGAGCAACGAGGCACAATGATAAGTCAACGAGCAAAACCGAACCAGATCTGAGTTAAGCAGAACTTAGCTCGGATCTAGGTGGCTGGATATTCAAAACCAAACCAGATCCGAGTTAAGCAGAACTTAGCTCGGATCTAGGTGGCTGGATATTCAAAACCAAACCAGATCCGAGTTAAGCAGAACTTAACTCAGATCTAGGTGGCTGGATATTCAAAACCAAACCAGATCCGAGTTAAGCAGAACTTAACTCAGATCTAGGTGGCTGGATATTCAAAACCAAACCAGATCCGAGTTAAGCAGAACTTAACTCAGATCTAGGTGGCTGGATATTCAAAACCAAACCAGATCCGAGTTAAGCAGAACTTAACTCAGATCTAGGTGGCTGGATATTCAAAACCAAACCAGATCCGAGTTAAGCAGAACTTAACTCAGATCTAAGTGGCTGGATATTCAAAACCAAACCAAATTCGAGTTAAGCAAAACTTAACTCGGATCTAGATGGCTGGATATTCAAAACCAAACCAGATCCGAGTTAAGCAGAACTTAACTCAGATCTAGGTGGCTGGATGTTCAAAACCAAACCAGATCCGAGTTAAGCGGAACTTAACTCAGATCTAGGTGGCTGGAAATTCAAAACTAAACCAAATCCGAGTCAAGCAGAACTTGACCCGGATCTAGATAACCGGAAATTGAAGATTAGACTAGATCCGAATAAAGCACGATTAAACTCGAATCTAAGCAGCCGAATCACCAAACCTTATAAATAAAATTAGATCAAACTTCCAAGTATAGAACAAGTTATGTCCTTGCAAGTTTCGGGGACTAGAGCATATAGTAACATCGACAGAATAATTCAAGGCTCAGAGGAAAAAATTATTACCTCGTTCATTTTGTTGGTTTCAATGATGAACTTAGCGGCATGGTCAAAACGGCCGCTGATATCAGAAAGCTGAAAAGACTGGTTGGCCGGGTTACCAACGAACTGATCAGCAGCATTCCAATTGTTGGCATATTCAACCAGCGCTCCAAGGCTGTTCCCACTAGCTGTCCGAGTCAAAACTTTACCCCGGGCAGGCGGGCCAACGACGGCAGTCGCAGGGCTCTTATGAAGAGCAAGCTGGCTACCGGTGGCCGAGGTAGCAGTGACTTTGGCAGATGCAGCTCCTTGGCGCAGCGCCTCTGCAATACTCGGCTGAGAAGTGCCGGCAAGACTTTTCTGAGAAGAAGTCTTGACGGCAATAACACTTTTTTGAGCAGAAGAGGCACCAACAAGAAGTTGCGCCTCCGAAGTAGGGACAGAGTCCTTAGGATCAATGGAGGTTAAGCTCGCAGAAGGCGCCGGGGCAACGATTTTCTCGGCAGAGGTCGAGATGACCGTAGGAGCAGCCGGAGCAGATGGAGGCTCAAGGGTAACGCTGGGACCCACAGAGGGGACAGCTGGCTCGACGAAAGCATCGGAGGGCCGGATCGGATCCGGATCAATAGGAGAGATCTCAGGGGCATCAAGACGAACAGGCGAAGTATTCAGAGCAGGGGGAGAAGCAGGACGAATGGGACTAGCGACTCTGGTGTCGTCAGCGGGAAGAGGAGATGGCGGCCGAATCGGACGGCTAGTCATACTAGGACCGCCGGGTTTAACAGACAGAGGAGCGCTGCAAAAATAAGAAAGAAGATTCGTCAGTATGAGAAACAGAAGAAGAGGAACGAGAAATATAGGCAGAAGAACTTACCCAGCAACCCCGGGCATAGTCTTGCGCCTGGGAGGATTCGGAGCGGATTTCTTTACTCGCTTCTTAGGAACCACATCCGAGGCACTAGCGGGAGCCCCGCGTTTCCCCGAGGTAACGGGAGGCCGAGAAGCAATAGGTTCGGCGTCATGAACCTGGCCGGCCGGATTAGCTGGGAAAGCAGAAGCCGGAAATGCATAAGAAATAGGCATGGCGGCAACTACCTCAAGAATTTGGACCTCGTCCGAATCACCTTCCTCCTCTTGCGCTGAGGTTTTGCCGCGAGCTCGAGCAGGAGCGGGATCTGAACTAGGGACGAACTCCTCGGAGTCCGGCTCTCCAGTATCCGGGGTACTCCTATCTGCGGGCCAAGGGAGCTGCAGAACTTCGGCATCCTCGTTCTTCTGCTCAGCGAACCTCTGCATGACAAGGAGGGAAAATCATGAGAACAGGTCTCTAAGAACTGGGGAAAAATAGAGTGACGGAGATTAGGCTTACCTCGGGAGGCGGACGGTCGCGAGTGAATGGTTTTAACCCCCAGGTCCAATCATCAAGCATTTCAGTCTTGAAGATAGCTCGGACGCGCTTACAGATAAGGTGATTGTCCAACTCCACGGTCGAGACTCGGTTAGGGTCCAGGGGACCACTCATGTAGCATAGCTTGTGGGTCCAGGGGACCACGCTCAGGCCCAGAGCCAGCGTCATCATCCTCTACTAGAGCACCGCTAAAGGAACTAGACATAATTCCGCCGGAGAGATCGCCGGAAGAAAAACCGGCGGCGGAGGAGAGCTTAGAGCTACAAGGCCCCGTCGGAGCTTAGCACGAGAACAATGGCGAAAAGAGGAGGAACCGTCGCCTGAGCGCGAAAACAGTGCAGATCGATCTAGGGCAAGATAGACGGAGAAAACTCACCGGCGGCAGGGCCACAGCCGTAGAGCGCGGGCAGGAAAGGCCGAACGACGCGGCGGAAGCCTCGCCGGCGGAAGTTCTGGCTGGTGAGCGGCGGCGGAGCGGCAAGAGGACACACAAGCGAAGAGAAGAAGGGGAGCGGACGCGAGCGGTGATGGGAAAGATGAACCCCGCGGGCGCGTTTCCCCACTTTATAGTCAGTCAATGAACAGGGGAGTGGGATCGTGGGTGTGGCGGTTACCCGTGTAGATCGTGGGGTAGCACGAACGCACGACGGTAAATGGAGCCACACCAACGGCCACAGGCAAAGAAAAGGAGCTACGATCCCAAGCGGAACGGCACACGAGGCGTCGTGACGGCGGCGCGGCAGGTACAGGGTTCACTGTAGCTTGTCAGTAAGCACTGTAGAAAGACCTAAAAACTAGAAAAGTAATGATGGGGTGACACGTAGGACATAGCGTATGACAGAAGGAACGAGGAAACCTCGGACGAGGCCTTAGCTCGGAAACAAGACTGAAGAAAGTAATGAAGCTGATATAACCCGGCCAAAATAATTGACAGGGCCACACCAGCTTCGGGGACTAATGTTGGGGGGTTAACCTCGGGTAGACCAGAGACGGGGAAAGACGGAGGTATCATCCCCGTCTGGTTGCCGAGCTACGGCCTAGGTCGGCCGAATCATGGGTATGTCGGCCGACCAACAGAGACAAGAAGCTCACGTACAAGGTATCAAGTGGTTACTTGGCCGAGTTAATGAGAAGCTCGGCCGGGTTACACAAATGATCTTCATGCAGGTGAGGAACGAGCCGAATAATACAGGGTAAAGCCGAGTTATACGAAGCTTGCTGGAGAAGGAGAAGCCTAGGGTCAAACTATAGCTGCAGGCTAGAAGGAATCTGAACAGGGCCAAGCACAAGAGACAAGGACGCGCAGGGACAGAGGAGCAGAAGGAGGTCACGGAGGTGACAGTGCTGGAGCCCGAGGCGCGCAGGAGGGGGCCGCTGGAACTTTGCCGTCATTTGAAGGGAGACAGGGAAAGGAGGCCGCCGAACTACTACTTTGGGACAAGCATATTCCACGAATATGCTTGCCCCGTCAGCCCTAAGGGCACCCAAGGCACCCCTTTATAAGGGGAGGTTTGGACCCTGAGGGGAGGGGGTCTCTTTTGAGAAGGTTAGGCTGGGGAAATTCACATTGTTCCCCTGTAAACAGCTCGAGGAGCACTTGTAACCCAACAAGAGAGAAATAAAGTTCAACACCTTGGCGGCTCGAGTGTAAAAACAGTTGCATCTTCCCTCCCCAGATCCCACTAGCATCCATAGGCCCCATACTTTAGCCTACCTATGGCATCTGCCGTGCCACCACCACGACAAATACAGTGCTTTTTGTCCTATTACTTTGGGAAGACCTTTTCTTAGAACTGTTGGTGCCATCATTGATATGAAAGAAGGCACCATTAAATATAAATTTCCATTCAAAAAAGGTATTGAACACTTCCCTATAAGGAGAGATAAGTTGCCTTTTGCTCCTTCTTTGAAAGCAAGGTATGATGTTAATTCTTCTTTATTTGAAAATACTTGATTGTTGCTTCTTATGCCTAACTTAAAGGCGTTAAAGAAAAATACTTCTTGGGAGATAACCCAATAGTTTTATTGAGTCTTGGAAGTTATTAATTCTGTATTAACCTCTCCTTATCCTTTTTATTTAATTTTTTTTGCCAATAATAACCTCTAATGAGAGGGAAGTAAGATTTGGGGAGTTGCTGTCCGAAATATATTTTTGTGCTCCACTATAAATATTCGTGTAAAATCTCTGTAAGTCGGATTGAGCTGTAATTTTATCATTAAATCTCCCAGGTTGTTAGATAACTTTCGTTAGTTCAACACTTTTTGATTTGAGCAACAGAAGGTCTTTAAAAAAATAGGTTTCTACCTGCTGGTCTGTTTTGACAGATTTCTGCCATTATTTGCATTTGCTTCTTGTTGATTTCTTTTTGGGTTCATTTTGGGAAATTGAGATTTTGAGGGAATTCCTACAGTCTCTTGTGTCTTTAATGAAAGTTTTCGTATTTTAAAACTAAACCCCAAAATTCTATTATCTTTTGAATGCACTAATGTTGCTAATGAAGATTGTGTGAAGTTTTGTATGAAGGAAAATTTTCAGGTGTAAGGAAAGAATGATGTAATGAGATGAAGAATGGACAAAAGCTCAAGCTTGGGCATGCCACCACGTTTCACCCCAAGAAATATTCAAGAGGTACAAGCGTCAAAGCTTGGGGATGCCCAAGGCTTCCCCTTCTTCATCAATAAAAATCTCAGGTCTCTTTCTAGACACTTCGTTTTTATTGTTTCATGCACTGTTGTGTTGTTCTTGGAGCGTCTTAGTTTTCGTTTTTGGTTTTTGTTTGCTTATTTTGCTTGAATAAAGTAGTTGGAACCCCGTTTTCGCTGTGTTGTTTCAAATAAGTTGATTGGTGTTGGAAAGGAGTAGGAAGTTCTTACTTTAGTAGTACAAGAGGAGTTTGTTTTGAATGTGACTTAGACTTTATCATGTCATGATAGATATTGTTTTGACCTTATGCTTAGTGATTATTGCTATAGCATGAATTGTTCCAAACAATTAGGATTGCTCAATGTGCCTTGAAAGAATTATGCGTTGTTTTAGCATACAAAAGCATAGTATTGTGGTATTCTCCTTTGATGCTTTGTTTGGGTTGACTTGGCACATGCTCACACCATGTTATGACTATGAACTAGTCACCATAGCCTCTATGATCATTTATTTTTTGACTTATGGTACCACTTTATGCTTTGATTAGTAATGTTTTGTCGCTCTGCACGATTATGGCCATTATTGCTCTCTTAGTTGGTCGCTCCCAGTCTTTTGCTAGCCTCCACTTGTATGAGTAAGCTCTACTCATGCATACAACTCCCAAGAAACCAAGTTATTCCAAAGTATCCACTATAAATTCATATGCATGGTGTGTTACACCATTCCAAGTATATTCATGTTTTATCTATCTTCCAAATTAAACTTGTTATGTGAAAGTTAGTGATTAAAGCTCTCACAAACTTGATGGCACACTTTATTTTTCTTGCCCCTAAATAAACTTGAACCATTGTGTCATCTATGTTGTATATGCTTGTACTTATACATTGAAATTAGCAGAACCATGCTGTCATGGGGAACGCTTTCAACATTGCACTTGTACATAGTACCTAGTTGATATCATGCTCTTTTGTTTGCGGATGTCGTCGGTGTGAAATAAAAGGGGAGTTTATAAGTCCATGGAGTTATGTATGTGTGTTAGAGAAACTCCTAGGCCGCTAGCCTAATCCATGCCTAATCATGGTGGAAACTTGCAGCATCACCATAATGACATCTATGAAGCTTTCTTCTTATAAAAAAAGAGAGACATATTGAAAAGAGTAAAGAGAGAAAAAAACACCATTTTCCCATGGTAAATAAGAAGATTGCTGAGATGCTTATTGTATTTTTGCCTTGTCATTTTGATATGGGATAGCTCATGTATCATGTGCAAGGGGTACCCCGTTGGCGGTTCTCTATGATACACATGTACTTACTATGACAAGAACTTATCGATGACTAAAGTTGAGTAACATGAGGAGTGACCCTCGTACTCAAGGGACATGAGATTGCCAACTTATACTTTGTCAAGCATATACTCCATAGTTTGTTCACTTTAACCTTAGTCACTTCAATATGCTTATGATAGGGGCAATGAGAGCTGAAAGCTAACAAGTACCATAATTTTTGGAAGCTCTTTATGAGACTTGAAATCCCTGCTTCCCTTTATTAAGGGCCTTTCTTCCACCATTATATTGAGTCTCCACTTTCTATCCTTAGACACCAATTAAGAGAGCATAGTTGTCATTCTTAGTTCTATGTGCATTGTCCCAAAACTTATTGATTGATTCATATTGTTGATATTTCTTCCTCTTGAACTACTTGTATCTAGTCACCCTTATGAACTTTGAAGGTGTCCTATGCATTTATTGCTACTCTATGAGGGACAAGCTGAATGCCACGATGTTATGTTTTCTATATGTGAAACAAACAAACGTCTTTCAATGCATTGTTATTCATGATCTTTATTTGTATCCTTTCATGTTGCAGCATAGTTACTTTGTCTTACTGTTAGAACTTCTTCTTTCATGTGCATGTTTAGAGTACTTTGATCCCAGCTTTCAATGCTTGCAAATGGTTTGATCTTGATTTTGATGGTACATGTCACCTAAAAAATTATTCTTTTTATTACTTACCTACTCGGGACGAGCAGGAGTTAAGCTTGGGGATGCTTGATACGTCATAAATGTATCTATAATTTTTGATGTTCCATGCTTGTTTAGTATCTAATTTTCTTTGCTTTATCTTCTCTTTGAGGTATTTTTATATGTTTTCTGGGACTAACCTATTAACAAGATTCCATAGTGCCAGTTGCATGTTTTTCTATTGTTTTTGCTTCCAGAAAAGTTAGAAAATGAATATTCTCGGAATTGGATGGGATAAAAGCCAAAGTCAATATTTTACCGTGGGGAACACGGAGCCAGAAGACAAGACGGAGGAGGACCTCGAGGTGGCCACACCCCCTGGCCGTGCGGCCTAGCCTGGCCCGCGCCTAGGGGGTGCAGCCGCCTCGGGCACCCCATCGGCCTCCCTCTTTGCCTATAAGAAGCCCCCGATACCTAAACCCTAACGAACCAATCAATCTTCCATGAAACAGTTCGTAGCCGCCACCACCACCGTCCCTAGATCGGGGGATCTGAAGCTCTTCCCAGCACCTTGCCGGAGGGGAGAAAACATCCCAGAGGCCTTCTTCATCACCATGCCAGCCTCCGGTATGAAGCGTGAGTAGTTCCAACTTAGACTATGGATTAGCTTATTGATCAATGATGGTTAAGGTTTCCTAACCATAGACATGAGTTGTCAATTGATAATGAGATCATATCATTGGAGAATGATATGATGGACAAACCCAAACTAAGCAAAGCAATTAGATCGTGTCATCGTGTTCGTCTTTGCGAAGCTTTTCTTATGTCAAATATTGTATTCCTTAGACCATGAGATAATACAACTCCCTGGTATCGGAAGAAAGCTTTGAGGTCATCAAACGTCATCCTATGAGAGGGTGATCATAAAGGTGTCTCTCAGGTGATCGGAAAGTATCTGTTGGGTTGTATGTATCGAGATGGAATTTGTCCCTCCCAAGTCAGAGAGATATACTTCGGGCCCACTCGGTAATCGATATCAACACCGCTTGCAAGCATGTGGTTAAGGAGTTAATCACAAAGTGATATCGGATTACGGAACGAGTAAAGTACTTGCTGTGAACGAGATTGAACTAGGTATGACGGTACCGACGATCAAATCTCGGGCAAGTAAAATATCGCGAGATGAAGGGAATATATATATGGGATTGATTGAATCCTGGCATCGTGGTTCATCCGATATGATCATCGATGAATGTGTGGGAGTCAATATGGGTGCCCAGACCCCGCTGTTGATTATTGATAGAAGATCATGTCTGCATATTCTCGAACCCGCAGGGTCACACACTTAACGTATCTCGACGCTAGGATAGATTGGATAATTGGTTTATGAATTTTTGTTCGGAGTCTCGGATGGGATCCGGGATATCACGAGAGGTTCCGGAATGGTCCGGAGAATAAGATTCATATAAGGCAATGCAGTTTTTGGAGTTCGGAATTGTTCCGGGTTAATCGGTATTGTACCGGAAGCTTCTAGAACCTTCCGGAAGGGGACCAACGTGGCCCCACCTTCCGGGAGGGGGCATGGGCCTATGAGGGAGTGTCCTGGCCGCATTGGGCCAGGGGCACAAGGCCCCATAGGGCCCAGCCGATCCTAGAGAGTTTAAATCGTTTAAACTAGAGATAGGGTTTCTAGAAGAGGGGAGAGTCCATGCCCCCCACTCCTTATCCTTTGGGCTTGGGTGAGGGGCTAGGGCTGCGCCCCCTCTATATAAATAGGGGTGGGGGCGCACCAAACCCCTACACCTCTCCTCCAAACCCTAGCCGCCTTGCTGCCTTCCTCTCTCCCTCCCGACTGTTTGTAGGCGAAGCCCTGCGGCAGAAATTCTCCACCATATACACCACGCCGTCGTGTTGTAGATCCAATCTACCTCTCCACCATACTTGCTGGTCCGAGGAAGGAGGATACGTCGAGGTGCTGCACGTGTGCATCTCACGGAGGCACCGCCACTTGTGGTGCTAGATCGGATCGGATCGCGAGGAGGAGAAGCGAGTACGACTACATCACCCACGTTCCGACGAACGTTCTGTTGTGCGAATCTTCAAGGGTATGAAGATCTAATCCAATCTCTGTCGTTGATTGCATCTCCTAGATTAGATCTTGGCTTTCCCTCTGTTTGCATCCGTAGAAAAATTTGATTTACTATGCCGCGAATCCCTTCAGCTACTAGGGAGAAAACAACAATCTCTTGTTCATGGGACAATTGTATTGTTTACTTTACACACCTTGCTTAAAGCAGTTATCTGTTGCTTGCAACTTAATACTAGAGGGGATTCGGATGATAACCTGAAGGTGGATTACTAGTCATAAATGCAGTTAGATGGCGGTCTATTTATATTGTTGTAATGCCCAATCAAATCCCATAGGATCATCAATGTCTAGTATTACATTGTTATGCCTTGCTCTGTCCTATCAATTGCCCTGCTGTAATTTTTTACCCAGCGTGTTATGTTGTTTATATTAAGGAGAACACCTCTAGTGAACTATGGATCCCAATCCAATCTTTACCATTAATACATCTTACACTGTTACTGTTTACTTTATTCAAACCATCATTACCTTCCACACCATACGGTCAATCCTTTGTTTTCAGCAAACCGATGAGATTGACAACCTCACTGTTCGTTGGAGCAAAGTATTCAGTTTGTGTTGTGCAGGTTTCCAAGTTGCTAGGAACACCTTTCAGTCGTTTCCTTCCTCCTACTGGTTCGATAACCTTGGTTTCTTACTGAGAGAAAAACTTGCTGCTGTACTCATCATACCTTCCTCTTGGGGTTTCCCAACGAAGCTCTACAGCGATCTGAGCCGCATCACCGCGGACGGGCGCGCACACACACGAGTGGGCGACGCGACACCGTGGCATGTTGGCGTGTGATTCGAGGCAGATTCCTGCCCAAAATCCACCTCGGATCAGCAGGTTTTGGCGCCGCTTCTCCCTCTTGATCTAGGCCATTATTTGATGTAGTTCTTGAGGCATTTTGTACATCATTTTGAGAAGAATTTCCTCTAGTTTCTAGTGCAACCTATGGAGGAGTAACAGCAGGAAAAACTTGCACATAATGGTCATTAGTTTGCATGGCCCCATCATTAGTCACTATATATGAAACATGTTGATCAAGAAGAAGAATTTCCTCTCTAAGATGTTTGCCAGCATTGGGATGAAGTACAGCAAACAGGAAAACATTTTCATCAAAGACAACATCACGTGAAATATACACACGGCCAGTAGACACATCAAGACAACGTACTCCATTATGTTTTGAGATATAGCCAATGAAAACACAACGTTTGGAACGAAAAGAAAGCTTTTTTTTGTTGTAGGGACGAAGGTTGGGCCAACAAGCACAACCAAAGACATGAAGAGATTCATAGTTGGGTTTAACTTGAAGAAGTCTTTCTGTAGGTGTCTCATGATGAAGAACTTTGGTGGGAAGTAAATTTATAAGAAAAGTGGTTGTAAGGAAAGCATCATCCCAATACTTGAGATGCATGGAAGCATTAGCAAGTAAATCAAACCCCACTTCAACAATGTGATGATTTTTGCGTTTAGCAGAACCATTTTGTTGGTGAGCATGGGGACATGAGACATGATGAACAATACCTACTCGTTGAAAAAAGCCATTTAACTTTCATATTCACCACCCCAATTAGTTTGCATGGTAAGAATTTTTCTGCCAAACTGACGTTTGACATATTGTTGGAAGTCAAGAAAAACTTGATACACATCAGAACGTTTCTTAAGCAAGTATGTTGGGGATATACTTTCCGGGTATACCCACAGGACTCGCTGACTAGGGTGTCCCACCAACAGGTTAGAGCTTTGCTTCACGGGTGGCCCAGTCAGAGAAAGAGGAGGAGCTAGTTCCGGTTACGACAAGGCCCAGAAGAGTTATCGACTTAGGTCTATGGTATTACTTGTAGTCCAAGCTATATCTAGTTACCGACTCTATAACATAGCCGGATAGGTCTCTCCTGTAACCCTAGGTCCCGGTGACTATATGAACTGGCCTTATGGGAGCCTTTAGGGCATAACACCAACAACCATAGAAATAACCACAATCACAACTCGCACAGGCGAACCTCTCTTGTAATCCATTGTAACATCCGGGTTACGCTGATATATTACTGGGTTGCTAGCAGGAGTAGGATCTGATCACCGCAGTCGGATCTGAACCTGGGTAAACTTGTGCTCACCGCTCCTGGAACATCCGACGTCTCACACCCCATATTTCCAACGCCACTAGGACCCCCTATGGCGTACTTGTCGACAATCCGATGACAGTTGGGGCCCACCGTGGGGCAGGTGACCTTTGGGGCTTTATTCCAGGCGGAATCTACACGTGCAGGAATCGACAAAACTATCGCCATGGGTCGCGTGGTCTACGCCAGTGATGTCCCTCTCGTCCTTCTCGACGAGACCTAGATTCCGGCTTCAAAACCCGTGAGGACCTACACAATCATGTCCATCGGCGAGATCGATATCTATCTCGGTTTCACTGAACCCGCCCAACCCACCCTTGAGGTGATGACCACGACGGAAGAAAAATCCGGATCTACTTTGTCCGTAGAGGCGGAAGAGTTCAAGATCCCGGAAGAAATCAAACCCACCCAGGCCACTCCTGGAGTGGAAGAAGAGGTGGAAGAAGAATCCAGATTCGATCTCTCTGCTGATATCGGATACACGAACAAGGAATATATCCGCTACGGATCCGTCCTCACGGACGTCGTAGCAGAAAAACTACCCTTGAAGCACAGGATAAAGGCAATAATGAAACGCCCCTACATCGATTACGAAGCAATCCCCGACATTAAGGAGAACTTTGATATGGAGGAGGCAGAAATCCAGCTGTGCAATTACCTCAAGAACATGAACAAGAAGAAGCACTATTTCGTGTACCACATAAGCTCTGGATACGACTCTGTCGATGCTAGAGCCGGTAGCGATTCGGCCCTAGACGCAATCGAAGAAAATACCGACTTACCTGGCTCCCCTCAGGAGGCAATAACATCGCAGGAACTTCGAGAATTCGACAAAGATATGGAGGAGTATGAACAAGAACACATCTCCAAGCGAACGCAAGGTGATCCGGAAAACTCTCCTAGTCCATATAATAGCATGGATGAAAGCTACACCTCGCAGGATGATATGGATACTAGAGATTCCTCTGAGGTCCACAAGCCAACCATGACGGAAAGTACCAACTAAAGTTTATCCCCCGGTATTGGACCCAAAGCCTTCTTTGCCACTGGTACGCACGTTAAAGCTACTGGGCGGTCAAAGAAGAAGAAGAAGAACAAGAATCTGACACTGGCAGCGCCGGAAGTCGAGGAAACCAACGAAGAAAAAGTTGATGAAGAGATCGAGATGGAGAATCGGGATGGAGATCCGATTAATACCACCCCGATCGACCCTCCTGTGGATGGACACGTCGTCACCAAGGGTGCACGTGAAATTTACAGAGACGCTCTCACGAATCCAATCCCAATGGCTTCGGATCTTACACCAGAGGCGCTGAAGAAAAGGGCTGAGGACCTAGAAAAGCACCATCTGTTTTTGCTCGAGGAAGCCGCACGCATCGTCGAGCTTAGACAGCAGTTAGATAGTGATCCTGCCAAGTATCAGTCAGATTTCAAGCGACACCCAAACAAGACAAGGGGAGGTCCGTTTCTTGCTAACAAGAACCCGGATATCCACAAAGATCTATTCGACGGAAAGGACGGAGAGAAGATCTGAGTCTGCAGCACGTCGTTGGAAAACGCTGCTGCAGCTCGAGCCATCCTCACCAACAATCCGTCTCCACAGCAAGTCTAGCAGTGCGTCGCGTTGCTGGACAAAGGATTAAAGCAGCAGAAAACGGTTGTGTCATTTAGTGGCAAGATGGCCTCAAAGTCCGAGTTTTGCCACACTAGCGCTAACCAAAGCGCTAATGTAAGGCTTTGCAGGGATACAAATCAACGCTATCGTCCCCGTGGAGAAGAAGAGAATTCAAGAACCGGCTCAAACGGACACTCTTGTCGGCCGGCGCGTGACTGGACAAGAGTTATTCCGGCTGCGTCTGAAGATGCCATCAGGGCAATGGTCCCTCATCAGCAAAACAACCGCTATTGAGAAGACCCGGAAACACGCCGCCAGCGAGAGGAGCAAGATCGGCTAAGGATGCCACCACCGAGCCGTCCGGCTAGCAATGCCGGACGAAGAGATGATCCGGATCGTCCTAAATCAAGTAGGGACGGTGCCCGAAGAAATAGGCATCGGAGTCAGCATAATGAGACTCCACCACCACCACCGCATAACCCAGCTGGAAATAATCCACCAGGGCCACCATCGCCTCCTGGCAGCGACCATGAAGGATCCCAACATAGCCATGGAAGCCGCAGGGGCGGAGGCAGCAATGGTGAAAGGAGAAGCAGAAATCCGACTCTGCCACGCAGAAGCCGTGAGCCTCTAAGGCGCGGATCTCTCTCGCCAAACGACGCTCACCATCGCATTGAATCAAACATAGAGGCGCGGCGGTACGAGGAGGAAGACATGTATGTGGGACCCAAGTGCTTTGGACCACGCATACGTCAGACCAAATTTCCAGTTGACTTTGGTATTGCCAAACACATTCAGCCCTATGACGGCGCAGCTCGGCCAGATACTTGGCTCCAGGAATTCTTCTAGGCCTGCTGCATCGCCAAAGGAGGAAATAGCCTGGTTGCAGTCCGATATCTCCCACTTATGTTGAGGAAGACGGCTCGATCATGGCTCAATGAACTTCCAGAGAATTCAATTCACAATTGGTATGATATGCAAAGTGCGTTCTTTTCAAACTTCGAGGGAACATACAGGAGGCCCTGCACAGTCGGAGACTTGCAGCGTTGCACACAAAGACCCGGAGAAACCTGTCGGGATTACCTCGCACGCTAGATTGACACGAAGAACTCCTGCGAAGGAGTAAACGAACAAACTGCAATAGAAGCTTTCATTGTAGGACTCCCAGTCGGACTTTTGCGTGACATAGATTTGGGAGAGATGACAGAGATGGCAAGCAAATAAGCTGGCGCCGATGATGATTTAGAAGGGCTGCTAAACATTCTGGCCAATCCCAATGCGACCAAATAGCCAAAACAACAAGCTCAGAAGCGCAAGAACACCTCGGAAGATAAACCAGCTCCGGACAATGCAGCTGTCAACGCAACATTCGGATCTGGAGGACGAGGAGGGCACGGAGGAGGCCGGGTTAGAGGTCGTGGAACTTCCCGAATCCAGGGCAGAGGAGATCAGCAACCCGGAATAACTTATACCTGGGCTGACATTGCCAATAATCCCTGTGTCCATCACCTGGATAGTAACGGAGGATCTACCCACACAAATGTCGAGTGTCGTTTCAATGACGACATTAAGAAAGACGAATCCGCTGGCTACAAAGCCAAGCGACGAAAAGGATATACAAATTCTGAAAAAGGAAAGGAGCCCAAGGAAGATTCCGACATGGAAGAGGCGGATACCACCGAAGAGCCCAAGTTGGATGGAAAGAAGACTTTCCCGACTAAGAAAGACGCATACGTCCGCTTCCTTGGATCCCAACCTGCCAAAGAAAAGAAGGCGGTTCTCCGTGAGCTCAATGCCATAGTTTCTGGACAGGTCAGATGTAACCATCACCTTTGACCGCTCAGATCACCCGAGGAAAACACATCGTCGGGGAAAGTATCCTCTGGTCGTCAATCCTCTTATTGATGGCTATGAGTTTTGTAAAATGCTCATGGACGGTGGAAGCAACATTAACATCCTCTACATCGAGACGCTCCATCGCATGAAGCTACAAGAGAGCCAGTTCAGTTACAGCAGTGTAACTTTCCATGGCATTGTACCAGGGAGACAAGCGGATTCTCTGGGTGAGATTACTCTGGACGTGACATTCGAAACCCGAGAAAATTATCGGACCGAGCCACTCTCTTTTGAGGTGGTACCGTTCAAATGTGCTTACCACGCCATCTTCGGACGTCCGGCTTACTAGGCATTCATGGCTCGTCCCTGTTACATCTACAACATGATTAAACTTTCAGGTCCAAAGGGCGTAATCACTGTATGGGGAAATCCGAGGAAGGCACGAGAGTGCGACGAAGGATCTGCTGCCTTCGCCAAAGCCGTGTTGCATGCCCAGGAGTGCCAGGAGATCAGGAATACCATCATTCCCTCTGAGATGCCCGCTACAAAGAATGAGGTGCTGAAGCCAGTTTGCAGTTCAAGGCGTCGGAAGAGACGAAGAAAACGTCGCTGAAGGAAGATGATCCCTCCAAGACAATGAACATAGGGGTAGGCTTAGGCCACTCATAGGAAAGCGCGCTCGTCGAGTTCCTAAAAGATAATAGTGATATCTTTGCATGGCATCCTTCTTACATGACCGGAGTACCTAGGAAACTTTCCGAGCTCTCTCTTAATGTGTACCCTGATGCTAAACCCGTCAAATAGTCCTTACAACGGTTTGGTGATGAAAAGCGCAAAGCAATAGCCAAGGAATTAGCCCAACTAGAATTAGCGGATTTTATAACAGAGGTCATCCATACAGATTGGATGGCAAATCCTGTACTCGTCCCTAAAAAGGACACCATTGATTTAAGGATGTGTGTTGATTATAACGCTTTGAACAAAGCACTTCCAAAAGATCCGTTCCCTTTACCAAGAATCGATCAAGTTATCGACTCAATGGCAGCGTCAGAACTACTATGTTTTCTCGACGCATATTCCAAATATCACCAAATACCGATGAAAAAGTCGGATCCAATTAAGACGTATTTCGTCACTCCTTTTGGAACCTTCTACTACAAAACTATGCCTTTTGGCTTAAAGAATGCAGGAGTAACATATCCACGTACTATGCAATATTGTCTCAATAACCAAATCGGCTGCAACGTCGACATATACATAGACGACATAGCAGTTATGTACAAAAAGAAGGAAACTTTAATTTCTGACTTGGATGAAATATTTGCTAGCCTACGAAAATTCAATATGATGCTAAATCCGAAGAAGTGTTTCTTTGGAATCTCAGCCGGAAAATTGTTAGGTTTCATCGTCTCTGAGCGAGGTATAAAGGTGAACCGGGACAAATCAAGGCTATACTGAATATTACTAGGACAACTCGCCTGAAGGACGTGCAACGTCTCACTGGTTGCACTGCGGGAGTAGGTCGGTTCGTCAGCCGGCTTGGTGAAAGAGCCACACCTTTGTACAAACTCTTGAAGAAAACCGACAAATTTGTCTGAACCCAGGAAGCCGAAACTGCTGTGCAAAGTTTGAAAGACCTACTTTCAAACCCACCAGTTCTCGCAGCGCCAGAACCTCGGGAACCTATGTTACTCTACATTGCAGTGACCAACAAGGTCATAAGTGTAGTAACAGTAGTCGAGCGCGAGGAAGAAGGACACGAGCATAAGGTTCAACGGCCAACTTATTACCTGAGTGAGGTCCTGACAAAATCAAAACAACGGTACCCACATCATCAAAAGCTAGCCTATGGAGTGTTCTTTGCATCCAGAAAGCTACGCCACTATTTTAAAGAGCGCAAGATCACAGTGGTGAACACCTCTCCCCTGCGAGATATAATCAATAATCATGACGCCACAGGCAATCAAGTCCCAAATACTTGCCGACTTTGTTGTTGATTGGACAGAGACAGCATAAAACACAAGTTCTCCAGACTCAGAATTTTGGACCCTTCACTTTGACGGATCAAAAGCACGAGGAGGCTTGGGGACTGGCGTGGTGCTCAAATCACCCCAAGGAGATAAGCTGTTCTATGTGTTGCAAATACACTTCACGGCAACCAACAATATTGCCGAGTATGAAGCATTGCTACATGGAATACGCATGGCCAAAAACATTGGCATAACAAGACTCATGTGTTACAGAGACTCGGATTTAGTTTCTCATCAATTATCTGATATCTACAATGCAAACAAGCACATGGCAGCATACAAAGCTGTTGTGGATGAACTATCTAAATCGTTCGAGGGTTTTGAGGTTCAACACATCCCTCGAGCAGAAAATGAGGAAGCAGATGCCCTATCAAGGATAGGCTCTGCGCGGAAACAAGTACCGGATGGCGCTTTCTTAGAGCATTTAAGGGCCCCCTCCATAGTCGGAGTTGACGAGGACTATCCGACAAAATCTGACTCGCCTTTAATAGCAGTTCTGGCTGTAATTCCCAGCTGGACAAAACCCTATCTGGATTTCCTGATAGACGGAAGACTACCCGAAGACGAAGTCTTGAGCCGACAGATTATCCGACGAGCAAAAGCCTATACTATAATAAATGGTAAGCTCTATAAACAGAGTGTTTCTGGCGTGTTCCAGCGATGTATTTCTTTGAAAGAAGGAGTGGAAATCTTAAGAAAAATCCATGAAGGTGAGTGTGGTCACCATGCTGCAGCCAGATCCTTAGTGGCAAAAGCTTTTCGACATGGATTCTTTTGGCTTACAGCTAAGGCAGATGCCGATAAACTGGTCAAAACATGTAGAGTCTGCCAAAAGTACACCCATCTGGCACACGTTCCGGCTGAACAGTTGCGAACAATACCTATTACATGGCCATTTGCGGTCTGGGGCCTTATATGATAGGGCCGTTTCGCACGGCAAAATGTGGATTTACCCACCTACTAGTGATGGTGGATAAATTTACAAAATGGTTTGAGGCTAAACCCGTAACAAGTTGTGATGGAGCCACGGCCAGAAAGTTCGCCGAGGACGTAATCATCTAATTCAGATATCCGCATTGTATAATTACTGACAATGGGAGCAATTTTTTCCATGGGGGAACTTGCCAAATTTGCGAAGAACAAGGGATCCGACTCGATATTGCATCAGTCGCACATCCACAAGCTAATGGACAAGTCAAAAGAACTAATAGCCTTATTTTGCAAGGAATCTGACCTCGCCTCGAGACACCACTTAGTCGGGCCACGGGGGTTTGGGCAGAAGAATTACCATCTGTGATATGGAGCTTACGTATAACTCCTAAGAGATCAACCGGCTATACTCCTTTCTTCTTAGTCTATGGTGCAGAAGCAGTTCTTCCAAGTGATCTAATTCATCAGGCTTCACGAGTCAAAGCGTATATCGAAGAAGATACAGAATTTTCTCGACAAGATGATCTCGATATAATCGAAGAAGTACGCGTCGTTTCTGAGCAGAGATCTACTGCCTATCAGCAGAAGTTGCGCAAGTATCATAGTCAGAGTGTGCAAAACCGCTCTTTCATAAAAGGCGATTTGGTTCACCGACTTTTACAAAAGAAAAATCACAAACTTTCCCCAATTTTGAAAGGACCTTTTATGATTAGGCGATTAGCAGAGTTCTGCATAATGGGTCGTATTATTTAACCGATATGAGACCAGTCAAGGAAAGACCGGATACTCGGAAGATAAAGAGAGTTGGCGGTAGCACAGAGCCGAATGAAATAGACCGACCATGAAATATTGCACAGCTGCGTCCCTTCTATTCTTAGTTATATTTCCTTGTAATCATATATGTACATGTTTAAAGTGAAATAAAGTATTGGTTTCCTCATATGTTATTATTGAGAAGTTTTTTGCCATCTTATTTCCAAAAGAGCATGTAATATTTTCAAATATCCCAGAATGCTTGAAAGTAATTTATGCTCATGTTCGTTCTGGTTATGATTTTTGAATATCTAAAAACGTTACCTATAGGTAAAAAATTCAATTTATTGTCTATACTTTGTTTTTTATCTGATTGCTTAGACGCGGGAATTTTATGAGTAATGAGTTGTTGGTACTAGAAGCCGTCTTTGATTCCGAGTTTAAACTGGTTTAGAAATTGCGCTCCGTTGCTTGGCAAAGTTTCCGTGCTAAAGGTTTGGCTAGCCCATGAAAGGGACGAGGCAGAGATCTAGATAAAACGACAAGTATAGGCATAAAATAAAAAGTGCTTCAGAAATTTTCAAGCACATGCATAAAAAATATAAGCACAAGTGCTATGATAGTAAAAGCATTAGTTTTTACAAGACCAACACAAATAAAAACATTGTTTCCAGCCAGAAGTTCAGAATAATGCATAAAAACTGTTTATGCTGCACAGCCAGGCGGTGGTGATGAAGAAGGTGGAGCATTGGAGTCGACAACATTGTCGCCCTGGATCTCAGACTCGGAAGCTGCAAAGTTGTTTTCTGGCTCTTGAGGGGAGGGAGGCACGACGACAGATTCAAAGAACGGCGTCGTATATTTGGTCATCTCCTCAACATGACAAGCATAACCTGCACAGGAATCTTGGATTGCCTTGATGTCATGTGGGTTACCGTCATCATCCTCTTCGGCGATACCTTTGGTGACATGCCAGATTTCCATCTCACTGTGGTGGCTCATCACCATGGTAAGAGCATTCTGGGCAGCAGTCCGAGCATAGGAGATCTTCTAGTCCTCGATAAGCTTCGGAATCTCCTTGACCTTGTCCCTCACCTCTTGCACTGACATTGTATGCAAGTTGGAAAGCTTGACTGACTCGCCAGCCTCTTCAAGAGTCTGGCGGAAGTCATACAAGATATCTCTGACAAGCTTGATGCGCTCGAGGCGAGTTTGAGAGGTAGGAGAGTCGAAAAGATTCAGGGGGGCTGAGAAAGAACCAAAAAGTCAAAATTTGACTGAAAAGAAAATCGAAGAATAAACAACAAGTAAAAGTCGGAAATCTTACCTAGCACAGAGCGATTCCATTGAGCATGCTCCTCACGGAGACTGTTAAGTTCACTCTTTGCAGCCTGGTCCAGATCCTTCTGACTATCGAAGTCCTTCTTGAGATCATTTAGTTGTTTATCTCAGAGGGATAGCAGCTTCTCGAGCCTCATAGTCTCCATATTGCTTGACTCTAGGACAACAGCTACGGATTTCTCCGACTCAATAGTGAGTTTCTGGAGCTTGTCCTGGAGCTCAGCATTTTCCATCTCTAAGACCTTGAAGTTCTCGGATTGCTCCACCATCTTGCTGGACTCGCACAACAGTTCTGCAAAGGGAAAAATAATCAGTCAGACAGAACAAGTTTGACTATGACAATAGCTAATTGACAAAAATGAAGCCGAAAAAAATTACCTTCTGTTTCATTCTTCTCAACTTGCAACTTTGAATTCTCAAGGCGCAAGGCTTTAATCTCCTTGCACTTATTACAGATGTTCTTGAGCAATTCCTGGTTGGAAGATGTAATTTTATATAAGTTTAGAGACGGAATACCGTCAGACGGCTACTAAGATTCAGGCTGCAAATTTAACTAAGTAAAATTACAGCACGAGCCTTGGGGGCTACACTACATCATTCTTTTGCAACCTAAAAGCATCAACTCGGATCCAACAATGTTTATCCGGCTTTATGCTTGGGGGCTAGAGGATATGATAACAAATTCAAATAAAAATCGAAAACTTACAATGTGTTCCACGTGCAACTTTTCAAATCCGAGCTTGGTGCTATGAAACACCTTCTCGGCAAGGGAGAGGGAAGGCACATCCGTCGCTGGGAGTTCGCCATACTCGACCTTAGCATCCCGGACCAAAATTTGGTCCAGGAGGCTAACCATCTTGACATCCTCCTGCTCCTGGCCCGCTGCCTCTATGCTTCAGGTTTGTTTCTCATGGCTGGACTGAGCCATCCTGAGGATATCTTCCTTCTCTTTCCTCTTCAGGCTAGAGACAGCAGAGTCGACCACTTTATACAATGTTCCTGTAGATATTACCATGGGATCATTACCCTTAGCAGGTTCACCCTTGTTAGATGCTTGGCCACCAAAGGTGACCAAGTCTTTCGATATGTTGCCAGCATCAAGAGAGGCATAGGATTCCTGTGCTGATGGAGTACTGGATATAGTTGGTGGCGACTTGGCAAGGGAAACAACAAGCTTTTGCTGATGCATCTTCTTTCCTAGCTTGCTGTACGGCTTGGTCTTATTCTTTAAAACTAATTTATCTCTAGAAACACGAAAATCCAAATATCAGGTATGCTCTGGAAGAAAGAAAGGTATAAAGTACTAAAAATAAAAGACAGGGTGCTTACATTTTAACTACTAGCAGCACTTGGCTACCAGCAGTAACAACAACTTCTTTCGCCTTGCGCTTCTTGGAGGCGGGGGTGGCAACTTCTTGCACCTCATCATCCTCTGTCGCCTCCGGATCATCTGAGATATAGCCCTCTAGTGGAGCTAGCTCAGACTCGGAGAGTTTCTCGAGATAATAAAGTCAAAAAGCATTGATGAAAATAGAGTCGGAGAAAGAACAGAAAAGAGCGACGAAACACAAAAGTAGAGTCGAAATATTTACCGGAGTCAAAGGACGGTTGGACGTATACATCTTCATGGAGACTTATGGAACCTTTCATTCCACTCTTTCCTTGATCAAATATTGCATAAGGTTCTTGTATTCCTTCGCCAGAATTTGGCTCGAACTGACCCGCATCTTGTCCTTCTTGTCACCGGTGATCTGACACATGAGGTGATCACCATGGTGCTGGAGAGGCTGAATCCGGTGGTCCAACCAGAAGTGGATCAAGTCGGATCCACGGAGGCCCTCATGCTTCATCAGAAACTCAATCGCCTTTTGGCGATGTAAGATCCCTCCTTTATAAAGGAAAAGGATCCCTGTGACTGCAATGCTAGTCCCTGGATCATTGCTAGCATCCACAGTTTAAGTTGAAGTACACAGATACAAAGGTCATTATTACAGCCATTCATGAGATAAACATAGTCTTTACAACTCCAAGGCCACAGGCCTAGTACAAGAGTTTGGAATAAGTAAATCAATAAAAGTCTTCATCTTCATGTGCCACAGGCAAACATGTTGAGTGTAGACTCATGACACCTAATCCTCATCAGAGTAACATGCAACATCACAAGTTACAACCAAAGTGGGTCAATACATTGGAACAGTATTGGCAAGTGATACCTTAGTATAATTTAAGTGGACTAGATACTATATGCAATTTGGCTATGTGTAGCTTGGCTTGCTTTGCTCAAAATAGGTTTCTCCTATTAGTTGAAATCACTAAGTTTTTTTTTGTCAAAACTTTTCCCAAGGAACCACCAATAGACATTGAGGTCCTTCACCCTTGTTCACCCTCAAGTTTTTACTTAGAAATTTGGATGAGGAGATTCTTGATAGCTTCCATGTCTTGATGCTCAAGTTGTACTTTTCCAGGGACATGGATAAGTACTTAGATTTTTCCATCTGCAGAAGTTGTGCACTTTCCCCACCAGACTTGATTTTCACTAAGACAGGACCTTTCATAAGCCTTCCCTTAGACCAAATGGACGCGTTCCAACCTATCATCCCACTACCACCAACTGTCCAAATGGCTAAGTTCTAGCAACCTATGTGATCCAGGCAGAGCCCATATTGCCAAGTGGTTGCACTAGAAGCTTCTCAACACTTGGCCTCTAAAATATCTTTGTTCCTGGGTGGCTTTCCACAAGTGAGATACACAAGGTTCACCAGTCCCCTGGCCTTGTGTAACCACTCAACACAAACCATTCCTTCCATTCCACCCAGGTGTTTCATTAACTTAGTTGTTTTATTAGGCAAAACACAAGTCCAAAGACTTAGAAATATTTTCATCATAGCATGTATATTTCACCAACCCTTGGTTTCTACTAGCTAGGCTAAGCATGGCATACATAATAACTTAACTTAGAAATTTCCTAGCAATTCTACAACTACTAGGATTTCCCAACATGGCATATAAGCAAAATAATAACATGCAAGACTTAGCAAAACATTTCTAATGCTTAGTATAAAACATGGGGATAAAAATATTCATGAAGTACCACTTGCCTTGGTAGTTTTGAGAGTAGCTACACTCCTCACAATCACAATCACTAGCACCAAAATCTACACAAAGAATCATAGCCACAATCACATACAAAACATATACAATCAAAAATATATGCATGCATGCAAAATGATATGTGATGATTTTTAAAACTCAACAAAGCAAGTATACAGTACTGATTCATAAACAAGTTAAAAACTTGCCAAACAACATTTATTTAAACCCTAAATCATTTCCTAAACATTTCATATACTCAAATTAGCCCTACACAAGTTTCTGCAAATAAAATCATTTTAACAGAAGCAAAACATTAAACACATTGCATATTTACAAAGAGCTTGCTCTCCTGATTCCAAAGGTATAAAATTTGTCAAATTCTAACGTGGGGATCAAAAGTTATAGCCAAAACAAAATCAAACTTCTAATAGATTCAAATTCTGTCTTTTAAATCTAACTGCTGCCACGCGTCTTTATCTAATTGGTCCATACCGCTTCGCGTAGGACCACGCTTCTGAGCCGTTAGATCTACTTAAACTGCACGGCTCAGATCTACTCGTAATGATTCGTTAAGTGATCTAATCCTGCACGCTGGATCCAGATCTGACGGCTCTGGATCAAACAACCAAAGTTGGGCGGCGCTGGCGGTGGTTACTGGCGGCGGTGAGCTCTGCCTACGGCGGCGCGGCGCTACAGGTGGTCCTAGGGTCGTCGGAGGGGCTTACCAGAAACGTGACGGCGTGCTGAAGCTCAACCTGGCGACGGCTTGGCAAGGGGCGCACGGATGCAGTCGCTGGAGCTCGTCGGAGTTGCGGGCGGCGTCTGCTGCTTGCTGTCGAGGTCGTTGCCGAGGCTCTGCGTTGACCCAACACAAACCAGATGGTTCAGGAGATGCGCAAGGATCTAGCGATCAAGTCAGTACTAAAGGGAAGGCAAGGGGCGCACTGGCTTTACCTGAATCGCACGTCGGAGTCGAGCGGCGGCGCAGGTGCTTGCGGGTGAGAACGAGGACGTTGCTCTGGGTCATGGGAAAGCAAACGGAGGGCATTAGCAGATGTGCAAGATCATGCTGGTCGCAGTGGTTTGAACGAGAGGCAAAGGGGCAGTCCGTGCTTACCGAGATTCGTCGCCGGAGCGCGTCTGTCTACGGCGGCGCAAGTGCGATTGTGGGCAGCCTGGTGGCGATGTGGAAGCGCTGAGTGAGGGGAAATGGTCGCAGAGAGGTGGGGGTTAAGTAGGCGGAGCAGGGGCAAGGATCGCGCGGCGTATCAATGGCAATTAAGCGCGCAGTAACAGCGGCGAGGTAACGGCGGAGCGAGCGGCGCTGGCGCGCGTGATTGACGACGAAGGCGACATGGTCGCAGGGTCCACTCGTCAGCGGGTTTAAACAGCGAGGGGGTGGGGTCGTGCGGTCAGTGACTCTGGGGGTGTGTCTGTGGGTGAGCGAGAGAGAGAAGGACCCCGGGTGGGCTTAGTGGGCTGGATTAGTAGTTGGGCTCAATTGCTGACGCTGGCCTTTTTCTATTTCTTTTCTCCTTTTCTTTTTCTGTTTTGATTTTCTGGAATGATTTTCAAATCCAAATCAATTGAGTTTGAATTCAAAACTTCTCTAGGTTTTTATACTGCAAACCTTGCATTCCAATGTGTGTTTAAACACTACTGTCCAAACCAAACACTTTGATCAAGTGAAAATAAAAATAAAACCAAGCCTTTATGATATATATTCAATAGGCATAATATTGGTTTTTACTATTCATTTTGTTTTGAAACTTGTTCAAACTTTTGGTGGTGCCTAAGTTTGAATACACAAACTTTACTGAATCAAAACAAGTATTCTTCTCATTGGAAGATAGCACTGAGGCTTAGAGCAAGCTCACATAAGATAATAAGAAAAAATGCTTCTGTTTTGAATTAATTTGTTTGAAATGAAATTCATATGCTCATGGATGCATGGATGATATGTATAAGTTTGAAACATGATTTTGAGGATGTTACAAATCTAACCCCCTTAAGGTGAATCTCGCCCTCGAGATTCAGATTGGCTAGCAAATAGGTGAGGGTGGTCTTTCCGAAGATCATCTTCTCTTTCCCATGTGGCTTCCTCTTCGGAATGATGGTTCCACTGAACTTTGCAAAACTTGATAGTCTTAGTCCTTGTGACTCTTTCTGCAGTCTCAAGAATCTTGATAGGCTTCTCCTCATAAGTGAGGTCACTATCCAACTGAACCTCTTCCAAAGGTATAGTATCCTTCAAAGAAGTTTCTTCCATTTCTGGATGGCATTTCTTAAGTTGACTCATGTGAAACACATTATGGACAGCTGACAAAGACTCTGGCAATTCAATTTCGTAAGCAACTTCTCCTTTGCGACTTAGAATCTTGAATGGCCCAACATATCTTGGGGCCAACTTTCCTTTGACTCCAAACCTTTTCACTCCACGAAGTGGTGACACTCTAAGATAGGCTCTATCACCCACTTCATAGGTGACTTCCCTACGCTTAGGATCTGCGTAGCTTTTCTGTCGGGACTGTGCTATCTTCAATCTGTCTTTAACCAACTTGACTTTCTCTTCGGCTTCTTTGATAAGTTCCGGTCCGAACAAACTTCTTTCTCCCACACCATTCCATAACAATGGGGTGGTACACTTTCTCCCGTAGAGAAACTCAAATGGTATCATATCAATGCTGGCTTGATAGCTGTTGTTATAAGAAAATTCTGCGTAAGGCAGACTTTCATCCCAACTGGCTCCATAGTCTAGGGCACATGCCCTCAACATGTCTTCAAGAATCTGATTAGTTATTTCTGTCTGTCCATCAGTTTGATGATGAAAAGAAGTGCTGAATTCCAACCTCGTTCCCAATGACTCATGTAGCTGTCTCCAAAAATGGGATGTGAATTGAGTTCCCCTATCAGACACAATGCTCTTTGGCACTCCATGTAGACATACAATTCTACTCATGTAGATCTTAGCCAACTTAGCACTTGTATAGGTTGTCTTCACGGGTATGAAATGAGCTACCTTAGTTAGGCGATCCACTACTACCCAAATAGAATCATATCCTGACCGGGTCCTTGGTAATCCGGTAATGAAGTCCATACCAATCTTGTCCCACTTCCAATCAGGAATAGGTAGTGGTTGAAGCAAACCAGCTGGTTTCTGATGTTCCGCTTTCACTCTACTACACACATCACACAAAGCAATATGTTCGGTGATGTCCTTCTTGAGGTTATTCCACCAAAATCTTTCCTTCATGTCCATGTACATTTTGGTGTTACCCGAATGAATGGAATACGGTGAGTTGTGTGCTTCTTGCAAAAATCAATTTCCGAAGCTCCGGATCTTGTGGAACACAGATACGTTTCCCATGCCATAAAGTTCCATGTTCGTCTTCATGGAATCCTTTGGCTTTTCCTTTGCCAATCTTTTCTTTAATCTCTTCAATTTCCTTATCAATCTTCTGGGCTTCTTTGATCTTGTCCAGCAAAGTGGGTTGAACATCCAAAGACATGAGATGTCCTTCAGGCACAATCTCCAATCTGAGATCTCTAAATTGGGCACACAAATCATCTGGCAATTCTCCTTTGGTAAGGCCATTCACAAAAACCTTACGGCTTAAGGCATCCGCTACAACATTTGCTTTACCGGGATGGTATTGCAAACTTAAGTCATAGTCCTTGATGAGTTCTAGCCATCTTCTTTGTCTCATATTAATTTCCTTCTGGGTGAAGATATACTTCAAACTCTTGTGATATGTGAACACTTCACAACGTTTTCCCAAAAGATAGTGCCTCCATGTTTTGAGTGCATGGACAATAGAGGCTAACTCTAAATCATGAGTAGGATAGTTTACTTCATGAGTTTTGAGTTGTCTCGAGGCATACGCCACAACTTTTCCTTCTTGCATAAGTACTGCACCCAAACCATGATGAGATGCATCACTATACACCTGAAAATCTTTTTCCAAGTCTGGCAAACACAAGACTGGTGCTGTCACAAGTCTCTTCTTCAATTCTTGAAAGCTGAGTTCACAACCTTCAGACCAAGCAAACTTCTTGTCTTTCTTTAGCAATTCCGTCATGGGCTTAGCTACCTTGGAGAAATTTTCAATGAACCTTCTGTAGTAACCTGCTAAGCCAAGGAAACTACGAACTTCTTTCACTGACTTAGGAGATTCCCATTCAGTTACAGCTGAAACCTTAGCAGGCTCAACTGCTACACCATCCTTTGTCATAACATGTCCAAGAAAACCAACTTCATTTAACCAGAATTCACACTTGCTGAATTTGGCAAACAGTTTATGCTCTCTAAGTTTCTCGAGTATCAAACGCAAATGTCCTTCATGCTCTTCCTTGCTCTTGGAGTAGATTAAAATGTCATCGATGAAAACAACAACAAACTTGTCAAGGAATTCCATGAACACCTTGTTCATCATATTCATAAAGTATGCTGGAGCATTGGTCAAACCAAATGGCATCACGGTATACTCATACAATCCATACCTTGTGGTGAAAGCTGTCTTAGGTATGTCTTGTTCTCTTATCTTGAGTTGAAAATAGCCTGACCTGAGATCAATATTTGAGAACACACAAGCTCCTTCTAGCTGATCAAACAAGTCATTGATTCTAGGCAAAGGTTATTTGTTCTTGATAGTCACCTCATTGAGTGAACGGTAATCTATGCACAATCTTTGACTTCTATCTTTCTTCTCCACAAAAAAAACTGGGGATCCCCAAGATGAAGAACTTGGTTAAATAAAAACTTTCTGTAGCTGTTCTCCAAGTTGTTTCTTGAGTTCTTTCAGTTCATCAACTGACATCTTATATGGTCTCTTTGCTATTGGTCCAGACCCTGGTAGCAAATCTATAAGGAACTCCACATCTCTATCTGGTGGCATTCCCGGCAATTCTTCCGGAAACACATCCGGATATTCACTCACAATTGGCACACTGTCTATGCTAACCCCCTTAAGAGAATTTAGCATACTCCTTCTTGCTTCAAAGTTGGTCTTGAATCTGATCCTTTTATTTTCTGGAGTTGTGAGTGAGACAGTATGGTTGGCACAATCTATCACTCCATTGTGCTTAGTCATCCAGTCCATTCCCAAAATGGCATCCAATCCTTGGGAGTTCAGAATTATCAACTTAACAGGAAACTTATACTTCCCAAACTCTATGACTAGATCATGACATCCCGAATTCACTATCATCTCTCCACCGGGAGAACTTACTTTTATAGGACACCCAATAGTTTCTACCGGGAGTTCATTTCTTGCAACAAATGCTCTTGATATGAATGAATGAGATGCACCAGTATCAAAGAGAACAAATGCTGGAACATAATTGAGTTTGAACTTACCAGCAACAGCATCAGGCTCCTCATATATTTCTTCCACATTGATGTGGTTCACCTGTCCCTTCTGAAAAGGGTTGGGCTTGTTGGGTCCTTCAACTTTCTTTTCTGGGCATTCATTTGCATAATGCCCCATATTATTGCACTTGAAGCATTCAACTTGACTGATGTCCTTCTTGACAGGCTGGCTTCCACTGCCACTTCCATTTCCACTGTGGTGGCTCTTATATCCACCCTTGTGGTTCTTGTACTTGTCATTGTCATGACTACGGTGATGCTTGTTGTCATGACGGTTGTGGTTGTGGTGCTTGTTGAATTTCCCATGCTCGTGGGATCCTGAGCTTCCACTGTCATCATAATGGGAACATTTGTGAGACGATCCCGAGCTGTGCTTGTCTGAGTGCTTTCTCTTCCTGCTTTCAACTTTCTTTATTTTGTTCTCCAAAATAGCAGCCTTGTCACAGAGAGACTGATAAGTGGGAACATAGGCCACTGCCAACTGCAGGTTCAGTTCATCATTTAACCCTTCGAGGAATTTTTCTTTCCTCTTAGCATCTGTGTCAACTTCTTCCGGTGCATATCGCGCCAGATTGTTGAACTCCTCAATATATTCAGACACGCTGCGGTGGCGCTGCTTCAGGTTATGAAACTCTTTCTTCTTCAGACTCATCACTCCAGGTGAGATATGAGCAGTGCGAAAGCCATCCTCAAAGATAGCCCATGTCACATCTTCTATGGGAGTGGTGATCTGGAAGTTATCCCACCAAGTGGCGGCTGGTCCTTCCAGCAAATGTGCTGCAAATCTGACCTTTTCAGTATCAGTACAGCCCACAGTTACCAAGTACTTGTTCACAGAGCGTAGCCAATCATTGGCCACCATGGGATCAGTTGTTCCTGAGAACTTTGCTGACCTCAATCTCAAGAACCTGGTAAGCATGTCAAAGCCAGGTGGGTTGTTGTTGTTGTTGTTGTTGTTATTGTTGTTTTGGTTCTGGATGACTGTTGTCATCATTTGCATCAGCTGAGTCTGAGCTATCATCATTTGTTGCATTTCCAGAGTGATGTTGTTGTTGTTGTTGGGGTTGGGGTTTGCACGACGGGGAGGCATCTGTGGTTGGTTCAATAGAGGTAAGAATGAGATACCCATAGATGCTTTCATGCACAATACATCACATAAACAATCACAAAGCATGCAACATAATGATAAAGGTTCAACAACCAGATAACAAGTTCGCAAAATAAAACACACACAAATAACAAGCCATCCACATGTCGGATGGTCAAATAACAAGTTCTCGATCAACAAGTACGATAATATATGATAAATGAGTAGTCAAATCTACTCCTCGGCATCAACCTCCTCCTCGACAAAGGTAAGACATGTGTTCTCCATCGCGGTCTTGTATTCCTCGACACTAGTGGTCAAGGTATCTATCTTGGCTTTGAGAACCCTCTTCTGGGAACGAAGCCTCTCAATCACCGTCTGCTGACGCTCGAGCTCGAAGTCCTTGGCCTGCAGTTCTTCAGTCATGTCCCGGATCTTCTTGTTCCTATCCTGGACTCACTTCTCCTGACTCTTGAACTTTCTGTCCTGGCTCTCGAACTTCGCCTCCATCTCCTTTACTATCTCGTCTTGCTCCACGAAGAGCTTGTCCTTCTTGCGAAGCTGCACCTGGAGTTCGTCATTACTGAGCATGATGTTGGTCCTATCGGAGTCCACATGCCTAATGAGAGCCTCTAAGTCCTGGAGGTATAGACGAATCGGCTTGGATGTATCCCTCGCAGTGTCCTCGAAGTCGATGGACTCTCCATCCTCATCACGTCTACCGAAGACGTGGAAGTGAGTACCTCTAACCTGTCGGGAGTGTCTCCCCAGCAGACGTCCTGTCAGATCCTGCATGACTACCTCAAGGCCTCTCTCCTTGTCATCGTGCATGAGCTTGAAGACGATGGCCTCTGTGGTAGGCTCAGTCTGGCGTCCGGGCTGGTTGACCTTGAAACCCCAGAGGTCTTTCCTCTCAAACTTGGTGAGGGGAAGCACCATGATGGTAGGAAGAGGGAGATTGAGCAAAGTAGTAAGCTCAACAATACGAGGACCAAAGCGAGTTCCCTGGAACTCCTCAACAGTGCTGATGGTAACCGTAGGCATCTATTTATAAGATAGAAAAGTTAGAACAACACAATTCAAGATAAAACAAAAGACAAAACATCACATACATATCCTTGGAAATCAAAACACACAAGTCATGGCATACATGGATCCATTACAACAACCAAGATTCAACTTATTTAAAGCAACATTTTGGAAAATAAGGTGATAAGTGGTGGTCAAACTAACGAAGTACGTTTACAATCCTATCTCACTGGATCTGTTGGCTAACATAATGTTTCTAGAAGCAATCAGTCTATCTTGCTCACATGACTCCATCACTAAGTCTATAATGTCTCCTCTTAAGGTTTGGTTGGTAGCTTCCAACTCTTGGGTATGTTTCTTCTCTTCCTTTAGGTCATTTTGGAGGTTGAACATTCTACACTTGACTCTGTCACCAAGTTCTTTGATGGTCTTACAAGTTGCATCCCTTGCTGATTCAAAGAATGTAGTGTGCATCACTGAGTTGGTGAACATGCAGAATCCTTTTTCCTGGTGGTTGTCTTCCTTGTTTTTATACAAGTGAAGTTGCACCCACCAGTATTCAACTCCTTCATCCATCACAGGAAAACCTTTGTACACAGCTGCACCTTGTATCTCTAATGCAACCATGAGGTCCTTGAGAGCCTTGGGGAATTCTGTCTCACACTCCAAGGTCATTGTCATGAGTGGTCCTTTCCTTACGGATTCATTGATGGAGTTCATCTACAAATAGAGATGAGAAAGAATATTAGAAAAGTTTACGAGAAGAATAGACAAGTGTAGAAGTTGCTGAAATTTTTTCCTTAGTGGTTTCCAATCCTAGGGTCATAATCCTACAGGCAACACAGTGCTCTGATACCATCTGTAAGATCCCTCCTTTATAAAGGAAAAGGATCCCTGTGATTGCAATGCTAGTCCCTAGATCATTGCTAGCATCCACAGTTTAAGATGAAGTACACAGATACAAAGGTCATTATTACAGCCATTCCCAGCGATAAACATAGTCTTTACAACTCCAAGGCCACAGGCCTAGTACAAGAGTTTGGAATAAGTAAATAAATAGAAGTCTTCATCTTCATGTGCCACAGGCAAACATGTTGAGTGTAGACTCATGACACTTAATCCTCATCAGAGTAACCTGCAACATCACAAGTTACAGCCACAGTGGGTCAATACATTGGAACAGTATTGGCAAGTGATACCTTAGTATAATTTAAGTGGACTAGATACTATATGCAATTTGGCTATGTGTAGCTTAGCTTGCTTTGCTCAAAATAGGTTTTGCCTATTAGTTGAAATCACTAAGTTTTTTTTTGTCAAAACTTTTCCCTAGGAACCACCAATAGACATTGAGGTCCTTCACCCTTGTTCACCCTCAAGTTTTTACTTAGAAATTTGGATGAGGATATTCTTGATAGCTTCCATGTCTTGATGCTCAAGTTGTCCTTTTCCAGGGACATGGCTAAGTACTTAGATTTTTCCATCTGCAAAGGTTGTGCACTTTCCCCACCAGACTTGATTTTCACCAAGACAGGACCTTTTAGAAGCCTTCCCTTAGACCAAATGGACGCGTTCCAACCAATCATCCCACTACCACCAACTGTACAAATGGCTAAGTTCTAGCAACCTATGTGATCCAGGCAGAGCCCATATTGCCAAGTGGTTGCACTAGAAGCTTCTCAACACTTGGCCTCTAAAATCTATTTGTTCCTGGGTGGCTTTCCACAAGTGAGATACACAAGGTTCACCAGTCCCCTGGCCTTGTGTAACCACTCAACACAAACCATTCCTTCCATTCCACCCAGGTGTTTCATTAACTTAGTTTTTTTATTAGGCAAAACACAAGTCCAAAGACTTAGAAATATTTTCATCATAGCATGTATATTTCACCAACCCTTGGTTGCTACTAGCTAGGCTAAGCATGGCATAGATAATAACTTAACTTAGAAATTTCCTAGCAATTCTACAACTACTAGGATTTCCCAACATGGCATATAAGCAAAATAATAACATGCAAGACTTAGCAAAACATTTCTAATGCTTAGTATAAAACATGGGGATACAAATATTCATGAAGTACCACTTGACTTGGTAGTTTGGAGAGTAGCTACACTCCTCACAATCACAATCACTAGCACCAAAATCTACACAAAGAATCATAGCCACAATCACATACAAAACATATACAATCAAAAATATATGCATGCATGCAAAATGATATGTGATGATTTTTAAAACTCAACAAAGCAAGTATACAGTACTGATTCATAAACAAGTTAAAAACTTGCCAAACAACATTTATTTAAACCCTAAATCATTTCCTAAACATTTCATATACTCAAATTAGCCCTACACAAGTTTCTGCAAATAAAATCATTTTAACAGAAGCAAAACATTAAACACATTGCATATTTACAAAGAGCTTGCTCTCCTGATTCCAAAGCTATAAAATTTGTCAAATTCTAACGTGGGGATCAAAAGTTATAGCCAAAACAAAATCAAACTTCTAATAGATTCAAATTCTGTCTTTTAAATCTAACTGCTGCCACGCGTCTTGTTCTAATTGGTCTGTACCGCTTCGCGTAGGACCACGCTTCTGAGCCGTTAGATCTACTTAAACCGCACGGCTCATATCTACTCGTAACGATTCGTTAAGTGATCTAATCCTGCACACTGGATCCAGATCTGACGGCTCTGGATCAAACAACCAAAGTTGGGCGGCGCTGGTGGTGGTTACTGGCGGCGGCGAGCTCTGCCTATGGCGGCGCGACGCTACAGGTGGTCCTAGGGTCGTCGGAGGGGATTACCAGAAACGTGACGGCGTGCTGAAGCTCAACCTGGCGACGGCTTGGCAAGGGGCGCACGGATGCAGTCGCTGGAGCTCGTCGGAGTTGCGGGCGGCGTCTGCTGCTTGCTGTCGAGGTCGTTGCCGAGGCTCTGCGTCGACCCAACACAAACCAGATGGTTCAGGAGATGCGCAAGGATCTGGCGATCAAGTCAGTACTTAAGGGAAGGCAAGGGGCGCACTGGCTTTACCTGAATCGCACGTCGGAGTCGAGCGGCGGCGCAGGTGCTTGCGGGTGAGAACGAGGACGTTGCTCTGGGTCATGGGAAAGCAAACGGAGGGCATTAGCAGATGCGCAAGATCATGCTGGTCGCAGTGGTTTGAACGAGAGGCAAAGGGGCGATCCGTGCTTACCGAGATTCGTCGCCGGAGCGCATCTGTCTGCGGCGGCGCAAGTGCGATTGTGGGCAGCCTGGTGGCGATGTGGAATCGCTGAGTGAGGGGAAATGGTCGCAGAGAGGTGGGGGTTAAGTAGGCGGAGCAGGGGTGAGGATCTCGCGGCGTATCAATGGCAATTAAGCGCGCAGTAACATCGGCGAGGTAACGGCGGGGCGAGCGGCGCTGGCGCGCGTGATTGACGACGAAGGCGACGTGGTCGCAGGGTCCACTCATCAGCGGGTTTAAACAGCGAGGGGGTTGGGTCGTGCGGTCAGTGACTCTGGGGGTGTGTCTGTGGGTGAGCGAGAGAGAGAAGGACCCCGAGTGGGCTTAGTGGGCTGGATTAGTAGTTGGGCTCAATTGCTGGCGCTGGCCTTTTTCTATTTCTTTTCTCCTTTTCTTTTTCTGTTTTGATTTTCTGGAATTATTTTCAAATCCAAATAAATTGAGTTTGAATTCAAAACTTCTCTAGGTTTTTATACTGCAAACCTTGCATTCCAATGTGTGTTTAAACACTACTGTCCAAACCAAACACTTTGATCAAGTGAAAATAAAAATAAAACCAAGCCTTTATGATATATATTCAATAGGCATAATATTGGTTTTTATTATTCATTTTGTTTTGAAACTTGTTCAAACTTTTGGTGGTGCCTAAGTTTGAATACACAAACTTTACTGAATCAAAACAAGTATTCTTCTCATTGGAAGATAGCACTGAGTTTTAGAGCAAGCTCACATAAGATAATAAGCACAAATGCTTCTGTTTTGAATTAATTTGTTTGAAATGAAATTCATATGCTCGTGGATGCATGGATGATATGTATAAGTTTGAAACATGATTTTGAGGATGTTACAGGCGAGGATCAAGATATCCGATAGCTCTAGCGCCTCCGCGTCCCATGACCTCTGGTGGGGAGCGGCGCCGTCGGTGAACGCTAGAATCCCGGAAGACCTTCCGCCTTTCCATGAGCTGGAATATCCTTGTGATAAAATAAGGTTCCGACCCAGCGTTTGACGGATTCACTAGAGTTAATCCTAGGATAGACTCGGTTTCTCCTAAGGGCTAAGATAAGGGTGTCGGTGGTGTAAGGCACACCGGCGCTGATAGAACTCTTCCTGGTACCATAGTAGTACCGAAAAAGGGTGAGACTTGGCCTAATGCCAAGAATCCCCTCGCACAGATCTGCATGAGTGCTAAGCTTGAGCAGAGAGTTGGGAGGGATATTATGGAGTTGCACACCGTAGTAGTTGAGTACCTCGACGAGGAATTCCGACGGTGGCAGGATGAGGCCGCGGTCGACGTGTGTGCCGAACATCACCCTCTCGATGTTGCACGGGGCAGGAACGACATGCCCTGAGGCACTCCGCCACATGCCGGCGATGCTGAATCCTTCGTCCTCCATGACCTGGAGATCAGCGTCGTCCATGACGCTAGGAACCCATAGGACCAGCATCTTCTTCTCATCCGCCGCCGACGAACCCACCGTCGCTCCTGAGGTCGAGGCAGAGGCCATTGATCTTGGAGGAAAAGTACCGGTGGGGGAGAGAGATTTTCTTGAGATGTGCAGATGGGAACGGCTGTGGAGCGCTCGAGGAGTACGAGGATGCAATGAATGAATCGGTGGAGAGATAAATCTGAGAGAAAGGGTTTTCTCCTCTCTTTTCTTTGTCTCTGTGCCAATATTCGTGCGTTAATACGCGCGATTAGCGCCACGCGTATAGGAGAGAGGGAGGTAGCTTCCTCGTGACTCTTTCGCCCCCTCGATTTTCGCGTAGGCATTGAAACGGTGTTTTGTTCCGTAAGGAGCGGTCCCACCAACGGTCGTGTTGATAGGACTCCTGTCAGTGATAGGACCTGGTCTAAAAAGTTGTCAGTCTGCACGCCACTGAAAAATCCGTCTTATGTTTCAAACTGAGCAAGGAAAAGACTAAAGTCTGAACAAAACATATTCGACTCAACTGACTCAGAATCCTGCATTGCTGGAAGAAGTTTTCGGGAACCCTTCAAGATTCTCAAGGCGAAGAAACCATCAAGCTAGATTATTTATCCGACTTTGGATCTTGAAGACTTCCGGGGGCTACTGTTGGGGATATACTTTCCGGGTATACCCACAGGACTCGCTGGCCAGGGTGGCCCACCAACGGGTTAGAGCTTTGCTTCACGGGCGGCCCAGTCAGAGAAAGAGGAGGAGCCAGTTTCGGCTATGACAAGGCCCAGAAGAGTTACCGACTTAGGCATGTGGTATTACTTGTAGTCCAAGCTGTATCTAGTTACCGACTATGTAACATAGCAGGATAGGTCTCTCCTGTAACCCTAGGTCCTGGTGACTATATAAACCAACCCTATGGGAGCCTTTAGGGCACAACACCAACAACCATAGTAATAACCACAATCACAACTCGCACATGCAAACCTCTCTTGTAATCCATTGTAACATCCGGCTTATGCTGATATATTACTGGGTTGCTAGCAGGAGTAGGATCCGATCACCGTAGTCGGATCTGAACCTGGGTAAACTTGTACTCGCCGCTCCTAGAACATACTACGTCTCACACCCCATCTTTCCAACGCCACTAGGACCCCCTATGGCGTACTTGTCGACAATCCGACGATAAAGTAGATCTAGGTGTACTTGCTAAAATCATCAATAAAGCTTACATAATATGCATGTTTGCCAGCAGAGAGAGGAGCAGGGCCCCATACATCAGAAAACATCTGTTCCAAAGGAACTGTGGAGATACTAGTGGAAACAGGATATGGCAACTGATGACTCTTAGCCTGTTGGCATGGGTCACATACATAGGAATTTACTTCAGGAGTATGTGACAAATTATTTTTCCTAAGCACTTGCTGAACAATAAACGAAGATGGATGTCCTAGACGACGATGCCATGTGGAGGATGAAGGCTTGATGGTGACAAGAGCATGCTTGGATGGTGGCCCCATTGACACTGGAACAAGAGGATAGAGACCACCATGACAGGGACCTCTAAACATGATGCAGTGCATGGCCTTCTCCTTGATCAAGAAAAAATATGGGTTAGTTTCAACAAAGGCGTTATTGTCAAGTGTAAGTGTATGTCCAGAAAGTAAATTCATGCTAGCTTCAGGAACATGAAGAATGTTGTTAAGTTTCAAGGAACTATGAGGGGTGTGCAAAATAGAATGACCAATATGAGCAATGTTCATACCTTGTCCACTAGCATTGTGAACTTGATCATGGCCTTGATATGTCTCATGAATCTGCAGCTTGTTGAGTTGTCCAGTTGTGTGGTTTGTAGCTCCAGTGTCCATAACCCAATTACTGTCAACTCCATAGGCTCCATTTTGTTATGGTGGAGTATCATCCTCATCCGTATCATCACCAAAACGCCACCAATAGTCACTAGAAGGATGTCCTTCCTTCTTGCAGATCTGGCAAATCACACCTTCCTGCCAGGGAGTGGCAACCCTTCCACGGTCCTTATTTTGCCCCCCCTTAGGACGGTGCGGTTGGTTCGGCTACGGGGGACCACTGTAAGGGGCAGGAGGCGGTGGAGGGCACTGTGGTGGAGGCGGCGGCATGTGCTGCTGCGGAGGCACATATGGTGGAGAGTTGTTTGGAGGCATGTAGTACGTAGGAGGTGGTGGATAGGAAGGGTAGTGATAGGGTTGAGGTGGCGGGTAGTGGTAGGATGGCTATGGAGGCATATATGGTTGTGGTGGTGGAGGTTGTGGCATGTATGTTGGAGGTGGTGGGTTAGGACGTGGGGTATAGGAAGCCCCATAGTCTGCATAGGGGCGCCGAGCAGCAGCATTGACAGAGGATGTAAAGTGTCATGAGTTTTGTCCAGTGGATTGAAGCATGGCATCACGGTTCTCACAAGCAAGAAGTTGAGAGCACATATTATTGAGTGTAGTGGATGGGAAGGTGTTGATTGCATCAATAAGGGAATTAAACGTGCCATCAAGGCCATTCAGAATATAATACTTCAACTCATCATCAACAACACCTTTTCCAGTAGCAGCAAGTTCTGAGGCAAATCCTTTCATCTTTGTAAGGTACTGTTGTGCAGTCATATCATTCTTCTTGGTGTTGGTGAGTGCACCATGGAGGGTAGAGACACAAGACTTGGACTGCGTGGAGTGCATAGAGAACAACGCACGCCACACATCTGCAGCATGGTGAAGCCCATATACACAGGGAAGGATATCCTCAGAGAGAGAATTGACAAGAAAGCTGACCACTTGCTGATCCTTAGTGAGCCATGCATCATAGTCAGGGTTGGGGATGGAGATTGTATTTTTATCCGCATCAAGGGCTTCATCGCTTCAGCAGGGGCGCGATCCGTCCCCTCAAGAAGGGCCATGACACGAGCACCTCGAAGTGTGGGCAACACTTGCGTTTGCCAGGACAAATAATTGTCCCGAGTGAGCTTCATGGCCGGGGGCGTGCCGAGGGATCCCAAGCCAGACGATGACGAGGAGGAAGGCATCATCAATCGTTAATGGATCCTGAGGAAAAACAAAAAAGAGGGCAGAGAAAACAAAAGATTAATCCTGAAAACTTGCGGGTTGTGGTGGAGGCGATCTAGGGTTTTAGGTGGACTCGGGTGGTGGCTAGGGTTTATGGTTGTTTGGATCCTGGAGGTTATCGTCGGGGAGCAGTGCCGAGGGAAGAAGAGAAAGCGGCGTTGATCGGGGAGCATCCACTAAAAGATACACAGCAAAACAAGATTGAAGATTGCTTGCTTGTGCAACATCGGCCACCACCAAGTCTTCATTGAGAACATAAGAAAATAATCGAGGGAACTTTTTGCAGAGTAATTATTTTCTATGCTAGAAATCTTTTGAAAAAAATAACAGAGTGGCCAATACCCACCTTACATAGAGAGACACTTATGTAATCATCGACAAGACCAAAGATGTCGCACCACCAAAATGACACGCTCCAAGTCTAGGCATGTGGCACTCTATAACCATAAAGAGACCACACAAGTTTAACCCAAGGCGCATCTGCTTTTGAATAGAATTTATGGAGTTGTTTTAACAACAAAGCTTTATTTTGAATTTCCAAATTAATAACCCCCAAGCCTCCATGCTTTTTTGGTCTGCAGACCAAGTAGCTAGAATATTGGCCGAAGAAGAGTCTTCTTCTTTATCCCAAAGAGACGTAGGTGTGAACATTCTTTGGTAGGTCTGAGTATGTGAATGCTGATATTGATGATGTAGTACTCATTCCTTTGTAGATGTATATTGTTGTAGTATGGTTGAGTTTAATTATCGTCATTGATGTACACTCCATGTATGAGCTCCATAGTGGTACGTGGATTGGTTCTACATAGTGTAGTTCTCTTACTTGTACCAGCAATCTACTCAGATATGACAACATGAAGTGAAGAGCATTGAATCTTTACCCAAGCATGCATTGTTATTGTATGCCTTGTTAGTATGTTATAGTAGGAGCAGATATGTTTTTGTAGATCACATGATATGTTGCTAGATGCATTGTCCTTGTTCACATTTGTACAAATGCATTGTTCCTGTTCATACTTGTACGCCGTGTTAGTATGTTAGTATGTTCACCTGCTTCTTTGATTTATGCTATAGAAGAAGGATCAACGAAGTTGATCCGTCATCAACATCAGTGTTGTCGCTTCATTATGAGATGTCGCCGGATAAGTACTTAGCAATGTGGAATAATGAATGAAATGGCAACCTAGTTTCTCCATCTTCGTCTTAAACAGGGTATGTGAGATCATCACTACTGGGGACTCCGTGGATACGGGCTTTGAAGCACCTTGAAGTTGTTGTAGAAGTTATTTTCAATTTACGTGGTTGTCAAGTCACCTGGTGTCAAATCCAACCATTTGAGGCATTGGAGATCTAGGTGGGTTAATATCCTTCTGTGTGGCAAGAGGAGTGGGAGCTAAAGTTTAGTACCACATGGCATGTTGGAGGAGACTTACACCATCTTATAAGGTGGAGTGTATCACCACTTTGTAAGTGAATGAGAAGATAAGTGTTACACGTGTGCTTCTCCTTCGAGACGTCGCTCGCTCGTCCTCTCGTCTCATCACATGACGTTCACGACACGCGCGCCGCGGTTTGCAAATGAGCCTTGAGCCGAGCTTATATTTTTGCTGCTCTGGAAAAATGATGCGGTTTTGACAGACATGTCAACAGTTAGTCGGTTCGGATCACTCCCGGATCTTCGGCTATTGTAACTGGTCTGAACTCTTGTGTTATGTGGACTCGGCCCACATTGTGCCCTGTACGGGATTTTCCGAGATGCTCTATATAAGCATGTGCACCTTCCACCACGCAATACATTGAAACCAATCTAGGGTTTTCCCATCATCTCTCTTGCACCTCCAATGTATTCTACTCAATCCCGCACCGGCGTGCACCGAGAGAGCAGGTCTCCGGAACCACTTGCCTTTGCGATCCTGAACGGAGAGGGCAAATAAGGTTTTTAGGAAGAGCTCTATGCAACTACTCCGGTTCTTCCTTACGGCACATCTTCTTGGGATATCTCTACGTCCAAGGGTGACTCGGTTTCAACATCTTCTCCTTCGAGAAGTTGCTGCCATCGCTGCACCAACAACGATTTCATCGGCAATCGATCAGTATGTATACCGTGATCCGATCTATTGCTATACTATGGTTGTTATTACATATGTTGCACTTCTACTGTTCATGTTGTTTAATACATCTAATATGTCAGAGTTTCACGTGATCGTAGCTGGTGTGGTTATGATTTATATTTAGCAATTAATTATGAAAATTATGCCTATTAATCCAACAATATACAACCGTTGGTAGATGAGAAATGTATTGATTTCTGTACTCTTAATTATTGTGGTATGGTTAAGAGAAGGAGCAACCATTATTTTGTTCGCATACCTAGAGCTGGACATCTGAAAGTACAAAGGATGTCGCCTAGAGGGGGGTGAATAGGCTTTTAAAATTATTACGGTTTAGACTCAAGTAAATGCGGAATAAAACGAACGTTTAATTTATTGAGCACAAAACCTATCCACTAAGTTCACCTAAGTGCACCAACAACCTATGCTAAGCAATACAAGCAACAAGGTGATAGCAAGATATAAGTACTTCAAGCACGATGGCTATCACAATGTAAAGTGCATAAGTAAAGGGTTCGGTTGAGAGATAACCGATGGACGCGGAGACGAAGATTTGTTTCCTGAAGTTCACTTCCAAAGAAGCTACGTCTCTGTTGGAGAGGTGCGATGGTGCAATGCTCTCTGAATGCCACAAATGGCTCACTTCGAGGTGTGGTGGCTCGATGCTCACCCAACGCCACACAAGGCCTCACCCCGGATGCGGAATCACGCAACTCACCGACGCCAAAAAAGGCTCACCCTATTCTCCCAAGTGCGCACCACAAAAGGCGGGCACTTGCTCCACTATGGGACGCTTGAGGGCGATCACCGAACCCGTACAAGATTAGGGCTAACTCCACAACTTAATTGGAGGCTCCCAACAACAAAGCCACAAAAGGCTACAATGACACAAAATGCCAACAATGCCACAAAAGGCTACAAGACCACAAAAGGTCAACAAGACCACAAACGGTCAACAAACCAACCACACAACCGTCTAGGGTTCCAAGGAACCCAAGAGAAACAAGCCCACAAGCTTGAACTCGCCGAATCTCCGAGGAGAACTCAAACCTATGCAACAAATGCAAGGGCAAGTCCTTCACTCCCAAATTCCAACAAAGCTACAAAAGCTATTGGGGGAATAAGGGAGGAAGAACACAAGAGGAGAACACAAAACTCTCCAAGATCTAGATCCCAATGATTCCTTCACAAAGAAGGGATTTGGTTTGGTGGGATTCTAGATCTACATCTCCTCTCTCAAATCCCTCAAAGAGATGCAAGAATCATTGGAGGGAGAAGGGGAGAGGGCAAGCTTTTGAAGGTCAACAATGGAGGAGAGAGTGGAAGAGCTAGCAAAAATGACCTCAAAAGTTGGGGGAACATTAGGGAAGAGGGGGCCCTTAAATAGGACAAGAGAAATCTGCCCGTTTGGGTCAGATTCGCGCATCACCGGAACTTCTGGCCCCCCACCGGAACTTCCGGTAAATAGAGACACAAAAAAATAGAAGAAAACAGACGTTCACCGGAACTTGGGTCGAAACTTCGGCCGGAACTTCCGCTCAAGCAAAAATGTTGCACAGCATAGCACGAAAACTTCAATAACTTCTGATTCCGGACTCCGTTTTTATGATCTTGGGCTCGTTTTGAAGAGAACGACAAGCTCTACAAGATTATGCAAAGAAACTTCATAGTCCAACATGGATGGATAAAACCAAATTGATAAAGGTATGACCTCTCTAGAAGCGATGAACCGGTAAAACCTCCAAAACCCAAAACACAAGAAGTTGAGCTTGGAAACTCCGATTGGGATGAAACCAATTTTTTTGCAAAGATAAAACCAAGATAATCCAACAAAAGGTGAAATATTAGATACCACCAAGGGATACAATATCAAGTATATATTTGTGAGATATCTCCTAAGGTGTGGAGCCGGAAAAACCCGCACGATCAAGAATGCAATAAGATATGCAGGGGAAATCCTTAGATGATGAACTAGAGATTATTATGATGATAACCACACAAGAACCAACTAAAAACCAAGAAAGAAAATGTTATGTATGCAAAGGTTTTAGCTCTCCCCGAACAATGTGATCGAGACACCCGCTTGAGATCCCCTCTTGATAGAACGGCTATCCATCCTAATCCCGGTCTCCCAACTAAGAACACGAGACCGGAAAAAGGAAAGCCCTATCAAGAACATACCTTTGCCTTGAGCATCCCACTTGAACTTGATGTAGACCGTCTTGTTCTTCTATAGTGGTAACACCTTTCTTGGATGCTCTTGCTTGATGAAGATGAATACTTGCAAATTGCCCCCCATACTCCATGGGGAAACCTCTTCTTTGAACTTATCTTCATCACTCCATGAGCACAAGGATGGCAAGATTCAAGCATGAGATCTTCTAGAGATGGCGCATCTTGATCTCTCCCTTCTTCATCCCTTCTTGAGGTTGATCCATCTTGATGCAACTCGTTGCACATGCCTTGATCAACCTTCAAGCTCCTTCTTTCTTCATGATTCCAATGGGCACAAAGCCCTTGGACATTTCTTCATCTTCCAATCTTGAGACCAACACATGGCCTAAGTGATGCCAATGGACAAACCTACAAGTTAAACTAAATTTACACATTTGTCCATAGAGATTGTCATTAATTACCAAAACCACACATGGGGGCATACATGCCCTTTCATTCTCCCCCGTTTTGGTAATTGATGACAATCCCTTTGCAAGGGTTTAAATATTACAATTAATTACAAAAGCGGTTGCCCCAACAACAAATACTACACAAGTATGTGATGTTGGTACAACCACAATATATAGAGCAAACTCCCCCACAATCTATACATGTGTGATGAACTTGAATTTCATTGCACAGATTGCCAACTGTTACCGTTGGTTGAGTTTCCTCTATATATACAACATGCACAGCAACCACAAAGATGCAAGAGCATGAGAGGCAAATGCTCAAGTACACACTCAAAGCAAAGGCCAACTTCCCTTAAACCCTCCAAAACTTCTCCCCCATTGGCATCGATTGCTAAAATGGGTGAAAAGTTCTAGACGACCAATATAGTGGGAATTCCTCCAAAGGTGTGCATATATGCACAAGTCAAATGATGAGAACTTGGGAGGAAGTAAAACAATATTGAGGACCCAAAGACAATATGTCACATCCCAAGATTTTCCAAATCTTGTAATGTGAAAATAAATGAATAAAATAAAACTTTGTGTGATTTTCAGAGCCAGAAGAAACTTTTTGAATTAAAGTAGAACCTCAAACCCATTTGAATGAAATAAAATCCTAAAAGGATATAAAAAAAAAAGATAAACATTTCATGAAAGGAAACAATTAGAAATATTATTTTAAAAACAATCAAATGAAAAGATTTGTTTTCAGATGAAATAGAAGTTTATAAATAAAGATTATGTTATAAAGCCAAATTAATCCTTGGCCAAACTTTGGGAATTAAAAACATTTTATTGTTTAAATAAAATAATAGAGATTTTAATATCCTATTTATTTGAATAAAAGGTTTTACTATTCTAATTAAAATATCAAAACTTATTAAAAAAAATTTAATAAGTTTTCTAAGTAAAGTATATACTCAAACAAAACTTACTGAAATGTTTTGGTTTATTTTAGATTTCAAAATAAATATCCCAATAAAACATATCCTATTGATTTTAATAATGAAAGTCTATTATATATAATTATTAATGGACCTAAATAAAATGTTATTTGATTTTATTTTAAACAAGTGTTTTAAGTATCTTCTAAATTCAAATAAAACCTACTGATTTGGTTTTGAAAATACTTGGATTTCAAAAGAAGATTTTATTAAAATAAACCAAACCCTAATTTATTAAATAACTAAAGATCCATTTTATTTAATCAATAAATGAGTCTTAAAATAAATATTAAATTTTGGACTTTGGACTTTGTTGATAAACAGAACCAAAAACTCATTACAAATGTTTGAAATTGTTTGAATCATTTGAATGCTTGAATGGTTGGATGAAATTCAAAACAGGAAATAAAATAGAAAAGGAGAAATAACACAGAATAAAAAAAATGGAAAAGGGCCAACCCAACCCAGGCAGCCCACTAAGCCCACCAACCAGCCCAACTCCCCTTCCCCGAAAGAAAACGTTTCACACTCCCTTTTAAACCCACAGAGGAACTGACATGTGGACCTCCCCCTCATTTTCTTTCCCCACTGACAGGTAGACCCACCTCCACTGTTTTTCCTCTCCACCCCGCAGCGACTAGTTCTTCTCCCTCGTTCTGCCGTTGATTCCTCCCGCTTAAATTCGCCTTAATTCAACCACCGTTACCAGATTTGATCACGCAGGTTGAAACGCCCAAGCCTCCTCTATAATTCCCCTCTGACACCTCGCACTGGCACGCCTTAGACCGCCCTCAATTCCTCCCCGAGCGTCCTCTGCTCCGACGAGCTGTCGCAGCAATTCCGGCCAACTCCGACCACCCCTCTGCCTCTACTTCACGCGAGTGGACTCCTCTCGACCTCACGCACCTCCTAGTACTCCCAGTTCGCCCGCGGGTGCGCCAGAACCCCGACTACGACAAACCCCCGACGCCGCCGCGTCTGACTCTTTCTCCGACGAGCCCCACAGGTAGATTCTGGTCGCCCCTCTCCTCCCCGAGAACACGATGATGATCTCCAAGCTCATTCAAACCTAACGGCACTTTCCGTTTGTCTTAGGGCGCCCCCAATCCTCGCCATCGTCAAGCACAGAGTGCCGCCGTGTCTGCTTCTTCTCCGGCGACGTCTCCCAGGTGAACCCGACCGCCCCGCGCCTTCTCGTTCACGCACACACCTTCGCCGTGTCCTTGCGCTCCTGACTATGGGTTCTGTTTACCTCCTGGTGATCTGCAGCATCATCCTCGACAACAACCAGAGGGCACCGCCGCTCGCAGCTTCTCCGACGAGCAATTAGCAGCAACCCCTTGCGCCCCTCGCGTAGCCAACCCCACCACGAGCATCAGCAGGTCTCTGCGAGCCTGGTAAGCCCTGCCAGCCTCTCCCTCGTTTCCTGTTTCGCCAGCGCCGCCACTATCTGACCGTCGCCGCCGCTAGCCACCGCCGGCGCCGCTCGCAAATGGTCGAGCACATTAGCGCCGTAGGATCACGATCCGACGCTCCCGATAGATCACTTAATCGCGAAGAGGTACTCGATCTAAGCCACTCGATCTAACTAGATCTAACGTTCCACGATGTCGATCCGGCTGAACCGGTACCGGCCAGTTAAATCATGACGCGTGGCCAGGTTTTAAACTAAAAACAGATTTGAATCTGATTTAAATTGCAAACTTCAAACCCTTGTAACTTTCAAACCACACGTCCAAATTTAGCAACTTTTATATCAATGAAATCAGGAGAACAAGACCTAGCCAACCATGGCCTTAGTTTTGAAAATAGTATTTGTTAGCTTGTTTGAATTTACAGAAACATTTGTGTACTTGTTTAGAGTATAAAAATTGTTTAAAATTGATTCTAGGATTAAATCTTTTGCAAAATGGATTGTGTGACCTTACTGACCCTAGGAACCAACCCATTGTGTTAAAAATGATTTTTGTGAAATTTAAGTTGAATTATTCAACTTAGCCATTTTCTAGCCAAATAAACTCATTGATTTTATTATGGAAATGTTTTTTTCAAGAAAAACTTTGGGAAAATGTTATGAACCAAACTTACTGACCCAAAACACCAAGCCTTGCCAAGGGCAACTCACTTGTTGAAAAACATAAAGTTTTGCTTTGATAAGGAAATAATTTCATCACATAAAATGATGAATGGGTTTTAACATAGTTTTGAGATAAAATGTTTTTGCAAATAACTTTGCCATCTTGGTAAATGACCAATGTGGACCTTACAAAGTTAAAAGCCTAGTGGATACCTTCCTTGTGAATAAAACCATCTTAAGCAGGTTTCCATGCATGACTTAGAATCCATTGCCTTGTGTGAGTGAAATATTGATTGAATATTGGTTTGGAATGCTACTTGATACTATGCTTATTTGAATGATTGTAGTGGATTTAGCAAGTGTGAGACTAGCAAGATCAAGGAGTGAAATCCTCATTCCCTACCAAAAAGGCAAGTTACACTATCATACAAAAGGCCTACTATTTTCATTATACTTAGTGGATTTTGTAAACATGCATGAAAATGTTTTATACTTATGCTATGCTAATCCTAATAGGATTCCCTATACACTCCTTAGCAAAAATATTGAAGTTGTACATGCTTAGCCATGCTATGTTTTGAAAAGAGATACATTTTGAGATTTTACAAAGGTTGAGAAAAGGACTTGTGTTTTACATAATAAAACAAGGACTCAATGAACCACCTAGGTGGTGGACACTTTATGTTTTTGGAGAAGGTAGCAACAAAAGGAACCATGTCTATGGCAATCACTTTGTGTTGTGCTCCAAATGAAAACCACCTAGGAAACTTAGAGATTGAACATGTTTCTCCAATTGTGGCTTTCGTGTACAACCACATGCTATTATGGCTCTGGCTTAGTCAACTACATTAGGAAGACCCATACATTGTCTTTGGTTACCGGACATGGGGATCTGGAATGCTTCATGGGGGCTGAAGACAAGCTAGCAATGATGTATGGGAGGACCTTTTGGAAAGACTTCGTCACACTCTCAGTCTGCCAGTACTCCATCTTGGTGAGCACTAATCCAGTAGGCCACTGGTGGCAACAAGATGGGATTGTGTCATGTGGGTAAAGTGTACTCCTTCTGCAGAAGTTAATAAAATCTAAGTACTTAGCCGTGTCCCCGGTTATGCACAATACTGAGCAACTAAAGTTTGAACCATGGGAAATCTCGACATTCCAACTTCTAATATAAAAACTTGATGCACTTGGGGGTACCAAGGAATTCAAAGAGATTTTGTTAAACTTGTTGCACTTGGGGTTTACCAAGGTGCTCAAGAGCATGATGTACTTGGGGTTACCAAGGAACTCATGAGATTTTGATAAAACTTGAAGCACTTGGGGTTACCAAGGAACTCATGAGATTTTGATAAAACTTGAAGCACTTGGGGTTACCAAGTAGCTCAAGGGATTTTGACGAGGACCTGAACACTTGAATTTCTACCAAGGAGTTCAAGGTACTTGAAAAAGAGATTTGACAAAGGACCAAAACCATTTTGAAATGATAGGATAAATGTTGCTTTATGCAAATAAGCCTTAAACTCTACTTAGCCAAATATGCATGTATTGATAGGACCCACTCTTATTTACATAAAAGTGAAACTTGCCAATACAATTCAAAATGTATTGACCCTTGTGGCTGTAACCTGTAATGTTGCAGGTTGATTGTTTTATTATATGAAGATTGTTTGATTGACTAGGACTACAGAGTCTACAACCAACATCTGCCTGTGGCACTTTGAAGATGAAGGACCCATGACTACATTTATTCCGCTGCAATGTATTGCAATAGCCATATGAACTATGTATGATGTAATAAAATTATATTATTCCTGGTTATAAAGTTATATTTTGACCTTGTTTCTTGATATTACATCTTACTGTGGATGCTAGCTATTGATCCAGGGACTAGCATTGTAAAACACAGGAGGGATCTACCATATTGGGTAGGACCTCTACACAATAAAAGGAAATAAACTTCAGAAAATGAAGTTAGCAACCAAAATATCCAAAAGGTCCAATTGAGAAACCAAGAAATGATATCAAATGGAAACAACAACAAAAGGAGTGTTTAAATGAAAATAGACAAGCTCCCCAAACTTTGTGCAAATATTAGAATACTTGTATTTGAATACAATATTCACAAATATGGAATCCTCGCTCCCCCATAAGCATTTAAACCATAAGAAATGAGAAAGAAGAAAAATGTGCACTATTAAATGAATTAGAGAAGATCCCCAAAGATTGTGCACCAATTATAGTAATTGTATTTGGAAACAACGTACACAACCATGTACTCCTCACTCCTCCAAACTCATCTAACAATGCACTCAAAGTTCAATAAATTTGGAAGCCACCGAAGAATCACAAAATAAAAAGAGGTGGTTCCAAGAAATGCAAAAACAACCAAAGAATGATCTTATCTTGTGTGTGTAAATTTCTAGGTGGAAAATATCACAAAGAAAAATGTCCACAAAGGAATATGCACAAACAATATAGACACTCAATAAAGCACATGAAAGATACCAATACGATGTTTTGCTTAAAAGCATGCCCAAGGTCTCAAATATATCTTATTGTACATCGATGAGCTTCAAACACCAACATACTCCATACATAACAACTATTACCAAGGTAAGAAGGGGATAGAAGGAATATATGGAGAAAGGCAACAAGTATCACAAGATAGAAATCAACTTAGCAAAAATACTCTATTGCACATGAGAGATATTGAGGAAACAATATGCAACAAGATTGCTAGATTGACATATTTGGGATTGGTGAATCATGAGCATGATTTAGTATAGTCCCCATAATATGCACTCATCTCAACATACACACATTTGAAATAGAGATAACTCTTCAAACCCAAGGCAAGAAACCAACAAATGCAAGAACACAAATTCATGCCAACAAGCAACCTACAAAAGGTTGGGAACAAGATAAGTATGCATGAGAGCGAGATACTTGTTATTGAGATATAATTGGTAGGATGAAGAAGATATGAATTTATTGATCATCCTAACTTGCATCCAATTGACATGTAGACGCCACTTCTTCCTTGTTCAAGATACAAGCACCCAATATATATCTCCAATGTACCTAAAACACAAATAAGTACACTACGGTCCCTAAACAAATTGGGTCCAAAGTAGTTAGTGCAACTACAATACATAGGAGAGACTCTCCACAAATATGTGCATATTCATATGAAATTGAATTTCATGCACATCTTATCCCATTAGGATTGGGTGGAGTTTCTCCTATATATTGGATCAAAGAAATCAAGCATGCCATAATATATACAAGAAGTAAATATGCATGCCTAGACTTTCAAGAACCAAAAGGAGATACAATTTGAACAAAAACAACAAGTAAACCAATAGGACACACAAAAAGGTGTGACTCAACAAAAGGTGTCCAACTTGTATCAAAGAACCAAATCAACACATGAAAGCGCACAAGTTCAACAAATGAACTAGCAAGAGCCAAAAAGATAAAAGATAGACAAAAATACCAAGGCTCAAGGATTTATCTCATCTTAAAAGATCAAAACATGTGACAAAGAATGAGATAAAACCAACTCCCAAAGAGAGCAAGGTTCCAACAACCAAAACAAACTCTTCATACTTTTCATGATGGCACACAAAGTATCAACACAAAAAGGATCGAGCTTCCAAGCAAAAAATGGATCAAATCAAGAAGCATAAAACAATGTTCTAGATAATATAGGAGAGCTCCCCCATAAGTAGAGCATTATATAAATTTTTTCCTTTGAATGAAAAATGCCCACAAATGAGATCATCACTACTACCTATACTAAATAAAACACAAGGGGATACACATAACATAAGAAGATCCACAAGAGGCAAGGAAATCTTGGGAGCAAAAAGAAAAACATTTTCTTGGCCAAAGATAAGGCAAATAAGAAAAGGGGCCAAAGTGAATATGATCAATAAAATCTACCATATATGGAGTACCAATTGTCAAAAGACAATAAATATAAGGGAAATTTTCCCTAGGTAGTTTGCAAGGATATCCAAGATCATATTCACACAAAGAAGCATATAACAAGATACAAGAATTAAGCTTGATGCTTCGAAAGATATTCTTGATTGCTACAAATAGTCACACAATCACTAGTGATTAGATTTAAATAGAAGCAAGTGGTTCCCATGAGGATATATAGATCCAAATATGAGGAAACACATACCAAGAATCACTTTCACACACAAGATCCAATAATGAGCAATAAAACGTCCATGCAAATTGGAACTTGTAGGAGCAAATGTGCCACATAGGAACTAGATAATTCTCAATATCAAATCTAAGTGGCACTACCTCAAATGTCCACATTTTCTAGGTTTGTAATATGCATAAAGAATATGACTCCCCCATAATGTGATAAACCAAGAAATCTCAATAAGAGGCAAAAGATCATACTAGAGAGGATTAATGGACATTACAGAACTTAAGTTTATCATGAGAAAAACATACCTCATAGAGACTAGATAAACAATAAGACTACTAAGTGGTTTTCCTCATGTACACACATTTTAGGATTGTGGAATGCCCAATCATGACACTCCCCCAAAACGGAATAGCCCATAAATCCCTCACAAGAGCCAAATAAGATACCTACTAGAAACAATAAAGGCTCGAAACCAAGAAACATAAATACATGGTGTGCCAACCAACATACACAAATATACATCAAGGGTCAATATATAAGTAAGTGGGAAGCACAACATGTATAAACACATGCAAGGTACAAAACCAACACATGCACAAGGGAGCAAGTAACTATAATGTAACGGAGTTTAGCACAATTTACCGGAAGGAGGAACATTGAATAAGGGATATAAGCATGATAACCAATGACTTTACTTTGATAACAAGAAAATGATGAAGGTCCCTCAATTCTTCATAATGTAGCCAAGTCACCAATTCCCTCCAAAAACACATATTGATCAAGTTTTAGCTTGTTGGTCCCCAACCAAGTTAGGTCCTAAGAAGTTAGTCACAATAGGCTCGGCTACCCAAATGGTTCTTTTCTTGACACCACTTTGGGCACCAACAAATTTGGCAAACACATTGCCCAACTCATCCTTACGAAGAAAATAAGCATCATAAATCAAGATAGGATGAGATGAGGAGATACCCATGGTGCATGAGGAAGAAAGGTGCCCCTTCTCACGACATATGTAGCAAGTTCTTCTCTTGCCATCTTTCTTCTTGGGAGGAGCTGCACCATGAAGAAGAGCTTGAGGCTTCTTAGGAAGTGGCCCATCTTGAGCTTGTGGAGGAGCTTGAGGACGCTTCCCTCATTGCTTCTCACTAAGAGGCTTCTTATTCAATGGGCAATCCCTCACATGATGCCCTTCTTCCTTTCACTTGAAGCACACGATGTTGGCCGGATTCTTCACTTGTCCTTGGCCCTTCTTCTTGTTTCCCTTGTGCTTCAACGAGTTAGTGGGCTTGCTCTTGGTGTTGGAGTTGAATCCAAGCCCACTCTTGTCACTTGGGGGTCGTCGCACACTCAGCATCTTCTTGAGTGTGGTCTTCCCTTCATGACACCTTTTCAAGTCATTCTTCAAAGAAGTGACTTGAGACTTGAGATCTTTGACTTCCTCTACATGGTTAGTATCAACAACAATACTAGAGGAAGTAGAAGCTTCATTGTTAGAGCAACAAGGCAAGGAATGAAATTCATCACAAGATATAACATGGTTACGAGTGGATGAATTACAAGGACTAGCACATGGCAATATAACATTAGGAGTAGATGTAGTGCTAATGTCCACATGAGGCCCACTAGATGTTACCTTTGACACAATGGGCTCATGAGCTAACCTTAGCCTACCATGGGAGACTAGAAGATCCTCATTCGAGCTTGAGAGCTTGGCATGACTTTCTTCTAATTTCCCATAGTTGCTAGTTAGCAAAGCAAGTTGAGCCTTTAGCTCAACATTCTCCTTCAAGATAGATGCTTCACAATAAATAGAGTTAGTATCACAAGCATCATCATTTAAGGCAAGAGGTGAGGGAAACTTGGAAAGCTCTTTAGAATATGAAGCTTTAAGTTGCTCATGTGACTCGGTGAGTTTGATGAGCTCACCCTTGATGACCCTAGAGCCATTGTTTAGGTTCTCAAAATCCTCAAGGAGTTTGGAATAAGCAACTTCAAGTTCATCATTTTTAATTTGAAGGGCACTTGCCACCTCAAAATCTCTATAATGAGATTTATTCACTCTAGATAGCTCTAGAGCAAAGGTCTCCTCAAGAGATTCCTTAGTGGTTTGTTCCTCTTCAAGAGCTTCATTTAGGTTGGCAATGTCATTAGCATACTCACACTCAAGACTACCCATTTTGTCAATAGTATCCTCATGCTCATAAATAAGTTTCCTACTTTCTATAGCATAAGTTAATATCTCAATGAAAGTAGTGCAAGCATTTTTATTTGGATGAAGAGCACGAAGGACTAGACCCCCTTCTCTTTTAAAGAAGCAACATCATCATCTACTTCATGATCAACATTCACATCATCATGAGATATATTGGGATCCAAAGGAGAGGTTACCTTTGAACCCTTAGCCATGAGGCACAAGTGAACATTGGGAGAAGATGATGATGGGGGAACACATGAAGCTCCAATGGCAACCTTGCCTTGGTCCACACATTCTTCAATTTCCTCTACATTGTTAGCAACACAAGTACTATAGGAAATAGAAGCATATTTATCATGGCAACAAAGCAAAGCAAGCATATCACCATGAGACATAATCAACACTAGGATGTAAATCACATGTGGTCCTACAAGTGTTCATGCCCAAAGATACAACATTGCAATGAGATAGAGACAAAGGATCATGAATGGAAATCTCACTATCTACATTGCAAGTTCTATAACCACTCACCATATCATTACCTTGAGATAACTCATATGTTGGTGAAGTGGAAGAAGATGAGAACTCATCGCGGTCGGAGGTGGAGGGAACACAATCATCCTCATTAAGCTTGGACACATTATATTTTGCTTGAAGATTGGTCCATATATCATGAGCGTTCCGGAAAGGCATGATTGAGGAAAGAACTACAAAGCTCACAATATTAACAAGCAACTTAGATGCTTGAGCTTCGAGATAAGAGTTTGTCTCCTCCTCCAAAGATAGATTTTGCGGATCCTTAGGAGGAGACAAGCCCATATCTAGAATCCGCTCAATATTTGGGTCAATGACCCGGAAATGACTAAGCATCTGAATACGCCAAACATCATAACTTGTGCCATCAAATGTAAATGTGTGAGAGTGCACTAAACCCATAGGAGACATCTTTACTCTCGAGGCGGTGAAGCCTAAAAGCGAGAGACCTCGCTCTGATACCAATTGAAAGTACAAAGGAAGTCGCCTAGAGGGGGGTGAATAGGCTTTTAAAATTATTACGGTTTAGGCTCAAGTAAATGCGGAATAAAACTAACGTTTAATTTTTTGAGCACAAAACCTAGCCACTAAGTTCACCTAAGTGCACCAACAACCTATGCTAAGCAATACAAGCAACAAGGTGATAGCAAGATATAAGTACTTCAAGCACGATGGCTATCACAATGTAAAGTGCATAAGTAAAGGGTTCGATTGAGAGATAACCAATGGACACGAAGACGAAGATTTGTTTCCCGAAGTTCACTTCCAAAGAAGCTACGTCTCGATTGGAGAGGTGCGATGGCGCAATGCTCTCTGAATGCCACAAATGGCTCACCCCGAGGTGTGGTGGCTCAATGCTCACCCAACACCACACAAGGCCTCACCCCGGATGCGGAATCTCGCAACTCACCGACGCCACAAAAGGCTCACCCTATTCTCCCAAGTGCGCACCACAAAAGGCGGACACTTTCTCCACTATGGGACACTTGAGGGCAGTCACCGAACCCGTACAAGATTGGGGCTAACTCCACAACTCAATTGGAGGCTCCCAACAACAAAGCCACAAAAGGCTACAATGCCACAAAAGGCCAACAATGCCACAAAAGTCTACAAGACCACAAAAGGTCAACAAGACCACAAAATGTCAACGAAACAACCACACAACCGTCTAGGGTTCCAAGGAACCCAAGAGAAACAAGCCCACAAGCTTGAACTCGTCGATTCTCCAAGGAAAACTCAAACCTATGAAACAAAGGCAAGGGCAAGTCCTTCACTCCCAAATTCCAACAAAGCTACAAAAGCTATTAGGGGAATAAGGGAGGAAGAACACAAGAGGAGAACACAAAACTCTCCAAGATCTAGATCCCAATGATTCCTTCACAAAGAAGGGATTTGGTTTGGTGGGATTGTAGATCCAGATATCCTCTCTCAAATCCCTCAAATAGATGCAAGAATCATTGGAGGGAGAAGGGGAGAGGGCAATCTTTTGAAGGTCAACAATGGAGTAGAGAGAGTGGAAGATCTAGCAAAAATGACCTCAAAAGTTGGGGGGACATTAGGGAAGAGGGGGACCTTAAATAGGACAAGAGAAATTTGCCCGTTTGGGTCAGATTCACGCATCACCGGAACTTCCGGCCCCCCACCGAAACTTTCGGTAAATAGAGACACAAAAAACAGAAGAAAACAGACGTTCGCCGGAACTTGGGTCGGAAATTCGGCCGGAACTTCCACTCAAGCAAAAATGTTGGACAACATAGCACGAAAACTTCAATAACTTTTGATTTCGGACTCTATTTTGTTGGAGATATGCCCTAGAGGCAATAATAAAAGTGGTTATTATTATATCTTTGTGTTTATGATAAATGTTTACATTCATGCTATAATAGTATTAACCGGAAACATTAATACTTGTGTGATTTGTAAAACTAAATTAGAGTCCCTAGTAAAGCCTCTTTATAATACTAGCTTGTTGATTAATAGATGATCATGGTTTCTCGGTCATGAACATTGAGATGTTATTGATAACAAGATCATATCATTAGGAGAATGGTATGATGGACATACTCCTATAGATAAGCGTAGCATTAAGATCAAGCCATTTCAATAGTTCGTTTGCTATAAGCTTTCTGATACATAGTAACCTAATTCCTTCGACCATGAGATCATGTTAATCACCATCACCAGAAGGATGCTTTGATGACATTAAACACCACACCGTAGCTGGGTGGCTATAAAGGTGGCATTGAGTGTTCGGAAAGTATGGGTTGAGGCACATGGATCAAGAGTGGGATTTGTCCATCCATATGACGGATAGATATATTCTGGGCCCTCTCGGTGGAATGTCATCCAATTAGATTGCAAGCATGTGACTGGCTCACAAGGGATCACATATCACAGGAACGAGAAAAGAGTACTTATCAGTAACGAGGTTGAACTAGGTATGCAGAGATACCGACAATCAAAACCTCGGATAAGTAAACTATCATGAGACAAAGGGAAATTTGTATCGTATGTAAATGGTTCATTCGATCGCAAAGTAATCGTAGAAATATGTGGGAGCCATATGAATTTCCAGATTCCTCTATTGGTTATTGATCGAAGAAGTGTCTCGGTCATGTCCGCATAATTCACAAACCGTAGGGAGACACACTTAAGGATTCAATGTTGTTGTGTAGTTATGGAATGATGAGTAAGAGACCGAATGTTGTTCGGAGTCTCGGATGGAATCCGGGATATCACGAGGAGATCCGGAATGGTCCGGAGAATAAGATTCATATAAGGAAAGTCTTGTTTTGGAGTTCGGAAATGATTTTGGTGTTTTCATCGGGAATGTTCTAGAAGGGTCTGGAAGGTCCGGCACTCCGGAAGGGGAAGGGTACATGGATGTGTCATGACAATGTGGAATGGTTGCATCATCTACTAGGTCACTTGGCTGGGCAATATGAAGAGAGAAATCAAATTCAAGTTTGAAAGTCAAACGCTAATTTGAAAAGTCAAATCCGAACATTGCTTGGTGGAGGGGGAGTAGGAAACCTACCTCGGGTAGGAATCCCACTCCCTCCACCCGCCGGCCATGAAGAGGAGTTGGGGGAGGACTCCCTCCTCCCCAAACTTCCTCTCCCCACCTATATAAGGAGGGGTAGGGCGCACCCCTACCCCTCACACCCAAACCCTGGCTCCTAGGCGCCACCGCCTCCAAGTGCTGCTGCTGCCGCCAGGGCCTCCTCCAAGTCGCCGACTTGGGCTTCTCCAAGCCCTATCCGCCGGACACACCACCTCCCCTTGGTTCCTCTAATTCGTAGATCGCCAAGGCCCTCTCTTACTCCACCATACTCGCTCCGACTTAGGCGAAGCCTTGCGGGATCTTCCCTCTACTTCTGACACCACGCCGTCGTGCTGCCGGAATCACGAGGAGAGTGCTACAACCTCCGCTGCCTGCTGGAACAAGGGAGAGGAAGGTCTTCATCGAGTACCGAACGTGTGACCGACTGCGGAAGCGCTGCCGGAACGCAACGCTGGAAGGATCGTCTACGCGATCTTGAGATCGGCAAGTGTATGACTACATCACCCACGAGAATCTGCTCTCGTTAACCGCTTTGGAATCTTTGAGGGTGAGTGCTTCTATCGACTCGTTGCTACAATCTAGTAGATATATCTTGGCTTGTTTGTGTGCATGCGGTAGAAATTTTTTGTTTTCCATGCTACGAACCCCTTCAGTGGTATCAGAGCCGTGTCTATATGTAGATCTGTTGCACAAGTAGAACACAATGGTCATTCTGGGCGGTGGTGCTTTTATTATCAATTGCTTTTTGTGTACTTTTCATCTTGCGGTATGATGGGATGAAGCGGCCCAGGCTAACCTTACATGACATCGTTCATGAGACTTGCTCCACGCTCAACATGCAACTTGTATTGCATAAGTGGCTTTGCGGGTGTCTGTCTCTCCCATCATAGTATAGATTCAATTTACAACAGACACTTGATAGTTCAAGCATCAAGGTTGTGGTTCTTGTTCGTAAGTTAGAACAACACTTATTGAAAGCCCCAAACCACGGAAAATATGCAAAGAAAATTAGAGGCGTCTAACTTTGTTTTGCAGGGGTGTGCTGTGATGTGATATGGTCATGATTGTGATTATATATGATGTATGCAATGTTCCTTATTGTAAGTTGGCAACCGACAGGAGCCATATGGTTGTATTTTAAATTCCTTTAAGACATGCGTGTCTATTCAAAGTAGTTGTAATAGTTGAAGCTGGTGGACGACAACCATGAAACAGCGCCATTGACCTTGACGCCATACCAGTGATGATGGAGATCATGTTCGTGATTGAAGATGGAGATCGGAAGCACAAGAAGAAAGGCCATATCATATCACATACTATGAATTGCATGTGATGTTAATCCTTTATGCATCTTGTATTGATTAGTTTGCAATGGTAGCATTATAAGATGATCCCTCAAGCACACAGTTTCAAGTTTTAAAGTGTTCATCCTTAGTAAGCATCGTTGCTAAAGCTCGTTGTTTCGAAGCACCACGTGATGATCGGGTGTGTTATATTCTGCGAGTGTATACAACGTGAGCAAGCTAGATTTGCTCATGCGGAAGCTAAGGTTTGATCTTGACGAGCCTAGCATGTACAGACATGGTCTCGGAACACGGATCACCGAAAGGTAAAGCATGAGTCATATAGTAGATATGATGAACATGTTGATTGTTCGCCATTGAAGCTACATCAACTCTCGTGATGATCGGTTTTGATGTGGTGGATTTGGTTCGTGTGATCACTAAAAAAATATGAGGGATATTGTTTTGAGTGGGAGTTCACCTAGATTAATTTAACTATTAATTAGAACTCAATTTGTCATAAACTTAGTCTAAAATATTGCAAATATGCTGTAGATCAATGGCGGCCCCTATCATCAATTTTAATGCGTTCCTAGAGAAAGAAAAGTTGAAAAACAATGGAAGCAACTTCGCGGATTGGTTCCGCAATTTGAGGATTATCCTCAATGCTGGTAATTTGACCTATCTGCTGGATGCACCGCTGGGTGACCCGCCTGCAGCTACTGCTACCGATGAGGTAAAGAATGTTTTCCTCGCTCAGAAGAATCGGTACTCCACAGTTCAGTGTGCTATCTTGTATGGTTTGGAAGTGGAGCTTCAGAAAAGGTTTGAGAACCATGACCCACATGATATTGTTCGTGAACTCAAAATGATATTTGAGGCTCACGCGTCAGTTGAGAGTTATGAGGCTTCTGAAAAGTTCTTTAACTACAAGATGGAAGAGGGCAGCTCCGTTAGTGAGCACGTGCTTAAGATGTCTGGGAACGTAAGCAAACTCCAAAGGTTGGGTATAGTGATTCCTAATTCTTTGGGGATTCACCGTTTCCTCCAATCACTACCACCAAGTTACAAGAACTTTGTGATGAACTACAATATGCAAAACATGGACAAGCCGTTGCCAGAACTCTTCTCCATGTTGAAATCTACAGAAGTGGAGATCAAGAAAGAGCACCAAGTGTTGTTGGTCAATAATACCACCAAAATCAAGAAGCAAGGCGAGTCTAAGAAAAAGGTAAACTTCAAGAAGGGCGTTAAGAAAGTTGTCGCGCCGGCGAAGAAGACTAAGGCTGGGCCTAAGCCTGATACTGAGTGATTTTACTGCAAGGGAGAAGGTCACTGGAAGCGGAATTGCCCAAAGTACTTGGCGGATTTGAAGAACGGCAACACCAAGAAGAAAGGTATATCCGATATACATGTTATTGATGTGTATCTCACTAGTACTCATAGTAGTGCCTGGGTATTTGATACTGGTTCGGTTGCTCATATTTGTAACTCGAAACAGGTACTGCAGAATAACCGGAAGCTAGCGAAGAACAAGGTGACGATGCGCCTTGGAAATGGATCAAAGGTTGATGTGATCGCGGTCGGCACGCTACCTCTTCATCTACCATCGAGATTAGTTTTATACTTAAATAATTGTTATTTGGTGCCTGCGTTGAGCATGATCATTATATCTGGATCATGTTTATTGCGAGACGGTTACTTGTTTAAGTCCGAGAATAATGGTTGTTCGATTTATATGAGTAATATGTTTTATGCACATGCACCTTTGATAGATGGTCTATTCTTATTGAATCTCGATCATGGAAATACACACATTAATAACATTGAAGCTAAACGTTTGAAATTGAGCGATAACTCGACCTACATGTGGCACTGTCGTCTTGGTCATATTGGAGTTAAGCGTATGAAGAAACTCCATTCCGATAGACTTCTTGAATCACTTGATTTCGAATCACTTGAAAGATGCGAAGCATGTCTGATGGGTAAAATGACTAAGACTCCATTTTCTGGTATGATGGAGCGAGCTACGGACTTGTTGGAAATCATACATACCGATGTGTGTGGCCCAATGAGTGTAGCATCGCGCGGTGGTTATTGTTATGTTCTTACCTTCACGGATGACTTGAGTAGATATGGGTATATCTATTTCATGAAACATAAGTCCGAAACTTTCGAGAAGTTTAAAGAATTTCAAAGTGAGGTAGATAATCAACGTAACAAGAAGATTAAATTTCTACGATTTGATCGTGGAGGTGAATATCTAAGTTACGAGTTTGGCGAGAATTTGAAGAAATGCAAAATACTTTCACAATTGATACCGCCGGGAACACCACAGCGCAATGGTGTGTCCGAACGTCGTAATCGAACTCTCTTAGATATGGTTAGTTCTATGATGTCACTTACAGATTTACCGCTATCATTTTGGGGTTATGCATTAGAAACAGCCGCATTCACTTTAAATAGGGCACCATCTAAATCCGTTGAAACGACACCATATGAATTATGGTTTGGGAAGAAACCTAAATTATCGTTCCTTAAAGTTTGGGGTTGCGAAGCCTATGTAAAGAAGTTACAGCCGTACAAGCTTGAACCCAAAGCGGAAAAATGCGTCTTCATAGGATACCTGAAGGAAACTATTGGGTATACCTTCTATCATAGATCCGAGGGAAAAATCTTCGTTGCCAAGAATTGATCCTTTCTAGAGAAGGAGTTTCTCTCGAAAGAAGTGACTGGAAGGAAAGTAGAACTCGACGAGGTTGTTGAACCTTCTCTCGAACTTGCGAGTAGCGTAGCACCGGAAGTAGTTCCTGTGGCGCCTACACCAATAAGAGAGGAAGCTAATGATGTTGATCATGAAACTTCGGTTGAAGTTACTACGGAACCTCGCAGGTCAACGAGAACGCGTACCACTCATGATTGGTATGATCCCGTTATGAGTGTCATGTTGGTGGATAACACTGATGACCCTGCGACATATGAGGAAGCGATGATGAGACCAGATTCCAATAAATAGCAAGAAGCCATGAAATCCGAGATTGGATCCATGTACGAAAACCAAGTATGGACTTTGGTGGACATACCGGATGGCCGGAAGGCTGTCGAGAACAAATGGATTTTTAAGAAGAAAACAGATGCTGATGGTAATGTTACTGTCTGTAAAGCTCGACTTGTCGCAAAAGGGTTTCGACAAATTCAAGGAGTTGACTACGATGAGACTTTCTCACCAGTAGCGAAGCTAAAGTCTGTGAGGATTATGTTAGCAATCGCTGCATATTATGATTATGAGATATGGCAGATGGATGTCAAAACGGCGTTCCTGAATGGAGACATTGATGAAGAGTTGTATATGATGCAACCCAAAGGTTTTGTCGATCCTAAAGATGCTAACAAGGTATGCAAACTTCAACAGTCTATATATGGATTGAAGCAAGCATCCCGAAGTTGGAATCAACGTTTTGATAAGGAAATCAAAAGTTTTGGTTTTATACAAACTTATGGAGAAGCTTGTATTTACAAGAAAGTGAGTGGGAGCTCTGTAGCATTCTTAATACTGTATGTAGATGACATATTGTTGATTGGGAATGATGTAGACCTTCTTAATAGTGTCAAGGATTATTTGAATAATAGTTTTTCAATGAAAGATCTTGGCGAAGCATCTTACATATTAGGCATAAATATTTATAGAGATAGATCAAGGCGCCTAATATCATTGTCACAGAGTACATATTTGTACAAAGTTCTAAAGAGGTTTGGAATGGAAGATAGCAAGAAAGGGTTCTTGCCCATGTTGCCCAATATGACCTTGAGTAAAACTCAAAGTCCCGCAACGGCAGAAGATAGAGAAAGGATGAGTAAGACTCCCTATGCCTCAGCCATAGGATCTCTAATGTATGCCATGCTATGTACTAGACCCAACATTGCATATGCTGTTAGTTTGACTAGCAGATATCAAAGTGATCCAGGAGTGGATCATTGGACAGCGGTCAAAAACATCCTTAAGTACTTGAGAAGATCTAAGGATATGGTTCTTTCTTATTGAGGTGATGAACAGCTCATTGTTAATGGTTACACCTATGCTAGTTGGAACACCGATCCGGATGATTCTAAATCTCAATCTGGATACGTATTTACTTTGAATGGTGCAGCAGTTAGCTGGAGGAGTACAAAGCAAAGCGTTGTGGCGAGATCTTCAACTGAATCGGAATACATAGCTGCTTGGGAGGCTTCACAGGAGGCGATATGGATGAAGGAGTTCATTACAGAGCTCGGTGTGGTTCCAAGTGCGCTGGACCCAATGTCTAAATACTGTGATAACATGGGCGCCATAACCAATGCGCAAGAACCAAGGTCACACAAGAAGCTGAAGCACATCAAGCTACGTTTTCACGCTATTCGAGAGCATGTCCAAGATGGTGACATAAAGATTTGCAAAGTACACATAGATCTGAATGTGGTGGATCCGTTGACTAAACCTCTCCCGAGGGCAAAACATGACCAGCACCAAACCGCCATGGGTGTTCGGTATATTACCATGTAATCTAGATTAGTTGACTCTAGTGCAAGTGGGAGACTGTTGGAGATATGCCCTAGAGGCAATAATAAAAGTGGTTATTATTATATCTTTGTGTTTATGATAAATGTTTACATTCATGCTATAATAGTATTAACCGGAATCATTAATACTTGTGTGATTTGTAAAACTAAATTAGAGTCCCTAGTAAAGCCTCTTTATAATACTAGCTTGTTGATTAATAGATGATCGTGGTTTCTCGATCATGAACATTGAGATGTTATTGATAACAAGATCATATCATTAGGAGAATGGTATGATGGACATACTCCTATAGATAAGCGTAGCATTAAGATCAAGTCATTTCAATAGTTCGTTTGCTATAATCTTTTTGATACATAGTAACCTAATTCCTTCGACCATGAGATCATGTTAATCACCATCACCGGAAGGATGCTTTGATGACATTAAACATCACACCATAACTGGGTGGCTATAAATGTGGCATTGAGTTTTCGGAAAGTATGGGTTGAGGCACATGGATCAAGAGTGGGATTTGTCCATCCATATGACGGATAGATATACTCTAGGCCCTCTCGGTGGAATGTCATCCAATTAGCTTGCAAGCATATGACTGTCTCACAAGGGATCACATATCACGGGAACGAGAAAAGAGTACTTATCAGTAACGAGGTTGAACTAGGTATGCAGAGATACCGACGATCAAAACCTCGGATAAGTAAACTATCGTGAGACAAAGTGAAATTGGTATCGTATGTAAATGGTTCATTCGATCGAAAATTAATCATAGAAATATGTGGGAGCCATATGAATTTCCAGATTCCTCTATTGGTTATTGATCGAAGAAGTGTCTCAGTCATGTCCGCATAATTCACGAACCGCAGGGAGACACACTTAAGGATTCGATGTTGTTGTGTAGTTATGGAATGATGAGTAAGAGACCGAATGTTGTTCGGAGTCTCGGATGGAATCCGGGATATCACGAGGAGATCCGAAATGGTCCGGAGAATAAGATTCATATAAGGAAAGTCCTGTTTCGGAGTTCGGAAATGATTTCGGTGTTTTCATCGGGAATGTTCTAAAAGGATCTGGAAGGTCTGGCACTCCGGAAGGGGAAGGGTACATGGATGTGTCATGACAATGTGGAATGGTTGCACCATGTACTAGGTCACTTGGCTGTGCAATATGAAGAGAGAAATCAAATTCAAGTTTGAAAGTCAAATCCGAACATTGCTTGGTGGAGGGAGAGTAGGAAACCTACCTAGGGTAGGAATCCCACTCCCTCCACCCGCCGGCCATGAAGAGGAGTTGGGGGAGGACTCCCTCCTCCCCAAACCTGTAGGGCCACGCAGAGATAAAACAAAAACTTTTTCCTCTAACGTGGTGATCCCAAGATCTAGCTGAGGTAGAAGGCCACGAGGTTTACCACTAGACGCGCGGTTGCGGATTACTGATGAAGCACGTCAATTGATGCAGTGCAGTCCTCACGATCCGATCGTCCTGGTGCTGATCGCACAACACCTCTGCTGGTATCCACACGTACAAGGAGGAGCACCGGCGGCAAACTGCTAGGTTCGTTACGACGGCTGGACTGCTGTGGAGCTAGGGTTTCCAACACATGGAATGACCTAACCGAACAACGATTAACCTTTTTGGGTTAAGGTGCTCCACTATATATAGGGAGTGAACGTGGGCTCTGCTCGCGCGACCCATTCACTAAAGCTCATATAACACTAGTCACCGTGAGTCCAACTCACTAACTCAGTCCTAATCCGGTTTAGGTCCAACCCAACCAGGTTACAGGTTCAGATCCAATCCGAACATGCTCCCACTCTTAAGTGTGTGACCCCGCAGGCTCATGGCTACTTGGACACGATTGGAGTCCGACTCTCAATCGATCAGTCGGTAGCGGCTCCTAGAAGAACGTGCTGACTCCTAAGTACCAAAGAGTCATGACGACTTGCCTTTCCAATGCGACTTACGTCCGAGTCCCTTTTGCCTCATGATATACCTTGTCAGACTATAGGCGAATATATGTCATCCCTTAAATAGTCTGACTCTCTTCTCGATCCGAGATAAGTGATTCACCCGACTAACTCTTAGTCGATCGCCTCGGTTAACACTTAACCGAGTCGTGCATGGCCATGCTTTCCGAATCATATCTCACGAGAGGGCCCAGAGAATATCTCTCCGAGTGGAGGGGCAAAATCCCATCTTGGTTATTCACATCACGCAGCTTGATTCTCAGTCGACCCGAACCCTGCCTTTATAACTGCCCAGTTACGGATCAGCGTTTGACAGAACCTAAGTCGGTGATCCTCAACTCGGACTATGCAACAACCTCAGGTCTAAGGATTACATTTATTGAGATATACAAATGACAGCTAGTTCGTTGTACCTCAATATGGGTCAATCCGACTCGCTAAACTCTTTAGCCGAGTCTGTGTAAGTTGGAATAGCATCTCCATGCCCATGACAAGTGGAACCGAGTCATCAAGCCAACTTTCACATTGGTCTAAGTTGTGTGTCCAGCACAACCTCAATGACCAAGGATATTTAGTACAAACAACATGAATGCATAGTTCCACAATCGAATCACATATTCAATGATACACATCAGATGTTTATACAAGGACTACTTAATATCTTTATGAATACAATGGGAAATCTCATCATACATGATTGCCTCTAGGGCATATTCCCAACAAAACCGCCTCTCCCCACCTATATAAGGAGGGGTAGGGTGCACCCCTACCCCTCACACCCAAACCCTAGCTCCTAGGCGCCACCACATCCAAGTGCTGCCGCCGCCAGGGCCTCCTCCAAGTCACCGACTTGGGCTTCTCCAAGCCCTAGCCGCCGGCCACACCACCTCCCCTTGGTGCCTCTAATCCGTAGATCTCCAAGGCCCTCTCTTACTCCACCATACTCATTCCGGCTTAGGCGAAGCCCTGCGGGATCTTCCCTCTACTTCCGACACCACGCCGTCGTGCTGCCGGAATCACGAGGAGAGTGCTACAACCTCCGCTACCTGCTGGAACAAGGGAGAGAAATGTCTTCCTCGAGTACCGAATGTGTGACCGACTGCGGAAGCGTTGCCGAAACGCAGCGCCGGAAGGATCGTCTACGCGACGCGATCTTGAGATCGGAAAGTGTATGACTACATCACCCACGAGAATCTGCTCTCGTTAACCGCTTTGAAATCTTCGAGGGTGAGTGCTTCTATCGACTCGTTGCTACAATCTAGTAGATAGATCTTGGCTTGTTTGTGTGCATGCGGTAGAATTTTTTGTTTTCCATGCTACGAACCCCTTCATGTTTTTTATGATCTTGGGCTCGTTTTGAAGAGAACGACAAGCTCTACAAGATTATGCAAAGAAACATCATAGTCTAACATGGATGGATAAAACCAAATTGATAAAGTTATGACCTCTCTAGAAGCGATGAACCAGTAAAACCTCCAAAACGCAAAACACAAGAAGTTGAGCTTGGAAACTCCGATTGGGATGAAACCAATTTTGTTGCAAAGATAAAAACAAGATAATCCAACAAAAGGTGAAATATTAGATACCACCAAGGGAGACAATATCAAGTATATATTTGTGAGATGTCTCCTAAGGTGTGGAGCCGGAAAAACCCGCACGATCAAGAATGCAATAAGATATGCAGGGGAAATCCTTAGATGATGAACTATAGCTTGTTATGATGATAACCACACAATAACCAACTAACAACCAAGAAAGAAAATGCTATGTATGCAAAGGTTTTAGCTCTCCCGAACAATGTGATCGAGACACCCGCTGGAGAGCCCCTCTTGATAGAACGGCTATCTATCCTAAACCCGGTCTCCCAACTAACAACATGAGACCGGCAACAGAAAAGCCCTATCAAGAATACCTTTTCCTTGAGCATCCCACTTGAACTTGATGTAGACCGTCTTGTTCTTCTATGGTGGGAACACCTTTCTTGGATGCTCTTGCTTGATGAAGATGAAGACTTGCAAATTGCTCCCCCATACTCCATGGGGAAACCTCTTCTTTGAACTTGTCTTCATCTCTCCATGATCACGAGGATGGCAAGCTTCAAGCATGAGATCTTCTAGAGATGGCGCATCTTGAGCTCGCCCTTCTTCATCCCTTCTTGAGGTTGATCCATCTTGATGCAACTCGTTGCACATGCCTTGATCAACCTTCAAGCTCCTTCTTTCTTCATGATTTCAATGGGCACAAAGCCCTTGGACATTTCTTCATCTTCCAACCTTGAGACCAACACATGGCCCAAGCGATGCCAATGGACAAACCTACAAGTGAAACTCAATTTACACATTAGTCCATAGAGATTGTCATTAATTACCAAAACCACACATGGGGGCATACATGCCCTTTCAACATCTATACCCCGCAATTGTACTTCACTATTTATTCTATATCGAGGATGCACTTCTGCATTATGATGCGCAAGTTTGAACAAAACTAGCCCAAGAGGAGGTGCCAAAATAGGATGATGAAATAGAACAAGAAGAAGAAGGACCCCTAACAAGGACATCAGCCACATACGACAACATGAGCACACTCAGAGAACCATTGACAACATGAACAATCTCGACATCAACCTCCATGACACCACTCAAAACATGTCGTCCCACTTCGCCCACTGGAGCAGCCAATGAAACTTCGAGACCTACCAGCCGTCGCCACAATGAACCACAAGAGGGATTGCAAAAGGCTAAAATTAGGGAAGGCTCCCCAACATTTGCAAGTGGCATTTATTTATGTAATAATGTGGTTGTACTTCAGATTAATGTGAGCTTTGAAACACTCGTGTTGTGCTTGTCCCAAGACTTTATTTTTTTAGTTTGCTTTTTTGCTTTTTGTTTTCTATTTGGTTTTTGTTTGAGACAAGTTTTGTCACCAATTTTCTATTCTATATATCATAATCCTCAAAAGCACAAAATATTTTTACTCTGAAAGTGGATCCATTAGCCTCCATTGCTTTAATATGTGCAAGAGAGTGGTTTTCTTCGAGTTTTGAAAGAACAAATCATATGGACGAGAAACGTGAAGTCCTGAGCGAGAGGTATGTCCTATGAGTCCCACTTTCGAAGTTTGAAATGCTTATGCTAGTTAGTAGTATTTCTCGGATATTATGATATTGAGAGTAAGTCTTGATAGTTAGAGTAAATCTTTTGTTTGCATGAATAGTTGGATAAATAAGTTTTTACTCTAGTTCTTGTAGTTAACCGAGTCCTTCATTGGAAATAATTTTGCCAAACAAATAGAACAAGAAAATGATAGACTTGATGACACTCTTGAGATGATTTTGTTTGAAGGAATAAATGTTCAGCGGTGATTGAGATGCATGCAAAAACTTGACTTGTTGATTAAAGTATGATATAGCTTTATGCGTGTATGCAACACTATCGCACACCATGGCATATTGACAACTTTGCTGGCCTACGAACGATTCCTATAGAGGAAACTCTTGGATTTTGGCTATGAATTGATTAAACATTTGTAGCAGCGCTGCTATAATGGACAAGAGTATTGGCATTTCACATAGGACCGTGTTACAAGCAAAAGATGGAAAACTCATTTGACCTATACGGTCGCAAAACCATCCCATCCTACACAGTCTGATTAAACTTACTAAGTTTTGGCATGACCTCTTACTAAGGAATTGAAGTTCTAGAAAGACAAAGGACGGAAAGGAAGCGTTTTGATAGCTTTGATTTATTGATATGGGTGTTTTACAATGAGACATTTTAATGCTATGCTTATTTTGACATGATCTCTCACTCTTAATTGTTAATATGAATCTTTCATTGCTCCTTGGCAAGCCGAAGGTTAACTAGAGGAGTTGGAAATGTTTATTCATCTAGTTGTCCATGTTGATGAAATATTTATTCTGATTGTTTGGAATTAACAAATCTTGTATGATATCCTTTCCACTACTCTTTCTATGCTAAGCTTTCAAATTGAAGAAGTGGTGGGTGGATAAGCGTACAAATTGCAAGTGAACTTGTCGGTGCTCAGAGAAAATGCCCCGGCCAACACACACACACCCCTTGATCTATTTAACTCTATTATTTAAAATTTATTGTGTGCACTACTTTATTTTTGTACTATTTAGATTTGTTGTAATAAACTTGAATGTATTAAAATGTATTGTGCTTAAATGCACCCTATCAAATTTGATCATTGGAGTCGTCGGTGTGAAAAGGTCTCCTCAAACTATCGACAGTTTTGGCAAACTCCACCAAAATCACTGTCGGCGTATTTGCTAGACACGGGTTTAGGGAGCCAGTGGAGATGCCCTTATAAGAACATTTTGACAAAGAGTGAGTGAGACGGTCTTTGTAATATATGTTTTTCATCAAATCTATATATTAAATATAAAAAATCTAAATGTATAGGTACTCCCTCTAGTCCAAATTAACGATCTTAACATTGTCTAGACTAGCACATTTGCCGGTGGGTTGCAACGAAAAAAAAATCTACAATATAAAAATTCAATTGAACGATTAATAAACTCAGAAGTTAATAGGAACAACATCAATTGGAGGGTCTATCTCCTATTCACGGACTCATGGTTGTTGAACCAACCCCTACACATCAGAAAAAAAACGTCGATCAACTCACCATAACACGATTCTGTATGTTAAATATAAAAAACCACGCTATCGGCCAAGTACCTAACGCGAGTGGCGACGAGGCCAGCTACGCCATCCATCCCAAGAGAGTAACAATTCGGACACAGCTTACGAGTCAATACCAATATTCGTAAATTGCAGATAACTATCACAATTCAGACACCACTTATAAGTTAATATCAATATTTCTAATTTTTGCGAGTCAGTATCGGGACACAGTGTTGCAAATCAAACTAATTTTCATCTGATAGCATTTTAACATATTTCTTGACAAGTGGGACCTAACAGAGCGAACTAGTCAACAAAAAATGCCACGGTGGAGGATGAGCTGAGCTGGACGTGGGACCTAATTGTCAGAGCACGTCCTCTTTGTCTCATCCCCTCTCTCTTCCCGCTCTGGCCGCCAGCCTCCATGGCCGCCCGCCTATCCTCCTCGTGTCGCCGGTCTCGCGAGCACCGCCGCTCTTCGGACCTCCCTCTCCGCTCTACCGAAGCCGGCTACCATCTCCCCATCGCTGTCGCGCGCGGCCCCGTGTCGTCCACCTCTGTTGAGCCCCGTTCTGCTCCCGTCTCCCTGCCCCTGCCACCGCCGCCACCTCGCCCCTGCCACCGCCGCCACGACGCCCCTGCCGCTGTGGCCCCAACGAGCACCTCCGCCACGTACTGTCCGCGTCGGACATGGAAGGGGTCCATGTACTAGCGGTTATCCTCGCGCAGGCGGAGTTCCGCTGCTCAATCTCGGGCATGACGGGCGGCTGCGCGTCAGGAGCTACGTGCTGCTAAATGTTGAAGATATGCCCAAGAGGCAATAATAAAGTGGGTTATTATCATATCTTCATACTTATGATAAATGTTTACATACCATGCTATAATTGTATTAACAGGAAACATTAATACTTGTGTGATTTGTAAACATAAAAGAATCCCTAGTAAAGCCTCTTGTTAAACTAGCTTGTTGGTTAATATATGATCATGGTTTCCTGATCATGAACATAGAGATGTTATTGACAACAGGGTCATATCATTAGGAGAATGATGTGATGGACATACTCCTATAGATAAGCGTAGCATAAAGATCAAGTCATTTTAATAGTTCAATTGCTATATGCTTTCTGATACATAGTAACCTAATTCCTTCGACCATGAGATCATGCATATCACCTTTACCAGATGGATGCTTTGATGACATCAAACACCATACCGTAACTGGGTGGCTATAAAGGTGGCATTGAGTGTTCGGAAAGTATTGGTTGGGACACATGGATCAAGAATGGGATTTGTCCATCCATATGACGGATAGATATACTCTGGGCCCTCTCGGTGTAATGTCATCCAATTAGCTTGCAAGCATGTGACTGGCTCACAAGGGATCACATATCACGGGAACGAGAAAAGAGTACTTATCGGTAACGAGGTTGAACTAGGTATGCAGAGATACCGACGATCAAAACCTCGGATAAGTAAACTATCGTGAGACAAAAGGAAATTGGTATCGTATGTAAGTGGTTCATTCGATCGCAAAGTAATCGTAGAAATATGTGGGAACCATATGAATTTCTAGATTCCTCTATTGGTTATTGTTCGGAGAAGTGTCTCGATCATGTCCGCATAATTCACGAACCGTAGGGAGACACACTTAAGGATTCGACGTTGTTTGAGTAGTTATGGAATGATGAGTAAGAGACCGAATGTTGTTCGGAGTCTCGGATGGAATCCGGGATATCACGAGGAGATCCGGAATGGTCCGGAGAATAAGATTCATATAAGGAAAGTCATGTTTCGGAGTTGGAGAATGGTTCCGGTGTTTTCATCGGGAATGTTCTAGAAGGTTCCGGAATGTCCGGCACTCCGGAGGGGAAAGGGTACATGAATGTGTTATATCAAGTTGATATGATTGCATCATGTACTAGGTGTCATCGCTGTACCAAAATAGAGGGTTTATTCAAATCCTAGTTTGAAAAGTCAAACGACTAGTTTGAAAGTGAAACGGCTAGTTTTGGGAAAGAGGAGAAGGAGGTTTGAAACCGACTTGGGGGAGGAGTTCCTCCTCCCACCGCCGGCCCACCTTGGGTCCGAGTTGGGGAGGGACTCCCCTCCCCAGGCGCGCCTCCCTCCGCCTATAAGAGGAGGGGCAGGGCTCCCCTCCTAGACACACAAGTTGCCTCCCTCTAAACCTAAACCCTAGCCTCAGCCTAGGGATTTCTCCCAAGCCGCTGAGTTAGAGCTTCTAATTGCCCTAGCCGCTGGTTTAGCCCCTTCTAATTGGTGTGTCTAAACCCTAGATCACCAAGGCTCTCTCATAGTCCACCATACTCGCCCCGGCTTAAGGCAAAGCCCTGCGAGATCTCCCCTCTACTTCCGGTACCACGCCGTCGTGCTGCCGGAATCGCGAGGAGAGTGCTACAACCTCCGCTGCCTGCTGGAACAAGGGAGAGGAAGGTCTTCGTCGAGTACCGAACGTGTGACCGACTGCGGGAGCGCTGCCGGAACGCAGCGCCGGAAGGATCGTCTACGCGATCTTGAGATCGGCAAGAGTACGACTACATCACCCACGAGAATCTGCTCTCGTTAACCGCTTTGGAATCTTCGAGGGTGAGTTCCTCTATCGACTCGTTGCTACAATCTAGTAGATAGATCTTGGCTTGTTTGTTTGCATGCGGTAGAATTTTTTTGTTTTCCATGCTACGAACCCCTACAGTGGTATTAGAGTCGTGTCTATATGTAGATCTGTTGCACGAGTAGAACACAATGGTCATTGTGGGCGTTGATGCTTTTGTTGTCGATTGCTTCTTGTGTACTTTGCATCTTGCGGGATGGTGGGATGAAGCGGCCCGGGATAACCTTACATGACATCGTTCATGAGACTTGCTCCATGCTTGACATGCAACTTGTATTGCATAAGTGGCTTTGCGGGTGCCTGTTTCTCCCAACATAGTTAAGATTCAATTTACAACGGGTGATTGACAATACTAATATCAATGTTGTGGTTCTTGTTCGTAAGTTAGAGCGACACTTATTGAAAGCCCCAAACCACGTGAAATATGCAAAGAAAATTAGAGGCGTCTAACTTTGTTTTGCAGGGGTGTGCTGTGATGTGATATGGCCATGATTGTGATTATATTTGATGTATGCAATGTTCCTTATTGTAAGTTGACAACCGGCAGGAGCCATATGGTTGTCTTTAAATTCTGTTAAGACCCGCGTGTCTATTCAAAGTAGTTGTAATAGTTGAAGCTGGTGGACCTCAACCATGGAGCAGCGTCATTGACCTTGATGCAATGCCGGTGATGATGGAGATCATGTTCGTGCTTGAAGATGGAGATCGGAAGCACAAGAAAAAAGGCCATATCATATCACATATTATGAATTGCATGTGATGTTAATCCTTTTATGCATCTTGTATTGCTTAGTTCACGATGGTAGCATTATAAGATGATCCCTCAAGCACACAATTTCAAGTTTTAAAGTGTTCATCCTTAGTAAGCACCGTTGCTAAAGCTCGTTGTTTCGAAGCACCACGTGATGATCGGGTGTGTTAGATTCTGCGAGTGTATACAACGTGAACAAGCCAGATTTGCTCATGCAGAAGCTAAGGTTTGATCTTGACGAGCCTAGCATGTACAGACATGGTCTCGGAACATGGATCACCGAAAGGTAAAGCATGAGTCATATAGTAGATATGATGAACATGTTGATTGTTCGCCATTAAAGCTACATCAACTCTCGTGATGATCGGTTTTGATGTGGTGGATTTGGTTCGTGTGATCACTAAAACAATGTGAGGGATATTATTTTGAGTGGGAGTTCAACGGCAATATGATTAAAAGTTGAACACTATTTATCATAAATTAAATCAAAGTGAATTTGCATAGTTGTTGTAGTCATTGGCATCCGTTTACCACCTTGCGCTTAGTTATAATTGAGATGATAGAACTATAGAATTCTGGTTAGTTACTTTACGAACTGGTATCGTATTGTTTTGAAGTGTTAATCTAAAGTTTAAAAGTCCTATTGCAAACTTTCAGTAAAGTTCCGGTTACTCCATGAAGTTTAATAATTGGTATTAAAACAAGAGTGACAATTCCAAGTATTAGTGTATAAGTATCATGTTTGTCTCCATGATTCTTGATATTCAAAGGATTGTCTTAATATCAAGGTTATCTAGGATCTGAAAGAGTTGTTTCAGAAACCATGATGTGTGGAATATATTGTGATATCTGAAACGAAGTTTTGGCTGCAACATGACAGAGTATAATATGGCAAAAGTCATGTTCTCATATTTGATGAGAATTTGCAAAGGGTTGGAGACACTAGTTGTCCTAATCCACCAAAAGGTTTTGGATAGCAACATTATACTCACGATTCATCTTTATAAGCTAAAAGTAGCTTGATCATGGATAATTCCATGATAAGGGTGAATATTTGATGTAGGTAAAATATTTACTACACCAAGAGATTACTAAAGAAAGGAATTTGGAAGAACACCAAACATTTGATGATGGTGATCTACTTCAAAGTGCAAGTCCAAAGACATTGGTATTTAATTATGCACGCTTTGGATTATGTGTCATATGTATGACTCCACTATTGATGTTGATAGATTCTTTCAAACAGAAAAGGAAATACTGAAAGAGAATCTCATAAATATATGGCAGAAAAGAAAAGGCTAGAATTGTTCAGTTTAAGTATATAGATGATATACATGTTATGGCTATATTCTTTGCTTATTAAACAATGTGGTTCTTAAGTATTTGATACTGAATTTGTTGGTGTGAATCGTCATATGAAACAACACAATTCATGAACTACAATGGCCTAAGTAACTAGCAAAAGAATATGTGATGATGTTTATCGAGAACAAATAAAGGGTTATTGTGTTGCTCGTTAAACATCAAAGTTTGCCTTCAAGATTTGTTTTATCAGGTATTATGAGAACAAAAGGGTTGTTCAAATAATTGCCGTAATCCATAAAAGATGGATGATTCACAAATCTCGTTGGAGAAATCACATCCATAAAACTAGTGCTAAAAATGTCGAAAGACAAATTGATTGATAGATCACTTAGGAAGTGACATCGCCGTTTAAATTATATTTGAAAGAAAACATGAAGAAACTCCATGTGGATGGAATTTTGGAGTCTTTTGATTTTGATCACATGACACTTGTGAAACTTTCCTAGAGATAATTAAAACTTCGTTCATAGGCCAAAAGGGAACGAATGACTAGCCTATTGGAACTTGTACATATTGTTGTACGAAGTCCATTATGTGTAGTCAAGAGCGATGGATTTCAACTTCATATGCTTTCTCCGAAAATTTAAGTGAATATATGAATATTTACTTAATAAGGATGAAGTATGAAACATTTGAAAAGTTCAAAGACTTTCAAGATGAAGTACAAGATCATTGTAACAAGAATATAAATAGTTTATGATAAAATCATAAAGGAAGATATTTGAGTTACAAGTTTAGCATAATACCTAAGATTTAAGGAATCGTTCCGTGGATTTGCATGTCCCGAAACACCATAAGAGTATGGAGCATTCGAGATATGTAATTAAACCTTGTTTGGCATGGTGAGATCAAAGGTGTAATTCATAAAATGCCATTATATTTTAAAGATTAAAAGCTTGAGAGACTACCGTTTTTCCACTGAAAAGAGCTTCATCATAATCTGTTGAAATGACACCATATAAAGTTATGGTTTGGGATAAAACCCAAGTTGTCCTTTCTTAAAACATTGGTATGCTTTGCATAAGAAAGATGTTTGCAACCAAAGTCGGATGAACCTGTCTTTGTATGTTATTTCGAATAACTGTTAAGTATTCCTCCATAACACCAGAGACAAAAGTGTTTGTCGCTTAGAATGTCAAGTTTCCTTGAGAAGGAATTTTTCGTGAAAAGTAAAGTGGGAGGACAATAGAACTTTGATAAGGTTAAAAGAACCTTGGCTACATGTGCAGAGTTGCGCAGCGCCGAAAAGTGTTCCGGAGGCAGCAACAATGCTCATGGCTCACGTGCCTCAAAGGTTGTGGTCACGGAGATCTAAGTTCCTATTGAAACAAGTAGGTCGGGTAAACAATCAAATACCAAGATTTGAGGATTGAATCATTATTTGAGAATAATGAACCGACTACATGCAAAGAAGCGATGATGGGCCCTGACTCCGTCAAATGGCTTGAAGCCATAAAATCCGTGATAGTTCCATACATGAGAAATCAAGTTTTGAACTTGAAGGACCCTCGAGAAAGGTGTAAGACCTTACAGTTGTGTTTGGATCTATAAAGAAATAGACATGAATATGGTCGACATGTTGGGAAAGAGTTCACAACAATGTTCAAGGGTTGACTATGACAAGATTTGATCTTTCATAGCGATATTTAGTCTAGACGGATTAATGTAGCAACCACGACATATAATTTTGTTATGTGTTGGATAAACAAAACAAATTCTTCTAATAGAAGGGTTACCTAGGATGTGTGCATAACACGGTCCAAAGGGTTTTGTTAGTTCAAAGGATGCTAAATGCATATGCAAACTTCAATGGTTGAAGTAAGCATTACAGAGTTGGAATCTTCACTATGATGAAACTGTTAAAGGAGTTTAAATTCGTCGGAGATAATGAAGATGCTTGCATTTGCAAGAAATTAAGTGGGAGCGCTAAGACATGTTTCTAATACATTATGTGGAAGACATATTGTTGATTGGAAATGATGTATCTTTTATTAACACAAGATAAGAATTTCATCTCGATGAAAGGCTTAGGCAAAACCCAAATATTTAGCATCAATAGACGCTAATATAGTTGTGTCGAAAGTACATAGATGATGTATTGAACGAGTTCAATATAGAAACTACAAGAAAGGTTCTTATCGCACAGAAAGGATTGAATGAGTTCAATATTGATGATATATTCAAGTGTATTGACACTTGGTAAGTGAAACAAAGATTCAAGTATAGATTGATACTTGATGTATGAAATCACAAAGAGTATTTATATCAATTATGTTGTGATATGTACAAATCCAGATATGTCCTATGCTCTAAATGATGTGAGCATATACCAGAATGATTCATATGATGATCATTGGACAATAGTAAGGATATTCTTATGATCTTTTGGAAGAACTAAGAATATATTGTTTGTAGAAGTGACAAATAGATGGTTAGTTCATTGTAAAAGTACTACATTGATACTAGTTTTGTCACAAAGTACAAATTAAGTTTATCTCAATCTAAACTAAGGGTGGCACAATATAATGGAAAGTAAGTTCCATAATGGATTTGGATGAGTTCCAAAGTTAAGACATTGTGACAGATACTACAACAAAAGGCTAAGTATATGACTGCTATTATAGCAGCTAAAGAGGGCATTTGGGTCAAGTAGTTTGTTATCAAACTAGGTGTAGTTCATAGCGGGATAATACTACGAAGATATATTGTACGACAATATTATCAACATGTTTTAACCCCAAAGAACTAAAGGTCTCACCAAAGGACCAAATTTATACAAAGCCATCTCATTAGAGAATGAGTGATGCGTAGAGACGCAAATACATGCAATTACACACGGACCTGGAAGTGTCAGATCCGGAGATCAGTTGACCACTAGCGAACGTGTACTTACAACACCAGAAAGCCATAGGTGTTGAATACACAAAGGTTTGAAACTAGATTATTGACTCTAGTGCAAGTGGGAGACTGTTGGAGATATGCCCAAGAGGCAATAATAAAGTGGGTTATTATCATATCTTCATACTTATGATAAATGTTTACATACCATGCTATAATTGTATTAACAGGAAACATTAATACTTGTGTGATTTGTAAACATAAAAGAGTCCCTAGTAAAGCCTCTTGTTAAACTAGCTTGTTGGTTAATATATGATCATGGTTTCCTGATCATGAACATAGAGATGTTATTGACAACAGGGTCATATCATTAGGAGAATGATGTGATGGACATACTCCTATAGATAAGCGTAGGATAAAGATCAAGTCATTTTAATAGTTCAATTGCTATATGCTTTCTGATACATAGTAACCTAATTCCTTCGACCATGAGATCATGCATATCACCTTTACCAGATGGATGCTTTGATGACATCAAACACCATACCGTAACTGGGTGGCTATAAAGGTGGCATTGAGTGTTCGGAAAGTATTGGTTGAGACACATGGATCAAGAATGGGATTTGTCCATCCATATGACGGATAGATATACTCTGGGCCCTCTCGGTGTAATGTCATCCAATTAGCTTGCAAGCATGTGACTGGCTCATAAGGGATCACATATCACGGGAACGAGAAAAGAGTACTTATCGGTAACGAGGTTGAACTAGGTATGCAGAGATACCGACGATCAAAACCTCGGATAAGTAAACTATCGTGAGACAAAAGGAAATTGGTATCGTATGTAAGTGGTTCATTCGATCGCAAAGTAATCGTAGAAATATGTGGGAACCATATGAATTTCTAGATTCCTCTATTGGTTATTGTTCGGAGAAGTGTCTCGATCATGTCCGCATAATTCACGAACCGTAGGGAGACACACTTAAGGATTCGACGTTGTTTGAGTAGTTATGGAATGATGAGTAAGAGACCGAATGTTGTTCGGAGTCTCGGATGGAATCCGGGATATCACGAGGAGATCCGGAATGGTCCGGAGAATAAGATTCATATAAGGAAAGTCATGTTTCGGAGTTGGAGAATGGTTCCGGTGTTTTCATCGGGAATGTTCTAGAAGGTTCCGGAATGTCCGGCACTCCGAAGGGGAAAGGGTACATGAATGTGTTATATCAAGTTGATATGATTGTATCATGTACTAGGTGTCATCGCTGTACCAAAATAGAGGGTTTATTCAAATCCTAGTTTGAAAAGTCAAACGACTAGTTTGAAAGTCAAACGGCTAGTTTTGGGAAAGAGGAGAAGGAGGTTTGAAACCGACTTGGGGGAGGAGTTCCTCCTCCCACCGCCGGCCCACCTTGGGTCCGAGTTGGGGAGGGACTCCCCTCCCCAGGCGCGCCTCCCTCCGCCTATAAGAGGAGGGGCAGGGCTCCCCTCCTAGACACACAAGTTGCCTCCCTCTAAACCTAAACCCTAGCCTCAGCCTAGGGATTTCTCCCAAGCCGCTGAGTTAGAGCTTCTAATTTCCCTAGCCGCTGGTTTAGCCCCTTCTAATTGGTGTGTCTAAACCCTAGATCACCAAGGCTCTCTCATAGTTCACCATACTCGCTCCGGCTTAAGGCAAAGCCCTGCGAGATCTCCCCTCTACTTCCGGTACCACGCCGTCGTGCTGCCGGAATCGCGAGGAGAGTGCTACAACCTCCGCTGCCTGCTGGAACAAGGGAGAGGAAGGTCTTCGTCGAGTACCGAACGTGTGACCGACTGCGGGAGCGCTGCCGGAACGCAGCGCCGGAAGGATCGTTTACGCGATCTTGAGATCGGCAAGAGTACGACTACATCACCCACGAGAATCTGCTCTCGTTAACCGCTTTGGAATCTTCGAGGGTGAGTTCCTCTATCGACTCGTTGCTACAATCTAGTAGATAGATCTTGGCTTGTTTGTTTGCATGCGGTAGAATTTTTTTGTTTTCCATGCTACGAACCCCTACACTAAACTCCTCGGCGCCGCTCTACGGTGATTTCGTGGCGCCCGACAACGACTGCGACCTTTTGCGACCGTGACCCTCCCTCGGGCTCTACGCTAAGGCCGGCAACAGCTCGAGCTGCACGTGCCCACCGCTCTTAGCTGCTTCCGTCACGGGCTCCGGCGGGTACACGCCGGGGGACGGCTCCATGCTCGTGTCGCCGGGATGGTGTGGAAGAAGGAGGGCGAGGCGTACGGCGGCGGCCAAGGGAGACCACCGACTGGTGGGAAAGAGGACGGCAGGGCGTACAACGGCCAGGGGAATTCCATGGTAGGGTCGAACGGGCCTAATGGAGACGGGAGGAAGGAGAAAGGGAATTAAGATGGGTGGATGACATGCAGGCCCTTCCTCCACCCGAGCTTGTTCTCCACATGGGATACCAAGTCAGCTCTTACAAGCGGGTTCTAATTGACAGTCCTGCTGTCAAAATTCTATTAGTTATAAATTAGTGCGATTCGCAACGTTGTGACTTAAAATTGTTACTGACGCACGAAAAGTTATGAATATTTAGTACCGATTCGTTCCGACAAACCGAACTGTGGTAGTAGCATAGTTCAATTTACTCATCTCAAAACCGAGAGCTCCACAACCGCTCATAATTTTGCTGTCATATCCTCCCGCGCCGCGCGTCCCCGCGGGCACCACCAACAAGAAATGGCGGCGGGTCCCACCCCATCCACCGCCGCGTCGTTCCGGCCGCCCCTGCCGCCGCCGCCCCCATGCTTCGACTACCGGTCCGCGTCGCTCGCCGACACGCGCGCCTCCGCAGCGGCGGTAGACCCCGCGCTGGCCGGACTGGTCGAGTCCGGCGCGCTCGTGCGCGTCCCGCGGCGGCGATTCGGTCCCGTGCCGGCTTGGCGTCCGCCGGACTTCGCGGAGCCCGAGGAAGTGTGGATCCTAGGGACCTCGCACCTCTCCGTCGAGTCCACCGACGACGTCGAGCGCGTGCTCCGCGCCGTCCGCCCGGATAACGTCGTGGTCGAGCTCTGCCGGAGCAGGCATGATCAGGCTCCTCCAATACCCCGATCGATCGATCACATATTCACATGCCGTCATTTCACTGTTCAAAGTCTAAGAAGTGCCTTTGCAGAGCCCTCACTGCAGAGCCGGGATCATGTACGCTGACGACGCCTCCGGGGAGCCGCTTAAGTCCAACATGTTCTCGCTCGGCGGCGCCAAGTTCTTCGGAGCCGTCAACCGGAGCATCAACTTGGGTTCGTAGCTGATCTCCCTCCATCCACAACCACAATGAATTTTACAAGCTGCCGGTTTCATTGGATCTTTTTGCGACCGTGCAGGTGGGCAGAGTGCTCTTGCTCTACGATTGCTCCTGGCCGTCTTCTCGTCTAAGATTTCATCCGGCGCGAACAGGCCATTTGGAGAGGAGGTAGATTCTCTGACCTGACAGCTTTTTTCTTCCCAGATGTTGCTATGGAACAATTCAGCAGCCAGCTTAATTTACTCTTCCGACAGTTCCGAGCAGCCAGGAGGGTGTCTGAAGACATTGGTGCTCAACTTGTTCTTGGGGATCGCCCAATTGAAATAACCGTATGTGGAAATCTGCAACTAACTGATGCTAGAATGCTGCTAGCTATGTTTGTACCTAATGTTGTGTCACTGATGGTATCAGATTGTTCTTGCAGCTTGAACGAGCATTAAAATCCCTGAGCTGGGATGAAAAAACTAAACTCGTACTCGCATTATTCAGTGGAATCACTTCTACCACCGATACGCCGGTAGGTGCTCTCCTGTCATCAACCTCCATGGTTTGCACCAGAAGCTGGTGATATTACGCGTATTAATTCACCGTAAAAATCAACTGCTAAGAAGCCACAGCTTTCACATTTGTTTTGACTGCTGGTTAATTTATTCAACAGGATGAGAAAGCTGCGGTTAGCCCGTATGAATTGTACGAGAAGCTGAGCAACTCATATCCTTCACTGCTCCAGCCTCTCATACATGAGCGCGACATGGTGTGATCGATTCCCCTATTCATTATCTGAAAACTCATCGAACTTATTCAATGTTGCAAGGTCCAGTCTATCGCTGCTGCTGCAAACTGTATTTTTTGTCTCTGAAGCTGTTGTCGTTTGCTTCTCAGTTCCTCGCGTGGTCCCTGAAGAGGAGCAAGGCCGTGAACAAGAGCAAGACGGTGGTTGGGGTTATCGGGAAGGGGCACATGAACGGCGTGGTGTACGCGCTGATGTCCGACCAGGGCGAGCTGAGGTTTCGCGACCTCGTCGGGAGGGAATCATCAGAGACCTGGGCTAGCTCCATCGTCAAGGGCCTCGTCAGGGACACGGTGATAGGGGTCGCGCTCTGGGCTCTGTACGAGCTGGTGCAGGCGGCGCTATAGGTCACACTTATATATACTAGAGTAATTGCAAAGCTGAAGTTGGTTTCACTGGCAAAGACTGAAATATATGACACTGTAAGCTCATTTGCACTGTCAACATAGCTTGAGTGCAATGTCAAATGCAGTGTTCTCCTCTGCAATATTGCTACTACCTTGTATGTACTGAAATAACCATACTAAGTCCTGACCTCATATCATTTGTACTTAGTGCAACTATTTCGAGTTGAACTAGTTAGCTAAGTAGTTGCCGTGGTGTCAAGTATTGATACCTGGTGTTCCATATGAACAAAGCACAGTTAGATCCCCGCCCCCCCCCCCCCCCCCCCCCCCCCCCCCCCCCCCCCTTTGAGCAACTACAAAGCCAAAAGGAGCTTCAGCCCACTTTAACATGTTTGTATGCCAGAAATTTCAGTTTACAACTAATATCATGAATAACACCGTCTTAGAACAAATTTTGGCTGTTCACACATACATGCTTCTACATGTACTCAAATCTGTTAAAAACTACTAAGTTGGTACACGTTGAATTATGCAAACGGTATATATTTCCGAACAATTGGTTCCAATATCAGTTACAACATGCCTGCATTCATCCTCTAGTATGCATGGCGCAAAGACTACATAGATAGATACTAAATGTCTTAGTGGTTATACATCAGATCATCATAGCAAATGTAAACATCTTAAAATCATCGAGAACGGCCTATCTTCAGGACATGACATGTCCAAGAGACCAGATGACTAACTTCCAAAAAGGAGAACATAGAACTGAAGAATACAAATTTTGCTATGATTTGGCATACCATCCTTCGCTTTGCATCAGCAGTGTCTGAAACCCATATCGCTTGACAGCAAATATCATACCCCAAGTTCATCGAATAAAAGCAGTCCGTGTCCCAATATCCTTGCGAAGATATCAGATAGCACTCACCAAATGCTTCAAAATACTATGTTCTAGCCATGCTCGAAAGAGCAGAGTGCACATGCAGTTGTACCACACTATATTATGATGTCTCAATCCTCTCTTTCAGCTTGGCAGTTATCGCTGGGAATTTCTGCACCAACATTGCAAACCCATCAGTGAACACAGCCTTCTTAAAGTTGTTCTCCACCGCAAAGAAGTTGATGCACTCGTCCTTCAACTTTGTACAGTTGTAAGTCTCCGCGCAAGCTAAAATAGTTGCAACCGTATCCACCGTCACATTATCCCATAGCTTTTGGGAACACATAAACTTCAGCCGGTCTAGTGCATACCGGTCGGCTGCAGCAAGTAGATTCTGAAACATATCAACAGAAGAGTCTACAAGCTCATCTTCCCCAGGAAACTCATCTGTGTATATGAATCGAAGCATAACTTTGAATGTTGCAGGTGTGATGTCCTGCAGCGTAATAGATGACATTGTAGCCTCAGCCATGGAACCAAAGAGCTCTGCCCTAAAGACCGGTGAGCGGGCAGCAAGCACCGCTCGGTGCACGCGGAATATCTCTCCGTCGATGATGAATGATACATCTGTCCCATCCTCTTGATCTAACAGGCGACCAAGATGAGAGCCGATGTCTGAAGGTGGCAACGGTCCCATAGGCTTGTCATGTATGACCAAGATGGCGCATACAAATGTGAAGTGTCCATCAAATACATAGTTGCCCTCCAATTTAGCTCTCCCAACGAAATCATCCCATCCGCCGATTACAGCTTCACCATAGCAATCTTTGCTGGGTGGCATATAAGAAAAGTCTGTCCTTCTTTTTGCCTTGCTACATGGTTGACCACGCTTGTCCAGCATAAAGGCCTCGAAGAGGGCCCGTACGCTGGTTATGCCCATGAACCTGATGTGGATAGAAAGACACATCTCGCCTTCCCATACGGTACGCGGGTAGCACTCAATCCTCCAGGGGTGTCCCCCGGCGGAGACGACGTCAGAGTGTATGGATTCTCCATACATGGTTTGCTCGTAGTCTACTCTGAATTGGAGGACAGCAGAACCCAAACTGGTGATCCCCGCCTCCGGTCTGGTCGTATTATGTCGCTTGCTCACTAGACAAGAGTACGATAAACCAATTCACAGACTAACGGATTATACAGAGCCTAACATAGTAACATAAGAAGAACAGGAGTGGGGCAGTGGGCACTCACTGGCTTGAAGCCGGCGGAGGTTGGCCTGCTGGTGGTGACGATTGTAAAACGCCGGCGATTACCGGATCTGAGAAACTGAGACTGGGGAGAAAGGGGACTGGGATTATTCTTGAAAAAAGAAAGGGGACTGGGATAATAAAGAGAAAAGAGACTGGGGAAATTCAGGTTTCATTCATCAGATTCGTTTGTCTGTTTACAACTGAGCTGTGCTCGCTTTAACCCCCACGCTGGGCGCACACACACGCCACGTTTTTTTCTCTTTCAAATCTGACCTTTTCGAGAAACTTCAACCGAATCTGACCTCTTTTCGAAACTAATTCAGAATCTGATCCTGGTGGTCGGCGTCATTTTAAACGGAGCCGAGGTTATACATGTCGGTGCCAACTCGTGACAACAAGAGAGCAACCTAGGGAGGTCGGCGTCGTTTTAAACAGAGCCGACGTCGGCGTTGTTTTAAACGGAGCTAACCTCCTTCGATTCGGTTTTCTGATGTGTGTGTGCTGACATATACAACTTCGATTCCATTTAAAATGGCGCCGACCCCATGGATCAGATTCCGAATTAGTTTCGAGTAAGAGTCAGATTCTATTAAAATTTTCAGATTTAGTTAGATTTGACAAAGAATGCACGCCCCAACTTTGCAACAATAATCCTAGGCCTATGAACTGAACTAACGGATTATCAATTCTCTCTCTACGACTCACTGACAAGTGGGCATGCAATTATAACCCCGACCCCACAATCCCACATGTGAGTCATATTTCCCCATCGTCATGGTAGTGCCTTTTCTTTGCCGGGGTGGGGATCGTGGTAGTGTCATGTGTTGACATGCCAACAGTCGCTCCTGAGGGCAGGCATCTTAATTAGAGGCGCTAGGGAAAAAAACTCCGGTTGTTTCAACGGTTCCCACGAAGTTTTTCGGTCGTTTTGTGGCAACAATGCATGCAAAGAACTCTGTTGCCAAGAAAACACGTACAAAAAATACTGTTCCTAGCGTCTGACGCTCATGAACCGTCCCCGATTGACATTTTTAGCGCCTAGGCGTGTTATGCAATATACATGCCGTGAAGGCATTGGCAGACCTTGGGCCGAAATCCTATGGGGGAGGGGGCAAATGGGTTTGGGGCGAATTAAGCATTAGGCTGACTTTTAATTGACAAATGGGCTAAATATATGTAAATAGCATGCAATTTCTTCATAGCGCAGCTTCAGGATTTCATAGTCCTCTCCCAGGCCATCTCCAGCAGACCGATCCAAACGAGTATGATATGTCTGAACGTGTTCGACTGGATATAATAATCGTGAAAACATGTCTCGGCAGCGTGACCTAAGACTAATTACAATGAAGAATATCATATAGTACTCCCTCCGTCCTAAAATAGATGTCTTAAATTTATAAAAAATTAGATGAATCTAGACACTATTTAGTATATAGATTCATCTAAAATTTGAAAAATCCAAGACATCTATTCTTGGACGGAGGGAGTAGTATCATGCATATGATACTACTATATGATACTATATGCATAGTATCATATAGTAGTATCATAGTCTTGGTGTATTTATTGTTTTGTAGAATCTCAATGTAAAATTGTGAACAAGATTTGTTTGGGATTAATTTTTCTAGTCTTATATGCTATGATACCAACACAATTTCTTTTATCATTAATTGCTATGACACATAAGTATTTTGCATGCATGTGGTGCATGATACCACGTATGATGATACCCCCGTTGGGGCTAGTCTAAATGATCACACGTGTCTGGGTCGTCTCATTCCTGGCCCAAATTTGGCTAGGAATGCAGCTAGCGCGTCGCGAACTGTCCACGTGTCCTCCCGCTTGCAGACACAACTACACCGACCCCGCCTTTCATCGATACACCTGTTCGTCTCCTGCATCGGCCATTGATACCGCACATCGTCCAATGGCCATTGATGCGGCACACTCAAAGGCGGTCGGCGACCAAAACAATCTGATAGCTGCCTAGGCTAGCTCCATCGTCAAGGGCCTGCCTCATCAGGGACGGTGATAGGGGTCGCGCTCTCGGCTTTGTACGAGCTGGTGCAGGCGGCGCTATAGGTCACACTTGTATATAAGAGTAATTGCAAAGCTGAAGTTGGTTTCACTGGCAAAGACTGAATGATCATTTGCATAGTCAACATAGCTTGAGATTGCAATTTCAAATGCAGTGTTCTCCTCTGCAATATTCCTACTACCTTGTATGTGTTGGTGTTCGTGAAAGGAAGGAAAGATCGTTAACCCTGCTAGGGACGATATGTTACGTGGTATATTGAGGCTCGGCAAAACCCTGAGACGTCTTACAAAGGAAGAGATAGAGTTTGGGTAGAGTACTACTCTATGTCAAACTATCTTCAAATAAAAGGAAATACAATATGTCTAACACTCCCCCTTAGTCTAAAGCTTGAAAAGATTTATATTACGCTTAAACTCATCTAGTTTCTTGGAACACAGTGATTTAGTAAAACCATCAGCTATTTGATCTTTACTGGAGATGAACCTGACATCAAGTTGTTTATTAGCAACTCGTGCCCAAACAAAGTAGAAATCTATCTCAATATGTTTAGTCCGAGCATGAAACACTGGATTGGATGATAAAAAGGTAGCACCAAGATTATCACACCAGAGAGTAGGCTTTTCACGAAGTGTAACACTCAATTCTCTGACAAGAGCCTCTACCCAGATTAAATTAGCTGTAGCATTGACTAGAGCTTTGTATTCAGCCACAGTACCGGAACGAGATACAATAGGCTGTTTCCTGGGACTCTATGATATCAGATTAGAACCAAATAAGATATCAAAACCTCCTGTAGAGCGCCTATCATCTAAATCTCCAGCCCAATCAGCATCTGAATATGCACTAAGAAGTGTAGATGATGATCGACAGAATGTAAGTCCCAAGGTGCGTGTACCATGAATATACCTTAATATCCTTTTTTACTGTTGTCCAATGGTTTGTAGTAGGAGCATGAAGAAACTGACACACCTTACTAACTGAAAAACAAATCAGGTCGTGTCAATGTTAAATATTGAAGAGCTCCTACAATACTCCTGTAATGAGTACTATCCTCAGAATCAAGTGGAGTTCCATCATGCAATGACAAGGTGTCATTAGTGGACAGAGGTGTAGGGAAAGTTGTACAATCCTGCATGCCAACACGTTTCAGAAGATCTGTAGCATACTTTTCTTGATTCAAGATAAGCCCGTTGTGCTGTTTGTGAACCTCAAGGCCCAGAAAATAATGAAGATCTCCAAGATCCTTGAGAGCAAACTCATGACTCAAATCTTTGAGAACATCCATTATTACAGCATCTGAGGAACTTGTAACAATGATATCATCAACATAAATAAGGAGAAAAATCTGAATGCCTGAGTGATTAAACAGAAACAGAGATGTATCTCCTTTGGAAGGTATGAAGCCAAGAGTATGAAGTTTGGTACTGAGACGTGAGTACCATGCTCTTGGTGCCTATTTCAGTCCATAAAGAGATTTGTCAAGTTTGCAAACATAATTTCGAGTAGCGGAAGACTCAAAACCAGGTGGTTGTTTCATGTAAACCTCCTCTTCCAGAACACCATGTAAGAACGCGTTCTTGACATCTAGCTGTCTTAAACTCCAACCTTTTGAGACAGATATGGATAAAACAAGCCTAATTGTAGCAATTTTGACAACAGGACTAAAAGTATCCTCATAGTCTATTCCATACCTTTGATTAAAACCTTTTACAACAAGACGAGCTTTATATCTATCAACTGTGCCATCAAAAATTTTCTTGATGCGATAAACCCATTTGCAGTCAATGACATTTCTTTTAGAGCTCGGTGGAACAAGATGCCATGTGTGATTTTTCATAAGAGCATCATATTATTCTTGCATGGCATGTCTCCAATTTGCTTTCGTTAAGGCTTCCTTTAAGTTTTGAGGTTCTCCTGTAGATGTTAACAATGCCCAACGTATTGTACCATCAGTACGAATTTTTGGTTGTTTTATACCTTTTTGTAGACGAGTGCGTGGTTGTGCAGCTGGAGAGGACACAACATCACTTTCCATAGAAGATCCTGGCGAAGCCAGGGAATCTGTTGATCCCCCCTGGTCATCCGCGTCCCCCTGGTCATCTGCGTCAGCCGACGCAGGTTCTGGCGTGTCCCCCGTCTCGAGGCTGGTGTCGGACACGTTTTCTTCAGGCGTGGCCCGGTACGGGGTGGACCCTGGCGACGCACGTTGAGGGGACCATGACGATGCGCTTGACGGGAACCGAGGGGACCGAGGCAACACGGTAGCATATTCCTCCTGGGCCCAACGTGGAGAAGAGGGAGGCGTCAGCCCCGGGGAAACCGAGTCGCACGTGGCCCCTAGAGCAGGCGACATGGCACGCGGGGAGTCGCGAGCACAGACGCGCGGGGAGCGATCCGAGGCACCTGAGACAGAGAGGGACCGGTCAGAGGTCGATAGCCCCATAGAATCTGCATCGGATGTCTCATTGCTTTGGCTTGTAGCGGCTGTTTCTTCAGGTCCATTATTTGATGTAGTATGAGGGCTATGTGCTCCCGATTTCGGTGCCGTTTCTTCAGACGAACTAGCAGGCATGTGAGGAGCTAGAACCTGAAAGGGATCAACAGTAGGAACAATATGCAAATATGGATCATTAGTGTGCACACCCCTATTTGTGTCTAAAGAGGAGGACGGTTCCGAGGGTAATAAAAGAAGCTCTTCATGTAGGCGACGACCAACATTAGGATGTAGAGCAGCAAAAGGAAAAGCATTCTCATCAAATACAACATCCCGAGAAATATAGACACGTCATGTCGAGATGTCAAGACATTTTACTCCTTTATGAAGGGGACTATAGCCAAGAAACACACACCGTTTTGAGCGAAAAGAGAGCTTGTGATTGTTATAGGGACGTAAGTTGGACCAACATGCACAACCAAACACACGAAGAGAGTCATAGTTTGGTTTGGTGTGAAACAATGTTTCCGTAGGAGATGCAAAGTCAAGAACTTTGGATGGAAGAAGATTAATAAGAAAGGTGGCTGTGAGAAAAACATCATCCCAATATTTTAATGGCATGGAGGTATTGGCAAGTAGAGCAAGACCAACCTCAACAATGTGACGATGTTTGCGTTCAGCGGAACCGTTTTATTGGTGAGCATGAGGACATGAAACATGATGGGTGATGCCAACCTTTTGAAAGAAACCATTTAGCTTTTCATACTCACCACCCCAATCAGTTTGCATAGTAATAATTTTCCTATCAAACTTACGCTCTACATATTGCTGAAAATTGAGAAACACTTGGTACACTTTAGAGCGCTTTTTGAGAAGATATATCCAAGTAAATTTACTGAAATCATCAATGAAACTTACATAGTATGCATGTTTGCCTAGAGACAAGGGAGCAGGGCCCCAAACATCAGAAAACACTTGTTCCAAGGGAACAGTAGAAACACTTTTAGAGACATGATAAGATAACCGATGACTCATAGCCTGTTGGCACGGATCACATATGTAAGCATTTATTTCTGGAGTATAAAGGAGATTGTTTTTCCGAACAATTTTCTGAACAGTAAATGAGGATGGATGTCCTAGATGACGATGTCATGTAGAGGATGAGGGCTTGACGGTGACAAATTCATGCTTGGAGTACTCCGAGGACATAGGAAAAAGAGGGTAGAGACCACCATGACAGGGACCTCTAAACATTATGAAGGGTTTCGCAGCATAGTAAATCAAAAAAAATTCTACGGATGTGAACATGAAAGCCAAGATCTAATCTAGGAGATGCAATCAACGAGAGAGATAGATGAGATCTTCATACCCTTGAAGAAATCGCACAGCAGAAACATTCAGAAGAACGTGGTTGATGCAGTCGTACTCGCCGTCTCCTCCTCGCGATCCGATCTGATCCTACGCCGCAAGTGGCGGCGCCTCCGAGAGATGCACATGTACGGTACCGCGATGTATCTTCCTTCCTTGGTCCAGCAAGTATGGTGGAGAGATAGATTGGATCTGCAACATGACTGCGTGGTGCTAATGGTGGAGAGTTTCTGCGGTAGGGCTTCGCCTACGTGTAGTCGGGAGAGAGAGAGAGGTGGAGGGCAGCAGGACAGTGGCTAGGGTTGGAGGAGTGGGAGGGGGAGGGTGCACCCCTGCACTCCTTATATAGGGGGTTGTCCGGCCCCCTTGGCCCCTCCTCCAAGCCCTAGGACGGCGGCCCCAAGGGTGGAGTGGGGGGCAAGTTTTCCCCTTTCCTTCTAGAAGGCTCCCCTAGGGTTTCCCCTAGGGCTGGCCGGCTGGGACTTGGGGGCCTTGTTCCCCTGGCCCAAAGTGGCCAGGGCACTTCCCCTTAGCCCCACGCAGGCCTCCGACAAGTGGGCCCACGTTGGTCCCACTCCGGAACCTTCTAGAACCTTTTGGTACAATACCGATAAACTCCGAAACGATTCCGAAATCCAAAAGCTGCTTTCCTTTATATGAATCTTATTCTCCGGACCATTCCAGAACCTCTCGTGATGTCCTAGATCTCATCCGAGACTCCGAACAAAAAATCATAAACCAATCATCCATTCCATACTAGCGTCGAAGCACGTTAAGTGTGTGACCCTACGGGTTCGAGAATATGCAGACATGATCTTCTATCAATAATCAACAGCGGTATATGGAAACCCATATTGAATCCCACACATTCATCGATAATCATATCGGATGAACCATGATGCCAGGATTCAATTAATCCCATATATGTATTCCCTTCGTCACGCGATATTTTACTTGCCCGAGATTCGATCGTTCGTATCGGCATACCTAGTTCAATCTCATTCACAGCAAGTACTTTACTCGTTCCGTAATCCTATATCACTTTGTGATTAACTCCTTAACCACGTGCTTGCAAGCGGTGTTGATATCGATTGCCGAGTGGGCCCGAAGTATATCTCTCCGACTCGGGAGGGACAAATTCCATCTCGATACATACAACCCAACAAGTACTTTCCGATCACCTGAGAGACACCTTTATGATCACCCTCACATAGGATGACGTTTGATGACCTCAAAGATTTCTTCCGATACCAGGGAGTTGTATTATCTCATGGTCTAAGGAATACAATACTTGACATAGGAAAAAGCTTCGCAAAGATGAACACGATGACACGATCTAATTGCTCTGCTTAATTTGGGTTTGTCCATCATATCATTCTCCTAATGACATGATCTCATTATTAATCGACAACTCATGTCTATGGTTAGGAAACCTTAACAATCATTAATCAATGAGCTTGTCCATGGAGGCGTACTAGGGACACGGTGTTGTTCATAAACCACACAAGTATCAAAGTTTCCGCTTAATACAATTCTAGCATGGAATATAAACTTTATCATGAAAAAGAATTATAATAATAACATCTTTATTATTGCCTCTAGGGCATTATTCCAACAGTTTCCCACTTGCACTAGAGTCAATAATCTAGTTTACATCTGGCAACAATCTAACACCTATGGCATTAAGGTGCTGATCATGTTTTGCTCGTGGAAGAGGTTTAGTCAACGGATCTGCGACATTCAAATCCGTATGTACTTTGCTAATATTCAGATCTCCATCTGCTATATAATCTCTAATTATATGAAAACGGCGGTTGATGTGCTTGGTCTTTGGATGATATCTCGGTTCCTTAGCCAGTGCTATGGCGCCAGTGTTGTCGCACAATATCTCCATTGGGTCCAAGGCACTTGGAACCACACCAAGCTCAGTGATGAAGTTCCTGATCCAAACTCCTTCACTTGACGCTTCTGAAGCAACCATGTATTCCGCTTCTGTTGTAGATCCCGCGATCACGCTTTGCTTGCAGCTTCTCCAGCTCATAGCTCCACCATTTAAAATATAAATGTATCCTGTCTGAGATTTATAATCATCCGGGGCGGTGTCGAAACTAGCGTCGACATAACCTTTTACGACGATCTGCTCATCACCTCCATAGACCAAGAACATTTCTTTAGTCCTATTTAAATACTTTAGGATGTTCTTTACGGCTGTCCAGTGTTCCACTTCTGGATCACTTTGGTATCTGCTCGTCAAACTAAGAGCATTAGACACATCCGTTCTAGTACATAGCATGACATACATGATAGAACCTATGGCCGAGGCATATGGCACTTTGCTCATAGTATCTCTATCGTTTACCGTAGCTGGACACTGAGCCTTGCTCAATATCTTACCTGACAACATGGGCAATGAACCTTTCTTTGCTTTATCTATTCTGAACCTTTTCAGAACTTTTTCTAGATATGTACTTTGGCTTAAAGCTATTATGCGTCTTTGTCTATCTTTATAGATTTTGATGCCTAATATATAAGCAGCTTCTCCTAGGTCTTTCATTGAAAAACATTTATTCAAATAACTCTGCACATCGTTAATCATACCAATGTCATTTCCAATAATCAATATGTCATCCACATATCGTACCAAAAATGTCACCGAGCTCCCACTCACTTTCTTGTAGATACAAGCTTCGTAGAAATTTGGAACAAATCCAAAGCTCTTGATCACTTGATCAAAACAAAGGTTCCAACTCCGAGATGCTTGCTTCAGTCTATAAATGGAACGCTGAAGTTTGCACACCTTATTAGCATCCTTAGGATCGACAAAACCTTCGGGCCGTATCATATACAACTCTTCATCAATGTTGCCATTGAGGAACGCAGTCTTGACATCCATCTGCCATATTTCATAATCATGAAATGCAGCAATTGCTAATAAAATCCGAATGGACTTAAACATCGCTACGGGAGAGAAAGTCTCATCGTAGTCAACACCTTGAACTTGTCGAAACCCTTTTGCGACAAGACGAGCTTTATAGACAGTAACATTACCATCCGCGTCCGTTTTCTTCTTGAAAATCCATTTGCACTCAACGGCCTTACGGTCGCTAGGAGGGTCCACCAAAGTCCATACTTGGTTTTTGCTCATGGATCCCAATTCAGATTTCATGGCCTCTAGCCATTTCTCAGAGTCTGGGCTCATCATTGCTTCCTCATAATTCACAAGTTCACTGTTGTCTAACAACAAGACGGTTGAGACAGGGTTGTCGTACCATTCAGGAGTGGCACGTGACCTTGTCGACATGCGAAGTTCAGTAGTAGCATCGTTCGAAGTTTCTTGATCCTCGTCATTAGCTTCCTCTCTTGTTGGTGCAGACGACACTGGAACAATTTCAGGTGCTGCGCTACTCTCCAACTCGAGAGAAGGTTCAATAACCTCGTCTAGCTCTACCTTCCTCCAACTCACTTCTTTCGAGAGAAACTCCTTCTCAAGAAAGGATCCGTTCTTTGCAACAAACACTTTGCCTTCGGGATCTATGGTAGAAGGTATACCCAATCGTTTCCTTAGGGTATCCTATGAAGACGCATTTCTCCGCTTTCGATTCGAGCTTGTTCGGCATCAACTTCTTGACGTAAGCTTCGTATCCCCAAACTTTAAGAAACGACAACTTAGGTTTAGCACCAAACCATAGTTCGTACGGTGTCGTCTCAACGGATTTATATGGTGCCCTATTTAAAGTGAATGCAGCGGTTTCTAATGCATAACCCCAAAATGATAACGGCAAATCTGTAAGAGACATCATTGATCGCACCATATCTAATAGAGTTTGATTCCGGCGTTCAGACACACCATTGTGATGTGGTGTTCCGGGTGGCGTGAGTTGCGAAACGATTCCGCTTGCTTTAAGATTCGTGAGAAAATCATAACTCAAATATTCACCTCCACGATCGGATCGCAGAAATTTAATTTTCCTATTACGATGGTTTTCCACTTCGTTCTGAAATTCTTTGAACTTTTCAAATGTTTCAGATTTATGTTTCATTAAATAGATATACTCATATCTACTTAAGTCATCAGTAAAAGTGAGAAAATAGCGATATCCACCGCGCGTCGAAACACTCATTGGTCTGCATACATCGGTATGTATGATTTCCAATAAGTCCATTGCTCGCTCCATTATTCCGGAGAACGGGGTTTTGATCATCTTGCCCATGAAGCACGACTCGCACGTGTCAAATGATTCAAAATCAAGAGACTCCAAAAGTGCATCAGAATGGAGTTTCTTCATGTGTTTTACACCAATATGACCTAGACGACAGTGCCACAAATAAGTTGGATTATCACTATCTACTTTGCATCTCTTAGCCTCAATGTTATGGATGTGCGTTTCATTGCTTTCGAGATGCAGAAGAAATAAACCATTCACAACAGGTGCATGACCATAAAAGATGTTATTCATATAAATAGAACAACCATTATTCTCCGATTTAATGAATAACCCTCTTGCAATAAACACGATCCAGATATAATGTTCATGCTCAACGCAGGCATATAATAACACTTATTAAGGTTTAAAACTAATCCCGAAGGTAAAACTAAGGAGAGCGTGCCGACGGCCATCACATCAACTTTTGATCCATTGCCAACGCGCATCGTCACCTCATCCCTTGCTAGCCGCCATATATTCCGTAGCTCCTGTTTCGAGTTACAAATGTTAGCAACTGAACCAGTATCATATACCCAGGCACTACAACGAGCGCTAGTAAGGTAAACAATAATAACATGTATATCAAATATACATTTAATGGTGTCAGCCTTCTTGTCCACTAAGTACTTCGGACAGTTGCGCTTCCAGTGACCCTTGTCCTTGCAATAGAAGCACTCAGTGTCCGGCTTAGGTCCAGACTTGAGCTTCTTCTCAGCAGGGGCAACGCGCTTGCCACTGTCTTTCTTGAAGGATTTATTTGCACCCTTACCTTTCTTAAAGCTAGGGGTCTTGTTGACCATCAACACATGATTATCTTTCTTGATGTCCACCTCCGCAGCTTTCAGCTTAGCGAAGAGCTCAGTGATCGTATCAGTGGAACCAATTTGATTGTGAGTAACTACAAAACCTTTGTAGCTAGGAGGGAGTGATTGCAGAACTCTGTCAATCTTGAGCTCTTCTGGAATCTTGCAGTCCAGTTGCTCAAGACGTTGAGTGTAGCCCGACATCTTAATGGCGTGCTCACTAATGGAACTCCCTTCCTCCATCTTGCAGTTAAAGAACTTCTCAGAGATCTCATATCTCTCAGAATGGACCTGAGTCTGAAACTTGGTTTTCAGTTCCTCAAGTATCTCAAAGGGCCCGGCGAACTCCTCAAAACGATTTTGAAGGTCTGGTTCCATAGCAAACAACATGGTACTCTTAATCACTCCATAATCATCTTTGCTTGACTGATAAACAACTTTTTCATCAGCTCGCACATCAGTAGCAGGGGCGTCACCTAGCGCTTTCTCTAGTACATAGTCCTTTTGTCCGCCAGCGAGAATGATTCTCATATTACGGAACCAGTTGGTGAATTTAGACCCATTGTTCTTAATTTTTTCTTTCTCAGCAAAAATGTTGAAGTTGAAGTTGGACTTAGCCATTTGATCTACAAAATTTGCAAATACAATTTAGACTATGTTCATGATAACTAGTTCAACTTAATCAAATTACTAGATGAACTCCCACTAAATTCAACATCCCTCAAGTTGTTTAGTGAACATGATCCAAATTCACCACACCTGATCCGATCTTCACGAGAAGAGATGTGGTTTCAATGGTGGTCAACAAAGTGTCGATCATATCATTCATATGACTCATGTTTAACCTTTCAGTTCGTGTCTTCCTAGGCCATGTCTGTACATGCTAGGCTCGTCAAGTCAAACCCAAGTATTTCCGCGTGTGCAAAACTGGCTTGCACCCGTTGTATGTGAACGTAGAGTTTATAGCACCCGATCATCACGAGGTGCTTGAACATGACGAACTTTCGCAATGGTGCATACATGGGGAGAACACAATTTTATCTTGATCTTTAAGTGAGGAATCATCTTATAATGCTACCGTCACGATCTAAGCATAATAAGATACATAAAAGGATAAACATCACATGCATATAATTTTATGTGACATGGTATAGCCAATCTCCGCGCAATGATCTCCATCTTGTGCGCGCCATCATGATCTCCATCACTCCACCATGATTGCCTCCACCACGAATAGCAACTACAACTATTGCTAACTACTTAGCGACAAAGTAAAGCTATTACATGGCGTATAAGAAGTTGACACACAGGTCATACAAAATTATAAAGACAACCATACGGCTCCTGCCGTTTGTGAACTCATCGACATGCAAGTAGTGAAATATTAAAAAACATGATCATTGCATACATCATACACATCATGTCTTGGGCCATACCATATCACAAAACACTCCCTGCAAAAACAAGTTAGACGCCTCTACTTTGTTGTTGCATGTTTTACGTGGCTTATGGGAGTAACAAGCTAAGAACGATTCTTACCTACGGAAAGCCACAACGGTGATATTATGGTTGCCAACATCCGTTGTAAATCCCATGACTACTATAGTGAGAGAAACATGCATTCACTAGCCGCATGTGTGGAACAAGCCACACGTCAAGTGCGGAGTCGGTCTCGCGAACGAGGTCGCGTAAAATTGCCCTGGACCGCTTCGATCTCACTATGCCGCGTCATAAGAAATACACAACAAGAGGTTTGCAACAGAAAACATCAACGCCCGCAACAAGCATGTTGTGTTCTACTCGTGAAACACATCTACGCATAGATCTAGCTCTGATACCACTGAAGGGTTTTGCAGCATAGTAAATCAAAAAAATTCTACGGATGTGAACATGAAAGCCAAGATCTAATCTAGGAGATGCAATCAATGAGATAGATAGATGAGATCTTCATACCCTTGAAGAAATCGCACAGCAGAAACGTTCAACAGAACGTGGTTGATGTAGTCGTACTCGTCGTCTCCTCCTCACGATCCGATCTGATCCGATCCTACGCCGCAAGTGGCGGCGCCTCCGAGAGATGCACACGTACGGTGCCGCGACGTCTCCTCCTTCCTTGGTCCAGCAAGTATGGTGGAGAGATATATTGGATCTACAACACGACGGCGTGGTGCTAATGGTGGACAGTTTCTGCGGCAGGGCTTCGCCTACGTGCAGTCGGGAGAGAGAGAGAGGTGGAGGGCAGCAGGACGACGGCTAGGGTTGGAGGAGTGGGAGGGGGAGGGTGCGCCCCTTCCCTCCTTATATAGGGGGTTGTCCGGCCCCCTTGACCCCTCCTCCAAGCCCTAGGGCGGCGACCCCAAGGGTGGAGTGGGGGGCAAGTTTTCCCCTTTCCTTCTAGAAGGCTGCCCTAGGGTTTCCCCTAGGGTTGGCCGTCTGGGCCTTGGGGGCCTTGTGCCCCTGGCCCAAAGTGGCCAGGGCACTTACCCTTAGGCCCACGCAGGCCTCCGACAAGTGGGCCCACGTTGGTCCCACTCTGGAACCTTCTAGAACCTTCTGGTACAATACCGATAAACTCCAAAACGATTCCGAAATCCAAAAACTGCTTTCCTTTATATGAATCTTATTCTCCGGACCATTCTGGAACCTCTCGTGATGTCTTGGATCTCATCCGAGACTCCGAACAAAAACTCATAAACTAATCATCCATTCCATCCTAGCGTCGAAGCACGTTAAGTGTGTGACCCTACGGGTTCGAGAATATGCAGACATGATCTTCTATCAATAATCAACAGCGGGATATGGAAACCCATATTGACTCCCACACATTCATCGATGATCATATCGGATGAACCACGATGCCAGGATTCAATTAATCCCATATATGTATTCCCTTCGTCACGTGATATTTTACTTGCCCGAGATTCGATCGTTGGTATCGGCATACCTAGTTCAATCTCGTTCACAACAAGTACTTTACTCGTTCCATAATCAGATATCACTTTGTGATTAACTCCTTAACCACGTGCTTGAAAGTGGTGTTGATATCGATTACCGAGTGGGCCCGAAGTATATCTCTCCGACTCGGGAGGGACAAATTCCATCTCGATACATACAACCCAACAAGTACTTTCCGATCACCTGAGAGACACCTTTATGATCACCCTCACATAGGATGACGTTTGATGACCTCAAAGCTTTCTTCCGATACCAGGGAGTTGTATTATCTCATGGTCTAAGGAATACAATACTTGACATAGGAAAAATCTTCGTAAAGATGAACACGATGACACGATCTAATTGCTCTGCTTAATTTGGATCTGTCCATCATATCATTCTCCTAATGACATGATCTCATTATTAATCGACAACTCATGTATATGGTTAGGAAACCTTAACCATCATTAATCAATGAGCTAGTCCATAGAGGCGTACTAGGGACATGGTGTTGTTCATAAACCACACAAGTATCAAAGTTTCCGCTTAATACAATTCTAGCATGGAATATAAACTTTATCATGAACAAGAATTATAATAATAACATCTTTATTATTGCCTCTAGGGCATTATTCCAACACATTATTTGTTGTGTTGCCTTGTCCTTAATCAAGAAAAAGATTGGGTGAATCTCAATAAAGGCATTGTTGTCTAGAGTAATTTTATGAGCAGAAAGTAAATTCATGGAAGAGCTCGGGACATGTAAAATGTTACGGACTTGAAGAGAAGAATGTGGGGTGTGCAAAACTGAATGACCAATATTAGCAATTTCCATACCTTGTCCACTAGCATTGTGGATTTGATCCTGGCCTTGATATGGTTCATGGACTTGAAGCTTGTTCAGCTGACCTGCTACATGATTTGTTGCGCCTGTGTCCAGAACCCAATTTGTGTTAACACCATAGGCGCCATAAGCACCCTTGTTGTCATGAGGAGCATCGTCATCATTGTCATCTCCATATCACCACCAACACTCATTGGCAGGGTGCCATTCCTTCTTGCATATCTGGCAATAAATACCGGGCTGCCATGTACTAGCAACACGATCCGGGCGCCCACGGCCCTTGCCGCGCCCCCCTTGGGCCGAAGATCCTGGCACCCCTGAGTGGGCTGCTGTGGTGGTGGGTGTGACGGTCGAGGGTGCTGTGGTGGTGGGTAATAGGGGTTTGGTTGCTGGTAGGGTATGGGAGCATATGTAGGTAAAGGATAGTGAGGTGTAGGAGGGTGAGTGTATGGGGCAGGGGCATAGGGAGGGTGCTGAAACATTGGTAGAGGCGGGGCGGGATGGTATGGGGTATGATTGTATGTGGAGGGGGTGTAGGTAGGATAGGAGGCTGTGGAGTGGGGGTGTTGGGAAAAACAGGGCGGCGAGGAGCAGCATTAATGGAGGAAGTGAACGTGCCGATGGTTTGACCCGTGCAAGCAAGCATGTTTTCACGAGATTCATAGGATAAAAGCTGTGAGGACATGTCACCAATGGTGGTAGTGGGATTTGCATTAATAGAGGCAACAAGGGGGGTGTAAGTACCATCAAGACCATTAAGGATGTAGTCTTTGAGCTCATCATCATCAACTGGTTTCCCCGCAGCAGCAAGTTCGGAGGCAAAGCCTTTCATCTTGGCAAGGAATTGAGAGGCAGTCATATCAAGCTTCTTGGTGTTGGTAAGAGCTCCGCGAAGCGCAGAAACTCGAGACTTGGATTGGGTGGAGAAGAGCTCAAGAATAGCACCCCACACGTCCTTGGCATGGACAAGACCATACACATGAGAGAGTAGATCATCGCCAAGAGAGTTGACGAGGAAGCTCACAACCACCTGATCCTTGGTGACCCAGACATCATAATCTAGATTGGGGATGGTGATCTTCTTGTGATCGGCATCTTCAGCTTCAATAGTTTCAGCCGGCTCCTTTGCAGTGCCATCCAGGTACCCGAGAACTCAGGCGCCACAGAGAGAGGGCATGACCTGCGTCTGCCATGAGAGAAAATTGTCGCAGTTGAGCTTCGTTGTTGGTGGAGATCCGATGGTGGCCGAAGGAGTTGTAGACGTCGACATGAGTCGAGAGGTGGAGGGGTCGGCTGGAGGCTAGGGTTTGGGAGGGAGGTTGTTGGAGGTCGTTGTTGAGGAAGAAAACCTTGGGAATTGGTAGAGGGGACTTGGATCTATGGGGAGGGAGGGTTTTTGGTTGGTTGTGGGAGAAGGAGAGGGGCCGACGGCGATGGAGAAGAAGCTCCGGCGGTGGCGACGCTAGATGGGAAGAGTGGCTCGTGATACCATGTTGGTGTTCGTAAAAGGAAGGAAAGATCGTTAACCCTGCTAGGGGCGATCTGTTACGTGTTATATTGAGGCTCGGCAAAACCCCGAGACGTATTACAAAGGAAGAGATAGAGTTTGGGTAGAGTACTACTCTATGCCAAACTATCTTCAAATAAAAGGAAATACAATAAATAGCCATACTAAGTCCATATCATTTGTGCTTAGTGCAACTTTTTTGAGTTGAACTAGTTAGCTAAGTAGTTGGCGTGGTGCTGTGGAGAAGTATTGATACCTGGTGTTGCATCTGAACAAAGCACAGTTAGATTTTTCTTTTGAGCAACTACAAAGCCAAAATATGCCTTGTTCGTTTTGCAGTGACCAAATCCCCTGGCAGCAAAGGAGCTTCAGCCCACTAACATATTTGTATTGTCAGAAAATTCAGTTTACAACTAATATCATGAATAACACTGTCTTAGAACAAATTACATAGAACAAATTTTGGCTGTTCACACATACATGTACTCAAATCTGTTAAAAGCTAAGTTGGTACACATTGAATTATGCAAACGGTATATATTTCAGAACATTGGTTCCAATATCAGTTACGGCGTGCTTGCATTCATCCTCTAGTATGCATGGAGTAAAGACTACATAGATAGATACTAAATGTCTTAGTGGTTATACATCAAATCAGCATAGCAAATGTAAACATCTTAAAACCATCAAGAACGGCCTATCTTCAGGACAGGACATGTCCAAGAGGCCAGATGACCAACTTCCAAAAAGGAGAACATAGAACTGAAGATATCAGATAGCTTAACAATAGAAACTCATATCCCCTCACTTAACAATATCACTTGACAGCAAATATCAGACCCCAAGTTCATCAACTAAAAGCAGTCTATGTCCCAATATCCTTGCGAAGATATCAGATAGCACTCCCCAAATGCTTTTAAAATACGATGTTCTAGCCATGCTCGAAAGAGCAGAGTGCACATGCAGTTGTACCGCACTATATTATGTCTCAATCCTCTCTCTCAGCTTGGCAGTTATCGCTGGGAAATTCTGCACCAACATTGCAAAGCCATCAGTGAACACAGCCTTCTTAAAGTTGTTCTCCACCGCAAAGAAGTTGAGGCACTCGTTCTTCAACTTTGTACAGTTGTAAGTCTCAGCACAAGCTAAAATAGTTGCAACCGTGTCTACCGTCACATTATCCCATAGCTTTTGGGCACACATAAGCTTCAGCTTGTCTATAGCATACCGGTCGGCTGCGGCAAGTAGATTCTGAAACATCTCAATAGAAGAGTCCATCAGCTCATCTTCTCTAGGAAACTCATCCGTGTATATGAATCGAAGCATAATTCTAAATGTTGCAGGTGTGATGTCGTGCAGCGTAATGGATGACATTGTAGCCTCGGCCATGGAACCAAAGAGCTCTGCCCTAAAGACCGGTGAGCGGGCAGCGATCACTGCTCGGTGCGCAGGGAATATCTCTCCGTCGATGATAAATGACACATCCGTCCCATCCCCTTGATCTAACAAGCGGCCAAGATCAGACCCAATGTCTGAAGGAATAGGGCTATCATGCATTTTTTGATGGTCTGGACTGTCATGTATGACCAAGATGGCACATACAAATGTGATGTGTCCCTCTGATACATAGCCTTTCTCCAAAGTAGTTCCCTTAACGAAATCATACCATCCCCTGTCTTCACCATAATCATCGCAATCTTCGTTGATTGGGAATTCATGAAATTCTGTCCTTTCTCTTGCCTTGCTACATGGTTGACCATGCCTGTCCAGCAAAAAGGCCTCGAAGACGGCACGTACGCTTCTGATTTTGCCCATGTGCCTGAGGTAGATAGCAAGATACTCGCCCGAGCTGCTTTCATTTACGCCACGCGGGAAGCACTCAATCCTCCAGGGGTGTCCCCCCGCCGAGAAGACGTCAGATTGTACGTATTTGCCGATGGGAAGCTTCTTGGCTTGCTCGTAGTTTAATCTGAAGTGGAGGGCGGCAGAACCCAAAGTGGTGATCCGCACCTCCGGCCTGGTCGTCTCAGCTCCTTTGGCCACTGTAGACAAGACACAAGAGTATGATAAACTAATTCAAAAGCCAACAAATTACAGACTAACAAACATAAGAAGAACAAGAGTGGGTACACTCACTGGCTTGAAGGCGCCGAAGGTGGCGGCGGTAGCCTGCTGGTGGTGAAAATGGGTGCCCGGACGCCCTCCGCCCTCGGCCGCTCCTCCGACCTCCCCGCGAGTCCGCCTCCTCTGCCCCGACGTGTGTCGTCGCCTACTCTCGAGGCCGCCGCCGCCGCCGCCCCTCGGCCCTCGCAACTTCCTCCCGGCTAGGGTTAGTCTCGCTGACAAGCCCGCGGAGTCTGATGCCAATTTCGGCTGCGAAACCCTCCAGCCCATAACACTTCTGGTCCATCGCGAGGATTGGACCCGGCAGGGTTGGGTATGGGCCGGACTCGAGCCTTTGGACCAATTCTAGTGGATTTCTTAAAAGCAGCCACCTTCTAGAAAAAACTGTCGTTTTAGAAGCCAAGGGTAAACTACCCAAACCTTTAAATAGAGCTCGGCTGTATAATTAGTAAAACAAATCATCTGTAGCAACTCCAAAATTTTGTTTTTACATTTTATTTAAAAATATACTCCCTTTGTCTTAAAATAGATATTGAAATTTTGTCAAAATTTAAATTTATTTATATACGAAATAGTATCTAGATTTATTTAAATTTTGATAAATCTGCAACATCTATTTTAAGACGGAGAGAGTATAAATTATGTATTGATGCCTAGAATGCATTTCTATTTGCAAGTGTTGTTGCAGTTGTGAGCTACCAGCTGCGCTCACCATTCTTTTAGATGGGTTGGGTAGGCAAAGCGGTGAGAAAATGAAGCCCGAAAATGAGGCAACAAACCAAAACATACCATATAAATGACCAATGTTTTTTCGCCAGACTTAGATGTAAATCTGCCAGACTTAGATGTAAATCTGGAACTGGATCAGAGGACGTAAATATTATTGGACTCAATTGGAATGGTCCTCGTAGGACATGGATCTAACAGGACATTAGGTCCAACAGAATTGGACGGATTTGGACCCAAAGAACTGGATAGTCCAATATCTAGTGGACACCACGCCGCCGCGGTTGCTCTCGATCCTCTCTCTCCCGAATCCCTGCTCTCCACCGTTGGCGGCTCCTTCCTCCCTCTAACCCCATCCTCGCAGATCCCGTCGTAGGCTACCCCATCCTCCCTCCTACTCCATCCTCGCACCTCCCCGCCGGCAGCTACCCCATCCTCCCTCCTACCCCATCCTCACAGCTCGCCAACGATCCTAGCAGCATCGCTCGCCTACAGACCTCTTCGTCGTCGCCTCCACCCCGACGACTCTATTCATGGGTACCCCAACGTCTCATGGCCACCAACGCAAAATCGTGACGACCGACCTTGCCCTAGCTCAAGGTGACCTGCTCCTTACCCTACCTCTCTCTTGGATTATGACAACTCAGGTGTTATCATACTTCCCCCTTTAGGCAGATTACACGTTGTTGCAGTCTAGTCTCAGATGCCATGAAATTGATTTAGTCTGTTTCTCTGTAGTAGTTTTCTCCTTTCCTAGTTTCAAACAAATCAAGAAGTCTGTAGTTTTGGTTGATTTGGCATGCGGGCATGAAGACAAATCCAGAAGGTTTTATATTGTTTGGATCGTTTTTGAAATTTTTATGCCCATTTCAAACTATGGTTAAAACGGCGGGCATAAAGATTATTAGCTCGGGGTTGAGCCTCGCTAAACTTGCAGTGGATCTCTGATGAAATAGCATATTATGAATCTAAAAATGATTTTTCCAAAAAATCATGAGCATCCGATCATGTATCTGTACTTCAAATCTGACCCACTTCCTACCGATTTGGTAAAAAATTGTCTTTTTACGAGGGGTGGATGAAAATATTTGAGATATCCCAGTTGGGACATTTTCCATTCAAGGTGTCCTAGTATTTTGGAAAAATGAGATGGTACCATTTTGAAACTTTCATTTGGTGGTTGCTTCACAAAACATCCCGTTTTTGACACTTGAAAAATGAAAAATGCCTTTTTGGTGCGACAAAAATTGAAAACTTCATCCTGCAACATTGTTCTACGTCCCATGATGCACATATGTGCACAATATGGTCACATTATCACAAATTATGCCGTGATCCTATCCATAACATTGGTTGTTTGGCCTAAAAACCATGAAACCTCAAACATGATAGCTCATTTATGAGAATATTTTTTTGAGATGCAACTAATATACCAAGTTTGATATTTTTTCTTGTAACTATGTTACATAATATGACACTCACGCGAAGGTTTTACATTATTTGAATCGTTTTTGAATTTTTTATGCCTGTTTCAAACTATGGTTAAAACGACGGGCATGAAGATTCTTAGCTCAAGGATGAGCCTCGCTAAACTTGCAGTGGATATATGATGAAATAGCATATTGTGAACCTAAAAATAATTTTTTCATATCATATACATGTAGTTCAAATCTAGCCCACTTCCTATCGATTCGTCAGAAATCTGTCGTTTTTATGAGGGGTGGACGAAAAGGTTTAAGATATCTTGGTTGGGACATTGTTCATGCAAGGTGTCCTAGTAATTTGGGAAAATGGGGTGTTACCATTTTGAAATTTTCATTTGGTGGTTGTTTCACTAAACACCCTTTTTAACACTTGGAAAATGGAAAATACGTTATACGAAAGTATATATAATATTTTTATATTTTATTCAGCAAAAATATATAATATTTGTGTTTAGATAGATCTTATTTTTCTAATTTTTTGATATATTATATGTATTTTTCCGAATTAAAATAATTTAGTTATGTTTTTTTCTAAAATTAATATGGCAAAAAGGGAAAATAGCTACACCGACGGCGGCTTTTGCCGTCGGGACGCTGTCGCATCGCCGACACGTCCAATCACCTACGCCAACGGGTGCCGCCGGGTTATCCCATCCTACGCCAATGACAAATCTATGCCAACGACAAGTTTGCCCGGTTGCTCATCTCAGGGCCTACACCGAGGGGCCCGACAAATAACGGTCGTGTAGCCTTTGGCCGTCGGTGTCTTCCTCTTCTCCGGTAATGATAACTATTTGACCCATAGAAAAATATTTTTACAATGGGAGTTGGCGCACTAGCTCTCCTTTGTCAGTCCTCTCGCAGATCCACCGAAGCTGGCTGGACACGAATGCATGCGTTAGATGGTGGGTCGCTCTCCGAGCTAGGTCTCCTGCTGTCCTGCATCGCGTACGTGTTCTCAGGCGATCGATCACGCATAAGTTGAAGCATGCATGCGACGGTCGTTGCTTTGCTTGCCTTGCCTTGGCGTGCATTCATTGACCCGTCGGTCGATCAGGCGGCCCACGGCGGCGGCGGCGGCACGATCATTGCCCAGGCCGGCGGGATCGAGTGTGCATGCATATGGTCCTGCCGCGAGAGGGCTTTCCGCATCGATTGGCCGGCCGGCCGCGATCGCGCCCATGTACGCGAACCACCCGGCCTCGATCTGGCCCCGTGCGCGCAACCACGTCCGTCGTCCGACATGGTCGTCAAGTGGAAAACATCCCAGGCGTGGTCGACAAGGGGACGCCCTATCTTGACCAATAATATTGGCTGCGAGTTATATCTACATGCAGCTCACCCCGCACTACATTAGTAGTACACGCAAATCACTAAGACCGGTCATAGTGCTAAGTAACTAAGACTAGTAATTTGCACATGTTACTACTCCTAGTTGATGTTACTATTTTTATAGTGGATGATAACATGTGTGTGGTGTCATGCAAGACCTAATTAATTAGGCTGTAGATTCATATAGTCTTGGTATGTGTGATGTTATGGTAACTAGATAAGTTACTACACTTCTCTCTCTTTCTTCATTAATTATCATGTCATGTCATCAATTATCAGTTGACATTGCGTGTACATGAATGTTACTAGCTAAGGCTGGTTATATTAGGGAGTAACTTAGAGTAGTAACATGTATATGTTACTAGTCTAAGTTACTATCTCTATAGTGAAAATAACATATGTGTGGTATCATGCAAAGCTATTTATTATAATATAGACTCATTTTGTTTAGAAATGTGTGATGTTATGGTAACATAGCTAGTTACCACAAGCCTCTCTCTCATCATTTAATTGCATGCCATGTCATATAAATGCTTAGTTGGCAATACATGTGGAACTATATTACTATATAAGTTACTCCCACTATAACTAGCCTAAGGTACTCCTATTATGACTAGCCTAATGCATCGACGGATCACGAGCAAGGATTAATGGACGCCTGCAAGTGGCTGAATTGCCCACATGCGGAATATATATTTCTGTGTGGACCAGCGATCGATCAACCGTCCGGCTGGCCGCCGTACGTCCGGCGAGAACACATGCCCGGCCACATGCATCCGCGCGCGAGGCTAGCTAGCTAGTTGCAGCTGCAGGCCAGCTCTCTTCGTGCGCAAGCACTGATGGCATGCATGATCCCGCCGTGATGGGAATCATTGTATGCATGCAGCAAGACGCATCGCACTCAATTAGCCGCGGTACTCAATCAGGAGTTTAACTACGCCAAGGGCAAAAGAACCAGCATCCTAGCTCCGAGCAGTGTGTTAATTTGAGTAACTGCTACTCTCGGTCTAACCGGAACAAGACGGTCATGCTTCATGCTTCAAGATGGCAATTTTCCCGTGGAGCCGGGTACCCGCGGGCATATACCCGCCAAGAACCGAGGATGGGGAACAGATTGACCCCATGGGGATAGCGGGGCGGGTACCCGATAAGCTGGCGGGACGGGTATGGGGAGCAAATTCCCTCCGTGGAGGCTCCATGGATATCAAACCCCACTTGTCAGTCTAATAAAATATTAGACGAATAGCCTACCATCGGCCCACCAACCACCATCGGCCCATCAATCACCATTTCTTTCCCCTCCTCTCTCCACTCCCATCCCGCACGAGCCGCCGCCAGTTCGCCATCGCCAACCCCCTGTCCACATCGGCACCAAGACCGGCACCTAACCCCTCCTTCCTCCACTCGAGATTCACACCGGCGGCCACCGACGCAGATGCAAGGAGGAGCTAGTCTCTCGCGTCCCCTGCATCTCCTCGTCACGGGCGTCCCTTGCATCTCCTTGTCGCCCGCGTCGTGGGATTCCCCTGCATACGCCCGCCCACACCAGCTCGTCGCCGGTGTCCTCCTGCATCAGGCCATCCCCGTGGAGTCCTCGGCGGGTATCGGGTACCCGTTGTTGGCGGGCACGGGGGACGTCCCCCCCTCCCCCCCCCCCCCCCCCCCCCCCCCCCCGATAGTCTAGCGGGGATTCACGGGTATGGGGATTCACGGGGATCAGGGCGGGTACGGTGGAGCCATACCGGCCCCGTTGCCATCTTGATTCATGCTTGCACATGCATGCTCTGTTGCCAACATCATACCGGTGCGGTTATATAATCTGACAAAAGCTAGTTAACTGTACTTCAAACTCAGGTTTATAATATCGCCTAAAAAGGTTTACCATTCAACATTATCCTACTATAGATACGGCGTGTGCCCTGCCCTGCCAAGCTTTTATTAATTAATCTGATGTAATCCGTAGAGCCTTTGTTGGAACTTGGAGAAAATCCCTTTTGTGCAGTGTGCTCCTCTGGATGAAACATGCTGGGATGTTTGTGCGCATAAACTAAACATCAATCAGTGTACAGCTACACAAAAGAAGATTGAATCAGACATTACATTTCTTTTTTTTTCGAATCTACAATCAGCCATTACGTTTCTAGCCAAGAAAAGAAACAAGCCAGTGCAACGGCCTCTTTGGTTCCAAGGAATTTTATAGGAACTTTAAGAGAAATTTCTCACAAAAAAATCCTTTAAGATTAAGATCTGACAATATCTGATCTGTTAGAAATATAAGCAATAATCCATATAATTTAATCCGAATAATAAACTGATAAATCATGATCATACAAACGGTACTAAACCAATTATGCGGATCAATAAAGTAGATGAATAGATTACATCTATAGGAGATACACCTATCACATCTACACCAAACGCTAGAACAAAGAACTCTAGCATAATCCGAAAGAGAGAAATCGAGATCACATACGATGTAGACTGAATAGTAGACGCAGCGGTTGCAGCAGCGTCGCCCATGTTGAGGTTGTCGAAGAGGTCGCTCACGTCCGGGAAGAAGTCATCGTTCGGGAACTCGCCGTCGGACGATGTCGTGATTGCCAGTAGTCGGCGCTTGAGCGCTCCCCAAAAACCTGATCGCCCCTCACCCGTACAGGTTTACGAGAGACGGGGTTCCGGAGGCCTACTGTCCCGATCTGCGGCGCACGCCGCAAGCCGGGATGGAGAAGACGAAAGACGTGGCGCAAGGTTCTGTAGGGTAGGCACGTGTGTGGATTGATTTGGTGCCGATTAGGTTCAGCCCGGACGCTTATATAGTGCAGGTTAGGAAGATCGTGGGCTCAGCCCACGTCCGAGTCGGTAACAGCCACGTCCATAAAAAACTGGAAACGGCTGTAATTAACGCGTCTGTTAATGACTCATAATCAGTTTTCCCAACCAGCAAAATAAAGCTCGGCTCGGAGAGATTCCCGCAACCCGCGGCGCGTGCACGTTGTGACGAGGCGAGGCATGGCGAGGCGAGGCGGGCGGCGTCGGAGGAGGAGTGCGCGAGGGCTACTCTTCTTGTCACACCTTAGTGAGTGGAGCAACACTCTACTATATAAGGTGGTCCAACTCCCTTTCAACTAGCAATGTGGGACTAAACTTTAGCACCACTAGCACAGCCATATGCTGCCATATACAAGTGGGCCAAAGAGAATTTCAGAATTTGTCTAATGGGCCAACAACCTAAAACTCATCAAATTCCAACAATCCCCCACAAAGTCTCATTGGCACATCACATCATTTTCCTTCCAGAACATTGTTTTATATACCGCTGTGTAGTGAAGACTGCTAAGTTGAACTTTCATGTTAAACTTCATGCTACACTAGCTAGCAACTTGAATAGTGGACTATGCCTTGAACTATAAGTTTTCTGCACGCTAGTTTCACACAAAATCTAGACCGATATAGGTCTACCGTCGGCTTCCCCGCGGTTTGGAGCTTACGCGTCATACTCCAGGGCCTTTCATGAGTTTATTAGAGAGCACCCAACTCTCACGGACTGCGACGTTTGACAGTCAGACTCATATAGATGTGTTCCTCAAGAGATGTTCTACAGGACAACATCTCCGCTGATAAAAGCCACTCGGAACATATTAATATAAATATCAACCTGCCATGCAGATTAAAAGAGTATTGCATCTTTATGGAGATGTAAATATAATATGGGAATACTCTCCTCTTAGCTGAGCAACAGCTTGTCTCCCATCTCTAATTCATGGGATCTCCGATCACATAGAGTGGGTTGCCACTGGGATCAACTCATAGCGTGGGTCTCAAACCCATCTCCCTCGATGCATTATCTATCACATTGCGTGATAATCCCTTTTTAAAGGGATCTGCCATGTTTTTAGATGTTTGGATATAATCCAACGCAATAATTCCGGAGTTTCTCAGTTTCCTGACAGATTTCAATCTCCTCTTCACATGCCTTGATGACTTTATATTATCCTTAGAACTGTTTACTTTGACGATCACAGTTTGATTATCACAGTTCATCGGGATGGAGGGTATTGGTTTTTCAACCACATGTAAGTCCATCAAGATCTCACGAAGCCACTCTGCTTCAACAGTGGTTGTGTCTAATGCTGTGAGTTCTGCTTACATTGTTGACCTCGTTAAGATGGTCTGCTTGCAAGACTTCCAGGAAACAACGCCACCACCAAGTGTAAACAAATAACCACTTGTGGCCTTAATCTCATCAGCATCAGATATCCAGTTTGAATCACTATAACCCTCAAGTACCCTTGGATACCCAGTATAGTGAATACCGTAACTCGCAGTGCCTTTCAAATAGCACAAAACTCTTTCAAGAGCATGCCAATGATCATCTCCAGGATTTGACACAAATTGACTCAGTTTGCTTACAGCAAAGGAGATGTCAGGTCTAGTAGCGCTGGCTAAATACATGAGCGAGCCAATGATTTGAGAATATCTCAATTGATCTTTAGCATTCCTTTGATTCTTTTGAAGTAGCACACTCGGGTCATAAGGCGTTGGAGAATAATTGCAGTCGCTGTACTCGAAGCGACTCAATATCTTTTCCACATAGTGAGACTGAAGCAGTGTAATCCCACCACCGTCATCCTTTAGTAGCTTGATGTTTAAAATTACATCAGCCACTCCCAAGTCCTTTATCTCAAAGAAGCGAGATAGGAACTCTTTGACCTCCTCGATAACAACGAGGTTGGTCCCGGATATCAATATATCATCAATGTAGAGACACATAATAACTCCCTCGCCCCCACCATGGCGATAGTACACACATTTGTCAGCTTCGTTTACAACATAGCCTTCGGCAGTTAAAGTTCTTTTAAACTTCTCGTGCCACTGTTTAGGAGCTTGCTTAAGACCATATAAATACTTCACTAACTTACACACCTTTCCTTCATGACCATCTACTACAAATCCATCAGGCTGCTCCATATAAATTTCCTCATCTAGCTCCCCATTTAGAAAAGTTGTCTTAACGTCCATTTGATGAACGAGAAGACCATGTGCGGCAGCCAAGGAAATTAGTACTCGAATAGTGGTCAATCTGGCTACAGGTGAGTAGGTATCGAAGAAGTCTTCAACTTCCTTTTGGGTATAACCCTTCGCCACAAGATGTGCCTTGTACTTTTCAATAGTACCATCAGGTCTAAGCTTTTTATTGAACACCCATTTACATCCTACAGGTTTACACCCATAAGGACGATCGGTGATTTCCCAAGTACCATTAGCTAAGATGGTGTCCATCTCGCTTCGGACAGCTTCCTTCCAGTAGTCAGCATCTTGATATGCATAGGCTTCTGAAATAGAAGTGAGAGTATCATGCAAAAGGTACACAATGAAATCGTCACCAAATGACTTTGCAGTCCTTTGTCTCTTGCTCCTTTTGGGAGCTTCATTGTCATCCTCCACATGATCATCAGAGTGTTCTATCGGCATAGTGGGTTCAGGAATTATAGAAAATTCCTGACTAGATGAACTAGTCATCTCCTGATTTTATGAGCTAGACATGCCTTTCATAGGAAAGATGTCCTCAAAGAAAGTCGCATCATTCGACTCCATAATTGTACCAACATGCATGTCGTATACCTCAGATTTTACTATCAAAAATCTATAGCCAATGCTATGAAAAGCATATCCCAGAAAAACACAATCAACGGTTTTTGGTCCAAGCTTTCGCTTCTTGGGTATTGGAATATTGACTTTTGCCAAACAACCCCAAGTTCGTAAGTAAGATAGTTTAAGCCTTTTCTTTTCCCATTCCTCAAATGGAGTCATGGTTTTATCCTTTACAGGAACACGGTTTAGGACATGACACGCAGTCATTAGCTCCTCCCCCCCACCATTCCTTGGAAAGACCCGATGTATCTAACATGGCGTTAACCAAATCAGTTAGAGTGCGGTTCTTTCTTTCGGCCACCCCATTTGACTGAGGTGAGTAGGGATGAGTCCTCTCATGTATAATACTGTGTTCCATACAGAATAAATCAAATTCGTTTGAAAAGTACTCTCCACCGCGATCCGACCTTAGCCGCTTGATTTTAAGATCAAGTTGGTTTTCTGCCTCAGCTTTATAGATTTTGAAGTAGTTCAAAGCTTCATCTTTAGATTTCAGGAGATAAACATAGCAGTATCTAGTGGAGTCATCAATCAACGTCATAAAGTATCTTTTTCCACCTTTTGTCAACACACCATTCATCTCACAAAGATCTGAATGTATAAGTTCTAGCGGTGCTAAGTTTCTTGGTTCCGCAGCCGTATGAGACCTGCAGGGTTGCTTTGCTTGCACACAAACTTGGCACTTAGAACCTTTGACAGTGGTAAATTTTGGAATTAAAGTCATATTGGCTAGCCACATCATTCAACCAAAGTTAATATGACAGAGTCGTGAATGTCAAACATTGGACTCATTATCATTGCACACATGATTAATAACTTTAGTACATGAGTCTGACAAAGACAAGCGGAACAGACCTCCACACTCATAACCCTTTCCAACAAATTGTACATATTTAGAAATTACAACTTTATTGGACACAAAAACCAACTTAAAGCCATCTCGACATAAAAGCGATCCGCTGACGAGATTCTTATTAATGGAGGGAACATGCTGCACGTTCTTCAGTTGTACGGTCTTCTCCGAAGTAAACTTCAGATCTACCATACCAACACCATGAAAAGAAGCACGTGAGCCGTTTTCCATCAGCATGGAAGAAGTCCTTGATACCTGATAAGAGGAAAACATGGAAATATCAGAACATACATGTGTATTAGCACCCGTGTCTATCCACCAATCAGGAGAATGACATACTGAAAAGATAGTAGGTAAAATACCGTACCCATCATCCTTCATCTCAGTATCGCTAATAACAACATTAGCGGCATTGTCGCTGTTCCCATGTTGACGTTTGTCAAAGTGATTAGGGCAGCTAGGAGCCCAATGACCAGGATCACCACAGACGTGGCAAGAGCCTTTCCTCTTATCATTTTTCTTCTTAAAGTTGGTTGAGTGCGTGGCCTTGTTCTTGCCATCAAACTTCCCCTTTCCTTCAGTTTTGTTCTTATTCTTGAACTTGTGGGATTGGAAGTTTTTCCTCTACACTAAATTGGCAGTATAACTTCCCTCAAGTCCTCGAGCAGTTTTGTCCTTTGCTCTCGCCTTCTCTTCCACATGAAGAGACCCAATGAGATCCGTAACGGAAAAATCTTGTCTCTTATGTTTCAGAGAAGTAGCAAAGTTCCTCCACGAAGGAGGAAGCTTGGCAATAATGCCACCAGCCACAAATTTGTCCGGTAAGGAACTCTTGAACTGCTCAAGTTCTTTGGCAAGTGATTGTATCTCATGAGCTTGCTCAACGACGGAGCGCTCATCAACCATCCTGTAGTCATAGAATTGCTCCATGACATATAGCTTAGTGCTAGCGTCCGAGGCCCCAAACTTGGCCTCGAGCACTTCCCACGCGTCCTTGCCATTATCAAATGACATATAAGGGTCAACAATGTTGTCCCCAAGAACACTGAACAAAGCCGCCATAAACATGGTATCGGCTTTCTTAAAGTTCGCTTCCTGCTCAGCAGAAAGATCTCCTTCAGGCTTGCCAAGAGTGGCGCTATAGTAGTTTAGGTTTCAAACCAGAGAACTGCTTTCTTGCGCCATCTCTTATAGTGCATGCCATCAAAAGGAGGTGGCCTAGTAGCCGCGGCTACACCAGTGGAATTCAGTTGCCTATGATCAGGTTTTTGGATTGTTGGAAATATAAGCAATAATCCATATGATTTAATCCGAATAATAAACTGATAAATCATGAACATACAAACGGTACTAAAACCAATTATGCAGATCAATAAAGTAGATGAACAGATTACATCTATATGAGATACATCTATCACATCTACACCAAACGCTAGAACAAAGAACTCTAACATAATCCGAAAGAGAGAAATCGAGATCACATACGATGTAGGTTGAATAGTAGCCGCAGTGATTGCAGCAGCGTCGCCCATGTTGAGGTTGTCGAAGAGGTCGCTCATGTCCGGGAAGAAGTCATCGTTCGGGAACTCGCCGTCGGACGACGTTGTGGTTGCCAGTAGTCGCGCTTGAGTGCTCCCCAAAAACCTGATCGCCCCTCATCCGTACAGGTTCACGAGAGGCGGGGTTCCGGAGGCCTACTGTCCCGATCTGCGGTGCACGCCGCAAGCCGGGATGGAGAAGACGAAAGCGGTGACACAAGGTTCTGGAGGGTAGGCGCGTGTGTGGATTGATTCGGTGCTGATTAGGTTTAGCCCTGACGCTTATATAGTGCAGGATAGGAAGATCGTGGGATCAGCCCACGTCTGAGTCGGTAACAGCCACGTCCATAAAAACTGGAAACGGCTGTAATTAACGCGTCCGTTAATGACTCATAATCAGTTTTCCCAACCAGCAAAATAAATCTTGGCTCGGCGAGATTCCCGCAACCCGCGGCGCGCGCGCGTCGTGACGAGGCATGGCGAGGCGGGCGACGTCGGAGGAGGAGTGCGCGAGGGATACTCTTCTTGTCACACCTTAGTGAGTGGAGCAACACTCTACTATATAAGGTGGTCCAACTCCCCTTCAACTAGCAATGTGGGACTAAACTTTAGCACCACTAGCACAACCATATGCTGCCATATACAAGTGGGCCAAAGAGCATTTCAGAATTTGTCTAATGGGCCAACAGCCCAAAACTCATCAAATTCCAACATGATCGTGAAAAATAGGAGACAATGCATCACTTGTTCCTTAAGGGTGTTTCATGTGGTTTTGAGAAGGCTTATGATAAGGTCAAGTGGTCTTTTCTTTAGCAAACACTTTGTATGAAAGGTTTTTCGGAGGAGTGACGTTCTCTAATACATTATTTTGTGTCTGGAGGTAGTGTGACCTCTAATAAATTATTTTGTGTCTGGAGGTAGTGTGACCATAAGAGTTAATGACGATATTGGCAAATACTTTCAGACAAAAAAAGGATTGCAACTAGGTGATCCATTATCGTCTATACTATTTAATATAATGACTGATATGTGGCAATCTTGATCGAGAGAGCAAAGTCTGACGGCCAGATTGAAGGGATAGTTCCTCATCTAGTTGATGTGGGACTCTCTATTCTTCAATAGGCCGACGATATAATCTTATTTATGGAATACGATTTGGAAAAAGGAAAGAATCTGAAATTAATCTTGTCAGCATTCGAACAACTTTCCGGATTAAAGATAAATTTCCATAAAAGTGAGTTGTATTGTTTTGGCAAAGCCTTGGACGGCATGTATGCCGAACTCTTTGGCTGCGGGCAGTGTCAATTTCGAATGAACTACTTGGAAATCCTGATCCACTATCGGAGACTCACACCTGCTTAATGGAAACTTGTCAAGAAAAGACTACAAAATAAACTTAGTATTTGAAAAGTAAATCACTATCAACTCATAAACTCAGTACTCATTAATATGGTACTATATATGATCTCATTTTTTCAATCACCGAAATAAGTTCTGAACAAATTAAATTAGTTCTGATTAAGATTCTTTGGGCAAGGGGATAGTGAGAAAAGAAATATCGACTGGCCAAATGGAGCCTGGTTTGTTGACCAAAAGACTAAGGTGGACTTGGTATACATGACTTACATGTCCAAAACACCGCTCTTATAGGTAAATGGATTTTTAAGATACTTACAAAAAAAGTTGTTTGGCAACCTATTTTTGAAGGAAATATGTTGGTTCAAAAGTTGTGTCTCAAGTGCTATGGAAGCCCGGAGATTCGAACTTTTGGGCTAGGATAATGGCTTTCAAAAAGCATTTCTTTCGATTTGGTACCTTTAATATTAAGGATGGATCGCATATACGGTTATGTGAGGATAAATGGCTTAGCCAGGCTACTCTCCGTGAACAATATCACGCTTTATACTCCCTACATATCAATTTACTATGCGTTTTAGGTTTAGTTAAAGTCAAACTTTATAAACTTTGACTATGTATATCAGGAAAAATATCAACATCTAAAATATGAAATAAATATAGTTAGGCTCACCATAAAACATACTTTTATATTGTATGTAATAGATTTTATAAATGTTGGTATTTTATAGAATATGCTTGGACAAGTTTTAATATGTTTGACTTTGACCAAACCTAGAATGGAGAGTAATTTGGAACAGATGGAGTGTCGTGGGAATGGTCACGACAGATGTTGCGATTGGCAGCGAGTAGTAGAACGAGGGGCAAGGGTGGCCAACCATCTATGGTGTGAGATGAGGACGGAGACACAAGGTTTTACCCAGGTTCGCCCCCCCCGGAGTGTACATGCCTACTCCTGCTAGATTGTATTATCGAGAGATTACAATGGACAAGCTCGGTGGCGAGTCGATGGGGTGTATGATGGAACATGCCTGCTATGCGTGCCCTAGGGAGGTTTATATAGGGGTACCTCGCTACGGTTTACAGTTCTACAACCGAGTTGGATAAGGATGATGTCTACGCACTTATATTCTTGTAGACAGTTGTTGGGCCTCCAAGTGCAGAGGTTTGTAAAACAACAACAAGTTTTCCTTAAGTGGATCACTCAAGGTTTATCAAACTCAAGGAGGAAGTGGTCAAAGGTATTCCCTCTCAAGCAATCCTGCAATCAAGATACAAGAAGTCTCTTGTGTCCCCAACACACCCAATACACTTGTCAGGTGTATAGGTGCACTAGTTTAGCGAAGAGATAGTGAAATACAAGTGGTAATGGTGCCAGAAAATAGCTTGACGGTGAGGTAAAGACTAAAGCAAGCAAACATGCAACAGATCTAGATGCAAACGGCGTTTCAATGTTTATAAACAAGGCCTAGGGATCATACTTTCACTAGTGAACACTCTCTTATATAAATATCCTCTCTTCATGATACTAGTCTTAACTACTCTCCAGTTGGACACTCTAATCATCGGTAGGGCTATAACAACACTCCTCAAAGTCCGCCTTCCCCACCTAGATAACCCCACACTGTCACCTTGAGCGCTAGATGGTTCCAACAAAAACCACAATTTCATAAAGACGTCCAACTCCAAATATAACGCATAACAAATATTCAATCTAGCTAAAGTGCCACACACGGTATGCACGTTGTCACTTTCACACACGTGGGGAAAAGTATAGATCTATTAAAGCACAAAGAGTATTTATATAGACTCAAACCTAGTGCCACCATGGCGTGCACGCTGTCACTTTCACACACATGGGGAGAGCAGAGATCTATTAAAGCACTTGAGTAGCAAGGTAGATCTATTTGATTACAAAGCTCATGATCACAATATGACCATGCATAGAGAGAGAGATGAACACATAGATACCAGTAGAGCCCTTAGCCTCGAGGAAGAACTACTCCCTCCTCATCATGGGAATCAGCAACGGTGATGAATATGGCGATGGAGATTGATGGAGATGGCTTCGGGGGCACTTCCCCGTCCCGGCAGGGTGCAGAACAGAGACTTTTTGTCCCCCGAATCTCCCTTTCGGTGGTGGCGGCGCTATGGAGGTTTTTCTGGAAGTATGATGGATTCTTTATGGTTTTCTCCCTGGGGGATTCTTATAGGCGCAGGAGGCAAGGCTGGTAGGCGGCTGGAGGGCCCACACCCTACCCAGGCGCGGGGTAGGGCCCACCCGCTGATACGTCGAAAATGTATCTATAATTTTTGATGCTCCATGCTTGTTTAGTATCTACTTTGCTTTGCTTGTCTACACTTTGAGGTGCTTTTTACATGTTTTCTGGTACTAACCTATTAACAAGTTGCCACAGTGCCAGTTGCCTGTTTTCTGTTGTTTTTGGTTTCAGAAAAGTTAGTAAAGAAATATTCTCTGAATTGGACGGGACAAACGTCAAAGTCAATAACTTTCCATGGGGAACAAGAATCCAGAAGACGAGACAGAGACGCAAGCCAGGGCAGCCACCCCCCTAGGCGCGGGTGGGCCCTGTCCCGCGCCTGGGAGGGGTGTGGCCCCCCTGGACGCCTCCTCGGCCTCCCCCTTCGCCTATAAGAAGCCCCCGATGCAGAAACCCTAATCACCCGATCAAATCTCCACGAAACCGTCTGTAGCCGCCGCCACCATCATCCCTAGATTCGGGGGATCTTTAGTTCTTCCCGGCACCCTGCCGGAGGGGAGATCATCCCGGAGGCCTTTGATACGTTGGAAACGTATCTATAATTTTTGATGCTCCATGCTTATTTAGTATCTACTTTTCTTTACTTGTCTACACTTTGAGGTGCTTTTTACATGTTTTCTGGTACTAACCTATTAACAAGTTGCAACAGTGCCAAATGCCTGTTTTTTGCTGTTTTTGGTTTCAGAAAAGTTAGTATAGAAATATTCTCGGAATTGGACGGGACGAAGGACAAAGTCAATAACTTTTCGTTGGGAACAAGAAGTCCAGAGGAGAGCCCGAGGGGCCGGCCAGGGGGGCCAGACCCACCCTAGGCGCGGGTGGGCCCTACCCCGCGCTTGGGTAGGGTTTGCCTGCCCTGGGCGGCCGCCTCGGTCTACCCCTTCGCCTATAAGAATCCCCCGATACAGAAACTCTCGGTACCCGATCAGAAATCCACGAAACCGTCTGTAGCCGCCGCCACCATCGTCCCTAGATCGGGGGATCTAAAGTTCTTCCCGGCACCCTGCCGGAGGGGAGATCATCGCGGAGGCCTTCTCTCCGGTATGATTTGTGAGTAGTTCCACCTTGGACTATGGGTCCATGTAGTAGCTAGTTGGTTGTATCTCCTCCTTTGTGCTTTCATGTATAGATCTTGTGAGCTCCATTCATGATCAAGATCTAATCTATTTGTAATCATGCATGTTGTGTTTGCGGGGATCTGATGGATATTGAGATTATTATGTTGGTTTGATTAATGGTTCTATCTTTATGATTCTATCATGTCTGTGTTGTTTGTGATCTTGCATGCTCTCTATTGCTAGTGGTTATCTTGGCCAAGTAGTTGCTAGTGACTCCAAGAGGGAGTATTTATGCTCGATAGTGGGTTCATGCCTCTAGTTTCCAAGGGAAGTGACAATAATCTCTTCGGTTGTAGATGTGTTGTTGCTAATAGGGAGAAAACAACGGTCTCTTGTTCATGGAACATGTGGACTGTTTACCTTACACACTTTGCTTAAAGCAGTTGTCTATTGCTTGCAACTTAATACTAGAGGGGGTTCGGATGATAACCTGAAGGTGGACTTATAGTCATAGATGCAGTTGGATTACGGTCTATGTATATTGTTGTATTGCCCAATCAACTGTAGGGTTTTGTAGCATGGAAAACAAAAAATTTCTATCGCATACAAACAAACAAGCCAAGATCTATCTACTAGATTGTAGCAACGAGTTGATGGAATAACTTACCCTCGAAGATTCCAAAGTGTTTAACGAGAGCGGAATCTCGTGGGTGATGTAGTCGTACTCTTCCCGATCTCAAGATCGTGTAGACGATCCTTCCGGCGCTGCGTTCCGGCAGCGCTCCCGCAGTCGGTCACACGTTCGGTACTCGATGAAGACCTTCCTCTCCCTTGTTCCAGCAGGCAGCGGAGGTTGTAGCACTCTCCTCGCGATTCCGGCAGCACAACGGCGTGGTACCGGAAGTAGAGAGGAGATCCCGCAGGGCTTCGCCTTAAGCCGGAGCTAGTATGGTGGAGTATGAGAGAGAACTATTAGTGGTCTAGGGATTAGACACACCAATTAGAAGGCTCTAAACCGAAGGCTAGGGCAATTAGAAGCTCTAAACCAAAACGGCTCTAAACCGGAGATTAGAGGATAGGAACTTGTGTGTCTAGAGGAGGAGGCCCTGCCCCTCCTTTTATGGGTGGGAGGGGCGGACAAGGGGAGGGGAGTCCCTCCCCAAGTCGGCCTTGGTTGGCGCGCCGGCTTGGAGGGACTCCTCCCCCAAGTCGGTTCCAACCACCTCTTGCTTGTTTCCCACAGTTTCTTGTTTTAGCCGTTTGACTTTCAAACTGGACATTTGACTTTTCTGTTTTAGGATTCAATTTAATCCTTTATTTGGAACAGCAAGAACACTTAGTACATGATGCAATCATTCCAATATGTAATGACACATTCATGTACCCCTCCCCCTCCCGGAGTGCCGGACATTCCGGAACCTTCTAAACGGGACTTTCCTTATATGAATCTTATTCTCCGGACCATTCCGGATCACCTCGTGATATCCCGGATCCCATCCGAGACTCCGAACAACATTCGGTCTCTTTCTCATAATACCATAACTACTCAAACAACGTCAAATCCTTAAGTGTGTCTCCCTACGGTTCGTGAATTATGCGGACATGATCGAGACACTTCTCCGAACAATAACCAATAGAGGAATCTGGAAATTCATATGGCTCCCACATATTTCTACGATTACTTTGCGATCGAATGAACCACTTACATACGATACCAATTTCCCTTTGTCTCACGATAGTTTACTTATCCGAGGTTATGATCGCCGGTATCTCTGCATACCTAGTTCAACCTCGTTACCGATAAGTACTCTTTTCTCGTTCCCGTGATATGTGATCCCTTGTAAGCCAGTCACATGCTTGCAAGCTAATTGGATGACATTCCATCGAGAGGGCCCAGAGTATATCTATCCGTCATATGGATGGACAAATCCCACTCTTGATCCATGTGTCTCAACCAATACTTTCCGAACACTCAATGCCACCTTTATAGCCACCCAGTTAGGGTGTGGTGTTTGATGTCATCAAAGTATCCATCCGGTAAAGGTGATATGCATGATCTCATGGTCGAAGGAATTAGGTTACTATGTATCAGAAAGCATATAGCAATTGAACTATTGAAATGACTTGATCTTTATGCTACGCTTATCTATAGGAGTATGTCCACCATATCATTCTCCTAACGATATGATCTTGTTATTGATAACATCTCAATGTTCATGATAGGGAAACCACAATCATTAATCAACCAACAAGCTAGTGAAGTATAGAGGCTATACTAGGGACTTCAAATTAAGTTTACAAATCACACAAGTATCAATGTTTCCTTGTTAATACTATTATAGCATGAATGTAAACATTTATCATAAACACAAAGATATAATAATAACTACATTTATTATTGCCTCTAGGGCATATCTCCAACAGTCTCCCACTTGCACTAGAGTCAACTAATCTAGATTACATGGTAATATACCGAACACCCATGGCGGTTTGGTGCTGGTCATGTTTTGCCCTCGGGAGAGGTTTAGTCAACGGATCCACCACATTCAGATCTATGTGTACTTTGCAAATCTTTATGTCACCATCTTGGACATGCTCTCGAATAGCGTGAAAACGTAGCTTGATGTGCTTCAGCTTCTTGTGTGACCTTGGTTCTTGCGCATTGGCTATGGCGCCCATGTTATCACAGTAGATAGACATTGGGTCCAGCGCACTAGGAACCACACCCAGCTCTGTAATGAACTCTTTCATCCATATCGCTTCTTGTGAAGCCTCCGAAGCAGCCATGTATTCCGATTCAGTTGAAGATCTCGCCACAACGCTTTGCTTTGCACTCCTCCAGCTAACTGCTGCACCATTCAAAATAAATACGTATCCGGATTGTGATTTAGAATCATCCGGATCGGTGTTCCAACTAGCATCGGTGTAACCGTTAACAACGAGCTGTTCATCACCTCCATAAGAAAGAACCATATCCTTAGTTCTTCTCAAGTACTTAAGGATGTTTTTGACCGCTGTCCAATGATCCACTCCTGGATCACTTTGATATATGCTAGTTCAACTAACAGCATATGCAATGTCGGGTCTAGTACATAGCATGGCATACATTAGAGATCCTATGGCTGAGGCATAGGGAGTCTTACTCATCCTTTCTCTATCTTCTGTCGATGTCGGACTTTGAGTTTTACTCAAGGTCGTATTGGGCAACATGGGCAAGAACCCTTTCTTGCTTTCTTCCATTCCAAACCTCTTTAGAACTTTGTCCAAATATGTACTCTGTGACAATGATATTTGGCGTTTCGATCTATCTCTATAAATCTTTATGCCTAATATGTAAGCTGCTTCGCCAAGATCCTTCATTGAAAAACTATTATTCAAATATTCTTTGATACTATTAAGAAGGTCTACATCATTCCCAATCAACAATATGTCATCCACATATAGTATTAGGAATGCTACAGAGCTCCCACTCACTTTCTTGTAAATACAAGCTTCTCCATAAGTTTGTATAAAACCAAAACTTTTGATTACCTTATCAAAACGTTGATTCCAACTTCGGGATGCTTGCTTCAATCCATAGATGGATCGTTGAAGTTTGCATACCTTGTTAGCATCTTTAGGATTGACAAAACCTTTGGGTTGCATCATATACAACTCTTCATCAATGTCTCCATTGAGGAATGCTGTTTTGACATCCATCTGCCATATCTCATAATCATAATATGCAGCGATCGCTAACATAATCCTCACAGACTTTAGCTTCGCTACTGGTGAGAAAGTCTCATCGTAGTCAACTCCTTGAATTTGTCGAAACCCTTTTGCGACAAGTCGAGCTTTATAGACAGTAACATTACCATCAGCATCTGTTTTCTTCTTGAAAATCCATTTGTTCTCGACAGCCTTCCGGCCATCCGGTAAGTCCACCAAAGTCCATACTTGGTTTTCGTACATGGATCCAATCTCGGATTTCATGGCTTCTTGCCATTTATTGGAATCTGGGCTCATCATCGCTTCCTCATATGTCTCGGGGTCATCGGTGTTGTCCACCAACATGACATTCATAACGGAATCATACCAATCTGGAGTGGTACGAGTTCTCGTTGACCTCCGAGGCTCTGTAGCAACTTCAACCGAAGTTTCATGATCACCATCACTAGCTTCCTCTCTTATTGGTGCAGGCACCACAGGAACTTCTTCCGGTGCTGCGCTACTCGCAATTTCGAGAGAAGGTTCGACAACCTCGTCGAGTTCTACTTTCCTTCCAGTCACTTCTTTCGAGAGAAATTCCTTCTCTAGAAAGGATCCATTCTTGGCAACGAAGATTTTGCCTTCGGATCTATGATAGAAGGTATACCCAATAGTTTCCTTCGGGTATCCTATGAAGACGCATTTTTCCGCTTTGGGTTCAAGCTTGTCCGGCTGTAACTTCTTTACATAGGCTTCGCATCCCCAAACTTTAAGGAACGACAATTTAGGTTTCTTCCCAAACCATAATTCATACGGTGTCGTTTCAACGGATTTAGATGGTGCCCTATTTAAAGTGAATGCGGCTGTTTCTAATGCATAACCCCAAAATGATAGCGGTAAATATGTAAGTGACATCATAGAACGAACCATATCTAAGAGAGTTCGATTACGACGTTCGGACACACCATTACGCTGTGGTGTTCCCGGCGGTGTCAATTGTGAAAGTATTCCGCATTTCTTCAAATGCTCGCCAAACTCGTAACTTAGATATTCACCTCCACGATCAGAACGTAGAAATTTAATCTTCTTGTTACGTTGATTCTCTACCTCACTTTGAAACTCCTTAAACTTCTCGAAAGTTTCGGACTTATGTTTCATGAAATAGATATACCCATATCTACTCAAGTCATCCGTGAAGGTAAGAACATAACGATAACCACCGCGTGATGCTACACTCATTGGACCACACACATCGGTATGTATAATTTCCAATAAGTCCGTAGCTCGCTCCATCATACCAGAAAATGGAGTCTTAGTCATTTTACCCATCAGACATGCTTCGCATCTTTCAAGTGATTCAAAATCAAGTGATTCAAGAAGTCCATCGGAATGGAGTTTCTTCATACGTTTCACTCCAATGTGACCAAGACGACAGTGCCACATATAGGTCGAATTATCGCTTGATTTCAAACGTTTAGCCTCAATGTTGTTGATATGTGTATTTCCACTATTGAGATTCAATAAGAATAGACCATCTATCAAAGGTGCATGTGCATAAAACATATTACTCATATAAATCGAACAACCATTATTCTCGGACTTAAACAAGTAACCGTCTCGCAATAAACAAGATCCCGATATAATGTTCATGCTCAACGCAGGCACCAAATAACAATTATTTAAGTATAAAACTAATCCCGATGGTAGATGAAGAGGTAGCGTGCCGATCGTGATCACATCAACCTTTGATCCATTTCCTATGCGCATCGTCACCTCGTTCTTCGCTAGCTTCCGTTTATTCTGCAGCACCTGTTTCGAGTTACAAATATGAGCAACCGAACCAGTATCAAATACCCAGGCACTACTACGAGTACTAGTGAGATACACATCAATAACATGTATATCAGATATACCTTTCTTCTTGATGTTGCCGTTCTTCAAATCCGCCAAGTACTTTGGGCAATTCCGCTTCCAGTGACCTTCTCCCTTGCAGTAAAAGCACTCAGTATCAGGCTTAGGTCCAGCCTTGGTCTTCTTCGCTGGCGTGGTAACTTTCTTACCACCCTTCTTGAAGTGTCCCTTTTGCTTAGACTTGCCTTTCTTAAATTTGGTGGTCTTATTGACCAACAACACTTGGTGCTCTTTCTTGATCTCCACTTCTGCAGATTTTAACATGGCAAAGAGTTCTGGCAACGTCTTATTCATGTTCTGCATGCTGTAGTTCATCACAAAGTTCTTGTAACTTGGTGGAAGTGATTGGAGGACACGGTAAATCCCCAAAGCATTAGGAATCACTATACCCAAGCTTTGAAGTTTGTTTGCGTGCCCAGACATTTTAAGCACATGCTCACTGACGGAGCTGCCCTCTTCCATCTTGCAGTTAAAGAACTTTTCAGAAGCCTCATAGCTTTCAATTGCCGCATGAGTCTCAAAAATCAATTTGAGATCCTCGACAATATCATATGGGTCTGAATCCTCAAACCTTTTCTGGAGCTCCGATTCCAATCCATACAAGATAGCACACTGAACTATGGAGTACTGATTCTTCCGAGCGAGGTAAACATTCTTTACTTCATCGGGAGAATCATCTGCAGGTGGGTCACCCAGCGGTGCATCCAGCACATAGGTCAAATTACCAGCTGTGAGGACAATCCTCAAATTGCGGAACCAATCCGCGAAGTTGCTTCCATTGTTTTTCAACTTTTCTTTCTCTAGGAACGCATTAAAATTGATGGTAGGGGCTGCCATTGATCTACAACATATTTGCAATAGTTTAGACTAAGTTTATGACAAATTGAGTTCAAATTAATTAATAAAGTTAATCTAGGTGAACTCCCACTCAAAACAATATCCCTCACATTGTTTTAGTGATCACACGAACCAAATCCACTACATCAACACCGATCATCACGAGAGTTGATATAGTTTCAATGGCGAACAATCATCATGTTCATCATATCTACTATATGATTCATGCTTTACCTTTCGGTGATCCGTGTTCCGAGACCATGTCTGTACATGCTAGGCTCGTCAAGATCAAACCTTAGTTTCCGCATGAGCAAATCTGGCTTGCTCACGTTGTATACACTTGCGGAATCTAACACACCCGATCATCACGTGGTGCTTCGAAACAACAAGCTTTAGCAACGGTGCTAACTAAGGGTGAACACTTTATGACTTGAAATTCATGTGCATGAGGGATCATCTTATAATGCTACCGTCGTCTACTAAGCAATACAAGATGCATAAAGGATTAACATCACATGCAATTCAATATATATGTGATATGATATGGCCTTTCTTCTTTGTGCTTCCGATCTCCATCTTCAAGCACGAACATGATCTCCATCATCACCGGCATTGCATCAAGGTCAATGACACGTCTCCATGGTTGTCGTCCATCGGCTTCAACTATTACAACTACTTTGAATAGACACGCGGGTCTTAACATAAATTAAAGACAACCATATGGCTCCTGCCGGTTGCCAACTTACAATAAGGAATATTGCATACATCAAATATAATCACAATCATGGCCATATCACATCACTGCACACCCCTGCAAAACAAAGTTAGACGCCTCTACTTTCTTTGCATATTTTACGTGGTTTGGGGCTTTCAATAAGTGTCGTTCTAACTTACGAACATGAACCACAACATTGATACTAGTATTGTTAATCACCCGTTGTAAATTGGATCTTAACTATGCTAGGAGAAACAGGCACCCGCAAAGCCACTTATGCAATACAAGTTGCATGTCAAGCGTGGAGCAAGTCTCATGAACGGTGTCATGTAAGGTTAGCCCGGGCCGCTTCATCCCAACATACCGCAAGATGCAAAGTACACAAGAAGCAATCGACAATAAAAGCATCAACGCCCACAATGACCATTGTGTTCTACTCGTGCAACAGATCTACATAAAGACACGGCTCTGATACCACTGTAGGGTTTCGTAGCATGGAAAACAAAATTTTTCTATCACATACAAACAAACAAGCCAAGATCTATCTACTAGATTGTAGCAACGAGTTGATGGAATAACTTACCCTCGAAGATTCCAAAGTGTTTAACGAGAGCGGATTCTCGTGGGTGATGTAGTCGTACTCTTCCCGATCTCAAGATCGTGTAGACGATCCTTCCGGCGCTGCGTTCCGGCAGCGCTCCCACAGTCGGTCACACGTTCGGTACTCGACGAAGACCTTCCTCTCCCTTGTTCCAGCAAGCAGCGGAGGTTGTAGCACTCTCCTCGCGATTCCGGCAGCACAACGGCGTGGTACCGGAAGTAGAGGGGAGATCCCGCAGGGCTTCGCCTTAAGCCGGAGCGAGTATGGTGGAGTATGAGAGAGAACTATTAGTGGTCTAGGGATTAGACACACCAATTAGAAGGCTCTAAACCGAAGGCGGGGGCAATTAGAAGCTCTAAACCAAAACGGCTCTAAACCGGAGATTAGAGGATAGGAACTTGTGTGTCTAGAAGAGGAGGCCCTGCCCCTCCTTTTATGGGTGGGAGGGGCGGCCAAGGGGAGGGGAGTCCCTCCCCAAGTCGGCCTTGGTTGGCGCGCCGGCTTGGAGGGACTCCTCCCCCAAGTCGGTTCCAACCACCTCTTGCTTGTTTCCCACAGTTTCTTGTTTTAGCCGTTTGACTTTCAAACTGGACATTTGACTTTTCTGTTTTAGGATTCAATTTAATCCTTTATTTGGAACAGCAAGAACACTTAGTACATGATGCAATCATTCCAATATGTAATGACACATTCATGTACCCCTCCCCCTCCCGGAGTGTCGAACATTCCGGAACCTTCTAAACGGGACTTTCCTTATATGAATCTTATTCTCCGGACCATTCCGGATCACCTCGTGATATCCCGGATCCCATCCGAGACTCCGAACAACATTCGGTCTCTTTCTCATAATACCATAAGTACTCAAACAACGTCAAATCCTTAAGTGTGTCTCCCTACGGTTCGTGAATTATACGGACATGATCGAGACACTTCTCCGAACAATAACCAATAGAGGAATCTGGAAATTCATATGGCTCCCACATATTTCTACGATTACTTTGCGATCGAATGAACCACTTACATACGATACCAATTTCCCTTTGTCCCACGATAGTTTACTTATCCGAGGTTATGATCGTCGGTATCTCTGCATACCTAGTTCAACCTCGTTACCGATAAGTACTCTTTTCTCGTTCCCGTGATATGTCATCCCTTGTGAGCCAGTCACATGCTTGCAAGCTAATTGGATGACATTCCACCGAGAGGGCCCAGAGTATATCTATCCGTCATATGGATGGACAAATCCCACTCTTGATCCATGTGTCTCAACCAATACTTTCCGAACACTCAATGCCACCTTTATAGCCACCCAGTTACGGTGTGGTGTTTGATGTCATCAAAGCATCCATCCGGTAAAGGTGATATGCATGATCTCATGGTCGAAGGAATTAGGTTACTATGTATCAGAAAGCATATAGCAATTGAACTATTGAAATGACTTGATCTTTATGCTACGCTTATCTATAGGAGTATGTCCACCATATCATTCTCCTAACGATATGATCTTGTTGTTGATAACATCTCAATGTTCATGATAGGGAAACCACAATCATTAATCAACCAACAAGCTAGTGAAGTATAGAGGCTATACTAGGGACTTCAAATTAAGTTTACAAATCACACAAGTATCAATGTTTCCTTGTTAATACTATTATAGCATGAATGTAAACATTTATCATAAACACAAAGATATAATAATAACTACATTTATTATTGCCTCTAGGGCATATCTCCAACATCAACCTCATAGGATCTTTCTGGCTAGTAATTGCCTTGTTATGCCTTGCTCAGTTCCTGTCAATTGCCCCGTTGTAATTTGTTTACCCTTCATGCCATGTTGTTTATCTAAGGAGAGAACCTCTAGTGAACTATGGACCCCGGTCCAATCTTTACCATTGATACATCTTCCACTGTTACTTGTTTACTTACTGCAAACCATTACCTTCCACACCATACGTTTAATCCTTTGTTACAACAAACCGGTGAGCTTGACAACCCCACTGTTCGTTGGGGCAAAGTATTGAGTTTGTGTTGTGCAGGTCTCCGCGTTGCTTGCAACACCTATGTGACGTTTCCTTCCTCCTTGTGGTTTGATAACCTCGGTCTCAACTGAGGGAAGACTTGCTGCTTGCTGCTTCAGACCTTACTCTTGGGGTTTCCAACGAAGCGCTTCCACGTAAAACACCAGGCGCCATCAAGCTTTCTGGTGCCGTTACTGAGGAATCTACTTCAACCTCTTCCACCTCGTCAAGCGCTATTAGCCTTCTCTCCGGTATGATGCGTGAGTAGTTCCACCTTGGACTATGGGTCCATGTAGTAGCTAGATGGTTGTATCTCCTCCTTTGTGCTTTCATCTATAGATCTTGTGAGCTCTGTTAATGATCAAGATCTAATCTATTTGTAATCATGCATGTTGTGTTTGCGGGGATCCGATGGATATTGAGATTATTATGTTGGTTTGATTAATGGTTTTGTCTTTATGATTCTATCATGTCCGTGTTGTTTGTGATCTTGCGTGCTCTCCGTTGTTAGTAGATATATTGGCCAAGTAGTTGCTAGTGACTCCAAGAGGGAGTATTTATGCTCGATAGTGGGTTCATGCCTCTAGTTTCCAAGGGAAGTGACAATAATCTCTTTGGTTGTAGATGTGTTGTTGCTACTAGGGAAAAACAACGATCTCTTGTTCATGGAACATGTGGACTGTTTACCTTACACACTTTGCTTAAAGCAGTTGTCTGTTGCTTGCAACTTAATACTGGAGGGGGTTCGGATGATAACCTGAAGGTGGACTTCTAGTCATAGATGTAGTTGGATGGAGGTCTATGTATCTTGTTGTATTGCCCAATCGAATCTCATAGGATCTTTCTGACTAGTAATTGCATTGTTATGCCTTGCTAAGTTCCTGCAATTGCCCTGCTGTAATTTGTTTACCCTTAGTGCCATGTTGTTTATCTAATGAGAGCACCTCTAGTGAACTATGGACCCCGGTCCAATCTTTACCATTGATACATCTTCCACTGTTACTTATTTACTTGCTGCAAACCATTACCTTCCACACCATACGTTTAATCCTTTGTTACAGCAAACCGGTGAGCTTGACAACCTCACTGATTCGTTGGGGCAAAGTCTTGAGTTTATGTTGTGCAGGTCTCCATGTTGCTTGCAACACCTGTGTGAAGTTTCCTTCCTCCTACTGGTTTGATAACCTCGGTTTCTTACTGAGGGAAACTTGCTGTTGTGCTGCTTCATACCTTGCTCCTGGGGTTTCCAACGAAGTGTCCCACGACAAGTGTTGGGTTGTAATATCCCAGCATTAGAGCCTAGAAATAAGCTGAACCCACATGTGTGCATTGCATTCATGCATAGAAAATCCGAATAATTTTCGCGCTCTTAAACAGAACTTGTCAAAGTGATTGAAGCTTCTCTTAACTTGATGGAATTGTAGTAGATCATAAAGTTAACTGCGATAAGTTTCAATATGACCTTTGCTAAAACCTTATTTGGGTAAACATGATTTGGTCTAAGGGTAGACCAGATATAATAAAATGTCACTCATAATACATTGCTTAAATGATTCATATATGATCCTTAAGGGATCATATCATACTATTCATCATATCAACCTATGAGTACTAAGTTAAGATTACCACTAAAACAATAAAAATACAATGATTAATGCTGACCTATCTTATTCTTATTTATTCTTACTATGAGTATCATAGTAATACCTAACTTTAACTCTTTAATGAGTTGGAATTGGAAAGAGACTAAGTCAAGATCATCCACTATATATCTTTCTTCTATAGCAATCTTTATGGAACTTATCTTAATATCTGTTGTTCATCAATGCTGGGTAATTCTCCATTGATTCACAAATTCTTTAACTATCAATCCTTGATCTACTATTTCTTGATCTTATCATAACATCTACTCATATCTTTTAAAGAGGGCATAGTCCATAAATAACCTTAATCCAATATGAGATACTAAGAAGATAATTTCAAGACAATTGAAAAGTAGGATTGATAAAGCCTTGCTTAGCCAACTAAGAACTTAAGCAATAAATGATTAAAGGATTATAATGGTGATGCTTTAGCCACCAATATTGAATGCTTATATTTAGTATAAGTAATACTGGTGGGTAGAACATGATTGGAACCCTAGTAGAGATAAGTTATCCTAGAGTAGTCATTGCAAGCCACATAAATATAATTTAGGGTTGGAGTGTGAGTTATTGGAGTAAAGTGAATATAGGATGATATTATTCAATTAAAGCTAGTATAGCATAGAGTTGTAGAAGTGGTGTTATTCATATTAAAGGATAGTCAACTTTAGAGAAAGGTAGTTGGATGCATACAACTATTAGAGATACATTAGTAATGAATGATTAAGGAAGATTATGAGTAGAGTTTGAAGGAACTATTTGTTGGATGGAAGGCTATCAACAGTAGAGTAGTAGATACAACCAAGCAAGGATATGAGGAAGTTATGAAATACTTTAGTATCAAACTCATTGGATTCATCCATGAGTTTAAAAGGTTAATGAGTGAATGAGGTTAGTAATATGAAGTAAAACTCATCATGTTAATCATGATGATAGATAGAAAAAGGTAGTATATCTAGGAAAGGAATTCCTTAATAAGAAGTCTAGAATTATGAATTATGGAAGATAGTAATTCTTGGTAAGCAATCAACTCTAAATCTTAAAACCAAGTATAATATCCATTTCATACTAAGAATTCCTCATCTTATATCTATATCACTTGATAGGAACATTCTCCTATAACAAATCACATAAGCACATCTCTGCCAATTCCAACCATCATAAGTAAATGTGCTTAGGAGTATATTTATTAATTCCTTTCTATAAAACATTCAAGATATAATTTTCTAGTACTAAAGGTGATGTCATCAAATATCCCAAACAGGAAACAATATGCTTAGTTATTGAATCTTTAACCACATCCATAAAGGAGTCTAAGTATATTAAAAACCCTAAACCCTAGGGTAAATGATCAGAATCCAAAATCCTAAACCTCTTTGTTTATCATAATAGAATGTATATATTGTCATTTTCCAAATTAATGGAAGTAGTAAGAACCATATTAATTTCTTTCATATTTCATGCATCAAATAATGATATAGGATCATTATACATATATAAATCTATATTCAAACTCTGAGCCAACTAGAGTTAAGTCTTATAAACAAATAAGAATACATCATTTAAGAAATCCATAATTAAAAGAGGAGAGAAAAATGATAAGAAAAGTTTCTACAAATTATTAAAAAGGGGTTCATATTGAGAAAATAAAAGAAATATAAAAAGATTTTGTAATAAAAAGTTCACAAACGATGCTAAATATATTTTAGTATTATTGCAATTATCCAGCAAATAAATCCTACAAAGAAAAGTTCAAAATATAAAATCAAATTCAAATCTGAAAAGGAAAACAGAAAATGGAAAAAGATAAAAACAAATAAAAACATTACCTGGTCGTGGCCCAACACCTCTATACTTATCTGACGCCTAGGCGCAGCCCACAAATGCCCAGTAACCAGCCCAGCTCGTTTCCATCTGTGACTGACAAGTGGGACCAGGGAAGGACTGCGGGTTGAGAGGAAAGAAATGCCAGGGGGTTATCCGCAAAACAACACGTCGTCGTCATCCTCACACACACAGACAGCTCGCTGGAGGAGCTCGCCGCCGCTCGATGTCGTCATCATCGCCCTTGTGCCAAGATCAACGCTGCTGTCACCAGGAGAGGATAAGGAGGCCACCGCGACGTCCTTGCTCGTCCTCATCCTCAATTTCCCCCTCTGCATCTCTCTCTCTCTCTCAATTTCTTCTTTTGACCCGAGAACCCTAGCTCGGAGGTGAGCTGGAGCCGGCGATTCCGTGCTCGCCTTGGCCATGTAAGACCATGGTGGATACCGCCATGCTCTTCTCGTCTATTTGCCCCAACTCGCACTAGAGGAGAAGGCGTGACCAATCGAACCCTCGTTCCCGACGCTATTCGTCGACTTCGCCGGCGTCTCCGACCGCGCCTCGCCAAACCAAGCACACCATCACGTTCCTGGTGAGTCACTGAATCTCCTAGTAGGCGTAGATCTTTCGTTTGCTTCCTAAATCCACGCCACTGTGATCGACTGCAAGCACCGCCGCATGAGCTCGTCGCCGGTTGACCTCCGGTGACCAAAAATGGGCGGCGCCACCACCAATAGATTCGCCTTGATCTCCTCTGTCCAACGAACCTAACCACAGCCCCGCACGCGCACCAGAGCGATCGATTGATCCTCAACCAGTAAGGATCAGACCAGGTGACGTCATGCTCACCTCAGGATCGAACCACGTTAGCGAGTTTGACCAGTCTTTGCCTCACGTGGCTGATGACATGGCCTTGGGCCCATATGTCATTGTCTAGGGGTAAAGACAGGGTCGTTAACAAATGCATTTTCTAAACCTGAGAGCTGAGGTGGACCTAGGCCCACTGGTCAGTGACTCAGGCTAAGTGTAGATATGGTGTAAAAAGTATTTCTTGTTTAAGAAATAAATAAAATGTTATAAACCTAATTAGTAATATTCCATAAATCAAATAAATGATTAAATCTTGTTTCAATCATAACTTTTGATTTATAATTCAGAAAAATGTGTATAATATATGAAAATTTGTAGAAAAATAAAATCTACAACTTAAACTTATATTACAATATTTGTATGATGATTATTTAAATAAATATTATTTAATAAAGGTTTAGGAATAATAAAACTTTGATAAATCATATTTTAATAATGGTAAATATTAATAATATAAAAAATACCAAAAAACTTAGAAAAATAAAAGCCATACCTTAAGAAAACTATAATCATGCATTATTATTTCACTTACTTAAATATTTATTATTTATTAAGTATTTTTAAAGTATTGAATATTATAAAAATCATATCTTATTATTTATAAATCACAAAAATAAATATAATATACCAAAATGATCACAAAAATAATACCTACTGATAAAAATAAAATATTCCACTTTTGAGTTAAATAAAAAATTCAACTATTTTAATAACTCAAATTTAAACTTATTTACTTAGTTTAAATTCATATAAGTGTAAATAACACTTATTAATATTTCTAAAATTAGACAATTAAATTTAATAAATAGTATTAGTCTTGAGTATTAATAATACAAGACATAATGGTTTAAAACATTACAAGTACCTTAGTATTAAATTATCTTCTACTTTAAGTAAGAATTATATTCTAAAAGGATTTCCACTTATAAAATTAACCTTAAAGAACAACTTATAAATACACCAAATCCTTTCCATCTATGTTAACTACCAAATTACAAAAACTACCACAACACTATAGAAAGTTCAAAATTAGTTAAGTAATAATATATCTTGGTTTATAAACTATAATCACTCATCTATAAAAGGTAAATGATACTACTCCATTATAGAATCAAGAATCACTACACCAAGTAAAAGGATAACCAATCTTAAGTAACCTAAAGGAAACATTCCAGATATACAAAATACAAATGTTATGAGTATTATACTTTCAAAACTAGATATATTTTTAAAGTTAACTTTAGTCTCCAAGAATCTAAATATAATACTATAAACTTTAATATATGTTTTATAGTTAACTTTGTTCTGAACTAGTTAAGTTATAAGTATCTCAAGCCAAAACTATTCAGGCAAACACAAATAACATCGACCACCAATAACTAACCACAAAGATTGTTTAGACCTTAGAAAAGGAATCTTTTCTTCAAAAGTTATTCGTTTTTCCACTTCAGACAATGTATGACAAATAATCAAGATCACATTACTTCATACTGCACTCATATACCTAGGAGCAATAACACTTAAGCTATTTATAAATGACACTACGTATAAAGTAAAGTTTGAAGATAAATAATTAAAGTATAAACAATCTTGAATAGCATTTCATAGGTGTATATTCTATTTCTACATAAATGTGTGTTGTTCACACTCACTCACAAGCCTTAATAAGAAGCACAAGTGTGAAACTTATCTAAAAGAACAACACATTCTGAAGTAACTATTTCCGGAATCCAAACCCTAGAACAACGTTATCCTAGGGATTTGCCTTTATAACGTGCATCACATTACTTATGCATAAAAGCTTATTGCTTCTTTAAACATTAGTCCTTACTGGACCAATGATGCTGATTTCAGATTTTGGATCTTATACTGACTCGAAGACCGTGAGTGCATAATCTTGCAATCACAAAAGGCAAGTTCACACTTGCACATGTCCTTTGGTTATTTTCTGTAAAGTATTTTATAAATCCAATGTGGACATCACCTGCATTTGAAAAAGGTCCGAAAACACTATTTTCATAATAATGTGAGTTATTACCATGATGTAATAACTTACTATAACAGTTCCGGTGGTAAAGGAACATAATATCTAGGACTTAACAACCAATATCGCCAGTGATTCTTGCGTCGTATATTACGCGTTAACCATGAGATTTGGAATGGGACGGAGAAGTCAGCTGTATCCTTTTCCTCTTGTATGGAGGCAAGACGACCTTAACATGACGTTGTGATTCCTTGTGTGGATCCAACATATGGGTGGGCACCCTTACGCCCCACACTTTTGGTCTCTAGATTATCTATGAATGGTGTTTAGGGATATAGTCCATGTAAATGGTACTAATCCGGGCATCACTAGGTCAAAGAGTCTTCAGGAACTCATCCAGGTTTTAGCCTGCCCGAAAGGGGGCTTAACGAAGATGAGCCAACCTGAAGGATCGTGTAGACATATGAGGTCGCGGAGAGGGCAGTGATTGGCTTGGACCAACTACTGGGCCCCACAACATGGAATTGTGGACGGGTAAGCTGCCCGGTTGTGCAACAAGGAGTTGATCTCTCATGGGTAAAGTAATGCACCTCTGCAGAGTGTAAGAACTGTAACTTGTTACTCCCTGTTCCGGGAAGGAGCTGCGAACGCGACAGGAAAGGAACTCCATGAAAGTTCTGGTAAACCCGTGAAGGCTGACGGACATAGCTTTTCAGAATAAAAGCAACCTTTGAAGAAATTTTTATGAAAACTTGCATTGCCTACGACCTACGGTCTGTGGCTGTAGTTATAGTGCATCAAACACTACTTTTTCTAGTGAATTTGCTGAGTACGCTCGTACTCAACGTATCTTCTTAACCCTTGCTAGATTCTAAAGCCAGAAAAGCCAACATCCACATCAATATATGCTCCAGGACTCATCATACAAAGCTAAAGCTCTTCAATAAAGTCAAGGAAATCAACATCTACATCAACTCAAGTGAAGACGAAGTTACTGGTTAGATAGGAATATAATCTCTAGCCAAAGAACCTAATTCTGTAGTGTATTGCAATAGCAGCAATGCCATTCCCTTAGTTAAAATACTGGTTTAATAATATAATATAATATTTCTTGCGTTGTTTATCTTTGATTCTTCTCCTTAAGAAGTTCTTTCTCTCTCTTTAACCTAGAGTGTTCTCTGGATCTTGTGTAAAGAGTGAGTTGTAACCTTTAGCCATGTATTGGACCCGCTGTGTTTCTGTTGTGCCATTCTGAGGGATGTAATACTAGTGAACGGAGTTTCATTCGTGCTATGTCAATGACTATAGTATACTACATCATGCAGTGGTATGCTGGGTCACCGCATGGGTGCCATCAAGCTATTTTCTGGCGCCGTTGTCGGGGAGGCTAAGGACGTCTTCACTAGGGGAGTCCTTCACTTCCTTTCTCTTTACTTTGTTTTTAGTTTGATTTGTTTCTTTTGCTTGGTTTTGTTTGCCTTAAAAAAAACAAAAAAATTAGTCTAGTTTGGTTTGCTTTCTTTATTCAAAAACACAAAAAAAATAGTTCCTGCTCTAGCTGCTGCTGCTGTTTTTGGCTTACCCACCTTTGCCAAAATGAACTCTGCTGAGAACACCAATTTATGTGACTTCACTAGCACCAACAACAATGATTTCCTTAGCACACCTATTGCTCCACCTGTTCCTGATGTTACCTTTTATGAAATTAAGCCTGCTTTGTTGAATCTTGTGATGAGAGAGCAATTTTCTGGTGCTGGTTCTGATGATCATGCTGCCCATCTCAATAGCTTTGTTGAACTTTGTGAGATGCAAAAGTATAAGGATGTAGATGGAGATATTATTAAGCTCAAGCTTTTTACTTTCTCCTTGAGAGGAAAAGCTAAAGAATGGTTGATACCCTTGCCTAAAAATAGTATTGATTCTTGGACTAAGTGCAAAGATGCTTTTATTGGAAAGTATTATCCTCCTGCTAAGATTATATCTATGATAAGTGATATTATGAAAGTTAAACAACTTGATAGTGAACATGTTGCTCCAGCTTGGGAAAGAATGAAATCTTTGGTTAAGAATTGCCCTACTCATGGACTCACTGCTTGGATGATTATCCAGACTTTTTATGCAGGTTTGAACTTCTCCTCAAGAAATCTGTTGGATTCAGCTGCTGGAGGTACCTTCATGGGCCTCACTTTGGGTGCTACAACAAGGCTCCTTGATAATATGATGGTTAACTACTCTGAATGGAATGTTGAGAGAGCTCCACATGGTAAGAAGGTAAATTCTGTTGAGGAAACCTCCTCTTTGAGTGAATAGATTGATGTTATTATGGCTATGCTTGTTAATGGGAAAGCTCCTCTAGATCCTAATAGTGTTCCCTTAGCCTCTTTGGTTGCTCAAGAAGAGCAAGTTGATGTGAAATTCATTAGAAACAACAATTTCAACAACAATGCCTATAGGAATAATTTTGGTAGTAACAACAATTATAGGCCTTATCCTCCTAGTGGAAATGCTTATCAGGATAGATCTGGAATGCCTAGTGAAGAGAGGATTCTAGAAGTTGAGAGATCCACTAAAAACTTTATGCAAATGCAATATGAGCAAAACAAGATTTTCACTAAAACTATGGAGGAACAATCTATCATTTTGAAAAATATTAGTCATCAGCTTGAGAATCTGAATAGAGAAATTCCTAGTTTACAGTCAAAGATTTTGAGTGCTGAGAAAAATATATCCTCTTTGTCTGAAGCTTAAACTTCCTTGGTTAATAAAATGGATGCTAAACCTGAAACTATGGAAAATACCTTTGCTACTGCTCATGCCATACAAGTTACTATTGATGAAAATGTTAGGTTGTTAGCTCAACTTCATGCTAGGTGGGAAAGAGAAGCTGAAATTGATAGAAACAATAGTGTGTGCACCATCACCACTAAACCACAAGTAGTCCCTGTTCCTCCTCCTACTATACCTAAGCCTATTGAGCCTACTACTAGTGATGCTAAGTTTGACTTTGATATTGATGGTTGCAATATTTCTGAAGTGATTCTGTTCCTGCAAAAGCTAGCTACAAGTCCTGATGCTAGTGATATGCATGTTGCTTTCACCAAACACATTACAGATGCTCTTGTTAAGATTAAGGAAGAGAAGCTAAAACACAAAGCTTCTATTCCTAGGAAAGTAGAATATAGTTGGGAACCCATTATTAATATACAAGTGAATGACTTTGATCTCAAAGCTTCATGTGATCTTGGTTCTAGTGTCTCTATTATGCCTAGGAAGATTTATGAAATGCTAGATTTGCCACCGTTGGAAGATTGTTATTTGGATGTCCCACTCAATGATAATACTAAGAAGAAACTCATGGGGAGTATTAATGATGTTCTCATTATGGTTAACACTGCTTATGTCCCTGTTGATTTCTATGTTTTGGATGTTGAATACAATTCTTTTTGTCCTATTACTTTGAGGATAACTTTTCTTAGAAAAGTTGGTGCCATTATTGATATGAAAGAAGGCACCATTAAATATCATTTCCCATTTAAGAAAGGTATTGAACACTTCCCTATGAGTAGAGAGAAGTTGCTTTTTGCTCCTCCTTTGAAAGCAAGGTTTGATGTTAATGCTTCCTCATTTGAAAATACTTGATTCTTCTTGCTTCTTGTGCCTAACTTAAAGGCGTTAAAGAAAAGTACTTGTTGGGAGATAACCCAAGAGTTTCCTTGAGTATTGGAAGTTATTACTTCAGTAATGACCTCTCCTTATGTAGGGGTTCGTAGCATGAAAAACAAAAAAATTCTACCATATGAACACACAGTCAAGATCTAATCTATGATCAAGCCAAGATCTATCTACTAGATCGGTGCAACAAGTTGATAGAGTACTAACCCTCGAAGATCCAAAGCGGTTAACGAGAGAAGATTCTCGTGGGTGATGTAGTCGTTCACTTGCCGATCTCAAGATCGCGCAGACGATCCTTCCGACGCCGCGTTCCGGCAGCGCTCCCGCAGTTGGTCACACATACGGTACTCGATGAAGACCTTCCTCTCCCTTGTTCCAGCAGGCAGCGGAGGCTGTATCTCTCCCCTCACGATTCCAGCAGCACGATGGTGTGGTGTCGGAAGTAGAGGGGAGATCCCGCAGGGCTTCGCCTAAGCCGGAGCGGGTATGGTGGAGTAGAGGGAGCCCCGGCGGTCTAGGGTTTAGAGGGGCGAGGTTTAGAGGTAGCTAGAAACTACAGTTTAGCTAGTCGGTAGCGGTTTAGAGGAGATCTAGATTGGTCGCAACTAGAGAGGGGGGCGGCGGCCAACCTAGGGTTTCTTGGGAGCCTAGGGCAAGGGGGATACCTTGGGGTGTGCCCCTACCCCTCATTATATAGGTGGAGGGCTTCCAAGGGTGTTCCCAACCCAGGTGGAAACCCTCCCTAACTCAGAAACCCTCCCTAACTCGGAAACCATGTTGGGATTTGACTTTTTCAAACTGCCTTTTTGACTTTCAAATTAGAGTTTGATTTCTATCTTCCAAGTGTCCAGCCAGGTGACCTAGGACATGATGCAACCATTACACTTAGTCATGACACATCCATGTACCCTTACCCTTCCGGATTGGTGAACCTTCTAGACCCTTCTAGAACATTCCGGTGAAAACACCGGAATGATTCCCGAACTCCGAAATTGGACTTTCCTTATATGAGTCTTATTCTCCGGACCATTCCGGATCTCCTCGTGATATCCCGGATCCCATCCGAGAATCCGAACAACATTCGGTCTCTTTACTCACATTCCATATCTACTAAACAACATTGAATCCTTAAGTGTGTCTCCCTACGGTTCGTGAATTATGCAGACATGATCGAGACTCTTCTCCGATCAATAACCAATAGAGGAATCTGAAAATTCACATGGCTCCCACATATTTCTATGATTACTTCGTGATCGAATGAACCATTTACATACGATACCAATTTCCCTTTGTCTCACGATACTTTACTTATCTGAGGTTTGATCGTCGGTATCTCTGCATACCTAGTTCAACCTCGTTACCAATAAGTACTCTTTTCTCGTTCCCGTGATATGTGATCCCTTGTGATCCAGTCACATGCTTGCAAGCTAATTGGATGACATTACACCGAGAGGGCCCAGAGTATATCTATCCGTCATATGGATGGACAAATCCCAATCTTGATCCATGTGCCTCAACACATACTTTCCGAACACTCAATTCCACCTTTATAGCCACCCAGTTACGGTGTATTGTTTGATGTCATCAAAGCATCCTTCCGGTGATGGTGATTAGCATGATCTCATGGTCGAAGGAATTACGTTACTATGTATCAGAAAGCTTATAGCAAGTGAACTATATTAAATGACTTGATCTTTATACTATGCTTAACTATAGGAGTATGTCCATCCCATCATTCTCCTATTGATATGACCCTGTTGTTAATAACATCTCTATGTTCATGATCAGGAAACCATGATCATATATTAACCAACAAGCTAGTTTAACAAGAGGCTTTATAGGGACTCTTTTATGTTTACAAATCACACAAGTATTAATGTTTCCGGTTAATACAATTATAGCATGGTATGTAAACATTTATCATAAGCATGAAGATATGATAATAACCACTTTATTATTGCCTCTTGGGCATATCTCCAATAGTCTCCCACTTTTACTAGAGTCAATAATCTAGTTTCAAACCTTTGTGCATTCAACACCTATGGCTTTCCGGTGTTGTATTTACACGATTGCTAGTGGTCAACTGATCTCCAGATCCGACACTTTCAGGTCCGTGTGTAATTGCATGTCTTTGCGTCTCTACGCATCACTCATTCTCTAATGAGATGGCTTTGTATAAATTTGGTCCTTTGGTGAGACCTTTAGTTGTTGGAGATATTCCCTAGAGGCAATAATAAATATAGTTATTATTATATCTTTGTGTTTATGATAAATGTTTACATTCATGCTATAATAGTATTAACAAGGAAACATTAATACTTGTGTGATTTGTAAACTAAATAAGAGTCCCTAGTAAAGCCTCTTTATAATACTAGCTTGTTGGTTAATAAATGATTGTGGTTTCCCTATCATGAACATTGAGATGTTATTAACAACAAGGTCATATCGTTAGGAGAATGGTATGATGGACATACTCCTATAGATAAGCGTAGCATAAAGATCAAGTCATTTTAATAGTTCAATTGCTATATGCTTTCTGATACATAGTAACCTAATTCCTTCGACCATGAGATCATGCATATCACCATCACCGGAAGGATGCTTTGATGACATCAAACACCACACCGTAACTGGGTGGCTATAAAGGTGGCATTGAGTGTTCAGAAAGTATTGGTTGAGACACATGGATCAAGAGTGGGATTTGTCCATCCATATGACGGATAGATATACTCGGGGCCCTCTCGGTGGAATGTCATCCAATTGGCTTGCAAGAACGTGACTGTATCACAAGGGATCACATATCACGGGAACGATAAAAGAGTACTTATCAGTAACGAGGTTGAACTAGGTATGCAGAGATACCGACGATCAAAACCTCGGATAAGTAAACTATCGTGAGACAAAGGGAAATCGGTACCGTATGTAAGTGGTTCATTCGATCGCAAAGTAATCGTAGAAATATGTGGGAGCCATATGAATTTCCAGATTCCTCTATTGGTTATTGTTCGGAGAAGTGTCTCGATCATGTCCGCATAATTCACGAACCGTAGGGAGACACACTTAAGGATTCGACGTTGTTGAGTAGTTATGGAATGATGAGTAAAGAGACCGAATGTTGTTCAGAGTCTCGGATGGGATCCGGGATATCACGAGGAGATCCGGAATGGTCCGGAGAATAAGATTCATATAAGGAAAGTCCTGTTTCGGGGTTGGAGAATGGTTCCGATGTTTTCATCGGGAATGTTCTAGAAGGTTCCGGAATGTCCGGCACTCCGGAGGGGAAGGGTACATGAGTGTGTCATAACAAGTTGGAATGGTTGCATCAAGTACTAGGTGTCATCGCTGAGCGAAATAAAGGGATAAATCAAATCCTAGTTTGTAAAGTCAAACGCCAATTTGAAAAGTCAAACGACTATTTTGCTTGGTGGAGGGAGAGTAGGAAACCTACTTGGGTAGGAAGTCCCTCTCCCTCCACCGCCGGCCAAGGAGGCTAAGTTGGGGAGGGACTCCCCTCCCCTTGGCCGCGCCCTCCCACCTATATAAGGAGGGGCAGGGCCGCCCCTCTAAACCCTAACCCTAGCCGCCGACCACCAAACCGCCGCCGCCGCCCTAGGGTTTCTCCCAAGCCGCCGAGTTGGGGCTTCTACTTGCCCTAGCCGCCGGCCTAGATCCCTCTACTTGGTGTGTCTAAACCCTAGATCATTGAGGCCTCTCTCATAGTCCACCATACTCGCTCCGGCTTAAGGCGAAGCCCTGCGAGATCTCCCCTCTACTTCCGGTACCACGCCGTCGTGCTGCCGGAATCGCGAGGAGAGTGCTACAACCTCCGCTGCCTGCTGGAACAAGGGAGAGGAAGGTCTTCGTCGAGTACCGAACGTGTGACCGACTACGGAAGCGCTGCCGGAACGCAGCGCCGGAAGGATCGTCGACACGATCTTGAGATCGGGAAGAGTACGACTACATCAAACACGAGAATCCGCTCTCATTAAACACTCTTGAATCTTCGAGGGTGAGTTATTCTATCGACTCGTTGCTACAATCTAGTAGATAGATCTTGGCTTGTTTGTTTGTATGCGGTAGAAAATTTTGTTTTCCATGCTACGAACCCCTACATTAGTTCCTTGGGGTTAAAACATGTTGATAATGTTGTCATACAATATATCTTCATAGTACTATCCTGCTGTGAACCACACCTAGTTTGATAACAAACTACTTGACACAAATGCCCTCTTTTGCTGCTATTATAGCAGTCATATACTTAGCCTTTTGTTGTAGTATCTGTCACAATGTCTTAACTTTGGAACTCATCCAAATACATTATGGAATTTACTTTCCATCATATTGTGCCACCCTTAGTTTAGATAGAGATAAACTTAATTTGTAATTTGTGACAAAACTAGTATCAATGTAATACTTTTACAATGAACTAACCATCTATTTGTCACTTCAACAAAATAATATATTCTTAGTTCTTCTAAAAGATCATAATAATATCTTTACTATCGTCCAATAATCATCTTATGAATCATTCTGGTATACGCTAATAACATTTAGAGCATAGGATATATCTGGATTTGTACACATCACAGCATGATTGATAAAGTACTCTTTGTGATTTTATATATCAAGTATAAAAAAATACTTGAATCTTTATTCAATCATTCCTGTGCAACAAGAACCTTTCTTGTAGTTTCTATATTGAACTCATTCAATATCTCATCTATGTACTTCTGGCACAACCATATTAGCATCTCAATTTATCCATATAGACATTGATGCCAAATATTCGGGTTCTGCCTAAGCCTTTCATCGAGATGAAATTCTTAACCTGTGTAAATAAAAAGATACATCATCTCCAATCAATAATATGTCTTCCACATAATGTATTAGAAACATGTCTTAGCGCTCCCACTTAATTTCTTGCAAATGCAAGCATCTTCATCGTCTCCGATAAAATTAAACTCTTTTAACAATTTCATCATAGTGAAGATTCCAACTCCACGATGCTTGCTTCAACCTTTGAAGTTTGCATATGCTTTTAGCATCCTTTGAATTAACAAAACCCTTTGGACTGTGTCATGCACACGTCCTAGGTAACCATTCTATTAGAAGAACTTGTTTTGTTTATACAACTACCGCATAACAAAATTATATGTAGTGGTTGCTACATTAATCCGTCTAGACTAAATATCGCTTAATGAAAGATCAGATCTTGTCATAGTCAACTCTTTGAACATTGTCGTGAACTCTTTCCCGACATGTCAATAATTTCATAGATGTGAAACATCCATGTCTATTTCTTTATAGATCCAAATACGGCTGTAAGGTCTTGCACCTTTTCAGAGGGTCTTTCAAGTTCAAAGCTTGATCTCTCGTATATGGAACTATCACGGATTTTATGGCTTCAAACCATTTGACGGAGTCAGGGCCCATCATCGCTTCGTTCCATGTAGTCAGATCATTATTGTCAAATAATGATTTAACTCTCAAATCTTGGTATTTGATTGGTTACCCGACCTACTTGTTTCAATAGGAACTTAGACCTCCGTGACCACAACCTTTGATGCACGTGAGCCATGAGCATTATTGCTGCCCCCGGAACACTTTTCAGCGCTGTGCAACTTTGCACATATAGCTAAGGTTCTTTTAACCTTATCAAAGTTCTATTGTCCTCCCACTTAACTTTTCACGGAAAATTCCTTTCTCAAAGAAACTTGACGTTCTAAGCGACAAACATTTTTGTCTTTGGTGTTATGGAGGAATACTCAACGATTATTCAAAATAACATACAAAGATATGTTCATCCGATTTTGGTTGCAAACATCTTTCTTATGCATAGCATACCAATGTTTAAGAAATGACAACTTGGGTTTTATCCCAAACCATAACTTTATATGGTGTCATTTCAACGGATTATGAGGGAGCTCTTTTCAGTGAAAAAACGGTAGTCTCTAAAGCTTTAATCTTTAAAATATAATGGCCGTTTTATCATTTACACCTTTGATCTTACCATGTCAAACAAGGTTTCATTGTATATCTCGATTATTCCATACTCATATGGTGTTTTGGGAAACACAAATCCATGGAACGATTTCTCAAATCTTAGGTGTTATGCTAAACTTTATAACTCAAATATCTTCTTTATGATCCTATCATAAATTACTTATTTTCTTGTTACATTGATTTTGCACTTCATCTTGAAAGTCTTTAAACTTTTCAAATGTTTCACACTTCATCCTTATTAAGTAAATACTCATATATTCACTCAAATTTTCGGAGAAAGCATATGAATTTGAAATCTATCGCTCTTGACTACACATAATGGACTTCATACAACAATATGTACAAGTTCCAATAAGCTAGTCATCTGTTCCCTTTGGCCTATGAGCGGAGTTTTAATTATCTCTAGGAAAATTTCACAAGCGTCATTTGATCAAAATTCAAAAGACTCGAAAATTCCATCCACATGGAGTTTCTTCATGTTTTCTTTCCAATATAATTTATACGGCGATGTCACTTCCTAAGTGATCTTTCTTATCAATTGTATTTCGACATTTTTAGCAACATTTTTATGGATGTGATTTATCCAACGAGATTTGTAAATCATCCATCTTTTATGGATTACGGCAATTATCTGAACAAGCCTTTTGTTCTCATAATATCTGATAAAACAAATCTTGAAGGCAAGCTTTGATGTTAACGAGCAACGCAACAACCCTTTATTTGTACTCGATAAACATCATCACATATTCTTTTGCTAGTTACTTAGGCCATTGTAGTTCATGAATTGTGTTGTTTCGTATGACGATTCACACCAACAAATTCAGTATCCAATACTTAAGAACCACATTGTTTAATAAGAAAAGAATATAACCATAACATGTATATCCTCTATATACCTAAGCTAAAAAATTCTAGTATTTTCTTTTCTGCCATATATTTATGAGATTCTCTTTCAGTATTACCTTTTCTGTTTGAAAGAATCTATCAACATCAATAGTGGAGACATACACATGACACATAGTACAAATCATGTATAGTTAAATACCAATGTCTTTGGACTTGCACTTTGAAGTAGATCACCATCATCAAATACTTGGTGTTCTTTCAAATTCCATTCTTTAGTAATCTTTTAGTGTAGTAAACATTTTATCAAATATTCACCCTTCTCATGGAACTATTCATGATCAAGCTACTTTTCGCTTATAACGGTGAATTGCGAGTATAATGTTGCTCTCCAAAGCCTTTTGGAGGATTAGGACGACAAGCGTCTCCAACCTTTTTCAAATTCTCATCAAATATGAGAACATAAACTTTGCCTCTCATGTTGCAACCAAAATATCATTTCAGATATCGCAATATCTTCCACACATCAAGGTTTCTGAAACAACTCTTTCAGATCCTAGATAACCTTGATATTAAAACAATCTTTTGAATATCAAGAATCATGGATACAAACATGATACTTATATACTAACACTGGAATTGTCACTTTTGATTTAATACCAATTATTAAACTTCACGAAGTAACCAGAACTTACTGAAAGTTTGCAATAGGACTTTTAAACTTTAGATTAACACTTCAAAACAATACGATACCAGTTCGTAAAGTAACTAACCAGAATTCTATAGTTCTATTATCTCAATTATAACTAAGCGCAAGGTGGTAAACTGATGCCAATGACTACAACAACTATGCAAATTTACTTTGATTTAATTTATGATAAATAGTGTTCAACTTTTAATCATATTGCTATTGAACTCCCACTCAAAACAATATCCCTCGCATTGTTTTAGTGATCACACGAACCAAATTCACTACAACAAGTCCGATCATCACGTGACATGATATAGTTTCAAAGGCGAACAATCATCATGTTCATCATATCATCTACATGACTCATGCTTTACCTTTCGGTATTCCGTGTTCCGAGACCATGTCTGTACATGCTAGGCTCATCAAGATCAAACCTTAGCTTCCACATGAGCAAATCTGGCTTGCTCCCATTGTATACACTCGCAGAATCTAACACACCTGATCATCACGTGGTGCTTTGAAACAACGAGCTTTGGCAACGGTGCCTACTAAGGACGAACACTCTATAACTTGATATTTTTGAGAGGGATCATCTTATAATGCTACCGTCGCAAACTAAGCAATACAAGATGCATAAAAGGATTAACATCACATGCAATTCAAAATATGTGATATGATAAGGCCTTTCTTCTTGTGCTTCCGATCTCCATCTTCAAGCACGAACATGATCTCCATCATCACCGGCGTGGCGTCAAGGTCAATGGCGCCGCTCCATGGTTGTCGTCCACCAGCATCAACTATTACAACTACTTTGAATAATAGACACGCAGGTCTAGACGAAATTAAAAGACAACCATATGGCTCCTGCCGGTTGCCGACTTACAATAAGGAACATTGCAATACATCATATATAATCACAATCATGGCCATATCACATCACACACACCCCTGCAAAACAAAGTTAGATGCCTCTAATTTTCTTTGCATGTTTTACGTGGTTTGGGGCTTTCAATAAGTGTTGTCCTAACTTACGAACAAGAACCACAACATTGATGCTTGAACTATCAAGTGCCTGTTGTAAATTGAATCTTTACTATGATGGGAGAGACATACACCCTCAAAGCCACTTATGCAATACAAGTTGCATGTCGAGCATGGAGCAAGTCTCATGAACGATGTCATGTAAGGTTAACCCGGGCCGCTTCATTCCACCATACCACAAGATGCAAAGTACACAAGAAGCAATTGATAATAAAAGCACCACTGCCCACAATGACCATTGTGTTCTACTCGTGCAACAGATCTACATATAGACACGACTCTGATACCACTATAGGGGTTCGTAGCATGGAAAACAAAAAAAATCTACCTCATGAACACACAATCAAGATCTAATCTATGATCAAGCCAAGATCTATCTACTATATCGGTGCAACAAGTTGATAGAGTACTAACCCTCGAAGATCCAAAGCGGTTAACGAGAGCAGATTCTCGTGGGTGATGCAGTCGTTCACTTGTCGATCTCAAGATCGCGTAGACGATCCTTCCGGTGCCGCGTTCTAGCAGGGCTCCCGCAGTCGGTCACACGTACGGTACTCGATGAAGACCTTCATCTCCCTTGTTCCAGTAGGCAGTAGAGGTTGTAGGTCTCTCCTCGCGATTCCGGCAGCACGACGGCGTGGTGTCGGAAGTAGAGGGGAGATCCCGCAGGGCTTCGCCTAAGCCGGAGCGGGTATGGTGGAGTAGAGGGAGCCCCGGCGATCTAGGGTTTAGAGGGCCGAGGTTTAGAGGTAGCTAGCAACTAGAGTTTAGCTAGTCGATAGCGGTTTAGAGGAGATCTAGATTGGTCGCAACTAGAGAGGGGGGCGGCGGCCAACCTAGGGTTTCTTGGGCGCCTAGGGCAAGGGGGATACCTTGGGGTGTGCCCCTACCCCTCCTTATATAGGTGGGGGGATTCCAAGGGTGTTCCCAACCCAGGTGGAAACCCTCCCTAACTCAGAAACCCTCCCTAACTCGGAAACCATGTTGGGATTTGACTTTTTCAAACTGCCTTTTGACTTTCAAATTAGAGTTTGATTTCTCTCTTCCAAGTGTCCAGCCAAGTGACCTAGGACATGATGCAACCATTACACTTTGTCATGACACATCCATGTACCCTTCCCCTTCCGGATCGGTGAACCTTCTAGAACATTCCGATGAAAACACCGGAATGATTCCCGAACTCCGAAATTGGACTTTCCTTATATGAATCTTATTCTCCGGACCATTCCGGATCTCCTCGTGATATCCCGGATCCCATTCGAGACTCCGAACAACATTCGGTCTCTTTACTCACATTCCATATCTACTAAACAACATCGAATCCTTAAGTGTGTCTCCCTACGGTTCGTGAATTATGCAGACATGATCGAGACTCTTCTCCGATCAATAACCAATAGAGGAATCTGGAAATTCATATGGCTCCCACATATTTCTATGATTACTTCATGATCGAATGAACCATTTACATACGATACCAATTTCCCTTTGTCTCACGATACTTTACTTATCTGAGGTTTGATCGTCGGTATCTCCGCATACCTAGTTCAACCTCGTTACCAATAAGTACTCTTTTCTCGTTCCCGTGATATGTAATCCCTTGTGAGCCAGTCACATGTTTGCAAGCTAATTGGATGACATTCCACCGAGAGGGCCCAGAGTATATCTATCTGTCATATGGATGGATAAATCCCAATCTTGATCCATGTGCCTCAACACATACTTTCCGAACACTCAATGCCACCTTTATAGCCATCCAGTTACGGTGTGGTGTTTGATGTCATAAAAGCATCCTTACGGTGATGGTGATTAGCATGATATCATGGTCGAAGGAATTAGGTTACTATGTATCATAAAGCTTATAGCAAGTGAACTATATTAAATGACTTGATCTTTATGCTATGCTTAACTATATGAGTATGTCCATCACATCATTCTTCTAATGATATGACCCTGTTGTTAATAACATCTCTATGTTCATGATCAGGAAACCATGATCATATATTAACCAACAAGCTAGTTTAACAAGAGACTTTACTAGGGACTCTTTTATGTTTACAAATCACACAAGTATTAATCTTTCCGGTTAATACAATTATAGCATGGTATGTAAACATTTATCATAAGCATGAAGATATGATAATAACCACTTTATTATTGCCTCTTGGGTATATCTCCAACACCTTATCTTTTTTGTTTGCTTTTTGTGCCAAGAATGACCTCTAATGAGAGGGAAATAAGATTTGGGGAGTTGCTGTCTCGAAACAGATTTCTGTCCTCCACCAAAAATATTCATGAGGAGTCTCTGTAACTCCGGTTGAGCTAACAATTTACTAATAAACCCCCCAGTATGTTAGCTAACTTTCGTTAGTTCAACACTTTTTGATTTGAGCAACATAAGATGTTCGAAAAAATCGCTTTCTAGCTGCTGGTCTGTTTTGACAGATTTCTGCCATTATTTGCATTTGCTTCTTATTGATTCCTTTTTGAGTTCTCTTTAGGTGAATTGAGCTTTTTAAAGGAGTTACTACAGTAGATAATGTTTTTAGTGAAAAGCCTTGCTGTTTCAAAGCTTTGCTAGAGGTTTAATATCTTTTGAATAAACTAATGTTGCTAATGAAGATTGTGTGAAGAAAAAAAATTCAGGTGTAGGGAGAGAATGATGTAATGAGATGAAGAATGAACAAAAGCTCAAGTTTGGGGATGCCACCATGGTGTCACATCAAGAAATATCCAAGAGGTACAAGCGTCAAAGCTTGGGGATGCCCAAGGCATCCCCTTCTTCATCAATAAAAAGCTCAGGTCTGTCTAGACACTTTGTTTTTATTGTTTCATGCATAGTTATGTTGTTCTTGGAGCGTCTTAGTTTTCGTTTGATTTGCTTAGGTTGTTTAGTTTTATTGAATAAAGTAGTTTGGATCCCCGTTCTCGCTTTTTTGTTTTACAAATAAGTTACTTGGTGTTGGAAAGGAGTAGTAAGTTCTTGCTTGAAGTGCAAGAGGAGCTTGCATTGACTGTGACTTAGACTTTAGCATGACATGCTAGGTGTTGTTTTGACCTTATGCTTAGTGATTATTGCTGTAGCTTGTCTTGTTTCAAATAATTGGGATTGCTTAGTATGCCTTGAAGAAAGTATGCGTTGTTTTAGCATGCAAAATCATAGCATTGTGGTATTCTCCTTTGATGCTTTGTTTGGGTTGACTTGGCGTATGCTCACACCATGTTATGACTATGACAAGTCACCATCAAGACGATTCTCTGGAGATCCTGAACACTAGCCGTACGAGGGAGATCAAGGATCACGATTACGTGCAAGATAAGATGAAAGCCTGACGTGACTAAGAAGTACCCGGCCACCATCAATGCCTATAAGTACCCGAAGACATTCACCCCTGAAGGACACACCATAATCACCAAGTCTTCTCCATTAGCGTTAGTCATAGCTCTAGATTTATCTCTCGTCAGGTATCATTATAAACCCACCGAGATCATCTTGTAGACACCTTGTACAATCTCTTGACCATATTATGAATAAATTCCAAGAGATTTCATCAACCATATACACGTCTTCGTCATTGGTATCCAAACCTGCTGACCCGAGCCATCCGTTGAATAAGTATACTCTCTTTCGTTCCTCGGAAGTGAGACCGCGGACGGATGGTGGAAACTATCCTTCGTCAATTCCTAAATCCACCCATCACCGACAAGTCCAAAAAAAAAATAGTGGGTTTATATATTTCTAGAATTTCTTAGGGAATAGTCTAAGATCATCTTATGTTCATGGTTGTATATTTTCGAATAGAGTTATTCTTCATACATGAATGTTTTTGTATTAAAGGAAAATATCTCTTAATCCTTTTTAAGAAATTTATTCAAAATAAACATTTTGAACTACAACATTTCTTTGGATTTTGACATTTGGTCCACATGATTTATAAAGGATTTAATTCCTTTATTTTGATTAATAAATACTTTCCGATAAGAAAAGAATTTGACATAGAAAAATACATTTGAAACTTTCAAAATGGAAATCTGTTAAAATGAATATTGTGAACTCCAGAGAATTTCCATAGATTCTTTATTCTCCCTCGCTCTTTTTATTTAGAGACTTTGCTAAAGGATTTCCATATTCATTTCTTAACATGGAAATACAGAATAACAACTAGGGTTTCTCATTGGATAGAAATCTGAAATACTCTCTCCGTTTGGAAATATAAGATGTTTTAGATTTGTGAATAAGATGTATCTAGACAACTTTTAGTGCCTAGATTCATTTGAATCTATACACTAAAAGATGTCTAGATACATCTTCTTCACAAACCTAAAACATATTATATTTCTAAACGGAGGGAGTATGTATCTTGGTACACACAAACATCATCAATTGAAAACCAAAGTCAATATATAGAGTTTGAAGTCTTACCAAGTCATACGTGTCTTGGTTTTATGAATTTAGGAATAGTAATAGACCTTCATTATTTTGCCATCTGGTGTGTTATAGCACTCAATAACACTAGTACGCACAAACATCACCCAACTCCATCGTGGCATAGACGAAGGAGTACAATATCCGCCATTTAAGCAAGGAGAAAAATAGAACCAACTGGCTGGCTCCTAGGATTGCGAAGCGGACATCCTGCAAACCTGTATGTAGGTATATCAAAAATTAAACATATGTTAATTTAAAATAAAATTACATTAGAATAACTTTTAGAGCATATGCTAGTGTATATGGGTTCTTGCTCTCGCAATCCTACTGGCTCCACGACGGCCCTTACTCTGTAAAACTTTGACGGTTAGTATATAATTACATAATTATTGACCGAAACCTATGACAAATGCTAACCAAGTGCCTAGCAAATGAGGCATTTTACCATGCATGCCACAAGACACTCTTAACGCGGCAAATCAGAATAAGGATTTTTTTTTTCATTTGCATGCTAGTGAAAACGATGATGTCTACCAAATCATTCACGTGTAACAATGCAATCCGATGCATAACTTGTACTTCAATTTTTTCAGATGAAAGGGTTTCTGAAACCAAAACACAAAGTTTTTACCACAACCTGTACTTCATGCATGTATGCGAACAAAAGTTAGGGCATCTCCACCGGCCCGACCTAAACGGCAAATTCAAACGGTCTGTTTCTGTTCGTTTGGATCGGGCCGTGGTCATTTTTGGGTCGGGGTCCGGTCTGTTCGGCCAGCCGCGCCAACGACTCGACCAATCTGTCCGCGCTTGGCAAATAGGCCATCGCCAACACCGTCGTTTTTCTAGTGTGTCCCCGCTGCCCCGCTGTCTCCCGCCGCTTCCTGCCAGTTCTGGACGTTTCCCGCCGCGTCTAGGCGCAACCTTAAAAAGCGGAGGCCAACCGAGATATGTTGAAACTAGACCAGAAACCACGAACCACCATGCATGACCGTCCGTGTCACCGCGCTAGCCTCCATGGCAACCCCGACGTCCGCAGAGAAGAAAAGCCCGAGCGCCCGCTGCCGCCGTGGTGGCCGAACCCGCCGGTGGCGCCGGACATGTTGCCGCCTCCGATTCCAGGGCGCCCGTATATATACACTATCCCACTGCGGTCGCAGCGCTCTCACTACGATTACAACAGAACAACCGGTGAGCCTTTCCCGTGGGAGGTGATAGAGCGCGTCTTTCTGCCGGAGCACCGGCGGCGTCTAACGCTCACAGAAGTGCGCGACAAGCTTCGGGACGCGGTGCAGGTCAATCCCGATGACGCTTACCTGCTTTCCGCCTCGCCCAAGCTCAAGAAGAGGTGCAGACACAGGAAGCGATCTTCCGCTCTCTCAATGAAGAATGAAGTCTACCGATCTGCCGCTGTCGTCAGCGCCGTAGGCGGCGCATAGTTAGAATGGTGTTATCGTGGTTTCCTTTTAAGATATTTGAAGATTTGAATAAAAACCTGTCATTGTAAATGGATGATGCCCACATTGCTAATTTAATTCCAAACACCATACATGGCGAGTACAAAGCCTAGTCTACTCGTCGAAATCAGAGTGGTAGCCGCAACGACACATGGTGTCGTCAAAGACGCTGACGGAGAGCATGGCTTCGCCGTCATACTTGAAGACGACGAAGTTGCCTACTTCAATTTGGTGTCGGCGAGCGAACTCCACCCATCCGTTGGCGAGGAACATCTAGCTGAGGCGGTCGAACAACACCTCTATCGGCTACGTGCTGGTACTGACACCGACAACCGCAGCATGGCTCAGCGCCGTCGACCAGCGACGCGAATTTGCGGGGAAGGAGCAACCTGTACCGCTCCATGCCCAAGTGGATGATCACGGCAGACTTGATGCCGGTGAGGGACATCGTGGCAGCGTGCTACTTTGGCTGCATCCTCCGCGCCTGCCTCGATGTCCACGGCCAGGACCCGGTGGTCATCCTAGACGTCCTCCCCTAGATCCAATGCCACCGGCCATGGCTTGCTATCTGGGAGGGAGGAGAGTGGTGTGTTGTGGAACATGGCCGCCCGCATCCAGTTAAAAAGGCTAGACATTGGATGTCGGCTCGTAGACTGAAGCGACGACATTGAAGTGTTGCAGCAGGAGGGCAAGCGTCATGTGGCGCTAGCGTCGGCGCGGCCAGCCTTTGGAGCAGCCTTCCATTGATGGCCAGTGGAAGATAGCCGTTGGGTCGGTGGCGAGAGGGCCTCGGCTCCGCGGGAGGACACGGTAGGACGCGCGCGCTCTCTGGCCTGACGCAACCGGTGCCCAAATTTAGTGCATGGATGGATCAAGCCGGACGAGTCAGTCCGAAGAAGTCGTGCCGCTGGGAGACCGCGCACGTCCCCCATATCTACGCGAACATGTTCGGACTCGCTCAGACGGGTTGGGTCAACCCGATGAAGATGCCCTTAGGCCCCATAAATACCATACTTGGCCAAATATACTATGTAGTGACACATATAGGTACTTGCAAAAATCAGGGCACGTAATGGAAGTGAAGACACATCTTCCCACATCCCTTCACATTATTTAGAGAAGACAATAAACATGAATTATCTATGCATTATTTCTTCTTGTAATTCCTAGCAATCAAATAATATTAATTATGTTTTATAGAAAATTGTGTTACTACTAAGGAAAGACATTATATAAGTAGTAAAATGGGAGAAACAATATTGTGTTATTTTTTTTTAGAATATCGTAGCTTTACTAAGGAAGAACAATCTTCTCTTTTTTCGGTCTCTCACATCAGGGTGCCCATATATGCGCAACTAATTGCAGTCATTATCTCAACTTACTAGAAAATTAACATCTAGTTCAGTACTCCCTCGTGCCCATATTAGTTGACTCAATTATGTCTAGATATGAATACCTCTAGACTAGATACTTAAGTAGATACATATGAATCTACATAAACTTAAGTCAACTAATATGAGTTGGAGGGACTATTAGAAAAGTTTTCTGTCCCAACGTAGTCTAGAGTTATCTTAACATTCAGTCAACTTCGTAGCTACTTTTCTTGCCTCAAGATGTAATCCATGTCTGTCCCGAGATGATCAATTGTCTAAACAGTTTACTAAAACATAGAAATAATTCATGAAATGCAACAAGTAATTGGCACGACGAAGACATGTGTGGTTGTAGAGGCTGGGTGTAATTGATATCTATGTAATATTAATATATACTCTTTTCTAAAAAAAAAAATACTAGTATATATGGGTTCTTGCTCGCTATCCTACCAGCTCCACGACAGCCCTTACTCTATAAAACTTTGGCCGTTAGTACATAATTACATAATTATTAACTGAAACCTACGACAAATGCTAACCAAGTGCCTACCAAATGAGGCATTTACCATCATGCCACAAGACACCCTTAACACGGCAAATCAGAATTACGCGAGTAAGGATTTTTTTTTCATTTGCATGCCAGTGAAAACGATGATGTCTACCAAATCATTCACGTGTAACAATGCAATCCTATGCATAACTTGCACTTCATTGTTTTTAGATGAAAGGGTTTCCCCAATGTCATGTAAAGAAACCAAAATACAAAGTTTTTACCACAACCTGTACTTCATGCATGCATGCGAACAAAAGTTAGGCCCCACAAATACAATATTTGGCAGACTCAACTCACGAGTATTAGACATGTAATATGGTACGCATATGAGATGGTGTAGTACACCACTCGTATACGTACCGGTCTTTGTATTTGCCACACAAGGGGTTTTTCTTGTCTATTTACACGTAACCGAGGCCGCCGAAAGGGGTTATCGTTCCACCCAGGAAAATTAACATGGTATCAGGAGTCGTTCTCTTCCCTTCTAGCTGCTAGCCGCCGCCGCAGGTGCGATCACCGCGCCGGCCACCAGGATCCCGATCTTCTCCGATCGGCAGGACCAGGAGCTTCATCGCCGTTGGAGGATTCAATTCCCTGCCTTCGGTTCCTTTTTTTCCGACAACTCCCGTTGGTTTCTTTCTCGTCAGTTTTTCTCCGCCAAGACCTGCAAGATCCGATCGCAATCACCTCGTGAGATCGATCGCTCCACAAAAAAAAAATTCCGCAAAGCCTGCAACTTCTACGATCTACAACTCCTTTTTCCTGCACCACAATTCCCTGCAACCTCCCACGTTGATTCATGGGTACCCCGTTGTCTTCCTCGGCGCCGCCCACCATTGGTGCCCCGCCCGCTCTCAAGCTTACTCGCGAGAATTTTCTTTACTGGCAGGCGTTGGTGCTGCCCACTCTTCGCAGTGCTCGTGTCATGGCCCTCCTTGAGGGAACCGACCGTGCCCCGCTGGAACGGCTCGAGGCGCTCGACGAAAATCAGAAAAAGGTGTCTGTTCCTAAACCGGACTACGACGCCTGGTGCACGAAGGATCAGCAGGTGGTTAGCTTCCTCGTCAACTCGCTCTCGGAGGATGTGCTTCCCCATGTCTTCGGTCTTCATCATGCCGTCGACGTGTGGCGTGCGCTTCATGCTATGTACTCCACACAATCCAAGTCTCGGGTTTCCACACTCCGTGGTGCCCTCACCAATACTAAGAAGCTTGACTTGACCGCCCAACAGTACATCACCAAGATGAAAGGATTTGCCTCCGAACTTGCTGCTGCCGGGAAGACAGTTGATGATGATGACCTCAAGGATTATATCCTCAATGGTCTGGACGGCACGTTCAACTCTCTTGTCGCTGCCATCAACGCCGTTCCAACAACCACCCTCAATGACATGTGCTCTCAGTTGCTTTCTTACGAGAATCGTGATGCTATGCTCCTCTCCACCGGACAAGCTCCCGGTGGTTTTACCTCCTCCATTAATGCTGCTACCCGACGCCCCTCTCCCACCTATGGGGCTGCACCACCACGCCCCTACCAACCACCATACACTCCTCCTCCACCTTCCTACCAGCCACCATACATGCCACCTCCACCTACCTATCAGCCGTCCTACATACCTCCTACACCCACATACCAGTCGCCATATCAACCCCCGACACCCAACTACCCACAACCCCCTCCACAACACTACATATATCCCCCATATACCCCACAGCCGTCCTACTACATGCCACCCTATCAGGCTCCACCCTATGTTCCCCCGCAGCAGCGCATGCCGCAACCCCCACCACAGCGCCCCCCTCAGCCTCCTCCTCAAAACCGTGGACCTCCTCGGCAGGATCAGCAGCGCCGTCCAAAAGGGGGCGAGGTAAAAATCGTGATCGTGGTCGAGTTGCTACTCCATGGCAGGAAGGCGTGATATGCCAGATATGCAAGAAGGAAGGACACACTGCAGGTGATTGTTGGTGGCGTTTTGGTGATGATGATGACGAGGATGACAACTCCACTGAGTACAAGGGTGCCTATGGTGTTGATAGCAACTGGTTCATAGACAATGGCGCTACAAACCATACAACAGGACAACTCAACAAGCTTCAAGTTCATGAGCCATACCAAGGGCGTGATCAAGTTCACAATGCTAGTGGACAAGGTATGGAAATTGCTAATATTGGTCATTCAGTTTTGCACACCCCAGATTGTTCCTTAAAGCTTAAAAATATTCTTCATGTTCCCACATCCTCCATGAACTTGCTTTCTGCACATAAAATTACCCTAGACAATAATGCCTTTGTTGAAATTCACCCATTCTTTTTCTTGATTAAGGACCGGGACACGCAGCAAATCATGTTTAGAGGTCCGTGTCATGGTGGTCTCTACCCTCTTGTTCCTGTTTCATTGGGGCCATCATCCAAGCATGCTCTCGTCACCATCAAGCCTTCATCCTCCACGTGGCATCGTCGTCTAGGGCATCCGTCATCTTTTATTGTTCAGCAAGTTCTTAGAAAAAATAAGTTATCATACACTCCAGAAATAAATTCTTACATATGTGATCCGTGCCAACAGGCTAAGAGTCATCAGTTACCATATCCTGTTTCCACTAGTGTTTCTACAGTTCCTTTGGAACAAATATTTTCTGATGTATGGGGTCCCGCTCCTCTATCTGTTGGAAAACATGCCTATTATGTAAGCTTTATTGATGATTTTAGCAAATTCACTTGGATATATTTGCTTAAGAAGCGTTCTGAGGTTTATCAAGTTTTTCTTAACTTCCAACAATATGTTGAGCGCAAGTTTCAAAGAAAGATTATCACCATGCAATCAGATTGGGGTGGTGAATATGAAAAGCTTAATGGTTTCTTCCAAAAAATAGGCATTACACATCATGTTTCATGTCCTCATGCCCACCAACAAAACGGTTCCGCAGAGCGTAAACATCGTCATATTGTTGAAGTTGGACTTGCTTTACTTGCTAATGCATCTATGCCTTTAAAATATTGGGATGATGCTTTTCTTACAGCCACTTTCCTCATAAACTTGCTTCCCTCAAAAGTTCTAAATTTTGAGACTCCTACAGAAAAACTTTTGCAAGTTAAGCCCAATTATGAATCTCTACGTGTTTTTGGCTGCGCTTGTTGGCCTAATCTCCGCCCCTATAATAAACAAAAACTCTCGTTTCGTTCTAAACGGTGTGTTTTTCTTGGTTATAGCTCCAAACACAAAGGAGTAAGGTGTCTTGATGTAACCACTGGTCGTGTCTATGTCTCTCGTGATGTTGTCTTTGATGAAAACATTTTTCCTTTTGCTTCTCTAAACCCACATGCTGGGCGTCGCCTCCGTGAAGAGATTCTTTTGCTTCCATCTAATGAACCCTCTTTGACATCACATGATTTGGGTGTGCATACTAATGATCACTATTTGCAAGTTGTTCCTGTTGTTAACCCTCCTCAGGTCTCAGTTGAAGGGTTATCTACAAGTTTGTCTCAAGAATCTTACAAGTTTGTCTCAAGAATCTGCTCAAAATTCTGCTCCAAACGGTGCAACCAGCACAACAAATAATAGCCCAGAAGACAACAACGCTACATGAGCAGACAGTTCCGATTCCGAGGAAGATACGCCAGAAAAATCTGTCTCGGATCACGAGCTCGGCACCGCATCTACTCCGCAGTCCCGTGCGCGCGCGTTCTCTCCTTCCACGTCGCGACGGACTCGATCTCCTGTGCGGTACGGTGCAGCGAGCCCGCACGCGGCTTCTTCTGACACGTCACCGAGGGCCCGCTCTCCCGGGTCGCTTTCACCGCGCGTGGAGGCTGCGCAGCGTCACGAGCCTACGCTCCAGGAAAACGCGGCGTCGCCTGCTCCGCTTCAGGACAACGAGATGTCACCGTCATTGAGTGCAACAACACCCGGACCCAGCGGCTGCAGTGATTCTGCTGATTCGCTTGCAACGAATCTGGAACAAGAGCAAATGCCTGCATCAGGATCTTCTGTGCAGTCTGAGCCTGCACCACTTCCTCCTGTCGGTGTTCAAACACGCCTGCAAAAAGGTATTCGACACCCGAAAATTTATACCGACGGTACTGTTAGATATGCTTTGCTCACGTCTACAGGAGAACCACAGAATCTGTCAGAGGCTCTCACAGATAAAAATTGGAAGCTTGCTATGCAGGATGAGTATGATGCACTTCTTGCTAATCACACATGGCATCTTGTTCCTCCAAGCTCCAATAAGAACATCATTGGTTGTAAATGGGTTTATCGCATCAAGAAAAATGCTGACGGTACTATTGACAGGTACAAAGCTCGTCTTGTTGCAAAAGGATTTAAACAAAGGTATGGTATAGACTATGAAGATACTTTTAGTCCTGTTGTTAAGGCTGCAACTATCAGAATTGTTATATCCATATCAGTCTCCAGAGGATGGAGTTTACGGCAGCTAGATGTCAAGAATGCGTTTTTACATGGTGTTCTGGAAGAGGAAGTTTATATGAAACAACCACCTGGTTTTGAGTCTTCCGCTAACCCAAACTATATTTGCAAACTTGACAAGGCATTATATGGTCTGAAACATGCACCTCGAGCTTGGTACTCTCGCCTTAGTTACAAGCTTCATACTCTTGGTTTCATTCCATCTAAGGCGGATACATCATTGTTTCTTTACAACAAGTCAGGGATTACTATGTTCATTTTGATTTATGTTGATGATATTATAGTGACAAGCTCCTCGGATTCCGCTATTTCAACTCTTCTTCGGCATTTGAGTTCAGAGTTTGCCCTTAAGGACCTTGGAGATCTGCATTTCTTTCTAGGCCTTGAGGTTCACAAAAGATCTAATGGTTTATTATTGACTCAGGAAAAATATGCTACAGAGTTGTTGACTCGTGTTGGGATGACAACATGTACATCATGTCCAACACCTCTATCTATGACTGATACACTGTCCTTGACAGATGGGTCTCCTCTTGGTCCTGAGGATGTCACACGGTATAGGAGTATTGTAGGTGCACTTCAATATTTGACACTGACTAGACCTGATCTTTGTTTTTCAGTGAGTAAAGTTTGCCAGTTTCTTCATGCTCCTACTACTGCACACTGGACTGCAGTTAAAAGGATTTTGAGGTATATTCATGGCACATGCAAGGTTGGTCTTACTTTTCAGAGGTCAAATTCCACCCTTCTTAGTGCTTATTCAGATGCAGACTGGGCAGGAGATTTAGATGACAGGCGCTCTACTGGTGGTTTTGCTATATTTTTTGGCCCCAATCTTATTTCTTGGAGTGCCCGAAAACAACCTACTGTGTCTCGGTCAAGTACAGAGGCTGAATATAAAGCCCTTGCGAATGCCACTGCAGAGCTTATTTGGGTTGAAGCCCTGGTTCGTGAACTTGGAGTTTCACTCAAGGAAAAACCATGTCTATGGTGTGATAATCTTTGTGCTACCTACTTGTCTGCTAATCCAGTTTTTCATGCGCGCACCAGACATATTGAGATTGATTTCTTCTTTGTTCGAGAACGAGTTGCTCGCAAGCAACTTCATGTCAGGTTTATCTCCAGTAAGGATCAGATTGCAGACGGTTTTACCAAGACTTTGTGTACTAAAAATTAGATGAGTTTAAGCGTAATCTAAACCTCTCCCAGATTTAGATTAAGGGAGGGTATTAGACATGTAATATGGTACGTATATGAGATGGTGTAGTACACCACTCGTATACGTACCGGTCTTTGTATTTGCCACACAAGGGGCTTTCCTTGTCTATTTACACGTAACCGAGGCCGCCGAAAGGGGTTATCGTTCCACCCAGGAAAATTAACAACGAGAACGCGCCGCCGTCAGGAGAAAAAAAGATCTTTCCCTAAGGCACAAGCCTTCTGACGCCGGCCTCCAGTGGCTCCCCCCGCCGACGACCTAGGTCATCGGTGGTGAGGGGGTCGCCGGATCCACGCGTGTGGGTAGATTTTAGCCAAAATAGATTCGGTTTTAGGATGTTCATCGTCTTGGTTTGGGGGCGACGATGGCGGCGCTGAATGAGTTTTTTTTAGATCCTCCCCCAATGGATTCGAAGACAGTCTATTCAAGCAAGGATGGTGCGATGGTGGCGACATCCTTGTGGTGGATGTGTGTCCCCGGGATCCACCGCTGCGGTGGCGTTTGCTCCAGCACCGACGTGGAACCTGGGAGATAGTCAAGGAGCGGATGCAGATTGTGATATGCATCGATGACATCTAGAAGATGGTGGATCGCGTGCTGGGTCCGTGGTTCGTGGATGGCAGGTATGGTTTCCTCCTTCAACGTCTTAGTCGTGCGGGGGTGCTAGATCTGGAGTTTGATGGCGTGTCCGGGATGTTGCGCCTGTCTGATTTGTTCAATGACAATGGTTTCACCTTAGAGGTCTGTAAAGCTATATATCTGCTATAGAGTCACTTCGAGCTCGGGTGAGGAGGTGATTCGTTATTTCCTTTGGTGGCTGTTGTTATGATGCAATAGGCAGGTGACGGGAGTTGGCGTCAAGCTCGGAGGAATTTTTGGTCTGGATTATAATTTTCTTTCTTGGCTGGCGGTCTTTTGCACAAAGGATTGCGTTCTACTGTTTTTTTTAGTTTTTTCAGGTTGGTGTCTATCGTGACTTGTACTATGACATTTATAATATAAATGAGACACATATTACATAAAAAAATACCATACTTGGCCAAAGAGACTATGTAGTGACACAAGTGGTACTTGCAAAAATCAGGGCACGTAATGGAAAGGAAGACACATCTTCCCACACCCCTTCACATTATTTAGAGAAGACAATAAACATGAATTATCTATGCATTATTTTTTTTGCAAAAATCTATGCATTATTTCTTCTTGTAATTCCTAGCAATCTAAGAATATTAATTATGTTTTATAGAAAATTGTGTTACTACTAAGGGAAGACATTATATAAGTAGTAAAATGGGAGAAATAGTATTGTGTTATTTTTTTAGAATATCGTAGCTTTACTAAGGAAGGACAATCTTCCGTTTTTCAGTCTCTCACATCAGGATGCCCATATATGCGCAACTAATTGCAGTCAGTATCTCAACTTACTATGAAATTAATATCTAGTTCAGTATTAGAAAAGTTTTTTCTGTCCCAAAGTTGTCTAGAATTATCTTAACATTCAGTCAACTTCGTAGCTACTTTTCTTGCCTCAAGATGTAATCCATGTCTGTCCCGTGATGATCAATTGTCTAAACAGTTTACTAAAACATAGAAATACCACAGGAAATGCCACAAGTTCTGGAAACTATTTTTTTTCGAACGTATGGAAATGTTCTGGAAAAATCATGCATGTAGCTATTGGAGTATTGGATAGGAACTCATCCTTGTAAGTTTTCGCTAACAAAAAGACTAGTTGTGAATTGTGATCGATTTGAAAGCCACAAGAGGAATTTCTCGGCACAACACAAGTTATGGATCGTTGTAGAACATCATCCATTCATTTGTGTTTTTCAATTAGGCCACATATGGTTATATCTATATGTGTAAATCTTTTCTTAATTCTTGGGAACTGTTTCTAACAAATTTACAAGGACAGGGAATGCTCTCCCGAAGATCTCGAGCAATTCTCAAATGGGCTACCCAATACGAAAAGAGACTCATTAATGGTTCCAATATCCATTGTTAAAAATCCCGATGGACAACCAAAAATGAGAAAGGATGAAGACGACAAATAAAAATATGCTTTAGAAGTCAAGAATACTCCATGATCAACTTAGCACGGTTACCACGAGCAAGCCGTTGCCTGCCTTTAGTTCGGCTGCGCCTGCATGGCCGCTTTTGACGTCGCCAATAGCCTGGGCACCGGTCAGCTCGCGCGCGCGAACGGCCTGCTCTGCCCAGTCCGTACGCTGCACCGTCCGCAGCATCAGCGCCGCGCACACGAGCTGCGCCGCCAGCATGCCAGCCCACATGCCCCGGAAGTCGAGCCGCGCCGGCCAGAACGCTAGTGCCAGCGCGGCCGGCATGCCCACGCCGTAGAACGCCGAGACGTTGATCCTTGCGGCCTTCCCCGGACGCGCGCTGCCGCGGAGCACGCCACAGCCCGCCGTCTGCGGGCAGTTCCCCAGCTCGGCAGCACCGAGAATGGGCAGCGCCGCGGACGTCAGCTGCAGGATGGCGGCGTCGGCGGTGAACATCCGCGCCCACACGCCCCTCACGGACGCCGCGAACGCGCACGCCACCAGCCCCAGCACGGCGCCGCAGACGAGGCCGACGCGTGCCGCGAGGCGCGCTCGCTCCGGTCTCCCCGCGCCGAGCTCGTGGCCGACGCGCGTGGACACGGCGCATCCGAGGGAGTGCGGGAAGATGTACACCAGTGATGTGGTCTGTATCAGTATCCCCATAGCCGCCACCGCCGCCTTGGGGTCAGCGAGCACGCCGCAGAGCAGCACCATGATCTCGTACCACCACCACTCCAAGCACACCGACATGCAGCTGTACACGGACAGCCTTACCAGGCGTCCCCACTCCAGCACATGTTCCTCCGCGGCTGGCGGCGCGCACGCGCCGTCTTTGCCATCACCGCCGCCGTCATTGCCATGCATTATCCCAGAGAAGTAGACGTAGGCCACGAGGAACGCCAAGAAATTTAGGTTGGTGCAAACGGCTCCGAGCGCGACGCCGCGGATCCCGAGGCGAAGGCCGTAGACGAGGAGCCAGTTGACGGGGACGTGGAGCAGCAGCGCGGCGGCTGCTGCGTATGTGATCGGGAGCGTGATGGACTGCGCGCGAAGGTACACGCGGATCGGATGGAGGAAGGACTGCACGAGGAGATCCGGGAGCGAGCAAAGGATGAACTCGTATGCGGCGGCAGCAATGTCGGGGTCCTGGCCGGTGGCGACGAGGACACGGTGCATGCCGACCCAGAGCAGGCTGATGAGGACGGAGGCGGCCAGGAGCAGCGAGACGGTGCGGCGGAGCGCCGCGGTGAGGACGGACGTGCGGCCGGCGCCGAACGCCTGGCCGCACACGGGATCCATGCCGGCGGCGAGCCCGGAGAGCACCGAGTAGCCGGTGATGTTGGCGAAGCCGAGCGCGAGAGAGCCGCCGGCAAGTGGCAGGCGGCCGAGCCGGCCGAGGAAGATCATGGACACGAGGGAGCGCGCGTACATGAGCAGCCCCGCACCGACCATCGGCACGGTTAGCCGTACGATGGAGGCCACCTCCGCAATCGCGCCGCCGCCACCGCCACCGCCGCCTTGTTTTGGACGGTCATACAGCACGGGTGGCTGGAGCAGAGCATCGTGGACGTGGTGGCGTTGCGCTTGCTGCTCCGAGCAATGGCACATTGTAAGTTCGTAACGTGGTGCGTGTGTGCGTGCGTGCTAAATGCTAATAATGTCTGTTTGATCAAGTGAGGTCAAGGCTGCTTACTTGCTTACCAGTCGATGGATTTGGACCGTATATATAAGGAACCGTTGTGCTGACATCCCTGATGAAACTTTCGGTGCATTCCCATCAATTTTTTTTGGTGTGTTCCCACCCGAAAAAAATGGCCTGGGGCCTAGTACAATATTACTTGTCTCTAGACTCTAGATAACGCTTGGGCTGGTTTGAATCGCTGCAATTTAGGGCACCATTATATGTACGAGTCTAGCGGGCGCTCGGACACCAAAACGACGAGTTGGACGTGTCAGGTTTGCCAGCTGGACACTTTTTCACTTTTGGTAAGTTCTCATGTCTGCGTTTGACTGTTTTTTCTCGGTTTCTGCGAGGGGTGCGCTCGTTTTCTTTACCTGGCACCCCCCCCCCCCCCCCCCCCCCCACTACGACCTCAGCCCGTGATCCCCCGCGCCCCGCGCCAGCCTGTCCATCCTTCTGTCATCTCTCTTACCCTACCGCCCTCAGATCTCGTCCTCTAGATCGTCTTCTTTCTCCAGCCCTAGCCGCCATTGCTTTCTCTTGCTGGCTCCATGAACCCACCAAAACATGGCAACCTCCTGATCCTCAACCATACGAACATGTTCCATGCGGAGAGCAGCTCGAGGAACGCACCTACATCTGGAATTGCTCTCTCAGATTCAACACAGGTGCTCATCCATCTTTTTATCTGCTATTCTCTTGTTGACTTCTTTTGCTCGAGTTAAATTTGTTCCAAACACAAGCAACTTGGCTATGCTCCTTAATAACTTCCCCAGCTTCTAGACAACCTATGTTGCCATGTCTTTCTAGGTTTTTTCTCTGTTTTTGCAATTCAGATGAAACTTGCAACTTTTGTGACGTTTTAGCAACTTTTCTCTGTTTTGTAGCAACTTCTTTCATATCCCAAGCAACTTCTTTTCATAGATTGCAGTTCAGATGGAAAAAGTTGCAACTTTTCATGTCTTACGTAGAAATTTTTCTGAGGGTGGAGGCAAATTTTTCCTGTTTCGTAGCAACTTTTCTTAGGGGGTAGGCAATTATTCCTTGTTTCCTAGCAACTTCTATCACATTGTAGGCAACTTCTTTTTATCATGAACATACTCCTTTTTCATTAGAAATAGTTTCCTACCAACCACCCCCACACGACCCCCCATGTAAAAATTCTTTTCTGAATCAACGATTTATTGTCTTTTCGTAAAACTATGGGAAATTTTTCACTAGTAGTTTGCAACTTGCATCTTAGATCAGCCAACTTTGTGTCTGAGGCAACCTTTGTTCATGGCAACTACATAGAGTATCAACATGTCAAAATATGCTCCTTTTTTATGCAGCTAGATGAGCAAATTGTAAGTAAAAAAAAATCCATGCATAAACATAATAGGTTGGCAACTTAACACATCCATTTTTGAATTCACAGAATCATCATGTGAACAGTAGGCAACTTATTAACATAAGTAGGCAACTTGGTAGCATATTTGGGCAACTTTCTTACATAAGTAGGAAACTTAGTTTCACACAATTGTCATGCAACTTAGTATCATCAAACAGTAGATACTTGCACCGAAAATAACAGAAAACTAACAGAGTTTACAACATATTAATCCTAATGTAACATCCTAGCATTTAGGAACCAACGAAGGTTAGATTTAGTAATCTGTGAAATTGCATGCATTCATCTGTAAAAAAAATATGAGGAAATTTTTCGCCAAATAAAAACCTAAGGTGATCAAAGTTTCTTTCATGCTTTGAGATCAGGTATAGTCTTGGAGGATGATTGTTATAAACTTTGATATGATCTTTGTGGATTAGTGTGTTTTGGGAAATGAAATTTGAATTTAAAACTAAGATATTGGATTTACAATTCAAAAGGATTTAGAATTATGTTTGAGTATTTTGATTTAGTCAAGAGGTGATAACTAATAACTCAAACTTTAAATAAATAACATGATCAATAAAATGAATATTTATTTCATAATTTTATTCAATAAATAAGTTACAAAAATGTAACTTATGAAAATATTCAATAATCTTTACAATAGTAATTAAATAAAATAATAATCTTTATATATTGAGTAATAGTAAAATCTTTATTACAAAAGAATAAAATAAAAAGTACAAAAGAATAAAATAAAGATTACAATTGAATAATAGAAATAGTACAGGTAACTATCTATAAAATAAAAAGAAAACCTAAACTAAAGTCTTGATCTTCAAGTCTGGTACCTGCAAAACAAACACAAACTAAAAGAAATAAAGTTAAAGTTAAAAATGTTTTACTCTCAGAATTGACAGTGAGGTGCACTGTTCAAAGTTCATCATTGAGTAATCTTTTAAGGGGCAAGTTTCACCAATATGAAAGAATTATATCTTTCATAATTTTAAGCCATAAGTCAAATAAACAGCAAGAGGGGAAAATTTCACCAACCAAGTAAATGTAACCAGATAAGAGTAACTTCATATCCAGAGCATATCCACAAGGTCTGCAGCAGGTACACAGGCAGCACACACACACCAAACTACATGGTGTGTGCTATCAGCACAGCAACAACAACTCAATCACACAAAACTGCTCAGTACAGCCGTGGGAAGCCACCCAACACCATTTCACTGCTTCATACACATCAAACACAGCAGGCAAACCAAGCCAAGCAAGATCACACCAATCACAGCCTTGATCATCTCACCAAGATGGTGACATAAGGAGGGGGGTAGATCAGGTGGATAGCAAGGACAAGATCAAGCCACCAGGACCAGGAGGTGGAGAGCTAGATCAAGGACAAGTCCAAGAACTGGAAGTACCAGGAGGAGCACCAGATCAAGCTAGCCACAAGATCAACAACTTGCAACCCCAACAACAACCAAGTGTGGTGAGTAGAAAAGACCATCAAATAATTTCTCTGTCTAAGATTAGGCAAGTATTCATGAGTTGTCTCATACTCAAATTCTCAGAAAACACCCAAGTGGGGTGAATCCATCATTGAAGTTTTAAACACTAAAAGCAACCAGAAAACTATATAGATCCAACTAGGATATCAGAACCACATCATTGATCCTAGCTATCAGGCTATAACTTAAATTTTAGGAATGAATATAGCCAAGATCTGAATTTCTAGGCACACCTCTTAAATAGGAGTAGCACCTTAGAATTTCATCTTATGGACCCATATAATTTATCAAGCTTACAATTATTTTTCCAACTTTGACTCAAGAATCAGTAGCTGGTATCACTACCAGAACCAATCCATGAGAAACAACAAGATAAGGGCCTAATCCCTAAACCTCAGACCAACATCATGGGTTCTAGGGATGCAAGGAAAGAAGATTCCACTTATCTAGAATGCCAAGCTAATCTTAAGCTTGAACAAAACCAAACCAAGTAATAGAATCTAATCTTGTGTGCCATACAAGGATGGTGTCACAAGAACAATTTCTAAACTAAGCAGGTTAAACATTCAAATTTCACAGTTACACTCACAACCACTATAAATCATTTTCCTGATACTAATCATAGGAATCATCTTCAGATAAATCCAAATACACATCATCGCTGTAAGAGATCAATTGATCTCAGCTATATATATAAATTCTTAAGCCAACAGTACTGATACAATGACATCATCACACAAAAATCAATGTCATTTACCAAGCAATGCTAGTGGTGAGCTATCAAACCACTAGAATTCCCAAGTAATGATTCTAGAGCAACCTTATCATCTGAACCTTACCAAAATTAGCCAATGGAACCCAACTGATAAGCCACTAGCATCATCAAAACTAACCATCAGCAGTAATCCACAGCAAACCACCACTCAACATGCTTAGGGATCATCAATACATGATCCAAATCATCAGATATTCAATCAATAGAGGGATATGAATCCTAAGAACACAAACCCTAATCAGGACATAACCACTAGCCAGGAGTAGACACTATCAATACATAGCATATGGTGGCCTAGCACAGAGTGCACAAGGGGAAGAAGAAGAAGAACTTACTAATGAATGTTGCTGTGGGCAAGTAGAGGAAGCAGAGGTCGACGACGAACACGGTGGCACGGGGAGCACCCCCAAGGGGGCGCTGCGACCCACACCACGCCGAGGCGACAACCACAGCCACGCCTGGAGGCGAGGAGCACCACCACAACACACGGCAACAGCGGCGACGACAGCGCCAATGTCACCCCAAACCGTAGGGTTCGGGATGGAGCCGGTCTGGCCACAGGAGGGCTCCAGGTCCAAATCGAATTGGACAGGAGGGTAGAGCGGGGTCGACAACCTAGTCCTGCACCATGGCGGTGGCCAGGGAGGTCCACGACGGCGTGAATCACCGGCGGTGACATTGCTGTCCACGGGGTCAGGGGAGGAGAAGAAGAGAGGTGAGCTCGAGAGAGAGACAACGAGAGTTGGGCTGGTTGGGCCGAGAACCCTTCGGGGTTACGTTTTGACTCTGCCCTACTGGTCCACAAGGGCCCAATGAACCAACAAAGGCAGCCCATTTGCCTAAAGGCAATTTTTAATAAATAAGAAAAACCAAAATGCCCCTAAACTAAAATAAATTCTAGAAAATAAAATAAAAGTCCAAAAATTATAAATAAAATATTTTTGGATTCACAATAATCCAAACTATCCAAATAAATTAAGAAATAAAATTTTAGGCATATAAATTTTATTAAGAATTTTGTACTATATTTATACCTTTTGGAATTTTAAAAAATTATTAATAGATGATAAAAATTAATAAAAATCACTTTCATTATATACTAATATTGTAGTATTTTAGAAAAATACTAATTTTTTTTATATCAATGTTTGGTATTTAATTCTTAAAATAATTATTAAATAAATAAAATGCAAATAAAATAAAATAAAAGAATGCAATATTCAATAAATATTAAAATTTAATATTTATAAATCCTTTATTATTAAAAGTAATTTTATAATAATGGGGGAAAATATACACAAAGCTAAATGATGCATTACATTACTTTGCATAATCATTTTGCTTTAAATATTGTCCTTACCGGGCAATAATGATGTTTTTGTAGACATAGAAGCTCAAGGTCTAGTGCAAGCATCAGACTTCACTACCTTGCAATCACAAGGCAAGTTCATCACTTGCTCATATCCTTTGAAGAGTCTTTATCAAAGTATTTGCAAACTGTGTGTTATCATATATACTCCAAAGAAAGAAGATATTATGTTCACAAATAAAGAAGTTTTAGATATCATCCTAAGTGATGATATAATGGAGCAATAGAACTTAGGCTTCTATTTGCAACAATGATGATTAATTAGGGACTTAATAACCCATGACATAAGTGATTCTAGCGCCGTATATTACGCGTTAGCCATGAGATTTGGAATGGGACAGAGAAGTCAGCTGTATCTTCTTCCTCTCGCATGAAGCCGGATGTGCAGGTCGTGGCTATTATCCTTGTAGCGTGCATATTAATTGGTAATTCGTAGAGGATATGCAGCATATGGGTGGGAACCCTCATCATCCCACGATAGTTCTGGCATCTAACGGTTTGTGCAAACCATTGCCCTAATTCAATATGTGGGCATGGTGTACACCAAGGAGGCATGCGAGGTCGCGAAGGGGGCAGTGATTGGCTTGGACCAACTACTGGGCCCCACATCATGGAATTGTGGACGGGAAAGTACGCCCGGTTGTGTAACAAGGAGTTGATCTCTCATGAGTAAAGTAACGCACCTCTGTAGAGTGTAAGAATTGTAACTTGTTACTCCCTTTTCCGGGAAGGAGCTACGAACGCGGCAGGAAAGGAACTCCATGAAAGTTCTAGTCAACCTGTGAAGGCTGATGGTCATAGATTTTTTATAATAAAATCAATCTTTGAAGAAAGATTTACAAAAACTGCATAGTGCCAAGGATTTATAGTCCAAGGTGGTAGTTAGAGCATCAAACTTACCACCTTGCATATAATGAACTTGTTGGGTAACGCTGTTACTCATCCTTTTCTTTGATCCCTTGCTTAGACTCTGAGGATCCCGAAGATACGCCAATGTATGCAGCCGAGTGCCAAGAAGAGGTGTACTACGAGGAGCCTGACCTATCAGGAGGTGTTGAAGGAGTGGATTACGAAATCCGCTATGGTGTCGATGACAATGAGTCCACCTAAGTAACCTAGTTAGTAGTAACCGACAGAGTCGAGCAGCATGAACTCTATAGAATAAGCTGCTGAGCTCAACTCCTAGTTGGAGTTGCTACTTTTAAATTCTGCTGAAAACACTTTATATTTTGGTTTGTGAGTTGAATCTTTTGAAGTCTGGAACTTCTGGTATTGTAATAATAATAATGTGTGAATGTTGTAATATGGACCCACAATATTTCTGTTGTACCACTCTGAGGGATGTGTTATTTACAAAACGGTGTTCTATGGATGTCATGTCAACGACTATAGTGTACTACACATGCAGTGGTATGCTGGGTCACCTCACCTAATTACAACACATGTAACACATGACTTGAACATTCTTTGTCTTCATTTCTTGCATCTGGTCATTGCTTCGTCGTCTTTTTCCACATGAACAAGCTCTTGTCCAGTACCTACATGTCAAAAAACAGCAATAAAAATGTGAGAATTTGTGAGGCTAAAAATATAATTAGAAGTACTGTTTAGCCAATAATGCATAGTTTTTTTCCTATATATACTTTGGAAGTTGCCTTTTTCCCTTATTTGTTTTCTGATTCATTTTTTGTGCAGGCAATGGGTATCCTTGAATTCAATGAGGTGCCGTTTGACCTCAATGAGCAGGCTGGTTTACTACCGCCTAATTACTTCACGCATCTTTTGATGGAAGAAGCTATTGATGAGACTCCAGAGTTGCAAGTTGACACTGACGCCTCCGTTGCTAATGTACACACAGTACCAACTGACAGTGAAACTGGTGTCTTTGTTGCTGATACAAACACAACATCGCTTTCCCAAGATGATGCAGATGATAACGAGACTTTATCTCAGCCAATGTACCCACATATTGGAATGCGTTATGACACGCTGCAGGGTGCTAAGGAACACTATAACGCATATGCTGTTAGCACTGGATTTTCAATCAAGGTCAATAGGAACAGAAGGTCAGCGCACCAATGAGCTTGATAAACATCAATTTGTATGCAAAAAATTCAGGAAACCCAGGAATAATGATGGTAGAGGTGACAAACCAGATGTAGTTGGGCCAGTACCAGCCTTAGAATCATTGGATGAGGAGGACCGGCAGAACACAGAACTTGCATCTGTTGTTGCTGGGATTGCTGAGTAGAAAGGGCAACAAAAAATCCAAAGAAGCGGAAAAGGGAGACAATAATACCAACTAATTGCAAGACGGAGATGGTGGCGAAGCTAAAGGATGATAGATGGGAAGTTATTGCTTTTATAGCAGATCATAATCATCCTCTTGTCCACAAGCCATCGCTGAACAAATATCTTAGGTCACACCAAGGTATACCAGCAAAGGAAAAAATTGTGAAGAATTTGCATAGCACAAACCTGACTGATGGTATGTTACTAAATATATTCCTATGTTTTTTAGGTGCATCCATAGTTGTTGAACGATCAGATGAAGTTTCTAGTTGCGGTATACATAGTAGCTGGTGTAACAGATTAAGTTGCTAGTACTATATGATTATTTGCGAACAGTAACTATCTTATGGTTTGAAGGAAACAAAAAGTTGCTTGGTAGTGATAACTAGTTGTATGTTAGTGCATTACTAGTTTCCTGCTTAAAGTTGCTGCATTTAAAAAAAAGTAATCAAGAAAAAGTTGCCAGAACAGTATGTATTAGTTGCTAGCTAGTAACATAAACCTTGGCAGAAATTAGTATGTTTGTTGCTAGTAGCTACTATAAAAATAAAGTTTTCCTCACTCGTTTGCTTTCTACAATTTGTTTTTTGCAGGGAGGATGATGGATATAATGTCAGAGTTCTATGGCTCAGAGTTGCTAGCCCCATACACCGCCAAAACTATCACCAACTACTGTGCAAATTTGACTAAAGAAGAAACAAAAGATGGCGACATGACCAAAGTGATCAACCATTTTCAAGACCAAAAAGAGAAGGATTCTAACTTTTACTTCAGATTAGATTGTGATGAGGAGGACAGAGTGAAAACCATCTTGTGGGTTGATGGGCCTTCAAGGAAAGTGTATGTTGAGGCTTACCATGATTGTGTATCCTTTGACAGCACATACTTAACGAATAAGTACAATATGCCCTTTGCACCGTTCATTGGGATCAACAAGCATGGACAATCTATCATGTTGGGCTGCGGGTTTGTGAGGCAAGAGTTGGCAACCAGTTTTGATTGGTTGTTTGAGAGTTTCCTTATCGGGATGAATGGTCGAGCACCGGACAACATCATCACTGACCAATACATTGCTATGAAGCTGTCAATTGACATGATGTTCCTAGCAACTATCCACCATTTTTGCCACTGGCACATCATGCAGAAAGCACAGACTAAGTGTGGAACTGTTCTGGGCAGAAACCCTGGTCTAGCAAAATATTTCAACGCCTTCATAGACTTCACCTTTTCCCCAGAGGAGTTTGAGGAAAAATGGGCTCTGTTTTAAGAAACTGGCATGCTGCTGCTGGTGGACACTCGCACTTTAGGGAGCTGTATGACATTAGGGACAAGTGGGTTCATTTCTACTTCCTGCACCGGTTTTTCCCTTTCCTCCACTCCACGCAGCGCAGTGAGGGGTTTAATGCTGTGCTGAAACGCTATGTGAACCCACACAAGTCACTGTTAAACTTTGTGAAACAGTATGAGAATATCCAGGTGCATGTGCCGGTGAAGGAGGGTGACAATGACTATCGTACAAAATTTCTTGAGGTCCATAGATGGTCGCCATATCCCATTGAGGAACAGGCGTTCAATGTGTACTGCAGAGACATATATTTGAAGTTTCGGCATGAGTTTGAGCTTATTGCCAGGTACAATGTGAGTCACCTTGGTGGTTTGTACTACATGCTTGAGCCAAATAGGACATGGTGTGCCAAGTATGGGGCGAGGACCTACATGGTTAAAGCGAACAAGGATGAAGGAATCTACTCATGCGAGTGTTCAAAGTTTGATAGGGATGGCATGCTTTGTTGCCACATATTGAAGGTTTTCACCCACCTTGGTGTTGATGATATACCCGAGAGGTACATCCTAAAAAGGTGGACACCACAAGCAGTCTCTAGTGGACAAGAATCCACAGTTGTGGAGCAGCCAAATGTCATGCCACCACAGTCGCAGCAGCAAGTGCGACATGCAAACCTGAACATGTCATTTCAGAAACTTGCTTGTGTGGCTTGCACAACGAATGACGCTACTACGATTGTGAACAAACACATGCGTGCTGCAGTGACAGAAATCACTCAACTAAACAAGTCGCGGAAGAAAAAGAAGAAACCTGCTACTGCTGAACCGTCGGCAAGTGCCCCTATTGATCCTACTATTCCTAGGGACCCACCAAAGTCAACTACCAAAGGGCGAACGAAGGCACATCGGACAAAATCTACCCTTGAACTTCATCCAAAACAGAAAAACTAGTGCAGAGCGTGTGGTTTGTTCGAGCACAATTCTGCAACATGTGTAGAGAGGCTGGTATAGGCAGGAACACATTTGTAGGCTAGGCAACTATGTAAGAAACTGGAGGGTTAATTTCATTACAGCTAGGCAACTTTTGTTAGTTCTGTGGCAACTTTGTCTTGTCACCATTTTATCTTTTTATTGTAGTTCTGGCAACTAGTACCATTATTCATGGCAAGTTTTATTAGCTAGGCAAATTTTTTTCCTCTAGCAACTAAGTCCTAAAATGTGGCAACCCTGTGACTGTGAAAAGCAACTTTCAGCATTTGAAGTGGCAACTAGGTAATATTAAATCCGCATAAGTTAAAACAATAAAGCAAAAGTATAAAAAAAAGAAAGCAATTTGTATGTAGTCTTGAGCAACTATAGACATTTGATATGAACAAAAGACAAATGGAGATCAGAGTTTGTGCGGGGCGTGCTATCATTGCTTAAATCTTGAGGACTTTCTTCTAGTCGGCTTTGTTGTCCTCCGATGTGACCCAACTGTTTTTCATTATCTTCCTGATGTCTAGGATATCCTTTGCTGAGTAGTTCTGAGATGGTCTACCATCCCAATTGATGTTCATTAGGGTGAAAACCCCGTAGTAATCGCTGTAAAACACAAGAAAAAATTCAGTATGGCTGTATTTGAACAAACATAGGCAATAAACATGTTGGGCAAACCAACTACTTATGTATGTAACTTCTAATATTGTGTAGGCAACAAAATGTCAGGTCCCAGCAATTAATAATGCTAGTCAAAGAAACTTTTAGTCAAAACAGCATGACAGGGTAAACAAATCCTAGTGTAAAAAAACTCCTAGTGTGAGGGTAACTAACAGGTTGGTTTGAGCAACTAACATTGTCAGAAAAGCAACTAACAGGTTGGTTTGAGCAACTAACAATGTTAGGCAAGCAACTAATAGGTTGAGCAACTAATAGTGAACATGAAAATAGTATGCATGTGGGAAAGTTGCTCGCTGAGGTTGCTTACTTGTTTTTATTCTTTGGAACTTGGATTTCTTGAACACAAAATTTTTCAAGTTTAACTTTGGATGCACCGTAGTTATTATCCTAGTGAATGCGGATAGATGCGATGATTTCTTGGTAACATTTCTTCAGAACCTTATCCTTAGTTTTCCTCCACGAGTCAAGGATCTAAAATTGCTTGTCTCTGATGTTTAAGTTGAACAACCAATAATGGTTGACAACATCCTTTGCTTTTGGGTAGAGAGCTTGGATAATTGGGAACATAACCTATGTAGTTAGGCAATTAGTTAACTGTAGGAAAATAACTACTTACATTGTGCAGGCAACTAGTGAGCTTGATGAAGCAACTAGTAAAATAGACCGACATAGATAGTATTTATTTTTTTGTAGGAAAAAGCTACATCTAGGCAAGTTTTCAAATGTGGTATAGTCAGAAGCAATTACTAACATATATGAAGCAACTACTGAGATAGTGGGAGCAACTTTTCAAATGTTGCATACTAAAAACTCATTGATGCAACTTTTATTTCTAGTTAGGCAACTAGTGTCATCGTGAAAAGCAACAAGTAAGCTGAAGTAAGCAACTAGAAGCCTAAAAAAGAAAGCAAGTAGTAAGCAGCTGTGTGTGTGGGGGGGGGGAGTGTCCTGTTCATGTGGGAAAGTGTACACACCATATCTTGTCGGTCCAAACGCCTTGAATTGCTGAATAGTGCCTTCAGTTCTTTTTGATTAAACTCTAAATCCTGCAGCCATGTCTTTGGAAAAAATAGCAAAAAACTAGTGACTACGATGAACGAAACAACAAAACAAGTTGCGATTTTTGTTGGTGGTAACATGCTTTTGTAAAGACCAAAAAAGGTAAACAAGGTTGGTTCGAGCTATGATTTCACTTACAGATATCCTCAAAAGCATGACTATCTTCTTTGCAGTTTCTGGAATATTTTTTGCAATCGCCATGATTCCAATTTCCATGACCGAAGTGTGGAGCCATCCTCCTGGTTTCATAGAAGTTTCAAGCTCCCATGCTATAACATGGTAGGTGCCAAAGTTGACGACTATCGGGCTGCACAAAGTAGTTTTTATGAGACACATAGTCATGTTGGCAACAAAACACATGTATTCTAACAACTTTTTCTGTCAGTAAGCAACTATGCATCCTGTATAAGTAACTTGTATTGTAACTAAAAAGCGATAAGAGAAGGTTAAAAAAAAACACTGGGAAAAATACTTTGACGTACGGCACTAGTTGGCACTTTCCATGCTGAATTACTTTTGCGTATAGCTTGTTAGCACTTTCCGTGCTGAATTACTTTTGCGTATAGCTTGTTAGCATTTTCCGTGCTTGTGAACTGTTTCTTGCTGTCTACATTGACGTACGGCGATAGTTGACAAGGGGGAGGCTTGATTAACCTTATTACATACTATTGAGGAGTTGTGGAGCTGCCTGAACCATGAGTGCCTACTTCTGGTACTGCGAGGGTAGGGGCTTTGTCGGGCGTTTGCAGCACGCCATGTGATTCTTTCTTGTCTCCAGTGTTTGCTGCCCGAGCCACTGCTCTCCGAGAGTTTTCTGATTCAACACACTCTCTCAATATCTTCAGGATCGATGATCTCTAAAACTCCGAGCTCATCAGATTAAGAAGGTTGAAATTTCTAAGCAACTTCATCATCAACTTCTAGACCATCATCATCAAAATATGGACCTAGGCTGAAAGATGGGCAATCCATATCGCTAGCAGATCTGGACCTTGGAAGCGACATCTTGTATGTGTTGTTGTTCCTTCACTTGGGGATCGGTCAACTTGTTTGCTTTTTTCCTTTGGATGGGTGATGGTGGCGGGCAAGTTTGTCTAGTTGGCGGTGGGCTAAAGTGCACTCTCTTTGCCATTGCTGGGTTGTTCAGCGGTTGTTTTTCCTGTGTTGTTGCCTTTGGGTGCATTGTAGTTGCCTTGGTATGTACACTAGTTGTTTGTATAGCCGGAGAAGTTGCCTGCAGAATAGCAGAAGTTGTCTGCTTATTCTCTGAAGTTGCTTGTTTCACAGGAATTCTCTCTAGCTGGATATGCACTCTAGTTGCTTGAGTACAAGAAGAAGTTGTTTGTTCTTGTGCAGAAGTTGCCTGAGGAACCCCTGAACTTGGTTGCTCTTGCATCGTATTTGCATGTCATGTATTTGCAATTGGCTTCTCTGTGAATTTTGTTGCAGACCTTGCTGGTTCCTTCAATTTCGCAGGCTCCCCTTTGCTGGATTGCATATTCGTATTCTTCTCCGTGTCAACTGAATCAAGATTCCCCTTAAAAGTCCCTGGACTACAGTGTACGCCACCATCGATCCATTCCAAAATAGTGTCTTGTAAGTCACCTAATTTTTCATCTCTTCTTGCAAAATAGATTTCAACTCACTTTGTGAATTCATTTCAAAGATGGCGGGTTCTTCGATGAGATGAATTCCTGGCAACTTCTTCTTCCCGATGTTCATATTGCACAAATGCAACAAAGACATTTTTGCATAGTCTTGTTCCTGGCTGCTCCCAGCATCACGATGCTGTCCAGGAGCAACTTCCTCCCTATCATGAGCAAATATCTTAGTGTTCTGCTCAATATCTTCCCTGGACTATGGATCAGGACCAGTTTTCAAAGTATCCAAAATAGTGGTTCCAGCCAAAACTAACGGGATTCTAGCGGCAAGAGACAATTTTCTATCGCGAGCCACCAATCTAGCCTTCTTGATAATTGTGACTTCTTCAGCTGGTATTTGCTGCTGGGCAGGTTGTCCATCTTTTTCCATGGCCTCAGCAAGTTTCCCACTAGTGTCATCAACTTTCCCACTGGCCTGAGAAACTTTACCCCTGGTCTCATCAACTTTACCATTGGTCTTAGTAGCTTTACCCCTGGTCTTCTGTTGTACACCATTTTGCATGGTCCGCGGTACACTTTTCTGCATTGTCTGTTGGACAAGTTTAATCTTGTTTTGCTGAACTACTTGTTGCATGGTAGGGGCAACTTTTTCCCTAGTTTGTGAATTTTGATCCATGCTTTTATGTTCAACAACCTTTGTGGGTTGTCCGTCAGTTTTATCTCTAGTTTCAGTAGTTCTCTGGATACTTTCAGCAACAACTTCCTTCCTAGTATAAACAACTTTATCCCTGGTATCGGCAATTTTCTCCCTGGTTTATTGCAGTGTCCTCCCTATTGTCAGCAACTTTTGCACTGGTATGGGCAACTTGCTCCTAGGTACTAGCAACTGTCCCCCTTGACTGTTGAGAAACTACCTCAATTGTTTTCCCAGCAAATTCCTTGTTGACCTGATGACCAACTTCCTTGCTGGTCTGAGCAGCTTGCTTACTTGTCTGAGCAACTTGCTTACTTGTCTGAGCAACTTCATCCATTGTCTTCTCAGCAACTTCAACCCTGGTATACGCCAGTGTTTTTCCACTAGGCTGACTAACTTGTTCTATAGCCTGGGCAAGTTCTTCCCGAGTCTGTTCAGCATCGGCTTTGGCTACCCTCTTCCTTTTTCCCCACCTTGCGGCGGACCTTGTTTCCCTATTTTCAACATAATACTAATCTGTGCAACTATCATCCATGCTCTTGTCATTGTCGCTGCCATCGTCTTCATCTACTCCTCTTCTAGATTCTATGTTCCCAGCGCCTCCATCGTCATCATCATCACCATCATCATTTCTACTGCTGTCATCCCCTACCTCCTCATCCTCATCATTTTTTCGCTGGTCAGACTCGCCATCGTCGTCGTTGTCGACGTATTCTTTGTTGTGTACAACAAAAGGGCCAAAAAAGTAAAAGGAAGGTAGTGATAAAAAATTAATTTGAAATAAAGAATGACAAATTACAACGATAGACCACATGATCATAGTCTTGCATGCAGTTTTCCTTGTCAGAGTTGTTAGAGTCCTCATCAGGCAACACCGGTTCTTCGGCTTTCTTATTGTTTCTTCGTCTCTTCGTAGGTCTTAGCTGACCTCTGCCAGTTACAATAGTTTCATCTATTTTGCCAATGCCATTGACAAACTTTGACATGGTCTCTTCAAAATCTGAGCATGCTACATGAACCAAAGCAGAAAGTTTCCTTTCCATCTACAAGTTTGTTATTAAAAATGAATAAGAACACAAGTTAGTTGTCATGCAGAGCAACTAATAGTGTAAGACAAGTAACTTCTATTGTCATGTAGGAAACAAACTTGTCAGGTTGAGCAACTAAAAAAATGAGATACTCACACACTGGTCGTAATTTGGTGGCAAATTTGCGGTGACGAACTGTTTAGCCTTTAGCAATCCGCCGAAAAGTCCTCCATGATGTGTGTCTCTGTATTTTTCCTTGAGCTATTTTTTGACAAAGCAGGTTACTCAAATTAGATTGATATAGAAAAGTAGGCATAGAAGAAGAAAACGTAAAAAAACAAGCATATCACGCTTACTTGCAGTTTCCCAAAGAAAAGTAGGTTTGATCATATCTTTATTCTTAACCTTATTTATCAAGGCGCTGTCCCAAGCGTCTACTCGAGGGTAACACTGACTGATGAGTTTGTCAACCTCTACGGAATCTAGGTATAGTAGCTGCTTGATAGGGAAAAATAGGAAAATAATATGAATTAAATGCAAAACATATTCTATAAGTGGCTATAGTGAAAACATGGTTATTAGCAATTCATGATATCATATAGGCAACTAACAGGATGGTTTGAGCAACTTTGTGTTCAGCTAGGAACTTCTAGTTACATATATGTAACAAAACAGGTTTGTTTTAAGCAAAACTTAATATGACAGTAAAAATGAACTATGCAAGAGATAAACATGCTTCATAGGTGCTAAAAAGAACATGTTCTAGCAACATCTAGTTGTATATTAGCAACACACAGGCTGGGTTGAGCAACTAGATGAGTCACAAAAGCAACTACATAGAACATCTGTCTATGATTAAAAAAAGTTGTGCACTTACCATCAGGTGATAAACAAAACAACACACAGACTTCTTGTTTTTCAGTGAACTAAAAGCAAGCCTGATCTGGTCGACAACAAACTGACAGATGTTCGTGTGGGGAATGAGGTCAACGTCATATACAACAGGAAAGCAACGTGGGCTAACTTTTAGACCAGTTGTGGGAGCGAGAAAGTTGTAGGCCATTACAGCCCAAGCTTGAACAAACATATCGTCTGATTTCCCGCCCATGTCCTTAATCATGTTGCACCAGCTGGTAAGATCGGGACTGCCATTTGGCGGGAAACCGTAATCCTCCATTATTTGTCGCGTAATATCAACATTCATCTCGTAGCACACTTTTAAGCCAGAGTTGGGCAGCCCCCAGATCCTGTGCACACTTTATGCATCGACCGATATCTTTTCACGGTCAGGTATGATCAACTCAGAGGTGTCGGGGTCATATCACTTCATAACCCACTAACTAAGTTCAAGAGGCATGGTGCATGCGTCGATGTTCAACAGGCCACCAAACTTCTTATCGATTAGTGCAATCTTCTGTGCGCCTATCAAAATGTTGTTTAGTGTGAAAAAACGCGAAGGCGATAACCTGTTTTTGATTTCCCCAATTTCCTGAGCCCATAATTCAAGCATGCAAACAAAGATGTTTTAGTTAGTTTCCATATAGGTGCCAAAATATGGCAGAAAATAGCAACTTTCCACTATAGAGAAGCAACTTCATACTGAAAATAAAAAACTACCTAGTGCAGAGAAGAAACTTCCTACTACAGATAAGCAACTACCTACTGTAGAGAAGCAACTACCTACTGCAGATAAGCAACTACCTACTGAAGATAAAAAATGACAAGTAATAATATTTAGCATGAGTACAATGTAGATAGCATGGGTAGAAATTACATCAGAGTTGTCCGCTGTTTTTGTGGTTACAATATTTTTTCCTTATTCTTTGGATTCTCTGCCATTTCAAAAATATCACCAATAGGTTTCTTTGCAATTGTCTTTTTAGACTGCTTCACAGGAGGCGGTCCATGATTAGCCAGAGCCTTGATTTTATTTTGCTTAGTAGGTTCCTTCATAGGTGGAACCTTAGTTTTTTGGCTCCCTAAAGATGAGCCTCCACCTGCTGATGGATCAGACCCATCCATCATGCAAACCCGCTTAACCAATAGCATGAAAACGCAGAAAAAGTTTTAAAACTTTGACTAGCAACTTCTTGTTGGATGTGGGCAACAAACATGTTGTCTTTAGCAACTACTTATGTCAGATAAGCAAATAGACAGGTTTGGTTGAGCAAACTGCTCATGACATGAAAACAATACTTATAGGCATCATGGTAATAAAAACCGTGCAACTACTAGTCTAATATAGGCAACAAACATGTTGGGCAAACAAACTACTTGTGTCGTAGCACCTACTAAATTCCAGGCAACCAACTTGTATTGTCATGCAGACAACAATAATGTCAGGTTCAGCAACTAATAAATGTCAGACACAATTTGTCAGATTGAGAAACTAATAGTGTGAGATAAGCAACTTATATTATCATGTAGCCAACAAACTTGTCAGGTTGAGCAACCAATAGTGTGAGACAAACAACTTCTATTATCATGTGCCAACAAACTTGTCAGGTTGAGCAACTAATAGTGCGAAACAAACAACTTCTATTATCATGTAGCCAACAAACTTGCCAGGTTGAGCAACTAAAAAGTGATACAAGCAACTTATATTATCATAGACTAAATCATGTTACTTATCACAGACTACGAAACAACAACTTCTACTAACAACTAGTATTGTCATGTATGAAACAAACGATGTTTGTACTGGCAACTTATTTCAGAACAAAGGCAAGTAATCAACATAAGTAACTAATCAACTACTAAGTCATATTCCTTTGGTAACAGTGCGCATCAAAATCCCCCCGGACCCCCTTATTTAATAACTACCAGCATGAATGCGCTTCATATAACCCCTACAGAGCAATCCGCCGTGAATCAAAACCATAGAGAACCACGCAAAATCACAGGCGAACCCCCTGGCACCAATTCACCCCGAGAGAACCACACAAAATCGCGTGAAAACACACACAAAGAGGCAAAGAATTTCATGAAATCAGGAGGTAAAAATTTACCGCCTAATCCGTCACGGTGCTCGAAAATGTGCTCACCTAATCCTATAGGGATCACTGCAAAACTGTGCCTAATCATCAGATTCCGGCAAGAAATCCCCGAGAAAATCAATGCCCCGGTTGCGCGCCAGGACCTGATGTAGACCTTCGCCGGCCGCGCCAGTTCCCCCTAGCCGGAACGGCTCCACCATCGTCTCCAATCGCCGAACGCTGGAACGGATCCGCCCCGCACTGGCGGTTGCAAGCGAAGAAGCGAGAGAGAGAGAGAGAGCAGAGCAAGAGCGAGCGATATAGCAAGGGAGCTGCGGGGATGAGGGGAAGTGGGGGTTGATATGGGCAGAAAAGGACCTGGACCCATTATCCCACGTTGCCACGCTAAATGACGTCCGTTACAACCGCGCGTGCGACACCTGAAACCCCTCCGTTTCCGTAGTGCGCCCAACTCGACGAACCAGCGCCCGCGCTCTAGCAAGTAAATAGGCCATTATATAAGAGTTGCAAGTAAAAAAAAGGTTATGGTAACTTTTCATATGGTTTGATTCGCTACCAATACAATAGCAAAATCCTGCCTTTTGCGATCTAATTGGGCATCAATAATCATTAAGAAAAAAGGAACACATCCTGGTTCCTAGCCTGCACCCTGTGTGTCCGTAAGTGAATTTTGTAAAAGTAGTCCGTAGGTGTAGCATTGCTCTTTTTTTGGTGTGTGAAAGTGAAACGAATGGTTTTTAATTTTTTAGGCATTTTCATTGCCACATTTTTGCTAAGTTATGTGTGTATGTTATATGTTTATTAACCCTGGCCATTTTGAACAATTTAATTTTATCCATAAAAATGTGGATAAACTTAAAGATAAGGTTTGGCCTTCCCAGAGTAAGACAAGGTTTGACCCAAATGTGTTTGAAGTGTTTGCGCTTCATATTTGGCATTTAGATGCGTCGCTCCATATTATACACGTGTCATTTATGCCTTTCACAATGGGGTCTATTTTAGCAAGTTATGATAAAAAAATGATTTAAGAGACAACCTCTTTAATGCATTGTTTTTTAGTAAGTGATGTCTCTGATTTAGAGGACAATGCAACACGTGATTGACCTAGCATTGTGTTTTGCCTATGGTTTTGTTAAAAAAGTTTTTCTTAGCTAAGATAAACCTAAATCCCATATAAGCAAAGTGCTTAGAATATAAAGCTAAAAAACTCTCATTGGACGGTGCACTAACCGGGATCGGTGCCCGAGCGGGGGCTTGGGAAAGATCCCTCACGGGATCCCGGCAGCACCCCTAGCGGCAGATCAACCCTAGGCAGCCACCAAGGACAAGGACCTAACTGATGATCAGGATTGGGCCCACCGTTGTGCCAAATGTGCGGCCCGCACAGGGCTCCAAAATTTGGAGGCCCCCAATATTTTATTTAGATCTACTACATATATTTACTTGATAAAAAAATTAGAACACGGCCTTGTGACTTAACTGGGCCTCTCAAAATCCCCATGAAGAATCCTGGCTATCACTAGCAATGGAATCCTGGCTATCACTGCTCGGATCGATCGATCCGATCAGATCGTGGCCAGCTGAAAAGGCTATAAATAAAAGAAAAACGACTCATCGGCTTGTCGCCCACTCGCACGCTACCACGCTACCACTCTGTGGCGCTGGTGGTCTTAGTACCGCCCACCCTTTCAACAGAGATGTACTTCCCCTTGAAAGGAAGGAACTTCGGAAAACGTCCCGTGTCTGCTCTCGGTTATTTCTATCCTTTACTCTCTATTATTGTTGTTGCATGCTTGCTTGTCATGTGGGTTCTCTCACCTAGGGTGTGTTCGGTTAGAGGAAAGGATCGGAACGAGATAGTATCGCGGAACGGAATATTCCTATAATATGCGGAACCAGGTCATGCGACTGAATCGGTCGGATCGCGCGGAACGGCTTGCTAATTCGCGCAATTATCCTCTTTGTCGCTAACCTTTGGCAGCTTTCTCCAAGCACGCACAACCAGATCATCTAAGAACAATGACAGCAGGCGGCGCACACGACGAAGCAAGCATGCCCGGCGGCGACAGCCAAGCTCGCGCGGGCGATGCAGGCGTAAGCAAGCGGGCGGCGGCGGCTGCGAGACAGAGCGGCAGCACACGCGGCCAAGCACGCAACACAAGTCACGGCCGGGGCATCAAGCAGCGCTGCCGGGGACTTCGATTACACGCGTCCAACAAGCAATGATTTTGGCTCGGATTTTTACCTCTATCCACTCTAATTGGCCTCCAATTTGACCTTCAATCCATTCCGATATTGCAAGATTCTTTGCCACTGATAATTATAATTTGGTAAGAGGATTAAGTTTAGTCTCAAATTAACAGAATATTTAGCAGCGTTATGTTCTTTGATTCCACCAACCGAACAGAAAAACTGAACCATTCCATTCCTCGATTGTCTATGAACCAAACACGGGGTTGGACCGTTCCATGACATCGAAACGGAACCATTCCGTTTCGTCTCCTCTGGTTCTGAAACCGAACACACCCCTAGTTGCATATCTAGAGAACTTACTCTATGGAAAGCCTTAATTTAAAAAAAAGTTAAAAATTGAGTAGAGCCTATTCACCCCTCTAGTCGCTTATACCGATCTTTCATTTATACATCACCATAAACATTAGCGATACGTGATCACTTGAACAACATTTTCTAATCCATTCACACAACCAACCTTTGATATATGTATGACACGCCAACCTCTTCGACAGCACCTCAAAAACTTCTCATGTGTGTTTTGTAAGATAAGTCCATGTCGGTGCCGAGTAGGGACACATCCAGAAATGTTAAACTAAACTCTCAGTTCTGCCACACGCTAGATAGAAGATAATGTCTTTTATCTTTTGATGACTGAGTTCAGATCCAACCGCTATATTGTTCTCCACTAAGCTCCATACATGAACTTCCATTTTTATAGGGACTTGAGCAATCCAAAAAGCCAACCACCCTTTATGTTCACTACAAAATCTCGTGGACTCCATACCTTGACATGTTCTTTTCCAATGCATAACCAGATGGTACACAAACTTGACATAGAACACGTCGTTCGTCTTAGTGTAATTCCATGATTGGAAATTAGGAGTACCCTGGTGTCTAATTGGGGTGCGCAAAATGTCTTCAACTTCAACTGTCTTAAAATGGTCGCATACCTTAGCTTCTTTCCATGCAACCCCATAAGTGCTGATAAATTCACACACCATCCCAGGACAATCATCCTACTTCCGCCACAGTGGGCATTGGGCACCTTGGCGTGGGATCCAATTGTCGGTCATCTTAATTGAACTCCCATACCCAATTCTCCACACCAAAACAACACTTAACATATATAGTTAACATGCTACTTTGGTTTTTTTCTAGTTAACATTTTAGTTATTTTTGTATCATTAACATGAAATCGTTTTCCATATAGTGAACACGTCACTGTTTTTTCGATAGTTATCATGGCCTTGTCTTTAGTACATTTAACATGCCAATGCTACTAATATAGTTAACATGCCACTCGTTTATTATAGTTAACATGATACTATCATTAGTATAATTAACATGCAATTGTTTTAGTATATTTAACATGCCAATATTAATAGCATAATTAACTCTCCACACTCTCTGTGGAAGGGCTTAACATGCCACTAGTTTTTTATAGTTAACATGACACTATTATTATTATAATTAACATGCAATTGTTTTAGTATATTTACCATGCCAATATTAATATCATAATTAACATGTGAATGATATTAATATAGTTAACATGCCACTTGTTTAGTATAGTTAACATGCCACTTTCTTAGTATGGTTAACATGCAACTATTATTTGTATAGTTAACACAATATTGCTCTTATTATATTTTCCACTCCTGATGATTAAAACACTAATGCTGTAGGGGTTTGTAGCATGGAAAACAAAAAATTTCTACCGCATGCACACAAACAAGCCAAGCTCTCTACTAGATTATAGCAATGAGTCGATAGAAGCACTCACCCTCGAAGATTCTAAAGCGGTTAACGAGAGCAGATTCTCGTGGGTGATGTAGTCGTACACTTGCCGATCTCAAGATCGCGTAGACGATCCTTCCGGCGCTGCGTTCTGGTAGCGCTTCCGCAGCGGTCACACGTTCGGTACTCGATGAAGACCTTCCTCTACCTTGTTCTAGCAGGCAGCGGAGGTTGTAGCACTCTCCTCGTGACTCCGGCAGCACGACGACGTGGTGTCGAAAGTAGAGGGGAGATCCCGTAGGGCTTCGCCTAAGCCGGAGCGAGTATGGTGGAGTAAGAGAGGGCCTTGGTGATCTACGGTTTAGAGGCACCAAGGGGGGGTGGTGTAGCCGGTGGCTAGGGTTTGGGAAACCCTAACTCGGCGACTTGGGAGGAGCCCTAGGCGGCGACATCACATGGAGGGTGGTGGCGCCTTGTAGCTAGGGTTTGGGTGTGAGGGGTAGGGGTGCGCCCTACCCCTCCTTATATAGGTGGGGAGAGGCAGTTTGGGGAGGAGGGAGTCCTCCCCCAACTCCTCTTCATGGCCGACGGGTGGAGGGAGTGGGACTCCTACCCTAGGTAGGTTTCCTACTCTCCCTCCACCAAACAATGTTCGGATTTGACTTTTCAAATTGGCGTTTGACTTTCAAACTTGAATTTGATTTCTCTCTTCATATTTCCCAGCCAAGTGACCTAGTACATGATGCAACCATTTACACATTGTCATGACACATCCATGTACCCTTCCCCTTCCGGAGTGCCGGACCTTCCAGACCCTTCTAGAACATTCCTGGTGAAAACACCGGAATCATTTCCGAACTCCGAAACAGGACTTACTTATATGAATCTTATTCTCTGGACCATTACGGATCTCCTCGTGATATCGCGGATCCCATACGAGACTCCGAACAACATTAGGTCTCTTACTCATCATTCCATAACTACACAACAACATCGAATCCTTAAGTGTGTCTCCCTATGGTTCGTGAATTATGCGGACATGACCAAGACACTTCTCCAATCAATAACCAATAGAGGAATCTGGAATTCATATGGCTCCCACATATTTCTACAATTACTTCACGATCGAATGAACCATTTACATACGATACCAATTTCCCTTTGTCTCACGATAGTTTACTTATCCGAGGTTTTGATCGTCGGTATCTCTGCATACCTAGTTCAACCTCGTTACCGATAAGTACTCTTTTCTCGTTCCCATGATATGTGATCCCTTGTGATCCAGTCACATGCTTGCAAGCTAATTGGATGACATTCCACCGAGAGGACCCAGAGTATATCTATCCGTCATATAGATGGACAAATCCCACTCTTGATCCATGTGCCTCAACCCATACTTTCCGAACACTCAATGCCACCTTTATAGCCACCCAGTTACGGTGTGGTGTTTGATGTCATCAAAGCACCCTTCCGGTGATGGTGGTTAGCATGATCTCATGGTCGAAGGAATTAGGTTACTATGTATCAGAAAGAATATAGCAATTGAACTATTAAAATGACTTGATCTTTATGCTATGCTTATCTATAGGAGTATGTCTATCATACCATTCTCCTAATTATATGATCTCGTTGTTAATAACATCTCAATGTTCATGATCGAGAAACCACGATCATCTATTAACTAACAAGCTAGTATTATTAAAGAGGATTTACTAGGGACTCTAATTATTTTGCAAATCACACAAGTATTAATGTTTCCGGTTAATACTATTATAGCATGAATGTAAACATTTATCATAAACACAAAGATATAATAATAACTACATTTATTATTGCCTCTAGGGAATATCTCCAACAGTCTCCCACTTGCACTAGAGTCAACTAATCTAGATTACATGGTAATATACCGAACACCCATGGCGGTTTGGTGCTGGTCATGTTTTGCCCTCGGGAGAGGTTTAGTCAACGGATCCGCCACATTCAGATATGTGTGTACTTTGCAAATCTTTATTTCACCATCTTGGACATATTCTCGAATAGCGTGAAAACGTAGCTTGATGTGCTATAGCTTCTTGTGTGACCTTGGTTCTTGCGCATTGGCTATGGCGCCCATGTTATCACAGTAGATAGACATTGGGTCCAGTGCACTTGGAACCACACCGAGCTCTGTAATGAACTCTTTCATCCATATCGCCTCTTGTGAAGCCTCCGAAGCAGCTATGTATTCTGATTCAGTTGAAGATCTCGCCACAACGCTTTTCTTTGCACTCCTCCAGCTAACTGATGCACCATTCAAAGTAAATACGTATCCAGATTGAGATTTAGAATCATTCGGATCGGTGTTCCAACTAGCGTCGGTTTAACCATTAACAACGAGCTGTTCATCACCTCCATAAGAAAGAACCATATCCTTAGTTCTTCTCAAGTACTTAAGGATGTTTTTGACCGTTGTCCAATGATCCACTCCTAGATCACTTTGATATCTGCTAGTCAAACTAACAACATATGCAATGTCGGGTCTAGTACATAGCATGGCATACATAAGAGATCCTATGGCTGAGGCATAGGGAGTCTTACTCATCCTTTCTCTATCTTCTGTCGTTGATGGACTTTGAGTTTTACTCAAGGTCGTATTGGGCAACATGGGCAAGAACCCTTTCTTGCTATCTTCCATTCCAAACCTCTTTAGAACTTTGTCCAAATATGTACTTTGTGACAATGATATTAGGCGTCTCGATCTATCTCTATAAATCTTTATGCCTAATATGTAAGCTGCTCCGCCAAGATCTTTCATTGAAAAACTATTATTCAAATAATCCTTGACACTATTAAGAAGGTCTACATCATTCCCAATCAACAATATGTCATCTACATATAGTATTAGGAATGCTACAAAGCTCCCACTCACTTTCTTGTAAATATAAGCTTCTCCATAAGTTTGTATAAAACCAAAACTTTTGATTACCTTATCAAAACGTTGATTCCACTTCGGGATGCTTGCTTCAATCCATGTATGGACCGTTGAAGTTTGCATACCTTGTTAGCATCTTTAGGATCGACAAAACCTTTGGGTTGCATCATATACAACTCTTCATCAATGTCTCCATTGAGGAACGCCGTTTTGACATCCATCTGCCATATCTCATAATCATAATATGCAGCGATTGCTAACATAATCCTTACAGACTTTAGCTTCGCTACTGGTGAGAAAGTCTCATCGTAGTCAACTCCTTGAATTTGTCGAAACCCTTTTGCGACAAGTCGAGCTTTATAGATAGTAACATTACCATCATCATCTGTTTTCTTCTTGAAAATCCATTTGTTCTCGATAGCCTTCCGGACATCCGGTAAGTCCACCAAAGGCCATACTTGGTTTTCGTACATGGATCCAATCTCGAATTTCATGGCTTCTTGCCATTTATTGGAATCTGGGCTCATCATCGCTTCCTCATATGTTGTAGGGTCATCGGTGTTGTCCACCAACATGACACTCATAACGGGATCATACCAATCAGGAGTGGTACGAGTTCTCGTTGACCTGCGAGGTTCCGTAGTAACTTCAACCGAAGTTTCATGATCAACATCATTAGCTTCCTCTCTTATTGGCGTAGGCGCCATAGGAACTACTTCCGGTGCTGCGCTACTCGCAAGTTCGAGAGAAGGTTCAACAACCTCGTCAACTTCTACTTTCCTTCCAGTCAATTCTTTTGAGAGAAATTCCTTATCTAGAAAGGATCCATTCTTGGCAACAAAGATTTTGCCCTCGGATCTATGATAGAAGGTATACCCAATAGTTTCCTTCGGGTATCCTATGAAGACGCATTTTTCCGCTTTGGGTTCAAGCTTGTCCGGCTGTAACTTCTTTACATAAGCTTCGCAACCCCAAACTTTAAGGAACGACAATTTAGGTTTCTTCCCAAACCATAATTCATACGGTGTCGTTTCAACGGATTTAGATGATGCCCTATTTAAAGTGAATGCGGCTGTTTCTAATGCATAACCCCAAAACGATAGCGGTAAATCTGTAAGTGACATCATAGAACGAACCATATCTAAGAGAGTTCGGTTACGACATTCGGACACACTATTACGTTGTGGTGTTTCCGGCGGTGTCAATTGTGAAAGTATTCCGCATTTCTTCAAATGCTCGCCAAACTCGTAACTTAGATATTCGCCTCCACGATCAGATCGTAGAAATTTAATCTTCTTGTTACGTTGATTCTCTACTTCACTTTGAAATTCCTTAAACTTCTCAAAAGTTTCGGATTTATGTTTCATGAAATAGATATACCCATATCTACTCAAGTCATCCGTGAAGGTAAGAACATAATGATAACCACCGCGCGATGCTACACTCATTGGACCACACACATCGGTATGTATGATTTCCAATAAGTCCGTAGCTTGCTCCATCATACCAGAAAATGGAGTCTTAGTCATTTTACCCATCAGACATGCTTCACATCTTTCAAGTGATTCAAAATCAAGTGATTCAAGAAGTCCATCGGAATGGAGTTTCTTCATACGCTTCACTCCAATGTGACCAAGACGATAGTGCCACATATAGGTCGTGTTATCGCTCAATTTCAAACGTTTAGCTTCAATGTTATTAACGTGTGTATTTCCACAATTGAGATTCAATAAGAATAGACCATCTATCAAAGGTGCATGTGCATAAAACATATTACTCATATAAATCGAACAACCGTTATTCTCGGACTTAAACAAGTAACCGTCTCGCAATAAACATGATCCAGATATAATGTTCATGCTCAACCCAGGCACCAAATAACAATTATTTAAGTATAAAACTAATCCCGATGGTAGATGAAGAGGTAGCATGCCGACCGCGATCACATCAACCTTTGATCCATTTCCAATGCGCATCGCCACCTCGTTCTTCGCTAGCTTCTGTTTATTCTGCAGCACCTGTTTCGAGTTACAAATATGAGCAACCGAACCAGTATCAAATACCCAAGCACTACTACGAGTACTAGCGAGATACACATCAATAACATGTATATCGGATATACCTTTCTTCTTGATGTTGTCTTTCTTCAAATCCGCCAAGTACTTTGGGCAATTCCGCTTCCAGTGACCTTCTCCCTTGTAGTAAAAGCACTCAGTATCAGGCTTAGGCCCAGCCTTGGTCTTCTTCGCCGGCACGACAACTTTCTTACCGCCCTTCTTGAAGTTTCCCTTTTGCTTAGACTTGCCTTGCTTCTTGAATTTGGTGGTCTTATTGACCAACAATACTTAGTGCTCTTTCTTGATCTCCACTTCTGCAGATTTCAACATGGAGAAGAGTTCTAGCAACGTCTTGTCCATGTTTTGCATATTGTAGTTCATCACAAAGTTCTTGTAACTTGGTGGCAGTGATTGGAGGACACGGTGAATCCCCAAAGAATTAGGAATCACTATACCCAAACTTTGGAGTTTATTTGCGTGCCCAGACATCTTAAGCACATGCTCACTGACGGAGCTGCCCTCTTCCATCTTGCAGTTAAAGAACTTTTCAGAAGCCTCATAACTCTCAACTGCCGCGTGAGCCTCAAATATCATTTTGAGTTCACTGACAATATAATGTGGGTCATGGTTCGCAAACCTTTTCTGAAGCTCCGATTCCAAACCATACAAGATAGAACACTGAACTGTGGAGTACTGATTCTTCCGAGTGAGGTAAACATTATTTACTTCATCGGTAGCAGTAGCTGCAGGCGGGTCACCCAGCGGTGCATCCAGCACATAGGTCAAATTACCAGCATTGAGGACAATCCTCAAATTACGTAACCAATCCGCGAAGTTGCTTCCATTGTTTTTCAACTTTTCTTTCTCTAGGAACGCATTAAAATTGATGGTAGGGGCCGCCCTTGATATACAACATATTTGCAATAGTTTAGACTAAGTTTATGACAAATTGAGTTCTAATTAATAGTTTAATTAATCTAGGTGAACTCCCACTCAAAACAATATCCCTCACATTGTTTTAGTGATCACACGAACTAAATCCACTACATCAAAACCGATCATCACAAGAGTTGATGTAGCTTCAATGGCGAACAATCAACATGTTCATCATATCTACTATATGACTCATGCTTTACCTTTCGGTGATCCGTGTTCCGAGACCATGTCTGTACATGTTAGGCTGTCAAGATCAAACCTTAGCTTCCGCATGAGCAAATATGGCTTGCTCACGTTGTATACACTCACGGAATCTAGCACACCCGATCATCACGTGGTGCTTCGAAACAACGAGATTTAGCAACGGTGCTTACTAAGGATGAACACTTTAAAACTTGAAATTGTGTGCATGAGGGATCATCTTATAATGCTACCGTCGTATACTAAGCAATACAAGATGCATAAAAAGGATTAACATCACATGCAATTCTTAATATGTGATATGATATGGCCTTTCTTCTTGTGCTTCCGATCTCCACCTTCAAGCACGATCATTATCTCCATCATCACCGGTATGGCGTCAAGGTCAATGGCGTCGTTTCATGGTTGTCTTCCACTAGCTTCAACTATTACAACTACTTTGAATAGACACGCAGGTCTTAACGGAATTAAAAAAACAACCATATGGCTCCTGCCGATTGCCAACTTACAATAAGGAACATTGCATACATCATATATAATCACAATCATGGCCATATCACATCACAGCACACCCCTGCAAAACAAAGTTAGACGCCTCTAATTTTCTTTGCATATTTTACGTGGTTTGGGGCTTTCAATAAGTGTCATTCTAACTTACGAACAAGAACCACAACGTTGATGCTCGAACTATCAAGTGACCGTTGTAAATTGAATCTATACTATGATGGGAGAGACAGACACCCGCAAAGCCACTTATGCAATACAAGTTGCATGTTGAGCGTGGAGCAAGTCTCATGAACGATGTCATGTAAGGTTAGCTCGGGCCGCTTCATCCCATCATACCGCAAGATGCAAAGTACACAAAAAGCAATTGATAATAAAAGCACCACCGCCCACAATGACCATTGTGTTCTACTCGTGCAACTGATCTACATATAGACACGGCTCTGATACCACTGTATGGGTTCGTAGCATGGAAAACAAAAATCTTCTACCGCATGCACACAAACAAGCCAAGATCTATCTACTAGATTGTAGCAATGAGTCGATAGAAGCACTCACCCCCGAAGATTCAAAAGCGGTTAACGAGAGCAGATTCTCGTGGGTGATGTAGTCGTACACTTGCCGATCTCAAGATCGCATAGACGATCCTTCCAGCGCTGCATTCCGGCAGCGCTTCCGCAGTCGGTCACACGTTCAGTACTCGATGAAGACCTTCCTCTACCTTGTTCCAGCAGGCAGCGGAGGTTGTAGCACTCTCCTCGTGATTCCGGCAGCATGACGGCGTGGTGTCGGAAGTAGAGGGGAGATCCCGCAGGGCTTCGCCTAAGCCAGAGCGAGTATGGTGGAGTAAGAGAGGGCCTTGGCGATCTACGTTTTAGAGGCACCAAGGGGAGGGTGGTGTAACCGACGGCTAGGGTTTGGGAAACCCTAACTAGGCGACTTGGGAGGAGCCCTAGGCGGCGGCAGCACTTGGAGGGTGGTGGCGCCTTGTAGCTAGGGTTTGGGTGTGAGGGGTAGGGGTGCGCGCCCTACCCCTCCTTATATATGTGGGGAGAGGCGGTTTGGGGAGGAGGGAGTCCTCCCCCAACTCCTCTTCATGGCCGGCGGGTGGAGGGAGTGGGACTCCTACCCTAGGCAGGTTTCCTACTCTCCCTCCACCAAACAATGTTCGGATTTGACTTTTCAAATTAGCGTTTGACTTTCAAACTTGAATTTGATTTCTCTCTTCATATTGCCCAGCCAAGTGACCTAGTACATGATGCAACCATTCCACATTGTCATGACACATCCATGTACCCTTCCCCTACCGGAGTGCCTGACCTTCCAGACCCTTCTAGAACATTCCTGGTGAAAACACCGGAATCATTTCCGAACTCCGAAACATGACTTTCCTTATATGAATCTTATTCTCCGGACCATTACGGATCTCCTCGTGATAACCCGGATCCCACCCGAGACTCCGAACAACATTCGGTCTCTTACTCATCATTCCATAACTACACAACAACATCGAATCCTTAAGTGTGTCTCCCTATGGTTCGTGAATTACGCGGACATGACCGAGACACTTCTCCAATCAATAACCAATAGAGATATCTGGAAATTCATATGGCTCCCACATATTTCTACGATTACTTTGCGATCGAATGAACCATTTACATACGATACCAATTTCCCTTTGTCTCACGATAGTTTACTTATTCGAGGTTTTGATCGTCGGTATCTCTGCATACCTAGTTCAACCTCGTTACCGATAAGTACTCTTTTCTCGTTCCCGTGATATGTGATCCCTTGTGAGCCAGTCACATGCTTGCAAGCTAATTGGATGACATTCCACCGAGAGGGCCCAGAGTATATCTATCTGTCATATAGATGGACAAATCCCACTCTTGATCCATGTGCATCAACCCATACTTTCCGAACACTCAATGCCACCTTTATAGCCACCCAGTTACGGTGTGGTGTTTGATGTCATCAAATCATCCTTCCGGTGATGGTGATTAGCATGATCTCATGGTCGAAGGAATTAGGTTACTATGTATCAGAAAGCTTATAGCAATTGAACTATTAAAATGACTTGATCTTTATGCTACACTTATCTATAGGAGTATGTCCATCATACCATTCTCCTAATGATATGATCTCGTTGTTAATAACATCTCAATGTTCATGATCGAGAAACCACGATCATCTATTAACTAACAAGCTAGTATTATTAAAGAGGATTTACTAGGTACTCTAATTTAGTTTACAAATCACACAAGTATTAATGTTACCGGTTAATACTGTTATAGCATGAATATAAACATTTATCATAAACACAAAGATATAATAATAACTACATTTATTATTGCCTCTAGGGCATATCTCCAACAAATGCTTATATGGTATTACGGTTTACTGTATAGGGTATATGATTCTAGTGCCATTATGTTCGGTGAGTCAATCCAAAATCTTGTTCGAAGTAGGGTTATATCAGACGCAAGATAGGGTCATGTCAGCATGCTCAAATTCCATTTGGTCATGCATAACCTTCTTCACGGGCCGACTTTCGGTCCCAATGTTCCTCACTTATTTGTTGCAATAAATGGGCACACTTTCATATATGACGCTAGCTCGTGAGATGATTATAGATGATTTATTCTATGCATTAAGTTATGTAACCAAATAGAAAATTTCAAGGGGTCATTTTGTGGCTATCTTTTGTTCTTGAACTTTTTCATGCATTGTGTTTCAGTACAATAGAACCATTTTTTGTATTGCAACATAATAAAAAGGAGAACTTCAAGATTCAAAGCTAGTCCATGAGAGGGCAGTCTTGTTAAAATTCTTATGAACTTGAGCTTTATCTAGTAGTATTCACACTACTTATTAAATCATACATCTGAATTCAACTTTGAAAGTTAATATACTTATACTTGTTATGTTTTGCGATGGTAGGTTAAGTCCATGGAAAACAAGATCATATTTTGGTTATACTATACACAAGAGTTTATCTTTGAATAAATCACTTTCATGTGAAAGTATTCTTTCCTCCAAAACTTTTCAAATGAAGGAGTATGCAGGAGAGAGGCATCTTCTATTCTCACATGTTCTGACGTGGGTATCAGGTACAATATCTTTTAGGGAAGTATTGAGTATAATCATTTGAAAACATATTTATTAAATTTTACTCTTTTGTGTTTATATTCCTACATTTTTAGGGAAATTTCTATGTAGAGTTAGGTGTTGATAGAATAGTTAGCATCTCAACAACCTTAGGATCACATCGACGTATGCATGAAATTCAACATTTCCAAATTTGCAACTCAGATTCTCAGAACTATCTCTTAGAGTGGTGTATCTATAGCCTAGGCAACCCGGGCCATGACCCGGGGTGTAGAATTGTTTTCCACCTATATATTAGTACAAAGCAGTGGCGGTGCCAGGAAATGGGGGCTAGGTATTCTTGTAAGTTTTTTCCCAATGCTATATATGAACCTTAAAGATTGATAGCAGCAACACAAAATAATATACGACAATAAAAAATTTAATCAAGTGAAAATCCATGAGATGAGACAATAATTCCATAATAACTACTAAGTACCGAAACTACAATAGTTCAATAACAACTCAGCATTGCGACATTATTACCTCTTGATTGAATCCTTGATTATATCCTCATCTTACATTATAATATGACTATGCGGTCACGCTGTTGGAAGAGACTGATGACATCCTCATCCTTTACTTGTTTGAAGAATTCTATCTCAAAAAATGTAACCAAACAATTGTTTAAGTATTCACCATCCATTTTGCTCCTTAGCTTATTGTTCAGATTGTTCATTAAGGAAAATACCCTTTTAACACTAGCGGTAGCTACTGGAAGAATCAATACCAACTTGGGCTTCTCAAAATGTCGCAAATGCTAGGATCAAGAGAGAGCAGTGTGTCCGTGCGCGAGCGATAGGAGAGAGCAATCAGGAATTCATGATCGTGTTCGTACCTGCCTCCTGCTTGTGGCTTGTGCGGTAGTGCCCAGCGGGCTCTCCTGATCTAGTGGGTTGGGATGACTACCTGACTAATACATATATAACAATTTACACCAAATCTTTGTCATTCATGTGAATACGGGAGCATACCCCTGGTACAAATACTTAATTTGATCTATGATTTAGCTTAACTACAACACTTGATACAAAGTTGAGCCGGGTTTGACTGGATCCTAGATGTGCCGGTGGTCTTGTATGTTGGTGTACGTGAAGATATGGATTGTATTTTCTACATGATATATATGAGTTTGTTGAATAAGTTTTGTATCTTTGTTGTTTACCGTATCTTTCAAATATTATGTGAATGTTTTTGGTGAAAATATTACGCGAGGCACACAACGTGAAAGAAGTTGTGTATCATAACATGAGATCAATACACACAAAGAAACTCCCGTCATGTAAGTTGTGGCACATTGCTAACGGTCTATCATTTGTGCTTGTTGGCGAACAGCGCCACATCGAAAGCGGAATTTCCACATGTTGGCGATGAGCCCTTTACATCAAAGACAGTGTTAGAGCGACGATGCCATCCTCCATCGTCGCCTAAGCGGGTTTTTGACCCGTATCCATGTGGTCGTTCTGTGTAGGACCGTGTCTTTTCGTTGACGCTGAGGATTATGTTCTTCGAGACTCAAGAGACAAGACAACGATGGTACCCTTATTTTTCTCCACACGTAGTACTCCCTCTGTTTCAAAAAAAAAGATGTTTTAATTTTATGAAGCAAATGTATCTAGACTTGATTTAGTATGTAGGTTCACTCAAGTTTGAAGTGAACCTACACACTAAAAAAGTCTAAATATATTTTTTTACAAACCTAAAACATCTTATATTTTAAAACGGATGGAGTAGATGCATTATTCCCAACAGGGAAACGTGATGATAAGTGGAACTCGCGATACAACGAAAGATGCGGCAGGACACAAGCCGAGATTGCACCACCTCGATCGATCGGTGTGACGGGAAACGAACGCGCGCGGGTCACCGCTACTACGACAGATTACTTTCTCTTGAGATTAGCAACTGTTTTGCTCTCCTTTCGTGGCACGACGCTTTCAGCTCCAGCTTTATTTCGAGTAGAACATGTCACTAGCTAGCTTGGTTTTTCATTATTGGACTGATCCGTGAGAGCAATGGACACCGAACATGCGGCACCTGGCACGGCAGATGAGTACGTGACTGGGCGCAGCTAGCTGGATTATTGTAGTGCCTGTGTAATTAAAGCCGTTTAGAACGTGGATTAATCTGTTATTATCGGTGTGAGTCGTCCCGTCGCAGTCGCGTATTTAATTGAGAAAAGGAGGCCGGCGTCTCAGATCTAAGAGACGTCAATAGCAGGGACTACTTTCGAACATTTCCAATCGGGTTTGCCTGTTTTCTCCCTGGAAATTGCACGTACGTTGCGTTTTCATCAAGGCCGATTAATTAGGCCATGTGAAGCTGCCTCAGCTACGATTGCCAGCCCAGCCTGGACATTTTACTCACACAATTTAAGCAGGAAACGGCAGTGTATATAGAATTTGGTTAACTAGGAGATTGTAGAGTCTCCATCATTTCTTGAGTTCTCAGACGGAATTAAACAGGTAACTGGCATGTAAAAGTGACGGGTCGGTCGATCGGTAAGAGCTAGCTAACTAGCCAGCACTAAGCTCTTTGGAAAGATCACGTAGCAAACAAGGAACGAGCATGCATGCACGCACACATGGGGTGGACCGGTGGGCGCAATACATACACCTACATTGGTTTCTTATCCTGGTCTCTTGTCTGTGACCACTCTCGATGGAAAACTTTGCCCTGATAGGTTAGGCCGGTGCACGGTACAAAATGATTGATAGGTGCCAAGGGAATCAAACGTGCGTGTGTATGTATGCTAGCTGCTCCAAGGAAATGGGAGAATGCCACAGCGGGCTGGCCACGACCCACATCGGGGTATAGTTTTTTTTTCCAAAAATTCTGCCAATCTATTAATAAACATCAACGACAGTCCAAAGTGGCTTAAAAGTAATAAAAATAACAAGTAGATCCATGGACTACCTAGCTAGCGACGACTATAAACAATAGCACGGGCCGAAGACGTGCCGCCGTCCTCGTCTCTCCATCCCAAAACAGCCCAAAGCTTATCGTAGTACAGTTTGTTGTAGTAGACTGACGAAAAATCGTCGTGCTAAAAAATCAGCGCACTAACACAACAACCATCGTCAATAATGGCATCTATAGATAGGAAGAGATTGACCTGAAATCACACAAGACGAACATGAAAACTGACTAGATCACAGAAGACCCACCTCACACATGACTCTACCGGCCCTCCATCGGCACTAGACGCACCACCGGAGTTTTCACATTGGTTTCTATTTGTTTTCAATGGTTTTTTACTTTTCAACTTACGCTAATATTATAAAAACAAAGAACCTTATGTATCATATGAAACGTTGTTCCATGAGGAAAAAACAAATGCAACCAAGCTACGCCCTACCACAAAGAGTTAGGACACATACTACTATACTAGTATGTGTTGGAAATATAAGCAATAATCCATATGATTTAATTTGAATAATAAACTGATAAATCATGATCATACAAACGGTACTAAAACTAATTATGCAGATCAACAAAGTAGATGAACAGATTACATCTATAGGAGATAAACTTATCACATCTACACCAAATGCTAGAATAAAGAACCCTAGCATAATCCGAAAGAGAGAAATCGAGATCACATACGATGTAGGCTGAATAGCAGCCGCAACGGTTGCAGCAGCGTCACCCATGTTGAGGTTGTCGAAGAGGTCTCTCACGTCCGAAAAGAAGTCGTCGTTCGGGAACTCGCCGTCGGGCGACGTCGTGGTTGCCAGTAGTCGCGCATGAGCGCTCCCCAAAAACCTGATCGCCCCTCACCCGTACAGATTCACGAGAGGCGGGGTTCCGGAGGCCTACTGTCCCGATTTGCGGTGCACGCCGCAAGCCGGGATGGAGAAGACGAAAGTAGCGGCGCAAGGTTCTGGAGGGTAGGCGCGTGTGTGGATTGATTCGGTGCCGATTAGGTTTAGCCCGGGCGCTTATATAGTGTAGGTTAGGAAGATCGTGAGCTCAGCCCACGTCCGAGTCGGTAACAGCCACGTCCATAAAAACTGCGGCGCGCGGCGCGCACGCGGTGAGGCGGGCGACGTCGGAGGAGGAGTGCGCGAGGGCTACTCTTCTTGTCACACCTTAGTGAGTAGAGCAACACTCTACTATATAAGGTGGTCCAACTCCCCTTCAACTAGTAATGTGGGACTAAAATTTAGCACCACTAGCACAGCCATATGCTGCCATATACAAGTGGGCCAAAGAGAATTTCAGAATTTGTCTAATGGGCCAACAGCCCAAAACTCATCAAATTCCAACAATCCCCCACAAAGTCTCATTGGCACATCACATCATTTTCCTTTCAGAACATTGTTTTATATACCGGTGTGTAGTGGAGACTCTTAAGTTGAACTTCCACGTTAAACTTTATGCTACACTAGCTAGCAACTTGAATAGTGGACTATGCCTTGAACTACAAGTTTTCTGCGCGCTAGTTTCACACAAAATCTAGACCGATACAGGGCTACCGTCGGCTTCCCCGCGTTTGGAGCTTACGCGTCATACTCCAGGGCCTTTCATGAGTTTATTAGAGAGCACCCAACTCTCACGGACTGCGACGTTTGACAGTCAGACTCATATAGGTGTGTTCCTCAAGAGATGTTCTGCAGGACAACATCTCCGCTGATAAAAGCCACTTGGAACACATTAAGATAAATATCAACCTGCCATGCAGATTAAGAGAATATTGCATCTTTATGGAGATGTAAATATAATATGGGAATAATCTCCTCTCAGCTGACCAACAGTTTGTCTCCCATCTCTAATTCACGGGATCTCCGATCACATAGAGTGGGTTGCCACTGGGATCAACTCATAGCGTGGGTCTCAAACCCATCTCCATCAATGCATTATCTATCATATTGCGTGATAATCCCTTTGTGAAGGGATCTGCCAGGTTTTTAGATGTTTGGATATAATCCAACGCAAACTCCAGAGTTTCTCAGTTTCCTGATAGATTTCAATCTCCTCTTCACATGCCTTGATGACTTTATATTATCCTTAGAACTGTTTACTTTGACGATCACAGTTTGATTATCACAGTTCATCGGGATGGCGGTATTGGTTTTTCAACCACAGGTAAGTCCATCAAGAGCTCACGAAGCCACTCTGCTTCAACAGTGGCTATGTCTAATGCTGTGAGTTCTGCTTCCATTGTTGACCTCGTTAAGATGGTCTGCTTGCAAGACTTACAGAAAACAGCGCCACCACCAAGTGTAAACAAATAACCACTTGTGGCCTTAATCTCATCAGCATCAGATATCCAGTTTGAATCACTATAACCCTCAAGTACCCGTGGATACCCAGTATAGTGAATACCGTAACTCGCAGTGCCTTTCAAATAGCGCAAAACTCTTTCAAGAGCATGCCAATGATCATCTCCAGGATTTGACACAAATCGACTCAGTTTGCTTATAGCAAAGGAGATGTCAGGTCTAGTAGCGTTGGCTAAATACATGAGCGAGCCAATGATTTGAGAATATCTCATTTGATCTTTAGCATTCCTTCGATTCTTTCGAAGTAAAACACTCGGATCATAAGGCGTTGGAGAAGAATTGCAGTCGCTATACCCGAAGCGACTCAATATCTTTTCCACATAGTGAAACTGAAGCAGTGTAATCCCACCATTGTCATCCTTTAGTAGCTTGATGTTTAAAATTACATCAGCCACTCCCAAGTCCTTCATCTCAAAGCAGCGAGATAGGAACTCTTTGACCTCCTCGATAACAGCGAGGTTGGTCCCGAATATCAATATGTCATCAACGTAGAGACACATAATAACTCCCTCGCCCCCACCATGGCGATAGTACACATTTAGGGTTCGCAGCATAGAAAACAAAAAATTTCCTACGATGGGAACTATGTACCAAGATCTATCTACTAGATAGAAACAACGGGCGGATGTATATCCGTAGAGAACATGCCCTTGAAGACCGACAAAGCTTAACGAGTCCAAACTCGTGGTTGATGTAGACGATCTCTTGCCGATCTCAAGATCGAGAGGAAGTCCTAGCACCACAAAACAGCAGCGCATCCGTGCTCACACACACGTTCGAGGCACCGAGCAACCTCCGCCTCCTTGCTCCAGCGATGCAGAGGAAGCACAACTCTTTCTTGCCGAATAGCCACCAGGAACATGTATCTCGCTAGTCCGAGACATGGGGGATAAATTCTAGAGGGGGAGAGAGATCCTTCACGAGGAGGTGTGAGTGAGAAGTGAGAGGAGGGGCTCCTTATATAGGGGAGGGGGGGCAGCCCAAGGGGGCATGGACGCCGGCCATGGAGGGTGCCCCCACCTCTCCCTCATTCATGTGGGTGGACACTCCACTCACAAAATGGCCCTTCAATTTTCTCCACTCAAAAACCCACTCAAATTCCCATTAAATTTCCACCAAATTTAATGCAAACTCTCATTAAATAAAACTCCTTTTATTTATTCAGAATTTTGTCAATTAATTTAATGACAAACATTCACATATAACCCCTTGCTAGTATTTCATTTCACATGCAGAAACACTTTCTGCAATTTCACCCGAAAACCCGTTTCGGTATCTAGTGAAATAAATTCCTGCACTTGTTATTCTTTTCGGCATGAAACTTTTTCTCCAAATGGATGTCGGTGTCTCTTAAGTGTGTCACCCTACGGTTCGCGAATAATGCGGACATGATCGAGACCCCTCTCAGTTCAATAATCAGAAGCGGGATCTGGAGACCCATACTGACTCCCACACATTCAACGACGACTTTCTTGTGATCGTTGGACCTTTTTACGCTAGTATCTTAATCCCTTTGTTTCTCGATATATTACATGTCCGAGATTCGATCATCGGTATCTCCATACCTAGTTTGATCTTGTTACTGACATGCACTCTTTTCTCGTTCCCGTGATATAACATTCTAGTGATCAAATCACTTGCTTGCAAGCTAATCAATGTGATATCACCGAGAGGGCCCAGAGCATATCTACCGTCATCAGGATGAACAAATTCCACTCTCGATCCATGGGCCTCAACATAACACTTTAGTAGTTCTGAACCCATCTTTATAATCACCCTGTTACGGTGTGACGTTTGATGTTATCAAGAAACTCTTCCGGTGTTAGTGATTGACATGATCTCATGGTCTAAGGATTAGGATCACTTCGTAAGTTGTTATAGCAATATAAACTCAATGATTTTGGTCGTAATGCTATACTTCGGATGAATGTTCATCACACCATTACACTAATGTTGTGATCTCGTTATTAACAACATCCAATGTCCATGATCAGGAAACCTTTGATCATCTTGTTAATCAACGAGCTAGTTTATAAGAGAGGCATAACTAGGAACTTCCTTTTTGTTTATTAAACACACATGTATTAACGTTTCCATATTAATACAATTATAGCATGTAAAATAAACATTTATCATAAATAAGGAATACGATAATAACCACTTTATTATTGCCTCTTGGGCATATTCCCTTTAGACATTTGTCAGCTTCGTTTACAACAAAGGCTTCAGCAGTTAAAGTTCTTTCAAACTTCTCGTGCCACTGTTTAGGAGCTTTCTTAAGACCATATAAAGACTTCACTAACTTACACACCTTTCCTTCATGACCATCTACTACAAATCCATCAGGCTGCTCCATATAAATTTCCTCATCTAGCTCTCCATTTAGAAAAGCTGTCTTAACGTCCATTTGATGAACGAGAAGACCATGTGAGGTAGCCAAGGAAAGTAGTACTCGAATAGTGGTCAATCTAGCTACAGGTGAGTAGGTATCGAAGAAGTCTTCACCTTCCTTTTGGGTATAACCCTTAGCCACAAGACGTGCCTTGTACTTTTCAATAGTACCATCAGGTCTAAGCTTTTTCTTGAACACCCATTTACATCCTACAGGTTTACACCCATAAGGAAGATCAGTGATTTCCCAAGTACCATTAGCTAAGATGGAGTCCATCTCGCTTCGGACATCTTCCTTCCAGTAGTCAGCATCTTGAGATGCATAGGCTTCTGAAATAGAAGTGGGAGTATTATCCACAAGGTACACAATGAAATCCTCACCAAATGACTTTGCAGTCCTTTGTCTCTTGATCCTTTTGGGAGCTTCATTGTCATCCTCCACAGGATCATCAGAGTGTTCTATCGGCATAGTGGGTTCTGGAATTATAGAAAATTCCTGACTAGATGAACTAGTCATCTCCAGATTTGATGAGCTAGACATGCCTTTCATAGGAAAGATGTCCTCAAAGAAAGTCGCATCATTCGACTCCATAATTGTACCAACATGCATGTCGGATACCTCAGATTTTACTATCAAAAATCTATAGACAATGCTATGAAAAGCATATCCTAGAAAAACACAATCAACGGTTTTTGGTCCAAGCTTTTGCTTCTTGGGTATTGAAATATTGAATTTCGCCAAACAACCCCAAGTTCGTAAGTAAGAGAGTTTAATCCTTTTCTTTTCCCATTCCTCAAATGGAGTAATGGTTTTATCCTTTACAGGAACACAGTTTAGGACATGACACGCAGTCATTAGAGCCTCCTCCCACCATTCCTTGGAAAGACCCGATGTATCTAACATGGCGTTAACCAAATCAGTTAGAGTGTGGTTCTTTCTTTCGGCCACCCCATTTGACTGAGGTGAGTAGGGAGGCGTCCTCTCATGTATAATACTGTGTTCCATACAGAATAAATCAAATTCGTTTGAAAAGTACTCTCCACCACAATCCGACCTTAGCCGCTTGATTTTAAGATCAAGTTGGTTTTTTGCCTCAGCTTTATAGATTTTGAAGTAGTTCAAAGCTTCATCTTTAGATTTCAGGAGATAAACATAGCAGTATCTAGTGGAGTCATCAATCAACGTCATAAAGTATCTTTTTCCACCTTTTGTCAACACACCATTCATCTCATAAAGATCTGAATGTATAAGTTCTAGCGGTGCTAAGTTTCTCGGTTCCGCAGCCGTATGAGACTTGCGGGGTTGCTTTGCTTGCACACAAACTTGGCACTTAGAACCTTTGGCAGTGGTAAATTTTGGAATTAAACTCATATTGGCTAGCCGCGTCATGCAACCAAAGTTAATATGACAGAGTCGTGAATGCCAAACATTGGACTCATTATCATTGCACACATGATTAATAACTTTAGTACATGAGTCTGACAAAGACAAGCGGAACAGACCTCCGCACTCATAACCCTTTCCAACAAATTGTACATATTTAGAAATTACAACTTTATTGGAATCAAAAACCAACTTAAAGCCATCTCGACATAAAAGCGATCTGCTGACGATATTCTTATTGATGGAGAGAATATGTTGCATGTTCTTCAGCTGTACGGTCTTCCCCGAAGTAAACTTCAGATCTACCATACCAACACCATGAACAGAAGCACGTGAGCCGTTTCCCATCAGCACGGAAGAAGTCCTTCAGACCTGATAAGAGGAAAACATGGAAATATCTGAACATACATGTGTATTAGCACCCGTGTCTATCCACCAATCAGGAGAATGACATACTGAAAGGATAGTAGGTAAAATACCGTACCCAACATCCTTCATCTCAGTATCACTAATAACAACATTAGCGACATTGCCACTGTTCCCATGTTGACGCTTGTCAAAGCGATTAGGGCAGCTAGGAGTCCAATGACCAGGATCACCACAGACGTGGCAAGAGCCTTTCCTCTTATCATTTTTCTTCTTGAAGTTGGTTGAGTGCGTGGCCTTGTTCTTGCCATCAAACTTCCCCTTTCCTTCAGTTTTGTTCTTATTCTTGAACTTGTGGGATTGGAAGTTTTTCCTCTGCACTAAATTGGTAGTAGAACATCCCTCAAGTCCTCGAGCAGTTTTGTCTTTTGCTCTCGCCTTATCTTCCACATGAAGAGACCCAATGAGATCCGTAACGGAAAACTCTTGTATCTTATGCTTCAGACAAGTAGCAAAGTTCCTCCACGAGGGAGGAAGCTTGGAAATAATGCCACCGGCTACAAACTTGTCTGGTAGGGTACACTTGAACTGCTCAAGTTCTTTGGGAAGTGATTGTATCTCATGAGCTTGCTCAACGAAGGAGCGCTCATCAACCATCTCGTAGTCATAGAATTGCTCCATGACATACAACTCAGTTCCAGCGTCCGATACCCCAAACTTGGCCTCGAGCGCTTCCCACGCGTCCTTGCCATTATCAAATGACATATACGGGTCAACAATGTTGTCCCCAAGAACACTGAACAAAGCCGCCATAAACATGGTATCGGCTTTCTTAAAATTCGCTTCCTGCTCAGCAGAAAGATCTCCTTCAGGCTTGGCAAGAGTGGCGCTATAGCAGTTTAGGTTTTCAAACCAGAGAACCGTTCTCTTGCGCCATCTCTTATAGTGCATGCCATCAAAAGGATGCGGCCTAGTAGCCACGGCTACACCAGTGGAATTCAGTTGCCTATAATCAGGTTTTTGGATTGTTGGAATATAAGCAATAATCCATATGATTTAATCCGAATAATAAACTAATAAATCATGATCATACAAACGGTACTAAAACCAATTATGCAGATCAACAAAGTAGATGAACAGATTACATCTATAGGAGATAAACCTATCACATCTACACCAAATGCTAGAACAAAGAACTCTAGCATAATCCGAAAGAAAGAAATCGAGATCACATACGATGTAGGATGAATAGCAGTCGTAGCGGTTGCAGCAGCGTCGTCCATGTTGAGGTTGTCGAAGAGGTTGCTCACGTCCAGGAAGAAATCGTCGTTCGGGAACTCGTCGTCGGACAACGTCGTGGTTGCCAGTAGTCGCGCTTGAGCGCTCCCCAAAAACCTGATCGCCCCTCACCCGTACAGGTTCACGAGAGGCGGGGTTCCGGAGGCCTACTGTCCCGATCTGCTGTGCACACCGCAAGCTGGGATGGAGAGGACAAAAGCGGCGGCGCAAGGTTCTGGAGGGTAGGCGCGTGTGTGGATTGTTTAGCCCAGACGCTTATATAGTGCAGGTTAGGAAGATCGTGAGCTCAGCCCACGTCCGAGTCGGTAACAGCCACGTCCATAAAAACTGGAAACAACTGTAATTAACATGTCCGTTAATGACTCATAATCAGTTTTCCCAACCAGCAAAATAAAGCTCGGCTCGGCGAGATTCCCGCAACCCGCAACCCGCAACCCGCGGCGCGCGCGCGTCGTGACGAGGCGAGGCGGGCGGCGTCGGAGGAGGAGTGCGCGAGGGCTACTCTTCTTGTCACACCTTAGTGAGTGGAGCAACACTCTACTATATAAGGTGGTCCAACTCCCCTTCAACTAGCAATGTGGGTCTAAACTTTAGCACCACTAGCACAACCATATGCTGCCATATACAAGTGGGCCAAAGAGAATTTCAAAATTTGTATAATAGGCCAACAGCCCAAAACACATCAAATTCCAACAGTATGCAACACTCCCCACACCACTCTAGCATGTGGGCAAGTGAATACAAGATGAGACGCTGACTAATCATGATCACAGATAGAACACTTCCTAGATCCAGGGTAGTTCATTTTCTTCACGCTATCACTTATAAACACAACATTTTGAAATAACTACCATAGAAAGATTTTGATTTAAGAGGGTTTTTGCTTTCCAAATCCATTTATTATGTGACCTACCAAGATCCTTCTCTAGATATTGGTACACAACTTAGTAGAAAAGAACTCGTTGGTGTTAGAGTATGATATGAGTCTGTAATACCGTATGTGTACGTGTACGGAGTAGTACTCCGACGTACACATACAACTCTTGTACGCCACGTATGGGGTTGTTCCCTATGCTATATAACACGCAACTGATGCCCCCGGAGGGGTACACATCGTTCCCACACATTTGACATGGTATCAGAGCGGTCTTCTTCCTCGACCTAGCCGCCGCCGCTCCAGGTTGTCGCCGCCGCCGCGATCTATTGCCGCCGCCGCTCCAGCCACACAACCCTCAAACACCACGACTACTCCCTCCTCTGCCTCTGCCCTTGTTGGCATTGCATCGAGAAATCCAAATCAGATCAACAAAACCATAAACCCTAGCCCTCTGTAGCCACTGCCTTTGGTAGTTGCATCCAGAAACCCCAAAACTAATCACAACCAACGCTCCTCCCTCTGCGTTGTTGCCTTCCCGTGACATCTCCGCATCGAGAAACCCAGCAAAACCCTAGATCTTCGTCGCCACAGTCATCTGTCGCCACCGTGCCATGGCCTCCTCCTCGGCTACTTCGTCGGTCACCGCCCTTGCTGCTTCCCTCGGCGCCCCTCCTGCCTAGCTCCTTATGCGTGAGAACGCTTTGGTCTGGAAGGCGCTGATCGTGTCGGCACTTCACGGAGCTCGCGTCCTCGCCCTGGTGGAAGGAACAGAGAAGGCCCCTAATGAATTCATTGAGGCCGAAGTTCGGGTGGAAAATCCCGAGTATGGTACATGGATCGCTAGGGACCAGCAGGTCCTTCAGTTCATCCTCAACTCTCTATCCCCGAATGTGCTTGCCCACGTCATTGGGCTTGAAACTTCTGCCGAGGTCTGGGCTACTATCAATGCCCACGTCTGCCATGCCTCCAAGTCCCGGGTGAACAAGCTGCGTTCTTCTCTAAACGATACTCGCAAGAATGATCTCTCTGCGGAGAAATATTTTGCCAAGATGAAAGCATATGGTTCTGAACTTGCTGCTGTCGGCAAACCCCTAGATGATGATGAACTGATCTGGTATCTCCTTCGTGGTTTGGGGAGTCCTTACAACACTCTCATCACCGCGGTCAGGGAAAATCCATGAACTTCTGTCTCAGAGCTTTTTGATCAAGTCCAAGATATGATATGTTGCACAAGACCGACGATACTGTCAGTTTTTCCTCTTCTGCAAACATTGCCCGCTGTGGCACCAGAGGGGATCCTCGTCAGCAGCGCGCCTGAAAAAGGGCACCACAATGTAACACCCTCAGAATCGGCCCTATGCAAGTTTCAGCGATTCCCGCCAAACCCGCATAGAAACGATTCAAAGGTGCCCACCAGGCACTTTCGTGCGGGTGGAAAACGAAGTAATACCATTACACAATAGTCCACGATGGAACCCACAGAACAAATATATACGAAAACGACTCCAAGAGTCAAGAGTACAGATATACAATACAAAGATCCAAACCACCTTCAAAACGATACATCGTCCGAGTACGGACAAGATGCAAATTGAGCTAAGAGCCCTGAAGAATAACCAATGGCGTCCATAACCCTGCCCAGGCCAAGCCGGAAGGGTAACCCTGCTAACGACGTCGATCTCAAAACCTGCTTAAACAAAAGGGGTGACGACAAAGGGCAAAGGAAAAAGAGAGCGGTCAGTACTGAGGCCAGTACACGGCGAGACTAGAATTCGGCGGTCCTCACCTACATAGGTATGGTGGACTGAGCGGCAGCGCAGCAGACACTAAACAACCTATAGAGACTCAATACAACTAGCGGCTATCAGATAGGGATAATAAAGACCTATTCGGAACCAACCTGATATTACCACCAAACATACTCATCCTGGTATAACCCCCTCGAGACCAAACGAGGAAGTTAACCGAGGAACTCACACAGTTGGCAGTTTTATTTATTCGGTTATCGTTGCAGCAATTACTAGTCAGGTATAAATAGTCATCCTGATATAATAAGCAGTGGGCACTTTTAGTTAACCATTCCGTTGTAGTTGCGACACTTACTAGTCAGATACAATTAGCATGAGATATCCCAAACCCAGCAGTTGTTGGTACTTTTATTTATCCATTCCGTTGTCGTGAAACTGATTACTAGTCATATCGGATACAAGTCAAATTATAACAGTAAACTTTAGTTATAGTTGTCTATGATCGAGAACTGTGCTCCAAGTCGTCCATAACCGCGGACACGGCTTCTCGAAAAGATTTAACCCAGCAGGGGTGCACCAAAGTTTCCACACGCACCTACACCCTTGTTGTCAGATCAGGTAGGTACAAGATCACAAAACATACACCCAACGGTATGTCGACGGGGTTTCGGACACGACGTTTCCCAGACCCAAAGCAAGCACATGGGGGCCACCACACTAAGCTACCCGCAACGAAGTCGGCCGGCTCCGAGACGGACCCAGGGTTTGTGACAACGGCTGTAAACGACTGGGAACCCGAAAGTGTGACTGGGCTTGTCGATACCGCGAAAACGTGGCACGGGGTTCCAAAACAGTACAAGCGCTCCACGCGCAATCATAATAAAGCAGTAAATCATGGCATAAGTACAGGATAGTAATAAAGCCCCAAACTACTTTGTGTCCCCCGGTACAGTACTTTGAAATCAGGTACTAATCGATGGGGGTGCCCACACACCCCACCTGTGGTTAGCGCGCTCGATCTCGGAACATGTGTCAAGAACTCGGGGTCCTACGGGACACCAGTGAGCGGTTAAATACCAAATATTGTCTATTACCCACCGGTGCCTCTGCATTTACCTACTTCAATTTTAGTTATTAAACGATAATTAAAGCCATGATCATCTCCAACATTAAACATACGGCAATACTCCAACAACTGTGGTACTTGACGACACGCAACAACACTTGAGCAAGCGACTACGACGCACAAGTCCAACTATCTACCAAACAACAGGTAATAGGATGTGTCCAAGGCAATATAAGGCTGCAAGGGATATCACGGGTATGAATACTAGAGCATCGCAACGCAGATAGCAATAGATCAATAGGAGGGAATAAAGACTAGAAATGTAAAATAGGTAGAAAGGGGGAGAATGCTCGCCTGAAAAACAGTTTTGAAGGTTCAACCGAAGATCGGGTCGACACTCACATCAACTCGTCGGCCTAATCCGTGAAGAAGCAAAGCACTAGAAGAAACACCGGATGCACTATTTAATACTACGGCAAAAGATCAGGCATGATGCATGCAATATGATTAATTTAATATGCAATAAGGTATATGTATCATTTAATAAAAATAGGGCTCGGATATGGGTCACACATGGGAGGCTCGGCGATCTTGGGGGTTCTAAGAGGGATCGGTCTTCGGGCTTCGGACGCCGGGATCGGTCTTCGGTTTTCCATGTTGGCGCACCCGAGGTTCTCGGCGATCTTTGTTCGGGGATCTTGGTGAAGGCACACTCGTATATTTGAAACCACGCGAAGATCTTGACGGATACGAAGCCACCCTAGAACGAGGAGGATCTGGTGGACTCAGACAAGACCAACATGGCACCAAAAATAAAGCACCTGGACTAAGCACCGGAAGCACAAACCGAACTCGTCAGGTTCAGGCTGTAAACATGAAGCAGGTATCATGCGGTCGCAACACCATCCGCGACAGAAGGCATCGGGGACAGTCTTGGGTCCTCGCTGTATGGCGTGGGGCTCAACGGAGGACGCACCCGCGACAAGCGCTTGTAGAGGAGGACGGCTCGAGGCAGAGCCTGGCTCCAGGGCAATAGGCGAGTTGACAGAGGCCAGGTGCAGTACGGGGCAGAGGAGGCGAGGGTGCCCCTAGCGGCGGCGTGCAGAGACAAGGTCGGAGGTGGCCTGGCCCGCATCGTGGGGAGATCGAGGCCGGTGTTTGCGTTTGCTGCTCGCAAAGGGAGGAGGACGGCAACGCGCTGGCGCGGCTAGCGATGGCGGTGGCTCGGAAAGGAGAGGAGCAGCGGCGGTCGCGAGGACGCACTGTCGGGAGGAGCGGCGGCTGGCCGGGAGAGGCGAAGGGGTGAGGTGACCCGTGCGGCTTGGGGGAGGAGGTCATGCGAGAGGAGCCCTGCGGCCGCGGGGCGGCACAGCGTGGTGGAGCAGGGCGGTGAAGCGAGGTCGCGCCGCAGCGGGAGAGGGTGAAGAAGGGATCCCCAAGCGACGGCGGCGCCCTGGGGGAGGAGGCGATGGCGCTGGGCTTCGATCTCGGTCCGAGGAGGGGGATCGATCGTGGCGGCGGGGGTTCTGGCGTTCTCGCGAAGAACAGAGAGAGCGGGGTCGAGGGAAGGAGAGGATCTCGAGCGAGAGGGTGGACGCGGTTTGCAACGGGTCAGGCGCGCTGAGGTGGGGCCGGTCTCACAGGCGGGTCAGGACCAGGGCGTGCGTGCGTGCGTTTGTGTGTTGTGTGCGTGCATAGAGTGAGTGGAGGCAGGGGTGAGGAGAGAGGGGTGGCGGCGGCTGGGTAGGATCTAGGTGGGGGTTGAAGCTAGGGTTAGGGTTTCTGGTTGATGTGGGGCTAGGATTAGCTAGGGTTTGGGGTTGTAGGTGGTCTGGCTAGCCGGGCCTTTGGGCCTGGCGGGCTGGACTGCCTTCCCCTAACAAAATATTTATATTATTTCTTTTCTTTTAAAATAAAGCACTTGCAAAAAAAGGTTTTAGCAAATAAAAGATCCGAACGGATCTAGGGTTTCGATTTGAACAAAGAGAGGAAATCTCTAGAAAACAAAATAGGCTTTTGGGAAATTGTTTAGGCGAATAAATGCATGATGATGTCATGATAATGCACATAATAAAACAACAGCGGTTTTCTAGTAGTGGATTTATCCGGGGTGCTACAATTCGACACCACTAACAATGGATCTCGCCCTCGAGATCCGCCTCCTGGTATGGGGAAGATGGCCGACGCTCTGAAGCTTCTCGCTTAATGTAGATCTTCGCGACACCACTAACAATGATTATTTCTCCATCTTGAAATCGGCGACACCATCAACGAGCGGTCGTTGATCATGTGCGTCGAGGGAGTGCTCCGGATATACAGAAGACGAAAATAGAGGCATCAAAAGATAAGGCCACCTCTAACTTCCACAGAAGGAGAGAAAAGGTGCACTCTAATCCACTTCAATGTACAAGAGCGAATAGATTGAGTAGTCGGCATGGGGGCCAATCCATCACGCACCCAAACTATTACTTCGCACATGCAGTAGAAAATCACGCAACCCATTCTCAGAATTAGACTGAAGATCTCGACAAGCGAGGTTCAGAATCAAAGGAGGGATGGAGATTCTCATCAGATCTGATGTAGATGACTTCGTCGTATCGGAAAACATCAGAGGATAGAAAAAAATTAGTGAATTTTCGGTCCACTGAAAGGTACAACAGATGAAAGATTCATCAAATAGCGTGAAGGTCGGATGTCGAAGCACCGTTACAAGAGGAGGAAGTGAAACCCTGAAGGTACGACGGAAACCCAACCACGAGAATTCCTAGACTCGAAGAAAAGATAAGAGAGCAGTTTCAAAACACGTCGAGGTAAGAGAGGAATAGCAAAGGGATAAGGAGTAAAAGTAGACCTAATCAGATCTATCCAACCGATTTTTCCAAAATAGTTTTGACACTCTACATCGACCGTTAGCTAGGTTGTCCTACAGGCTGGACCAGTGGGGTATCGTAACTGCTGAGCTCTGATACAACTCTGTAACACCCTCAGAATCGGCCCTATGCAAGTTTCAGCGATTCCCGCCAAACCCGCATAGAAACGATTCAAAGGTGCCCACCAGGCACTTTCGTGCGGGTGGAAAACGAAGTAATACCATTACACAATAGTCCACGATGGGACCCACAGAACAGATATATACGACAACGACTCCAAGAGTCAAGAGTACAGATATACAATACAAAGATCCAAACCACCTTCAAAACGATACAGCGTCCGAGTACGGACAAGATGCAAATTGAGCTAAGAGCCCTGAAGAATAACCAATGGCGTCCATAACCCTGCCCAGGCCAAGCCGGAAGGGTAACCCTGCTAACGACGTCGATCTCAAAACCTTCTTAAACAAAAGGGGTGCCGACAAAGGGCAAAGGAATAAGAGAGCGGTCAGTACTGAGGCCAGTACACGGCGAGACTAGAATTCGGCGGTCCTCGCCTACATAGGTATGGTGGACTGAGCGGCAGCGCAGCAGACACTAAACAACCTATAGAGACTCAATACAACTAGCGGCTATCAGATAGGGATAAGAAAGACCTATTCGGAACCAACCTGATATTACCACCAAACATACTCATCCTGGTATAACCCCCTCGAGACCAAACGAGGAAGTTAACCGAGGAACTCACACAGTTGGCAGTTTTATTTATTCGGTTATCGTTGCAGCAATTACTAGTCAGGTATAAATAGTCATCCTGATATAATAAGCAGTGGGCACTTTTAGTTAACCATTCCGTTGTAGTTGCGACACTTACTAGTCAGATACAATTAGCATGAGATATCCCAAACCCAGCAGTTGTTGGTACTTTTATTTATCCATTCCGTTGTAGTGAAACTGATTACTAGTCATATCGGATACAAGTCAAATTATAACAGTAAACTTTAGTTATAGTTGTCTATGATCGAGAACTGTGCTCCAAGTCGTCCATAACCGCGGACACGGCTTCTCGAAAAGATTTAACCCTGCAGGGGTGCACCAAAGTTTCCACACGCACCTACACCCTTGTTGTCAGATCAGGTAGGTACAATATCACAAAACATACACCCAACGGTATGTCGACGGGGTTTCGGACACGACGTTTCCCAGACCCAAAGCAAGCACATGGGGGCCACCCCACTAAGCTACCCGCAACGAAGTCGGCCGGCTCCGAGACGGACCCAGGGTTTGTGACGACGGCTGTAAACGACTGGGAACCCGAAAGTGTGACTGGGCTTGTCGATACCGCAAAAACGTGGCACGGGGTTCCAAAACAGTACAAGCGCTCCACGCGCAATCATAATAAAGCAGTAAAGCATGGCATAAGTACAGGATAGTAATAAAGCCCCAAACTACTTTGTGGCCCCCGGTACAGTACTTTGAAATCAGGTACTAATCGATGGGGGTGCCCACACACCCCACCTGTGGTTAGCGCGCTCGATCTCGGAACAGGTGTCAAGAACTCGGGGTGCTACGGGACACCAGTGAGCGGTTAAAAACCAAATATTGTCTATTACCCATCGGTGCCTCTGCATTTACCTACTTCAATTTTAGTTATTAAACGATAATTAAAGCCATGATCATCTCCAACATTAAACATACGGCAATACTCCAACAACTGTGGTACTTGACGACACGCAACAGCACTTGAGCAAGCGACTACGACGCGCAAGTCCAACTATCTACCAAACAACAGGTAATAGGATGTGTCCAAGGCAATATAAGGCTGCAAGGGATATCACGGGTATGAATACTAGAGCATCGCAACACAGATAGCAATAGATCAATAGGATGGAATAAAGACTAGAAATGTAAAATAGGTAGAAAGGGGGAGAATGCTAGCCTGAAAAACAGTGTCGAAGGTTCAACCGAAGATCGGGTCGACACTCGCATCAACTCGTCGGCCTAATCCGTGAAGAAGCAAAGCACTAGAAGAAACACCGGATGCACTATTTAATACTACGGCAAAAGATCGGGCATGATGCATGCAATATGATTAATTTAATATGCAATAAGGTATATGTATCATTTAATAAAAATAGGGCTCGGATATGGGTCACACATGGGGGGCTCGGCGATCTTGGGGGTTCGAAGAGGGATCGGTCTTCGGGCTTCGGACGCCGGGATCGGTCTTCGGTTTTCCATGTTGGCGCACCCGAGGTTCTCGGCGATATTTGTTCGGGGATCTTGGTGAAGGCACGCTCGTATATTTGAAACCACGCGAAGATCTTGACGGATACGAAGCCACCCTAGAACGAGGAGGATCTGGTGGACTCAGACAAGACCAACATGGCACCAAAAATAAAGCACCTGGACTAAGCACCGGAAGCACAAACCGAACTCGTCAGGTTCAGGCTGTAAACATGAAGCAGGTATCATGCGGTCGCAACACCATCCGCGGCAGAAGGCATCGGGGACAGGCTTGGGCCCTCACTGTATGGCGTGGGGCTCAACGGAGGACGCACCCGCGACAAGCGCTTGTAGAGGAGGCCGGCTCGAGGCAGAGCCTGGCGCCAGGGCAACAGGCGAGTTGACAGAGGCCAGGCGCAGTACGGGGCAGAGGAGGCGAGGGTGCCCCTAGCGGCGGCGTGCAGAGACAAGGTCGGAGGTGGCCTGGCCCGCGTCGTGGGGAGATCGAGGCCGGCGTTTGCGTTTGCTGCTCGCGAAGGGAGGAGGACGGCAACACGCTGGCGCGGCGAGCGATGGCGGTGGCTCGGAAAGGAGAGGAGCAGCGGCAGTCGCGAGGACGCACTATCGGCAGGAGCGGCGGCTGGCCGGGAGAGGAGAAGGGGTGAGGTGACCCGTGCGGCTCGGGGGAGGAGGTCATGCGAGAGGAGCCCTGCGGCCGCGGGGCGGCACAGCGTGGCGGAGCAGGGCGGTGAAGCGAGGTCGCGCCGCAGCGGGAGAGGGTGAAGAAGGGATCCCCAAGCGACGGCGGCGCCCTGGGGGAGGAGGCGATGGCGCTGGGCTTCGAGCTCGGTCCGAGGAGGGGGATCGATCGTGGCGGCGGGGGTTCTGGCGTTCTCGCGAAGAACAGAGAGAGCAGGGTCAAGGGAAGGAGAGGATCTCGAGCGAGAGGGTGGACGCGGTTTGCAACGGGTCAGGCGCGCTGAGGTGGGGCCGGTCTCACAGGCGGGTCAGGACCAGGGCGTGCGTGCGTGCGTTTGTGTGTTGTGTGCGTGCATAGAGTGAGTGGCGGCAGGGGTGAGGAGAGAGGGGTGGCGGCGGCTGGGTAGGATCTAGGTGGGGGTTGAAGCTAGGGTTAGGGTTTCTGGTTGATGTGGGGCTAGGATTAGCTAGGGTTTAGGGTTGTAGGTGGTCTGGCTAGCCGGGCCTTTGGGCCTGGCGGGCTGGACTGCCTTCCCCTAACAAAATATTTATATTATTTCTTTTCTTTTAAAATAAAACACTTGCAAAAAAAGGTTTTAGCAAATAAAAGATCCGAACGGATCTAGGGTTTCGATTTGAACAAAGAGAGGAAATCTCTAGAAAACAAAATAGGCTTTTGGGAAATTGTTTAGGCGAATAAATGCATGATGATGTCATGATAATTGTGGCGCCCCGCAAAAACCACTACTGGAAAATCGCGTTGTTTTTGTGCATTGCATCATCATGACCGCATGCTCATGTCATCATGCCACATTGCATTTGAGCATCGTCATGTCATCATGCATTTGCTTTTCTAAAACTATTTTCTAAAAGCCTAGTTTTGTTTTCTAAATATTCCCCGTCTTAATTTCAAATCAAAACTTCGGACTTTCCGGGTCTTTTATTTGTCTAAAAACTATTTACAAAAAATCTATTTTTAAATTAAAATAAAAGTTTATATTATTGGGAGGCAGCCAGCCAGGCCCGAAAGCCCGGCCAGCCACCTCCAAACCCGAATCAAAATATCTATTGCTAATCCTACCTACCCCAGATCTCCCCAAACCCTTTTCTACCTAAACCTAGTCTACCCAGCCCCCTCCACCTCACTCCACCCTATCACAGCGCGCCACATCACCCTGGCCCCAATCCCCACCACTCACCCGCTGCCACCTGACCCCAACTCCCACTACTCTCCCACACAGCCACCACACCACCCTCACACACAACACACACACACCGCGCCGCACCTGGGCCACCTCCTGGCCCCACCTAACGGACCCACACAACACCACGCACGCTCGCCCTGCCCACCACGGGACCCACCCCGCACGCGATCCGCGCACCACTCGCGACCCCTTCTTCCCCTTCTCGCTCGTCTCTCCCCTGGTCGCCAGCAACCGCCGCCTCCAGGCACTCCCCGTCGCGTAGAGCCACCCTCCGTTGCCCAGGCCGTCGACCGCCCTGCGTCCTCTGCGTCCTCCTCCCCGACCCGCTTCCAGCCGCCGCCGCGACGTCGTGCTCCGCCTGTCGTGCCTGCAAGGTCGCCAGGCGTGGGCCGCCGCCGTTCCTCCCGGTGTCGTCTCAGTCACCGTCTCGCATCGCCGTCCGCGCCCCGTCAAGCTCCTCTGCCGCCCATCCTCTTCGTCCCTCTCTGGCACCTCGACCTCCGCCTCGCGGCAGCGACCGTCACGCCTCCTTCCTCCACGGTGTGAAATCGCCGGCCCCAACCGCGCAGGCCACACCGTCTCCTCCTCCTCGCGCGAGCCTGGACTCGCCAACCTCTGCGCCACACGCCTCCGCCATCTGCCAGCGTGACCTCCTCCATCATGCCCTGCCTCGTCCCTCCGGCCGTCGAAGCCCGGCCCTGCCTCGCAGCATCACCAGCCCGTCCGCAAGAACCACTCCAGCAAGCTCTTTGCCCTTGCGTCCTCAAGCGTTGCGTCCCTACACTGCCTCCTTTTGCTGCCCATCGTCCTGGGATTTTGTTTCCGTCTGTACGTGCCCTGTACACATTCCTATGTGCCTGCTCGCAAAGTGTTTGTTAAAATGCCTGACATTTGTGCTCATGTCCGGTGTGGCTAACGTGCTGGACAGACTACTTCAGTAAGTTTGGCGCCTTCGCCACGCTTATCTTCAAACATCAGTCCGGCAAACCGCTACTTCAAACGACTATGTTTTACCATCTCCCGTTTTCGCCAAGATGGTTCGCCAAGATCTCCTTCATGAGTTGGATGGAACCGCCATGACCTTCTTCAGGGATCTGAAAGATCAAACCCCGAAGACCGATCACGGGATCCTCCGAAGATCGAACCTGAACCCCTGCGAGCACCAAGATCGTCGATCCGATGTGTGACCCCTATCCGAGCCCTATTTTATAAATGATATATACTTGTTGCATTTTAAATTGGTCATGCATGCATACATGTTTGTGGGAGTTTGGGGGCATTATGCCGATTCACCATATAATTAAATATGGAGACCATATGCGGGCTATTCTAGTCTTAGTTTGTCTCCATTTAAATTTGTGTAGCGGACCGATACCATATTTTTGCCTTGTTAAGACAACATTTAAATTGTGGGGTATCTAAATAACTTGAACCATCTAACTAAATGTCGGGACCCCGGTTCCGCTTAATATGATCTAATTGCATTGCACCTTTGCCATGTCATACATCACACATGCATCATGCCCGATTTTCTACCGTAGTATTAAATAGTCCAACCGGTGTTTCTTCTAGTGCTTTGCTTCTTCACGGATTAGGCCGATGAGTTGATGCGAGTGTCGACCTGATCTTCGGATGAACCTTCGGCAATGTTTTCAGGCGAGCACCTCCCCCTTTATACCTATCTTACTTTTATAGTATTTATTCCCTCCTGTTGATCTATTGCTATCTGTGTTGCGATGCTCTAGTTTTCGTACCCGTGATATCCCTTGCAGCCTTATATTGCCTTGGAAACATCCTATTACCTGTTGATTGGTAGATAGTTGGACTTGCGCGTCGTAGTCGCTTGCTCAAGTGCTGTTGCGTGTCGTCCAGTGCCACAGTTGTTGGAGTATTGCCGCATGTTTAATGTTGGAGTTGATCATGGCTTTAATTATTGTTTAATAACTAAAATTGAAGTAGGTAAATGCAGAGGCACAGGTGGGCAATAGATGTTATTTGGTTGTTAACCGTCCACTTGTGTCCCGTAGGACCCCGAGTTCTTGACACTTGTTCCGAGATCGAGCGCGCTAACCACAGGTGGGGTGTATGGGCACCCCCATCGATTTAGTACCTGATTACAAGTACTGTACTGGGGGCCACAATTAGTTTGGGGCTTTATTACTATCCTGTACTTATGTCATGCTTTACTGCTTTATTTAAATTGTGCGAGGAGCACCTGTACTGTTTAGGTAAGCGGAGTGTTTTCGCGGTATCGACAAGCCCGAGAGTTTCGGGTTCCCAGTCGTTTACAGCCATTGGCGCAAACCCTGAGTCCGTCTCGGAGACCGGCCGATTTCGTTGCGGGTAGCTTAGTGGGGTGGCCCCCTGTGCTTGCTTTGGGTCTGGGAAACGTCGTGTCCGAAACCCCGTCGACATACCGTTGGGTGTATGTTTTGTGATCTTGTACCTACCTGATCTGACAACAAGGGTGTAGGTGCGTGTGGGAACTTTGGCGCACCCCTGCAGGGTTAAATCTTTTCGAGAAGCCGTGTCCGCGGTTATGGACGACTTGGAGCACAGTTCTTGATCATGGACAACCATAACTAAAGTTTACTACTATAATTTGACTTGTATCCGATATGACTAGTAATCAGCTTCACTACAACGGAATGGCTAAATAAAAGTACCAACAACTGTTGGGTTTGGGGATATCTCATCCTAATTGTATCTGACTAGTAAGTGTTGCAACTAAAACGGAATGATTAACTAAAAGTGCCCACTGCTTATTCTATCAGGATGACTATCTATACCTGATTAGTAATTGCTGCAACGATAACGGAATGAATAAAACTGCCAACTGTGTGAGTTCCTCGGTTGACTTCCTCGTTTGGTCTCGAGGGGGAAAATACCAGGATGGGTATGTTTGGTGGTAGTATCAAGATGGTTCCGAGTAGGACTTTCTTATCCCTCTCTGGTAGCCGACAGTTATATCGAGTCTCTATAGGGTGTTTAGTGCATGCTGCGCTGCCGCTTCAGTCCACCATACCTATGTAGGCGAGGACCGCCGAATTCTAGCCTCGCCGTGTACTGGCCTCAGTACTAACCGCTCTCTCTTTTCCTTTGCCCTTTGTCGGCACCCCTTTTGTTTAAGCAGGTTTTGAGATCGACGTCGTTAGCAGGGTTACCCTTCCGGCTTGGCCTGGGCAGGGTTATGGACACCATTGGTTATTCTTCAGGGCTCTTAGCTCAATTTGCATCTTATCCGTACTCGGACGCTATATCGTTTTAAAGGTGATTTGGAGCTTTGTATTGTATATATGTATTCTTGACTCTTTGAGTCGCTGTTGTATATATATGTTTTGTGGGTTCCATCGAGGACTATTGTGTAATGATATTACTTCGTTTTCCACCCGCACGCAAGTGCCTGGTGGGCACCTTCGAATCGTTTCTATGCGGGTTTGGCGGGAAGCGCTAAAACTTGCATAGGGCCGATTCTGAGGGTGTTACAGAGTGGTATCAGAGCTCAGCAGTTGCGATACCCCACTGGTCCAGCCTGTAGGATAACCTAGCTAACGGCCGATGTAGAGTGTCAAAACTATTTTGGAAAATCGGTTGGATAGATCTGATTAGGTCTGCTTTTACTCCTTATCCCTCTGCTATTCTCCTCTTATCTCTTCGTGTTTTGAATCTGCCATCTTATCTCTTCTCTGAGTCCAGGAATTCTCGTGGTTGGGTTTCCGTCGTACCTTCAGGGTTTCACTTCCTCCTCATGTAACGGTGCTTCGACATCCGACCTTCACGCTATCTGATGAATCTTTCATCTGTTGTACCTTTTCAGTGGACCGAAAATTCACTAAAATTTTCTTTCTATCCTCCGATGTTTTTCGATACGACGAAGTCATCTACATCAGATCTGATGAGAATCTCCATTCCTCCTTTGATTTCGAACCTCGCTTGTCGAGATCTTCAGTCTGATTCCGAGAATGGTTGCACGCTTTTCTACTGATTGTGCAGAGTAATAGTTTGGGTGCGTGATGGATTGGCCCCCTTGCCGACTACTCACTCTATTCGCTTGTGTACATTGAAGTGGATGAGAATGCATCAGTTCCCTCTTTCCATCGAAGCTAGAGGTGGCTTTATTTGTTGATACCTCTACCTTCGACCTTTTGTTCCCGGAGTGTTCTCTCGACGATCACGGACAACGACCTCTTGTTAGTGGTGTCGCGAGGATCTACACGAAGCAAGAAGATTCAGATCGCCGGGCTTCTTCCCCGTACCATGAGGCGGATCTTGAGGGCGAGATCCATTGTTAGTGGTGTCGAATTGTGGCGCCCCGCAAAAACCACTACTAGAAAATCACGTTGTTTTTGTGCATTGCATCATCATGACCGCATGCTCATGTCATCATGCCAAATTGCATTTGAGCATCGTCATGTCATCATGCATTTGCTTTTCTAAAACTATTTTCTAAAAGCCTAGTTTTGTTTTCTAAATATTCCCCGTCTTAATTTCAAATCAAAACTCCGGACTTTCCGGGTCTTTTATTTGTCTAAAAACTATTTACAAAAAATCTATTTTTAAATTAAAATAAAATTTTATATTATTGGGAGGCAGCCAGCCAGGCCCGAAAGCCCGGCCAGCCACCTCCAAACCCGAATCAAAATATCTAGTCCTAATCCTACCTACCCCAGATCTCCCCAAACCCTTTTCTACCTAAACCTAGTCTACCCAGCCCCCTCCACCTCACTCCACCCTATCACAGCGCGCCACATCACCCTGGCCCCAATCCCCACCACTCACCCGCTGCCACCTCACCCCAACTCCCTCTACTCTCCCACACAGCCACCACACCACCCTCACACACAACACACACACACCGCACCGCACCTGGGCCACCTCCTGGCCCCACCTAACGGACCCACACAACACCACGCACGCTCGCCCTGGCCCACCACGGGACCCACCCCACACGCGAGCCGCGCACCACTCGCGACCCCTTCTCGCTCGTCTCTCCCCTGGTCACCAGCAACCGCCGCCTCCAGGCACTCCCCCTCACGTAGAACCACCCTCCATTGCCCAGGCCGTCGACCGCCCTGCGTCCTCTGCGTCCTCCTCCCCGACCCGCTTACAGCCGCCGCCGCGACATCGTGCTCCGCCTGTCGTGCCTGCAAGGTCGCCAGGCGTCGGCCGCCGCCGTTCCTCCCGGTGTCGTCTCGGACACCGTCTCGCATCTCCGCCCGCGCCCCGTCAAGCTCCTCTGCCGCCCGTCCTCTTCGTCCCTCTCTGGCACCTCGACCTCCGCCTCGCGGCAGCGACCGTCGCGCCTCCTTCCTCCACGGTGTGAAATCGCCGGCCCCAACCGCGCAGGCCACACCGTCTCCTCCTCCTCGCGCGAGCCTGGCCTCGCCAACCTCTGCGCCGCACGCCTCTGCCATCTGCCAGCGTGACCTCCTCCATCATGCCCTGCCTCGTCCCTCCGGCCGTCGAAGCCCGGCCCTGCCTCGCAGCATCACCAGCCCGTCCCCAAGAACCACTCCAGCAAGCGCTTTGCCCTTGCGTCCTCAAGCGTTGCGTCCCTACACTGCCTCCTTTTGCTGCCCATCGTCCTGGGATTTTGTTTCCGTCTGTACGTGCCCTGTACACATTCCTATGTGCCTGCTCGCAAAGTGTTTGTTAAAATGCCTGACATTTGTGCTCATGTCCGGTGTGGCTAACGTGCTGGACAGACTACTTCAGTAAGTTTGGCGCCTTCGCCACGCTTATCTTCGAACATCAGTTCGGCAAACCGCTACTTCAAACGACTATGTTTTACCATCTCCCGTTTTCGCCAAGATGGTTCGCCAAGATCTCCTTCATGATTTGGATGGAACAGCCATGACCTTCTTCAGGGATCTGAAAGATCAAACCCCGAAGACCGATCACGGGATCCTCCTCCCTCCCGGATCCGAAGATCGAACCTGAACCCCTGCGAGCACCAAGATCGTCGATCCGATGTGTGACCCCTATCCGAGCCCTATTTTATAAATGATATATACTTGTTGCATTTTAAATTGGTCATGCATGCATACATGTTTGTGGGAGTTTGGGGGCATTATGCCGATTCACCATATAATTAAATATGGAGACCATATGCGGGCTATTCTAGTCTTAGTTTGTCTCCATTTAAATTTGTGTAGCGGACCGATACCATATTTTTGCCTTATTAAGACAACATTTAAATTGTGGGGTATCTAAATAACTTGAACCATCTAACTAAATGTCGGGACCCCGGTTCCGCTTAATATGATCTAATTGCATTGCACCTTTGCCATGTCATAGATCATACATGCATCATGCCCGATTTTCTACCGTAGTATTAAATAGTCCAACCGGTGTTTCTTCTAGTGCTTTGCTTCTTCACGGATTAGGCCGATGAGTTGATGCGAGTGTCGACCCGATCTTCGGATGAACCTTCGGCAATGTTTTCAGGCGAGCACCTCCCCCCTTTCTACCTATCTTACTTTTATAGTATTTATTCCCTCCTGTTGATCTATTGCTATCTGTGTTGCGATGCTCTAGTTTTCGTACCCGTGATATCCCTTGCAGCCTTATATTGCCTTGGACACATCCTATTACCTGTTGATTGGTAGATAGTTGGACTTGCGCGTCGTAGTCGCTTGCTCAAGTGCTGTTGCGTGTCGTCCAGTGCCACAGTTGTTGGAGTATTGCCGCATGTTTAATGTTGGAGATGATCATGGCTTTAATTATTGTTTAATAACTAAAATTGAAGTAGGTAAATGCAGAGGCACAGGTGGGCAATAGATGTTATTTGGTTGTTAACCGTCCACTTGTGTCCCGTAGGACCCCGAGTTCTTGACACCTGTTCCGAAATCGAGCGCGCTAACCACAGGTGGGGTGTATGGGCACCCCCATCGATTTAGTACCTGATTCCAAGTACTGTACTGGGGGCCACAATTAGTTTGGGGCTTTATTACTATCCTGTACTTATGCCATGCTTTACTGCTTTATTTAAATTGTGCGAGGAGCACCTGTACTGTTTAGGTAAGCGGAGTGTTTTCGCGGTATCGACAAGCCCAAGAGTTTCGGGTTCCTAGTCGTTTACAGCCATTGGCGCAAACCCTGAGTCCGTCTCGGAGACCGGCCGACTTCGTTGCGGGTAGCTTAGTGGGGTGGCCCCCTGTGCTTGCTTTGGGTCTGGGAAACGTCGTGTCCGAAACCCCGTCGACATACCGTTGGGTGTATGTTGTGTGATCTTGTACCTACCTGATCTGACAACAAGGGTGTAGGTGCGTGTGGGAACTTTGGCGCACCCCTGCAGGGTTAAATCTTTTCGAGAAGCCGTGTCCGCGGTTATGGACGACTTGGAGCACAGTTCTTGATCATAGACAACCATAACTAAAGTTTACTACTATAATTTGACTTGTATCCGATATGACTAGTAATCAGCTTCACTACAACGGAATGGCTAAATAAAAGTACCAACAACTGTTGGGTTTGGGGATATCTCATGCTAATTGTATCTGACTAGTAAGTGTTGCAACTAAAACGGAATGATTAACTAAAAGTGTCCACTGCTTATTCTATCAGGATGACTATCTATACCTGATTAGTAATTGCTGCAACGATAACGGAATGAATAAAACTGCCAACTGTGTGAGTTCCTCGGTTGACTTCCTCGTTTGGTCTCGAGGGGGAAAATACCAGGATGGGTATGTTTGGTGGTAGTATCAAGATGATTCCGAATAGGACTTTCTTATCCCTCTCTGGTAGCCGACAGTTATATCGAGTCTCTATAGGGTGTTTAGTGCATGCTGCGCTGCTGCTTCAGTCCACCATACCTATGTAGGCGAGGACCGCCGAATTCTAGCCTCGCCGTGTACTGGCCTCAGTACTGACCGCTCTCTCTTTTCCTTTGCCCTTTGTCGGCACCCCTTTTGTTTAAGCAGGTTTTGAGATCGACGTCGTTAGCAGGGTTACCCTTCCGGCTTGGCCTGGGCAGGGTTATGGACGCCATTGGTTATTCTTCAGGGCTCTTAGCTCAATTTGCATCTTTTCCGTACTCGGACGCTATATCGTTTTAAAGGTGATTTGGATCTTTGTATTGTATATCTGTATTCTTGACTCTTTGAGTCGCTGTTGTATATATATGTTTTGTGGGTTCCATCGAGGACTATTGTGTAATGATATTACTTCGTTTTCCACCCGCACGCAAGTGCCTGGTGGGCACCTTCGAATCGTTTCTATGCGGGTTTGGCGGGAAGCGCTAAAACTTGCATAGGGCCGATTCTGAGGGTGTTACAATAATGCACATAATAAAAACAACAGCGGTTTTCTAGTAGTGGATTTATCCGGGGTGCTACACACAACGACCCTCCACGCAAGCAGCAGTACAACCCATGTGGTCGTCAAGATGACCGCCCGCGGCGTGACAATCGAGGCCACTACGACAATCGTGGCCGCCAGGACCGTGGTGACCGCCGTGATGGTGGTGGTTATCAGGACCATGGTGACCGCCGTGATGGTGGCGGCTACTAGGCCACTGTTCCTATGATGATGATCGCCCTCAGTGCCGTGATGATGGTGGTGGGCGTCGACATGGTCATGCTCCTACCCCGTATGTTGATGTCACGTGCCAAATTTGCTTTATCCATGGGCATCCCGCAAGCGACTGCTGGTGGCGCTATCAGAACAACTGTGACAACCGTGACAATGATGGCAATCAAGGCAACAAAGGAGCAAATTTTGCTTCTCATGGTGTTGATTCAAATTGGTACTATGATACTGGAGCTACTGATCACATCACCAGTGAGCTGAGCAAGCTCATCACCCATGATCAATATAATGGTCAGGATCATGTCCGCACAGCTGAAGGCATATATATTAGTGATACGTCGGAAACGTATCTATAATTTTTGATGTTTCATGCTTGTTTAGTATCAACTTTGCTTTGCTTTGTCTACACTTTGAGGTGTTTTTATATGTTTTCTAGTACTAACCTATTAACAAGATGCCATAGTGACAGTTGCATGTTTTCTTATATTTTTGGTTCCAGAAAGGCAGAAAATCAATATTCTCGGAATTGGACGGGACAAAAGCCAAAGTCAATATTTTACCGTCGGGAACACGGAGCGAGAGTACGAGACGGAGGGGAGGCACCAGGGGCCACACCCCCTGGCGGTGCGGGCTAGGGCTAGTCGCGCCTGGGGGGGTGTGACCACCCTGGCCGCCCCCTGCCTCGCCTCTTCGCCTATAAAGACCCCTCGATGCAGAAACCCTAAGTACCCAATCAATATTTCACGAAACTGTTTGTAGCCGCCGCCACCATCGTCCCTAGATCGGGGGTATCTGAAGCTCTTCCCGGCACCCTGCCAGAGGGAGATCATCCCGGAGGCTTTCTTCTTCATCATGCCAGCCTCCGGTATGAAGTGTGAGTAGTTTCACCTTGTACTACGGGTCCATGTAGTAGCTAGATGGTTGCATCTCCTCCTTTGTGCTATCATGTTTAGATCTTGTGAGCTCCGTTCATGATCAAGATCATCTATTTGAAATCATGCATGTTGTGTTTGCGGGGATCCGATGGATATTGAGATTACTATGTCAGATTGATTAATGATTTTGTCTTATTGATTCTATCATGTCTACGTTGTTTATGATCTTGCATGCTCTCCGTTTCTAGTAGCTATCTTGGCCAAGTAGATGCTAATGACTCCAAGAGGGGGTATTTATGCTCGATAGTGGGTTCATGCCTCTATTTAATCTAAGGGAAGTGACAGAAATCTCTAAGGTTGTAGATGTGTTGTTGCCACTAGGGATAAAACAACGGTCTCTTGTTCATGGAACAAGTGGATTGTTTACCTTACACACTTTGCTTAAAGCAGTTATCTGTTGCTTGCAACTTAATACTGGAGGGGGTTCGAATGATAAACTGAAGGTGGATTTCGAGTCATAGATGCAGTTGGATGGAGGTCTATGTATCTTGTTGTATTTCCCAATCGAATCTCATAGGATCATGAATGTCTAGTATTGCATTGTTATGCCTTGATCAATCCTGTCAATTGCCCTGCTGTAATTTGTTTACCCAGCATGCCATGTTTGTTTATCTTAAGGAGAACACCTCTAGTGAACTATGGACCCCGGTCCAATCTTTACCATTGATACATCTTCCACTATTACTGATTACTTTCTGCAAACCACTATTACCTTCCACACCATACATTTAATCCTTTGTCACAACAACCGGTGAGATTGACAACCTCACTGTTCGTTGGGGCAAAGTCTTGAGTTTGTGTTGTGCAGGTCTCCAAGTTTCTAGCAACACCTTTGAGTCGTTTCCTTCCTCCTACTGGTTCGATAACCTTGGTTTCTTACTGAGGGAAGACTTGTTGCTGTGCTCATCACACCTTGCTCTTGGGGTCTCCCAATGAAGTGCTATCACGCGCCATCAACAAGTTTTCTGGCGTCGTTGCCGGGGAGGCTAAGGATGGCTTCACAAGGGTAGTCCTTCACAACCTTTCTCTTTACTTTGTTTTTCTTAGTTTCTTTGGCTTGGTTTTGTTTGCCTCCTTTTATCAAAAACTCCAAAAAAATCGTTTGGTTTGCTTTCTCTTATCAAAAACACAAAAAAATAGTTCCTACTCTAGTTGTTGGTCTGTTATTGCCTTGCTTGGTCATGCTTTCTATCAATGGTCAATGGATGGTTACTTTGAAACTATTTCTTATTGGAAAGGTGGGTTCACGGAAGAACAAACGTGATGTTATAAGGATCACCGTTTGACACAAAAAGGGAAACACTTATGGGAACAAATTGATAAATTGAATACTATTGCTAGAGAGGTGTGCTCTACATATAATGTTACTTATTGCCTTGATAAAGCTTGTTGTTGTAGGAGGTATAAATACCTCCCTTTCAATGTGGGTATAATGATAATGTTTCCATAGCCTCTTATGTTAAAGGAAATTATGACCTTTATGATGTGGAACAAATTGAAGAATTTATTGCTTTCAAGGGTGCATTTGAACTTGCCAGTTTGCTTGAAAATACTGATGATGCACCTTATGAATATGAGGTTTATGAGATACTTAATTTTTGCTTTCATAATTACAAGGAATAAAATGGCTATATTCTTGAATATTTTAATAGGTGCTTTCCACAAACGGAAGAGACTAATGCCTTGTAGGAGCCTATGGAAGAAGAAATTGCTGAAACAGGAAGCTCGTTAGATGAAAAGGAGGAAGATGAGTGTTATGCTCCTTTGGATTCTTTTGAAATATCTACTATGGGTAAAACTTATGTTACTATGCCTGTTACCTATAGTAGTGATCATGATTGGGAAAAGCACACTACTTTTGATATTGAAAATTTCTTTGGTACCAATTCTGAAAATTCTATTGCCTATGATGATACTTTACCTCCAATTTATGATGATTATAATGATGAATATGATATTTTCAGTCCACCTACTATTGAGGAGAAAATTAATTGTGATTAAAATATGCCTCATATATTTGATGATTATGGTGATGAGAATAATAGTGATAGCTATTTTGTTGAATTTGCTCCCACTACAATTAATAAGAATGACTATGCTTATGTGGAGAGTAATAATTATTATATGCATGTGGCTCATGATAAGAATGTTTTATGTGATAGTTATATTGTTAATTTCATTCATGATGCTACTAAAAGTTATTATCAGATAGGAAAATATGTTTATAGAAGTTTTCATGGTACTAAAACACCTCTCTATATGCTGAAAGTTTTGAAGTTACTCTTGTTTTATCTTTCTATGCCTGTCACTTTGATCTTTGTGAATTTATTTGCATACAAGATTCCTATGCATAGGAAGTGGGTTAGACTTAAATGTGTTTTGAATTTCTTCTTCATGCTCTGTTTTACTTCAATTCATATTTCTTATGTGAGCATCTTCTCAAACTATCAAACCTAACTTAAAGGCGTTAAAAAGGTACTTATTGGGAGATAACCCAAAAGTTTTCTTGAGTCTTGGAAGTTATTACCTCTGTAATGACCTCTCCTTATCCTTTTTATTTGCCTTTTGTGCCAAGAATAACCTCTAATGAGAGGGAAGTAAGATTTGGGGAGTTGCTGCCCTGAAACAGATTTTTGTGCTGCACCATAAAAATTTGTGAGGAATCTATGTAAATCGGATCGAGCAGATATTTTTGTAATAAATCCCCCAGTATGTTAGATAACTTTAGATAGTTCAACACTTTTTTATTTGAGCAACATAAGGTCTTCGAAAAAATCGATTTCTACTTGCTGGTCTGTTTTGACAGATTTCTGCCATTATTTGCATTTCCTTCTTATTGATTCCTTTTTGGGTTCTTTTTGGGAAATTGAGCTTTTTGAGGAATTGCTACAGTAGCTTGTGTTTTTAGTGAAAGCTTTGCTGTTCTAAAACTAATACCCAAGGGTATATTATCTTTTGCATACACTAATGTTGCTAATGAAGATTGTGTGAAGTTTTGTATGAAAGAAAATTTTCAGGTGTAGAGAGAGAATGATGTAATGAGATGAAGAATGGACAAAATATCAAGCTTGGGGATGCCACCCTATGTCACCCCAAGAAATATTCAAGAGGTACAAGCGTTAAAGCTTGGGGATGCCCAAGGCATCCCCTTCTTCATCAATAAAAAGTTCAGGTCTTTCTAGACATTTTGTTTTTATTGTTTCATGCACAGTTGTGTTGTTCTTGGAGCGTCTTAGTTTTCATTTGGTTTTTTTAGTTTGCTTGAATAAAGTAGTTTGGACCCACGTTCTCGTTGTGTTGTTTCAAATAAGTTGATTGGTGTTGGAGAGGAGTAGAAAGTTCTTGCTTGAATAGTACAAGAGGAGCTTGCTTTGACTATGACTTAGACTTTAGCATGTCATGCTAGATGTTGTTTGGACTTTATGCTTTATGCTTTGTGATTATTGTTGTAGCATGACTTGTTCCAAACAATTGGGATTGCTTAGTGTGCCTTGAAGGAATCATGCGTTGTTTTAGCATACGAAAGCATAGTATTGTGGTATTCTCCTTTGATGTTTTGTTTGGGTTGACTTGGCACATTCTCACACCATGTTATGACTATGAACAAGTCACCATAGCCTCTATGATCATCTAGTCCTTGACTAGTAGTACCACTTTATGCATTGATTAGTAATGTTTTGTCCCTCTGCATGATTATGGCCATTATTGCTCTCTTAGTCGGTCGCTCACGGTATTTTGCTAGCCTCCACTTGTATGAGTAAGTTCTACTCATGCATCCAACTCCCAAGAAACCAAGTTATTCCAAAGTGTCCACTATAAATTCCTATGCATGGTGTGTTACACCATTAAAAGTATATTCTTGGTTTCATCTATCTTCCAATTAAAAAGTATTTTGTTATGTGAAACTTAGTGATTAAAGCTCTCACAAACTTGATGGCACACTTTATTTTTCTTGCCCCTAATAAACTTGAACCATTGTGTCATCTATGTTCTATATACTTGCACTTATACGTTGGAATTAGCAGAACTGTGCTGTCACGAGGAACGCTTTCAACATTGCACTTGTACTTTGTACAAAGTTGATATCATGCTCTTTTGCCTATGGATGTCGTCGATGTGAAATGAAAGGGGAGCTTGTAAATCCATGGAGATATGTATGTGTGTTAGAGAAATGCCTGGCCGCTAGTCTAAGCCATGCCTAATAGTGGTGGAAACTTGCAACATCACCATAATGACATCTATGAAGCTTTCTTCTTATAAAAAAGAGACATATTGAGAAAAAGAGGAAAGAGAGGAAAAAAGCAGCATTTTCCCATGGTAAATTATAAGATTGCTGAGATGCTCATTGTCTGCTTGCCTTGTCATTTTGATTATGGGATAGCTCCTATATCATGTACAAGGGGTACCCCGTTGGCGGTTCTCTATGATACACATGTTCTTACTATGACAAGAATTTACAAGTGACTAAAGTTGAGTAGCATGAGGAGCGGACCTCGTATTCAAGGTACATGAGATTGCCAACTTATACTTTGTCAAGCATATACTCCATAGTTTGTTCACTTTAACCTTAATCACTTCAAGATGCTTATGATAGGGGAAATGAGAGATGAGAGTTAACAAGTACCATAATTTTTGGAAGCTCTTTATGAAACTTGAAATCCCTGCTTCCCTTATGAAGGGCCTTTCTTCCACTATTATATTGAGTCTCCACTTTCTATCCTTAGGCACCAGTTAAGAGAGCATAGTTGCCATTCTTCGTTCTATGTGCATTGTCCCAAAACTTATTGATTGATGCATATTGTTGATATTACTTGTTCTTGTGTTATTTGTATCTAGTCACTCTTATGAACTTTGAAGGTGTCATGTGCATCTATTTTCTACTCCATGAGGGACAAGCTGAATGCCACTATGCTATGTTTTCTGTATGTGGAACAAACAAACGTTTTTCAATGCATGTCATTCCTGATCTTTGTTTGTAGCCTTTCATGTTACATACATAGTTACTTTGTCTTACTGTTAGAATCTTTCATGCTTATGTTTAGAGTTCTTAGATCCCAGCTTTCAATAATTGCAAATGATTTGATCTTGATTTTGATGGTGCATGTCACCTCAAAAATTATTCTTTTAATCACTTACCTACTCGAGGACGAGCAGGAGTTAAGCTTGCGGATGCTTGATACGTCGGAAACGTATCTATAAGTTTTGATGTTCCATGCTTGTTTAGTAACAACTTTGCTTTGCTTTGTCTACACTTTGAGGTGTTTTTATATGTTTTCTGGTACTAACCTATTAACAAGATGCCACAGTGCCAGTTGCATGTTTTCTGTTTTTGGTTCCAGAAAGGCAGAAAATCAATATTCTCAGAATTGGACGGGACAAAATCCAAAGTCAATATTTTACCGTGGGGAACACGGAGCCAGAGTACGAGACGGAGGGGAGGCACCAAGGGGCCACACCCCCTGGCGACGCGGGCTAGGGCTAGCCGCTCCTGGGGGGTGTGACCACCCTAGCCGCCCTCCTGCCTTGCCTCTTCGCCTATAAAGACCCCCCGATGCAGAAACCTTAGGTACCCGATCAATATTCCATGAAACCGTCTATAGCCGCCGCCACCATCGTCCCTAGATCAGGGGGATCTGAAGCTCTTCCCGGCACCCTGCCAGATGGGAGATAATCCCGGAGGCCTTCTTCTTCATCATGCCAGCCTCCGGTATGAGGTGTGAGTAGTTCCACCTTGGAATTCGGGTCCATGTAGTAGCTAGATGGTTGTATCTCCTCGTTTGTGCTACCATGTTTAGATCTTGTGAGCTCCGTTCATGATCAAGATCATCTATTTGTAATCATGCATGTTGTGTTTGCGGGTATCTGATGGATATTGAGATTACTATGTCAGATTGATTAATGGTTTTGTATTATTGATTCTATCATGTCTGTGTTGTTTATGATCTTGCATGCTCTCCGTTTCTAGTAGCTATATTGGCCAAGTAGATGCTAGTGACTCTAAGAGGGGGTATTTATGCTCGATAGTGGGTTCATGCCTCTATTTAATCTAAGGTAAGTAACAGAAATGTCTAAGGTTGCAGATGTGCTGTTGCCACTAGGGAGAAAACAACGGTCTCTTGTTCATGGAACAAGTGGATTGTTTACCTTACACACTTTGCTTAAAGCAGTTATCTATTGCTTGCAACTTAATACTGGAGGGGGGTCGGATGATAACCTGAAGGTGGATTTCTAGTCATAGATGCAGTTGGATGGCGGTCTATGTATCTTGTTGTATTGCCCCATCGAATCTCATAGGATCATGAATGTCTAGTATTTCATTGTTATGCCTTGCTCAGTCCTGTCAATTGCTCTGCTGTAATTTGTTTACCCAGGATGCCATGTTTGTTTATTTTAAGGATAACACCTCTAGTGAACTATGGACCCCGGTCCAATCTTTACCATTGATAAATCTTCCACTGTTACTGTTTACTTTCTGCAAACCACTATTACCTTCCACACCATACAGTTAATCCTTTGTTACAACAACCGGTGAGATTGACAACCTCATTGTTCATTGGGTTAAAGTCTTGAGTTTGTGTTGTGTGCAGGTATCCAAGTTGCTAGAAACACCTTTGAGTCGTTTCCTTCCTCCTACTGGTTCGATAACCTCAATTTTTTACTGAGGGAAGACTTGCAGTTGTGATCATCACACCTTGCTCTTGGGGTCTCCCAACGAAGCGCTATCACGCGCCATCAATGAGTCATATTGGTAATTCAGTTTTGCGCACTCCTCATAATTCTTTTCATCTAAATTCTATACTCCATGTTCCTTGTGCTTCTAAGAGCTTGTTATATGTTCATCGTTTTACCCTTGATAATCATGTCTTTATTGAGTTGCATCCTTTCTATTTTTTGATCAAGGACCGAGCAACACGAAGAATTCTATTTAGAGGCCCTTGCTATGGAGGTCTTTATCCCTTGATGCCTATCCTTAGTGATCCCTCCAAGCATGCCTTCATCTCAATAAAGTTGTCATCCTCTACATGGCATCGTCGTTTAGGACATCCTTCTTCATTTGTCGTTCAACAAGTTCTTAGAAGAAATAAAATAGCTTACACTCCATAGGTCACCCCATATGTATGTGACTCTTGCCAGTTGGCTAAGATTCATCAGTTTCCATATCCCATATCTACTAGTCGGTCTACTGTTCCTTTTGCACTAGTGTTTTCTAATGTATGGGGTCCTGCACCAGCCTCTGTTGGCAAACATTGCTATTATGTAAGCTTCATTGATGATTATAGTAAATTCTCTTGGATTTATTTGCTTAAAAAGAGGTCTGATGTTTATCAAGCTTTCCTTAATTGGCAACAATATGTTGAACGTAAATTTGATAGAAAAATCATTGCTATGCAAACTGATTGGGGGTGAGTATGAGAAACTCAATGCCTTCTTTCAAAAAGTTGGTATCACACACCATGTTTCATGTCCCCATGCCCATCAACAAAATGGTTCTGCTGAAAGAAAACATCGTCATATTGTCGAAGTTGGTCTCTCTTTGCTCGCAAATGCATCCATGCCTCTAAAATATTGGGATGAAGCCTTTCTTACCGCCACATTTCTCATAAACTTGCTTCCTAGCAAGGTTATTGATCTTGAAACCCCAGTTGAGCGCCTCCTTCATCTCACACTGAATTATGATGCTCTTATAATTTTTGGTTGTGCTTGTTGGCCTAACCTTCGTCCTTACAATACACACATGCTTGCTTTTCGATCTACTAGTGTGTGTTCCTTGGTTATAGTCCTCTTCGCAAAGGTGTCAAGTGTTTAGATGTCTCCACTTTCCTTGTTTATATATCTCGTGATGTTGTTTTTGATGAAAACATATTCCCCTTTGAAGCTCTTCGTCCCAATGTCGGTTCTCTTCTTAAAAAAGGAAATTCTTATCCTTCCAACTTCCAATTCTTATGAGGATGCACAAACTAATGATGAACATATGACTACATATGTGCCTGTTATTACTACTATTTATGATGCTCCATAGGAAAATACAGCTGCTGCCAAAAATTTGGTGCCAAATGGTGCTCCACAGCCCCAGGAATCCATCTCTGTTGTTTTAGGTGGTTCTGGCGCTAAAACCGATGAAGATTCTGCAGAATGTTCTTCTGCCAATGATCAGGGCGCTGTATCCTAGGCAGATACGCCTGGCGCTGGTCCCTCCTCGGCTGGCGCGCCGGTCACGTCACGTGGTAGCCCGCTTGCGTCCCTGCTACGCGCAAGCGTGTTGTCGCCCGCATCCCGTGCCTCCACCTCGGTCGACACGTCGTCCACGCCCTGGACACACGCCCCTGCCTCTGATGATTCGCGCGCGTCTGCCTCGCTAGGCCCCATGTGTCCTCTACCTGGCCCCGCGCGGTCGCTGTCATTGTGCATGGCTGAGGCTGCCGACGCAGGTGATGGTCCAGGAAATGATTTCCCTTCGGCGCCCGGATCGTCTACGCCTCTCGCCTATTGCTGCTCCTGCTGCACCACCTTCTGGAGTGCATACTCGGTTACAAAAAGGTATCAGACACCCCAAAAACTATACTGATGGAATTGTGCGCTATGGCCTGCTTTCCTCTATAGGAGAACCTCGAAATCTTCCTGCGGCTCTTAATGATCCCTAGTGGCGCACTGCTATGCAAGAAGAATTTGATTCTCTTATGGACAACAAAACTTGGCACCTGGTTCCTACTAGTTCAAATAAAAATATAATTGATTGTAAATGGGTCTATCGCATCAAGCACCATGCTGATGGTTCCATTGATCGCTATAAGGCTCGGTTAGTGGCCAAGGGATTCAAGCAAAGGTATGGAATTGATTACGAAGATACCTTTAGTACAGTTGTTAAAATTGCCACCATCAGAATTGTTCTCTCCATCTCTATCTCTCGTGGCTAGAGTCTATGGCATCTAGATGTCAAGGACCCGTTTCTTCATGGTGTTCTGCAAGAAGAGGTCTATATGAAACAGCCTTCAGGTTTTGAACATCCTGATGCTCCTCATCATGTTTGCAGACTTGATAAAGCTTTATATGGTCTAAAACAGGCCCCTCGTGCATGGTATTCTCAGTTGAGCTCCAAATTGCAAGCACTTGGTTTTATTCCCTCCAAAGCTGATACTTCATTGTTTCTTTTTCATAAGTCAGGTGTCACAATTTTTCTGTAGATATATGTCGATGATATAATTGTGACTAGTTCTTCTGATCATGCTATCTCTATGTTGCTCAAAGACCTCAATGACAACTTTGATATCAAGGATTTGGAAGAACTACACTATCTCTTGGGCATTGAGGTCAAGAAGACACCTGATGGTCTGTTGCTTACTCAGGAAAAATATGCTCATGCCATCTTAGCCAAGGTTGGCATGCTTGATTGTAAGCCTGCTCCTACACCACTGTCCTCCTCAGAGCCATTGTCTCTCCATGAAGGTATACTTCTTGGTCCTGATGATAGTACACGGTACAGACGCATAGTTGGTGCACTATAGTATCTCACTCTTACTAGACCAGATCTGTCATTTTCGGTGAACAAAGTCTGTCAGTATTTACATGCTACTACCACTTCTCATTGGACAGCTTCTAAGAGAATTCCCTGATATGTCAGGGATACCTCTTAGCTTGGTGTTACGTTTCAGAGATCTTCATCTACACTTCTTAGTGCTTTTTCTGATGCAGATTGGACTGGATGTCTTGAGGACCATCGTTCTACTGGTGGGTTTGCTATTTTTGTTGGTCCTAACTTGGTCTCATGGAGTGCCAGGAAACAGGCTACCGTATCACGCTCTAGTACTAAAGCTGAATATAAAGCCTTAGCCAATGCTACTACTGAATTGATATGGGTTGAAGCTCTACTCACTAAGCTCGGTGTTCAGTTGCAAGATAAGCCGTGCTTATGGTGTGACAACTTGGGTGCTACCTACTTGTCAGCCAATCCAGTCTTTCATGCTCGCACCAAGCATATTGAGATTGATTATCATTTTGTTCGAGAAAGAGTTGCAAGCAACAGTCTAGATATAAAATTTATTTCCACCAAAGATCATCTAGCCGATGGCTTCACTATGCCTCTTCCTATTAAGAGTCTAGATGATTTTAAGCGTAATCTAAACCTCTCTCGTGGTTTATATTAAGGGGGGATGTTAGAGTATGATATGAGTCTGCATACCGTATGTGTACGTGTACGGAGTAGTACTCCGACATACACATACAACTCTTGTATGCCACGTATGGGGGTTGTTCCCTACGCTATATAACACGCAACCAATGCCCCGGAGGGGTACGCATCATTCCCACACGTTTGAAAGTTAGTTGTCAAACTCCACAACACCCCATCAGGAACAATGGATATGTTACTTTGCAGAACATTCACTTTTCACATAATTCCATTGATCTGTTACTACACGGGCATTCTTCTGATACGTCAGAAACGTATCTATAATTTTTTATGTTCCATGCTTGTTTAGCATCTACTTTGCTTTGCTTTGTCTACACTTTGAGGTGTTTTTATATGTTTTGTAGTACTAACCTATTAAAAAGATGCCACAGTGCCAGTTGCCTGTTTTCTTCTGTGTCTGGTTCCAGAAAGGCAGAAAATCAATATTCTCGGAATTGGACGGGACAAAAGACAAAGTCAATATTTTACCGTGGGGAACATGGAGCCAGAAGACGAGACGGAGGAGGGCCTTGAGGGGGGCACAACCACTGGCCGTGCGGGTGGGACCACCCCGTTCTTGGGGGGGGGGGGGGTGCAACCACCTCGGGCACGCCCTCGGCCTCCCTCTTCGCCTATAAGAATCCCCTGATACCTAAAACCTAAGTACCCGATCAATATTCCACAAAACCGTCTGTAGCCGCAGCCACCATCGTCCCAAGATTGGGGGGATCTGAAGTGTAGGGTTCGTAGCATAGAAAACAAAAATTTTCCTACGATGTGAACTATATACCAAGATCTATCTACTAGATACAAACAACGGGCGGATGTATATCCGTAGAGAACATACCCTTGAAGACCGACAAAGCTTAACGAGTTCAACTCGTGGTTGATGTAGACGATCTCTTGCCGATCTCAAAATCGAGAGGAAGTCCTAGCGCCGCAAATCAGCAGCGCATCCGTGCTCGCACACACATTCGAGGCACCGAGCAACCTCCGCCTCCTCGCTCCAGCGATGCAGCGGAAGCACAACTCTTTCTTGCCGAATAGCCACCGGGAACATGTATCTCGCTAGTCCGAGACCATGGGGAATAAATTCTAGAGGGGAAGAGAGATCCTTCACGAGGAGGTGTGAGAGACAAGTGAGGAGGGGGGCTCCTTTTATAGGAGGAGGGGGGAACCCCAAGGGGGTGGCCGGCGCATGGGGGCTGCCCCCTTGCCCTCCCCTCTTCATGTGGGTGGACACTCCACTCACAAATCTCCTTTAAATTCCCTCCACTCAAAAGTCCACTCAAATTCCCATTAAATTTCCACCAAATTTAATGCAAACTCTAATTAAATAAAACTCTTTTATTTTATTCAGAATTTTGTCAATTACTTTAATGACAAACATTCACAAATAACCCCTTTCTAGAATTCTATTTCACATACATAACCACTTTATGTAATTTCACCCGAAAACCTGTTTCGGTATCTAGTGAAATAAATTCCTGCGCTTGTTCATTCTTTCGGCATGAAACATTTGCTCCAATTGGATGTCGGTGTCTCTTAAGTGTGTCACCCTACGGTTCGTGAATAATGCGGACATGATCGAGACCCCTCTCGGATCAATAATCAGAAGCGGGATCTGGAGACCCATACTGACTCCCACACATTCAACGATGACTTTCTTGTGATCGTCGGAACCTTTTACGCTAGTATCTTAATCCCTTTGTTTCACGATATATTACATGTCCGAGATTCGATCATCGGTATCTCCATACCTAGTTTGATCTCGTTACCGACATGCACTCTTTTCTCGTTCCTGTGATATAACATTCTAGTGATCAAATCACTTGCTTGCAAGCTAATCAATGTGATATCACCGAGAGGGCCCAGAGTATATCTATCCGTCATCGGGATGAACAAATTCCACTCTCGATCCATGAGCCTCAACATAACACTTTATTAGTTCTGAATCCATCTTTATAATCACCCTGTTATGGTGTGACGTTTGATGTTATCAAGAAACTCTTCTGGTGTTAGTGATTGGCATGATCTCATGGTCTAAGGATTAGGATCACTTCGTAAGTTGTTATAGCAATATAAACTCAATGACTTTGATCGTAGTGCTATACTTCGGATGAATGTTCATCACACCATTACACTAATGTTGTGATCCCGTTATTAACAACATCCAATGTCCATGATCAGGAAACCTTGATCATCTTGTTAATCAACGAGCTAGTTTATGAGAGAGGCATAACTAGGAACTTCCTGTTTGTTTATTAAACACACATGTATTAACGTTTCCATATTAATACAATTATAGCATGCAAAATAAACATCTATCATATACTTGGAATACACATAATAAACACTTTATTATTGCCTCTCAGGGCATATTCCCTTCAGTCTCCCACTTGCACTAGAGACAATAATCTAGTTACATAGTGATAAATCTAACACCCATTGAGTTCTGGTGTTGATCATGTTTTGCTCTAGGGAGAGTTTTAGTCAACGGATCTGCTACATTGAGATCCGTATGTACTTTACAAATCTTTATATCTCCATCCTTGACATGCTCGCGGATGGAGTGAAACCGGCGCTTAATATGCTTGGAATGCTTGTGAGACCTTGGCTCTTTGGCATTGGCAATGGCACCATTGTTGTCACAATAGATCACCATTGGGTCCAACGCGTTTGCCACCACTCCTAGTTCGGATATGAACTCCTTCATCCAAACTGCTTCCTGAGCCGCTTCCGAAGTAGCAACATATTCGGCCTCCGTTGTTGATCCCTCTACCACAGGTTGTTTGGAGCTCCTCCAACTAACCGCTCCGCCATTCATGAGAAATACGTATCCGGACTGAGACTTAGAGTCATCCGGATCGGTGTCAAAGCTAGCGTCGACATAACACTTAGCGACGAGCTCTTCTTCACCTTCGTATACAAGAAACATATCCTTTATTTCTTCGTAAGTACTTAAGGATATTCTTGACCGCTATCCAGTGTTCCGAACCTGGATCCGATTGGTACCTACTAGTGAAACTAATAGCATGTGCCACATCCGGTCTTGTACATAGCATGGCGTACATTATAGAGCCTATGGCTGAAGCATAGGGGACTTTGTCCATTATCTCTCTTTCTTCCGCCGAAGCCGGACTTTGAGTCTTACTCAATGTCTTGCCTTGCAACATAGGTAAGAACCCCTTCTTACTTCCGTCCATTTTAAACTTCTTTAAAATCTTATCAAGGTATGTACTTTGCGATAGCCCTATTAGGCGCCTAGATATATCTCTATAGATCTTTATGCCTAATATGTATGACACTTCACCTAGGTCCTTCATTGAAAATTTGCTTTTTAGATAACTTTTAACACTGTTTAAAAGATCTATATCATTTCCGATCAATAATATGCCATCCACATATAATATCAGAAATGCCACATTGCTCCCACTCACTTTCTTGTAAATACAAGCTTCTCCATAAGTTTGGACAAATCCAAACTCTTTGATCACCTCATCAAAGCGGAGATTCCAACTTCGTGATGCTTGCTTCAATCCATAGATGGATCGCTGAAGCTTGCACACCTTGTTAGCATCCTTAGGATCGACAAAACCCTTTGGTTGTATCATATACAACTCTTCTTCAATATTACCATTGAGAAACGCGGTTTTGACATCCATCTGCCATATCTCATAATCGAAATATGCAGCAATTGCTAACATAATCCTAACTGACTTTAGCATCGCTACGTGAGAGAAAGTCTCATCGTAGTCAACTCCTTGAATTTGTCGAAACCCCTTTGCGACAAGTCGAGCTTTATAGACGGTCACATTACCATCAGCATCAGTTTTCCTTTTGAAAATCCATTTGTTCTCCACGGCCTTTCGGTCGTGAGGTAATTCCACCAAGTTCCAAACTTGATTTTCATACATGGATTCCATCTCGGATTTCATGGCTTCTAACCATTTGTTGGAATCCGGGCTCATCATCGCTTCTTCATACGTCGCAGGGTCATCATTTTCATCAACCATGAAATTCATGACAGGATTTCCGTACAGCTCGGGAGCTGCACGTGTCCTGTTTGACCTGCGAGGTTCGGTAGTACTCTCTTTCGGAGTTTCATGATCATTATCATTAGTTCCCTCTTCAACCGGTGGAGCCAACTCCGGAACAACTTCTGGCGCTGCGCTACTCGCCATACTTTGAAGAGAAGGTTCCACAACCTCTTTCGCGAGAAACTCTTTTTCTAGAAAGGATCCATTCTTGGCAACAAAAACCTTGCCCTCGGATCTGTGATAGAAGGAATACCCAATAGTTTCTTTAGGGTATCCTATGAAGACGCATTTTTCCGCTTTGGGTTCGAGTTTATCCGGTTGAAGTTTCTTCACATAAACATCGCATCCCCAAACTTTAAGAAATGACAGCTTAGGTTTGTTTCCAAACCACAATTCATACAGTGTCACATCCCAAGATTTTCCAAATCTTGTAATGTGAAAATAAATGAATAAAATAAAACTTTGTTTGATTTTCAGGGCTAGAAGAAACTTTTTGAATTCAAATGGAACCACAAACCAATTTGAATCAAATAAGATCTTAAAAGGATTCATAAAGATAAACATTTAATAAAAGAAATTAAAAATGTTTTGGAAATACTATTACTTGATCCTTTGATAAAAGATTTGGTATTCAAAAGAAAATATGGTTTTATAAACAAAGATTGTTTTATAAAGCCAAATAAAAACTTGGCCAAGTTTTGGAATTAAAACATTTTATTCTAAATAAATTTAGCAAAGGTTTATTTAAAATAAGTTAATAAGGATTTAATATCCAATTTTATTTAATAAAGGACTTTACCATTGTAATTAAAACATCAAAACTTATCAAATGGTTTAAAAATAGGTTTTCCAAGTATTTTGTATTCTCTAATAAAACCTACTAAAGTGTTTTGACTTTATTTTAGATTTCAAATAAATATCCCAATAAAACAAACCCTAGTTGATTTAATAATGAAATTTTATTATTATATTAATTAATAAAGGACACTAAAATAAAAGGTTATTTTGTTTTAAAACAAATTTCCAAATATTATATGTTTCCCAAATCAAACCTACTAATTGGGTTTTGAAAATATTTAGGTTTCAAATAAAGATTTTATTAATAAAATCAAACCCTATTTTGATTTAATAACTAAGTTCCATTTTATTTAATTATTAATGGACCCTAAAGTAAAAGGATTATATTATTTTAAACAAGTTTTCAAAATATTCTTTATTAACAAATAAAACCTACTGATTTGGATTTGAAAACATTTGGAATTCAAATGGATATTTTATTAATTAAACCAAACCTTATTTTATTAAATAAACCATGGTCCATTTTATTTAAACTAATAAATGGAACCTAAATAGATTTAAAAATATTGTTTTATTTTGGATTAGGTTGAAAAACAGAACCAAATTCAAAGTGAAGTTGAGTGCTTGTTTGAATTGATTTGAGTGTTGTTTGAATGTGTGAATAATTGTTTGAAATTCAAATCAGAAAATAGAAATAGAAAAGAATAAAACAAACAGGCAGAAAAAAAAATATGGAAAGGACAACCCAACAAGGCCCAGCCCAAACAGCCCACCTAGCCCAGCTCTCCCTCCCCGAAGCGTTACTTTTCCCACCCCAAAAGCAACCCACATCCTCACTAACAGGTGGACCTTCCCTTTCCCCTTTTCCCACTGACGCAACGGCCCCACCCCTTCCTGTTCATCGTCTCCAACCAGACCCCGTCGCCGGACCGTTGCAGCGAGTTACTCCGGCGATTGATTGCGCGTGAAGGGTGCTTTGATTTCTCGTAATAACCACGCCCTTTAAACACCAGCACGTCCTCCTCCTTTCCCCTCTGCTTCCTTCCCCGAGCACGCCCCCAGGCCGAAGAATTTTGTCAGATACTTCCTCTGTCTCCGACGACCGTTCTCGCCGATTCCGGCCAACACACTCCACCCCCTGCCTTCTCGAGCATCCTAGCAGCTTTCCCACTCCCTGCAGTATCTCCCTGCACCTTCCATTCGACCACGGGCACACCGGAGCTTCGGCAATGACAAGCTTCTGAACACCGCCGCGACTAGTTCATCTCCGGCGACGTCCACAGGTAGTACCTGACCTCCTCTCTCCTCCCTGTGTACACGATGACGATCTCCAATATCATACGAACCTAACCGCACTTTTCGTTTGTCTTAAGGCGCTCCCTATCCTCGCCTCGACAACCCCCAGCATCGCCGCCGTCTGTCTCTTCCCCGGCGACGTCTCCCGGGTAAACCAGACCGCCCCGCGCCTCCCCGTTCACACACCCTCACTTGCCTCGACCGTGCGCATCTAACCGTACCATTGGTTTGCTCCCTTGTGATCTGCAGTGTTGTCCTCAACCTCAACCAGAGCCAACCGCCGCCAGAACGAACTCCGACGAGCAATCCACCTCGTTCCCGAGCACCCCTCGACAAGATACGGCCACGTTGAGCTTTCCCAAGCGTTTGCGAACCTGGTGAGCATCCTCTTCCCCCTTCTCGCTTACTGCTTCGCCAGCGCCGCCGCCATCTGGCCGCTCCGCCGCTCGCCGTCGACCTTACGCCGCCAGAGTATGGTCAATGCAATATTAGCCGTTGGATGAAGATCTAAGCGACACGAAAGAATCACTTAATAGCGAAGGGGTATGCGCTCAGTACCGCACGATCTAACTTGATCCAACGCGCCAGAGCAGTCGATCCACGCGAAACGTTTTCGACGAATAGGAGCCCGACGCGTGTCGGTAGTTGAGTTAAAACAGGTTTTTGAAATCAGATTGATATGCAATTTTCAAACCATTGTAACTTTCAAACCACACGTCCAAATTTGGCAAATTTTATATCAATGGATTCAGGAGAACAAGCCCTAGCCAACCCTACCCTTAGTTTAGCAAATAGTATTTGATAGATTGTTTGATTTTGCAGATTCTTTTGTGTGCTTGCTAACATTAGAAAAATCATTTAAAAATGAATTTTGAGATCAAACCTTTGCCAATTGGTTTATTGTGACCCTACTGACCCTAGGAACCAACCCATGGTTTGGAAAATGAATTTGGAAAAGTTTGGAATGGATTAATTAGTTTAGTCCATTTCTAGCCAAATAAAATTAGTGATTTTATTATGGAAATGTTTAAAGGAAGAAAACTTTGGGTAGATGGTTTGGACCAAACCTACTGACCCAAAAAAACACCAAGTTTTGCAATAGCAACTCATTTGGTGAACCCTATAGGCTAATGCCTTAGTAAAAATATTTCTACACCACATAAAATAACACTTTGTTTTGAAAATGGTTTTAAAGTGAAACCTTTAGCAAATGACTTGGCCACTTTAGGAAATGACCATTAGATGCACCCAAATATCTATGACCACTAGGAACCACTTTTTCAAACAAAACAAAGCTTGGCATGCTTGCATGCATTTCTTTGACTTTGATATTTATGTGTGTTGTTTTGCTTGATTGGTAGATTGAGTTTGTGCCTTGCTTGATTTATTTGTAGTGACTTCAAGAGTGTGATAGTTGCAAAGATAAAGAAGTGAACCTATACTCTACCAAAAAGGCAAGTGATGCTTCATACTTTTTGTCCTATTACTTTCACTATGCATTAGTGATTTTGTTAAGTAAAACTTGCATGGATTTTGCTAAGTATAGATCTTGCTATAGGAAAACATAGTAATGAATCCTTAGTAGGATTTTCCTAAGTTAAAGTTTCCTACTACTATCAAGCTTAGCCTAGCTAATAGAAAACATGGGTGGAAAATATATTCACACTATGGAAAAATATTCTAAGTCTGAGGACTTATGTTTTTGTTTAATAAAACAACTAAGTTAACGAATCCCCTGGGTGGAATGGGCTTGCTTGGTGGAGAATGGTTGAGTGGTTACACAAGGCCAGGGGACTGGTGAACCTTGTGTATCTCACTTGTGGATGGCCACCCAGGAAACAAAGGGATTTGAGATGTCAAATGTTGAGAAGCTTCAAGTGCAACCACTTGGCAATATGGGCTCTGCCATGATCATATAGGTTGCAAGAACTTAGCCATATGGACAGTGGGTGGTAGTGTTTGATAGGTTGGAACGCGTCCATTTTGGTCTAAGGGAAGGCTTCTGAAAGATCTTGTCTTGGGAAACCAAGTCTTGTGGGGAAAGTGCACCACCTCTGCAGAGTGTAAAATCTAAGTACTTAGCCATGTCCCTGGTAAAGGACAATTTGAGCATCAAGACATGGAAGCAATCAAGAATCTCATCATTCAAATTTCTAAGTTAAAATCTTGTGGTTTGAACAAGGGTTGTTTGAATTCTTCAATCATTGATGGAGAGATGGCTTGGTACAAGGATCTTGAAATCTTTGATTGAGGAAATGATTTTGTCAAGCAAAAACTTAGTATTTTCAAAATGATAAGAAAAATCTATTTTGAGCAATGCAAGCCTCAACTCCACTTAGCCAAATGCATTTAGATGATAGACTCCACTATACCACCATAGTATCACTTGCCAATACAATTCAAATGTATTGACCCTTTGTGGCTGTAACTTGTATGTTGCAGGTTTGATTGATTTTAGTGAAGATTGTTTGATTAGGATTACAAAGTCTACAACCAACATCTGCCTGTGGCACTATGAAGATGAAGGACCCCATGATTATAATTATTCCGCTGCAATGTAATGTAATAGCCATATGAGCTATGTAAGATGTAATAAATCTATGTTATTCCTGGTTATAAAGTTATATTATGACCTTTGTTTCTTGATATTACATCTTAACTGTGGATGCTAGCTATTGATCCAGGGACTCGCATTGTAAACACAGGAGGGATCAATCTTATTAAAGATTGGGACCCCTTACAGATGGTATCAGAGCATTGTGTTGCCTGTAGGATTTGTAAACCCTAGGATTGGACAAAAGACCCTTAGAAAAATAGGAGTTGTACTTGTTCCAAAAACTTATTTACAAAAACACTTGTAAACTCTTTCCTCAACCCTTTTGGTTTCAAATCTACTTCTCTTCTATTTCAACTTGATAGAAAAACCTACCCCATGGCCAAAGACTACACCATGTGCAGAGGACTTCTTCAACATCTTCAACTCTAATGACTTCAACATCTTCAGCATGATCACCAAGGACTTCCAACTTGGATACCACTAAGGACTATAAGTGAAACAAGGAAATCTTGCTCAAGAATTAGAGACTAAGGGAATGCAAAATAAGAAGGAGCCATCAACAACTTTGAAGTATTGTGACCAAGAGTTTTTCTCAAAGAAACCAAGATCTCATACAAGAAGAATCAAGAAGGAAGGAAAGATCATAAGTAAACCATATAGATGGACCACCATAATTTAGTCAAGTCAAACCACCAACTTATGTGGTGTAACAAAAATATTTTGTTGTCTAAGTATGTGCTTGAACCTTGTTTGAGTGAAATGTTTGTTTGTGATTGCTTGAACATTGCTTATGTGAATTGTGATGAGTGTGATTAGAAATAATTCCTTAGAAATATTTTGCCTATTCTAATCCCAATTCAACCCAAACAGATGACTACCTCAAAAGACTCCAAGGTTGATGACACCAACACCAACCAAGAAGACAACATGAGAGAACTTATAGCAACCCAAAACCAGTTGAGCCAAGAGACAACTCAGCTTTTAGCCAACAACAATGGACTAGACCCAGCCATACAAAGGATTTTGAAACTTCAATCCCAATTGTTGCAAGGACTCATTACTCAAATGATCAACATGGGAGAAAACTTTTCCCAAAGAGCTAATGATAACAAGGATGACAAGGATGTTATTTTAGAAGGAACCCAAGCCAACAATAGTTTTAGAGACAAAGATCATGCATCCAAGAAGCATGAAGATCAATGCCTCAAGAAGAGAGAAAGATCTCCCACTCATGAAGAACATGAACTAGAAGAACTCTTAGCTTTGGAGAGACCCAAGAAGAAGAAGAAGGACATAAGCCAGTTGCAATGCTACAATTGCAAAGAGATGGGACACTATGCCAATGGATGCCCAGAAAAGAAGAAGAGCCAAAGAAACAAACAAGAAGCAATGATACCAAAGGAAAAGAAAGATACCAGCCAAGTGATTTGTTTCAAATGCAAGGAACTCGGTCACTATGCAAACAATTGTCCAGAAAGGATGGAGAACAAGTTAAACAAGTCTATGAAGGATCTCAACCTTGGCCCATGAGTCAAGTATAGAAACCAAGGACACATGCAAAGTTTGCTTAGAGAAAGTATTTCTCATGATTCCAAGAAGGACAATGTGTAATTTTTGTAGGAAAATTTTTAAGGGTGGTAGAACCCTAGTTGTTTTGAACTGCTTGTAACCCCAGCCTTCCCAAATCTCGGGACGAGATTTATTTTAAGGGTGGTAGCCTGTCACATCCCAAGATTTTCCAAATCTTGTAATGTGAAAATAAATGAATAAAATAAAACTTTGTTTGATTTTCAGGGCTAGAAGAAACTTTTTGAATTCAAATGGAACCACAAACCAATTTGAATCAAATAAGATCTTAAAAGGATTCATAAAGATAAACATTTAATAAAAGAAATTAAAAATGTTTTGGAAATACTATTACTTGATCCTTTGATAAAAGATTTGGTATTCAAAAGAAAATATGGTTTTATAAACAAAGATTGTTTTATAAAGCCAAATAAAAACTTGGCCAAGTTTTGGAATTAAAACATTTTATTCTAAATAAATTTAGCAAAGGTTTATTTAAAATAAGTTAATAAGGATTTAATATCCAATTTTATTTAATAAAGGACTTTACCATTGTAATTAAAACATCAAAACTTATCAAATGGTTTAAAAATAGGTTTTCCAAGTATTTTGTATTCTCTAATAAAACCTACTAAAGTGTTTTGACTTTATTTTAGATTTCAAATAAATATCCCAATAAAACAAACCCTAGTTGATTTAATAATGAAATTTTATTATTATATTAATTAATAAAGGACACTAAAATAAAAGGTTATTTTGTTTTAAAACAAATTTCCAAATATTATATGTTTCCCAAATCAAACCTACTAATTGGGTTTTGAAAATATTTAGGTTTCAAATAAAGATTTTATTAATAAAATCAAACCCTATTTTGATTTAATAACTAAGTTCCATTTTATTTAATTATTAATGGACCCTAAAGTAAAAGGATTATATTATTTTAAACAAGTTTTCAAAATATTCTTTATTAACAAATAAAACCTACTGATTTGGATTTGAAAACATTTGGAATTCAAATGGAGATTTTATTAATTAAACCAAACTTTATTTTATTAAATAAACCATGGTCCATTTTATTTAAACTAATAAATGGAACCTAAATAGATTTAAAAATATTGTTTTATTTTGGATTAGGTTGAAAAACAGAACCAAATTCAAAGTGAAGTTGAGTGCTTGTTTGAATTGATTTGAGTGTTGTTTGAATGTGTGAATAATTGTTTGAAATTCAAATCAGAAAATAGAAATAGAAAATAATAAAACAAACAGGCAGAAAAAAAATATGGAAAAGGACAACCCAACAAGGCCCAGCCCAAACAGCCCACCTAGCCCAGCTCTCCCTCCCCGAAGCGTTACTTTTCCCACCCCAAAAGCAACCCACATCCTCACTAACAGGTGGACCTTCCCTTTCCCCTTTTCCCACTGACGCAACGGCCCCACCCCTTCCTGTTCATCGTCTCCAACCAGACCCCGTCGCCGGACCGTTGCAGCGAGTTACTCCGGCGATTGATTGCGCGTGAAGGGTGCTTTGATTTCTCGTAATAACCACGCCCTTTAAACACCAGCACGTCCTCCTCCTTTCCCCTCTGCTTCCTTCCCCGAGCACGCCCCCAGGCCGAAGAATTTTGTCAGATACTTCCTCTGTCTCCGACGACCGTTCTCGCCGATTCCGGCCAACACACTCCACCCCCTGCCTTCTCGAGCATCCTAGCAGCTTTCCCACTCCCTGCAGTATCTCCCTGCACCTTCCATTCGACCGCGGGCACACCGGAGCTTCGGCAATGACAAGCTTCTGAACGCCGCCGCGACTAGTTCATCTCCGGCGACGTCCACAGGTAGTACCTGACCTCCTCTCTCCTCCCTGTGTACACGATGACGATCTCCAATATCATACGAACCTAACCGCACTTTTCGTTTGTCTTAAGGCGCTCCCTATCCTCGCCTCGACAACCCCCAGCATCGCCGCCGTCTGTCTCTTCCCCGGCGACGTCTCCCGGGTAAACCAGACCGCCCCGCGCCTCCCCGTTCACACACCCTCACTTGCCTCGACCGTGCGCATCTAACCGTACCATTGGTTTGCTCCCTTGTGATCTGCAGTGTTGTCCTCAACCTCAACCAGAGCCAACCGCCGCCAGAACGAACTCCGACGAGCAATCCACCTCGTTCCCGAGCACCCCTCGACAAGATACGGCCACGTTGAGCTTTCCCAAGCGTTTGCGAACCTGGTGAGCATCCTCTTCCCCCTTCTCGCTTACTGCTTCGCCAGCGCCGCCGCCATCTGGCCGCTCCGCCGCTCGCCGTCGACCTTACGCCGCCAGAGTATGGTCAATGCAATATTAGCCGTTGGATGAAGATCTAAGCGACACAAAAGAATCACTTAATAGCGAAGGGGTATGCGCTCAGTACCGCACGATCTAACTTGATCCAACGCGCCAGAGCAGTCGATCCACGCGAAACGTTTTCGACGAATAGGAGCCTGACGCGTGTCGGTAGTTGAGTTAAAACAGGTTTTTGAAATCAGATTGATATGCAATTTTCAAACCATTGTAACTTTCAAACCACACGTCCAAATTTGGCAAATTTTATATCAATGGATTCAGGAGAACAAGCCCTAGCCAACCCTACCCTTAGTTTAGCAAATAGTATTTGATAGATTGTTTGATTTTGCAGATTCTTTTGTGTGCTTGCTAACATTAGAAAAATCATTTAAAAATGAATTTTGAGATCAAACCTTTGCCAATTGGTTTATTGTGACCCTACTGACCCTAGGAACCAACCCATGGTTTGGAAAATGAATTTGGAAAAGTTTGGAATGGATTAATTAGTTTAGTCCATTTCTAGCCAAATAAAATTAGTGATTTTATTATGGAAATGTTTAAAGGAAGAAAACTTTGGGTAGATGGTTTGGACCAAACCTACTGACCCAAAAAAACACCAAGTTTTGCAATAGCAACTCATTTGGTGAACCCTATAGGCTAATGCCTTAGTAAAAATATTTCTACACCACATAAAATAACACTTTGTTTTGAAAATGGTTTTAAAGTGAAACCTTTAGCAAATGACTTGGCCACTTTAGGAAATGACCATTAGATGCACCCAAATATCTATGACCACTAGGAACCACTTTTTCAAACAAAACAAAGCTTGGCATGCTTGCATGCATTTCTTTGACTTTGATATTTATGTGTGTTGTTTTGCTTGATTGGTAGATTGAGTTTGTGCCTTGCTTGATTTATTTGTAGTGACTTCAAGAGTGTGATAGTTGCAAAGATCAAGAAGTGAACCTATACTCTACCAAAAAGGCAAGTGATGCTTCATACTTTTTGTCCTATTACTTTCACTATGCATTAGTGATTTTGTTAAGTAAAACTTGCATGGATTTTGCTAAGTATAGATCTTGCTATAGGAAAACATAGTAATGAATCCTTAGTAGGATTTTCCTAAGTTAAAGTTTCCTACTACTATCAAGCTTAGCCTAGCTAATAGAAAACATGGGTGGAAAATATATTCACACTATGGAAAAATATTCTAAGTCTGAGGACTTATGTTTTTGTTTAATAAAACAACTAAGTTAACGAATCCCCTGGGTGGAATGGGCTTGCTTGGTGGAGAATGGTTGAGTGGTTACACAAGGCCAGGGGACTGGTGAACCTTGTGTATCTCACTTGTGGATGGCCACCCAGGAAACAAAGGGATTTGAGATGTCAAATGTTGAGAAGCTTCAAGTGCAACCACTTGGCAATATGGGCTCTGCCATGATCATATAGGTTGCAAGAACTTAGCCATATGGACAGTGGGTGGTAGTGTTTGATAGGTTGGAACGCGTCCATTTTGGTCTAAGGGAAGGCTTCTGAAAGATCTTGTCTTGGGAAACCAAGTCTTGTGGGGAAAGTGCACCACCTCTGCAGAGTGTAAAATCTAAGTACTTAGCCATGTCCCTGGTAAAGGACAATTTGAGCATCAAGACATGGAAGCAATCAAGAATCTCATCATTCAAATTTCTAAGTTAAAATCTTGTGGTTTGAACAAGGGTTGTTTGAATTCTTCAATCATTGATGGAGAGATGGCTTGGTACAAGGATCTTGAAATCTTTGATTGAGGAAATGATTTTGTCAAGCAAAAACTTAGTATTTTCAAAATGATAAGAAAAATCTATTTTGAGCAATGCAAGCCTCAACTCCACTTAGCCAAATGCATTTAGATGATAGACTCCACTATACCACCATAGTATCACTTGCCAATACAATTCAAATGTATTGACCCTTTGTGGCTGTAACTTGTATGTTGCAGGTTTGATTGATTTTAGTGAAGATTGTTTGATTAGGATTACAAAGTCTACAACCAACATCTGCCTGTGGCACTATGAAGATGAAGGACCCCATGATTATAATTATTCCGCTGCAATGTAATGTAATAGCCATATGAGCTATGTAAGATGTAATAAATCTATGTTATTCCTGGTTATAAAGTTATATTATGACCTTTGTTTCTTGATATTACATCTTAACTGTGGATGCTAGCTATTGATCCAGGGACTAGCATTGTAAACACAGGAGGGATCAATCTTATTAAAGATTGGGACCCCTTACATACAGTGTCTTTTCAACGGATTTAGATGGTGCCCGATTAAAGTGAATGCAGCATTTTCTAGTGCATAACCCCAAAATGACAACGGCAAGTCCGTCAGAGACATCATAGATCGAACCATATCTAATAAAGTATGATTACGACGTTCCGACACACCATTTCGCTGTGGTGTTCCGGCAGGTGTGAGTTGTGAAAAAATTCCACACTCTTTCATGTGAGTGCTAAACTCGTAACTTAGATACTCACCTCCACGGTCGGACCATAGAAATTTGATCTTTCTATTACGATGATTTTCCACTTCATTCTGAAATTCCTTGAACTTTTCAAAAGTTTCAGACTTGTGTTTCATCAAGTAGATATAACCGTATCTACTCAAATCATCCGTGAAAGTAACAAAATAACGATATCCACCTCGCGCCGACACACTCATTGGACCACATACATCAGAATGTATGATTTCCAATAAATTTGTCGCCCGTTCCATTGAACCGGAAAACGGCATTCTAGTCATCTTGCCGATAAGGCATGGCTCACATGTATCAAATGATTCATAATCAAGTGATTCCAAAAGTCCATCCGAATGGAGCTTCTTCATGCGTTTAACGCCAATATGACCTAGACGGCAGTGCCACATATATGCGGATATATCATCATTAAGTTTAATCCTTTTAGCATCAACATTATGAATATGTGTAACATTATCATCGAGATCTAATAGAAATAAACCATTCATCATCGGTGCATGACCATAAAAGATTTCATTCATATAAATGGAACAACCATTGTTCTCGGATTTAAATGAATAACCACTTCGCATCAAACACGATCCAGATACAATGTTCATGCTCAGTGCAGGCACCAGATAACATTTATTCAAGTTTATAACTAATCCCGACGGTAAGTGGAGAGGCAGCATTCTGACGGCGATCACATCAATGCTTGATCCATTGCCGACACGCATCTTGACCTCACCCCTTGCTAGCGGTCTCTTGTTCCGCAGCCCCTGATTCGAGTTACAAATATTAGAAACTGAACCGGTATCAAATACCCAGGTGCTACTGCGAGCACTAGTCAAGTACACATCAATAACATGTATATCATATATACCTTTGTTTGCCTTGCCGGCCTTCTTGTCTGCCAGATACTTGGGACAGTTGCGCTTCTAGTGGCCAGTCCCCTTACAATAGTAGCACTCGGAATCAGACTTAGGTCCAACTCGGGGTTTCTTTCCAGGCGCGGCAACAGGCTTGCCGCCCTTACTTCCCTTCCGTTTTCCCTTCTTGTCTTTCTTGAAACCAGTGTTCCTATTGATCATCAACACTTGATGTTCCTTTTTGATCTCCACTTCTGCAGATTTAAGCATTGACAGAAGCTCGGGGAGAGACTTCTTCATGCCTTGCATATTATAGTTCATCACGAAGCTCTTATAGCTAGGTGGCAGAGACTGCAGAACACGATGGATGCCTAAGTCAATGGGAATCGATATTCCCAAGGACACAAGCTTATCGGCGTAACGCGACATCTTGAGTACATGCTCACTAACGGAGATGTGCTCTTCCATCATGCAGCTAAAGAACTTTTCTGAAGCGTTGTAGCTCTCTACAGCAGCATGTGTGTCGAAAATCATTTTCAACTCACCCATTGTATCAAATGCATTGCCATTTTCGAAACGCTTTCGAAGTTCCGGCTCTAGCCCATACAATATGTCGCAATGAACTAAGTTGTGGTCCTCCTGACGAGTTTGATAGACATTCTTCTCCTCGTCAGGGGCATCATCTAAAGGTGGGGGGCCTAACGGCGCTTCTAGCACATATTGTTTTTGTGCAGCAGAGAGGAGAATCCTCAAATTCATGGCCCATTCGGTAAAGTTGCTACCGTTCGTTGCTAGTTTCTCTTTCTCCATGAACACATTGAAATTAAAAGCAGGTGGGGCCATCTACAACAGAATTTGTAAAGTTTAGACTAAGTGTATGATAGATTGAGTTCAACTAATCGAATGAACTCCCACTCAAAAACGACATCCCTCGTGCCTTTTTGGTGATTACATGAACCAAATCCACTACACCAAGTCCGATCATCACGTGAGTCGGTTTAGCTTCAAAGGCGAGCATCAAATTGGAATCATTTCAACTATATGACTCATGCTTAACCTTTCGGTCCGTGTTCCGAGGCCATGTCTATACATGCTAGGCTCGCCAAGTTAGAACCTTAGTATTCGCGTGTGTAACTGTTTTACACCCGAAATATGGTCGTGGATCCAAGAACACCCGATCATCACGTGATGTCTTGGAGCGACGAAAACATAATCGGTGCATACTAAAGGAAGAACACATTCTTATCTTGATATTTAAATGAGGGATCATCTTATTATGCTAACAAAGCGCTAAACAAGCAATATAAGATGCTATCAAACATCATATGTTTATTAGTGAAATTATATGGTTCCCGCAGATGATCTCTATCATGTGCATCGTGGTATGATCACTAACATACCTATATGTGTAAATCCAAGGTCTATGGATTTTACACGCTATGTGTGTTGTAAGAGTATCATCTCATACTTCTACTTACAACACTACCATATCATAACACTAGCCCAGCAACAATCTAAACTAGATGCCTCTAATTTATCCATTGCAAGTTTTACGCGGCTTAGGGCTTTCGAGATAGAACTGTTCATACCTACGAACATGAACCACAACGAGGATAATCAAATTGTTGACAACTCGCTTGCAAAATAGATATTGACTATAGTAGGAGAGACAGACACCCGCTAGCCACTTATGCAAACTAGTTGCATGTCAAGCGTGGAACAGGTCTCATGTGCGAGGACATGCAAAGTTTGTCCGGGCCGCTTCATCCCACTATGCCACCAATATCCAAAATTACAACAAAGGAGCAACAACATGATCATCATCGCCCACATACTCATATGTGTACTACCCGTGTATAGTATCTACGCATAGATCCGACTCTGATACCACTGTAGGGTTCGCAGCATAGAAAACAAAAAATTTCCTACGATGTGAACTATATACCAAGATCTATCTACTAGATACAAACAACGGGCGGATGTATATCCATAGAGAACATACCCTTGAAGACCGACAAAGCTTAACAAATTCAACTCGTGGTTGATGTAGACGATCTCTTGCCGATCTCAAGATCGAGAGGAAGTCCTAGCGCCGCAAATCAGCAGCGCATCCGTGCTCGCACACAAGTTCGAGGCACCGAGCAACCTCCGCCTCCTCGCTCCAGCGATGCAGCGGAAGCACAACTCTTTCTTGCCGAATAGCCACCGGGAACATGTATCTCGCTAGTCCGAGACCATGGGGAATAAATTCTAGAGGGGGAGAGAGATCCTTCACGAGGAGGTGTGAGAGACAAGTGAGGAGGGGGGATCCTTTTATAGGAGGAGGGGGGAACCCCAAGGGGGTGGCCGGCGCATGGGGGCTGCCCCCTTGCCCTCCCCTCTTCATGTGGGTGGACACTCCACTCACAAATCTCCTTTAAATTCCCTCCACTCAAAAGTCCACTCAAATTCCCATTAAATTTCCACCAAATTTAATGCAAACTCTCATTAAATAAAACTCTTTTATTTTATTCAGAATTTTGTCAATTACTTTAATGACAAACATTCACAAATAACCCCTTTCTAGAATTCTATTTCACATACATAACCACTTTATGCAATTTCACCCGAAAACCTGTTTCGGTATCTAGTGAAATAAATTCCTGCGCTTGTTCATTCTTTCGGCATGAAACATTTGCTCCAATTGGATGTCGGTGTCTCTTAAGTGTGTCACCCTACAGTTCATGAATAATGCGGACATGATCGAGACCCCTCTCGGATCAATAATCAAAAGCGGGATCTGGAGACCCATACTGACTCCCACACATTCAACGATGACTTTCTTGTGATCGTCGGAACCTTTTACGCTAGTATCTTAATCCCTTTGTTTCACGATATATTACATGTCCGAGATTCGATCATCGTTATCTCCATACCTAGTTTGATCTCGTTACCGACATGCACTCTTTTCTCGTTCCTGTGATATAACATTCTAGTGATCAAATCACTTGCTTGCAAGCTAATCAATGTGATATCACCGAGAGGGCCCAGAGTATATCTATCCGTCATCGGGATGAAAAAATTCCACTTCCACTCTCGATCCATGAGCCTCAACATAACACTTTATTAGTTCTGAATCCATCTTTATAATCACCCTGTTACGGTGTGACGTTTGATGTTATCAAGAAACTCTTCCGGTGTTAGTGATTGACATGATCTCATGGTCTAAGGATTAGGATCACTTCGTAAGTTGTTATAGCATTATAAACTCAATGACTTTGATCGTAGTGCTATACTTTGGATGAATGTTCATCACACCATTACACTAATGTTGTGATCCCGTTATTTACAACATCTAATGTCCATGATCAGGAAACCTTGATCATCTTGTTAATCAACGAGCTAGTTTATGAGAGAGGCATAACTAGGAACTTTCTGTTTGTTTATTAAACACACATGTATTAACTGTTGGGCCACGCGGAGATAAAATAAATTTTTCCTCTAACGTGGTGATCCCAAGATCTAGCTGAGGTAGAAAGCCACGAGGTTTACCACTAGACGCGCGGTTGCGGATTACTGATGAAGCGCGTCAGTTGATGCAGTGCAGTCCTCACGATCCGATCGTCTTGGTGCTGATCGTACAGCACCTCTGCTGGTATCCACATGTACAAGGAGGAGCGCCGGCGGCGAACTGCTAGGTTCGTTACGGCGGCTGGACTGCTGTGGAGCTAGGGTTTCCAACACATGGAATGACCTAACCGAACAACGATTAACCTTTCTGGGTTACTGTGCTCCACTATATATAGGGAGTGAACGTTGGCTCTGCTCGCGCGACCCATTCACTAAAGCCCATATAACATTAGTCACCGTGAGTCCAACTCACTAAATCAGTCCTAATCCGGTTTAGGTCCAACCCAACCAGATTATATGTTCAGATCCAATCCGAACTTGCTCCCGCTCTTAAGTGTGTGACCCCGCAGGCTCATGGTTACTTGGACACGATTAGAGTCTGATTCACAATCGATCAATCGGCATCGGCTCCTAGCAGAACATGCCGATTCCCAAGTACCAAAGAGTCATGACGACTTGCCTTTTCAATGCGACTTACGTCTGAGTCCCTTTTGCCTCACGATATACCTTGTCAGACTATAGGCGAATATATGTCATCCCTTAAATAGTCCGACTCTCTTCTCGATCCGAGATAAGTGATTCACCCGACTAACTCTTAGTCGATCGCCTCGGTTAACACTTAATCGAGTCGTGCATGGACATGCTTTCCGAATCATATCTCACGAGAGGGCCCAGAGAATATCTCTCCGAGTGGAGGGGCAAAATCCCATCTTGGTTATTCACATCATGCATCTTGATTCTCAGTCGACCCGAACCCTGCCTTTATAACTGCCTAGTTACGGATCAGCGTTTGACAGAACCTAAGTCGGTGATCCTCAACTCGGACTATGCAACAACCTCAGGTCTAAGGATTACATTGATTGAGATATACAAATGACAGCTTAGTTCGTTGTACCTCAATATGGGTCAATCCGACTCGCTAAACTCTTTAGCCTAGTCTGTGTAAGTTGGAATAGCATCTCCATGCCCATGACAAGTGGAACCGAGTCATATTCACATTGGTCTAAGTTGTGTGTCCAGCACAACCTCAATGACCAAGGATATTTAGTACAAACAACATGAATGCATAGTTCCACAACTGAATCACATATTCAATGATACACATCAGATGTTTATACAAGGACTACTTAATAACTTTATGAATACAATGGGAAATATCATCATACATGATTGCCTCTAGGGCATATTCCCAACATTAACGTTTCCGTATTAATACAATTATAGCATGCAAAATAAACATCTATCATATACTTGGAATACACATAATAAACACTTTATTATTGCCTCTCAGGGCATATTCCCTTCATGAAGCTCTTCCTAGCACCCTGCCACAGGGGAGATCATCCCGGAGGCCTTCTGCTTCATCATGCCAGCCTCCGGTATGAAGTGTGAGTAGTTCCACCTTGGACTACGGTTCCATGTAGCTAGATGGTTGTATATCCTCCTTTGTGCTTTCATGTCTAGATCTTGTGAGCTTCGTTCATGATCAAGATCTCATCTATTTGTAATCATGCATGTTGTGTTTGCGGGGATCCGATGGATATTGAGATTACTATGTCAGATTGATTAATGGTTTTGTCTTTGATTCTATCATGTCTGTGTTGTTTGTGATCTTGCATGCTCTCCGTTATTAGTAGCTATCTTGGCCAAGTAGTTGCTAGTGACTCCAAGAGGGGGTATTTATGATAGATAGTGGGTTCATGCCTCTATTTAATCTAAGGGAAGTGACAGAAATATCTAAGGTTGTAGATGTGCTATTTCCACTAGGGAGAAAACAACGGTCTCTTGTTCATGGAACAAGTGGATCATTCACCTTACACACTGTGCTTAAAGCAGTTGTCTATTGCTTGCAACTTAATACTGGAGGGGGTTCGGATGATAACCCAAAGGTGGACTTCTAGTCATAGATGCAGTTGGATGGTGGTCTATGTATCTTGTTGTATTGCCCAATCGAATCTCATAGGATCATGATGTCTAGTATTGCATTGTTATGCCTTGCTCAGTCCTATCTCTACGGAGCGAACATACTAAATCAAAATTTTCTACGGAGCGAACAGAGGGAAAGCCAAGATCTAATCTAGGAGATGCAAACAACGAGAGAGATTGGATTAGATCTTCATACCCTTGAAGATTCGCACAGCGGAACGTTCGTCGGAACGTGGGTGATGTAGTCGTACTCGCTTCTCCTCCTCGCGATCCGATCCGATCTAGCACCACAAGTGGCGGTGCCTCCGTGAGATGCACACGTGCAGCACCTCGACGTCTCCTCCTTCCTCGGACCAGCGAGTATGGTGGAGAGATAGATTGGATCTACAGCACGACCGCGTGGTGTATATGGTGGAGAATTTCTGCTGCAGGGCTTCGCCTACAAACAGTCGGGAGGGAGAGAAGAAGGTAGTAAAGCTACTAGGGCTTGGAGGAAGGTGTGTGGGGGGAAGGGGGCGCACCACCCCTCTATATATAGAGGGGGGGCGGCCAGCCCTTGCCCCTCCTCCAAGCCTATCTCTAGTTTAAACAATTTAAACTCTCCCTTATCTAGAAATCCTATCTCTAGTTTAAACGATTTAAACTCTCCCTTATCTAGAAATTCTATCCCGAGATTTAAACGAGTCAAATCTCTCTAGAATCGGCTGGGCCCTATGGGGCCTTGTGCCCCTGTCCCAAAGCGGCCAGGACACTCCCTCATAGGCCCATGCCCCATCCCGGAAGGTGGGGCCACGTTGGTCCCCTTCCGGAAGGTTCTAGAAGCTTCCGGTACAATACCGATTAACCCGGAACAATTCCGAACTCCAAAAACTGCACTGCCTTATATGAATCTTATTCTCCGGACCATTCCGGAACCTCTCGTGATATCCCGGATCCCATCCGAGACTCCGAACAAAAATTCATAAACCAATTATCCAATCTATCCTAGCGTCGAGATACGTTAAGTGTGTGACCCTGCGGGTTCGAGAATATGCAGACATGATCTTCTATCAATAATCAACAGCGGGGTCTGGGCACCCATATTGACTCCCACACATTCATCGATGATCATATCGGATGAACCACGATGCCAGGATTCAATCAATCCCATATATATATTCCCTTCGTCTCGCGATATTTTACTTGCCCAAGATTCGATCGTCGGTACCGTCATACCTAGTTCAATCTCGTTCACAGCAAGTACTTTACTCGTTCCGTAATCCGATATCACTTTGTGATTAACTCCTTAACCACATGCTTGCAAGCGGTGTTGATATCGATTACCGAGTGGGCCCGAAGTATATCTCTCCGACTTGGGAGGGACAAATTCCATCTCGATACATACAACCCAACAGATACTTTCCGATCACCTGAGAGACACCTTTATGATCACCCTCTCATAGGATGATGTTTGATGACCTCAAAGCTTTCTTCCGATACCAGGGAGTTGCATTATCTCATGGTCTAAGGAATACAATATTTGACATAGGAAAAGCTTCGCAAAGACGAACACGATGACACGATCTAATTGCTCTGCTTTGTTTGGGTCTATCCACCATATCATTCTCCCAATGATATGATCTCATTATCAATTGACAACTCATGTCTATGGTTAGGAAACCTTAACCATCATTGATCAATGAGCTAGTCCATAGAGGCGCACTAGGGACACGGTGTTGTTTACAAACCACACAAGTATTAAAGTTTCCGGTTAATACAATTCTAGCATGGAACATAAACTTTATCATGAACAAGAATTATAATAATAACATCTTTATTATTGCCTCTAGGGCATAATTCCAACAGTCTCCCACTTGCACTAGAGTCAATAATCTAGTTTACATCTGGCAACAATCTCACACCCATGGCACTGAGGTGTTGATCATGTTTTACACGTGGAAGAGGTTTAGTCAATGGATCTGCGACATTCAGATCCGTATGTACTTTGCTAATCTTCAGATCTCCATCTGCTATATAATCTCGAATTATATGAAACTTGCGGTTGATATGCTTGGTCTTTGGATGATATCTTGGTTCCTTAGCGAGTGCTATGGCGCCAGTGTTGTCACACAATATCTCCAGTGGGTCCAATGCACTTGGAAACACGCCAAGCTCAGTGATGAAGTTTCTGATCCAAACTCCTTCACTTGACGCTTCTGCAGCAGCCATGTATTCCGCTTCTACTGTAGATCCCGCGATCACGCTTTGCTTGCAGCTTCTCCAGCTCACAGCTCCTCCATTCAAAATATAAACGTATCCTGTCTGAGATTTAGAATCATCCTTGTCGGTGCCGAAACTAGCATCGACGTAACCTTTTACGACAAGCTGTTCATCACCCCCATAGACTAAGAACATTTCTTTAGTTCTATTTAGGTACTTTAGGATGTTCTTCACGGCTGTCCAGTATTCCACTCCTGGATCACTTTGATATCTGCTCGTCAAACTAAGAGCATTGGACACATCCGGTCTAGTACACAGCATGGCATACATGATGGAACCTATGGCCGAGGCATAAGGCACTTTGCTCATAGCTTCCCTATCATTTACCGTAGCTGGACACTGAGCCTTGCTCAATATCCTACCTGACAACATAGGCACTGAACCTTTCTTTGCCTTATCCATTCTGAACCTTTTCAGAACTTTGTCTAGGTATGTACTCTGGCTTAAAGCTATCAGGCGTCTTTGTCTATCTCTATAGATCTTGATGCCCAATATATAAGCAGCTTCACCTAGGTCTTTCATTGAAAAACACTTGTTCAAATAACTCTTCACATCGTTAAGCATGTTGATGTCATTTCCGATAATAAATATGTCATCCACATACAGTACCAGAAACGTCACCGAGCTCCCACTTACTTTCTTGTAGATGCAAGCTTCGTAGCAATTTGGAACAAATCCAAAGCTCTTGATCACTTGATCAAAACGAAGGTTCCAACTCCGAGATGCTTGCTTCAATCCATAAATGGAACGCTGAAGTTTGCATACTTTACTAGCATCCTTAGGATCGACAAAACCCTCGGGTTGCATCATATACAACTCTTCATCAATGTTTCCATTGAGGAAAGCAGTCTTGACATCCATCTGCCATATTTCATAATCATGAAACGCAGCAATTGCTAATAAAATCCGAATGGACTTAAACATCGCTACGGGAGAGAAAGTCTCATCGTAGTCAACACCTTGAACTTGTCGAAAACCTTTTGCGACAAGCCGTGCTTTATAGACGGTAACATTACCATCCGCGTCCGTTTTCTTCTTGAATATCCATTTGCACTCAACGGCCTTTCGGTCGCTAGGAGGATCCACCAAAGTCCATACTTGGTTTTCGCTCATGGATCCCAATTCGGATTTCATGGCTTCCAGCCATTTCTCAGAGTCTGGGCTCATCATCGCTTCCTCATAGTTCGTAGGTTCACTGTCTTCTACCAACAAGACAGTCAAGACAGGGTTGCCGTACCACTCAGGAGGGGAACGCGACCTTGTCGACCTGCGACGTTCAATAGCAGCATCGTCCGAAGCTTCATGATCCTTGTCATTAGCTTCCTCTATTGTTGGTGCAGGCGGCACTGGAACAATTTCAGGTGCTGCGCTACTCTCCAATTCAAGAGAAGGTTCAATAACCTCGTCTAGCTCTACTTTCCTCCCACTCACTTCTTTCGAGAGAAACTCCTTCTCAAGAAAGGAACCGTTCTTTGCGACAAACAATTTGCCTTCGGTTCTGTGATAGAAGGTATACCCAATAGTTTCCTTAGGGTATCCTATGAAGACGCATTTCTCTGCTTTGGGTTCGAGCTTGTCTGGCATCAACTTCTTGACGTAAGCTTCGCATCCCCAAACTTTAAGAAACGACAACTTAGGTTTAGCACCAAACCACAGTTCATACGGTGTCGTCTCAACGGATTTAGATGGAGCCCTATTTAAAGTGAATGCAGCGGTTTCTAATGCATAACCCCAAAATGATAACGGCAAATCAGTAAGAGACATCATCGATCGGACCATATCTAATAGGGTTCGATTCCGGCGTTCAGACACACCATTGCGCTGTGGTGTTCCGGGTGGCGTGAGTTGTGAAACAATTCCGCTTGCTTTAAGATGCGTGAGAAAATCATAACTCAAATATTCGCCCCCACGATCGGATCGTAGAAACTTAATCTTTCTATTACGATGGTTCTCCACTTCATTCTGAAATTCTTTGAACTTTTCAAACGTTTCAGATTTATGTTTCATTAAATAGATATACCCATATCTATTTAAGTCATCGGTAAAAGTGAGGAAATAGCGATATCCACCGCGCGTCGAAACACTCATCGGTCCGCATACATCGGTATGTATGATTCCAACAAGTCCGTTGCTCGCTCCATCATACCGGAGAACGGGTTTTGATCATCTTGCCCATGAGGCATGGTTCACATGTGTCAATGATTCAAAATCAAGAGACTCCAAAAGTCCATCAGAATGGAGTTTCTTCATGCGCTTTACTCCAATATGACCTAGACGACAGTGCCACAAATAAGTAGTATTATCACTATCTACTTTGCATCTCTTAGCCTCAATGTTATGGATGTGTGTTTCATCCCTTTCAAGATTTAGAAGAAATAAACCATTCACAAGAGGTGCATGACCATAAAAGATGTTACTCATATAAATAGAACAACCATTATTCTCCGATTTAAATGAATAACCGTCTTGCAATAAACACGATCCGGAATGATGTTCATGCTCAACGCAGGCACATAATAACATTTATTAAGGTTTAAAACTAATCCCGAAGGTAAAACTAAGGAGAGCGTGTCGACGGCCATCACATCAACTCTTGATCCGTTGCCAACGCGCATCGTCACCTCATCCCTCGCAAGCCGCTGTCTATTCCGTAGCTCCTGTTTCGAGTTACAAATATTAGCAACTGAACCGGTATCAAATACCCAGGCACTACAACGAGGGATAGTAAGGAAAACATCAATAACATGTATATCAAATATACCTTTGATGGTGCCAGCCTTCTTGTCCGCTAATTACTTCGGACAGTTGCGCTTCCAGTGACCCTTGTCCTTGCAATAGAAGCACTCAGTGTCCGGCTTGGGACCAGACCTGAGCTTCTTCTCGGCAGGGGGATTGCGCTTGCCGCCGCCCTTCTTGAAGGGCTTCTTTGCTCCCTTACCTTTCTTAAAGGAGGGCTTGTTGACCATCAACACATGATTATCCTTCTTGATGTCCACTTCCGCAGCCTTCAGCTTTGCGAAGAGCTCGGTGATCGTATCAGTGGAACCAATCTGATTATGAGTCACTACAAAACTTTTGTAGCTGGGAGGGAGTGATTGCAGAACCCTGTCAATCTTGAGCTCCTCTGGAATCGTGCATTCCAGTTGCTCAAGGCGTTGAGTGTAGCCCGACATCTTTATGGCGTGCTCACTAACGGAACTCCCTTCCTCCATCTTGCAGTTAAAGATCTTCTCAGAGATCTCATATCTCTCATAACGGGCTTGAGTCTGAAACATGGTTTTTAGCTCCTCGAGAATCTCAAAGGGCCCGGGATAGGTTTCAAAACGATTTTGAAGCTCCGGTTCCATAGCAAACAACATGGTGCTCTTAATCACACCATAATCATCTTTGCACGACTGATAGACAGCTTTCTCATCAGCCGACGCAGTTGCAGCAGGGGGGTTACCTAACGCTTTCTCAAGGACATAGTCCTTTTGTCCGCCAGACAGAATGACTCTTAGATTGCGGAACCAGTTGGTGAAGTTAGACCCATTGTTTCTAAGCTTTTCTTTCTCAGCAAAAACGTTGAAGTTGAAGTTGGACTTGGCCATTGGATCTACAGTATTTGCAAGTACAATTTAGACGATGTTCATGATAAATAGTTCAACTTAATCAAATTACTAGATGAACTCCCACTAAATTCAACATCCCTCAAGTTGTTTAGTGAACACGATCCAAATTCACGAGAAGAGATGTGGTTTCAATGGTGGACAACGAAGTGTCGATCATATCATTCATATGACTCATGCTTAACCTTTCGGTTCTTGTGTTCCGAGGCCATGTCTGTACATGCTAGGCTCGTCAAGTTAGACCCAAGTATTTCCGCGTGTGCAAAAACTGGCTTGCACCCGTTGTATGTGAGCGTAGAGTCTATAGCACCCGATCATCACGTGATGCTTGGACACGATGAACTTTCGCAACGGTGCATACTTGGGGAGAACACAGATTTTATCTTGATCTTTAAGTGAGGAATCATCTTATAATTCTACCGTCGCGATCTAAGCATGATAAAATACATAAAAGGATAAACATCACATGCATATAACTTTATGTGACATGGTATAGCCAATCTTCGCGCAATGATCTCCATCTTGTGTGTTCCGGCATGATCTCCATCACTCCACCATGATTGCCTCCACCACGAATAGCAACTACAACTATTGCTAACTACTTAGCGATAAAGTAAAGCTATTACATGGCGTATAAGAAGTTGACTCGCAGGTCATACACAATTATAAAGACAACCATATGGCTCCTGCCGGTTGTGTACTCATCGACATGCAAGTCGTGAAACATTACAAAACATGATCATCGCATACAATATACACATCACATCTTGGGTCATACCATATCACAGAAAACACTCCCTGCAAAAACAAGTTAGACGCCTCTACTTTGTTGTTGCATGTTTTACGTGGCTTTATGGGAGTAGATGCTAAGAACGATTCTTACCTACGGAAAGCCACAACGGTGATATTATGGTTGCCAAACTCCGGTGTTAATCCATGACAACTATAGTGAGAGAAACTGACATCCACCAGCCGCATGTGTGGAACAAGCCACACGTCAAGTGCGGAGCCGGTCTCGCGAGCGACGTCGCGTAAGGTTGACCTGGACCGCTTCAATCTCACTATCCCGCGTCATAAGAAGAACACAAACAAGAGGCTTGCAACAGAAAACATCAACGCCCGCAACAACCATGTTGCGTTCTACTCGTGAAACACATCTACGCATAGATCTAGCTCTGATACCACTGAAAGGTTTCGCGGCATAGTAAATCAAAATTTTCTACGGAGCGAACAGAGGGAAAGCCAAGATCTAATCTAGGAGATGCAAACAACGAGAGAGATTGGATTAGATCTTCATACCCTTGAAGATTCGCACAGCGGAACGTTCGTCGGAACGTGGGTGATGTAGTCGTACTCGCTTCTCCTCCTCGCGATCCGATCCGATCTAGCACCACAAGTGGCGGTGCCTCCGTGAGATGCACACGTGCAGCACCTCGACGTCTCCTCCTTCCTCGGACCAGCGAGTATGGTGGATAGATAGATTGGATCTACAGCACGACGGCGTGGTGTATATGGTGGAGAATTTCTGCTGCAGGGCTTCGCCTACAAATAGTCGGGAGGGAGAGAGGAAGGTAGCAAGGCTGCTAGGGCTTGGATGAAGGTGTGTGGGGGGAAGGGGGCGCACCACCCCTCTATATATAGAGGGGGGGCGACCAGCCCTTGCCCCTCCTCCAAGCCTATCTCTAGTTTAAACAATTTAAACTCTCCCTTATCTAGAAATCCTATCTCTAGTTTAAACGATTTAAACTCTCCCTTATCTAGAAATTCTATCCCGAGATTTAAACGAGTCAAATCTCTCTAGAATCGGCTGGGCCCTATGGGGCCTTGTGCCCCTGGCCCAAAGCGGCCAGGACACTCCCTCATAGGCCCATGCCCCCTCCCGGAAGGTGGGGCCACGTTGGTCCCCTTCCGGAAGGTTCTAGAAGCTTCCGGTACAATACCGATTAACCCGGAACAATTCCGAACTCCAAAAACTGCACTGCCTTATATGAATCTTATTCTCCGGACCATTCCGGAACCTCTCGTGATATCCCGGATCCCATCCGAGACTCCGAACAAAAATTCATAAACCAATTATCCAATCTATCCTAGCGTCGAGATACGTTAAGTGTGTGACCCTGCGGGTTCGAGAATATGCAGACATGATCTTCTATCAATAATCAACAGCGGGGTCTGGGCACCCATATTGACTCCCACACATTCATCGATGATCATATCGGATGAACCACGATGCCAGGATTCAATCAATCCCATATATATTCCCTTCGTCTCGCGATATTTTACTTGCCCAAGATTCGATCGTCGGTACCGTCATACCTAGTTCAATCTCGTTCACAGCAAGTACTTTACTCGTTCCGTAATCCGATATCACTTTGTGATTAACTCCTTAACCACATGCTTGCAAGCGGTGTTGATATCGATTACCGAGTGGGCCCGAAGTATATCTCTCCGACTTGGGAGGGACAAATTCCATCTCGATACATACAACCCAACAGATACTTTCCGATCACCTGAGAGACACCTTTATGATCACCCTCTCATAGGATGACGTTTGATGACCTCAAAGCTTTCTTCCGATACCAGGGAGTTGCATTATCTCATGGTCTAAGGAATACAATATTTGACATAGGAAAAGCTTCGCAAAGACGAACACGATGACACGATCTAATTGCTCTGCTTTGTTTGGGTCTATCCACCATATCATTCTCCCAATGATATGATCTCATTATCAATTGACAACTCATGTCTATGGTTAGGAAACCTTAACCATCATTGATCAATGAGCTAGTCCATAGAGGCGCACTAGGGACACAGTGTTGTTTACAAACCACACAAGTATTAAAGTTTCCGCTTAATACAATTCTAGCATGGAACATAAACTTTATCATGAACAAGAATTATAATAATAACATCTTTATTATTGCCTCTAGGGCATAATTCCAACAATTGCCACTAGGGAGAAAACAACGGTCTCTTGTTCATGGAACAAGTGGATCATTCACCTTACACACTTTGCTTAAAGCAGTTGTCTATTGCTTGCAACTTAATACTGGAGGGGGTTCGGATGATAACCCAAAGGTGGACTTCTAGTCATAGATGCAGTTGGATGGTGGTCTATGTATCTTGTTGTATTGCCCAATCGAATCTCATAGGATCATGATGTCTAGTATTGCATTGTTATGCCTTGCTCAGTCCTGTCAATTGCCCTACTATAATTTGTGTACCCAACATGCCATGTTTGTTTATCTATGGAGAACACCTTTAGTGAACTATGGACCCCGGTCCAGTCTTTACCATTGATACATCTTCCATTGTTACTTGTTGCAAACCACCATTACCTTCCACACCATACAATTAATCCTTTGTTACAGCAAACCAGTGAGATTGACAACATCGCTGTTCGTTGGGGCAAAGTCTTGAGTTTGTGTTGTGCAGGTATCCAAGTTGCTAGCAACACCTTTGAGTCGTTTCCTTCCTCCTACTGGTTTGATAACTTCGGTTTCTTACTAAGGGAAAACTTGCTGCTGTGCTCATCACACCTTGCTCTTGGGGTCTCCCAACGAGGCGTTGACAACACGCCATCAAGCTATTTCTGGCGCCGTTGCCGGGGAGGCTAAGGACGTCTTCACAAGGGGATTCCTTCTCAACCTTTCTCTTTACTTTGTTTTTGTTTTGCTTAGTTTCTTTTGCTTGTTTTTGTTTGCCTATTTTTATCAAAAACTCCAAAAAAATAGTTTAGTTTGGTTTGCTTTCTCTATTAAAAACACAAAAAATTAGTTCCTGCTCTAGTTGCTGCTGATGTTGGCTTGCTCCACTTTGCCAAAATGAAATCTGCTGAGAACACCAATTTTTGTGACTTCACTAGCATAAACAACAATGATTTACTTAGCACTCCTATTGCTCCACCTGCTCCTGATGCTATCTTTTATGAAATTTAGCCTTCTTTGTTGAATCTGGTGATGAGAGAGCAATTTTCTGGTGCTAGTTCTGATGATGATGCTTCCCACCTTAATAACTTTGTTGAACTTTGTGAGATGCAAAAGTATAAGGATGTAGATGGAGATATTATTAAGCTCAAGTTGTTTACTTTCTCCTTGAGAGGAAAAGCTAAAGAATGGTTGCTATCCTTGCCTAGAAATAGTATTGATTCTTGGATTAAGTGTAAAGATGCTTTTATTGGCAAGTACTACCCTCCTGCTAAGATTATATCTATGAGAAGTGATATTATGAAATTTAAACAACTGGATAATGAACATGTTGCTTAAGCTTGGGAAAGGATGAAATCTTTGGTTAAGAATTATCCCACTCATGGACTTACTGCTTGGATGATTATCCAGACTTTTTATGCAGGTTTGAACTTCTCTTCAAGAAACCTGTTGGATTCAGCTGCTAGAGGTACCTTTATGACCATCACCTTGGATGCTGCAAAAAAAATCCTTGATAATATGATGTTAATTATTCTGAATGGCACACTGAGTGTAAGGTTCCCAACCTTTAATAAGGTAGAGATCCCTGTGTTTACAATGCTAGTCCCTGGATCAATAGCTAGCATCCACAGTTAAGATGTAATATCAAGAAACAAAGGTCATAATACAACTTTATAACCAGGAATAAAATAATTTATTACATCTTACATAGCTCATTTGGCTATCTCAATACAATGCAGTAGAATATCAATAAAGCATGGGGTCCTTCATCTTCAAAGTGCCACAGGCAGTCATGTTGGTTGTAGACTTGTAATCCTAATCAATAAACTTCACTAACATCAAACAAACCTGCAACATAATAAGTTGCAGCCACAAGGGTCAATACATTTTAATTGTATTGGCAAGTTTCACTACTATGTAGAAATAAGTGGATCCTATCATTACATGCATATTTGGCTAAGTGGGGTTAGGCTCATTTGCAGAATGCAATATAGTTTTATCCTATCTTTTCAAAATAGTTTTGATCTTTGTCAAATCTTTCTGAACTTCTTGGAAAACTCTAAGTGCTTCAAAATCCCTTGTTGACACCATCAAGTTTTACTTTGAGAAATTGGAATGTCGAGATCTTCCATAGCTTCAGGCCTTAGTTGCTCAGTGTTGTCCATAACCGGGGACACGGATAAGTACTTAGAATTTTGATCTTCTGCAAAAGTTTTACACTTTACCCACATGACACAATCTCATCTTGATGCCACCAGTGGCCGCTGGATAAGTACTCACCAAAATGGAGTACTGGCAGATTGAGAATGTGACAAAGTCTTTCCATAGGAGTCCTCCCAATACACAATGCTAGCTTGTCAACCAGGCACCAATGTAGGGATAATTTCCCTTACACAATTCTAGTTAACCTGAAGATGCCAATGCATGGGTCTTCCACTATGTAGTTGACTAAGCCAGAGCCCATTTAGCATGTGGCTGTACACGGAAGCCACTGTACGAGAAACATGTTCAATCTCTAAGTCCTTGGGTGGTTTTCTTCTAGTGCACATACAAAAAGAGATAGCCATATAAACATGGTTCCTTTTGTTGCCACCTTGTCCAAGCTTGAGTATCCTTGTCCACCCAGGTGGTTCATTGAGTACTTGTTTTATTATATAAAACATATGTCTTTTCAACTCTTCATATAACCATATCATGTATCCCATCCCAATATATAGCAGGGCTAAGCATACTACAACTACAATGTTTCCACTAAGGGAGATATAAGGGTATCCTATTAGTATTTACCATAGCATAAAATATAGTAGTCCTTTCCATGCATGTTACAAAATCCACTAAGTGTAATGAAAATAGTAGGACATGGATGATAGTGTCACTTGCCTTTTTAGTAGAGAATGTTGGTTCACTTCTTGATCTTGCAAATATCACACTCTTCTAATTCCACTACAATTCAATCAAGCAAACACAAATTCACTAGCATTCCAACCAATTTATCACACATAAAATAATAGAAACAAGGTCATGCATGCAAGCATGCAAAAGATAGTTTTACTTGCAAAAGTGGTTTCCAATAGGCTCTAAACATTGTAAAGTTCAAAAGTGGTCATTTACTAAAGTGGTAAAACCATTTGCAAAAGGTTTTATCTCATAAACCATTTTTAAATCAAATCAATATTTTATGTGGTTGAAAATGCTTTTAGTAAAGCAATATTCTTTAAAGAGTTTACCAAATATATTTTAATTCTCAAAACTTGGTGTTTAGGGTCGGAAGGTTTGAATCAAATCATTTCCCAAAGGTTTTACTCAAAAATCATTTCTGAATCAAAATCAATATTTTTATTTGACTAGAAATGGGATAATTCATATATTTACTCTTTAACATCACAAAATAAATTTTTAAATCCATAAGTGGGTTCCTATGGTCAGTAGGTTCACAACAAACCATTTTGCAAAGATTTCATACTAAAAATATATCTAGAACAATTTTTATATTCAAATTATGCCTACATAAGTTTCTGCAAATTCAACCAATTTTCCAGAAGCAAAACATTAAACAAAATTCATGGTTGCAAATTACTTGTTCTGCTGAATCCATTGATATAAAATTTGCAAAATTTGGACATATAGAAATAAAGTTATGAATTTTACAAGTTTGCATATCAAACAGATTCTAATTTCTGTTTTAAACAAAACCTTGTCCACGTGGCGCAATCTAACTGGACGGTACCGCTTCGTGCGGATAAACCTCTGTGGGCTGTTAGATCTAAAGTGTATCGCATGGCTCAGATTCACCCATACCCTTTCAAGTTAATTCTAATCTCGTGCGTTGGATCAAGATCTGACGGTTGCTATGTGGTTGACCAGGAATGGGCGGCGCTGGCGGCGCGCGGTCAGACGGTGGCGTCGCGGCGATTACAGGAAGCAAGGGAAGGAGGGAAGTAGCTCACCGTGATCAGGGGATCGTGGCGATGCTCAACATGGTCGCGAGGAGGCAAGGGGCGCTCAGATGCGACGACGATTGCTCACCGGAGACGGCGTCGGCGTCGGGCGGCTCTGTTTGATGATGGGGGCGAGGATGCAGATCGCCCTAAGGTAAACGGAGCACATAGTTAGATGCAGGCGAGCATGGGGAGTATGGGAGCATCATCAGGAGAGATTGGGGCGGTCGAAGCTTACCGGGGAAGCTCGACGGAGTTGAGACAGACGGCGGCGGCGTGTTGAGGTTGTCCTTGCCGACGCTCTGGGGCAAGCGCGGCCAAGCGGCTTGTACTGGGAGACGCGTCAGACGATGGGGAACAAGGTTGCGTGCAGTGGGAGGTGAGGGGCGGCGAGGTGTGGCCGGAATCGGTTGTGAAGCTCGTCGGAGACAGAGGTGGTGTGAGGTCAAATTCGAACAACCCTGGGGCAGAGAGGCGCTGGCAAGTGAGGGGAAAGAGAGAGGAGGTCTGGGCGTTTATGTACGCGTGATCACTGCGGGGAATAACTCCGGCATTAACGTGAATTCATCGCCGCAATCAAGGGGAGCAACGGCGAGGGGGAACTGTCGCGGTGAAGATGATGATGATGTGGCGTGGGGTCCAACGGTCAGCGAGAGAGGGAGAGGGGGCACAGGTTCCACTGCTCAGTGACTCAGCGGGTTGATCTCTGGGTGGAAAACGTTACACGCGTGGGGTGAGTAGGTGGGCTGGACTGCTGGGCTTGTTGGGCCTGTTGGGTTGGGTTGAGTTTGTTTCATTTTTTTTAATACAGAAAGCTTTTTCTTTTTCTATTTGAATTTCTGTTTTGATTGTCAAACAAATAATTCAACAACAAATCAATTCAAACATCACCAAACTTTAGGTATAGATTAATTCTGTTTAACAACATAAACCAAAGTCCAAAATAAAATAATACTTTTATTCTTTTAGGATCTATTAATAATTAAATAAAATAGACCTTAGTCTTTAATTCAAATAGGATTTAATTTATTTAAAAACTCTATTTTAAATTTAATAATATCAAAACCATTTCAGTAGGTTTATTTGAATAAATAAAACACTTGGAAAACTTATTTAAAATAAATTAACAAGTTTTAGTGTTTATTTAAAATGGAAAAGCCTTTACTTTAATAAAATTGGATATTAATAAATCCTCATTATTTTATTTAAATAAACCCTTTACTCTTTTTATCAAATAGAAATATGTTATTTCAAAAGCTTGGTCAAGATTTTAATTTGACTCTATAAAATAATCCTTATTTAAAATTCTACCTATGCTTTTGAAAATCAAATCTTTTTATTAAAAGATCTAAAAATAGTGATTCTAACTATTATAGTTTTTATTTATTAATTGTTTATCTTTTTAAATCCCTTTAGGATTTTATTTGATCAAAATAGGTTTTGATGTTTCCAATTGGAATCAAAAAGTTTCTTCTCACCCTAAAAATCAACAAAATTTTATTTTATTTATTTATTTTTCACATTTCAAAATTTGGAAAATTTTGGGATGTGACAGGCTACCACCCTTAAAAGAAATCTCGTCCCGAGATTTGGGAAGGCTAGGGTTACAAGTTGGCTTCAAATCTACTAGGGTACTACCACCCTTAAAAGAAAGTCTCGTAGGATTACATTGATGGTTCACTTGACTATGGGTTCAACACTTAATATCCAGACAAGGAATCCTTATTTGACTCTTCTGAATTAACTAGATCCTGACATCCACTTCTTCTATCTCTTCAAAGTTTCCATCCATGTCAACGTGGTTCACATGTCCTTTATGGGTCACATTGGAGTCATTTCCATTGGCTCTTCTAGAATCCTTTTTCTTTTTCTTCTCAGGACAGTCTGATGCATAGTGTCCAAGTTCCTTGCAATTATAGCACTGCAACTGGCTAATATCTTTCTTCTTGTAAGTGTCTGTAGGGTTCGCAGCATAGAAAACAAAATTTTTCCTACGATGTGAACTATATACCAAGATCTATCTACTAGATACAAACAACGGGCGGATGTATATCCGTAGAGAACATACCCTTGAAGACCGACAAAGCTTAACGAGTTCAACTCGTGGTTGATGTAGACGATCTCTTGCCGATCTCAAGATCGAGAGGAAGTCCTAGCGCCACAAATCAGCAGCGCATCCGTGCTCGCACACACGTTCGAGGCACCGAGCAACCTCCGCCTCCTCGCTCCAGCGATGCAGCGGAAGCACAACTCTTTCTTGCCGAAAAGCCACCGGGAACATGTATCTCGCCATAAATTCTAGAGGGGGAGAGAGATCCTTCACGAGGAGGTGTGAGAGACTAGTGAGGAGGGGGGCTCCTTTTATAGGAGGAGGGGGGAACCCCAAGGGGGTGGCCGGCGCATGGGGCTGCCCCCTTGCCCTCCCCTCTTCATGTGGGTGGACACTCCACTCACAAATCTCCTTTAAATTCCCTCCACTCAAAAGTCCACTCAAATTCCCATTAAATTTCCACCAAATTTAATGCAAACTCTCATTAAATAAAACTCTTTTATTTTATTCAGAATTTTGTCAATTACTTTAATGACAAACATTCACAAATAACCCCTTGCTAGAATTCTATTTCACATGCATAACCACTTTATGCAATTTCACCCAAAAACCTGTTTCGGTATCTAGTGAAATAAATTCCTGCGCTTGTTCATTCTTTCGGCATGAAACATTTGCTCCAATTGGATGTCGGTGTCTCTTAAGTGTGTCACCCTACGGTTCATGAATAATGCGAACATGATCGAGACCCCTCTCGGATCAATAATCAGAAGCGGGATCTGGAGACCCATACTGACTCCCACACATTCAACGATGACTTTCTTGTGATCGTCGGAACCTTTTACGCTAGTATCTTAATCCCTTTGTTTCACGATATATTACATGTCCGAGATTCGATCATCGGTATCTCCATACCTAGTTTGATCTCGTTACAGACATGCACTCTTTTCTCGTTCCTGTGATATAACATTCTAGTGATCAAATCACTTGCTTGCAAGCTAATCAATGTGATATCACCGAGAGGGCCCAGAGTATATCTATCCGTCATCGGGATGAACAAATTCCACTCTCGATCCATGAGCCTCAACATAACACTTTATTAGTTCTGAATCCATCTTTATAATCACCCTGTTACGGTGTGACGTTTGATGTTATCAAGAAACTCTTCCGGTGTTAGTGATTGACATGATCTCATGGTCTAAGGATTAGGATCACTTCGTAAGTTGTTATAGAAATATAAACTCAATGAATTTGATCGTAATGCTATACTTCGGATGAATGTTCATCACACCATTACACTAATGTTGTGATCCCGTTATTAACAACATCCAATGTCCATGATCAGGAAACCTTGATCATCTTGTTAATCAACGAGCTAGTTTATGAGAGAGGCATAACTAGGAAATTTCTGTTTGTTTATTAAACACACATGTATTAACGTTTCCGTATTAATACAATTATAGCATGCAAAATAAACATCTATCATATACTTGTAATACACATAATAAACACTTTATTATTGCCTCTCAGGGCATATTCCCTTCAGTCTCCCACTTGCACTAGAGACAATAATCTAGTTACATAGTGATAAATCTAACACCCATTGAGTTCTGGTGTTGATCATGTTTTGCTCTAGGGAGAGTTTTAGTCAACGGATCTGCTACATTGAGATCCGTATGTACTTTACAAATCTTTATATCTCCATCCTTGACATGCTCGCGGATGGAGTGAAACCGACGCTTAATATGCTTGGAATGCTTGTGAGACCTAGGCTCTTTGGCATTGGCAATGGCACCATTGTTGTCACAATAGATCACCATTGGGTCCAACGCGTTTGCCACCACTCCTAGTTCGGATATGAACTCCTTCATCTAAACTGCTTCCTGAGCCGCTTCCGAAGTAGCAACATATTCGGCCTCCGTTGTTGATCCCGCTACCACAGGTTGTTTGGAGCTCCTCCAACTAACCGCTCCGCCATTCATGAGAAATACGTATCCGGACTGAGACTTAGAGTCATCCGGATCGGTGTCAAAGCTAGCGTCGACATAACACTTAGCGACGAGCTCTTCTTCACCTCTGTATACAAGAAACATATCCTTAGTTCTTCGTAAGTACTTAAGGATATTCTTGACCGCTATCCAGTGTTCCGAACCTGGATCCGATTGGTACCTACTAGTCAAACTAATAGCATGTGCCACATCCGGTCTTGTACATAGCATGGCGTACATTATAGAGCCTATGGCTGAAGCATAGGGGACTTTGTCCATTATCTCTCTTTCTTCCGCCGAAGCCGGACTTTGAGTCTTACTCAATGTCTTGCCTTGCAACATAGGTAAGAACCCCTTCTTACTTCCGTCCATTTTAAACTTCTTTAAAATCTTATCAACTTCTTTAAACTTCTTTAAGAACCCCTACTTACTCAATATGTATGACGCTTCACCTAGGTCCTTCATTGAAAATTTGCTGTTTAGATAACTTTTAACACTGTTTAAAAGATCTATATCATTTCTGATCACCTCATCAAAGCGGAGATTCCAACTTCGTGATGCTTGCTTCAATCCATAGATGGATCGCTGAAGCTTGCACACCTTGTTAGCATCCTTAGGATCGACAAAACCCTTTGGTTTTATCATATACAACTCTTCTTCAATATTACCATTGAGAAACGCGGTTTTGACATCCATCTGCCATATCTCATAATCGAAATATGCAGCAATTGCTAACATAATCCTAACTGACTTTAGCATCGCTACGGGAGAGAAAGTCTCATCGTAGTCAACTCCTTGAATTTGTCGAAACCCCTTTGCGACAAGTCGAGCTTTATAGACGGTCACATTACCATCAGCATCAGTTTTCCTTTTGAAAATCCATTTGTTCTCCACGGCCTTTCGGTCGTGAGGTAATTCCACCAAGTTCCAAACTTGATTTTCATACATGGATTCCATCTCGGATTTCATGGCTTCTAACCATTTGTTGGAATCCGGGCTCATCATCGCTTCTTCATACGTCGCAGGGTCATCATTTTCATCAACCATGAAATTCATGACAGGATTTCCGTACAGCTCGGGAGCTGCACGCGTCCTGTTTGACCTGCGAGGTTTGGTAGTACTCTCTTTTGGAGTTTCATGATCATTATCATTAGTTCCCTCTTCAACAGGTGGAGCCAACTCCGTAACAACTTCTGGCGCTGCGCTACTCGCCATACTTTGAAGAGGAGGTTCCACAACCTCTTCGAGTTCTACCTTCCCACTAGTCACACCTTTCGCGAGAAACTCTTTTTCTAGAAAGGATCCATTCTTGGCAACAAAAACCTTGCCCTCGGATCTGTGATAGAAGGAATACCCAATAGTTTCTTTAGGGTATCCTATGAAGACGCATTTTTCCACTTTGGGTTCGAGTTTATCCGGTTGAAGTTTCTTCACATAAACATCACATCCCCAAACTTTAAGAAATGACAGCTTAGGTTTGTTTCCAAACCACAATTCATACGGTGTCTTTTCAACGGATTTAGATGGTGCCCGATTTAAAGTGAATGCAGCAGTTTCTAGTGCATAACCCCAAAATGACAACGGCAAGTCCGTCAGAGACATCATAGATCGAACCATATCTAATAAAGTACGATTACGACGTTCCGACACACCATTTCGCAGTGGTGTTCCGGTAGGTGTGAGTTGTGAAACAATTCCACACTCTTTCATGTGAGTGCTAAACTCGTAACTTAGATACTCACCTCCACGGTCGGACCGTAGAAATTTGATCTTTCTATTACGATGATTTTCCACTTCATTCTGAAATTCCTTGAACTTTTCAAAGTTTTCAGACTTGTGTTTCATCAAGTAGATATAACCGTATCTACTCAAATCATCCGTGAAAGTAACAAAATAACGATATCCACCTCGCGCCGACACACTCATTGGACCACATACATCAGAATGTATGATTTCCAATAAATATGTCGCCCGTTCCATTGAACCGAAAAACGGCGTTCTAGTCATCTTGCCCATAAGGCATGGCTCACATGTATCAAATGATTCATAATCAAGTGATTCCAAAAGTCCATCCGAATGGAGCTTCTTCATGCGTTTAACGCCAATATGACCTATACGGCAGTGCCACATATATGCGGATATATCATCATTAAGTTTAATCCTTTTAGCATCAACATTATGAATATGTGTAACATTATCATCGAGATCTAATAGAAATAAACCATTCATCATCGGTGCATGACCATAAAAGATTTCATTCATATAAATGGAACAACCATTGTTCTCGGATTTAAATGAATAACCACTTCGCATCAAACACGATCCAGATACAATGTTCATGCTCAGTGCAGGCACCATATAACATTTATTCAAGTTTATAACTAATCCCGACGGTAAGTGGAGAGGCAGCGTTCCGACGGCGATCACATCAACGCTTGATCCATTGCCGACACGCATCTTGACCTCACCGCTTGCTAGCGGTCGCTTGTTCCGCAACCCCTGATTCGAGTTACAAATATTAGCAACTGAACCGGTATCAAATACCCAGGTGCTACTGCGTGCATTAGTCAAGTACACATCAATAACATGTATATCATATATACCTTTGTTTGCCTTGCCGGCCTTCTTGTCCCCAGATACTTGGGGCAGTTGCGCTTCCAGTGGCCAGTCCCCTTACAATAGTAGCACTCGGAATCAGACTTAGGTCCAACTCGGGGTTTATTTTCAGGCGCGGCAACAGGCTTGCCGCCCTTACTTCCCTTCCGTTTTCCCTTCTTGTCTTTCTTGAAACCAGTGTTCCTATTGATCATCAACACTTGATGTTCCTTTTTGATCTCCACTTCTGCAGTTTTAAGCATTGACAGAAGCTCGGGGAGAGACTTCTTCATGCCTTGCATATTATAGTTCATCACGAAGCTCTTATAGCTAGGTGGCAGAGACTGCAGAACATGATGGACGCCTAAGTCAATGGGAATCGATATTCCCAAGGACACAAGCTTATCGGTGTAACCCGACATCTTGAGTACATGCTCACTAACGGAGTTGTGCTCTTCCATCATGCAGCTAAAGAACTTTTCTGAAGCGTTGTAGCTCTCTACAGCAGCATGTGTGTCGAAAATCATTTTCAACTCACCCATTGTATCAAATGCATTGCCGTTTTCGAAACGCTTTCGAAGTTCCGGCTCTATCCCATACAATATGCCGCAATGAACTAAGTTGTGGTCCTCCTGACGAGTCTGATAGACATTCTTCTCCTCGTCAGGGGCATCATCTAAAGGTGGGGGGCCTAACGGCGCTTCTATCACATATTGCTTTTGTGCAGCAGAGAGGAGAATCCTCAAATTCATGGCCCATTCGGTAAAGTTGCTACCGTTCGTTGCTAGTTTCTCTTTCTCCATGAACACATTGAAATTAAAAGCAGGTGGTGCCATCTACAACAGAATTTGTAAAGTTTAGACTAAGTGTATGATAGATTGAGTTCAACTAATCTATATTACGAATGAACTCCCACTCAAAAATGACATCCCTCGTGCCTTTTTGGTGATTACATGAACCAAATCCACTACACCAAGTCCGATCATCACGTGAGTCGGGATAGCTTCAAAGGCGAGCATCAAATGGGCATCATATCAACTATATGACTCATACTTAACCTTTCGGTCCGTGTTACGAGGCCATGTCTGTACATGCTAGGCTCGCCAAGTTAGAACCTTAGTATTCGCGTGTGTAACTATTTTACACCCGAAATATGGTCGTGGATCCAAGAACACCCGATCATCACGTGATGTCTTGGAGCGACGAAAACATAATCGGTGCATACTAAAGGAAGAACACATTCTTATCTTGATATTTAAATGAGGGATCATCTTATTATGCTAACAAAGCGCTAAACAAGCAATATAAGATGCTATCTAACATCATATGTTTATTAGTGAACTTATATGGTTCCCGCAGATGATCTCTATCATGTGCATCGTGGTATGATCACTATCATACCTATATGTGTAAATCCAAGGTCTATGGATTTTACACGCTATGTGTGTTGTAAGAGTATCATCTCATACTTTTACTTACAACACTACCATATCATAACACTAGCCCAACAACAATCTAAACTAGACGCCTCTAATTTATCCATTGCAAGTTTTACGTGGCTTAGGGCTTTCGAGATAGAACCGTTCTTACCTATGAACATGAACCACAACGAGGATAATCAAATTGTTGACAACTCGCTTGCAAAATAGATATTGACTATAGTAGGAGAGACAGACACCCGCTAGCCACTTATGCAAACTAGTTGCATGTCAAGCGTGGAACAGGTCTCATGTGCGAGGACATGTAAAGTTTGTCCGGGCCGCTTCATCCCACTATGCCACCAATATCCAAAATTACAACAAAGGAGCAACAACATGATCATCATCGCCCACATACTCATATGTGTACTACCCGTGTGAAGTATCTACGCATAGATCCGGCTCTGATACCACTGTAGGGTTCACAACATAGAAAACAAAAAATTTCCTACGATGTGAACTATATACCAAGATCTATCTACTAGATACAAACAACGGGCGGATGTATATCCGTAGAGAACATACCCTTGAAGACCGACAAAACTTAACGAGTTCAACTCGTGGTTGATGTAGACGATCTCTTGCCGATCTCAAGATCGAGAGGAAGTCCTAGCGCCGCAAATCAGCAGCGCATCCGTGCTCGCACACACGTTCGAGGCACCGAGCAACCTCCGCCTCCTCGCTCTAGCGATGCAGCGGAAGCACAACTCTTTCTTGCCGAATAGCCACCGGGAACATGTATCTCGCTAGTCCGAGACCATGGGGGATAAATTCTAGAGGGGGAGAGAGATCCTTCACGAGGAGGTGTGAGAGACAAGTGAGGAGGGGGGCTCCTTTTATAGGAGGAGGGGGAACCCCAAGGGGGTGGCCGGCGCATGGGGCTGCCCCCTTGCCCTCCCCTATTCATGTGGGTGGACACTCCACTCACAAATCTCCTTTAAATTCCCTCCACTCAAAAGTCCACTCAAATTCCCATTAAATTTCCACCAAATTTAATGCAAACTCTCATTAAATAAAACTCTTTTATTTTATTCAGAATTTTGTCAATTACTTTAATGACAAACATTCACAAATAACCTCTTGCTAGAATTCTATTTCACATGCATAACCACTTTATGCAATTTCACCCGAAAACCTGTTTCGGTATCTAGTGAAATAAATTCCTGCGCTTGTTCATTCTTTCGGCATGAAACATTTGCTCCAATTGGATGTCGGTGTCTCTTAAGTGTGTCACCCTACGGTTCGTGAATAATGCGGACATGATCGAGACCCCTCTCGGATCAATAATCAGAAGCGGGATCTGGAGACCCATACTGACTCCCACACATTCAACGATGACTTTCTTATGATCGTCGGAACCTTTTACGCTAGTATCTTAATCCCTTTGTTTCACGATATATTACATGTCCGAGATTCGATCATCGGTATCTCCATACCTAGTTTGATCTCATTACCGACATGCACTCTTTTCTCGTTCCTGTGATATAACATTCTAGTGATCAAATCACTTGCGCTTGCAAGCTAATCAATGTGATATCACCGAGAGGGCCTAGAGTATATATATCCGTCATCGGGATGAACAAATTACACTCTCGATCCATGAGACTCAACATAACACTTTATTAGTTCTGAATCCATCTTTATAATCACCCTGTTACGGTGTGACGTTTGATGTTATCAAGAAACTCTTCCGGTGTTAGTGATTGACATGATCTCATGGTCTAAGGATTAGGATCACTTCGTAAGTTGTTATAGCAATATAAACTCAATGACTTTGATCGTAATGCTATACTTCGGATGAATGTTCATCACACCATTACACTAATGTTGTGATCCCGTTATTAACAACATCCAATGTCCATGATCAGGAAACCTTGATCATCTTGTTAATCAACGAGCTAGTTTATGAGAGAGGCATAACTAGGAACTTTCTGTTTGTTTATTAAACACACATGTATTAACGTTTCCGTATTAATACAATTATAGCATGCAAAATAAACATCTATCATATACTTGGAATACACATAATAAACACTTTATTATTGCCTCTCAGGGCATATTCCCTTCAGTGTCATGTTGATTCTGACCAAGGTCATCTCCATTGTCAGTATCATTTCCATTATTATCACTTCCATTGTTGTTGTGGTGATACTGATGTGGTTCAGAATCTTCCTTGCTCTTTTTGAATGAATGTTTCTTTTTCGAGGATCCTGAGTGATTCTTGAGTTTATGCTTTCTCTTTATGTTCTCAACTTGATTCATCTTGTTTTCCAAAATGGTGGCTTTGTCATAGAGTGATTGATAAGTTGGGACATAGGCAACAACTAGTTGCAGGTTCAACTCATCATTAAGTCCTTCAAGAAATTTCTCCTTTCTCTTAGCATCTGTATCAACTTCATCCGATGCATAGCGTGCCAGATTGTTGAATTCTTCAATATACTTAGCCACACTGAGGTGACGCTGTTTCAGATTGTGAAACTCCTTTTTCTTCAAGTACATCACTCCAGGTGAGATGTGAGTTGTACGGAAACCATCCTCAAAATTAGCCCAAGTCACATCTACAAGGGGAGTGGTGATCTGAAAGTTGTCCCACCATGTTGCTGCTGGTCCTTCAAGCAGAAATGCTGCAAACCTTACTTTTTATTCATCAGTGCAGCCAACAGTCACTAAGTCCTTATTCACCGAACGTAACCAATCATCGGCTACCATTGGGTCAGTTGTTCCAGAGAACCTTGCAGGTCTTAGTTTCAGAAACTTGGTGAGCATGTCAAGTGCTGGAGGATTATTCTGATTGTTGTTGTTGTTGTTGTTGTTGTTGTTCTGATTCTGTATGAATGTGGTCATCTCCTGCATCAGTTGTGTCTGAGCTGTCAACATCTGCTGCATCTCAAGAGTGATGTTGTTGTTTTGGTTGGGGTTGGCACGACGGGGAGGCATCTGTTGGTTTGATAGGGATGAGTAATGATGGATAGGTTTCAAAGAAGTCCTAACACACAACTCAAAACATCCAAGTTCAATCAAGCAATCAATCAATCAATCAACAAGCAACTATCCACTTAACAACTTATGAGCTTAACTCATGAGTTGAAGGGAACAACAAGTTTTCTTGAAATAAAAACTTAGTATAATCATACCTCATAGGTTAATATGATCCATACACTAACATGGTACCAATGTTTATGGTAGGAAATCTAATGTCTCTTGGTTTTCACTTGTAGTCCTTAGTGATGTCTAAGTTGAAATCCTTGGTGGAACTAAAGTTGAAGTCATTGGTCATGGTGAAGGCTTTGTCCATCAAGTTGAAAAGGAAGAGGTGTAGAATTCAAAACCAAAAGGTTGAGGAAAGAGTTTACAAGATTGTTTGTAAATAAGTTTTTGGAACAAATTCAAGTCCTATTTTTCTAAGGGGTTTTGTCCAATCCTAGGTTAAAAATCCTACGGGCAACACAGTGCTCTGATACCATTTGTAAGGTTCCCAACCTTTAATAAGGTAGAGATCCCTGTGTTTACAATGCTAGTCCCTGGATCAATAGCTAGCATCCACAGTTAAGATGTAATATCAAGAAACAAAGGTCATAATACAACTTTATAACCAGGAATAAAATAATTTATTACATCTTACATAGCTCATTTGGCTATCTCAATACAATGCAGCAGAATATCAATAAAGCATGGGGTCCTTCATCTTCAAAGTGCCACAGGCAGTCATGTTGGTTGTAGACTTGTAATCCTAATCAATAAACTTCACTAACATCAAACAAACCTGCAACATAATAAGTTGCAGCCACAAGGGTCAATACATTTGAATTGTATTGGCAAGTTTCACTACTATGTAGAAATAAGTGGATCCTATCATTACATGCATATTTGGCTAAGTGGGGTTAGGCTCATTTGCAGAAAGCAATATAGTTTTATCCTATCTTTTCAAAATAGTTTTGATCTTTGTCAAATCTTTCTGAACTTCTTGGAAAACTCCAAGTGCTTCAAAATCCCTTGTTGTCACCATCAAGTTTTACTTTGAGAAATTGGAATGTCGAGATCTTCCATAGCTTCAGGCCTTAGTTGCTCAGTGTTGTCCATAACCGGGGACACGGCTAAGTACTTAGAATTTTGATCTTCTGCAGAAGTTGTACACTTTACCCACATGACACAATCTCATCTTGATGCCACCAGTGGCCGCTGGATAAGTACTCACCAAAATGGAGTACTGGCAGATTGAGAATGTGACAAAGTCTTTCCATAGGAGTCCTCCCAATACACAATGCTAGCTTGTCAACCAGGCACCAATGTAGGGATAATTTCCCTTACACAATTCTAGTTAACCTGAAGATGCCAATGCATGGGTCTTCCACTATGTAATTGACTAAGCCAGAGCCCATTTAGCATGTGGCTGTACACGGAAGCCACTGTACGAGAAACATGTTCAATCTCTAAGTCCTTGGGTGGTTTTCTTCTAGTGCACATACAAAAAGAGATAGCCATATAAACATGGTTCCTTTTGTTGCCACCTTGTCCAAGCTTGAGTATCCTTGTCCACCCAGGTGGTTCATTGAGTACTTGTTTTATTATATAAAACATATGTCTTTTCAACTCTTCATATAACCATATCATGTATCCCATCCCAATATATAGCATGGCTAAGCATACTACAACTACAATGTTTCCACTAAGGGAGATATAAGGGTATCCTATTAGTATTTAGCATAGCATAAAATATAGTACTCATTTCCATGCATGTTACAAAATCTACTAAGTGTAATGAAAATAGTAGGACATGGATGATAGTGTCACTTGCCTTTTTAGTAGAGAATGTTGGTTCACTTCTTGATCTTGCAAATATCACACTCTTCTAATTCCACTACAATTCAATCAAGCAAACACAAATTCAACTAGCATTCCAACCAATTTATCACACATAAAATAATAGAAACAAGGTCATGCATGCAAGCATGCAAGCATGCAAAAGATAGTTTTACTTGCAAAAGTGGTTTCCACTAGGCTCTAAACACTGTAAAGTTCAAAAGTGGTCATTTACTAAAGTGGTAAAACCATTTGCAAAAGGTTTTATCTCATAAACCGTTTTTAAATCAAATCAATATTTTATGTGGTTGAAAATGCTTTTAGTAAGGCAATATTCTTTAAAGAGTTTACCAAATATATTTTAATTCTCAAAACATGGTGTTTAGGGTCAAAAGGTTTGAATCAAATCATTTCCCAAAGGTTTTACTCAAAAATCATTTCTAAATCAAAATCAATATTTTTATTTAACTAGAAATGGGATAATTCATATATTTACTCTTTAACATCACAAAATACATTTTTAAATCCATAAGTGGGTTCCTATGGTCAGTAGGTTCACAACAAACCATTTTGCAAAGATTTCATACTAAAAATATATCTAGAACAATTTTTATATTCAAATTATGCCTACATAAGTTTCTGCAAATTCAACCAATTTTCCAGAATCAAAACATTAAACAAAATTCATGGTTGCAAAGCAATTATTCTGCTGAATCCATTGATATAAAATTTGCAAAATTTGGACGTATAGAATTAAAGTTATGAATTTTAGAAGTTTGCATATCAAACAGATTCTAATTTCTATTTTAAACAAAACATTGTTCACGTGGCGCAATCTAACTGGACGGTACCGCTTCGTGCGGATCAACCTCTGTGGGCTGTTAGATCTAAAGTGTATCGCATGGCTCAAATTCACCCATACCCTTTCAAGTTAATTCTAATCTCGTGCGTTGGATCAAGATCTGACGGTTGCTATGTGGTTGACCAGGAATGGGCGGCGCTGGCGGCGGCGACTGGCGGCGTGCGGTCAGACGGTGGCGTCACGGCGATTACAGGAAGCAAGGGAAGGAGGGAAGTAGCTCACCGTGATCAGGGGATCGTGGCGATGCTCAACATGGTCGCGAGGAGGCAAGGGGCGCTTAGATGCGACGGCGATTGCTCACCGGAGACGGTGTCGGCGTCGGGCGGCTCTGTTTGATGACGGGGGCGAGGATGCAGATCGCCCTAAGGTAAACGGAGCACATCGTTAGACGCAGGTGAGCATGGGGAGTATGGGAGCATCATCAGGAGAGCTTGGGGCGGTCGGAGCTTACCGGGGAAGCTCGACGGAGTTGAGACAGACGACGGCAGCGTGTTGAGGTTGTCCTTGCCGACGCTCTGGGGCAAGCGCGGCCAAGCGGCTGGTACTGGGAGACGCGTTAGACTATGGGGAACAAGGTTGCATGCAGTGGGAGGTGAGGGGCGGCGAGGTGTGGCCGGAATAGGTTGCGAAGCTCATCGGAGACAGAGGTGGTGTGAGGTCAAATTCGAACAGCCCTGGGGCAGAGAGGCGCTGGCAAGTGAGGGGAAAGAGAGAGGAGGTGTGGGCGTTTATGTATGCGTGATCACTGCGGGGAATAACTCCGGCATTAACGTGAATTCATCGCCGCAATCAAGGGCAGCAATGGCGAGGGGGAACTGTCGCGGTGAAGAAGATGATGATGTGGCGTGGGGTCCAACGGTCAGCGAGAGAGGGAGAGAGGGCACAGGTTCCACTGCTCAGTGACTCAGCGGGTTGATCTCTGGGTGGAAAATGTTACACGCGTGGGGTGAGTAGGTGGGCTGGACTGCTGGGCTTGTTGGGCCTGTTGGGTTGGGTTGAGTTTGTTTCATTTTTTTTAATACAGAAAGCTTTTTCTTTTTCTATTTGAATTTCTGTTTTGATTGTCAAACAAATAATTCAAACAACAAATCAATTCAAACCATCACCAAACTTTAGGTATAAATTAATTCTGTTTAACAACATAAACCAAAGTCCAAAATAAAATAATACTTTTATTCTTTTAGGATCTATTAATAATTAAATAAAATAGACCTTAGTCTTTAATTCAAATAGGATTTAATTTATTTAAAAACTCTATTTGAAATTTAAATAATATCAAAACCATTTCAGTAGGTTTTATTTGAATAAATAAAACACTTGGAAAACTTATTTAAAATAAATTAACAAGTTTTAGTGTTTATTTAAAATGGAAAAGCCTTTACTTTAATAAAATTGGATATTAATAAATCCTCATTATTTTATTTAAATAAACCCTTTACTCTTTTTATCAAATAGAAATATTTTATTTCAAAATCTTGGTCAAGATTTTAATTTGACTCTATAAAATAATCCTTATTTAAAATTCTACCTATGCTTTTGAAAATCAAATCTTTTTAATAAAAGATCTAAAAATAGTGATTCCAACTATTATAGTTTTTATTTATTAATTGTTTATCTTTTTAAATCCCTTTAGGATTTTATTTGATCAAAATAGGTTTTGATGTTTCTAATTGGAATCAAAAAGTTTCTTCTCACCCTAAAAATCAACAAAATTTTATTTTATTTATTTATTTTTCACATTTCAAAATTTGGAAAATTTTGGGATGTGACACTGAGAGAGTTCCACATGGTAAGAAGGTAAATTCTGTTGAAGAAACCTCCTCTTTGAGTGATAAGATTGATGTTATTATGGCTATGCTTGTTAATGGGAAAGCTCCTTTAGATCCTAATAATGTTCCCTTAGCCTCTTTGGTTGGTCAAGAAGAGCAAGTTGATGTGAACTTCATTAGAAACAACAACTTCAACAACAATGCCTATAGGAATAATTTTGGTAGTAACAACAATTATAGGCCTTATCCTCCTAATGATGGCAATACCTATGGAAACTCCTACAACAACACTAGAAGTGCCCCCTATGAACTTGAAGTCATGCTCAAATACTTTATTAGTAAACAAACCACTTTCAACAAGACTGTGGAGGAAAAGCTTTTAAATGTTGAGAAAAATATTTCCTCTTTGTATGAAGAACAGTCCTCTTTAATTAATAAAATGGCTGCTAAACCTGAAACCTTGAAAAGTACCTTTGCTGCTACTCATGCCATGCAAGTTACTATTGATGAAAATGTTAGACTGTTAGGCCAACTTTATGCTAAGTGGGAAAGAGAAGATGAAATTGCTAGAAACAATAGTGTGTGCAGTATCACCACCACCAATATGGATGCCACTAAACCACAAGAAGTCCCTATTCCTCCTCCTACAATGCCTAAACCCAATGAGCCTACTACTAGTGATGCTAAGTTTTATTTTGATATTGATGGTTGCAATATTTTTGAAGTGATTATGTTCCTACAAAAACTTTCTAGAAGTCCTGATGCTAGTGATATGCATGTATCTTTCACCAAACACATTGCAGATGCTCTTGTTAAAATTAAGGAAGAGAAGTTGAAACACAAAGCTTCTATCCCTAGGAAAGTAGAAGATAGTTGGGAACCCATTATTAATATGCAAGTGAATGACTTTGATCTCAAAGCTTCATGTGACCTTGGTTCTAGTGTCTCTATTATGCCTAGAAATATTTATGAAATTCTTGATTTGCCACCTTTGGAAGATTGTTTTTTGGATGTCCCACTTAATGAAAATGCTAAGAAGAAACTCATGGAGAGTGTTAATGATGTTCTTATTATGGCTAACAATGGTTATAGCCATGTTGATTTCTATGTTTTGGATGTTGAATACACTGCTTCTTGTCCTATTACTTTGGGAAGACCTTTTCTTAGAACTGTTGGTGCCATCATTGATATGAAAGAAGGTACCATCATTGTTATGAAAGAAGGCACCATTAAATATCAATTTCCATTCAAGAAAAGTATTGAACACTTCCCTATGAGGAGAGAGAAGTTTCTTTTTGCTCCTCCTTTGAAAGCAAGGTTTGATGTTAATGCTTCTTCATTTGAAAATACTTGATTCTTGCTTCTTGTGCCTAACTTAAAGGCATTAAAAAAAGTACTTGTTGGGAGATAACCCAAGGATTTCTTGAGTCTTGGAAGTTATTAATTCAGTAATGACCTCTCCTTATCCTTTTTGTTTGCTTTTTGTGCCAGGAATGACCTCTAATGAGAGGGAAGTAAGATTTGGGGAGTTGTTGTCTCGAAACAGATTTTTGTGCTCCACCGTAAAAATTCATGAGGAATATGTGTATGTCAGATTGAGCTGATAATTTATGAATACATCCCCAGTATGTTATCTAACTTTCGTTAGATCAACATTTTTTTGATTTGATCAACAAAAGGTCTTCGAAAAAATTAGTTTCTACCTGATGGTCTGTTTTGACAGATTTCTGCCATTATTTGCATTTGCTTCTTATTGATTCCTTTTTGGGTTCTTTTTGGGAAATTGAGCTTTTTGATGGATTTGCTACATCATCTTGTGTTTTTAGTGAAAGTTTTGTTGTTCTAAAGCTAAACATAAAGTTCTATTATCTTTTGAATACACTAATGTTGCTAATGAAGATTGTGTGAAGTTTTGTATGAAGGAAAATTTTCAGCTTTAGAGAGAGAATGATGTAATGATATGAAGAATGGACAAAAGCTCAATCTTGAGGATGCCACCCCGGTGTCACCCCAATAATTATCCAAGAGGTACATGCGTCAAAGCTTGGGGATGCCCAAGGCATCCCCTTCTTCATCAATAAAAAGCCCAGGTCTTTCTAGACACTTCGTTTTTATTGTTTCATGCACAGTTGTGTTGTTCTTGGAGCGTCTTAGTTTTCGTTTGATTTTCTTAGTTTGATTGAATAAAGTAGTTTGGACCCCCTTTCTCGATGTGTTGTTTTAAATAAGTTGATTGGTGTTTGGAAAGGAGTAGAAAGTTCTTGCTTGAGTAGTACAAGAGGAGCTTGCCTTGACTGTGACTTAGACTTTAGCATGTCATGCTAGGTGTTGTTTTGACCTTATGCTTAGTGATTATTTCTATAGCATGACGTGTTCCAAACAATTGGGATTGCTTAGTGTGCCTTGAAAAAAAATCATGCGTTGTTTTAGCATACAAAAGCATAGTATTGTGGTATTCTCCTTTGATGCTTTTTTTGGGTTGACTTGGCACATTCTCACACCATGTTATGACTATGAACAAGTCACCATAGACTCTATGCTCATTTAGTCCTTGACTTGTAGTACCACTTTATGCTTTGATTAGTAATGTTTTGTCGCTCTACATGATTATGGCTATTATTGCTCTCTTAGTTGGTTGCTCTTAGTCTTTTGCTAGCCTCCACTTGTATGAGTAAGCTCTACTCATGCTTCCCGCTCCCAAGAAACCAAGTTATTCCAAAGTGTCCACTATAAAATCCTATGCATGGTGTGTTACACCATTCCAAGTATATTCTTGTTTTCATCTATCTTCCAATTAAAAAGTATTTTGTTATGTGAAAACTTAGTGATTAAAGCTCTCACGAACTTGATGGAACACTTTATATTTCTTGCCCCTAATAAACATAAACCATTGTGTCATCTATGTTGTATATGCTTTCACTTATACGTTGGAATTAGCAGAACCGTGTTGTCACGGGGAACGCTTTCAACATTGCACCTGTCTATGGATATCATCGATGTGAAATAAAAGGGGAGCTTGTATGTCCATGGAGTTATGTATGTGTGTGTTAGAGAAACGCCTGGGCCGCTAGCCTAAGCCATGTCTAATCATGGTGGAAACTTGTAGCATCACCATTGTGACATCTTTGAAGCATTCTTCTTATAAAAAAGAGACATATTGAGAAAATAGGAAAGAGAGAAAAAAGCACCATATTCCCATGGTAAATAAGAAGATTGCTGAGATGCTCATTGTCTGCTTGCCTTGTCATTTTGATTATGGGATAGCTCCTATACCATGTGCAAGGGGTACCCCGTTGGTGGTTCTCTATGATACACATGTACTTACTATGACAAGAACTTACAGGTGACTAAAGTTGAGTAGCATGAGGAGCGGCCCTCGTATTCAAGGGACATGAGATTGCCAACTTATACTTTGTCAAGCATATACTCCATAGTTGTTCATTTTAACCTTAATCACTTCAAGATGCTTATGATAGGGGCAATGAGGGCTGAAAGCTAACAAGTACCATAATTTTTGGAAGCTCTTTTTGAAACTTGAAATCCCTGCTTCCATTTATGAAGGGCCTTCCTTCCACCATTATATTGAGTCTCCACCTTCTACCTTTAGGCACCAGTTAAGCGAGCATACTTTCCATTCTTAGTTCTATGTGCATTGTCCCAAAACTTATTGATTGATGCATATTGTTGATATTGCTTGTTCTTGTGCTATTTGTATCTAGCACTCTTATGAACTTTGAAGGTGTCCTATGCATCTATTTGCTACTCCATGAGGGACAAGCTGATTGCCACTATGCTATGTTTTATGTATGTGAAACAAACAAACGTTTTTCAATGCATGTTATTCATGATCTTTGTTTGTAGCCTTTCATGTTGCATGCATAGTTATTTTGTCTTATTGTTAGAACTCCATATTTCATGCTCATGTTTAGAGTTCTTTGATCCCAGTTTTCAATGCTTGCAAATGGTTTGTGTTGGAATTATGCCCTAGAGGCAATAATAAAGATGTTATTATTATAATTCTTGTTCATGATAATGTTTATATTCCATGCTAGAATTGTATTAAGCGGAAACTTTAATACTTGTGTGGTTTGTGAACAACACCGTGTCCCTAGTACGCCTCTATGGACTAGCTCATTGATCAATGATGGTTAAGGTTTCCTAACCATAGACATGAGTTGTCAATTGATAATGAGATCATATCATTGGGAGAATGATATGGTGGACAGACCCAAACTAAGCGAAGCAATTAGATCGTGTCATCGTGTTCGTCTTTGCAAAGCTTTTCTTATGTCAAATATTGTATTCCTTAGACCATGAGATAATACAACTCCCTGGTATCGGAAGAAAGCTTTGAGGTCATCAAACGTCATCCTATGAGAGGGTGATCATAAAGGTGTCTCTCAGGTGATCAGAAAGTACCTGTTGGGTTGTATGTATCGAAATGGGATTTGTCCCTCCCAAGTCGGAGAGATATACTTCGGGCCCACTTGGTAATCTATATCAACACTGCTTGCAAGCATGTGGTTAAGGAGTTAATCACAAAGTGATATCGGATTACGGAACGAGTAAAGTACTTGTTGTGAACGAGATTGAACTAGGTATGAAGGTACCGACGATCGAATCTGGGGCAAGTAAAATATCGCGAGACGAAGGGAATATATATAAATGGGATTGATTGAATCCTGGCATCGTGGTTCATCCGATATGATCATCTATGAATGTGTGGGAGTCAATATGGGTTTCCAGGCCCCGCTGTTGATTATTGATAGAAGATCATGTATGCATATTCTCGAACCCGCAGGGTCACACACTTAACGTGTCTCGACGCTAGGATAGATTGGATAATTGGTTTATGAGTTTTTGTTCGGAGTCTAGGATGGGATCCGGGACATCACGAGAGGTTCCGGAGTGGTCCGGAGAATAAGATTCATATAAGGCAATGCAGTTTTTGGAGTTCGGAATTGTTCCGGGTTAATCGGTATTGTACCGGAAGCTTCTAGAACCTTCCGGAAGGGGACCAACGTGGCCACACCTTCCGGGAGGGGGCATGGGCCTATGAGGGAGTGCCCTGGCCGCATTGGGCCAGGGGCACAAGGCCCCATAGGGCCCAGCCGACCTAGAGAGGTTTAAACTCGAGATAGAGTTTCTAGAAGGGGGGGTTTCCTTGCCCCCCACTCCTTATCCTTTGGGGCCGCCGGTTTGGGCTTGGGGGAGGGGCTAGGGCTGCGCCCCCCTCTATATAAAGAGGGGTGGGGGCGCACCAACAACCCACACCTTCCCCTCCAACCCTAGCCGCCCTGCTGCCCTCCTCTCTCCCTCCCGACTGCTTGTAGGCGAAGCCCTGCTGCAGAAATTCTCCACCAATTGCACCGCGCCGTCGCGTTGTAGATCCAACCCATCTCTCCACCATACTTGCTGGACCAAGGAAGGAGGAGACGTCGAGGTGCCGCACGTGTGCATCTCACGGAGGCACCGCCACTTGTGGTGCTAGATCGGATCGGATCGCGAGGAGGAGAAGCGAGTATGACTACATCACCCACGTTCCGACGAACGTTCCGCTGTGCGAATCTTCAAGGGTATGAAGATCTAATCCAATCTCTCTTGTTTATTGCATCTCCTAGATTAGATCTTGGCTTCCCTCTGTTTGCATCCGTAGAATTTTTTTGATTTACTATGCCGCGAAACCCTTCAGTGGTATCAGAGCTAGATCTATGCGTAGATGTGTTTCACGAGTAGAACGCAACATGGTTGTTGCGGGCGTTGATGTTTTCTGTTGCAAGCCTATTGTTTGTGTTCTTCTTATGACGCGGGATAGTGAGATTGAAGCGGTCCAGGCCAACCTTACGCGACGTCGTTCGCGAGACCGGCTCCGCACTTGACGTGTGGCTTGTTCCATACATGCGGCTGGTGGATGTCAGTTTCTCTCACTATAGTTGTCATGGGATTAACACCGGAGTTTGGCAACCATAATATCACCGTTGTGGCTTTTCGTAGGTAAGAATCGTTCTAAGCATCTACTCCCACAAGCCACGTAAAACATGCAACAACAAAGTAGAGGCGTCTAACTTGTTTTTGCAGGGAGTGTTTTCTGTGATATGGTATGGCCCAAGATGTGATGTGTATAATGTATGCAATGATCATGTTTTGTAATGTTTCACGACTTGCATGTCGATGAGTACACAACCGGCAGGAGCCATATGGTTGTCTTTATAATTGTGTATGACCTGTGTGTCAACTTCTTATGCGCCATGTAATAGTTTCACTTTATTGCTAAGTAGTTAGCAATAGTTGTAGTTGCTATTCGTGGTGTAGGCAATCATGGTGGAGTGATGGAGATCATGCCGGAGCGCACAAGATGGAGATCATTGCGCGAAGATTGGCTATACCATGTCACATTAAAGTTATATGCATGTGATGTTTATCCTTTATGTATCTTATCATGCTTAGATCGCGATGGTAGCATTATAAGATGATTCCTCACTTAAAGATCAAGATAAAACTGTGTTCTCCCCAAGTATGCACCGTTGCGAAAGTTCATCGTGTCCAAGCATCACGTGATGATCGGGTGCTATAGACTCTACGCTCACATACAACGGGTGCAAGCCAGTTTTGCACACGCGGAAATACTTGGGTCTAACTTGACGAGCCTAGCATGTACAGACATGGCCTCGAAACACAAGAACCGAAAGGTTAAGCATGAGTCATATGAATGATATGATCGATGCTTCGTTGTCCACCATTGAAACCACATCTCTTCTCGTGATGATCGGATTAGGTGTGGTGAATTTGGATCGTGTTCACTAAACAACTTGAGGGATGTTGAATTTAGTGGGAGTTCATCTAGTAATTTGATTAAGTTGAACTAGTTATCATGAACATAGTCTAATTTGTACTTGCAAATACTGTAGATCACATGGCTAAGTCCAACTTCAACTTCAACGTTTTCGCTGAGAAGGAAAAGCTTAGAAACAATGGGTCTAACTTCACCAATTGGTTCCGCAATATGAGAATCATTCTCTCTGGCGGTCAAAAGGACTATGTCCTTGGGAAAGCGTTAGGTGACCCCCCCTGCTGCAACTGCGCCGGCTGATGAGAAAGCTGTCTATCAGTCGCGCAAAGATGATTATGGTGTGATTAAGAGCACCATGTTGTTTGCTATGGAACCGGAACTTCAAAATCGTTTTGAAGACTATCCCGGGCCCTTTGAGATTCTCGAAGAACTGAAAACCATGTTTCAGACTCAGGCCCGTTCTGAGAGATATGAGATCTCTGAGAAGTTCTTTAACTGCAAGATGGAGGAAGGGAGTTCCGTTAGTGAGCACGCCATTAAGATGACGGGCTACACTCAACGACTTGAGCAACTGGAATGCACGATTCCAGAGGAGCTCAAGATTGACAGGGTTCTGCAATCACTCCCTCCCAGCTACAAAAGTTTTGTAGTGACTCATAATCAGATTGGTTCCACTGATACGATCACCGAGCTCTTTGCAAAGCTGAAGGCCGCGGAAGTGGACATCAAAAAGGACAATCATGTGTTGATGGTCAACAAGCCCACCTTTAAGAAATCTAAGGGAGCAAAGAAGCCCTTCAAGAAGGGCGGCGGAAAGCGCACTGCCCCTGCTGAGAAGAAGCTCAAGTCTGGTCCTAAGCCAGACACTGAGTGCTTCTATTGCAAGGACAAGGGTCACTGGAAGCGCAACTGTCCGAAGTACTTAGCGGACAAGAAGGCTGGCACCATCAAAGGTATATTTGATATACATGTTATTGATGTTTTCCTTATAAGCCCTCGTTGTAGTGCCTGGGTATTTGATACCGGTTTAGTTGCTAATGTTTGTAACTCGAAACAGGAGCTACGGAATAGACGGCGGCTTGCGAGGGATGAGGTGACGATGCGCGTTGGCAACGGATCAAGAGTTGATGTGATGGCCGTCGGCACGCTCTCCTTAGTTTTACCTTCGGGATTAGTTTTAAACCTTAATAAATGTTATGTGCCTGCGTTGAGCATGAACATTATTTCTGGATCGTGTTTATTGCAAGACGGTTATTCATTTAAATCGGAGAATAATGGTTGTTCTATTTATATGAGTAACATCTTTTATGGTCATGCACCTCTTGTGAATGGTTTATTTCTTCTAAATCTCGAAAGGGATGAAACACACATCCATAACACTGAGGCTAAGAGATGCAAAGTAGATAGTGATAATACTACTTATTTGTGGCACTGTCGTCTAGGTCATATTGGTGTAAAGCGCATGAAGAAACTCCATTCTGATGGACTTTTGGAGTCTCTTGATTTTGAATCATTTGACACATGCGAACCATGCCTCATGGGCAAGATGATAAAAACCCCGTTCTTCGGTATGATGGAGCGAGCAACGGACTTGTTGGAAATCATACATACCGATGTATGCGGACCGATGAGTGTTTCGACGCGCGGTGGATATCGCTATTTTCTCACTTTTACCGATGACTTAAGTAGATATGGGTATATCTATTTAATGAATCATAAATCTGAAACATTTGAAAAGTTCAAAGAATTTCAGAATGAAGTGGAGAACCATCGTAACAGAAAGATTAAGTTTCTATGATCCGATCGTGGAGGTGAATATTTGAGTTATGATTTTCTCACGCATCTTAAAGCAAGTGGAATCGTTTCACAACTCACGCCACCCGGAACACCACAGCGCAATGGTGTGTCTGAACGCCGGAATCGAACCCTATTAGATATGGTCCGATCAATGATGTCTCTTACTGATTTGCTATTATCATTTTGGGGTTATGCATTAGAAACCGCTGCATTCACTTTAAATAGGGCACCATCTAAATCCATTGAGACGACACCGTATGAACTGTGGTTTGGTGCTAAACCTAAGTTGTCGTTTCTTAAAGTTTGGGGATGCGAAGCTTACGTCAAGAAGTTGATGCCGGACAAGCTCGAACCCAAAGCGGAGAAATGCGTCTTCATAGGATACCCTAAGGAAACTATTGGGTATACCTTCTATCACAGAACCGAAGGAAAAGTGTTTGTCGCAAAGAACGGTTCCTTTCTTGAGAAGGAGTTTCTCTCGAAATAAGTGAGTGGGAGGAAAGTAGAGCTAGACGAGGTTATTGAACCTTCTCTTGAATTGGAGAGTAGCGCATCACCTGAAATTGTTCCAGTGCCGCCTGCACCAACAATAGAGGAAGCAAATGACAAGGATCATGAAGCTTCGGACGATGCTGATACTGAACGTCGCAGGTCGACAAGGTCGCGTGCCCCTCCTGAGTGGTACGGCAACCCTGTCTTGACTGTCTTGTTGGTGGAAGACAGTGAACCTGCGAACTATGAGGAAGCGATGATGAGCCCAGACTCTGAGAAATGGCTAGAAGCCATGAAATCCTAATTGGGATCCATGAGCAAAAACCAAGTATGGACTTTGGTGGACCCTCCTAGCGACCGAAAGGCCGTTGAGTGCAAATGGATTTTCAAGAAGAAAACGGACGCGGATGGTAATGTTACCGTCTATAAAGCACGGCTTGTCGCGAAAGGTTTTCGACAAGTTCAAGGTGTTGACTACGATGAGACTTTCTCTCCCGTAGCGATGTTTAAGTCCATTCGGATTTTATTAGCAATTTTTGCGTTTCATGAATATGAAATATGGCAGATGGATGTCAAGACTGCATTCCTCAATGGCAACATTGATGAAGAGTTGTATATGATGCAACCCGAAGGTTTTGTCGATCCTAAGGATGCTGATAAAGTATGCAAACTTCAGCGTTCCATTTATGGACTGAAGCAAGCATCTCGGAGTTGGAACCTTCGTTTTGATCAAGTGATCAAGAGCTTTGGATTTTTTCCAAATTGCTACGAAGCTTGCATCTACAAGAAAGTGAGTGGGAGCTCGGTGACGTTTCTGGTACTATATGTGGATGACATATTGATTATCGGAAATGACATCAACATGCTTAACGATGTGAAAAGTTATTTGAACAAGTGTTTTTCAATGAAATACCTAGGTGAAGCTGCTTATATATTGGGCATCAAAATCTATAGAGATAGACAAATACGCCTGATAGCTTTAAGCCAGAGTACATACCTAGACAAAGTTCTGAAAAGGTTCAGAATGGATAAGGCAAAGAAAGGTTCAGTGCCTATGTTGTCAGGTAAGATATTGAGCAAGGCTCAGTGTCCAGCTACGGTAAATGATAGGGAAGCTATGAGAAAAGTGCCTTATGCCTCGGCCATAGGTTCTATCATGTATGCCATGCTGTGTACTAGCCCGGATGTGTCCAATGCTCTTAGTTTGACGAGCAGATATCAAAGTGATCCAGGAGTGGAACACTGGACAGCCGTGAAGAACATCCTAAAGTACCTAAATAGGACTAAAGAAATGTTCTTAGTCTATGGGGGTGATGAACAGCTCGTAGTAAAAGGTTACGTCGACACAGTGTCCCTAGTACGCCTCTATGGACTAGCTCATTGATCAATGATGGTTAAGTTTTCCTAACCATAGACATGAGTTGTCAATTGATAATGAGATCATATCATTGGGAGAATGATATGGTGGACAGACCCAAACTAAGCGAAGCAATTAGATCGTGTCATCGTGTTCGTCTTTGCAAAGCTTTTCTTATGTCAAATATTGTATTCCTTAGACCATGAGATAATACAACTCCCTGGTATCGGAAGAAAGCTTTGAGGTCATCAAACGTCATCCTATGAGAGGGTGATCATAAAGGTGTCTCTCAGGTGATCGAAAAGTACCTGTTGGGTTGTATGTATCGAGATGGGATTTGTCCCTCCCAAGTCGGAGAGATATACTTCGGGCCCACTCGGTAATCTATATCAACACCGCTTGCAAGCATGTGGTTAAGGAGTTAATCACAAAGTGATATCGGATTACGGAACGAGTAAAGTACTTGTTGTGAACGAGATTGAACTAGGTATGAAGGTACCGACGATCGAATCTCGGGCAAGTAAAATATCGCGAGACGAAGGGAATATATATATGGGATTGATTGAATCCTGGCATCGTGGTTCATCCGATATGATCATCTATGAATGTGTGGGAGTCAATATGGGTTTCCAAGCCCCGCTGTTGATTATTGATAGAAGATCATGTCTGCATATTCTCGAACCCGCAGGGTCACAAACTTAACGTGTCTCGACGCTAGGATAGATTGGATAATTGGTTTATGAGTTTTTGTTCGGAGTCTCGGATGGGATCCGGGACATCACGAGAGGTTCCGGAGTGGTCCGGAGAATAAGATTCATAAAAGGCAGTGCAGTTTTTGGAGTTCGGAATTGTTCCGGGTTAATCGATATTGTACCGGAAGCTTCTAGAACCTTTCGGAAGGGGACCAACGTGGCCACACCTTCCGGGAGGGGGCATGGGCCTATGAGGGAGTGCCCTGGCCGCATTGGGCCAGGGTCCCAAGGCCCCATAGGGCCCAGCCGACCTAGAGAGGTTTAAACTCGAGATAGAGTTTCTAGAAAGGGGGGTTTCCTTGCCCCCCACTCCTTATCCTTTGGGGCCGCCGGTTTGGGCTTGGGGGAGGGGCTAGGGCTGCGCCCCCCTTCTATATAAAGAGGGGTGGGGGCGCACCAACCCCCCACACCTTCCCCTCCAACCCAAGCCGCCCTGCTGCCCTCCTCTCTCCCTCCCGACTGCTTGTAGGCGAAGCCCTGCTGCAGAAATTCTCCACCAATTGCACCGCGCCGTCGCGTTGTAGATCCAACCCATCTCTCCACCATACTTGCTGGACCAAGGAAGGAGGAGACGTCGAGGTGCCGCAAGTGTGCATCTCACGGAGGCACCGCCACTTGTGGTGCTAGATCGGATCGGATCGCGAGGAGGAGAAGCGAGTACGACTACATCACCCATGTTCCGACGAATGTTCCGCTGTGCGAATCTTCAAGGGTATGAAGATCTAATCCAATCTCTCTTGTTTATTGCATCTCCTAGATTATATCTTGGCTTCCCTCTGTTCGCATCCGTAAATTTTTTTTGATTTACTATGCCGCGAAACCCTTCAGTTTGATCTTGATTTTGATGGTGCATGTCACCTCAAAAAATATTCTTTTTTATCACTTACCTACTCGAGGACGAGCAGGAGTTAAGCTTGAGGATGCTTGATACGTCGAAAACGTATCTATAATTTTAGATGTTCCATGCTTGTTTAGTATCTAGTTTGCTTTGCTTTGTCTACACTTAGAGGTGTTTTTATATGTTTTCTGGTACTAACCTATTAACAAGATGTCACAATGTCAGTTGTCTGTTTTCTTCTGTTTTTGGTTCCAGAAAGTCATAAAATCAATATTCTTGGAATTGGACGGGACAAAAGTCAAAGTCAATGTTTTACCATGGGGAACACGGAGCTAGAAGACGAGACGGAGGAGGACCTCGAGTGGGCCACACCCCCTGGCCGCGCAGGTGGGCCCACCCCGTGCCTGGGGGTGTAGCCGCCTCGGGCACCCCCTCGGCCTCCCTCTTCGCCTATAATAAGCCCCTTATACCTAAACCCTAAGTATCCGATCAATATTCCATGAAACCGTCTGTAGCCGCCGCCACCATCATCCCTAGATCGGGGGGATCTGAAGCTCTTTCCGGCACCCTGCCGGAGGGGAGATCATCCCAGAGGCCTTCTTCATCATACCAGCCTCCGGTATGAAGCGTGCGTAGTTCCACCTTGGACTACGGGTCCATGTAGTAGCTAGATGGTTGTATCTCCTCCTTTCTTCTTTCATGTCTAGATCTTGTGAGCTCCGTTCATGATCAAGATCTCATCTATTTGTAATCATGCATGTTGTGTTTGCGGGGATCCGATGGATATTGAGATTACTATGTCAGATTGATTAATGGTTTTTGTAAGAGGTCCCAACCTTCAATAAGGTAGAGATACCTGTGTTTACAATGCTAGTCCCTGGATCAATAGCTAGCATCCACAGTTAAGATGTAATATCAAGAAACAAAGGTCATAATACAACTTTATAACCAGGAATAACATAATTTTATTACATCTTACATAGCTCATTTGGCTATTACATTACATTGCAGCAGAATATCTATAAGCATGGGGTCCTTCATATTCAAAGTGCCACAGGCAACATGCTGGTTGTAGACTTGTAATCCTAATCAATCAACTTCACTAATATCAAACAAACCTGCAACATAACAAATTGCAGCCACAAGGGTCAATACATTTGAATTGTATTGGCAAGTTTCACTACTATGTAGGATTATAAGTGGATCCTATCAATACATGCATATTTCTCTAAGTAGGGTTTAAGGCTCATTTGCAGAAAGCAATAGTTTATCCTATCTTTTCAAAATGGTTTTGTTCCTTTGTCAAATCTTTCTGAACTCCTTGGTAAATCCCCAAGTATTTCAAGTCTTGTTAAAATCTCTTGAGCTCCTTGGTACACCCCAAGTACTTCAAGTTTTTATCAAAATCTCTTGAGCTCCTTGGTAAATCCCCAAGTGCTTCAAGTTTTTATCCAAATCTCTTGAGCTACTTGGTACACCCCAAGTGCTTCAAGTTTTTATCCAAATCTCTTGAGATACTTGGTACCCCCAAGTACTTCAAGTCTTTTGTTGTCACTTTAAAGTTTATCTTTTTGAAATTGGAATGTCGAGATTTCCCATAGCTTCAAGCTTTAGTTGCTCAGTATTGTCCATAACCGGGGACACGGCTAAGTACTTAGATTTTATTATCTTCTGCAGAAGTTGTACACTTTACCCACATGACACACTCTCATCTTGTTGCCACCAGTGGCCGCTGGATAAGTACTCACCAAGATGGAGTACTGTCAGATTGAGAATGTGACGAAGTCTTTCCAGAGGGTCCTCCCATACACCATTGCTAGCTTGTCTTCAGGCACCCATGTAGGGTTTTGAGTTCCCTCATTTTCAGTAACTGAAGATAATGCATGGGTCTTCCCAATGTAGTTGACTAAGCCAGAGCCATATGTAACATGTGGCTGTACACGAAAGCCACAGTTGGAGAAACATGTTCAATCTCTAAGTCCCTGGGTGGTTTTCTTTTGGTGCACAACACAAAGAGATTGCCATAGACATGGTTCCTTTTGTTTCCACCTTATCCAAAACTCAAAGTATCCTTGTCCACCCAGGTGGTTCATTGAGTACTTGTTTTATTATATAAAACATAAGTCTTTTCTCAACTTCATAAAATCTCAACATGTATCTCTTCTCAAATATCTAGCATGGCTAAGCATTTTACAACTACATTGTTTTCACTAAGGTATATATAAGGGTATCCTATTAGGATTTAGCATAGCATAAGTATAGAAATTATTTTCATGCATGTTTCAAAATCCACTAAGTATAATGAAAATAGTAGGACTTTAGATGATAGTGTCACTTGCCTTTTTGGTAGGGAATGTTGGTTCACTTCTTGATCTTGCTAGTATCACACTTTTCTAACTTCACTACAAATCAATCAAGAAAACACAATATCAACTAGCACTCCAACCAATATTCAAACAATCAAACACACATAAAATAATAGGATCTAAGTTATGCATGCAAGCATGCAAAAGTTAGTTTTATTTGCAAAGATGGTTTCTACTAGGTTCTAGACTTTGTAAGGATCAAGGTGGTCATTTTATAAAGTGGCAAAGTCATTTGAAAAAGGATTTTATCTAAAGATCATTTTTAAATCAAAACATTATTTCATGTGGTGAAAATGGTTTTTTAGCAAAGTAACAATTTCATGTTCTTCACCAAACAAGTTGTTGGTTCACAAAACTTGGTGTTTAGGGTCAGTAGGTTTGAATCAAAAAAAATTCCAAAGGTTTTTGTTCAAAAGTCATTTCCATAACCAAAACCAATATTTTTATTTGACTAGAAATGGGCTAATTCAATTAATCAACCCTAATCTTTTCAAAATCCATTTTTAAATCCATAGGTTGGTTGCTAGGGTCAGTAAGTTCACAACAAACCAATTTGCAAAGATTTCAACCTCAAAATCATTTTGGTACAATTTTTCTAACCTAAACAAGCATACAAATGTTTCTGCAAAAATAATCAATCTAACAGAAACTTTTTACTAAACACATTGCATGGTTGGCTAGGGCTTGTTCCACTGATTCCATTGATATAAAGTTTTCAAATTTTGGAGGTGTGGATCAAAAGTTATAAGGGTTTCAAATCTGCATCTAAATCAGATTCAAACTTTGTTTTAAATCATCCAGTGCCACGCGGCGTGATATTACTGGCTGGTACCGCTTCGGTCGGATCGTGCTTGCTGGACCGTAGGATCTAACTTAGATCGAGAGGCGCAGAGTCACACGATACCCCTTCGTCTATGTTCTATCACAGCCACACGATATTGATCAAACAGATATAATCAACTGGCCACTAACTGGCGGCGCTGCGCGGCGGTAGACGGCGGCGCACGCTCTGGCGGCGAGCTTGACGATGGTACAGGAAGCAAAGAAGGAAGTGGAGATGCTCACCGTGATTGCAGTGACGTGGGGATGCTCAAGGTACGGTCAGCTCGTCGAGGGGCGCTCTGGTTCTAGCGGGATTTCTCGCCGGAGTGGGGAACGGCGTCGGGCGGCTCTGGTCGTTGTCGGGGGCGACGCTGTGGTTCACTCCGAGGCAAAATGAGGACACGGTTAGATGTAGCCGAGTGTGGCGAGTGTAGGAGCATGAACGAGAGGGCGTGGGGCGGTCTGTCTTACCAGGGGGAGGTCGCCGGAGAAGTAGCAGACGCGGCGGCACTCAGAGGTTGTCGAAGCCGACGTTCTGGGGCGCCCGCGAGTGAATGGAAGGCACAGGGAGAAGCGCCTAGGTCTGGCGAGTAAGCTCGTGTGGTTGGGGAGGTGAGGCGAGGATGGTCAGCGCCGGAATTTTGTCGGGGACGTCGTCGGAGCAGTGGCAAGGCAATGGAAATTGGGGGCAGCCTGGTGGCTTTCGTCGAGTGGGATCTAAGGGGAAAGAGAGGGAATACGTAGGCGATTAAGAGGACGCATTTGCAGAGCGGAATCACTGCGGTGTTACAGCGAATTAACGCGAGCATTCAACGGCAGGAACGGCCAGGCGTGGTCAGCGGCGGGTGGAAACGACGAACAGGAGAGGTGGGACCTTGCTGTCAGCGAGAAAGGGAGCGAGGGGAAAGGGTCCACTGGTCAGTCGCTCTGCGGGTGCGGGTTCAGGTAAAAAACGATTCGCGCATGGGGAGTAGCTGGGCTGGTACTAGGCTTGTTGGGCTGGACGAGTTGGGCTGCTGTCTGATTCTATTTTTTTTTCTTTCCAAATGCTTTTTCTTTTCTAATTCTATTTTCTGTTTTGAAATTCAAACAACAAATCAAACTCTCACAACAATTCACATCAAACTTTCACCAAACTTTGCAATTGAATTTGGTTCTGTTTAACAACATAAACCAAAGTCCAAAGACCAAAATAATATTTTTATTTTAGGGTCCATTAATAATTAAATAAATAGACCTTTGTTATTAAACCAAATAGATTTTGATTTATTCAAAACTCCATTTTGAAATCTAAATATTATCAAAACCAAAACAGTAGGTTTTATTTGGAAATCTTGTTTAAAGTAAATAAATAAGTTTTGATGTTTAATTAAAATAGTAAAACCTTTATTTTTAATAAACTTGGATATTAAATCCTTATTATTTTATTTAAATAGACCTTTACTATTTTTATCAAATAGAAATGTTTTATTTAACAAGGCTTGGCCAAGTTTTTAATTTGGCTTATAAAATAATCCTTATTTATAATTCTATCCTTTGCTTTGAAAACCAAATCTTTTTATTAAAAGATTCAAAATAGTAATTCCAAATATTTTTATTTTCCTTTATTAAATGTTTATCTTTTTAAATCCCTTTAGGATTTATTTGATCCAAATAGGTTTTGGAAGTTTCCAAATGGATTCAAAAAGTTTCTTCTCACCCTGAAAATCAACAAAGTTTTATTTTATTCATTTATTTTTCACATTACAAGATTTGGAAAATCTTGGGATGTGATAGTTTTGTCTTTGATTCTATCATGTTTGTGTTGTTTATGATCTTGCATGCTCTCCGTTGTTAGTAGCTATCTTGGCCAAGTAGTTGCTAGTGACTCCAATAGGGGGTATTTGTGTTCGATAGTGGGTTCATGCCTCTATTTAATCTAAGGGAAGTGACAGAAATCTCTAAGGTTGTAGATGTGTTGTTGCCACTAGGGAGAAAACAACGGTCTCTTGTTCATGGAACAAGTGGATTGTTTACCTTACACACTTTGCTTAAAGTAGTTGTCTGTTGCTTGCAACTTAATACTGGAGGGGGTTCGGATGATAACCCAAAGGTGGACTTCTAGTCGTAGATGCAGTTGGATGGCGGTCTATGTATCTTGTTGTATTGCCCAATCGAATCTCATAGGATCATGATGTCTAGTATTGCATTGTTATGCCTTACTCAGTCCTGTTAATTGCCCTGCTGTAATTTGTTTATCCAGCATGCCATGTTTGTTTATCTAAGGAGAACACCTCTAGTGAATTATGGACCCCGGTCCAATCTTTACCATTGATACATCTTCCATTGTTACTTGTTGCAAACCACCATTACCTTCCACACCATACAGTTAATCCTTTGTTACAGCAAAGTAGTGATATTGACAACCTCGATGTTCGTTGGGGCAAAGTCTTGAGTTCGTGTTGTGCAGGTCTCCAAGTTGCTAGCAACATCTTTGAGTCGTTTCTTCCTCCTACTGGTTCGATAACCTCGGTTTCTTACTGAGGGAAAACTTGCTGTGTTGGAGATATGCCCTAGAGGCAATAATAAATGTAGTTATTATTATATCTTTGTGTTTATGATAAATGTTTATATTCATGCTATAATAGTATTAACAAGGAAACATTAATACTTGTGTGATTTGTAAACTAAAATAGAGTCCCTAGTAAAGCCTCTTTATAATACTAGCTTGTTGGTTAATAAATGATTGTGGTTTCCCTATCATGAACATTGAGATGTTATTAACAACAAGATCATATCGTTAGGAGAATGATATGGTGGACATACTCCTATAGATAAGCATAGCATAAATATCAAGTCATTTTAATAGTTCAATTGCTATATGCTTTCTGATACATAGTAACCTAATTCCTTCGACCATGATATCATGCATATCACCTTCACCGGAAGGATGCTTTGATGACATCAAACACCACACCGTAACTGGGTGGCTATAAAGGTGGCATTGAGTGTTCGGAAAGTATTGGTTTAGACACATGGATCAAGAGTGGGATTTGTCCATCCATATGACGGATAGATATACTCTGGGCCCTCTCGGTGAAATGTCATCCAATTAGCTTGCAAGAATGTGACTGTCTCAAAAGGGATCACATATCAGGGGAACGAGAAAAGAGTACTTATCAGTATCGAGGTTGAACTAGGTATGCAGAGATACCGACGATCAATACCTCGGATAAGTAAACTATCGTGAGACAAAGGGAAATTGGTATCGTATGTAAGTGGTTCATTCGATCGCAAAGTAATCGTAGAAATATGTGGGAGCCATATGAATTTCCAGATTCCTCTATTGGTTATTGTTCGGATAAGTGTCTCGATCATGTCCGCATAATTCATGAACCGTAGGGAGACACACTTAAGGATTCGACATTGTTTGAGTAGTTATGGAATGATGAGTAAGAGACCGAATGTTGTTCGGAGTCTCGGATGGGATCCGGGATATCACGAGGAGACCCGGAATGGTCCGGAGAATAAGATTCATATAAGGAAAGTCCTGTTTCGGGGTTGGAGAAAGGTTCCGGTGTTTTCATCGGGAATGTTCTAGAAGGTTCCGGAATGTCCGGCACTCCGGAGGGGAAGGGTACATGAATGTGTCATAACAACTTGGAATGATTGCATCATGTACTAGGTGTCATCGCTGAACAAAATAAAGGGTTTAATCAAATCCTAGTTTGAAAAGTCAAACACCAATTTGAAAAATCAAACGGCTATTTTGGAAGGTGGAGGGGAAGTAGGAAACCAAATTAGGGAGGAGTTCCTCCCCTCCACCGCCGGCCCACTTGGGATCCGAGTTGGGGAGGGACTCCCCTCCCCTTGGCCGGCGCCTCCCACCTATATAAGGAGGGGCAGGGCTGCCCCTCCTAGCACATAAGTTGCCCCCCTCTAAACCCTAACCCTAGCCGCCGCCCACCATAGGCACCGCCTAGGGCATCTCGCCACCGCCTAGGGCAAACCCTAGCCGCCGGCCTTGCCCCCCTCCTTGGTGTGTCTAAACCCTAGAACACTGAGGGCTTTCTCATAGTCCACCATACTCGCTCCGGCTTAAGGCGAAGCCCTGCGAGATCTCCCCTCTACTTCCGGTACCACGCCGTTGTGTTGCCAGAATCGCGAGGAGAGTGCTACAACCTCTGCTGCCTGCTGGAACAAGGGAGAGGAAGGTCTTCATCGAGTACCGAATGTGTGACCGACTGCGGAAGCGCTGCCGGAACGCAGCGCCGGAAGGATCGTCTACGCGATCTTGAGATCGGCAAGAGTACGACTACATCACCCATGAGAATCAGCTCTCGTTAAACACTTTGGAATCTTCGAGGGTGAGTTATTCCATCGACTCGTTGCTACAATCTAGTAGATAGATCTTGGCTTGTTTGTTTGTATGCGGTAGAAATTTTTTGTTTTCCATGCTACGAAACCCTACAGTGGTATCAGAGCCGTGTCTATATGTAGATCTGTTGCACGAGTAGAACACAATGGTCATTGTGGGCATTGATGCTTTTGTTGTCGATTGATTCTTGTGTACTTTGCATCTTGCGGGATGGTGGGATGAAGCGGCCCGGGCTAACCTTACATGACATCGTTCATGAGACTTGCTCCACGCTTGACATGCAACTTGTATTGCAGAAGTGGCTTTGCGGGTGCCTGTTTCTCCCAACATAGTTAAGATTCAATTTACAACGGGTGATTAACAATACTAGTATCAATGTTGTGGTTCTTGTTCGTAAGTTAGAACGACACTTATTGAAAGCCCCAAACCACGTAAAACATGCAAATAAAGTAGAAGCGTCTAACTTTGTTTTGCAGGGGTGTGTTGTGATGTGATATGGCCATGATTGTGATTATATTTGATGTATGCAATGTTCCTTATTGTAAGTTGGCAACCGGCAGGAGCCATATGGTTGTCTTTAAATTCTGTTAAGACCCGCGTGTCTATTCAAAGTAGTTGTAATAGTTGAAGCCGGTGGACGACAACCATGGAGCAGCGTCATGGACCTTGATGCAATGTCGGTGATGATGGAGATCATGTTCGTGCTTGAAGATGGAGATCGGAAGCACAAAGAAGAAAGGCCATATCATATCACATATTATGAATTGCATGTGATGTTAATCCTTTATGCATATTGTATTGCTTAGTTAACGACGGTAGCATTATAAGATGATCCCTCATGCACATGAATTTCAAGTTCTAAAGTGTTCATCCTTAGTAAGCACTGTTGCTAAAGCTTGTTGTTTCGAAGCACCACGTGATGATCGGGTGTGTTAGATTCCGCAAGTGTATACAACGTGAGCAAGCCAGATTTGCTCATGCGGAAGCTAAGGTTTGATCTTGACGAGCCTAGCATGTATAGACATGGTCTCGGAACACGGATCACCGAAAGGTAAAGCATGAATCATATAGAAGATATGATGAACATGTCGATTGTTCTCCATTGAACCTACATCAACTCTCGTGATGATCGGTTTTGATGTGGTGGATTTGGTTCGTGTGATCACTAAAACAATGTGAGGGATGTTGTTTTGAGTGGAAGTTCACCTAGATTAATTTAACTATTAATTAGAACTCAATTTGTCATAAACTTAGTCTAAACTATTGCAAATATGTTGTAGATCAATGGCGGCCCCTACCATCAATTTTAATGCGTTCCTAGAGAAAGAAAAATTGAAAAACAATGGAAGCAACTTCGCAGATTGGTTCCGCAATTTGAGGATTGTCCTCACAGCTGGTAATTTGACCTATGTGCTGGATGCACCGCTGGGTGACCCACCTGCAGCTACTGCTACCGATGAACTAAAGAATGTTTACCTTGCTCGGAAGACTCAGTACTCCACAGTTCAGTGTGCTATCTTGTATGGTTTAGAATCGGACCTTCAGAAAAGGTTTGAGAATTCAGACCCACATGATATTGTCCGTGATCTCAAATTGAGTCTTTGAGACTCACGTGGCAATTGAGAGCTATGAGGCTTCTGAAAAGTTCTTTAACTGCAAGATGGAAGAGGGCAGCTCCGTCAGTGAGCATGTGCTTAAGATGTCTGGGCACGCAAACAAACTTCAAAGCTTGGGTATAGTGATTCCTATTGCTTTGGGGATTTATTGTGTCCTCCAATCACTACCACCAAGTTACAAGAACTTTGTGATGAACTACAATGTGAAAAACATGAACAAGCAGTTGCCAGAACTCTTTGCCATGCTAAAATCTGCAGAAGTGGAGATCAAGAAAGAGCACCAAGTGTTGATGGTTAATAAAACCACCAAATTCAAGAAAGGCAAGTCTAAGCAAAAGGGACACTTCAAGAAGGGTGGTAAGAAAGTTACCGCGCTGGAGAAGAAGACCAAGGCTGGACCTAAGCCTAATACTGAGTGCTTTTACTGCAAGGGAGAAGGTCACTGGAAGCGGAATTGCCCAAAGTACTTGGCGGATTTGAAGAACGACAACATCAAGAAGAAAGGTATATCTGATATACATGTTATTGATGTGTATCTCACTAGTACTCGTAGTAGTGCCTGGGTATTTGATACTGGTTCGGTTGCTCATATCTGTAACTCGAAACAGGTGCTGCAGAATAAATGGAAGCTAGTGAAGAACGAGGTGACGATGCGCGTGGGAAACGGATCAAAGGTTGATGTGATTGCGGTCACGCTACCCCTTCATCTACCATCGGGATTAGTTTTATACTTAAATAATTGTTATTTGGTGCCTGCGTTAAGCATGAACATTATATCGGGATCTTGTTTATTGCGAGACGGTTACTTGTTTAAGTCCGAGAATAATGGTTGTTCGATTTATATGAGTAATATGTTTTATGCACATGAACCTTTGATAGATGGTATATTCTTATTGAATCTCGATAGTGGAAATACACATATCAATAACATTGAGGCTAAACGTTTGAAATCGAGCGATAACTCGACCTATATGTGGCACTGTCATCTTGGTCACATTGGAGTGAAGCGTATGAAGAAACTCCATTCTGATGGACTTCTTGAATCACTTGATTTCGAATCACTTGATAGATGCGAAGCATGTCTAATGGGTAAAATGACTAAGACTCCATTTTCTGGTATGATGGAGCGAGCTACAGACTTATTGGAAATCATACATACCGATGTGTGTGGTCCAATGAGTGTAGCATCGCGCGGTGGTTATCGTTATGTTCTTACCTTCACGGATGACTTGAGTAGATATGGGTATATCTATTTCATGAAACATAAGTCTGAAACTTTCGAGAAGTTTAAGGAATTTCAAAGTGAGGTGGAGAATCAACGTAACAAGAAGATTAAATTTCTACGTTCTGATCGTGGAGGTGAATATCTAAGTTACGAGTTTGGCAAGCATTTGAAGAAATGCGGAATACTTTCATAGTTGACACCGTCGGGAACACCACAGCGTAATGGTGTGTCCGAACGTTGTAATCGAACTCTCTTAGATATGGTTCGTTCTATGATGTCACTTACAGATTTACCGCTATCATTTTGGGGTTATGCATTAGAAACAACCGCATTCACTTTAAATAGGGCCCATCTAAATCCGTTGAAATGACACCGTATGAATTATGGTTTGGGAAGAAACCCAAATTGTCGTTCCATAAAGTTTGGAGTTGCGAAGCCTATGTAAAGAAGTTATAGCCGGACAAGCTTGAACCCAAAGCGGAAAAATGCGTCTTCATAGGATACCCGAAGGAAACTATTGGGTATACCTTCTATCATAGATCCGAAGGAAAAATCTTCGTTGCCAAGAATGGATCCTTTCTAGAGAAGGAATTTCTCTCGAAAGAAGTGACTGGAAGGAAAGTAGAACTTGACGAGGTTGTTGAACCTTCTCTCGAAATTGCGAGTAGCGCAGCACCGGAAGAAGTTCCTGTGGTGCCTGCACCAATAAGAGAGGAAGCTAATGATGATGAACATGAAACTTAGGTTGTAGTTGCTATAGAGCCTCGCAGGTCAACGAGAACTCGTACCACTCCTGATTGGTATGATCCCGTTATGAGTGTCATGTTGGTGGACAACACCGATGACCCTGCGACATATGAGGAAGCGATGATGAGCCCAGATTCCAATAAATGGCAAGAAGCCATGAAATCCGAGATTGGATCCATGTACGAAAACCAAGTATGGACTTTTGTGGACTTACCAGATGGCCGAAAGGCTGTCGAGAACAAATGGATTTTCAAGAAGAAAACAGATGCTGATGGTAATGTTACTGTCTATAAAGCTCGACTTGTCGCAAAAGGGTTTCGACAAATTCAAGGAGTTGACTACGATGAGACTTTCTCACCAGTAGCGAAGCTAAAGTCTTTGAGGATTATGTTAGCAATCGCTGCATATTATGATTATGAAATATGGCAGATGGATGTCAAAACAGCGTTCCTCAATGGAGACATTGATGAAGAGTTGTATATGATGCAACCCAAAGGTTTTGTCGATCCTAAAGATGCTAACAAGGTATGCAAACTTCAACGGTCCATTTATGGATTGAAGCAAGCATCCCGAAGTTGGAATCAACGTTTTGATAAAGTAATCAAAAGTTTTGGTTTATACAAACTGACGGAGAAGCTTGTATTTACAAGAAAGTGTGTGGGATCTTTGTAGCATTTTTAATACTATATGTAGATGACATATTGTTGATTGGGAATGATGTAGACCTTCTTAATAGTGTCAAGGAATATTTGAATAATAGTTTTTCAATGAAGGATCTTGGCGAAGCAGCTTACATATTAGGCATAAAGATTTATAGAGATAGATCGAGACGCCTAATATCATTGTCACAAAGTACATATTTGGACAAAGTTCTAAAGAGGTTTGGAATGGAAGATAGCAATAAAGGGTTCTTGCCCATGTTGCCCAATACGACCTTGAGTAAAACTCAAAGTCCGACAACGGCAGAAGATAGAGAAAGGATGAGTAAGACTCCCTATGCCTCATCCATAGGATCTCTAATGTATGCCATGCTATGTACTAGACCCGACATTGCATATGTTGTTAGTTTGACTAGCAGATATCAAAGAGATCCAGGAGTGGATCACAGGACAACGGTAAAAAACATCCTTAAGTACTTGAGAAGAACTAAGGATATGGTTCTTTATTATGGAGGTGATGAACAGCTCGTTGTTAATGGTTACACCGATGCTAGTTGGAACACCGATCCGGATGATTCTAAATCACAATATGGATACGTATTTACTTTGAATGGTGCAGCAGTTAGCTGGAGGAGTGCAAAGCAAAGCGTTGTGGCGAGATCTTCAACTGAATCGGAATACATGGCTGCTTAGGAGGCTTCACAAGAAACGATATGGATGAAAGAGTTCATTACAGAGCTGGGTGTGGTTCCAAGTGCGCTGGACCCAATGTCTACCTACTGTGATAACATGGGCGCCATAGCCAATGCGCAAGAACCAAGGTCACACAAGAAGCTGAAGCACATCAAGCTACGTTTTCACGCTATTCGAGAACATGTCCAAGATGGGGACATAAAGATTTGCAAAGTACACACAGATCTGAATGTGGCGGATCCGTTGACTTAACCTATCCCGAGGGCAAAACATGACCAACACCAAACTGCCATGGGTGTTCGGTATATTACCATGTAATCTAGATTAGATGACTCTAGTGCAAGTGGGAGACTGTTGGAGATATGCCCTAGAGGCAATAATAAATGTAGTTATTATTATATCTTTGTGTTTATGATAAATGTTTATATTCATGCTATAATAGTATTAACAAGGAAACATTAATACTTGTGTGATTTGTAAACTAAAATAGAGTCCCTAGTAAAGCCTCTTTATGATACTAGCTTGTTGGTTAATAAATGATTGTGGTTTCCCTATCATGAACATTGAGATGTTATTAACAACAAGATCATATCGTTAGGAGAATGATATGGTGGACATACTCCTATAGATAAGCATAGCATAAATATCAAGTCATTTTAATAGTTCAATTGCTATATGCTTTCTGATACATAGTAACCTAATTCCTTCGACCATGATATCATGCATATCACCTTCACCGGAAGGATGCTTTGATGACATCAAACACCACACCGTAACTGGGTGGCTATAAAGGTGGCATTGAGTGTTCGGAAAGTATTGGTTGAGACACATGGATCAAGAGTGGGATTTGTCCATCCATATGACGGATAGATATACTCTGGGCCCTCTCGGTGAAATGTCATCCAATTAGCTTGCAAGAATGTGACTGTCTCAAAAGGGATCACATATCAGGGGAACGAGAAAAGAGTACTTATCAGTATCGAGGTTGAACTAGGTATGCAGAGATACCGACGATCAATACCTCGGATAAGTAAACTATCGTGAGACAAAGGGAAATTGGTATCGTATGTAAGTGGTTCATTCGATCGCAAAGTAATCGTAGAAATATGTGGGAGCCATATGAATTTCCAGATTCCTCTATTGGTTATTGTTCGGATAAGTGTCTCGATCATGTCCGCATAATTCACGAACCGTAGGGAGACACACTTAAGGATTCGACGGAGTTTGAGTAGTTATGGAATGATGAGTAAGAGACCGAATGTTGTTCGGAGTCTCGGATGGGATCCGGGATATCACGAGGAGACCCGGAATGGTCCGGAGAATAAGATTCATATAAGGAAAGTCTTGTTTCGGGGTTGGAGAAAGGTTTCAGTGTTTTCATCGGGAATGTTCTAGAAGGTTCCGGAATGTCCGGCACTCCGGAGGGTAAGGGTACATGAATGTGTCATAACAACTTGGAATGATTGCATCATGTACTAGGTGTCATCGCTGAACAAAATAAAGGGTTTAATCAAATCCTAGTTTGAAAAGTCAAACGCCAATTTGAAAAGTCAAACGGCTATTTTGGAAGGTGGAGGGGAAGTAGGAAACCTACTTGGGGAGGAGTTCCTCCCCTCCACCGCCGGCCCACTTGGGATCCGAGTTGGGGAGGGACTTGGCCGGCGCCTCCCACCTATATAAGGAGGGGCAGGGCTGCCCCTCCTAGCACATAAGTTGCCCCCCTCTAAACCCTAACCCTAGCCTGAAGGGTTTCGCGGCATAGTAAATCAAAATTTTCTACGGATGCGAACAGAGGGAAAGCCAAGATCTAATCTAGGAGATGCAATCAACGAGAGAGATTGGATTAGATCTTCATACCCTTGAAGATTCGCACAGCGGAACGTTCGTCGGAACGTGGGTGATGTAGTCGTACTCGCTTCTCCTCCTCGCGATCCGATCCGATCTAGCACCACAAGTGGCGGTGCCTCCGTGAGATGCACACGTGCAGCACCTCGACGTCTCCTCCTTCCTCGGACCAGAAAGTATGGTGGAGAGATAGATTGGATCTACAACACGACGGCGTGGTGTATATGGTGGAGAATTTCTGCAGCAGGGCTTCGCCTACAAACAGTCGGGAGGGAGAGAGGAAGGTAGCAAGGCAACTAGGGTTGGAGGCAAGGTGTAGGGGGGAGGGGGCACACCAGCCCTCTATTTATAGAGGGGGGGCGGCCAGCCCTTTCCCCTCCTCCAAGCCTTGGGCCGGCGGCCGAGGGAGGGAGAAGTGGGGGGCAAGGACTCTCCCCTCTTCTAGAAACCCTATCTCTAGTTTAAACGATTTAAACCCTATAGGATCGGCTGGGCCCTATGGGGCCTTGTTCCCCTGGCCCAATGCGGCCAGGACACTCCCTCATAGTCCCATGCCCCCTCCCGGAAGGTGGGGCCACGTTGGTCCCCTTCCGGAAGGTTCTAGAAGCTTCCGGTACAATACCGATTAACCCGGAACAATTCCGAACTCCAAAAACGGCACTGCCTTTTATGAATCTTATTCTCCGGACCATTTCGGAACCTCTCCTGATATCCCGGATCCCATCCGAGACTCCGAACAAAAATTCATAAACCAATTATCCAATCTATCCTAGCGTCGAGATACGTTAAGTGTGTGACCCTGCGGGTTCGAGAATATGCAGACATGATCTTCTATCAATAATCAACAGCGGGGTCTGGGCACCCATATTGACTCCCACACATTCATCGATGATCATATCGGATGAACCACGATGCCAGGATTCAAACAATCCCATATATATATTCCCTTCGTCTCGCGATATTTTACTTGCCCGATATTCGATCGTCGGTACCGTCATACCTAGTTCAATCTCGTTCACAGCAAGTACTTAACTTGTTCCGTAATCCGATATCACTTTGTGATTAACTCCTTAACCACATGCTTGCAAGCGGTGTTGATATCGATTACCGAGTGGGCCCGAAGTATATCTCTCCGACTTGGGAGGGACAAATCCCATCTCGATACATACAACCCAACAGATACTTTCCGATCACCTGAGAGACACCTTTATGATCACCCTCTCATAGGATGACGTTTGATGACCTCAAATCTTTCTTCCGATACCAGGGAGTTGTATTATCTCATGGTCTAAGGAATACAATATTTGACATAGGAAAAGCTTCACAAAGATGAACACGATGATACGATCTAATTGCTTCGCTTAGTTTGGGTATGTCCATCATATCATTATCCAATGATATGATCTCATTATTAATTGACAACTCATGTCTATGGTTAGGAAACCTTAACCATCATTGATCAATGAGCTAGTCCATAGAGGCATACTAGGGACACGGTGTTGTTCACATACCACACAAGTATTAAAGTTTCCGCTTAATACAATTCTAGCATGGAATATAAACTTTATCATGAACAAGAATTATAATAATAACATCTTTATTATTGCCTCTAGGGCATAATTCCAACAGTCTCCCACTTGCACTAGAGTCAATAATCTAGTTTACATTTGGCAACAATCTCACACCCATGGCACTGAGGTGTTGATCATGATTTACACGTGGAAGAGGTTTAGTCAATGGATCTGCAACATTCAGATCTGTATGTACTTTGCTAATCTTCAGATCTCCATCTGCAATATAATCTCGGATTATATGAAACTTGCGGTTGATATGCTTGGTCTTTGGATGATATCTTGGTTCCTTAGCGAGTGCTATGGCGCCAGTGTTGTCACACAATATATCCAGTGGGTCCAATGCACTTGGAACCACGCCAAGCTCAGTGATGAAGTTTCTGATCCAAACTCCTTCACTTGACGCTTCTGCAGCAGCCATGTATTCCGCTTCCACTGTAGATCCCGCGATCATGCTTTGCTTGCAGCTTCTCCAGCTCACAGCTCCTCCATTCAAAATATAAACGTATCATGTCTGAGATTTGGAATCATCCTTGTCGGTGTCAAAACTAGCGTCGACGTAACCTTTTACGACAAGCTGTTCATCACCCCCATAGACTAAGAACATTTCTTTAGTCCTATTTAGGTACTTTAGGATGTTATTCACGGCTGTCCGGTGTTCCACTCCTAGATCACTTTGATATCTGCTCGTCAAACTAAGAGCATTGGACACATCCGGTCTAGTACACAGCATGGCATACATGATGGAACCTATGGCCGAGGCATAAGGCACTTTGCTCATAGCTTCCCTATCATTTACCATAGCTGGACACTGAGCCTTGCTCAATATCTTACCTGACAACATAGGCACTGAACCTTTCTTTGCCTTATCCATTCTGAACCTTTTCAGAACTTTGTCTAGGTATGTACTCTGGCTTAAAACTATCAGGCGTCTTTGTCTATCTCTGTAGATTTTGATGCCCAATATATAAGCAACTTCACCTAGGTCTTTCATTGAAAAACACTTGTTCAAATAACTTTTCACATCGTTAAGCATGTTGATGTCATTTCCGATAATCAATATGTCATCCACATATAGTACCAGAAACGTCACTGAGCTCCCACTCACTTTCTTGTAGATGCAAGCTTCGTAGCAATTTGGAACAAATCCAAAGCTCTTGATCACTTGATCAAAACGAAGGTTCCAACTCCGAGATGCTTGCTTCAGTCCATAAATGGAACGCTGAAGTTTGCATACTTTATCAGCATCCTTAGGATCGACAAAACCTTCGGGTTGCATCATATACAACTCTTCATCAATGTTGCCATTAAGGAAAGCAGTCTTGACATCCATCTGCCATATTTCATAATCATGAAACGCAGCAATTGCTAATAAAATCCGAATGGACTTAAACATCGCTACGGGAGAGAAAGTCTCATCGTAGTCAACACCTTGAACTTGTCGAAAACCTTTCGCGACAAGCCGTGCTTTATAGACGGTAACATTACCATCCGCGTCCGTTTTCTTCTTGAAGATCCATTTGCACTCAACGGCCTTTCGGTCGCTAGGAGGGTCCACCAAAGTCCATACTTGGTTTTCGCTCATGGATCTCAATTCGGATTTCATGGCTTCCAGCCATTTCTCAGAGTCTGGGCTCATCATCGCTTCCTCATAGTTCGTAGGTTCACTGTCTTCTACTAACAAGACAGTCAAGACAGGGTTGCCGTACCACTCAGGAGGGGCACGCGACCTTGTTGACCTGCGACGTTCAGTAGCAGCATCGTCCGAAGCTTCATGATCCTTGTCATTAGCTTCCTCTATTGTTGGTGCAGGCGGCACTGGAACAATTTCAGGTGTTGCGCTACTCTCCAATTCAAGAGAAGGTTCAATAACCTCGTCAAGCTCTACTTTCCTCCCACTCACTTCTTTCGAGATTAACTCCTTCTCAAGAAAGGAACCGTTCTTTGCGACAAACACTTTGCCTTCGGTTCTGTGATAGAAGGTATACCCAATAGTTTCCTTAGGGTATCCTATGAAGACGCATTTCTCCGCTTTGGGTTCGAGCTTGTCCGGCATCAACTTCTTGACGTAAGCTTCGCATCCCCAAACTTTAAGAAACGACAACTTAGGTTTAGCACCAAACCACAGTTCATACAGTGTCGTCTCAACGGATTAAAATGGGGCCCTATTTAAAGTGAATGCAGCGGTTTCTAATGCATAACCCCAAAATGATAACGGCAAATCAGTAAGAGACATCATTGATCGAACCATATCTAATAGGGTTCGATTCCGGCGTTCAGACACACCATTGCGCTGTGGTGTTCCAGGTGGCATGAGGTGTGAAACGATTCCACTTGCTTTAAGATGCGTGAGAAAATCATAACTCAAATATTCACCTCCACGATCGGATCGTAGAAACTTAATCTTTCTGTTACGATGGTTCTCCACTTCATTCTGAAATTCCTTGAACTTTTCAAATGTTTCAGATTTATGTTTCATTAAATAGATATACCCATATCTACTTAAGTCATCGGTAAAAGTGAGGAAATAGCGATATCCACCGCGCGCCGAAACACTCATCGGTCCGCATACATCGGTATGTATGATTTCCAACAAGTCCGTTGCTCGCTCCATCATACAGGAGAACGGGGTTTTGATCATCTTGCCCATGAGGCATGGTTCGCATGTGTCAAATGATTCAAAATCAAGAGACTCCAAAAGTCCATCAGAATGGAGTTTCTTCATGCGCTTTACACCAATATGACCTAGACGACAGTGCCACAAATAAGTAGTATTATCACTATCTACTTTGCATCTCTTAGCCTCAATGTTATGGATGTGTGTTTCATCCCTTTCGAGATTTAGAAGAAATAAACCATTCACAAGAGGTGCATGACCATAAAATATGTTACTCATATAAATAGAACAACCATTATTCTCTGATTTAAACGAATAACCGTCTTGCAATAAACACGATCCAGAAATAATGTTCATGATCAACGCAGGCACATAATAACACTTATTAAGGTTTAAAACTAATCCCGAAGGTAAAACTAAGGAGAGCGTGCCGACGGCCATCACATCAACTCTTGATCCGTTGCCAACGCGCATCGTTACCTCATCCCTCGCAAGCCGCCGTCTATTCTGCAGCTCCTGTTTCGAGTTACAAATATTAGCAACTGAACCGGTATCAAATACCTAGGCACTACAACGAGGGCTAGTAAGGAAAACATCAATAACATGTATATCAAATATACCTTTGATGGTGCCATCCTTCTTGTCCGCTAACTACTTCGGACAGTTGCGCTTCCAGTGACCCTTGTCCTTGCAATAGAAGCACTCAGTGTCCGTCTTAGGACCAGACTTGAGCTTCCTCTCAGCAGGAGCATTGCGCTTGCCGCCGCCCTTCTTGAAGGGCTTCTTTGCTCCCTTACCTTTCTTAAAGGAGGGCTTGTTGACCATCAACACATGATTATCCTTCTTGATGTCCACCTCCGCAGCCTTCAGCTTTGCGAAGAGCTTGGTGATCGTATCAGTGGAGCCAATCTGATTACGAGTCACTACAAAACTTTTGTAGCTGGGAGGGAGTGATTGTAGAACCCTGTCAATCTTGAGCTCCTCTGGAATCGTGCATTCCAGTTGCTCAAGGCGTTGAGTGTAGCCCGACATCTTTATGGCATGCTCACTAACGGAACTCCCTTCCTCCATCTTGCAGTTAAAGAACTTCTCAGAGATCTCATATCTCTCAGAACGGGCCTGAGTCTGAAACATGGTTTTCAGCTCCTCGAGAATCTCAAAGGGCCCGGGATAGGTTTCAAAACGATTTTGAAGCTCCGGTTCCATAGCAAACAACATGGTGCTCTTAATCACACCATAATCATCTTTGCGCGACTGATAGACAGCTTTCTCATCAGCCGGCGCAGTTGCAGCAGGGGGGTCACCTAACGCTTTCCCAAGGACATAGTCCTTTTGTCCGCCAGACAGAATGATTCTTAGATTGCGGAACCAATTGGTGAAGTTAGACCCATTGTTTCTAAGCTTTTCTTTCTCAGCAAAAACGTTGAAGTTGAAGTTGGACTTGGCCATGTGATCTACAGTATTTGCAAGTACAATTTAGAGTATGTTCATGATAAATAGTTCAACTTAATCAAATTACTAGATGAACTCCCACTAAATTCAACATCCCTCAAGTTGTTTAGTGAACACGATCCAAATTCGCCACACCTAATCCGATCTTCACGAGAAGAGATGTGGTTTCAATGGTGGACAACGAAGTGTCGATCATATCATTCATATGACTCATGCTTAACCTTTTGGTTCATGTGTTCCGAGGCCATGTCTGTACATGCTAGGCTCGCCAAGTTAGACCCAAGTATTTCCGTGTGTGCAAAACTGGCTTGCACCCGTTGTATGTGAGCGTAGAGTCTATAGCACCCGATCATCACGTGATGCTTGGACACGACGAACTTTCGCAACGGTGCATACTTGGGGAGAACACAGTTTTTATCTTGATCTTTAAGTGAGGAATCATCTTATAATGCTACCGTCGCGATCTAAGCATAATAAGATACATAAAGGATAAACATCACATGCATATAACTTTATGTGACATGGTATAGCCAATCTTCGCGCAATGATCTCCATCTTGTGCGTTCCGGCATGATCTCCATCACTCCACCATGATTGCCTCCACCACGAATAGCAACTACAACATTTGCTAACTACTTAGCGATAAAGTAAAGCTATTACATGGCGTATAAGAAGTTGACTCGCAGGTCATACACAATTATAAAGACAACCATATGGCTCCTGCCGGTTGTGTACTCATCGACATGCAAGTCGTGAAACATTACAAAACATGATCATCGCATACAATATACACATCACATCTTGGGCCATACCATATCACAGAAAACACTCCCTGCAAAAACAAGTTAGACGCCTCTACTTTGTTGTTGCATGTTTTACGTGGCTTATGGGAGTAGATGCTAAGAACGATTCTTACCTACGGAAAGCCACAACGGTGATATTATGGTTGCCAAACTCCGGTGTTAATCCCATGACAACTATAGTGGGAGAAACTGACATCCACCAGCCGCATGTGTGGAACAAGCCACACGTCAAGTGCGGAGCCGGTCTCGCGAACGACGTCGCGTAAGGTTGGCCTGGACCGCTTCAATCTCACTATCCCACGTCATAAGAAGAACACAAACAAGAGGCTTGCAACAGAAAACATCAACGCCCGCAACAACCATGTTGCGTTCTACTCGTGAAACACATCTACGCATAGATCTAGCTCTGATACCACTGAAGGGTTTCGTGGCATAGTAAATCAAAATTTTCTACGGATGCGAACAGAGGGAAATCCAAGATCTAATCTAGGAGATGCAATCAACGAGAGAGATTGGATTAGATCTTCATACCCTTGAAGATTCGCACAGCGGAACGTTCGTCGGAACGTGGGTGATGTAGTCGTACTCGCTTCTCCTCCTCGCGATCCGATCCGATCTAGCACCACAAGTGGCGGTGCCTCCGTGAGATGCACACGTGAAGAACCTCGACGTCTCCTCCTTCCTCGGACCAGCAAGTATGGTGGAGAGATAGATTGGATCTACAACACGACGGCGTGGTGTATATGGTGGAGAATTTCTGCAGCAGGGCTTCGCCTACAAACAGTCGGGAGGGAGAGAGGAAGGTAGCAAGGCAACTAGGGTTGGAGGCAAGGTGTAGGGGGAGGGGGCGCACCAGCCCTCTATTTATAGAGGGGGGGCGGCCAGCCCTTGCCCCTCCTCCAAGCCTTGGGCCGGCGGCCAGGGGAGGGAGAAGTGGGGGGCAAGGACTCTCCCCTCTTCTAGAAACCCTATCTCTAGTTTAAACGATTTAAACCCTATAGGATCGGCTGGGCCCTATGGGGCCTTGTGCCCCTGGCCCAATGCGGCCAGGACACTCCCTCATAGGCCCATGCCCCCTCCCGGAAGGTGGGGCCACGTTGGTCCCCTTCCGGAAGGTTCTAGAAGCTTCCGGTACAATACCGATTAAGCCGGAACAATTCCGAACTCCAAAAACTGCATTGCCTTATATGAATCTTATTCTCCTGACCATTCCGGAACCTCTCGTGATATCCCGGATCCCATCCGAGACTCCGAACAAAAATTCATAAACCAATTATCCAATCTATCCTAGCGTCGAGATACGTTAAGTGTGTGACCCTGCGGGTTCGAGAATATGCAGACATGGTCTTCTATCAATAATCAACAGCGGGGTCTGGGCACCCATATTGACTCCCACACATTCATCGATGATCATATCGGATGAACCACAATGCCAGGATTCAAACAATCCCATATATATATTCCCTTCGTCTCGCGATATTTTACTTGCCCGAGATTCGATCGTCGGTACCGTCATACCTAGTTCAATCTCGTTCACAGCAAGTACTTTACTCGTTCCGTAATCCGATATCACTTTGTGATTAACTCCTTAACCACATGCTTGCAAGCGGTGTTGATATCGATTACCGAGTGGGCCCGAAGTATATCTCTCCGACTTGGGAGGGACAAATCCCATCTCGATACATACAACCCAACAGATACTTTCCGATCACCTGAGAGACACCTTTATGATCACCCTCTCATAGGATGACGTTTGATGACCTCAAAGCTTTCTTCCGATACCAGGGAGTTGTATTATCTCATGGTCTAAGGAATACAATATTTGACATAGGAAAAGCTTCGCAAAGATGAACACGATGATACGATCTAATTGCTTCGCTTAGTTTGGGTCTGTCCATCATATCATTCTCCAATGATATGATCTCATTATCAATTGACAACTCATGTCTATGGTTAGGAAACCTTAACCATCATTGATCAATGAGCTAGTCCATAGAGGCATACTAGGGACACGGTGTTGTTCACATACCACACAAGTATTAAAGTTTCCGCTTAATACAATTCTAGCATGGAATATAAACTTTATCATGAACAAGAATTATAATAATAACATCTTTATTATCCCCTCTAGGGCATAATTCCAACATATCCGCCACCGCCCACCATAGCCGCCGCCTAGGGCATCTCGCCGCCGCCTAGGGCAAACCCTAGCCGCCGGCCTTGCCCCCCTCCTTGGTGTGTCTAAACCCTAGAACACCGAGGGCTCTCTCATAGTCCACCATACTCGCTCCGGCTTAAGGCGAAGCCCTGCGAGATCTCCCCTCTACTTCCGGTACCACGTCGTTGTGCTGCCGGAATCACGAGGAGAGTGCTACAACCTCCGCTGTCTGCTGGAACAAGGGAGAGGAAGGTCTTCGTCGAGTACCGAACGTGTGACCGACTGCGGAAGCGCTGCCGGAACACAGCGACATCAGGATCGTCTACGCGATCTTGAGATCGGCAAGAGTACGACTACATCACCCACGAGAATCAGCTCTCGTTAAACACTTTGGAATCTTCGAGGGTGAGTTATTCCATCGACTCGTTGCTACAATCTAGTAGATAGATCTTGGCTTGTTTGTTTGTATGCGGTAGAAATTTTTTGTTTTCCATGCTACGAAACCCTACATGCTGCTATGCTCATCACACCTTGCTCTTGAGGTCTCCCAACGAGGCGGTGACAACTCGCCATAATCTTCTTCTGAAAGGAATCACAAGGCTACAACTCATCACTTTCACAAAGGTCCAATCCTAGGCATAACAAATATAAAATAACATAGGGTAAGATTCACACAATGGCATATTGTTCAACCAAGGATCTTTCCAAAACCTCACAAGGTTCTCTTTATTTAGAATGGATTGTCTAGCTTTGAAATATATATCCTTCGCTTTCAAAAGAGCCTAGCTTTCCAATAGGGAGAGTCAGAAAACTCTGGTTTTAATCAAGGACATAGATTATCTAGATTGCGTTTCTAATTTCCACCACCACTTGCACAATAAAGCAATGTTTTGTTTCCTTAAATCTTTCACTCTAAGCTAACCTTTGGACTTGGATCTACAAACCCTGGTCCATTTAACCATATAATATTTCCTTTTCTTCCTTTTTACACCCTATAAAAAACCTCCTTCCATGTGTATTCGGTTTCTCAATAAAGATTTTTTTCGAAAATGCGCAGAAGGTCTGCATGTCATTGTATTAAGTGGGAAAAGGTTACAGAGGGGTTACAGATGGCGACCTGCAAGGCAGCACCCGCTCCACACCATGCTGAAAATAAAGCTTAACCTATGTCTCTCGAGTACCCACGTCTACTACGATGGCATCATAGCCACTCGCTCCACTCATCAGCGATACGATGCGCCATAATCGCCGGCGGTGCACGTCTGCCCTCGAAAATATGAGCATTGCGTTCTAGCCAGATACTACACATGATAAGGGAGCATAGCGAGTTGGCCAAACGGCAATCCCGAATAGCCACCTTGGCGGAAGCATCTGGCCACCACTCTTGGAGCACCACCACGCCGGTGGGGTATAATCGAGTCCATCCGAACTCTAGGAGCACCTTGGTCCACATAGAGCAAGCGTAGGGGCAGGTGAGCAGCAGGTGATTGATGTCTTCCGCACGATGCCCACAAGCGTAAAGTAAATGAAGGTTAAATTGAGCATTAACATGGACATGTAATAAGATGGGATACATAGGGATGAATTCAAAATAGCATAATTACAAATCCAGCCATCTAATATTTTAACCAATTTTTCTTCCAAAAAATTCTAATCAATATTTTTTTATTCTAAAAGTTGAAAGGACCCCCCCCCCACACCCGCCGCACCACCACCACACACACACACACACATCCAAATATTTCAGAGGAGGCAGCTTGTTCACTTTGGCAATTAAAAGGGTCAGTTTTTTTAACGGGAAAGGGTCAGATTATATATATACATGTATATATATATATAAACTCTATTCAGAACTCAGGGTGCAGAATAGTTATTTTGCACCCAACATATTTTTATGTTGTTAGATTGAAAAAATATGTTTTGTATACGAATAATTATGTTCATATCTTCACCAGAACCAAAAAATTCAACACAAGAATAAAGTTTATGAGTCATTATAGTGTAAAAAACACCAAAAATACGTATTTTACATCGTAATTTTTATACGACATATAAACAAAAAATTATGTCATTTCTATTTTTTTTATGTTCTTCTCAACTTGCGAAGTAAAACAAAATTTGCGTGACGTAAAAATAATATACGGTTTTAAAGATAGAGGGTGGGTCAAATAGCGTCACCCTCTATCTTTAGGGTTTAGGGTTATTTTGCCTATATATATGTGTAGTACTAATTTATATATTCGCCTCTATCTTTAGGGTTTAGGGTTATTTTGCCTATATATATGTGTAGTACTAATTTATATATTCGAAAAATGGTCTGTTCAATGGTCTACATGTAGTGCTAGAATGCGTGCTGAAATTTTGGCCGGTTCAATGGTCTGAATGTATTGCTAGAATGCGTGCTGAAATTTTATCAGTTCAGTGGTCTACTAGTATTGCTAGCTCGCATGCATGCGTGAGCTGTTGTTAGTTTGCATGCATGTGCTAGCTTACATGTGTATTTGCATGTACTAGCAATGCATGCAAAAAAATGCTCTTGATGTAACGGGATAATGTTTTCCGTTGGATATTTTGTGCTTTTGCTGTTCAACTTCATGCTTCCTATAGAATATCCAATGATTGGATTAGTATGCACATGTAGCATTCTAAATAGCCCACTATTTTTTATATATATATATATATATATATATATATATATATATATATATATATTGGTGAAGGATACATTTATTGAACTTATATGTAACCTGGCAGAGCTAGCTATATATGAAAACCCAATTGTATTCCTCATACGACTCCATTTATTCTCTATGATTTTCTTGTGGCCAAAGAAATATATGAGATGTGTGTAGGTAGGAGGTGGGAGGTAAATGTTGTAACCTAAGGCCATGTACACTCCCGACGTTTAGGGAGGGCGCTTGCGATTTAATCCCGGCAGTTTCGTCCGTTTTTTGGCAGTTCTGTTAGCGTCGCGGAAAATCTTAGAGTCGGGCGCTTGTAAAATAGTCTTCAATTTAGTCTCGGAAGCGTCGGCGCTTGCTGCATGCGGCAACCAACTACTTAAACGCCCAAGCTAAGAGGCCAGCATAGTACATGCCCCGTAGACTCGTAGTACTAGCTAACTTATATTCTCTTTGTTCTAAAATGTAAGGCATCTAAGATTAGTTAAAAGTTAGCGATTTTATAATTTGGTCAAGTTTATACAAAAAATACTAACCTCTACAATACTTAATCTATATCAATAGGTTCATCAGAAAGTGTATTTTCTCCATGTATCCATTCGACATTATAGATACAGATATATATATTTTCTAAATATTTGATCAAAACTAGTAGGACTTGATTTTTATTAAGCTAATTTTAGACGTCTTAAGTTTTGGGGACGGAGATACTAGTAGGTGGCAGTCCGCCTGCCTCCGACGTACTACTCCTGCCAATCCCGTGACGATCGCCCCACGAGGCCACGAGGTGCCTACGTGATGGTCTGTTGGTTACCCTGACCAACGTACGCCAAGCTGCCCACTTGAAGCTGTACACAGGGGTTCCGTACACAGGATATAGCCAGTTTCAGTTACGCGCGCCCGTGCATGCATGCGTCGTCCACGGAATTCCGACCCCTCGCGGACGCACGCGTGCGCCACCATGTCAAGAACTCACTAGACCCGCGGCCTGACGCACGCGTCTCACCTTGTCGAAGTTATCTCCGAAAACAAACACATGTGCACACGCGCGCGCTAGTAAGCTATAGCTAGCTGCTGTAAACTGGAGCCCTGCAACCGAACCTGACCTGGATTAGTCTTATTAACGCTGGCCCTTGATGAGCAGAGCTACCGAAATCGGCATGTTAAGACAAGCTACGCGCAGGCCATGTGATGTTAGTTAGCCACTCATCATTGGCATTCGCAAAAGCTTTTGCTGGAGTTCTCTAGCTAGCTTAACCATGGTGGCCCTAGGCGCGTGCAGTTCGGATAAATCAGGTTGGGTACATGCTCAGAATCTGGCACGCAAACTAACTAGAGGTCATCTCTCCCTTCCGACGATGAATGATCATGCGCCAAGTGCCCGAAACAGCCCCATCTTGTCGCTGGATCAGTCCAAACTCGGCCAGAAAGGTCGTCCCGTCCGCAACATGCATTATCCCCGCAGCGGCAGTCTCATCTGCCGGCCGGCACCTACCTACCTTCCTTCCATGGAGCTGTAGCTAGCCCGTCCTGCAGCGGCCGGCCTTACTAGCTAGCTAGCGGTTAATCCAGTCCAGGACGCAAGAAACACGATTAATTGGCTGCACGCATGCGGATTGACCCGATCGATCGATCGATCGGCCGGCCGGTTGGTCGATGAGGTGACGGATCAGCGATCTTTACTGTGGCGCAAAGGCAGGGAACAGTCGCGGATTTTTGGACCGTTCCGGGTGTGTGTCGAGCTTGGCGTTGTTGATTGTTCGATCGAGGATGGGGCATGGAGGCAGGAGGTAGTGTGCATGCACGCGCAACCAAGCCGGTTCGTTCTCGAAAGCAATGAGAGGGTTGGCGGAGGGGAAGTTGGCTTGGTTCTTTGACCACTACTGTAGCTAGGTGTGATTTCACCTCGGTAGCTAGTTTTGCCTAACCTCTTTCTACCTGCTCCCTCTGTTTCATCATAATGTAGTGTGTTTGGACAAACTGATTTGGTTTACCAAAACATACTACTAGAACATCGTGGAACAAAGGATGATGTAGCGTAATCCGTAACATCCAAATGGCAGCAGATTGCCTCGGATTCGTATTCAGCAGATCGATGCATGTACAGAAATCACACATAAATGTTACCCACATACATCGATCGCAGCATATACTCGCCGATAACTTGATCTGCAGGGTCGTCCCAGTCACCCACTCCCAGGAAGAACATGTTCTTGGAGCAGCTTCTAGTTGCATGTTAGGCACTGCATGTTTGGATTTCCAGGAACAGGAATCCATCGACCAGATCTGAACGCGAGGATGCTCCGTGCCGTCGCTTGCTAGCTCTGTCGGACACTGTTCCAGCATGATTGGTAACATGATCCTGCATATGCGTGTCCGGTGTAAGATGGACCACGTACGCGCGCGTATTCAGATCAACACTCGAAAATGTGCAGAGAGATTGGCTCCACATCTCACGTGTTTTCGTGTGCAAGACGGCATGAGCTACTAGCATTTTTGGGCCCTCCTCCTTGTCGTTCCACATCTTTTCTTTTCTTTGTTTCAGGCATTTTTTGGGTCCTCCTCCCTGGTCGCGCTACATAGCGCCCGTTTGGCCCAGTTCGGCCGGAGTGACTCCCTGCACCAATCAGCCCACTAGGTCCAGTTAACCCTATATTAGAACAGACAATGTGAGAACGCTTTGGCACTTTGTTCATTTATTTTCAACCAAATCTTACACTTTCTGGGACGGAACAGGGTATATGAACATGTCAAAAAAAAAAAATTGGATAAGCAGTATGAGACTAAAAAATCACAGTACGTCTGAACCAGTTCGCCATAGCACAAGTGAAGGTGGAACAAAACTGTAGAGTATGAGTAACAAGTCGTGCCTACACGAGGAACAAAAATTTAGGCTACAACGAACAAAAATTACACTACAGTTGGAGCATGCGAAGTAATAACAATAGGATCTATATGCGAAACAAAACAGAAAAAAGGTGGATAAGGACCGTGCAAGAAATCATGGGTGCAAAGGGAACAAAAGCTAAAGTATAATAAATTTTTGGTCAACAATATATCCGAACCATACCGCAGCGACTGCATATGGGACAAAAATGTAAGTGTTCGAGGAACAAGTATCACCTCCACAAAGAACCAAAAAAATTAGACACATGGGATAAAATCACATACAGTTGGAAATTATAGCGCGTTGGAATAAAATCACACTAAAGTAGAAAATGGGAAGAAAAATATGAAGACCGTGGAACAAACCATGAGTGCAAAGGGAACAAAGCTAAGTGTGGAATAAAATTTTGCCATCCATGGCAATGAGACTCATGCGACGGTAGGAACAAAAATATGAATAAAATTCAAACTCGTGGGAAAAAATGTATACTTGTGGAATAGAACATGTGTACATAGAGGAAAACATTTTTCGAGCTGGAAATAGAGCTTTCCATAAACGACAAATTCTCGCAGAATCATCGGCAAGCAAAACATGTGCAAAGGTAGGAATCCAACTCGACAAACGAATTGGGGTTCAAGCACCATCTTCGCACCATAGCTCGCCAAAGCATTATCTACTTTATTACACGCCCGATGGCAGTATGAAATTGAAAAGGAATTGAAGTTTAGAAACACTAAAGCCTTAATCTCATGGAACAATGCCCATCTGGTGCTAAATCATACTCATCACTCTGAATAGGCTGAACTATTATCTGCAAGTCAGCTTCCACGACCAAACTTGTCATTCCCCATTGTTGCACTTTTTAGACTAACTGGGAAAATCATGAAAAAAACTGATTCAAGAAAGGAAGAAAAAAACATAAAAAAGGGACGAGACGGAAACATGGTCTTGCCAAGAAAGATGGGAACTTTATGTGGTGCTATAGGCCGCACTGCGCCTCGCGCCCACTCCAGCCGATTGTGCGCCTCGTAGTCTATATTGGGCCCCAGCCCATTAACGTACCATTCCTTTTGTGCTTTTATCATTTTTCGTTCATCCTTTTTTGTTTTTTCTTGTATCTTTTTTCGTTTTACTTTTTGTTTTATTTGATATAATTTTATTACAAAAAATGAAATTTTTATACATGAATCTTTTAAAAAAATCATGAACATTTTTCAAATTATGAGCCATTTTAAAAATCATGAACCAAAGAATTAAAATCATGAACAAATTTTTAATGTCGTGAACAATTTTAAAAAATCATGAAAAAAATGAAATATCATGAACAAAATTTGAAAGTCATGAACTAACTTTTAAAACCCATAAAGAATTTATTTCATGTTATGAATAAAAATTTCAAAAATAATGAACAGATTTCAAGGTTTGAAACAAATTTCAAAAGAAAAAGAAACTAAAATAAAAATAAAGAAAAAGAAAAACAATCATAAAAAAAAAGGGAAAACACCTAAAACCAACCAAAAAAACAGTCGCCCGTAGTGGGCCGGCCCAGAACCAGAGGCAAGGTACGCGGCACACCAATCCTACCCTGCTTAAGCGGCGCATAGCATTTGCGGGAAACTCCTCTTCAGGCTCGAACCACAAACTGACAAAAGACAAGTTAAACCTGCTAAATGGACAAGCCTACTAAGAACCAGAAACTGTCGCACAAAGGCCACTATGTGGAAACAAGGAAGCGAAGGTGGGCAATAGCCAATTCCAAAAGGGTAGTTTTTGTCTCCTTCGTATTTTGTTTTAGAAATAGACGTTTTTATTACTTACATAATGTTTATACCCGGTCTCTGCATAAACTGGATGTACACAGCTGAACCTCCTACCTGTCTAGACTTTAATCCCATCCTAGTGACGTATCTTCAACGTCGTTGAGAAGCCAATGAACTTTCATCCTCATCGTTCTTCAGACGTGGAAGATTGGTCATTGGGGCATCTCAATAGAATTTGGGATGCAAACTGGAGGCCTTTTCCAATCCGATGATCAATGATTATGTGCCAAGTGCTTGAAACAACACCTCTGGTTGCTTAGTCCAAACTCAGCCGAAAGGTCACCCCGTTTGCAACAATATCTTTGCAGCAGCAGTCTGATCTGTCTACTTGCATGGCACCTTCGATTGATGGATGGATAAAAAAAAATTTAACTGAAGAAGGGTCATGAAGGACCCCGGCCATTCTTCTATTCAAATAAGGTGAGTACATCTTACACCGAGACCCTAAAGGAAATAGAAAATTACACAAAGCTCCCACGCCTCTTCCCTGTGCGCTGCCAGGCATTGCTCCTCCCCTCCTCCATCCTACCCTCCCATGTCCACTGCTTAGCGCCATCGCCATCATTGCTCCTATCGGGATGGATCCAGCCGAGAAAATAGGTGAGGGCCTTAAGTAGTGGGGGCACTGCTATTAGGCTGACTAGCGGTCTTTACAGATAATTATTAGGCTTTTAAGATTAAATATGAAAAATTGAGTAGGGGCACGGGCCCCCACTCGACCCTATGTAGTTCATCTCTTGCCTATGCACTTGTGCGTTCGTCAGGCACTTGTGTGTTCGTCGTTGTCACTCTGACGGGAAGCATGCATGCTTTGCCTCTGTATCCATGGAAGAGTTTGTCATGGACAACGACCTCAACACATGCAGCCACACTTGGAGAATATGATGTTTGAGAGTGGGTGTGTCACGGGTTCACCCACCTGATTTGGCACCTTCGGCGTGGCGGATTCATGGATGGCAATCTCGAATAGGCGCATGGCCATGCGTCCATGGCTTGATGATGGAGGTGGAGGTCGATATATTTTGGGAATTTTACAACGTTGCAAAGGTTATTTTGACATGCTACAGATGTCTATCTTTTTATACCCATTGTACAATGAATGTTGGATGTATTGATTATTCTGTTGGAAACGGCAACACGTTTTTACATTGTTTGACGCAGCCAAATTGGTTATTTGTTGCATAATGTTTTTCTATATTATTGAGTTCAAAATCTTATACTCCCTCCGACCTATATTAGTTGATTTTAATTTAGATGTATCTAGACATGTTTTTATGATAGATATATCCAAATTAAAGTCAACTAATATAGATCGGAGGGAGTAATATTTTTTATCACTTTTACGCGCCATGGTAAAAATGCTGCAAGTGGATGCTACACGGACGAAAATTGTCGGGCTCGGTTTTTGTCTGGTGCCATGATCATACGTCCCAGATTCGTCCTCTTAACAAGATCCGACAGTGAGAAAAGCAGCAGATTTTTTCTCATATCAGCAGGCTGAGGCCTACCATTGGCCCCTTTGTTGTGGTGGGCAGGAATCCGGTAACCCACAAACTGTTCCGGGGCGTAAAGTGTCAGGTAGCTCGGCTCTTAACATTAACTCTCAGCGCAACCAAACTGGGCCTTGTTTAGCTCCCAAAGTCAACCAGTCCAGCCTCAACCAAACAAGCCATTGTTTTCCTTTTAAATCCAAACAACCATTTTTAAGGAAAAGGATACAGTTCCCCCAGTGGTCGATCGATCTGATCCCCGGGTCGCTGGTTCCACTCCGCCCGTCGCACACACAGCCAGGGTCCAACCACGACGCGCCCATCCCTACCTACCTTGAGTCGTTCCTTTCTCGATTCCCCTCCGAGCCGCGCACTCCGTCGCCCCCCTCGTCTTCCTCTCCGGCCGCCAACTTCCTTGGTGCCGCCACCAAGCATGCATTGCCGCTGTGCGAGTTCTCCTCTCCTTCGGTCGCCGGCCGCTTCCATAGGGTCGCGTGCTCGCCGATGTATAGTGTCGCCCCACCTCTTGGACCTCACCTATGCCACGCTGCCGCCTCTTGTGCCCAGCGCCGCCCTCGCCCCCTCCTGGTCGAGGCCCGTAACTCGCCTCCCTGGCACCACTCCCTGAGCTTCTCCACGTCGTCCTGCTGCAGATCAAGATCCGACACCCAGGGCCGCCTTCGAATTCGTCGTCGATGCCTCCTTCCGCCTTTGGTTGTATCCATTGGCATCCTCTCTTGCATGTTCAGGTCTCCCTGGCCTATGCGTGTGGTGTGCGACTGTTTTTCTTTGACAACGATGCTACAAGAAGTGGTTGCCCGTTGCTACAAATGAAGTATCGCAATGGTACTGATCAAATGGTTGTGTTTTGAGATTTTGCTATAGGACGATGCTACAATAGTAGGATTTTTTTGCTATTTATGTTTATGTTTTTGCTACAATAGTATAAATTATTTGCTATGGCATTTTCACGAAAGTCCCCAGTAAAGTCGGTTTTGCTACATCGGCCCAACTTTGTTTTCTACCAAGCCACTGACGATGTCTTCGGCAAAGTCAGTTTTTTGCTACATCAGCTTATTTTTTTGCTATCACCGTTTCGTGGTTATGGTACAATAGTATAACGTTTTTTCTACAAGGTCTCCGGTGAAAGTCTCCGGCGAGTCTCCGGTGAGATCGTGTTTGCTACATTAGCACAACATTTTTGCTACACGGTCGCCGGCGAGGTTTCCGGCGAAATCTCCGACGAGGTCCAGTCTATTTTTGTATTTTTTAGACCGAACCATTGGACCGTTTGTAGCAAAAAAGGGATAAAAAGGGCAGAAATCAAATCTCTCTCTCGAAATAGGCTTTCGCCCCGCTTTATAAATAAAGCACACCGGTGAGACCGCTGCTGGGCCAGACAGCACAACGCCCAAAGGAAGAGAACGCACAGACAAACATGCTGGGGCAACAGCTACAACATGCCCAAAAAGAAAAGAAATGGAAAAAACGGCGATACGACGAAACAAGGGTGACCCGCCATCACTGCGCCCTCCGTAATTGTGCCACCACACACCTAATACCCTAAATCGCCCAGTGCCAAACAACACCTTCAAGAAGGGGAGCGTCGTCGACACGTCGCTGCTGTCCGGACCAGCGAACTTGCCCTAGGGTTTCCCCCGACACTTGGAGTCGAGAGGACGAGGGGTATCCCAGACGCCCTCCAGGAAGGAATGGTTGTTGGAGATATGCCCTAGAGGCAATAATAAATGTGGTTATTATTATATCTTTGTGTTTATGATAAATGTTTACATTCATGCTATAATAGTATTAACAAGGAAACATTGATACTTGTGTGATTTGTAAACTTAATTTGAAGTCCCTAGTATAGCCTCTATACTTCACTAGCTTGTTGGTTGATAGATGATTGTGGTTTTCCTATCATGAACATTGAGATGTTATCAACAACAAGATCATATCGTTAGGAGAATGATATGGTGGACATACTCCTATAGATAAGCGTAGCATAAAGATCAAGTCATTTCATTAGTTCAATTGCTATATGCTTTCTGATACATAGTAACCTAATTCCTTCGACCATGAGATCATGCATATCACCTTTGACCGGATGGATGCTTTGATGACATCAAACACCACACCGTAACTGGGTGGTTATAAAAGTGGCATTGAGTGTTCGGAAAGTATTGGTTGAGACACATGGATCAAGAGTGGGATTTGTCCATCCACATGACGGATAGATATACTCTGGGCCCTCTCGGTGGAATGTCATCCAATTAGCTTGCAAGCATGTGACTTGGTCACAAGGGATCACATATCACGGGAACGAGAAAAGAGTACTTGTCAGTAACGAGGTTGAACTAGGTATGCAGAGATACCGACGATCATAACCTCGGATAAGTAACATATCGTGAGACAAAGGGAAATTGGTATCGTATGTAAGTGGTTCATTCGATCGCAAAGTAATCGTAGAAATATGTGGGAGCCATATGAATTTCCAGATTCCTCTATTGGTTATTGTTCGGAGAAGTGTCTCGATCATGTCCGCATAATTCACGAACCGTAGGGAGACACACTTAAGGATTCGACGTTGTTTGAGTAGTTATGGTATTATGAGAAAGAGACCGAATGTTGTTCGGAGTCTCGGATGGGATCCGGGATATCACGAGGTGATCCGGAATGGTCCGGAGAATAAGATTCATATAAGGAAAGTCCCGTTTCGGAGTTGCGGAATGATTCCGGTGTTTTCATCGGGAATGTTCTAGAAGGTTCCGGATTGTCCGGCACTCCGGGGGGGGGGGGGGGGGGGAAGGGGTACATGAATGTGTCATTACTTATTGGAATGATTGCATCATGTACTAAGTGTTCTTGCTGTCCCAAATAAAGGATTAAATTGAATCCTAAAACAGAAAAGTCAAATGTCCAGTTTGAAAGTCAAACTGCCAAAAACAAGAAACTGTGGGAAACAAGCAAGAGGAGTTGGAATCAACCTGGAGGAGGAGTAGGACTCCTCCAGGCCGGCGCCCAGCCCAAGGCCGAGTTGGGGAGGGACTCCCTCCCTCCCCTGGCGCGCCAAGACCCCCCTCCCATAAAAGGAGGGGCAGGGCTCCTCCTAGAGACACACAACTTTCACCTCTAGATCTCTGGTTTAGAGCCGTTTTGGATTAGATCTTCTAATTGCTTTAGCCAACGGTTTAGAGCCTTCTAATTGGTTTAGAGCCTTCTAATTGGTGTGTCTAATTACTAGACCACTAATAGCCTCTCTCATAAGCTCCACCATACTCGCACCGGCTTAAGGCGAAGCCCTGCGGGATCTCCCCTCTACTTCCGGTACCACGCCGTTGTGCTGCCGGAATCGCGAGGAGAGTGCTACAACCTCCGCTGCCTGCTGGAACAAGGGAGAGGAAGGTCTTCGTCGAGTACCGAACGTGTGACCGACTGCGAGAGCGCTGCCGGAACGTGGCGCCGGAAGGATCGTCTACACGATCTTGAGATCGGAAAGAGTACGACTACATCACCCACGAGAATCCGCTCTCGTTAAACGCTTTGGAATCTTCGAGGGTAAGTTATACCATCGACTCGTTGCTACAATCTAGTAGATAGATCTTGGCTTGTTTGTTTGTATGCGATAGAAAATTTTTGTTTTCCATGCTACGAACCCCTACAATGGCGCCACCCGAGGGCGGCGCCGCGTCGGAGTCGGACAGACCGACAAGGATTTCTCCCTACCCTGTCCCCCAAAAAACCCCGGGCAATTCAGAGCATCACCACTAGCTTCAGCGCCCACTAGCACACGCAAAAACTAACTTGAGGCCACCATCATCATCGTCGCATCGAGGACACTATCAAGCAGCCCGCAAGCTGGAAGCAAACGACAAAGCTCGAGCTAGAAACGACACTGCAGAAGCCACACGGGAAGAGCCCACCTCCACCACCAAGTAGTGGTCGTCGACCGGACAAGGCAACAGGGGCACACCAGGCCCAAGCAGGCCCGGCCGGATCCAGATGGGCCCGTAAAGCCCCCGCCACCTTGCTGCGAACGGGCGGGCCGCTGCTATGCCATCCCCAAGCAGAGCTTCGTCCCTGCCGCCATCTACAGGAACCGACGCAGCTGTGGGGGCGCAGGCCCGCCGGTGCCCAGATCGAGCCCAAGGGGCCCAGATCTGGGCCGGGGGAGCTGCACCTGATCTGCCCGCGAGGAGCCGCGCCGCCTCGCCGAACCACGTCGGCGCCGCCGTCAAGTGGCCCACGGAGGAGCTCCGAGCCGCGCCTTCCCTAGGAGCACCGCCGCCGGAGGGAGAACCGGCCCCGACCGGACCCCAGGGGCGCGGGAAGAGGACAGCCGCCGCCGCCAGCGCCGCCCGGGCTTCGCCCGGCGACCCCTGCCGGCGGCGGCGACGGGAGAGGGGAGGAAGGGGGGGAGGTTGGCCGGAGCAGGTGGGTTGGCCCCCGTCGCCCTCGGGGGGGCGAGAGGAGCAGGGTCGCGTCCGGGGTCTCCCGTCTACTCGGCCGCAGAAATCAAATCTGACCGTTGATCTGTTCAAATCGAGCGGTTAGGGACCAGGAACCGAAAAGTTTCCATCGCCGGAGGACGCTTAGCACTGTCCCATTTTTAATCCAAACAATGCACTGTTAATCATCTTCTCTCCTGCGTACACGGATCCATAGACGTCTAGCACAAAAGACAAGTCCGGGATCACAGGATCCCAAACGTGGCGTATTAACGGAGCAGCACACATGCCTACTACAAGGCGTAAGAATACCTTAATCTCGTTACTGACATTCTACCTACCAGTGCTTAGCAGCAGCAATAGGTTTTTGCCCGTGATACTTCTTTTTTAGGTACATTCAGCCCTTCACACGTCGTCAGCGACAGACGGCCGGCCAAGACGAAATGAACGACCAGCAGCAGCTTAAACAACAAGTCCATGCGAAGCTTCCTTGGGCACCTACCGAGCCGTTGGGGCTAGCTCTACCGACACACGGCGACGCCTCAGTTCGAACCGCAAAATATTGTGTGCAGCGGCAGGTGTGTACGTAAATTTACGTGTGTTCACCAAGAGACCAGCTAGCTCGCTTGCACGAGTTGATCTCTCAGCATACAGTAGTACTCCATCTCATCCGTCTCTGCAGAATGTGTGCAAGCAAAGGAAACGAGAGAGAGCGGTGCTTGTGGTGGCGAACGAACTGGTGTCGAAGTAAGCTGCCATGTCGCCGTCGACGGCGACCATGCACCGGCACCGAATTGATGGGGGGCAAAGAAACAGCTAAGCACGAAACAAACACTTCATTCTCATCGATCTGACCAATAATTAGGCTACTACTTCATGCAAGCTAAGCTAACTAAGGCTCCTGGTAGGAGTACTAAGTACCACATTGTCACTGGTATACATGAAGCTTCCATCGCCCGGCTATTACAGATCAAGGCTATTGTTCTTTCCCTAGCTTCCTTTCTCCTGAGTCTGTCTCCTATTCTTTGCCGTGTGCCCATAATAGGCCATGTTCCAGTACTAGTTCCAGTGAAACAGATACCTGGAGTAGCTGCTAGCATGGAACAGAACAAGAGTTGAGCAATGATCAGGCCATTAATGCCAGAGGATCATTGTAGGGATCAATCAGTCTGTAATAGCATGCAGCTGGAATATTGTTTGTTTTTTGCCCGTACCATTCAATCACAGCTGAGATGATACACACCGATCGACGACCTGGCAGCAACCACATGTGTATGAAAAAGGCTTATACAAATCGGCCGGTCCAAAGTCCCCAACAGCTAATACCGCAGACCTAACTACCACTGTTACGCCGACACAACAGATTAAGCATATATACTCGTGGAGGAAAGGTGGAAGAAGAAACCAGAGGCCAAGAAAAGGTATCCTTCCTACCTGCATCAAGGTATGTAGGTATGGGCAGACAAAGGCGCCACTATGTATAAACCATCTGTTGATGGAGCCTTTTGAACAGACAAAGCTAGCTAACTACCCTGCGCTCTGCTCTGGCAGATGCCTAAATAATTGCATTGCAACCCGGTTGGTCAATCAGTGCGATGCTGCACTTGCACCTGCAATTAACCCCCAATTAGTATCTCCAATCACTCTCCCTATTGAGTCAATACGCCAGCTAACAATAATGCAGTACTCAGCAGCGGTAGTAGCATTTCAGTTTGTACAATGTGGGATGGATCATCATACATCCATCACGAATAGGACGATCGAGCACAAATAATGGTAATTGATGGTTTTGATGTACAATGTACAGTAATAGTAGTAGTAGTAGTAGTAATATACACATACATACTATTTTGGCATGGGAAAATTCCTTGATCCTCATCATCATAAGGCCATCACTTATTTGCAGCTACTAGCACACACCTATGCATGCAAGGCATGGATCATCTCATGGATGTGTGTATATTATCTATATTCCACTTCATGTAGTAGTGGATTAATTTGGAAGTCGACCGACCGACCGACCGACCGACCGACCGCTGAGCACAATCATCATCATATCACCGGAGAAGAGAAGATCGATGTTGCCTTTTTTGAAGGGATCAATATACACACACTCAAAAGAAGAGCACAAGGAAAGAATGGTGAAAGAAGAGGAAGAAGGGAACAATGTGACGGTTGACGCGCGCGCCATGACCGAGAGATGATGAACAGGAAAGTCGCCGGCTTGTCGAGCCTTGAACGAACGAACGAACGAACGTGTGTGTACAGGCACGCACGTGGAAGGTCGTGGGCGGGGCCCACGAACGAACCGTCTAGAAGAGCTCCCACTCGAACCTCGGGGACGTGGACGTGGTGGTCGCCGGCGCCATGGTGCTCACGGGGGCCGAGGAGGAGGAGGAGGGCGCGGAGGACAGCAGGTCGAACGAGTCCCAGCTGGCCGTCGCGGTCTGCGGCGCGGGCGCGGTGGCCGTGGTGGGCGCCGCGGGCTGGAACTGCCGGCGCTGCTGGTGGTGCCCCGGCGGCGGGCGCGGCGGCAGGTGGTTGGGCCGGGCCTTGTTGTTGCTGTTGTTGGGAGCAGCAGCAGACGCGGCGGCGGCTCTGTTTTTGGCCGCCTTGGCTCGGATGGCGTCCAGCGCCTCGACGTGCTTCTGCACGCGCTTCTCCTGGATCCGGCGCTGCGCCTTGACGTCGCCCTCGGCGACCACGGCGTCCAGCTTGACCAGCTCGTTCATGAGCGCCTCGGTGAGCGTCACCACGTCGGCCTCCACCACGTTCCCGCCCTTGTTCACGATCGTCTCCAGCGCCGACACCTGCCACGGCCAAGTCAACTCAACTCAACTCAAGCACGCACCGGCCGGGCATGGAAATGTAAAGAAGAAGCTCCCTGAATAACTACAGTACCTTGGAGGCGAGCTTGTCGACGTCGAGGCTGATGCGGGAGACGGCCTTGGCTGCCCGCTGTGCCTTGGCATTCCTCCGCTCCTCGATGAGGCGCCTGGCCTGCGCGCTGGGATCCTCGAGCATGGTCATCTTGGATCGGTCCCTGACACCAACCATATCAAGAAACTCCTTGGAGTCGGCCTCCCTGCCCTTGTAGACCACCTTCTGGTCGTCCGGGTGGAGGCCCGTCTTCTCGGACATGAGCTTCTTGAGCTCCCCGAAGGAAGCCTGTGAGTTGACGTAGACCTCGTGGTAGACGCCGGCGAACTTGACCTTGACGCGGATGGTGGGCACGGGCGCGCCGCCGGGGGGCGGGTCGGAGTCCGGGGTGCGCTTCTGCACGAGCATGCCGCTGGGCCGGACCTCCCACACCTCCTCCTGCACCGCCGCCGCCACCGACTCCTTCATCGGCGAGAATGCCGGGGCCCTGCTGCTGGGATCCTTCCCGCGCATCATCTTCTCCTAATCAAATTCTGGTCACCTAGCCTAGACAATTTGCTAGTATGCTCTAAGTATGCTATAAGCTGCGGGAGGAGTGGCAAGTTGAGGAGAGGAGGAGACCAAAATTGTGAGTCGGGCTGGCTGCTCCAATTGGAGAAATCGATCGGAGGAGGAGGAGAAGAAACAAGTGGGTGTCAGGGAGGGAGAGACAGGGTACAAGTAATAGTAAGAGACAGGCGAGGCAGAGGGCGTGGCAGGGGCAGCAGAAATATTTATACTAGTTGATCTTCTAAATAAATAAAAACGGAGCAAGAAAGCAAAACCCAGGCCAGCTTGCAATTAAACAACTGTTGGCGTGGGGGGCTCAGCTCAGCTCAGCTAAGCTGGTACTACGATGGCAAGGCAAGACGCGTAGGCATCTGATCCCGCCGTGAATTCGGTGCCAAGTTAATTCATCGGCGTACGTACGTACGTACGGCTGGATCATCAGACAGGCACAGGAGGTACGAGAGGAAAGAGTGAGGGTGAAATGAAAAGTAACTGACGGTGGGCTGGCTAGCGGTTGAGGTGCCACGTTCGTACGCGCGACGCGTCCGTTCGGGTTTGGTGAGGAGAGGAGGGGGGCGGGTGGGTCGGGTTGGTGGTTGGTTGCGATTGGCTTGCTCGGGACGGCTCGATCCATCGATGCGATGGGTCTCCTGAACTGCTGCTCTGCTCCTCCTCGTTGCCGGCCTTCGCCTCCAAGCAAAGCCACGCCGTTTGTTGGGTTCGTTCGCTCGTTCCGGGGAGCTCGCCACTTCAGCGGTCTCTTCCACTCTTACCTACCACCGCTTGTTTCGTGAGCTCCGTTGAATTTCTTTTCTTTTAACCGACATTAAGAGTTTATAGATCAGCGCCGCCGCTAACAGCCCACCGCCGTTTGCCTCCCTCCTCCCCTCCCTTCCGGGTTGCCTCACAAGAGGCGACTTCGGAGGCCCCTCTCCCACATTACCGAGTCGTCGCCAATCTACTCCCCACGGCCGTTGCCACCGTCTTCGTCGGTGGCGATGGCCACACCCAACCCGTTAAAGATTTCGGGTGGGGGGTGGGGGTAAGGACGGGCGAGCTTTGGCGGTCTCCTACGCACGAGGCGGGCTGTCACCGGGGTAGCACAAGTGAAACAAGGGTGGTGGCAAAGGTCTTTCATAGCGGTGTGTTGAACAGTGACGAGGGCTCCTCCTCGCTGCGCGGTTCGGCAAGATCTAGTGAAAGATTGTTCCTATTCTGTCGTCTTCTTCCTCGATGCTAGCATGACCGATGAGGTTGGGAGCGGCTGATCCAATAGTATGCCGGCGGGTGGCGTCGGGGCTACTAGCTTGGCTTGAATAAAGGTGGCGGTTGTAGGGTTCCAACTCGCGCCAAGATGATGGTGACGAGGGTTGATTTCGTCAATGCCCATTGTTATGGACTTGGGTTTCGAGAAGATGGGGATGCTGGAAGTCGCGGAACAGTTAACAGACAAGCAACACAGGGACACGGGATTTACCCAGGTTTAGGCCCCCGGAGGGAAAACCCTACTCCTGCTTTTCTGCTCTTGATTATGGCGGAACCGAAGATTACAGGGGTGCGTAGATGCAATCTGGCGTGGAGGTGTGTATGAGGTGAGTTGAGAATCCTTCTTGCCGTACCCTCCTGGCCTTTATATAGATAGGCCAGGTCCCGGGATAGGTCGAGTCGGTTACAAATTAGGGTTGATACCCGTTGAAATTCTATCTAATCTAGACTTGTCTTCCAAGGAGTCGAATCCGCCACGAGCTTGGGCCACCCGAAATCTTCATGGGTTGTGTATCCTTACGTGAGCCTTCCTTGGGCTGGACCGGGTATACCAAAGTTATGCACCCGTCGGGTATATCCATGTTAGATGGTTTGTCGGATGCCTGTCCCCATCGATCTGGTTGGCGTGTCAGGTTTCGGAAGGCTCCATCGGCGAACTCCACTAGGAGATTCATGCCTAGATACTGTTGGATTGGGTGGGATTCACTCGTGCGCATCCATGTTTTTCTTTGATCTTTTTTGTTTCATCGGGAGCACTACGAAGCTCTACTGGTTGTTACCATTATGGGGCACACTTTCTTGTTCCACAGTGAAGTCGGTTAGCGGAGAATGTCATGGAAGCCGAGGTCTGAGGACTAGCAATGGTGATTCGATTCTTTTTGGCGATGAGGATTGGCTTCGTGGTTCGTGACTTGGAGCAGTGGCATCGTAGGCGGGGGAGACAACACATGTGAAGTTCAAAGTCTTACCTTTCAAGGTGAAAAATCTAAGGTACGGCCTTAATTGGTTGTGCCTTACAATGATCTTGTTGAATGCATGGTTTTGTGAGCGAGGACTTCCTCCTAGGTGAAATCTGTGGTGACCCAGCATACCACTGCATGATGTAGTATACTATAGTCGTTGATATAACACCAATGAAACACCATTCACTAGTATTACATCCCTCAGAGTGGTACAACAAAAACACAGCAGGTCCAAGACATGACTATAAGTTACAACTCAACTCTTTACATAAGATCCAGAGAACACTCTAGGTTAAAGAGAGAGAAAGAAACTTCTTACAAAGAAGAATCAGAAATAAACAACTCAAAAACTATCATACTATTAAGACTAGTATTTTAACTAATGGTCTGGCATTGCTGCTATTGCAATATGCTACAAAAATAGGTTCTATGGCTAGAGATTATATTTCTATCTAATCAGTAACTTCGTCTTCACTTTAGTTGATGTATATGTTGACTTTATTGACTTTATTGAAGAGCTTTAGCTTTTGATTGATGATGATTCCTAGAGCATAACTTGATGTAGACGTCGTCTTAATGGCTTCAGAATCTAGCAAGGGTTAAGAAGATACGTTGAGTAAGAGCGTACTCAGCAAGTTCACTAAAAAGGAGTGTTTGATGCACTATATCTATAGCCACAGACCATAGGTCGTAGGCAATGCAGGTTTTCGTAAACATTTCTTCAAAGGTTGCTTTTATTCTGAAAAGCTATGTCCGTCATCCTTCACGGGTTTACCAGAACTTTCATGGAGTTCCTTTCCCGCCGCATTCGCAGCTCCTTCCCGGAACAGGGAGTAACAAGTTACAGTTCTTACACTCTGCAGAGGTGCGTTACTTTTCCTATGAGAGATCTTAGCTTTGTTGCACATCCGAGTTATATGCTCGTTCACACTTCCTTGGTGTGAGGCCCAGACTAAGATCCAAGACAATCGCTGCCCTCTCCGCGACCTCATATGTCTGCATGATCCTTCGGGGCCGGCTCACCTCCGTTAAGCCCCCTTTCGGGCAGGCTAGACCCCTGATGAGTTCACGAAGACTCTATGACCTGGTGATGCCCAGACAAGTACCCTTTAAATGGACTATACCGCTAAACACCATTCATAGATAATCTAGACACCAAAAGTGTGGGGCGTAAGGGTGCCCACCCATATGTTGGATCCGCACAAGGAATCACAACGTCATGTTAAGGTCTTCTTGCCTCCATATGAGAGGAAAAGGATACAGCTGACTTCTCAGTCCCATTCCAAATCTCATGGTAAACGCGTAATATACGACGCAAGAATCACTGGCGACATTGGTTGTTAAGTCCTAAATAATAGGTTCCTTTACCACCGAAACTTTCATAGTAGGTTATTACCTCATGGTAAATAACCTATAATCATATTATTTTGAAAATAGTGTTTTCGGACCTTTTTGAGATGCAGGTGATGACAACACTGGATTTGCAAAATACATTACAAAAAATAATCAAAGGACATGAGCAAGTGTGAACTTGCCTTTTGTGATTGCAAGATTATGCACTCAGGGTCTTCGAGATGATATAAGATCCAATATCTGAAAACAACATCATTGGTCCAGTAAGGACTAATGTTTAAAGAAGGAATATGCAGTTATGCATAAGTAATGCTATGCATTTTGTAAAACTCCCAAATTGAATCCCCAATACTTTGAGTGAAGTAAATTCAGGTGATTCTTTAAGAGTTGGTTTATCTTCAAATTTTACTTTATAAGTAATGACCTTTATAAGGAACTTAAGTGTTAATAATCCAAAATATGTAAGTAAAGTGTAAAATAATGTGATTATGTTTAATTGTCATTTGGTGACTATGATAAAAGTCCTTGGGATTGAGTTGTTAAGAGTTGAAGAACATATTATAAGATTGTTATTGGGAGTGGAAAAAATAATAACATTTGAAGAAAAGATTTCCTTTCTAATGTTTAAGCAATCTTTATTGTTAATATAACATGATCAATGCCTTTTGGTGTTTGATTGATTAGTTTGGATTTGATATGCTTCATGTCTTAATTGAAATAGACCAAAGTTAACTATAAAAACATAAGTAGTGTATTAGACATGATGTTTATAAGCTTTGAGACTAAAGTTAACTTTAAAAGGGTAAGTAAACTTAAGATGTAATATGTTTTAATTATTCCCAAGTTTTAGATTTATGATAGGTATAACTAAGGTGTGGAATTATTCACTTTATATTTTAGTGAATGATTAGATTAATTTTTTTTCTATTATGAAAAGAATATGTATTTATTTAATGGAAGCATAATTATATGATCTTAGTAATTTGTTAGAATTTAAAGTTATGTTAATTGTGGTTAAGATATAATGATTATTCACCATATTATAAATATGAGTGATTCCCAATGTTTATTTAAAAGGGTTTTTAATAAGATTTTTAAAAGAATATTTTGAAGTTAAAAGTTATACTTAAGTTTGATTGTGAATTTAAGTTATGGGTTTGGAATTAGTACAAAGACACTAATTGCTCAAGGTTTTATAAGAATTGTGATTATTTCTTACTTAAGAATTGTTTTTAAAGAATTCACAAAATAAGTATTAGATAAGGATTTATTATTTAAAATACTAAAGACTTTTCTAATAATATATTTAATATTTTTATAGTGTAATATATTTATTCAAGACCTTAAAATTATTTTTATTTATTTTTAAGTATTATTTTTATGTTTATAAAATTCCATAAAGGATTAAATGTATTTAAATATTTACTTCAAATTTTATTTATAAAAGAGTTGAGTTAGTATTTTTTATAAAATAGTGGATTTATTTCTATACACAAAAATAATTTTTATTTATTTTTAGGATTTCTCCTTATTTTTTGAGATTTCACTTAAGATGTAATGGTTTTAATATTTATTTGCATTTTATTTAACTTAACCAAGTAATGTTATATCTTTCTGAGATAAATATTATTTTTGTGAGCATTTGGACATATTATATATAGTTTTAGAATTTTTATTTATTTTTGTCTAGGACTGAAATAAGCTTAGGGGTTTGTTGGTAATTTTTCATTTTACTTGTTTATTATATTATTTTATTTTTCTACTGGGCTAAATTCATGAACCAACTTGGCCCATAGACCGACCTGGTCCAATCCGACTCTAATAGTTGGGCCAACCTCAGCCCAACACACCCTCTCATCCTCATCTCACACACGTAGACACGCACACACGGTGACTCACTCCTCTCGCGTTCCCCTCTCTCCTGCGCCTGATGCGCCGTCATCGCCGCGCTGCCGGTTGGTGACCAGCTCCGACCGCCGCCTGCTCCCTCCGTCGTTGATTCACGCCGGTGTTGCCTCGTCACCTCTTACTTTTTCTTTCCCCCATCGATTTGGCTTGCGCGCTCGTCGCGCACACTCGGTTGAAATCCTAGCTCTGCCCTGGCACGGCAGCTGTCGATTCTGGCGGTGCTGCTGCTTGACCACGACGTTCTTCGTGTGCCACTACCGCTGGTGAGACGGCTCGGCGCGGTGTAGGCGCCTCGGTGACCACCGTGATGTCTTGTTGCTACCCTCGCCGACTCGATCCCCTCTTTGGAGAGCTTGAGTTCGTCTCGGGTAGGTATCACTTCTTCCCTCTCTACTCCTTCCTACTAGGAACCCTAAAATTCTAGTAACATTTGTTGATGCTTGGTCTGTTTGTGTTGTCAACTCTTTGACCTAGGTTTTGGTGGGACGACAGTGTATCTGCAACCCTAGTGACCTTGATCGGCTTCTATTGGACTGTTTATTGGGGTGGTGTGGTTGATGGTGTGGTATGGGAGTGATGGTTCTATGTTAGCGCTGCATCCGATGGGATGGTGGTGATTTCATTCCCGCAACCACGCTGGTGTGTTGTGCCTTTGCTTCGTCACACCTACGCTACAGGTGCTCGGCACCCTCGATGAGTTCTTTCCTGCGACCGACCATCAAGCCGATGACTCTGCTCAGTGGTGTGTGGTGTCTCTTTTGAGCCAACACATAATGTTGAGTGCTGGTATATGATGATGATGGTTCAGTGATGAATTCAGTGATAGGATGTCTTGATGATTTTGGTCATGCTAGTTATCTCCTGATTATGAGATGAGCTATCTGTGTGTACTTGTACTAGTTGGTTTTGCTTGCTGTGCAATGAATCTGTCTTGAGGAAATGCATAAGGTTAATTGATTTAGCATATGTGCTTGAATATTGGTGGCTTGTAGTGTTGTTCGAGCTACTGCTGTTATGGAACAAGCCTTTTGGGATTTGATATTGAGCTTGAGCTATTCATGCTCCTGGTTGGGTGCTATGTATAAGTAGATTGCAGTAATTTGCCTTGATATGTGATATTTATTGTAGTATGGGCTGCCTTGAACCAAAATGTGAAGGTGTGTATGTAGGGTTTCGTAGCATGGAAAACAAAAATTTTCTATCGCATACAAACAAACAAGCCAAGATCTATCTACTAGATTGTAGCAACGTGTCGATGGAATAACTTACCCTCGAAGATTCCAAAGTGTTTAACGAGAGCGGATTCTCGTGGGTGATGTAGTCGTACTCTTCCCGATCTCAAGATCGCGTAGACGATCCTTCCGGCGCTGCGTTCCGGCAGCGCTCCCGCAGTCGGTCACACGTTCGGTACTCGACGAAGACCTTCCTCTCCCTTGTTCCAGCAGGCAGCGGAGGTTGTAGCACTCTCCTCGCGATTCCGGCAGCACAACGGCGTGGTACCGGAAGTAGAGGGGAGATCTCGCAGGGCTTCGCCTTAAGCCGGAGCGAGTATGGTGGAGTATGAGAGAGCTCCTCGGCGATCTAGGGTTTAGACACACCAAGGAGGAAGTGCTAGAGCCGGCGGCTAGGGTTCCGGGGACCCAAATCGGCGTCTAGGGCAAAACCCTAGGGGGTGGCGGCGGCTATGGAGGGCTGCAACTTTCTAGGGTTTGAGGTGAGGGACTTGTGTCTTCTAGGAGGGAGCCCTGCCCCTCCTTATATAGGTGTAGGGGCCGGCGGCCAAGGGGAGGGAGGGGAGTCCCTCCCCAACTCGGCTTGGGTGGTGCGCCGGCTTGGGGAGGAGGACTCCCTCCCCAACTCGGTTTCACACTCCCTCCTCTTTTCCTCTTTCCAATTTTAGCCGTTTGACTTTTCAAATTAGCTATTTGACTTTTCAAATTAGGATTCAATTTAATCCTTTATTTGGAACAGTGAGGACACTTAGTACATGATGCAATCATTCCAATATGCAATGACACATTCATGTACCCCTTCCCCTCCGGAGTGCCGGATATTCCGGAACCTTCTAGAACATTCCCGATGAAAACACCGGAATCATTCCCCAACTCCGAAACGGGACTTTCCTTATATGAATCTTATTCTCCGGACCATTCCGGATCACCTCGTGATATCCCGGATCCCATCCGAGACTCCGAACAACATTCGGTTTCTTTCTCATAATACCATAACTACTCAAACAACGTCGAATCCTTAAGTGTGTCTCCCTACGGTTCGTGAATTATGCAGACATGATCGAGACACTTCTCCGAACAATAACCAATAGAGGAATCTGGAAATTCATATGGCTCCCACATATTTCTACGATTACTTTGCGATCGAATGAACTACTTACATACGATACCAATTTCCCTTTGTCTCACGATAGTTTACTTATCCGAGGTTATGATCGTCGGTATATCTGCATACCTAGTTCAACCTCGTTACCGATAAGTACTCTTTTCTCGTTCCCGTGATATGTGATCCCTTGTGAGCCAGTCACATGCTTGCAAGCTAATTGGATGACATTCCACCGAGAGGGCCCAGAGTATATCTATCCGTCATATGGATGGACAAATCCCACTCTTTATCCATGTGTCTCAACCAATACTTTCCGAACACTCAATGCCACCTTTATAGCCACCCAGTTACGGTGTGGTGTTTGATGTCATCAAAGCATCCATCCGGTAAAGGTGATATGAATGATCTCATGGTCGAAGGAATTTAGGTTACTATGTATCAGAAAGCATATAGCAATTGAACTATTGAAATGACTTGATCTTTATGCTACGCTTATCTATAGGAGTATGTCCATCATATCATTCTCCTAACGATATGATCTTGTTATTGATAACATCTCAATGTTCATGATAGGGAAACCACAATCATTTATCAACCAACAAGCTAGTGATGTATAGAGGCTAGACTAGGGACTTAAATTTAAGTTTACAAATCACACAAGTATTAATGTTTCCTTGTTAATACTATTATAGCATGAATGTAAACATTTATCATAAACACAAAGATATAATAATAACTACTTTTATTATTGCCTCTAGGGCATATCTCCAACAGTCTCCCACTTGCACTAGAGTCATCTAATCTAGATTACATGGTAATATACCGAACACACATGGCAGTTTGGTGCTGGTCATGTTTTGCCCTCGGGAGAGGTTTAGTCAACGGATCCGCCACATTCAGATCTGTGTGTACTTTGCAAATCTTTATATCCCCATCTTGGATATGTTCTCGAATAGCCGGAAAACGCAGTTTGATGTGCTTCAGCTTCTTGTGTGACCTTGGTTCTTGCGCATTGGCTATGGCGCCCATGTTATCACAGTAGATAGACATTGGGTCCAGCGCACTAGGAACGACACCCAGCTCTGTAATGAAATCTTTCGTCCATATCGCTTCTTGTGAAGCCTCCGAAGCAGCCATGTATTCCGATTCAGTTGAAGATCTCGCCACAACTCTTTGCTTTGCACTCCTCCAGCTAACTGCTGCACCATTCAAAATAAATACGTATCCAGATTGTGATTTAGAATCATCCGGATCGGTGTTCCAACTAGCATCGGTGTAACCATTAACAACGAGCTGTTCATCACCTCCATAAGAAAGAACCATATCCTTAGTTCTTCTCAAGTACTTAAGGATGTTTTTGACCGCTATCCAATGATCCACTCCTGGATCACTTTGATATCTGCTAGTCAAACTAACAGCATATGCAATGTCGGGTCTAGTACATAGCATGGCATACATTAGAGATCCTATGGCTGAGGCATAGGGAGTCTTACTCATCCTTTCTCTATCTTCTGCCGATGTCGGACTTTGAGTTTTACTCAAGGTCGTATTGGGCAACATGGGCAAGAACCCTTTCTTGCTATCTTCCATTCCAAACTTCTTTAGAACTTTGTCCAAATATGTACTCTGTGACAATGATATTTGGCGTTTCGATCTATCTGTAAATCTTTATGCCTAATATGTAAGCTGCTTCGCCAAGATCCTTCATTGAAAAACTATTATTCAAATATTCCTTGACACTATTAAGAAGGTCTACATCATTCCCAATCAACAATATGTCATCTACATATAGTATTAAGAATGCTACAGAGCTCCCACTCACTTTCTTGTAAATACAAGCTTCTCCATAAGTTTGTATAAAACCAAAACTTTTGATCACCTTATCAAAACGTTGATTCCAACTTCGGGATGCTTGCTTCAATCCATAGATGGACCGTTGAAGTTTGCATACCTTGTTAGCATCTTTAGGATCGACAAAACCTTTGGGTTGCATCATATACAACTATTCATCAATGTCTCCATTGAGGAATGCTGTTTTGACATCCATCTGCCATATCTCATAATCATAATATGCAGCCATTGCTAACATAATCCTCACAGACTTTAGCTTCGCTACTGGTGAGAAAGTCTCATCGTAGTCAACTCCTTGAATTTGTCGAAACCCTTTTGCGACAAGTGATTTATAGACAGTAATATTACCATCAGCATTTGTTTTCTTCTTGAAGATACATTTGTTCTCGACAGCCTTCCGGCCATCCGGTAAGTCCACCAAAGTCCATACTTGGTTTTCGTACATGGATCCAATCTTGGATTTCATGGCTTCTTGCCATTTATTGGAATCTGGGCTCATCATCGCTTCCTCATATGTCTCAGGGTCATCGGTGTTGTCCACCAACATGACACTCATAACGGGATCATACCAATCTGGAGTGGTACAAGTTCTCGTTGACCTTCGAGGCTCTGTAGCAACTTCAACCGAAGTTTCATGATCATCATCATTAGCTTCCTCTCTAATTGGTGCAGGCACCACAGGAACTTCTTCCGGTGCTGCGCTACTCGCAATTTCGAGAGAAGGTTCGACAACCTCGTCGAGTTCTACTTTCCTTCCAGTCACTTCTTTCGAGAGAAATTCCTTCTCTAGAAAGGATCCATTCTTGGCAACGAAGATTTTGCCTTCGGATCTATGATAGAAGGTATACCCAATAGTTTCCTTCGGGTATCCTATGAAGACACATTTTTCCGCTTTGGGTTCTAGCTTGTCCGGCTGTAACTTCTTTACATAGGCTTCGCATCCCCAAACTTTAAGGAACGACAATTTAGGTTTTGTTCCCAAACCATAATTCATACGGTGTCGTTTCAACGGATTTAGACGGTGCCCTATTTAAAGTGAATGCGGCTGTTTCTAATGCATAACCCCAAAATGATAGCGGTAAATCTGTAAGTGACATCATAGAACGAACCATATCTAAGAGAGTTCGATTACGACGTTCGGACACACCATTACGCTGTGGTGTTCCCGGCGGTGTCAACTGTGAAAGTATTCCGCATTTCTTCAAATGCTCGCCAAACTCGTAACTTAGATATTCACCTCCACGATCAGAACGTAGAAATTTAATCTTCTTGTTACGTTGATTCTCCACCTCACTTTGAAACTCCTTAAACTTCTCGAAAGTTTCGGACTTATGTTTCATGAAATAGATATACCCATATCTACTCAAGTCATCCGTGAAGGTAAGAACATAACGATAACCACCGCGCGATGCTACACTCATTGGACCACATACATCGGTATGTATGATTTCCAATAAGTCCGTAGCTCGCTCCATCATACCAGAAAATGGAGTCTTAGTCATTTTTCCCATCAGACATGCTTCGCATCTTTCAAGTGATTCGAAATCAAGTGATTCAAGAAGTCCATCGGAATGGAGTTTCTTCATACGCTTCACTCCAATGTGACCAAGACGACAGTGCCACATATAGGTCGAATTATCGTTTGATTTCAAACGTTTAGCCTCAATGTTGTTAATATGTGTATTTCCACTATCGAGATTCAATAAGAATAGACCATCTATCAAAGGTGCATGTGCATAAAACATATTACTCATATAAATCGAACAACCATTATTCTCGGACTTAAACAAGTAACCATCTCGCAATAAACAAGATCCCGATATAATGTTCATGCTCAACGCAGGCACCAAATAACAATTATTTAAGTACAAAACTAATCCCGATGGTAGATGAAGGGGTAGCGTGCCGACCGCGATCACATCAACCTTTGATCCGTTTCCCACGCGCATCATCACCTCGTTCTTCGCTAGCTTCCGTTTATTCTGCAGCACCTGTTTTGAGTTACAAATATGAGCAACCGAACCAGTATCAAATACCCAGGCACTACTATGAGTACTAGTGAGATACACATCAATAACATGTATATCAGATATACCTTTCTTCTTGATGTTGTCGTTCTTCAAATCCGCCAAGTACTTTGGGCAATTCCGCTTCCAGTGACCTTCTCCCGTGCAGTAAAAGCACTCAGTATCAGACTTAGGTCCAGCCTTGGTCTTCTTCGCCGGTGTGGTTAACTTTCTTACCACCCTTCTTGAAGTGTCCCTTCTGCTTAGACTTGCCTTTCTTGAATTTGGTGGTCTTATTGACCAACAACACTTGGTGCTCTTTCTTGATCTCCACTTCTGCAGACTTTAACAAAGCAAACAGTTCTGGCAACTGCTTGTTCATGTTCTGCATGTTGTAGTTCATCACAAAGTTCTTGTAACTTGGTGGTAGTGATTGGAGGACACGGTAAATCCCCAAAGCATTAGGAATCACTATACCCAAGCTTTGAAGTTTGTTTGCGTGCCCAGACATCTTAAGCACATGCTCACTGACGGAGCTGCCCTCTTCCATCTTGCAGTTAAAGAACTTTTCAGAAGCCTCATAACTTTCAATTGCCGCATGAGTCTCAAAGATCAATTTGAGATCCTCGACAATATCATATGGGTCTGAATTCTCAAACCTTTTCTGAAGCTCCGATTCCAAACCATACAAGATAGCACACTGAACTATGGAGTACTGATTCTTCCGAGCGAGGTAAACATTCTTTACTTCATCGGAAGCATCAACTGCAGGTGGGTCACCCAGCGGTGCATCCAGCACATAGGTCAAATTACCAGCTGTGAGGACAATCCTCAAATTGCGGAACCAATCCGCGAAGTTGCTTCCATTGTTTTTCAAATTTTCTTTCTCTAGGAACGCATTAAAATTGATGGTAGGGGCTGCCATTGATCTACAACATATTTGCAATAGTTTAGACTAAGTTTATGACAAATTGAGTTCAAATTAATAATAAAGTTAATCTAGGTGAACTCCCACTCAAAACAACATCCCTCACATTGTTTTAGTGATCACACGAACCAAATCCACTACATCAACACCGATCATCACGAGAGTTGATATAGTTTCAATGGCGAACAATCGTCATGTTCATCATATCTACTATACAATTCATGCTTTACCTTTCGGTGATCCGTGTTCCGAGACCATGTCTGTACATGCTAGGCTCGTCAAGATCAAACCTTATTTTCCGCATGAGCAAATCTGGCTTGCTCACGTTGTATACACTTGCAGAATCTAACACACCCGATCATCACGTGGTGCTTCGAAACAACAAGCTTTAGCAACGGTGCTAACTAAGGGTGAACACTTTATGACTTGAAATTCATGTGCATGAGGGATCATCTTATAATGCTACCGTCGTCTACTAAGCAATATGTAACTACCTCGGTGAACTACGCTCCTAGATACAAGCCTGGATGAGTGGTAGTGGTTGAAATAGTACGGCGGGGCCCCAAAAGCCACACACTGGTAGTCCTTTCAGACGTCCCAACCACTACCCTCTCAACGGGACCTGTACGGGCGGCGTAGTCGGCAGGCGAAGGGATCAACTACGTACACAAGTGGGTATGTACGCAAGCCACCATACAAGAGTACATCAGAGCCATACCATCTAGAAAGAAAGGAAATATACCAACGCCATACGGCAAGATTCAAATGACCTAGATAGATCTATATTTTAGGATAACTCCTCATACAACACACATCAGAGTATCATGCGGAAGCGGCAAACAGAATCCGAGTACGGTTAAGAAGCAAATCGGCATAAGATGCCATAGAAATAAGCACATCCCAACTACAGGTCTCACGGATCCCCGATCCCGGAATCTCTACACCAAACGATCGCTGCCCACATCATCGGCTTCTTCCACCCAGTATCCGTCCTGAGAAGGTACCTGTTCATCTGAATCAAGAATTTATCGTGTGAGACCCTAAGGGTACTCAGCAAGTCTTAATGCCTCTAAAAGGGGACACAACCTGGGGTGACGCAATTGCAGCGAAAGATAAACCCTAGCAATTCTACAGATAAACGCTAACCATCCGCCCAACCAATGATAGACGGATGTCCGTGAATTTAAGTACAACAGTTATAATGGTAATCTCATCCGATCCATCCTCCTCCCTGCTTACCAACAAGGAAGCGGATGAACAACCCCATCCGTTGGCAATTTTATTAACCATTCCATGAGCGTTGCACTATTTACTAGTCAAATTACTTAGTCAGATTAAGGCGGTACTTTAGTTCTGCTTGTCTATGATCGAGAAACTGTGCTCCAAGTCGTCCATATCCGTGGACACGGCTTTCAGAAAGTTTTACCCGGCCGGGGTGCACCAATAGCAACACACACTCGATCAACCTCGGAAAAACCAAATTAAAACCCAACGAGGCCTTCACGACAAAGCAATCACAAGATTCAGAAATATTTCAGGGGGCCACCCCTTAAGTAGAACCCGCAACGGAGTAGGCAAGCTCCGAGACGGCCTCAAGGTACTGGGTAGACGGCTGTGAACGACTGGGAACCCCAAACGGGGCTTGTCGACACCGCGGAATCGTGTCCCGATCCTAAACAGTACAGTGTGCTATCTGTCGCACAATCGTAAATAAAGCGGTAAAACATGGCATAAGTACAGGATCGTAAGTAAAACCTCAAACTAGTTTGTGGCCCCAAGAAATAAGACGGAATTAAGCTCTGGCTCAGGGGGGGTCCCATATACCTCCCGGATGTGGATAGCGCGATAAATCAAGGAACAGGAATCAAGTACTCGGGGTCTTACGGGACACAAGTGAGCAGGAAAAACCAAATAGCAGATGTTGCTCACCGGTGCCACTTTCTTTAGTTATCCCAGAACTACTCAGGTTAAGTTGTTTAGGTACCTCATTATTCAACAGACTCTCACAAACCCTACACATGCTGTTCTACGACTCGCATGGCTCAAACAACTCCTATAGTAGTGGCTCATGGGATGGAGGAACAAGCTTGGTGGGGTTTAAAAGTAAAGGCTATGCATACTTGGGATTCAATTTAATGCAATCGCGACTCAATGATGCAAGTATAAGGTAGAGGCAATAGGTACTGTATGTATGCAAGCATGTGGTAGTGCTTGCCTGGTATCTCAGTTGAAGCGAGGGACGGATCTGGGTAGTGCTCCTGGTTCTCTTGATACAACCCCTGCTCAGAGTCTATCCGAGAAAAACCAAACAAACAAGGCCAACATAAATATAGAGCACAAGCATATGAATAAGATGCGTCAAGCAAACAATCATGCCATGATGAATGATGCACAATTTACATGGCAATTAAAATAGCATGGCATGGGTGAGGTGTGGAGGACAAGAATATAACATTTAGTTGGGTTTTGGAATCACATTTGTTGCCATAACAGTGGTTGTTCGCAATATATTTGTATGATGCATGCTGCAATTGAAGTCATGGATAGCATAAACAGAAAGGTCTCGTCGAGTTGATCATTTTAGACTACTTATTTGCTTAATTTGGAATTACCAAATATTAGTTGTGAATTAATGAAAATCCAGTGGCAATTGTTGTAATTAACATATCTTGGAATCTTACTTGTGCAAAACACTAAACAGATGGCATATTTGAATTCCTCTCATTTTTCTGAATCAAAAACATATATTGTTTGTCTAATTTGGATAAAGTATGTAAAAGTTATTTAAAAATCTGAATAGGTTTTGAATTTGAATTTATTTAACAGATTTTGAATTCAAAACAGCATCTGGACGTTTATAACACAGCCTCAACTGGCCTGAGCCGCAGACAGGTGGGCCAGGGGTTTTCTCTGGCCCACACGCCAGCGTCTGAGCAGGACCTGGACCGCGGGTTGACAAAGGAAAAACTCCCGACCCTTTTTGCAAAACAACCACAGCCGCTGACAACGGGCCCTGCGGACCGCGGGTTGAGAGCGGGAAAAGGCCAGGGGGCTAACTGCGAAAGGTACACGCGGACGTGCTGGCGAACGAGGCGGCGACAGGTGGCAGCGAGGAGGGACCGCGGGTTGCAAAACAGTTTTTTCCTGGGAGCCTTTTTGCAAGTTTCCCAGGGACGCTGGCGGGTGGGACTGATGGATCGCGGATTGAGGCGGGAAAAAGGTGAAGGACCTAAACGCTAAACGACCGCGCGCTGTCGGCCGGCAGCGGCGCGGCGCTGCTGGCGGCTGCGTCTGGCCGGACTTCGGCCGTCGTTGGCGACGCCGCTGATGCTCCAAACGCCACGGACCCAAAACGAAAAACGAAGAGGAACCCTAGGCCTACAACTTTGCTATAGGATACTAGCGCGGAGGCGGACTGTGGCGCGCGGGGCAGGGCTCTGATCGCGAGCAGATCTACTGCTGCGACGCTGCTGGCGGCCAGGCGCGACGCGCGGCGCGCGCGCAGGGCGTTCGGCCGACGGCGGCGGCACTACGGTGAAGGGGAGGGCAAGGGAGCATGTCCAGGGGGTTGGCGGGCTCACCAGCGACTCGACGGTGGCGAGGGCTTGGCCGGAGATGCTGCGGATCGGCGACGCGGCTGGATCCCTGGAGCGTCTGGTCCTCGCGGGCGCGACGGCGGCGGGGCTGCTCCGGCGGGGCTCGGCGTGTTCCTCGCGTCCTGGGCGATGCAGGGGAGGTAGACGTCGGGCTTGGTGCTGCTGGCGGGCTTCGGGGAACTCCGGAGCGTAGGGGTGCTGGGGTGTGCCGCTAGGGTTTTAGATGGACGGGGGCATGGCGATCTGGGGACAGGGGAAGGAGGAAGGAAGGGAGGGAGGTGCCTGGGGGGTCTGGGGAGAAGGTTGGGCGACGTGGGTAGATAAGATCGGGAGGAGGCAGGAGGGTTGCGAGGGGGGGGGCGCCGATGGCCAGGGTGGCGTCGGCGTCGGGCTCCTGTTCACGTGCCTGGCATGGGGCCAGGGTGCAAAGGTGGGCAGGGGGGTGACTCCCAGGTGGGTCTGGGGAACTCGTGGCCCAGGTCGAGCTAGAGGGGCCCTTGGCCAGGGAGAGAGAAGGGAGAGGAGAAGAGAGGGGGTTCGGTCTAGGCTAGGAGAGAGGGGCATGGTGCTGGTCACGTGTGGGGCAGATAGAGAGAGGGGGGGTGGCGAGCTGGGGTAGCTAGGAGGGCCCCAGGTCGTGTGGCATGTAGGTAGAGAGAGGCGAGAGGGACATAGGGCAAGGGGACATGCTAGATAGGAGAAGGGGTGGTATTAGGGTTTTGCTAGGGGAAAAGTAGATTAGGAGAGTGGTTTTAGGGATAGATGTAGTTGGAGGGTTTGGTTTAGGGTAGAATGGACTTAGGGTTTTTGGTTTAGGGAAAAAGAGAGATGGCAAGGGTAGGTTAAAAGTTTGATAAGGGGTAAGAAAGAGAAGGAGGTACTTTACACTAGATCATGCATGCTTCACTTGCAACACATGATCAAGGGGAAAGAGAAAGAAAGAGGATAGGGAGAGGGATTAAGATGATGGGGTGGTTTATGGTTGAGCATGCTCATTAGCACAAGTGGGTGCAAGGCCCAAGGGATTTTGATGTAGCCAAAGGAGGAGAGAGGTTTTAGCACTACCAACACAAGATCAAACAAGAAAGAAGGGATCCATTTAGAATTCCAACAAAACCAAAAGCTAGGGAAAAGGATACTTGCATGGCCCATGCAAGACAATTAAAGCCCAAAGGTCATATTGTGAAAACAACATTATTTCATGTGGCTTTTAATCCTTGCATTCCCAAAAAGGTGGGCAAAGGCCAAGCAATAGATTAGGAGTGGATCCAACCAACAACATGGGCTAGGGAAACTCAATAAAAGGCCAAGCCCATATTATTGGATGGTGGAATTATAAGGTGGTGAAAGATAAGGTGGTGGAGTCAAAAGAGAGATGCCCCCAACTCAACTTGGGCATATGACAATGTATCAAGAGCCAAATACAATATCAAGAGGCAAATACAATTAATCATGCACATGAGATAAGAACCAAACAAGAAAGGGTTTTATATGATGCACAAATGCAAGGTGGTATGATGACATGAGCATGATATAATGATGATGCAACCATTATGTGTTGAAAGCTGCCCATTTTATTATTATGACATGTAGCATTACAGGGGTTAGACAACTGGGATGCTACAACTCTCCCCCACTAAACAGGAATCTCGCCCCGAGATTCTAGGAAGAAGAAGAAGAAGAAGACACAAAGAGAGAAGGATGGTTGACACGGAGTTCATCTTCACGCTCCCAAGTTGCTTCATCAACAGAATGGTGTGACCACTGCACCTTGCAGAATTTGATGGACTTGTTGCGAGTCCTTCGTTCTGCGGTCTCGAGGATTTTGGTGGGGTGTTCTTGATAAGAGAGATCTTCTTGGAGGTCTATTAGCTCATGATCCACAGTCTTGCCGGGGTCTTTGAAGCACTTCTTGAGCTGAGAGATGTGGAAAACATCATGGACTTTGAGTTTTTCCGGAAGCTCCAGTGCATAAGCAACTTCTCCTCTTCTACCACGTATCTTGAAAGGACCGATGTATCTAGGAGCCAACTTTCCTTTGATACCGAAACGGTGTGTTCCTCTCATGGGAGTGACACGAAGGTAGACGAGATCACCAGGGGCATATACCATATCTGTGTGCTTCCTGTCATAGTTGCTCTTCTGACGACTTTGAGCAATTTTCAGGTTCTCCAGAATGATATGCACCTTCTCCTCTGCTTGAGTTACAATGTCAGGGCCAAACCAGATTCTTTCTCCTGCACCTGACCAACCAATCGGAGTTCTGCACTTGCGACCATAGAGTGCCTCGAATGGTGCCATCTTCAGACTCTTCTGGAAGCTGTTGTTGTAGGAGAATTCAGCATATGGAAGACATTCTTCCCACTTCTTGCCAAAAGAGATGACGCAAGCTCTAAGCATGTCCTCCAGAATCTGATTGATTCTCTCCACTTGTCCTTGAGACTGAGGGTGGTACGCAGTGCTGAAGTTCAACTTTGTTCCCAAAGTTTTTTGGAAACTCTCCCAGAACTTTGAGGTGAAGATGCTCCCACGGTCTGAACTGATTTCAAGTGGAACCCCATACAAAGAGACAATCCTGTTGATATAGAGCTCAGCCAACTGAAGTCCAGAAATTGTTTCTTTGACGGGGAAGAAATGAGCCACTTTAGAAAGCCTGTCGATGACAACAAAGATTGCATTGTTGCCCTTCTGCGATCTAGGAAACCCGGTTATGAAGTCCATCTCCACTTTCTCCCCATTTCCATTCCGGAGGTTTCAATGGCTGTAGAAGACCAAATGGTTTCTGATGGACAGCCTTGACTCTGCGGCAGACATCACATTCTGAGACATACTTGGCGCAATACCGTTTCAACCCAGGCCACCAGTATTGTGTTTTCAAGTCCATGTACATCTTTGTGCTGCCAGGATGGATAGATAGAACCGAATCATGTGCCTCCTTGAGAACTTGGTCTCTCAGACCCGGGTAGTTTGGAACAAACATCCGGTGATCAAAGAAGAGCGAGCCTTGATCATCAACATGGAAGGATTCATACTTCGGAGTGCCAAGCTTAGAGATGAGCTTTCTGGTGTGCGGATCACCACGCTGCCGAGAACGAATCTGTTCTTCCAAGAGAGGAGTAGCCAGAAGATTCAGGAGATGCCCTTGTTCCACAATTTCCAGGTTCAGCTGACGGAATTCCTCGCACAAGAGAGGCTGCTGCTCTTCTATCATGAGGTTGTTGACATAAGCTTTACGGCTAAGCGCATCTGCCATGACGTTTGCTTTGCCTGGGGTGTAGTTGATGGTCACATCAAAGTCATTTATTGCTTCAATCCATCTCCTTTGCCGAAGATTGAGATCAGGCTGAGTGAAGATATACTTCAAACTCTTGTGGTCCGAGAAGATCTCACATCGGTTACCCAGCAAATAGTGCCTCCATAGCTTCAAAGCGAAAACAACTGCTGCGAGCTCAAGGTCATGTGTGGGATAGTTGATTTCATGCGTCTTCAACTGACGAGAGGCATAAGCAACCACCTGTCTCTCTTGCATAAGGACCGCACCCAATCCTTGCAAAGAGGCATCGCAGAATATTTGGAAAGGCTTAGATGTATCCGGAGGAACCAAGACTGGTGTGGAAGTGAGCTTCTGTTTGAGTGTCTCAAAACTTTCTTGGCAAGCAGGAGTCCACAGATACTTCTTGCCTTTCTTGAGGAGATCGGTAAGAGGCTTTGCTATCTTCGAGAAGTTCTGAACAAAGCGACGGCAATAGCTAGCCAAGCCGAGAAAACTCCTCACTTCCTTGACATTAACAGGAGGAAGCCATTCAACTATTGTCTTCACGGTTTCCGGGTTAACTGCAATGCCCTTGGCAGAGATAACATGACCCAGATAGGTTACTTCAGGAAGCCAAAACTCACACTTTGAGAACTTTGCATACAAGCGGTTCTCACGAAGCTTGTTCAGGACACAACGCAGGTGCTCTTCATGCTCCTCCTTGGACTTGGAATAGACCAGAATGTCATCCAGATATACCACAACAAACTTATCAAGGTACTCCATGAAAACGGAGTTCATCAGCCTCGAGAAGGTAGCAGGTGCGTTGGTGAGACCGAAAGACATGACCGTGTACTCATACAGGCCATAGCGGGTGGTGAAAGCTGTCTTGGGCACATCTTCTTTGCGAATTTTTATTTGGTGATAACCACTTCTCAAGTCCAGCTTAGAGAACACCACAGCTCCTGCCAGCTGATCAAATAGATCATTTATCCGAGGAAGAGGATATTTGTTCTTGATGGTTTTAGCATTGAGAGCCCGATAATCAACACATAGCCTATCGGTTCTGTCACGCTTCTTCACAAAGATTGTTGGGCTACCCCAAGAAGAAATGCTGTGTTGAATGAAACCCAATTTCTCTTGTTCATCAAGTTGTCGTTTGAGTTCAGCCAACTCAGAAGGACCCATTTTATATGGCCTCTTGGAGATAGGAGCCGTTCCAGGTTCAAGCTCAATCACGAATTCAACCTCGCGATCCGGAGGCATACCTGGCAACTCTTCAGGAAAGACATCCGGAAACTCACAGACCACCGGTACACCCTGAATAGCTTCCATAGCATCATTATTCAGAGCAGCCAAGGAATAGAGCTGGACAGCAGGAGTCAGACTTGGAGAAAAGACTACATGGCCTTCAGGAATCTTCAAAGACACTGAGCGTTCAGCACAATCAATCACAGCTGCATTTGCTGTCAACCAATCCATGCCCAAAATGACATCAATGTCAGAGTTGCCCAGAACAATCAAAGAAGCCAAGAATGAAGAACCACCAATCTCAATCTTATTGCCATGGCTGATAAGCTCAGCCCTCATGTTTGCCCCAGGAGAAAGAACCATCAACCGCTTTTGGAGAGGAACCATAACGAACTCATTTCCATTTGCAAACTTGTGAGAAACAAAAGAATGCGATGCACCAGAATCAAAGAGAACTCGTGCAGGAACTGAGTTAACTGATAGCATACCCATGACAACTCCTGGTGCGAGCTCAGCTTGAGAGGCGTTGACGCAGTTTGCACGGACAACCGCAGACCCGGGCTTAGTGTTGATGTTGAGAGCCCGAGGCGGTGGTGCACGAACCGAAGGAGAGCTTGTTGCAGATCTTGGCGGGGGTGGAGGGAGAGTTTTGTTCTTCATTGGGCAGTTCCAGTGGGAATGTCCATGATCTCCACATGTGAAGCAGGCACCAGCTGTACGTGGAGCAGAGTGGCCAGGGACTCCGCCAGGCGCTCCAGGGTAGTGGTTGTTGTAGCCCCTGGGAGCCGCAGTGGTGAAGTTTGATGGCCTTGGCGCGTAACTTGCAGGTCTTGGTGGAGCCGGGAGCGACGGTGGGGTGTTAGGAACCCAGACACGCCGCTTCGAAGGAGCTGCCATAACCGAAGAGCTTGATGCATCCCTGTTATGTTTCTTGGACTCCTCAAACATCTGCCTGCTTGCCTCCTCTTGCAGTGCCGTGTGCTGTAGCTCCAGGAAGGTTGCCGGTCTCGCATGCGTGATTGCATACTTGATCGACGCATTGAGCCCTTGCCTGAACCTTTTCTGCTTTTTCTTGTCATCAGATACCTCATCACCACCATAGCGAGACAGGTTCATGAAGTTCCTGATGTAGGTGTTGACGTTATCATTTCCCTGCTTCAGGTTGAGGAAAGCATCCTTCATCCTTTCCATCACAATCTCTGAGAGAAACTGCTCCTTGAACGCTCCAGTGAACCTTTCCCAAGTTGGCTGAAAACCCGTGCAGCTTGCCTTCAAGTAGTTCTCCCACCAAAGAGCTGCATCTCCCTTGAGAAGGTGAGTAGCACACTTTACCCACTCCTGTTCTGGAACATCAGCAGTCTCGAGCAGCCTTGAGATCTCACGCAGCCAATCATCCGCGTCCAGAGGTCGGTCAGACACATCAAACTGACGAGGGTTGAATTTGAGGAAGCTCTTGATGTCTCCACGCCTGGGAGGTGGAGGGAGTGGAGCAAACTCGTTCCTTCTGACGCTCTCCTCAAAGCGCTGCTGGTTCTCTTGCATAGCTGCCAAAGCATTAGCAATGTTCGACAGCGCTGAGCCCAGTTCCGGAGGGATGTCCTCATCGACCCGGCGTGGAGCCATCCTGCCATTGATATAAAACTCAAGTCAGTACTATAATGGAGAATGATAATAATCCAAAATAGTACCAAGATGGAATTAACCAAGATTTAAAGGATACAATTTACTGAGATGATATTAAAATATCAACAAAGTTCATAGCACCTAAATGATATTAAGCATATCGCACACGACTGAAAAGGAGTGTGGTACACAAATATATCAAAGAAAAAATTTTCCACAAATTTCGGCATTAAAATACCAATAGATGCGCAAAATTACTTAACGAATCAAGATTAGTGACTCTACCGATTCAATATACAAAAGCGAATGATACAAGTAGTGGTATGGTCGCGACTCCATCCCGCACTCAAATCATTACTCCGCACATGAACAAGTAGAACACATATCCTAACCCCTTTTTCTCACGACGAAACCTAAGATTGGAAGCTACGGAAACGAACACCCCAAACAAGATAGCGTCGGATACAAAAGGAAGATAGATTGCGTCGGTTTGCAAAAGCCTGTCGGTATGGAATGTACCGACAGTGGATAACCAAAGGCAGATAAGATAACAACTTGGATGCAACAGATAGACAAGGAATTACACACACACACACACACACAACCTATGGTACTACGGAAACCCAGAACACGTGAATCCTAGTTTGAACTTTGAGAAGAGGATTGAAAACGTTGCACTTCCTTACCAGAAAAGGGTGGGTGGGAGGGTAAGAAGAAAAATGGAAGCAGTCCTACTCTCGCGTTTTGTTTTTCCCTATATACATAACTACTAAAATATTTGCTAGACTGACAACGACCGTTTGGCTGAAACCCTGAAGGTCGGGATGGCTCTGATACCAATTGTAACTACCTCGGTGAACTACGCTCCTAGATACAAGCCTGGATGAGTGGTAGTGGTTGAAATAGTACGGCGGGGCCCCAAAAGCCACACACTGGTAGTCCTTTCAGACGTCCCAACCACTACCCTCTCAACGGGACCTGTACGGGCGGCGTAGTCGGCAGGCGAAGGGATCAACTACGTACACAAGTGGGTATGTACGCAAGCCACCATACAAGAGTACATCAGAGCCATACCATCTAGAAAGAAAGGAAATATACCAACGCCATACGGCAAGATTCAAATGACCTAGATAGATCTATATTTTAGGATAACTCCTCATACAACACACATCAGAGTATCATGCGGAAGCGGCAAACAGAATCCGAGTACGGTTAAGAAGCAAATCGGCATAAGATGCCATAGAAATAAGCACATCCCAACTACAGGTCTCACGGATCCCCGATCCCGGAATCTCTACACCAAACGATCGCTGCCCACATCATCGGCTTCTTCCACCCAGTATCCGTCCTGAGAAGGTACCTGTTCATCTGAATCAAGAATTTATCGTGTGAGACCCTAAGGGTACTCAGCAAGTCTTAATGCCTCTAAAAGGGGACACAACCTGGGGTGACGCAATTGCAGCGAAAGATAAACCCTAGCAATTCTACAGATAAACGCTAACCATCCGCCCAACCAATGATAGACGGATGTCCGTGAATTTAAGTACAACAGTTATAATGGTAATCTCATCCGATCCATCCTCCTCCCTGCTTACCAACAAGGAAGCGGATGAACAACCCCCATCCGTTGGCAATTTTATTAACCATTCCATGAGCGTTGCACTATTTACTAGTCAAATTACTTAGTCAGATTAAGGCGGTACTTTAGTTCTGCTTGTCTATGATCGAGAAACTGTGCTCCAAGTCGTCCATATCCGTGGACACGGCTTTCAGAAAGTTTTACCCGGCCGGGGTGCACCAATAGCAACACACACTCGATCAACCTCGGAAAAACCAAATTAAAACCCAACGAGGCCTTCACGACAAAGCAATCACAAGATTCAGAAATATTTCAGGGGGCCACCCCTTAAGTAGAACCCGCAACGGAGTAGGCAAGCTCCGAGACGGCCTCAAGGTACTGGGTAGACGGCTGTGAACGACTGGGAACCCCAAACGGGGCTTGTCGACACCGCGGAATCGTGTCCCGATCCTAAACAGTACAGTGTGCTATCTGTCGCACAATCGTAAATAAAGCGGTAAAACATGGCATAAGTACAGGATCGTAAGTAAAACCTCAAACTAGTTTGTGGCCCCAAGAAATAAGACGGAATTAAGCTCTGGCTCAGGGGGGGTCCCATATACCTCCCGGATGTGGATAGCGCGATAAATCAAGGAACAGGAATCAAGTACTCGGGGTCTTACGGGACACAAGTGAGCAGGAAAAACCAAATAGCAGATGTTGCTCACCGGTGCCACTTTCTTTAGTTATCCCAGAACTACTCAGGTTAAGTTGTTTAGGTACCTCATTATTCAACAGACTCTCACAAACCCTACACATGCTGTTCTACGACTCGCATGGCTCAAACAACTCCTATAGTAGTGGCTCATGGGATGGAGGAACAAGCTTGGTGGGGTTTAAAAGTAAAGGCTATGCATACTTGGGATTCAATTTAATGCAATCGCGACTCAATGATGCAAGTATAAGGTAGAGGCAATAGGTACTGTATGTATGCAAGCATGTGGTAGTGCTTGCCTGGTATCTCAGTTGAAGCGAGGGACGGATCTGGGTAGTGCTCCTGGTTCTCTTGATACAACCCCTGCTCAGAGTCTATCCGAGAAAAACCAAACAAACAAGGCCAACATAAATATAGAGCACAAGCATATGAATAAGATGCGTCAAGCAAACAATCATGCCATGATGAATGATGCACAATTTACATGGCAATTAAAATAGCATGGCATGGGTGAGGTGTGGAGGACAAGAATATAACATTTAGTTGGGTTTTGGAATCACATTTGTTGCCATAACAGTGGTTGTTCGCAATATATTTGTATGATGCATGCTGCAATTGAAGTCATGGATAGCATAAACAGAAAGGTCTCGTCGAGTTGATCATTTTAGACTACTTATTTGCTTAATTTGGAATTACCAAATATTAGTTGTGAATTAATGAAAATCCAGTGGCAATTGTTGTAATTAACATATCTTGGAATCTTACTTGTGCAAAACACTAAACAGATGGCATATTTGAATTCCTCTCATTTTTCTGAATCAAAAACATATATTGTTTGTCTAATTTGGATAAAGTATGTAAAAGTTATTTAAAAATCTGAATAGGTTTTGAATTTGAATTTATTTAACAGATTTTGAATTCAAAACAGCATCTGGACGTTTATAACACAGCCTCAACTGGCCTGAGCCGCAGACAGGTGGGCCAGGGGTTTTCTCTGGCCCACACGCCAGCGTCTGAGCAGGACCTGGACCGCGGGTTGACAAAGGAAAAACTCCCGACCCTTTTTGCAAAACAACCACAGCCGCTGACAACGGGCCCTGCGGACCGCGGGTTGAGAGCGGGAAAAGGCCAGGGGGCTAACTGCGAAAGGTACACGCGGACGTGCTGGCGAACGAGGCGGCGACAGGTGGCAGCGAGGAGGGACCGCGGGTTGCAAAACAGTTTTTCCTGGGAGCCTTTTTGCAAGTTTCCCAGGGACGCTGGCGGGTGGGACTGATGGATCGCGGATTGAGGCGGGAAAAAGGTGAAGGACCTAAACGCTAAACGACCGCGCGCTGTCGGCCGGCAGCGGCGCGGCGCTGCTGGCGGCTGCGTCTGGCCGGACTTCGGCCGTCGTTGGCGACGCCGCTGATGCTCCAAACGCCACGGACCCAAAACGAAAAACGAAGAGGAACCCTAGGCCTACAACTTTGCTATAGGATACTAGCGCGGAGGCGGACTGTGGCGCGCGGGGCAGGGCTCTGATCGCGAGCAGATCTACTGCTGCGACGCTGCTGGCGGCCAGGCGCGACGCGCGGCGCGCGCGCAGGGCGTTCGGCCGACGGCGGCGGCACTACGGTGAAGGGGAGGGCAAGGGAGCATGTCCAGGGGGTTGGCGGGCTCACCAGCGACTCGACGGCGGCGAGGGCTTGGCCGGAGATGCTGCGGATCGGCGACGCGGCTGGATCCCTGGAGCGTCTGGTCCTCGCGGGCGCGACGGCGGCGGGGCTGCTGCTCGGCGGGGCTCGGCGTGTTCCTCGCGTCCTGGGCGATGCAGGGGAGGTAGACGTCGGGCTTGGTGCTGCTGGCGGGCTTCGGGGAACTCCGGAGCGTAGGGGTGCTGGGGTGTGCCGCTAGGGTTTTAGATGGACGGGGGCATGGCGATCTGGGGACAGGGGAAGGAGGAAGGAAGGAAGGGAGGTGCCTGGGGGGTCTGGGGAGAAGGTTGGGCGACGTGGGTAGATAAGATCGGGAGGAGGCAGGAGGGTTGCGAGGGGGGGGGGGCGCCGATGGCCAGGGTGGCGTCGGCGTCGGGCTCCTGTTCACGTGCCTGGCATGGGGCCAGGGTGCAAAGGTGGGCAGGGGGGTGACTCCCAGGTGGGTCTGGGGAACTCGTGGCCCAGGTCGAGCTAGAGGGGCCCTTGGCCAGGGAGAGAGAAGGGAGAGGAGAAGAGAGGGGGTTCGGTCTAGGCTAGGAGAGAGGGGCATGGTGCTGGTCACGTGTGGGGCAGATAGAGAGAGGGGGGTGGCGAGCTGGGGTAGCTAGGAGGGCCCCAGGTCGTGTGGCATGTAGGTAGAGAGAGGCGAGAGGGACATAGGGCAAGGGGACATGCTAGATAGGAGAAGGGGTGGTATTAGGGTTTTGCTAGGGGAAAAGTAGATTAGGAGAGTGGTTTTAGGGATAGATGTAGTTGGAGGGTTTGGTTTAGGGTAGAATGGACTTAGGGTTTTTGGTTTAGGGAAAAAGAGAGATGGCAAGGGTAGGTTAAAAGTTTGATAAGAGGGGTAAGAAAAGAGAAGGAGGTACTTTACACTAGATCATGCATGCTTCACTTGCAACACACATGATCAAGGGGAAAGAGAAAGAAAGAGGATAGGGAGAGGGATTAAGATGATGGGGTGGTTTATGGTTGAGCATGCTCATTAGCACAAGTGGGTGCAAGGCCCAAGGGATTTTGATGTAGCCAAAGGAGGAGAGAGAGGTTTTAGCACTACCAACACAAGATCAAACAAGAAAGAAGGGATCCATTTAGAATTCCAACAAAACCAAAAGCTAGGGAAAAGGATACTTGCATGGCCCATGCAAGACAATTAAAGCCCAAAGGTCATATTGTGAAAACAACATTATTTCATGTGGCTTTTAATCCTTGCATTCCCAAAAAGGTGGGCAAAGGCCAAGCAATAGATTAGGAGTGGATCCAACCAACAACATGGGCTAGGGAAACTCAATAAAAGGCCAAGCCCATATTATTGGATGGTGGAATTATAAGGTGGTGAAAGATAAGGTGGTGGAGTCAAAAGAGAGATGCCCCCAACTCAACTTGGGCATATGACAATGTATCAAGAGCCAAATACAATATCAAGAGGCAAATACAATTAATCATGCACATGAGATAAGAACCAAACAAGAAAGGGTTTTATATGATGCACAAATGCAAGGTGGTATGATGACATGAGCATGATATAATGATGATGCAACCATTATGTGTTGAAAGCTGCCCATTTTATTATTATGACATGTAGCATTACAGGGGTTAGACAACTGGGATGCTACACAATACAAGATGCATAAAGGATTAACATCACATGCAATTCATAATATGTGATATGATATGGCCTTTCTTCTTTGTGTTTCCGATCTCCATCTTCAAGCACGAACATGATCTCCATCATCACCGACATTGCATCAAGGTCAATGACGCTTCTCCATGGTTGTCGTCCACCGGCTTCAACTATTACAACTACTTTGAATAGACACGCGGGTCTTAACATAATTTAAAGACAACCATATGGATCCTGCCGGTTGCCAACTTACAATAAGGAACATTGCATACATCAAATATAATCACAATCATGGCCATATCACATCACTGCACACCCCTACAAAACAAATTTAGACGCCTCTACTTCCTTTGCATGTTTTACGTGGCTTGGGGCTTTCTATAAGTGTCGTTCTAACTTACGAACATGAACCACAACATTGATACTAGTATTGTTAATCACCCATTGTAAATTGGATCTTAACTATGCTAGGAGAAACAGGCACCCGCAAAGCCACTTATGCAATACAAGTTGCATGTCAAGCGTGGAGCAAGTCTCATGAACGACGTCATGTAAGGTTAGCCCGGGCCGCTTCATCCCAACATACCGCAAGATGCAAAGTACACAAGAAGCAATCGACAATAAAAGCATCAACGCCCACAATGACCATTGTGTTCTACTCGTGCAACAGATCTACATATAGACACGGCTCTGATACCACTGTAGGGTTTCGTAGCATGGAAAACAAAAAAATTTATCGCATACAAACAAACAAACCAAGATCTATCTACTAGATTGTAGCAACGAGTCGATGGAATAACTTACCCTCGAAGATTCCAAAGTGTTTAACGAGAGCGGATTCTCGTGGGTGATGTAGTCGTACTCTTCCCGATCTCAAGATCGCGTAGACGATCCTTCCGGCGCTGCGTTCCGGCAGCGCTCCCGCAGTCGGTCACACGTTCGGTACTCGACGAAGACCTTCCTCTCCCTTGTTCCAGCAGGCAGCGGAGGTTGTAGCACTCTCCTCGCGATTCCGGCAGCACAACGGCGTGGTACCGGAAGTAGAGGGGAGATCTCGCAGGGCTTCGGCTTAAGCCGGAGCGAGTATGGTGGAGTATGAGAGAGATCCTCGGCGATCTAGATTTTAGACACACCAAGGAGGAAGTGCTAGAGCCGGCGGCTAGGGTTCCGGGGACCCCAAATCGGCGGCTAGGGCAAAACCCTAGGGGGTGGCGGCGGCTATGGAGGGCTGCAGCTTTCTAGGGTTTGAGGTGAGGGACTTGTGTCTTCTAGGAGGGAGCCCTGCCCCTCCTTATATAGGTGGAGGGGCCGGCGGCCAAGGGGAGGGAGGGGAGTCCCTCCCCAACTCGGCTTGGGTGGTGCGCCGGCTTGGGGAGGAGGACTCCCTCCCCAACTCGGTTTCACACTCCCTCCTCTTTTCCTCTTTCCAATTTTAGCCGTTTGACTTTTCAAATTAGCTATTTGACTTTTCAAATTAGGATTCAATTTAATCCTTTATTTGGAACAGTGAGGACACTTAGTACATGATGCAATCATTCCAATATGCAATGACACATTCATGTACCCCTTCCCCTCCGGAGTGCCGGACATTCCGGAACCTTCTAGAACATTCCCGATGAAAACACCGGAATCATTCCCCAACTCCGAAACGGGACTTTCCTTATATGAATCTTATTCTCCGGACCATTCCGGATCACCTCGTGATATCTCGGATCCCATCCGAGACTCCGAACAACATTCGGTTTCTTTCTCATAATACCATAACTACTCAAACAACGTCGAATCCTTAAGTGTGTCTCCCTACGGTTCGTGAATTATGCAGACATGATCGAGACACTTCTCCGAACAATAACCAATAGAGTAATCTGGAAATTCATATGGCTCCCACATATTTCTACGATTACTTTGCGATCGAATGAACCACTTACATACGATACCAATTTCCCTTTGTCTCACGATAGTTTACTTATCCGAGGTTATGATCGTCGGTATCTCTGCATACCTAGTTCAACCTCGTTACCGATAAGTACTCTTTTCTCGTTCCCGTGATATGTGATCCCTTGTGAGCCAGTCACATGCTTGCAAGCTAATTGGATGACATTCCACCGAGAGGGCCCAGAGTATATCTATCCGTCATATGGATGGACAAATCCCACTCTTGATCCATATGTCTCAACCAATACTTTCCGAACACTCAATGCCACCTTTATAGACACCCAATTATGGTGTGGTGTTTGATGTCATCAAAGCATCCATACGGTAAAGGTGATATGAATGATCTCATGGTCGAAGGAATTTAGGTTACTATGTATCAGAAAGCATATAGCAATTGAACTATTGAAATGACTTGATCTTTATGCTACGCTTATCTATAGGAGTATGTCCATCATATCATTCTCCTAACGATATGATCTTGTTATTGATAACATCTCATTGTTCATGATAGGGAAACCACAATCATTTATCAACCAACAAGCTAGTGATGTATAGAGGCTATACTAGGGACTTCAATTTAAGTTTACAAATCACACAAGTATCAATGTTTCCTTGTTAATACTATTATAGCATGAATGTAAACATTTATCATAAACACAAAGATATAATAATAACTACTTTTATTATTGCCTCTAGGGCATATCTCCAACAGTGTAGTATGCACCTGAATCTTTGATTCAGTGAATTTTGTTTTAAAATATAGAATGATTCTTGGATATTTTTAAATATCTAAGAAAGTGATTTGTTATCAAACTTGATGAAGAGCTGATGTTCTAGTTTAAAGACTAGATTGGGAATTTGGTGGAAGTGAGTTTGGGATTATGCATGAGGTGCAATTCCAATTCTTTTGGATTTGTGCCCAGCAATCCTTCATGCTTGTTGGTTTATGCAAAGATGATTTGTATGCTTCTATGGCTTTGGTATGAATGGTATAAGTGTGCTATAGCCCCTGCCTATGATGCAAACGTTGAGGCACATTTTTGTAGAAAAAAATAGATATCACTTGTGCTTGAATAAACTTGATAAGACCAGATGCTTTACTTGTTTGTGGACTATGTCCATGATTTGATAATCTCTAGCTGGTTTAGCTAGATAAATGGTTTGAGATGGCTTACGGATGATACATGTATTTATTATACCTAGTTTGAATGTTCTTTTGGTTTGGTCAACTCTGTGGCTGCTGCCAGTGCATCTGCCACTGTGATGCCTCCCTTTGGAGTGTACACAGGGGTAGCTCTCATTAGGTAGTTGACTGCTGGGATGAGTTATCTAGGAAACTTCAATTGGGTTGCCAATGATGCTAAGGCTGAGGATTTAATTTGTAAATAAGATAGACAGATGCTACTGATGCCTAGAAGTTCAATGATGAGACAAGCATAGCATCTCTATGCCTATCTGAGAACAAACTCAACACTCCCAAAATCTTTTCTAATGGAACTGGCAAGAACATATATTATTGATGATATGGGTGGTCAACCTGATGCGTGTCCTTCAGTGTCATATGTTTCTGGATCTTGATTTACTTCCTCCACTTGAAAAATTTATTCTTCCTGGTATCTGGGATTGACTCCAGAATCCAACTGTTGTAGTAGATGGTATAGTGGCCTTGATCTACTGCAGATGTTTTCCTCCTCCTATCCTTCTCCTCCTTGATATGTTTCCTATGCTCTCACCAACACATGGTGTTGGTTATGTAGTGTGGATTGTGGTTCCTGGTGGTAGCTATCAAGAATAGGTGATGAGTTGATGGTGGGGAGAAATGGTATGATCTGGTTGTCTAGTGAGGAGAATGAAATAATATGTGTGCGTGGCTTCTTCCTAGCTACGGCTGATTTCTTCCTTCTTTGTATCTGGTACACTCCCTGCTGTGTTGGCAACACATCAATTGCATGCTATGATAGTGCTGCTGTCAAGTGGGCCTGATGTGGTGCAAGTTTCAACCCGTTGAAACTTGTGCCCATGGATCACTTCGGCTGATTTGGGTATTATCCTATTCAGACTATTTCTTGGTACTAAAAATGGTGAAACTTGCCCCAGGCCAATGATGTTGTGCTGAGGTCATTTGATATAAAAAGAACAAATCATACACTTGTTCCATTTCTAAACACTCTATGATGAGTTTAAGCATATCATCAGTATGCTAAATCTGAGAGTAAGTTAATACACTAACCCCTTGTTTATTATTTATCTTGTTTGTCTATTTCTTTTGCAGAGATAAAGATAATGAAGATACAAGAAATGAAGAAAATGAGTAGGATTAGTTTTTAGGATTCTTTTTCTTATTCATGTAATTTCCTTTTTATTTTGTAGACTGTAAAATATTGTACCCTTAATAGAGTTCAAATTTTCTTCCTTTCTATAACTTAAATCCTGTAATATTTATATCTTATTTATAAATATGAATTACATTCTTATATATTGTTGTAATTAATTTACCATTGTATTTAAATTTCAAGTTTCTTTATCTCATATTATTATTATTGTAATATTCTCTTCTATTTGTATAAATGTAATTCTTTTGTAACACTTGTATTAATATAATAAAGTATTCATATATTATTTTATTTACTTTTTTATTATGTAGTTATTATAAAATCATATTACTTTATTCAAGAATTTCTATTCTATTTCTCCTAAGTATTCACTTATTCCATAATATTTATTGAATTCTTTTTTAGTGTGCTCCATTTGTATCTGTAACATTTAATATTTGGTACAATGTATTCTTTGAAAATACAATTACTCGTATTATTAAATAATTTATGTTGTAATCCTATTTGATTGCTCTATTAGTTTGTACAATCTAATAATTGTTGTAAATCTTTTATATTTGTAAAAATTAATTCTTGTATATTATTTCTTTGCTGGAATATTATATTTGCATGTAAATCTTTGTAAAGACAATGTAGTACTATTATAAAATTAAATTCCCTTCCCTTTGGGATTGAAATATACTAAACATTTATATCTTATTTGTAAATAAAAACTCAATTTCAATTTGTTATTGTGATTCATTTATTCATTTATAATTAAATTTTAAATTTCTCTTGAATTCAAATATATGATTTGAATCTTGAAATTCGAATTTCTTCCACCCTAATGCAAAAGGATTCAACCAAAGTCATGTCAAAATCCAGAGCACTAGCCCTAACCTTTCCATCATAACAATAGAGATTTCGATCCCTCTATAGCTCTTTTAGTTTTGCGCGAAAATTTCCCGGATTTTCTTATGCATGAATGCAATGCACAAACATGTGTCCTGTCTATTTCTAGGTGCTAATCCTGGGATGTTACAGACTCTCGCCCTTAAAATAAACCTCGTCCTCGAACTTCGTATACTCTCACATTTTGGAAGGAGGAATTGTCTTGTATTGGTTACTGTATTTCTTAACTTCATGGTAACCTTAAATGGGAATAATTGTAGTATCCCATATCTAGATCTTTTTCCTTGAATTCTTATCAATTTGGGCAATCTCCTAGTTGTTGTCTTTGTAGGGTTCGTAGCATAGAAAACAAAAATTTTCCTACGATGGGAACAACTATGTACCAAGATCTATCTACTAGATACAAACAACGGGCGAATGTATATCCATAGAGAACATACCCTTGAAGACCGACAAAGCTTAACGAGTCCAAACTCGTGGTTGATGTAGACGATCTCTTGCTGATCTCAAAATCGAGAGGAAGTCCTAGCGCCGCAAAACAGCAGCGTATCCGTGCTCGCACACACGTTCGAGGCACCGAGCAACCTCCGCCTCCTCGCTCCAGCAATGCAGCGGAAGCACAACTCTTTCTTTCCGAAAAGCCACTGGGAACATGTATCTCGCTAGTCCGAGACCATGGGGAATAAATTCTAGAGGGGGAGAGAGATCCTTCACGAGGAGGTGTGAGTGAGAAGTGAGAGGAGGGGCTCCTTATATAGGGGAGGGGGCAGCCCAAGGGGCATGGCCGCCGGACATGGAGGGTGCCCCCACCTCTCCCTCATTCATGTGGGTGGACACTCCACTCACAAAATGGCTCTTCAATTTTCTCCACTCAAAAACCCACTCAAATTCCCATTAAATTTCCACCAAATTTAATGCAAACTCTCATTAAATAAAACTCTTTTATTTTATTCAGAATTTTGTCAATTACTTTAATGACAAACATTCACAAATAACCCCTTGCTAGAATTCTATTTCACATGCATAACCACTTTATGCAATTTCACCCGAAAACCTGTTTCGGTATCTAGTGAAATAAATTCTTGCGCTTGTTCATTCTTTCGGCATGAAACCTTTGCTCCAATTGGATGTCGGTGTCTCTTAAGTGTGTCACCCTACAGGTCGTGAATAATGCGGACATGATCGAGACCCCTCTCAGATCAATAATCAGAAGCGGGATCTGGAGACCCATACTGACTCCCACACATTCAACGGTGACTTTCTTGTGATCGTCGGAACCTTTTATGCTAGTATCTTAATCCCTTTGTTTCATGATATATTACATGTCCGAGATTCGATCATCGGTATCTCCATACCTAGTTTGATCTTGTTACTGACATGCACTCTTTTCTCGTTCCCGTGATATAACATTCTAGTGATCAAATCACTTGCTTGCAAGCTAATCAATGTGATATCACCGAGAGGGCCCAGAGCATATCTATCCATCATCGGAATAAATTCCACTCTCGATCCATGGGCCTCAACATAACACTTTAGTAGTTCTGAACCCATCTTTATAATCACCCTGTTACGGTGTGACGTTTGATGTTATCAAGAAACTCTTCCGGTGTTAGTGATTGACATGATCTCATGGTCTAAGGATTAGGATCACTTCATAAGTTGTTATAGCAATATAAACTCAATGACTTTGATCGTAATGCTATACTTCGGATGAATGTTCATCACACCATTACACTAATGTTGTGACCTCATTATTAACAACATCCAATGTCCATGATCAGGAAACTTTGATCACCTTGTTAATCAACGAGCTAGTTTATAAGAGAGGCATAACTAGGAACTTCCTTTTGTTTATTAAACACACATGTATTAACGTTTCCGTATTAATACAATTATAGCATGTAAAATAAATATTTATCATAAATAAGGAATACGATAATAACCACTTTATTATTGCCTCTCGGGCATATTTCCTTCAGTCTTCAATCCTCCAAAGTTCCTTTTACTATCCTCCTTTAGGGATATGTCCATATTTTAAATTCCTTAATTTGGGGTCTCTTCTTTAGTTCCTTATCCTGATTAGGTATCCTAATCTAACTCCTTTTATTTAATCATTGAACTTCCTTTCTATAGGGTGTAAGGTTTCGGAAGGTTCACTAAAACGGAGTTTTAATTGTTATACACAATAGTTGTGTCCAAAGACTAAATTTTTGATTTATCATGGTATGAGTAGTACTGGTAATCCTTCCGAAGATTGGTGTTGAACACATTTAGTCCATACTCATCGTAATTTCTTGTTCCTCAACACATGTCTAATTGTTTGTGCTTTATTCCCTCTTAAGAATCACTTAAGAGTTGTTTCTTTTAGAATTAGTTTGTTAAGACTATTCTATTTTATCACCTTCAAGATTTTTCCTTAGAAAGCTTTAGATAATCTTTTGTTGTTACTTTTAGTACTTATTCAACTTCTACTTACTAATTAGCTTAAGGTTTGAGTCCTACTATCTTGAGGTAAATTTTATCTTCTATTTTAGACATACTTCCGAAAGTATTTCTACAATGATGTCTTATTTTAACCTTATCAAAATAAGGCTAAATGTTATTATATGTTAGTACTTCTTCTCCAACCTTTACCCAAGGATTCTGATAACAGCACTTCCATTTACTGTTTACTCTCCCCCTTAGGGTTTACTAATGGTCTCTGGACTGCTTACATAGTAATCATTGGCTTTATAACTGGGATGTTGGTCTTTGTCTGGCTTATACTCTACCTATTTAAGGTCTCACGAAAGAATTTATGGTATACCTACACCATTGTGGATCTCCGAAGTGATTCTTCCAACATTATTTGTCTTACTTACTGTTTGGACATAATTGCTTTGGAAGGCCTAATTTCGCGAAGTGTTTTAGAAAATTGTCGCTTAATTATTATACTTCTCTATGTCTTCTCTAACTTAGGCCAAGTTTTATGCTCTTTATGCAACAATCAAGATGATCTGGTTAACTAGGGCAACCAAATACCAGCTGCGGACAAGATACCAGTTGTGAACCATCCTAGGGTATATGTATTACCCTATGGTTTTTCGACGTACTATTGGCTTTCTCTCTGAATTGTCAGAGCTTGAATACCATTTTGTTCCAAAGCTTCCTCCTTTGTACTTCTTCATGATACTTCCATGAACTAGGTACCACTACTTCATTAACTTCTTAACAACATCACCTACTTTGATTGAACATTGAGTTCATCACTTTCTTTTGCTCCATACATTTCCTACATTAATGTTTCATATTATAGATGGCTAGATATGATCTGAACTTGATCCATCTTTCAAATTGTGTTGATACTCCTTATAATTGCTTCATTCTTCATATAAGTCTTATCTTGGTCTTTAAAAATCGTCACTCCCTTACACGACTTCCCATTCCTATCTAGGTCTATAACATCAAGTAGTAACTGGATGTTGCAACATGCATTTGCACACCAAGTCAAACCTCATGTACAGATCTAGTCAATCAAGAAGATCCAAAAAAATATCCAAATATGGTACATATAACACACAATATTCTAAGTCCGGAATATAGTAGTTGAGTATAATATCTCTAGAATTCAGGCTTAGTTGTGTAGTATATGACGCCTCCTCGTATAGGTTTACATTGTGATACTTAGCACATAGGGTCAAACTATTCTTTATCTCAACATTTACCCAAATTGTTCAATTGCAATAGGATAATCCTAAACAAAGTGGTCTCAATCTGGTTTCTACTAACCTTTTGTCTCATTTTTGAAAGGATTAACTATAACCAACCTTTCTTTATTAGTAACTAACCTCATATGATATTTCAAAAAGACTAAAAAAATTCTATTGAACACCTAAAACTAAATATTATCAGGAATTATGACACCTATGGCTTCTATCATAGTTCTACCATGTTATTTCTTACTTCTACTTCAGAATGATTTACTAATTACTTGACATATTAATACCCTCACAAGGGTTTCGAAGCTAATCTCACCATGATCTTGTTATGTTTTGCCTCTTTATCACGATTTAAGAGCTAATCTAACCATGATGACTTTGTTTCACACTACACTATTATTAAATCTTAACATAATTTCACTTCATCACGTAGAATTCTCAAGTGAATCCCACATGATTACTACCCACTACATCAACATTTATCCTGATGATATTCATCATGTTGTCTTTGGTTATCAACTAACAATAAAATTCCACTGTGCTACTTGAATTCTAGAGTTAGGCTACACCATTAAGACTACTTCCATATGATGTCTTACACTTTCCTATAGTATCTTGGTGGTTTATGTCTCCTTCAGAAGACACTAAATAGCACTATACTAAGAAAAGATAAAATAATTACTCCTAAGAAAGAATGACTTAAGCATCTGACTTAGGTGTGACAAGGTTATCCTCAAGTGGATACTCATCACAAGTCATAAGAATATTTGGTTTAGATTAGATGGCTCCTATAGTCACTATCCAACCTACAGATCTTACTAATAGGCTTTCAATCCTAAGGTCAAAGAATATGCTCTGATACCAACTGCGGTGACCCAGCATACCACTGCATGATGTAGTATACTATAGTCGTTGATATGACACCAATGAAACACCATTCACTAGTATCACATCCCTCAGAGTGTACAACAGAAACACAGCAGGTCCAAGGCATGACTATAGGTTACAACTCAACTCTTTACATAAGATCCAGAGAACACTCTAGGTTAAAGAGAGAGAAAGAAACTTCTTACAAAGAAGAATCAGAAATAAACAACTCAAAAACTATCATACTAATAAGACTAGTATTTTAACTAATGGTCTGGCATTGCTGCTATTGCATTACGCTACAGAAATAGGTTCTATGGCTAGAGATTATATTACTATCTAATCAGTACCTTCGTCTTCACTTGAGTTGATGTATATGTTGACTTTCTTGACTTCATTGAAGAGCTTTAGATTTTGATCGATGATAATTCCTGGAGCATAACTTGATGTAGACGTCGTCTTAATGGCTTCAGAATCTAGCAAGGGTTAAGAAGATACGTTGAGTAAGAGCGTACTCAGCAAGTTCACTAAAAAGGAGTGTTTGATGCACTATATCTATAGCCACAGACCATAGGTCGTAGGCAATGCAGGTTTTCGTAAACATTTCTTCAAAGGTTGCTTTTATTCTGAAAAGCTATGTCCGTCATCCTTCACGGGTTTACCAGAACTTTCATGGAGTTCCTTTCCCGCTGTGTTCCCAGCTCCTTCCCAGAACAGGGAGTAACAAGTTACAGTTCTTACACTCTGCAGAGGTGCGTTACTTTTCCCACGAGAGATCTTAGCTTTGTTGCACATCCGAGTTATAGGCTCGTTCACACTTCCTTGGTGTGAGGCCCATACTAAGATCCAAGCCAATCACTGCCCTCTCCGCGACCTCATATGTCTGCATGATCCTTCCAGGCCGGCTCACCTCCGTTAAGCCCCCTTTCAGGCAGGCTAAAACCCTGATGAGTTCCCGAAGACTCTATGACCTGGTGATGCCCGAGCAAGTACCCTTTAAATGGACTATACCCCTAAACACCATTCATAGATAATCTAGACACCAAAAGTGTGGGGCGTAAGGGTGCCCACCCATATGTTGGATCCGCACAAGGAATCACAACGTCACGTTAAGGTCGTATTTCCTCCATACGAGAGGAAAAGGATACAGCTGATTTCTCCGTCCCATTCCAAATCTCATGGTTAACGCGTAATATACGGTGCATGAATCACTGGCGACATTGGTTGTTAAGTCCTAAATAATAGGTTCCTTTACCACCGGAACTTTCATAGTAGGTTATTACCTCATGGTAAATAACCTATAATCATATTATTTTGAAAATAGCGCTTTCGGACCTTTTTGAGATGCAGGTGATGACAACACTGGATTTGCAAAATACTTTACAGAAAATAATCAAAGGACATGAGCAAGTGTGAACTTGCCTTTTGTGATTGTAAGATTATGCACTCATGGTCTTCGAGACAATATAAGATCCAATATCTGAAAACAACATCATTGGTCCGGTAAGGACTAATGTTTAAAGAAGCAATATGCAATTATGCATAAGTAATGTTATGCATTTTGTAAAACTCCCAAATTTTAAGTGAAGTAAATTCAAGTGATTCTTTTAAGAGTTGGTTTATCTTCAAATTTTACTTTATAAGTAATGACCTTTATAAGGAACTTAAGTGTTAACAATCCAAAATATGTACGTAAAGTATAAAATAATGTGATTATGTATAATTGTCATTTGGTGACTATGGTAAAAGTTCTTGGGATTTAGTTGTTAAGAGTTGAATAACATATTATAAGATTGTTATTAGGAGTGGCAAAAAGAATAACATTTGAAGAAAAGATTTCCTTTCTAATGTTTAATCAATTTTTATTGTTAATAGAACGTGGTCAATGCCTTTTGGTGTTTGATTGATTAGTTTGGATTTGAGATGCTTTATGTCTTAATTGAAATAGACCCAAAGTTAACTATAAAAACATAATTAGTGTCTTAGACATGATGTTTATAAGCTTTGAGACTATAGTTAACTTTAAAAGGGTAAGTAAACTTAAGATGTAATATGTTTTAATTATTCCCAAGTTTTAGATTTATGATAGGTATAACTAAGATGTGGAATTATTCACTTTATATTTTAGTGAATGATTAGATTAAATTTGTTTTTTATTATGAAAAGAATATTTATTTATGTAATGGAAGCATAATTAGATGATCTTAGTAATTTGTTAGAATTTAAAGTTATGTTAATAGTGGTTAAGATATAATGATTATTCACCATATTATATATATGAGTGATACCCAATGTTTATTTAAAAGGGTTTTTAATAACATTTTCAAAAGAATATTTTGAAGTTAAAAGTTAAGTTTGATTATGAATTTAAGTTATGGGTTTGGAATTAGTATAAAGACACTAATTGCTCAAGATTTTATAAGAATTGTGATTATTTCTTACTTAAGAATTGTTTTTATAAGATGTAATGATGTTAATATTTATTTGCATTTTATTTAACTTAAACAAGTAATGCTATATATTTCTGAGATAAATATTGTTTTTGTGAGCATTTGGACATATTATATATATTTTAGAATTTTTCTTTATTTTTGTCTAGGACTGAAATAAGCTTAGGGGTTTGTTGGTAATTTTTCATTTTACTTCTTTATTATTTTATTTTATTTTTATATTGGGCTAAATTCATGAACCAACTTGGCCCATAGACTGACCTGGTCCAATCCGACCCAAATAGTTGGGCCAACCTCATCCCAATACACCCTCTCATCCTCATCTCACACATGCAGACACGCACACACGTTGACTCACTCCTCTCGCGTTCGCCTCTCTACTGCGCCTGATGCGCCATCGTCGCCGCGCTGCCGGTTGGTGACCAACTCCGACCGCCGCCTGCTACCTCCATCATTGATTCACGCCGGTGCTGCCTCGTCACCTCTTCCTATTTCTTCCCCCCCCCCCCACGATTTGGCTTGCGCGCTCCTCACGCACACTCGGTTGAAATCCTAGCTCTGCCCTGGCACAACAACTGTCGATTCTGGCGGTGCTGCTGCTCGGCCGCGACGTTCTCCGCGTGCCACTGCTGCTGGTGAGACGGCTCGGCGCGGTGTAGTAGCCTCGGTGCCCACCGTGCCGCCGTGTCGCTACCCTCGCCGACTCGATCCCCTCTTTGGCGAGCTTGAGTTCGTCTCGGGTAGGTATCAGTTCTTCCCTCTCTACTCCTTCCTACTCTGAACCCTAAAATTCTAGTAACATTTGTTGATGCTTGGTCTGTTTGTGTTGTCAACTCTTTAACCTAGGTTTTGGTGGGATGGCAGTGTATCTGCAACCCAGTGACCTTGATCTGCTTCTATTGGACTGTTTATTGTGGTGGTGTGGTTGATGGTGTGGTATGGGAGTGATGGTGTTGTGTTAGCGCTGCATCCGATGGGATGGCAGTGATTTCATTCCCGCAACCACGCTGGTGTGTTGTGCCTTTGCTTCGTCACTCCTACGCTACAGGTGCTCAGCACCCTCGATGAGTTCTTTCCTGTGACCGGACATCGAGCCGATGACTCTGCTCAATGGTGTGTGGTGTCTCTTTTGAGCCAACACATAATGTTGAGTGCTGGTATATGATGATGCTTCAGTGATGAATTCAGTGATAGGATGTCTTGATGATTTTGGTCATGCTAGTTATCTCCTGATTATGAGATGAGCTATCTATGTGTACTTGTACTAGTTGGTTTTGCTTGCTGTGCAATGAATCTATCTTGAGGAAATGCATAAGGTTAATTGATTTAGCATATGTGCTCGAATATTGGTGGCTTGTAGTGTTGTTTGAGCTACTGCTATTATGGAACAAGCCTTTTGGGATTTGATATTGAGCTTGAGCTATTCATGCTACTGGTTGGGTGCTATGTATAAGTAGATTGTAGTAATTTGCCTTGAGATGTGATATTTATTTTTAGTATGGGCTTCCTTGAACCGAAATGTGAAGGTGTGTAGTGTGCACCTGAATCTTTGATTTAGTGACTTTTGTTTTAAAATATATAATGATTCTTGGATATTTTTAAATATCTAAGAAAGTGATTTATTATCAAACTTGATGAAGAGATGATGTTCTAGTTTAAAGACTAGATTGAGAATTTGGTGGAAGTGAGTTTGGGATTATGCGTGAGGTGCAATTCCAATTCTTTTGGATTTGTGCCCAACAATCCTTCATGCTTGCTGGTTTGTGCAAAGATGATTTGTATGCTTATATGGCTTTGGTATGAATGGTATAAGTGTGCTATAGCCCCTGCCTATGATGCAAAGGCTGAGGCATGTATTTGTGAAAAAAATAGATATCACTTGTGCTTGAATAAACTTGATAAGACCAGATGCTTTACTTGTTTGTGGACTATGTCCATGATTTGATAATCTCTAGCTGGTTTAGCTAGAGAAATTATTTGAGATGGCTTATGGATGATACATGTATTTATTATACCTAGTTTGAATGTTCTTTTGGTTTGGTCAACTCTGTGGCTTCTGCTAGTGCATCTGCCACTGTGATGCCTCCGTTTGGAGTGTACACAGGGGTAGATCTCACTAGGTAGTTGACTGCTGGGATGAGTTATCCAGGAGATTTCAATTGGGTTGCCAATGATGCTAAGGATGGGGATTTAATTTGGAAATAAGATAGAAAGATACTACTGATGCCTAGAAGCTCAATGATTAGACAAGCATAGCATCTCTATGCCTATCTGAGAATAAACTCAACACTCCCAAAATCTTTTCTAATGGAACTGGTAAGAACAGATATTATTGATTATATGGGTGGTCAACCTGATGCTTGTCCTTCAGTGTCATATGTTTATGGATCTTGATTTACTTCCTCCACTTGATAAATCTGTTCTTCCTGGTATCTGGGATTGACTCCAGAATCCAACTGTTGTAATAGATAGTATTGTGGCCTTGATCTACTACAGATGTTTTCCTCCTCCTATCCTTCTCCTCCTTGATCCGTTTCGTATGCTTTCACCAACACATGGTGTTGGTTATGTAGTGTGGATTGTGGTTCCTTGTGGTAGCTATCAAGAATAGGTGATGAGTTGATGGTGGGGAGAAATGGTATGATCTGGTTGTCTAGTGAGGAGAATGAAATAATATGTGTGTGTGGCTTCTTCCTAGCTACGGCTGATTTCTTCCTTCTTTGTATCTGGTACACTCCCTGCTGTGTTGACAACACATCAATTGCATGCTATGACAGTGATGCTGTCAAGTGGTACTGATGTGGTGCAAGTTTCAACCCGTTGAAACTTGTGCCCATGGATCACTTCGGCTTATTTGGGTATTATCCTATTCAGACTATTTCTTGGTACTAAAAATGGTGAAACTTTCCCCAGGCCAATGATACTGTGATGAGTTCATTTGATATAAAAAGAACAGATCCTACACTTGTTCCATTTCTAAACACTCTATGATGAGCTTAAGCATATCATCAGTATGCTAAATCTGAGAGTAAGTTAATACACTAACCCCTTGTTTATTATTTATCTTGTTTGTCTGTTTCTTTTGCAGAGACAAACATAATGAAGATACAAGAAATGAAGAAAATGAGTAGGATTAGTTTTTAGGATTCTTTTTCTTATTCATGTAATTTCCTTTTTCTTTTGTAGATTGTAAAATATTGTACCCTTAATAGAGTTCAAATTTTCTTCCTTTCTATAACTTAAATCCTGTAATATTTATATCTTATTGATAAACATGAATTACATTCTTATATATTGTTATAATTCATTTACCATTGTATTTCAATTTCAAGTTTCTTTATCTCATATTATTCTTATTGTAATATTCTCTTCTATTTGTATAAATGTAATTCTTTTGTAACACTTGTATTAATGTAATAAAGTATTCATATATTCTTTTATTTACTTTTTTATTATGTAGTTATTATAAAATCATATTACTTTATTCAAGAATTTCTATTCTATTTCTCCTAAGTATTTACTTATTCAATAATATTTATTGAATTCTTTATTTTTCTTTTCTTAGTGTGCTCCATTTGTATCTATAACATTTAATATTTGGTACAATGTATTCTTTGAAAATACAATTACTTGTATTATTAAATAATTTATGTTGTAATCTTATTTGATTGCTCTATTAGTTTGTACAATCTAATAATTGTTGTAAATCTTTTATATTTGTAAAACTACATTCTTGCATATTATTTCTTTGTTGGAATATTATATTTGCATGTAAATCTTTGTAAAGACAATGTAGTACTATTATAAAATTAAATTTCCTTCCCTTTGGGATTGAAATATACTAAACATTTATATCTTATTTGTAAATAAAAACTCAATTTGAATTTGTTATTGTAATTCATTTATAATTAAATTTTAAATTTCTCTTGAATTCAAATATATGATTTTAATCTTCAAATTCGAATTTCTTCCACCGTAATGCAAAAGGATTCAACCAAAGTCATGGCAAAATCCAGAGCACTAGCCCTAACCTTTCCATCATAACAATAGAGATCTCGAGCCCTCTATAGCTCTTTTAGTTTTGTGTGAAAATTCCCCAGATTTTCTTATGCATGAATGCAATGGACAAACATGTGTCCTGTCTATTTCTAGGTGCTAATCCTGGGATGTTACAAAATCCTAAGATCTCTAATCGGGTGATAACGACGCTTGTGCATTGTTTCCTTCTTGGAGGCGTCACTTTTAAGGAGATGGACTCCTGGTGTTGTCTTGGTGGTGTTACTACTAGTACCACCACCACCACTACTACTACTACTACTACTACTACTACTACTACTACTACTACTACTACTACTACTATAACGAGACTTTTTTTATTATAATTCTCCTTTTTTGGGTCATGCGCATCTGTAAGGACGTTAGGGCAATGCGTTGTTGCAAAGGCTAGGTGTAATTGGCATTTTCGCGATATCAATATATGCTCTTTGTCAAAAAAATAAGAATTTCTAGAGGTATATGCTACTATGGGAGAGATTAGTTATCTGGGATTTGTTCTCCCCGAGGCAGGCCCTGGGGTATGGCCATGTGGAAACGGCATTTGGATCATGATCTGAACTTTGTTTGGTTGTCTGGGTGGACATTTTATTGGCCCTCGACAGATAGAGGGTGCAACTATTTGGTGTCCTGCATAGACATGCCTAGCCCAAGACTTCTCGCATGGATGTGTGTTTGGTTTTCTTGCATGAATCCATTGTAGTAAACTCTTCTCAGGAGGCTTGAGATCCAACAAGTAAAAGCAAGAGCAACAAGAACAACAAATAAACGATAGGAAACATAAATTAGTAGTACTAGCCACATTAGATCGATAGTTACAGTATGGTACTTAAGCAGTATCATGGGGAACAACCATATTGATGACACAGTTCAACTATTACGTGGGATTACTTAAGCCAGTCACTCCCCATCCTTATTGGCGATCCTCCTGCTACACTTTGGTTCTTAGGGAACCTGGCAACAACCTCGCATCATTATTTTCGTGGTTGTGTCACGGCAGATGCCATGGGTAGGCTTAAGTTTGGGGCCGAATGGACGCTTGAGGTAACCGGGGAGGGAGTGCACGTTCTTGCCGTGCATGAAGAACAAGATGACCTCTCCACACTTAAGATTTCTATTGATCCAAGAAGTTTACAAGTGCTCCTAGAGCTGTTTGTGCATAGCCTCGGGGCACTAGTTTCCTACTTGGTCCAACCTCGTCAAACGCTAGCTATGTCCCTCCTTATATAGGCGTTGGCAGCTAGGTTACACCCCTTTGGGTTCTAGGGTTACTGTTTGAATCTTGGTCCTTACTGTGCGGTCCGTGTCATGGGCTAGCCTTGAGCCCCTTGACCCAGTCCACAAAGCTATACAGCTAATGATCCTCTCGTACGTATCCTCCAGCTCTTTGGGTGTCATACAACGTCTTTGTACGTCAGCCCTTGCTTTAGGCGTCACCCGGCTCCTTTTGTGTCACCCGGTGTCGCCCTTCTCTTTTGACCATGCTTTACCATGGTCCCTCCTAAACCTCACTAGGAAAGCTGCCACGCGTCCTCTCTGACTCGGCCTTCCCTCGTGAGACTCGGCTCGTTGCTTCCTGCAAGGTAAACAAACTTGTCTTATACGGGACGACATAATTCTCATGTCGGCCGTAGACCTTCTTACCTAGCCATTGTTACCCGGCCAGATTTATTCTTCACTCAGCATAAGCCAAGTTGGGCAATGTTTTACCCCTTATGACCCTACCGGGGGTTATTCCCCCGACATTAGTCCCCGAAGCTGGTGAGGCCTAGCAGTTCTTGTTGTTAGGCGTCTCCAGGTTCCTTTAATGTGCTTGGAACTTCTTTTTCTCTCTGCATTTACTTCTTAGGGCGCACCGTGTAACACCCTCAGAATCGGCCCTATGCAAGTTTTAGCGAAACCCGCCAAACCCGCATAGAAACGATTCGAAGGTGCCCACCAGGCACTTTCGTGCGGGTGGAAAACGAAGTAATAACATTACACAACAGTCCTCGATGGGACCCACAGAACAAATATATACAGCAGCGACTCAACGAGTCAAGAATGCAGATATAATATACAAAGATCCAAATCACCTTGAAAATGATAGAGCGTCCGACTACGGACAAGATGCAAATGGGGCTAAGAGCCCTGAAGAATAACCAATGGCGTCCATAACCCTGCCCAGGCCAAGCCGGAAGGGTAACCCTGCTAACGGCGTCGCTCTCAAAACCTGCTTAAACAAAAGGGGTGCCGACAAAGGGCAAAGGAAAAAGAGGAGCGTCAGTACTGAGGCCAGTACACGGCGAGACTAGAATTCGGCGGTCCTCGCCTACACAGGTATGGTGGACTGAAGCGGCAGCGGCAGCATGCACTAAACAACCTATAGAGAGTCGATGTCACTGACGGCTATCAGAGAGGGGTAAGAAAGACCTATCCAGAACCAGCCTGATACTAACACCAAACAATCCCATCCTGGTATTCCCCCTCGAGACCAAACGAGGAAGTCAACCGAGGAACTCACACCGTTGGCAGTTTTATTTATTCAGTTATCGTTGCAGTAATTACTAGTCAGGTATAGGTAATCATCCTGATAAAATAAGCAGTGGGCCGTTTTAGTTAACCATTCCGTTGTAGTTGCAACACTTACTAGTCAGATACAGATAGCATGAGATAACCCAAAACCCAGCAGTTGTTGGCACTTTTATTCAGCCATTCCGTTGTGGTGAAGCTGATTACTAGTCATATCGGATACAAGTCAATTTATAACAGTAAACTTTAGTTATGGTTGTCTATGATCGAGACCTGTGCTCCAAGTCGTCCATAACCGCGGACACGGCTTCTCGAAAAGATTAAACCCTGCAGGGGTGCACCAAAGTATCCACAAGCACATCGAGCCTTTTTGCCAGATCAGTTAACATACACCCATCGGTATGTCGGCGGGGCCTAAGTCACGACGTTCCCAGACCCAAAGCAAGCACGGGGGGCCACCCCACCAAGTCGAACCCGCAACGAAGTCGGCCGGTCTCCGAGACGGACTTAGGGTTTGGGTAGACGGCTGTGAACAACAGCAAATCCCATAACTGGGACTGTCGACACCGCGAAAACGTGTCCCGATCCTAAACAGTACAGTGTGCTCCTCGCACAAACGTAAATAAAGCAGTAAAGCATGGCATAAGTACAGGATAGTAAATAAAACCTCAAACTAGTTTGTGGCCCCTAGTACAATACTTTGAAATCAGGTAATAATCAATGGGGGGCCCCTATCTCCCCACCTGTGGTTAGCGCGCTCGATCTCGGAACAGGTGTCAAGAACTCGGGGTCCTACGGGACACAAGTGGGCGGTCGGAAACCAAATATTATCTATCACCCACCGATGCCTCTGCTTACTTCAATTTTAGTTGTTAAACAGTAATTAAAGTGTACAATAAGTAAAGCCATGGTCTTCTCCAACATTGAACATGCGGCAATTCTCCAACAACTGTGGTACTTGACGACACGCAACAGCACTTGAGCAAGCGACTACGGCGCGCAAGTCCAACTATCTACCAAACAACAGGTAATAGGATGTGTCCAAGGCAATATAGGGCTGCAAGGGATATCACGGGTACGGAAACTAGAGCATCGCAACACAGATAGCAATAGATCAACAGGAGGGAATAAATACTATAAAAGTAAGATAGGTAGAAAGGGGGAGATGCTCGCCTGAAAACCTTGCCGAAGGTTCAACCGAAGATCGGGTCGAATCTCACATCAACTCAACGGCCTTATCCGCGAAGAAGCACAACACTAGAAGAAACCCCGGATGCAATATTTAAGATTACGGCAGAAGATCGGGCATGATGCATGTATGATGTATGACATGACAAAAGTGCGATTAGGTCATATTAAGTGGAACCGGGGGTCCCGACAATTAATTAACCGGTTCAAGTTATTTATCTACCCCGCGAATTAAATGTTGCATTAGCAAGACAAAAGATGGCACCGGTTCGCTACACAAGTTTAAATGAGGCCAATATGAGACTAGATTTGCCCGCATATGGGCCCCATATTTAATTATATGGTGACTCGGCATAGGGCCCCCAAACCACACAAATATGCATGCGAGAATGACAATTGAATATGCGTCAAGTTTATGATATTATAAAATAGGGTTTCGGGAAAGGGTTCACACATCTGGGGTTCGGCGATCTTGGGGTTCCGGGGTTCGGGGTCGGTCTCAGGGTCCAGGGTTCGACGGGATCGTTCTCGGACTCCGGGGTTTAGGGTCTTCGGATCGGGGAAGGAGGACTTGGTTCGGCGCCGGGGGCGCATCGGTTTTCTCCTGGTCGCTGTCGTTCTTGTCGTCGTGCAGATCTTGTCGAGTCCCACGGGGTCGATCTTGCCGTTGCGAGGGTCTTGTCGGGCCCGCGGCATCGAGTCGGTCTTGGCGTCCGGGATGAAGAACTTGGCGTTCTGCGTTGGTGTTCTTACCGTCCGTGTTCTCGAGCATCGCATCCTGGAAGGAGTACTTGTCGCACGTGTGGTCTTCGGGTCCGGGGGTCTTCTTCGTCCGTGACGAAGATCATGGCATCCGTGATGGAGTTCTCCGGGTTCGGACTTGCCACGTTGGCGAACTTGGCGTACCGTGAAGATCTGGCGGTTCTGGTGAAAGAGATGCCTTCGAGGCCACGGTCGTTGGAGTCAGGTTCAACGGCGACGTTCATCGGGTTTGGTCGGGGCCCATTGTCGATGGCGTTCTTGGCGGAACACTTCGAGTGGCGAGGATCTTGCGGTTCCGACTTCGGTTGACCTTGTCGACGGGACGATCTTGGACTTTGGCGCCGATGGTTCCTCTAGTTCACGCGGGGCGTTGGTCGGAGGTCTCATAAATTGCGGCCAGTACTTGCTAATCTGCGGGAGGTTCCTGATGAACACCGAGGTAGGAGCACAGGGAGCAGCCCACGTCGGTGGCGGCGGGACACACTCCTGGCAGCGGCCAGAGAAGAGAGGCTGGCAGAGAGGCGACGGGGGAGGGGATCGCAGGGGCCGTGGCGGGAGGCGGGGGAGGCGCGGCGGCGGAGAGGAGCACCCGCGGGGGCGCTGGCCGGAGGCCGAGGCGGCAGAGGCGGAGGGCGGCCGACGGCGGCGCGGGGCCGGCGAGGAGGCTTCGCGGGCTCGGGGGGCACGCGGCGGAGCTCGGGGAAGGACCGGCGGGGGCTTGCGGGCGAGCACGCGGCCGGGGAAGGGGAGACGCGCCCGCGGCAGCGGGCGCGGGCCGAAGGCGGCCGCGGCTGGCGGTGGCGGGGCGAGCTGGCGGGGCAAGGAGGAGAGGATGGAGGCGTGGAGGACTCGACGGGGAGAGGGATGGCGAGGTGGCCGGCGGCGGCGCACCACGCGGCAGAGGAGGCACAGAGGGCGGAGGCCGGCGACGGGAGGATGGGGGCGAGGTGCTAGGGAAGGGGAAGATGGGGAGAGCGGAAGCGCGTGAGGGAGAGAGCCTAGGTGGGGACGGGGCGCTGCGGGTGGGTCGCGTCGGTGGGGAGGGGATTGGGCAGGTGGGGGTGGGGGTCAGACGGGCCAGGGTGGCGGTGGGGTTGGCGTGGACCGGGTCCAAGGGGCTGACAGGTGGGGTCCTGGGTGGGTCCCGGGGGTCAGGGGAAGGTGGGAGTGGGGGTCGGTTTGGGAGGGAGTGGGGACTGAGGGGTGGGGTCCAGGTGTCGGTGGGAGGGTGAGTGGGTGGTTATCTGGGGCTGAGGTGAGAAAAGAGGGGAAAGAGAGGGTGGATCGGTGAGGTGGCAGGGTGGGTAGGAAAAGGGTGAGAGGGTGAGGTGGCGGCCTGCGGTTGGTGGGTAGGATAGATCTGGGTGTAATTAGGATTTAGATTTAGGCTGATTAGAATGTGTGTTTGTTTGGTGTTGTTTATTTTAAAACAGGGTCACTTTGCAATTAGTTTTTAGGGAAATACAATATCCCATACACTCGGGGTTTTGCATTTGAATAAAGAGAGGGACGTTTGTAAAAATTGAAAAAGGGTTTTTATTAAAATAGTTTTAGACTAATATATACATGTTGATGACGATACTCCAATGCAAGGTGGCGTGATGACATGAGCATGCGGTCATGATGATGCAATGCACAAAATCAATGCGATTTTCTAGTAGTGGTTTTGCGGGATGCCACAATTCGACACCACTAACAATGGATCTCGCCCTCGAGATCCGCCTCATGGTACCGGAAAGAAGGTCGGCGATCTGAGTCTTCTCGCTTCGTGTAGATCCTCGCGACACCACTAACAAGAGGCCGTTGATCCTGTTCATCAAGAGAACACTCCGGAATACAACGGACGAAGTTAAAGGTAAGGCCACCTCTAACTTCCACGGAAGGGGTAGAATTGCATCGATCCACCATTCAATATACAAAGCAAATGATAAGAGTAGTGGTATGGTCGCGACTCCATCCCGCACTCAAAGCATTACTATGTACACGAATAGACAGATTATGCAACCAACCCTCAGGATTCAGACTGAAGATCTCGACAAGCGAGGTTCGGAAACAAAGGAGTGATGCAGACTCTGCATCGGATCTGGCGTAGAGGATGTCGTCGCGTCGGAAAACACCGGAAGGCACAAACAAGGAACAAAGAATGGTACCACAGACGAAGGTTTTCTCAGGCAGCGTGAACACCGGACATAGCATCACCGTTACCAAAGGAGGAAGCGAAACCCTGAAGGTACGACGGAAACCCAACCACGACAATTCCTGGACTCGAAGAAAGAGACGAGAGCGGATTCAAAACACGTAGGGGTAAGAGGAGAACAACAGAGGGGTAAGGAATAAAATCAGACCTAATCAGAACTATCCAACCGAGTTTGCAAAAATAGTTTTGACACTCTACTTCGGCCGTTAGCTAGGTTATCCTACAGGCTGGACTTGTGGGCTATCGCAACTGCTGAGCTCTGATACCACTCTGTAACACCCTCAGAATCGGCCCTATGCAAGTTTTAGCGAAACCCGCCAAACCCGCATAGAAACGATTCGAAGGTGCCCACCAGGCACTTTCGTGCGGGTGGAAAACGAAGTAATAACATTACACAACAGTCCTCGATGGGACCCACAGAACAAATATATACAGCAGCGACTCAACGAGTCAAGAATGCAGATATAATATACAAAGATCCAAATCACCTTGAAAATGATAGAGCGTCCGACTACGGACAAGATGCAAATGGGGCTAAGAGCCCTGAAGAATAACCAATGGCGTCCATAACCCTGCCCAGGCCAAGCCGGAAGGGTAACCCTGCTAACGGCGTCGCTCTCAAAACCTGCTTAAACAAAAGGGGTGCCGACAAAGGGCAAAGGAAAAAGAGGAGCGTCAGTACTGAGGCCAGTATACGGCGAGACTAGAATTCGGCGGTCCTCGCCTACACAGGTATGGTGGACTGAAGCGGCAGCGACAGCATGCACTAAACAACCTATAGAGAGTCGATGTCACTGACGGCTATCAGAGAGGGGTAAGAAAGACCTATCCGGAACCAGCCTGATACTAACACCAAACAATCCCATCCTGGTATTCCCCCTCGAGACCAAACGAGGAAGTCAACCGAGGAACTCACACCGTTGGCAGTTTTATTTATTCAGTTATCGTTGCAGTAATTACTAGTCAGGTATAGGTAATCATCCTGATAAAATAAGCAGTGGGCCGTTTTAGTTAACCATTCCGTTGTAGTTGCAACACTTACTAGTCAGATACAAATAGCATGTGATAACCCAAAACCCAGCAGTTGTTGGCACTTTTATTCAGCCATTCCGTTGTGGTGAAGCTGATTACTAGTCATATCGGATACAAGTCAATTTATAACAGTAAACTTTAGTTATGGTTGTCTATGATCGAGACCTGTGCTCCAAGTCGTCCATAACCGCGGACACGGCTTCTCGAAAAGATTAAACCCTGTAGGGGTGCACCAAAGTATCCACAAGCACTTCGACCCTTTTTGCCAGATCAGTTAACATACACCCATCGGTATGTCGGCGGGGCCTAAGTCACGACGTTCCCAGACCCAAAGCAAGCACGGGGGGCCACCCCACCAAGTCGAACCCGCAACGAAGTCGGCCGGTCTCCGAGACGGACTTAGGGTTTGGGTAGACGGCTGTGAACGACAGCAAATCCCAAAACTGGGACTGTCGACACCGCGAAAACGTGTCCCGATCCTAAACAGTACAGTGTGCTCCTCGCACAAACGTAAATAAAGCAGTAAAGCATGGCATAAGTACAGGATAGTAAATAAAACCTCAAACTAGTTTGTGGCCCCCAGTACAATACTTTGAAATCAGGTAATAATCAATGGGGGGGCCCATATCTCCCCACCTGTGGTTAGCGCGCTCGATCTCGGAACAGGTGTCAAGAACTCGGGGTCCTACGGGACACAAGTGGGCGGTCGGAAACCAAATATTATCTATCACCCACCGATGCCTCTGCTTACTTCAATTTTAGTTGTTAAACAGTAATTAAAGTGTACAATAAGTAAAGCCATGGTCTTCTCCAACATTGAACATGCGGCAATTCTCCAACAACTGTGGTACTTGACGACACGCAACAGCACTTGAGCAAGCGACTACGGCGCGCAAGTCCAACTATCTACCAAACAACAGGTAATAGGATGTGTCCAAGGCAATATAGGGCTGCAAGGGATATCACGGGTACGGAAACTAGAGCATCGCAACACAGATAGCAATAGATCAACAGGAGGGAATAAATACTATAAAAGTAAGATAGGTAGAAAGGGGGAGATGCTCGCCTGAAAACCTTGCCGAAGGTTCAACCGAAGATCGGGTCGAATCTCACATCAACTCAACGGCCTTATCCGCGAAGAAGCACAACACTAGAAGAAACCCCGGATGCAATATTTAAGATTACGGCAGAAGATCGGGCATGATGCATGTATGATGTATGACATGACAAAAGTGCGATTAGTTCATATTAAGTGGAACCGGGGGTCCCGACAATTAATTAACCGGTTCAAGTTATTTATCTACCCCGTGAATTAAATGTTGCATTAGCAAGACAAAAGATGGCACCGGTTCGCTACACAAGTTTAAATGAGGCCAATATGAGACTAGATTTGCCCGCATATGGGCCCCATATTTAATTATATGGTGACTCGGCATAGGGCCCCCAAACCACACAAATATGCATGCGAGAATGACAATTGAATATGCGTCAAGTTTATGATATTATAAAATAGGGTTTCGGGAAAGGGTTCACACATCTGGGGTTCGGCGATCTTGGGGTTCCGGGGTTCGGGGTCGGTCTCAGGGTCCAGGGTTCGACGGGATCGTTCTCGGACTCCGGGGTTTAGGGTCTTCGGATCGGGGAAGGAGGACTTGGTTCGGCGCCGGGGGCGCATCGGTTTTCTCCTGGTCGCTGTCGTTCTTGTCGTCGTGCAGATCTTGTCGAGTCCCACGGGGTCGATCTTGCCGTTGCGAGGGTCTTGTCGGGCCCGCGGCATCGAGTCGGTCTTGGCGTCCGGGATGAAGAACTTGGCGTTCTGCGTTGGTGTTCTTACCGTCCGTGTTCTCGAGCATCGCATCCTGGAAGGAGTACTTGTCGCACGTGTGGTCTTCGGGTCCGGGGGTCTCGTCGTCCGTGACGAAGATCATGGCATCCGTGATGGAGTTCTCCGGGTTCGGACTTGCCACGTTGGCGAACTTGGCGTACCGTGAAGATCTGGCGGTTCTGGTGAAAGATATGCCTTCGAGGCCACGGTCGTTGGAGTCAGGTTCAACGGCGACGTTCATCGGGTTTGGTCGGGGCCCATTGTCGATGGCGTTCTTGGCGGAACACTTCGAGTGGCGAGGATCTTGCGGTTCCGACTTCGGTTGACCTTGTCGACGGGACGATCTTGGACTTTGGCGCCGATGGTTCCTCTAGTTCACGCGGGGCGTTGGTCGGAGGTCTCATAAATTGCGGCCAGTACTTGCTAATCTGCGGGAGGTTCCTGATGAACACCGAGGCAGGAGCACAGGGAGCAGCCCACGTCGGTGGCGGCGGGACACACTCCTGGCAGCGGCCAGAGAAGAGAGGCTGGCAGAGAGGCGACGGGGGAGGGGATCGCAGGGGCCGTGGCGGGAGGCGCGGGGAGGCGCGGCGGCGGAGAGGAGCACCCGCGGGGGCGCTGGCCGGAGGCCGAGGCGGCAGAGGCGGAGGGCGGCCGACGGCGGCGCGGGGCCGGCGAGGAGGCTTCGCGGGCTCGGGGGGCACGCGGCGGAGCTCGGGGAAGGACCGGCGGGGGCTTGCGGGCGAGCACGCGGCCGGGGAAGGGAGACGCGCCCGCGGCAGCGGGCGCGGGCCGAAGGAGGCCGCGGCTGGCGGCGGCGGGGCGAGCTGGCGGGGCAAGGAGGAGAGGATGGAGGCGGGGAGGACTCGACGGGGAGAGGGATGGCGAGGTGGCCGGCGGCGGCGCACCACGCGGCAGAGGAGGCACAGAGGGCGGAGGCCGGCGACGGGAGGATGGGGGCGAGGTGCTAGGGAAGGGGAAGATGGGGAGAGCGGAAGCGCGTGAGGGAGAGAGCCTAGGTGGGGACGGGGCGCTGCGGGTGGGTCGCGTCGGTGGGGAGGGGATTGGGCAGGTGGGGGTGGGGGTCAGACGGGCCAGGGTGGCGGTGGGGTTGGCGTGGACCGGGTCCAAGGGGCTGACAGGTGGGGTCCTGGGTGGGTCCCGGGGGTCAGGGGAAGGTGGGAGTGGGGGTCGGTTTGGGAGGGAGTGGGGACTGAGGGGTGGGGTCCAGGTGTCGGTGGGAGGGTGAGTGGGTGGTTATCTGGGGCTGAGGTGAGAAAAGAGGGGGAAAGAGAGGGTGGATCGGTGAGGTGGCAGGGTGGGTAGGAAAAGGGTGAGAGGGTGAGGTGGCGGCCTGCGGTTGGTGGGTAGGATAGATCTGGGTGTAATTAGGATTTAGATTTAGGCTGATTAGAATGTGTGTTTGTTTGGTGTTGTTTATTTTAAAATAGGGTCACTTTGCAATTAGTTTTTAGGGAAATACAATATCCGATACACTCGGGGTTTTGCATTTGAATAAAGAGAGGGACGTTTGTAAAAATTGAAAAAGGGTTTTTATTAAAATAGTTTTAGACTAATATATACATGTTGATGACGATACTCCAATGCAAGGTGGCGTGATGACATGAGCATGCGGTCATGATGATGCAATGCACAAAATCAACGCGATTTTCTAGTAGTGGTTTTGCGGGATGCCACACACCGTTTGGCGTAATCTCGATCTTTGTTGAGTCTAACTTTCTCCTTTCGAGTCTTATCTTTGACTTTCTGGTTCATTTTTTCCTCGTGCTGAGTCACTTTCGACACTGCCGAGTCATTTTTGGCTTGCCTTAGTCACTGACAGCTCGTAATCATGATGAGTTGCCTCAAATTTTGTCCCAAATCCTGACCGCATAGTGACGGCGGCGCAGTAACTCCCCGTCATTGTGGCAGTCCCATCGCTCAGCGCCTCGTGTCTTGTGCATCGTGACGTGGCCCAGGATTTTCCGTGTATTGCCTACACATGGCGTTCGCTGACACGCTCACTCGGTCTTATGCACGGCCACACACTGGCCGCACGGCGCATGAGGATACCACGCTTGGGGTTTTTACTCCCCTCAAGTAGGGGTGAGGGGAACTTAACTTCCTTCACCCGTTCAGTTTCCCCCTTGCCATCTTCTTCCTTGCGCCCCCCAAATCCTAAATGCCTCCTTGCGGTTATTCTTCTCCGTTGCTTCTCTCCTGTGATTCCCTTCTTACCCCTTCAATTCTGCGACGGGTCCTCGCACCTCCAAGCCTCTTCCAACAGCGGAAGAGCCAGAACCAATCAACATCACAAACGCTCGTGACACCGGTGAGGAGGTAGAGGAGCACGAGGTCGCTGCCGGCAAGCGCTGCGGCTAGGAGGTCTCTGCGGAGGAACTCGAGTGGCTACGCTCCACCAGGTGCATCTCGCTCGAGGTTGATAGTCGCCTCCCCTCTGGTGAAATTGTTCCCAAACCCGAGGCTAATGATAGGGTAGTTTTCCTCTCACACTTTGAGCGGGGTTTCACTTTGCCTGTTAGCAACTTCTTTGTTTCTTTCCTCTCCACCTTCCATCTGCAAACTCACTATCTTCCTGCCAATGCAATTGGCTCCCTATATTGCTTCATTTCTGCCTGTGAGGGTTACCTCGGTCTTTGGCCCACCATTATTCTTTGGGCCAAGTATTTTAACTTCCGGATACAAGTTTTTCCTGATCCCGGCGTTCCCCGCGGCGAGAAAAGGCCCACTAGGTCTGGTGCCGCTAGTATCACGCCCAGGAAAGAGTCAATCTTTCCTCGAGTCACCAACATAGATTCTTGCAAGAAATGACATAGAACTTTCTTCTATGTCAAGAATAGCGGGTCCAACGATTATATCCGGCTTCCCCCCTTCAAGGAAGAGGTTCCTAGCAAGGAGTTATGGAAGCTTGACCCGCGCGACAAGAATGTCGCGGTGAATGGGGCTCATGGGATCCTCGAGAGGTTTCTCTCGCCGGATGATAAGTTCCACTTAATCGAGGGGGATTTCATGTGTGATTTTATCGCACGCCGAGTCAGCCCCATCCAGGCCAGAAGCCACAAGATGTGATTCATGAGCGGCCCGCGAGATCCTACCCGGCACTCCACCTTGGAGCTCACCAATGACTCTGTTTCCCACCGAGTCATCTCAATTTTCAAGCTGACCTTGGTGGAAAACTGGCCTAGAGCTGCCCCCTTTTCATTCGAGATAGGCCTGTCCTCTGGGTAAGCTTCCGAGTCATCTTCAAGCCAATATAGCTCTTCTTTCGTTCACTTGCTGTTCTGTTTGTTTATTGATTGTATTCTGTTTGTCTTCCGTAGAATCTCGTTCACCAGCTTGACGACATTACTGTCCCTCCTGGGGGATATTATGTGGATCGCGCCGATTCTGATGAAGTTGAGTTCGACTTGGAGTGCTTCATGCCAATCCCGCATGCTGATGCTGCCTCCACTCCTGGTAAGACATTTACTCGAAACCCCTTACGAGATTGGTCTGACGATGATGATGATGACTATGAAGTTATGGAGGTACTTGTATTTTGACCATAACTTTTTGACTTATTCAAATGAGCTCGTCATTTACTTATGCAGCTGTCCATGTACACGAGGTTCCCCCTCTCGTTGTGGGTGGAGTCGACAAGATACCTGCCGCCAAGTCGAGTAAGCGATGTGGGGCATCCTCCAGCACTCAACCTTCAAAGAAACGTCGAGTTGATCCTACTGCTCCTCCTGTTGCCGCATTATCCTAGACCTGCAAGGCCGCGGGGCGTCGGATCACTCGTCGCATCCCGCGCTACCCGACCGTCTCCGGGTAAGTTTTTATGCTCGTTACCCTCCATTTTTATTTCATGTTCTGTGATTGTTTTCTTATAGGCCTCTCTTCTTATTTTCAACGCAGCGGCTATGTCTGCAAGCCAATCTGCACCTAGCATGGCTTCTTCGCCATTAAGGCCTGCTGCTCCTCCTCGTGCCGACACTGCTGTGCAGAGCCCCGTCCGGGTCGCTGCCCCCACTACTGAGTCTCGCGCGTCTCAGAGTGAGGCCGACCCGGCGGTGCACCCTTCGGAGGAGACCCGGCCTAGCTCTCCAGTTGTTTTGTCAGAACAGACCCTTGATCCCGGCGCCAACAACATCGGCGCCGAGAAAACCCCTATGATTAGCTCCCCTATTTCTAGTGTACCCGTTGACCTAGTTGTAGCCCCTTCTTCTGCTGCTGAGCCTGCTCATTCGGCTCCTGTATCTTCTCCATCCAGTTCTAGACCTGATCCTCCTGCTTTTTTGGCCAAAAATCAGACTGGGCCTGCTGCCCAAGGCCACGCTCGCCCCGCAACCAGCAAGCCATCAGTGACCAAGAAACTGACTCTGGTCCACGCTCCAGGCACTGCTCCACAGATTCGGCCCACACCATCAACAACGGCACCCGCTCCGGCGGGTCAGTTGGGCGAGTTTGTAGCTGATGGATCTGGCAGTTCTTCCAGGGTTGGTGCCTTGCGCACCAGCGCTGCTACTACCCGTGATGGGGTGGGAACTACCCTGAAGAGAGGGAAAGTCCTGACTCGGACGCTCAGCGGGCATGACATTGGTTCCACGGAGTGCTACGCCGTTGCCTGGAACGCGGCTGGTGAGCAAGAGGTGAGCTCCAGCGCTGGCAAAAAGATGAAGCTGGGCCCAAGGCTGTCTCGGACATGACTCAGCAAGCCATTGCCTTGATGGCCAAAGCAGATGAGGTGAACGAGGTACGTAACTTTCTTACTCTTTTGCGTACTGAGTATCTTTTTATTATACATGATCCCTAGTCCCCAAGGTTACTTCCAAGTAAGGAGCTTAGTCGGCTGTAAGCTCTAAGTTAGAACCCAACTGCTATTCGGCTGTAAGCTCTAAGTTAGAAACCAACTGTTATTCGGTTGTAAGCTTGATCGCACACCTTCTGACTATCTCTTTTTTGTGTAGCTTACACACAACGAGCGGACCAAGGTGCATCAGGCACTCCTCTTGGAGTATAGAAAACTTGAGGTTGCTCACCAAGATCTCAAAGATGAGGCTTAGGGCCAAGGTACTTTTCCTTACTCGTCTTGCCTTTATTCGGTAGAGCCTTCTTGATTCATCTCCTTGAATTTTTCGCGTTGTTTTTCCATAGCTTCTGCCCAATCCACCGTCGATGCTTTGCACTTACAGATCAACGATGATGAAAGTAAGCTCTTAGAAATTCTGTCAACGCCCTGCATTTATGCTTATTCCTTTTTCATTTTTATCTCGACGGATCCGAGATAGCTTGCTATTACTGACGAGTCGCATGCTCCGAATAAGCAGAGAAGCACCGGATAGAGCTCCAAAATGAGCAAGACGAGGTGAATCGACTGAAGAAGCAGATGGCGGATATGGAGCAGAGGCACCAGTCTGAGGTGAAGGGCTTGCGGGAGGAGCTTGCCGAGAAGGATGGCCAGCATACTGCCAGTGCCGAGAAAACCAATCAGCTGCTCAAAGAGGCCGAGCTGGCGATTCAGTCGGCGCACCAGGACCTGGACGCTCATCAGGCCAAGGCTAAGATTTGGCAAAGCAAGCGCCATCAACTCTTTTCTCGGTAGTGAGTTCTTACCCTTTTCGCCGTACTTCTATCCGTGTTTCTTGCCTCTTTCCCATCATTTGCTAATGTTCTTTCGTGTTTGTAGAGAACTTCCCCGAGGCTGAGATATTCGTGATAAGGGCCATGAAGAGGGTTCGAGCCGAGTCTGGAGCTCCTGTTGATGGCGAGATCACCATTGATGAGAACCTGGCGGCGCTGTCAGAGCGTGCAACCACTCTGAAGTCATGTGGTGTTGACTTGCTTAAGTCGGAAATCCATGCATTCAGGATGCTCTGGCCGGATGAGGATGTGCCCGTGCTTATCAAGCCCTTGGCTGTCAAGCTGCTTCTTACTAAAGACAGGCTTGATCAATGGCGTGAGTCTGCCGGTCGAGCTTCAACAGACACGGCCCTTGCCTTTGTGCTCTCATGTTACGAGGACATCAACCTTGATGTTCTCGAGCACATGGGGGCTGAAGGTAAGTGGATCCATGATCCTGAGCTCATCAAGAAGCGCCGGGAGCGAGCTTATGCCATGGTCGAGTATGCTCTGGTGCACGCTTGGTGTGATGGGCCCAGCTTCCTCGACCTTGGTGAGCATCTTGCCGAGACTATCGCCGATGAAGGTGCTGACAGCAAGGCCACCGAGTTAGACGGTCCTGCAGACTCGGCCACCGATGCACCTGACTCAGCAGACGCCCCAGACGATGCTCCCAGATCCAGCCCCAAGGACACTCCTCCGAGTCCAGCTGTTTCCTAAGCTGGTTATGAAAAACACTTAACTTTGATGAGATCCCGGTATTGCCGGGTGCAGATGTAATATACAGTGCACTTATTTTGGGTATGCGCCTTTTGATAAGGCTTAAACTTTTAATTTGCTCTGAATGCCAATCATCCAGGGGCAAGTCCTCGAGTTTCATTTTGTCGTTCCCCCTTTTCCTTGAATTTGGCTCTTGTCTACCTTTTTTGGGTTTGACATTAGAGTCTCAAAGTTCTAAGGATTGTGTTAGCGGATATGAAACTAGACCACTTGAACTAGGATCATTCGACATATAAACTAATACATCCTGCAATGGGTTAGTTAAAGGCATACACAGAGCCGACTCGCGTTTCTCCCTTTACTTATCCGGTGTTCATGTTTACTCGTCGTTGATCTTTTCCTCTTGCTTGCCATGAAGCCGTGTTTTCGGACAACAACACAGTCGAAGAGTTGATTCTATTCGAGTAAACACTACTTGTTCTGAGATAAGTCTTAAGTGTCAACGCCAGCCGACATAGAATTTTCAAGGATAAGCATAAGGGGCAGTCCCCGAGTCAGTTTTTCGAGTCATACCATTTTATTATCATTACATAGCCGGCATGAGTATCCGACATATGAGAGTTTGAGAGATACATACACTTCTTCTCCTAAGTGTAGAAAGGACGGAGCAATGCCACATTCCATGGCCTTTTGGTCTCATCACCTGATCTGTCCGCTTTGTCTTTTGTGCTTCACGAGCATCTATTAGATAATATGAATCATTGTGCAATGCTTTGCTTACAATGAATGGTCCTTCCCATGGGGGTGATAGCTTATGCATTCCGGCTATGCGTTGCACTAGCCTGAGCACCATATCCCCTTCTCGGAAAACACGAGGCTAGACCTTCCGGCAATGATAGCGGCATAGATTTTGTTGGTATATGGCGGATCTGGACAATGCCAATTCTCTTGCTTCTTCGAGTAAGTCAATTACATCTTCTCGGGCCTCTTTTACCTCGGCTTACGAGTATTGCCTTACTCTTGGCGAGTCATATTTTATGTCGACAGGCAGAACTGCTTCTGCCCCATACACAAAGAAGAACGGCGTATATCCTGTTGATCGATTTGGAGTTGTCCTTAAACTCCACAGTACTGAGGGTAGTTCCTTGATCCAGCAACCAGGTGATCTCTGGAGTGGTTCCATTAGGCGGGGTTTTATCCCCGATAGAACTAAGCTATTAGCTCGTTCAACTTGTCCATTTGATTCTGGATGAGCGACTAATGCTACATCAAGTCTTATTCGGTTTTTTCCACAGAAGCGATCGAAAGCTCCTTCGACAAATTTTGTGCCATTATCTGTGATCACACTGTGCGAGTAACCATATCTCAACATTATATCTTTTCATAATGTGACAGCTATTTTTCCATCCAATTTCTTGATAGGCTTCACTTCTATCCATTTGTTGAACTTGTCAACCATTACTAGTATGTGAGTCATGCCGCCCCTCGCTGGCTTGAATGTTCCTACCATATCCAGGCACCATGCTGCGAATGGCCAAGTGATTGGTATAGTTTTCAACTCGGACGATGGCAAGTGTGACTTTGACGCGTAGTGCTGGCAACTATTGCATTTTCTTACTAGCTCCTGTGCCTCAGCCAGTGCACTTGTCTAGTAGAATCCATGTCAGAATTCCTTGGATACCAATGCTCCAGACGATGCATGGTGCCCACATTCTCGTTGGTGAATGTCCAATAATATTTCTTGGCCTTTCTCTGGACTTATGCAACGCTGCAGTACACTCGTCACACTCCTTTTGTACAGCTCCTTGTTGATTATTGTGTATGCTTTTGCTCTTCTTTCTATTTGTCTTGCTAATATATCCTCATCAGGCAATGATCCATCTCTCAAGTAGTTAAATATTGGTTGTGCCCAGGCTGGAATCACAGGTGCCTGGTCTATTTCTCTATCAATTTCCATTGGCTCAGACGACATATGTTTTGCCGACATAACCTGAGGAGTTCCCGAGTGTGATTCGGCAACCCCTGAGGTGAGTGGAACAGTCCCCGAGTTACTCGAACCTGCCCCTGAGACAATGTCCATTGGCACAACATCTGACTCTTGGTTTGCCGGGATGAGCCTAATTGACTCGGATTATGGTGACAGCTTGATCGATGGTTTTCTGAGATGTGCAATGCTACTCCTGGTGGAATTGCTTGTCGAGTGGAGCCTAACTTGGATAATACATCTGATGCATCGTTCTCTGCTCTGGGTATGTGATGAAATTCACACTCGTCAAAGTATCCCAAAATCTGTTGCACATGAAAATGATACAGTGTCATATTCGCATCCAATGCATCCTAATGCCTAGAGACTTGCCAGATGACCAAATCCGAGTCACCAAAACACATGATCCTTTTGATGCCAATTTCCTTGGCCACTTTTATGCCATGAATAAGTGCTTCATACTCGGCTGCATTATTGGATGCAGAAAAGTGGATCTGCAACACATACTTGAGCTGATCCTTCTTTGGTGATGTGAGCACTATCCTGGAACCCAGACCCATCTTTGTCTTGGATCCGTCAAAGTGCATCTTCCAATAATTCGGGTCTGGCAATGGTGGCTCATATTGCATTTCCATCCAATCCACGAAGAAATCAGCTACGGCTTGAGATTTAATTGCATCTCGCCTATCATACTGTGGGGTGTATGGTGCTATCTCTATGGCCCATTTTTTCACTCGGCCGCTGGCATCTTTTCTGCCTAATATATCCGAGATAGGTGCCTTGCATATTACCCGGATCGGATGTTCTTGGAAATAATGCTTCAGCTTTTTTGCTGCCATATATACCCCATATGTCATTTTTTGATAGTGGGGGTAATTTTGCTTTGACACAGAGAGCACTTCGCTCAAGTAATAAACTGGCCTTTGGACTGATTTGCCCTCTTCTTCTCGCTCTACCACTATCACTGCAATGGCAAATCTGTTGGTTGCGGAGACATAGAGCAGCATCGGCTCTTTGGATAATGGTGACGCTAATATTCGTGCTATTGCCAACATCTTTTTGAGTTCATGGAAATCACTATCATCTTGTTGTGTCCATGTGAATTTTGTCTGATTTTTTCATCGGTTGATATAATGGTAAGGCTTTTTCACCTAGCCGACTAATAACTACTCAACGAGGCTAGGCATCCTGTAAACTTCTGGACATCGTTGAGGGTTTTTGGCAATTCCATTCATTCGATGGCCCTGGTATTTGTCGGGTTATCCTCAATTCCTCGGCTGGACACGATACATCCGAGTAATTTTCCAGCCGGGACACCAAATGTGCATTTTTCCGGGTTAAGTTTCATCCGTATTCTTCTTAAGTTTGCGAATATTTGATACAAGTCCTCAATCAGGGTATGACTTTGTTTGGTTTTTATCACCACGTCGTCGACGTATACTTGAACATTTTTGTCCAATTGATCTTGCAAGCATTTTTGCATGCACCTTTGGTATGTTTCACCTGCATTTCTCAATCCGAATGGCATTGTACGATAGCAATAAGCCCCATACGGGGTGATAAAAGTTGTCTTTATTTGATCATCCGGATTCAGTGGTATCTGGTGGAAACCAGAATATGCATCCATAAACGACAACAACTCACACCCTGTAGTAGAGTCAATGACTTGATCGATCCATGGCAGGGGAAATGGATCCTTTGGACACGCCTTATTGAGGTTCGTGTAGTCAATACACATGTGCCACGCCACTACCACGTTCGGGTCATCTTTTTTTCTTCTCGACCAAGACTGGATTTGACAACCAATCTGGGTGCAGTACTTCCATGATAAACCCGGCAGCCAAGAGCCTGGCTATCTCGGCGGCTATCACTTTCCTCCTATCTTCGGCGAAGCATCGGAGGGGTTGCTTCACCGGCTTGGCATTTGTACTTACATGAAGAGAGTGCTCAGCCAGATCCCTCGGAACTCCTTGCAAGTCCTGTGTGGACCATGCAAAGATATCCCGATTCTCACGGAGGAAACTGGTGAGCTTGCTTTCCTATTTGTCAGTCAACCCAGCACCAATGGTAACTGTGCGTTCTGGGAAAGCATCGTTAACCTGTATCTTCTTTGTTCCTTGGTATCTTGGAAAGATACACTGCATGTGGATTATGAGTGCCGGCATAGACATTTGTGCTGCTTTGGCCAATGCTGCCACTTCCATCAATTGATGTTTTTCCTGTGCTATGACCAGTGACTCGGCCAGCGAAGATCCGGCTGAGGCGCATGTAATAGATCTCTTGTAATCTCCCTCAACTGTGCTAACTCCGCACGGACCTGGCAATTTGATCTTTAAGTAAGCGATGTGAGGAGTAGCCATAAACTTTGCCATAGCCGGCCTGCTGAGCAAGGCATGGTATGAGCTGACCAGGTCAACCACCTCGAACTCTATGGCTTCAGTGCGACAGTTTTCTCTGTTGCCAAATAAGACATCAAGCCAGATCTTGCCAACTGGCTCACAATACAGCCCCGGCACAATACCATGGAAAGTTGTCTTAGTCGGCTCCAACATGTTCATAGTGATGCTTAACTTGAGCATGGTATCCTTGTACATGATATTGATGCTACTACCATCGTCTATCAGTACCTTGGAGAATTTCACATTGATATCTAGGCCCATGAACGTTGGATCCAAGACAAGAGCATAACCTCCTGGTGTTGGCATGATCTTGGGGTGATCCTTTATGCTCCAAGTTATCTCATGTTCATACCAATGCATGTACTTTGGAATTGTCGGCATTATGGCATTCACTTCCATCATCCATATCTATTGACTCTTTTTGTCATTTTGCTCTATGACAAATACGACATAGCTCTGGTGATGCTCTTTGTACTCATTTCTAGTGCCATGGCCGACATGAGCGTCATCACCTCTTGGGTTATGCACTTGATGCACAGCCTCTCTTCTCTCTTGGTTATGATATCTCGGCTGCCTGTTCTCATATCCATGCTCATCTCCCATAGTTTGAGCATTTCCTCCTGTGAGCGGTGGTGGGGGAGGTGGTGGTAACTGCTGAGTCGGCGAATCCACTCTGTCTCCTTTCTGGAACCAAGTGCATTGTCTTGTTGTGTGATTTGCCGGCTTACTCGGACTTAGTGTGTGGAACTTAAACGGCTGATCCAACATCATCTCATAAGTATATTTCTGCCTGTCTTGGTACAACTTTCTTTGTTCATATGGATTTTTGCCATCATTCTTTGGCATCCATTGCTATTGCCCATTTGTCCTTTGATGTTGGCTGCTTCCAGCGTCTGGATGATCCTGACTCACAGCTGCAAATTGAGTCGAACCATATATGTAATCTGGTCTCTCATCCCTTCTTTTACTTCTATACTCGGCCCTTTCCTGGCGCCTTTGCGACCCGGCTGCGTCGTAGATCTGAGTCTCAGTCATCCCCTCTACCGACATAAGCAGAGGCTGAGTCGGATCTCCTAACGCGAAGAGTTTGTGATTCTTATTGTGTCTGCCAAGCTTGCCGGCATATCTCTCTGTAACATTTGCCACAGTACACCTCCATGCATGCACCCTTGTGCAAACCATGCAATGGCCTGAGAATCTATTACCCCTTCACAAGAGTTGCGCATTGTGCACCACCTCGTGAGGAATTCCCTGTCAGTTTCATTCGGCCTTTGCTTGCACATAGCTAGTTGTTGTGGGTGATTCGGCCTTTTGTAGGTGCTTGTGAAATTGGTCACAAAAGCATCCTAAAAATCGATCCAGCTGTTGATGCTTCCGGGTGGCAAATTATCCAGCCACACCCTCGCTGGTCCTTCTAGAATTTGCGGTACATACCGCACTGCCCATCTCAGATTTCCCTGCATGATTTTTACTGTAGTCCCATAATATATGAGTCAGTCTTCCAGCTTTGTGCTTCCATCGTAGGTCTTTTTTCCTCTGGCCAGCTGAAAATTTGGCATTGGCGGTTCCTTCATGATCCTTGGGCCAAAACATGGTGGACACTATGGATCTTGCGATTTAATCAGTTCTGCCATATTTATCCGAGAGATTTAGCCTTGCATCATCCGACTGAAGATTTCTTCCTCCGAGTCTCGCTCCCATTGCTTGGTATGCATTTCTAGTCCCATTGCTCCGAGTCTAGCAGTTCATACCCGTCATTAACCATTGCCGAGTAACCATCATTGTATCTGTTGGCGTTCGGGTCTGCAGGTTGCTGCACTGCTTTTCCCGCACTTTGCTGTCTCTTTCCGGGTTGATCTGGCGGATGATTTGGAGCTGGATTTCCTCCTCCTGCCGAGTGAGTTCCACGCCTAGGTTCAGGTGCAAAGTTCTGCCCCCCCCCCCCCCCCATTGTCATTTCTCTATGCTGCTTGCCTTTCTCGGCTAGTGTTTTCCTGGTTCTCATTCCCCTGGACAACATTTCTTCTTGTTCTGTGTGCACGAGATGGTTTTCCTTGAGCCACTGCCGGTTCATAGGCAACCATCTGCTTGTTTCTTCCTGAATCCACACTTTTTTTATTTTCTCTGTCTCGGCACCACTCCTGGTGAGGAGGCTGTTTGGCCTGCTGTCTTGTCGGAGTTGGAGTTGTCGAGTGAACCAGCTGTGACCTTCCAACTACACCCGGATTCGCTCTGTATTAGGATTCATTCAGCATTCCTACTGCTCTTACCAATTCATTTACTCCTTCCTATTGTTTTCTCTTTGCTTCACCTGTCAGATGGGGAAGCTCAACCATTTCTACCTCTGCAGCCCTCAGATTTGCTGCTGCAGTATTATATGTCAGCCACATGGATGTTTTGTTGTTGTTTTCTGGTGTTATCTTAGACGTAGAGTCCGCTAATTCTCCATTGAGGTTTCTACCTCTCAACCTTGTTGCATCAAGCCGGGTCTTTACGCCCTTGACTCGATTCGCCGAGTTGAGCTTTCAAATGGTGATATCCACATCTTGATGTAACTGCGCTAATTCCTTTGCCTTCTCCAAGACTTTTATCCTGGCTTCCTCTAACTCGGACTGCACGCGCGCCGGATCAGCTGCTGGCGCTACTGGCTCTGCTAACTTTTCTATTGCTTCTTGCAGTTCCTTGGCTCTTTTACTCCTAGATATGTTCTCTGGATTTTCTAGCGGTGCCTTTGCAGTTCTTGCCGCTCTTGGCGTTTCCTCTGGATTTCTTCCTTTAGCATCCTCATTCACCATAGGGACTACTGGAGGTGTTGGGGGATTCGGAGCTATCATCATTACCTCAACGGAGACGAGTTGATGACGTTTTCCTGCGGCTGGAACCGCAGGTGGATCCGGCGCCAGAACGATGCGCTCCGGGTATGCGCGCTCCATGCGCACCGTGACATAGACCTGGTGCTCGCCGAACTTGATGAAGTGACTGCCCCTTGGGAACGGCTTGGTCCCGAAGCAGCCTGTGTTGTCGCTGACGAAGTTGAGTGCCCCAAACCTATGGATCAGGCTGGAATAGACGCGCTCGCCGGTCTTGGCGATGATGTTGCCCGTCCGGATGATCACTCCAGCAAGCGCCTACTTCTGCCCCACGGTGGGCGCCAACTATCGTGGTGGTGTCACGGCAGATGCCATGGGTAGGCTTAAGTTGGGGGCCAAATGGACGCTTGAGGTAACCGGGGAGGGAGTGAACGGTCTTGCCGTGCACGGAGAACAAGATGAACTCTCCACACTTAAGATTTCTTTTGATCCAAGAAGTTTACAAGTGCTCCTAGAGCTGTTTGTGCATAGCCTCAAGGCACTAGTTTCCTACTTAGTCCAACCTCCTCAAACCCAAGATATGCCCCTCCTTATATAGGCGCTGGCAGCTAGGTTACATCCCTTTGGGTTCTAGGGTTACTGTTTGGATCTTGGCCCTTACTGTGCAGGTCGGGTCATGGGCTAGCGCAGAGCCCCTTGACCTAGTCCACAAAGCTATACAGCTAACGATCCTCTCGTTCGTATCCTCCAGCTCTTTTGGCATCATATAGCGTCTTTGTACGTCAGCCCTTGCTTTAGGCGTAACCCGGCTCCTTTTGTGTCACCCGGCGCCGCCCTTCTCTTTTGACCGTGCTTTACCATGGTCCCTCTTGAACCTCACTCAGAAATCTTCCACGCGTCCTCTCTGACTCGGCCTTCCCTCGTGAGACTCGGCTCGTTGCTTCCTGCACTATAAATAAACTTGTCTTATACGGGCCGACATAATTCTCATGTCGGCCGTACATGACCTTCTTACCCGATCGTTGTTACCCGGCCAGATTTATTCTTCACTCGGCATAAGCCAAGTTGAGCAATGTTTTACCCCTTATGACCCTACCGGGGGTTATTACCTCGACAATTATGTTGGGGTTCGGTGCAAAAAATCAAAAAAATTACTACACGGCAACCCCGGAAGCCCAAGATCTATCTACTAGTAATGCAGTAACATGATGTGATACGGTATTCATACCTTTGAATACCAAACGCGGTTAACGTACCACGAGGAATGTGGATGAAAAAGATGCCACGACGCTGACGTCGAGGTCACGATGTCCTAGCGGCTCCACGGCAACTCCTAGCACCGAAAGCACGGTGTCGTCAGAGGGAGTCACACACGTACGGTGTTTGACGACAACCCCCGCTTCTCCTCGATCAGCCAAGATTGCAAAAGTAGAATTCCCGGCTCCGAATCCCGTAGAGTAACGGTGCTCCGCTATGAAGAACTCCTTGCTCGCACAACCCTGACATGGGGGCCGCAGTCGTAAGAGAGAGAGAGGCAACACATGCCATTTATTGATTTCCAGGTGGAAATTGGTGTGTTTTGATCCTCCCATGTGCACCTATTTATATAGGTGGAGGGAGGGTGTCCCTCAAACTTTAGGTCCCAATGTGGGACTAAAAACAATAAGAAAAAGGGGCAGAAAAACCTGCCGGCCGGGTGGGCCGAAACCCACCCGCACGCGCAGCCTGCCAAGCAAGGAGGTGGGGTGGATGGACCTCGGGTGGGCCTCGTCTGGGTTGCTCACATGGCAGCCCGCGAAAGCCACGGCCCACAGCGGCTACAGCCAGCGCCTGCCCGGGTGAGCCGGCCTTGCGCGGCCCGCGTGCAGCGGCCAGCGGCGGCGTCGCCCAGATGGGTTGGCCCGGTGCGGCCTGCCAGCAGCGGTTGCTGCTGCAGCGTGCGCATACTGCCCACTGCCCACGTGTGGCGCGAACTATTCGCCATCTACTCAGGCTGTTCCAGAAATGTCTTTCCTTTGCCCTTTTCCGTCCGTTTCTTTTTAGGTAATATCCCTCCGAAATTTTGACTAACTTTTAGGATGCCTTTTTATAAATCTATATTTAAACATTCTTTTACAATATATTAATTCATAATTAATATATAATAATCATATTTAAATAACCATTTATCCGAAAACACTTTTTCCGTCATTTTCCTTATTATTTCTCCGAACTCCCCAGAACTTTTCTGGTTTCTCTCTTCTCATTTCTTCAGTGATTCAAACTAGCCATTAATGATTTCCAAGCTTCGTCTAGTCCTTAAGAGTGCTACCCAATAGTTCGAGAATACTACAGACATGGTCAAGACTCCTCTATGACCAATGATCAACATCGGGATCTGGATATCCATAATGACCACCAGTGTACTTAACGATATTTGTCGTTGAACCGTAAACAATGTTCCTTACTCCTTTTGTCTCTGCGATACTCTATTTTCCGAGGTTTTGATCAAGATACATCCCATGTCAGTGTTCACCCCTGTTATCGACAATTCCTTCTTTACTCGATCCGATAAGTGTTCACCTAGTCACACACCGCGCAACTTATGGATATAACTTATCTGAGTGGGCCCAAGAGTATACTTCGCCATGCGGATGGACAAATTCTGCTCTTGACGCAGTCTCCTCTACATGTTCCTCTGGATACCCAACGACGCCTCTATGATCACCATATCACTGAGTGACGTTATGTGCCATCAAAGCATCCTCGGGTGACAGTGATTTGATATGGTCTCATAGTCTAAGGAAATAGTCAGTATATTTTCTAAACATCATAACCTGAACTTCATGACATGATCGTGATACGATGCTCTAGATAGGGTATGTTCACCATCTCATTCCCTAATGAAATGATCTCATTGTCAATTAGGGGCCGAGGCACCTTCATGATCAGGAAACCTTTGATCAGCAGTTGTCTAATGAAACACTGACTAGAGTTTCACCAGGAACTACTGTTTGTTTATATATCACATGTGTACCGATGTTTCCTTATCAATACATTTATAGCACGATATAAAACTATATCATAAACTTTATGAAATATGTCATATTATATTTTGCTCTAGGGCATATTCCCTTCACATTAGTAGTCGAAGACGATCACCTTGTACTCCTATGCACTTAGCTTCTTGGATAATAGAACATAGCACTACTAGGAAATAGGCTATAGGCGCATGATAGTTAGTAGCACGCCACTATTTACACACTCTACGGTTATTCTGATGAGGATATTTGGTCGATGAGGACTTTGACGGGGTTGGATGGGCTTTGCTGAGGCAGAACATGACGACTAGTCGACTTAGTTTATCATGTGCTACTTACCTATATGGAGCTACTTTTATTATGTTTCATGTATTATCATCGTGCTACTTGTTTATGTGTTATGTTTAGCAATTGTGGTACTTACAACATGCTATGTTTTATTGTGTTTCATGTTTAATTAAGTTCACATGGTCATATATAGGTATAATGGATGAGCGACGTGACCAGCATTGTGGTTACAGAGAGTGCAGAAACAAGAAGCTTATCATAGTGCTCCCTCATAACTGTGAAGTTACAATGGTATGTGAATTGTCAAGCAATCTAACTATATGTGAAATGGAATTATAACTAATTGTTGCTTTCTTGCTTCTGCCATAAAGTTTAGTTAGTGTTATCTATGATGGTGAGGAGTCGTTAGGACTTGCTAGTAGTACTATGTCGAGAACTTGAAAAGATAACTACTATCTTGATTGTGGATGCTGCAGATGATTCTGAACGGTGTTAATTAATTTGATTCAACTACGAGCAATTTTTTAGAAAAAATGAAAATATACATGTAACGTGCGGCCCACGCTATTGATACTATATTTACCTATAGCGTGGGGGCACGCTACCGATAATTATTACCCCTGGCGCGATACCTCAACGTGGGGGTGGTACCTAGAAACCCCCAAAACACACACTACATATGGCCTATTTCCTATTAGTAGACAATCTTGAGGTTACGAGTTATGGCGATTTCTATCCATCTAGCTTCCAGGATGGCTTTTCCACTAACATCCTTGATGTTCATCTCTCACTGGCACCATGTGTTGTTCTTCACGATTATCTTCCTCGGCACCAGCCCAGGTATGGCCTAAAGGCTTCTAGGAGAGGGAGCATCCCTATCCCAGGATCTATCAATACCTTGCAAGAGTGTGTTGGTGAGACATCCTCATGGTAGTGGCAAATAGTGGGTGGACTTTCCCTTGCTCTCTTGTTGGATCCCTCTTCCCTGTGAACTTCCACATGTACTCCAAGCTGCAACACCTACAAAAGAAACAACAGTGAGGCAATGCAACAAACAAAGCATCAGAACATGAAGCGCACATTCCATAGAGCTAGTGCTATGGGAACCAGTGAAAAATGCATAACCCATTGGTTACACACTTTATAGTCCAATAACACTAGCTTTATCATGTATAGGTGCAAAAAAATCATCATATGCTCATATACACAAACAATGAACAAGCAATGTGCCCCATGCAATAAGCACACCCAATGCAAAGAAATTGCTCTACCATACCAAGTAAAATGCACAATGAAAAGTGCGTGTACATTGTACAACGTATGATATATTCGCCTATTGTAGTAATATGGTGTCAGATGTTTATCCTCAGCAGAATCAATCAATGATCAAGAAATTAAACAAGAAATAATTGATGCCCTCATCCTAAGATAGCACACACTAGTTAGCGAGATGAATCTGTGTCGACCAAGTTGCATGTAAAAACAATTAATGTTATACTACAGAACACTAGGTCGATATAGACCACCCCGTAAACAATGTAAGTGTCAGATTTTGATCAGCGAGATTAATCATTGGCCAAAGGAAGAAAATGAGAAACAAAGATCATATTGAACCAACTTGAATGCCTCATAAGTTTAGCTGACAACGAACAAACATAACACATGGTAGTCACTGAGATAATCTGACACTTAGCAAATGGCACGCATAACCAACGTGGTGGTACAGATCACATGCTAAATACAGATTATCCCACGGACATACTTAGTGCCAAATTTCTAACCATTGGCACAAACAAACAGTAACTAGGGACGAAGCTAAGCGTGTACATTAAAGTAGAATCTGATATGGATACAACCTTTAGGTAGTGAAATCGAGCTACTAGATATGAGGAAACCAAAAAGAAACCTTTAGGAAATTTCATAAATCTAAGCACGTTTGGAACAATACTAAGATCGAACCCTAACCCCAACAGATCTACCGCGGTGTCATCTACCAGTCGTCTAGAGACCATCTACATTCAGATCTATGATACGTCCAATTTGTATCACCATTCTATATCATAATTTGCCTTTATTCATTGATATATGTCTTATTATGAGGTACTACTTATGTTTTTTCCTCTGTTTTTGCATGTTGGATGATTTTTTAAGGATGAACTGTCGGAGTCAGGCTTCTGATGGAAAAAAGAGGTGCTTTGATGCAATTTCGCGAAGATCAGAAAAATACCAGAAAAATATTGGAAAATTATATTTTCCCAGAAGACGGAGGAAGATAGAAGGGGAGGCGTAGCCAGGCCACAGGGGGCCCACACCCCCCTAGGCGTGGGCCCAGCTTTCCCCGCGCCTAGGGCAGGTGTGGCCCACCTGGTCGGATCCCGACTCCGCCCTCTTGCCTATATCTTCCTCACTAAACCCTAACACCAGGGGGGCGACCACAGAAATATTTCCGCCGCCTCTGCGGGGCAGAAAACACCGAGAGAGAAAGAGCTCTCTGGCAGACAGATTTCTGCCGGGGAAATCCCTTCCCGGAGAGGGGAGATCATCAACACCGTCATCAAGCTAGGCTTCGTCGGGATCATCATCATCCACACCATCATCTCCACCAGCACCATCATCACCACTCCGTCCCGCTGTAACAATCGTGTTGGATCTTGCATTAGTTCTTAGGGGAAACTTTCCCTATGTTAATTACTATTGTAGTTGATGCTTGTGAGTGGAACCATTGGATTATTGTTTATGTTCAGATTGTTATCCATCACCATATCATCTTTAATCTTGATCCATATGATTTCTTGTGAGTAGTTCGTTTAGTTCTTGAGGACATGGGAGAAGTCATGTTGTTAGTAGTGGATTTGTGTTGAGTTATTATTCAATGGTTTAGTATTTAAGTTGTGGTTCTATTCTTCTAGTGGTGTCATGTGAATGTCGACTACATGATTCTTCACCATTTATGGGCCTAGGGGAATGCATTTTGTATTTGGCTACTAATTGTGGGGTTGTCGGAGTGACAGAAACCTGAACCCCCGTTAGGACACCATTGCATAAGGGAGCGTAGGATCTCACAGTTTAAGGATATGGTTAGGTTTATATCTTAATTACTTTCCTATAGTTGTGGATGCTTGCAGGAGGTTTAATCACAGGTATGTATTAGTCTAAGTAAGGTCGGTACATTAGCACAGGTTCACCCACACAACACTTACAACACCAAAGAAGAGTACTTGGCTATTTGAAGCGAAAGCACTTGACAGAATTCCCATGTGTCCTCGAGAACGTTTGGTCCTTATAAGTATTTCCACCGGCTTGTCCTTTGCTAAGAAAGGATTGGGCCACTTGCTGCATTTGTTCGTTGTCTTTATTACTTGCACTTTGTTTCTTTGATTTATCAGAAAACCCCTAAAAATCCGTTTGCTAAGTATTTAGAGAGATTTCCTTCTCCATACCACTAGTCAACACCTTCTGCTCCTCGTTGGGATCGACACTCCTATTTATCGAAAGTACTACGATACACCCCCTATACTTGTGGGTCATCAAGACTATTTTCTGGCGCCGTTGCTGGGGAGTGAAGCGCTATTGAAGAGTGGAACTGATAAATGAAACTTCTACTGTGAGTATTTATTTTTGTTTCTGTTTGTTACTTTGTTTCCAATATGGATAACCAACTTGGTTTTCTGTTAGGGAAAACTACTACCACTATTAGGGTAGTAGATGAACCACCACCTGTTGAAATAGATCCTTTTAAGATACCTACAAGTATTGTTGATCGTGTTATGGATAATTATTATTTTGGGAATGGAACTGTCCATCCTGGTGATCACTTGCTTTTTATCCATTAATTATGCGGATTGTTTAAGTGTGCAGGTATCACAACTCAAAAGGTGAAGAAGAAGTTACTCTCCATATGCTTGAAAGGGAGATCTGAAGAATGGTATAAGCTGCTGAAGAATGGACAATCCATGGAATGGGAGGAAATGACATCTCTCTTTTATTCTAAATTCTATCCTCCCAGTGAGATTCATAATGATAGAAATATGATATATAACTTTTGGCCTCATGATGGAGAGAGTATAACTCAAGCTTGGGGATAATAAAGTTACTAATGCTTAAATGTCCTATTCATGAACTCCCTAACAATATTATTATCAATAACTTTTATGCTAGGCTTTCTCTTCATGATAAAGATTTACTAGATGCTTCGTGTGCTGGATCATTAACACGCATGAAGGAAGAAGCTAAATGGGATCACCTAGACCGTATTCAAGAGAACACTGAAGCTTGGGAGAATGACAAAGGAAGAAAGTCAGGTATAAACTATGATTATGAATGCATTAAATATTTTATGGGAAGTGATGACTTCCTTGATATTAGTAATGAGTTTGGTCTGGATTCCCAAAGTATTGTCAATTGTTTTAAAGCCTTTGCCTCTTACATAGAAATTCCCAAAAAGAAGTGGAATAAGTACCATGCACCTTATAAAGATGTTGTTAGTCATGTTCCTGTTAGAAGCACTAAAGTTTGTACTACTAATCATATTGTGAATGAACCTTATGTTGAGAAAATACCTTTCCCAGCTAAGGTAAATGACTATTCTATGATGATTAGTGCAGATAATAAAGGTACTAAGAAAACTATGGAGCCTGATGAGCAATTGAATATTGAACCTATGATAGCTATTGTGAAAGACCTTGTCACTAGAAATATAGAGGATGAGCACATTGTCTTCTGTGAAGACGCTTCTAATATTGTCTCTCATCCTAGAAAAGTTAGAAAAACTAGTGTTCATGTGCTTTCTGTTAAAATTGGTGATCATTTCTATTATGGTTTATGTGATATTAGTGCTAGTTCTAGTGCCATTCCTTATGAGCTTTATAGGGAAATTATGCATGAAATTGGTCCTTGTGAGCTTGAGGACATTGATGTGGTTATTAACCTTGCAAATAAGGAAACCATTTGCCCTATTGGTATTGTAAGAGATGTGGAGGTTCTTTGTGGTAAGATTAAGTATCGTGCTGATTTTCTAGTGCTTAATTCAGCAACTAGCAAAACTTGCCCTATCATTTTTGGTAGACCTTTCTTGAACATTGTGGAGCTATTATAGATTGTAAGAAGGAGAAAGTTTTAACTAAGTTTGATGGAGATTCCTATGAGTTTAACTTTTCCAAATTTGCTAAAGCTCCTTGTAAAAACAGCTTGCTTCTATTGACCCAGTTAATTACCTTGGGCCTCTTTTTGATGACTGTAAGTATGCTCATTCTGATGATAGAGTTGGTTCCTATGACAGATATATTTTAACTTTATTCAAGGTGCTACTGAAAGTTATTATGAGAGAGGGAAACATGGTTTTATGCATCTCAATAATGTTAAGTTTCCCTGTTTTACGTTGAAAGCTTTGAAGTTGCATCTGTTTTGTCTTCCTATGCTGGTGGCTTTTTGTTTCAACAATTTGTTTTCTCATGATACCCCCATGCATAGGAAGTAGGTTAGACAAAATTGTGTTGGTTATTTGCTTCTTGATGCTCTCTTTCATTCCAGATATATATCTCCTTTGTGAGCATCTTTGAAAGTTTCAAGCCTAACTTAAAGGCATTAAAGAAAAGTACTTGTTGGGAGATAAACCCAAGAGTTTGGTTGAGTCTTGGAAGTTATTACCCCTGTAATAACTGCTCCTTATCCTTTTTGTTTTGGTTTTTGTGTCAAGATAAACTACTTTTGAGAAGTAGAGGAGTTGTGAAAAGTGGATGTCCTGGGACAGATTTTTGTGCTGCACTGTAAACATTCGTGAGGGAGCTCAGTACGTAGGATGGAGCTGTATTTTTCTGAGATTGTTCTCCAGGTTGTTACCCAACTTCCATTATTTTTGCACGTTTTGATTTGAGCAATAGAAGGTTTTTAAAAAAATCAATATTTACCTGCTGGTCTGTTTTGACAGATTTCTGTTATCATTTGCATTTTCCTCTTAAAGAAGCCTTTTTTTGATGGATTTCAGTTGAAGTGTGTACCTTAAGGTTTATTGTTTTTTTACACTAATGTTTCCATTGAAGTTTGTGTATTTCCTTGTGAGAAAAGGAATTTTCAGGAGAAGGAGAAAAGGAGTCTGCAGAGTTCGTCTTTGAATAGGTAAAAATGGTGAAAACAGAAGGTTCGTGAAAGCCTAATCTTTTTATATTTTTTAAGTTTTTATTACATAAGGAAAGTTACGAGACGGAATAGAGGAGGAACCGGAGTCTGGGTGGCCAAACCCACCCCAGGCGCGAGCCCTAGTTGGCCGCACCTGGAGGGGGTGTGACCCCCCCCCCTCCCGATATCCAACTCTGCCTCATTTTCGTATCAGCACCTTCCTTATCCTTTGGAACTCCGTAATATATAACCCCCCGGATCCCCCGAGGTTCGTGCATCGTGTTCTCGTCATGTTTTCTTTTCGATCTGTTTCTTTCAGGAAATCTTCTCAAGTTTAGAGCACCATGGTCTCCGCCAATGACAAAGGCAAGAAGCCCGAGGAAGATGATCCTCACAACCCCAAGGAGGAGGAGATTTTTGTAGGGGATGAAGAAGACATGGAGGAGTACAATCATCCGGATACCCACGCTACCGTCGCAGGCATTGGAGTGGTGGAAAAACCTATCAAGCTTAAGAGGACATCACAGATGTCTACAGGAGGGAAAACCCCGCGTCATATCCTCTCTCCATGGTCATATCCTCCACGTACCAAGAGAACCTTCCACACTCTTATACATGAGAATCAATACCAACATGTGCCCAAAGGGGACTTGCCCTTGATGTGGGATATGCCTCGTTCTAACCATGCTGGTGAGGAACACACTAAGAAGAAATAATGGGGAAAGAATAGTAAGGACTAGGATTCTCGGTCCGATATGATCAAGAACCGCATTGAGCAAAATTCAGAGTTGATTCGTACTCTGACCTTTGAGATTGAGGAGTTGAGGAAGCTGATTGAGGATCTTATCAAGAGAACACCACCACCAAAGGAGTAATTCGTCATCAGGTTTGGCATCCCCTTGGCTTGTTCCAAGCTTGGCGGAGTGTCGTGCTATCACCACCTTTATCTTTTGTCTTTTACCTTTTTAGTGGATTCATATCTTTGGTAGAGAAGTTATCTTATAGGTTGTTTTGCATGTGGAAGTATCTCTCCTTTAGTTGATTATCTATGTATCCCTTGGTGTGAGTGCCTTTATGGAATATTAATGAGAAGTTTCATCTTTTACTTTTTGCACTTCTTATTTTAGTTTGCAATCTATATTATATGATGGATCTTGTTGATCAGTATTGGCATCACTTTGGGAGTATCAACTAAATCTAAATTGGTTTTGGCAAACCGAGCTCTGGTCAGTAGCAGTACTTTTTGAGGTTTGAAAGGAAAAGAGAAAAAGCTTACAGGTATTTTGTATCATTTTGTTTTTTTTCTTAATTGGATCATAAGCTTAGTATTATTTATTTAAGATATTTTGTGTCTTCAAGGAAGTTTGCATGTTTGGCTTTATCACTTGTAGGTTTGCTTGTTTCCTTCAACTTTTTTTCTTGCTACCCAGCTTTGCTAGCCAAAAACCTGTTTTGAGAAGGTATACTTCTCATGTTTCCAACCCCTTTGAACCAAAACTTGTGCCATTTGTGTCCACCATATCTACCTATTAGAACTATTGCTACTCCAAGCAAATTCTCAAGCTTCATCTATCTTTCGAATTAAAAAGTATTTTGTTATGTGAAAACTAGTTAGTAATGAAGGGATACGGGCAGGCTACACTAGCGCAAATCAAAATTTTCTACCGCGTAAACCAGGAATACTGTTGTCATAGATCACGGGATTACCACTAGACGGGCAATTGCGGAATTTATGAAGCGCGTCGAGGCAGTGCAGACGTTCCACGTCTCCTCCTTTTCCTCGTCCCACGAGAAGCTCCCCTTGCGCGGCTCGTCCAAGTGCCACAGATGCAGCACCTCCGAGGTATCCACACGTGCGGGGTGGAAGCGTCAGACGCCAGACTCCTAGGTCCGTGCGTGCAACACAGGCGTGAGGTGTGGCGGCTGGGTGGAATGGTCTAATTCGGATCCAGTCCTCATTAGGCTTCCAGCCCCTTAAGTGTGTGACCCTATAGGTTCATATACGTGTAGACATGACACGAATACACTTATTCTGTCAATAGTTGGTAGCGTCCTCTAGCAAGACGTGCCAACTCCTAAATGCATACAAAGATCATATCGGATGAACCATCACAAGGTTTAGTACATGTCTTTCCCTTTGCCTCACGATATTTGGTCTAGCTCCAAGCTGACCTCTCTTTCTCGATACCGTAACTCGGAATCCCTTTACTAGGTTAACTCTTAACCTTATGTAGCATGGCCATGCATTTGTGGATTCGATCACTCGAGGGGCCCAGAGATATCTCTCTCAAGTAGAGAGGGGCAAATCCCATCTTGATTGACCATGCCTTGTAGCATGTTTCAGGACAAACCCGAAATCTACCTTTATAACTACCCAGTTACGGAGTAGCGTCTCATAGCCCCAAAGTAGGTCGATCCACATCTCAAGTACATACGACAATCTCAGGTCTAAGGACAAAACATACACGATGTGTAGAGAGAGCTGCAAGTCTAATTGCCAGTATCATGTTGGGTCAGTCCAACCCCATGTTCATAACATGTGTCCACATCATTGTTTTGACATCTCCATGTCTATGACTTGCAAAACATAGTCATCAACCAATCGATGTGCTAGTCTAATATTCACGTGTTCCCTCACATGAACTCCGACTAGGGACAACTATTAAATAACCATACAAGTAAAGAGTTTCACAAACAATTCACATAATTGCTAATCAATACAAGTTGCCTGATATGGATATTCAAGGAACATTACAATAACTCATGGATACATATGAAATATAATCATCTCTATGATTGCCTCTAGGGCATATTTCCTTCAGTCTCCCACTTGCACTAGAGTCAATCTAAAATGTATCTAATACCAATTTCTCTTATGTGCGCTTCATGCGCGGGCTGTGGGAGAGGCTTAGTCAAGGGATCAGCAACATTTGAGTCCGTATGTATTTTGCATATCATGACACTACCATCCTCAACGAACTCATGAATCTGATGGTAACGCATGCGAATATGTTTGTTCTTTTGGTGCTGTCTAGGTTCCTTGGCTTGTGCAATAGCACCATTGTTGTCACAATAAACGTCCAAGGGATTGGACGCGCCCTGAACCACACCGAGAGCGATTAGGAAATTCCTAATCCAAACAGCTTCCTTTACGGCCTCCAAGGCAGCAATATATCCAGCTCCTGTTGAAGAGGAGGTCACTGTATCTTGCTTGGAACTTTTCCAGCTCACAGCACCACCATTCAAGACAAACACATAACCTAATTGAGATTTCGAATCATCTGAGTCGTTAAGGTAACTCGCATCTGTGTAACCCTTTACACTGAGTTCATCCTCACCTCCATAAACTAGGAACACATCCTTATTCCTTTTCAAGTACTTAAGGATGTTCTTTACCGATGTCCAGTGACCTTCACCTGGATCAGCCTGGTATCTGCTCGTAACACTTAGAGCATAGGAAACATCTGGGCGAGTACATATCATTACATACATGATGGATCCAATAGCCGAAGCATATGGAACCCTGCTCATGCGCTCACGCTCATCAGTAGTCGAAGGACACTGAGTCTTGCTGAGTTTAATGCCATGAGACATGGGCAAGAACCCCTTCTTAGCCTCTTCCATGCTGAACCGTTTCAACACTTTGTTAATGTATGTACTCTGGATTAATCCAATTAGCCTCCGTGATCTATCTCTATAGATCTTGATGCCCAGAATATATGCTGCTTCTCCTAAGTCCTTCATTGAAAAACTATTTTTCAATGAGGTCATAACAGACTCGAGCATAGGAATGTCATTTCCAATCAACAATATGTCATCTATATATAAGATTAGAAATACCAGCGCTCTCCCACTTTCCTTCTTGTAAACACAAGGTTGTTGTTCGTTTTTGATGAAGCCAAACTCCTTTACAACTTCATCAAATCGAATGTTCCAACTCCGAGATGCTTGCTTCAGCCCATAAATAGACTTTAGAAGTTTGCATACCTTTCCAGCATTGTTTGGATCGACAAAACCTTCGGGCTGCATCATATACACGTCCTTAGTTAGGTTTCCATTTAGGAAAGCCGTCTTGACATCCATCTGCCATATTTCATAGTCGAAATGTGCAGCAATGGCTAGAATGATCCGTATAGATTTAAGCATCACTACGGGCGAGAAAGTCTCATTATAGTCAACTCCTTGAACTTGTTGAAAACCTTTTGCAACAAGTCGAGATTTATGGATGTGAACATTTCCATCCATATCAATCTTCTTCTTATAGATCCATTTGCATTCGATGGCTTTAAAACCATCAGGCAGGTCAACCAAGTTCCAAACTTGATTGTCCCCCATGGACTCTATCTCGGATCTCATGGCGATCAACCATTTCTCAGAGTCTGGGTCCACCATCGCTTCTGCATAGGTCGCAGGCTCATCATTATCTAACACTAATAATTCCCACGTTTCGCGGAGCCTCGCCGACCTTCGTGGTTGTGGTGCTTCTGTTTCCACGGGTTCCTCAACTTGTTCTGCTACAATAGCATCACTCGTAGAAGCATCCCCAACTGGCTCATCTTGAACTTCTTCAAGTCGCACCGACCTTCCACTTGTTCCCTTTGTGAGAAACTCTTTCTCTAGAAAAACACCGCCGCGAGCTACAAACACTTTGCCCTCTTCTCGGTTGTAGAAGTAATACCCTAAGGTTTCCCTCGGATATCCCATGAAAATGCATTTATCCGATTTGGGTGTTAGCTTGTCCGACTGAAGTCGCTTGAAAAATGCATCACAACCCCAAATCTTTAGAAAAGACAAACTGGGATTCTTTCCAGTCTACATCTCATATGGTGTCTTAACTACGGATTTAGATGGTACCCTATTAAGTGTGAAAGCTGCCGTTTCTAGAGCGTAACCCCAAAATGACAATGGCAAATCCGACTGGCTCATCATCGATCGAACCATGTCCAACAAAGTTCGATTGCGCCGTTCAGAGACCCCGTTTCTTTAAGGCGTTCCGGGCGGCGTGAGTTGTGGAACAATTCCGCAACTCTTAAGATGATAGCTAAATTCGTGACTCAAATATTCACCTCCACGATCAGATCGCAAGGCCTTTATTTTCTTGCCACGTTGATTCTCTACCTCATTCTGAAACTCCTTGAACTTTTCAAAAGTTTCAGACTTATGCCTCATCAAGTAGACATAACCATATCTACTAAAATCATCAGTGAAAGTAATGAATTAGTGATATCCTCCTCTGGTGGTCGTGCTCATTGGTCCACACACATCAGTATGTATGAGTTCCAACAAGTCTGTCGCTCTCTCGGGTAAACCCGAAAAAGGCGATTTGGTCATCTTTCCAAGTAAACAAGCCTGACATGTCTCGTATGATTCAAAATCAAATGAAGTTAGAAGACCATCACCATGGAGCTTCTTCATGCGCTTTTCACTTACATGCCCCAAACGACAATGCCATAAATAGGTAGGACTCAAATCATTAGGCTGAAGCCTTTTAGCACTAACATTGTAAATAGATGCATCATTAAGATTTAAAATAAATAACCCATTCACAATGGGAGCATTAGCCATAAACATATCATTCTTAGAGATTACACAAGCATTGTTCATACTCGCAAATGAATATCCATCCCTCATCAAACATGAAGGTGATAAAATGTTTTGACCCACACTTGGAATGTAATAACAATTATTCAACTCCATAATAAATCCTGACAGAAGGTGAAGTTGCATGACGCCGACGAACAATGCAGCAACCCTTGCTTTATTTCCGACGCGAAAATCCACCTTGCCTTTCTGCACTTCTCTAGTCCTTATTAGCCCCTGCATCGAATTGCAAATATGAGCAACCGATCCGGTATCAAATACCCAAGAGTTAACATAGGAATCAGCGAGAAGAATGTCCACAACATTTACAACAAGCGTACCTGAGTGGGAAGTACTCTTACTTCCACTCTTCTTCAAAGAAGCCTGGTACTTGCTACAGTTTCTCTTCCAGTGGCCATGTTCATGACAAAAGAAGCACTCAGTGTCTTCTACAGGTCCAGCCTTTTGCTTGGGTGCAGGCTTAGGGATCGTATCCTTAGCCTTGCCCTTCTTCCTCCAAGAAGTACCCTTTTTCTTAAAGCTAGGCTTGTTCTGCATAGCCATCAGATGGCTATGCCCTGCACACTTCTTCATGTCACTTTCTGCTGTTTTAAGCATCCCACATAATTCATTAAGGCCCTTCTCCACCCCATGCATATGGTAGTTCGAAATGAACTGCCCATAGCTGGATGGAAGAGACACCAAAATGAAGTCAGTGGCCAACTCTTGGCCTAGTGGAAAACCAAGCTTTTCCAAAGTCTGACTGTAACCAACAAATTTGATCACATGGGGGCCTACAGCTGCTCCCTCTACCAGCTTGCATTCAACAAAGGACTTGGCAACATTGTACCTCTCAGTCCTTGCCTGATCTTGGAACATGTCCTTAAGCGCGATGATCATATCGTACGCTTCCTGATCCTCAAACTTCTTTTGGAGTTCAGGTTCCATGCATGCAAGCATAAGACAGATAACCTCCAGAGAATCATCACATGCTCTCTTGTAGGCATTCTTGAGGGCATCATATGCATTATCAGCAGGTTCATCGGGGATTGGGGTATCCAGAACCGTTTCCTTTTTATCAGACCTGAGAACAATTCTCAGGTTATGGACCCAGTCTGAATAGTTTGTTCCATTTAGTTTATCTTTGTCAAGAATCGAACGCAAATAAAAAGGTGATGTAGTGTTCGGTGCCATTGATCTACAACAGAAAACATGCAAAATACTAAGCCATGTAACCATGAAAGAGTAAAACATATTAAATAATTTAACAGCATATACTCCCACTTAAATCAATATCCCTCTATTGATACTAAGTGATTCAAGATCCACAATTAACAAGTTGACTAGTGAGCTTTAGCATCACTACTAGAAGACAAGGTAAATCGGTAAGCAACACTTGCTAATCATATCACATATGACTCTTGTTGTTGGGTGACATCTCTATGTCAAAACTAGGCGCCCAACCTTTATGCCCCAAGGTCCTTAACTGTTAAGATGACCTTGTCAAGCTCACCAACCCTTATGCGTGTAGGTATCCAATACAAACCCATCCAGCCAAGGAAAACCGCGGCACCCTAATATCATATGCCCACCAACGATTGTACAAGGCATAGGATGGTGCAAGGTTTGGTTGTGAGGGCATAGATTAACTTAAACTTTGTGAGGGATCGTTATACTTATATCATCTAAGCATGCATAGAGTAAAATGCATAAGAATAGCATTCACATAGTTGTGACACAGTATGGCCCATTTTCTCATGGTGATCTCTATCAACATAGAACTTGTCCACCATGATGATCTCCATCTTCATGTTCCATGCGAGCCATCCTCCAAGTGATGAGTCGTCCAAGAACTAATACAAGCTATTACCCCTAACAGCTAGTAATCAAAATTACATAGAATTGGGATCATCACAAGTTGGCAAGCAGGCCATTACAATAATTGACAACACACATGGCTCCAGCCGTGTTGCCCTACTCACGACACACAGGTCATGATAAATTTTATACATGCATCACATACATATATGGGCCATACTGATCACATACATCCTGCAAAAAATAAGTTATGCATAGAATCGCATTCTACCGGATCATGTGACATCGCAGCACCTAGTTACCTTAACGAGATACAAAAGGGGCTACGATTAAGGGGGGTCTCCCCTGCGAGGTTAGAAGGGGCAGCGCCCCTCGCGGTATCAAATTTTCTTTAAGGATTTTGATCGGCAAATCAAATTTACCATAAACCGACTCCTGTCCCGATTCAATCAAACTCCTTTGATCACGGTACATCGATTTTAGATCTAGGTTCCGATTCGATCATTCATATCGATCTTCGCGTGATTCAACAGGATTTATGTGTCACTGTCTACCCCGATGGCGGAAGCCGACCGGTAGGGGTAAGTCGTTCGACTACCTCAGAATCACGATCACGGAAAGCAAGATCATAGATCAATCCTGAACCACCGCAATACAAACGATCACATCATTCATATCAATCTGCATATCACCATATGCAACCATCCCGAATATATAACAGAATAGCATTAGCTAGGTCCTCGCGTGCAACATAGGCGTGAGGTGTGGCGGCTGGATGGAATGGTCTAAATCGGATCTAATCCCCATTAGGCTTCCAGCCCCTTAAGTGTGTGACCCTATAGGTTCATATATGTGTAGACATGACACGAATACACTTATTCTATCAATAGTTGGTAGCGGCCTCTAGCAAGACGTGCCAACTCCTAAACGCATAAAAAGATCATACCAGACGAACCATCACAAGGTTTAGTACATGTCTTTCCCTTTGCCTCACGATATTTGGTCTAGCTCCAAGCTGACCTCTCTTTCTCGATACCGTAACTTGGAATCCCTTTACTAGGTTAACTCTTAACCTTATATAGCATGGCCATGCATTTCTGGATCTGATCACTCGAGGGGCCTAGAGATATCTCTCTCAAGTAGAGAGGGGAAAATCCCATCTTGATTGACCATGCCTTGCGGCCCGTTTCAGGACAAATCCGAAAGCTACCTTTATAACTACCCAGTTACGGAGTAGCGTCTCATAGCCCCAAAGTAGGTCGATCCACATCTCAAGTACATGCGACAATCTCAGGTCTAAGGACAAAATGTACACGATGTGTAGAGAGAGCTGCAAGTCTAATTGCCAGTCTCATGTTGGGTCAGTCCAACCCCATGTTCATAACATGTGTCCACATCATTGGTTTGACATCTCCATGTTTATGACTTGTGAAACATAGTCATCAACCAATCGATGTGCTAGTATAATATTCACGTGTGTCCTCATATGAACTCGGACTAGGGACAACTATTAAATAACCATACAAGTAAAGAGTTTCACAAACAATTCACATAATTTCCAATCAATACAAGTTGCCTGATATGGATATTCAAGGAACATTACAATAACTCATGGATACATATGAAATATAATCATCTCTATGATTGCCTCTAGGGCATATTTCCTTCAAGTAAAGCTCTCACGAACTTGATGGCACACCTTATTTTCTTGCCCCTAATAGACTTGAACCATTGTGTCATCGAAGTTGTATATGCTTGCATCTATACGTTGGGATTAGCAGAACCGTGCTGTCACGGGGAACGCTTTCAACATTGCACTTGTACGTTGTACACGGTTGATATCATGCTCTTTTGTTTATGGATGTCGACGGTGTGAAATAAAGAGGGAACTTGTAAGTCCATGGAGTGATGTATGTGTGTTAGAGAAACTCCTAGGACGCTAGCCTAAGCCATGCCTAATCATGGTGGAAACTTGCAGCATCACCATAATGAGCATTCTATGAAGCATCCTCAATAAAAAGCTATGCACATAGTAAATAAAAAGATCGTTGAGATGCTCGTTGCCTGCTTGCCTTGTCATTTTGGTTATGGGATACCTCCTGTACCATGTGCAAGGGGTACCCCGTTGGCGATTCTTTATGATACGCATGTACTTACAATGACAAGAACTTACCGGTAACTAAAGTTGAGTAGCATGAGGAGCGGCCCTCTTACTCAAGGGATATGAGGTTGCCAACTTATATTTCGTCAAGCATATACTCCATCTTTGTGCACTTTAACCTTAATCATCTCAAGATGCCTATGATAGGGGCAATGAGGGCTCAAAGCTAGTAAGTACCATAAGCTTTTGGAAGATTTTTATGACTTGAAATCCCTGTTTCCCTCTATAAAGGGGCCTTTATTCTATTTTCTGAGTTGAGTCAGTAAACCTACTTCCTCTCTATCTACAACAAGCATTTGAGTTGTTGTGTTGCAAGCATTCATATGGTGATTTATTCAATCATGTTCTTTATATTCCTTGTTTGCACAAGACTCTTATCTATTGAGTATTATTTTGAAAGCCTTCATTTTGAAAAAACTTTTTGAGCAAAGAGTGCTCCTGTTATAAAACTTCTACAAAAATCTTTTTGTGAAACTGTTTGCCAGCTGTTCTCTGACCAGGAACAAAAGTTTGCCAATTCCAATTATGATTTATCTTTATGCATTTCTATTGTGACTCCTGTACTTGTTGCAAGCTAAGTTATATAATGGTGAATTGCTTTCTTCTATGAGTTGTGTAATGGTAAATGTGATGCTTCTTGTCCGTATTCTTTTATCGACACTTCACTCCATAAACCTATGGACATGTTTACTGAGCTCAGTTTTCGCTTGGGGACAAGCGAAGGTCTAAGCTTGGGGGGATTTGATACGTCCAATTTGCATCACCATTATATATCATAATTGGCCTCTATTCATTGATATATGTCTTATTATGAGGTATTACTTATGTCTTTTCCTATGTTTTTGCATGTTGGATGATTCTTGAAGGATGAACTGCCGGAGTCAGGCTTCTGATGGAAAAAGAGGTGTTTTGATGCAATTTCACGAAGATCAGAAAAATACCAGAAAAATATTGGAAAATTATATTTTCCCAGAAGATGGAGGAATCCAGAAGGGGAGGAGTAGCCGGGCCACAAGGGGCCCACACCTCCCCTAGGCGTGGGCCCACCTTACAACACCAAAGAAGAGTACTTGGCTATTTGAAGCGAAAGCACTTGACAGAATTCCCATGTGTCCTCGAGAATGTTTGGTCCCTATAAGTATTTCCACCGGCTTTTCCTTTGCTAAGAAAGTATTGGGCCACTTGCTGCAGTTGTTCGTTGTCTTTATTACTTGCACTTTGTTTCTTTGCTTTATCATAAAACCCCTAAAAATCCGTGTGCTAAATATTTACAGAGATTTCCTGCTCCATACCACTAGTCAACACCTTCTGCTCCTCGTTGGGATGGACACTCCTATTTATCGAAAGTACTACGATACACCCCCTATACTTGTGGGTCATCAATCTAATGTGAAGATGTTTGTAGGCATTGCCGCCATTGTCGAGCTGCAGAAGGTCGAAGACGATGGAACAACCGAAGTTCTTGCTCACAGACGAAGTTACTCGATCATCGTCGACACATCGAAGATGCGAAAGAAGCGAATATGGGAGGATCTATCACTGTTGGTCTTCGTGTCGACGCAGGCAGGTGAATCACCAACAAGATCGGCGGGAGAGTGAGACGGAGTAGTGAGCGGTAAGCAGATTTTATGACGTGTGTTCCCAAACCAACATGACGTCTTGCTCTCCTTCTCCCGCGAGCAGGGAAGGCTCCCTCTGCGCTCGACATGGCCTGGCTCCACGGAAAATGGCCAATTCGGCTGTTCCCTCAAGACTAGGTTGTAGGGTGTGTTGAAGCGCGCTAGGAAGGACACCGAGAAAGCTTAAGCATCCAATCAATTCATCTTTAGCTCCCGAGGGCTTTGTTTCAAAGACGTGCGGGCAAGCAAAGGCTCAACCAAAATTTTGGCTAACCAAATATTTGGTGGGGTAATCTTGGGCACAAGCCAAACACACCCAGCGGTGGTAGGCTGGTGCTTCACTGCCCTCATCGCTAAGGTGGACAAGTATCTGGCTGGTTGGATGGCCATCCTTCTGTCCAGCGGTGGCACGCTGGTGCTGCTAAATGCGATGTTGGACGCACTGCCGGTCTATGCTATGGGCGCGCTCGACCTTCCTCCTGCACTGCTTCGCTCTATTGAGGCCCTCAGGCGGGCTTTCCTGTGGAACTGCGGTGATCGCGTCTCTGGTGCGCGATGCCTTGTGGCGTGGTCTGCGGTATGTCGCCCAAAGCACGAGGGAGGGTTGGGCATCAAACAGCCGAATGCCAAGAACTCCTGCCTGCAACTCAAGCTGCTTCATCGGCTCCACGCGTGCCCCGATGCCCCTTGGTCTCGCTGGGTCTGGTCGCAAGATCGGCTGGACCCCTCGGGATACCATCACCTGCACCGGCTTCGCTCTCTCCTGCCGCTCTACTGTGGGCTTGCGACTGGAAGCCTCGGGAATGGGCAACGACTCTCCTTCTGGCACGATCGGTGGCTCGGGGATTTGCCCCTCTGCTACCGGTTCGCTGCTCTGTACTCCCACGCCCCGATCGCCACGGCTTCGGTCAGCGACGTCATGGCCTTGGGGTTTCGGGCGTCCCTGGGACCACGGCTAAACCACGCTGGTGAGAGGGAGCTGCCCCTTCTGCTGGCTCTCCTCAATGGCGTCTCCCTTTCCTCGGAGGAAGACAGGTGGTCCCTGGCTCGCTGCGCCAAGGCCACTGGGAGCCTCGACACGGCTGGGCTCTACAGGCTGTGCACTTGGGGTGGCATTGACACACCTTTCTACAACTTCGTCTGGCGTAATCACGCGCCCTCCAAGGTCCAATTCTTCGTGTGGCTTCTTGTTCAGGCGAGAGTGCAATCGCACAACCAGCTGGCTAAGAAGAACATCATCGTGGCGGAGGAGGACCTCTGTCCAATCTGCGGTTGCCCGGAGGAAACCGCCAGCCACATCATCCTTCGGTGCCGGTTTGCCCGCACCTTCTGGGAAAGCATCAACTTCCATTGGCCGGATAGGGCTGATGTCCGGGATCTCCACTCCTACTCCCCCTCGTCGACTATCTCTGCGGAGTCTATCACGACCTTCACGCTCCTCTGCTGCTGGCACCTCTGGAAACACCGCAACGCGGTGGTGTTTCGCGCGCAACGACCAAGCATCTCCCTGCTGCGTCGCAACTGCATGGAAGATGCCCATCTCTGGCGCTCTCGCCTACCTTCTCAGATCGCTCCGGACGCGGATGACTGGATCCGCTGCCTTGGGCAGCACACTGCCTAGCCCTCCCCCCTGTAATCTACCATCCTCCCCATCTTCCCTGTAATAATCCAGACTTTGAGGTCTGCTTATAGAAATGAAAATTCAGGTGGGGTTATCCCCCCGGTGACCATTCAAAAAAAAAAAACACCCTTAATGGCATGTGTTCCTCTCCATGTGCAAGAAAAGGCTCACTCTGCGCTCCACGTTGTCTGGCTGTGGGGAAACTACTGATTTCGATCGTTTCCTCTGGGCCGTTCCCTCTAGGTCTAACCCTGAACTGCTTTGACACGAGGTCAGCACGAGACGGAGGGGGCTCAGGCATCAACCGGTCCATTTTTAGCTCCCGGGGGCCTGTTTCAAAGACGTGTGGGCTATCAATCACGCCATATGCTTCATGTGCACACCATAGTAGTCCACCATGTTCCCATTTCCGAACCTTGGAGTGTACGTACAATCTTGCTTTGAGACCTGCCAGCAGGTAGCTAGTCCCAAGTGTCGTTTTGTGAGAGGAGCCAGCGGGTGAGCAGCTAGCGCTCATTCGCCAATCATGGCTTGCAAGCTGGGGCAACTTGGTTCCACATATGATTGTGTATTACTGTGAGGAACACTTGGGTGTGGGTACAGTTGACCTGATCGGCCTACTACTACTAGTTCGTTTCCGTCGGGGTGTAATGATGCAGCTGCATTGTTACATGCACACGATACATGCTCCTTGCGGCTTGCGACCGATGCCGCAGGGCACGCTATGCGTGCCTGGGATGGCCTGGCTGGCCCCACACGCTCGAGAACATGCTTGGGAATTTGGAGCGAATCGGACCGATCGTACGCCTCGAGTGCGGCTGCGCCCAGTGCACAGAAACACGTGCAGCAAACAGTATGCAGTATATGTTCGAGAGCAGCATCCTGCTAATTAATCAACTCGTCAGCGGAAAGCTATATAGCTCAATGACACAGGAGCACACTGTGAGCGTGGCCTTTTTTACTCGGATAATTAACCATAGCTCACGATCGCGTTGGGAAGCCTGCGAGTGCGAGTGCGAGTGCGAGTGCGAGTGCGCGTGGGGGCAAATCCGTACCGCCGTCCTCGCGCTGCCGGCCTGCCGCCACGTCAGGACATGAATGGCCGATGTGGTCCCACCCGTCAGCTCGGGCTTCCTTCCCGCGGCACCAACGCCACCGACAGAGGGGCGCATCACAGGATCCCTTGGCCGCCGAGGCTTCTTCCCCGATACGTGATCGGAAAGGGACGGCGTAACCTACGGCCGGGCGACTCTGACCGGCCCGGGCGCTACCGCGACGCGCGAACGCGTGGGCCCCGGCCGCCACACCCTCTCGCCGGCGACGCCCCACCCACCCAGCGCCTCGTTATATCTATCCACATATGTATACGTACGTACATTAGCGTCCGTCGACGCGCCGGCGCCGGCGCCGGCCGTAAACCTGCGTATAGCTGCGTTGTTGCGTGGTATACATAGGCATACACGTGCTGCAGGTTTGATTTTTTTTCTTCTGGAACGGACGAAAACGATGGACCAGATACCAAACCTGCTACGGTGACCGAAGGCGTTCAGGGCCGGGCTTGCGACGTGAGAGTCGGACCTACCACCGGTTTCGATCATTTTCGTCGGTGATCCATCGTTAGTTAGTTATTATCGAATAGGTACAAGAACTGTAATTTTCAGGCAGGTGAAGGTAACTTGGCCCCAACCTACCCGGCACATTTTCAGGCAGCTGAAGGTTCAGCTTCAAGCGCTGCTAGCTGGTCCTGGATTAACTGGCGTCTTGAAACAAAATTACAGCTAATTACAAGATGGAGCAAACGACGTCTAAGTAAATACAACCTCTGTTGGAATTTTGGCCCAAATAGTCTAGCCTATTTTCTATTTCAATAATTCCTGAAAATCCTAAAGGCCCATGTGGCCCATTCATGCAAGACAAGAGCTGGGACAAATGTTTAGTCCCACATTGCTAGTTGAGTGGAAGTTGGACCAGCTTATAAGATGAGCTCTCCTACCACTTGGTAAAAGGATGAGAAGGAGAAGGAGAGAGTTCCACACGCGCGCTCCTCCTCCTCCTCCTCGCTCGCCTTGTTTCGTCGCGGGTTGCGAATTGAGTGGAGGCTGTCCGGTGGGCTGCCGCCTGTTCGCTTCATCTTCCGTCCATTCGTTTCATCTTCTGCACTGTCTGTCTTCCCCTCTGCGCCTATAAGAGAGAGAGGTCGCGCCTCTTCTCAGTTACACTGCCACACATCCCTTGCTCCTCCAGTTCTAGAGCACTGCGCTACCTCCATGTTCCCCATCCCGTCTTGCGGCGTGCACCGCGAGCCGGGACAGTAGGCCTCCGAGACCCCGCTGCTTCGAGTCCTGTACGGGAGAAGGGCGATAAGGTTTTTAGGGAGCGCTATCAGCGCGACTACTGGCTTCGTCACGGACTCCCTCGCAGATAGCGACGTCTTCCCCGACGAGGACTTCTTCCCCGACATCAGCACCCTCTTCCTCGACGACATGGCCAACGATGGTTCCAACGCCAGCGGTTCCACTTCTGCTACTGCCGTGTACATCTTCTGTCTCAATCTTGTTCCGATCCTATCCAAAGTTTTATGCCTTAATATGTATTCGCTATTTAACATGATTAGTATATTGCCTATTATTCTAGTCATGTTTTATCTAGCGTTTATTATGGATAATTCGCTTGGTAAATTGCTCTATTTCTGAACAATCCAAAAACCTTATTTCAGGCAATTTGCCCCAAGTGGCTTTGTTGCTTCTATGAATCCACCTGTGTTTGAAGGTGTGAATTACAAACGATGGCGTGCGAGAGCAGTGCTCTGGTTTCAGACCATGAGCTGCTATAACGCCATCAATGGCGCACCTGAGGGGGAACTTAATCCCTCTCAGGAGGAGGCGTTCCAAAAACTTGATACCACTTTCAAGGCTGCCTTGATCAGCATCCTTGGCAACAATATTGTCGATTCATATCTGTCATTTAGCAATGGCAAAGATATGTGGGATGATCTCGAGAGAAAATTTGGAGTCTCTGATGCTGGCAGTGAACTGTATGTCATGGAACAATTCTATGACTATAAGATGACCGCTCCATTGTGGAGCAGGCTCATGAGATACAGTCACTTGCCAAGGAGCTTGAGCACTTCACTTGTGTGTTACCGGACAAGTTTGTTGCCAGAGGCATCATTGCCAAACTTCCCCAGTCATGGAGGAATTTTGCTACTTCTCTGAAGCACAAGAGACAAGAGTTCTCCGTGACGTATCTCATTGGGACTCTTGATGTGGAAGAGAAGGCAAGAGCAAAAGACACACGTGCTCGAGGTACCGAGGGAGGTTCTAATGCCAACCTGGTACAGAAAAGGAACTTCCAGCCTCACAAGTTCAAGAACAAAGGCAAGTTTGATGACAAAGGAAAGTTCGATGGAAAGAACAAGGCCTCACAGTCCACCAGCTTCAAGAAGAAGACTGATAAGAGAAAAGGTGCTTGTCATGTGTGCGGTGATCCTAATCATTGGGCTCCTGCTTGTCCCAATCGCATTGACAAGCGCCAGCATGGGAAGAGCAGCAAGACTGCTAATGTTGTCATGGGCGACGTTGAGATGAAAGATGTTGGGTATGGTATATTACCTACTGTTCTTTCATTATGTCATTCTCCTGGTTGGTGGATTGACACGGGCGCTAATGTACATGTCTGTTCTGATATTTCCATATTTTCTTCATTCAGGTCAGAGGGACTCAAACCGTGCTGATGGGGAACGGCTCGCATGCTTCTGTTCATGGTGTTGGTACGGTCGATCTGAAGTTCACTTCGGTAAAGACTATGCGCCTGAAGAACGTGCATCATGTTCCCTCAATAAATAAAAATCTTGTTAGCGGATCTCTTCTGTGTCGAGATGGCTACAAGATTGTATTCGAGTCCAATAAATTTGTAATTTCGAAGTATGGAACCTTTATTGGTAAAGGCTATGAATGCGGAGGCTTGTTCCGCTTATCTCTGTCAGACATTTGTAATAAAGTTGTTAATCATATTTACACAAATTTTGAATCAAATGTCTGGCACTCTCGTCTTTGTCACATTAATTTTGGTTGTATGACGCGGCTAGCCAAAATGAATTTAATCCCTGATTTCTCAACTGTTAAGGGATCTAAGTGCCAAGTCTGCGTGCAAGCTAAACAACCTCGCAAGTCACATACGACTGCAGAAGTGGGAAATTTAACACCACTAGAGCTCATACATTCTGATCTTTGTGAGATGAATGGTGTGTTGACAAAAGGTGGAAAGAAATATTTCATGACTTTGATCGATGACTCTACGAGATATTGTCATGTGTATCTTCTGAAATCAAAAGATGAGGCTTTGAGTTTCTTCAAAATCTATAAAGCTGAGGCAGAAAATCAACTTGATCGAAAGATTAAAAGGCTTAGGTCTGATCGTGGTGGAGAGTATTTTTCCAACGAGTTTGATTTATTTTGTACGGAACATGGCATAATTCATGAGAGGACGCCTCCCTACTCACCCCAGTCAAATGGAGTAGCCGAAAGAAAGAACCGTACTCTAACAGATTTGGTTAACGCCATGTTAGACACATCGGGTCTTCCTAAGGAATGGTGGGTGGAGGCACTATTGACCGCGTGTCATGTCCTAAACCGAGTTCCCACAAAGAACAAAGAAATTACTCCATTCGAAGAATGGGAGAAGAAAAGACTAAAACTCTCTTACTTACATACTTGGGGTTGTTTGGCAAAGGTTAATGTACCAATCCCCAAGAAGCGCAAGCTTGGACCAAAAACCATTGATTGTGTTTTTCTGGGCTATGCTTTTCATAGCATTGGTTATAGATTCTTGATAGTAAAATCTGAAGTACCTGACATTCATGTCGGTACAATTATGGAGTCGACTGATGCGACTTTCTTTGAGGATATCTTTCCAATGAAGGATAAACCTAATTCATCAAATCCGGAGATACCTAGTTCATCTGATCAGGAATTTGCTATATTCTCTGAACCTATCATTCCGATTGAACACTCTGAAAGTCCTAAGGAGGATGATAATGAAATTCCTAAAAGGAGCAAGAGACAAAGTACTGCAAAGTCTTTTGGTGATGATTTCATTGTGTACCTTGTGGATGACACTCCCACTTCCATTTCAGAAGCTTATGCATCTCCTGATGCTGACTACTGGAAGGAAGCTGTTCATAGTGAGATGAATTCCATCTTAGCTAATGAAACATGGGAGATCACTGATCGTCCTTATGGGTGCAAACCTGTAGGATGTAAATGGGTGTTCAAGAAGAAACTAAGGCCTGATGGTACTATTGAGAAGTACAAGGCAAGGCTAGTGGCCAAGGGTTATACCCAAAAGGAAGGTGAAGACTTCTTTGACACTTACTCACCTGTAGCAAGGTTGACCACCATTCGAGTACTACTTTCTCTAGCTGCCTCACACGGTCTTCTCGTTCATCAAATGGACGTTAAGACGGATTTCCTAAATGGAGAGTTGGATGAGGAAATTTATATGGATCAACCAGATGGTTTTGTAGTAAATGGTCAAGAAAGAAAAGTGTGCAAGCTACTGAAGTCTTTGTATGGTCTTAAACAAGCACCTAAGCAGTGGCACGAAAAATTTGATAAAACCTTAACCGCTGCAGGCTTTGTTGTAAACGAAGCTGACAAGTGTGTATACTATCGCCATGGTGGGGGTGAGGGAGTCATCCTTTGTTTGTATGTTGATGACATACTGATTTTTGGAACCAACCTTAATGCAATTAAGGAGGTCAAAGATTTCTTATCTCGTTCCTTTGAGATGAAGGATCTGGGAGTAGCTGATGTCATCCTGAACATCAAGCTATTGAGAGATGATGATGGTGGGATTACACTGCTTCAGTCCCACTATGTGGAAAAGATCTTGAGTCGTTTCGGGTATAGCGACGTCAATTGTTCTCCTACACCGTATGATCCCAGTGTGTTGCTTCGAAAGAATCGAGGAAATGCTAGAGACCAACTAAGATACTCTCAAATCATTGGCTCGCTTATGTATTTAGCTAGTGCCACGAGACCTGACATCGCCTTTGCTGTAAGCAAACTCTGCCGATTTGTCTCAAATCCAGGAGATGATCACTGGCATGCTCTTGAAAGAGTTATGCGATATCTAAAAGGCACTGCGAGCTATGGCATACACTATACCGGGTATCCGAGGGTACTAGAGGGTTATAGTGATTCAAATTGGATATCTGATGCTGATGAGATAAAGGCCACGAGTGGATATGTTTTCACACTTGGTGGTGGCGCTGTTTCTTGGAAGTCTTGCAAGCAGACCATCTTAACGAGGTCAACTATGGAAGCAGAACTCACAGCACTAGACACGACCACTGTTGAAGCAGAGTGGCTTCGTGAACTCTTGATGGACTTACCTGTGGTTCAAAAACCTATACCGCAATTCCAATGAACTGTGATAATCAAACTGTGATTATTAAGGTGAACAGTTCTAAGGATAATATGAAGTCCTCAAGACATGTGAAGAGGAGACTGAAATCTGTCAGGAAAATGAGAAACTCCGGAGTTATTGCATTGGATTATATCCAAACATCTAAAAACTTGGCAGATCCCTTCACAAAGGGTCTATCACGCAACGTGATAGAAAATGCATCGAAGGAGATGGGTATGAGACCCACAATTTGAGCTTTCCACATTGGTAAACCACTCTATGTGATCGGAGATCCCGTGAATTAGAATTGGGAAACAAGCTGTTGGTTAGCTGAGAGGAAAGTATCCCTACTTTAATAAACACCACTCCATAAAGATGCAATACTTTCCTATTCTGCATGGCAGGTTGATTTATTATCTTAATGTGTTCTAAGTGGCTTATCCTAAGCAAAGATGTTGTCCTGCAGAACATCTTTTGAAGAACACACCTATATGAGTCTGACTGTTAAAACGTCGCAGTCTATGAGAGTAGGGTGCTCTCTAATAAACTCATGAAAGGTCATGGAGTATGACGTATAAGCTCCACCCGCGGGGAAGTCCCACGGTAGCCCAGTATCGGTCAAGACTTCGTGTGAATCTAGATTGCAGGAAACTTGCAGTTCAAGGCATAGTCCACTGTACAAGTCGCAACCTAGTGTAGCATGGAATTCTAGGTGGAAGTTCAACTTAACAGCCTCCACTATAGTACCGGTATATAAACAGTGTTTTGGAACCAAAGGCAAATTACATGTGCCTCTGGGATCTGGTGGGGGATTGTTGGAATTTTGGCCCAAATAGTCTAGCCTATTTTCTATTTCAATAATTCCTGAAAATCCTAGAGGCCCATGTGGCCCATTCATGCAAGACAAGAGCTGGGACAAATGTTTAGTCCCACATTGCTAGTTGAGTGGAAGTTGGACCAGCTTATAAGGTGAGCTCTCCTACCACTTGGTAAAAGGATGAGAAGGAGAAGGAGAGAGTTCCACACGCGCGCTCCTCCTCCTCGCTCGCCTCGCCTCGCCTCGCCTCGTCACGACGCGCGCGCCGCGGGTTGCGGGAATCTCGCCGAGCCGAGCTTTATTTTGCCACGCATGAATGGTATATGAACAGATGTACAGAAGCTGAAACGTTTGCTTTGAATGGACTTTTAATACGAATTGAGTGGAGGGTGGGCTGCCGCCTGTTCGCTTCATCTTCCGTCCATTCGTTTCATCTTCTGCACTGTCTTCCTTCCCCTCTGCGCCTATAAGAGAGAGAGGTCGCGCCTCCTCTCAGTTACACTGCCACACATCCCTTGCGCCTCCAGTTCCAGAGCACTACGCTACCTCCATGTTCCCCATCCCGTCTTGCGGCGTGCACCGCGAGCCGGGACAGTAGGCCTCCGAGACCCCGCTGCTTCGAGTCCTGTACGGGAGAAGGGCGATAAGGTTTTTGGGGAGCGCTATCAGCGCGACTACTGGCTTCGTCACTGACTCCCTCACAGATAACGACGTCTTCCCCGACGAGGACTTCTTCCCCGACATCAGCACCCTCTTCCTCGACGACATGGCCAACGATGGTTCCAACGCCAGCGGTTCCACTTCTGCTACTGCCGTGTACATCTTCTGTCTCAATCTTGTTCTGATCCTATCCAAAGTTTTATGCCTTAATATGTATTCGCTATTTAACATGATTAGTATATTGCCTATTATTCTAGTCATGTTTTATCTAGCGTTTATTATGGATAATTCGCTTGGTAAATTGCTCTATTTCTCAACAATCCAAACACCTTATTTCAGGCAATTTGCCCCAACTGGCTTTGTTGCTTCTATGAAGCCACCTGTGTTTGAAGGTGTGAATTACAAACGATGGCGTGCGAGAGCAGTGCTCTGGTTTCAGACCATGAGCTGCTATAACGCCATCTATGGCGCACCTGAGGGGGAACTTAATCCTGCTCAGGAAGAGGCGTTCCAAAAACTTGATACCACTTTCAAGGCTGCCTTGATCAGCATCCTTGGCGACAATATTGTCGATTCATATCTGTCATTTAGCAATGGCAAAGATATGTGGGATGCGCTCGAGAGAAAATTTGGAGTCTCTGATGCTGGCAGTGAGCTGTATGTCATGGAACAATTCTATGACTATAAGATGATTGATGACCGCTCCATTGTGGAGCAGGCTCATGAGATACAGTCACTTGCGAGGGAGCTTGAGCACTTCACTTGTGTGTTACCGGACAAGTTTGTTGCCGGAGGCATCATTGCCAAACTTCCCTAGTCATGGAGGAATTTTGCTACTTCTCTGAAGCACAAGAGACAAGAGTTCTCCGTGACGGATCTCATTGGGACTCTTGATGTGGAAGAGAAGGCGAGAGGAAAAGACACACGTGCTCGAGGTACCGAGGGAGGTTCTAATGCCAACCTGGTACAGAAAAGGAACTTCCAGCCTCACAAGTTCAAGAACAAAGGCAAGTTTGATGACAAAGGAAAGTTCGATGGAAAGAACAAGGCCTCACAGTCCACCAGCTTCAAGAAGAAGACTGATAAGAGGAAAGGTGCTTGTCATGTGTGCGGTGATCCTAATCATTGGGCTCCTGCTTGTCCCAACCGCTTTGACAAGCGCCAGCATGGGAAGAGCAGCAAGACTGCTAATGTTGTCATGGGCGACGTTGAGATGAAAGATGTTGGGTATGGTATATTACCTACTGTTCTTTCATTATGTCATTCTCCTGATTGGTGGATTGACACGGGCGCTAATGTACATGTCTGTTCTGATATTTCCATGTTTTCTTCATATCAGGTCAGAGGGACTCAAACCGTGCTGATGGGGAACGGCTCGCATGCTTCTGTTCATGGTGTTGGTACGGTCGATCTGAAGTTCACTTCGGAAAAGACTGTGCGCCTGAAGAACGTACATCATGTTCCCTCAATAAATAAAAATCTTGTTAGCGGATCTCTTCTGTGTCGAGATGGCTACAAGATTGTATTCGAGTCCAATAAATTTGTAATTTCGAAGTATGGAACCTTTATTGGTAAAGGCTATGAATGCGGAGGCTTGTTCCGCTTATCTCTGTCAGACATTTGTAATAAAGTTGTTAATCATATTTACACAAATTTTGAATCAAATGTCTGGCACTCTCGTCTTTGTCATATTAATTTTGGTTGTATGACGCGGCTAGCCAAAATGAATTTAATCCCTGATTTCTCAACTGTTAAGGGATCTAAGTGCCAAGTCTGCGTGAAAGCTAAACAACCTCGCAAGTCACATACGACTGCAGAAGTGGGAAATTTAACACCACTAGAGCTCATACATTCTGATCTTTGTGAGATGAATGGTGTGTTGACAAAAGGTGGAAAGAAATATTTCATGACTTTGATCGATGACTCTACGAGATATTGTCATGTGTATCTTCTGAAATCAAAAGATGAGGCTTTGAGTTTCTTCAAAATCTATAAAGCTGAGGCAGAAAATCAACTTGATCGAAAGATTAAAAGGCTTAGGTCTGATCGTGGTGGAGAGTATTTTTCCAACGAGTTTGATTTATTTTGTACGGAACATGGCATAATTCATGAGAGGACGCCTCCCTACTCACCCCAGTCAAATGGAGTAGCCGAAAGAAAGAACCGTACTCTAACAGATTTGGTTAACGCCATGTTAGACACATCGGGTCTTCCTAAGGAATGGTGGGTGGAGGCACTATTGACCGCGTGTCATGTCCTAAACCGAGTTCCCACAAAGAACAAAGAAATTACTCCATTTGAAGAATGGGAGAAGAAAAGACTAAAACTCTCTTACTTACATACTTGGGGTTGTTTGGCAAAGGTTAATGTACCAATCCCCAAGAAGCGCAAGCTTGGACCAAAAACCATTGATTGTGTTTTTCTGGGCTATGCTTTTCATAGCATTGGTTATAGATTCTTGATAGTAAAATCTGAAGTACCTGACATTCATGTCGGTACAATTATGGAGTCGACTGATGCGACTTTCTTTGAGGATATCTTTCCAATGAAGGATAAACCTAATTCATCAAATCCGGAGATACCTAGTTCATCTGATCAGGAATTTGCTATATTCTCTGAACCTATCATTCCGATTGAACACTCTGAAAGTCCTAAGGAGGATGATAATGAAATTCCTAAAAGGAGCAAGAGACAAAGGACTGCAATGTCTTTTGGTGATGATTTCATTGTGTACCTTGTGGATGACACTCCCACTTTCATTTCAGAAGCGTATGCATCTCCTGATGCTGACTACTGGAAGGAAGCTGTTCATACTGAGATGAATTCCATCTTAGCTAATGAAACATGGGAGATCACTGATCGTCCTTATGGGTGCAAACCTGTAGGATGTAAATGGGTGTTCAAGAAGAAACTAAGGCCTGATGGTACTATTGAGAAGTACAAGGCAAGGCTAGTGGCCAAGGGTTATACCCAAAAGGAAGGTGAAGACTTCTTTGACACTTACTCACCTGTAGTAAGGTTGACCACCATTCGAGTACTACTTTCTCTGGCTGCCTCACACGGTCTTCTCGTTCATCAAATGGACGTTAAGACGGCTTTCCTAAATGGAGAGTTGGATGAGGAAATTTATATGGATCAACCAGATGGTTTTGTAGTAAATGGTCAAGAAAGAAAAGTGTGCAAGCTACTGAAGTCTTTGTATGGTCTTAAACAAGCACCTAAGCAGTGGCACGAAAATTTTGATAAAACCTTAACCGCTGCAGGCTTTGTTGTAAACGAAGCTGACAAGTGTGTATAGTATCGCCATGGTGGGGGTGAGGGAGTCATCCTTTGTTTGTATGTTGATGACATACTGATTTTTGGAACCAACCTTAATGCAATTAAGGAGGTCAAAGATTTCTTATCTCGTTCCTTTGAGATGAAGGATCTGGGAGTAGCTGATGTCATCCTGAACATCAAGCTATTGAGAGATGATGATGGTGGGATTACACTGCTTCAGTCCCACTATGTGGAAAAGATCTTGAGTTGTTTCGGGTATAGCGACGTCAATTGTTCTCCTACACCGTATGATCCTAGTGTGTTGCTTCGAAAGAATCGAGGAAATGCTAGAGACCAACTAAGATACTCTCAAATCATCGGCTCGCTTATGTATTTAGCTAGTGCCACGAGACCTGACATCGCCTTTGCTGTAAGCAAACTCAGTCGATTTGTCTCAAATCCAGGAGATGATCACTGGCATGCTCTTGAAAGATTTATGCGATATCTAAAAGGCACTGCGAGCTATGGCATACACTATACCGGGTATCCGAGGGTACTAGAGGGTTATAGTGATTCAAATTGGATATCTGATGCTGATGAGATAAAGGCCACGAGTGGATATGTTTTCACACTTGGCGGTGGCGCTGTTTCTTGGAAGTCTTGCAAGCAGACCATCTTAACGAGGTCAACTATGGAAGCAGAACTCACAACACTAGACACGACCACTGTTGAAGCAGAGTGGCTTCGTGAACTCTTGATGGACTTACCTGTGGTTGAAAAACCTATACCCGCAATTCCAATGAACTGTGATAATCAAACTGTGATTATTAAGGTGAATAGTTCTAAGGATAATATGAAGTCCTCAAGACATGTGAAGAGGAGACTGAAATCTGTCAGGAAAATGAGAAACTCCGGAGTTATTGCATTGGATTATATCCAAACATCTAAAAACTTGGCAGATCCCTTCACAAAGGGTCTATCACGCAACGTGATAGAAAATGCATCGAAGGAGATGGGTATGAGACCCACAATTTGAGCTTTCCACAGTGGTAAACCACTCTATGTGATCGGAGATCCTGTGAATTAGAATTGGGAAACAAGCTGTTGGTTAGCTGAGAGGAAAGTATCCCTACTTTAATAAACACCACTCCATAAAGATGCAATACTTTCCTATTCTGCATGGCAGGTTGATTTATTATCTTACTGTGTTCTAAGTGGCTTATCCTAAGCAAAAATGTTGTCCTGCAGAACATCTTTTGAAGAACACACCTATATAAGTCTGACTGTTAAAACGTCGCAGTCTATGAGAGTATGGTGCTCTCTAATAAACTCATGAAAGGTCATGGAGTATGACGTATAAGCTCCACCCGCGGGGAAGTCCCATGGTAGCCCAGTATCGGTCAAGACTTCGTGTGAAGCTAGATTGCAGCAAACTTGCAGTTCAAGGCATAGTCCACTATACAAGTCGCAACCTAGTGTAACATAGAATTCTAGGTGGAAGTTCAACTTAACAGTCTCCACTATAGTACCGGTATATAAACAGTGTTTTGGAACCAAAGGCAAAATACATGTGCCTCTGGGATCTGGTGGGGGATTGTTGGAATTTTGGCCCAAATATTCTAGCCTATTTTCTATTTCAATAATTCCTGAAAATCCTAGAGGCCCATGTGGCCCATTCATGCAAGACAAGAGCTGGGACAAATGTTTAGTCCCACATTGCTAGTTGAGTGGAAGTTGGACCAGCTTATAAGGTGAGCTCTCCTACCACTTGGTAAAAGGATGAGAAGGAGAAGGAGAGAGTTCCACACGCGCGCTCCTCCTCCTCCTCGCTCGCCTCGCCTCGTCACGTCACGCACGCGCGCGCCGCGGGTTGCGGGAATCTCGCCGAGCTTAATACGAATTGAGTGGAGGCTGTCCGGTGGCCTGCCGCCTGTTCGCTTCATCTTCCGTCCATTCGTTTCATCTTCTGCACTGTCTGCCTTCCCCTCTGCGCCTATAAGAGGGAGAGGTCGCGCCTCCTCTCAGTTACACTGCCACACATCCCTTGCGCCTCCAGTTCCAGAGCACTGCGCTACCTCCATCTTCCCCATCCCGTCTTGCGGCGTGCACCGCGAGCCGGGACAGTAGGCCTCCGAGACCCCGCTGCTTCGAGTCCTGTACGGGAGAAGGGCGATAAGGTTTTTGGGGAGCGCTATCAGCGCGACTACTGGCTTCGTCACGGACTCCCTCACAGATAGCGACGTCTTCCCCGACGAAGACTTCTTCCCCGACATCAGCACCCTCTTCCTCGACGACATGGCCAACGATGGTTCCAACGCCAGCGGTTCCACTTCTGCTACTGCCGTGTACATCTTCTGTCTCAATCTTGTTCTGATCCTATCCAAAGTTTTATGCCTTAATATGTATTCGCTATTTAACATGATTAGTATATTGCCTATTATTCTAGTCATGTTTTATCTAGCGTTTATTATGGATAATTCGCTTGGTAAATTGCTCTATTTCTCAACAACCTCCGTTCCAAAGCATAAGGCCCCGTTTGGCATTAAAATATTTTTAAAGTATTAAGGGAATACTTTGGTTTCGGAAAAAAATGAAGTATTAAAATACTTTGAGGTGTTTGGATCTAGCAAAATGTGTGGTTTTAAAACTGAAGTATTCTTCAAAACTATGGTTTTTTGAAAGTATTTGAGAAAGAGGCTAACTTTTAGAGAAAACTATCAAAATTATGATATTATATAGATATCATGTAAAAATATGTTTCATGATATAGCAAAGGATATGGAGTTCATATTATAAATATTAATATTTTTTTTCTAAAAACTTGATCAAACTTCATGCAAGATTTTTTTTAAATATATAAGCCTTAAGTTTTAAAACGGAAGTAGTAGTACACAAGATAAATAAAGCAATTAATTAAAGCTTGAAGAACGGATTTGTCTTTACCCTTTGCATTCTGGCTATTACCCAGTTGCAAACAGTTTAGAGGTCATGGAGCCTCTTCTTCCAGAGCGAATGCCTGTTGGTGTTGTTTCACGGATATACTGAACGGATTAGGGCTGCTGGCTTGCATGGGTGGTTGCATGATTTCTAGATCTTATTGCGGAGATGGCGATAGAATGGTACCATCATACTCGATGATGTTGTTTTGGCAATTTTTTGGTTTGTGTAATTTTTGTAATGGATTTTGCCAAGACTTTGATATTCCAATAATGAATAAAGCACGTGTATATGGCTCGATGCAGAGTCCGAGGCTCCTTTCTCCTTTTCGAAAAAAATGGAGCCTCTACCTAGATAATACCTGCTAGTAATAGGTTGTAAATGGGAAATAATAGCGTCCGAACAAAGTTCCGATACTTCCATGGCTTTTATATAATTTTCAGCACTAAAGACTAAAGTTGCTCCTGCCCATGAAATGCATGTATTTCTTTCCTCACTAAAGTCTAAAGGCTGCGGTTATTTTCATATATTTCAGGGAGACACAATGAAGACTAAAGTTGATACCATCCAAAAGCTCCACTGTTCGATCTTAATCATTCAGCGACCGATCGCATATTGCATCCGGAGATGGCAGGCACTTTATTCTGGGGATGCAAGGGAACCGGTGGTCTGGTATACCTTGATCAACATTTTTGTCTACTATCATCGCGCCAGGCCCAGATCCCTCGCTCGTGAGACTTTCTTTTGGTTGGCCATGGATGCACGGCTAACATTAAGCATTCAATAAGTAGCTACCTAATCAATAATCTAGTTGATGCGTCCTAGTGGGGATGCTTTGCAGTTTATCAATTAGGGCCCTCGTGTTGCATGATGCGGATCGAGTGGACAGCCAACGCGGATCGCCGGCGAATATTTTCCCGGAAAAGACGTACAAGGCCACGACCTGAATTAGTCTAGGATCGGAAGTAGCGTGGAATGCAGTGTAAGAACATGCCAAGAGATTCTCGTGCACAGAATATGAATGCATCTTTACAAAACATGATTCGTCAATCTAATGAACAATATGATGTTGTTCTATGTAGTACTTTGTAACTATCTTCCCGTGCATTTGTATTTGCACAAACCTCGATGTTTGGGATCTATTGGTTTACAACATCGACCAGGAAATAGCAAAACCATTTTAGCGTAGACATGCAAGGATGGGTGCTTGAAGTGCTTCGGTCCAGGGTTTACCTAATTCTGTACGCCCACTGTGCTAAAATATAGTGTATATATTTTCTTCTCAAAAGTCAAACAATGTAAAGCTGTATCAACTACCAAGTATGTAGAGAAATAAATAACAACATCCACAGTGTCAAATACATGTAATTTAAAAGTATATTTTCTACTCCCTAACTAAGTGAAATAGGCAGAATTATATTCATATAGTTGGAACAAAGGTCATTCATGCATATTAGAATACGTGTTCAATAAAATAGTGAAAACATTATTATTATTTTGAAACGGGGGCAAAAGTTTTGCCTCAATCTATTAATTAAGGAGAAACAAGAGTGAAACATTCATCATGCAAGTTTAAAAAGAAAGGAAGAAGAAAAAAAAGGAAAGAAAATATGACAAGAATAAGGAAACATGGAAAAGGGACAAAATAAAGAAGTTAAAATAATGAACTAAAAAGGAGATAAAACATAAGAGAAATAAAACATATACAATAGTAATCAGTCGGGAAAGAGAAAGAAAAAAAACATACTTGCTTGGTCGGCCCACTGTAGAACGTTCTATGCCGAAGGAAATTGCTTTGTAGCTCTCAGCAGGACATAACATCGGTCCACCGCATGAGCCGTGGTCCAGTAGCATGTGTGTTCTTTTCTTTCTTTATTATGGGAACATAACATTACGATTCTAGTTCTGTTTTTTGTTTGATACCACGTATATTTTTACCTTTTCATGAATTTTTTTCATGATTTATTTCTGATTTCTTTTTTACTCAAATTAAATCATATTTCCCATTATTCCTATTTTGTTCTATATGGTATGTTTGTTTTGTCATAGCGGTTTTTAAGTTTCGAATATATACGATGGGAGGAGGAAGAAACGAAAATGTTGGAAGGGGAATTATGCAGGAAAGGGATAAGAGGACGGTGGTTGCCGGTGGTAGTGGGCCTGGGGGACACGTGTCGTGCGCTGGAGGCGAAGGACGCGGAGCGAGAAATCCCCTGGATTATAGGAAGCGTTTTCCTTTTTTTTTCTTGTTTTTTCATGATTTTTTTCTAATTTCTTTTTTACTCATTTTAAATCATATTTTCCATTATTCCTATTTTTGTTCTATATGGTATGTTTGTTTTGTCATAGCGGTTTTAAAGTTTTGTTACAGGTATTTTATATTTTTGTCTGATAGTAGTCGTGATTTATTCAACATGTGTTTAAGTTATCTTTCGCATAATCCATTTATGTTTCTTCTATACTCGTGTTTGTTTCAGGACTTTCAAACTTTCGTTCCACTTTGTTCATATTCTCGTTCATCCTATTGCCGTAATTCATTTTAAGGATGCTAATTTTTTTATTCCACTTGACATAGTTCCCTTTGAGTCATGTTTTCTTCCATGGTTCTTATATTTTTGTTTACATTTTTATAAAAAAAATCCGCGTGTAGTTGTTTGTTTGCGGTGCAAGTTTTTCCCCAACTGTAATATACCTAAAGTCTAATGTTTTATTCCCTATGGAGATGATATTTGTTCATCGAGCGCTATTGTTTTGTTCCACCCACAGCTGTTGCGAACTAGTTCAGATGTATTTTTATTATATTAGTCTCATACTTATTTTGCAAGAAGATTTTTATATTTTTACATACTTTGTTCCATCCTAGCAAGTATAATGTGTGGTTGGAAAAAATAGATGAAGAAAATGAAAAGGTTTGTCTAGTTTAACTAGTCCTGATGGGATGTGCGGCCTTGATTGCCACTCTGGCCCAACCAGGCGGAATATAGCAGCCAATATAGCCATGGGAAAAAATCCTACATGCCGAACAGATGGCGTGTACCGCGCGCTCCACAACCCCGCACACGGTATGGGCCCGACCGAGGTCGCCCATTTTCAGATATTTTTTCCTTCTTAGTTCTTGTTTTCTATTTTTTTCTTTTATGTTTTTTCTTTCTTTGTTTTTATTTTTCGAATGTTCAAGAAATAAAATTGTTTGGATTTGGAAAATGCTTATATTCGAAAAATGTCTGAATCCCAATAATGTTCAATTTTTTGAAAAAGTAGTACAAATTTGAAAATAACCACTTTTAAAAAATGTTCGCATTTTCAAAAATATTCGGATTTCGAAAATAAAATACAGAAAAAAAGGGCACTAGGCCGGCCCAACAGGCCGCCTAGGGCGTGGACCAAGCCCTGAGCCTGCTTCTATGCGTCACATATCATTATTTTGCGGGTCGGCGGGCCACGGTGACACGCCCAGGACTGTGGCTGCAGCCCACATTTGCGTGTCAATGGTCTGCACCGCGGTTTCATGTCTGCAACCGCAGCATCTTTCTCCTGGGTAACTAGCAAGATAGTACGCGTGCAGTGCAGGCACAGATCAAGCAGCTCGTGCGAAGAGCTCAAGGACGTCACGAGCGCCCCTCCACGGCTCCAACGCCGGCCGGAAAAGGAGCCAAGAGCTCAAGGACGTGACGCGCGCACGCGTTTGATGCTCCGTTCGGTAGCTCACACAAAACACGCCGTCCCCGATCGACCGGCCGCTCCGTCGTGCCCGCACCCCAGCCTCCGGCCTCCAGCTCTCGCTAGGTGAGCCACGCAAAGCTCGCCGCGCGCGCCCCACGCTCCAGACCGCGCGCATAAATACCGCGGACGAGAGCGTGGCCGAGCACACACACACAGCTGCCAGTGCACGATCCGAAGCCGGTAGCGTTCCAGGAAACTAGAGGGGAGCGCTCGCTCGACCGATCAACCGACCGACGACGATGGCGCCGAACACCGTCGTCGCCCCGCGCGCGTCGTTCCTGGCGGCGGCGTGCGTCGTCCTCCTGGTGCTCGGCGGCCTCGCGCCGGCGTCGGAGGCGCAGGGACAGTGCGTGCCGCAGCTGAACCGCCTGCTGGCGTGCCGCGCGTACCTGGTCCCCGGCGCGGCGGACCCCAGCCCCGAGTGCTGCAGCGCGCTCGGCTCCATCTCCCGCGACTGCGCCTGCAGCACCATGGGCATCATCAACAGCCTCCCGACCCGCTGCAACATGGGACAGCTCAACTGCGGTAAGGCCATGTCCATCTAGTATAAGCTTGTGTAAATATTCTGGGCTAATGCATGTGCCATGAACGCAGCGGCTTAAAGTTGAAGCAAGAGGAGGAGGCGAGTTCGAGAGGAATAAATAACCGAAGGTGTCAGCAGTCGTTGCGTCCCGTCAGAGCCCCTTCACCATCGTCTTCGTTTTCGTTTATTCATTCTGTCACTCTGTCGTGTCCTGCTGTTACTATTGATCTCAATTAGGGATGTAAGCGGCGCGCCATTTAATCCCGCATAATACCATCTATCAATACTCTAGTTCAATAAAATTTGCTTTTTCCAAAAAAATGATCTAACAAGTTGAATAAACGGGACTCGCGGCCGTCGTTTAGCTGCCATTTACATCACTAATCTCAATGCGTTAATAAAGTGAAACGACCTTATAGCAGGTTGCTTATATAGATTTCGAAGTAGTACCTTCGTTTGTTCCTTGCCGTGCATTATTGTGCTTCAGCGACTTGCAAAAATATCTCAACTGCAACCCCAGTTGCAAAAAAAAAAAAAAAATCTCACAAATTGCGGTGCAAATCCAGTGGATTGTGACTTGACTGAGCTCTGACTTAATTCTTAATCAAGAATGAGCAAAACAATTCATTTTAACTACACCAGTGCCCACGGTGAACTTGTAAACAATCAACTAGATAGAGTTGAAAGAACAAGTAAATTTACCATAGTTAAGGCACGCATCTGCGCCCAAAGATCGATGCTAAACGCCGCTAACAGTATACCAGAGTAGTAAGCTGGTATTAACAGACGGAACCTTGGACCGTCCCTCTCCCCATCTACAGTAGAGAGAGACATTTGTGAGCTTCCCTGTGAGATCCACCTTGCCGCCGCCGATTCGGCGGGATTTGCCGCCCTCCGCCGGCCGCTCCAGCGGCGAGAGGGCGGGGAATCCCCGGATCCGGCGTGTATATAGTGTAGGGTTTCGTAGGGTGCCCGTGAGTGACGCCGTGGAGGTGGCTGCAGCGCTGCTGCGGCTTTTGGGGGGCGGCAGACCCTTCCTCGACCGGTGGCGCTCCGTTGGAGCCTCGTCGTCGATCTGCTGCTCTAGGCATGCTCAGGGCTCTTCGGAGGCGTGAGGCACATCGTCCCCTCACCGGAAACCGTGAGGCGGCAGCGGCAGCTCCGGTTATGGTTGTTCCCGAAGGATCTGGTGGTGTTGAACAGGTCGTCTTCGCCCGCAACGCAAGATGGAGGCTCTCAGGAGCTGAGGTTCGTCGACTTCCCGTCCGCGGAGGGGCTTCTTCCTATCCAAGGCATGAGTGGATAAGTAGCGGCGACGGCGGAGGGGCTTCTTCCTATCCAAGGCATGAGTGGATAAGTAGCGGCGGCGCGCCAGCAGCATGTGTTGCTGTCGCTGAGGAAGTCAGTGTCCAGGAGGGCCTTTTTGTAATTTCTTTCTGTGTTCTGAACTTTTCTGTAGGTTGCCTGTTTTAATGCCATCAGCCTTCATCGCAAAAAAAAATAGTAAGCTGGTAACGGTCAAGTTGCCAAGGTGACCAATTTGGATATCCCAGAAAGCAATCAAATAGCAATAGCATAATCAAATACTACGTAGAATAGTAGACCTGATAAATTATGGTAGCACTGTATATACATCCTGACTGCATGCCTAAAGCAGGATTGACACTGAGTATGACATGAGTACTGTCACGGTTTCCATAAAACAAAACAGGATAACAGAGACCTTTTTCGACAAAGGTTTATGTGAAACCTTGCAAACTTTTTCGTCAACGTATGGCACCAGATAGACCTAAAAACTGCAAATCCCAGTCGGATGACATCCATTACTAGTAAATCCTATCCACTATCCTGAAATCTGCTCTAGAAATAGGGCCTCCTGTTTGCTGGTGAGGCCAACATCACTCAGCGACATCTGACACTCCTCATCGGTGAATGCACGCCTAGGGTAAGACCTCACCTGCACATCATAAATTTACGTTAATATTGGGCATTCATTAGTATTAATAATTTGAATTTTCAACCACTGATGTTATAGAACATAAAAATCTAGGAAATTTCTGATGCACTTGATCTTCCTATGGTTTATAGCAACTTCATTCAAAAATCACATATATCAGGGAACAGCAATAGATGGTCAGCTAAAATATATTCCAAGTGGAACACCATGCTCAATCATGCTCCTAGTGATACAAAAACAATAATAAGCATCCTCATGAAGCAGAAACGGTTGGCGTCACAGTTTCTATGCAATCCTATGGGTTCATTTGGAATGGAAGAATTTAAGCATTGTTCAGTGGCATAGAAACACAGTAGTACATCGACGAAATAGCAACCTAAACTGTGAGTTTACTTTTTGTAATAGGGAGGCAAATGGTGATGCAGATTGCTTAGCGAGAGACAGGATCACTCCCTTCTGTTTGGGTAGATGAACCGCCGGATTTTATTGCTGCTTTGCTAATTGACGATGTAACTATTATTTGATTAATAAAGTTCGCAGCAGGACGGAGTCCTGACTGTTTCCCTCAAAAAAACTGTAAAACATTCTTTTGTTAAAGTTACTGTGGATAACCAGTGCCGGTATATGGTCCAGTATACCAGGTCTGCATTAGTGGTAGCAACATTGATCTTTCTCAGTACAACTTCTCTTGTGAACATAAATTTACCAAATAGAGGAAAAATGGTTGATTTACCAGTCTATAAGTTCCTGGCTTGAATGTCCTGCTGATGTCTATGAAATCAAAAAGAACCTGCAAAGATCCCAAAAAATTGGAAGCAGGTATAAATTTATAATGTATGATTCATTATGGAACTGCTAAACTGGCAATTGAAATCACTTTACCTGAAGCTGGTCAGATCTCAAAAAGCGTCTTCCCTGGCGACTACCATCAGGCATGCGAACTACAACTGTGACGGCTCCTTCAGCATTTGGAAGAGGCTCCTTCGGTAATGATTCTCGCTTGGCTGCAAGCATTGACTCCAACTCCTATTTTCATAATAGGACATGAATGCATAATCAATATATTACCTTGCCAAATATAATACAGTAATCAAGCTTTGACAGAATCTGGAGAAAATTACATGTTTCTTAATAGAGAAAATCACAGCAAGAAATAGCAATAAGCCTACACTAATTTGATGTTCATGTTTCTGAGGACATCTGTTGTGTTAGACTGCTTCTACTTAATCCTAAATTAGTTTGGAAAGTATGCCCTAGCAAGAACCAAGGAATATACAAATTTAACAATTTCAGGCATATCTTCCGCACTGGCATCCATATCCACACACTCATGTTAAAAGCTAACAATCACTGTGTGTTAGAGCTAGGACTTAGGACCATGATTTTAGCGTATATAGAGTTATACTTCGTCCGTCCGGAAAAGGATGTCACGGATTTGTCTAGATTCGCATGTATCTATACACAAACGCGTCCAGATACATGTGAATCTCGACAAATATACAACATCCTTTTCCGGACAGAGTGAGTAGCAAAGATGAGAATACAGGGGTGAATTCCAGAAAGTTCCAAAGAACTTCATAGATAATGCCAACTAAAGTACCTCTTCCTCCAGTTGTTTTCTCAGTTTATCCTCGTTCTCTTGCTTTTGCTTTTCAATAGCAGCTTCTCTTGCAGCAGCTTCTTCTAATCTACGGAGCTCAGCCTCCTCCACAGCCTTCAACTCTTTTTCTCTATCAGCTTGGAGGGCTGCAAGATACTCATCATCCTATAATTGGAAAATATTAGGTGTTCAGCGCATTAGTCGTTATATTCTCCAGCAGATAAATAGTACTCCATACCTGCTGCTCCCTTAACAGCCTCTGTGCAGTTAATGCTGGTGATGGAGGATGTGCTACTCGGGGATAGCCAGCTGAGATTCCATGAGATGGGCGAGGAAATGGATATGCTGTGTGTTCAGGAATCCCACCAAACATTGCAGCCTCAAGCATAACAGCTTCATCATGCTCTTCGGAAGAAATGCCACCCCACTTTACATAGAAAAGTTATAGTACTATGAGTTGTGGAGAAACTATAGTGTACCTAAATTGAAGCCTTCTGGAGGGATGATGGGATTACCTCCTCGAAACCTCCGTTGTGCTGGTGAGCACTTTGAGCACCATGAGGCTGAGGGCTCATGGGAGGACTGTCAGCGCTTTGCACGGCTTCTGTTGGCTCTGCATTTCCAGATAGAACACGCCTAGAACGTTGTCTAACTAAAGGTTCTTCCTCATCATCTTCAATATCGTCTTGGAAGTTCTCTTCATCTAACAATTGCCTAGAACTTCCAACCTCCCCTGCGATTAGTCCTTGCCTTCAATAAGAAAGGACACATTTGAGGAATCAATTACCAATGGATAAAAGAGGGTTCGTTTGAGGCTATTACAATAGTACACAATGATCATTCTCAATAGCTAATAAAAATGAATTAAAATTACACAGACATCCAAAGATCATAGTAGACTGTAGCTGCAAGAATCCGTTGCCCTTTGAAACTGAAGACTGATGGAACAATGGACTGAGCAAGTGATAAGACATTCCAGGGAACCTAGCTAACGACTAATGGAATAAAATTAGATGATAGACAATATTTTATAGTCACCTTTCAGCTGTCTCACTAGCTCCTTGAATGTCTTCCTTATCAGATAAATCAGAAGAACTATCAACCAAGTGCATTCCATCTTGACGCAGAGCTCTCTCTCTCTCTGCTGCCTGATTAATCACAAAAAAATGTATTTAGCATTAAGGTATATGGACAAAACAAGAGCCCCCACTCTCGGTGAACTACCTCCAATGACAGAGAAACTGCCTCTGCAAGATCATCATCTCTGACATGTGGTGCATTTCCAGGTCCACCATCATTTGAACCCTAAATACAATGAATTTTGTCAAAACAAATTGTAAAGCCTAAATCTCAAAAGAACTAGATACCCAATAAGAAGAAGCTTACATTTGTCAATCCTTCCGCATCCCTTCTTGATGCTTCAATTGCTGCACGGATCATCTCCTCTTCTATGTCATTGTTATAGTCACTAACGTTGACCAATGGAGGAGCACTTGGTGGAGAATAGTATGTGTCTGGAGTGTTTCTTGGGATATTAGGAGCATGGGCAGATGGCAAGTTATCATCATCGTCATCAATTACAACAGTTCCGTGAACCTCTGGACCATATGAAGACTCACGTCCAGTAACATCTTCAATAACAGGACCCTGACCAGAACTACCTGTTTGACTGTCCTTAACTTCAATAGGTATCTGCCGCACTTCCCTGGGATGTGTAACCTGAGGTCCCCTACCAAATAAACCAGCAGCGGCTCTATCTACAAAACTTGGGTCCAGAATATCAAAAGGGTTGCCCATAGGCCTGCTAAATGAGGGACCAAATGGTTCATCCAGATCCATCATATCATCATGATTGTCAGGTATAGGGTTCTGATTGATTCTGCTGCTGAAAATCATAAAGGTCGGTTATATTTTGTCAAGGGAACACTGTATCAGAAAGAAAACAGCTGGGTGAGCAAAACACTTACTTGGACCTGTCTCCCTCATTGAAGTATGCATTCACAGCTTCATTTAGGTCACCACTATGCTCCTGAGGACATTTCATTATTACCAATATGTCAGCCCAGAAAGCTTAGTAGTATAGTATATATATTACAACAATCACTACATCTAGTAGATGAGCCAGGTGACATGACAAAGAAAAGCTTTATCCAGATTGTTCAAGGATAATAAACACAGAATTACACGAATACAATATAACCTCTGAACTGTTTTCAAGTTAGAAATAGGAGTTGTCTGGTTTATTAAGGTTGAACACAGCCCAGGGAGTGATACTGAGAGTAGCCTAGCATAGGTTTAAAGTGAGACCAATGTGAAATGTGGGCTTGTTTATTAAAGTTCAACTGGAGTACTATATATTATGAGTTATGACATCAATAAGAGATGAACAAATACAAGAAATAGTGAAATGCAAATGAATTCAATCATCCATAGTGTGTTTGTTTATCAAATACTCTGTCACACAAATCTCCAGTAGAACCAGATCTTCAAAACTTGAGCCACTCAGTAGACAACAACAGCCTGACGACACATCGAGACACCAAAAGCATGATTTTTTTTCAAAGACCTTTCCTCCTACCACTACTCCAGAAGACCAAATACAATGCACTCCTCCCTACCGAAGTTCCATGGAGCAAACATTCTTTTCAGATCAACACCATGGCGCAAACATCTGAACGCATTCAACAGAATTCTGTTTTCCCACTACACAGGAATACCATGGCTAAGAAATCGCAGGCATTACACTGCAGAAACCCCAATTGGATAAAATTTTCTAAACTCTAAGCACCCTACCGCATGAGTACGCATACTGATCAAACCCTGATGCTGAATCACACACATACACCACAACCCATCAGTCATCGCATCGCCATCTGACCCAACCAAGCAGGGAGAGAGCAAACCCTAACTCGACCCTAAAGCGACCGATTCTACGTGCACGGAGCCTCTGAAAGAATTTCGATGGCGGAAGGGAAGGAACAGCAGACAGTAGAGGTGGTGTTGTGATGGGGGGAGCAGGTCGGTTTCACCTCGAGCTTGCGGGCGGCGACGGCCTCGTCGGCGCCCGTGATGCTGATGAAGGTGTCGATCGCCTCCTGCGAGGGCTGCGCCATCGCGGGAACGCGGCGGCGCCGTCCTAGGGATCCGCGGCGACGGGACGGCGAGGGGGTTGGGGCCTTTGGGGTGGAGTCCCAGAGGAGAGGGAGGAGGTGGAGGAAAAAAGAAAGAAGGAAAGAGAGGAGTTCGTGAAACAACGGACCCGTGTGGCGTATTAATTCGAGAAGTGATGATGCGGCGTTCCTTCCTATTTTCTGGGTTTTGGGCATATCGCTCGCTTTCTTGGTAGTTGAGGCTTAGCGGGCCGGTGGGCCGCTGGATGTCTAGCCCATTAGGGTAACATATTTACAGTATTGCCCTCTATGGACAAAAAATATGCTCCATGGTGGAACAAAATGGAGGGGTCAACAATGTGTTAGATAATTGAGCTGAAAAATTGGCATTCCTATTTGAACAAAGCAATTGAAATTAAGGTCACCACTACACTATGCTAGTGATGCTAACCATTTAGCCTATCACATTGGCGGTGGTGGGGAGACAGAGGGGGAGAGTGGCCATCAACTTTTTTTTGTCATGACGGGAGCTATATCTTATCTCCATTCGTCTTTCTCGGTTCATGGAAGAGGTACAAATGGTGGGGAAACAAATAAAGCATCATAATCGGTCGCGGTCCAGAACATAATGTCAAGCATGATAGAGCGATGCGGCAGAGAAATGAATGGACGCGATGAGAAAAAAAATATGAAGAGGAGCGAACGGAGGTACAGAAGCACTGGGCGACAAGAGGTAATCGAAGCTACTATATGACATGACCAATGGTGCAACGGAGAGGGAAGGAAAAAAGATGGTGAGAAAAAAATGATAGTAGTATACAAGGAACTGGCTAGCAAAGGGTACGAATGTAAAGTCCCACAACGCACCACTTTGCCATCTTCTTGTGGAAGAAGTTTGCCGTACCAGAGATAGAAGATGAAAGAAAAGAATTGGACCTTCTCCAGGAAAGGAGGCAAACTTGGTCAGGCTGAGGCAGAAAGCACTAGCTATATACCTTGTTGCACCTAGATGAGATCATGAAAGATCCTTTTTTTGGGGGGGTCACGTGGTGAACCAAAGACACATCACACACGTCCATTTTTATGATGAATTTTTGCGGTTAAATTTAATAATGAATTATCTTGCAAGGAAATATATAGTTCAGCAGACTGCTGCAACTTTAGCGGAGAGCAATCTAGAACTATACTGATGAATTGTCATGCAAATCACTTCAGAATTACCAAAAACAGGTACAAGCTCAAAGTACATCCTCATGCGCGATTTAACTTCATAGATACAGGAGGTATTCATCTCTACACATCACAAGTTCGATATAGGTATCTATAAACACACAGGCATAAAGAGGATCCAAGAGAATTCATGCATTTCGGAGGAAGACCAAATGGGGGAAAGGAACCATCTAAGTGTTGCACTTCCATCTGGATGTCGGTACACAGTTCAGGTACCGGCACCAGTGGCAGCCGTCGTTGCCGTTCTTGCCCTTGAAAAGCATCGTCAGGGAGACCACATACCTGCATCAGAAAGTCACCACCTGTCAGGTTTCGAGTATAGCTAATTGATTGACAAGAGATCGCGTCGAAGCTATGATGTTGGTTTAGAATATTTAGTATCACGCCACATAATGCAACAGAGTGAAATCTGGACAACATAATGTGTGTGTCTAGTCTTCGGATAGAGGGGAAACGCTTACCCAACTAGCAGCAAGAGCAACGCCGCGCCCCATAGCACATACTGGTACGTTTTGTACTTTGGAGGTTGATTAGTCTGAGGCAACTCGTGGCGTTCCATCCAACCAAATTGAGGCCTTGCCAGCAGCACAAATCCGAAAAGGAATCCGGTTACAAATCCGCCGATATGAGCAAAATTATCAGCATGTGGTAGTATCCCGATTGCCAAATTGATCACAATTATAAACAGAAGAGTTATGATGGCTGCTGCCTGCAAGAGTAAACCAGATGAAACTTGCATCGAAACGACTGAACTGGAGTACAATAAAGTACACTGTCTTTCTTCTGCTGACCTTGTTGGAATAGATAGTCCAGTTCATGATAAGCTCGGAGAGCATAGAGCCAAGCAGGCCAAACAAGGCTCCAGAGGCACCAACAGAGATGTAGTGATTGCGTAAAAACAGCGCAGACAGCACACTGCCGCCAAAGCCAGATAGCAGGTAGATGATCCCAATGCGCACTTGCAAGTGCAAAAAATGAAGTCAGTACACAGGGATTAATTTACATGTAAAACAAAGGTAGTTACAACCTATGCACAAATCCACAGTGGCATATTAAGGAAATACATCGACATAAGAAAATGAAACAAGTCCAGAAACATTATTCACACCTTTAGAGCTGATTATTTTTCATGGTTTTAAATTAAAACCAAGAAACCAAATAAAAATCAGATTTGTGAAAGCAATGGCCTCTGCGGTAACACACTAGGAAAATTATATGTACATATATAGCAAGGGAACTCTCAGGAGTTGAACAACACTACTGGAGCAAATCGCAACAAAGGTCTTCAGTGCTTGCAGGAGGTGGCAGGGGATAGCACTTTGTGTAACTGTTTTGATGGGCATGCAAAGCCCCAAGTAGTCTGCAAGGATACTGTGAGCTGGCTGGCCAGTTCAACATACCAGACTACTTAGTTCAGATTGCATAAAAAAAAAGGTTCAGATTGCATCAGTTTCCACAAGTACTACATGTACCAAGGCAGAGGCCGGGGGGTTATCCTCCTTTTCAAAAACAAATTTACAAATGCAGAACCAGTTCATAGAATTAAAATGTTTACACCATGAAACATACTGGTAGAAAAATATGACTAGTGTTATAATGGAGCAGATAATGACAGACAACCAAGGTACCTCAACAAAGAAAGATTGACATGCTACAAAATGGTAAAATGGACCAACTCAGTACTTGTGTGAAGCTTACCAAAGCCAAATTGCTGTTCAAGGCGGACTCCGATGAATAGCAAGCTCAGCATGTTGATAACCAAGTGGATTAGACCAGCATGGAGCCAAATACAGCTGAATAGGCGCCACCCTTGGTGCTCATGAACAACTTTGGCCCAGTCGAGAGCTCCCATCTTCTCCAAACTGCAAGATGGGTGTGAAAATTTCGTTAGGACTTGAGTCCCTTTATCCCGAACATTTCAAAGACGAACAAAACAATGTCATGCTATTCCTAATAATAGCATTCCATCAACATAATGTATCCTGATTCGTGATGCCATGCTATTCCTAAGAAAACTGCCACACGTGCTAGAATTCACAAACCACAGAAGACAAAAAAAAATTTGCTACAGTTCAAAAGGAGAAGAAAAGAAGTCCACGCCTATCATTATCTTAGATTGCAGGAGGCAGAATAAATAAAGAAGTCAATGCGACCAACATACATAGCAGATCCACAGTGTACCTAATATTAATTTGCCAGTAAATAAGTGGAGTGGCGTATCCACTAGAAAACAAATGCTAGAGAATAAAATATGCATTTGTCAGTCGAATTTCCAGGTATTTTGCATTGCTCCAAAGCTAAATCAAAATACTCCACTGGATATAGTAGTGCATGGCATAAGCAAAACTACTAGCAGCAGTTCATGATGTTTACTCGCCTCTTTAGTAGTATAGTACAGATCTAATTAGCAACACTGCCCAATTTCCAAGTTAACAGCTATAAATTCCGTTGAGTGCAAGAGCTCTAACTTTGACTAGTGATGCTATGCTACAAGCTTCAAACCACAGTAAACCCCCAACTTCCTCTGAACGAAGAAAAAAAATCCCCACATCTGATTTCCAAATTCGTATCAAACGAGGCAATTCAGCGAGCCCGGATGGAATCGTGAGGCTGATACGTACGTGGCGGAGGAAGGGCCGAGGAGCGGGTTCTCGCGCAGCGGCTGAAAGGAGAACCGGCGGAGGAATCCGGCGACGCAGGCCGCGTCGCCGCCCAGGGGGCTCCCGTTGCGAGGGCAGTCGTTCTCGAACATCTCGATGGCGAACACCACGACGCACGCTCCGAGCACGGTGGGCACGAGCCACGGCCACCACTGGCGCTCGTCGAACTTCCCGGTGCCGTACGTGGCGTATTGCTGGTACCCGGCGCCCGCGCGGTCCCCCTTCCCCTCGCCGCTGCCGCTGCCGCTCGCCATGTTTCCTCTCGCGTGCGTCTTCGGTGGCGGCACGCGACGGCTAGGGCTCTCTCACTCTGCTCGCGCTCCGCGGCCGCCTGTAGTTATAGCAGCGACGGGGGAAGTGGAGACGGGAGGGGAAGCGGCGAGGTAGTGTGGGAGTAGTGGACCGGTGGTTGGCGTTGTGCGCGTCTTGGCTTGGAAGGGAGGAGGGGATGATAAATGGTGCGGAGTGAGGTGAGATGCCCGCCGACAGCGCGGGTGTGAGGCTGGCGCGTGGGGACCGTCAGACGAGGGGACCGCCGGTCGGCGACACCACGCGGACACGCCGTCGCTCTCGTTTCTTGGACGGCGTTTGGAGCAAGCTAGCGCAACCGTGCCGGCGACTGTTTTTTTGGTTAGGACTGGTTACCTAGCAAGCTATCGTTAATTGGATTGATTACTTGGAATTCTTATCCTTGAGAGGAACCAGCAACTGATTTGAACTGGACGTCACGCCTTCTCGTTTTCATTTTCCCGAGCACGTCAAATTACGAGTCATTTCTTTCAGCATTAGAGTAAGACCCGCTTTATAAGGGTTTATATAGCTTTTGTCTGGCGGCGAAGTTATCCTTGTCGTCAGTGTGGTTTCTACTCTCCTCCATCCGCCGCTAAGACAACGGAATTCGTGGGAACCCTGTTGTCTCATGTCTGTGTTTACATAGGAGTGGGTTAGGTTTTCTAGGTAGGTGTGAGGTTGTGATGCGATGACGGTGCTCCTAGGATGATCTAGCTACACCTACCATCCTAGAATCTCCCCTCCCCCGGTCGTGGTGCTAACGGCACCATCATGGGGAGTGAACGCTTTCTTTATGATGTCTTACCATTTTTCCTTCCTATCGTCGACAAAGGTGGCTCTGTCGGTTCTTTTATATTCATGGTCTTCACGCGATAGGCCTTGGTGGTTTTCTTCTATGGAGTTTTGGCTACGACGACGGTGAATCCAAGATGTTTCCTTGATACAATTCCTAAACTATTGTGTGTTGGGTCCTAGTTCATGGCTAGTTGATCCAGCATGACATCATGATCATACGAGGTGTTGCCCCTACCGACGGATCTTCTTCGGGTTTTTAGACTCGACATCCTGATAAAGTAAAATGCGAACGGGAAAGCCAAGATCAAATCTAGAAGATGCAAACAACGAGGGGGGAATAGATGAGATCTTCATACCCTTGAAGATTCGCACAGCGGAACGTTCAACGAAACGTGGTTGATGTAGTCGTACTCGCTTCTCCTCCTCGCGATCCGATCCGATCCAACACCGCAAGTGGCGATGCCTCCGAGAGATGCACACGTGCGGCACCTCGATGTCTCCTCCTTCCTCGGTCCAGCAAGTGGGGTGGAGAGATGGATTAAATCTACAACACGACGGCGTGGTGCAAGCGGTGGAGAGTTTCTGCAGCAGGGCTTCGCCTACGCAGTCGGAAGGGAGAGAGAGAGGAGGGCAGCAGGGCGGCTAGGGCTTGAGGAGGAGGTGTGGGAAGGGTGAACCCCCAGCCCTCTTTATATAGAGGGGTGGGCGGCTGGCCCTTGCCCCTCCCCCAAGCCCTAGGGCCGGCGGCCAAGGAGGGAGGAGTGGGGGGCAAGTCCCCCCCCCCTTTCTAGAAGCTCCCCTAGGGTTTCCCCTAGGCTTGGCCGGCTGGGCCTATGGGGCCTTGTGCCCCTGGCCCAATGCGGCCAGGGCACTCCCCCGTAGGCCCACGCCCCCTCCCGACAAGTGGGGCCACGTTGGTCTCACTACGGAAGGTTCTAGAAGCTTCCGGTACAATACCGAACAACCCGAAACAATTCTGAACTCCAAAATCTGCTTTGCCTTATATGAATCTTATTCTCCGGACCATTCCGGAACCTCTCGTGACATCCTGGATCTCATCCGAGACTCCGAACAAAACTCATAAACCAATTATCCAATCTATCCTAGCGTCGAGACACGTTAAGTGTGTGACCCTTCGGGTTCGAGAATATGCAGACATGATCTTCTATCAATAATCAGCAGCGGGGTCTGGAAACCCATATTGACTCCCACACATTCATCGATGATCATATCGGATGAACCACGATGCCAGGATTCAATCAATCCCATATATATATTCCCTTCGTCTCGCGATATTTTACTTGCCCGAGATTCGATCGTCGGTACCGACATACCTAGTTCAATCTCGTTCACAGCAAGTACTTTACTCATTTTGTAATCCGATAACACTTTGTGATTAACTCCTTAACCACGTGCTTGCAAGCGGTGTTGATATCGATTACCGAGTGGGCCCGAAGTATATCTCTCCAACTTGGGAGGGACAAATCCCATCTCGATACATACAACCCAACAGGTACTTTCCGATCACCTGAGAGACACCTTTATGATCACCCTCTCATAGGATGACGTTTGATGACCTCAAATCTTTCTTCCGATACCAGGGAGTTGCATTATCTCATGGTCTAAGGAATACAATATTTGACATAAGAAAAGCTTCGCAAAGATGAACACGATGACACAATCTAATTGCTCCGCTTAATTTGGGTATGTCCGTCATATCATTCTCCTAATGATATGATCTCATTATTAATCGACAACTCATGTCTATGGTTAGGAAACCTTAACCATCATTAATCAATGAGCTAGTCCATAGAGGCGTACTAGGGACACGGTGTTGTTCACAAACCACACAAGTATTAAAGTTTCCGCTTAATAAAATTCTACCATGGAATATAAACTTTATCATGAACAAGAATTATAATAATAACATCTTTATTATTGCCTCTAGGGCATAATTCCAACAGTCTCCCACTTGCACTAGAGTCAATAATCTAGTTTACATCTGGCAACAATCTAACACCCATGGCACTAAGGTGGTGATCATGTTTTGCTCGTGGAAGAGGTTTAGTCAATGGATCTGCGACATTTAGATCTGTATGTACTTTGCTAATCTTCAGATCTCCATCTGTTATATAATCTCGGATTATATGAAACTTGCGGTTGATATGCTTGGTCTTTGGATGATATCTTGGTTCCTTAGCCAGTGCTATGGCGCCAGTGTTGTCACACAATATCTCCAGTGGGTCCAAGGCACTTGGAACCACACCAAGCTCAGTGATGAAGTTCCTGATCCAAACTCCTTCACTTGACGCTTTTGCAGCAGCAGCCATGTATTCTGCTTCTACTATAGATCATGCGATCATGCTTTGCTTGTAGCTTCTCCAGCTCACAGCTCCTCCATTCAAAATACAAACATATCCTGTCTGAGATTTAGAATCATCCTTATCGGTGTCGAAACTAGCGTCGACGTAACCCTTTACGACGAGTTGTTCATCAACTCCATAGACTAAGAACATTTCTTTAGTCCTATTTAAATACTTTAGGATGTTCTTCACGGCTGTCCAGTGTTCCACTCCTGGATCACTTTGATATCTGCTCGCCAAACTAAGAGCATTGGACACATCCGGTCTAGTACACAGCATGGCATACATGATAGAACCTATGGCCGAGGCATAAGGCACTTTGCTCATAGCTTCTCTATCATTTACCGTAGCTGGACACTGAGCCCTGCTCAATATCTTACCTGACAACATAGGCACTGAACCTTTCTTTGCCTTATCCATTCTGAACCTTTTCAGAACTTTGTCTAGGTATGTACTTTGGCTTAAAGCTATCAGGCGTCTTTGTCTATCTCTATAGATTTTGATGCCCAATATATAAGCAGCTTCCCCTAGGTCTTTCATTGAAAAACATTTGTTCAAATAACTCTTCACATCGTTAAGCATGTCAATGTCATTTCTAATAATCAATATGTCATCCACATATAGTACCAGAAATGTCACTGAGCTCCCACTCACTTTCTTGTAGATACAAGCTTCGTAGCAATTTGGAACATATCCAAAGCTCTTGATCACTTGATCAAAACGAAGGTTCCAACTCCGAGATGCTTGCTTCAGTCCATAAATGGAACGCTGAAGTTTGCAAACTTCATCAACATCCTTAGGATCGACAAAACCTTCGGGTTGCATCATATACAACTCTTCATCAATGTTGCCATTGAGGAACGCAGTCTTGACATCCATCTGCCATATTTCATAATCATGAAACGCAGCAATTGCTAATAAAATCCGAATAGACTTAAACATCGCTATGGGAGAGAAAGTCTCATCGTAGTCAACACCTTGAACTTGTCGAAAACCTTTTGCGACAAGCCGTGCTTTGTAGACAGTAACATTACCATCCGCGTCCGTTTTCTTCTTGAAAATCCATTTGCACTCAACGGCCTTTCGGTCGCTAGGAGGGTCCACCAAAATCCATACTTGGTTTTCGCTCATGGATCCTAATTCGGATTTCATGGCCTCTAGCCATTTCTCAGAGTCTGGGCTCATCATCGCTTCCTCATAGTTCGCAGGTTCACTATCGTCTACTAACAAGACAGTTAAGACAGGGTTGCCGTACCACTCAGGAGGGGCACATGACCTTGTCGACCTGCGACGTTTAGTAGTAGCATCGTCCGAAGCTTCATGATCCTTGTCATTTGCTTCCTCTATTGTTGAAATGGATCGTATGGGCACCTAGAGGGGGGGTGAATAGGTGCTAACCAATTTTTAATACTTTTTCAATTTTAGGCTTGACACAAAGTAAATTCTCTAGATATGCAACTACGAGAATTTCCCTATATGTAACCCTAACTACTAAGCACGTAAAAGAGGAGCGAGGAAACCGTAGTGGAGCACGCGGAGACACAGGGATTTGTTTTACCGCAGTTCCTTCCTTGTTAAGGGAAGTACATTTGCGTTGGAGGGGTGGGCGGTTCTAAGACCACCACGCCACAATAGGCCTCACCCTATTCTCCGATGGATCTCGCCACGAGAGGCCTGATCCACCTTCTCCACTATTGGATCCCTTCGAGGCGGGAACCGGTGCCTTTTACAACACTATCGGGGCACACACCCACAACCGAATTGGGGGCTCCCGAGATGACAACAAGCTGCCACAAGAACAAGGTTTATCAATATAAACAAAAACAAGGATCTAGGTATTTGCAAGAAATACTAGATCGGGGGTTCTCCAAATGAATGGAGAGGAGATGAAGCGCTTGATTGCTGATGATGAAGATCGAGTTCTCCTCCTTCGATTCCCCAAGGGATGGGGCCTTTGGGTGGATCTAGGTGGAGCACTCTTGTATGAAGCTTTCAGATCTGATCTGGTATTTTCCGAGATGAATCAAGAGTTCTGGCAGGAGGGGGAAGGTTGGCTTAAATACCCCCTCCCCAGATCTGGCCGTTGCACAACTTTGGGGGCGGATTATCCGCCCCCCACTTGGGTCGGATTATCCACCCCCCTGGTGAAAGAACATTTCTTAATCCCTAGTGTTTTGTGTGTTAGATAACAATACCAAGGATCATTTAATGTGTGTTGAAGTGTTGCAGCTCTATTTGAGAATAAAGGGAAAAGAACTCTGCCTTTGGGGGCGGATAATCTGGCCCCACCAGGGGCGGATAATCCGCCCCTCCCTTTTCCCAAGCAGGCGCAAGCCCCAGAAGGGGGGCGGAATTTTGGCCGGATTTTCCGGCCCCGCCGGATAATCCTCCCCTCAGGGGGGGCGGATAATCCACCCCCCTGCTCATCGCCAAGGCGCAAGCCCCAGAGAGGGGGCGGAGTTTTGGCTGGACTTTCCGGCTTGGCCGGATAATCCGCCCCTCAGGGGGGCCGGATTATCCGCCCCCCAAGATCTTCACCAAGCTTCACCAAGGCGCAAGCCCCAGAGAGGGGGCGGAGTTTCCCCCGGAGAATCCGCCCTTGGGGCGGAGTTTTCCCAGGGGCGGATAATCCGCCCCAAGTGGGGGGGCGGATTATCCGCCCCCAAAGTTGTGCAACGGCAAGATCTGGGGAGGAGGTATTTAAGCCAGCCTTCCCCCTCCTGCCAGAACTCTTGATTCATCTCGAAAAAGACCAGATCAAATCTGAAAGCTTCATCCAAGAGTGCTCCACCTAGATCCACCCAAAGGCCCCATCCCTTGGGGAATCGAAGGAGGAGAACTCGATCTTCATCATCAGCAATCAAGCTCTTCATCTCCTCTCCATTCATTTGGAGAACCTCCGATCTAGTATTTCTTGCAAATATCTAGATCCTCGTTTTTGTTTATATTGATAAACCTTGTTCTTGTGGCAGCTTGTTGTCATCTCGGGAGCCCCCAATTCGGTTGTGGGTGTGTGCCCCGATAGTGTTGTAAAAGGCACCGGTTCCCGCCTCGAAGGGATCCAATAGTGGAGAAGGTGGATCAGGCCTCTCGTGGCGAGATCCATCGGAGAATAGGGTGAGGCCTATTGTGGCGTGGTGGTCTTAGAACCGCCCACCCCTCCAATGCAGATGTACTTACCTTAACAAGGAAGGAACTGCGGTAAAACAAATCCCTGTGTCTCTGCGTGCTCCACTACTGATGGAGGGGTTAACCTCTTGGGTGCCCGATCTTCACGGATCTCGTGGTCAAATCGATGGGAAAGCGAGGGGAAAGGAGGAAGGTAGCGGAAGCGAACACACACCTCGCGAAGAACACGATGAACACACACAAAACTCACACGATACAAGGCCGATTGATCCCGAACGGCGGCCACCGGTCCGATAGAATCCTCGCAAGGAAAGATCGGTCAACGTGCTCCCTCAAATCCACATCGGAGAGGGAAGAACACCTTGGGGAGGGTCTTGACAACTTGGAGACGAGACAATGAACTCCAAGGCCTTGTTCAACGATGGATGCGTGATGCAAAGTCCAATCGAGGTTGGTGACGATAGTCGGTCCCCTTGGTAAAGGGGATGAGGCAAAACTAGAGATTCCACAATGGGGGTTGTCTTTAGTCTATCATCTATGCCTCCGGATACATGAAGGGGTGGGGGCTCTATTTATAGGCCAGCCACATAAACAGGGGTAGTTTAGGGATAAAACTAGGGTTTGGACGAGCTAGAGGGGTACATGGACCGAAGGCCCAGCTGGCGGCGCGCAGGCCCATCGTGTAGGCCGGAGACTCCGATGTGGGGTCCGGAGACTCCGGTCTGTCTCCGGTGTCGTCTCCGGAGTGGCGTTCTGACTGTCCTCGGGCGGTTGCTGGGGTTGGTCCGGAGGTAGGTCCGGAGACTCCGGTGTAGCAGGACCGGAGACTCCGGTGTAGACCGGAGACTCTGGTGGTTCAGTCGTGGCTTCTTCCGTCTCCTCTTCCAAGCCTCCGTCTTGTCGGGCTTGATGTTCCGGGCTTCCTCCCTTGCCTCCGTACTTGTCGGTGTGAACCTATCATGCATATGTGACAGAGTATGAAGTAGCATACCATTCAATAGGGTAGGAAGTGGGCTCGCATAGAGGAACGGGTTCACCTTTGGAGTCCATGACGACTTGGCGTAAGTTGGAGACCATGATGTGGTAACGACCGTAGGTCGGGCTACATCAGCTCCCCCCTTCAAAAAGAGTCGTCCTCGACTCTCCATGTTCATCACGAAGTAGAAGAGGTCGAAGGACATCCTTGATCCTGGGGTTCACCATATAGTCGTCCTCGGGAAGATTGACTTGACAAAACTTCAATGTTCCTTCACCCTCCATGAAGCCTACAAAGCTCACGACAAAAGCGAAGCAACACTCAAAGCATAACCAATTCATGAACATTATAGCATGAGTCCTTAAGTATAAGGAAGTCACCTTAGCTTGTAGAGATAGCTCGATGAAGGGTAGCCATAGGTAACTCTCTTCTTCTTCTTGTCAACATATAGTTCATAGAGGTTGAGGTGTATGCATTTGTGCCTTCACACAACAAAGACCAAGCAAAATATTTTCGTGCGTGATCGAGGAGCATGTCAAATGTGGCATGTCCATTCTTGTTCACAACACTATTATCACAATACAAGGATAGCAAATGGAATGCATATGCAAGTTCAAAGTGCATGGAAATCGTTTGAACATCATCCAAATGTGGAAACTCAAAAACTCCATATAATGTCTTAGTGTGGCACGCAAAGCAATCGAATAGAAATTTGATCAACATCTTTGATGCAAAGTTAGGAGAATTTGGCAAAAACACAAAAGGAAGAATATCCAAAACAACATCATTATGTGTGCCAACCAACCATTGGAAAGAGAAATTGTTCGACATGTTGGATGTCACACACAAATCATCGATAGCCAATATCACGGGAATATGAGTATCCCAAGCGGAAGCCAAAGTAACGTGTTTGCAAACAAACCAATGGAAAGAGCAAGTGGTCCTTATGTTTTTTGCAACAACAAGACGAGATTCTTGGAAGCTCTCATGACAATACATGCTCTTAATGGAAATGTGGTTGCACACAAAACATCGGAAAGAGAAAATGTTCAACATTTTTGTTGCAACACACAAAGCATCATTATCCAAAAGCGAAGAAACATGAATGTCACAAGGTGAGATAATACCATCAACATGCTTGCAATCAAGCCATAAGAAAGAGCAATTTGCCAACATGAAAGATGCAAAGCATGCAAAAGGTATCAGAGCTGGGTTCGATCTTGAACTCACTTGTGGGATGCTCTCTAGAGCTCGTTTTGTCAACTCGTGCTCAACCGAGGTTGACATTCTTGTGCGGGTACCTACACACATCATACACCAACGGAAGAACGTGTGTGCATGGTAGAGATACACATCATCCATCATGAAGTATCTCTTCTTGTGCACATCACCATTAATGTCAATCAAGTATGAAATAGGTTCATGGTGAGTATGCAAGTGGGGAACATGCTTATCATGGCAATCAACAAAATCTCCAAAAATTGAGAAAGCTATGGGGGCCATCTCATTATAACGCATATGATCAATGTTGTTGCAAGCAAAACAAGTGAAATAGCAAGCATTCATCTTATTGCAAGCAACGGGAGAAATTGAATGACTAGCATGACAAAGCAAGTCCGAAGCAATTGGAGGATACACACAAGATGCATAGCATGGCATGTTTATGGAAATGGTATTGCAATCAAACAATTCCACATGAGCAATATTATGTAAAGGCAAAGCATCATATGGGAATATGAATGAAGCATATGTAATGTCACAAGTATCATCCATAGCATGCATATCCTCACAATTCATCATGTCCACTAGTGGGATCATGGCATCATCAACACCCTTATTGTTACCTTGTTCATACCTCTCATATGAAGTGGGTGTTGTGGAAGTAGTGGCCTCCTTGTGGACGACTTCATTTTCTTGATGTAGCCATGGCGTAGCATCATCTTCGTGCACCATGTACATCTTCTCCAATTGAGGCATAATTGTTTCATGGCTTGGCGCGTCTTCATCCATGGAACCTAGCACAACATAAGAGAACACACTAGAGGTAGAGGGTAAGTTGTTAGAAATAGAAATGGTCTCACTTGACCTATAAACTACAACTCTCAACTCACTCGGTGTATCACTCATGCCCTCAAAGTGGAAGCACTCAATCTCACATAAGGTGGAGTCACTCATCTCACTCTTGTTCTCAGTCAAGTGGGCTAAGTGGCTCTCATACTCACATGGGATTGGTACCATATCATCACTCAAGCATATGGGGATAGGCTCGGTTTCCTCAAGTCCAAGCGCCTCCTTTGGTGAAGGGAAAATCCCATGCTCACCATTCTTGACCTTGTCGCCTTCAAGGTTGGATGCCATAAGATGGGCATCAACGCTCTCCTCCATGGTCAAAGGTAAAATCCCATGCTCGACCGTCTTGTGGCCATCTCGTAGTAGTGGTGGAGGTAGGCTCATGCTATCCAACTTGGCGAAGTAGAGGTTTACATTTTCCTCGTTAGCGAGGTCGTGGAAGTCAAGCGTAGGCGTTGAAGCTTGATGGCGTGGAGGAAGGCTTGCTCTTGGTGCCATTGTGGTGGTGGCACGAGTAGTTGAAGGTTCCCTATGACGGTGTCGACGGAGGTCATTGGCGTGCCTTGCCGATGGTTGTTGTAGGTGGCGCACTTGGTCGTCCACATGACACTCACGCCGGTGATCATTTGCCTTGGCACTCTTCTTGTGCTTGTGGTGCCTTCTTGAGCTTTCTTGAGCATTATGGTTGGTGCTAATCATGAATTATTCGTCTTTATGGCGAAGATGCCTTTGACGATGTGTTGTATCCTCTTTATGGTGTCGATGCTCATGAGAGGATGTTTGTCGATGAAGATTCTTGTTTCTTGGCGCCTCTTGATGTATATGATGTTTGGACGCCACTCTTGTTTGGATAGGAGGTGGATCTTGGCGCCTTGGAGGTGATGTATGTCGTGGGAATGGCCACGGCAGATGCTGCAATCGGCAGCGAGTAGTAGAACAAGGGGCAAGGGCGGCCAGCCATCTGCGGTGCGAGATGAGGGCAAAGACACAGGGTTTTACCCAGGTTCGGCCCCCCGGAGGGTAAAGACCTACTCCTGCTAGATTGTATTATGGATGTGTTTACAATGGGCGAACTCGGCGACTAGGCGGCGAGTTGCTTGGGTGTATCAGGGAGCGTCCCTCTACTCACCCCATAGGGAGGTTTATATAGGCTCACCTCCCCTAGGGTTTACATATCTCAACCGATTCGGTTACAGCTTCGGTAATCGTTTAACCTAGACCGACTGGGCCTATCTACTCGCCTGGGCCTTCAACTTCCAGTCGCCTGGTACCTTGCTGAGCTTTGATCCACTCGCTGTTCCGCAGGCCCACTCGCCAGCCCTTGGGCCAGTCGGAAACGTCCCGCTGAGTATACCCCAGTAGGCGTATCCCCATCAGTAGTCCCCGAGGCCGTCGTTGATTAGGCGTGAGTGGCTGCTGGCAGTCGGAGTATACGGCTTCAAGTAGGCATCCAGTCGAATCGTCGGCGGGCTCCTGTATAAAGGAAAAAATCCGGCGAACCGAGTCGCGCCTTGGGCGAGTCGAGCCAACGAGACGCGGTCCCGGCGAGTGACTTAGCGAGCCGAATGGCTGGAGTTGGACCGTCAGGCGTGGTCAAACTAGCCGTTTAGGTAACTCAACGGTAACTTCTGGCGTAATCATCGCGCGGTAACGGCCCCCTGATTTGGCGGGCAACTCCTGCTATATAAGAGGAATGGTAGGCTATCGCAGATCCAACCGCCCACCATTTCTTCCGAGTGCGCGCATCTCCCTTCCTTTGCTCCGCGATCCAATCGACCCGAAATCCTTCGATCCCCAACCAACCTCTTCGGCCATGGCCCTCTCCACCGAACCTTGGGGCAGATCCAAATGCACAAGGGCGCAGCTGGCCTCCTTCGAGGAGGCCGGAATCCTGCGAGCCAGCTGTTGGCGTATCCCCGCAGCCGGAGAAACGACCCCGAACCCGCGAGAGAGAGAGTTTGTCTGCTTCACCAGTCATCTCGAGCGGGGGTTAGGGTTTCCCACATCTTTGTTCTTCCGGCGTTTTTGCGCTTACTACGGGATCCAACCCTCAGATCTGGGTCCCCACAGCATCGAGCAGCTCGCCATCTTCGTGGCGTTCTGCGAGTGCTACTTGGGCTGCCGGCCCTACTTTCCCTTGTCGCAAGATTTGTTCCATGGATGGATCAGCCGCGAGGAGGCGGGCGGACCAATGCTAGCCGCGGGCGGCCTGACATTCCAACTCAAGTCCAAAGCTTCCTTCTTCGACCTGATGCTGCCGGCCAAAGCAGCGAGCGACTGGAAAAAGTCATGGTTCTACGTGACCGAGGCGACTCCGGAGGACGAGGCGGCGATCCCGCGATACTCGGCCAACCGCTCCGAGCCACGCCATCTCCAAGTCGGCAAGCTTCCCGACGACCAGCGGATGGTCGTCGATGAGATGCTCCAGACCATCCGCGGTCTAAAGAAGAAGGGGCTCCAGACAATAAACTTGTACAATTGTTGGCTTGGGCGGCGGCTCGTCCCGCTCGCCCAACGCGATCATTACATGTACCAGTATACGGGCCGGGGAGACTCGACAAAAGCCTGCCTCGACGAGTGGAAGCTGGAGGACTACCTCTCGGCGCTGAAGAAGATCACCCAGGCAGTATACGCGGATGCGCAGGCCGGGGTCCCCCCTACACCGTGAAGCGTCCGGCTCCGACAGTAATTTCTTTGTCTTGTTCGCAGTCGCAGCGTATGCAGTCGCGGTAATTCTAACTCTGTTTCGTATTCATCGCAGCTATTCCAAGTGGTGGAAGGGTGGCTCCCACCCGCCGACGACGAGAGCTCGGGGCCATCTGCCCAGGATAGAAGCGAATCGCCACCCGCCAGGGGCAACAAGGGCGATGAGGATGAGTCCGAAGAGGAAATCGCCCCACTGGTCCGAAAGACCCGCGGGCAACGTCAGCGCGAACTCGAAGCGAGCAGGAGCCTCGAGCGCCACGACGACGACGAGCTCCCAGAGACGACCTCGCGCCGCCAGGCCACTCCTTCGAAGAAGAAGAAGAAGGAAAAGGAGGCGAGGGCCCCCCCGAGGAGGAAAACGAAGCCGCCGAAGATGGCCTCGCCGCCGCACTCAACGAGCAGTTCTGATGCTCACAGCTCGGCCGGTGAAGGCGCGGCCCCGGCGACAACCGCGCTAGATGCGCCATCTCTGGAAGTGCCGCTGGCCTCAATGCCTCCGCCATTCGCGCCGGTCTCTGGGTTAGGGAAGGCTCCGGCCGTGGCGACTTCGCCTCGCAAGGAGGTCCCGAACGTGGCGGTCTCGCCCCGCAAGGAGGCTCCGGCCGCAGCGGCTCCAATTTGTGAGGAGGCCCCCGCCGAAGGCGTCCCAGAGGCGCCAGCCGCGACCTCAACGACGAGGAAGCCGTCCGTGTCTTGGGCCCACAACGTCCTGGAACTGGGGCTTAGTCGCCAGCTGGGCCCCGAACTGGAAAAACCGGCCGGCCTTCGTACCGGGCTGCGTTTCATTCCAGTCGCCAAGTGAGTGCATTCGGCCTTCTCTATTTTCTATAAGTACTTCGATTGTCTTTTATTGATTTGATTTGATATGCAGAACCGGAGTGAAAAAGATGGGCCACCCGACCGTGGCTAAGGTACCCTCCGCCGCTAGCGAGGAGGATCCTTCCCGTAAGAGGAAAGTGGACGAAGTTGCCGTCTCAGCGGAAGGCAGCAAGAAGGCCAAGGGCGATGACATCGTTGCTGTCTCTGCCGACCCGGCGGCCGCATCGGCCGGACCCGCAGTGGAAGCAACCGCGTCTACGAAGGATGGCGTTTCCTTGCCTAGACCAGAGGAGGCGACCTCCTTTGGGGCGGGTGCCTCGATTGCTACCTTCCCCCGCTTCGTAACCAAGGCGGCCACGGCAAGCGGGGTTGCGCCCCCGAGCCTCGCTCCAGGGACCGCCGACGCTGAAGTCGACCAACGTCGCGGGCATACGCCGGCGCTGCTTGCGTCTGTCGACGCAATACAACTCCATGGCATGCTTGGTGCAGCCATCCAGGTACCTCCAGTCCCCGAGGATCAGGTCGGTGCTTAGTAGCGGCTTGATTCTTATAGTTTCTCGTTTTGTACTTTCGCGTCCAGTCCCCGAGTGCGCACGCGCTAAATTTTAGCGGGTGGGCACTGAGTAATTTTCATGATCGCCAGTCCCCGAGTGCGCACTCGCTAAATTTTAGCGGGTGGGCACTGAGTAATTTTCGTGATTGCCAGTCCCGAGTGCGCACGCGCTAAATTTTAGCGGGTGGGCACTGAGTAATTTTCGTATTCGCTGACTTTGATGATGTGCAGGGTCTGCAGCTGGAGTCGGCGGAGCGATTGGCTGCGAAACAGCGTGCTGAGAAGGAGCTGGCCACTATCCAAGAAGAAAACAAGGAACTTCAGGCTGTTGCTGCGCAGGCGGAGGTGGCTCGCCAGGAGCTTGTCCCTGCTGGTGAGTTGGTGGCGGTGCGATCTGCGTTAAGTGCTGCTGAGCAGAGGGTCGCCGACCTCAAGCGCGAACTGCGGGAGGCAAAAGAAGAAGCAAGCTCGGCGAACGGGCGAGCTAAGGCCGCCATTGCGGCCGCGGAGGAAGACCGCAAGGTATCGGAAGCCCTCATTGTTGGGCTTCAGGACGATCATACGTCGCTTCAGAGCTTCATCACGGGACTCGCCCGCCTGTTGCTTGGTGAGTCCGTCTTCCCTTCCTTTCAGTTGTATTGTTTGTGGTTTCCGTGGTGCTCATAATTGTCTCCTTCTCGCAGGTCGTGTTATAGGTAGCCAAGAAGAAGCGAGCTCTCTTGACGCGAGGGAGTGCGTAAGCATGCTCGTCGACTCGGTGACGCTGTCGGCGACGTGCATCCGCGCCTACCTTCAAGAGATGTCGCCCACGGAGGTTATTCCCAGTGACCTCGTTGAGGTGTGGGAGTATTTGGAGAAGGCGCCCGCGGTCGTAGAGTTCATGACGCGGTCGGCGTTTCGGCGTGGAGCGTCGACAACGCTGAGCCTTGGACTCGCCCACTTCCCCGAGGATTTCGACCTCGACGATGTGACGAGTGGGTATCCTTCGTCGACTGGCGCGGTGGATCTGTCCGAGGTTCTCAAGTTGCAGGAGCGTGCCGCCGCGTACTTGGAGCGTGTCTGGGCGATGGGCGATCTCCTTCCTTACCAGGAAACGGTCGTCGCGCCGAACGACCCCGAGCCGCCGCATTGTGACTTCAAGGTTGAGCAACCTTTCCGCTCGGTGATGGCGGGTGAGCTGACGACGTATCCGTCAACTCCGTACACCGCGTTCATCCGTAGGCGCCGGGATTCTGGCGCGTCGTCGTCGAAGCCTGCAGAATAGGGTAGTTTGCCTAGATGTGTTAGCAGCAGTTCTGCCATGCGGGCATAATTTGTAATATACGACAATGCGATATGCGATTGAATGGAACGTTGTGTTCATTTTGCTATTTGTTTGTGTGTTTTGGATTGATTTTGGATGAGTCCCCGAGCGCGTCCGCCCTTTTGTGGGGTTCACCTCGTATATGATGTTTGTTGTTATCATGTGTTTTGTTAGTTTAGTCGACTCGCCCGAGCTCGGAGAGCCAGTCGCAAGGCGACTCCCTTGAGTGCTCTGTACTTTACCGTTTTCCCGTACGCGAACGGGGTCGGGTGGCCGAGTCCCCGAGCGTGGTACTTGGTAGTTCGAGGCGCGACTCGAGGGTGGTTGAGGACTGAGCGCGTTGGTGTGAGCGCGTCACTCCTGCCTGGCCCGGAGGGTCAGTCGCGTGGCGAGTCCTGGGCGTGCTCTCTTACTTGGCGTTTTCCCTGACCGATCGCGACGAACTGGTATTCAGTCCCCGAGCGTGGTACTTAGCCGTTCGAGTCGCTACGCCGAGGATGCGGAGGACCGAGGTCGCCGTGAGAAGCGAGGGCAGTTTGTCTTGGTTCGCAAAACCAGTCGAGCTAGGCGACTCCAATGGGGCTCCGGTTTGGCGTTTTTCGTGGACGACGCAAGACCTGAAATGACTCAGTTCTCTTACATCGCACTACTTAGCCGTGCCGGTCGCTATACCAAAGGTTGACTTCTGCATTTTAGCATGACGCTGTTTATTACGAGTGCGAGTGGCACAAGACATGGAGAGTAGACGCAATTTGCAGTAACCGTTTCTTTTATTTCATAGCGATTGGAGAGTACATGTGTGGGGGTTCTAGGAGTAGAACTTCCGGAGGAGATTTACATTCCATGGCCGCTTGACGTCGAGTTCGCCGTCCCCGCGGACGTCGATGAGGTAGTAGGCGTCGTTGCCGAGTACGCGCCCGATAGCGAACGGGCCTTCCCACGGAGGGGAGAGCTTGTGCATGCCCTTCTTGTCCTGGATGAGTCGTAACACCAGGTCGCCTTCCTGGAAGGTGCGGGTTTTCACCCGTCGGCTGTGGTAGCGGCGGAGCCCTTGCTGATAAATGGCGGTACGCGATCGAGCGAGGTCGCGTGCTTCGTCGAGTTGGTCGAGCCCATCTTGGCGGGCCAGCTCGTTTACGGCCTCCGTATAGTGGACGACCCGCGGCGAGTCGTGTTCGAGGTCGGTGGGCATGACTGCTTCGGCGCCGTAGACCATGAAGAAGGGAGTGTATCCCGTCGACCTGTTAACGAGGTGCGGATTCCCCAGATGACGGAGGGTAGCTCTTCGACCCAGCATCCAGCGGTGCGCTCGAGTGGTACTTGGAGTCGCGGCTTCAGGCCGTGGAGGATGCTTTGGTTGGCTCGTTCTGCCTGGCCGTTGGACTCCGGGTGTGCGACTGACGCGAGGTCGAGCCGGATGTGGTGCTCTTCGCAGAATTCGGCCATTGCTCCCTTGGCGAAGTTTGTGCCGTTGTCCGTGATGATGCTGTTGGGGAACCCGTAGCGGTATATGAGCTCGCGTAGGAACTTAGTGGCGGTTTTCCCGTCACATTTCCGGACTGGCTTGGCCTCCACCCACTTCGTGAATTTGTCGACGGCGACTAGCAAGTGGGTGTAGCCAGAGGGGGCCTTCTTGAAGGGGCCTACCATGTCCATGCCCCACACAGCGAATGGCCAGGTGATGGGGATTGTTTTGAGCGCCGAACTTGGTACGTGCGTCTGGTTGGCGTACTTCTGGCACCCGGCGCATCGCTGGACGATATCGACGGCGTCGGCGTGTGCGGTGGGCCAGTAGAAGCCGTGTCGCATAGCCTTGGCGACCAAGGAGCGCGCGGCGGCGTGGTGGCCGCAGTCGCCTGAGTGGATGTCGTGGAGGATTTTGCGTCCTTCAGTCGGTTGGACGCAACGTTGGAAGACGCCGGTGACGCTGCGCTTGTGTAGCTCGCCGTCGATGATGGTGTAGGACTTGCATCGGCGAGCAATCATTCGAGCGTTTGTCTCGTCTGCTGGCAGGGTGCCGGTTTCCAGGTAGGCGATGTAGGGCTTGGTCCAGTCGTCTGGCTTGGTGATGAGTGCGACCAAGGCTGCCTCTGGTTGGAGTGGGACTCCGATGTCGATCTCCCTCGGGGGAGAGACTGATGGTTTGGAGATTGTGTCGAGGAACACGCCGGCGGGTGGTGCGAGTCGAGCCGACCCGATTCGAGAGAGGGCGTCGGCCTCCTCGTTTTTCCGCCTGTCGATCCACTCGACAGAGTAACCGGTGAAGTGGCCGCCCAACTTATCCACCTCTTGGCGATACGCCGCCATGGTGGGGGAGATGGCGTCGCAGGTGCCGGCGACTTGTCCCGCCACGAGGTCGGAGTCTCCGTAGCATCGAAGGCGATTGACGCTCATCTCCTTTGCGGCTCGCATGCCGTGGAGTAGGGCCTCGTATTCAGCCATGTTGTTGGTGCAGGGCGTGAATTCGAGGCGGAGGATGTAGCGGAGCTTGTCGCCCTTTGGTGAAGTCAGCACTATCCCCGCTCCTGCACCGTCCGCGTTCTTGGATCCGTCGAAGTGCAGGCTCCAGTAATGGAGGTACGGCGGCTTCTCTGGCTGCTGGGCCTCCTCCCAGTCGGCGATGAAGTCTGCCAGTGCCTGTGACTTTATCGCCCTTCGTGGCTCGTATTTAATGTTGTGGACGCCGATCTCGACGGCCCACTTGGCGACCCGCCCGGTCGCCTCGCTATTGCGGATGATGTCTTGTAGTGGTGCTGAGGAGACGACCGTGATCGGGTGCTCCTGGAAGTAGTGCGGCAGGCGCCGCTGAGCCCTGAAGACCGCGTATACCAGCTTTTGATACTGTGGGTATCGCTGGCGCGACTCGGTGAGGACCTCGCTGATGTAGTACACCGGCCGCTGGACCGGGCGCTCCTTTCCTTCCTCTGGTCGTTCGACAACCATTACGGCACTGACGACGCGCTCGGACGCCGCGACGTAAACCAGCATAGGCTCTTTGTCAGCGGGTGCGGCGAGTAGTGGTGCAGCGAGTAGTACCTTTTTAAGGTCGCGGAGCGCGTCGTCCGCCTCCTTGTCCCACTGGAAGGTGGGGTTCTTGCGCATCAGGCGGTATAGGGGCATCGCCTTTTCGCCCAGGCGGGGAATGAAGCGACTGAGAGCCGCTACACGCCCGGCCAGCTTCTGGACGTCGCGCAGGCACTCGGGTTTGCCGAGCCGGGCGATCGTGTCGATCTTCGTTGGGTTTGCTTCGATCCCTCGTTTGGAGACGACGTACCCCAGTAGTTGCCCGGCGGGTACACCGAAGGTGCACTTGCCTGGGTTGAGCTTTATCTTATACCTCCGCAGATTGGCGAAGGTCTCCGCTAGGTCGGCGAGTAGGTCTCCTTGGCGAGCGGATTTCACGACCACGTCGTCGATGTAGACGTGGATGTTGCGGCCAATTTGGCTCGCGAGGCATTCTTGCATGCACCGCTGGTAGGTCGCCCCGGCGTTCTTGAGGCCGAAGGTCATGCCGGTGTAGCAGAATGCTCCGAATGGCGTGATGAACGCCGTCTTCTCCTCATCCTCGACAGCCATTTTGATCTGGTTGTACCCGGAGTAGGCGTCGAGGAAACATAGCGACTCCGAACCCGCGGTTGAATCGATTATCTGATCGATCCGCGGGAGGACGAACTGCTCCTTTGGGCAGGCGCTGTTCAGGTTTGTGTAGTCTATACACATTCTCCACGTCCCGTTTTTCTTCTCGACCAGGACTGGGTTTGCCAGCCACTTGGAGTATTTGATTGGCCGGATGAAGCCGGCAGCGAGCAGGCGCTGCACTTCCTCGGCGATTGCTCGACGGCGTTCTTCATTGAAGGGCCGTAGCGACTGCTTGACGGGTCGCACTTTGGGGTCGGCGTTTAGTTTGTGCTCAGCGAGCTCCCTAGGGACACCAGGCATGTCGGAGGGTTTCCAAGCGAAGATGTCCCTATTCTCACGAAGGAACTCGATGAGCGCGCCTTCCTATGCTGGGCTCATGCCTGTCCCGATCGTCACCGTCTGGCTGGGGTCGCCTGGGACCAGCTCGACGGTGCGGGTGTGCGTCGTGGCCTCAAAGGTTGAGGTGTTTGTGCCCTCTGAGTTGGGCTTCTTGAGTATTGTGGGGTCATCATTGTTGACCCCGCTCGCGTATTTGGCAAGCTCGTCGGCGTGATTAGTTTCTGCCGCGATGACGGCGTCGGCGAGTTCGGCTCCTTTGGCCTCGCATTCGGCGGCCATGTCGGGGTCGCCGTTGATGGTGATGACGCCGCACAGCCCGGGGAGCTTCATCGCGTTGTACGCGTAGTGGGGCGCTGCCATGAATTTGGCGAACGCCTGGCGCCCCAGGACGCAGTGGTGAGGGCTGTCGAAAGGCACCAGCTCGAAGACGATCCGCTCGGTGCGGAAGTTTGCCGGAGTACCGAAGGTGACGGTAGCGTGACTTTGCCGATCGGGTACGCCTTCCGACCGGGGACGATGCCGTGGAACGTGGTGTGAGTTGTCTCGATCATCGACTGCGGGAGCCGCAACCGCCTGAAGGTGTCGAGGTAGAGGATGTTGATGGAGCTGCCGCTGTCCATCAGTGTCTTGGGGAGCCAGTAGTCGCCAACCTTGGGCTTGACCACCAAGGCGACTCGTCCTGGGTACTCGATGCGTGGCGAGTGGTCTTGCCGGCTCCAGGTGATGGGCTGTTCCGACCAGTTGAGGAACTGGGGGACGTCTGTTTGGGCCACCGCGTTGACGGCGACGGCGCGGGCGATGACCTTCTTCTCGCGCTTCGTGTTGAAGCCTGTGAAGGTGTGGAGCGAGCCGGCTACTTTGCCGAATTTTCCGCCATTTGGCGGGTCGTTGTCGGTGTCCTCCCGCGCGTGCCGTGCCTTCTCGATTTCCCTGAGGGTGTGGCAGTCGGCGATGGTGTGCGTGGCGGGCTTTCCTTCCCTGCTGTGAAACGCACATGGTTGGTTAAGTAGGGCCGCAGGATCGAACCTTGGCTTGTTCTTGTAATTGCCGCCATCGCGTCGTTGCCCTCCGTCTCAGCGGTAGCTCTTGGGCTCGCGTTGTGCGTGCCCGGCGTTGGCGACGAAGTCGACTCGCCCGTCGTTGCGGCGCTTGCCTGTGAGGCGGGTGCCGCTGTAGCGTAGGTCGGTTCGGCGTCCGCCGTCGTTGCCGCCCGTGCGGCGTTGCCCTCCTGACTCGTCGTCGATTTCTTGGTTGGGGTCCTCCTCGGCGTACCGTTTGGCGATCTCGAGGAGGTCGGGGATGTTGTCGAGTGTGCGGGCGTGTCGCTTGAGCTTGGAGACTAGAGGCTAATAGCGGCACGAGGTCTTGAAGCAATGGATCGCGGTGTCCGGGTGGATGCCGACCGCGTTGTACCAGAGCTCTTGCCACCGTTGGACCCAGTTGCGGGTCGACTCGCGGGGTCCCTGGACGCATCGTTCCAGGTCTTCGATGGTGGTGGCGCGGGTGTAGGAGCACTCGAAGTGCCTGACGAAGGCATCTCGCATTTCCTCCCAGGAGTCGATACTGTCCTGGGGGAGCGTGTTGATCCATTGCCTGCACGTCCCCTCCATCATTAGTGGGAGATAACGGGCGGCGAGTAGGTCAGTGTGACCCGCGATCCCCATTGCCATGAGGTATGTGTCAAGCCAGACTGCGGGGTCGTACGAGGAGTCGTATTTTTCTATCTCCTTTGGCGCCTTGAAGTTTGGAGGGTACTTTTCGCCTCGGATCATTGGTCCGAAGCACTTAGGCCCTAGTCGACTGAGTGACCCCATAGGCTCGCCATCGCGGCGATTAGTTAGGGTGTGCCGCAAGTCGTCGGGCTGGCGTGCGCGCCAGTTTTGGTTGTTGATGATGTGAGTGCGGGCGTCGATGGGTTGTCCGTTAGCGGCGACGAAGTTGGTCGCCGGCCTGGGGTCGTTGGTGGAGAGTGCCGCGTTCACGGGTCGGCGTTGGAGCTGCAGTGGCTCTGGTGGCGGGCAGTTGAGGGTGTTTGCCGCCGCTGGGCGGCCGCTTGAGGCCGCCCTGCTTCCCGAGGAGCGCGAGTATACTCGCCCTTGCGAGTCGGTGCCCGCTCTTTGCTGCTCCACGGCCTTTGCGAGCAGGGCCTTGACGTACTGGATTTGTAAGGCGCCGTCGCCGGTGGCCGTGATGCTATCGGCTGCTGCTCGGCCTGCCACGAGGTTGTCCATCGGGGTGGAGAACAGTGGGAGGCCGTTCGCGTCTCGCTCCCGTGAGGAGACGACTATCCGCGGCTGGTCCCTGGGAGGGGTGCGGTTGGGTGGTGGTGGGGCACCTATCACCGTCGATCCTGGCGGGGGTCGGGCGCTTCCTCCTGGTGGCGCGTTCTCGCAGATCGCGCGCTCGGCTATGCGAGCCGGGTCGTTTTCGTCGTCGAAGTTCAGGGCGCGCCCCTGAACGGTGGGGTTCAGGCGTGACCTGATCCGCTGATGGTGGTAGCGTGACAGTTCCAGCGCCGTCACTTGCTCGAGGCGAAATTTTTCGCGCTCGGCCTGCTCTTTGCGTACTGCCTCCGCCAATTTCAGGCGGAGTTCCTCGACCTCCGTTGTCGTGGCGTTAGGAGGGATTGGGGTGGAGAAAGGATCCTCCGGCGGATCGGCGCCGGTGGCCATGTAGGTCGCGGCATGGCGACCGGCTCCGTCGTGGAGGTCGGCGGAGTTTTCCGACCCGGAGTCGAATTCGAAGATCCCGAGGATGGAGGGGTCCTCGAAATCTCCCGCGTTGGAGACCTGGGTGATGGAGCCCGCGGACGAGGCCGCGGTGATGGATCCGGCGAGTGACGCCGGGGTCGCCGAGTCGGCGTCGTCGGTGAGGGCCGCATCTTCTGCGGCCGCTGTGTTCCCGGCCACGTTGCTGTGGGCCGAGTTGTACTCGGAGGCGAGGCGGCGGATCGTGCGAACCTGGCTCTCAGAGAGCCGATCGCGTGGTGGCGACTCGCGGATGCGAGCCGAGTCCTCCGAAGTGATGACGTCGGTGAGGCCGACGAAGAGGCTGATCGTGCCGATTGGCAGGATTACGCTGTGCGTGACGGGTCGCGCCGCCGGGACGTAGCTGCTCGGCAAGATCTGGAGCATCTCGCCGATCGCTATCATACGGCCGGTGGCGACCGTCTCGTTGATGGGCAGATTGGATCTCGCCGCAGAACACCGGCCAGACCGGCCAGGCCCCACGGTGGGCGCCACTGTCGTGGGAATGGCCACGGCAGATGCTGCAATCGGCAGCGAGTAGTAGAACGAGGGGCAAGGGCGGCCAGCCATCTGCGGTGCGAGATGAGGGCAAAGACACAGGGTTTTACCCAGGTTCGGCCCCCTGGAGGGTAAAGACCTACTCCTGCTAGATTGTATTATGGATGTGTTTACAATGGGCGAACTCGGCGACTAGGCGGCGAGTTGCTTGGGTGTATCAGGGAGCGTCCCTCTACTCACCCCATAGGGAGGTTTATATAGGCTCACCTCCCCTAGGGTTTACATATCTCAACCGATTCGGTTACAGCTTCGGTAATCGTTTAACCTAGACCGACTGGGCCTATCTACTCGCCTGGGCCTTCAACTTCCAGTCGCCTGGTACCTTGCTGAGCTTTGATCCACTCGCTGTTCCGCAGGCCCACTCGCCAGCCCTTGGGCCAGTCGGAAATGTCCCGCTGAGTATACCCCAGTAGGCGTATCCCCATCAATGTAGCTTGGCGCCTTGGAGATGGTGGAGCTTGACGCCTTGGAGATGGTGGAGCTTGACGCCATCTAGGTGGTGGCGCTTGTCGCCTTGGAGGTGGATCATCGAAGTAGGTGGTGCCCTTTGGTGTGGCACGCTTGGCCTTGAAGGTCATGGAATCTTGATGATGCGCCTCCGCTTGCTTGGCATAGTAGGCTTCCATCTCCACGCGGTGGAGGAATTCTTCATGGCTCGTGGAGGAGCCATCAAACTCGATGAAGTTCTCCGTGTCCTCCATGCTCGGCGAGGCATCTTCGATGTCGTACTCGAAGTCGTCCATGCTTGGGGAGTAATTGTTGGTGTAGTACTCCATATCACCCAAGCATGTGGAGCCATTGTCGGTGTAGAGCTCCAAGTCTTCCATGCTTGAGGAGCCATAGTTGATGCCATGCTCCATGTATTCCATGCATGTGGAGCCGTTGTCGACGTAGTGCTCCGGGTCCTCAAAGCATGCGCAGCCATTGTCGGTGTTGTGCTCCGTCATGTCCTCTATACTTGTGGAGTCATAGTCATGGTGGCTCATCATGGATTCTTCATAGTTATCATCCTCGGTTCCGGAGTCCCTAGACATGATGCACAAGACCAAGCGGTGTATATGGAAGTGGTAGTGGGAGTTAGGGATACAACGTCAAACCTTACTTTACCTTGGAAGATCGTATCGTACAAGTGGCCACACTTGAGAGCAATAAACCAAGCAAAGTGAAGTTCACGAGGAACACCAAAACCAACTACTAACCAAAAAAACACACACACACAAGTCCTATGGTGGATAGGTATGAAAAGTGGCATGTCAAGAACCAATCTGAAATCAAGATGTTGTATTGGCAAGTAAAGAACCACAATGATCACAAAGCAAACAAGTCAATCCACAAGATAGGAAATATGTACAAGGAAACACACACGATGGGATAAATGGGACTTGTGCGACGGAGAAAGTGAGCTAAGAACCAAATGATTACCTAGCGAAGACTATAAGCTCGTGTCACACAAGTACAAGGAGAAACGCTAGTTCGGTTGCAATTAATTGGTGGGCTACAAGATATGCACAATAAGTACCACCTATATGATGTTCATCGAGCTTGCGCTTCCTATTCTATGAGGCACATGTATATTATTTTTTCTCTTTTCCTTTTTCTATTTTTTTTCTTTTCTCTTTTTCTTTTTCACTTGCCTCTTCCTTGTGCCAACAACTATACAAGATAACTATATGAGATAGCGCTCACAATGTTTGCTCAGAATCTACAAGGTATCAAATGTGCATAGCCCAAGCAATCATAAGAGGAACTAGTCTCAATAGGTGTTTGTTGCTCGCAAAGATAGTGGGGTTCACAAAGGAATGCAAGTGGGGAAAAGTCGCGGAATGTTATACCTTTCGTCGACGAGCTTCACCATTTATTGTTGGCTTCCGCATTTCTCACGGAATTTGGATGGGGTAGATAGCATGAACAACGCAGATGATGATGTAGTGCTCCTTCTCCTCTTCGAAACGAGCTAAAGAACACCAAAATCCGAGTTGAAATGCAAAAGTTATGCTCAAAACCGTGCTGCAGTTTTTCTATCTGCAGGGAGGGGCGGAGACTCCGGTCTGGAGCCCAAAAAGTCCGGAGACTCCGGTCTAGGCCGGAGACTCCGGTCCGGGAGGTTCCAGAGCGTCCAGGACTCGAACGGGACGCGTTTTGGGCGGAAAAACTCGAACCAAAACCTCAGATTGATGGGGGAAATCAAGGAATTAGGCCATGGGAACGCAGGGGAAGGTAGATCAACTAGTTTAGCAAGTAATCCACGGATCAAAACCTACCAAAATGCACTCAAATCACAGATCGATCCAAAACACGAATTGGGGCTGTTTTTGGTGAAATTTTCGAATTTATGGGGAAAAGACCAAATCGATGAGAAATCCGTGGCAACCAAAAGCTGCTGATACCAGATGATGGAGGGGTTAACCTCTTGGGTGCCCGATCTTCACGGATCTCGTGGTCAAATCGATGGGAAAGCGAGGGGAAAGGAGGAAGGTAGCGGAAGCGAACACACACCTCGCGAAGAACACGATGAACACACGCAAAACTCACACGATACAAGGCCGATTGCTCCCGAACGGCGGCCACCGGTCCGATAGAATCCTCGCAAGGAAAGATCGGTCAACGTGCTCCCTCAAATCCACATCGGAGAGGGAAGAACACCTTGGGGAGGGTCTTGACAACTTGGAGACGAGACAATGAACTCCAAGGCCTTGTTCAACGATGGATGCGTGATGCAAAGTCCAATCGAGGTTGGTGACGATAGTCGGTCCCCTTGGTAAAGGGGATGAGGCAAAACTAGAGATTCCACAATGGGGGTTGTCTTTAGTCTATCATCTATGCCTCCGGATACATGAAGGGGTGGGGGATCTATTTATAGGCCATCCACATAAACAGGGGTAGTTTAGGGATAAAACTAGGGTTTGGACGAGCTAGAGGGGTACATGGGCCGAAGGCCCAGCTGGCGGCGCGCATGCCCATCGTGTAGGCCGGAGACTCTGGTGTGGGGTCCGGAGACTCCGGTCTAGGCCGGAGACTCCGGTCTGTCTCCGGTGTCGTCTCCGGAGTGGCGTTCTGACTGTCCTCGGGCGGTTGCTGGGGTCGGTCCGTAGGTAGGTCCGGAGACTCCGGTGTAGCAGGACCTGAGACTCCGGTGTAGACCGGAGACTCTGGTGGTTCATCCGTGGCTTCTTCCGTCTCCTCTTCCAAGCCTCTGTCTTGTCGGGCTTGATGTTCCGGGCTTCCTCCCTTGCCTCCGTACTTGTCGGTGTGAACCTATCATGCATATGTGACGGAGTATGAAGTAGCATACCATTCCATAGGGTAGGAAGTGGGCTCGCATAGAGGAACGGGTTCACCTTTGGAGAGTTGGAGACCATGATGTGGTAACGACCGTAGGTCGGGCTACATCAACTACGGTTTCCTCGCTCCTCTTTTACGTGCTTAGTAGTTAGGGTTACATATAGGGAAATTCTCGTAGTTGCATATCTAGAGAATTTACTTTGTGTCAAGCCTAAAATTGAAAAAGTATTAAAAATTGGTTAGCACCTATTCACCCCCCTCTAGGTGCCCATACGATCCATTTCAATTGGTATCAGAGCCTCGACTCTTATTTCGGGCTTAACCGCCTAAGAGAAGTATGGGTTCCAAGGTAGATGGGAGTGATGCTCCGGAGGTAGTCACCATGAACGATCTCAAGACGTTGGAAACAACCTTGGTGAGTTCAATGGAGGCTAAGATGGAAGAGATACGTCAATTGATAATGCGTCTCTCCACATCCGCAGCATCACCTCCATCTAACTCGGAGGATACCACTCCGCAATCCAAGGAAACGGGTAAAACTGTTTCCAAAGATAACGAAGTGGTCGGTGATGATACTAGCAAGAGCTCCTCCTCGAAAAAGGATAGCGGTAAGGATGGATACAATGTGTGTATTCCCCTGATCTGCCTATCCCTCACCCACATATACATAATAGGGGTGATCCACCCAAACTTTCAGCATCTACTTTCTCTCAATGGCAATTTTTGATGAAATCTCATGTGTGCAGTTCCTCCATAGAGTTGTGGAAGATCATCGAAAATGGTCTTCATGTTGGAAACCCCAACAATCTCATAAGAAGAGAAGTGGTCGAGAGCCAACTCAACGCTACAGCTCTACACATGATACAACTTGGTGTGGGTGACAAAGACATGCCACACATTCAGCATCTTAGCACAGCTAAAGAAGCTTGGGATGCCCTCACCGAGCTCTTCATCGGAAATGAAAGTATGAGAAGGAATAGATATGATGCCTTGAGCAATGAAGCTGGAGGATTTTATATGATGGATGGAGAAGACCATGAGGACATGTATAGGAGGCTCAAGGCAATAGCTACAACCTTCAGAAACCACGGTGCAGCTCATGTTGATGATGCTTGGATCAAGCGCAAGTATGTCAGTGCTCTTATGCCATTTGAGCCCACAGATTTGAAAAGTCTCCAAGGTAGGCATAACTATCACCTCATGTCATCCAATGAGGTAATGCAAGAAATGGCCGCTTTCAAAGTGGCTGCCAAGAATGCCGAAGATGCTCGTGCTCGATCTATGGGGATGCAAAAGGGGGTCAACATGGCCTTGAAGACTAGTGTGATTGATCATGATGAATATGCGGTAGAAGGTCTGGACTGTCCCGAGGATATAAAAAGGATCCACAGACAATACTTGGCTTTTTATGCAACAAACTTTTGGAAAGATCCAGCCAAGGCTAAAGCTGAACTAGATCGCAAGAGTGGAGCCTATGGAAGAAAAGAAAATGGTCCCAAGATGAGAACATGCCTCAATTGTGGTGACCGGCTGCACTTCGTAGCTGAGTGTCCATATCAAAGTAGGGAGGATAATGGAGGAAGACTCATTTTCAAGGACAAATCAAAAGCTCCACGTAAGAAACAGTTTGTAAAGAAGAATGCTCCTTTCAAGAAGCAACCAAAGATTGTTCTAGTGGCTCAAGAAGAATATTCATCGGGGAGTGAAGATGAGGACGAGGACGATAGCTCTCAAGAGGTGGCTTCTATAGCCACCACATCTACATCAACATCTCTCTTCGACTCTCCGAACAAAAACATCATCAACAAGAATGCTACTTGCCTCATGGCAAGAAGCTCCGAGGTAACTTCTTCTAACTCTTCTTTTCCCAAGGCTATGATAGACATGGATGATCCTGCTAGTCTTAAGGTTAAAGAAGAGATTATTGCTTTGGATTATTTCTATACTAACTTGCAAGGTGAGCACAAAGTTTGTTTTGAGGCTCTTATGGATCAGCTGGCCCAAAACGAAGCACTCCTCGAAGAAAAGGGCAGAATTGAAAGGGAGGATGCAATGGAAATTGCATCCCTAAAAAATGCTCTTGAAGAAGAAGAAGAAGCTCGGGTCTCTCTTGAAGAGAGGCTTGAGTCTATGGAAGAGTCACATGAAGAAATTGTGACTAAACTCGTTAACGAACGTGACAATGCTGTCACCAAGGCAAAGAAGTTAAAGAAGGAAAGGATTGACTTTGGGGCTGCTCATGATAGACTCTCCGAGGAATTGGAGAAACTTGACAATGCTCACAAGGCATTGAAAAAGTAGTTCTCTATTCTCAATGAGTCACATGATCAGCTTCAAAGTCGATTGGCCAAATTTGAAACTCCTAGGTCGTCAAACTCAACATATAGTAACAAGGAAAATGCTAATGTGGAAAAAGAAGTGATCGAGGACATCACTACCAAGGACAAAGGTGTGCTTGATGAAGTCCTTGGCAAGCAAAGGTCAAATCATAGTAAAGAGGGACTTGGGTATGTCACCAAGTCCAAGAAGAAGAAGACCAAGAAGAACAAGATCAAGAATGTGCAATTAAAGAAAGCACTGCTAAGAAGGTTGTCACAAAAGACAAGACTAATAATATTGGTTTTGTAGGGTCTCACAATCCGAATTATGAACTCTTTTGTGATGACTATGGCGATGTTTATGCTTATTATGTTGGTCCTTTTGATGAATATATTGCTTGGTCTATTTGGGTCCCAAAGACCCTTGTTACTAACATGAAAGGACCCATTGAAAAATGGGTACCTAAAACCAAGGAGTAATTTTCTTGCAGGGCTATGCTTCCGGTGGGTCGAAATGGGTGCTGGATAGTGGCTGCACTAGTCATATGACCGTAAGCAAGGAGATCATCACGGAGATGCGTCCAAATCATGATAATATCACAGTCTCCTATGGTGATAAGTCTAAATCTCAGGTATTGGGTCTTGGCAAGGTTGTGGTTGCCCACGATATCTCTCTCGTGGACGTCATGCTTGTTGAGACCCTTGGTTACAACCTTCTTTCTGTTCGTGCTCTTGGCAAGATGGGTTTTGCTATTTTTATCGATGATGATTTGGTGGTACTCTTGTGGAGCAAGTCTCTAAAGGTCGCTTTCGTTGGATACGTCGAAAATAACCTGTATGTGGTGGACTTCTCCGGGAAAACCACTTCGGGTCCGATGTGTCTATTCGGAAAGGCTGACGTGGGCTGGCTATGGCATCGCCGTTTAGCCCATGTCAACATGAGAACTTTGCAAAGTATCCAAAAGGGTGGCCACATCCTTGGACTAAAAGACAATGTCTCTTTTGCCAAAGATCGTGTTTGCAAGGCTTGTGTTGAAGGAAAAATGCATGACTCTCCCCACAAGAGGAAGACTATTGTGTCATCAAAGAGGATCTTGGAATTACTTCATGTGGATTTATTTGGTCCTCCTTCTCATGCAAGTCTTGGTGGGAAGAAATATTGCTTGGTCATTGTCGATGATTACTCAAGATATACATGGGTATATTTCTTCAAGCTGAAAAGTGAGACTCAACAAACTATCATCGACTTTGCCAATGAAGTTCAACGTCAACACAATGTTCCCATCTTGGCAATTAGAAGTGACAACGGCTCAGAATTCAAGAACTACACTTTAAACGAGTTTCTTAGCGAAGAGGGGATTAGACACCAATATTCCGCCGCGTACACCCCTCAACAAAATGGTGTAGCCGAGAGGAAGAACCGGACTTTGATGGATATGGCAAGATCTATGCTAGCTGAATTCAAGTCTCCTTATAATTTTTGGGCTGAAGCCATATCCACTGCTTGTCACTCATCAAACCGGCTCTACCTTCGGAAGATCTTGGACAAGACCCCATATGAAATACTTACCGGTAACAAGCCCAACATCTCATACTTCAGGGTATTCGGGTGTAAGTGTTTCTTTCTTATTAAAGGTGTCCGTTTATCAAAATTTGAGTCCAAGGCTTTAGAAGGTATTTTTGTTGGTTACGGTGCCGAATCCCACACTTATAGAGTCTACAACAAGCTCACTGGGATTGTTGTAGAATCTTGTAGTGTGGAGTTCGACGAAAATAACGGCTCCTTTGTAGGGCAAGTTGATGTTTGTGATGCAGATGTTGAAATACCCCAAGATGCCATAAGAAGAATGGGCGTGGGATTTTTCCGCCCCATTGAGGAACCCCTTGTGGCGAATCGGGAAGGATAATGCTCCACACATGTGGACCCCTCATCTACACAAGATCAACAAGCTCCTACTGTTGGAGAAAAACCTGCATCAACACCGCAATCTGCTGAAGATCAACTGTCCTCTAGACAAGATGGTAGTCCGAGGCCGGACTATCCGCCCCCTCCAAGGGGTGGACAATCCGCCCCTGGCACTCCAACTCATTCCAGAGGATCCGAAGGAGAAGTCAGCAACTCTGAAGCTCCCAGGCCGGATTCTCTGGCCCCCGAGGGCGGATTATCCGGCCCTGGGTCTCCAACTCTCATCAGGCATTCTCAGGAAGATGGTTCTTCACCTCCTAGGCCGGATAGTCCGGCCCCTCCAAGGGGCGGATTATCCGGGCCTGAAGAAAATGTTCAGCAACAATCTTCTGGCAGTAACGGTGACCAAGATCAAGGGCAGGGCAGTAATCAAGACAAGGATACAACTATTGAATCCACTCCTCCTAGAAACAATAAGGACATTGAGGCTCGTCGCAAGGCTCGTGCTGATCGGAACCTTGAACTAAGAGGTCACACTCTTGACAAGGTTGTTGGTGATCTACGACGAAGGGTATCCACTAGAAGAGAGCTTGCAAGCTTCTGTGACCATCAAGCTCACTTTTCCATGGTTGAACCGAAGAAGGTTTTTGATGCTCTTGAAGACCCCGATTGGGTTTTTGCAATGCATGAAGAATTAAATAACTTCGAACGAAAAAAGGTTTGGAAGCTCGTAGAAAAACCAAAGGATTGCCGCAATGTTATCGGCACCAAGTGGATCTTCAAGAACAAACAGGATGAAAATGGCATTGTTGTGAGGAATAAAGCATGACTCGTGGCTCAAGGATTCTCTCAAGTGGAAGGAATTGATTTTGGCGAGACTTACGCTCCTATGGCTCGTCATGAGTCCATCCGTATCCTTCTTGCATATGCAACCCATCATAATTTTAAATTACAACAAATGGATGTTAAGAGCGATTTCCTTAATGGTCCTCTACATGAGTTAGTATACGTCAAGCAGCCCCCGGGGTTTGAGGACCCCAAATTTCCGAACCATGTCTACAAACTCGATAAGGCGCTCTATGGCCTTAAACAAGCCCCACGTGCGTGGTATGAGCACCTTAAAGAGCTTTTGCTAGACCGTGGATTCGAAGTTGGGCAAATCGATCCCACTCTTTTTACTAAGAAGGTTAATGGGGAGCTTTTTGTATGCCAACTTTATGTAGTTGACATTATTTTTGGCTCTACTAACCAAGCTTTTAACGATGAATTTTGGAAGCTTATGACTGACAGCTTTGAGATGTCCATGATGGGTGAGCTCAGGTTCTTTCTTGGATTTGAGATCAAACAACTTAGAGAGGGAACCTTTATTAATCAAGCTAAGTACATCCAAGACATGCTCAAAAGGTTCAAGATGACGGATCTCAATGGCGTTGCTACCCCAATGCAAACAAAGTGTCATCTTGAGCTCAATCACAAGGGTAAAGACGTGGATCAAAAGGTATACCGATCCATGATCGGCTCTCTCCTTTACCTTTGTGCATCTAGGCCCGATATCGTGTTAAGTGTAGGAGTGTGTGCAAGGTACCAAGCCGCTCCTAAAGAAAGCCACTTAGTGGCAGTCAAGCGAATCTTCCGATATTTGGTTCATTCCCCAAATTTTGGGTTATGGTATCCCAAGGGTTCAAGTTTCTCTCTATGTGGTTACACTGATTCAGATTGGGCTGGTGACAAAGATGATAGGAAATCAACCTCTGGTGCATGCCAATTCTTGGGCAGGTCTCTAGTGTGTTGCTCATCAAAGAAACATAATTGTATTTCACTCTCAACCGCCGAAGCTGAATATGTTGCTGCCGCAAGTGCTTGTACTCAATTGTTATGGATGGGGCAAACTTTAAAGGAATATGGTGTCAATTGTGACAAAGTGCCTCTTTTATGGGACAATGAAAGTGCTATCAAAATTGCATACAATCCCGTGCAGCATACAAGAACAAAACATATAGAGATTCGCAACCACTTTATTCGGGATCATGTTGCTTGTGGAGATATTGCTCTATCCTTTGTGAGCACGAAGAACCAACTTGCTGATATTTTCACGAAGCCTCTTGATGAAGCAAGATTTTGTTATTTGAGGAATGAGCTAAATATCATAGATTCAAGGAGCTTGGCTTGACTACCCTTGCACACTCACTTGCGCTTATTCATGTATTTGGTTTAGATGCGGGCATAGACATAGGGGGAGTGTGGTCCTAATTAATTGGGCCAACCCTCCCCCCATAATGCCGAAAGTAAGTAAAATCATTTCCCTTAATATCATTTTGTGATACGTGGGTCATCGATGAGCATTGGTTTTGAACTCAAGATACATCTTCGCGGTGTCATCCCATGCGCTCCAACATGGTGGCTTCGGCCACCGCCCTCTTCTTCGAGAAGAGTTGGTTTTTCATGGGTCTCGTTGGATTTTCTTGCAAATCTCATGATCTCCAGGGGCGTTAGCATCACTCTTCTTCCTTTTTGGCGTTTCGATGCCAAAGGGGGAGAAGTAGTTCTATTAGGTCTCGTGGATTTGCAAGGGTCGGGCACAAGTTTTTTTCTTCTAGTCATTTTATTTGCTTGCTTGTGCCTTTTCTAGCGTGAACTCAGTTGCTATTTGTGTTTGTTTATGTAAGACTTTGTCGTACTCCACAGTTTGGTACTATGTTTGGTATTCATGGAATTCTGGATTTATCTATCATGGACCCCATGGAATTATGGAGCATATTTTATGGCATATGGATTCATGGGATTATCTATGTATGCTTTGGCTATATTCTCCTCCCGGTGGTATGACCTTATTTCCCAAACCTTAAAGTAGTGTTCTCCCTAGTGTGTGTATTTGTATTCAAATGCAAATCTTAAATATGCACACATCTAGGGGGGGATTCTTTCATTATTTGAGGTGGCATTTGCCGGTTTTATTGCAAATCCTAGTATTCTCATCTAACACCAAAAAGGGGGAGATTGAAAGAACATTTCTTAATCCCTAGTGTTTTGTGTGTTAGATAACAATACCAAGGATCATTTAATGTGTGTTGAAGTGTTGCAGCTCTATTTGAGAATAAAGGGAAAAGAACTCTGCCTTTGGGGGCAGATAATCCGGCCCCACCAGGGGCGGATAATCCGCCCCTCCCTTTGCCCAAGCAGGCGCAAGCCCCAGAAGGGGGCGGAATTTTGGCCAGATTTTCCGGCCCCGCCGGATAATCCGCCCCTCAGGGGGGCCGGATAATCCACCCCCTGCTCATCGCCAAGGCGCAAGCCCTATAGAGGGGGCGGAGTTTTGGCCGGACTTTCTGGCTTGGCCAGATTATCCGCCCCCAAGATGGGCCGGATTATCCGCCCCCAAGATCTTCACCAAGCTTCACCAAGGTGCAAGCCCCAGAGAGGGGGCGGAGTTTCCCCCGGAGAATCCGCCCTTGGGGCGGAGTTTTCCCAGGGGGCGGATAATCCGCCCCAAGTGGGGGGCGGATTTATCCGCCCCCAAAGTTGTGCAACGGCCAGATCTGGGGAGGAGGTATTTAAGCCAGCCTTCCCCCTCCTGCCAGAACTCTTGATTCATCTCGAAAAAGACCAGATCAGATATGAAAGATTCATCCAAGAGTGCTCCACCTAGATCCACCCAAAGGCCCCGTCCCTTGGGGAATCGAAGGAGGAGAACTCGATCTTCATCATCAGCAATCAAGCTCTTCATCTCCTCTCCATTCATTTGGAGAACCTCCGATCTAGTATTTCTTGCAAATATCTAGATCCTCGTTTTTGTTTATATTGATAAACCTTGTTCTTGTGGCAGCTTGTTGTCATCTCGGGAGCCCCCAATTCGGTTGTCGGTGTGTGCCCCGATAGTGTTGGAAAAGGCACCAGTTCCCGCCTCGAAGGGATCCAATAGTGGAGAAGGTGGATCAGGCCTCTCGTGGCGAGATCCATCAGAGAATAGGGTGAGGCCTATTGTGGCGTGGTAGTCTTAGAACCGCTCACCCCTCCAACGCAGATGTACTTCCCTTAACAAGGAAGGAACTGCGGTAAAACAAATCCCTGTGTCTGTGCGTGCTCCACTACGGTTTCCTCGCTCCTCTTTTACGTGCTTAGTAGTTAGGGTTACATATAGGGAAATTCTCATAGTTGCATATCTAGAGAATTTACTTTGTGTCAAGCCTAAAATTGAAAAGGTATTAAAAATTGGTTAGAACCTATTCATCCCCCCTCTAGGTGCCCATACGATCCATTTCACCTGGGAAAACTCCGCCCCAAGGGCGGATTCTCCAGGGGAAACTCCGCCCCCTCTCTGGGGCTTGCGCCTTGGTGAATCTTGGTGAAGATATTGGGGGCGGATAATCCGGCCAAAACTCCGCCCCCTCTCTGGGGCTTGCGCCTTGGCGATGAGCAGGGGGGCGGATTATCCGGCCAAAATTCCGCCCCCCTTCTGGGGCTTGCGCCAACTTGGGAAGAGGGAGGGGCGGATTATCTGCCCCCCAAAAACAGAATCCTTTCCCTTTTTCTCATAGGTGGCTGCAACACTTCAACACACATTAAATAATCCTTGACATTGTTATCTAACACACAAAACACTAGGGATTATAAAATGTTCTTTCAATCTCCCCCTTTTTGGTGTTAGATGACAATATTAGGATTTGCAATAAAACTGGCAAAAGCCACCTTAAATAATGAAAGACGCTCCCCTAGATGTGTGCATATTTAAGATTTGCATTTGAATACAAATACACACACTAGGGAGAACACTACTTTAAGGTTTGGGAAATAAGGTCATACCACCGGGATGATAATATAGCCAAAGCATACATAGATAATCCCATGAATCCATATGCCATCAAATATGCTCCATAATTCCAGAATTCCATGGGGTCCATGATAGATAAATCCAGAATTCCATGAATACCAAACATAGTAAACAAACACAAATAGCAACTGAATTCACGCTAGAAAAGGCACAAGCAAGAAAATAGCAAACAAACACAAATAGATAAATCCAGAATTCCATGGGGTCCATGATAGATAAATCCAGAATTCCATGAATACCAAACATAGTAAACAAACACAAATAGCAACTGAGTTCACACTAGAAAAGGCACAAGCAAGCAAATAAAAACGACTAAAATCGAAAAGCTTGTGCCCAACCCTTGCAAATCCACGAGACCTAATAGAACTACTTCTCCCCCTTTGGCATCGAAACGTCAAAAAGGAAGAAGAGCGATGCTAAGAAAATCCAACAGGACCCATGAAAACCCAACTCTTCTCAAGTAAGAGGGCGGTGGCCGAAGCCACCATGTTGGAGCGCATGGCATGACACCGCGAAGATGTATCTTGAGTTCAAAACCAATGCTCATCGATGACCCACATATCACAAAATGATATTAAGGGAAATGATTTTACTTGCTTTCGGCATTATGGGGGGAGGGTTGGCCCAATCAATTAGGATCACACTCCCCCTATGTCTATGCCTGCATCTAAACCAAATACATGAATAAGAGCAAGTGAGTGTGCAAGGGTAGTCAAGCCAAGCTCCTTGAATCTATGATATTTAGCTCATTCCTCAAATAACAAAATCTTGCTTCATCAAGAGGCTTCGTAAAAATATCAGCAAGTTGGTTCTTCGTGCTCACAAAGGATAGAGCAATATCTCCACGAGCAACATGATCCCGAATAAAGTGGTTGCGAATCTCTATATGTTTTGTTCTTGTATGCTGCACGGGATTGTAAGCAATTTTGATAGCACTTTCATTGTCGCATAAAAGAGGCACTTTATCACAATTGACACCATATTCCTTTAAAGTTTGCCTCATCCATAACAATTGAGTACAAGCACTTGTAGCAGCAACATATTCAGCTTCGGCGGTTGAGAGTTAAATACAATTATGTTTCTTTGATGACCAACACACTAGAGACCTGCCCAAGAATTGGCATGCACCAGAGGTTGATTTCCTATCATCTTTTTCACCAGCCCAATCTGAATCAGTGTAACCACATAGAGAGAAACTTGAACCCTTGGGATACCATAACCCAAAATTTGGGGAATGAACCAAATATCGGAAGATTCGCTTGACTGCCACTGAGTGGCTTTCTTTAGGAGCGGCTTGGTACCTTGCACACACTCCTACACTTAACACGATATCGGGCCTAGATGCGCAAAGGTAAAGGAGAGAGCCGATCATGGATCGGTATACCTTTTGATCCACGTCTTTACCCTTGTGATTGAGCTCAAGATGACACTTTGTTTGCATGGGGGTAGCAACGCCATTGAGATCCGTCATCTTGAACCTTTTGAGCATGTCTTGGATGTACTTAGCTTGATTAATAAAGGTTCCCTCTCTAAGTTGTTTGATCTCAAATCCAAGAAAGAACCTGAGCTCACCCATCATGGACATCTCAAAGCTGTCAGTCATAAGCTTCAAAAATTCATCGTTAAAAGCTTGGTTAGTAGAGCCAAAAATAATGTCAACTACATAAAGTTGGCATACAAAAAGCTCCCCATTAACCTTCTTAGTAAAAAGAGTGGGATCGATTTGCCCAACTTCGAATCCACGGTCTAGCAAAAGCTCTTTAAGGTGCTCATACCACGCACGTGGGGCTTGTTTAAGGCCATAGAGCTCCTTATCGAGTTTGTAGACATGGTTCAGAAATTTGGGATCCTCAAACCCCGGGGGCTGCTTGACGTATACTAACTCATGTAGAGGACCATTAAGGAAAGCGCTCTTAACATCCATTTGTTGTAATTTAAAATTATGATGAGCTGCATATGCAAGAAGGATACGGATGGACTCAAGGCGAGCCACAGGAGCGTAGGTCTCGCCAAACTCAATTCCTTCCACTTGGGAGAATCCTTGAGCCACGAGTCGTGCTTTATTCCTCACAACAATGCCATTTTCATCCTGTTTGTTCTTGAAGATCCACTTGGTGCCGATAACATTGCGGCAATCCTTTGGTTTTTCTACGAGCTTCCAAACCTTTTTTCGTTCGAAGTTATTTAATTCTTCATGCATTGCAACAACCCAATCGGGGTCTTCAAGAGCATCAAAAACCTTCTTCGGTTCAACCATGGAAAAGTGAGCTTGATGGTCACAGAAGCTTGCAAGCTCTCTTCTAGTGGATACCCTTCGTCGTAGATCACCAAAAACCTTGTCAAGAGTGTGACCTCTTAGTTCAAGGTTCCGATCAGCACGAGCCTTGCGACGAGCCTCAATGTCCTTATTGTTTCTAGGAGGAGTGGATTCAATAGTTGTATCCTTGTCTTGATTACTGCCCTGCCCTTGACCTTGGTCTTCGTTAAAGCCAGAAGATTGTTGCTGAACATTTTCTTCAGGCCCGGATAATCCACCCCTTGGAGGGGCCGGACTATCCGGCCTGGGAGGTGAAGTACCAGAACCATCTTCCTGAGAATGCCTGACGGGATATTGAGACCCAGGGCCGGATAATCCGCCCCTGGGGGCCGGAGAATCCGGCCTGGGAGCTTCAGAGTTGTTGACTTCTCCTTTGTATCCTCTGGAACGAGTTGGAGTGCCAGGGGCGGATTGTCCGCCCCTTGGAGGGGGCGGATAGTCCGGCCTGGGACTACCAACTTGTCCAGGGGACAGATGATCTTCAACAGATTGTGGTGTTGGTGCAGGATTGTCTCCAACATGTGGTGTAGGAGCTTGTTGATCTTGTGTAGATGAGGGCTCCATATGTGTGGAGCATTGTACTTCCCGATCCGCCACAAGGGTTCCTCAATGGGGCGGAAAAATCCCACGCCCATTCTTCTTATGGCATCTTGGGGTATTTCAACATCTGCATCACAAACATCAACTTGCCCTACAAAGGAGTCGTTATTTTCATCGAACTCCACACTACAAGATTCTACAACAATCCCAGTGAGCTTGTTATAGACTCTATAAGTGTGGGATTCGGCACGATAACCAACAAAAATACCTTCTAAAGCCTTGGATTCAAATTTTGACAAACAAACACCTTTAATAAGAAAGAAACACTTACACCCGAATACCCTGAAGTATGAGATGTTGGGTTTGTTACCGGTAAGTATTTCATATGGGGTCTTGTCCAAGATCTTTCGAAGGTAGAGCCGGTTTGATGAGTGACAAGCAGTGGATATGGCTTCAGCCCAAAAATTATAAGGAGACTTGAATTCAGCTAGCATAGATCTTTCCATATCCATGAAAGTCCGGTTCTTCCTCTCGGCTACACCATTTTGTTGAGGGGTGTACGCAGCGGAATATTGGTGTCTAATCCCCTCTTCGCTAAGAAACTCGTTTAAAGTGTAGTTCTTGAATTCTGAGCCGTTGTCACTTCTAATTGCCAAGATAGGAACATTGTGTTGACGTTGAACTTCATTGGCAAAGTCGATGACAGTTTATTGAGTCTCACTTTTCAGCTTGAAGAAATATACCCATGTATATCTTGAGTAATCATCGACAATGACCAAGCAATATTTCTTACCACCAAGACTTGCATGAGAAGGAGGACCAAATAAATCCACATGAATTAATTCCAAGATCCTCTTTGATGACACAATAGTCTTCCTCTTGTGGGGAGAGTCATGCATTTTTCCTTCAACACAAGCCCTGCAAACACGATCTTTGGCAAAAGAGACATTGTATTTTAGTCCAAGGATGTGGCCACCCTTCTGGAGACTTTGCAAAGTTCTCATGTTGACATGGGCTAAACGGCGATGCCATAGCCAGCCCATGTCGGCCTTTCCGAATAGACACATCGGACCCGAAGTGGTTTTCCCTGAGAAGTCCACCACATACAGGTCATTTTCGACATATCCAACGAAAGCGACCTTTAGAGACTTGCTCCACAAGAGTACCACCAAATCATCATCGATAAAAACAGCAAAACCCATCTTGCCAAGGGCACGAACAGAAAGAAGGTTGTAACCAAGGGTCTCAACAAGCATGACGTCCACGAGAGAGATATCGTGGGCAACCACAACCTTGCCAAGACCCAATACTTGAGATTTTGACTTATCACCATAGTAGACTGTGATATTATCATGATTTGGACGCATCTCCATGATGATCTCCTTGCTTCCGGTCATATGACTAGTGCAGCCACTATCCAGCACCCATTTCGACCCACCGGAAGCATAGCCCTGCAAGAATATTACTTCTTGGTTTTAGGTACCCATTTTTCAATGGGTCCTTTCATGTTAGTAACAAGGGTATTTGGGACCCAAATAGACCAAGCAATATATTCATCAAAAGGACCAACATAATAAGCATAAACATCGCCATAGTCATCACAAAAGAGTTCATAATTCGGATTGTGAGACCCTGCAAAACCAATATTATTAGTCTTGTCTTTTGTGACAATCTTCTCAGCAGTGCTTGTCTTTAATTGCACATTCTTGGTCTTGTTCTTCTTGGTTTTCTTCTTCTTGGACTTGGTGACATACCCAAGTCCCTCTTTACCATGATTTGACCTTTGCTTGCCAAGGACTTCATCAAGCACACCTTTGTCCTTTGTAGTGATGTCCTTGATCACTTCTTTTTCCACATTAGCATTTTTCTTGTTACTATATGTTGAGTTGGACGAGCTAGGAGTATCATATTTGGCCAATCGACTTTGAAGCTGATCATGTGACTCATTGAGAATAGAGAACTCGTTTTTCAATGCCTTGTGAGCATTGTCAAGTTTCTCCAATTCCTCGGAGAGTCTATCATGAGTAGCCCAAAAGTCAATCCTTTCCTTCTTTAACTTCTTTGCTTTGGTGACAGCATTGTCACGTTCCTTAACAAGTTTAGTCACAATTTCTTCATGTGACTCTTCCATAGACTCGACCTCTCTTCAAGAGAGACCCGAGCTTCTTATTCTTCTTCAAGAGCATTTTTTAGGGATGCAATTTCCATTGCATCCTCCCTTTCAATTCTGCCCTTTTCTTCGAGGAGTGCTTCGTTTTGGGCCAGCTGATCCATGAGAGCTTCAAAACGAACTTTGTGCTCACCTTGCAAGTTAGTGTAGAAATAATTCAAAGAAATAATCTCTTCTTTAACCTTAAGACTAGTAGGATCATCCATGTCTATCATAGTCTTGGGAAAAGAAGAGTTAGCAGAAGTTACCTCAGAGCTTCGTGCCATGAGGCAAGTAGCATTCTTGTTGATGATGTTTTCGTTCGGAGAGTCGAAGAGAGATGTTGATGTAGATGTGGTGGCTATAGCAGCCACCTCTTGAGAGCTATCGTCCTCGTCCTCATCTTCACTCCCCGATGAATATTCTTCTTGAGCCACTAGAACAATCTTTGGTTGCTTCTTGAAAGGAGCATTCTTCTTTACAAACTATTTCTTACGTGGAGCTTTTGATTTGTCCTTGAAAATGAGTCTTCCTCCATTATCCTCTCTACTTTGATATGGACACTCAGCTACGAAGTGCAGTCGGTCACCACAATTAAAGCATGTTCTCAGCTTGGGACCATTTTCTTTTCTTCCATAGGCTCCACTCTTTCGATCTAGTTCAGCTTTAGCCTTGGCTGGATCTTTCCAAAAGTTTCTTGCATAAAGAGCCAAGTATTGTCCATGGATCCTTTTTATATCTTCGGGACAGTCCAGGCCTTCTACCGCATATTCATCATGATCAATCACACTAGTCTTCAAGGCCATGTTGACCCACTTTTGCATCCCCATAGCTCGAGCACGAGCATCTTCGGCATTCTTGGCAGCAACTTTGAAGGCGACCATTTCTTGCATTACCTCATTGGATGACATGAGGTGATAGTTATGCCTACCTTGGAGACTTTTCAAATATGTGGGCTCAAATGGCATAAGAGCACTGACATACTTGCGCTTGATCCAAGCATCATCAACATGAGCTGCACCGTGGTTTCTGAAGGTTGTGGCTATTGCCTTGAGCCTCCTATACATGTCCTCGTGGTCTTCTCCATCTAGCATATAAAATCCTTCAGCTTCATTGCTCAAGGCATCATATCTATTCCTTCTCATACTTTCATTTCCGATGAAGAGCTCGGTGAGGGCATCCCAAGCTTCTTTAGCTGTGCTAAGATGCTGAATGTGTGGCATGTCTTTGTCACCCACACCAAGCTGTATCATGTGTAGAGCTGTAGCATTGAGTTGGCTATCGACCACTTCTCTTCTTGTGAGATTGTTAGGGTTTCCAACATGAAGACCATTTTCGATGATCTTCCACAACTCTATGGAGGAACTGCACACATGAGATTTCATCAAAAATTGCCATTGAGAGAAAGTAGATGCTGAAAGTTTGGGTGGATCACCCCTATTATATATATGTGGGTGAGGGATAGGCGGATCAGGGGAATACACATGAGAAACCTCATTGTATCCATCCTTACCGCTATCCTTTTTCGAGGAGGAGCTCTTGCTAGTATCATCGCCAACCACTTCGTTATCTTTGGAAACAATTTTACCCGTTTCCTTGGATTGCGGAGTGGTATCCTCCGAGTTAGATGGAGGTGATGCTGCGGATGTGGAGAGACGCATTATCAATTGACGCATATCTTCCATCTTAGCCTCCATTGAACTCACCAAGGTTGTTTCCAACGTCTTGAGATCGTTCATGGTGACTACCTCCGGAGCATCACTCCAATCTACTTTGGAACCCATACTTCTCTTAGGCGGTTAAGCCCGAAATAAGAGCCGAGGCTCTGATACCAATTGAAATGGATCGTATGGGCACCTAGAGGGGGGGGTGAATAGGTGCTAACCAATTTTTAATACTTTTTCAATTTTAGGCTTGACACAAAGTAAATTCTCTAGATATGTAACTACGAGAATTTCCCTATATGTAACCCTAACTACTAAGCACGTAAAAGAGGAGCGAGGAAACCGTAGTGGAGCACGCGGAGACACATGGATTTGTTTTACCATAGTTCCTTCCTTGTTAAGGGAAGTACATCTGCGTTGGAGGGGTGGGCGGTTCTAAGACCACCACGCCACAATAGGCCTCACCCTATTCTCCGATGGATCTCGCCACGAGAGGCCTGATCCACCTTCTCCACTATTAGATCCCTTCGAGGCGGGAACCGGTGCCTTATACAACACTATCGGGGCACACACCCACAACCGAATTGGGGGCTCCCGAGATGACAACAAGCTGCCACAAGAACAAGGTTTATCAATATAAACAAAAACAAGGATCTAGGTATTTGCAAGAAATACTAGATCGGGGGTTCTCCAAATGAATGGAGAGGAGATGAAGCGCTTGATTGCTGATGATGAAGATCGAGTTCTCCTCCTTCGATTCCCCAAGGGATGGGGCCTTTGGGTGGATCTAGGTGGAGCACTCTTGGATGAAGCTTTCAGATCTGATCTGGTCTTTTTCGAGATGAATCAAGAGTTCTGGCAGGAGGGGGAAGGCCGGCTTAAATACCCCCTCCCCAGATCTGGCCGTTGCACAACTTTGGGGGCGGATTATCCTCCCCCCAGGGAAAACTCCGCCCCAAGGGCGGATTCTCCAGGGGAAACTCCACCCCCTCTCTGGGGCTTGCGCCTTGGTGAAGCTTGGTGAAGATCTTGGGGGCGGATAATTCGGCCAAGCCAGAAAGTCCGGCCAAAACTCCGCCCCCTCTCTGGGGCTTGCGCCTTGGCGACGAGCAGGGGGGCGGATTATCCGGCGGGTCCGGAGAATCCGGCCAAAATTCCGCCCCCCTTCTGGGGCTTGCGCCAACTTGGGAAGATGGAGGGGCGGATTATCCGCCCCTGGTGGGGGCGGATTATCCGCCCCCCCAAAAACAGAATCCTTTCCCTTTTTCTCATAGGTGGCTGCAACACCTCAACACACATTAAATAATCCTTGATATTGTTATCTAACACACAAAACACTAGAGATTATAAAATGTTCTTTCAATTGTCGGTGCTGACGGCACTGGAACATTTTCAGGTGCTGCGCTACTCTCCAACTCAAGAGAAGGTTCAACAACCTCGTCTAGCTCTACTTTCCTCCCACTCACTTCTTTCGAGAGAAACTCCTTCTCAAGAAAGGATCCGTTCTTTGTGACAAACACTTTGCCTTCGGATCTATGATAGAAGGTATACCCAATAATTTCCTTAGGGTATCCTATGAAGACGCATTTCTCCGCTTTGGGTTCGAGCTTGTCCGACATCAACTTCTTGACGTAAGCCTCGCATCCCCAAACTTTAAGAAACGACAACTTAGGTTTGGCACCAAACCACAGTTCATACGGTGTCGTCTCAACAGATTTATATGGTGCCCTATTTAAAGTGAATGCAGCGGTTCCTAATGCATAACCCCAAAATGATAACGACAAATCTGTAAGAGACATCATTGATCGCACCATATCTAATAGAGTTCGATTCCGGCGTTCAAACACACCATTGAGCTGTGGTGTCCCGGGTGGCGTGAGTTGCGAAACTATTCCGCTTGCTTTAAGATGCGTGAGAAAATCATAACTCAAATATTCACCTCCACGATCGGATCATAGAAATTTAATTTTTCTGTTACGATGGTTTTCCACTTCATTCTGAAATTCTTTGGACTTTTCAAATGTTTCAGATTTATGTTTCATTAAATAGATATACCCATATCTACTTAAGTCATCAGTGAAAGTGAGAAAGTAGCGATATCCACCGCGCGTTGAAACACTCATTGGTCCGTATACATCGGTATGTATGATTTCCCATAAGTCCGTTGCTCGCTCCATCATTCCGGAGAACGGGGTTTTGATCATCTTGCCAATGAGGCATGGCTCGCATGTGTCAAATGATTCAAAATCAAGAGACTCCAAAAGTCCATCAGAATGGAGTTTCTTCATGCGTTTTACACCAATATGACCTAGACGATAGTGCCACAAATAAGTAGAATTATCACTATCTACTTTGCATCTCTTAGCCTCAATGTTATGGATGTGTGTTTCATCCCTTTCGAGATTCAGAAGAAATAAACCATTCACAGCAGGTGCATGACCATAAAAGATGTTACTCATATAAATAGAATAACCATTATTCTCAGATTTAAATGAATAACCGTCTTGCAATAAACACTATCCAGATATGATGTTCATGCTCAACGCAGGCACATAATAACATTTATTGAGGTTTAAAACTAATCCCGAAGGTAAAACTAAGGAGAGCGTGCTGACGGCCATCACATCAACTCTTGATCCGTTGCCAACGCGCATCGTCACCTCATCCCTCGCCAGCAGCCGTCTATTCCGTAGCTCCTGTTTCGAGTTACAAATATTAGCAAATGAACCAGTATCAAATACCCAGGCACTACAACAAGGGCTAGTAAGGAAAACATCAATAACATGTATATCAAATATATATTTGATGGTGCCAGCCTTCTTGTCCGCTAAGTACTTCGGACAGTTGCGCTTCCAGTGACCCTTGTCCTTGCAATAGAAGCACTCAATGTCCGGCTTAGGTCCAGACTTGAGCTTCTTCGCAGCAGGGGCAACGCGCTTGCCGCCGCCTTTCTTGAAGGGCTTCTTTGCACCCTTACCTTTCTTAAAGTTGGGGGGCTTGTTGACCATCAACACATGGTTATCCTTCTTGATGTCCACCTCCGCAGCTTTCAGCTTAGCGAAGAGCTCGGTGATCGTATCAGTGGAACCAATCTGATTATGAGTAACTACAAAACCTTTGTAGCTAGGAGGGAGTGATTGCAGAACCCTGTCAATCTTGAGCTCTTCTGGAATCTTGTAGTCCAGTTGCTCAAGGCGTTGAGTGTAGCCCGACATCTTTATGGCGTGCTCACTAACGGAACTCCCTTCCTCCATCTTGCAGTTAAACAATTTTTCAGAGATCTCATATCTCTCAGAACGGGCCTGAGTCTGAAACATAGTTTTCAGTTCCTCAAGGATCTCAAAGGGCCCGGGGAAATCTTCAAAACGATTTTGAAGATCCGATTCCATAGCAAACAACATGGTGCTCTTAATCACACCATAATCATCTTTGCGCGACTGATAAACAGCTTTCTCATCAGCCGGCGCATCTACAGCAGGGGCGTCACCTAGCACTTTCTCAAGGACATAGTCCTTTTGTCCGCCAGAGAGAATGATTCTCAGATTGCGGAACCAGTTGGTGAAGTTAGACCCATTGTTCTTAATCTTTTCTTTCTCAGCAAAAAACGTTGAAGTTGAAGTTGGACTTAGCCATTTGATCTACAAAATTTGCAAGTACAATTTAGACTATGTTTATGATAACTAGTTCAACTTAATCAAATTATTAGATGAACTCCCACTAAATTCAACATCCCTCAAGTTGTTTAGTGAACATGATCCAAATTCACCACACCTAATCTGATCTTCACGAAAAGAGATGTGGTTTCAATGGTGGACAACAAAGTGTCGATCATATCATTCATATGACTCATGCTTAACCTTTCAGTTCGTGTGTTCCGAGGCCATGTCTGTACATGCTAGGCTCGTCAAGTCAAACCCAAGTATTTCCGCGTGTGCAAAACTGGCTTGCACCCATTGTATGTGAACGTAGAGTTTATAGCACCCGATCATCACGTGATGCTTGAACACGACGAACTTTCGCAACGGTGCATACATGGGGAGAACACAGTTTTATCTTGATCTTTAAGTGAGTAATCATCTTATAATGCTACCATCGCGATCTAAGCATAATAAGTGTAACACCCTCAGAATCGACCCTATGCAAGTTTTAGCGATTCCCGCCAAACCCGCATAGAAACGATTCAAAGGTGCCCACCGGGCACTTTCGTGCGGGTGGAAAACGAAGTAATACCATTACACAATAGTCCACGATGGAACCCACAGAACAGATATATACAATAGCGACTCAATGAGTCAAGAATACAAAGATCCAAATCACCTTGAAGACGATACAACGTCCGAGTACGGACAAGATGCAAATCGAGCTAAGAGCCCTGAAGAATAACCAATGGCGTCCATAACCCTGCCCAGGCCAAGCCGGAAGGGTAACCCTGCTAACGACGTCGATCTCAAAACCTGCTTAAACAAAAGGGGTGCCGACAAAGGGCAAAGGAAAAAGAGGAGCGGTCAGTACTGAGGCCAGTACACGGCGAGACTAGAATTCGGCGGCTCTCGCCTACATAGGTATGGTGGACTGAAGCGGCAGCGCATCATGCACTAAACAACCTATAGAGACTCAATACATCTGGCGGCTATCAGATAGGGATAAGAAAGACATATTCGAATCCAACCTGATTCTAACACCAAACATACCTTTCCTGGTATTCCCCCTCGATACCAACCGAGAAAGTCAACCGTGAAACTCACACAGTTGGCAGTTTTATTCATTTCGTTATAGTTTGCGGCAATTACTAGTCAGATATAGATAGCATGAGTCATCCCGATATAATAAGCAGTGGGCAGTTTTAGTTAACCATTCTGTTGTAGTTGTAGTACTTACTAGTCAGATACATATAGCATGAGGCATCCCAAAACCCAGCAGTTGTTGATACTTTTATTTAGCCATTCCGTTGTAGTTGCAATATTTACTAGTCAGGTACAATGGCAACAAGTGACAATCCAAACCAGCAATTGTTGGCACTTTTATTAAGCCATTCCATTATAGTGAAGCTGATTACTAGTCATTATAAAGTCAAATTTATAGCACTACTTTAGTTATAGTTGTCTATGATCGAGATACTGTGCTCAAAGTCGTCCATAACCGCGGACACGGCTTTCAGAAAGTTTTACCCTGCAGGGGGCACAAATAGCAACACACGCACGATCAACCTCAAGAAAAACCAATAAAAACCCAACGAGGCATCACGACAGAGCAATTGCAAGATTCATATAAATTTCAGGGGGCCACCCCACCAAGCTACCCGCGACGAAGTTGGCCGGCTCCGAGACGGACCCAGAGGTTTGTGACAATGGTTGTAAACGACCGGGAACCCGAAAGTATGACTAGGCTTGTCGATACCGCGAAAACATTCCACATTTGTTCCTAAACAGTACAGGCTCTCCACGCGCAATCGTAAATAAAGCAGTAAGGCATGGCATAAGTACAGGATAGTAATAAAGCCCCAAACTACTTTGTGGCCCCAAGAAATAAATATGACTCAAGCTCTGGCTAGGGGGATTCATGGTCCCACATGCGGATAGTGCGAATATTCAAAGAACAGGTATCAAGTACTCGGGGTCCTACGGGACACAAGTGGACGGTTAAAAACCAAATAACATCTATTTCCCACCTGTGCCTCTGCATTATTTACTTACTTCAATTTTAGTTATTAAACGGTAATTAAAGTTATAATCATCTCCAACATAAAGCTTATGGTAGTCTTCCAACAACTGTGGTACTTGACGACACGCAATCATGCTTGAGCAAGCAACTACGACACGCAAGTCCAACTATCTACCAAACATCAGGTAATAGGATGTGTCCAAGGCAATATAAGGCTGCAAAGGATATCGCGGGTACAAAAACTAGAGCATCGTAACACAGATAGCAATATATCAACAGGAAGAAATAAAGACTAGAAATGTAAAATAGGTAGAAAGGGGGAGAATGCTCGCCTGATAACATTGCCGAAGATTTATCCGAAGATCGGATCGACACTCACATCAACTCAACGGCCTTATCCGCAAAGAAGCAAAACACTAGAAGAAACACCGGATGCACTATTTAATATTACGGCAGAAGACCGGGCATGATGCATGTATGATGTATGACATGGCAAAGGTGCGGTGCAATTAGGCAATATTAAGCGAGACCTAGGGTCCCGACAATTAAATATATGGTTCTATTTGTTTAGATACCCCGCAATTTAAATATTGTCTTAACAATTCAAAACATGGCATCGGTTTGCTACACAAGTTTAAATGGGGCCAATATAAGTCTAGATTCGCCCGCATATGGCCTCCATATTTAATTATGAGGTTAATCGGCATAATGCCCCAAACCACACTATATGTATGCGAGTATGAATGATTATATGCAACAAGATATATCCTTTATAAAAATAGGGCTTGGAGGTAAAGGGGTCACACATCGGGGTATCGACGATCTTGGGTGGCTTGGAAGGTTCGCCTCCGGGGGTTTGGCTTGACGGGATGGGCCTTCGGGTACGGGGTCTCGGTCTCATGCCGATGATCTTGTCATCCGTGTCCGGGGTTCTTGACGTACCATGTAGAAGATCTTGTTGTCCACGAAGGAGAACTTGGTTGTGTCGATGAAAATGTTGAATTACGGCTTCGGGTTCACACGTCCGACTTTGCGCGTTGATCCATTGGTCGCAGCCCCTGGTGAAGGTCGTGTCGACAGAAAGTGCAGTGGCGAACTTTCCACAGGGCACGTGTGGCTTTGGGTCGGTTTTGCAACTCAGACGGCTGAACGGAGGCGTCGACGTCCACACGGTCCACCACAACTGCAGGACACCGGGAGCGGCAGCGGGTGGGTACCAGGATAGAAACACGGTTCGGCCTGCGAGTAGAACATGGAGAGGAACCTGATCTTACAAACCAGGCCATGAACACAACCAACCGATGTGGCAAACGACAACCGGCAAGCAGGTCGCAGACAAACTCACGGCCGGATGGTGCCTGCGTGGGGAAGGCCGAGCAGGAGGTCGCGTGAAGGTGCCTTGGCGCAGGTAGGAGAGGGGATCGAACGGGGTGGGGTGCGACCGGTCTGCAGGGCCTGGTAACGAGGGCGAGAACCTGCGGCGGTGGCGGGGTCGTCGCAGGGTCGCGCGGGGTGCAGAGGGAGGGAAGGGCGCCGATGGAGGAGACGGGGAGGGCGCTGGCGGAGCCGCGGCCGAGGATGAGGGCGACGGTGCAGGGACTCGATGAACGGAGAGGCAGGTGCGGCAGAGAGGGGGTCGTGGGAGGCGCTGCTCGCGGAAGGCGCTCGGAGAAGGCATGGCGGCGACGGGCCTCGAGGATCGATGGAGGCGACGGGCTCCTGGCGACGGAGGGTCATGGTGAGGCGGAGATGGATAAGGCGACCGGTGGCTCTCGGCGACTGCAGCAGAGGGCGCGACGAGGACGGGAGGGTGCGGGCGGCGGGAACTGAAGTAGAAGGGGACGGGCTTGGGCAGCCGGCGGTCGACTAGGACAGGAAGAGGAGCCGCGGCTGGATACGGTGACGGGGAGAGCTGGGCCGGGAGGAGAGGAGAGGGCGGCGGCGGGATCAGCCAGAGAAGGAAGCGAGGCGAGAGGGAGAGGATCGCGTGGAGGGGACGCGGGGCGATAAGACCGAGGAAGTGGGGTGGGGCCAGAGCGGTAGCAACGGGAGGAGCGGGGTGGGGACGGTTTGCAGAGGGCGAGCGAACGAGTCCCACAGGTGAGGCGAGCGAGGTTTGCAGGGCACTAGGTGCAGGAGCGCGTCGCTTCCTCGTCGGTGTGGCTCGCTGCAAGTGGGGCCGGTCTGAGCGGGGTCTGCGGGGAGTGGTGGGTCAAGGTGGGGCAGGGGTTTGACCGCATGATACGGAGCGAGAGCTGGCAGCACCAAGGGAGCATGCGTGCGTTTTCGGGTGGGGATCGCGTGCGGGGTGTGGTGTTTGGGTCCAGAGAGAGGTGGCGGCGGGGAGAGGGAAAAAAATGTGGTGAGGTCTAGGGTTTGGGAAGGTAGGGATTAGGGTTAGAGGTGGGGTTGTAGGTGGTCTCTGGTTGGGCCTTTGGGCCTGGCCGGTTGTCTGTCTCTCACAGACAAAAGATTTAGGGTTTTTATATTTTATTTTAAAAGCTTTTTGTAATTTGTTTTTAGACAAACTGAGATATTCGGAAGCACCGGTGTTTTGATTTGAAGTAAAAGGAAGGAATTAATATAGAAAACAAAATAGGTCTTTTAGCAAAATAGTTTTAGACAGATAGATGTATGATGATGTAATGATGATGCACATAGATAAGACACGCGATTTTCTAGTAGTGATTTTACCCGGGGTGCTACAATAAGATACATAAAAGAATAAACATCACATGCATATAACTTTATGTGACATGGTATAGCCAATCTTCACGCAATGATCTCCATCTTGTGCGTGCCAGCATGATCTCCATCACTCCACCATGATTGCCTCCACCACGAATAGCAACTACAACTATTTCTAACTACTTAGCGATAAAGTAAAGCTATTACATGGCGTATAAGAAGTTGACACACAGGTCATACACAATTATAAAGACAACCATATGGCTCCTGCCGGTTATGTACTCATCGACATGCAAGTCGTGAAACATTACAAAACATGATCATTGCATACAACATACACATCACATCTTGGGCCATACCATATCACAGAAAACACTCCCTACAAAAAACAAGTTAGACGCCTCTACTTTGTTGTTGCATGTTTTACGTGGCTTATAGGAGTAACAAGCTAAGAACGATTCTTATCTACGGAAAGCCACAACGGTGATATTATGGTTGCCAAACTTTGGTGTAAATCCCATGACAACTATAGTGAGAGAAACTAGCATCCACCAGCCACATGTGTGGAACAAGCCACACGTCAAGTGCGGAGCCGGTCTCGCGAACGAGGTCGCGTAAAGTTGGCCTGGACCGCTTCGATCTCACTATCCCGCGTCATAAGAAGTACACAAACAAGAGGCTTGCAACAGAAAACATCAACGCCCGCAACAATCATGTTGCGTTCTACTCGTGAAACACATCTACGCATAGATCTAGCTCTGATACCACTGAAGGGTTTCGCAGCATAGTAAATCAAAAAAAATCTACAGATGCGAACGGGAAAGCCAAGATATAATCTAGAAGATGCAAACAACGAGGGGGGAATAGATGAGATCTTCATACCCTTGAAGAATCGCACAGCGGAACGTTCAACGGAACGTGGTTGATGTAGTCGTACTCGCTTCTCCTCCTCGCGATCCGATCCGATACAACACCGCAAGTGGCGATGCCTCCGAGAGATGCACACGTGCGGCACCTCGACGTCTCCTCCTTCCTCGGTCCAGCAAGTGGGGTGGAGAGATGGATTGGATCTACAACACGACGGCGTGGTGCAAGCAGTGGAGAGTTTCTGCAACAAGGTTTCGCCTACGCAGTCGGAAGGGAGAGAGAGAGAGGAGGGCAGCAGGGCGGCTAGGGATTGAGGAGGAGGTGTGGGGAGGGTGAGCCCCCAGCCCTCTTTATATAGAGGGGTGGGCGGCTGGCCCTTGCCCCTCCCCCAAGCCATAGGGACGGCGGCCAAGGAGGGAGGAGTGGGGGGCAAGTTCCCCCCTTTCTAGAAGCTCCCCTAGGTTTTCCCCTAGGCTTGGCCGGCTGGGCCTATGGGGCCTTGTGCCCCTGGACCAATGCGGCCAGGGCACTCCCCCGTAGGCCCATGCCCCCTCCCGACAAGTGGTTCCACGTTGGTCTCACTACGGAAGGTTCTAGAAGCTTCCGGTACAATACCGAACAACCCGAAACAATTCCGAACTCCAAAATCTGCTTTTCCTTATATGAATCTTATTATCCGGACCATTCCGGAACCTCTCGTGACGTCCTGGATCTCATCCGAGACTCCGAACAAAACTCATAAACCAATTATCCAATCTATCTTAGCGTCGAGACACGTTAAGTGTGTGACCCTTTGGGTTCGAGAATATGCAGACATGATCTTCTATCAATAATCAACAGCGGGGTCTGGAAACCCATATTGACTCCCACACATTCATCGATGATCATATCGGAAGAACCACAATGCCAGGATTCAATCAATCCCATATATATATTCCCTTCGTCTCGCGATATTTTACTTGCCCGAGATTCGATCGTCGGTACGGCATACCTAGTTCAATCTCGTTCACAGCAAGTACTTTACTCGTTCCGTAATCCGATATCACTTTGTGATTAACTCCTTAACCTCGTGCTTGCAAGCGGTGTTGATATCGATTACCGAGTGGGCCCGAAGTATATCTCTCCAACTTGGGAGGGACAAATCCCATCTCGATACATATAACCCAACAGGTACTTTCCGATCACCTGAGAGATACCTTTATGATCACCCTCTCATAGGATGACGTTTGATGACCTCAAAGCTTTCTTCCGATACCAGGGAGTTGCATTATCTCATGGTCTAAGGAATACAATATTTGACATAAGAAAAGCTTCGCAAAGATGAACACGATGACACGATCTAATTGCTCTGCTTAATTTGGGTCTGTCCATCATATCATTCTTCCAATGATATGATCTCATTATTAATCGACAACTCATGTCTATGGTTAGGAAACCTTAACCATCATTAATCAATGAGCTAGTCCATAGAGGCGTACTAGGGACACGGTGTTGTTCACAAACCACACAAGTATTAAAGTTTCCGCTTCATACAATTCTAGCATGGAATATAAACTTTATCATGAACAAGAATTATAATAATAACATCTTTATTATTGCCTCTAGGGCATAATTCCAACATAATCCTATTCTCTGGATCATTCCGGAACCTCTCGTGATGTCCTGGATCTCATCCGAGACTCCGAACAAAAACTCATAAACCAATTATCCATTCTATCCTAGTGTCGAGACACGTTAAGTGTGTGACCCTACGGGTTCGAGAATATGCAGACATGATCTTCTATCAATAATCAACAGCGGGATCTGAAAACCCATATTGACTCCCACATATTCATCGATGATCATATCGGATGAACCACGATGCCAGGATTTAATTAATCCCATATATGTATTCCCTTCGTCACGCGATATTTTACTTTCCCGAGATTCGATCGTTGGTATCGGCATACCTAGTTCAATCTCTCTCACAACAAGTACTTTACTCGTTCCGTAATCCGATATTACTTTGTGATTAACTCCTTAACCACGTGCTTGCAAGCGGTGTTGATATCGATTACCGAGTGGGCCCGAAGTATATCTCTCCGACTCGGGAGGGACAAATTCCATCTCGATACATATAACCCAACAAGTACTTTCCGATCACCTGAGAGACACCTTTATGATCACCCCCACATAGGATGACGTTTGATGACCTCAAAGATTTCTTCCGATACCAGGGATTTGTATTATCTCATGGTCTAAGGAATACAATATTTGATAGAAGAAAAAGCTTCGCAAAGATGAAAACGATGACACGATCTAATTGCTCTGCTTAATTTGGGTATGTCCATCATATCATTCTCCTAATGATATGATCTCATTATTAATTGACAACTCATGTCTATGGTTAGGAAACCTTTAACCATCATTAATCAATGAGCTAGTCCATAGAGGCGTACTAGGGACACGGTGTTGTTCATAAACCACACAAGTATCAAAGTTTCCGCTTAATACAATTCTAGCATGGAATATAAACTTTATCATGAACAAGAATTATAACAATAACATCTTTATTATTGCCTCTAGGGCATAATTCCAACACTTCTATGAAGCAAAAAACTCTTAAACTTTGTATGATGTATCCTTAGACATGAGATTCATGCTTCTAGTCGATGTGTGTAATGACTTACTTATAGGTTATTGAAGAATACTCTGTATTGTATAGTTAAAAGTGGTTTGCCATAAAACATGTCATGAAGTATGGTTGGTCCAGTTGGGATTTTTCCATCTCTTTAACGAGAGAGAGATATGTGGACCCCTAAGGTGATTGGATCGATAGTTGCATGTCGTGCAACGTAAGATTATGTGTGTTCGCGGGTTAGCATGCAACGTAAGAGTTAACCTAATAATAGACTAAATGTCACGTGATCGAGAGGCAAAGTGAGTGACACATATGTAATACTTGTGATGGGTCGCCTAATATAATCTTATCTGTGTTTGCGGGTTAGCATGCTAGAGGTGCAACCAACTAGTGACCAGCTTGGATCATGTCTAAACATGCATCAACCTATAGCGTCATACATTTAAGGGGATGAAGTCTGACTTATCTAGATTAGAATCTGGATAAGACTAGAAATCGAGTCCCTGATAAGCCGCTATTATAGATGCCGATCGCAATGTGGTTGGCAGCCTGTAGTATTTGACTCTCACGCATTCGGATATTTCCTTTGCGTTGAATAAGGTGTGCCACTTCCTTTCTCAGTCGACTAAAGTACATTGGGAAGCAGTCAAGCGTATCTTGCGATATGTCAAAAGAACTTTGGACACTGGTTTGCACATTTTTAAGTCACTACAGTAGAATCTCAGTATATTTACTATGAAAACTGGGCTAGATGTGTTGATGACAGATGATCTACGAGCGGTTTTGCTATCTCTGTTGGTCCAAACCTAGTATCATGGAGTTCGAAGAAGCAGCCCACCGTCTCGAGATCTAGACCCGAGGTATAGTATAAAGCACTAGAGAACGGAGCTGCTAAAGCTATGTGGGTCAGGAGTATCCAACAATAAGTTCCAACCTTATGGCGCGATAACCTAGGGGCTACTTACCCACGAGGAATCCAACCTTTCATGCTCGAACATGGCACATTGAAATCGACTTCCATTTTGTGCGATGACAGGTTGCTGATGGCACTTTGGTAGTGAGATTCATCTCTTCTGATGATCAGTTGGCCGATGGCTTTACTAAGCCACCCACACGGCATATGTTAGACCGCTTTTTAACCAATCTAAATCTTGTATATATTAGTTTACATTAGGGTGTGTGTTAAGAATCGGTCACACACGTCATGTACATATATTGTAAGGTTTGATTCATAAGAACACATCTCATAGGAATTAATCCTATAAAAATCTTGTAGTGCAATTTCTATAGGAAAACAACATTAGGTCACACCTCATGGAAAAATTCCTTTGCCACATCAAACAAAATTCCTCTTTCTATAGGATTCACATTGGCATGTATTCTCAATCCTATGTTTTTTATATTGCGAAAAAAACAGTAGTATGTTTAACACTAAGTGTGTATGTACAATGATGATTCTTTGTGTCTGGTGTTGTACTGTGTTTCACAATAGGCGGAGAGCTTACGCAGATACTCTATTTGTTTCAAAATATAACATGGTTTAACCTTTTTTTTCTGAAACACATGTAGTGTGCAGGTTTGTTCATTTGCTTCGAATATATACATAGTAAAGGAGGTCTAAATACGTGCTTTTAGAAAAAATCTAAAACATTTTATAATTTAAAACGGAGGAAATATTCATCTCTTTCTTTTTGTGCGCCCGAGAAGAATTTATCTGATCCTAGGTTCGCTACAGCGATTGATGAGCTGATTCCGTCCGTGCCCTGGATTCGCTAGGTTGGCTACAGCGATGGAAGAAAGAAACACCAGCGCGTGTCGGTGCGGCGGCCGTCCGGCCGATGGATTCGCATGCAGAACCGGGCATATGTGCACCGACGACATCACGTAGGATTCGGCGGATCGCGCGTCCCTGTGCTTCCAGCGCAGCGCATGCCATCGTTGGCCGATCGGTAGCGGACGAGCCACCACCCCGCCGTCCGGGAGCACCGGGAGTCCGGGACCACGCAAACAATGGTACGATGCGATGTCGTTACAGGTCGCAGGGCCATGCACAACGGGTTATGCTATCGCCATCGCCTTCGTTGGTTCGTCTTACCTACCAGGGCGAATTCATGGTCGTGGTTCCAGTTGGGACTTAATAAATTTCCAAGAGAATTCAAGAGTTGGAATTGAACATGCGCCCAAGGGAATTTATTGACAGAGAGATGCTCCCCTGCTTGATAGAAGCTGCTACTATAGACATGGTATGGCCGTGAAGTCGTGCAAAATTTCTGCTTGAAATTATTGACTTGATTATCAACGATTTTGTAGACGCATCACCGGAACGAGGGAACGAGGGTAGAGCGACTCCACGCGTCACCGGAGCGAGAATAAAATGGAGATGAATGAACTTATTCTGTCTTCAGGATGTAACCACCGTTTCACCATCTCGAAGAACACACTAAAACAGATCAGACTCGAAACGAAAACCACCCGCCAGCGAGAAACCGTGGTCCGCCACACCTCTATAATCTCAAGGCCACCAAAGAAAGAACGGACCGCCGTCAGCGAGGAAGCAAAACCGTAAATCGGTTTTGGAGTCGACCTCACGGTCGCTTCTCTCCTTCTCCGGTGATCCGTCGTCAACTAGTACATAGCCATAGCATAGCTATGATGAGTCCAAGGTTTACGCATCCCACATTCCTTAGTAAGAGTAACTTCTAGCTCGTTAATGTTTTTTCATTCTACGGTCCCTCACAACGAAGGGTTAGACAGGTAGTACTGGCCCTCTGACTTCCATCTATGTGGTGTGTGTGACTCCCGCGAAACGACTGAAGGTAGCAAAGTAGCCTACCATTAGGTATTTTTGATCCCGTAACTTCCATTGAGACAACCATCGATCCGATAGAGCGAAACGGCCAGAAAAAGAAGTGGAGTTAGAAAGTCGTATGATAGATGGTAACTATCTAGTTTAAAATAAATAACTAAAGAATCAAAAATTTGATTTAGTAAACCCGATCCAAAGTCAAAAGAGTGATTGGCCTGCGAAAATCAAAAAAGTATTATGTTTGTTCTGACGGCTTTGATGGCTCGACATTCTATATTAAAGAAAGGAGAGCGAGGGAAAGTTGGGGGACCTCTTTCTTGAGCCCATACGTTGTTTCCTCGAGATCGCCACTGTATTACTAATCCATGGACAAACATGATTTCTTGCATCTAGGGAACATTTGCTATGCCTAGTGGAAAACCTGTCTTGCATGGTAATTTGGAAGGCTTGGAATTGGACTGCCTCCTCTGCACTCTTTTTTTTGGATCAAATTCAACATCACATTTACCTTCATAGGCGAAAATGTTTGACCAGGATCAACCGAGCTATCTTTGCATGTTGGATGGTCGGTGCAAGGCCAGAAATTGGAACACGCTAATTCTACAGATGCGAACGGGAAAGCCAAGATATAATCTAGAAGATGCAAACAACGAGGGGGGAATAGATGAGATCTTCATACCCTTGAAGATTCGCACAACGGAACGTTCAACGGAACGTGGTTGATGTAGTCGTACTCGCTTCTCCTCCTCGCGATCCGATCCGATACAACACCGCAAGTGGCGATGCCTCCGAGAGATGCACACGTGCGGCACCTCGACGTCTCCTCCTTCCTCGGTCCAGCAAGTGGGGTGGAGAGATGGATTGGATCTACAACACGACGGCGTGGTGCAAGCAGTGGAGAGTTTCTGCAACAAGGTTTCGCCTACGCAGTCGGAAGGGAGAGAGAGAGAGGAGGGCAGCAGGGCGGCTAGGGATTGAGGAGGAGGTGTGGGGAGGGTGAGCCCCCAGCCCTCTTTATATAGAGGGGTGGGCGGCTGGCCCTTGCCCCTCCCCCAAGCCATAGGGACGGCGGCCAAGGAGGGAGGAGTGGGGGGCAAGTTCCCCCCTTTCTAGAAGCTCCCCTAGGTTTTCCCCTAGGCTTGGCCGGCTGGGCCTATGGGGCCTTGTGCCCCTGGACCAATGCGGCCAGGGCACTCCCCCGTAGGCCCATGCCCCCTCCCGACAAGTGGTTCCACGTTGGTCTCACTACGGAAGGTTCTAGAAGCTTCCGGTACAATACCGAACAACCCGAAACAATTCCGAACTCCAAAATCTGCTTTTCCTTATATGAATCTTATTATCCGGACCATTCCGGAACCTCTCGTGACGTCCTGGATCTCATCCGAGACTCCGAACAAAACTCATAAACCAATTATCCAATCTATCTTAGCGTCGAGACACGTTAAGTGTGTGACCCTTTGGGTTCGAGAATATGCAGACATGATCTTCTATCAATAATCAACAGCGGGGTCTGGAAACCCATATTGACTCCCACACATTCATCGATGATCATATCGGAAGAACCACAATGCCAGGATTCAATCAATCCCATATATATATTCCCTTCGTCTCGCGATATTTTACTTGCCCGAGATTCGATCGTCGGTACCGGCATACCTAGTTCAATCTCGTTCACAGCAAGTACTTTACTCGTTCCGTAATCCGATATCACTTTGTGATTAACTCCTTAACCTCGTGCTTGCAAGCGGTGTTGATATCGATTACCGAGTGGGCCCGAAGTATATCTCTCCAACTTGGGAGGGACAAATCCCATCTCGATACATATAACCCAACAGGTACTTTCCGATCACCTGAGAGATACCTTTATGATCACCCTCTCATAGGATGACGTTTGATGACCTCAAAGCTTTCTTCCGATACCAGGGAGTTGCATTATCTCATGGTCTAAGGAATACAATATTTGACATAAGAAAAGCTTCGCAAAGATGAACACGATGACACGATCTAATTGCTCTGCTTAATTTGGGTCTGTCCATCATATCATTCTTCCAATGATATGATCTCATTATTAATCGACAACTCATGTCTATGGTTAGGAAACCTTAACCATCATTAATCAATGAGCTAGTCCATAGAGGCGTACTAGGGACACGGTGTTGTTCACAAACCACACAAGTATTAAAGTTTCCGCTTCATACAATTCTAGCATGGAATATAAACTTTATCATGAACAAGAATTATAATAATAACATCTTTATTATTGCCTCTAGGGCATAATTCCAACATAATCCTATTCTCTGGATCATTCCGGAACCTCTCGTGATGTCCTGGATCTCATCCGAGACTCCGAACAAAAACTCATAAACCAATTATCCATTCTATCCTAGTGTCGAGACACGTTAAGTGTGTGACCCTACGGGTTCGAGAATATGCAGACATGATCTTCTATCAATAATCAACAGCGGGATCTGAAAACCCATATTGACTCCCACATATTCATCGATGATCATATCGGATGAACCACGATGCCAGGATTTAATTAATCCCATATATGTATTCCCTTCGTCACGCGATATTTTACTTTCCCGAGATTCGATCGTTGGTATCGGCATACCTAGTTCAATCTCTCTCACAACAAGTACTTTACTCGTTCCGTAATCCGATATTACTTTGTGATTAACTCCTTAACCACGTGCTTGCAAGCGGTGTTGATATCGATTACCGAGTGGGCCCGAAGTATATCTCTCCGACTCGGGAGGGACAAATTCCATCTCGATACATATAACCCAACAAGTACTTTCCGATCACCTGAGAGACACCTTTATGATCACCCCCACATAGGATGACGTTTGATGACCTCAAAGATTTCTTCCGATACCAGGGATTTGTATTATCTCATGGTCTAAGGAATACAATATTTGATAGAAGAAAAAGCTTCGCAAAGATGAAAACGATGACACGATCTAATTGCTCTGCTTAATTTGGGTATGTCCATCATATCATTCTCCTAATGATATGATCTCATTATTAATTGACAACTCATGTCTATGGTTAGGAAACCTTTAACCATCATTAATCAATGAGCTAGTCCATAGAGGCGTACTAGGGACACGGTGTTGTTCATAAACCACACAAGTATCAAAGTTTCCGCTTAATACAATTCTAGCATGGAATATAAACTTTATCATGAACAAGAATTATAACAATAACATCTTTATTATTGCCTCTAGGGCATAATTCCAACACTTCTATGAAGCAAAAAACTCTTAAACTTTGTATGATGTATCCTTAGACATGAGATTCATGCTTCTAGTCGATGTGTGTAATGACTTACTTATAGGTTATTGAAGAATACTCTGTATTGTATAGTTAAAAGTGGTTTGCCATAAAACATGTCATGAAGTATGGTTGGTCCAGTTGGGATTTTTCCATCTCTTTAACGAGAGAGAGATATGTGGACCCCTAAGGTGATTGGATCGATAGTTGCATGTCGTGCAACGTAAGATTATGTGTGTTCGCGGGTTAGCATGCAACGTAAGAGTTAACCTAATAATAGACTAAATGTCACGTGATCGAGAGGCAAAGTGAGTGACACATATGTAATACTTGTGATGGGTCGCCTAATATAATCTTATCTGTGTTTGCGGGTTAGCATGCTAGAGGTGCAACCAACTAGTGACCAGCTTGGATCATGTCTAAACATGCATCAACCTATAGCGTCATACATTTAAGGGGATGAAGTCTGACTTATCTAGATTAGAATCTGGATAAGACTAGAAATCGAGTCCCTGATAAGCCGCTATTATAGATGCCGATCGCAATGTGGTTGGCAGCCTGTAGTATTTGACTCTCACGCATTCGGATATTTCCTTTGCGTTGAATAAGGTGTGCCACTTCCTTTCTCAGTCGACTAAAGTACATTGGGAAGCAGTCAAGCGTATCTTGCGATATGTCAAAAGAACTTTGGACACTGGTTTGCACATTTTTAAGTCACTACAGTAGAATCTCAGTATATTTACTATGAAAACTGGGCTAGATGTGTTGATGACAGATGATCTACGAGCGGTTTTGCTATCTCTGTTGGTCCAAACCTAGTATCATGGAGTTCGAAGAAGCAGCCCACCGTCTCGAGATCTAGACCCGAGGTATAGTATAAAGCACTAGAGAACGGAGCTGCTAAAGCTATGTGGGTCAGGAGTATCCAACAATAAGTTCCAACCTTATGGCGCGATAACCTAGGGGCTACTTACCCACGAGGAATCCAACCTTTCATGCTCGAACATGGCACATTGAAATCGACTTCCATTTTGTGCGATGACAGGTTGCTGATGGCACTTTGGTAGTGAGATTCATCTCTTCTGATGATCAGTTGGCCGATGGCTTTACTAAGCCACCCACACGGCATATGTTAGACCGCTTTTTAACCAATCTAAATCTTGTATATATTAGTTTACATTAGGGTGTGTGTTAAGAATCGGTCACACACGTCATGTACATATATTTGTAAGGTTTGATTCATAAGAACACATCCCATAGGAATTAATCCTATAAAAATCTTGTAGTGCAATTTCTATAGGAAAACAACATTAGGTCACACCTCATGGAAAAATTCCTTTGCCACATCAAACAAAATTCCTCTTTCTATAGGATTCACATTGGCATGTATTCTCAATCCTATGTTTTTTATATTGCGAAAAAAACAGTAGTATGTTTAACACTAAGTGTGTATGTACAATGATGATTCTTTGTGTCTGGTGTTGTACTGTGTTTCACAATAGGCGGAGAGCTTACGCAGATACTCTATTTGTTTCAAAATATAACATGGTTTAACCTTTTTTTTCTGAAACACATGTAGTGTGCAGGTTTGTTCATTTGCTTCGAATATATACATAGTAAAGGAGGTCTAAATACGTGCTTTTAGAAAAAATCTAAAACATTTTATAATTTAAAACGGAGGAAATATTCATCTCTTTCTTTTTGTGCGCCCGAGAAGAATTTATCTGATCCTAGGTTCGCTACAGCGATTGATGAGCTGATTCCGTCCGTGCCCTGGATTCGCTAGGTTGGCTACAGCGATGGAAGAAAGAAACACCAGCGCGTGTCGGTGCGGCGGCCGTCCGGCCGATGGATTCGCATGCAGAACCGGGCATATGTGCACCGACGACATCACGTAGGATTCGGCGGATCGCGCGTCCCTGTGCTTCCAGCGCAGCGCATGCCATCGTTGGCCGATCGGTAGCGGACGAGCCACCACCCCGCCGTCCGGGAGCACCGGGAGTCCGGGACCACGCAAACAATGGTACGATGCGATGTCGTTACAGGTCGCAGGGCCATGCACAACGGGTTATGCTATCGCCATCGCCTTCGTTGGTTCGTCTTACCTACCAGGGCGAATTCATGGTCGTGGTTCCAGTTGGGACTTAATAAATTTCCAAGAGAATTCAAGAGTTGGAATTGAACATGCGCCCAAGGGAATTTATTGACAGAGAGATGCTCCCCTGCTTGATAGAAGCTGCTACTATAGACATGGTATGGCCGTGAAGTCGTGCAAAATTTCTGCTTGAAATTATTGACTTGATTATCAACGATTTTGTAGACGCATCACCGGAACGAGGGAACGAGGGTAGAGCGACTCCACGCGTCACCGGAGCGAGAATAAAATGGAGATGAATGAACTTATTCTGTCTTCAGGATGTAACCACCGTTTCACCATCTCGAAGAACACACTAAAACAGATCAGACTCGAAACGAAAACCACCCGCCAGCGAGAAACCGTGGTCCGCCACACCTCTATAATCTCAAGGCCACCAAAGAAAGAACGGACCGCCGTCAGCGAGGAAGCAAAACCGTAAATCGGTTTTGGAGTCGACCTCACGGTCGCTTCTCTCCTTCTCCGGTGATCCGTCGTCAACTAGTACATAGCCATAGCATAGCTATGATGAGTCCAAGGTTTACGCATCCCACATTCCTTAGTAAGAGTAACTTCTAGCTCGTTAATGTTTTTTCATTCTACGGTCCCTCACAACGAAGGGTTAGACAGGTAGTACTGGCCCTCTGACTTCCATCTATGTGGTGTGTGTGACTCCCGCGAAACGACTGAAGGTAGCAAAGTAGCCTACCATTAGGTATTTTTGATCCCGTAACTTCCATTGAGACAACCATCGATCCGATAGAGCGAAACGGCCAGAAAAAGAAGTGGAGTTAGAAAGTCGTATGATAGATGGTAACTATCTAGTTTAAAATAAATAACTAAAGAATCAAAAATTTGATTTAGTAAACCCGATCCAAAGTCAAAAGAGTGATTGGCCTGCGAAAATCAAAAAAGTATTATGTTTGTTCTGACGGCTTTGATGGCTCGACATTCTATATTAAAGAAAGGAGAGCGAGGGAAAGTTGGGGGACCTCTTTCTTGAGCCCATACGTTGTTTCCTCGAGATCGCCACTGTATTACTAATCCATGGACAAACATGATTTCTTGCATCTAGGGAACATTTGCTATGCCTAGTGGAAAACCTGTCTTGCATGGTAATTTGGAAGGCTTGGAATTGGACTGCCTCCTCTGCACTCTTTTTTTTGGATCAAATTCAACATCACATTTACCTTCATAGGCGAAAATGTTTGACCAGGATCAACCGAGCTATCTTTGCATGTTGGATGGTCGGTGCAAGGCCAGAAATTGGAACACGCTAATTCTGCTCGTTCTTGTCCTTCGCTTCAGGGCCCGTTTATCGGTGTAAAGTTTTTAATGCTAGTTGAGTCCCGGCCTCCCGATTGATTGGCCCGTGCGGAAAGAAAGCCCGGAAGAAGTTTTAGCCAAACGTGCTGCTATTAACACAAGCACTATCAAACGAACTCCCAAATAAGTGTTTAGCTGGATTGATCCTAAAGGCCGAATTCTATAGTAGAGACGGCTTGAATAGGAAATTTGGCTCGGACAACATCCTAGGCGTAAGTCACGCTCGGTCAAAACAAGAACTCACGCTCGGTGGAAGCTCTTTTAGACGACCTTGTGGGGGGTGGCCTGCAAAAATAAATAAAAAATTCTGTTCTCTTTTGTAATCTAGAACAAATATAAATTAATTGTGTAGAAAAGAAGCGGAAAACTCTATTCTATGCCCGACCTATCGATGATTGTGGAAATCCAAACGGCTTTGGCACAACGAACAAACATCTCAAACGGCTGAGATCACACAGCCGCAAATAGAATCACCAAATCGACTGCTGGTTCGGCTCTAGTCACATATTAGAGCACTAACATGGGATAAATCAGTGGAATTTCGAAGAAGAAAAAAACATAGAACCATTGGAATCCCCCTAACGAAGGATGGACTAAAGCGAATTGCGATGGTGCTTTGCCGGTTGGTGGAACTGCTGGAGGTGGGGGTGTGGTTCTTCGGGATCACCATGGTGACTTCGTGGCGGGAGCGTGCCATTTTTTTTTCCTTCGGCGTCTGATGCTGAGCGTGTGGAGCTGCTCGCGTGTCGTCGTGCAATTCAGTTAGCGAAGGAAATGGGAGTGAACAAGTTGTTGCTGGAGACTGACTGCTTATGTGATATATCCAAACTAAAGAAGGAGCTAAACATGTCTATTTATGGTCCCCTGGTTGAAGAAATTAAGGAGCTGTTGAGAAGCTTCGATGATTATTTCGCTATTCATGGACGTTGTACTGGTAACAAGGTCAAGCACTGGTTAGCAAAACAAGGCTGCGTTAATAAGTTGTGTAAAGCATGGCTCCGGGTTCCCCCGGGCTAAACTTGTAGGTTTGTTGTTTTCAGACTCTAGTGTGGTTGATTAATAAAACGCGGCATGGTTCTAAAAAAAAAAAGATACCTACCAGGGCGAATTCATGGTCGTGGTTCCAATTGCTACTTAATTAAATTTCCAAGAGAATTCAAGGATTGGAATTAAACATGCACTGCTAGTACGTAGTACATGGTAGTATGGCCGCGAAGTCGTGCAAAATTTCAGCTTCAAATTATTGACCTGATTATCATCGATTCTGTAGAATTTCAACTTCAAACTCTAAAGCAAAATCAAGAAACTGCGAAGCAAACCTTTTTTAGTTCTGCATACTAACGTACGGAGTACCAAAATAAAAAGGACGCGCTCCTACAGTGATCGATGGAAGCCTAAAACAGCTTGGAACTCGCCTCGTCAGATACGGTGTCTGGTGGCACTATGCCAGCGCCTAGGCTGGGCGCCTGCGCGTCCAGGGCGGGCGTCCCGCGCACGTTGGCGAACAGCGCGTGGCACGGCTGGTCGCCGCAGCGGAGGTTGATGCCGTCGAGGCGCACCCCGCTGCAGGGCCGCTCCTCGCTGCACCGCAGCTGCACCGCCACCTTGCTGCTGGACGTGCCCTCGATCCTCCTGAAGGTCACGTCGCTGATCTGCACCAGCGAAGGCCGGTCCCGGTCGGCGTCGGAGCAGTGGTCGTGGGGGCAGTAGTGCTGGTCGATGACGATGGGGTTGGAGACGTTGGCCATGGTGATGTCCTCGAAGGTGATGTTGGACGCCAGCCCGGGCGGCGACCCGGGCCACGTCTTGATGCGCAGCCCGTTGGTGGTGCCCCGCACCGTGCAATTCCGGATCACCAGCCCACGCACCGCCTCCTCACCCTCCTCCCTCCCCAGGCTCCCCACGCTGATGCCGTGGCCGGGGCCGCAGATGACGCCCGTGACGACGACGTCGGAGGACCCAGGGCCCACGGATACGCAGTCGTCGCCGGTGCCGATCACCGAGTCGGTGATGCGGACGTGGCTCGAGAAGCCCACGTGGATGCCGTCCGTGTTGTGGCTGGCCGCGGGCGCGTGGATGCGGAGGCCCTCCGCTGCCACGCGGGTGCTGCGGTGGAAGCTCACGTGGAACCCACGGCTGTCCACGAACCGCAGGCCCCTCACCGTCGAGTTCGCCACGCCGTCCAGCTCTAGAGTCTGCACATAAACATCTCACCATCTCGTACAAAAAAAGAAACTTATACTACTAGTACTGTACTGAACGTGCGGCCGGCGTCAGTACCGTCATCTTGGGCTTGTTGGTCTGAGCACCGCCCTGGCCGTCGAGGGTGCCGGCGCCGGTGACCAGGAGGTCGGTCAGGGCACTGAACGTGATCCAGGCATCATCAGACAGGTGGCATCTTCCCGTGCACGGCCGGAGCACGCCATTGATCAACACGACGGGCGCGTCGCCGCCCTTGCACGGGCCCGAGAACTCGATTGCGCCGACGGCGAAGGTGCCCTCGGGGACCAGGAGCGTCGCGTTGCCTGCCGCGGAGCTGCACGCGGCGCGCCATGCCGCCACGAATGCCTGGACAGGGGTGATCGACACATGGTTCAGAAAACACAAAGAAGCAAGGGGATCGATTTACGCGTGGTTCACTTCACTCACGTCTTTGTTGTCTTCGTTGCCCGGAGACGCCCCGTACTCTGTTACGTCGTAGACGCCGGCGGCGGCGCCGTTGCTACTGCCGTGCACGTGGACACCGCCATGCATAACGAACAGGTACAGGCTGATACAGACCTTGAGGAAGGTACCCATGGTGGCCGGAATTCGAAGGTCAGTCGGCTTCAGAATCGAGAAAGCTTTTCATCTTATACACACATGCATGACCATCGATCAATACTGTAAGAATTCAAGTCCATGCGCATAAGATCGTAACCTCCAAATTTTAAGATGAGCACTAAACAAGCTTAATTGAGCGTCTAACTGCAGTTTCCTACTACTTGTAACTCCTTTCTGCCATGAACTAGTAATTAGCATGTCCGTTTCTTCAAGACAAAGTGATCAACGGCCTTAAAGGGGGGATTGCATTGCTCCGATACCATTGTATTCAGACTTTCAGACGGTGCGACCAACTGCAGGAATTGCTCCTGGCATCTACATTTTTTGCGAAGAAGCAGATATTTATCGCTGAATGCGTGAGAGAGATCACGCGGTACATGCCTAGTCCCAAATTTCAGCTTGGTCATCACAATTTCACGATCCCCTTTACTAGTCTTGAGAAATGGCAGTAAGCACAAAGTAGCGGCCACTGATGTCATTCCCGCCCCTTTGCCGGTATGACTGCCGACGTGAGGCCCGATCAGTCTGCTGAATTCATGACCAGAGAGAACGGCAGAGAGATAGCGAGTAGAGTTTGGTTTTTTCCTTTAGTTTCGATACAGTTACATGTGGAGCTCCTCTGCCCTATTAAACTCTGATATTCTTTTTTTGAGGGTGCCTATATACTCTGATGCTCATCCATCCATCTAGAAGCAAGGCCCAGGACGACAAGGCCCAGCACACTTACATGTGGGCCGTCAGAATCCCAATCGAGTACGAGCAAGCTTGGCTTGCGGCTCGTTTCTCTACCGGGGCCGACCCAAATGGATAAATCGATCGCCAAAACCTGCAAGAATGAACAAATGGATCGCCAAAACCTTTATTAGTGGCTTGACCCAAACCAAAACATGCGTCTAGACCGACTCATTCATCCTAAATTGGACTAAGAATGCATCCAATTCTGATTCGACGCGCCACACACCGTGTGCGCATCAGATCGCGTATGCTAACAGGGCCCACATGCCAGTGCCTTGTTACTCAACTTGAATAACTTACAGTTTAATAACCGTCGTATTGATGAAAACAACACTACCTATGAAAGCGGCGACCCAAACACCCGTGGTCGTCCTACACCCTACATCATAGGACGACAATTGTCCAAAATGTTGCTTGCCATCATGCGTTCTATGACAGCCAGTGTCGACGTCATGCGCACTACGGCTCACCACTTTAGCTATCCTTGTTATTGACATGGCACAGAGGACCGGCCTCATTGATGCGGCCGTTCTCAATAGCAATGTGCGGATCATCCATTGTCACATCCCGAGCCGCCGCCTGACAGTGATTTCTCACGGCAACGTCACGCATCGACCTCTCGCAGTACGTCCAACACCTTCTTGAGGCTTGAGGCCTTCTCCTCTCGGCTGAGAAAGCTCCATCTCAGCCTTCTAGCACGCCCTCCCATTCTAGACCTCCTCCTCCGCCTCCGCCTCTGCCATGGCCACCAGGGGGTCCTCCTGTAGCGCTGATACGTCTAAAACGTATCTACTTTCCCGAACACTTTTGCTATTTTTTTCCTCTAAATTTGTGTGATTTGGATACAACTAACACGGACAGACGCTGTTTTTAGCAGAATTACTTTGGTGTCTAGTTTTTGTGCAGAAAATCAACTTTCAGGAAAAATTCCGGAAAATATGCCAAAACTTCTATTTTACCAGAAGACGAGACGGAGGAGGGCCACGAGGGGCCCACACCCCCTGGCTACGCGGGCCAGCCCAGGCCGTGCCTTGGAGGGGTGTGGCCACCTCGGGCACCCCCTCGGGCTCCCCCTTCTCCTACATAAAGCCTCCTGACCTAAAAACTCCGGGGGTCGACGTTTTTCTAAAAAGAGTTCCGCTGCGTCGCCACCACCAGAAACCGTGATTCGGAATCAGAAACTCCGTTCCGGCACCCTGCCGGGACGGGGAATTGGAGGAGATCATTGCCGTCATCATCATCGACGCCTCTCCATCAACCATCCATGTTTCCCCCATTCATGAGTGAGTAATCCCCCACTGTAGGTTATGGGGATGGTAGGGATTGGATGAGTTCTATCATGTAATCGAATAAGATTATTAGGGCATGGTGCCTAGTATCTCTATTAGTGCTATTTGACTTTGTTGCAACTTGTTATGCTTAATGCTTATCACTAGGGCCCGAGTGCCATGATCTCAGATCCGAACATGTTATGATTCATGATGATAATATTTTTTGTGATCTTATCTGCAAGTTGTGTATACATATCATTGTCCGGAACCAAAGGCCCCGAAGTGATAGAAATTGGGACAGTCGGAGGAGATGGCTGTGATATAAGGATCACATGTGTCACGGAGTGTTAGTGCTTTGCTCCGGTACTCTATTAAAATGAGTACCTTAATTGCCACTAGATTCCCTTGAGGCCCCGCTGCAACGGGCTGACAGGACAAAAGATGTTGTGCAAGTTCTCATTGCGATCACGTATGACTATATATGGAACACATGTCTATGATTGTTTAGTACTTGGATGCTTTATCTTATTATCTGCAAATGCCCTAGATCTTGAAGTTATATGAATAGTCTCGTCCATGCAACGCCCGTCCATCCATCCCTATGCTTACCGCATCATATCCTGTTGTTTGCTACTATTGTTACTACTGCCTTTGTTTTACTGCTACTGTTACTTTGCTATTGCTACTACAAAACTGTTGATACTGATAAACTACTGTGATCAAGACAATTTCTAAGTGCAGCTGAATTGACAACTCAGTTGTTCAGGCTTATAAGTATTCTAATGCTCCCCTTGTGTCGAATCAATAAATTGGGTTATACTACCCTCGAAGACTGTTGTGATCCCCTATACTTGTGGGTCATCAAGACCATTTTCTGGCGCCGTTGTCGGGGAGCATAGCTTTGTTTGTAAGTTCACTTGGATCTATTATTGTTCGCTGCTATTCCTTTCATCATGGGAAAGTCTCGTGATGGAAAGTTTCCTGTTTTACCATCCACTATAAGAAGAGGTACAGTTCTAAACACCTATGCTGCTCTTGATTCACCGTCTGTTATAAGTAAGCTTGTTACACCACCACCACATACACATGCTACACACACTGCTACTACTGCTGAATCTGAAATTGCTTTTGATGCTCATGATGTTACTTCTACTGTGATTGATGAGAGTGGTTCATTAGGTCTTTTCCTAGATGCTACTATTGCTAGAACTATATTGGGAAATACTGAAACTCCTAGTGAAGACACTATTACACCTTTTAGCTCACGTGAGTCTAGAGAGAGATATGATATTAATGATGATTACATTGAAATGACTGATGAATTTATTGAAGAATATCAAAACACACGCGGTGCTAGTGCTATTAGGAGTCTCCTTGAGAGACGTACTATTATACCTAAACTGTCTCCTGATGCTAAGTTTGCTACTTATCCCATAGACATTAAAGATAAAGATTATGATTTCTCCCTTGATTTATTCTATATAAACATTGTTGAGAAAGAACCTTTTTGTGGGACCAAGAATGAAAGGGCTGTGGCACATATGAATGAGCTTTCTACTATGAGTGCCTTATTTTCTGATGATGTTAAGATGTGTACCTACTTTGTTACTAAAATTTTCCCTTTTTCACTAAAAGGAGAAGCTAAAGCTTGGTTTAATAGTTTACCTCCTGGATCCATTGATAGCCCTGATTGCTTGATTGCTACTTTCTTTCAGAAATATTTACCTCCTAGTGCTAGACATGTTGTTTTGCAGAAACTTTTTGATTTTAAACAGGGAGAAGAGGAGAAATTGCCTGAGTCATGGAAAAGGTTCTGTGCCTTAATTCATGCACATCCTGGATGTCCATTACCGAAAAATGAGCTTCTTGATTTTTTTTCCATACAAACCCCCAAAAAGAGGGATCGGGTTCCATTATCAACAGATAACGGAACAACAACCACACAAGTCCACGTCATATAGAGTACTGATCCACCTAGGGGATCAAAGCGACTTAGTCTCCATATTAAATGAGCTTCTTGATATCTATTATAATGTACTAACTGATGAATCTAGGACATACCTGGATAGTTTTACTGATTGTGTTTACAAGAAAAGAACTCCTGTAGAAGCTGAAGAATTAATGGATAAAATAAGCAAGAATTATGATGATTGGACTACACCCGAGCCAATTACACCTGAGCCAACTACACCTGAACCAATTGTGCCTGAACCAACTCCAACACTGACACCAAATAAGAGGGGAATGATTGAATTAAATGATGAAATGATAAAGAAGCTAAAAAATATCTTAAGGAGAAGGATATTAGATCTGAAGATGTGAAGAATTTACCTCCTATAGAAGAACTATGTAAGCCAATTTCTCACTCATCCACTATTGAGGTACACTCTCTCCAACACTTTGTGTAAGGTGATATTCCTTATGGTAAACCTCCTGATCAATGCTTATAGGAACTTGACATTTTTATTGATAAACAAGGTAATTTTAATAAAAAAAGGTCAAGATCATTTATTGGAAGACTCTAGAGCTATTAATGAGTTGAAAGATATTATGGAAAGAACTGCTAATGATGTTAAAATGCTTGTTAAACACTTCCAAATGGTTCAAACCCAAATTGATCAACTTGCTAAGGTACAAAAAGATATGCTAGTTAATGCTTCTGGAGATAAACATGCTTATGGAATTAGAACTAGGACAGGTTCTGCCATTCAGGATCCCTTATATCCTGAGGGACATCCTAAAAGAATTGAGCAGGATTCTCAACAAGCTGAGAATAGTGGTAGTCCTTCTAAGAGAAATAAAAAGAAACATAAAACTGTTGAGGAACCTTCTGAACCTGCTGTAGATCCTAATAGTATATCTATCTCTGATGCTGAAACTGAAAGTGGTAATGATAAAAATGATGCTCCTGATAAGGAAGAAATTGAAGAAGAACCTGAGAAGCACACTAAGAACACCAAGTACACTAAGGAAGATTTTGTTGCTAATAAACATGGTAGTGAAAGAGAACCTTGGGTGCAGAAACCAATTCTTTTTTCCTAATAAGAAACAGAAGTCAAAGGAGAAAGAACACTATAACAAGTTTTGTGAGTGGATGAAACCTTTATTTTTGCATATTCCTATGATTGATGCTATTAATTTTCCTCCTTATTCAAAGTATATGAAGGATATTGTCTATAATAAAAGGAAGATTCCTAGTGAGGAAATTTCTACTTTGCTTGCTAATTATTCCTTCAATGGTAAGGTTCCAAAGAAATTTGGTGATCCAGTATTCCAACTATTCCTTGCTCTACTAAAAATAATAATGTTAGAAATGCTTTGTGTGATTTGGGAGTTGGAGTTAGTGTTATGCCTTTTTCTCTCTACAAGAGACTCCAGCTAGAAAAATTGATACCAACTGATATATCTTTGCAAATGGCTGATAAGTCAACTACTATTCCTGTTGGTATATGTGAAGATGTTCCTGTTCAATTAGCTCATAATTGCTTGGTTTTAACTGATTTTGTTGTGCTTGAGATGCCTGAAGATGATAATATGTCTATTATTCTCGGGAGACCTTTTCTTAATACTGTAGGTGCTATCATCGATTGTAATCAAGGAAAAGTAACGTTTAATATTAATGACAAGGAGCATACTATCTATTTCCCTAAGAAGATTGATAAGACTTATTGCCTTAATTCCATTGAAAATATTGAGAGCATCAAAGTAGGAGAAATATATTGTCCCATTCCACAAGAAAGTTTTGAAACTATTATGATTGGGACTATTGCTATCAAGATTGAGGTAACATAATCATTTTGTGAAGTGCAAAGTTTTGTTTCATATAAAATTGTTTTGGTAACAATACTTGATCAACCTTGTTAACAAAGGGATTTTAATGAACAAAACAATACTTTCATGATGGTTATCCTTGCTCACTTTTATTTTTCTTCATTCCAATCTTTGCTCTTCGTCTTGTTAGTCTTAGTTTTGCTTGTTGTTTGCTTTTTAGAGTGTCTTCGAACTTCTATAGTTTTGGTTTTGGTTTGCTTTTGTGTCTTTCAGAAAAATCTTTTTCTGTGAGAAAATTAATTTTCATAACCTGAAAATTGGTCAAAAATAAAGTCTCCCAAAAAATTCCAAAAAAATCTTATTTTATTTTTTCTCGAAAAAAGGGGCAGAGGGGCACCTGGATTGGCCCAGGGGGACCCACCAGGCCAGCACACCCCATGGTGGCGCGGCCATCCCTAGGGCGCGCCTGGCCTGGGTGGGACCCACCTGTGGCTCTCCAAGATGCCTCCTTCCAGCTGATACGTCCAAAACTTATCTACTTTCCCGAACACTTTTGCTATTGTTTCCCCTCTAAACTTGTGTGATTTGGATACAACTAACACGGACTGGCGTTGTTTTCAACAGAAATACATTGGTGTCTAGTTTTTATGCAGAAAATCAACTATCAAGAAAAATCCCGAAAAATATGACAAAAAACCTATTTCACCAGAAGATCCACATAGCCAAAATACGAGACGGAGTGGAGCCCTAGGGGGACCACACACCCCTGCCGCGCGGGTGGGCCCAACCCGCGCCTGGGGGGTGCGGCCGCCTCAGGCACCCCCTCAGCCTCCCTCTTCGCCTATAAGACGCCTCTTGACCCAAAAACCGAGGAGGGTTCTACGTTTTTCCAGAAAGAGTTCCACTACGCCGCCACCACCAGAAACCGCGATTCGGAACCAGAAACTCCGTTCCGGCACCCTGCCGGGACGGGGAATTTGGGGAGGATCATCGCCATCGTCATCACCAATGACTCTCCATCAACCATCAATGTTTTGCTCATCCATGAGTGAGTAATCCCCCGCTATAGGCTATGGGGATGGTAGAGATTGGATGAGTTCTATCATGTAATCAAATAAGATTATTAGGGCATGGTGCCTAGTATCTCTATTAGTGCTATTTGACTTTGTTGCAACTTGTTGTGCTTAATGCTTGTCACTAGGGCCCGAGTGCCATGATCTCAGATCTGAACTTATTATTGAATCATTATGATAGTATTTGTTTGTGATCTTATTTGCAAGTTATGTACACATATCATTGTTCGGATCCAAAGGCCCCGAAGTGACAGAAAATAGGACAACCGGAGGGGATGGCTGTGATGTGAGGATCACATGTGTTCACGGAGTGTTAATGCTTTGCTCCGATTCTCTATTAAAAGGAGCACCTTAATTGCCAGTAGTTCCCTTGAGGCCCCACTGTAACGGGCTGGCAAGACAAAAGATGTTGTGCAACTTCTCATTGCAAGCACGTAACTATATATGGAGCACATGCTTATGATTGTTTAGTACTTGGATGCTTATTCTTATTTATCTGCAATTTCCCTAGATCTTGAAGTTACATGTTTAGACTCGTCCATGCAACGCCCGTCCATCCATCCCTATTCCTATCGCGCTCATATCCTACTGTTTGCTGCTAATGTTACTGTTGCTCTTGTTTTACTGTTGTTGTTGCTTTGCTGTTTGCTACTATAAACTATTGCTACTGATAAACTTCTGTGAGCAAGAACTATTTCCAAGTGCAGCTGAATTGACAACTCAATTGTTAAGGCTTGCAAGTATTTTTTTGGCTACCCTTGTGTCAAACTAATAGATTGGGTAATACTACCCTCGAAGACTGTTGCGATCCCCTATACTTGTGGGTCATCACCAGCCACTTCTTTCTCTCTCCCGAAAAACACCAAAAAACTTTCTCAAGCTCGAGTTCCTGCTGTTCTTGCTCCCGAATTTCGATATCCTTGCTCAGCCCATCTTTGCTGCTGATTTTTGGAGGGATTGCTCTGCTTGTCCAATTAGATTTTTGATTGGTGGATTGTATCTTGAGTATTTTTCTACTGTAGGTGACAGGTTGTGTGAGCTTGCATGCTTGTTCTATGCTTAGATATTTCATTTTGATGCTTGTTTATCCCTCTAGCAAGTTCCTATAGTAGTTCCTCATCATTCATTAACTTGGAAATCACTTGGTTTGATGTTTGTCTAAAAATTTCAGAAAAAGGGCCATGGACAACCATACCTTTGGAGAAGTGTTTGAAAGTGATGCACCTAGGAGGACAATGCCTTTGATATCAGCCTCTTGAGATAAGCCATCATACAATGAGGATCTTATTGCGCCGCGCTTTGGCAACAAGGGAGATGAGGGGGATGCGCATCCTTCTACCTTCCCTTGTTTTACCTTTTTGCAAGTTGCATGGATTCTTGATGATTTCCTAAATCTTGTTTGGAGGGTTGGACTAACTGATTATATGCAGGATGAGAGTGAGCAATATGCTATGCTCACCGAAACTTTCGTGGAGAGTTTCTATTTCACTAACATCCCTTTCAGGACAGATGTTTCGTTCAAAATCTATGACAGGCCTGTCACCATGACATTGAAGAAATTTTGCGGCATTATAGGTATTGGCATGGCTAGGTCGGTGAAGAAGATTCAAGATCGACCCGCTGATTGTTGGAGCTCTACCACAGGGTAACTAATGATGATGATCGCACAGCCCAGCGCGGGAAGATAAGAAATATTCAACTCCCAGCTATCAGATATTTTGCTTATTATCTTGCCACTAGTATTCTTGGTAGGGAGAACACTAGCAATATTTCCAACTATCATTTGGCCTTTCTAGCTGCTGCACTCAACAATGAAACCAGGTATAATCTTGGTTCTCTCATTGCTCGTTGCCTAGCTGCTAGAGGACCCATTTATGGGGGTATTATTGCTGCACATGTAGTTCCTGCCTTAGAACTTTTTGTTGATCCAAATGATACAATTTTGGCTCCACAATGGCTTGATCTTGCTGCCATGAAAGCACATCACTTTGTTACTGGTAGCTCTAGCATTGAGTGTTTAGTATACAGGATGACATTTACTGACGGGGATGAGAGGGAAATTCCTTTGCCACAAACTACTTTGTTAAGTATTTGCAGGGGGCCTTGGTCACGCTCCAAGGAGGAGATGGACGATCAGATGCGCATTCATGGTTTCCACATACACTACCAGGGGGACGCACCCTCGTATGACCACTCTGTGCACTACACAGGGGCTTCCTCGAGCACGTACCAGGACGAAGGGGCCTCTTTGTCACATTACGGAGGCACTCCTTCTTGGCCACGCTGGGATTGAGCTCTACTTAGGCCAAAAGCCTAAGCTTGGGGGGAGGTATACCGAAATCACACTCATCTACATATCATGTTCTGTCGGTGCTTTGTATATCCATGTTTCGCTTTCCTTTTAGTTTTGTTTCTGCTTTCTCAAAACACAAAAAGACCAAAAATATTTTTGTTGTTTCTCTTGGTTTGTTTCTTTGCTTTTTAGCTTTGGTTTGCCTTAAAAAAAATCCAAAAATATTTTGCTTTATTTGTTTTTGCTTTGAGTGCTTGCTTTGAAAAATCGAAAATGCCAAAATATTTGTTCTTCTTCTTTTGTTTTGTGAAGTTTGTTGCAGGGTTCAGCAGTCCTCGGTGGAGTATGGTTTCATGTTATTATTCAAGCCACACAAGTGAAAGACAATAATGATGATTTATGACAACTTGAGGTGTGGTAAGAGGCTGGTAATGAACTCTATTTGTTTTTATTTTTGTACAAATACTCATCATTGTGATCATGCTTAGTCTGTTCATGTAAGGTGTATGTATTTATTGGATGCTTAGTAGTTCTTGCTCTCTTATGTTTAGCTCCAACTTGCTAATAGTTTGTAGCATGTCATATGAATGTTTGCTTGCATTGTTCTATTCATAAGTTGGTATGACATTATGGTATACTCCTCTGAATGTTTCATTTGAATCAACTTGGAAAATGCTCATGCATGCATATGACCGAACAAAAGTCAGTTAAGCCTCGATGACTTATTTTGCCTCAGAGTTCTTGTATCTTTTTATGCCATAATTAGTTATGTTTTGTTGCAAGCATGATTCTGACAGTTATTGCTCTCTCGTTTGTCGCTCCCTTTCTATTGCTATCCTTCACTTTCACTGAGTATGAGCTCTACTCATGCCTCCAACTCCCCAAAACCAATATTGTCAAAAGTGTCCACCATACCTACCTAATAGCATAATTTGCTATTCCGTGCATATTTATTATGCCTCGTTTTCTTCCAAATAAAATATTTGCTTGTTTTGGGAAAATTAGTTAGTAAAGCTCTCACGAACTTGATGGCACACTTTATTTTCTTGCACTTAATAAACCTGAACCATTGTGACTGTCCGTGAAAGTTATATGCTTGCACATTATAGGTTGGGAGTTAGCAGAACCGTGTTGTCATGGGGAACACTTTCAATACCTGTAAATATATACCCAGTTGATATCATGCTCTTTTGCTTACGGATATCGTCGGTGTGAAATAAAAGGGGAGCTTGTAAGTCCATGGAGTTATGTATATGTGTTAGAGAAACACCTGGGCCGCTAGCCTAAGCCATGCCTAATCATGGTGAAAACTTGCAGCATAACAATAGTGTGGGCGCCTCGGGTGCCCCCTGCCTCGCCTCTTCGCCTATAAAGTCCCCCCGATGCAGAAACCCTAAACACCCAATCAGATCTCCGCGAAACAGTGCGTAGCCGCCGCCACCATCGTCCCTAGATCGGGGGTATCTGAAGCTCTTCCCGGCACCCTGCCGGAGGTGAGAGATCATCCCGAAGGCCTTCTTCAGCACCATGCCAGCTTCCGGTATGATGCTTGAGTAGTTCACCCTTGGACTATGGGTCCATACAGTAGCTAGATGGTTGTTTCTCCTCCTTTGTTCTATCATGTTTAGATCTTGTGAGCTCCGTTCATGATCAAGATCATCTATTTCTAATCATACATGTTGTGTTTGCGGGGATCCGATGGATATTGAGATACTATGTCAGATTGATTATTTATTCTATCATGTCTTATTGATTATTGATTCTATCATGCATGTGTTGTTTGTGATCTTGCATGCTCTCCGTTGCTAGTAGCTATCTTGGCCAAGTAGATGCTTGTGACTCCAAGAGGGAGTATCTATGCTCGATAGTGGGTTCATGCCTCTAGTAATATAGAGAAGTGACAGAAATCTCCAAGGTTGTAGATGTGTTGTTGCTACTAGGGAGAAAACAACAATCTTTTATTCATGGAACAATTGTATTGTTTACTTTACACACATTGCTTAATGCAATTATCTGTTGCTTGCAACTTAATACTGGAAGGGGTTCGGGTGATAACCTGAAGGTGGATTATTAGTCATAGATGCAATTGGATGGCGGTCTATGTATATTGTTTTAATGCCCAATCAAATCTCATAGGAGTCATGATGTCTAGTATTTGCATTGTTATGCTTGCTCAGTCCTGTCAATTGCCCCGCTGTAATTTGTTCACCCAGCATGTTATTTATCTTAAGGAGAACACCTCTAGTGAACTGTGGACCCCGGCCCAATCTTTATCATTGATACATCATCTACTATTACTATTTACCTTCTGCAAGCAACAATTACCTTCCACACTATACATTTAATCCTTTGTTTTTAGCAAACTAGTGAGATTGACAACCTCACCGTAAGTTGGGGCAAAGTCTTGAGTTTGTGTTGTGCAGGATTCCAAATTGTTAGCAACATCTTGGAGTTGTTTCCTTGCTCCTACTGGTTTGATAACCTTGGTTTCATAACTGAGGAGAAACTTACTGTTGTTCTCATCACACTTTCCTCTTGGGGTATCCCAACGAAGCTCGACAGTGATCTGAGCCCATCAAGACTTTTCTGGCGCCGTTGCCGGGGAGTTAAGGACAACTTTACAAGGGGAGCCTCTCACAACCACTCTCTTTACTTTGTTTTTGTTTTTGCTTAGTTTATTTTGCTTTGTTTTGCTTGATTATTTTTTTACCAAAAATACAAAAAAATAGTTTCGTTTGGCTTGCCTTTTCTTTTCAAAAAACACAAAAAAAAATTAGTTCCTACTCTAGTTGCTACTGCTGTTGGCTTGCTCCACTTTTGCAAAAATGAACACTGCTGAGAACACCAAGTTGTGTGACTTCACTAGCACAAACAACAATGATTTCCTAAGTACACCTATTGATCCACCTGCTCCTGATGCTACCTTGTATGAAATTAAACCTGCTTTGTTGAATCTTGTTATGAAAGAGCAATTTTCTGGTGCTAGTTCTGATGATGATGCTGCCCACCTTAATAACTTTGTTGAACTTTGTGAGATGCAAAAATATAAGGATCTAGATGGAGATATTATTAAGCTCAAATTGTTTTCTTTATCTTTGAGAGGAAAATCTAAAGAATGGTTGCTATCCTTGCCTAGAAATAGTAACGATTCTTGGATTAAATGCAAAGATGCTTTTATTGGAAAATACTATCCTCCTGCTATGATTATATATATGTGAAGTGAAATAATGAAATTTAAACAACTTGATAATGAACATGTTGCTCAAGCTTGGGAAAGAATGAAATCTTTGGTAAAGAATTGTCCCACTCATGGAATAATTGCTTGGATGATTATTAAGAATTTTTATGCAGGACTAAAATTTTCTTCAAGAAACCTGTTGGATTCTGCTGCTGGAGGTACCTTTATGACCATTACTTTGGGAGCTACAACAAAGCTCCTTGATAATATGATGGTTAATTATTATGAATGGCACACTGAGAGAGCTCCACATGGTAAGAAGGTAAATTCTGTTGAAGAAACCTCCTCCTTTGAGTGATAAAATGGATGTTATCATGTCCATGCTTGTTAATGGAAAATCTCATATTGATCCAAATAATGTTCCTTTAGCCTCTTTGGTTGAATAAGAGCATTATTGTTGAATAAGAGCAAGTTGATGTGAACTTCCTTAGAAATAATAATTTCAACAATAATGCCTTTAGGAATAATTTTGGTAGTAATAATTATAGGCCTTGTCCTCCCAACAATGGTAATGGAAATTCCTACAACAATAATAGAAGTGCTCCCTCTGAAATTGAATTCATGCTTAAAGACTTTATTAGTAAACAAACTTCTTTCAACAAGACTGTGGAGGAGAAACTTTTGAATGTTGAGAAAAATATTTCATCTTTGTCTGAAGCACAATCCTCTTTGATTAATAAAATGGCTGCTAAACCTGAAACCATGGAAAGTACCTTTGCTTCTGCTCATGCCATACAAGTTACTATTGATGAAAATGTTATACTGTTAGCTAAATTACATGCTAAGTGGGAAAGACAAGATGAAATTGCTAGAAACAATAGTATTTGTACTATTACCACCACCAATGTTGATGCTAGAAAACCACAAGAAGTCCCCATTCCTTCTACAACAAGGCCTAAACCAAATAAGAGTGCTGAAATTTTTCAAAATATGGGAAACAATAAGTCTACTACCTGTGATGCTAAGTTTGATTTTGATCTTGATGGTTTCAATATTTCTGAAGTGATTATGTTCCAACAAAATCTTGCTAGAAGTCCTAATTCTAGTGTTATGAATATGGCTTTCACAAAACACATTACAGATGCTCTCATTAAAATTAAGGAAGAAAAATTGAAACACAAAGCTTCTATTCCTAGGAAAGTATAAGATAGTTGGGAACCCATCATTAATATGCAAGTGAATGACTTTGATCTCAAAGCTTTATGTGACCTTAGTTCTAGTGTCTCTATTATGCCTAGAAAGATTTATGAAATGCTTGATTTGCCACCTTTGGAAGATTGCTATTTAGATGTCCCACTTGATGATAACGCTAATAAGAAACTCATAGGGAGTATTAATGATGTCCTTATTATGGTTAACAATTCCTATGTCCCTGTTGATTTCTATGTTTTGGATGTTGAATGCAATGCTTCTTGTCCTATTACTTTGGGAAGACCTTTTCTTAGAACTGTTGGTGCCATCATTGATATAAAAGAAGGCACCATTAAATATCAATTCCCATTCAAGAAAGGTATTGAACACTTCCCTATAAGGAGAGAGAAGTTACCTTTTGCTCCTCCTTTTAAAGCAAAGATTGATGTTAATGCTTCTTCATTTTAAAATACTTGATTCTTGCTTCTTGTGCCTAACTTAAAGGCGTTAAAGAAAATTACTTCTTGGTAGATAATCCAATAGTTTTATTGATTTTTGGAAGTTATTACTTCTGTGATAACCTCTCCTTATCCTTTTTGTTTGATTTTTGTGCCAAGAATAACCTCTAATGAGAGAGAACTAAGATTTGGGGAAGGTGCTATCCCGAAACAGATTTTTGTGCTTCACTATAAACATTCATGAAAAATCTCTGTATGTCGGACTGAGATGTAATTTTCTAAGTAAATGCCCCAGGTTGTTATCTAACTTTCGTTAGTTCAACACCTTTTGATTTGAGCAACATAAGATCTTCGAAAAAATCAGTTTTTACCTGTTGGTCTGTTTTGACAGATTTCTGCCATTTTTTTCATTTGCTTTTTAATTGGTTTCTTTTTTAGTTCTCCTTGATCACTTGAGATTTTAAAAGGAATTTCTACAGTATCTTGTGTTTTAATGAAAGTTTTCCTTGTTTAAAACAAAACCGAAAGGCCTATTATCTTGAATACACTAATGTTGCTAATGAAGATTGTGTGAAGTTTTTGTATGAAGGATAATTTTCAAGTGTAGGGGAAGAAAGATTTGATAAGATGAAGAATGGACAAAAGCTCAAGCTTGGGGATGCCACCCCAAGAAATATTCAAGAGGTACAAGCGTCAAATCTTGGTGATGCCCAAGGCATCCCCTTCTTCATCAATAAAAATCTTAGGTCTCCTTCTAGACACTTCGTTTTTATTGTTTCATGCACTGTTGTGTTGTTTGATGGCGCCCACCACTTACCGTGGGACGCTTCGATGGAAACCCCAAGAGCAAGGTATGAAGCAGCACAACAGCAAGTTTCCCTCAGTAAGAAACCGAGGTTATCGAACCGGTAGGAGGAAGGAAACGTCACACAGGTGTTGGTGGCAACGCGGAGACCTGCACAACACAAACTCAAGACTTTGACCCAATGAATCAGTGAGGTTTTCAAGCTCACCGGTTTGCTGTAACAAAGGATTAAACGTATGGTGTGGAAGGTAATGGTTTGCAACAAGTAAACAGGTAACAGTGGAAGATGTATCAATGGTAAAGATTGGACCGGGGTCCATAGTTCACTAGAGGTGCTCTGCTTAGATAAACAACATGGCATGAAGGGTAAACAAATTACAGCGGGACAATTGACAGGAACTGAGCAAGGCATAACAATGCAATTACTAGCCAAAAAGATCCTATGAAGCTGATTGGGCAATACAACAATATACATAGACCGTCATCCAACTGCATCTATGACTAGAAGTCCACCTTCAGGTTATCATCCGAACCCCCTCTAGTATTAAGTTGCAAGCAACAGACAACTGCTTTAAGCAAAGTGTGTAAGGTAAACAGTCCACATGTTCCATGAACAAGAGACCGTTGTTTTCTCCCTAGTAGCAATAACACATCTACAACCGAAGAGATTATTGCCACTTCCCTTGGAAACTAGAGGCATGAACCCACTATGGAGCATAAATACCCCCTCTTGGAGTCACTAGCAACTACTTGGCCAAGATAACCACTAGCAACGGAGAGCATGCAAGATCACCAACAAAACAGAAATGATAGAATCATAAAGACAAAACCATTAATCAAACCAACATAATAATCTCAATATCCATCGGATCCCCGCAAACACAACATGCATGATTACAAATAGATTAGATCTTGATCATGAACGGATCTCACAAGATCTATACATGAAAGCACAAAGGAGGAGATACAACCATCTAGCTACTATATGGACCCATACTCCAAGATTTAACTACTCACGAATCATACCAGAGAGAAGGCCTCCAGGATGATCTCCCGTCCGGCAGGGTGCCGGGAAGAACTTCAGATCCCCCCGATCTAGGGACGATGGTGGCGGCGGCTACAGACGGTTTCGTGGATTTCTGATCGGGTTCTCAGGGTTTCTGCATCGGGGGCTTCTTATAGGCGAAGGGGCAAGACCGGGAGGCGGCCAGGTCCGCAAAACCCTAGCCAGGCGCGGGCCCACCTGCCCCCGCGCCTGGGGTGGGTCTAGCCCCCCTGGCCGGCCCCTCCGGCTCTCCTCTGGACTTCTTGTTCCCCATGGAAAGTAATCGACTTTGACGTTTGTCCCGTCCAATTCCGAGAATATTTCTTTACTAACTTTTCTGAATCCAAAAACAGTAGAAAATAGGCATCTGGCACAGTTGCAACTTGTTAATAGGTTAGTACCAGAAAACATGTAAAAAGCACCTCAAAGTGTAGACAAGCAAATCAAAGTAGATACTAAACAAGCATGGAGCATCAAAAATTATAGATACGTTTCCAACGTATCAGCATCCCCAAGCTTAACTCCTGCTCGTCCTCGAGTAGGTAAGTGATAAAAAGAATAATTTTTTAGGTGACACGCACCCTCACAATAAAGATCCAACCATTTGCAAGCATTGAAAGCTGGGATCGAAGAACTCCAAACATGTGCATGAGAGATGGAGTTCTAACAATAGGACATAGTAACTATGCATGCAACATGACAAGCTACAAACAAAGATCATGAATAACATTCATTGAAAAAAGTTAGTTTGTTTCACATGAAGAAAACATAGCATAGTGGCAATCAGCTTGTCCCTCATAGAGTAGCAATATAATTCATAGGATACCTGCAAAGTTCACAAGGGTGACTAGAAACAAGTAGCACAAGAGCAAGTAATAACACAATATGCATCAATTAATAAGCTTTGGAACACTGCACAGAAAATAACAACTATGCTCTCTTAATGGTGCCTAAAGGTAGAAGGTGGAGACTCAATAATGGTGGAAGAAAGGCCTTTTTGTAAAGGAAGCAGTGATTACAAGTTTCAAAAAGAGCTTCCAAAAATTATGGTACTAGTTAGCTTTCAGCCCTCATTGCCCCTATCATAAGCATCTTGAAGTGGTTAAGGTTAAAGTGGCAAAGCTGGAGTATATGCTTGACGAAGTATAAGTTGGCAATCTCATGCCCCTTGAATACGAGGGCCACACCTCATGCATACTCAACTTTGGGTCCAGGTAAATTCTTGTCACTGTAAGTATTTGCATACCATTGAGAACTGTAACACCCTCAGAATCGACCCTATGCAAGTTTCAGCGCTTCCCGCCAAACCCGCATAGAAACGATTCAAAGGTGCCCACCAGGCACTTTCGTGCGGGTGGAAAACGAAGTAATAACATTACACAACAGTCCTCGATGGGACCCACAGAACAGATATATATACAACACGACTCCAAGAGTCAAGAATGCAGATATACAATACAAAGATCCAAATCACCTTTAAAACGATATAGCGTCCGACTACGGACAAGATGCAAATGGGGCTAAGAGCCCTGAAGGATAACCAATGGCATCCATAACCCTGCCCAGGCCAAGCCGGAAGGGTAACCCTGCTAACGACGTCGATCTCAAAACCTGCTTAGACAAAAGGGGTGCCGACAAAGGGCAAAGGAAAAAGAGAGAGCGGTCAGTACTGAGGCCAGTACACGGCGAGGCTAGAATTCGGCGGTCCTCGCCTACATAGGTATGGTGGACTGAGCGGCAGCGGCAGCATGCACTAAACAACCTATAGAGACCCGATACAACTGTCGGTTATCAGAGAGGGATAAGAAAGACCTATTCGAAACCAACCTGATGCTACCATCAAACAAACCCATCCTGGTGTTTCCCCCTCGAGACCAAACGAGGAAGTCAACCGAGGAACTCACACAGTTGGCAGTTTTATTTATTCAGTTATCATTGCAGCAATTACTAGTCAAGTATAGATAATCATCCTGATATAATAAGCAGTGGGCAATTTTAGTTAACCATTCCGTTGTAGTTGCGGCACTTACTAGTCAGATACAAATAGCATGAGATATCCCAAAACCCAGCAGTTGTTGGTACTTTTATTTAGCCATTCCGTTGTAGTTGCAATACTTACTAGTCAGATACAATGGTAGCAAGCGACAACCCAAACAAGCAATTGTTGGCAGTTTTATTTAGCCATTCTATTATAGTGAAGCTGGTTACTAGTCATTATAAAGTCAAGTTTATAACACTAATTTAGTTATAGTTGTCTATGATCGAGATACTGTGCTCCAAGTCATCCATAACCGCGTACACGGCTTTCAGAAAGTTTTACCCTGCAGGGGTGCACAAATAGCAACACACACTCGATCAACCTCGGAAAAACCAAATCAAAACCCAACGAGGCAGTCACGACAAAGCAATCACAAGATTCAGAAATATTTCAGGGGGCCACCCCATTAAGCTACCCGCAACGAAGTTAGCTGACTCCGAAACAGACTCAAGGTTTGCGCCAATGGCTGTAAACGACTGGGAACCCGAAAATGTGACTGGGCTTGTCGATACCGCGAAAACACTCCGCTTACCTAAACAGTACAGTGTGCAGTACCTCGCACAATTTAAAATAAAGCAGTAAAGCATGGCATAAGTACAGGATAGTAATAAAGCCCCAAACTAATTGTGGCCCCAAGAAATAAGAATGAATTAAGCTCTGGCTCAGGGGGGTCCCATAATCCTCCCGGATGTGGATAGCGCGAATATTCAAGGAACAGGTATCAAGTACTAGGGGTCCTACGGGACACAAGTGGACGGTTAACAACAAAATAACATCTATTTCCCACCTGTGCCTCTGCATTTACCTACTTCAATTTTAGTTGTTAAACAGTAATTAAAGTCTTGATCATCTCCAACAATAAACACACGGCAATACTCCAACAACTGTGGTACTTGACGACATGCAACAGCACTTGAGCAAGCGACTACGACGCGCAGGTCCAACTATCTACCAAGCAACAGGTAATAGGAGGTGTCTAAGGCAATATAAGGCTGCAAGGGATATCACGGGTACGAAAACTAGAGCATCGCAACACAGATAGCAATAGATCAACAGGAGGGAATAAATACTATAAAATTAAGATAGGTAGAAAGGGGGAGATGCTCGCCTGAAAAACATTGCCGAAGGTTCAACCGAAGATCGGGTCGACACTCGCATCAACTCAACGGCCTTATCCGCGAATAACGAAACACTAGAATAAACACCGGATGCAATATTTAAGATTACGGCAGAAGATCGGGCATGATGCATGTATGATGTATGGCATGGCAAGGATGCGATGCAATTAGGTCATATTAAGCGGAACCGGGGTCCCGATATTTAATTAAACGGTTCAAGTTATTTATCTACCCCGCAAATTAAATGTTGTAATAGCATGGCAAGATAAGTTACCGGTTCGCTACACAAATTTAAATGGGACCAATATACGACTAGATTTGCCCGCATATGGATCCCATATTTAATTTAGGTGAATCGGCATAAGGCCCCCAAACCATAGACAAGTATGCATGCAAGTAAGGCAATTTTATTATGTAATAGGTTTTATGTATAGTTTTTATAAAATAGGGGCTCGGGAAAAGGGTTCACACATTTAGGGTTCCGCGATCTTGGGGGTTCGATGTGGGTTGGGGTTCGGTGTCAGGGTTCGACGGGGAACAGGTGCGGATCAGGGCTACTGAGTCCGAGATGAAGGGCTTGGCGTTCGGCGTCCTTCGGTTTCATGTCGACGTGCTCGGCGTCCACGATGGAGAACTCGGTGTATCCGTGTCGTGGTTCTTGTCGGGGTTCTCGGCTTCGGGCGCCGGGATCGGGCTTCGGATTCCGGGACCGGTGCGAGGTCTCGGCCATCAGATCCTTGGAGGAGGTCATGGCGGTTCCATTCAACCCATGAAGGATATCTTGTCGCTTGGTAACCGTGTCGGAGAACTCGAGGTCGATGGCGAACTTGTTCGGTACCGGGGTTTTTCGGAGATCTTGGCGCGGCACCGGGTACGGGATCGGTCTTCGGGTTCGGGGGTCTCGACGTCCGTAGTAGGTCTTGGTCTTCGGGGAGGTGGAACTTGATAGCGAAGTGTGCACAGGAACGTGAGACCTTGTTGGCATCGCAACATCTTTGTTTGGTCACCAACGCCTCCACAAACACACTGCAAGATAACAGTTGTAGCCGAACCACGGGTTCCAGAATCTGAACAAGGCATCAACGAGCGCGCATCGCGTCCCGGGCTGGGCTTGAACCGACCCCAGGAAGGCGCAAGGCCCCGGGGGGAGTGGAGCAGAGGACCACCAGGGTCGCAGGCAGCGGCGCGCTCATGCAGAGAAGGCAGCGCATGCGGCGGTGCCTAGAGAGGCCGGCGCCCACATCGATGCTGGGAGGCCGCGGGAGAGGATAAGGGCGGCGGCAGCTATGGGGCTCGACGGAGGCGTTGACCGGGAGGGGCGGCGGCCGGGCGGAGGAGAGGAGGTCCAGGGGCGGCTCGAGCGAGGCAGGGCTCAGGAGCACGCCGGCGGGAGGAGAGGAGGCGGATGCGGCGGCTCCCGCGCAGAGAGAGGACGGCGGCGGAGCGGACGACGGCCTCCTGGTGGCGGTCCAGAGGCGGAGGAGGACGCGGCCGACGACGCGGCTCGGAGGAGCAGAGCTCGGGGCCGGAGGAAGGAGCGAGCAGAGCTTGGGGCGGCTAGAGGTGGTACCAGGGGGGAAGGGGAAGGTCGTGGCTCGCTGGAGAGGGCGGCGGCGAGGGGGAGCATAGGAGGAGGGCGGCGCTCGCGGGAGGATGCGAGGGAGGCCGAGCGGGGTGGTGGGGATCGAGTCAGGGTGGGAGTGGGTTGGTGGGCGGTGGGGCCGGGTCCAGGGGGTGGACTCAGTCTGGGTCGGGGTGGGTGAGTGCGTGTAGGGCGGTGGGGTCGCGTGGGGTGGGTCCGGGCTGGCAGGGAGCGGCCAGGGGAGCGAGGTGGTTGGGCGTGTGTGCTTGTGTGTGTGGCGTGTGTGAGAGGGATGGGGTGAGAGAGGTGGCTGGGTGACGTGGCGCGCCGCGGTTGGCTGCAGGATTGGCCAGGGTGAGGTGGCGACTCGTGATAGGAGGGGGTGATGAGGTGGCGACCTGCTATTGGGTGGGGTGAGGTGGAGGGGGTTTGGGTAGGAATAGATTTAGGTGGCCCGATTTTGTACTGGAGGTGGCCGACTGGGTCGGATCGGCCCGGTTCGACTGCCCCCTAAAAATAATATAGATTTTTATTTAATTTAAAATAATTTTTGTAATTAGTTTTTAGACAACTAAAGGACCCGGAAAAGCCCGGCGCTTTAATTTGAAATTGAGACGGGGAACATATAGAAAACCAAACAAGGCTTTCAGAAAATAGGTTTCGACAAACAAATGCATGATGACATGATGATGCCCAAATGCAATGTGGCATGATGACATGAGCATGAGGTCATGATGATGCAATGCACACAAATCAACGCGATTTTCTAGTAGTGGTTTTGCGGGATGCCACAATTCGACACCACTAACAATGGATCTCGCCCTCGAGATCCGCCTCATGGTACGGGGAAGAAGGCCGACGGTCTGAATCTTCTCGCATCGTGTAGATCCTCACAACACCACTAACAAGAGGTCGTTGTCCGTGATCGTCGAGAGAACACTCCGGGAAACAAAGGCGAAGGTAGAGGGATCAACCAATAAAGCCACCTCTAGCTTCCGTGGACGGAGTAAAATTGCTGGATCCACTGATTCAATGTACAAGAGCGAATGATAAGAGTAGTCGGATGGTGATCAGTCCATTGCGCACCCAAACCATTACTCTGCACACGAATAGGTGAATTATGCAACCAACTCTCGGAATTAGACTGAAGATCTCGACAAACGAGGGTCGGAACAAAGGAGTGATGTAGACTCTGCATTGGATCTGGCGTAGATGATGTCGTCGCGTCGGAAAACACCGGAAGGCACAAACAAGGAACAAAGAATGGTACCATAGTAGACGGATTCCTCAGACAGCATGAACACCGGATGGTAGAACACCGTTATCAAAAGAGGAAGCGAAACCCTGAAGGTACGACGGAACCCAACCACGAGAAATCCTGGACTCGAAGAGAGAGAAGAGAGCGGATTCAAAACACGCAGAGGTGAGAGGGGAGCAGCAGAGGGGTAAGGAGTAAAATCAGACATAATCAGAACTATCCAACCGATTTTGCAAAAATAGTTTTGACACTCTACTTCGGCCGTTAGCTAGGTTATCCTACAGGCTGGACTTGTGGGGTATCGCAACTGCTGAGCTCTGATACCACTCTGTAACACCCTCAAAATCAACCCTATGCAAGTTTCAACGCTTCCCGCCAAACCCGCATAGAAACGATTCAAAGGTGCCCACCAGGCACTTTCGTGCGGGTGGAAAACGAAGTAATAACATTACACAACAGTCCTCGATGGGACCCACAGAACAGATATATATATACAACACGACTCCAAGAGTCAAGAATGCAGATATACAATACAAAGATCCAAATCACCTTTAAAACGATATAGAGTCCGACTACGGACAAGATGCAAATGGGGCTAAGAGCCCCGAAGGATAACCAATGGCGTCCATAACCCTACCCAGGCCAAGCCGGAAGGGTAACCCTGCTAACGACGTCGATCTCAAAACCTGCTTAGACAAAAGGGGTGCCGACAAAGGGCAAAGGAAAAAGAGAGAGCAGTCAGTACTGAGGCCAGTACACGGCGAGGCTAGAATTCGGCGGTCCTCGCCTACATAGGTATGGTGGACTGAGCAGCAGCGGCAGCATGCACTAAACAACCTATAGAGACCCGATACAACTGTCGGTTATCAGAGAGGGATAAGAAAGACCTATTCGAAACCAACCTGATGCTACCATCAAACAAACCCATCCTGGTGTTTCCCCCTCGAGACCAAACGAGGAAGTCAACCGAGGAACTCACACAGTTGGCAGTTTTATTTATTCAGTTATCGTTGCAGCAATTACTAGTCAAGTATAGATAATCATCCTGATATAATAAGCAATGGGCAATTTTAGTTAACCATTCCGTTGTAGTTGCAGCACTTACTAGTCAGATACAAATAGCATGAGATATCCCAAAAACCCAGCAGTTGTTGGTACTTTTATTTAGCCATTCCGTTGTAGTTGCAATACTTACTAGTCAGATACAATGGTAGCAAGTGACAACCCAAACAAGCAATTGTTGGCAGTTTTATTTAGCCATTCTATTATAGTGAAGCTGGTTACTAGTCATTATAAAGTCAAGTTTATAGCACTACTTTAGTTATAGTTGTCTATGATCGAGATATTGTGCTCCAAGTCGTCCATAACCGCGGACACGGCTTTTAGAAAGTTTTACCCTGCAGGGGTGCACAAATAGCAACACACACTCGATCAACCTCGGAAAAACCAAATCAAAACCCAACGAGGCAGTCACGACAAAGAAATCACAAGATTCAGAAATATTTCAGGGGGCTACCCCATTAAGCTACCCGCAACGAAGTTAGCTGACTCCGAAACGGACTCAAGGTTTGCGCCAATGGCTGTAAACGACTGGGAACCCGAAAATGTGACTGGGCTTGTCGACACCGCGAAAACACTCCGCTTACCTAAACAGTACAGTGTGCAGTACCTCACACAATTTAAAATAAAGCAGTAAAGCATGGCATAAGTACAGGATAGTAATAAAGCCCCAAACTAATTGTGGCCCCAAGAAATAAGAATGAATCAAGCTCTGGCTCAGGGGGGTCCCATAATCCTCCCGGATGTGGATAGCGCGAATATTCAAGGAACATGTATCAAGTACTAGGGGTCCTACGGGACACAAGTGGATGGTTAACAACCAAATAACATCTATTGCCCACCTGTGCCTCTGCATTTACCTACTTAAATTTTAGTTGTTAAACAGTAATTAAAGTCTTGATCATCTCCAACAATAAACACACGGCAATACTCCAACAACTGTGGTACTTGACGACACGCAACAGCACTTGAGCAAGCGACTACGACGCGCAGGTCCAACTATCTACCAAGCAACAGGTAATAGGAGGTGTCCAAGGCAATATAAGGCTGGAAGGGATATCACGGGTACGAAAACTAGAGCATCGCAACACAGATAGCAATAGATCAACAGGAGGGAATAAATACTATAAAAGTAAGATAGGTAGAAAGGGGGAGATGCTCGCCTGAAAAACATTGCCGAAGGTTCAACCGAAGATCGGGTCGACACTCGCATCAACTCAACGGCCTTATCCACGAAGAACCAAACACTAGAATAAACACCGGATGCAATATTTAAGATTATGGCAGAAGATCGGGCATGATGCATGTATGATGTATGGCATGGCAAGGATGCGATGCAATTAGGTCATATTAAGCGGAACCGGGGTCCTGATATTTAATTAAACGGTTCAAGTTATTTATCTACCCCGCAAATTAAATGTTGTAATAGCAGGGCAAGATAAGTTACCGGTTCGCTACACAAATTTAAATGGGACCAATATACGACTAGATTTGCCCGCATATGGATCCCATATTTAATTTAGGTGAATCGGCATAAGGCCCCCAAACCACAGACAAGTATGCATGCAAGTAAGGCAATTTTATTATGTAACAGGTTTTATGTATAGTTTTTATAAAATAGGGGCTCGGGAAAAAGGGTTCACACATTTAGGGTTCGGCGATCTTGGGGGTTCGATGTGGGTTGGGGTTCGGTCTCAGGGTTCGACGGGGAACAGGTGCGGATCAGGGCTACTGGGTCCGAGATGAAGGGCTTGGCGTTCGGCGTCCTTCGGATTCATGTCGACGTGCTCGGCGTCCACGATGGAGAACTCGGTGTATCCGTGTCGTGGTTCTTGTCGGGGTTCTCGGCTTCGGGCGCCGGGATCGGGCTTCGGATTCCGGGACCGGTGCGAGGTCTCGGCCATCAGATCCTTGGAGGAGGTCATGGCGGTTCCATTCAACCCATGAAGGAGATCTTGTCGCTTGGTAACCGTGTCGGAGAACTCGAGGTCGATGGCGAACTTGTTCGGTACCGGGGTTTTTCGGAGATCTTGGCGCGGCACCGGGTACGGGATCGGTCTTCGGGTTCGGGGGTCTCGGCGTCCGTAGTAGGTCTTGGTCTTCGGGGAGGTGGAACTTGATAGCGAAGTGTGCACAGGAACGTGAGACCTTGTTGGCATCGCAACATCTTTGTTTGGTCACCAACGCCTCCACAAACACACTGCAAGATAACAGTTGTAGCCGAACCACGGGTTCCAGAATCTGAACAAGGCATCAACGAGCGCGCATCGCGTCCCGGGCTGGGCTTGAACCGACCCCAGGAAGGCGCAAGGCCCCGGGGGGAGTGGAGCAGAGGACCACCGGGGTCGCAGGCAGCGGCGCGCTCATGCAGAGAGGGCAGCGCATGCGGCGGTGCCTAGAGAGGTCGGCGCCCGCATCGATGCTGGGAGGCCGCGGGAGAGGATAAGGGCGGCGGCAGCTATGGGGCTTGACGGAGGCGTTGACGGGGAGGGGTGGCGGCCGGACGGAGGAGAGGAGGTCCATGGGCGGCTCGAGCGAGGCAGGGCTCAGGAGCACGCCTGCGGGAGGAGAGGAGGCGGATGCGGCGGCTCCCGTGCAGAGAGAGGACGGCGGCGGAGCGGACGGCGGCCTCCTGGTGGCGGTCCAGAGGCGGAGGAGGACGCGGCCGAAGGCGTGGCTCGGAGGAGCAGAGCTCGGGGCCGGAGGAAGGAGCGAGCAGAGCTTGGGGCGGCTGGAGGTGGTACCAGGGGGGAAGGGGAAGGTCGTGGCTCGCTGGAGAGGGCAGCGGCGAGGGGGAGCATAGGAGGAGGGCGACGCTCACGGGAGGATGCGAGGGAAGCCGAGCGGGGTGGTGGGGATCGATTCGGGGTGGGAGTGGGTTGGTGGGCGGTGGGGCCGGGTCCAGGGGGTGGACTCGGTCTGGGTCGGGGTGGGTGAGTGCGTGCAGGGCGGTGGGGTCGCGTGGGGTGGGTCCGGGCTGGCAGGGAGCGGCCAGGTGAGCGAGGTGGTTGGGCGTGTGTGCTTGTGTGTGTGGCGTGTGTGAGAGGGATGGGGTGAGAGAGGTGGCTGGGTGACGTGGCGCGCCGCGGTTGGCTGCAGGATTGGCCAGGGTGAGGTGGCGACTCGTGATAGGAGGGGGTGATGAGGTGGCGACCTACTATTGGGTAGGGTGAGCTGGAGGGGGTTTGGGTAGACTAGGATTGGGTAGGAATAGATTTAGGTGGCCCGATTTTGTACTGGGGGTGGCCGACTGGGTCGGATCGGCCCGGTTCGACTGCCCCCTAAAAATAATATAGATTTTTATTTAATTTAAAATAATTTTTGTAATTAGTTTTTAGACAACTAAAGGACCCGGAAAAGCCCGGCGCTTTAATTTGAAATTGAGACGGGGAACATTTAGAAAACCAAACTAGGCTTTCAGAAAATAGGTTTCGACAAACAAATGCATGATGACATGATGATGCCCAAATGCAATGTGGCATGATGACATGAGCATGAGGTCATGATGATGCAATGCACAAAAATCAACGCGATTTTCTAGTAGTGGTTTTGCGGGATGCCACAAGAACCGCCAACGGGGTACCCCTTGCACATGGTACATGAGCTTTCCCATAACCAAAATGACAAGGCAAGCAGACAATGAGCATCTTAGCAATTCTTCTTATGTACCATGGGAATATGGTGTTTTTTTCTCTCTTTCCTCTTTTCTCAACGTGTCTGTTTTTTAAGAAGAATGCTTCATAGATGTCACTATGGTGATGCTGCAAGTTTCCACCATGATTAGGCATGGCTTAGGCTAGCGGCCCAGGTGTTTCTCTAACACATGATACAAACTCCATGGACTTACAAGTTCCCTCTTTATTTCACACCGGTGACATCCATAGACAAAAAACATGATATCAACTGAGTACAAGAAGGTACAAGTGCAATGTTGAAAACGTTCCTCGTGACAGCATGGTTATGCTAATTCCAACTTATAAGTGCAAGCATATACAACAAAGTTGTCACAATGGTTCAAGTTTATTAGGGGCAAAGAATAAAGTGTGCCATCAATTTCATGAGGGCTTTAATCACTAAGTTTTCACATAACAAAATAGTTTTTAATTGGAAGATAGATGAAAACAAGAATATACTTGGAATGGTGTAACACACCACTCATAGGAATTTATAGTGGACACTTTGGAAAAACTTGGTTTCTTGGGAGTTGGAAGCATGAGTAGAACTTACTCATACAAGTGGAGGCTAGCAAAAGACCGGGAGCAACCAACTAAGAGAGCAATAATGGCAATAATCATGCAATGCAACAAAGCAAACTAATCAAAGCAAAGAGTGGTACTACAAGTCAAGGACTAAATGATCATAGAGGCTAATAGTGACTTGTCATAGTCATAACATGGTGTGAGCATGTGCCAAGTCAACCCAAGCAAAACATCAAAGGAGAATACCACAATACTATGCCTTTGCATGCTAAAACAACGCATAATTTCTCTAAGGCACACTAAGCAATCCCAATTGTTTGGAACAAGACATGCTACAGCAATAATCACTAAGCATAATGCTAAAACAACACCTAGCATGTCATGCTAAAGTCTAAGTCACAGTCAATGCAAGCTCCTCTTGCACTTCAAGCAAGAACTTACTACTCCTTTCCAAACACCAAGCAAACTTATTTGCAAAACAACACAGCGAGAACGAGGGTCCAAACTTACTTTATTCAAGCACACTAAACAAACTAAGCAAATCAAACAAAAACTAAGACGCTCCATGAACAACACAATTGTTCATGAAACAATAAAAATAAAGTGTCTAGACAGACCTGAGCTTTTTATTGATGAAGAAGGGGATGCCTTGGGCATCCCCAAGCTTTGATGCTTGTACCTCTTGGATATTTCTTGGGGTGAAACCATGGTGGCATCCCCAAGCTTGAGATTTTGTTCATACTTCATCTCATTGCATCATTCTCTCTGTACACCTGAAATTTTTCCTTCATACAAAACTTCACACAATCTTCATTAGCAACATTAGCTTATTCAAAAGATATTATACCACTGGCAAAGCTTTGGAACAGCAAGTCTTTTCACTAAAAACACAAGCTACTATAGTAACTCCTTCAAATAAACTCAATTTACCCGAAGAGAGCTCAAAAAGGAATCAATAAGAAGCAAATGCAAATAATGGCAGAAATCTGTCAAAATAGACCAGGAGGTAGAAAAGATTTTTTTTGAACATCTTCTGTTACTCAAATAAAAAAGTGTTGAACTAACAAAAGTTAGCTAACATACTGGAGGATTTATTCGTAAATTTTGAGCTCAATGCTCCTCACGAATTGTTTTTGTGGAGGACAGAAATCTGTTTCGGGACAGCAACTCCCCAAATCCTATTTCCCTCTCATTAGAGGACATTCTTGGCACAAAAAGCACACAAAAAGGATAAGGAGAGGTCATTATAGAAGTAATAACTTCCAAGACTCAAGAAAAAATTTGGGTTATCTCCCAACAAGTACTTTTCTTTAACGCCTTTAAGTTAGGCACAAGAAGCAAGAAGAATCAAGTATTTTCAAATGAAGAAGCATTAACATCAAACCTTTCTTTCAAAGGAGGAGCAAAAAGCAACTTCTCTCTTCTCATTGGGAAGTGTTCAATACCTTTCTTAAATGGAAAATGATATTTGATGGTGCCTTCTTTCATATCAATGATGGCACCAACTGTTCTAAGAAAAGGACTTCCCAAAGTAATAGGACAAGAAGCATTGTATTCAACATCTAAAACATAGAAATCAACAGGGACATAAGCATTGTTAACCATAATGAGAACATCATTAATACTCCCCATGAGTTTCTTCTTAGAATTATCATTGAGTGAAACATTCAAATAACAATCTTCTAATGGTGGCAAATCAAACATTTCATAAATCTTCCTAGGCATAATAGAGACACTAGAACCAAGATCACATGAAGCTTTAAGATCAAAGTCATTCGCTTGCATATTAATAATGGGTTCCCAACTATCTTCTACTTTCCTAGGAATAGAAGATTTGTGTTTTAACTTCTCTTCCTTAATCTTAACAAGAGCATCTGTAATGTGTTTGGTAAAGGCAACATGCATATCACTAGCATCAGGACTTCTAGCAAGCTTTTGTAGGAACATAATCACTTCAGAAATATTGCAACCATCAATATCAAAGTCAAACTTAGCATCACTAGTGGTAGGCATAGTAGGAGGAGGAATATGGGCTACTTGTGGTTTAGTGGTGATAGTGCACACACTATTGTTTCTATCAATTTTAGCTTCCCTTTCCCACTTAGCATGAAGTTGAGCTAACAGCCTAACATTTTCATTGATAGTAACTTGTATGTCATGAGCAGTAGCAAAGGTGGTTTCCATAGTTTCAGGTTTAGCAGCCATTTTATTAACCAAGGAAGTTTGAGCTTCAGACAAAGTGGATATATTTTTCTCAACAGTTAAAAGCTTTTCCTCTATAGTCTTATTGAAAGTGGTTTGTTTACTAATAAAGTCCTTGAACATTACTTCAAGTTCAGAGGGGGCACTTCTAGCATTATTGTAAGAGCTTCCATAGGAGTTTCTATTATTTGGAGGATAAGGCCTATAATTGTTGTTGCTACCAAAATTATTCCTATAGGCATTGTTGTTGAAATTGTTGTTTCTAATGAAGTTCACATCAACTTGTTGTTCTTGAGAAACCAAAGAGGCTAAGGGAACACTATTAGGATCTAGAGGAGCTTTCCCATTAACAAGCATAGCCATAATAACATCAATCTTTTCACTCAAAGAGGAAGTTTCCTCAACAGAATTTACCTTCTTACCATGTGGAGCTCTCTCAACATGCCATTCGGAGTAGTTAACCATCATATTATCAAGGAGCCTTGTTGCAGCACCCAAAGTGAGTCCCATAAAAGTACCTCCAGCAGCAGAATCCAGCAGGTTTCTTGAGGAGAAGTTCAAACCTGCATAAAAAGTTTGGATAATCATCCAAGCAGTGAGTCCATGAGCAGGGCAATTTTTAACCAAAGATTTCATTCTTTCCCAAGAAGGAGCAACATGTTCACTATCAAGTTGTTTAAATTTCATAATGTCACTTCTCATAGCAATAATCTTAGCAGGAGGATAGTACTTTCCAATAAAAGCATCTTTGCACTTAGTCCAAGAATCAATACTATTTTTAGGCAAAGACACCAACCATTCTTTAGCTTTTCCCCTCAAAGAGAAAGGAAAAAGACTGAGCTTAATAATATCTCCATCTACATCCTTATACTTTTGCATCTCACAAAGTTCAACAAAGCTATTAAGATGAGCAGCAGGATCATCAGAACTAGCACCAGAAAATTGCTCTCTCATCACAAGATTCAACAAAGGAGGCTTAATTTCAGAAAAGGTAGCATCAGGAGCAGGTGGATCAATAGGTATGCTTAGGAAATCATTGTAGTTGGTGCTAGTGAAGTCACACAACTTGGTGTTCTTAGTAGAGTTCATTTTGCCAAAGGTGGGTAAGCCAAAAATAGCAGCAGGAACTAATTTTTTTGTGTTTTTGAATAAAGCAAGCAAACCAAACTAGACTAGTTTTTTTTGGAGTTTTTGAAAAGAGGCAAACAAAACCAAGCAAAATAAACAAAGCAAACTAAAAACAAAGTAAAGAGAAATGAAGTGAAGGACTCCCCTAGTGAAGACGTCCTTAGCCTCCCTGGCAGCGGCGCCAAAAAATAGCTTGATGGCACCCACCACTTGTCGTGGGATGCTTCGTTGGAAACCCCAAGATCAAGGTATGAAGCAGCACAACAGCAAGTTTCCCTCAGTAAGAAACCGAGGTTATCGAATCAGTAGGAGGAAGGAAACGTCACACAGGTGTTGCTGGCAACGCGGAGACCTGCACAACACAAACTCAAGACTTTGCCCCAACAAATCAGTGAGGTTGTCAAGCTCACCGGTTTGCTGTAACAAAGGATTAAACGTATGGTGTGGAAGGTAATGGTTTGCAACAAGTAAACAGGTAACAATGGAAGATGTATCAATGGTAAAGATTGGACCGGGGTCCTTAGTTTACTAGAGGTGCTCTCTTTAGATAAACAACATGGCATGAAGGGTAAACAAATTACAGCGGGGCAATTGACAGGAACTGAGGAAGGCATAACAATGCAATTACTAGCCAGAAAGATCCTCTGGAGCTGATTGGGCAATACAACAATATACATAGACCGTCATCCAACTGCATCTATGACTAGAAGTCCACCTTCAGGTTATCATCCGAACCCCCTCTAGTATTAAGTTGCAAGCAACAAACAACTTCTTTAATAAAAGTGTGTAAGGTAAACAGTCCAGATGTTACATGAACAAGAGACCGTTGTTTTGTCCCTAATAGCAACAACACATCTACAACCGAAGAGATTATTGTCACTTCCCTTGGAAACTATAGGCATGAACCCACTATCGAGCATAAATATCCCCTCTTGGAGTCACTAGCAACTACTTGGCCAAGATAACCACTAGAAACGGAGAGCATGCAAGATCACCAACAATATAGACATGATAGAATCATAAAGAAAAACCATTAATCAAACCAACATAATAATCTCAATATCCATCGGATCCCCGCAAATACAACATGCATGATTACAAATAGATTAGATCTTGATCATGAACGGAGCTCACAAGGTCTATACATGAAAGCTCAAAGGAGGAGATACAACCATCTAGCTACTACATGGACTGTAGCACCCTTGGTAAAAAACACTACTAGAAAATCGCGGTTGTTTGTATGTTGCGCATCATCACAACATCATCATGCATGTGTTTGACTAAACCTATTCCCCCAAAGCTTTATAATTATCCCCTTCTCTATTTCAAATTGAAATCTTGGTCTCTTCCGAATATTTTGTTTTGTCTAAAATTATTTACAAAAGACCTCATAATTAACAGAAAAAAATATTAAATATAAAATATTTTGTTAGTGGGGAGACAACCCAGTCGGCCAGGCCCAAAGGCCCAGCTAACATGCCACCTACTAACCTAACAAACCAAACCCTAGCCTTTAAATCTGAGCCAAATCTAGCGCTAAAATCCCTCATGTTGTTTTCACAAATTTTCCTCTCCGGGTTCTGTGTCGGTGTACTCTTTATCCTTGTCTACAGTGACTTGCCTGTGTTTTCTTCCGCCCCCGCTAGACGCAGTTCTCTCACATGCGCATCACATCTCATCTCTTAATCCTTTGGCTATTTTTCCTTGGATCTTATGGCTACTTTAGTTCATGCGCTCGGCCGACAGCGTCCCATGCTCCTTGGCATTGCCTCCTGCCTCTTCATGTTGTGCTCTTAATCCAAGCAACACACGACACCACCTACCCTAAATCCAAGCACCACACGCCTCCAATTTGCCATATGTTTTTCTCCTTGCGAATTAGTGAGCAGCGGCTCACCGGCCTGAATCTTTTTCTGCCAGCAGCAGCCGAGGAAGCTCGTCTCGGTAGTCCCATCCGCAGGTGACCAGGACCAGCAAATCGCCTCCATACACCACACGCCTGCTCCACCTCGTGTCCCCCGCATGGAGATTCTAGTGTCTTATCCATCGTGTCACACCTTGATTTCTTCTACGCATGCAGCAAATCGCCCGTGACTGGCCTCTGCCTCTGGCTCGCCCCGCAAGTGTTTGATAAAATTCCAATAAAGGGTTTGGTCTTGGTTCCTTCGTACTGTCGTTGTAGATCTAGCCTCGTTTCATCTGGAGACTACTTTGTCAAATTCCTCTCCACTATGTCGCATTGGAAACCTCCGTTTTGTTGGAGATATGCCCAAGAGGCAATAATAAAAGTGGTTATTATCATATCTTCATACTTATGATAAATGTTTACATACCATGCTATAATTGTATTAACAGGAAACATTAATACTTGTGTGATTTGTAAACATAAAAGAGTCCCTAGTAAATCCTCTTGTAAAACTAGCTTGTTGGTTAATATATGATCATGGTTTGCTGATCATGAACATAGATATGTTATTAACAACAAGGTCATATCATTAGGAGAATGATGTGATGGACATACTCCTATAGTTAAGCGTAGCATAAAGATCAAGTCATTTAATATAGTTCATTTGCTATAAGCTTTCTGATACATAGTAACCTAATTCCTTTGACCATGAGATCATGCTTATCACCATCACCGGAAGGATGCTTTGATGACATCAAACACCACATCGTAACTGGGTGGCTATAAAGATGGCATTGAGTGTTCGGAAAGTATGGGTTGAGACACATGGATCAAGAGTGGGATTTTTCCATCCATATGACGGATAGATATACTCTGGGCCCTCTCGGTGGAATGTCATCCAATTAGCTTGCAAGCATGTGACTGGCTCACAAGGGATCACATACCACGGGAACGAGAAAAGAGTACTTATCGGTAACGAGGTTGAACTAGGTATGCAGAGATACCGACGATCAAAATCTCGGATAAGTAAACTATCGTGAGACAAAGGGAAATTGGTATCGTATGTAAGTGGTTCATTCGATCACAAAGTAATCGTAGAAATATGTGGGAGCCATATGAATTTGCAGATTCCTCTATTGGTTATTGATCAGAGAAGTGTCTCGATCATGTCCGCATAATTCACGAACCGTAGGGAGACACACTTAAGGATTCGATGTTGCTGAGTAGTTATGGAATGATGAGTAAGAGACCGAATGTTGTTCGGAGTCTCGGATGGGATCCGGGATATCACGAGGAGATCTAGAATGGTCCGGAGAATAAGATTCATATAAGGAAAGTCCTATTTCGGAGTTGGGGAATGATTCCGGTGTTTTCATCGGGAATGTTCTAGAAGGGACCGGAAGGTCTGACACTCTGGAGGGGAAGGGTACATGAATGTGTCATAACAAGTTAGAATGGTTGCATCATGTAATAGGTGTCATCGCTGAGCAAAATAAAGGGATAAATCAAATCCTAGTTTGAAAAGTCAAACGCCAATTTGAAAAGTCAAACGACAAGTTTGCTTGGTGGAGGGAGAGTAGGAAACCTACTTAGGGAGGAAGTCCTACTCCCTCCACCCGCCGGCCAAGGAGGAGGAGTTGAAGGAGGACTCCCTCCTCCCAACCGCACCTCCCTCCCACCTATAAAAGGAGGGGCAGGGGTGCCCCTCTTCCCTACACCTCTCTCCTCTAAACCCTACACCTAGCCGCCGACCTCCACCAAGTCGCCGCCGCCCCTAGGGTTTGCCTAGCCGCCGAGTTGGGACCCTCCCCTTTCCCTAGCCGCCGGCCTAGCCGTCTCTCCTTGGTGCCTCTAAACCCTAGATCGCCAAGGCCTCTCTCATAGTCCACCATACTCGCTCCGGCTTAAGGCGAAGCCCTGCGAGATCTCCCCTCTACTTCCGGTACCACGTCGTCGTGCTGCCGGAATCGCGAGGAGAGTGCTACAACCTCCGCTGCCTGCTGGAACAAGGGAGAGGAAGGTCTTCATCGAGTACCGAACGTGTGACCGACTGCGGAAGCGCTGCCGGAACGCAGCGCCGGAAGGATCGTCTACGCGATCTTGAGATCGGAAGTGTACGACTACATCACCCACGAGAATCTGCTCTCGTTAACCACTTTGGATCTTCGAGGGTTAGTATTCTATTGACTCGTTGCTACAATCTAGTAGATAGATCTTGGCTTGATCATAGATTAGATCTTGATTGTGTGTTCATGTGGTAAAAATATTTTGTTTTCCATGCTACGAACCCCTACAGTGGTATCAGAGCCGTGTCTATATGTAGATCTGTTGCACGAGTAGAACACAATGGTCATTGTGGGCGTTGATGTTTTTGTTGTCGATTGCTTCTTGTGTACTTTGCATCTTGCGGGATGGTGTGATGAAGCGGCCCGGGCTAACCTTACATGACATCGTTCATGAGACTTGCTCCACGCTTGACATGCAACTTGTATTGCATAAGTGGCTTTGCGGGTGCCTGTTTCTCCCAACATAGTTAAGATTCAATTTACAATGGGTGATTGACAATACTAGTATCAATGTTGTGGTTCTTGTTCGTAAGTTAGAACGACACTTATTGAAAGCCCCAAACCACGTAAAACATGCAAATAAAATTAGAGGCGTCTAACTTTGTTTTGCAGGGGTGTGCTGTGATGTGATATGGCCATGATTGTGATTATATTTGATGTATGCAATGTTCCTTATTGTAAGTTGACAACCAGAAGGAGCCATATGGTTGTCTTTAAATTCTGTTAAGATCCGCGTGTCTATTCAAAGTAGTTGTAATAGTTCAAGCTGGTGGACGACAACCATGAAACGGCGCCATTGACCTTGACGCCATGCTGGTGATGATGGAGATCATGTTTGTGCTTAAAGATGGAGATCAGAAGCACAAGAAGAAAGGCCATATCATATCACATATTATGAGTTGCATGTGATGTTAATCCTTTTATGCATCTTGTATTGCTTAGTTAAACGACGGTAGCATTATAAGATGATCCCTCAAGCACACGATTTCAAGTTTTAAAGTGTTCATCCTTAGTAAGCACCGTTGCTAAAGCTCGTTGTTTCGAAGCACCACGTGATGATCGGGTGTGTTAGATTCTGCGAGTGTATACAACGTGAGCAAGCCAGATTTGCTCATGCGGAAGCCAAGGTTTGATCTTGACGAGCCTAGCATGTACAGACATAGTCTCGGAACACGGATCACCGAAAGGTAAAGCATGAGTCATATAGTAGATATGATGAACATGTTGATTGTTCGCCATTGAAGCTACATCAACTCTCGTGATGATCGGTTTTGATGTGGTGAATTTGGTTCGTGTGATCACTAAAACAATGTGAGGGATATTGTTTTGAGTGGGAGTTCAACATCAATATGATTAAAAGTTGAACACTATTTATCATAAATTAAATCAAAGTGAATTTGCATAGTTTTTGTAGTCATTGGCATCCGTTTACCACCTTGCACTTAGTTATATTGAGTTGATAGAACTATAGAATTCTGGTTAGTTACTTTACGAACTGGTATCGTATTGTTTCGAAGTGTTAATCTAAAGTTAAAAAGTCCCATTGCAAACTTTTAGTAAGTTTCGATTACTCCGTGAAATTTAATAGTTGGTATTAAATCAAGAGTAACAATTCCAGTGTTAGTATATAAGTATCATGTTTATCTTCATGATTCTTGATATTCAAAGGATTGTCTTAGTATCAAGGTTATCTAGGATCTGAAAGAGTTGTTTCAGAAACCATGATGTGTGGAAGATATTGTCATATCTGAAATGAAGTTTTGGTTGCAACATGATAGAGTATAATATGGCAAAGGTCATGTTCTCATATTTGATGAGAATTTGCAAAAGGTTGGAGACACTAGTTGTCCTAAACCTCCAAAAGGTTTTGGAGAGCAACATTATACTCGCGATTCACCGTTATAAGCTAAAAGTAGCTTGATCATGGATAATTCCATGATAAAGGGTGAATATTTGATGTAGGTAAAATGTTTACTACACCAAGAGATTACTAAAGAAAGGAATTTGAAAGAACACCAAACATTTGATGATGGTAATCTACTTCAAAGTGCAAGTCCAAAGACATTGGTATTTAACTATACACGCTTTGGACTATGTGTCATGTGTATGGCTCCACTATTGATGTTGATAGATTCTTTCAAACAGAAAAAGAAATACTGAAAGAGAATCTCATAAATATATGGCAGAAAAGAAAAGACTAGAATTGTTCAGTTTAGGTATATAAAGGATATACGTGTTATGGCTATATTCTTTGCTTGTTAAATAATGTGGTTCTTAAGTATTGGATACTGAATTTGTTGGTATGAATCGTCATACGAAACAACATAATTCATGAACTACAATGGCCTAAGTAACTAGCAAAAGAATATGTGATGATGTTCATCGAGAACAAATAAAGGGTTATTGTGTTGCTCGTTAAACATCAAAGCTTGCCTTCAAGATTTGTTTTATCAGGTATTATGAGAACAAAAGGGTTGTTCAAATAATTGCCGTAATCCATAAAAGATGGATGATTCACAAATCTCGTTGGAGAAATCACATCCATAAAACTAGTGCTAAAAATGTCGAAAGACAAATTGATTGAAAGATCACTTAGGAAGTGACATCGCCGTTTAAATTATATTGGAAAGAAAACATGAAGAAACTCCATGTATATGGAATTTTGGAGTCTTTTGATTTTTGATCAAATGATGCTTGTGAAACTTTCCTAGAGATAATTAAAACTTCGTTCATAGGCCAAAAGGGAACGAATGACTAGCTTATTGGAACTTGTACATATTGTTGTATGAAGTCCATTATGTGTAGTCAAGAGCGATGGATTTCAACTTCATATGCTTCCTCCGAAAATTTGAGTGAATATATGAATATTTACTTAGTAAGGATGAAGTATGAAACATTTGAAAAAGTTCAAAGACTTTCAAGATGAAGTGCAAAATCATTGTAACAAGAATATAACTAGTTTATGATAAGATCATAAAGGAAGATATTTGAGTTACAAGTTTAGCATAATACCTAAGATTTAAGGAATCGTTCCGTTGATTAGCATTTTTCGAAACACCATAAGAGTATGGAGCATTCGAGATTTGTAATTAAACCTTGTTTGACATGGTAAGATCAAAGGTGTAATTCATAAAACTGCCATTATATTTTAAAGATTAAAAGCTTTGGAGACTACCGTTTTTCCACTGAAAAGAGCTCCATCATAATCCGTTGAATTAACACCATATAAAGTTATGGTTTGGGATAAAACCCAAGTTGTCCTTTCTTAAACATTGGTATGCTATGCATAAGAAAGATGTTTGCAACCAAAGTCGGATGAACCTGTCTTTGTATGTTATTTCGAATAACTGTTCCTCCATAACATCGGAAAAAAATGTTTGTCGCTTAAAACGTCAAGTTTCTTAGAGAAGGAATTTTTCGTGAAAAGTTAAGTGGGAGGACAATAGAACTTTGATAAGGTTAAAAGAACCTTAGCTATATGTGCAAAGTTGCGCAGCACCGAAAAGTGTTCCGGAGGCAGCAACAATGCTCATGGCTCACGTGCCTCAAAGGTTGTGGTCACGGAGATCTAAGTTCCTATTGAAACAAGTAGGTCGGGTAAACAATCAAATACCAAGATTTGAGAGTTAAATCATTATTTGACAATAATGATCCGACTACATGCAAAGAAGCGATGATGGGCCCTGACTCCGTCAAATGGCTTGAAGCCATAAAATCCGTGAAGTTCCATATACGAGAGATCAAACTTTGAACTTGAAAGACCCTCTGGAAAGGTACAAGACCTTACAGTCGTATTTGGATCTATAAAGAGATAGACATGGATGTTTCACATCTATGAAATAGTCAACATGTTGGGAAAGAGTTCACAACAATGTTCAAAGGTTGACTATGACAAGATCTGATCTTTCATAGCGATATTTAGTCTAGACGGATTAATGTAGCAACCACGACATATAATTTTGTTATGTGTTGAATAAACAAAACAAGTTCTTCTAATAGAATGGTTTCCAAGGACGTGTGCATGACACGGTCCAAAGGGTTTTGTTAATTCAAAGGATGCTAAAAGCATATGCAAACTTCAATGGTTGAAGTAAGCATCGCGGAGTTGGAATCTTCACTATGATGAAACTGTTAAAAGAGTTTAATTTCATCGGAGACGATGAAGATGCTTGCATTTGCAAGAAATTAAGTGGGAGCGCTAAGACATGTTTCTAATACATTATGTGGAAGACATATTGTTGATTGGAAATAATGTATCTTTTATTAACACAGGATAAGAATTGTAGTGATTCGTAGCATGGAAAACAAAAAATTTCTACCGCATACAAACAAACAAGCCAAGATCTATCTACTAGATTGTAGCAACGAGTCAATGGAATAAGTCACCCTCGAAGATTCCAAAGTGTTTAACGAGAGAGGATTCTCATGGGTGATGTAGTCGTACTCTTCCCGATCTCAAGATCGCGTAGACGATCCTTCCGGCGCTGCGTTCCGGCAGCGCTCCCGCAGTCGGTCACACGTTCGGTACTCGACGAAGACCTTCCTCTCCCTTGTTCCAGAAGGCAGCGGAGGTTGTAGCACTCTCCTCGCAATTCCGGCAGCACAACGGCGTGGTACCGGAAGTAGAGGGGAGATCTCGTAGGGCTTCGCCTTAAGCCGGAGCGAGTATGGTGGGCTATGAGAAATCCCTCGACGATCTAGGGTTTAGACACGCCGAGGAAGAGGTGCTAGAGCTGGCGACTAGGGCTTGGTGGTGCCCAAGTCGGCGGCAAGGAGATCCCTAGGCGGCGGCGGCTTGGAGGGCGGCGGCGGCTAGGGTTAGGGTTTTCGGGGTAAGGGACTTGTGTGTCTCTAGGAGGGAGCCCTGCCCCTCCTTATATAGGTGGAGGGGCCGGCCGGCCAAGGGGAGGGAGGGGAGTCCCTCCCCAACTCGGCTTGGGTGGTGCGCCGCCGGTTGGAGGAGGTAAACCCTCCCCAACTCGGTTTCCCACTCCTCCTCCTCTTTCCAAAACTTGCCGTTTGACTTTCAAACTAGCTGTTTGACTTTTCAAACTAGGATTTGAATAAACCCTCTATTTTGAACAGCGATGCCACCGAGTACATGATGCAATCATATCAACTTGATATAACACATTCATGTACCCTTCCCCCCCGGAGTGCCGGACATTCCGGAACCTTCTAGAACATTCCCGATGAAAACACCGGAACCATTCTCCATCTCCGAAACAGGACTTTCCTTATATGAATCTTATTCTCCGGACCATTCCGGATCTCCTCGTGATATCCAGAATGACATTCGAGACTCTGAACAACATTCAGTCTCTTTCTCATCATTCCATAACTACTCAAACAACGTCGAATCCTTAAGTGTGTCTCCCTACGGTTCGTGAATTATGCGGACATGATCAAGACACTTCTCCGAACAATAACCAATAGAGGAATCTGGAAATTCATATGGCTCCCACATATTTCTACGATTACTTTGTGATCGAATGAACCACTTACATACGATACCAATTTCCCTTTGTCTCACGATAGTTTACTTATCCGAGGTTATGATCGTCGGTATCTCTGCATACCTAGTTCAACCTCATTACCGATAAGTACTCTTTTCTCGTTCCCGTGATATGTGATCCCTTGTGAGCCAGTCACATGCTTGCAAGCTAATTGGATGACATTTCACCGAGAGGGCCCAGAGTATATCTATCCGTCATATGGATGGAAAAATCCCACTCTTGATCCATGTGTTTCAACCAATACTTTCCGAATACTCAATGCCACCTTTATAGCCATCCAGTTACGGTGTGGTGTTTGATGTCATCAAAGCATCCATCCAGTAAAGGTGATATGCATGATCTCATGGTCGAAGGAATTAGATTACTATGTATCAGAAAGCATATAGCAATTGAACTATTAAAATGACTTGATCTTTATGCTACGCTTATCTATAGGAGTATGTCCACCATATCATTATCCTAACGATATGATCTTGTTGTTGATAACATCTCAATGTCCATGATAGGGAAACCACAATCATTTATCAACCAACAAGCTAGTGATGTATAGAGGCTTATACTAGGGACTTCAATTTAGGTTTACAAATCACACAAGTATTAATGTTTCCTTGTTAATACTATTATAGCATGAATGTAAACATTCATCATAAACACAAAGATATAATAATAACTACATTTATTATTGCCTCTAGGGCATATCTCCAACAGTCTCCCACTTGCACTAGAGTCATCTAATCTAGATTACATGGTAATATATCGAACACCCATGGCAGTTTGGTGCTGGTCATGTTTTGCCCTCGGGAGAGGTTTAGTCAACGGATCCGCCACATTCAGATCTGTGTGTACTTTGCAAATATTTATATCCCCATCTTGGATATGTTCTCGAATAGCGTGAAAACGTAGCTTCATATGCTTCTGCTTCTTGTGTGACCTTGGTTCTTGCGCATTGGCTATGGCACCCATGTTATCACAGTAGATAGTCATTGGGTCCAGCGCACTAGGAACCACACCCAGCTCTGTAATGAACTCTTTCATCCATATCGCTTCTTGTGAAGCCTCCGAAGCAGCCATGTATTCCGATTCAGTTGAAGATCTCGCCACAACGCTTTGCTTTGCACTCCTCCAACTAACTGCTGCACCATTCAAAATAAATATGTATCCAGATTGTGATTTAGAATCATCCGGATCGGTGTTCCAACTAGCATCGGTGTAACCATTAACAACGAGCTGTTCATCACCTCCATAAGAAAGAACCATATCCTTAGTTCTTCTCAAGTACTTAAGGATGTTTTTGACTGCTGTCCAATGATCCACTCCTGGATCACTTTGATATCTGCTAGTTAAACTAACAGCATATGCAATGTCGGGTCTAGTACATAGCATGGCATACATTAGAGATCCTATGGCTGAGGCATAGGGAGTCTTACTCATCCTTTCTCTATCTTCTGCCGATGTTGGACTTTGAGTTTTACTCAAGGTCGTATTGGGCAACATGGGCAAGAACCCTTTCTTGCTATCTTCCATTCCAAACCTCTTTAGAACTTTGTCCAAATATGTACAATGTGACAATGATATTTGGCGTTTCGATCTATCTCTATAAATCTTTATGCCTAATATATAAGCTTCTTCGCCAAGATCCTTCATTGAAAAACTATTATTCAAATATTCCTTGACACTATTAAGAAGGTCTACATCATTCCCAATCAACAATATGTCATCTACATATAGTATTAAGAATGCTACAGAGCTCCCACTCACTTTCTTGTAAATACAAGCTTCTCCATAAGTTTGTATAAAACCAAAACTTTTGATCACCTTATCAAAACATTGATTCCAACTTCGGGATGCTTGCTTCAATCCATAGATGGACTGTTGAAGTTTGCATACCTTGTTAGCATCTTTAGGATCGACAAAACCTTTGGGTTGCATCATATATAACTCTTCATCAATGTCTCCATTGAGGAATGCTGTTTTGACATCCATCTGCCATATCTCATAATCGTAATATGCAGCGATTGCTAACATAATCCTCACAGACTTTAGCTTCGCTACTGGTGAGAAAGTCTCATCGTAGTCAACTCCTTGAATTTGTCGAAACCCTTTTGCGACAAGTCGAGCTTTATAGACAGTAACATTACCATCAGCATCTGTTTTCTTCTTGAAAATCCATTTGTTCTTGACAACCTTCTGGCCATCCGGTAAGTCCACCAAAGTCCACACTTGGTTTTCGTACATGGATCCAATCTCGTATTTCATGGCTTCTTGCCATTTATTGGAATCTGGGCTCATCATCGCTTCCTCATATGTCTCAGGGTCATCGGTGTTGTCCACCAACATGACACTCATAACAGGATCATACCAATATGGAGTGGTACGAGTTCTCGTTGACCTGCGAGGCTATGTAGCAACTTTAACCGAAGTTTCATGATCATCATCATTAGCTTCCTCTCTTATTGGTGCAGGCACCACAGGAACTTCTTCCGGTGCTGCGCTACTCGCAATTTCGAGAGAAGGTTCGACAACCTCGTCGAGTTCTACTTTCCTTCCAGTCACTTCTTTCGAGAGAAATTCCTTCTCTAGAAAGGATCCATTCTTGGCAACGAAGATTTTGCCTTCGGATCTATGATAGAAGGTATACCCAATAGTTTCCTTCGGGTATCCTATGAAGACGCATTTTTCCGCCTTGGGTTCAAGCTTGTCCGGCTGTAACTTCTTTACATAGGCTTCGCATCCCCAAACTTTAAGGAACGACAATCTAGGTTTCTTCCCAAACCATAATTCATATGGTGTCGTTTCAACGGATTTAGACGGTGCCCTATTTAAAGTGAATGCGGCTGTTTCTAATGCATAACCCCAAAATGATAGCGGTAAATCTGTAAGTGATATCATAGAACGAACCATATCTAAGAGAGTTCGATTACGACGTTCGGACACACCATTACGCTGTGGTGTTCCCGGCGGTGTCAACTGTGAAAGTATTCCGCATTTCTTCAAATGCTCGCCAAACTCGTAACTTAGATATTCACCTCCACGATCAGAACGTAGAAATTTAATCTTCTTGTTACGTTGATTCTCTACCTCACTTTGAAATTCCTTAAACTTCTCGAAAGTTTCGGACTTATGTTTCATGAAATAGATATAACCATATCTACTCAAGTCATCTATGAAGGTAAGAACATAACGATAACCACCGCGCGATGCTACACTCATTGGACCACACACATCGGTATGTATGATTTCCAATAAGTCCGTAGCTCGCTCCATCATACCAGAAAATGGAGTCTTAGTTATTTTACCCATCAGACATGCTTCGCATCTATCAAGTGATTTGAAATCAAGTGATTCAAGAAGTCCATCGGAATGGAGTTTCTTCACACGCTTCACTCCAATGTGACCAAGACGACAGTGCCACATATAGGTCGAGTTATCGCTCGATTTCAAACGTTTAGCCTCAATGTTATTAATATGTGTATTTCCACTATCGAGATTCAATAAGAATAGACCATCTATCAAAGGTGCATGTGCATAAAACATATTACTCATATAAATCGAACAACCATTATTCTCGGACTTAAACAAGTAACCGTATCGCAATAAACAAGATCCCGATATAATGTTCATGCTCAACGCAGGCACCAAATAACAATTATTTAAGTATAAAACTAATCCCGATGGTAGATGAAGGGGTAGCGTGCCGACCACGATCACATCAACCTTTGATCCGTTTCCCACGCGTATCATCACCTCGTTCTTCTCTAGCTTCCGTTTATTCTGCAGCACCTGTTTTGAGTTACAGATATGAGCAACCGAACCAGTATCAAATACCCAGGCACTACTACGAGTACTAGTGAGATACACATCAATAACATGTATATCAGATATACCTTTCTTCTTGATGTTTCCGTTCTTCAAATCCGCCAAGTACTTTGGGCAATTCCGCTTCCAGTGACCTTCTCCCTTGCAGTAAAAGCACTCAGTATCAGGCTTAGGTCCAGCCTTGGTCTTCTTCGTCGGCGTGGTAACTTTCTTACCACCCTTCTTGAAGTGTCCCTTCTGCTTAGACTTGCCTTTCTTGAATTTGGTGGTCTTATTGACCAACAAAACTTGGAGCTCTTTCTTGATCTCCACTTCTGCAGATTTCAACATGGCAAAGAGTTCTGGCAACGTCTTGTTCATGTTTTGCATGTTGTAGTTCATCACAAAGTTCTTGTAACTTGGTGTTAGTGATTGGAGGACACGGTAAATCCCCAGAGCATTAGGAATCACAATACCCAAGCTTTGAAGTTTGTTTGCGTGCCCAGACATCTTAAGCACATGCTCACTGACGGAGCTGCCCACTTCCATCTTGCAGTTAAAGAACTTTTCAGAAGCCTCATAGCTTTCAATTGCCGCATGAGTCTCAAAGATCAATTTGAGATCCTCGACAATATCATATGGGTCTGAATTCTCAAACCTTTTCTGAAGCTCCGATTCTAAACCATACAAGATAGCACACTGAACTGTGGAGTACTGAGTCTTCCGAGTGAGGTAAACGTTCTTTACTTCATCGGCAGCATCAGCTGCAGGTGGGTCACCCAGCGGTGCATCCAGCACATAGGTCAAATTACCAGCTGTGAGGATGTAACTACCTCGGTGAACTACGCTCCTAGATACAAGCCTGGATGAGTGGTAGTGGTTGAAATAGTACGGCGGGGCCCCAAAAGCCACACACTGGTAGTCCTTTCAGACGTCCCAACCACTACCCTCTCAACGGGACCTGTACGGGCGGCGTAGTCGGCAGGCGAAGGGATCAACTACGTACACAAGTGGGTATGTACGCAAGCCACCATACAAGAGTACATCAGAGCCATACCATCTAGAAAGAAAAGGAAATATACCAACGCCATACGGCAAGATTCAAATGACCTAGATAGATCTATATTTTAGGATAACTCCTCATACAGCACACATCAGAGAATCATGCGGAAGCGGCAAACAGAATCCGAGTACGGATAAGAAGCAAATCGGCATAAGATGCCATAGAAATAAGCACATCCCAACTACAGGTCTCACGGATCCCCGATCCCGGAATCTCTACACCGAACGATCGTTGCCCACATCATCAGCTTCTTCCACCCAGTATCCGTCCTGCTGGGGTACCTGTTCATCTGAATCAAGAATTTATCGTGTGAGACCCTAAGGGTACTCAGCAAGTCTTAATGCCTCTAGAGGGGACACAACCTGGGGTGACGCAATTGCAGCGAAAAAAAAGGTAAACCCTAGCAATTCTACAGATAAACGCTAACCATCCGCCTAACCAATGATAGACGGATGTCCGTGAATTAAGTACAACAGTTATGATGGTAATCTCATCCGATCCATCCTCCTCCCTGCTTACCAACAAGGAAGCGGACGAACAACCCCCATCCGTTGGCAATTTTATTAACCATTCCATGAGTGTTGCACTATTTACTAGTCAAGTTACTTAGTCAGATTGAGGCGGTACTTTAGTTATGCTTGTCTATGATCGAGAAACTGTGCTCCAAGTCGTCCATATCCGTGGACACGGCTTTCAGAAAGTTTTACCCGGCCGGGGTGCACCAATAGCAACACACACTCGATCAACCTCGGAAAAACCAAATCAAAACCCAACGAGGCCTTCACGACAAAGCAATCGCAAGATTCAGAAATATTTCAGGGGGCCACCCCTTTGAGTAGAACCCGCATCGGAGTAGGCAAGCTCCGAGACGGCCTCAAGGTCTGCGTCAATGGCTGTGAGCGACTGGGAACCCCAAACGGGGCTTGTCGACACCGCGTAATCACTCCGCTTACCTAAACAGTACAGTGTGCAGTACCTCGCACAATCGTAAATAAAGCAGTAAAGCATGGCATAAGTACAGGATAGTAATAAAGCCCCAAACTAGTTTGTGGCCCCAAGAAATAAGACGGAATCAAGCTCTGGCTCAGGGGGGTCCCATATACCTCCCGGATGTGGATAGCGCGATAAATCAAGGAACAGGAATCAAGTACTCGGGGTCTTACGGGACACAAGTGAGCAGGAAAAACCAAATAGCAGATGTTGCTCACCGGTGCCACTTTCTTTAGTTATCCCAGAACTACTCAGGTTAAGTTGTTTAGGTACCTCATTATCCAACAGACTCTCACATACCCTACACATGCTGTTCTACGACTCGCATGGCTCAAACAACTCCTATAGTAGTGGCTCATAGGATGGAGGAACAAGCTTGGTGGGGTTTAAAAGTAAAGGCTATGCATACTTGGGATTCATTTTAATGCAATCGCGACTCGATGATGCAAGAATAAGATAGAGGCAATAGGTACTGTATGTATGCAAGCATGTGGAAGTGCTTGCCTGGTATCTCAGTTGAAGCGAGGGACGGATCTGGGTAGTGCTCCTGGTTCTCTGGATACAACCCCTGCTCAGTGTCTATCCGAGAAAAACCAAACAAACAAGGCCAACATGAATATAGAGCACAAGCATATGAATAAGATGCGTCAAGCAAACAACCATGCCATGATGAATGATGCACAATTTACATGGCACGTAAAGTAGCATGGCATGGTGAGGTGTGGTGGACAAGAAAATAACAATTAAGTGGGTTTTAGTCTTATTTTGTTGTCATAACAGTTGTTGTTTGCAATATATTTATATGATGCATGCTGCAATTGAAGTCAAGGATAGCATAAACAGAAAGGTCTCGCCGAGCTGAACAATTTAGACTACTCATTTGCTTAATTTGGATTTATAACACCAAAGTTATGAATTATTGAAAATCCAGTGGCATTTGATGTAATTAACATATCCTGGAATTTTACTTGAGCAAAATACAAAACAGATGGCATATTTGGAATCCTCTCATTCTCCTGATAACCATACATATATTATTTGTCAAATTTAGAGTTAGTATGTAAAAGTTATTAAAAACTGAATTAGATTTGCATTTTTAAATTATTTAAACCAATTTGAATTTGAAAACCGCATCTGGACGTTTCCTACTCAGACTGACCCAGCCTGAGTCGCAGACAGGTGGGCCAGGGGGGTTATCTCTGGACCACGCGGCAGTGCCTGAGAACAACCTGGACCGCGGGTTCAATAAACAAAACGACAGGAGCCTTTTAGCAAAAAGCCCACAGTCGCTGACAGCGGGGCCAAGCTGGACCGCGGGTTGATGAACCAAAACGGCCAGGGGCTAACTGCGAAAGGAACATGCGGACGCGCTGGCGAACGAGACGGCGACAGGTGGCAGCAGGGAGGGGCCGCGGGTTGAAAGCAGTTTTCCCTGGGAGCCTTTTTGCAAGATTCCCACGGTCGCTGGCGGGTGGGGCTGGTGGACTGCGGGCGTGAGGCGGGAAAAACGGGGAGGTCTTATCCGCAAAACGACCGCGCGCTGTCGGACGGCAGCGGCGCGGCGCTGCTGGCGGCTGCGACTGGCCGGACTTTGGCCGTCGTTGGCGACGCCGCTGCTGCTCCAAGCGACCCTGACCAAAAACGAAAAACGAAGAGGGTAGCCGGGCCTTCAACTTCGGTATAGGGTGCTAGCGCGGAGGCGGCCTGTGGCGTGCGGGGCATGGCTCCGAACTTGAGAAGATCGGCTGCTGCCGCAGCTGCTGTTGCCAGCGCGCGACGCGCGGCGCGCGCACAGGGTGTTCGACGGCGGCGTCGGAGCTACGGTGGGCTAGGGGGCAGCGGAGCATGTCTGGGGAGGAGAGGGTCTCACCAGAAGCTTGCCGGCGAGGTCGAATCGGCCGGCGAGGACGGTGATCGCTGGCGAGGCTGGCGGCGGGAACGTCCTGGCACTCGTGGGCACGGCGGCGGCGCAGGTCCTCCGGCGGTTTCAGCGAGCTCCTGCGCTCCACGGCGAAGCAGGGGAGATCGACGGCGCTCCTTGTGCTGCTGGCGCGCCTCGGGGATCTGCGGAGCGAAGGGGGTGCTGTGGTGCTGTCGATCTAGGGTTTGGGCGGCATGGCGAGCTGGGGGAGGAAGAAGGGAGATAGGGGGGAAGCAGAGGGGCCTGGGGCTACCTGGGGATCTGGGAGGAGGCCAGGACGAAGGGGATCAGATAAGATCGAGGGAGGGGTGGTAGATGGCGTGGGGGAGGGGTGATGTTGCACCTCACGTGCATGGGGTGGTAGATGGCGTGGGGGGCGTGCTAGGTGGGGCCAGGGCTGCAGGTGGGCCAGGGGACTGCCGGTGAGGACAAAAGGGAGAGGGGGACGGTCGGGCTAGGGCTAGGGTGAGGGGTTGGTACTAGGGTTTTGCTTAGATAAAGAGGGGGGGGGTAGATTAGAGGGGTAAGAGGGTGGTTAGGGCTTGATGCTAGAGTGGAGAGGGAGAGAGGGAGAGGGACATGGTGACCATGCTAGGTAGAAGAAAAAGAGGAGGGTAGGTAGGGCTCTTGCTAAGGGGAAAGTAGACTAGGGAAAAGTGGCTTAGGTTTGGTTTAGCTAGGTAGAGATTAGGGTTTTGCCAAGAGAGGTTAAGATAGAGGGAGATGACACTTAGATGATCATGCATGGTTCAATTACAAACACACAAGATCAAGAAAAAGAGAAAGGAGGAAAAAAAAATAGGGAGAGATGATCATGATGATGGGTGGTTCTTATGCTTACACATGATCACATGTGTATGCATGGAAAAAGGGGTAGGGGTTAGCTAAGGAAGATAGAGATAGATGATATGGTGACACTACCAAAACAAGATCAAGCAAGGAAGGAGTGATCCACTTAGAATTCCAAACAAAAGCCAAAAACTAGGAAAGATGGCACTTGCATGGCCCATGCAAGACAATTAATGCCCAAATTATCCTTGTGAAAACAATGATATTATTATGGCATTGTTCATATGCATCCCCAAAAAGGTGGCCAAGGCCAAGCAAGGATCAAGGGTGGATCCAACCAACAACATGGGCTAGAGATAACTCAATAAAATGACAAGCCCATATTATTGGATGGTGGAATTATAAGGTGGTGAAAGATAAGGTGGTGGAGTCAAAAGAGAGATGCCCCCAACTCAACTTGGGCATTTAACAATTTATTAAGAACCAAATACAATATCAAGAGGCAAATACAATTAATCATGCACATGAGATAAGAACCAAACAAGAAAAGGGTTTTATATGATGCTCAAATGCAAGGTGGTATGATGGTATGAGCATGATATGATGATGATGCAACAATTATATGTTGGAAGAGGCCCATTTTATTATTAAAACATGTAGCATTACAGGGGTTAGACAACTGGGATGCTACAGAGGACAATCCTCAAATTGCGGAACCAATCCGCGAAGTTGCTTCCATTGTTTTTCAACTTTTCTTTCTCTAGGAACGCATTAAAATTGATGGTAGGGGCTGCCATTGATCTACAACATATTTGCAATAGTTTAGACTAAGTTTATGACAAATTGAGTTCAAATTAATAATAAAATTAATCTAGGTGAACTCCCACTCAAAACAATATCCCTCACATTGTTTTAGTGATCACACGAACCAAATCCACCACATCAACACCGATCATCACGAGAGTTGATATGGTTTCAATGGCGAACAATCGACATGTTCATCATATCTACTATATGATTCATGCTTTACCTTTCGGTGATCCGTGTTCCGAGACCATGTCTGTACATGCTAGGCTCGTCAAGATCAAACCTTAGTTTCCGCATGAGCAAATCTGGCTTGCTCACGTTGTATACACTTGCGGAATCTAACACACCCGATCATCACGTGGTGCTTCGAAACAACAAGCTTTAGCAACGGTGCTAACTGAGGGTGAACACTTTATGACTTGAAATTCATGTGCATGAGGGATCATCTTATAATGCTACCGTCGTCTACTAAGCAATACAAGATGCATAAAGGATTAACATCACATGCAATTCATAATATGTGATATGATATGGCCTTTCTTCATTGTGCTTCTGATCTCCATCTTCTAGCACGAACATGATCTCCATCATCACCGGCATTGCATCAAGGTCAATGACGCTTCTCCATGGTTGTCGTCCACCGGTTTCAACTATTACAACTACTTTGAATAGACACGCGGGTCATAACATAAATTAAAGACAACCATATGGCTCCTGCCGGTTGCCAACTTACAATAAGGAACAATGCATATATCAAATATAATCACAATCATAGCCATATCACATTACTGCACACCCCTGCAAAACAAAGTTAGACGCCTCTACTTTCTTTGCATATTTTTCGTGGTTTGGGGCTTTCAATAAGTGTCGTTCTATCTTACGAACATGAACCACAACATTGATACTAGTATTGTTAATCAACCGTTGTAAATTGGATCTTAACTATGCTAGGAGAACAGGCACCCGCAAAGCCACTTATGCAATACAAGTTGCATGTCAAGCGTGGAGCTGTTCTCATGAACGATGTCCTGTAAGGTTAGCCCGGGCCGCTTCATCCCAACATACCGCAAGATGCAAAGTACACAAGAAGCAATCGACAATAAAAGCATCAATGCCCACAATGACCATTGTGTTCTACTCGTGCAACAGATCTACATATAGACACGGCTCTGATACCACTGTAGTGATTCGTAGCATGGAAAACAAAAATTTTCTACCGCATACAAACAAACAAGCCAAGATCTATCTACTAGATTGTAGCAACGAGTCAATGGAATAACTCACCCTCGAAGATTCCAAAGTGTTTAACGAGAGCGGATTCTCGTGGGTGATGTAGTCGTACTCTTCCCGATCTCAAGATCGCGTAGACGATCCTTCCGGCGCTGCGTTCCGGCAGCGCTCCCGCAGTCGGTCACACGTTCGGTATTCGACGAAGACCTTCCTCTCCCTTGTTCCAGCAGGCAGCGGAGGTTGTAGCAATCTCCTCGCAATTCCGGCAGCACAACGGCGTGGTACCGGAAGTAGAGGGGAGATCTCGCAGGGCTTCGCCTTAAGCTGGAGCGAGTATGGTGGGCTATGAGAAATCCCTCGACGATCTAGGGTTTAGACACGCCGAGGAAGAGGTGCTAGAGCCGGCGACTAGGGCTTGGTGGTTCCCAAGTCGGAGGCAAGGAGATCCCTAGGCGGCGGCGGCTTGGAGGGCGGCGGCGGCCAGGGTTAGGGTTTTCGGGGCAAGGGACTTGTGTGTCTCTAGGAGGGAGCCCTGCCCCTCCTTATATAGGTGTAGGGGCCGGCCGGCCAAGGGGAGGGAGGGGAGTCCCTCCCCAACTCGGCTTGGGTGGTGCGCCGCCGGTTGGAGGAGGGAAACCCTCCCCAACTCGGTTTCCCACTCCTCCTCCTCTTTCCAAAACTTGTCGTTTGACTTTCAAACTAGCCGTTTGACTTTTCAAACTAGGATTTGAATAAACCCTCTATTTTGAACAGCGATGCCACCGAGTACATGATGCAATCATATCAACTTGATATAACACATTCATGTACCCTTCCCCCCCGGAGTGCCGGACATTCCGGAACCTTCTAGAACATTCCCGATGAAAACACCGGAACCATTCTCCATCTCCGAAACAGGACTTTCCTTATATGAATCTTATTCTCCGGACCATTCCGGATCTCCTCGTGATATCCAGAATGCCATTCGAGACTCTGAACAACATTCGGTCTCTTTCTCATCATTCCATAACTACTCAAACAACGTCGAATCCTTAAGTGTGTCTCCCTACGGTTCATGAATTATGCGGACATGAACGAGACACTTCTCCGAACAATAACCAATAGAGGAATCTGGAAATTCATATGGCTCCCACATATTTCTACGATTACTTTGTGATCGAATGAACCACTTACATACGATATCAATTTCCCTTTGTCTCACGATAGTTTATCGTCGGTATCTCTCCATACCTAGTTCAACCTCGTTACCAATAAGTACTCTTTTCTCGTTCCCGTGATATGTGATCCCTTGTGAGCCAGTCACATGCTTGCAAGCTAATTGGATGACATTTCACCGAGAGGGCCCAGAGTATATCTATCTGTCATATGGATGGACAAATCGCACTCTTGATCCATGTGTTTCAACCAATACTTTCTGAATACGCAATGCCACCTTTATAGCCACCCAGTTACGGTGTGGTGTTTGATGTCATCAAAGCATCCATCCGGTAAAGGTGATATGCATGATCTCATGGTCGAAGGAATTATATTACTATGTATCAGAAAGCATATAGCAATTGAACTATTAAAATGACTTGATCTTTATGCTACTCTTATCTATAGGAGTATGTCCACCATATCATTCTCCTAACGATATGATCTTGTTGTCGATAACATCTCAATGTCCATGATAGGGAAACCACAATCATTTATCAACCAACAAGCTAGTGATGTATAGAGGCTTATACTAGGGACTTCAATTTAGGTTTACAAATCACACAAGTATTAATGTTTCCTTGTTAATACTATTATAGCATGAATGTAAACATTCATCATAAACACAAAGATATAATAATAACTATATTTATTATTGCCTCTAGGGCATATCTCCAACAAGAATTTCATCTCGATGAAAGACTTAGGCAAAACCCAAATATTTGGCATCAATAGACGCTAATATGGTTGTGCCGAAAGTACATAGATGATATATTGAATGAGTTCAATATAGAAACTACAAGAAAGGTTCTTGTCGCACAGAAAGGATTGAATGAGTTCAATATTGATGATATATTCAAGTGTATTGACACTTGGTAAGTGAAACAAATATTCAAGTATAGATTGATACTTGATGTATAAAATCACAAAGAGTATTTTATCAATCATGCTGTGGTGTGTACAAATCCAGATATGTCCTATGCTCTAAATGTTATGAGCGTATACCAGAATGATTCATAAGATGATTATTGGACAATAGTAAAGATATTATTATGATCTTGTAAAAGAAATAAGAATATATTATTTGGTAGAAGTGACAAATAGATGGTTAGTTCATTGTAAATGAATTACATTGATACTAGTTTTGTCACAAAGTACAAATTAAGTTTATCTCAATCTAAACTAAGGGTGGCACAATATGATGGAAAGTAAGTTCCATAATGGATTTGGATGAGTTCCAAAGTTGAGACATTGTGACAGATACTACAACAAAAGGCTAAGTATATAACTGCTGTTATAGCAGCAAAAGAGGGCATTTGTGTCAAGTAGTTTGTTATCAAACTAAGTGTAGTTCACAACGGTGATAATACTATGAAGATATATTGTACGACAATATTATCAACATGTTTTAACCCCAAAGAACTAAATGTCACACCAAAGGACCAATACAAAGCCATCTCATTAGAGAATGAGTGATGCGTAGAGACGCAAAGACATGTAATTACACACGCATCTGGAAGTGTCAGATCTGGAGATCAGTTGACCACTAGCAATCGTGTACATACGACACCAGAAAGACATAGGTGTTGAATACACAAAGGTTTGAAACTAGATTATTGACTCTAGTGCAAGTGGGAGACTGTTGGAGATATGCCCAAGAGGCAATAATAAAAGTGGTTATTATCATATCTTCATACTTATGATAAATGTTTACATACCATGCTATAATTGTATTAACCGGAAACATTAATACTTGTGTGATTTGTAAACATAAAAGAGTCCCTAGTAAAGCATCTTGTAAAACTATCTTGTTGGTTAATATATGATCATGGTTTCCTGATCATGAACATAGAGATGTTATTAACAACAAGGTCATATCATTAGGAGAATGATGTGATGGACATACTCCTATAGTTAAGCGTAGCATAAAGATCAAGTCATTTAATATAGTTCATTTGCTATAAGCTTTCTGATACATAGTAACCTAATTCCTTCGACCATGAGATCATGCTTATCACCATCACCGGAAGGATGCTTTGATGACATCAAACACCACACTGTCCGACAGCGTCCCATGCTCCTTGGCATTGCCTCCTGCCTCTTCATGTTGTGCTCTTAATCCAAGCAACACACGACACCGCCTACCCTAAATCCAAGCACCACACGCCTCCAAATTTGCCATATGTTTTTCTCCTTGCGAATCAGTGAGCAGCGGCTCACCGTCCTGAATCTTTTTCTGCCGGCAGCAGCCGAGGAAGCTCGTCTCGGTAGTCCCATCCGCAGGTGACCAGAACCAGCAAATCGCCTCCATACACCACACGCCTGCTCCACCTCGTGTTCCCCGCATGGAGATTCTAGTGTCTTATCCATCGTGTCACACCTTGATTTCTTCTACGCATGCAGCAAATCGCCCGTTACTGGCCTCTGCCTCTGGCTCGCCCCGCAAGTGTTTGATAAAATTCCAATAAAGGGTTTGGTCTTGGTTCCTTCGTACTGCCGTTGTAGATCTAGCCTCGTTTCATCTGGAGACTACTTTGTCAAATTCCTCTCCACTATGTCGCATTGGAAACCTCCGTTTTGTTGGAGATATGCCCAAGAGGCAATAATAAAAGTGGTTATTATCATATCTTCATACTTATGATAAATGTTTACATACCATGCTATAATTGTATTAACAAGAAACATTAATTGTGTGATTTGTAAACATAAAAGAGTCCCTAGTAAAGCCTCTTGTAAAACTAGCTTGTTGGTTAATATATGATCATGGTTTCCTGATCATGAACATAGAGATGTTATTAACAACAAGGTCATATCATTAGGAGAATGATGTGATGGACATACTCCTATAGTTAAGCGTAGCATAAAGATCAAGTCATTTAATATAGTTCATTTGCTATAAGCTTTCTGATACATAGTAACCTAATTCCTTTGACCATGAGATCATGCTTATCACCATCACCGGAAGGATGCTTTGATGACATCAAACACCACACCGTAACTGGGTGGCTATAAAGATGGCATTGAGTGTTCGGAAAGTATGGGTTGAGACACATGGATCAAGAGTTTGTCCATCCATATGACGGATAGATATACTCTGGGCCCTCTCGGTGGAATGTCATCCAATTAGCTTACAAGCATGTGACTGGCTCACAAGGGATCACATACCACGGGAACGAGAAAAGAGTACTTATCGGTAACGAGGTTGAACTAGGTATGCAGAGATACCGACGATCAAAACCTCGGATAAGTAAACTATCGTGAGACAAAGGGAAATTGGTATCGTATGTAAGTGGTTCATTCGATCGCAAAGTAATCGTAGAAATATGTGGGAGCCATATGAATTTCCAGATTCCTCTATTGGTTATTGATCGGAGAAGTGTCTCGATCATGTCCGCATAATTCACGAACCGTAGGGAGACACACTTAAGATTCGGAGTCTCGGATGGGATCCGGGATATCACGAGGAGATCCGGAATGGTCCGGAGAATAAGATTCATATAAGGAAAGTCCTATTTCGGAGTTGGGGAATGATTTCGGTGTTTTCACCGGGAATGTTCTAGAAGGGTCCGGAAGGTCCGGCACTCTGGAGGGGAAGGGTACATGAATGTGTCATAACAAGTTGGAATGGTTGCATCATGTAATAGGTGTCATCACTGAGCAAAATAAAGGGATAAATCAAATCCTAGTTTGAAAAGTCAAACGCCAATTTGAAAAGTCAAACGGCAAGTTTGCTTGGTGGAGGGAGAGTAGGAAACCTACTTAGGGAGGAAGTCCTACTCCCTCCACCCGCCGGCCAAGGAGGAGGAGTTGCAGGAGGACTCCCTCCTCCCAACCGCACCTCCCTCCCACCTATAAAAGGAGGGGCAGGGGTTCCCCTCTTCCCTACACCTCTCTCCTCTAAACCCTAGACCTAGCCGCCGGCCTCCACCAAGTCGCCGCCGCCCCTAGGGTTTGCCTAGCCGCCGAGTTGGGGCCCTCCCCTTGCCCGAGCCACCGGCCTAGCCCTCTCTCCTTGGTGCCTCTAAACCCTAGATCGCCAAGGCCTCTCTCATAGTCCACCATACTCGCTCCGGCTTAAGGCGAAGCCCTGCGAGATCTCCCCTCTACTTCCGGTACCACGCCGTCGTGCTGCCGGAATCGTGAGGAGAGTGCTACAACCTCCGCTGCCTGCTGGAACAAGGGAGAGGAAGGTCTTCATCGAGTACCGAACGTGTGACCGACTGCGGAAGCGCTGCCGGAACGCAGCGCCGGAAGGACCGTCTACGCGATCTTGAGATCGGAAGTGTACGACTACATCACCCACGAGAATCTGCTCTCATTAACCTCTTTGGATCTTCGAGGGTTAGTATTCTATCGACTCGTTGCTACAATCTAGTAGATAGATCTTGGCTTAATCATAGATTAGATCTTGATTGTGTGTTCATGCGGTAGAATTTTTTTGTTTTCCATGCTACGAACCCCTACAGGTTTAACACCTTCACTTCCTAGCAAGATCTACTTATCCTATTTTGACTATATTCCAAATACCATCTTTTCGTCTCCAATCCGAACCGTAAGACCCCAAACCTCTAATTTTCTACAAAGATAATATATATCTTGTTACATATTAAATTGTTCATGTCGCATACATATTGTGGGGTTTGGGGGACTTATGCCATTCACCTCATAATTAAATATGAAGACCATATGCGGGCTTTTCTAGTCTGAGTTTGTCTCCATTTAAATTTGTGTAGCGAACCGATGATATAATTTCGCTTTGTTAAAACAACATTTAAATTGTGGGGTATCTAAACAACATGAACATAATAATTAATTGTCGGGACCCCGGTTCCGCTTAATATTGACTAATTGCATCGCATTTTTGCCATGTCATATATCATACATACATCATGCCCGATCTTCTGCCGTAGTATTAAATAGTGCATCCGGCGGTGTTTCTTCTAGTGCTTTGGTTCTTCATGGATTAGGCCGATGAGTTGATGCGAGTGTCAACCCGATCTTCGGATGAACCTTCGGCAATGTTTTTAGGTGAGCATTCTCCCCATTTCTACCTATTTTATATTTTTAGTCTTTACTTCCTCCTGTTGATCTATTGCTATCTGTGTTGCGATGCTATAGATTTCGTACCCCGTTATACTTCCTTGCAGCCCTTATATTGCCATGAACATATCCTATTACCTGTTGTCTAGGAGATAGTCAGCCTTGCGATTCATAGTTTCTTGCGCAGGTGATGCGGCGCACCGTCGATCTTCCACATTTGTTGGAGTAATGCCGCATGTTTAATGTTGGAGATGATCATGGCTTTAATTACCATTTAATAACTAAAATTGAAGTAGGTAAATAATGCAGAGGCACAGGTGGGCAATAGATGTTATTTGGTTTATAACCGTCCACTTGTGTCCCGTAGGACCCCGAGTACTTGATACCTGTTCTTTGAATATTCGCACTATCCGCATGTGGGAACATGAATCCCCCTAACCCTAGCTTGAGTCATATTTAATTCCTTGGGGCCACAAAGTAGTTTGGGCTTTATTACTATCCTGTACCTATGCCATGCTTTACTGCTTTATTTACAAATGCGCGTGGAGCACCTGTACTGTTTAGGTAAGTGGAATGTTCCCGCGGTATCGACAAGCTCAGTCACACTTTTGGGTTCCCATTCGTTTACAGCCATTGACACAAACCTCTGGGTCCTTCTCGAAGCCGGCCAACTTCGTCGCGGGTTGCTTAGTGGGGTGGCCCCCTGAAATCAAATATGAATCTTGCGAATGTTTTGTCATGATGCCTCGTTGGGTTTTCATTTGGTTTTTCCGAGGTTGATCGTGCGTGTGTTGATATTTATGCCCCCTGTAGGGTAAAACTTTCTGAAATCCGTGTCTGCGGTTATGGATGACTTGGAGCACGATATCTCGATCATAGACAACTATAACTAAAGTAGTGCTATAAATTTGCCTTTGGAATGACTAGTAATCAGCTTCACTATAACGGAATGGCTAAATAAAAATACCAACAACTGCTGGGTTTTTGACTGTCTCATGGTATATGTATTTGACTAGTAAGTATTGCAACTACAACAGAATGGTTATCTAAAACTGCCCACTGTTTATAATATCAGGATGACTCATGCTATCTATATTTGACTAGTAATTGCCGCAACTATAACAGAATGAATAAAACTGCCAACTGTGTGAGTTCCTTGGTTGACTTCCTCGTTTGGTCTCGAGGGGGAAATGCCAGGATGGGTATGCTTGGTGATAGTTTCAGGTTGGATCCGAATAGGTCTTTCTTATCCCTCTCTAATATCCGACAGTTGTATTGAGTCTCTATAGGTTGTTTAGTGCATGCTGCGCTGCCGCTTCAGTCCACCAAACCTATGTAGGCGAGAGCCGCCGAATTCTAGTCTCGCCGTGTTCTGGCCTCAGTACTGACCGCTCTCTTTTTCCTTTGCCCTTTATCGACACCCCTTTTGTTGAAGCAGGTTTTGAGATCGACGTCGTTAGCAGGGTTCCCCTTTTGTCTTGGCCTGGGCAGGGTTATGGATGCCATTGGTTATTCTTCAGGGCTCTTAGCCCAATTTGCACCTTGTCCATACTCGAACGCTGTATCGTTTTCAAGGTGATTTGGATATTTGTGGCGCATATAGAAAAAATGCGCATATAGAAAAAATGCTCCACTAAAATTAATTCTGTGGCGTATATAGCAAATGTTCCACAAAATTCTTGGAATTATGTGGCGTATATAGCTATATGCGCAACAAAAAGTGAAATTTTGTGGCGCATATAGCCATATGCGCCACAAAATTCCTCCGGGGCCCATATGATCCTGGCCCAGCACATGGGGAGGCCAGAATTCTGTGGCGCGTATGGCTATATGCACCACAGAATTTTAACATTCTGTGGCGCATTTGCCGTATGCGCCACAGAATGTGCGAAACAGATCTAAAAAAGTTGGCATTGGCTCCTACCTACCATCACCCTTTCCCTTCTTTCCACCTCCAACTAGCTCGTCCCCCTCCGCAGCGGCGTGAGCCTGACGCCCCAGCGGCCGCCAACGGTATCTCCGCAGACTTTGTGCACAAACACCTCCAAAGATCACTCTCTCGCTAAAGAATATGATGGTTGTGGTGGTGCAAGTATAGCTTGTGCATGAAAAAGTGATTCCCCACAGCCTTCCGAGGTGGACCCCCTCTTGATAGTATGGAGACCTAAAACAATAAATAAAGAGAAAGAAAAAAACAAAAAGGGCGCCATCTTCACGAGACTCCAAAAGAGGCGTCCACAAGCTCACAAGCTCTACCAAAATCGAATAACCTGAAACTCAAGAACATAATTAAACCATAAGTGGGACTGTCATCATCACCAAAATACTAGGGGAAAACATTGTCCTTTCAATTAGCTCATAGCAAAACGATAAAATAGAAACCCTAACCCTATACGCTTTCTTCCTCACCTCTGACGACGCAACGACCACCTAAACGACAAGTCTACATCAGGATATTAAATTAAGGACAACTCTTTCTTGTTTGCATTAGGAATCCAAGTTGTTTAATTATTTCCCTATGTCAGTTTGTTTAGGGTTTTGGGTCGGCCAGGGTTGTGCCATGTAATGGTTACACTTGATTTTTATGAATATGGACACGATATATTTTCTAGGGTAAATTTCTGGTAAGTGTTTGTTGTTTGATCTTTTAATCAGATTGAAAAAGCTCCAAGGATCTCCTTAAAAAAAGAGACACAATTTAGAAAACAACAACTTTTGGATCTCCATCATGTTCATTAATAGAAAAACTAAAGAATAAATCGAATAATAAATAGAAGTGAACGATTAAACTTTCTCTACATCCTATAAGGTGTAATAATCATATAGAAGAAGGCCTAGACAGCCGTTACAACACCAAGAATGTCCGATACAACTCCAAGAAGGCAACACCGATACAAACACAATGTCATACGACATACAACACAACCGACACCAACCAAACATCGAGGGCTCCCCTTGTAGCGTCTCCCGCCACGAATGGAGAGGAGGCGAAACACTCAGCTCCTGAGTCGTGTCACGATCGAAGGAGGAGACTTCAGAAGACCATTGCCTCAAAGATGGCAGATCTAGCGCACCGTATGCCCATGTGCGCTAAGGTGGTGAGCGACGAGACTGGACCGCCTGAGATGATATGTCGTTCGAGAAGAGCCGCCGACGATGTGCATCGCACCCCAAACGCCCATGCTCAAAGCGGTCACCAACATGTACTTCGTCTTGCCGATCCAGGACTACCCGAGCAACCTATGTATCACCTCCAAGGTGGGGACGACATTGTGGTACCGCTGCTGTCCGATCTGCCGAGCCGAATCAAGGGTTTCCCCTGATGCACAATGTGGGGCAGCATGGGCAGAGCCATGAAGACACCCCCAAGGAGGAGACATCGTCCGTAGGCGTCTCCATCATCAGCAAAAACAAGGGCTTTTGCCCGCCTAGCCGGTAGCACCGAAGTCCGTCAGAAAGAGGCACTCCTTAACCAACCTTTGGCCACACTGCTGACGAGAGAAGATATGAACTCCAATGCCGGCGAAGAAGATGCGCCGACCACCGTTCCACCACCACTAGACGAGCTAGATGGTGGAGGTCCACGAGCGCCCGAAGATGTCGTCCACAGCGGCCGAGGCACCATCACGTGCGCTGCTCCCCGTTGCAATCTAGGGTTTTCTCGTGTCGCCTCTGGGAGGGACGCCGGGGAGAGGGATTCAACTATCTTTGCGAACTTTCGAATAACCAAAATGAATTTAAGGCGAAGAACTAAAAAAGACCTAATATAGTATGTTTTTTTATTTTAGAGTGAAAAGATAAAAAAAAACTCTAAGAACTAAAAGCTAATGAAAGTATAAATTTTCGATCCAAATCAATGAACTCAGATTTGTCTAGATCCGGATGTTTCTAGAAAATAAAAAAAATTTGCCGCTCTAATCTGGTTATTTCTTTTTAAAAATCTAATCTGCTTATTTTCGCAGAGAAGAAAGAGAAGCTGAGGAATCCTTCCCGCTAATATACACTTTTCCCTCTGTTATAATAGCAGCCCCTATATGGAGCTGAATCTGATTAATTAGCGATAAAGCAATTGCCCGTAATTATCTCATCTGCAAACCACCGAGTCGCCGCCACTGCCCTCCCCATCCTCGCCGCCGCCACCACTAATCTACCACCACGAAGTTCCCCCACCACCCCCTCCCACCACCGTGCGCTGCTCCCCATCACGCGGGCCGCTCCGTACTATTGTTGCCCATCGCGTCGGCCGCTCTGTCCTGTTGTTCCCCGTCGAGCCGGCCACCCCACCAACTGCTCCCCATCGCGTCTTCTCGCCAAGGCCCAGCCACCCTGCCCACTGGTTATCGTCGTGTCTTCCTGCCAAGGCCCGGCCACCCTCCTAGCACATTTCCCACGCTGCTCACCCAAAGTACAGACATTTATTCAGGCCTCTACACCAGGTAATTAACCATCCACGAGTGCTTCCTCTCATTGACTCTTGAATTGATTGGTCATCTTTGGTAATTTCTTGCATTCACATGTTTCTATTGATAAGATTACTCAGTTCTCTGACCCAAATTGCAGAGGGGATGTACGCACCTTGTTCTGCTTGATTTCCCTGTTAGATACTACAAACTTGTCCTAGGTGATTCTCCTTCCCTCTTTCCTCATTTGTCTGCTACAAATTAATTTCTGCTGGCAATTTGAGTTGTCGTTGTACTGTTATTTACAGTGGTCAAAGCTTACTTGTATTAGTATGACGTGCTATTGATCCCAGATTTATTCTATTACTTCCCTCAAAAAAAGATTACTTCTATCACTTCCTTTAGTTGAAGTTGGCTCAGGTCATCCACTAGATTATGCATCAAACCTGACTGAAACAATAGAGCCGGAAGATCGCTAGAATAAACTAGATTATGCCTCAAGATCATATTTTTGTCTTTTGTCATTGTTCAATTTTTAAGCTGCGGAAATACACGGATTATGAATCGAACCTGACTGAAATAATAGAGCCCACTAGATTATGTTGCAAGATCATATTTTCGTCTTTTGGCATTAATTGTTCAGTTTTTAAGATGCAGAAATACACTATAAATTATACAAAGATCGCTAGAATAAACTAGATATGCATCAAACCTGATAATACAAGTAGTAGAGCTGGGAGAGCTGACTGAGTGTACCTACTCTGTTCTAGTGAGCTTGGTGAATAAATCCTATAACGAAGGCAGAATTGAAAAATTAGGAAAACATGTGTGCCAAACGACAGTGACAGCTTGCATCTCTTCTAGTTCAGATTATGAGAAGTTTAAGTATAAACATACTAGAATCTAGTGTGAAGGGGTTGTAGTTCCTGTAGAAGAGAATATAGTACTAGTACCTTGTAATATTCGACCTAGTTGAGCAGGCTGTCAGACACTGGCTGTCGTTATCTAGATCTGCCGCTTCCAAGGATGGTCGAGATAGTGCTCCAAGATCATAATTTTGTATTTTGGCATTGTTTAGTTTTTATATTCCTTTTGTATGTATTTCTATCTATATTTTATTCAAACTTTGTTAATTCTGTAGAAAATATTCAATCAAAATTGTTGTTTCCCTTGTTACCAATACAACATGGTAGAAGAAAGGTAATGTCAATATATGCCACAACTATATCATTTCTCGTTGAAACCTTTGTATTAATATTTTGGTTTGTAGAGAGTCCAATGCGATGGACATGTTGAAGCATGCTCGTATATGAAACATGACACGTCTGAGGATAATAATTTATTGCTTTCATGACTGCTCTTACTCATGTCATAAAGATAGAATATAAAATAGTTACTCGCTTAACATTGCTATGTCACTGAAACTAGGATGCCAAGCATGATACTTTGAATCAATTACCGAGTCAACAAAATTCATCATCTCCACAAGACCCTGTTATTGATTCCATGCAAGAGGTAATATTGTATGGTTTTGAGTTTTGAGGATGCAGATTTCTCTAGTTCAAGGATATGAATATAATTCCATGCACTATTATTGTCTGTAGGTGAGTTAAACCAGAGATCAACTGGATGAATCTTCTACAAGACTAGACCAGAATGGGACTAGAAGTTACTCCACACACTTAGCTCCCTCGAAAAAAGGAGAATGTCTTCACTCAAGGTAAAAATATTCTATAGTTTATTTAGTTCTTTGGGGTGATGTATGTTGGATTTACAATAAAATATAGCTCATCCTCTGATGATACAGTAAGTTTTTTTATTAAAGTTTCATGATTGTTCTAAGTTTACTAAAGTGCATAATTGGTAGGGAGCTATGATAACTTATTATATAAGAGAATGTATCATGGGTTTTATCACAGCTGCGAATCTTGGAAAATATCGATTATGTAACATTTATATAGTTTAATTTTACTGTATCTAGTAATCCGTACTACCGTGTTAAAAATAAACTTTTTATACTTACGTGGTAGTTGGCCATTAATCTTCTAAGTGTGTACTTACTCTTCCTTTTATTTTTTTATTACTTCAATATGTGCTATCTATTAACTTAGAAGGTGTAGTAGTCTAGTAAATATCCTGGATTTCCGACTTGCACATTGAAATCAGCAAGTAGTAGCAGCAAGACATAACCACTCTTAAACAAAATAGTATACTTGCAAGAGTTAGTATCGGCTAGTGATGTGGCATGTTAATCGGTGGAGTATGCATTGTTGGTCTTTTCTCTTAAAAACCCTCAATGTATGTATGTTTATCCCTAGGCTATGACAACCTTCCGTACCTATGATCATGTTTATATTTTGGCATATTGTTCAATAAAATGCTATCATCCTATTGATCATAATGCAGCCTGGGTCCAAAGTAGTTCTAAAGACTTCAACCTATCCAAATAATCGGAATGTTGGGTATGCTACTATCTAGAGTACTGATCCTGCAACTAAGGCATATGGTATTGAGTTCGGTGCCCAATTTGCACTTTTGCGCCTAGATGAACCTATTCTGAAAAATGAGGAGTTGGTAGGGGACTACAAGACAATTGGTTATGCTTTTGCTAAAGGATTCTTAATTGCTTGGCCTTCATACTTTGTAAGTTAATTTTTCTTCCATATAATATTTATATATGTGTGCATTTAATCATATAACTGTAAGTTCCATTTTCTTATGCAGATTCGAAAGAAAGATGATTGAGTTGCAGCGGAGAATAAAGAAGAATGATTGAGTTGCAGCTGAATTCTTTAGTTGGATCAAGAGGCAAATACTTTTTGAAGATTTTCCTTAGCACTAATTGTAGTTCACCATTGAAAAATGTAATATCTTTCATGTAGAAACTGTAATATCAGTCCAAGGATATTTTTGTTTGATCAAACTGATGCAAACGCAGTGGTGTAATCTTCTTGACAATTATTCCAATTGATATGGATGTGCCATTGCACCAATAATATTGTTATTTATTCATTGTAATGCATATATAATATATACACTTGTATATTTGTAATAAATATCTATCTTGATATTTATTCAATTTATGGATGTGTTTCAGTTTCTCTGTCTTTTTAATGGTACAAGCATTGTAAAAAGCGATTCACTAATAGTGCACGTACATTTATTATAGTATTAAATGTATATTCCTTAAATTGGTTATCCAATTTTGTATTTAATAATAAAAATACATTAATATTTATATAATACTAGTATAGTAGTGTTACTGATGGTGTTACTATAATTAGGAGATGTGTTACTACCGTCGTTGTCAACAATAAATGGTACTGTTATAATATTTGGATATTATGTTACTAATCATGTTACTATAGTTGCAAAAATATGTTACCAACAATGTTATACGTCTACGAAACTATGTTACTATTGGTGTTACTATAGTTACAAAAATGTGTTACCGACGCATCAAGTAACAAAAAATATGCATGTTACTACAGACTAAATTGTAACACAATATTTAACATATGGTAACAATTATAATGTGTTACCGACGAGATCACTTAGTAACACGGCCTAATGGAACACATTGCAAAATATGTTACTAAATGGCTTAGTAACAATGTTTTGGACCTGTGGTAACACAACATTGTGTTACCAAAGCTTTGTCCTGTTGTAGTGCCCACAGCCCCTAGGCGCGGGCCCACCTGACCCCGCGCCTAGGGCAGGTGTGGCCCACCTGCTCGGCCTCCGACTCCGCCCCTTCGCCTATATCTTCCCTTCGAAACCCTAAGGCTCGGAGAGCAACCACAGATAGATTTCCGCCGCCTCTAGGGGGCGGAAAACACCGAGAGAGAAAGATCTCTCCGGTAGACAGATTTCTGCCGCGGTAATTCCTTCCCGGAGAGGGGAGACCGTCGCCATCAACACCGTCATCAAGCTAGGCTTCATCGGATCATCATCATCCACACCTTCATCTCCACCAGCACCATCACCACCACTCCGTCCCGCTGTAACAATTGTGTTGGATATTGCTTTAGTTCTTAGGGGAAACTTTCCCGGTGTTGATTACTATTGTAGTTGATGCTTGTGAGTGGAACCATTGGATTATTGTTTATGTTCAGATTGTTATCCATTACCATATCATCTTTGATCTTGATCCATATGATGTCTTGTGAGTAGTTCGTTTAGTTCTTGAGGACATGAGAGAAGTCATGTTGTTAGTAGTGAATCTGTGATGAGTTATTATTCAATGGTTTAGTATTCAAGTTGTGGTGCTATTCTTATAGTGGTGTCATGTGAACGTCGACTACATGATACTTCACCATTTATGGGCCTAGGGGAATGCATTGTGTATTTGGCTACTAATTGTGGGGTTGCCGGAGTGACAGAAACCTGAACCCCCCTTAGGACACCTTTGCACAAGGGACCGTAGGATCTCAGAGTTTAAGGCTATGGTTAGATTTATATATTAATTACTTTCCTATAGTTATGGATGTTTGCAGGGGGTTTAATCACAAGTATGTATTAGTCCTAGGAAGGGCGGTATGTTAGCACAGGTTCACCCACACAACACTTACAACACCAGAGAAGAGTACTCAGCTATCTGAAGTGAAAGCACTTGACAGAATTCCCATGTGTCCTCGAGAACGTTTGGTCCTTATAAGTATTTCCACCCGCTTGTCCTTTGGTAAGAAAGGATTGGGCCACTTGCTCCGTTTGTTTGTTACTACTGTTACTTGCTCTTTGTTTTGTTGCCTTGTCAGAAAACCACTAAAAATATGTTTGCTAAGTATTCACAGGGATTTCCTGCTCCATACCACTGTTCAGCACCTTCCGCTCCTCATTGGGATCGACACTCCTATTTATCAAAAGTACTACGATACACCCCCTATACTTGTGGGTCATCATTACCATAATTTTTGGAAGCTCTTTATGAAACTTGAAATCCCTGCTTACCTATGAAGGTACTTTCTTCCCACTTTTATATCGAGTCTCCACATTCTTTCTTTATGCACCAATTAAGAGAGCATAGTTGTCATTCTTAGTTCAATGTGCATTGTCCCAAAACTTATTGATTGATTCATAATGTTGATATTGCTAGTTCTTGAACTATTTGTATCTAGTCACCCTTATGAACTTTGAAGGTGTCCTATGCATTTATGTTTTGCTACTCCATGAGGGACAAGCTGAATACTACTATGCTATGTTTTCTATATGTGAAACAAACAAATGTCTTTCAATGCATTGTTATTGATGAACTTTTGTTTGTACCTTTTCATGTTGCAACATAGTTACTATGTATTATTGTTAGAGCTACATCTTTCATGCTCATGTCTAGAGTACTTTGATCCCAGCTTTCAATGCTTTGCAAATGGTTTGATCAAGATTGTGATGGTGCATGTCACCTAAAAAATTATTCTTTTTATCACTTACCTACTCGAGGACAAGCAGGAGTTAAGCTTGGGGATGCTTGATAGGTCATAAACGTATCTATAATTTTTGATGTTCCATGCTTGTTTAGTATCAACTTTGCTATGCTTTGTCTACACTTTGAGGTGTTTTTATACATTTTCTGGGACTAACCTATTAACAAGATGCCACAGTGCTAGTTACCTATTTTCTGCTATTTTTGGTTTCAGAAAAGCTAGTAAGGAAATATTCTCGGAATTGGACGGGACAAAAGCCAAGGTCAATATTTTACCGGAACAAACACAGAGACCGAAGGGGAGATGAAGTGGGTCCACGAGGCCGCCACACCCTCGCCTCTTCGCATATAAAGTCCCCCCGATGCAAAAACCCTAAACACCCGATCAGATCTTGTCAACACCCGGATATTTAATCCCAGATGCCTGTTATGCCATACACCGCAATTCCAGGATTACCATTTTTGAGAGACATAACAGATTGAATATCACAGTACACCATCCATCACAAACCATACATAAGGTCTTACAACAAATAAAGGATCTCATGATACAGTCTTAATACAATCATATCAGCGGAATAACCTAATAATAACGGTAGCATGGGCGAAGCTCCATCTTCATGGTCATAGGCAATGCTGACGATGGGAGATGATCATAGTTGTCGTAACCTTCCTGCAGTCCATCCTCCTGATAGTCCTCTTCATAGTCTGGCCACGGGAATAGCCAGGGACAAAGCCATGAGTACTCTTTAAGTACTCACAAACTAATACTAACAAGTGAATGGGTTTTGAGTAGGAAGTACTAGGCTCTAGGTTGTTTTGCAAAAAGCCAGATTTACCTTAACTGAGTTCAGAAGCAAAGAAAACTAGTTGAAAGTTTTATAACACCTAAGTGGGAACTTGAGTTTTCATATCACAAACCTGTCGTGGTCAAGTCAAACTCATGATTCATTTCACCAGTCCTTTTGAAAACATCTCACGAAGGAACAGTATGGCCACTCCAACTGTCAATAACAGCAGACGCGGCTATTCGAATAGTTTGACACTCTGTAGAGGTGGTACACTTTCACCACAATATTCGATACATCTGTCAGGAACAATCCTTAATTCACCATACTCAGTATGCGGATAATCAATCCTAACCTTTCAATTACACGCCCTAGTATAGGCACTTCTCCTATGAGTTTGGCCTCCCAACCATGACCATTTGTCATCTTGGGAACTGCATAGGTGGAAAATCTTCACAAGGTAGCCTCAGCACAAACCTTGGCTGCAAGGGAACCCATACTAAGGTATATAAATTTCCAGTCAAGCCCTACCCAAATTTCGGATATTGTGCTTGTACGGTAAAATTGGAATGGTATCGCATCCAGACAACCATCAGTTTTATAAAGGGCTAAGGATCATGCCTCAACATTTTCATCATCAAAAATCATCTGGTGTTCAAGAACACATGTCAAAACATTTCAGTAGAATGACTCATCATTCTAAGGTTTTCATAACCATTTTCACCAAGTAATCCCGTCTAAAGTGATCAAGTTTTATGCTTAGCACTAACAACTACAAGTGGGGGATAAACACTCATGAGGGGTGGTATTCTAGTGTGACCTATCTAAGTTCAATCTCATGCCTCAGGATGACATCAATATTTATCTATCTTAGGCCAAGTTTTATGCTCTTTATGCTACCTTTAAAAATCTTTCTAGAATCTACAATTCACTAAATAGACAAGCTAAGGAGCTTTGATAAAGAAATAAAATATCTAAGCTTGCAAGTAAAACTGGGATTATGTGTCATAAAGGGTATAACCAAGGCATGCCTAATGCATTGCATAGATCATATATTTTTCACAGTTGCAAGTGTTAGCTTGCATAGGTAACATGCAAGTGGTAGCTTGCCTTGTGTAGAGTAGTGGTTGAAGTTCTCCTCGGCTTCTTCCTCGTAGTATCCTCCTTCCTCCTCGTATCCTTGGTTGTAACTAGCGTCTATAAATAAATATGAGGTACACAATCACCAAACATTTCTTAACTACTTCTATTTATCACACCAAGGTTTTCACTAGATGATCTGGTATCATCACAAACATCACAAAGATTAAGGCAATAGTTTTATTTATTTTATTTTAGAAAAGTAATTTATACTCATTGAAAAACTACTTAAGATTTAATATTCTCCAACTAAAACATGGGATCATGTTGACACATGTCATCACCACATATTTCAGTACTTGGGAATGTGATTTAAAGTGGTGTCACAATTTAACAAGGTTTAAACTTTTTATTTTAATTAAATAAAGTGAATAGAAATTCCTATGGGGCATTCTTTTATCACTTGTCCATTATTTCTGCAAGTAAACCTAGATATTTTCATACATTCAGAAAGGTCTTGTCAAATGTGATTTTTGAGAGTTGGAATCAACTCAAAATATTTTGTGGTTGAATTTTGAAAAATGTTTGAATGCAGAAAAGCTTCTGCCTTGTTATTTTTACTATAGGTGAGCTACAATTCCAAATGATTTGAATCCAACAGGATTGGATTAAGAATTTCAATACCTTTCTATCAAAATTAGTTTCATGCAATTTGGTTCAGCGAATCTCCCTGGTTTGATTTTTTAATATAGGTACAGAACTAAGTTTGAGACTAAATTAATAAACCTAAATTTGAATTACTGGGTCGCGCGGGAGGTTAACTAGGCCGTCCCATGGCACACAGCGCACGCGTGGGTGGGTTTAAGTGGTTGTCCCCGCCAGTCAACGAGACAGGGGGTGCGAAGGGGTACGGGGCAATCTAGACCACACGATCAATATCTAATCGAACGGTTGTGGCTTGTCGTCTCCGTCAGGCAATGCCGGCGAGACAAAACCCTAGCGCGGCCAGTGGGGGTCGTGTGAGGCTCACCGGGGCTCGGGCGAGGGTCGGCGACGGGGGCGAACGACGAAGTCGACGAAGACGAACCTCCTAGTACTGGCAGCTCCTCCTAGGGCAGCTCCAACCGATGGCTCCTCTTCTCCTCCTCCGCAACAGACTCTGGCGAAATTCTGGCGACCTGCTGCTCTCCTTGCTCCAGGGATGAGGTGGGGTGGTTCTAAGAGAGAGGGGAGTGTGTTGGTGTGTTGAAATCGAACGGGGGTGGCCTCTATTTATAGTTCAGCGAGGGGACCGAAGGGCGCGGGTGGAGCTCGTCGTGGTCGTCTTCACAGTGAGCTAATGGCATGGGCGATGATAGGGGACAGTGCTCTGCCTCCTGGTGAAGATCAATCGCATGGTCGCGAGGCGTGGGGCGGTGCGATGCGGTCAGAATGTTGCGATGCTCTGGACGGGTCCGACGGACATTTTAATGGCGCATGGGCTCTCCTGGTCGCATGGCGATGAACGGGCATGTCCTGTAGGTTCCTGGGGCGGTGGTGATAACACACGCAAGTGGCGAGGGCGGCACGTGGTCTGTGCTCGCGTGTCGAGTGCGGCGCTCTGGCGCGCTCTCGGCATGCTTGCAAAGAGGCTGGGCACGCTCGGGCTGAGTGGTCCAGGGGCTGGCAGTGCTTGGGCATTGGACAGGGGGTGGCGGTGGACGGTGGTCAGTGTCCCAGACAAGGTTGGCGAGGCTAGGGAAGCTCCTAGCTGGCTTTCGACAATGGGGTGGCAAGTTGAGGCTCAGCATGCTCACCATTGATGGCAATGGCAAGCTCACAGTGAGCTAAAGCTTGTTAACTGAGCTAGATGATCTACTAAGAGTATGCTATGAGCTAGAGAGGGAACAAGTTAGGCACAAACACTGCTCACTATAGTGTTTTGTGTTTTGTTTGATTTGTGTTTGCAAGGTGTTTGATGAAATGGCCGAAAGAGATTTGAATTTGAATTTTTGGATAAAACTTGGTGGGTGTACTAGTAACATACTAAGTAGTCTCTGGTTAGTTGGAAAGGTCAAGGTGCACTGGTTTGGTTGGTTTTTTAGAATTGGTGATCTTCACATATGATAAAGTTTCAATTTTGATTTGTCATTTGAATCAAGTTGCCAAATGTTTCTGTGAGTTTGAAAGGTGGGCTTGGGTTCACTTTTACTTGGTCTAGCAAGGGGTGAAAAGATTTGGCTTTATTTTTGTTTGAAATCTTGGACTAGAAACATTCAAAGTGGCCTAGTGAGCAAGATTGGCGAAAATGACCATATGCTTATTTTGTTTTTTTTTGAATTTCTCTTGATTTGTTTCTTCTTGGATTTGATTTAGATGATGTTGTTTTCATATTTAAACCATTCCTTGCTATTTACATCAATCACACAAGTCCATTCATGCATTCATACATTCATCACATACACACATGCATTCATAATGATTTTAATTAACAAAAGTTTTTGTTAACCCTAATTTTGGTGATTGGAATTTGATAATCCTTGATCAATATTTTTGGGATGTTACAGATCTCCACGAAATAGTCCGTAGCTGCCGCCACCATCGTCCCTAGATCGGGGGGGTATCTGAAGATCTTCCCGGCACCCTGCCGGAGGGGAGAGATCATCCCAGAGGCCTTCTTCATCACCATGCCAGCCTCCGGTATGATGCTTGAGTAATTCACCCTTAGACTATGGGTCCATACAGTAGGTATATGGTTGTTTCTCATCCTTTGTGCTATCATGTTTAGATCTTGTGAGCTCCGTTCATGATCAAGATCATCTATTTGTAATCATACATGTTGTGTTTGCGGGGATCCGATGGATATTGAGATACTATGTCAGATTGATTATTGATTCTATCATGTCTTATTGATTATTGATTCTATCATGCATGTGTTGTTTGTGATCTTGCATGCTCTCCGTTGCTAGTAGCTATCTTGGCCAAGTAGATGCTTGTGACTCCAAGAGGGAGTATTTATGCTCGATAGTGGGCTCATGCCTCTAGTAATCTGGGGAAGTGACAGAAATCTCTAAGGTTGTAGATGTGTTGTTGCTACTAGGGAGAAAACAAAAATCTTTTGTTCATGGAACAATTGTATTATTTACTTTACACACATTGTTTAATGCAATTATCTGTTGCTTGTAACTTAATACTGGAAGGGTTCGGATGATAATCTGAAGGTGGATTATTAGTCATAGATGCAATTGGATGGCGGTCTATGTATATTGTTGTAATGCCCAATCAAATCTCATAGGAGTCATGATGTCTAGTATTTGCATTGTTATGCTTGCTCAGTCCTGTCAATTGCCCCGCTGTAATTTGTTCACCCAGCATGTTATTTATCTTAAGGAGAACACCTCTAGTGAACTGTGGACCCCGGTCCAATCTTTACAATTGATACATCATCTACTATTGTTTTTTACCTTCTACAAGCAACAATTATCTTCCACACTATACGTTTAATCCTTTGTTTTCAACAAACCAGTGAGATTGACAACCTCACTGTAGGTTGGGGCAAAGTCTTGAGTTTGTGTTGTGCAGGATTCCAAGTTGTTAGCAACACCTTGGAGTTGTTTCCTTGCTCCTACTGGTTCGATAACCTTGGTTTCATAACTGAGGGAAAACTTACTGTTGTTCTCATCACACCTTCCTCTTGGGGTATCCCAAGGAAGCTCTACAATGATCTGATCCCATCAGGGAAATTACCCTTTCACAGTGCCTCCCGCTCGACAGCCAGGAACTAGCGGCAATAGAATTATGGTGGGCGATGTGGAAAGAAATGAACGATGCCCGCTGCTTGTCGTTGACATCCGACGTGCCCACCTCATGGTCGAGGTCCTCGATATAGTCGAGGTCTTCATCCTCATCGTCCACGACAACCATGTCAGCGTCCGACATTGGCTCCACCATGAGGGCCAACACACCATCCAGGTGCACCGCCTTGGTCGCGGCGGCCACAACCACCACATCTGCGCTACAATGCCAAGAGTAACCACCACCTCGCATGTCGCCTCTGTGGCAAGCACCTCCGCCACCAAGTGACTCTCTGCATGCTCTACGGACTCCGTGAAGGCTATCACGGGCGCCTTGTCCTCGTCGTGGTCCATGGGAACCGCTCACGCGCCATTGCGTTGATTCTAGCCTAGGTGGTGATCTTGCGGCGAGGCATTGGTGGTGAAATGGCTAGGGTTTTTATGTCCACCTTGCCGCGCTGGCTTTCTTTATAGCCCGCGGCTAGGGCGGGAAACGAAAGTTGGTCGCAGGACATTTCATTGTCTAGGCGGTAAACTAACCACGGGTCTCCGTTTAGGTCCTCCGATATTTGCAACATAGTGATACGTCCATTTTACATCACTATTCTATACCATAATTTACTGTTATTCATTGATATATTTCTTATTAAGAGGTGATACTTATGTTGTTTCATCTATTTTTGCATGTTGGATGACTTTTGGAGGATGAACTGTCGGAGTCAGGATTCTGATGGAAAAATGGTGTTTAGATGCAATATTCACGAAGATCAGGAAATTCCATAAAATACAAGGAAAATCCTATTTTCCAGAAGACGAAGGAAGTCGGAAGGGGAGGCTGAGATGGGCCACAGGGGGCCCACACCCTCCCTGCACGGGCCACCTTGGGCCGTGCCACCAGGGGGTGTGGACACCCTGGCCCACCTCCTGCTTCGCCCTTTCTCCAATATCTTCTCCTCGAAACCCTAATACGAGGGGGCGACCATAAAAAGATTCCGCCGCCTTTGCGGGGCGGAAACTATAGAGAGAGAAAGAGCTCTCCTGCAGACATATTTCTGCCGGGGAAATTCCTTCCCGGAGAGGGGAGATCCTCGCCATCAACACTATCATCAAGCTAGACTTCATCGGGATCATCATCATCATCCTCACCATCATCTCCACCAGCACCATCATCACCACTCCATCCCGCTGTAACAATTGGGTTGAATCTTGCATAGTTGTTAGGGGAAATTTTCCCGGTGTTGATTACTTTTGTAGTTGATGCTTGTGAGTGGAACCTTTGAATTATTGTTTATGTTCAGATTGTTATACATCATTATATCATCTCTGATCTTGATCCATATGATGTCTCGTGAGTAGTTTGTTTAGTTCTTGAGGACATGGGAGAAGTCATGTTGTTAGTAGTGGAATTGTGTTGAGATATATTCAATGGTTTGATATTTAAGTTGTGGTGCTATTCTTCTAGTGGTGTCATGTGAACGTTGACTACATGATACTTCACCATTTATGGGCCTAGGGGAATGCATTGTGTATTTCGCTACTAATTGTGGGGTTGCGGGAGTGACAGAAACCTGAACCCCCGTTAGGAAACCTTTGTACAAGGGAGTGTAGGATCTTAGAGTTTAATGTTGTGGTTAAGTTTTTATCTTAATTACTTTCTTGTATCTGCGGATGTTTGCAAGGGGTATAACCACAAGTATGTATTAGTCCAAGTAAGGTCGGTACATTAGTATAGGTTCACCCACACAACACTTGTCTAACCAAAGAAGATTAATCAACTATATGAGGCGAAAGCACTTGACAGTATTCCCATGTGTCCTCGAGAACGTTTGGCCCTCATAAGTAATACAACCGGCTTGTCCTTTGCTAAGAAAGTATTGGGCACTTGCTGCAATTATTTGTTGTCTTTATTTACTTGCATTTTATTTCTTTGCATTATCAAAAACCCCTAAAAATTCGTTTGCTAAGTATTTACAGAGAATTCCTGCTCGAAACCACTAGTCAACACCTTCTGCTCCTCATTGGGATCGACACTCCTATTTATCGAAACTACTAAGATACACACCTATACTTGTGGGTCATCAAGACTATTTTCTGGCGTCGTTGTTAGGGAGTGAAGCGCTATTGAAGAGTGGAACTAGTAAAGGAAACTTCTACTATGAGTATTGTTTTTTATTTCTGTTTGTTACTTTGTTTCCAATATGGATAACCCTCTTGGTTTCCTATTTGGGAAAGCTACTACCACTGCTAGGGTAGTATATGAACCACCACCTGCTGAGATAGATCCTTTTAAGATACCTACAAGAATTGTTGACCATGTTATGGATAATTATTATTTTGGGGATGGAACTGTCCATCCTGGTGATCACTTGATTTTTGTCCATGAATTATGCGGGTTGTTTAAGTGTGCAGGTATCATGACGAAACAAGTTAAGAAAAAGTTGCTCTCTATATCATTGAAAGGAAGAGCTGAAGAATGGTATAAGCTGCTGAAAAATGGACAAGCTATGGAATGGGAGGAAATTGTACCTCTCTTTTATTCTAAATTCTACCTCCTAGTGAGATTCATAAGGATAGGAATCAAATATATAACTTTTGGCCTCGTGATGGAGAGAGTACAACCCAAGCTTGGGGGAGATTGAAGTTACTAATGCTCAAATGTCCTATTCATGAACTCCCTAATAATATTATCATCAATAACTTTTATGCAAGGCATTCTCTTCATGATAAAGATTTATTAGATGCTTCTTGTGGTGGATCATTCACACATATGAAGGAAGAAGCTAAATGGGATCTTCTAGACCGTATTCAAGAAAATACTGAATCATGGGAGAACGACAAAGGAAGAAAGTCAGGTATAAATTATGATTATGAATGCATTAAAACTTTTATGGGAATTGATGACTTTCATGATATTAATACTGGGTATGGTCTTAATTCTCAGAGTATTGCCAATTTTTTTAAGGCCTTTGCCTCTTATATTGAAATTCCCAAAAAGAAGTGGAACAAGTACCATGCACCTTACAAAGATATTGGTAATCATGTTCCTACTAGAAATACTGAAGTTTGTACTGTTGATCATTGATGGCGCCTAGTTGACGTGGGAGCTTCTTTCTTTATTCCCCAGCAACGGCGCCAGAAAACTTGTTGATGGTGTTGATTAGCACTTCGTTGGAAACCCCAAGAGCAAGGTGTGAAGCAGCAAGTCTTCCCTCAGTAGAGATCGAGGTTCTCGAACCAGAAGGAGGAAGGAAACGTCACACATGTGTTGCTAGCAACGCGGAGACCTGCACAACACAAACTCAAGACTTTGCGCCAACGAATCAGTAAGGTTGTCAAGATCACCGGTTTGTTGTAACAAAGGATTAAACGTATGTTGTGGAAGGTAATGGTTTGCAGCAAGTAAACAAGTAACAGTGGAAGATGTATCAATGTTAAAGATTGGACCGGGGTCCATAGTTCACTAGAGGTGCTCTCCTTAGATAAACAACATGGCATGAAGGGTAAACAAATTACAGTAGGGCAATTGACAAGAACTGAGCAAGGCATAACAATGCAATTAATAGTCAGAAAGATCCTAGGAGATTCGATTGGGCAATACAACAATATACATAGACCGCCATCCAACTGCATCTATGACTAGAAGTCCACCTTCAGGTTATCATCTGAACCCCCTCCAGTATTAATTTGAAAGCAACAGACAACTGCTTTAAGCAAAGGGTGTAAGGTAAACAGTCCACATGTTCCATGAACAAGAGACCGTTGTTTTCTCCCTAGTAGCAACAGCACATCTACAACCAAAGAGATTATTGTCACTTCCCTTGGAAACTAGAGGCATGAACCCACTATCGAGCATAAATACCCCCTCTTGGAGTCACTATCAACTACTTGGCCAAGATAGCTACTAACAATGGAGAGCATGCAAGATCACAAACATGGTAGAAAAATAAAGACAAAACCATTAATCAAACCAACATAATAATCTCAATATCCATTGGATCCCCGCAAACACAACATGCATGATTACAAATAGATTAGATCTTGATCATGAACGGAGCTCACAAGATCTATACATGAAAGCACAAGGAGTAGATACAACCATCTAGCTACTACATGGACCCATAGTCCCAGGTGGAACTACTCACGCATCATACCGGGGAGAAGGCCTCCGGGATGATCTCCCCTCCGACAGGGTGCCAGGAAGAACTTCAGATCCCCCCGATCTAGGGACGATGGTGGCGGCGGCTACAGACAGTTTCGTGGATTTCTGATCGGGTTCCTAGGGTTTCTGCATCGGTGGCTTCTTATAGGCGAAGGGGGAGACCGAGGAGGCGGCCAGGGGTGGCAAACCCTATCCAGGTGCGGGGCTGGGCCAACCCGCGCCTGGGGTGGGTCTAGCCCCCCTGGCTGGCCCCTCCGGCTCCCTTCTGGACTTCTTGTTCCCCACGGAAAGTAATTGACTTTGACGTTTGTCCCGTCCAATTCCGAGAATATTTCTTTACTAACTTTTCTCAAACCAAAAACAGAAGAAAACAGGCATCTGGCACTGTTGCAACTTGTTAGTAGGTTAGTACTGGAAAACATGTAAAAAGCACATCAAAGTGCGTACAAGTAAAGCAAAGTAGATACTAAACAAGCATGGAGCATCAAAAATTATAGATACGTTTCCAACGTATCAATCATATTTTGCCTAAACCTTATATCGAGAAAATACCTTTTCCTGCTAAGGTAAAGGAACATTCTATTATAGCTAATGTGTTAGCAAAAGTACAAAGAAAATTGTTGAACCTAATGAACAAATAAATATTGAACTTGTAGTAGCCATTGTGAAGGACCTTGTCACTAAAAATGTAGAAGATGGGCATATTATATTTTGTGAAGATGCTTCTAATATTGTCTCTCATCCTAGTAAAACTAGGAAAGCTAGTGTCATGTGCTTTCTGTTAGAATTGGTGATCATTGCTATTATGGTTTATGTGATATTAGTGCAAGTTCTAGTGTTATTCCTTATGAGCTTTACAGAGAAATTATGCATGACATTGGTCCTTGTGAACTTGAAGACATTGATGTGGTTATTCACCTTGCTAATAGAGAGATAGTCTGACCAATTGGTATTGTAAGAGATGTGGAAATTCTTGGTGGTAAGACTAAATATCCTGCTGATTTTCTAGTACTTGGTAAGGAAGCTAGTAAAACTTGTCCTATCATTTTTGTAGACCTTTTCTGAACACTTGTGGATCTATTATAGATTGTAAGAAGGAGAAAGTTTTAACTAAGTTTGATGGAAAATCCTATGAGTTTAATTTTTTTCCAAATTTGCTAAAGCTCCTTATGAAAATGAATTACCTAATGAGGATTTTAAAGTTGAACAACTTGCTTCTATTGATCCAGTTTATGACCTTAGACCTCTTTTTGATGATTTTAAGTATGCTTATTCTAATGATAAGAATGTTTCTTGTGACAGCTACATTGTTAACTTTATTCAAAGTGCTACTGAAAATTATTATGAGATAGGGAAACATAGTTTTATGCATCTCAATAATATTAAGTTTCCCCGCTTTATGTTAAAAGCTTTGAAGTTGCACTTATTTTGTCTTCCTATGCTAGTAGCCTTTTGTATCAATAAATTTTTTTCTTACGAAGTTCCCTTGAATGGGAAGTGGGTTAGACTTAAATGTGTTGGATATTTGCTTCTTGATGCTCTCTTTCACTTCAAATCCATATCTCCTATGAGAACATTATTGAAATTATCATGCCCATATTAATGGCTATAAAGAAAGAGTTTTGGGGAGACAACCCATTTTAGTTTGCTTTTGGTTTTTGTTTCTTTGAGTCTTGGAAGTTATTACCTCTGTAATAACCTCTCCTTATCCTTTTTGCTTGGTTTTTGTGTCAAGATCAACCTCTTTTGATAAATAGGTGAGTCGTGAGAAGTTGTTGTCCCGGAACAGATTTTTGTGCTTCACTGTAAACATTCGTGAAAAATCCCAGTACGTCGGATGGAGCTGTAATTCTTTGTGCTTGTGCCCCAAGTTGTTATCCAATTTTCGTTAGTTCAACACTTTTCGTTTTGAGCAACATAAGATTTTTTCAAAATTAAATCTTTACCTGCTGCTCTGTTTTGACAGATTTCTGCCATTATTTGCATTTGCCTCTTTATCAATTTATTTTTGGGTTCTGTAACACCCTCAGAATCGGTCCTATGCAAGTCTTAGCGATCCCGCCAAACCCTCATAGAAACGATTCAAAGGCGCCCACCAGGCACTTTCGTGCGGGTGGAAAATGAAGTAATATCATTACACATTAGTCCATGATGGAACCCACAGAACAGATATATACAGCAATGACTCCACGAGTCAAGAATACAGATATACAGTACAAAGATCCGAATCACCTTGAAAACGACACAACATCCGACTATGGACAAGATGCAAATTTGGCTAAGAGCCCTGAAGAATAACCAATGGCGTCCATAACCCTGCCCAGGCCAAGCCGGAAGGGTAACCCTGCTAATGACGTCGATCTCAAAACCTGCTTAAACAAAAGGGGTGCCGACAAAGGGCAAATGAAAAAGAGAGCGGTCAGTACTGAGGCCAGTACACGACAAGACTAGAATTCGGTGGTCCTCGCCTACATAGGTATGGTGGACTGAAGCGGCAGCGCAACATGCACTAAACAACCTATAGAGACTCAATACAACTGGCGGCTATCATATAGGGATAAAAAAGACCTATTCGGATCCAACCTGAAACTATCACCAAGCATACCCATCCTGGTATTTCCCCCTCGAGACCAAACGAGGAAGTCAACCTAGGAACTCACACAGTTGGCAGTTTTATTCATTCCGTTATAGTTGCGGCAATTACTAGTCAGATATAGATAGACGGAGTCATCCTGATATTATAAACAGTGGGCAGTTTTAGCTAACCATTCCGTTGTGGTTGCAATACTTACTAGTCAGATACATATAGCATGAGCCATCCCAAAACCAGCAGTTGTTGGTACTTTTATTTAGCCATTCCGTTGTAGTGAAGCTGATTACTAGTCATTATAAAGTCAAATTTATAGCACTACTTTAGTTATAGTCGTCTATGATCGAGATACTGTGCTCCAAGTTGTTCATAACCGCGGACACGTCTTTCAGAAAGTTTTACCCTGTAGGGGGCACAAATAGCAACACACGCACGATCAACCTCAGAAAAAACCAAATGAAAACCCAACGAGGCATCACGACAGAGCAATTGCAAGATTCATATAATATTTCAGGGGGCCACCCCACCAAGCTACCCGCTACGAAGTTGGCCGGCTCCGAGACGGACCTAGAGGTTTGCGAGAACGGTTGTAAACGACTGGAAACCCGAAAGTGTGACTAGGCTCGTCGATACCGCGTAATCGTGCCGCGATCCAAAATAGTACAGGCGCTCCACGCGCAATCGTAAATAAAGCAGTAAAGCATGGCATAAGTACAGGATAGTAATAAAGCCCCAAACTAGTTTGTGGCCCCAAGAAATAATATATGACTCAAGCTCTGTCTAGGGGGATTCATGGTCCCACATGCGGATAGTGCGAATATTCAAAGAACAGGTATCAAGTACTCGGAGTCCTACGGGACACAAGTGAACGGCTAAAAACCAAATAACATCTATTGCCCACCTGTGCCTCTGCATTATTTACCTACTTTCAATTTTAGTTGTTAAAATGTAATTAAAGCCATGATCATCTCCAACTTAAAGCATATGACAGTCTTCCAACAACTGTGGTACTTGATGACACGCAACAACACTTTTGCAAGCGACTACGACACGCGAGTCCAACTATCTACCAAACAAAGGTAATAGGATGTTTCCAAGACAATATAAGGCTGCAAGAGATATCACGGGTACGAAAACTAGAGCATCGCAACACAGATAGCAATAGATCAACAGGAAGAAATAAAGACTATAAAAGTAAAATAGGTAGAAAGGGGGAGAATGCTCGCCTGGAAACATTGCCGAAGGTTCATCCGAAGATCGGGTCGACTCTCGCATCAACTCATCGGCCTAATCCGTGAAGAAGCAAAGCACTAGAAGAAACACCGGATGCACTATTTAATACCCCGGGAAAATATCGGGCATGATGCATGTATGATGTATGGCATGGCAAGGATGCGATGCCATTAGGCAATATTAAGCGGAACCGGGATCTCGACAATCATTTAGATGGTTCATGTTGTTTAGATACCGCTCAATTTAAATGTTGTCTTGACAAGGCAAAAATTATATCATCGGTTCGCTACACAAATTTAAATGGGACCAATATTAGACTAGAAAAGCCCACATATGGTCTCCATATTTAATTTAGGCAAATCGACATAAGGCCCCCAAACCACAATATGTATGCAAGGATGCTCAATTTATATGCAACAAACGACAAAGTCATATATTATAAAATTATGAGGGTCTCGGATAGGGGTCACACATGTCGAATCGACGATCTTGGTTCGGGGTTTCAAAGAGGTTCGGGCTCAGCGGGGGCGGACTTCGGTCCGTGACGGAGATCTTGTCGGCATCCATGGCATGGCACCGAACCGGTGGAGATCTTGTCGATGAGACGGCCTTGTCATCTTAACCTTGCACGGGATATGGTCTGTGTTCCGGTCTTGGTCAGCAAGGACTTTCACCGCATCACCATATCTTCCCAGAGGATCGGGAGAACATCATCTTTCCAAAAAAAAATATAAACGCAGGAACTCGTGTATACTGCGCACAAGCGTTCAGACACACGAGGTCGTTGAGGCCATCCTGATGCAGCCCTGGGTTTGTATAGAAGCAGAGGACATGGACGTCGGTGTCGCGCCAGACGAGAACAAGGCAGAGGGCACCGTCGGTGGTGGACCGAGGCGAGATGGTGGCTGGCAGACATGGAGGAGGTCCCTGGTGAGGCCGAGCAGAGGGGCCAGGACGAGGAGGCGGCGCACGGGGCCCGGGGCACGCGCAGGGTGACGCGGGAGAACACTGGTACCGAGGGAGGCGAGACAGACGATGGCGAGGGAGTCCAGGGAAGGCGGACGGCGGTCGGAGGAGCTTGGACGAGGTCGGTGGCGTCCTGCAGCGGGGTAAGGAGTAGGTGCTCGGATGGTGGCGAGCATCAGGGGAGGGGACGGCGTCACGGGCGGCCAGAGGCGCGGCGACAAGCTCGGGGGTCGGGGACGGGCGCTGCAGAGGGGCTCTTCGGGCAGAGATTGAAGAAGGCGGCTGGTTCGGAAGATAGGGAGAAGGGCGGCGGGGTGAGGTTCCCGGTGTGGGGAGAGGGGCCCAGCAGGGCATACGGGGAGGAGATCGAGCGAGGCTCATCTCGATCCTGGCGGTGGTGGTTGGCAGGATAGGGAGAGAGGAGGCGCGGGGTCGGGAGAGAGAGGACACGGTCCGGGACGATGAGGTGGGACATGTGTGGGGCTCGAGGATCACAAGGAAGGCGCGGTCGGGCGAGGGGTGGGCGAGCGATGCGTTGGTGGGGAGTGGGGCCAGGCGCGGCGCTAGGAGATCGAGCGGGGGGAAATGGGAGAGTGCGGGGAACGAGATTGGTGGGATGTGGGAGGGTCCAGGGTCAGCGGCAGGAATCGAGTGGGGTGGATTGCGGGGTGGGATCAAGGGCGGTTTCGGGAACAGGGAGGGCAGGGCGTGCGTCGCTCTGTTGGCGTGGGACGGTGGGGCTGGTTGAGGGAGTGGCGGCGGGTGGGATATGGGTGGTGGCGGCTGGGTGGATGGAGAGAGGGTCTGAGGTAGGTGGGGATTAGGGATTCCTAGGGTTTGGGGCTAGTAGGCTGCTGGCTTGCTGGAATTTTGGCCCGGCAGGCTGGCGGCCTCCTCCAGAAAAACTATTTATGAAAATATTTGGTTTGTTTTATTTTTAGATAAGATTTGGTAAATACTTTTAGACATATAGAGATATCTGGAAACGTCGGAGTTTTATTATTTGAATTGAAGGAGGGGATATTCAGAACACATTGATAGGTTTATAAGAAATAGTTTTTAGGCAAATAATATGCATGATGATGTCATGATGATGCGCCACATACAAACAACCACGATCTTCTAGTAGTGGTTTTACTCGGGGTGCTACAGGTTCTCTTTAGTAAATTGAGCTTTTTGAAAGGAGTTGCTATAGTAGCTTGTGTTTTTAATGAAAGTTTTGTAATTTTGAAACTAAACCCAAAGGTTTATTGTCTTTTCATACACTAATGTTGATAATGAAGATTGTGTGGAGCTTTGTATGAAAGAGATTTTCAAATATTGGGAGGCAATAATGTAAGGAGATGAAGAATGGTTGAAGGCTCAAGCATTATATTTCTGGAGATTCTTATAATTAAGATGTATTCAAATGGTGACTCCGGAAGAATTTATTAAAGACCAAACTCAGGAACCTGCAGAGTCCATTTTTGAATAGGTAAAAGTGTTGAAAATAGAAGGTTCACGAAAAACTTTTCTCTTTATATTTTGCAGTTTTTATTCCATATGGAAGGTAACAAGACGAAAAATATAAGGAAGCGGAGCCCAGGTGGCCCACACCACCTAGTGGCGCGGGTCCCCCTGGCCGCGCCACCAGGTGGTGAGACCACCCCGGAGCCCGTCTCCGTCCCGTTTTCGCCCAGTATCTTCCTTATGTTGTAAAACTTTGTAATACATAATCACCCGTACCCCCTGAGGTTCGTATATCGTGTTCTCTTCGTGTTTTCGTTTCGATATGTTTCTGTGAGGTAGATTCTCAGTTTTGGAGCCACAATATCTTCCTCTGGAGCATCCAAGGAGGATTCATCCGCGGACATCATCAACCCATACATGTATGAGTTGAAGATTCATCCCAAGGAGTAGCTACTCAAGGACGGGAAGGTACAGATAAAGGAGGTTCAGGGACCTAAAGGAGAAGGCAGTTTGGAGGATAGGATGGAAGCTTTGGAGCAAGAAGTTTTTAGGTACAAGAACATGGCGGAACGGTAAGTGGATGTTATCCATAAGATAAGTTCAGAACTTGTCGCCGAGCACAAGAAGGAGACTGCCAAGCTTCGAGATGATATCCTCTCAGTCCATTAGACCACCAACCAATTACAAGAACAGCTCTACAACATGCAAAATCAAAACTATGAGTATGAGGCTAGTTTTAAACTGTGGCATCCCGCAAAACCACTACTAGAAAATCGCGTTGAATTTGTGCATTGCATCGTCATCATCATGCATTGTTTGCATAAAACTATTTTCGCAAAGCCTGGTTTGTTTTCCAAACGCCCCGTCCTTATTCAAATGCAAACCCGGGTCGCCGGAATATTTCGTTTTGACTAAATATGTTTTGCAAACGGCCCGTTTAAAGAAATAAAAAGTTTAATTGTTTTAGCGGGGGCAGTCGAACGGGCCGTTTCGACCCCAACGACCACCCCCAGGATTTTACAAACGGTCCACCTAACCCGCCCTTCTAAATCCTAAGTCCACCCAACCTATTCTACCCACCCAGCCTCCACCTCACCCCCACCTATCCCAGGATGCCACATCACCTTGTCCATTCCCCCCCTCCAACCAAAATCTGCCAACTCACCCCCTCTCTTTTCTCTCTCTCTCTCCTGAACCAGCCACCCCCTGGCCCCACCTCACAACCCGCACACACGAACCCACGCGCGGCGCCCCCTCCCCTCTGCCCGCTGGCCCCACCCCAGACCCCCACACCGTCAGCCCCCTCGAAACCCACGCAGCACCCCGGTCCCACCCATCGCACGCGCGGCACGCACGCCAGCCCCGCGCCCACGCTCTCTCCCTCCTCCCTTTCTTCCTCCGCGCGCGCGCCCTTCCTCGCACCCCCGCCGGCGAGCTCCGCCTCCGCCCGCGGCCGCTCCCCTGTCACCGCCGCCGCTCTCTCTCCCGCCCGCTCGCCGGCCGCCACGCCCCCAGCCCTCCTCCGGCGACCTCCGCCGCCTTCGCCAGGCCCCGCGCTCACCCGCGCCTCCGTCGCCCTCCCCTCCTCCGCTCCGGCCTGCCGCGTCGCCTGCGCCGCCCGTCCGCCTCGCCGGCGACCCCCGCCGAGCCGGTCCCCTCCTGAGCCGCGCCACCGCCCCAGCAGGTTCCCGTCGCCGCTCCCTCCGGCCATCGTGGCGCCCCTCCGTGCGGGCCCCGCGCGCCGCCGTCGTCAGGACCCGCGTCGCCCCGCCCCGGTCCTCTCCAACCGCCACCGCGGCCCCTCCCCAGCGCCTTCGCCTCCCTGCCCTGTTCCGACGAGCCTTGCCCCGTCGGCCCCTGCTACTTCGCCCCTCGACTCCGCACCGCAGCACCTCGCCTCCGTCCACCTCCCCGGCAGCAGCAGCGGTGCCATCGGCCACCACCTGCACGCGAGGTCACCTTCCGCCGCCCTGATCTTCCCCAAGCCTCGGTCTGGCCACCGCTTGGACGTGTCAGCATCGCCCTCTGCAGGAACTCGTCGCCCTGCTGGCCCGAGCAGGGTATGTTTTGGGTTTGATCGGGTGTTGTGGTGGTGGTGTGGCTATACCTGTGTGGTATCTGTTGTCCAAGAACAAGTTCCCCAACATCGTTTTGGCCCTCTCGGAGGTCGACCAACAGAACGACGAGCTCTCCCTCCTGGAACCGAAGCTGGTGCCCCAAGATCTCCGGCAAGGATCCTCCCAAGTTCACTGGCACGGCTCGCCAAGACCTCCGTCATGGAAACCGCAGGATCCATTCCCGGACCCCGAAGACCGATCTAGAGCGCCAAGGCCTTCGCATGGAGTCGGCAAGATCATCCGGGAACACCAAGATCAACTGCGTGGGACCCGACAAGATCGGCACGACGACAAGAACGACCCCGACCAGGGCGAGTCCGACGCCCCGACGCCAGACCAAGTGCTTCCTCCCGGGACGCCAAGAACTACCCCCGATATCCGAGAACGATCCCGGAGTCCGAGAACGATCCCGCCGAGACCGAACCCCTGAGACCGACCCCGAACCCCGGAACCCCAAGATCTCCCGAACCCTAAAGTGTGAACCCCTTATCCGAGAACCCTATTTTATAAATGTCACCTATATAACTGTTGCATATAAATTGTTCATGCATGCATACTTGTCTGTGGTTTGGGGGCCTTCCGCCGATTCACCATATAATTAAATATGGGGCCCATATGCGGGCAAATCTAGCCTTATATTGACCTCATTTAAATTTGATATAGCGAACCGGTGTTATATTTTGGCCATGTTAATACAACATTTAAATTGCAGGGTAGATAAACAACCTGAACCATCTAATTAATTGTCGGGACCCCGGTTCCGCTTAACATGACCTAATTGCATCGCACCTTTGCCATGTCAAACATCATGCATGCATCATGCCGATCTTTTGCCGTAGTATTAAATATTGCACCCGGTGTTTATTCTAGTGTTTTGCTTCTTCGCGGATAAGGCCGTTGAGTTGGTGCGAGTGTCGACCCGATCTTCGGTTGAACCTTCGACAATGTTTTCAGGCGAGCACCTCCCCCTTTCCACCTATCTTACTTTTATAGTCTTTATTCCCTCCTGTTGATCTATTGCTATCTGTGTTGCGATGCTTTAGTTTCCGTACCTGTGATATCCCGTGCAGCCTTATATTGCCTTGGACACATCCTATTACCTGTTGTTTGGTAGACAGTTGGACTTGCGCGTCGTAGTCTCTTGCTCAAGTGCTGTTGCGTGTCGTCAAGTGCCACAGTTGTTGATGTATTGCCGCATGTTGACGTTGGAGATGATCATAGTTTTACTTATTGTTCACGTTAATTCCTGTTTAACAACTAAAATTGAAGTAAGCAGAGGCATCGGTGGGTGATAGATAACATTTGGTTTCCGAACGCCCACTTGTGTCCCGTAGGACCCCGAGTACTTGATACCTGTTCCTTGATTTATCGCGCTATCCACATATGGGGAGTATGGGCCCCCCTTAGCCAGAGCTTGATTCCGTCTTATTTCTTGGGGCCACAAACTAGTTTGAGGTTTTATTTACTATCCTGTACTTATGCCATGCTACTTATGTATTTACGATTGTGCGAGGAGCACACTGTACTGTTTAGGATCGAGACACGATTCCGCGGTGTCGACAAGCCCAGTTTTGGGTTCCCAGTCGTTCACAGCCGTATACCCAAACCTTGAGTCCGTCTCGGAGCTTGCTTACTTCGTTGCGGGAAGACTCCAAGGGGTGGCCCCCTGAAATAATTCTGAATCTTGTGATTGCTCTGTCGTGAAGACCTCATTGGGTTTTGATTTGGTTTTTCCGAGGTTGATCGTGTGTGTGTTGCTATTTGTGCACCCCGGCCGGGTTAAAACTTTCTGAAAGCCGTGTCCGCGGTTATGGACGACTTGGAGCACAGTATCTCGACCATAGAAAAGCATAACTAAAGTTTATTGCTGTAAATTTGACTTTATAATGACTAGTAATCAGCTTCAGTATAATGGAATGGCTAATTAATACCGCCCACAATTGCTTGTTTGGAGTGTCGCTTGCGACAGTTGTATGTGACTAGTAAGTATTGCAACTACAACAGAATGGCTGAATAAAAGTACCAACAACTGCTGGGTTTTGGGTTTATATCATGCTATCTGTATCTGATTAGTAATTGTTGCAACTATAACGGAATGGTTAACTAAAAGTACCCACTGCTTACTTTATCAGGATGATTATCTAAACCGGACTAGTAAAGTGCCGCAACTATAACTGAATAATTAAAACTGCCAACTGTGTGAGTTCCTCGGTTGACTTCCTCGTTTGGTCTCGAGGGGGAAACGCCAGGATGGGTTTGTTTGGTGTTAGTATCAGTTTGGTTCCGGATAGGCCTTTCTTTGTACCCCTCTCTGATTGCCGCCAGTTATATCGAGTCTCTATAGGTTGTTTAGTGCATGTTGCCGCTGCCGCTTCAGTCCACCATACCTATGTAGGCGAGGACCGCCGAATTCTAGTATCGCCGTGTACTGGCCTCAGTACTGACGCTCCTCTTTTTCCTTCGCCCTTTGTCGGCACCCCTTTTGTTAAAGCAGGTTTTGGGATCGATGTCGTTAGCATGGTTACCCTTCCGGCTTGGCCTGGGCAGGGTTATGGACGCCATTGGTTATTCTTCAGGGCTCTTAGCCCCATTTGCATCTTGTCCGTAGCTGGACGCTCTATCGTTTTCAAGGTGATTTGGATCTTTGTATATTATATCTGTATTTTTGACTCATGGAGTCGCTGTTATATATATCTGTTCTGTGGGTCCCATCGAGGACTGTTGTGTAATGTTATTACTTCGTTTTCCACCCGCACGAAAGTGCCTGGTGGGCACCTTTGAATCGTTTCTATGCGGGTTTGGCGAGCTTCGCTAAAACTTGCATAGGTCCGATTATGAGGGTGTTACAGAGTGGTATCAGAGCTCAGCAGTTACGATACCCCACAAGTCCAGCCTGTAGGATAACCTAGCTAACGGCCGAAGTAGAGTGTCAAAACTATTTTTGAAAATCGGTTGGATAGTTCTGATTAGGTCTGATTTTACTCCTTACCCCTCTGCTATTCTCCTCTTATCTCGACGTGTTTTAAATCTGCTCTCTTATCTTTTCTTCGAGTCCAGGATTTCTCGTGGTTGGGTTCCGTCGTACCTTCAGGGTTTCGCTCCCTTCTTTGATAACGGTGCTCTATCATCCGGTGTTCGTGCTGCCTGAGGAATCCGTCTAAGGTGTTACCATTCTTGTTCTTGTTTGTGTTTTCTGGTGTTCTCCGGCGCGACGACATCATCGACGCCCGATCCGATGCAGAGTCTGCATCACCCCTTTGTTTCCGAACCTCGTTTGTCGAGATCTTCAGTCTGATTCCGAGAGTTGGTTGCATAATCCGCCTGTTCGTGTGCAGAGTAATGATTTGGGTGCGCGATGGACTGATCACCATCCGACTACTCTTATCATTCGCTCTTGTACATCGAGTCAGTGGATCCAGCGATTTTACTCCGTCCACGGAAGTTAGAGGTGGCTTTATTTGTTGATACCTCTACCCTCGACCTTTTGTTTTCCGGAGTGTTCTCTCGGCGATCACGGACAACGACCTCCTGTTAGTGGTGTCGCGAGGATCTACACGAAGCGAGAAGATTCAGATCGCCGCCTTCCTTCCGGTACCATGGGGCGGATCTCGAGGGCGAGATCCATTGTTAGTGGTGTCGAATTGTGGCATCCCGCAAAACCACTACTAGAAAATCACGTTGAATTTGTGCATTGCATCGTCATCATCATGCATTGTTTGCATAAAACTATTTTCGCAAAGCCTGGTTTGTTTTCCAAACGCCCCGTCCTTATTCAAATGCAAACCCGGGTCACCGGAATATTTCGTTTTGACTAAATATGTTTTGCAAACGGCCCGTTTAAAGAAATAAAAAGTTTAATTGTTTTAGCGGGGGCAGTCGAACGGGCCGTTTCGACCCGAACGACCACCCCCAGGATTTTACAAACGGTCCACCTAACCCGCCCTTCTAAATCCTAAGTCCACCCAACCTATTCTACCCACCCAGCCTCCACCTCACCCCCACCTATCCCAGGATGCCACATCACCTTGTCCATTCCCCCCCTCCAACCAAAATCTGCCAACTCACCCCCTCTCTTTTCTCTCTCTCTCTCTCCTGAACCAGCCACCCCCTGGCCCCACCTCACAACCCGCACACACGAACCCACGCGCGACGCCCCCTCCCCTCTGCCCGCTGGCCCCACCCCAGACCCCCACACCGTCAGCCCCCTCGAAACCCACGCAGCACCCCGGTCCCACCCATCGCACGCGCGGCACGCACGCCAGCCCCGCGCCCACGCTCTCTCCCTCCTCCCTTTCTTCCTCCGCGCGCGCGCCCTTCCTCGCACCCCCGCCGGCGAGCTCCGCCTCCGCCCGCGGCCGCTCCCCTGTCACCGCCGCCGCTCTCGCTCCCGCCCGCTCGCCGGCCGCCACGCCCCCAGCCCTCCTCCGGCGACCTCCGCCGCCCTCGCCAGGCCCCGCGCTCACCCGCGCCTCCGTCGCCCTCCCCTCCTCCGCTCCGGCCTGCCGCGTCGCCTGCGCCGCCCGTCCGCCTCGCCGGCGACCCCCGCCGAGCCGGTCCCCTCCTGAGCCGCGCCACCGCCCCAGCAGGGTCCCGTCGCCGCTCCCTCCGGCCATCGTGGCGCCCCTCCGTGCGGGCCCCGCGCGCCGCCGTCGTCAGGACCCGCGTCGCCCCGCCCCGGTCCTCTCCAACCGCCGCCGCGGCCCCTCCCCAGCGCCTTCGCCTCCCTGCCCTGTTCCGGCGAGCCTTGCCCCGTTGGCCCCTGCTACTTCGCCCCTCGACTCCGCACCGCAGCACCTCGCCTCCGTCCACCTCCCCGGCAGCAGCAGCGGCGCCATCGGCCACCACCTGCGCGCGAGGTCACCTTCTGCCGCCCTGATCTTCCCCAAGCCTAGGTCTGGCCACCGCTTGGACGTGTCAGCATCGCCCTCTGCAGGAACTCGTCGCCCTGCTGGCCCGAGCAGGGTATGTTTTGGGTTTGATCAGGTGTTGTGGTGGTGGTGTGGCTATACCTGTGTGGTATCTGTTGTCCAAGAACAAGTTCCCCAACATCGTTTTGGCCCTCTCGGAGGTCGACCAACAGAACGACGAGCTCTCCCTCCTGGAACCGAAGCTGGTGCCCCAAGATCTCCGGCAAGGATCCTCCCAAGTTCACTGGCACGGCTCACCAAGACCTCCGTCATGGAAACCGCAGGATCCATTCCCGGACCCCGAAGACCGATCTAGAGCGCCAAGGCCTTCGCATGGAGTCGGCAAGATCATCCGGGAACACCAAGATCAACTGCGTGGGACCCGACAAGATCGGCACGATGACAAGAACGACCCCGACCAGGGCGAGTCCGACGCCCCGACGCCAGACCAAGTGCTTCCTCCCGGGACGCCAAGAACTACCCCCGATATCCGAGAACGATCCCGGAGTCCGAGAACGATCCCGCCGAGACCGAACCCCTGAGACCGACCCCGAACCCCGGAACCCCAAGATCTCCCGAACCCTAAAGTGTGAACCCCTTATCCGAGAACCCTATTTTATAAATGTCACCTATATAACTGTTGCATATAAATTGTTCATGCATGCATACTTGTCTGTGGTTTGGGGGCCTTCCGCCGATTCACCATATAATTAAATATGGGGCCCATATGCGGGCAAATCTAGCCTTATATTGACCTCATTTAAATTTGATATAGTGAACCGGTGTTATATTTTGGCCATGTTAATACAACATTTAAATTGCGGGGTAGATAAACAACCTGAACCATCTAATTAATTGTCGGGACCCCGGTTCCGCTTAACATGACCTAATTGCATCGCACCTTTGCCATGTCAAACATCATGCATGCATCATGCCGATCTTTTGCGGTAGTATTAAATATTGCACCCGGTGTTTATTCTAGTGTTTTGCTTCTTCGCGGATAAGGCCGTTGAGTTGGTGCGAGTGTCGACCCGATCTTCGGTTGAACCTTCAACAATGTTTTCAGGCGAGCACCTCCCCCTTTCCACCTATCTTACTTTTATAGTCTTTATTCCCTCCTGTTGATCTATTGCTATCTGTGTTGCGATGCTTTAGTTTCCGTACCTGTGATATCCCGTGCAGCCTTATATTGCCTTGGACACATCCTATTACCTGTTGTTTGGTAGACAGTTGGACTTGCGCGTCGTAGTCTCTTGCTCAAGTGTTGTTGCGTGTCGTCAAGTGCCACAGTTGTTGATGTATTGCCGCATGTTAAGGTTGGAGATGATCATAGTTTTACTTATTGTTCACGTTAATTCCTGTTTAACAACTAAAATTGAAGTAAGCAGAGGCATCGGTGGGTGATAGATAACATTTGGTTTCCGAACGCCCACTTGTGTCCCGTAGGACCCCGAGTACTTGATACCTGTTCCTTGATTTATCGCGCTATCCACATATGGGGAGTATGGGCCCCCCTTAGCCAGAGCTTGATTCCGTCTTATTTCTTGGGGCCACAAACTAGTTTGAGGTTTTATTTACTATCCTGTACTTATGCCATGCTACTTATGTATTTACGATTGTGCGAGGAGCACACTGTACTGTTTAGGATCGGGACACGATTCCGCGGTGTCGACAAGCCCAGTTTTGGGTTCCCAGTCGTTCACAGCCGTATACCCAAACCTTGAGTCCGTCTCGGAGCTTGCTTACTTCGTTGCGGGAAGACTCCAAGGGGTGGCCCCCTGAAATAATTCTGAATCTTGTGATTGCTCTGTCGTGAAGACCTCGTTGGGTTTTGATTTGGTTTTTCCGAGGTTGATCGTGTGTGTGTTGCTATTTGTGCACCCCGGCCGGGTTAAAACTTTCTGAAAGCCGTGTCCGCGGTTATGGACGACTTGGAGCACAGTATCTCGACCATAGACAAGCATAACTAAAGTCGCCCAGTACCTTGCTGGGCTTTGATCCACTCGCCGTTATGCAGGCCCACTCGCCAACCCTTGGGCCAGTCGGAAACGTCCCGCTGAGTATACCCCAGTAGGCGTATCCCCATCAGTAGTCCCCGAGGCCGTCGTTGATTAGGCGTGGGTGGCTGCTGGCAGTCGGAGTATACGGCTTCAAGTTGGCATCCAGTCGAATCATCGTCGGGCTCCTGCATGAAGGAAAAAATCCGGCGAACCGAGTTGCGTCCTGGGCGAGTAGAGCCAACGGGACGCGGTCTCGGCGAGTAACTTAGCGAGCCGAACGGCTGGAGGTGGACCGTCAGGCGTGGTCAAACTAGCCGTTAAGGTAACTCAACGGTAACTTTCGGCGTAATCATCGCGCGGTAACGGCCCCCTAATTTGGCGGGCAACTCCCGCTATATAAGAGGAATGGTAGGCTATCACAGAGCCAACCGCCCACCATTCCTTCCGAGTGCGCACATCTTCCGTCCTTTGCTTCCGCGACCCAATCGACCCGAAATCCTCCGTTCTCCAAACAACCTCTCGGCCATGGCCCTCTCCACCGAACCTTGGGGCAGATCCAAGTGCACAAGGGCGCAACTGGCCTCCCTCGAGGAGGCCGGAATCCTGCGGGCCGGCTGCTGGCGTATCCCCGCAACCGGAGAAACGACCCCAAACCCGCGAGAGAGAGAGTTCGTCTGTTTCACCAGTCACCTCGAGCGGGGGTTAGGGTTTCCCACGTCTTTGTTCTTCCGGCGTTTCTGCGCCTACTACGGGATCCAGCCCTCAGATCTGGGTCCCCACAGCATCGAGCAGCTCGCCATCTTCGTGGCGTTCTGCGAGTGCTACTTGGGCTGCCGGCCCTACTTTCCCTTGTGGCAAGATCTGTTCCATGGACGGATCAGCCGCGAGGAGGCGGGCGGCCCAATGCTAGCCGCGGGCAGCTTGACTTTCCAACTCAAGTCCAAAGCTTCCTTCTTCGACCTGATGCTGCCGGCCAAAGCAGCGAGCGACTGGAAAAAGCCATGGTTCTACGTGACCGAGGCGACCCCGGAGGACGAGGCGGCGATCCCGCGGTACTCGGCCAACCGTTCCGAGCCACGCCACCTCCAGGTCGGCAAGCTCCCCGACGACCAGCGGATGGTCGTCGACGAGATGCTCCAGACCATCCGTGGTCTGAAGAAGAAGGGGCTCCAGACGGTAAACTTGTACAATTGTTGGCTTGGGCGGCGGCTCGTTCCGCTCGCCCAACGCGACCATTACATGTACCAGTACACGGGCCGGGGAGACTCGACGAAAGCCTGCCTCGACGAGTGGAAGCTGGAGGACTACCTCTCAGCATTGAAGAAGATCACCCAGGCGGCGTACGCGGATGCGCAGGCCGGGGTCCCCCCCTACACCGCGAAGCGTCCGGCTCCGACGGTAATTTCTTTATCTTGTTCGCAGTCGCAGCATGTGCAGTCGCGGTAATTCTAACTCTGTTTCGTGTTCATCGCAGCTGTTCCAAGTGGTGGAAGGGTGGCTACCACCCGCCGACGTCGAGAGCCCCAGGCCATCCGCCCAGGATACAAGCGAATCGCCACCCGCCAAGGGCAACAAGGACGACGAGGACGAGTCCGAAGAGGAAATTGCCCCACTGGTCCGAAAGACCCGCGGGCAACGTCAGCGCGAAATCGAAGCGAGCAGGAGCCTCGAGCGTCATGATGATGACGACGAACTCCCAGAGACCACCTCGCGCCGTCAGGCCACTCCTTCGAAGAAGAAGAAGAAGGAAAAGGAGGCGAGGGCTCCCCCGAGGAGGAAAGCGAAGCCGCCGAAGACGGCCTCACCGCCGCACTCAACGAGCAGCTCTGATGCTCACAGCTCGGCCGGTGACGGCGCGGTCCCGGTGACAACCGCGCTAGATGCGCCATCCGTGGAAGTGCCGCTGGCCTCAATGCCTCCACCCTTCGCGCCGGTCTCCGGGCTAGGGAAGGCTCCGGCTGTGGCGACTTCGCCTCGCAAGGAGGTCCCGAGGGTGGCGGTCTCGCCCCGCAAGGAGGCTCCGGCCGCGGCAGCTCCAATTCGCGAGGAGGCCTCCGCCAAAGGCGTCCCGGAGGTGCCAACCGGTACCTCAACGTCAAAGAAGCCGTCCGTATCCTGGGCCCCCGACGTCCTGGGACTGGGGCTTAGTCGCCGACTAGGCCCTGAGCTGGAAAAACCGGCCGGCCTTCGTACAGGGTTGCGTTTCATTCCAGTCGCCAAGTGAGTGCATTCGGCCTTCTCTATTTTCTTTTAGTACTTCGATTGTCTTTTATTGATTTGATTTGATGTGCAGGACCGGAGTGAAAAAGATGGGCCACCCGACCGTGGCCAAGGTACCCTCCGCCGCTAGCGAGGAGGATCCTTCCCGTAAGAGGAAAGTGGACGAGGTCGCCGCCTCAGCGGAAGGCAGCAAGAAGGCCAAGGGCGACGACATCGTCGCTGTCTCTGACGACGCGGCGGTCGCGCCGGCTGGACCCGCAGTGGAAGCAACCGCGTCTACGAAGGAGGGCGTTTCCTTTCCTAGACCGGAGGAAGCGACTTCCTTCGGGGCGGGTGCCTCGATTGCTACCTTCCCCCGCTTCGTGACCAAGGCGGCCACGGCAAGTGGGGATGCGCCCCCGAGCCTCGCTCCAGGGACCGCCGACGCTGAAATCGACCAACGTCGCGGGCACACGCCGGCGCTGCTTGCGTCTGTGGATGCAGTACAACTTCATGGCATGCTTGGTGCGGCCATCCAGGTACCTCCAGTCCCCGAGGATCAGGTCGGTGCTTAGCAGCGGCTTGATTCTTATAGTTTCTCGTTTTGTACTTTCGAATCCAGTCCCCGAGTGCGTATGCGCTAAATTTTAGCGGGTATGCACTGAGGAATTTTCGTGGTCGCCAGTCCCCGAGTGCGCGCATGCTAAATTTTAGCGTGTGGGCACTGGGTAATTTTCGTGGTCGCCAGTCCCCGAGTGCGCACTCGCTAAATTTTAGCGGGTGGGCACTGAGTAATTTTCGTGGTCGCCAGTCCCCGAGTGCGCACTCGCTAAATTTTAGCGGGTGGGCACTGAGTAATTTTCATGTGTGCTGACTTTGAAGATGTACAGGGTCTGCAGCTGGAGTCGGCAAAGCGATTGGCTGCGAAGCAACGTGCTGAGAAGGAGCTGGCCACTGTCCAAGAAGCAAACAAGGAGCTTCAGGCTGTTGCTGCGCAGGCGGAGGTGGCTCGCCAGGAGCTTGTCCCTGTTGGTGAGCTGGTGGCGGTGCGATCTGCGTTAAGTGCTGCTGAGCAGAGGGTCGCCGACCTCGAGCGCGAACTGCGGGAGGCAAAAGAAGAAGCAAGCTCAGCGAACGGGCGAGCTAAGGCCGCCATTGCGGCCGCGGAGGAAGACCGAAAGGTGTCGGAAGCCCTCGTTGTTGGGCTTCAGGACGATTATACGTCGCTTCAGTGCTTCATCACGGGACTTGCCCGCCCGTTGCTTGGTGAGTGCGTCTTCCCTGTCTTTCGGTTGTATTGTTTGTGGTTTCCATGGTACTCATAATTGTCTCCTTCTCGCAGGTCGTGTTATTGGTAGCCAAGAAGAAGCGGGCTCTCTTGACGCGAGGGAGTGCGTAAGCATGCTCGTCGACTCGGCGACGCTGTCGGCGACGTGCATCCGCGCCTACCTTCAAGGGATGTCGCCCACGGAGGTTATTCCCAGTGACCTCGTTGAGGTGTGGGAGTACATGGAGAAGGCGCCCGTGGTCGTAGAGTTCATGACGCGGTCGGCGTTTCGGCGTGGAGCATCGACAGCGCTGAGCCTTGGACTCGCCCACTTTCCCGAGGACTTCGACCTCGACGATGTGACTAGTGGGTATCCTTCGTCGACTGGCGCGGTGGATCTGTCCGAGGTTCTCAAGTTGCAGGAACGTGCCGCCGCGTACTCGGAGCGTGCCTGGGCGATGGGCGACCTCCTTCCCTACCAGGAAACGGTCGTCGCGCCAAACGACCCCGAGCCACCGCATCGTGACTTCAAGGTTGAACAACCTTTCCGCTCGGCGATGGCGGGTGAGCTGACGACGTATCCGTCAAACCCGTACACCGCGTTCATCCGTAGGCGCCGGGATTCTGGCGCGTCGTCGTCGAAGCCTGCAGAATAGGGTAGTTTGCCTAGATGTGTTAGCAGCAGTTCTGCCAAGCGGGCATAATTTGTAATATAAGACAATGCGATATGCGATTGAATGGGATGTTTTGTCCATTTTGCTATTTGTTTGTGTGTTTTGGATTGTTTTGGATGAGTCCCCGAGCGCGTCCGCCCTTTTGTGGGGCTCACATTGTATATGATGTTTGTTGTTATCATGTGTTTTGTTAGTTTAGTCGACTCGCCCGAGCTCGGAGAGCCAGTCGCAAGGCGACTCCCTTGAGTGCTCTGTACTTTACCGTTTTCCCGTACGCGAACGGGGTCGGGTGGCCGAGTCCCCGAGCGTGGTACTTGGTAGTTCAAGGCGCGACTCGAGGGTGGTTGAGGACTGAGCGCGTTGGTGTGAGCGCGTCACTCCTGCCTGGCCCGGTGGGTCAGTCGCGTGGCGAGTCCTGGGCATGCTCTCTTACTTGGCGTTTTCCCGGACCGATCGCGACGAACTGTTATTCAGTCCCCGAGCGTGGTACTTAGCCGTTCGAGTCGCTACGCCGAGGATGCGGAGGACCAAGGTCGCTGTGAGAAGCGAGGGCAGTTGTCTTGGTTCGCAAAACCAGTCGAGCTAGGCGACTCCAATGGGGCTCCGGATTGGCGTTTTTCGTGGACGACGCAAGACCTGAAATGACTCAGTGCTCTTGCATCGCACTACTTAGCCGTGCCGGTCGCTGTACCAAAGGTTGACTTCTGCATTTTAGCATGACACTGTTTATTACGAGTGCGAGTGGCACAAGGCACGGAGAGTAGACGAAATTTGCAGTAACCGTTTCTTTTATTTCATAGCGACTGGAGAGTACATGTGTGGGGTTCTAGGAGTAGAACTTCCGGAGGAGATTTACATTCCATGGCCGCTTGACGTCGAGTTCGCCGTCCCCGCGGACGTCGATGAGGTAGTAGGCATCATTGCCGAGTACGCGCCCGATAGCGAACGGGCCTTCCCATGGAGGGGAGAGCTTGTGCATGCCCTTCTTGTCCTGGATGAGGCGTAACACCAGGTCGCCTTCCTGGAAGGTGCGGGTTTTCACCCGTCGGCTGTGGTAGCGGCGGAGCCCTTGCTGATAAATGGCGGTACGCGATCGAGCGAGGTCGCGTGCTTCGTCGAGTTGGTCGAGCCCATCTTGGCGGGCCAGCTCGTTTGCGGCCTCCGTATAGTGGACGACCCGCGGCGAGTCGTGTTCGAGGTCGGTGGGCATGACTGCTTCGGCGCCGTAGACCATGAAGAAGGGAGTGAATCCCGTCGACCTGTTGACCGAGGTGCGGATTCCCCAGACGACGGAGGGTAGCTCTTCGACCCAGCATCCAGCGGTGCGCTCGAGTGGTACTTGGAGTCGCGGCTTCAAGCCGTGGAGGATGCTTTGGTTGGCTCGTTCCGCCTGGCCGTTGGATTCCGGGTGTGCGACTGACGCGAGGTCGAGCCGGATGTGGTGCTCTTCGCAGAATTCGGCCATTGCTCCCTTGGCGAAGTTTGTGCCGTTGTCCGTGATGATGCTGTTGGGAAAACCGTAGCGGTATATGAGCTCGCGTAGGAACTTAGTGGCGGTCTTCCCGTCGCATTTCCGGACTGGCTTGGCCTCCACCCACTTCGTGAATTTGTCGACGGCGACTAGCAAGTGGGTGTAGCCAGAGGGGGCCTTCTTGAAGGGGCCTACCATGTCCATGCCCCACACAGCGAATGGCCAGGTGATGGGGATTGTTTTGAGCGCCGAACTTGGTACGTGCATCTGGTTGGCGTACTTCTGGCACCCGGCGCATCGCTGGACGATATCGACAGCGTCGGCGTGTGCGGTGGGCCAGTAGAAGCCGTGTCGCATAGCCTTGGCGACCAGGGAGCGCGCGGCGGCGTGGTGGCCGCAGTCGCCTGAGTGGATGTCGTGTAGGATTTTGCGTCCTTCAGCCGGTTGGACGCAACATTGGAACACGCCGGTGACGCTGCGCTTGTGAAGCTCGCCGTCGATGATGGTGTAAGACTTGCATCGGCGAGCGATCATTCGAGCGCTTGTCTCGTCTGCGGGCAGGGTGCCGGTCTCCAGGTAGTCGATGTAGGGCTTGGTCCAGTCGTCTGGCTCGGTGATGAGTGCGACCAAGGCTGCCTCTGGTTGGAGTGGGACTCCGATGTCGATCTCCCTCGGGGGAGAGACTGATGGTTTGGAGATTGTGTCGAGGAACACGCCGGCGGGTGGTGCGAGTCGAGCCGACCCGATGCGAGAGAGGGCGTCGGCCTCCTCGTTTTTCCGCCTGTCGATCCACTCGACAGAGTAGCCGGTGAAGTGGCCGCCCAACTTATCCACCTCTTGGCGATACGCCGCCATGGTAGGGGAGATGGCGTCGCAGGTGCCGGCAACTTGACCCGCAACGAGGTCAGAGTCTCCGTAGCATCGAAGGCGATTGACGCTCATCTCCTTTGCGACTCGCATGCCGTGGAGTAGGGCCTCGTATTCAGCCATGTTGTTGGTGCAGGGCGTGAATTCGAGGCGGAGGATGTAGCGGAGCTTGTCGTCCTTTGGTGAAGTCAGCACTATCCCCGCTCCTGCACCGTCCGCGTTCTTGGACCCGTCGAAGTGCAGGCTCCAGTAATGGAGGTACGGCGGCTTCTCTGGCTGCTGGGCCTCCTCCCAGTCGGTGATGAAGTCTGCCAGTGCCTGGGATTTAATCGCCCTTCGTGGCTCGTATTTAATGTTGTGGACGCCGATCTCGACGGCCCACTTGGCGACACGCCCGGTCGCCTCGCGATTGCGGATGATGTCTTGTAGTGGTGCTGAGGAGACGACCGTGATCGGGTGCTCCTGAAAGTAGTGCGGCAGGCGCCGCTGAGCCCTGAAGACCGCGTATACTAGCTTTTGGTACTGTGGGTATCGCTGGCGCGACTCGGTGAGGACCTCGCTGATGTAGTACACCGGCCGCTGGACCGGGCGCTCCTTTCCTTCCTCTGGTCGTTCGACAACCATTACGGCACTGACGACGCGCTCGGACGCCGCGACGTAAACCAGCATGGGCTCTTTGTCAGCGGGTGCGGCGAGTAGTGGTGCGGCGAGTAGCACCTTTTTAAGGTCGCGGAGCGCGTCGTCCGCCTCCTTGTCCCACTGGAAGGTGGGATTCTTGCGCATCAGGCGGTATAGGGGCATCGCCTTTTCGCCCAGGCGGGGGATGAAGCGACTAAGAGCCGCTACACGCCCGGCCAGCTTCTGGACGTCACGCAGGCACTCGGGTTTGCCGAGCCGGGCGATCGTGTCGATCTTCGTTGGGTTTGCCTCGATCCCTCGTTTGGAGACGACGTACCCCAGTAGTTGCCCGGCGGGTACACCGAAGGTGCACTTGCCTGGGTTGAGCTTTATCTTGTACCTCCGCAGATTGGCGAAGGTCTCCGCTAGGTCGGCGAGTAGGTCTCCTTGGCGAGCGGATTTCACGACCACGTCGTCGATGTAGACGTGGATGTTGCGGCCAATTTGGCTCGCGAGGCATTCTTGCATGCACCGCTGGTAGGTTGCCCCGGCGTTCTTGAGGCCGAAGGTCATGGCGGTGTAGCAGAATGCTCCGAATGGCGTGATGAACGCCGTCTTCTCCTCATCCTCGACAGCCATTTTGATCTGGTTGTACCCGGAGTAGGCGTCGAGGAAACATAGCGACTCCGAACCCGCGATTGAATCGATTATCTGATCGATCCGCGGAAGGACGAACTGCTCCTTTGGGCAGGCGCTGTTCAGGTTTGTGTAGTCGATACACATTCTCCAGGTCCCGTTTTTCTTCTCGACCAGGACTGGGTTTGCCAGCCACTTGGAGTATTTGATTGGCCGGATGAAGCCGGCAGCGAGCAGGCGCTGCACTTCCTCGGAGATTGCTCGACGGTGTTCTTTATTGAAGGGCCGTAGCGACTGCTTGACGGGTCGCACTTTGGGGTCGGCGTTTAGTTTGTGCTCAGCAAGCTCCCTAGGGACACCAGGCATGTCGGAGGGTTTCCATGCGAAGATGTCCCTATTCTCACGAAGGAACTCGATGAGCGCGCCTTCCTATGCTGGGCTCATGCCTGTCCCGATCGTCACCGTCTGGCTGGGGTCGCCTGGGACCAGCTCGACGGTGCGGGTGTGCGTCGTGGCCTCAAAGGTTGAGGTGTTTGTGCCCTCTGAGTTGGGCTTCTTGAGTATTGTGGGGTCGTCATTGTTGACCCCGCTCGCGTATTTGGCAAGCTCGTCGGCGTGATTAGTTTCTGCCGCGATGACAGCGTCGGCGAGTTCGGCTCCTTTGGCCTCGCATTCGGCGGCCATGTCGGGGTCGCCGTTGATGGTGATGACGCCGCACGGCCCGGGGAGCTTCATCGCGTTGTACGCGTAGTGGGGCGCTGCCATGAATTTGGCGAACGCCTGGCGCCCTAGGACGCAGTGGTAAGGGCTGTCGAAGGGCACCAGCTCGAAGACGATCCGCTCGGTGCGGAAGTTTGCCGGAGTGCCGAAAGTGACTGGCAGCGTGACTTTGCCGATCGGATACGCCTTCCGACCGGGGACGATGTCGTGGAACGTAGTGTGGGTTGTCTCGATCATCGACTGCGGGAGCCGCAGTCGCCTGAAGGTGTCGAGGTAGAGGATGTTGATGGAGCTGCCGCCGTCCATCAGTGTCTTGGGGAGCCAGTAGTCGCCAACCTTGGGCTTGACCACCAGGGCGACTCGTCCTGGGTACTCGATGCGTGACGAGTGGTCTTGCCGGCTCCAGGTGATGGGTTGTTCCGACCAGTTCAGGAACTGGGGGACGTCTGTTTGGGCCACCGCGTTGACGGCGACGGCGCGGGCGATGACCTTCTTCTCGCGCTTCGTGTTGAAGCCTGTGAAGGTGTGGAGCGAGCCGGCTACTTTGCCGAATTTTCCGCCATTTGGCGGGTCGTTGTCGGTGTCCTCCCGCGCGTGCCGTGCCTTCTCGATTTCCCTGAGGGTGTGGCAGTCGGCGGTGGTGTGCGTGGCGGGCTTTCCTTCCCTGCTGTGGAACGCACATGGTTGGTTAAGGAGTGCCGCGGGATCGAACCTTGGCTTGTTCTTGTAATTGCCGCCGTCGCGCCGTTGCCCTCCGTCGCGGCGGTAGCTCTTGGGCTCGCGTTGTGCGTGCCCAGCGTTGGCGACGAAGTCGACTCGCCCGTCGTTGCGGCGCTTGCCTGTGAGGCGGGTGCCGCTGTAGCGTAGGTCGGTTCGGCGTCCGCCGTCGTTGCCGCCCGTGCGGCGTTGCCCTCCTGACTCGTCGTCGATTTCTTGGTTGGGGTCCTCCTCGGCGTACCGTTTGGCGATCTCGAGGAGGTCGGGGATGTTGTCGAGTGTGCGTGCGTGTCGCTTGAGCTTGGCGACTAGAGGCTCGTAGCGACACGAGGTCTTGAAGCAATGGATCGCGGTGTCCGGGTGGATGCCGACCGCGTTGTACCAGAGCTCTTGCCACCGTTGGACCCAGTTGCGAGTCGACTCGCGAGGTCCCTGGACGCATCGTTCCAGGTCCTCGATGGTGGTGGCGCGGGTGTAGGAGCACTCGAAATGCCTGACGAAGGCGTCTCGCATTTCCTCCCATGAGTCGATACTGTCCTGGGGGAGCGTGTTGATCCATTGCCTGCACGTACCCTCCATCATCAGTGGGAGGTAACGGGCGGCGAGTAGGTCAGTGTGACCCGCGATCCCCATTGCCATGAGGTATGTGTCAAGCCAGACTGCGGGGTCGTACGAGGAGTCGTATTTTTATATCTCCTTTGGCGCCTTGAAGTTTGGCGGGTACTTTTCGCCTCGGATCATTGGTCCGAAGCACTTAGGCCCTAGTCGACTGAGCGACCCCATAGGCTCGCCATCGCGGCGATTAGTTAGGGTGTGCCGCAAGTCGTCGGGCTGGCGTGCGCGCCAGTTTTGGTTGTTGATGATGTGAGTGCGGGCGTCGATGGGTTCTCCGTTAGCGGCGACGAAGTTGGTCGCCGGCCTGGGATCGTTGGTGGAGAGTGCCGCGTTCACGGGTCGGCGTTGGAGCTGCAGTGGCTCTGGTGGCGGGCAATTGAGGGTGTTTGCCGCCGCTGGGCGGCCGCTTGAGGCCGCCCTGCTTCCCGAGGAACGCGAGTATACTCGCCCTTGCGAGTCGGCGCCCGCTCTTTGCTGCTCCATGGCCTTTGCGAGCAGGGCCTTGACGTACTGGATTTGTAAGGCGCCGTCGCCGGTGGCCGTGATGCTATCGGCTGCTGCTCGGCCTGCCACGAGGTTGTCCATCGGGGTGGAGAACAGTGGGAGGCCGTTCGCGTCTCACTCCCGTGAGGAGACGACTATCCGCGGCTGGTCCCTGGGAGGGGTGCGGTTGGGTGGTGGTGGGGCACCCATCGCCGTCGATCCTGGCGGGGGCCGGGCGCTTCCTCCTGGTGGCGCGTTCTCGTAGATCGCGCGCTCGGCTATGCGAGCCGGGTCGTTTTCGTCGTCGAAGTTCAGGGCGCGCCCCTGAACGGTGGGGTTCAGGCGTGACCTGATCCGCTGCTGGTGGTAGCGTGACAGTTCCTGCGCTGTCACTTGCTCGAGGCGAAATTTTTCGCGCTCGGCCTGCTCTTTGCGTACTGCCTCCGCCAATTTCAGGCGGAGTTCCTCGACCTCCGTTGCCGTGGCGTTAGGAGGGATTGGGGTGGAGAAAGGATCCTCCGGCGGATCGGCGCCGGTGGCCATGTAGGTCGCGGCATGGCGACCGGTTCCGTCGTGGAGGTCGGCGGAGTTTTCCGACCCGGAGTCGAACTCGAAGATCCCGAGGATGGAGGGGTCCTCGAAATCTCCCGCGTTGGAGACCTGGGCGATGGAGCCCGCGGACGAGGCCGCGGTGATGGATCCGGCGAGTGACGCCGGGGTCGCCGAGTCGGCGTCGTCGGTGAGGGCCGCATCTTCTGCGGCCGCTGAGTTCCCGGCCACGTTGCTGTGGGCCGAGTTGTACTCGGAGGCGAGGCGGTGGATCGTGCGAACCTGGCTCTCAGAGAGCCGATCGCGTGGTGGCGACTCGCGGATGCGAGCCGAGTACTCCGAGGTGATGACGTCGGTGAGGCCGACGAAGAGGCTGATCGTGCCGATTGGCAGGATTACGCTGTGCGTGACGGGTCGCGCCGCCGGGACGTAGCTGCTCGGCAAGATCTGGAGCATCTCGCCGATCGCTATCATACGGCCGGTGGCGACCGTCTCGTTGATGGGCAGATTGGATCTCGCCGCAGAACACCGGCCAGACCGGCCAGGCCCCACGGTGGGCGCCACTGTCGTGGGAATGGCCACGGCAGATGCTGCAATCGGCAGCGAGTAGTAGAACGAGGGGCAAGGGCGGCCAGCCATCTGCGGTGCGAGATGAGGGCAAAGACACAGGGTTTTACCCAGGTTCGGCCCCCCGGAGGGTAAAGACCTACTCCTGCTAGATTGTATTATGGAGGTGTTTACAATGGGCGAACTCGGCGACTAGGCGGCGAGTTGCTTGGGTGTATGAGGGAACGTGTCTCTACTCACCCCATAGGGAGGTTTATATAGGCTCACCTCCCCTAGGGTTTACATATCTCAACCGATTCAGTTACAGCTTTGGTAATTGTTTAACCTAGTCCGACTGGGCCTATCTACTCGCCTGGGCCTTCAACTTCCAGTCGCCCAGTACCTTGCTGGGCTTTGATCCACTCGCCGTTATGCAGGCCCACTCGCCAACCCTTGGGCCAGTCGGAAACGTCCCGCTGAGTAATACCCCAGTAGGCGTATCCCCATCAATAGACAAGCATAACTAAAGTTTATTGCTGTAAATTTGACTTTATAATGACTAGTAATCAGCTTCAGTATAATGGAATGGCTAATTAATACCGCCCACAATTGCTTGTTTGGAGTGTCGCTTGCGACAGTTGTATGTGACTAGTAAGTATTGCAACTACAACGGAATGGCTGAATAAAAGTACCAACAACTGCTGGGTTTTGGGTTTATCTCATGCTATCTGTATCTGATTAGTAATTGTTGCAACTATAACGGAATGGTTAACTAAAAGTACCCACTGCTTACTTTATCAGGATGATTATCTAAACCGGACTAGTAAAGTGCCGCAACTATAACTGAATAATTAAAACTGCCAACTGTGTGAGTTCCTCGGTTGACTTCCTCGTTTGGTCTCGAGGGGGAAACGCCAGGATGGGTTTGTTTGGTGTTAGTATCAGTTTGGTTCCGGATAGGCCTTTCTTTGTACCCCTCTCTGATTGCCGCCAGTTATATCGAGTCTCTATAGGTTGTTTAGTGCATGCTGCCGCTGCCGCTTCAGTCCACCATACCTATGTAGGCGAGGACCGCCGAATTCTAGTCTCGCCGTGTACTGGCCTCAGTACTGACGCTCCTCTTTTTCCTTCGCCCTTTGTCGGCACCCCTTTTGTTAAAGCAGGTTTTGGGATCGACGTCGTTAGCAGGGTTACCCTTCCGGCTTGGCCTGGGCAGGGTTATGGACGCCATTGGTTATTCTTCAGGGCTCTTAGCCCCATTTGCATCTTGTCCGTAGCTGGACGCTCTATCGTTTTCAAGGTGATTTGGATCTTTGTATATTATATCTGTATTTTTGACTCATGGAGTCGCTGTTATATATATCTGTTCTGTGGGTCCCATCGAGGACTGTTGTGTAATGTTATTACTTCGTTTTCCACCCGCACGAAAGTGCCTGGTGGGCACCTTTGAATCGTTTCTATGCGGGTTTGGCGAGCTTCGCTAAAACTTGCATAGGTCCGATTCTGAGGGTGTTACATAAACGCATAAGCTCTGCTGCTAGTTTCAGGATGTTGGAAACCAATACATCCTTTGTGGATGGGTAGCCTTTACCTTGTAAGTCTGACGATGACGAGGGAACACCACCACCACTGAAGGAGTAATTCGTCATCATGTTTTGGCATCCCCTTGGTTTATTCCAAGCTTGGGGGAGTGCCGCGGTATCACATCATTATCTTTCATCTTTTTACCTTTTTAGTAGAGTCATATCTTGAATAGAGAAGTTATCATATAGGATGGTTTACATTGTGGAAGTATCTATCCTCTAGTTGGTTATATATGTATCCCTTGGTGTGAGTGCCTTTATGGAATATTAATGAGAAGTTTCTTCATTTACTTTTTGCACATCTTATTTTAGTTTGCAATATCTATTATATGATTTATCTTGTTGATTAGTATCGGTATCAATTTGGGAGCATCAAGTAAATCTAAATTGGTTTTGGAAAACCGAGCTCTGGTCAATAGCAACACTTTTTGAGGTTTGAAAGGAAAAGAGAAAAGCAATTACAGGTATTTTATATCATTTTCTTTCTTTCTTGATTGGCTCATAAGATTAGTATTCTTTAGTTAAGATCTTTTGTGTTTTTCAAGGAAGATTTCATGTTTGTTTTTATTACTTGTATGTTTGCTTGTTTCCTTCAAATCTCTTGCTTGCTGCCCAGCCTTGCTAGCTAAAAACCTGTACTAAGAGGGAATGTTTCTCGTGCATCCAATCCTTTAAACTTAAACCTATGCCATTTGTGTCCACCATATCTACCTATTAGCATTATTTCTATTCCAAGTAAATTCTCGAGTTTCATCTACCTTTCAAATAAAAAAATCTTTTGATATGTGAAAACTAGTTAGTAAAGCTCTCACGAACTTGATGGAACACCTTATTTTTCTTCCCTTAATAAACTTGAACCATTGTGTCATCTAAGTTGTATATGCTTGCACTTATAAGTTGGGAATTAGCAGAACCGTGCTATCACGGAGAACGCTTTCAACACCTGTAAATATCTACCCCGTTGATATAATGATCTTTTGTTTATGGATGTTGGCGGTGTGAAATAAAAGGGGAGCTTATAATTCCATTGAGTTATGTATATGTGTTAGAGAGACGCCTCGGCCGCTATCCTAAGCCATGCCTAATCATGGTGGAAACTTGCAGCATAACCATAATGAGCAATCTGTGAAGCATCCTCAATAAAAACCTATGCAAATAGCAAATAAAAAGATCGATGAGATGCTCACAGTATGTTCCCTTGTCATTTTGATATGGGATAGCTCCTGTATCATGGGGCAAGGGGTACCCCATTGGTGGTTCTTTATGATACACATACACTTACAATGACAAGAAAGTATCGGTAACTAAAGTTGAGTAGCATGAGGAACGACCCTCGTACTCAAGGGACATGATATTGCCAACTTATAGTTTGTTAAGCATATACTCCATATTTGTTCACTTTAACCTTAATCACCTCAAGATGCTTATGATAGGGGCAATGAGATCTCAAAGCTAGTAAGTACCATAATATTTTGAAATCTCTTTATGAAACTTGAAATCCCTACTTCCCTTTGTGAAGGGCCTATCTTTTACTTCTTAGTTGAGTCAGTAAACCTATTCATTTCTATCTCCAGCAAGCATCTGAGTTGTTGTGTTTCAATCATTCATATGATGATTTATTCAATCATGTTTCTAATCTTCTTTGTTTGCACAAAACTCTTATCCGAATGAATATTACTTTGAAAGCTATCATTGTGAAAAGCCTTTTATTTTTGAGCAAAAGGACTCCTGTTATAAACTTCATTACAAAAGCTTTGCTTGAAAACCAAGTATGATTCGTCAGCTGTTCTCTGACCAGGAACAAAGTTTGCCATTACCAATTATGATTTGTCATTATGCATCTTTATTATGACTCCCATACCCGTTGCAAGTTAAGTTATATAATGGTGAGTTGCTTTCTATTATGAGTTGTGTATTGGTAAGTGTGATGCTTTTTGTTTGTATTCTTTTTATCGACACTTCACTCCATAAATCTATGAGCATGTTTAGTGAGCTCAGTTTTCGCTTGGGGACAAGCGAGGTCTAAGCTTGGGGGAGTTGATACGTCAATTTTGCATCACTATTCTATACCATAATTTATTGTTATCCATTGATATATTTCTTATTAAGAGGTGATACTTATGTTGTTTCATCTATTTTTGCATGTTGGATGACTTTTGGAGGATGAACTGCCGGAGTCAGGATTCTGATGGAAAAAGCGGTGTTTAGATGCAATATTCGTGAAGATCAGAAAATTCCATAAAATACACGGAAAATACTATTTTTCCAAAAGACGAAGGAAGCCAGAAGGGCAGGATGAGATGGGCCACAGGGGCCCACACCCCCTGCGCGGGCCACCCTGGGTCGCGCTACTAGGGGGGGTGGCACCCTGGCCCACCTCCTGTTTCGCCCTTTCGCCTATATCTTCTCAAAACCCTAATACGAGGGGGCGGCCATAGAAAGATTCCACCGCCTCTACGGGGCGGAAACTACAGAGAGAGAAAGAGCTCTCTGGCAGACAGATTTCTGCCGGAGAAATTCCTTCCTGGAGAGGGGAGATCGTCGCCATCAAGACCGTCATTAAGCTATACTTCATCGGGATCATCATCATCCTCACCGTCATATCCACCAGCACCATCATCACCATTCCATCCCGCTGTAACAATTGGGTTGAATCTTGCATAGTTCTTAGGGGAAACTTTCCCAGTGTTGATTACTTTTGTAGTTGATGCTTGTGAGTGGAACCTTTGAATTATTGTTTATGTTCAGATTATTATCCATCATTATATCATCTCTGATCTTGATCCATATGATGTCTCGTGAGTAGTTCGTTTAGTTCTTGAGGACATGGGAGAAGTCATGTTGTTAGTAGTGGAATTGTGTTGAGGTATATTCAATGGTTTGATATTTAAGTTGTAGTGATATTCTTCTAGTGGTGTCATGTGAACGTCGACTACATGATACTTCACAATTTATGGGCCTAGGGGAATGCATTGTGTATTTGGCTACTAATTATGGGGTTGCCGGAGTGACAGAAACCTGAACCCCCGTTAGGAAAGCTTTGCACAAGGGAGTGTAGGATCTCAGTGTTTAATGTTGTGGTTAGGTTTTTATCTTAATTACTTTCTTGTAGTTGCGGATGCTTGCAAGGGGTATAATCACAAGTATGTATTAGTCCAAGTAAGGTCGGTACATTATCATAGGTTCACCCACACAACACTTGTCCAACCAAAGAAGATTAATCAACTATATGAAGCGAAAGCACTTGACAGTATTCCTCATAAGTAATACAACCGGCTTGTTCTTTGCTAAGAAAGGATTGGACCACTTGCTGCAATTATTTGTTGTCTTTATTTACTTGCACTTTATTTCTTTGCATTATCAAAAACCCCTAAAAATCCGTTTGCTAAGTATTTACAGAGAATTCCTGCTCCAAACCACTAGTCAACACCTTCTGTTCCTCGACGGAATCGACACTCCTATTTATCGAAACTACTACGATACACCCCTTATACTTGTGGATCATCACATAGAAACATCTTTTTTGTTTGCTTGCAATATAGGAGAAACAAATGCCCCTGTTAGCTAAAGAAAATCATCCAAATTCACCGCAATAATGAACTATGCATGTGAAAGTAAAACACTTGTGTGTGCAAGAAAATTCTGTTGGTTGCAACAAAATGTTGAAAATTGCATCGTGACACATCCAACATGAAACCCAAACATATGCAACATATTTGTCCAATACAAACGATAACGAAAACACACTTACAACATGAGAGATTCCTTTGCATGGACTCATGATCTTTTCAACATGTTAATCGTGGTTATACAACAAAAATTATACACAATTGCACACGTCAAAACACCCTTCACAGCATAAATAAAATCCCCAAACCACTAAACTCCATAATCAACAATGGAGGCACCGATGAAACTAGTTTGCTGGAGGCCACGAAGTTCCTAGATTTGGTGTGCTCGAACTCAGTCCCTCCAGCCTTCCTTTATCTTTGAGCTGCTTATTCGAGAATCTCGAGTTCTAAGCTCCAACTCCTCTAGTGGAGAAGGCTGGTTAGCCAAGCCAAGCTATGGAAAATTGGAAAGGAGCTAGTTGGAGAAAGAGGAGGAAGACATGGGTGTATGCGGTTTGATGTTCTTCTGATAGAGTTAAATCATTTAGTACTAATTTAATCTAGTGCATCCGATGAAGTTAAAACATTTATTACTTCCTCTATAAGTGACTAGGCTTCTAAAACATGTTAGAGACATGCGAATTTAGATAAACCAAATCACTTATTTATGAATGGAGAGTACTAATTTTAATCTTGTGCTAATATTGATGAAAAAAAGAGACAAATTTCCGTCCTAGTTTAAGTTAGCCACCTTTTTCCCGAAGGAGCTGTTGAATTTGACTTTTCAGCTAAAATTTTCACAATTCCGTTGCCGTAGCATTAAGTAATGACACTGCGCAACAACCCTCATGCAATAAGAAAACAAAATGCAAATACACAAGAACACGTGGACCGATGCTCGGTGACCAGAATGTCTTATGATTTCATGACATCAATGGACTTGTGAGTTGTGGCTACTTCTAGGGAGAAAAAGAGATCTTGTCCTAGGACACAAGCCTTCCGACGCCGGCCTCCGACGCTGACGACCTAGGTCATCAATGATACGGGGGTCGCCAGATCCATGCATGTGAATAGTTTTTAGCTAAAGTAGAACCGTTTTAGCCTGTTCATCGTCTTGGTTCGGGGGCGTCAATGACGGCTCTGAATAATTTTTCTTCTGATCCTTCCCCAATGGATTCAAAGACCACTCAGCAAGGATAGTGCGACGATGGTGACATTCTTGTGATGGATGTGTGTCCTCGGGATGCGGATTATGGTCTGCATTGATGGCATCTGGAAGATGGTGGATCGCATGTTGGGTCGTGGTTCGTGGACGGCGGGTATGGTTTCGTGGACGGCGGGTATGGTTTTCTCCTCCAACGTCTTAGTCGTGTGGGGGTGCTAAATCTGAAATTCGATGGTGTGTTCGGGGTGTTGTCCCAGTCTAATTCATTCAAAGACAATAGTTTCACCTTGAATAAACCACCTTGGAGGTCAGCAAAGGTGTATATCAGCTATGGAGCCGTATCAAGCTCACGTGAGAAGATGATTAGTTTTAGTGGCTACTGTTGTCTGTTGTATATGACAAGCTCAGAGGGTCTTTATGATTTTTTGGTCTAGATTGTAAATTTCTTCTGACGGTCCTTTGCGCAAAGCTTTTCGTTCTGCTGTTTTTTTAGTTTGTCAGATTAGTGTCTACACGCCTTAATACTATGGCATTTATGCTATAAATGAGACACATATAACCATTAACAAAAAATTGTGACTTGCTCTGATTTTGTTGCCTCGTGTTTTTTTAATATAGTACAAGGATAACTTCGAGGAGATAAAACACTCCCGAGAGACTTACGAAGAAACTGGAAAATTCGTGCAATACGGATAGGTTGTTGGCACAGCTGTTCACGCAAACAAAATGCAAATACGCAAGAACGAGTAATCCTACGCTGAGTGAACAGAATGTCCTATGATTTCATGACATCAGTGGACTTGTGACCACTGCTCTGATTTTGTTGCCTTGTGTTTTTTATGTACAAAAAGGATAACTTCGAGGAGATAAAACACTCCCAAGAGACTTACGAAGAAACTGGAATCTCACAGTACAACCTTCCTATATTTCTACTACTCTACGTACATGCGATTTAATAATTTTTGGAAACTGATGATAGTAGTACTGGATTAGTAGACTAATCATTGATTAAATTACGGTACGACCCTGGGCCCAGCTACCTGGAGTTAAATCCCGGTGAGGTTTGACCCGCTGCAGGCGCGGAGCGGGTGATACACGGGTCTGGGCCGGTAGATGGGCCAGTCTTGCGCCTCCCCCGCGTAACCGTCCATCGGGGACGGATACTGCGCGTCCATCGGCTCCGGCTTCACCTCCGCCGCTCCCCGGCTCGCGGTGTCCTCGCCGTCGTGGCGCAATCGCTTCCGCCCGATGCAGACGCCGAAGAGCCTCGCGCTCATCTTATCCTCTTCCTCGTCCTCTCCACCGGTCTCGGCGGCACTCGGACAGGAAGGCAGGAGTTCGAGAACGGACGGAGATGGGAGCTGCGTGGCCTCCGTCGTCTCGCCGGAGGCGGCAGCTGATGCCGCGTTGGCGGCTTCGAGCTGCTGCGTGTCGGTGTACTTTGACATGAGGACGAAGATGTTGTTGCAGAGCTTCTTCATCTGGCCGAGCTCCCGCGTTAGCCGTGAGTTCTCACGCCGCAGCCGCTCGTTCTCATCCCCCAGATCGCCGCCGGAGGCGAAGCCGCCAGAGCCGGAGTAGGACGGCGTGTGCTGATGCAGAAAGGGGCGCTCGGGGGACGAGCTCGAAGACATCACCTGCTCCTCGCCGGAGAGCACGGGCGAGCCCTGCCGCTTCGCGACCGGCACGGGCAGCGCCATCGGGATAGCGGCGGCCGCAGCCATCGTGACCGCCGCGGTCGCCGCCGCCGCCGGCGTCACCTTCCGCCGGTGTATGTCGACAAGCAGCCGCTTTTCCCCTCGCCGGAAACAGTCGTTGGCGAACTCCCACCTGTCCGGCATGACCTTCCTAAATCCCTGCACCCGCACACCGTCACGTACCGCGCATCAGCACCTCGACATTCCGGCGCAGAAATCTATCCCGGATCAAACTAATTAAACGGAAAATGAAGAAGAGCACCCACTTACGTATGTGTTGAGCTGGCGCACGAAGCTGGAGAAGTTGTTGTGCTTGAAGTACTTGGGGAGGAGGTCGCGCGCGAACTCGGCGGGGCGCCACACGATGAAGGTCGACCCGTCGTCATTCCAGGAGATGACGTCGTCGACCGCCGGGTCGTCCACCAGCTGGTACGTCTTGTTGAGGAACGGCGTCGGCAGCATCCTGTGCCCCGCCCCCGCCCCCATCTCCGCCGCCGCCGTCGCCGGAGGAGGAGGTGTCTCGCCAGACGTAGCAGCCGCGGCCTGCTCGCCCATGGCAGATCTGTGCCGCCGCCGCCGACTACGACGTCGGCGAGAATGCAAGAAAGGAACGCGCGCGACCCAACCTTCCGGAAGGTTCCGGTTGCGTAGCGTGGAGAGAAGAGCCAACCAACCAAGGAAACCAAGGCAGGCAGCAGATGTACGGAACGCGAGGAGACGGGACGAGACGAAGAAGCGCAGGCGTAGGAGACGGTTGCGGAGGGAGAAGGAGGTAGCTATAAACCCGAGGGCGACCCGTCCGCGCGCCACTCGTGCCGAGGACGCCAAGTCACGCCGCGCGCGGTGCGGGGTGGGGTGGACCTTGGGATGGGGCTGTTCGGGCTGGATCGGACGGCTGGCGAGTGGGTAAGCCGGACGGTGGGTGGGGTCTCCGAAGCCGCGAGAAGTTTCGGAAGGATTTTTTTGGAGGTTTGTCGGGGGATGGCTTATTCTGGAAGGTTCAAGGCGAGACGGAGGAATCTCGGGGAGTGGGACACGTTTCCGGTGCCGCCGGGCCCACCTCCACGAGGCGGATCGCAGAACCAGGACTTTCGCTCCGCGTCCCGCAGCCGTCCGATCGAACCGGAATAGATAACGGGACGATCGAAACCGGATTAGTAAGCTGCTGGAGCAAATTACCCTTTCGAAAACTGTTGCTGTCGGTTGGCTCGTTTTCGTGGTTTCTAGAGATTTTTTCCGTTCGAAAACGGTTCCTGAGGATTTGGTCTACCTGGTCGCTTCCACGGCATGACTCGTATCGGTCGAGACGATATTTTGGAGCCATCGATCGGAAAGCGTTTCTGCTGCGGAGATTTTTGTTCCCTCGCTGATATAGGTGGCCGGTAGTAGTCGGTCACACGTGTTACTAGTCTATTCTTAGAGCAAAGAGCTTACATTGGGTACTAGCTCCCTAAAAAGGTTATGAGTGTTACCCGTAAAATATTGATTGTGAGTACATAAGAAAGAAAATAAGTGTATGCATAAAATTTTCTTCTACTACAAGAGCTTATCCACGTTTAGGGTACCCAAAAACTATCTTTGCCTATTTGAGTATGCAAACCGAATAACAATTTAAATTAAGTCAAATAAAATCTCAAGAAATAAGAAGTAAATAATACTCTCTTCCGTCCATAATACTTTCTCCGTTTTAAAATATAAGATATTTTACTTTTGTTAATCAAATGTATCTAGACTTCTTTTAGTATGTAGTTTTACTCCAAACCTAAGTGAACCTATATACTAAAAAAAGTCATAATTTTTTTTCACAAAGCTAAAACATCTTATATTTTAAAACCGAGAGAGTAAGTGTCGATGATTTAGTGTAAGTTCGTATTAAATTAGCGGCACTTCCTTTGTCGATGGGATTACATAATATCACAACACATGGTTCTTCATCATTCAAACAAAATTCTAATGCATCAAATCACAAGGGTCATCGAAACCGAAATACAGAACATGGCAACCAAAATGGAAACTCGATAATTTTGTTCTCCATTACTTTCCACCACTTTTGAACGAAATCTTTACGTTGTCGATGAGTTCCTACACATCTATTTCCATGGAGAAATTAAAGGAAAGGCTTCAAGCGTCCGACATGAGAGGATTCAACATTGTTTCCATGAAGTCATAGTGGTGATCAAAATCTTGGAAACTCATTCTAGATGATCATGTTGTGCAATATCACACAATCAGTCATGATCTTGCAAAGCGTTTTTTTTCAAGATTGAGCCAATCATGCACAATATCAACTCAGGGCTTGCGCAAATTCGCAAATTTCCAAATTCCATCTCCATACTCTTCCTATGAGGTGGTTGAGCATTATGAAGACAAGATTGTTTGTTATCTATGGGAATTGGCTTGACAAATGTTGCCCATCACGGGTATATCCAATCTACAAGGCATTATCCCTTTGTGTGCTTCTCCATCTTCAATATGCATGCCAAAACTATGGCTCCAGGTCTACAACGGTATCTAGTCTAGGATGAATGTTGGATATTTACATGTATGGTAAATTTTCTATGTCATGCCGCTGAATAATTCTTTCACCTCCTGTGTATGCAATAAACTAAGGCAAGCATACCTAGAAACTCACATGCAGATTTCATCGCTAAAAAGCCCATCGATGTCTTGAGCATTGAATGCTCAAAGTACTATATCATCAAGCACTTGATAAGAGCAAGTACAATAATATCCAGTTAGATGAGAGAGAAGAGAAAAGAGAAAAGAGAAAAGGAGTGGGCTCTTAGTTAAGAGTCATCTGCAGCACGTGCTCCTAGGCACTATGTGAGAATGTTAAGTGGGACATACATTAATAAATTAGTATATATTTTATCTCTAGCTACTGTATATATCGGCTATTAGATTGACTCTTGATAACATGGACATGGCTTATAGCCAGCAGTTGGCTCTACTATTGCTCGTGCTCTAATTGATTTTGCAAAGCGACTCAAGTAGTAGGTCGTGTTGTCACCCATTGCAAGACGGTCATTGACCAAATCGCCAGGGATTCCATATGTCAATAATAGATATAGGCGCGGTTACCTTCTGCAGAGTGTGTTATGATCAACCAGGCCGTGCAAATTCTTCTTTGGATGGAGAAGTTGAAAGGATACATGTAGGCTACACTAGCGCAAATTAAAAATTTCTACTGCGTAAACCAGGAATACTATTGTCATAGATCACGAGATTACCACTAGACGCGCAGTTGCGGAATTTATGAAGCGCGTCGAGGCAGTGCAGACGTTCCACGTCTCCTCCTTGCCCTCGTCCCACGAGAAGCTCCCCTTGCGCGGCTCGTCCAAGTGCCACAGATGCAGCACCTCCGAGATATCCACACGTGTAGGATGGAAGCGTTAGACGCCGGACTGCTAGGTTCGCGCGTGCAACACAGGCGAGAGGTGTGGCGGCTGGGTGGAATGGTCTACCCTGGTCAGATCGCCCCATCCTCTCTTATATAGGCATCCCTAGTGGGCTTCTACATTAGCATCCCATAATTAGCCTAAGCCCGGTCTAATTCGGATCTAATCCTCATTAGGCTTCCAGCCCTTAAGTGTATGACCCTATAGGTTCATATACATGTAGATATGACACGAATACACTTATTCTGTCAATAGTTGGTGACGGCCTCTAGCAAGACGTGCCAACTACTAAACGCATACAAAGATCATATCAAACCATCACAAGGTTTAGTACATGTTTTTCCCTTTGCCTCACGATATTTGGTCTAGCTGTAGGGGTTCGTAGCATGGAAAACAAAAAAAATCTACCGCATGCAAACAAACAAGCCAAGATCTATCTACTAGATTGTAGCAACGAGTCGATAGAGGAACTCACCCTCGAAGATTCCAAAGCGGTTAACGAGAGCAGATTCTCGTGGGTGATGTAGTCGTACTCTTGCCGATCTCAAGATCGCGTAAACGATCCTTCCGGCGCTGCGCTCCGGCAGCGCTTCCGCAGTCGGTCACACGTTCGGTACTCGATGAATACCTTCCTCTCCCTTATTCCAGCAGGCAGCGGAGGTTGTAGCACTCTCCTCATGATTCCGGGAGCACGACGGCGTGGTACCGGAAGTAGAGGGGAGATCTCGCAGGGCTTCGCCTTAAGCCGGAGCGAGTATGGTGGAGTATGAGAGAGGCCTTGGTGATCTAGGGTTTAGAGGGCACCAAGGGGAGAGTGCAGCCGGTGGCTAGGGTTTGGGGATCACCCCAACTCGCCGACTTGGAGGTGCCCTAGGCGGCGGCAGCAGCACAAGGTGGTCGTGGCGCCGGCGACTTGGAGGAGAGGGCTACGGTTTTGGGTGTGTCGTAGAGGGGCAGCCCTACCCCTCCTTATATAGGTGGGAGGGTGCGGCTTGGGAGGAGGGAGTCCTCCCCCAGGTAGGCCTCCTTGGCCGGCGGGTGGAGGGAGGAGACTTCCTCCCCAAGTAGGTTTCCTACTCTCCCTCCACCAAGCAAACTTGCCGTTTGACTTTTTCAAATTGGCGTTTGACTTTCAAACTAGGATTTGATTTCTTCCTTTATTTTGCTCAGCCAAGTGCCCTAGTAAATGATGCAACCATTCCATATTGTCATGACACATTCATGTACCCTTCCCCTCCGGAGTGCCGGACCTTCCGGACCCTTCTAGAATATTCCCGGTGAAAACACCGGAATCATTTCCCAACTGCGAAACAGGACTTTCCTTATATGAATCTTATTCTCCGGACCATTCCGGATCTCCTCGTGATATCCCGGATCCCATCCGAGACTCCAAACAACATTCGGTCTCTTACTCATCATTCCATAACTACTCAACAACATCGAATCCTTAAGTGTGTCTCCCTACGGTTCATGAATTATGCGGACATGATCGAGACACTTCTCCGATCAATAACGAATAGAGGAATCTGGAAATTCATATGGCTCCCACATATTTCTACGATTACTTTGCGATCGAATGAACCACTTACATACGATACCAATTTCCCTTTGTCTCATGATAGTTTACTTATCCGAGGTTTTGATCGTCGGTATCTCTGCATACCTAGTTCAACCTCGTTACCTATAAGTACTCTTTTATCGTTCCCGTGGTATGTGATCCCTTGTGAACCAGTCACATGCTTGCAAGCTAATTGGATGACATTCCACCGAGAGGGCCCAGAGTATATCTTTCCGTCATATGGATGGACAAATCCCACTCTTGATCCATGTGTCTCAACCCATACTTTCTGAACACTCAATGCCACCTTTATAGCCACCCAGTTACGGTGTGGTGTTTGATGTCATCAAAGCATCCTTCTGGTGATGGTGATAAGCATGATCTCATGGTCAAAGGAATTAGGTTACTGTGTATCAGAAAGCTTATAGAAATTGAACTATTAAAATGACTTGATTTCTATGCTACGCTTATCTATAGGAGTATGTCCATCATACCATTCTCCTAATGATATGATCTTGTTGTTAATAACATCTCAATGTTCATGATAGGGAAACCACAATCATCTATTAACCAACAAGCTAGTATTATGAAGAGGCTTTACTAGGGACTCTAATTTAGTTTACAGATCACACAAGTATTAATGTTTCCTGGTTAATACTGTTATAGCATGACCTTAAACATTTATCATAAACACAAAAAGTATAATAATAACTACATTTATTATTGCCTCTAGGGCATATCTCCAACAGTCTCCCACTTGCACTAGAGTCAACTAATCTAGATTACATGGTAATATACCGAACACCCATGGCAGTTTGATGTTGGTCATGTTTTGCCCTCGGGAGAGGTTTAGTCAACGGATCCGCCACATTCAGATATGTGTGTACTTTGCAAATCTTTATGTCACCATCTTGGACATGTTCTCGAATAGCGTGAAAATGTAGCTTGATGTGCTTCAGCTTCTTGTGTGACCTTGGTTCTTGTCGCATAGTCTATGGCGCCCATGTTATCACAGTAGATAGACATTGGGTCCAGCGCACTTGGAACCACACTTAGCTCTGTATTGAACTCCTTCATCCATATCGCTTCTTGTGAAGCCTCCGAAGCAGCTATGTATTCCGATTCAGTTGAAGATCTCGCCACAACGGTTTGCTTTGCACTCCTCCAGCTAACTGCTGCACCATTCAAAGTAAATACGTATCCAGATTGAGATTTAGAATCCTCTGGATCGGTGTTCCAACTAGCATCGATGTAACCATTAACAACGAGATGTTCATCACCTCCATAAGAAAGAACCATATCCTTAGTTCTTCTCAAGTACTTAAGTATGTTTTTGACCGTTGTCCAATGATCCACTCCTGGATCACTTTGATATCTGCTAGTTAAACTAACAGCATATGCAATGTCGGGTCTAGTACATAGCATGGCATACATTAGAGATCCTATGGCTGAGGCATAGGAAGTCTTACTCATCCTTTCTCTATCTTCTGTCGTTGCTGTACTTTGAGTTTTACTCGAGGTCGAATTGGGCAACATGGGCAAGAACCCTTTATTGCTATCTTCCATTCCAAACCTCTTTAGAACTTTGTCCAAATATGTACTTTGTGACAATGATATTAGGCGTCTTGATCTATCTCTATAAATCTTTATGCCTACTATGTAAGCTGCTTCGTCAAGATCTTTCATTGAAAACAATTATTCAAATAATCTTTGACACTATTAAGAAGGTCTACATCATTCCCAATCAACAATATGTCATCTACATATAGTATTAAGAATGCTACGGAGCTCCCACTCACTTTCTTGTAAATACAAGCTTCTCCATAAGTTTGTATAAAACCAAAGCTTTTGATTAACTTAACAAAACGTTGATTCCAAATTCGGGATGCTTACTTCAATCCATATATGGACTGTTGAAGTTTGCATACCTTGTTAGCATCTTTAGGATCGACAAAACCTTTGGGTTGCATCATATACAACTCTTCATCAATGTCTCCATTGAGGAACACCGTTTTGACATCCATCTGCCATATCTCATAACCATAATATGCAGCGATTGCTAACATAATCCTCACAGACTTTAGCTTCGCTACTGGTGAGAAAGTCTCATCGTAATCAACTCCTTGAATTTGTCGAAACCCTTTTGTGAAAAGTCGAGCTTTATAGACAGTAACATTATAATCAGCATATGTTTTCTTCTTGAAAATCCATTTGTTCTCGACAGCCTTCCGGCCATCCAGTAAGTCCACCAAAGTCCATACTTGGTTTTCATACATGGATCCAACCTCGGATTTCATGGCTTCTTGCCATTTATTGGAATCTGGGCTCATCATTGCTTCCTCATATGTCGCAGGGTCATCGGTTTTGTCCACCAACATGACACTCATAACGGGATCATACCAATCAGGAGTGGTACGAGTTCTCGTCGACCTGCGAGGCTCTGTAGCAACTTCAACCGAAGTTTCATGATCATCATCATTAGCTTCCTCTCTTATTGGTGTAGGCGCCACAGGAACTACTTCCGGTGTTGTGCTACTCGCAAGTTCGAGAGAAGGTTCAACAACTTCGTCAAGTTCTACTTTCCTTCCAGTCACTTCTTTCGAGAGAAATTCCTGCTCTAGAAAGGATCCATTCTTAGCAACGAAGATTTTGCCCTCGGATCTATGATAGAAGGTATACCCAATAGTTTACTTCGGGTATCCTATGAAGACGCATTTTCCGCTTTGGGTTCAAGCTTGTCCGGCTGTAACTTCTTTACATAGGCTTCGCAACCCCAAACTTTAAGGAACGACAATTTAGGTTTCTTCTCAAACCATAATTCATACAGTGTCGTTTCAACGGATTTAGATGGTGCCCTATTTAAAGTGAATGCGGTTGTTTCTAATGCATAACCCCAAAACGATAGCGGTAAATCTGTAAGTGGCATCATAGAACAAACCATATCTAAGAGAGTTCGATTACAACGTTCGGACACACCATTACGCCGTGGTGTTCCTGGCGGTGTCAATTGTGAAAGTATTCTGCATTTCTTCAAATGCTCGCCAAACTCGTAACTTAGATATTCACCTCCACGATCAGAACGTAGAAATTTAATCTCCTTGTTACGTTGATTCTCTACCTCACTTTGAAATTCCTTAAACTTCTCGAAAGTTTCGGACTTATGTTTCATGAAATAGATATACCCATATCTACTCAAGTCATCTGTGAAGGTAAGAACATAACGATAACCACCGCGCGATGCTACACTCATTGGTCCACACACATCGGTATGTATGATTTCCAATAAGTCCGTAGCTCGCTCCATCATACCAGAAAATGGAGTCTTAGTCATTTTACCCATCACACATGCTTCGCATCTTTCAAGTGATTCCAAATCAAGTGATTCAAGAAGTACATTGGAATGGAGTTTCTTCATAGGCTTCACTCCGATATGACCTAGACGACAGTGCCACATATAGGTCGAGCTATCGCTCAATTTCAAACGTTTAGCCTCAATGTTATTTATGTGTGTATTACTACAATCAATATTCAATAAGAATATACCATCTATCAAAGGTGCATGTGCATAAAACATATTACTCATATAAATCGAACAACCATTATGCTCGGACTTAAACAAGTAACCGTCTCGCAATATACAAGATCCAGATATAATGTTCATGCTCAACGTAGGCACCAAATAACAATTATTTAAGTATAAAACTAATCCCGATGGTAGATGAAGAGGTAGCGTGCCGACCGCGATCACATCAACCTTTGATCCATTTCCAACGCGCATTGTCACCTCGTTCTTCGCTAGCTTCCGTTTATTCTGCAGCACCTGTTTCGAGTTACAAATATGAGCAACCGAACCGGTATCAAATACCCAGGCACTACTATGAGTACTAGTGAGATACATATCAATAACATGTATATCGGATATACCTTTCTTCTTGATGTTGCCGTTCTTCAAATCCGCCAAGTACTTTGGGCAATTCCGCTCCAGTGACCTTCTCCCTTGCAGTAAAAGCACTCAGTATCAGGCTTAGGTCCAGCCCTGGTCTTCTTCGTCGGTGCGGCAACTTTCTTACCGCCCTTCTTGAAGTTTCCCTTTTGGTTAGACTTGCCTTTCTTGAATTTGGTGGTCTTATTGACCAACAACACTTGGTGCTCTTTATTGATCTCCACTTCTGCAGATTTCAACATGGAGAAGAGTTCTGGCAACATCTTGTCCATGTTTTGCATATTGTAGTTCATCACAAAGTTCTTGTAACTTGGTGGTAGGGATTGGAGGACACGGTGAATCCCCAAAGAATTAGGAATCACTATACCCAAACTTTGGAGTTTGTTTGCGTGCCCAGACATCTTAAGCACATGCTCACTAACGGAGCTGCCCTCCTCCATCTTGCAGTTAAAGAACTTTTCAGAAGCCTCATAACTCTCAACTGTCGCGTGAGCCTCAAATATCATTTTGAGTTCATGAACAATATCATGTGGGTCATGGTTCTCAAACCTTTTCTGAAGCTCCGATTCCAAAATATACAAGATAGCACACTGAACTTTGGAGTACTGATTCTTCTGAGCGAGGTAAACATTCTTTACTTCATCGGTAGCAGTAGCTGCAGGCGGGTCACCCAGCGGTGCATCCAGCACATAGGTCAAAGTACCAGCATTGAGGACAATCCTCAAATTGCGGAACCAATCCGCGAAGTTGCTTCTGTTGTTTTTCAACTTTTCTTTCTCTAGGAACGCATTAAAATTGATGGTAGGGTCCGCCATTGATCTACAACATATTTGCAATAGTTTAGACTAAGTTTATGACAAATTGAGTTCTAATTAATAGTTAAATTAATCTAGGTGAACTCCCACTCAAAACAATATCCCTCACATTGTTTTAGTGATCACACGAACCAAATCCACCACATCAAAACCGATCATCACGAGAGTTGATGTAGCTTCAATGGCGAACAATCAACATGTTCATCATATCTACTATATGACTCATGCTTTACCTTTCGGAGATCCGTGTTCCGAGACCATGTCTGTACATGCTAGGCTCATCAAGATCAAACCTTAGCTTCTGCATGAGCAAATCTGGCTTGCTCACGTTGTATACACTCGCAGAATCTAACACACCCGATCATCACGTGGTGCTTCGAAACAACGAGCTTTAGCAACGGTGCTTACTAAGGATGAACACTTTAAAACTTGAAATTTGTGTGCTTGAGGGATCATCTTATAATGCTACCGTCGTTAACTAAGCAATACAAGATGCATCACATGCAATTCATAATATGTGATATGATATGGCCTTTCTTCTTGTGCTTCCAATCTCCATCTTCAAGCACGAACATGATCTCCATCATCACCGGCATAGCGTCAAGGTCAATGGCGTTGTTTCATGGTTGTCGTCCACCAGCTTCAACTATTACAACTACTTTGAATAGACACGTGAGTCTTAACAGAATTTAAAGACAACCATATGGCTCCTGCCGGTTGCCAACTTACAATAAGGAACATTGCATACATCAAATATAATCACAATCATGGACATATGACATCACAGCACACCCCTGCAAAACAAAGTTAGACGCCTCTAATTTTCTTTGCATATTTTACGTGGTTTGGGGCTTTCAATAAGTGTCACTCTAACTTACGAACAAGAACCACAACGTTGATGCTTGAACTATCAAGTGACTGTTGTAAATTGGATCTATACTATGATGGGAGAGACAGGCACACGCAAAGCCACTTATGCAATACAAGTTGCATGTTGAGCGTGGAGCAAGTCTCATGAACGATGTCATGTAAGGTTAGCCCGGGCCTCTTCATCCCATCATACCACAAGATGCAAAGTACACAAGAAGCAATTGATAATAAAAGCACCACCGCCCACAATGACCATTGTGTTCTACTAGTGCAACAGATCTACATATAGACACGACTCTGATACCACTGTAGGGGTTCGTAGCATGAAAACAAAAAAATTCTACCGCATGCAAAGAAACAAGATAAGATCTATCTACTAGATTGTAGCAACAAGTCGATAGAGGAACTCACCCTCGAAGATTCCAAAGCGGTTAACGAGAGCAGATTCTCATGGGTGATGTAGTCGTACTCTTGCCGATCTTAAGATCGCGTAGACGATCCTTCCTGCGCTGCGTTCCGGCAGCGCTTCCGCAGTAGGTCACACGTTCGGTACTCGATGAAGACCTTCCTCTCCCTTGTTCCAGCAGGCAGCGGAGGTTGTAGCACTCTCCTCGCGATTCCGACAGCACGACGGCGTGGTACCGGAAGTAGAGGGGAGATCTCGCAGGGCTTCGCCTTAAGCTGGAGCGAGTATGGTTGTAAGATCCCTCCTTTATAAAGGAAAAGTATCCCTGTGATTGCAATGCTAGTCCACAATCACAATCACAATCACAATCACAATCACAATCACAATCACTAGCACCAAAATCTACACAAAGAATCATAGCCACAATCACATACAAAACATATACAATCAAAAATATATGCATGCATGTAAAATGATATGTGATGATTTTTAAAACTCAACAAAGCAAGTAAACAATACTGATTCATAAACAAGTTAAAAACTTGCCAAACAACATTTATTTAAACCCTAAATCATTTCCTAAACATTTCACATACTCAAATTATCCCTACACATGTTTCTGCAAATAAAACCATTTTATCAGAAGCAAAACATTAAACACATTGCATATTTAGAAAGAGCTTGTTCTTCTGATTCCAACGATATAAAATTTATCAAATTCTAACGTGGGGATCAAAAGTTATAGCCAAAACAAATTCAAACATCAAACGGATTCAAATCCTGTTTTAATCTAAACTCCAGCCACGCGGCAGCGTCTGATTGGACGGTACCGCTTCGCACCGGATCATGCTAGGCTACCATTGGATCTAAATAAACACGCACGGCTCAGATCTAAACTTACCTCTTTGTCATAGATCTAATCTCACACGTTAGATCTAAATCCTATGGCCCTAATCTAACTGACCACAGACGGGCGGCGCTAGCGGCGGCTACTGGAAGTGGCGAGCTCTGCCTACGGCGGCGCGGCGCTACAGGTGGTCCTAGGGTCGTCAGAGGGGCTTACCAGAACCGTGGCGACGCGCTGATGCTCAACCTGGCGGCGGCTTGGCAAGGGGCGCACGGAGTGGGCTGCTGGAGCTCGTCGAAGTTGCGGGCGGCGTCGGGTTCGAGTGGACGGCGACGTTCGCGACGCTCCTGGTCTCCCTAGCACAAACAAGCGGCACCAGATGATGCACAAGACAGTGGCGAACAACTTCGTGTGAGTCAGAGGTGAAGGGGCGCAAAGGGCTTACGAAATTTGGTCGCCGGAGTCGAGGTTGTCGTCGGGAGCGTGCGGTGTTGAACGGAACCGACGACCTGGGGCAGTAAAGAAGGCACCAGCGGTGTCAGTAGATGTGCAAGAAAGTGGCGAGGATGTCTGCAAGAACCAGAGGGAGAGGGGCGTACAGGGCTCACCAGGATTGGTCGCCGGAGTGAGTTCTGTCTGCGGCAGTGCAGGGGCGATTGTGGGTAGCCTGGGGGCGCTTTGTGCTTGAAGGTTGGGGGAAAATGGAGAGGGGGCAGAGGGGGTTTAAGTAGCATGGTCGCGAGCGATATTTACTCCGGCATTCAACATGAATTGACGCTGCAAATCAATACAGGGAACGGCCGGCGTGATTTTGGGGATTGAGCTGTTTGTAGGGTGGAGACGACGACGTCGTGTGGGCCGCGGCTGTCAGCGAGTGAAACAGAGAGGGAGTGGGTCCTGCCTGTCAGCGAGTTAGTGGGTGCGGGGGCGAGTGAAGAAAAACGGTTCGCGGGGTGGGGTATTGGGCTTAGCTGGGCTAGTTGGGCCAGATTCGGCTGAGTGATATTTTTTTCTCTCTTTAAGCTTTTTCTTTTTCTGTTTGTTTTTCTGAGATGGTTTTCAACCTCAATTCAAATCTGTTTGATTCCAAAACTTTTCAGGATTTTTGTACAATAAATCTTGTACTCAAATAAGTGTCAAACACATCTGTTCACTCATCACACTTGGGTATTTTGAAAATAAAATAAAACCATGCCTTTATGATATATATTCAATAGGCATAATATTGGTTTTATTAATCATTTTGTTTTGAAATTTGTTCAAACTTTTGGTGGTGCTTAAGTTTGAATAAACAAACAAACTTTACTGAATCAAAAACAAGTATTCTTCTCATTGGAAAATAGCACTAAGCTTGAGCAAACTTACATAAAATAATAAGCACAAATGCTTCTGTTTTGAATTGATTTGTTTGAAATGAAATTCATATGCTCATGGATGCATGGATGATATGCATAAGTTTGAAACATGATTTTGAGGATGTTACAAATCTAACCCCCTTAAGGTGAATCTCGCCCTCGAGATTCGGATTGGCTAGCAAATAGGTGAGGGTGGTCTTTCCGAAGATCATCTTCTCTTTCCCATGTTGCTTCTTCTTCGAAATGATGGTTCCACTGAACCTTGCAAAACTTGATAGTCTTGGTCCGTGTGACTCTTTCTGCAGTCTCAAGAATCTTGATAGGCTTCTCTTCATAAGTGAGATCACTCTCCAACTGAACCTCCTCCAAAGGTATAGCATCCTTCAAAGAAGTTTCTTCCATTTCTGGATGACATTTCTTAAGTTGACTCACATGAAACACATTATGGACAGCTGACAGAGATTCTGGCGGTTCAATTTCATAGGCAACTTCTCCTTTACGAATTAGAATCTTGAATGGTCCAACATATCTTGGTGCCAATTTTCCTTTGACTCCGAACCTCTTCACTCCACGAAGTGGTGACACTCTAAGATAAGCTCTATCACCGACTTCGTAGGTGACTTCTCAACGCTTAGGATCTGCGTAGCTTTTCTGTCGGGATTGTGCTATCTTCAATCTGTCCTTAACCAACCTGACCTTCTCTTCGGCTTCTTTGATAAGTTCTGGTCCGAACAAACTTCTTTCTCCCACACCATTCCATAACAATGGGGTGGTACACTTTCTTCTATAGAGAAACTCAAATGGTGCCATCTCAATGCTGGCTTGATAACTGTTGTTATAAGAAAATTCTGCGTAAGGCAGACTTTCATCCCAACTGGCTCCATAGTCTAGGGCACATGCCCTCAACATGTCTTCAAGAATCTGATTAGTTCTTTCTGTCTGTCCATCAGTTCGAGGATGAAAAGCAGTGCTGAATTCCAACCTCGTTCCTAGTGACTCATGTAGCTGTCTCCAAAAATGGGAGGTGAATTGAGTTCCCCTATCAGACACAATGTTCTTGGGCACTCCATGTAGACATACAATTCTACTCATGTAGATCTTGGCCAACTTAGCACTTGTATAAGTTGTCTTCACGGGTATGAAATGTGCCACCTTAGTTAGGCGATCCACTACTACCCAAATAGAATCATATCCTGATCTGGTCCTTGGTAATCCGGTAATGAAATCCATACCAATCTTGTCCCACTTCCAATCAGGTATAGGTAGTGGTTGAAGCAAACCTGCTGGTTTCTGATGTTCCGCTTTCACTCTACTACACACATCACACAAAGCAATATGTTCGGCGATGTCCTTCTTGAGATTGTTCCACCAAAATCTTTCCTTCATGTCCATGTACATTTTGGTGTTACCCGGATGAATGGAATACGGAGAGTTGTGTGCTTCTTGCAAAATCAGTTTCCAAAGCTCCGGATCTTGTGGAACACAGATACGTTTCCCATGCCATAAAGTACCCTATTTGTCTTCATGGAACCCTTTGGCCTTTCCTTTGCCAATCTTTTCTTTAATCTCTTCAATTTCTTTATCAATCTTCTGGGCTTCTTTGATCTTGTCCAACAAAGTGGGTTGAACATCCAAAGACATGAGATGTCCTTCAGGCACAATCTCCAATCTGAGATCTCTAAATTGTGCACATAAATCATCAGGCAATTCTCCTTTTGTAAGGCCATTCACAAAAACCTTACGGCTTAAAGCATCCGCTACAAAATTTGCTTTACCGGGATGGTATTGCAAACTTAAGTCATAGTCCTTAATGAGTTCTAGCCATCTTCTTTGTCTCATATTAATTTCCTTCTGGGTGAAGATATACTTCAAACTCTTGTGATCTGTGAACACTTCACAACGTTTTCCCAAAAGATAGTGCCTCCATGTTTTGAGTGCATGAACAACAGAGGCTAACTCTAAATCATGAGTAGGATAGTTCACTTCATGAGTTTTGAGTTGTCTCGAGGCATATGCCACAACTTTTCCTTCTTGCATAATTACTGCTCCCAAACCATGATGAGATGCATCACAATATACTTGGAAATCTTTTTCCAAGTCTGGCAAACACAAGACTGGTGCTGTCACAAGTCTCTTCTTCAATTCCTGAAAGCTGAGTTCACAACCTTCAGACCAAGCAAACTTCTTGTCTTTCTTTAGCAATTCCGTCATGGGCTTAGCTACCTTGGAGAAATTTTCAATGAACCTTCTGTAGTAACCTGCTAAGCCAAGGAAACTATGAACTTCTTTCACTGACTTGGGAGATTCCCATTTAGTTACAGCTGAAACCTTTGCAGGATCAACTGCTACCCCATCCTTTGTCATAACATGCCCAAGAAAACCAACTTCATTCAACCAGAATTCACACTTGCTGAATTTGGCATAAAGTTTATGCTATCTTAACTTCTCAAGTATCAAACGCAAATGTCCTTCATGCTCTTCTTTGCTCTTGGAGTAGACTAAAATGTCATCGATGAAAACGACAACAAACTTGTCAAGGAATTCCATGAACACCTTGTTCATCATATTCATGAAGTATGCTGGAGCATTGGTCAAACCAAATGGCATTACGGTATACTCATACAATCCATACCTTGTGGTGAAAGTTGTCTTAGGTATGTCTTGCTCTCTTATCTTGAGTTGGAAATAACCTGACCGGAGATCAATCTTTGAGAACACACAAGCTCCTTCTAGCTGATCAAACAAGTCATTGATTCTAGGCAAAGGGTATTTGTTCTTGATAGTCACCTCATTGAGTGAACGGTAATATATGCATAACCTTTGACTTCTATCCTTATTCTCCACAAACAAGACTGGGGCTCCCCAAGATGAAGAACTTGGTTGAATAAATCCTTTCTGCAACTGTTCTCCAAGTTGTTTCTTGAGTTCCTTCAGTTCATCAACTGACATCTTATATGGTCTTTTTGCTATTGGTCTAGATCCTGGTAGCAAATCTATAAGAAACTCCACATCTCTATCTGGTGGCATTCCCGGCAATTCTTCCGGAAACACATCCGGATACTCGCTCAGTATTGGCACACTGTCTATGTTAACCCCCTTAAGAGAATTTAGCATACTCCTTCTTGCTTCAAAGTTGGTCTTGAATCTGATCCTTTTATTTTCTGGAGTTGTGAGTGAGACAGTATGGTTGGCACAATCTATCACTCCCTTGTGCTTATTCATCCAGGTTATTCCCAAAATGACATCCAATCCTTGGAAGTTTAGAATTATCAAGTTAACGGGAAACTTATACTTCCCAAACTCTATGACTAGATCATGGCATCCTGAATTCACTATCATTTTGTCCACCAGGAGAACTTACTTTTATAGGACACCCAATAGTTTCTACCGGCAGTTCATTTCTTTCAACAAATGCTCTTGATATTAATGAATGAGATGCACCAGTATCAAAGAGAACAAATGCTGGAAGAGAATTGAGTTTGAACTTACCAGCAACAGCATCAGGCTCCTCATAGATTTCCTCCACATTGATGTGGTTCACCTGTCCCTTCTGAAAAGGGTTGGGCTTGTTGGGTCCTTCAACTTTCTTTTCTAGGCATTCATTTGCATAATGCCCCATCTTCTTGCACTTGAAGCATTCAACCTGACTAATGTCCTTCTTGACAGGCTGACTTCCACTTCCACTTCCATTACCACTGTGGTGACTCTTGTATCCACCCTTGTGGTTCTTGTACTTGTCATTGTCATGACTACGGTGATGCTTGTTGTCATGACGGTTGTGGTTGTGGTGCTTTTTGAATTTCCCATGCTTGTGGGATCCTGAGCTTCCACTGTCATCATAATGGGATCGTTTGTGTGACGATCCCGAGCTGTGCTTGTCTGAGTGCTTTCTCTTCCTGCTCTCAACTTGCTTCATTTTGTTCTCCAAAATAGCAGCCTTATCGCAAAGAGACTGGTATGTGGGAACATATGCTACAGCCAGCTGCAGGTTCAGCTCATCATTCAAGCCTTCAAGAAATTTTTCCTTTCTCTTAGCATCGGTGTCAACTTCATCCGGTGCATAACGCGCCAGATTGTTGAACTCCTCAATATATTCAGCCACGCTGCGGTGGCGCTGCTTCAGATTATGGAACTCTTTATTTTCAGACTCATCACTCCAGATGAGATATGAGCAGTGCGAAAGCCATCCTCAAAGATAGCCCATGTCACATCTTTTATGGGAGTGGTGATCTGGAAGTTATCCCACCAAGTGGCGGCTGGTCCTTCCAGCAAATGTGCTGCAAATCTGACCTTTTCAGCATCAGTACAGCCCACAGTTACCAAGTCCTTGTTCATAGAGCGTAGCCAATCATTGGCCACCATGGGATCAGTCGTTCCTGAGAACTTTGCTGGCCTCAATCTCAAGAACCTGGTAAGCATATCAAAACCCGGTGGGTTGTTGTTGTTGTTATTGTTGTTGTTTTTATTGTTGTTGTTTTGGTTCTGGATGAACGTTGCCATCATCTGCATCAACTGAGTTTGAGCGGTCATCATTTGCTGCATTTCTGGAGTGATGTTGTTGTTGTTGTTGGGGTTGGGGTTTGCACGACGGGGAGGCATCTGTGGTTTGTTCAATAGAGATAAGAATGAGATACCCATGGATGCTATCATGCACAATACATCACATAACAAACACAAAGCATGCAACAAAAAGGATAAAGGTTCAACAACAAAATAACAAGTTCACAAGGTAAAACACACACGAATAACAAGCCATCCACATGTCGGATGGTCAAATAACAAGTTCTCAATGACAAGTATGATAATAAATGATAAATGAGTAGTCAAATCTACTCCTCGGCATCAACCTCCTCCTCGACAAAGGTAAGACCTGCGTTCTCCATCGCGGTCTTGTATTCCTCGACACTAGTGGTCAAGGTCTCTATCTTGGCTTTGAGAGCCCTCTTCTGGGAACGAAGCCTCTCAATCACCGTCTGTTGATGCTCGAGCTCGAAGTCCTTGGCCTGCAGTTCTTCAGTCATGTCCCGGATCTTCTTGTTCCTATCCTGGACTCGCTTCTCCTGACTCTTGAACTTTCTGTCCTGGCTCTCGAACTTCGCCTCCATCTCCTTGACTATCTCGTCTTGCTCCGCGAAGAGCTTGTCCTTCTCGCGAAGCTGCACCTGGAGTTCGTCATTACTGAGCATGACGTTGGTCCTATCGGAGTCCACGTGCCTAATGAGAGCCTCTAAGTCCTGGAGGTATAGACGAATCGGCTCCGCTGTGTCCCTCGAGTCATCCTCGAAGTCGATGGACTCTCCATCCTCATCACGTCTACCGAAGACGTGGAAGTGAGTACCTCTAACCTGTCGGGAGTGTCTCCCCAGCAGACGTCCTATCAGATCCTGCATGACTACCTCAAGGCCTCTCTTCTTGTCATCATGCATTATCTTGAAGATGATGGCCTCCGTGGTAGGCTCTGTCTGGCGTCCGGGCTGGTTGACCTTGAAGCCCCAAAGGTCTTTCCTCTCAAACTTGGTGAGGGGAAGCACCATGATGGTAGGAAGAGGGAGATTGAGCAAAGTAGTAAGCTCAACAATACGAGGTCCAAAGCGAGTTCCCTGGAACTCCTCAACAGTGCTGAAGGTAACAGTAGGCATCTATTTATAAGATAGAAAAAGTTAGAACTACACAATTCAAGATAAAATACAAGGCAAAACATCACATATAAATCCTTGGAATTCAAAACACACAAGTCATGGCACACATGGATCCATTACAACAACCAAGGTTCAACTTATTTTAAAGCAACATTTGGAAAATAAGGTGAATAGTGGTGGTCCAACTAACGAATTACGCTTACAATCCTATCTCACTGGATCTGTTGGCTAACACAATGTTTCTAGAAGCAATCAGCCTATCTTGCTCACATGACTCCATCACTAAGTCTATAATGTCTCCTCTTAAGGTTTGGTTGGTAGCTTCCAACTCTTGGGTATGTTTCTTCTCTTCCTTTAGATCATTTTGGAGGTTGATAATTCTGCACTTGACTCTATCACCAAGTTCTTTGATGGTCTTCCAAGCCGCATCCCTTGCTGATTCAAAGAATGTAGTGTGCACCACTGAATTGGTGAACATGCAGAATCCTTTTTCCTGGTGGTTGTCTTCCTTGTTTTTATACAAGTGAAGTTGCACCCACCAGTATTCCACTCCTTCATCCATCACAGGAAAACCTTTGTACACAGCTGCACCTTGTATCTCTAATGCAACCATGAGGTCCTTGAGAGCCTTGGGGAATTCTGTCTCACACTCCAAAGTCATTGTCATGAGTGGTCCTTTCCTTACGGCTTCGTTGATGGAGTTCATCTACAAATAGAGATGAGGAAGAAGATTAGAAAAGTTTACGAGAAGAATAGACAAGTGTAGAAGTTGCTGAAATTTTTTCCTTAGTGGTTTCCAATCCTAGGGCCATAATCCTACAGGCAACACAGTGCTCTGATACCATCTGTAAGATCCCTCCTTTATAAAGGAAAAGGATCCCTGTGATTGCAATGCTAGTCCCTGGATCAAATGCTAGCATCCACAGTTTAAGATGAAGTACACAGATACAAAGGTCTTTATTACAGCCATTCCAGAGATAAACATAGTCTTTACAACTCCAAGGCCACATGCCTAGTACAAGAGTTTGAATAAGTAAATAAATAAAAGTCTTCATCTTCATGTGCCACAGGCAAACATGTTGAGTGTAGACTCATGACACCTAATCCTCATCAGAGTAACCTGCAACATCACAAGTTACAGCCACAGTGGGTCAATACATTGGAATAGTATTGGAAAGTGATACCTTAGTATAATTTTAGGTGGACTAGATACTATATGAAATTTGGCTAAGTGTAGCTTGGCTTGCTTTGCTCAAAATAGATTTTGCCTATTAGTTGAAATCACTAAGTTTTTCTTTGTCAAAACTTTCCCAAGGAACCACCAATAGACATTGAGGTCCTTCACCCTTGTTCACCCACAAATTTTTTACTTAGAAATTGGGATGAGGAGATTCTTGATAGCTTCCATGTCTTGATGCTCAAGTTGTCCTTTTCCAGGGACATGGCTAAGTACTTATATTTTCCATCTGCAGAGGTTGTGCACTTTCCCCACAAGCCTTGATTTTCACCAAGACAGGACCTTTCAGAAGACTTCCCTTAGACCAAATGGACGCGTTCCAACCTATCATCCCACTACCACCAACTGTCCAAATGGCTAAGTTCTAGCAACCTATGTGATCCTGGCAGAGCCCATATTGCCAAGTGGCTGCACCAAAAGCTTCTTGACACTTGGCCCCTAAAATCTCTTTGTTCCTGGGTGGCTTACCACAAGTGAGATACACAAGGTAAACCATAGAAATGGGCCTTGTGTAACCACTCAACATAAACCAATCCTTCCATTCCACCCAGGTGTTTCATTAACTTAGTTGTTTTATTAGGCAAAACACAAGTCCAAAGACTTAGAAATATTTTCATCATAGCATGTATATTTCACCAACCCTTGTTTGCTACTAGCTAGGCTAAGCATGGCATAGATAGTAACTTTAACTTAGAAATTCCCTAGCCATTCTACAACTACTAGGATTTCCCAACATGGCATATAAGCAAAATAATAACATGCAAGACTTAGCAAAATATTTCTAATGCTTAGTATAAAACATGGGGATAGGAATATTCATGAAGTACCACTTGCCTTGGTAGTTTGGAGAGTAGCTACACTCCTCACAATCACAATCACTAGCACCAAAATCTACACAAAGAATCATAGCCACAATCACATACGAAACATATACAATCAAAAATATATGCATGCATGAAAAATGATATGTGATGATTTTTAAAACTCAACAAAGCAAGTAAACATTACTGATTCATAAACAAGTTAAAAACTTGCCAAACAACATTTATTTAAACCCTAAATCATTTCCTAAACATTTCACATACTCAAATTAGCCCTACACATGTTTCTGCAAATAAAACCATTTTATCAGAAGCAAAACATTAAACATATTGCATATTTAGAAAGATCTTGTTCTCCTGATTCCAACGATATAAAATTTGTCAAATTCTAACATGGGGATCAAAAGTTATAGCCAAAACAAATTCAAACATCAAACAGATTCAAATCTTGTTTTAATCTAAACTCCAGCCACGCGGCAGCGTCTGATTGGACGGTACCGCTTCGCACCGGATCACGCTAGGCTACCGTTGGATCTAATTAAACACGCACGGCTCAGATCTAAACTTACCTCTTCGTCACAGATCTAATCTCACACGTTAGATCTAAATCCTACGGCCCTAATCTAACTGACCACAGACGGGCGGCGCTAGCGGCGGCTACTGGCGGCGGTGAGCTCTGCCTACGGCGGCGCGGCGCTACAGGTGGTCCTAGGGTCGTCGGAGGGGCTTACCAGAACTGTGGCGACACGCTGATGCTCTACCTGGCGGCGGCTTGGCAAGGGACGCACGGAGTGGGCTGCTGGAGCTCGTCGAAGTTGCGGGCGGCGTCGGGTTCGAGTGGACGGCGACGTTGGCTACGCTCCTGGTCTCCCTAGCACAAACAAGCGGCACCAGATGATGCACAATACAGTGGCGAACAACTTCGTGTGAGTCAGAGGTGAAGGGGCGCAAAGGGCTTACGGAATTTGGTCGCCGGAGTCGAGGTTGTCGTCGGGAGCTTGCGGTGTTGAACGGAACCGACGACCTGGGGCAGCAAAGAAGGCACCAGCGGTGTCAGTAGATGCGCAAGAAAGTGGCGAGGCTGTCTGCAAGAACCAGAGGGAGAGGGGCGCACAAGGCTCACCGGGATTGGTCGCCGGAGTGAGTTCTGTCTGCGACGGTGCAGGGGCGATTGTGGGCAGCCTGGGGGCGCTTTGTGCTCGAAGGTTGGGGGAAATGGAGAGGGGGCAGAGGGGTTTTAAGTAGCATGGTCGCGAGCGATATTTACTCCGGCATTCAACGTGAATTGACGCCGCGAATCAATACAGGGAACGGCCGGCGTGATTTTGGGGATTGAGCTGTTTGCGGGGTGGAGACGACGACGTCGTGTGGGCCGCGGCTGTCAGCGAGTGAAACAGAGAGGGAGTGGGTCTTGCCTGTCAGCGAGCTAGTGGGTGCGGGCGCGAGTGAAGAAAAATGGTTCGCGGGGTGGGGTATTGGGCTTAGCTGGGCTAGTTGGGCCAGATTCGGCTGAGTGATATTTTTTCTCTCTTTAAGCTTTTTCTTTTTCTGTTTGTTTTTCTGAAATGGTTTTCAACCTCAATTCAAATCTGTTTGATTCCAAAACTTTTCAGGATTTTTGTACAATAAATCTTGTACTCAAATAAGTGTCAAACACATCTGTTCACTCATCACACTTGGGTCTTTTGAAAATAAAATAAAACCATGCCTTTATGATATATATTCAATAGGCATAATATTGGTTTTATTAATCATTTTGTTTTGAAATTTGCTCAAACTTTTGGTGGTGCTTAAGTTTGAATAAACAAACTTTACTGAATCAAAAACAAGTATTCTTCTCATTGGAAGATAGCACTAAGGCTTGAGCAAACTTACATAAAATAATAAGCACAAATGCTTCTGTTTTGAATTGATTTGTTTGAAATGAAATTCATATGCTCATGGATGCATGGATGATATGCATAAGTTTGAAACATGATTTTGAGGATGTTACAATGGTGGAGTATGAGAGAGGCCTTGGTAATCTAGGGTTTAGAGGGCACCAAGGGGAGAGTGCAGCCTGTGGCTAGGGTTTGGGGATCACCCCAACTCGACGAGTTGGAGGTGCCCTAGGCGGCGGCAGCACAAGGTGGTGGTGGCGCCGACGACTTGGAGGAGAGGGCTAGGGTTTTGGGTGTGTCAGAGAGGGGAAGACCTACCCCTCCTTATATAGGTGGGAGGGTGCGGCTTGGGAGGAGGGAGTACTCCCCCAAGTCCGCCTCCTTGGACGGCGGGTGGAGGGAGGAGACTTCCTCCCCAAGTAGGTTTCCTACTCTCCCTCCACCAAGCAAACTTGTCGTTTGACTTTTTCAAATTGGCGTTTGACTTTCAAACTAGGATTTGATTTCTTCCTTTATTTTGCCCAGCCAAGTGACCTAGTACATGATGCAACCATTCCATATTGTCATGACACATTCATGTACCCTTCCCCTCCGGAGTGCCGAACCTTCCGGACCCTTCTAGAACATTCCCGTTGAAAACACCGGAATCATTTCCCAACTCCGAAACAGGACTTTCCTTATATGAATCTTATTCTCCGGACCATTCTGGATCTCCTCGTGATATCCCGGATCCCATCCGAGACTCCGAACAACATTCGGTCTCTTACTCATCATTCCATAACTACTCAACAACATCAAATCCTTAACTGTGTCTCCCTACGGTTCGTGAATTATGCGGACATGATCGAGACACTTCTCCGATCAATAACCAATAGAGGAATCTGTAAATTCATATGGCTCCCACATATTTATACGATTACTTTGCGATCGAATGAACCACTTACATACGATACCAATTTCCCTTTGTCTCACGATAGTTTACTTATCCGAGGTTTTGATCGTCGGTATCTCTGCATACCTAGTTCAACCTTGTTACCGATAAGTACTCTTTTCTCGTTCCCGTGGTATGTGATCCCTTGTGAGCTAGTCACATGCTTGCAAGCTAATTGGATGACATTCCACCGAGAGGGCCCAGAGTATATCTATCCGTCATATGGATGGACAAATCCTACTATTGATCCATGTGTCTCAACCAATACTTTCCGAACACTCAATGCCACCTTTATAGCCACCCAGTTACAGTGTGGTGTTTGATGTCATCAAAGCATCCTTCCGGTGATGGTGATAATCATGATCTCATGGTCGAAGGAATTAGGTTACTATGTATCAGAAAGCTTATAGCAATTGAAAAATGACTTGATCTCTATGCTACGCTTATCTATAGGAGTATGTCCATCATACCATTCTCCTAATGATATGATCTTGTTGTTAATAACATCTCAATGTTCATGATAGGGAAACCACAATCATCTATTAACCAACAATCTAGTATTATGAAGAGGCTTTACTAGGGACTCTAATTTAGTTTACAAATCACACAAGTATTAATGTTTCCTGGTTAATACTGTTATAGCATGAACGTAAACATTTATCATAAACACAAAGATATAATAATAACTACATTTATTATTGCCTCTAGGGCATATCTCCAACACTAGCTCCAATCTGACCTCCCTTTCTCAATACGGTGATACGAAATCCCTTTACTAGGTTAACTCTTAACCTTATGTAGCACGACCATGCATTTCTGGATCCGATCACTCGAGGGGCCCAGAGATATCTCTCTCAACTAGAGAGGGGGAAATCCCATCTTGATTGACCATGCCTTGCAACATGCTTCAGGACAAACCCAAAAGCTACCTTTATAACTACCCGGTTACGGAGTAGCGTCTGATAGCCCCAAAGTAGGCCGATCCACATCTCAAGTACATGCGACAATCTCAGGTCTAAGGACAAAACGTACACGATGTATAGAGAGAGCTGCAAGTCTAATTGCCAGTCTCAAGTTGGGTCAGTCCAACCCCATGTTCATAACATGTGTCCACATCATTGGTTTGACATCTCCATGTCTATGACTTGCGAAACATAGTCATCAACGAATCAATGTGCTAGTCTAATATTCACGTGTGCCCTCACATGAACTCCGACTAGGAACAACTATTAAATAACCATACAAGTAAAGAGTTTCACAAACAATTCACATAATTGCCAATCAATACAAGTTGACTGATATGGATATTCAAGGAACATTACAATAACTTATGGATAAATATGAAATATAATCATCTCTATGATTGCCTCTAGGGCATATTTCCTTCAGAAGTTGTCATATTGTGCAACCACCCTGCAAATATGTTGAAATAATTAATTACCCACCCACAACACCCCAGAAAAAGTATCACTCTCGATACGTTGGTCATGTACCGACACTCCAAAATTATCCAACATAAGTCGTTGGTCGCATCTTCTTGTCTTCTCCTATGAACCACTTGTTGTTCGACACACGACCCTCCATGATTTGAATCGCTTGTTTCGCTCCATCTCCATCATCATGAGAATAGCTAGATCCTCTTCCTCATCCGGTTCATCCTATTTCTCGGATGATGAACCATAGCTCGGATTTCCATCAAACCGACTCACATACACAAACAAATCCACATCAACACACAATAGAGTACAAATTTGTACCATTCTAAAACAATAACAAAAATAAAATTTAAAACATACCTTCCATGATAATCCGATGAACACCTAGTGGGTGATATTGTTGATTTTGACTGGCGAGAGTTGAGACGAGGTGAGGAGCGACGAGGTCAGAGGAGGTCATGCATGGTCGGGGATGAGGGGAAGCCAAGCTCGGTAGTAGCACCATCGGCCAAGTGGGGCGTGGTGGATGCGACGGGCTAGAGCTAGGTGGGGCGCTGATAGCCTCCAATGGACAAATGGACAAGGGCAGATGACTGCAGGGCCCAAACGGGGTGATGAAGGTGAAGGGTTTCGCGGCATAGTAAATCAAAATTTTCTACAGATGCGAACAGAGGGAAAGCCAAGATCTAATCTAGGTGATGCAAACAACGAGAGAGATTGGATTAGATCTTCATACCCTTGAAGATTCGCACAGCGGAACGTTCGTCGGAACGTGGGTGATGTAGTCGTACTCGTTTCTCCTCCTCGCGATCCGATCCGATATAGCACCACAAGTGGCGGTGCCTCCGTGAGATGCACACGTGCAGCACCTCGACGTCTCCTCCTTCCTCGGTACAGCAAGTATGGTGGAGAGACGGATTGGATCTACAACACGACGGCGTGGTGTATATGGTGGAGAATTTCTGCAGCAGGGCTTCGCCTACAAACAGTCGGGATGGAGAGAGGAAGGGCAGCAGGGCGGCTAGGGTTGGAGGGGAAGGTGTGGAGGGGTGGTGCGACCCCAGCCCTCTTTATATAGAGGGGTGGGGCGCAGCCCTAGCCCCTCCCCCAAGCCCAAACCGGCGGCCCCAATGGAGGAGGAGTGGGGGGCAAGGAAACCCCCCCTTCTAGAAGCTCTATCTAGGGTTTAAACCCTCTTTGGACGGCTGGGACCTATGGGGCCTTGTGCCCCTGGCCCAATGCGGCCAGGGCACTCCCTCATAGGCCCATGCCCCCTCCCGGAAGGTGGGGCCACGTTGGTCCCCTTCCGGAAGGTTCTAGAAGCTTCCGGTACAATACCGATTAACCCGGAACAATTCCGAACTCCAAAAACTGCACTGCCTTATATGAATCTTATTCTCCGGACCACTCCGGAACCTCTCGTGATGTCCCGGATTCCATCCGAGACTCCGAACAAAAACTCATAAACCAATTATCCAATCTATCCTAGCGTTGAGACACGTTAAGTGTGTGACCCTGCGGGTTCGAGAATATGCAGACATGATCTTCTATCAATAATCAACAGCGGGGTCTGGAAACCCATATTGACTCCCACACATTCATCGATGATCATATCGGATGAACCACGATGCCAAGATTCAATCAATCCCATATATATATTCCCTTCGTCTCGCGATATTTTACTTGCCCGAGATTTGATCGTCGGTACCGTCATACATAGTTCAATCTCGTTCACAACAAGTACTTTACTCGTTCCGTAATCCGATATCACTTTGTGATTAAATCCTTAACCACATGCTTGCAAGCGGTGTTGATATCGATTACCGAGTGGGCCCGAAGTATATCTCTCCGACTTGGGAGGGACAAATCCCATCTCGATACATACAACCCAACAGATACTTTCCGATCACCTGAGAGACACCTTTATGATCACCCTCTCATAGGATGACGTTTGATGGCCTCAAAGCTTTCTTCCGATACCAGGGAGTTGTATTATCTCATGGTCTAAGGAATACAATATTTGACATAAGAAAAGCTTCACAAAGACGAACACGATGACACGATCTAATTGCTTCGCTTAGTTTGGGTATGTCCATCATATTATTCTCCCAATGATATGATCTCATTATTAATTGACAACTCATGTCCATGGTTAGGAAACCTTAACCATCATTAATCAATGAGCTAGTCCTTAGAGGCGTACTAGGGACACGGTGTTGTTCATAAACCACACAAGTATTAAAGTTTGCGCTTAATAGAATTCTAGCATGGAATATAAACATTATCATGAACAAGAATTATAATAATAACATCTTTATTATTGCCTCTAGGGCATAATTCCAACAGTCTCCCACTTGCACTAGAGACAATAATCTAGTTTACATTTAGCAACAATCTCACACCCATGGCACTGAGGTGCTGATCATGTTTTACACGTGGAAGAGGTTTAGTCAATGGATCTGCGACATTCAGATCTGTATGTACTTTGCTAATCTTCAGATCTCCATCTCCTATATAATCTCGGATTATATGAAACTTGCGGTTGATATGCTTGGTCTTTGGATGATATCTTGGTTCCTTAGCGAGTGCTATGGCGCCAGTGTTGTCACACAATATCTCCAGTGGGTCCAATGCACTTGGAACCACGCCAAGCTCAGTGATGAAGTTTCTGATCCAAACTCCTTCACTTGACGCTTCTGCAGCAGCCATGTATTCCGCTTCTACTGTAGATCCCCCGATCACGCTTTGCTTGCAGCTTCTCCAGCTCACAGATCCTCCATTCAAAATATACACGTATCCTGTCTGAGATTTAGAATCATCCTTGTCGGTGTCGAAACTAGCGTCGACGTAACCTTTTACGACAAGCTGTTCATCACCGCCATAGACTAAGAACATTTATTTAGTCCTATTTAGGTACTTTAGGATGTTCTTCACGGCTGTCCAGTGTTCCACTCCTGGATCACTTTGATATCCGCTCGTCAAACTAAGAGCATTGGACACATCCGGTCTAGTACACAGCATGGCATACATGATAGAACCTATGGCCGAGGCATAAGGCACTTTGCTCATAGCTTCCATATCATTTACCGTAGCTGGACACTGAGCCTTGCTCAATATCTTACCTGACAACATAGGCACTGAACCTTTCTTTGCCTTATCCATTCTGAACCTTTTCAGAAATTTGTCTAGGTATGTACTCTGGCTTAAAGCTATCAGGCGTCTTTGTCTATCTCTATAGATCTTGATGCCCAATATATAAGCAGCTTCACCTAGGTCTTTCATTGAAAAACACTTGTTCAAATAACTCTTCACATCGTTAAGCATGTTAATGTCATTTCCAATAATCAATATGTCATCCACATATAGTACCAGAAATGTCACCGAGCTCCCACTCACTTTCTTGTAGATACAAGCTTCATAGCAATTTGGAACAAATCCAAAGCTCTTGATCACTTGATCAAAACGAAGGTTCCAACTCCGAGATGCTTGCTTCAGTCCATAAATGGAACGCTGAAGTTTGCATACTTTATCAGCATTCTTAGGATCGACAAAACCTTCGGGTTGCATCATATACAACTCTTCATCAATGTTGCCATTGAGGAAAGCAGTCTTGACATCCATCTGCCATATTTCATAATCATGAAACGCAGCAATTGCTAATAAAATCCAAATAGACTTAAACATCGCTATGGGAGAGAAAGTCTCATCGTAGTCAACACCTTGAACTTGTCGAAAACCTTTCGCGACAAGCCGTGCTTTATAGACGGTAACATTACCATCTGCGTCCGTTTTCTTCTTGAAAATCCATTTGCACTCAATGGCCTTTCGGTCGCTAGGAGGGTCCACCAAAGTCCATACTTGGTTTTCGCTCATGGATCCCAATTCGGATTTCATGGCTTCTAGCCATTTCTCAGAGTCTGGGCTCATCATCGCTTCCTCATAGTTCGTAGGTTCACTGTCTTCTACTAACAAGACAGTCAAGACAGGGTTGTCGTACCACTCAGGAGGGGCACGTGCCTTGTCGACCTGCGACGTTCAGTAGCAGCATCGTTCGAAGCTTCATGATCCTTGTCATTAGCTTCCTCTATTGTTGGTGCAGGCGACACTGGAACAATTTCAGGTGCTGCGCTACTCTCCAACTCAAGAGAAGGTTCAATAACCTCGTCTAGCTCTACTTTCCTCCCACTCACTTCTTTCGAGAGAAACTCCTTCTCAAGAAAGGAACCGTTCTTTGCGACAAACACTTTGCCTTCGGTTCTGTGATAGAAGTTATACCCAATAGTTTCCTTAGGGTATCCTATGAAGACACATTTCTCCGCTTTGGGTTCGAGCTTGTCCGACATCAACTTCTTGACGTAAGCTTCGCATCCCCAAACTTTAAGAAACGACAACTTAGGTTTAGCACCAAACCACAGTTCATACGGTGTCGTCTCAACGGATTTAGATGGAGCCCTATTTAAAGTGAATGCAGCGGTTTCTAATGCATAACCCCAAAATGATAATGGCAAATCAATAAGAGACATCATTGATCGGACCATATCTAATAAGGTTCGATTCCGGCGTTCAGACACACCATTGCGTTGTGGTGTTCCGGGTGGCGTGAGTTGCGAAACGATTCCACTTTCTTTAAGATGCGTGAGAAAATCGTAACTCAAATATTCACCTCCACGATCGGATCGTAGAAACTTAATCTTTCTGTTACGATGGTTCTCCACTTCATTCTGAAATTCTTTGAACTTTTCAAACGTTTCAGATTTATGTTTCATTAAATAGATTTACCCATACCTACTTAAGTCATCGGTAAAAGTGAGAAAATAGCGATATCCACCGCGCTTCGAAACACTCATCGGTCTGCATACATCGGTATGTATGATTTCCAACAAGTCTGTTGCTCGCTCCATCATACCGGAGAACGGGGTTTTGATCATCTTGCCCATGAGGAATGGTTCGCATGTGTCAAATGATTCAAAATCAAGAGACTCCAAAAGTCCATCAGAATGGAGTTTCTACATGCGCTTTACACCAATATGACCTAGACGACAGTGCCACAAATAAGTAGTATTATCACTATCTACTTTGCATCTCTTAGCCTCAATGTTATGGATGTGTGTTTCATCCTTTTAGAGATTTAGAAGAAATAAACCATTCACAATAGGTACATGACCATAAAAGATGTTACTCATATAAAAAGAACAACCATTATTCTCCGATTTAAATGAATAACCGTCTTGCAATAAACACGATCCAGAAATAATGCTCATGCTCAACGTAGGCACATAATAACACTTATTAAGGTTTAAAACTAATCCCGAAGGTAAAACTAAGGAGAGCGTGCCGACGGCCATCACATCAACTCTTGATCCGTTGCCAACGCGCATCGTCACCTCATCCCTCGCAAGCCGCCGTCTATTCCGCACCTCCTGTTTCGAGTTACAAATATTAGCAACTGAACCGGTATCAAATACCTAGGCACTACAACGAGGGCTAGTAAGGAAAACATCAATAACATGTATATCAAATATACCTTTGATGGTGCCAGCCTTCTTGTCCGCTAAGTACTTCGGACAGTTGCGCTTCCAGTGACCCTTGTCCTTGCAATAGAAGCACTCAGTGTCCGACTTAGGACCAGACCTGAGCTTCTTCTCAGCAGGGGCAACGCGCTTGCCGCCGCCTTTCTTGAAGGGCTTCTTTGCACCCTTACCTTTCTTAAAGGTGGGCTTGTTGACCATCAACACATGATTATCCTTTTTGATGTCCACTTCCGCGGCCTTCAGCTTTGCGAAGAGCTCAGTGATCGTATCAGTGGAACCAATCTGATTATGAGTCACTACAAAACTTTTGTAGCTGGGAGGGAGTGATTTCAGAACCCTGTCAATCTTGAGCTCCTCTGGAATCGTGCATTCCAGTTGTTCAAGACGTTGAGTGTAGCCCATCATCTTAATGGCGTGCTCACTAACGGAACTCCCTTCATCCATCTTGCAGTTAAAGAACTTCTCAGAGATCTCATATCTCTCAGAACAGGCCTGAGTCTGAAACATGGTTTTCAGCTCTTCGAGAATCTCAAAGGGCCCGGGATAGTCTTTAAAACGATTTTGAAGTTCCGGTTCCATAGAAAACAACATGGTGCTCTTAATCACACCATAATCATCTTTGCGCGACTGATAGACAGTTTTCTCATTAGCCGGCGTAGTTGCAGCAGGGGGGTCACCTAACGCTTTCCCAAGGACATAGTCCTTTTGACCGCCAGAGAGAATGATTCTTAGATTGCGGAACCAATTGGTGAAGTTAGACCCATTGTTTCTAAGCTTTTCCTTCTCAGCAAAAACGTTGAAGTTGAAGTTGGACTTGGCCATGTGATCTACAGTATTTGCAAGTACAATTTAGACTATGGTCATGATAACTAGTTCAACTTTTAATCAAATTACTATATGAACTCCCACTAAATTCAACATCCCTCAAGTTGTTTAGTGAACATGATCCAAATTCACCACACCTAATCCGATCTTCACGAGAAGAGATGTGGTTTCAATGGTGGACAACGAAGTGTCGATCATATCATTCATATGACTCATGCTTAACCTTTCGGTTCATGTCTTCCGAGGCCATGTCTGTACATGCTAGGCTCGTCAAGTTAGACCCAAGTATTTCCGCGTGTGCAAAACTGGCTTGCACCCGTTGTATGTGAGCGTAGAGTCTATAGCACCCGATCATCACGTGATGCTTGGACACGACGAACTTTCGCAACGGTGCATACTTGGGGAGAACACAGTTTTTATCTTGATCTTTAAGTGATGAATCATCTTATAATGCTACTGTCGCGGTCTAAGCATAATAAGATACATAAAAGGATAAACATCACATGCATATAACTTTATGTGACATGGTATAGCCAATCTTCGCGCAATGATCTCCATCTTGTGCGTTCCGGCATGATCTCCATCACTCCACCATGATTGCCTCCACCACGAATAGCAACTACAACTATTGCTAACTACTTAGCGATAAAGTGAAACTATTACATGGCGTATAAGAAGTTGACACACAGGTCATACACAATTATAAAGACAACCATATGGCTCCTGCCGGTTGTGTACTCATCGACATGCAAGTCGTGAAACATTACAAAACATGATCATTGCATACATTATACACATCACATCTTGGGCCATACCATATCACAGAAAACACTCCTTGCAAAAACAAGTTAGACGCCTCTACTTTGTTGTTGCATGTTTTACGTGGCTTATGGGAGTAGATGCTAAGAACGATTCTTACCTACGGAAAGCCACAACGGTGATATTATGGTTGCCAAACTCCGGCGTTAATCCCATGACAACTATAGTGAGAGAAACTGACATCCACCAACCGCATGTGTGGAACAAGCCACACGTCAAGTGCAGAGCCGGTCTCGCGAACGACGTCGCGTAAGGTTGGCCTGGACCGCTTCAATCTCACTATCCCACGTCATAAAAAGAACACAAACAAGAGGCTTGCAACAGAAAACATCAACGCCCGCAACAACCATGTTGCGTTCTACTCGTGAAACACATCTACGCATAGATCTAGCTCTGATACCACTGAAGGGTTTCGCGGCATAGTAAATCAAAATTTTCTACGGATGAGAACAGAGGGAAAGCCAAGATCTAATCTAGGAGATGCAAACAACAAGAGAGATTGGATTAGATCTTCATACCCTTGAAGATTCGCACAGCGGAACGTTCGTCAGAACGTGGGTGATGTAGTCGTACTCGCTTCTCCTCCTCGCGATCCGATCCGATCTAGCACCACAAGTGGCGGTGCCTTCGTGAGATGCACACGTGGAGCACCTCGACGTCTCCTCCTTCCTCGGTCCAGCAAGTATGGTGGAGAGACGGATTGTATCTACAACACGACAGCGTGGTGTATATGGTGGAGAATTTCTGCAGCAGGGCTTCGCCTACAAACAGTCGGGAGGGAGAGAGGAAGGGCGGCAGGGCGGCTAGGGTTGGAGGGGAATGTGTGTGTGTGTGGGGTGGTGGTGTGCCCCCAGCCCTCTTTATATAGAGGGGTGGGGCGCAGCCCTAGCCCCTCCCCCAAGCCCAAACCAGCGGCCCCAAAGGAGGAGGAGTGGGGGGCAAGGAAACCCCCCCTTCTAGAAGCTCTATCTAGGGTTTAAACCCTCTTTGGCCGGTTGGGCCCTATGGGGCCTTGTGCCCCTGGCCCAATGCGGCCAGGGCACTCACTCATAGGCCCATTCCCCCTCCCGGAAGGTGGGGCCACGTTGGTCCCCTTCCGGAAGGTTCTAGAAGCTTCCGGTACAATACCGATTAACCCGGAACAATTCCGAACTCCAAAAACTGCACTGCCTTATATGAATCTTATTCTCCGGACCACTCCGGAACCTCTCGTGATGTCCCGGATCCCATCCGAGACTCCGAACAAAAACTCATAAACCAATTATCCAATCTATCCTAGCGTTGAGACACGTTAAGTGTGTGACCCTGCGGGTTCGAGAATATGCAGACATGATCTTCTATCAATAATCAACAGCGGGGTCTGAAAACCCATATTGACTCCCACACATTCATCGATGATCATATCGGATGAACCACGATGCCAAGATTCAATCAATCCCATATATATTCCCTTCGTCTCGCGATATTTTACTTGCCCGAGATTTGATCGGCGGTACCGTCATACCTAGTTCAATCTCGTTCACAGCAAGTACTTTACTCGTTCCGTAATCCGATATCACTTTGTGATTAAATCCTTAACCACATGCTTGCAAGCGGTGTTGATATCGATTACCGAGTGGGCCCGAAGTATATCTCTCCGACTTGGGATGGACAAATCCCATCTCGATACATACAACCCAACAGATACTTTCCGATCACCTGAGAGACACCTTTATGATCACCCTCTCATAGGATGACGTTTGATGACCTCAAAGCTTTCTTCCGATACCAGGGAGTTGTATTATCTCATGGTCTAAGGAATACAATATTTGACATAAGAAAAGCTTCGCAAAGACGAACACGATGACACGATCTAATTGCTTCGCTTAGTTTGGGTCTGTCCATCATATCATTCTCCCAATGATATGATCTCATTATTAATTGACAACTCATGTCCATGGTTAGGAAACCTTAACCATCATTAATCAATGAGCTAGTCCTTAGAGGCGTACTAGGGACACGGTGTTGTTCACAAACCACACAAGTATTAAAGTTTCCGCTTAATACAATTCTAGCATAGAATATAAACATTATCATGAACAAGAATTATAATAATAGCATCTTTATTATTGCCTCTAGGGCATAATTCCAACAAAAGGAGCAAGGAGGCATCAAAGAGGCCCCTGACGGTCGAGATTTTCCCTCGTGATGCACTGATGTCACCGTCCAGTCGGCCTCAATTCCAACAGAGGGTGTGACGAGCGGCCTCGGGAACAAGTAGGCAGGGATGGGGAGGGACAACTGTGACAAACGCAAATTCACCATCAATGGGGCGCCAGAGACAGTATGAGTGGGTTGGCACGCACATGTTAACTTTCTCTGCGTGGCGGTTGACCCTTCCCGCATGCTACCATATTGGTATCCATATATGCAATCTATCATTCCACGATGTAAACAATTTTAGCAAACTAAAACAGTTTTCTAAAAAAGACTTATATTGTGAAACAGATGGAATAAGGATAACATCAGTTTCAAGAGTTTACTCATATTTGCTCTTATCCCATAAACTACTTTTTTAAAACGCAAGCCTAACCTTTATTATTATGAAATAATGGCTACATCTCTCACAAGTTATGGATATAGAAATTCAGGAGGCTCATCTAACTAATAGCCAGTATCACTTTTATCAATAGATTTAGCTACAACATCTGTAGCTTATTTGCCTCCCTTCGATGCAAACCCTGCCAAGATTGATCGAAGTTCATCTAAGAAAGGAATGCTCACTTCCTGTTCCGCTCTGGATCAATCAAACGATCGACAATCTGTATTGCATATGTCTTCACATATATATAGTTGCATATAATCCTCTCAGCCAAACGAAGCCTAACATGAACTTCTGTGCCTCTGTTGTTACAACATCGATGACACCATCAACTGAGATTCGATAGGCTGCCAGAAACTGACTTGAGGGATCACGAATGATACACCTTGTTGTCGTCGTCCTGGTATCTAGGTTAACAGATGCATTCATATTTAACTTGACAAAACCAGAACGTGGTCTCGACCACCTAGGTTTAGCATTGCCACTTCTATTTGTTTTGGCCTTCAGACTATTTGCAACCATCGTCTTAATTGATACTCCCTTCGATCCAAAATAATTGACTCAAGTTTTTCTAGATTTGAATTATTTAGCATTCAAACATATCTAGATACATTCGAATCAAGACAAATTCGAGTGAATTAATTTGGATCGGAGGAAGTAATGCAATTTTACTCGATAAAGGGGCATTCCCAACATGATTTGTTTCTCTCCTCCACCAAATGAACCAGACCGCGGTTACTATAATTTCATACATTGGTAGCTGTCCCAGAGTTGGTATAGCTTTCAGCTTAGATCTAAATAGGTGATATAGGACAATGCAGCCATATATGTACACTTGAGATCCTTTACGAATCAATTCAGCTAGACCTAATGATTTCCATACTTCAACATATGGGCAATATCTTCCGCACCCCATATGTATACTCGGCATTGTCCAGAGCTCTCAAATACGTATGTTTGCTAATGTGCACATACATGGAATATTACCGTGCCAAGCCCGTGGATATCTTTTTATATTGTGGGAAAAATAGCTGCGAGATTTTATTTATATGTGGCCTAGTAACTACTAAATGTTTCTGATTTAGTTTAACTTTGTATTAAATCAATGATACTTATTATGTATCGGATGGAATAATATATTTGCTTAAGGATTCATAGTTCAGTGTTAGATTGGGTTCCCTAAGGTAGTACTCCCTCCGTTTGGAAATATAAATGTTTTAGGTTTATGACTGAGATGTATCTAGACACGTTTTAGTGTATAGGTTCAAACGAGGTGTCTAGATTCATCTCATTCATAAATCTAAAACATCTTATATTTCCAAACGGAGAAAGTACTTCCTATGGTTTGTGGACGGCCGTACTGATCTGCTTCCCGGTCACCGTACCAGATTTCAACACGACGAATGTACACGGTTTTGCAGGCCGAGCACGTATTGTAGGTAGGCCTCTGACTGGCATCACGAATTGTAGATTGACCTATGGGCCCGCAGTGACATAAACGCGTGTTTGACATGCGTGCTGTTCCTTGCACACAAAAAAAACATGCGTGCTGTTTCTCAAAACTAAAAACACGTGTTACCGCAATCTAGACTGGTCAAGGAACACTGGGCACAAGACAAGAGGTGACGGATGGATTCGAATTTGATTCCGTTCGGCGACGCAGCGGAAGGTCCAGAGAAGTCGGTTGGAACTTCCTTCCGTCTCGCCTGTGTTTGCCAAAAGCTCCTTTGACGAACGCCTTCCGCAGCGGCAGCGGCACGTCTCTGCTCCTCCTCCTGGATAAAAGGTGCGTTCTGGACTTTGACCGGTACGAGAGGCCACGAGGGAGGCGGCAGAGTCGTAGAGATGCAGCGGCGTAAAATCCGTGGCGTCTGCCGGCCTGTAGCAGCTTTCCTTTTCCTTTCCCCTTGTTTCTCGGAGGCAAGGTAAGCCAGTTTTTTTACTGTAGCTTGACCATCACAGCTGTGCACAACGTGTTTCTCGGCGGTGAGCCGTGGAAGTGTCCCGTTCTATGACAGTGGTGAGCAACGTGTTTGCACAAATGGCGCCGTCGAGCTACGGACACAGGCAAACGTGGGATCTGGCATTGCCAAAAATAGCAGAAGCCAAGCAGTGCTTGAGAGGAGGAAGCAAAACGGATTTTGGGAGAGTATCTCAAGTTCTCAACTACACCGAGCCTTCCACCATGGCCCATGGGGCACTCGCACTCGCAGCTCAGCCCATGGGGCCAAGCAGACAGAGCAGCAGAGCAAATGCATTTTGGTATCTGGACCTTCCGGCCTGGTGGCAATCGCAGCTCAACTGCTCAACCCGCACACACTGTTAGTAGTACTGTAGGAAGCAGGCCAGATCTCCCCCTGTTGGCCTGACCTGACAGGGAAACCCAGGATACAGCTCATCCCGCTGCGGGAGGGAATAGCTCCCGCGTGCAGCACTTCTTACGTGGCCCGCGTCCAATTCGGCCCAAACATTACTGGTACTACTATATTTTTTCTTATTTTCTGTTTTCAAATACAAAAAATAAATGTCTTTTTTTTTCTAAGACTGAATATTTTAAAATCTTGAACATTTTTAGATCATAAGTATTTATTCAAAATTTAAACTTCAGCGGCGCCCAAGGATTCCACACTAAGGGCGCAGAAAGTTCACCCTTGGAAAGCCAGATTAATCTGCAAGAGTGATTGTCAAATTTAGTCCACTTCTACTTCCAAACATCCTCACCTAGTGAAAAAGGTGGTGCACCGGTGATACATCTCTAAACCTTGAGATATTGCATAATCACGCTGATTGTGAGATAGCTGGAGAAATCTTTTGGCCAAGAATGGTTCAGTCTACCTTTCTTGATTGTTCTAGATTATAGTGCCTTTGGCTTCATAAATTACATAGATCGTCGAGCCATAGATCTTGCTAGAACAACATCTTATGGCCACCATGCACCTCAATTGTGACCGAGGGTGTGAAGATAGCAACTGCCTCATTTGAAGCCAGTAGATCAAGATTTGACAAGGGAGGTTTTCGAGGTCTTTGCTTCCCATGAACATTTAATTCGGAGTGCGTCATTTAGCAACTTGAGATTTAGAACTACAAGACCTTTAAACCGAAAGGAAGAGCAGACTTTACCCCAAGCTACTACACAATGACCAAGCCACACACACTCAGTGCCGGACCAAAAGAAACCATGATTTAACTTGGTGAGGACATTTATCGGCCACATCGTCAAATCCAAATCCATCATGTGGTACCAAAACGTTGATGACACTAACACCTTGACTAGGATCTTCCACTTTGGGTGATTATCCCGGCCTTCCATGTACATGGATTGTTTGCTATCTTATCTTTTGTTAGAGCGCGCTAAAGACGTGTCTTATCTTTATAGAAGGCAGAATTTTGAGTACAAGAAAACTACTACTCACTACAAGCAACAAGCATAGAATAGACTCCTCTCCGGCAAGTCCGTAGACCGCCACCACAAACACACAAACTAAAACAAGAAAGAGTTCGTCCTAAGCTGAACAACGAAGTTGCGTCTCCACCGGCGCCGAAAGTCTCCAAAGGACAAACACTCCAGAAAAACTCTCCTTGTTGACGCACCATCTAAAGAAGATAAATGGCGAAACTTGGTCGGCCCTGAGAAGACATCGTCTTGGACTCGCCGGCCATTGCGTGCATAGCGCTCTTGAAGCTCGACCTTGGACAGCGGTGAACACCCAAAGGACCTCCAAGCCGTGTCCCCCAAACACGAAGCTCCCAACAGAGTTACGATGTCAAGGACGCCACCATCGCGCCAACCCAACTCCGACCTAGGCTTTCGCCCTGGTACAACTACCAAACCGAATGATAACAAGTGGAGTGCCGACACACCTTGGTGACGTCTCCAAGGAGGGAAACGACACCCGCGGGCGCCATAGTCACCGACACCGACCAGAGATGGGCAAGATTTTTGTCCGTGTTCGTCGCACACCTCCCTTGTAGCTCACCGGAACAGGGCAACTGCCCTTTCTCACATCGCTGCCTCCACAACACCGCATTGTCATCGCCAGAGTGTTGTGGTTCCTTCATGACACACACAACCGAGAACAACCTTACTCCCTGCAGCCCCTCCTTTCTTCCACCTCCTGCCCGGTGAGGAGCCATCGCGCTGCCGTTGTGTAGGGTATGTTGCATGGAAAACAAAAAAATTCTATCGCAAGAACTCATAAAACCAAGATCCATTCTATAGCAAAGCCAAGATCTAATCCACGAGATCGGTGCAACGAGATTGAAGAGAACTAACCCTCCTAGATCCAAAGAGACTAACGAGATCAGATTCTTGTGATTGATGTAGTCGATCACTTGCGGATCTCAAGATCTCTTAGACGATCCTTTCGGCGCTGCGTTCCGGCAGCGCTTCCACACTCGATCACACGTATGGAGTCGATGAAGACCTTCCTCTCCCCGTTCCAGTGGGCAGCATAGGTAGTAGATCCCCTCGGAATCCCAACAGCACAACGACATGGTTGTGGTGGTGGAGGAGGAGAATCCCTACAGGTCTTCGCCTAAGCCGGAGCAGGAAGACGAAGGAGGGAGAGAGGTGGCGACTAGGGTTTAGAGCCAAGGGCAAGGGACAAGGGGTGGTGCGCCCCCACCCCTCCTTATATGGAGGGGGAGTGCGGCCAAGGGTTCCCAGCCCTTGACCCACTCCTTCCCCAACTCGGCCAAGGGAATAGGTGGGAAATTTCCCCTTTCCTTATTTAGGGTTTGACAAACTAGGGTTTATCCCCAAATCCTGTGGTGGCCAAATTTGCCCCTTGGGCTTTGGTGTGGTAGGACCTAGTTCTCCCCCAAGACATGCCTCAGCCCAAGTGGCCCCCTCCCGGGTTTGTGGGCCCACTGGTGGCCCCCTCCCGGGTTTGTGGGCCCACTGGTGGCCCCTATAGAAGATTCTAGAAGCTTCCGGTCAAAATACCAAAAACATTTCCGAACCCCGGAAAATGACTTTCCTTATATGAATCTTATTCTCCAGACCATTCCGGATCTCATCGTGATGTCCTGGATCCAACCCTAGACTCCGAACAACATTTGGTCTCCAACTCATATTCCATATCTATTTAAACAACATCGAACCTTAAGTGTGTCACCCTATGATTCGCAAACTATGCAAACATGATCGAGACACCTCTCCGGTCAATAACCAATAGCGGGATCTGGAGATCCATAATGGCTCCCACATATTCAACAATGACTTCGTGATCGAATCAACCATTCACTTACGATACCGATTCCCTTTGTCGCGCGATACTTTACTTATCCGAGGTTCGATCGTCGGTATTGTTGGGTTCACAGCATAGAAAACAAAAAAAATCCTGCAAAGAGAACTACTAAGCACAAATATCTATCTACTAGATACAAGCAACGAGTGTATATACATCCATAGAGAATATACATTTGTAGACTGACAAAGTTTAACGAGGTTGTACTCGTGGATGATGTAGTCAAACGCTTGCCGATCTCAAGACCGAGAAGAAGTCCAGCGCCACAAATTAGCAGCGCATCCATGATCGCACACACGTTCAAGCCATTGAAAAACCTCCGCATCCTCGCTCCAGCGATGCAGCGGAAGCAGAAACTCCTTCCAGACGAAAATCCACCGGGAACATGTATCTCGCTAGTCCAAGACCATGGGGGGATAATTCTAGAGGGGGAGAGAGATCCTTCACGAGGAGGTGTGAGTGAGAGAGAGGTAGAGGGGGGCCTTTTATAGGAGGAGGGGGCACCCCAAGGGGTGTGGCCGGCGCATGGGGGCTGCCCCCATGATATGTCGAAAACGTATCTACAATTTTTTATGTTCCATGCTTGTTTAGTATCTACTTTGCGTTGCTTTGTCTACACTTTGAGGTTTTTTATATGTTTTTCTGGACTAACCTATTAACAAGATGCCACAGTGCCAGTTGCCTGTTTTCTTCTATTTTTGGTTCCAGAAAGGCAGAAAATCAATATTCCCGGAATTAGACGGGACAAAACCCAAAGTCAACATTTTATCGTGGGGAACACGGAGCCAGAATACGAGACAGAGGGGAGCCACCAGGGGGTCACACCCCTGGCTACGCGGCTGGGCCTAGCCCGCGCCTGGGGGTGCGGCCGCCCTGGCTGCCCCTCCCTCCCCTCTTCGTCTATAAATACCCCTGATACAAAAACCCTAAGTACCCGTTCAATATTCCACGAAACTGTCTATAGTCGCCTCCACCATCGTCCTTAGATCGTGGGGGAGGGGATCTGAAGCTCTTCCCAGCACCCTGCCGGAGGGGAGATCATCCCGGAGGCCTTCTTCTTCATCATGCCAGCCTCCGGTATGAAGTGTGAGTAGTTCCACCTTGGACTACGGGTCCATGTAGTAGCTAGATGGTTGTATTTCGTCCTTTGTGCTACCATGTTTAGATCTTGTGAGATCCATTCATAATCAAGATCATCTATTTTTAATCATGCATGTTGTGTTGGCGGGGATCTGATGAATATTGAGATTACTATGTCAGATTGACTAATGGTTTTGTCTTATTGATTCTATCATGTTTGTGTTGTTTGTGATCTTGCATTCTCTCCGTTTCTAGTAGTTATCTTGGCCAAGTAGATGCTAGTGACTCCAAGAGGGGGTATTTATGCTAGATAGTGGGTTCATGCCTCTATTTAATCTAAGGGAAGTGACGGAAATCTCTAAGGTTGTAGATGTGTTGTTGACACTAGGGAGAAAACAACGGTCTCTTGTTCATGGAACAAGTGGATTGTTTACCTTACACACTTTGCTTAAAGAAGTTATCCGTTGCTTGCAACTTAATACTGGAGGGGGTTCGGATGATAACCTGAAGGTAGATTACTAGTCATAGATGCAGTTGGATGGTGGTCTATGTATCTTGTTGTATTGCCCAATCGAATATCATAGGATCATGAATGTCTAGTATTGCATTGCTATGCCTTGCTCAGTCCTGTCAATTGCCCTGCTGTAATTTGTTTACCCAACATGCCATGTTTGTTTATCTTAAGAAGAACACCTATAGTGAACTATGGATCCCGGTCCAATTTTTACCATTAATACATCTTCCACTGTTACTATTTACTTTCTACAAACCACTATTACCTTCCACACCATACAATTAATCCTTTGTTTTCAGCAAACCAGTGAGATTGACAACCTCGGTATTCATTGGGGCAAAGTCTGGAGTTTGTGTTGTGCAGGTTTCCAAGTTGCTAGCAACACCTTTGAGTCATTTGCTTCCTCCTACTGGTTCGATAACCTCGGTTTCTTACTGAGGGAAAACTTGCTGCTATGCTCATCATACCTTCCGCTTGGGGTCTCCCAATGAAGTGTTCACACACTCATCAAGGCTTTTTCTGGCGCCGTTGCCGGGGAGGCTAAGGACGTCTTCACAAGGGGAGTCCTTCACAACCTTTCTCTTTACTTTGTTTTTGTTTTGCTTAGTTTCTTTTGCTTGGTTTTGTTTGCCTCTTTTTATTAAAAACTCCAAAAAAATTAGTTTAGTTTGGTTTGCTTTCTCTTATAAAAACACACAAAAATTTAGTTCCTGCTCTAGTTGCTGGTCTGTTATTGTCTTGCTTGGGCATGCTTTCTATCAATGGATGGTTTCTTTGAAACTAGTTCTTATTGGAAAGGTGGGTTCACGGGAGAACAAAATAATTATTATAAGGAACACCTATTGTCACAAAAAAGGGAAACACTTATGGGAATAAATTAATAAATTGAATACTATTGCTAGAGAGGTGTGCTCTACTCATAATGTTACTTATTGCTTTGATAAATCTTGTTGCTATAGGAGGTATAAACACCTACCTTTTCAATGTGAGTATAATGATAATGTTACCATATCTTCTTATGTTAAAGGAAATTATGACTTTTATGATGTGGAAAAAATTGAAGAATTTATTGCCTTCAAGGGTGCATTTGAACTTGCCAATTTGCTTGAAAATACTGATGATGCACCTTATGAATATGAGGTTTACGAGATACTTAAATTTTGCTTTGATAATTACAAGGAATAAAATGGCTATATTCTTGAATATTTTAGTAGGTGCTTTCCACAAACGGAAGAGACTAATGCCTTGTAGGAGCATATGGAAGAAGAAATTGCTGAGCCTGAAAGCTCATTAGATGAAAATGAGGAGGAGAGTGATGAACAAAAGGAGGAAGAATGGATTAGCTACCCATGACTACCTTCTAATGAGAGTAACTCTTTATCCCTTACATTATTTGATTGTCCCCCATGCTCACCAAAGGAGGATGAATGTTATGTTCCTATGGATTCTTTTGAGATACCTACTATGGGTAAAACTTGTGATAATAATTATGCTCCAGTTATCTATCATAATCCTTTATTAGTGCTTGACTTCAAAATTCATGGTACTAAAGAGTTTTTCTTAGAAAATGTTTATGATAAGGCTCTAGATGATTGTCCTATATTGAATGATCAGTCACCTTGTTATAAAATTGTTTAAAGTGGGTTTGAAGGTTTTAATCCCACTATTTTTTAACTTGATAGAAATTATATGTCTGTAGATCATGAAAAGCATGCTTTATGTGATAGTTATATGGTTTAGTTTATTCATGAGGCTACTGAAAATTATTATGAGAGAGGAAAATATGGTTGTTGGAATTCTCATGTTGCTAAAATACCTCTCTATGTGCTGAAAGTTTTGAAGTTACTCTTGTTTTACCTTCCTATGCTTGTCACTTTGTTCTTTGTGAATTTATTTGCATAAAAGATTTCTATGCATAGGAAGTGGGTTAGACTTAAAGGTGTTTTGAATTTGCTTCTTGATGCTCTCTTTTACTTCAATTCATATTTCTATTGTGAGCATATTCTCAAGCTTTCTAAGCCTAACTTAAAGGCATTAAAGAAAAGTACTTATTGGGAGATGTGTGCCAATAATAACCTCTAATGAGAGGGAAGTAAGATTTGGGGAGTTGCTGTCTCGAAACAGATTTTTGTGCTCCACCGTAAAAATTCGTGAGGAATATATGTAAGTCGGATTGAGATGATATTTTCTGAATAAATCCCCCAGTATGTTAGCTAACTTTAGTTAGTTCAGCACTTTTTTATTTGAGCAACACAAGGTCTTCGAAAAAATCGGTTTCTACCTGCTGGTCTGTTTTGACAGATTTTTGCCATTATTTGCATTTGCTTCTTAGTGATTCCTTTTTGGGTTCTTTTTGGGAAATTGAACTTTTTGAGGGAATTGATATAGTAGATTGTGTTTTTAGTGAAAGTTTTGCTGTTCTAAAGCTAAAACCAAAGGTGTATTATCTTTTAAATACACTAATGTTGCTAATGAAGATTGTGTGAAGTTTTGTATGAAGGAAAATTTTCAGGTGTAGAGAAAGAATGATGTAATGAGATGAAGAATGGACAAAAGCTCAAACTTGGGGATGACACCCCGTGTCACCCCAAGAAATATTCAAGAGATACAAGCGTCAAAGCTTGGGGATTCCTTGGGCATCCCCTTCTTCATCAATAAAAAGCTCAAGTCTTTCTAGACACTTCGGTTTTATTGTTTTATGTTGTTGTGTTGTTCTTGGAGCGTCTTAGTTTTCGTTTAGTTTACTTAGTTTTATTGAATAAAGTAGTTTGTACCCCCGTTCTCACTATGTTGTTGCAAATAAGTTGATTGGTGTTGGAGAGGAGTAGAAAGTTTTTGCTTGAATAGTACAAGAGGAGCTTGCTTTTGTAGGGGTTCGTAGCATGGAAAACAAAAATTTTCTATCGCATACAAACAAACAAGCCAAGATCTATCTACTAGATTGTAGCAACGAGTCGATGTTATAACTTACCCTCGAAGATTCCAAAGCGTTTAACGAGAGCGGATTCTCGTGGGTGATGTAGTCGTACTCTTTCCGATCTCAAGATCGTGTAGACGATCCTTCCGGCGCCACGTTCCGGCAGCGCTCCCGCAGTCGGTCACACGTTCGGTACTCGACGAAGACCTTCCTCTCCCTTGTTCCAGCAGGAAGCGGAGGTTGTAGCACTCTCCTCGCGATTCCGGCAGCACAACGGCGTGGTACCGGAAGTAGAGGGGAGATCCCACAGGGCTTCGCCTTAAGCCGGTGCGAGTATGGTGGAGCTTATGAGAGAGGCTATTAGTGGTCTAGTAATTAGACACACTAATTAGAAGGCTCTAAACCAATTAGAAGGCTCTAAACCGTTGGCTAAAGCAATTAGAAGCTCTAATCCAAAACGGCTCTAAACCGGAGATCTAGAGGTGAAAGTTGTGTGTCTCTAGGAGGAGCCCTGCCCCTCCTTTTATGGGAGGGGGTCTTGGCGCGCCAGGGGAGGGAGGGAGTCCCTCCCCAACTCGGCCTTGGGCTGGGCGCCGGCCTGGAGGAGTCCTACTCCTCCTCCAGGTTGATTCCAACTCCTCTTGCTTGTTTCCCACAGTTTCTTGTTTTGGCAGTTTGACTTTCAAACTGGACATTTGACTTTTCTGTTTTAGGATTCAATTTAATCCTTCATTTGGGACAGCAAGAACACTTAGTACATGATGCAATCATTCCAATAAGTAATGACACATTCATGTACCCCTTCCCCCCCCGGAGTGCCGGACAATCCGGAACCTTCTAGAACATTCCCGATGAAAACACCGGAATCATTCCGCAACTCCGAAACGGGACTTTCCTTATATGAATCTTATTCTCCGGACCATTCCGGATCACCTCGTGATATCCCGGATCCCATCCGAGACTCCGAACAACATTCGGTCTCTTTCTCATAATACCATAACTACTCAAACAACGTCGAATCCTTAAGTATGTCTCCCTACGGTTCGTGAATTATGCGGACATGATCGAGGCACTTCTCCGAACAATAACCAATAGAGGAATCGGGAAATTCATATGGCTCCCACATATTTCTACGATTACTTTGCGATCGAATGAACCACTTACATACGATACCAATTTCCCTTTGTCTCACGATATGTTACTTATCCGAGGTTATGATCGTCGGTATCTCTGCATACCTAGTTCAACCTCGTTACTGACAAGTACTCTTTTCTCGTTCCCGTGATATGTGATCCCTTGTGACCAAGTCACATGCTTGCAAGCTAATTGGATGACATTCCACCGAGAGGGCCCAGAGTATATCTATCCGTCATGTGGATGGACAAATCCCACTCTTGATCCATGTGTCTCAACCAAAACTTTCCGAACACTCAATGCCACCTTTATAACCACCCAGTTACGGTGTGGTGTTTGATGTCATCAAAGCATCCATCCGGTAAAGGTGATATGCATGATCTCATGGTCGAAGGAATTAGGTTACTATGTATCAGAAAGCATATAGCAATTGAACTAATGAAATGACTTGATCTTTATGCTACGCTTATCTATAGGAGTATGTCCACCATATCATTCTCCTAACGATATGATCTTGTTGTTGATAACATCTCAATGTTCATGATAGGGAAACCACAATCATCTATCAACCAACAAGCTAGTGAAGTATAGAGGCTATACTAGGGACTTCAAATTAAGTTTACAAATCACACAAGTATCAATGTTTCCTTGTTAATACTATTATAGCATGAATGTAAACATTATCATAAACACAAAGATATAATAATAACCACATTTATTATTTCCTCTAGGGCATATCTCCAACAGTCTCCCACTTGCACTAGAGTCATCTAATCTAGATTACATGGTAATATACCGAACACCCATGGCAGTTTGGTGTTGGTCATGTTTTGCCCTCGGGAGAGGTTTAGTCAACGGATCCGCCACATTCAGATCTGTGTGTACTTTGCAAATCTTTATATCCCCATCCTGGATATGTTCTCGAATAGCGTGAAAACGCAGCTTGATATGCTTCAGCTTCTTGTGTGACCTTGGTTCTTGCGCATTGGCTATGGCGCCCATGTTATCACAGTAGATAGACATTGGGTCCAGCGCACTAGGAACCACACCCAGCTCTGTAATGAACTCTTTCATCCATATCGCTTCTTGTGAAGCCTCCGAAGCAGCCATGTATTCCGATTCAGTTGAAGATCTCGCCACAACGCTTTGCTTTGCACTCCTCCAGCTAACTGCTGCACCATTCAAAATAAATACGTATCCGGATTGCGATTTAGAATCATCCGGATCTGTGTTCCAACTAGCATCGGTGTAACCATTAACAACGAGTTGTTCATCACCTCCATAAGAAAGAACCATATCCTTAGTTCTTCTCAAGTACTTAAGGATGTTTTTGACCGCTGTCCAATGATCCACTCCTGGATCACTTTGATATCTGCTAGTTAAACTAACAGCATATGCAATGTCGGGTCTAGTACATAGCATGGCATACATTAGAGATCCTATGGCTGAGGCATAGGGAGTCTTACTCATCCTTTCTCTATCTTCTGCCGATGTCGGACTTTGAGTTTTACTCAAGGTCGTATTGGGCAACATGGGCAAGAACCCTTTCTTGCTTTCTTCCATTCCAAATCTCTTTAGAACTTTGTCCAAATATGTACTCTGTGACAATGATATTTGGCGTTTCGATCTATCTCTATAAATCTTTATGCCTAATATGTAAGCTGCTTCGCCAAGATCCTTCATTGAAAAACTATTATTAAATATTCCTTGACACTATTAAGAAGGTCTACATCATTCCCAATCAACAATATGTCATCCACATATAGTATTAAGAATGCTACAGAGCTCCCACTCACTTTCTTGTAAATACAAGCTTCTCCATAAATTTGTATAAAACCAAAACTTTTGATTACCTTATCAAAACGTTGATTCCAACTTCGGGATGCTTGCTTCAATCCATAGATGGACCGTTGAAGTTTGCATACCTTGTTAGCATCTTTAGGATCGACAAAACCTTTGGGTTGCATCATATACAACTCTTCATCAATGTCTCCATTGAGGAATGCTGTTTTGACATCCATCTGCCATATCTCATAATCATAATATGCAGCGATTGCTAACATAATCCTCACAGACTTTAGCTTCGCTACCGGTGAGAAAGTCTCATCGTAGTCAACTCCTTGAATTTGTCGAAACCCTTTTGCGACAAGTCGAGCTTTATAGACAGTAACATTACCATCAGCATCTGTTTTCTTCTTGAAAATCCATTTGTTCTCGACAGCCTTTCGGCCATCCGGTAAGTCCACCAAAGTCCATACTTGGTTTTCGTACATGGATCCAATCTCGGATTTCATGGCTTCTCGCCATTTATTGGAATCTGGGCTCATCATCGCTTCCTCATATGTCTCGGGGTCATCGGTGTTGTCCACCACCATGACATTCATAACGGAATCATACCAATCTGGAGTGGTACGAGTTCTCGTTGACCTCCGAGGCTCTGTAGCAACTTCAACCGAAGTTTCATGATCACCATCATTAGCTTCCTCTCTTATTGGTGCAGGCACCACAGGAACTTCTTCCGGTGCTGCGCTACTCGCAATTTCGAGAGAAGGTTCGACAACCTCGTCGAGTTCTACTTTCCTTCCAGTCAATTCTTTCGAGAGAAATTCCTTCTCTAGAAAGGATCCATTCTTGGCAACGAAGATTTTGCCTTCGGATCTATGATAGAAGGTATACCCAATAGTTTCCTTCGGGTATCCTATGAAGACGCATTTTTCCGCTTTGGGTTCAAGCTTGTCCGGCTGTAACTTCTTACATAGGCTTCGCATCCCAAACTTTAAGGAACGACAATTTAGGTTTCTTCCCAAACCATAATTCATACGGTGTCGTTTCAACGGATTTAGACGGTGCCCTATTTAAAGTGAATGCGGCTGTTTCTAATGCATAACCCCAAAATGATAGCGGTAAATCTGTAAGTGACATCATAGAACGAACCATATCTAAGAGAGTTCGATTACGACGTTCGGACACACCATTACGCTGTGGTGTTCCCGGCGGTGTCAATTGTGAAAGTATTCCGCATTTCTTCAAATGCTCGCCAAACTCGTAACTTAGATATTCACCTCCACGATCAGAACGTAGAAATTTAATCTTCTTGTTACGTTGATTCTCTACCTCACTTTGAAACTCCTTAAACTTCTCGAAAGTTTCGGACTTATGTTTCATGAAATAGATATACCCATATCTACTCAAGTCATCCGTGAAGGTAAGAACATAACGATAACCACCGCGCGATGCTACACTCATTGGACCACACACATCGGTATGTATGATTTCCAATAAGTCTGTAGCTCGCTCCATCATACCAGAAAATGGAGTCTTAGTCATTTTTCCCATCAGACATGCTTCGCATCTTTCAAGTGATTCAAAATCAAGTGATTCAAGAAGTCCATCGGAATGGAGTTTCTTCATACGTTTCACTCCGATGTGACCAAGACGACAGTGCCACATATAGGTCGAATTATCGCTTGATTTCAATCGTTTAGCCTCAATGTTGTTGATATGTGTATTTCCACTATCGAGATTCAATAAGAATAGACCATCTATCAAAGGTGCATGTGCAATAAAACATATTACTCATATAAATAGAACAACCATTATTCTCGGATTTTAAACAAGTAACCGTCTCGCAATAAACAAGATCCCGATATAATGTTCATGCTCAACGCAGGCACCAAATAACAATTATTTAAGTATAAAACTAATCCCGATGGTAGATGAAGGGGTAGCGTGCCGACCGCGATCACATCAACCTTTGATCCGTTTCCCACGCGCATCGTCACCTCGTTCTTCGCTAGCTTCCGTTTATTCTGCAGCACCTGTTTCGAGTTACAGATATGAGCAACCGAACCAGTATCAAATACCCAGGCACTACTACGAGTACTAGTGAGATACACATCAATAACATGTATATCAGATATACCTTTCTTCTTGATGTTGCCGTTCTTCAAATCCGCCAAGTACTTTGGGCAATTCCGCTTCCAGTGACCTTCTCCCTTGCAGTAAAAGCACTCAGTATCAGGCTTAGGTCCAGCCTGGTCTTCTTCGTCGGCGTGGTAGCTTTCTTACCACCCTTCTTGAAGTGTCCCTTTGCTTAGACTTGCCTTTCTTGAATTTGGTGGTCTTATTGACCAACAACACTTGGTGCTCTTTCTTGATCTCCACTTCTGCAGATTTCAACATGGCAAAGAGTTCTGGCAACGTTTGTTCATGTTCTGCATGTTGTAGTTCATCACAAAGTTCTTGTAACTTGGTGGTAGTGATTGGAGGACACGGTAAACCCCAAAGCATTAGGAATCACTATACCAAGCTTTGAAGTTTGTTGCGTGCCCTGACATCTTAAGCACATGCTCACTGACGGAGCTGCCTTCTTCCATCTTGCAGTTAAAGAACTTTTCAGAAGCCTCATAGCTTTCAATTGCCGCATGAGTCTCAAAAATCAATTTGAGATCCTCGACAATATCATATGGGTCTGAATCCTCAAACCTTTTCTGAAGCTCCGATTCCAAACCATACAAGATAGCACACTGAACTATGGAGTACTGATTCTTCCGAGCGAGGTAAACATTCTTTACTTCATCGGGAGCATCAGCTGCAGGTGGGCCACCCAGCGGTGCATCCAGCACATAGGTCAAATTACCAGCTGTGAGGACAATCCTCAAATTGCGGAACCAATCCGCGAAGTTGCTTCCATTGTTTTTCAACTTTTCTTTCTCTAGGAACGCATTAAACTTGATGGTAGGGGCTGCCATTGATCTACAACATATTTGCAATAGTTTAGACTAAGTTTATGATAAATTGAGTTCAAATTAATTAAATGTAATAAACTAGGTGAACTCCCACTCAAAACAATATCCCTCACATTGTTTTAGTGATCACACGAACCAAATCCACCACATCAACATCGATCATCACGTGAGTTGATATAGTTTCAATGGCGAACAATCGTCATGTTCATCATATCTACTATATGATTCATGCTTTACCTTTCGGTGATCCGTGTTCCGAGACCATGTCTGTACATGCTAGGCTCGTCAAGATCAAACCTTAGTTTCCGCATGAGCAAATCTGGCTTGCCCACGTTGTATACACTTGCGGAATCTAAACACACCGATCATCACGTGGTGCTTCGAAACAACAAGCTTTAGCAACGGTGCTAACTAAGGGTGAACACTTTATGATTTGAAATTCATGTGCATGAGGGATCATCTTATAATGCTACCGTCGTTTACTAAGCAATACAAGATGCATAAAGGATTAACATCACATGCAATTCAATATATATGTGATATGATATGGCCTTTCTTCTTTGTGCTTTGATCTCCATCTTCAAGCACGAACATGATCTCCATCATCACCGGCATTGCATCAAGGTCAATGACGCCTCTCCATGGTTGTCGTCCACCGGCTTCAACTATTACAACTACTTTGAATAGACATGCGGGTCTTAACATAAATTAAAGACAACCATATGGCTCCTGCCGGTTGCCGACTTACAATAAGGAACATTGCATACATCAAATATAATCACAATCATGGCCATATCACATCACTGCACACCCCTGCAAAACAAAGTTAGACGCCTCTACTTTCTTTGCATATTTTACGTGGTTTGGGGCTTCAATAAGTGTCGTTCTAACTTACGAACATGAACCACAACGTTGACACAAGTATTGTTAATCACCCGTTGTGTATTGGATCTTACTATGCTAGGAGAAACAGGCACCCGCAAAGCCACTTATGCAATACAAGTTGCATGTCAAGCGTGGAGCAAGTCTCATGAACGATGTCATGTAAGGTTAGCCCGGGCCGCTTCATCCCAACATACGCAAGATGCAAAGTACACAAGAAGCAATCGACAATAAAAGCATCAACGCCCACAATGACCATTGTGTTCTACTCGTGCAACAGATCTACATATAGACACGGCTCTGATACCACTGTAGGGGTTCGTAGCATGGAAAACAAAAATTTTCTATCGCATACAAACAAACAAGCCAAGATCTATCTACTAGATTGTAGCAATGAGTCGATGGTATAATTACCCTCGAAGATTCCAAAGCGTTTAACGAGAGCGGATTCTCGTGGGTGATGTAGTCGTTACTCTTTCCGATCTCAAGATCGTGTAGACGATCCTTCCGACGCATGTTCCGGCAGCGCTCCCGCAGTCGGTCACACGTTCGGTACTCGACGAAGACCTTCCTCTCCCTTGTTCCAGCAGGCAGCGGAGGTTGTAGCACTCTCCTCGCGATTCCGGCAGCACAACGGCGTGGTACCGGAAGTAGAGGGGAGATCCCGCAGGGCTTCGCCTTAAGCCGGTGCGAGTATGGTGGAGCTTATGAGAGGAGGCTATTAGTGGTCTAGTAATTAGACACACTAATTAGAAGGCTCTAAAACAATTAGAAGGCTCTAAACCGTGGCTAAAGCAATTAGAAGCTCTAATCCAAAACGGCTCTAAACCGGAGATCTAGAGGTGAAAGTTTGTGTCTCTAGGAGGAGCCCTGCCCCTCCTTTTATGGAGGGGGGGTCTTGGCGCGCCAGGGGAGGGAGGGAGTCCCTCCCCAACGGCCTTGGGCTGGGCGCCGGCCTGGAGGAGTCCTACTCCTCCTCCAGGTTGATTCAACTCCTCTTGCTTGTTTCCCACAGTTTCTTGTTTTGGCAGTTTGACTTTCAAACTGGACATTTGACTTTTCTGTTTTAGGATTCAATTTAATCCTTCATTTGGGACAGCAAGAACACTTAGTACATGATGCAATCATTCCAATAAGTAATGACACATTCATGTACCCCTTCCCCCCCCGGAGTGCCGGACAATCCGGAACCTTCTAGAACATTCCCGATGAAAACACCGGAATCATTCCGCAACTCCGAAATGGGACTTTCCTTATATGAATCTTATTCTCCGGACCATTCCGGATCACCTCGTGATATCCCGGATCCCATCCGAGACTCCGAACAACATTCGGTCTCTTTCTCATAATACCATAACTACTCAAACAACGTCGAATCCTTAAGTATGTCTCCCTACGGTTCGTGAATTATGCGGACATGATCGAGACACTTCTCCGAACAATAACCAATAGAGGAATCTGGAAATTCATATGGCTCCCACATATTTCTACGATTACTTTGCGATTGAATGAACCACTTACATACGATACCAATTTCCCTTTGTCTCACGATATGTTACTTATCTGAGGTTATGATCGTCGGTATCTCTGCATACCTAGTTCAACCTCGTTACTGACAAGTACTCTTTTCTCGTTCCCGTGATATGTGATCCCTTGTGACCAAGTCACATGCTTGCAAGCTAATTGGATGACATTCCACCGAGAGGGCAGGCCAGAGTATATCTATCCGTCATGTGGATGGACAAATCCCACTCTTGATCCATGTGTCTCAACCAAAACTTTCCGAACACTCAATGCCACCTTTATAACCACCCAGTTACGGTGTGGTGTTTGATGTCATCAAAGCATCCATCTGGTAAAGGTGATATGCATGATCTCATGGTCGAAGGAATTAGGTTACTATGTATCAGAAAGCATATAGCAATTGAACTAATGAAATGACTTGATCTTTATGCTACGCTTATCTATAGGAGTATGTCCACCATATCATTCTCCTAACGATATGATCTTGTTGTTGATAACATCTCAATGTTCATGATAGGGAAACCACAATCATCTATCAACCAACAAGCTAGTGAAGTATAGAGGCTATACTAGGGACTTCAAATTAAGTTTACAAATCACACAAGTATCAATGTTTCCTTGTTAATACTATTATAGCATGAATGTAAACATTTATCATAAACACAAAGATATAATAATAACCACATTTATTATTGCCTCTAGGGCATATCTCCAACAGCTTTGACTGTGACTTAGCATTTGGAATGTCATGCTAGATGTTGTTTTGACCCTATGTTTAGTGATTATTGCTGTAGAATGACTTGTTCCAAACAATTGGGATTGCTTAGTGTGCCTTGAAGGAATCGTGTATTGTTTTAGCATACAAAAGCATAGTATTGTGGTATTCTCCTTTGATGCTTTGTTTGGGTTGACTTGGCACATGATCACACCATGTTATGACTATGAACAAGTCACCATAGCCTCTATGATCATTTAGTCCTTGACTTTTAGTACAACTTTATGCTTTGATTAGTAATGTTTTGTCGCTCTGCATGATTATGGCCATTATTTCTCTCTTAGTTGGTCGCTCCCAGTATTTTGCTAGCCTCCACTTGTATGTGTAAGCTCTACTCATGCATCCAACTCCCAAGAAACCAAGTTATTCCAAAGTGTCCACTATAAATTCCTATGCATGGTGTGTTACACCATTCCAAGTATATTCTTGTTTTCATCTATCTTCCAATTAAGAAGTATTTTGTTATGAGAAAACTTAGTGATTGAAGCTCTCACAAACTTGATGGCACACTTTATTTTTCTTGCCCCTAATAAACTTGAACCATTGTGTCATCTATGTTGCATATGCTTGCACTTATACGTTGGAATTAGCAGAACCATGCTGTCATGCGGAACGCTTTCAACATTGCACTTGTACTTTGTACACAGTTGATATCATGCTCTTTTGCCAATGGGTGTCGTCGGTGTGAAATAAAATGGGAGCTTGTAAGTCCATGGAGTTATGTATGTGTGTTAGAGAAACGCCCGGGCCGCTAGCCTAAGCCATGCCTAATCATTGTGGAAACTTGCAGCATCACCATAATAATATCTATGAAGCTTTCTTCTTAAAAAAGAGACATATTGAAAAGAGGAAAAAGAGAAAAAAGCACCATTTTCCCATGGTAAATAAGAAGATTGTTGAGATGCTCATTATCTGCTTGCCTTGCATTTTTATTATGGGATAACTCCTGTATCATGTGCAAGGGGTACCCCGTTGGCGGTTCTCTATGATACACATGTACTTACTATGACAAGAACTTACAGGTGACTAAAGTTGAGTAGCATGAGGAGCGGCCCTTGTATTCAAGGGACATGAGATTGCTAACTTATACTTTGTCAAGCCTATACTCCATAGTTTTTTCACTTTAACCTTAATCACTTCAAGATGCTTATGATAGGGGTAATGAGAGCTGAAAGCTAACAAGTACCATAATTTTTGGAAGCTCTTTTTAAGACTTGAAATCTCTGCTTCCCTTTATGCAGGGCCTTTCTTCCACTATTATATTGAGTCTCCGTATTCTACCCTTAGGCACTAGTTAAGAGAGCATAGTTGTCATTCTTAGTTCTATGTGCATTGTCCCAAAACTTATTGATTGATGCATATTATTGATATTACTTGTTCTTGTGCTATTTGTATCTAGTCACTCTTATGAACTTTGAAGGTGTCCTATGCATCTATTTGCTACTCCATGAGGGACAAGCTGAATGCCACTATGCTATGTTTTCTGTATGTTAAACAAACAAACGTTTTTCAATGCATGTTATTCATGATCTTTGTTTGTAACCTTTCATGTTGCATGCATAGTTACTTTGTCTTACTGTTAGAACTCCATCTTTCATGATCATGTTTAGAGTTCTTTGATCCCATCTTTCAATACTTGCAAATGGTTGATCTTGATTTTTATGGTGCATGTCGCCTCAAAAATTATTATTTTTATCACTTACCTACTTGAGGACGAGCAGGAGTTAAGCTTGGGGATGTTGGATACGTCTGAAACGTATCTATAATTTTTGATGTTCCATGCTTGTTTAGTATCTACTTTGCTTTGTCTACACTTTGAGGTGTTTTTATATGTTTTTCTGGACTAACCTATTAACTAGATGCCACAGTGCCAATTGCCTGTTTTCTTCTGTTTTTGGTTCCAGAAAGGCAGAAAATCAATATTATCGGAATTGGATGGGACAAAAGCCAAACTCAATATTTTATCGTGGGGAACACAGAGCCAGAATACGAGACGGAGGGGAGCCACCAGGGGGCCACACCCCCTGGCCACGCGGCCGGGCCCAGCCCGCACCTAGGGGGTGCAGCCGCCCTGGCTGCCCCTGCCTCGCCTCTTCGCCTATAAAGACCCCCCGATACAGAAACCCTAAGTACTCGATCAATATTCCACGAAACAGTCTGTAGCCACCGCCACCATCGTCCCTATATCGAGGGGATCTGAAGCTCTTCTCGGCACCCTGCCAGAGGGGAGATCATCCCGGAGGCCTTCTTCTTCATCATTCTAGCCTCCGGTATGAAGTGTGAGTAGTTCCACCTTGGACTACGGGTTCATGTAGTAGCTAGATGGTTGTATCTCCTCCTTTGTTCTACCATGTTTATATCTTGTGAGCTTCGTTCATGATCAAGATCATCTATTTGTAATCATGCATGTTGTGTTTGCAGGGATCCGATGGATATTGAGATTACTATGTCAGATTGATTAATGGTTTTGTCTTTATGATTCTATCATGTTTGTGATCTTTCTTGCTCTTCGTTGTTAGTAGCTATCTTGGCCAAGTAGTTGCTATTGACTCCAAGAGGGAGTATTTATGCTAGATACTGGGTTCATGCCTCTATTTAATCTAAGGGAAGTGACATAAATCTCTAAGGTTGTAGATGTGCTATTGCCACTAGGTAGAAAACAACGGTTTCTTGTTCATGGAACAAGTGGATTGTTTACCTTACACACTTTGCTTAAAGAAGTTATCCGTTGCTTGCAACTTAATACTGGAGGGGGTACGGATGATAACCTGAAGGTGGATTACTAGTCATAGATGCAGTTGGATGGCGGTCTATGTATCTTATTGTATTGCCCAATCGAAGATCATAGGATCATGAATATCTAGTATTGCATTGTTATGCCTTGCTCAGTCCTGTCAATTGCCCTGCTGTAATTTGTTTACCCAGCATGCCTTGTTTGTTTATCTTAAGGAGAACACCTCTAGTGAACTATGGATCCCGGTCAAATCTTTACCATTAATACATCTTCCACTGTTACTATTTACTTTCTGCAAACCACTATTACCTTCCACACCATACAGTTAATCCTTTGTTTTCATCAAACCGGTGAGATTGACAACCTCACTGTTCGTTGGGGCAACGTCTTGAGTTTGTGTTGTGCAGGTTTCCAAGTTGCTAGCAACACCTTTGAGTCGTTTCATTACTCCTACTGGTTCGATAACCTCGGTTTCTTACTGAGGGAAAACTTGTTGCTGTGCTCATCATACCTTCCGCTTGGGGTCTCCCAACGAAGTGTTCACGCACTCATCACCCCACCCCTTCCTCCATTCATGGGAGTGGATCTCCCACTCACAAATTGGCTCTCCATTTCCTCCACTAAAAAACCCACTCAAATTCCCATTAAATTTCCACCAAATTTAATGTAATCTCTCTTTAAATAAAACTCCTTTTATTTATTTATTCAGAATTTTGTCTATTACATTAATTAACTAACATTCACATAAAACCCCTTGCTATTTTTCAATTTCACATACAGAACCAGTTTCATCAATTTCACCCGAAACAATTCCGGTGTCTAGGGATGGCAATGGGGCCCCGAAACCCGCAAACCCGATGGATACCCGCCTTAAATGGGGAGGGTTTGGTAAAAAGTTAGACCCGCCAAGTTTATGGGCGGGTATGGGGGTGGCAACCCGTACCGTAGACCCGCTGACCCGCTCTATAAGCCTTAATCCTATCCCTAATAATCATATGACTAACCACAGTTCACGGGGCCATGCACGCAGACAACACACATCACATGCACACGCTGGAATATGGATTCCTGAAGACAGCACACGCACACACGCGTCCATTTTCACCAAACCCATTCTAATATCCCATTCTTTTCTTCCCGCATGTGTCGGCGTCGCTCCTCTCATGTGCGGTGGGTACCCCCGGGGCCCCGAACACCGCGGGGGGTCACGGGTATGGTAAGAAATGAGACCCGACAACTTAAACGGGGCGGGTATGGGGGGACCAGACCCGGCCCCGAACCCGGCGGGTGCCATCCCTACCGGTGTCCATTGAAATAATTCCAACGCTTTGCAATTCTTTCGTCTAGAACATATTTGCTCCAAATGGTGTTGGTATCCCTTAAGTATGTCACCCTAAGGTTCGCAAGTAATGCATACATGATCGAGACCCATCTCGGATCAATAATCAAAAGCGGGACTTGGAGATCCATACTGACTCCCATACATTCAACGATGACTTCTATGATCGTGGGAACCTTTTACGTTAGTAAATTAATCCCTTTGTCTCGCGATTACATGTACGAGATTTGATCATCGGTATCTCCATACCTAGTTTTATCTCGTTATAGACATGCACTCTTTTCTCGTTCCTGCGATATAACATTTTAGTGATCACATCACTTGCTTGCAAGCTAACTAATGTGATATCACCGAGAGGGCCCAGAGTATATCTATTTGTCATCGGGATGGACAAATTCCACTCTTGATCCCGAGCCTCTACAAAACACCTTCGTATCACTGAACCCACCTTTATAGTCACCCTATTACGGTGTGACGTTTGATGTTATCAAGATACACTTCCAGTGTTAGTGATTGACATGATCTCATGGTCTAAGGACTAGGATTACTTCGTATGATATAATAGCAATATAAACACAATGACTTTGATCGTAATGCTATACTTCGGATGAATGTTCATCACATCATTCCAATAATGTTGTGACCTCGTTATTAACAACATCCAATGTCCATGATCAGGAAACCTTGATCATCTTGTTAATCAACGAGCTAGTTATAAGAGAGCATAAACTAGCAACTTTCTATTTGTTTATTAAACACACATGTATTAACATTTCCGTATTAATACAATTATAGCATGCAAAATAAACATCTATCATATACTTGGAATACTTATAATAACAAATTTATTATTGCCCCTCACGACATATTCCCTTCAGGTATCTCCATACCTAGTCCAACCTTGTTACCGATAAGTACTCTTTCTCGTTCTGTGATATGACATCCCTTGTGACCTAGTCACATGCTTGCAAGCCAATTGGATGACATTCCACCGAGAGGTCCCAGAGTATATCTATCTGTCATATGGATGTACAAATCTCACTCTTGATCCATGTGCCTCAACACATACTTTCAGAATGCCTAATGCTAGCTTTATAACCACTCAGTTACAGAAGTGGTGTTTGATGTCATCAAAGCATTCATCCGGTGATGGTGATTAACATGATCGCATGGTCGAAGGATTAGGTTAGTATGTATTTGAAAGCTTGTAGCAAATGAACTCTAAATGACTTAATGTTACTCTACACTTATTATAGGAGTGTGTCCATCATATCATTATCCTAATGATATGATCTTATTATTAATAACATCCAATTTCCATGATCAGGAAACCATAATCATCTATTAATCAAAAAGTAAGTTTCAACAAGAGGCTTACTAGGGACTCTTTTATGTTTACAAAACACACAAGTATTAATGTTTCCTCTTAATACAATTATAGCATGGGATGTAAACACTTATCATAAACACAAATATATAATAATAACTACTTTATTATTGCCTCTTGGGAATATCTCCAACCCGTTGTCCCTCTGGACAACATTACAGCGCCAGAGCCCTCAGACCCAGATTAGGCCCGGATGGGTCCAAATCTGGGCCACACCACCAAATGTGTCATCAGTGTCGCTCCTCCGTGGTAGGTCACTGCCTCCGCAGCAGGCCGCCACCATCATGACCAAGCACTGGGACCTCGCTGTAGCGCCAAGCATCCTCCATGGCCACACGACGCCAAGTTCTGCATCGCAGCCTCCGCGCCGACGCCTCCGGGAACTCACCTCGGCGTCTCCATGGCCTCTCGCTCGCTCTAGGCCTCTCCGCCGCATCTAGCCTCCATCTCACCATACACCGCCTCCATCTCCACCATCGTGCATCTCCCCTGTGACGTCCTCCTCCGCACGGAGAAGACCCGTCAGGGCGCTCTCTCTCCTCCATGTGCCTTCGACGACCAGGTGTTGCCACACCGCCAGCTCCGGCAGCGGCAGTGACCACGGGGATCGGTGGGTCGGGGTGGTTTGTGTAGGGTTTCGTAGCATGGAAAACAAAAATTTTCTATCGCATACAAACAAACAATCCAAGATCTATCTACTAGATTGTAGCAACGAGTCGATAGAATAACTCACCCTCGAAGATTCCAAAGTGTTTAACGAGAGCGGATTCTCGTGGGTGATGTAGTCGTACTCTTCCCGATCTCAAGATCGCGTAGACGATCCTTCCGGCTGCATTCCGACAGCGCTCCCACAGTCGGTCACACGTCCGGTACTTGATGAAGACCTTCCTCTCCCTTGTTCCAACAGGCAGCGGAGGTTGTAGCACTCTCCTCGCAATTCCGGCAGCACAACGGCGTGGTACCGGAAGTAGAGGGGAGATCTCGCAGGGCTTCGCCTTAAGCCGGAGCGATTATGGTGGAGTATGAGAGAGTCCCTCGACGATCTAGGGTTTAGACACGCCGAGGAGGGGCAAGCCGGCGGCTAGGGTTTAGCTAGGCGGCGGCGGCGGATTGCCCTAGGGCCGGCGGCGGCTATGGAGGCGGCGGCGGCTTGGTACTAGGGTTTAGAGGTAGGAACTTGTGTGTCTAGGAGGGGAGCCCTGCCCCTCCTTATATAGGTGGAGGGGGCCGGCCAAGGGGAGGGGAGTCCCTCCCCAACTCGGCTTGGTGGTGCGCCGGCGGTGGGGAGGAGGGACTCCTCCCCAACTCGGTTTCCCTCCTCCTTCCACTTCCCAAAAATAGCCGTTTGACTTTCAAACTTGGCGTTTGACTTTTCAAACAAATTTTGATTTAATCCTCTATTTTGTTCAGCGATGACACTTAGTACATGATTCAATCATACCAACTTGATATAACACATTCATGTACCCTTCCTCTCCGGAGTGCCGGACATTCCGGAACCTTCTAGAACATTCCCGATGAAAACACCGGAATCATTCTCCAACTCCGAAACGGGACTTTCCTTATATGAATCTTATTCTCCGGACCATTCCGGATCTCCTCGTGATATCCCGAATCCCATTCGAGACTCCGAACAACATTCAGTCTCTTTCTCATCATTCCATAACTACTCAAACAACGTCGAATCCTTAAGTGTGTCTCCCTACGATTCGTGAATTATGCGGACATGATCGAGACACTTCTCCTAACAATAACCAATAGAGGAATCTGGAAATTCATATGGCTCCCACATATTTCTACGATTACTTTGCGATCGAATGAACCACTTACATACGATATCAATTTCCCTTTGTCTCACGATAGTTTACTTATCCAAGGTTATGATCGTCGGTATCTCTGCATACCTAGTTCAACCTCGTTACTGATAAGCACTCTTTTCTCCTTCCCGTGATATGTGATCCCTTGTGAGCTAGTCACATGCTTGCAAGCTAATTGGATGACATTTCACCGAGAGGGCCCAGAGTATATCTATCCGTCATATGGATGGACAAATCCCACTCTTGATCCATGTTTTCAACCAATACTTTCCGAACACTCAATGCCACCTTTATAGCCACCCAGTTACGGTGTGGTGTTTGATGTCATCAAAGCATCCATCCATCCGGTAAAGGGATATGCATGATCTCATGGTCGAAGGAATTAGATTACTATGTATCAGAAGCATATAGCAATTGAACTATTAAAATGACTTGATCTTTAATGCTACGCTTATCTATAGGAGTATGTCCACCATATCATTCTCCTAACGATATGATCTTGTTGTTAATAACATCTCAATGTTCATGATAGGGAAACCACAATCATCTATTAACCAACAAGCTAGTATTATATAGAGGCTTTACTAGGGACTCTTATTTTAGAATACAAATCACACAAGTATTAATGTTTCCTTGTTAATACTATTATAGCATGATGTAAACATTTATCATAAACACAAAGATATAATAATAACTATATTTATTATTGCCTCTAGGGCATATCTCCAACAGTCTCCCACTTGCACTAGAGTCATCTAATCTAGATTACATGGTAATATATCGAACACCCATGGCAGTTTGGTTCTGGTCATGTTTTGCCCTCGGGAGAGGTTTAGTCAACGGATCCGCCACATTCAGATCTGTGTGTACTTTGCAAATCTTTATATCCCCATCTTGGATATGTTCTTGAATAGCGTGAACACGTAGCTTGATGTGCTTCAGCTTCTTGTGTGACCTTGGTTCTTGCGCATTGGCTATGGCGCCCATGTTATCACAGTAGATAGACATTGGGTCCAGCGCACTAGGAACCACACCCAGCTCTGTAATGAACTCTTTCATCCATATCGCTTCTTGTGAAGCCTCCGAAGCAGCCATGTATTCCGATTCAGTTGAAGATCTCGCCATAACGCTTTGCTTTGCACTCCTCCAGCTAACTGCTGCACCATTCAAAATAAATATGTATCCAGACTGTGATTTAGAATCATCCGGATCGGTGTTCCAACTAGCATCGGTGTAACCATTAACAACGAGATGTTCATCACCTCCATAAGAAAGAACCATATCCTTAGTTCTTCTCAAGTACTTAAGGATGTTTTTGACCGCTGTCCAATGATCCACTCCTGGATCACTTTGATATCTGCTAGTTAAACTAACAGCATATGCAATGTCGGGTCTAGTACATAGCATGGCATACATTAGAGATCCTATGGCTGAGGCATAGGGAGTCTTACTCATCCTTTCTCTATCTTCTGCCGATGTCGGACTTTGAGTTTTGCTCAAGGTCGTATTGGGCAACATGGGCAAGAACCCTTTCTTGCTATCTTCCATTCCAAACCTCTTTAGAACTTTGTCCAAATATGTACTTTGTGACAATGATATTTGGCGTCTTGATCTATCTCTATAAATCTTTATGCCTAGTATGTAAGCTGCTTCGCCAAGATCTTTCATTGAAAAACTATTATTCAAATATTCCTTGACACTATTAAGAAGGTCTACATCATTCCCAATCAACAATATGTCATCTACATATAGTATTAAGAATGCTACAGAGCTCCCACTCACTTTCTTGTAAATACAAGCTTCTCCATAAGTTTGTATAAAACCAAAACTTTTGATTACCTTGTCAAAACGTTGATTCCAACTTCGGCATGCTTGCTTCAATCCATAGATGGACCGTTGAAGTTTGCATACCTTGTTAGCATCTTTAGGATCGACAAAACCTTTGGGTTGCATCATATACAACTCTTCATCAATGTCTCCATTGAGGAATGCTGTTTTGACATCCATCTGCCATATCTCATAATCATAATATGCAGCGATTGCTAACATAATCCTCACAGACTTTAGCTTCGCTACTGGTGAGAAAGTCTCATCGTAGTCAATTCCTTGAATTTGTCGAAACCCCTTTGCGACAAGTCGAGCTTTATAGACAGTAACATTACCATCAGCATCTGTTTTCTTCTTGAAAATCCATTTGTTCTTGACGGCCTTCCGGCCATCCGGTAAGTCCACCAAAGTCCATACTTGGTTTTCGTACATGGATCCAATCTCGGATTTCATGGCTTCTTGCCATTTATTGGAATCTGGGCTCATCATCGCTTCCTCATATGTCTCAGGGTCATCGGTGTTGTGCACCAACATGACACTCATAACGGAATCATACCAATCTGGAGTGCTACGAGTTCTTGTTGACCTGCGAGGCTGTGTAGCAACTTCAACCGAAGTTTCATGATCATCATCATTAGCTTCCTCTCTTATTGGTGCAGGCACCACATGAACTTCTTCCGGTGCTGCGCTACTCGCAATTTTGAGAGAAGGTTCGACAACCTCGTCGAGTTCTACTTTCCTTCCAGTCTTCTTTCTTTCGAGAGAAATTCCTTCTCTAGAAAGGATCCATTCTTGGCAACGAAGATTTTGCCTTCGGATCTATGATAGAAGGTATACCCAATAGTTTCCTTCGGGTATCCTATGAAGACGCATTTTTTCGCTTTGGGTTCAAGCTTGTCCGGCTGTAACTTCTTTACATAGGCTTCGCAACCCCAAACTTTAAGGAACGACAATCTAGGTTTCTTCCCAAACCATAATTCATACGGTGTCGTTTCAACGGATTTAGACGGTGCCCTATTTAAAGTGAATGCGGCTGTTTCTAATGCATAACCCCAAAATGATAGCGGTAAATCTGTAAGTGACATCATAGAACGGACCATATCTAAGAGAGTTCAATTATGACGTTCGGACACACCATTACGCTGTGGTGCTCCCGGCGGTGTCAATTGTGAAAGTATTCCGCATTTCTTCAAATGCTCGCCAAACTCGTAACTTAGATTTTCACCTCCACGATCAGAACGTAGAAATTTAATCTTCTTGTTACGTTGATTCTCTACCTCATTTTGAAATTCCTTAAACTTCTCGAAAGTTTCGGACTTATGTTTCATGAAATAGATATACCCATATCTACTCAAGTCATCCGTGAAGGTAAGAACATAACGATAACCACCGCGCGATGCTACACTCATTGGACCACACACATCGGTATGTATGATTTCCAATAAGTCCGTAGCTCGCTCCATCATACCAGAAAATGGAGTCTTAGTCATTTTACCCATCAGACATGCTTCACATCTTTCAATTGATTCGAAATCAAGTGATTCAAGAAGTCCATCAGAATGGAGTTTCTTCATACGCTTCACTCCAATGTGACCAAGATGACAGTGCCACATATATGTCGAGTTATCGCTCGATTTCAAACGTTTAGCCTCAACGTTATTAATATGTGTATTTCCACTATCGAGATTCAATAAGAATAGACCATCTATCAAAGGTGCATGTGCATAAACCATATTACTCATATAAATTGAACAACCATTATTCTCGGACTTAAACAAGTAACCGTCTCGCAATAAACAAGATCTCGATATAATGTTCATGCTTAACGCAGGCACCAAATAACAATTATTTAAGTATAAAACTAATCCCGATGGTAGATGAAGGGGTAGCGTGCCGACCGCGATCACATCAACCTTTGATCCGTTTCCCACGCGCATCGTCACCTCGTTCTTCGCTAGCTTCCGTTTATTCTGCAGCACCTGTTTCGAGTTACAAATATGAGCAACCGAACCAGTATCAAATACCCAGGCACTACTACGAGTACTAGTGAGATACACATCAATAACATGTATATCAGATATACCTTTCTTCTTGATGTTGCCGTTCTTCAAATCCGCCAAGTACTTTGGGCAATTCCGCTTCCAGTGACCTTCTCCCTTGCAGTAAAAGCACTCAGTATCAGGCTTAGGTCCAGCCTTGGTCTTGTTCGTTGGCGTGGTAACTTTCTTACCACCCTTCTTGAAGTGTCCCTTGTGCTTAGACTTGCCTTTCTTGAATTTGGTGGTCTTATTGACCAACAACACATGGTGCTCTTTCTTGATCTCCACTTCTGCAGATTTCAACATGGCAAAGAGTTCTGGCAACGTCTTGTTCATGTTTTGCATGTTGTAGTTCATCACAAAGTTCTTGTAACTTGGTGGTAGTGATTGGAGGACGCGGTAAATCCCCAAAGCATTAGGAATCACTATACCCAAGCTTTGAAGTTTGTTTGCGTGCCCAGACATCTTAAGCACATGCTCACTGACGGAGCTGCCCTCTTCCATTTTGCAGTTAAAGAACTTTTCAGAAGCCTCATAGCTTTCAATTGCCGCATGAGTCTCAAAGATCAATTTGAGATCCTCGACAATATCATATGGGTCTGAATTCTCAAACCTTTTCTGAAGCTCCGATTCTAAACCATACAAGATAGCACACTGAACTGTGGAGTACTGAGTCTTCTGAGTGAGGTAAACATTCTTTACTTCATCGGCAGCATCAGCTGCAGGTGGGTCACCCAGCGGTGCATCCAGCACATAGGTCAAATTACCAGCTGTGAGGACAATCCTCAAATTGCGGAACCAATCCGCGAAGTTGCTTCCATTGTTTTTGAACTTTTCTTTCTCTAGAAACGCATTAAAATTGATGGTAGGGGCTGCCATTGATCTACAACATATTTGCAATAGTTTAGACTAAGTTTATGACAAATTGAGTTCAAATTAATAATAAAATTAATCTAGGTGAACTCCCACTCAAAACAATATCCCTCACATTGTTTTAGTGATCACACGAACCAAATCCACCACATCAACACCGATCATCACGAGAGTTGATATAGTTTCAATGGCGAACAATCGACATGTTCATCATATCTACTATATGATTCATGCTTTACCTTTCGGTGATCCGTGTTCCGAGACCATGTCTGTACATGCTAGGCTCGTGAAGATCAAACCTTAGTTTCCGCATGAGCAAATCTGGCTTGCTCACGTTGTATACACTTGCGGAATCTAACACACCCGATCATCACGTGGTGCTTCGAAACAACAAGCTTTAGCAACGGTGCTAACTAAGGGTGAACACTTTTATGACTTGAAATTCATGCGCATGAGGGATCATCTTATAATGCTACCGTCGTCTACTAAGCAATACAAGATGCATAAAGGATTAACATCACATGCAATTCATAATATGTGATATGATATGGCCTTTCTTCTTTGTGCTTCCGATCTCCATCTTCTAGCACGAACATGATCTCCATCATCACCGGCATTGCATCAAGGTCAATGACGCTTCTCCATGGTTGTCGTCCACCGGCTTCAACTATTACAACTACTTTGAATAGACACGCGGGTCTTAACATAAATTAAAGACAACCATATGGCTCCTGCCGGTTGCCAACTTACAATAAGGAACATTGCATACATCAAATATAATCACAATCATGGCCATATCACATCACAGCACACCCCTGCAAAACAAAGTTAGACTCCTCTACTTTCTTTGCATATTTTACGTGGTTTTGGGGCTTTCAATAAGTGTCGTTCTAACTTACGAACATGAACCACAACATTGATACTAGTATTGTTAATCACCCGTTGTAAATTGGATCTTAACTATGCTAGTATAAACAGGCACCTGCAAAGCCACTTATGCAATACAAGTTGCATGTCAAGCGTGGAGCAAGTCTCATGAACGATGTCATGTAAGGTTAGCCCGGGCCACTTCATCCCAACATACCGCAAGATGCAAAGTACACAAGAAGCAATTGACAATAAAAGCATCAACGCCCACAATGACCATTGTGTTCTACTCGTGCAACAGATCTACATATAGACACGGCTCTGATACCACTGTATGGTTTCGTAGCATGGAAAACAAAAAATTTCTATCGCATACAAACAAACAAGCCAAGATCTATCTACTAGATTGTAGCAACGAGTCGATAGAATAACTCACCCTCGAAGATTCCAAAGTGTTTAATGAGAGCGGATTCTCGTGGGTGATGTAGTCGTACTCTTCCCGATCTCAAGATCGCGTAGACAATCCTTCCGGCGCTGCGTTCCGGCAGCGCTCCCGCAGTCGGTCACACGTTCGGTACTTGACGAAGACCTTCCTCTCCCTTGTTCCAGCAGGCAGCGGAGGTTGTAGCACTCTCCTCGCGATTCCGGCAGCATAATGGCGTGGTACCGGAAGTAGAGGGGAGATCTCGCAGGGCTTCGCCTTAAGCCGGAGCGAGTATGGTGGAGTATGAGAGAGTCCCTCGACGATCTAGGGTTTAGACACGCCGAGGAGGGGCAAGCCGGCGGCTAGGGTTTAGCTAGGCGGCGGCGGATTGCCGTAGGGCCGGCGGCGGCTATGGAGGCGGCAGCGGCTTGGTACTAGGGTTTAGAGGTAGGAACTTATGTGTCTAGGAGGGGAGCCCTGCCCCTCCTTATATAGGTGGAGGGGGCGGCCAAGGGGAGGGGAGTCCCTCCCCAACTCGGCTTGGTGGTGCGCCGGCGGTGGGGAGGAGGGACTCCTCCCCAACTCGGTTTCCTCCTCCTTTTCCACTTCCCAAAAATAGCCGTTTGACTTTCAAACTTGGCGTTTGACTTTTCAAACAAGGATTTGATTTAATCCTCTATTTTGTTCAGCGATGACACTTAGTACATGATGCAATCATACCAACTTGATATAACACATTCATGTACCCTTCCTCTCCGGAGTGCCGGACATTCCGGAACCTTCTAGAACATTCCCGATGAAAACACCGGAATCATTCTCCAACTCCGAAACGGGACTTTCCTTATATGAATCTTATTCTCCGGACCATTCCGGATCTCCTCGTGATATCCCAAATCCCATTCGAGAATCCGAACAACATTCGGTCTCTTTCTCATCATTCCATAACTACTCAAACAACGTCGAATCCTTAAGTGTGTCTCCCTACGGTTCGTGAATTATGCAGACATGATCGAGACACTTCTCCGAACAATAACCAATAGAGGAATCTGGAAATTCATATGGCTCCCACATATTTCTATGATTACTTTGCGATTGAATGAACCACTTACATACGATATCAATTTCCCTTTGTCTCACGATAGTTTACTTATCCGAGGTTATGATCGTCGGTATCTCTGCATACCTAGTTCAACCTCGTTACTGATAAGTACTCTTTTCTCCTTCCCGTGATATGTGATCTCTTGTGAGCCAGTCACATGCTTGCAAGCTAATTGGATGACATTTCACCGAGAGGGCCCAGAGTATATCTATCCGTCATATGGATGGACAAATCCCACTCTTGATCCATGTGTTTCAACCAATACTTTCCGAACACTCAATGCCACCTTTATAGCCACCCAGTTACGGTGTGGTGTTTGATGTCATCAAAGCATCCATCCGGTAAAGGTGATATGCATGATCTCATGGTCGAATGAATTAGATTACTATGTATCAGAAAGCATATAGCAATTGAACTATTAAAATGACTTGATCTTTATGCTACGCTTATCTATAGGAGTATGTCTACCATATCATTCTCCTAACGATATGATCTTGTTGTTAATAACATCTCAATGTTCATGATAGGGAAACCACAATCATCTATTAACCAACAAGCTAGTATTATATAGAGGCTTTACTAGGGACTCTTATTTTAGTCTACAAATCACACAAGTATTAATGTTTCCTTGTTAATACTATTATAGCATGAATGTAAACATTTATCATAAACACAAAGATATAATAATAACTATATTTATTATTGCCTCTAGGGCATATCTCCAACAGTCTCCCACTTGCACTAGAGTCATCTAATCTAGATTACATGGTAATATATCGAACACCCATGGCAGTTTGGTGCTGGTCATGTTTTGCCCTCGGGAGAGGTTTAGTCAACGGATCCGCCACATTCAGATCTGTGTGTACTTTGCAAATCTTTATATCCCCATCCTGGATATGTTCTCGAATAGCGTGAAAACGCAGGTTGATATGCTTCAGCTTCTTGTGTGACCTTGGTTCTTGCGCATTGGCTATGGCGCCCATGTTATCACAGTAGATAGACATTGGGTCCAGCGCACTAGGAACCACACCCAGCTCTGTAATGAACTCTTTCATCCATATCGCTTCTTGTGAAGCCTCCGAAGCAGCCATGTATTCCGATTCAGTTGAAGATCTCGCCACAACGCTTTGCTTTGCACTCCTCCAGCTAACTGCTGCACCATTCAAAATAAATACGTATCCAGACTGTGATTTAGAATCATCCGGATCGGTGTTCCAACTAGCATCGGTGTAACCATTAACAACGAGCTGTTCATCACTTCCATAAGAAAGAACCATATCCTTAGTTCTTCTCAAGTACTTAAGGATGTTTTTGACCGCTGTCCAATGGTCCACTCCTGGATCACTTTGATATCTGCTAGTTAAACTAACAGCATATGCAATGTCGGGTCTAGTACATAGCATGGCATACATTAGAGATCCTATGGCTGAGGCATAGGGAGTCTTACTCATCCTTTCTCTATCTTCTGGCGATGTCGGACTTTGAGTTTTGCTCAAGGTCGTATTGGGCAACATGGGCAAGAACCCTTTCTTGCTATTTTCCATTCCAAACCTCTTTAGAACTTTGTCCAAATATGTACTTTGTGACAATGATATTTGGCGTCATGATCTATCTCTATAAATATTTATGCCTAATATGTAAGCTGCTTCGCCAAGATCTTTCATTGAAAAACTATTATTCAAATATTCCTTGACACTATTAAGAAGGTCTACATCATTACCAATCAACAATATGTCATCTACATATAGTATTAAGAATGCTACAGAGCTCCCACTCACTTTCTTGTAAATACAAGTTTCTCCATAAGTTTGTATAAAACCAAAACTTTTGATTACCTTATCAAAACGTTGATTCCAACTTCGGGATGCTTGCTTCAATCCATAGATGGACCGTTGAAGTTTGCATACCTTGTTAGCATCTTTAGGATCGACAAAACCTTTGGGTTGCATCATATATAACTCTTCATCAATGTCTCCATTGAGGAATGCTGTTTTGACATCCATCTGCCATATCTCATAATCATAATATGGAGCGATTGCTAACATAATCCTCACAGACTTTAGCTTCGCTACTGGTGAGAAAGTCTCATTGTAGTCAATTCCTTGAATTTGTCGAAACCCCTTTGCGACAAGTCGAGCTTTATAGACAGTAACATTACCATCACCATCTGTTTTCTTCTTGAAAATCCATTTGTTCTTGACGGCCTTCCGGCCATCCGGTAAGTCCACCAAAGTCCATACTTGGTTTTCGTACATGGATCCAATCTCGGATTTCATGGCTTCTGTCACATCCCAAATTTTAGATTTGGTCTTGCATATCATTCATATCATTGCATCATATCTTTCCATGCAAAACCGTCGAGTAGAAAGGTTCGACAAAGCGCCATTTGCAAAACCCTATTTTATTTTGCTACGAGGTTCCTACGGGAAGCTTTAGTAGGACTTGCGACAACCACCCCTGTAGGTTCGAGGTTTTGCTCAAACCTTGACGCTAGGTTGTTCCCCTAGACGATACGAACCCGTAGGCGCTCGAATCGCTCGAATCGGAGTTCGTACGGAAAAGCTTCGGACGTTTTAGTAAATCGCCGGAAAACGGTCCGAAAACCCGGACCGATTTCCGAGTTGTAGTCAAATTCCGGACCGAATCTGTTTGGAACTCGCGCGAGAGGGGCCACTTAAGGACCCCACCTGCCTCGATTCCCGTGCCCGACTCCCACTTGCGCCGACCCCGCCTCCCACGCGCGCACGCCTCCCGAGGCTCGCAGCCGCCGCCGCCGCCGGCCGTCGCCCTCGCCGCCGATCGCCGCCCCAGGTGCACCGCGCCGCCCCTCTCCCTCTCCTCTCTCTCTTCCCGCGGCCAGCGCCACTATCTGCGCCGCCGTCGCCCTTGGCCGCCACCGCCGCCGGCCACCGCCCCGCCAGCGCCGTCGGTCGCCCTCGCCGCCGCCTCGCCCACATCACCGCCGCCACCCGCGTGGGACCGTGCCACCGCAACCCCGCCACCCGCGGCCGCCAATCGCCGCCGCCGCCGTGCGCCATCTCCGCCGTCGCCCCGCAGCGCCAACCGCCGCCAAGCCGCGTGCCGCCGCCGCTTGCAGCCCGCGCACCGCCGCCGCCTTGCACCTTGCTGCGCGCCTTGCGCCTCGCTGCGCGCCTTGCTGCGCGCTGCGCCGCCTCGCTGCGTGTGCCGCTGTGCGCGCGCACACACACACACACGCGCACGCGCGCGTTATCGCATGCATGCATACACGTGCACGCATACGCGCACGTACGCGCCGCCTTGCGCGCGATTGATTTTCTCGGACCGTTCGTTGACTCTCCCCGTCCGTGCAGGAAGAAACCCGACGCCAGATCCGATCGTCGCCGCCGCCCGGAACTCGCCGCACCGTCCGGAGTCTGTTTCGCAGTCCGTTTCCGGTAAGACAGCAGCCACCGTCAGATCTCAGATCAGCGGCATAGATCGTTCGTTGACTGGTCAGCATCCAGGCGTTGACTAGTCAGACGCCCAGTCAGCGCCCAGTCAGCAGACGCTTTGACCAGTCAATAGACACAATTGACTGGTCAATTTCGTTAATCCTTTTAGTTGGCAGATTTCGGTAGAATCTTGTAAATTGCGTAGGAATTAAACCGCTTGGCCAAAAATTGCAAATAAAATATGTACGGATTCAGTGAGTCGTATAGAATCTCGCTGTATCTTTGGTTCAGGCTTTTGCTGCAAGGTTTAGTACAGTTTAACCAAACTAGTTAGTGGCCTTTTCGGAGTAATAAATTCGTAAAAAAAGATCCATAGCTCCAAAAATCGCGTATGATATGTCCCTGGATTCAGTGGAACGAGGGAAATCTTATCGTGAATTAAAAGGGTAGGCTTACAGTAAAAACTTCTGCAGAAACTGTCTATTGGCTTTCTGCAATGTTTTAATTACTCGGGGAGTTTTATAATTCCTTTTCGAGTAATTCCATTTGGTACTGTTTCTAATCAGCGATGCCTTTGCGTTAGAATTTTTCCAAGATTTTACAAACAGTATACTACCGGTACTGAATTATTTAAGGTCTAGCTCTAGTTTGGAGCATTACTTTTGCTTAATAGTTTTCCTAGCGCTAAAACTATTTTCCATGCATGCAATCGGTAGTACTATGGTATAGGATGTTGTGGTGCAGCTATAGCACCAATTCACTTAGGATTGTGCTCCCGGCCGCTACAACCAAGGCAAGTAGATGCTACTTTGTTCATGATATCGTCCTACTATTTTCAATGCATTGTCGTGTATTTTGTAGTTGCATGTGTAGGTTGATACTATCGCTATGCTATGTCCTATTATGTGGTAGGACCCTCTTTGTAGATGAACCACCGTTGGTAGATGTGCTTAGCCATGCTATGTTGAACGAGGGCTGGGTTACTTCAATGATACTTGTTTTCTCAAAGTATTGGTTTGTGAAAACTAAAAACAACTTAATCAATGAACCCCCTGGGTGTGATGGTATTGATATTTTTTGGTGGTTTCATTGCGGAAAGGCACCCAGGTATCAAGAGAAATTGATTGGCTTCTTTATTGTGTAACTTACATGTACAACCATGTGCCAATAATGAAATGGGCGGTTGGTTGGACTTAGTAGGTTGTGGTAACTCGAACCCGCGTATCCAGAGATGTAGAATTTTGGTAGGTTGGACCGGTGCGCGTCGGGATTGAGGAGCTACTTCCCGAACAGTCTCTTCTTGGACTTCTCCCTATCATCACCCGAAATGAGAGTGGTGGTACGAGCTGGGCTGGCCAAGTCACATGGGTAAAGTGTACTAACCTCTGCAGAGTGTATAATCTAATCGATTAGCCGTGTCCCCGGTTATGGACATCTGAGTTGCTAGATATTGATTCTATGACATGTTTCTCGCTCATTCTAATTTCATAATTGTTTTAATATTGTTGGGATAACTTAATTGGGATATTTTCAAAGAAAATCAAAAACTGTTTATGAAAGTAGGACAAATGTATTTGCAAATGCAAGCCAGACACAGCTCCACTTGCCAAATATGCATGTAGATGTTAGTACTATTGCCTCCATTTACTAGCTCTACTTGCCATACATTCCATGTATTGACCCTTCGGGGCTGCTATGTTTCATGTTGCAGGTTATTCCGATTCTGATTGATCGTTATAGCCCACGATACTCCACTCGGCACTTGTTCACTTGTGGGCAATTTGAAGAATGGAGGATTTACTTGTTTATGTTGCTACCTGAATAATTTGAGCTAGCTTTATGCTAAGCTTTTATTGTAATAATGGTACTCTGGATCTTTGTAGATCATGATACACGGTTATTTGCTATGTTATCTATCTTACTCTATTGTGGGCCAATGAACCGATCCAGGGATTGGCATGTCACATAGAGGCCACGGTCTTTTCAGAACCGGGGTGTTACAGGATGGTATCAGAGCCCGTGTGTCGACTGTAGGATCGTGACATATGATTGGATTAGGAAGCCATAGAATTATTAAGCCTATATTGACTCTGTCTTTCCTATTATGCCTTTCACCCTCGTAAATTCTTACCATATGCTATTCTCACACTTTCCTCTTTTACTTGATAGATGGGAGACGTCAGGACTGCTTATGTCACCATGGAGTCACCAAGGCCCTTTGCAAGGCAGTTAGCTCAGCTCTCTCAGTCATTGGAATTGCCGCTGCCCATGCTCAAGGGAAGAAGGTTGTACACCTATGGATATGGAGAGGATGCATGGGAGATCACTACCTTCATATTCAGAGATGCCGCCTTGCCAAACCCCGCGCACTTGGTCAACACCAAGATATACTGCAACTGGGGACTTGGAATCAACTTGGCCATACATGAAGCCCTGTCTCGCCAGTGCCACTATGTCTGACACCTACTGCCTGCAGATTCACCCTACCATGACTATGGAAGGCGTGATGAAGATGGGAACATTGTGGTTACCCCGGGCGACAGGAACAACATGCCGCCCCGTCGGAGGCACATAGAGGACATGGAGAGGGAGAATGGAGCTCTAGCAGAGAAGGTGAGGATGATAAAGGAGATTGCAGATTTTACTAGCAATGGAATGGTGGTCCAAGGACAGGAGATAGACACTTTACATGAAGCTGTGGGAGTTCTGGAGAATGCCCTGATAGCCATAGATGCAACCATAGCACATCTTCATGGCACTGTGCAAGAGAATACCCAGAACATACAACAGTTGCAAGGGACCGTCCAGGAAAGGGACCAAACCATTGAAGCTATGACAGCCGAGATTGCCGCTCTCCAAGCACAGCTAAATCCACCCTCCGATGATGACAATGGAGATGATGGCAACAATGGGGATGATGATGACAGTGGAGACGATGATGATGATGAGGACGAGGATGATGATGATGGAGACGATGATGGTGGAGGAGATGAAGCTGTTGCTGTTGCAGCTGAGGATGAAGAAGAAGAGGAGGATCCAGAGGAGGTGGAGTTTGAAGTTTCAAGTGATGGTTCAGGAGAGGTGTACACTCCGCCGCCATGGTTGTACCGCGAGCCGAAGCGCCAACGCATGACCGCAAGGACCTACCTCAATCTCTTCAAGAAGTAGATAGAAGTCCACCAATTAGTCCACGTTAGGCAAACTCGTTAGGATTAGTCACGATCGGTGTGAATCTTAGCTCGTGTTAGTTTAAGAGTGATTAGTTGCTTATTTGTGTACTCCAATATCCCAGGATTTATTTGTGCGAATTTTAATGGAAGAGTTATGGCAATTTGGTTATCATCTGTGTTATTTTCGCTGCAGTTTTTCTGCTGATACAGCAGTACTGCGCGATTTTTCATATTTTTCTGGTAACTCGGAAAAATCTGAAAACAATTGGGCTGATGCGAAACTATCTGTACTATATGTAAAAAAATCAGCTAAATTTTCTGACGAGTTTAAGTCAGGCTGAAAAATTCGTGAACGCTGCTGGACTGTTCTGGCAGATTGCTGTTTTGGTTGTTTAGTTGATCTATTGTTTAGTTAACCATTGCCAACTCTTGCAAACTATTTCAGTAGGTATATACTGCTAGGATAACACTTGGGATGTTGCTGGATCACTTGTTTGTTGATGTGTTGCTTGCTTGTGATTGTCTGCTATTGTTTGTTGTTGGTTGATCATATGCATGGGTAGAATCCTATTGTCGTAGTTGATTCTTTCTAAACTTACCTATGCTGAACCGCAGATGCCTCCCCGCCGTCAACCCACTGAGATGGAGCAGCTCATGGCAGCTCAGGCACAGCTGACCCAAGTGATGACTCAGTTCATGGCAAATCAGAACAACAATGGAAACAATCAGCCTCAGGGAGATGCTCTCACCAGATTTCTAAGGTTAAGGCCAGCCAAGTTCTCTACTGCAACGGAACCAATGGTTGCTCTCGACTGGTTGCGTTCAGTCAACAAGGATCTAGTAACCGTCGGATGCACTGATGCTGAGAAGGTGAGGTTTGCCACTCACCTACTGGAGGGACCAGCCGCTTCTTGGTGGGACACATTCCAGATCACCCACCCGCTGGATACCGTGACTTGGACAATGTTTGAGGAAGGTTTCAGGACCAACCACGTGTCTTCAGGAGTTCTGAGCCTGAAGAGGAAGGAGTTCTGCAACTTGCGCCAAACCAATCGCACCGTGGCCGAGTACATTGAGGAGTTCAACAACCTGTCCCGTTATGCACCTGAGGATGTTGACACTGATGCCAAAAGGAGGGAGAGATTCCTGGATGGCCTCAGTGATGAGCTTTCAGTACAGCTACTGGTGGTTTACTGCCCCACTTTCCAGGAGCTTATGGACAAGGCTAGGATCTTGGAGGGGAAGCACAAGCAGGTGGAGAACCGCAAGAGAAAGAACAACAATCACCACTCTGGTTCACACCACAAGTCTCGCACTTCATACGATGGATACTCCAAGCATGGAGGGAGTGACCATGGGAGCCATGACCGCCGCGATGGACATCGCCATGACAACCATAGGAGCAACCACCACAACCACAAGGGAGGACACTCTCACCACTCTGGAGGACACGATGGACATGACCGCAACCATGATCGCAGCTTTGTGAAGAAGGATCTGAGTGAGGTGACATGCTTCAAGTGTAAGCAGAAGGGACACTATGCTGACAACTGCCCGGAGAGGAAAGGACTGAATCCAACCAACAACGAGAAGGCCACAGTGAACCACATGAATGTGGAGGAGATTCCAGATGAGCCTGACCTTGTGATTGGTAAGTTCCCAATCAACACTTACCCTGCACTTATACTTTTCGATATTGGTGCATCTCATTCATTCATATCAAGGGCATTTGTGGATAAGTATAAGTTACCTACTGAGTCTATGAAAAGGTCTATTAGAGTGAGTTCACCTAGAGGAGATATGATAGCTAGCGCGGGATGCCGCGACTTGACTGTGAGGATTGGAACATACAACTTCATTGCACATTTGGTAGTGTTGGATTCACAGGGATTAGACGTTATTCTGGGTATGGATTGGATGTATATGCATGGGGGACACATAGATTGTGCACAGCGAGCTGTTTCACTCAAAACCCCGGATGGTAAGAGGATTAGATTCAAGTCGGCTGCACGACCGAGAAGGTGTAAGTTGAATTCTCTTAAGGGGTTAGCATGGATACTGTGCCAGTGATTAGGGATTACCCCGACGTGTTTCCGGAAGAGCTGCCAGGGATGCCACCTGGCAGGGATGTGGAGTTTCTTATCGACCTGATGCCGGGAACATGACCAATAGCAAAGAAACCATATAAGATGGATGTGGATGAGCTGAAGGAATTGAAGAAGCAGTTGAAAGAGCAGCTGGAAAAGGGATTCATTCAGCCTAGTTCGTCGTCATGGGGAGCACCTATTTTGTTTGTGGAGAAGAAAGATAGCAGCAAGAGATTAGTGGTGGACTATCGCTCGCTGAATGAAGTAACCATCAAGAACAAGTACCCTCTGCCGAACATAAATGATTTGTTTGATCAACTGGAAGGAGCGAAGGTGTTCAGCAAGATTGATCTGCGATCAGGCTACTTCCAATTGAAGATCCGAGAGGAGGACGTACCAAAAACCGCCTTCACCACTAGGTATGGTTTATATGAGTATACAGTTATGTCTTTTGGACTAACGAATGCCCCGGCATACTTCATGACCATGATGAACAAGGTATTTATGGAGTACTTGGACAAGTTCGTGGTGGTGTTTATTGATGACATACTAATATATTCCAAGGATGATGCTGAGCATGAGAAACATCTGAGGATGATTATGGAGAAACTGAGGGAACACAAGCTGTATGCCAAATTCAGCAAGTGTGAATTCTGGCTTAACACCGTTGGGTTTCTTGGACACGTAGTGTCAGGAGAAGGAATTGTTGTTGATCCAAGCAAAGTGACTGCAGTAACTGAGTGGGAAGCACCCAAGAATGCGGGAGATTCGAAGCTTTTTGGGACTTGCTGGATATTACAGGAGATTCATTGAAAACTTTTCCAAGATTGCTAAGCCGATGACTGAACTTCTGAAGAAGGAGAGGAAGTTTGAATGGTCAGACGTATGTGAAGCCAGCTTTCAGGAACTGAAGCGTCGACTGGTGACCGCGCCTGTTCTGTGTTTACCAGATCTTCAGAAGGATTTCCAAGTGTACTGTGATGCTTCATGACAGGGACTTGGGAGTGTGCTGATGCAAGATGGGAGAGTAGTGTCATATGCCTCGCGACAACTCAAGCACCATGAGCAGAATTACCCCACACACGACTTGGAGTTAGAGTCAGTGGTTCATGCGCTCAAGGTATGGAGGCATTACTTAATGGGAAAACACTGTGATGTGTACACTGACCACAAGAGCCTGAAATACATATTTACACAGAAGGAATTGAACATGAGACAAAGGATATGGTTGGAGCTTATCAAGGATTATGATATGAATCTACAATACCACCTAGGAAAGGCCAATGTAGTAGCAGATGCTCTGAGCCGGAAGGTTTATGCAAATGGATTGACAATTGGTGAATTGCCTGAGGACTTGTGCAAGCAATTCAAGGACCTTAGACTGGAGGTAGTATCTGAAGGATACTTAGCAACAATGGAAGTCCAACCGACGCTACAGGACAGGATCATAAAGGCTCAGATATGAGACAAAGAGATAGATGAAGTTAAGGAAAAGATGAAGGAAGGTCGATCAAGGGAATTCTGCGAGGATGAGCAAGGAACCCTGTGGTATGGAGATCGTTTGTGCGTCCCCAACGACCTGGAGTTGAGGAAGTTGATTCTGCAGGAAGCTCATGACTCGCCGTATTCCATACATCCGGGAAATACGAAGATGTATATGGACCTAAAGGACAGATTCTGGTGGAACAACATGAAGGGAGACATCGCGGAGCATATTTCCCTATGTGATGTATGTAGCCGAGTAAAGGCGGAACACCAGAAGCCAGCAGGACTGCTACAGTCGTTGCCCGTGCCGGAATGGAAGTGGGATAGAGTGGGGATGGATTTTATCACAGGATTGCCCAGGACTAGGTCAGGATATGACTCTATTTGGGTAGTGGTCAAACATTTGACCAAGGTACCCACTTTATACCGGTGAAGACGACCTATACGAGTGCAAAGTTAGCCAAGATTTACATGGACAGGATTGTGTGCCTACACGGAGTTCCCAAGAGTATCGTATCTGATAGAGGCACCCAATTTACCTCACACTTCTGGCGCCAGCTGCACGAGTCACTTGGTACTAGATTGTAGTTTAGCACAGCGTTTCACCCACAGACTGATGGACAGACCGAGAGGGTGAATCAGATTTTGGAGGACATGCTGAGAGCTTGCGCCTTGGCTCATGGTTCTAGTTGGGATGAGAATTTGCCTTATGCTGAGTTTTCCTACAACAACAGCTATCAAACCAGCATCAAGACGTCACCGTTCGATGTGCTATATGGGAAACGGTGCCGAACACCATTGCTATGGGATGGAGTAGGGGAACGTCAGTTGTTTGGGCCTGATTTGATCAAGGACGCTGAGGAGAAGGTCGCCTTGATTAGGGATAGGCTGAAGGTAGCACAATCAAGGCAGAAGAGCTACGCTGACGCCAAGCGCAAGGAAGTGGTGTATGAGATAGGTGATAGAGCATACCTCAGAGTATCGCCGCTTCGTGGAATCAAGAGATTTGGAATTAAGGGTAAGCTGGCACCTCGATTTATTGGACTGTATCGGGTCTTAGCACGCAAAGGAGAAGTTGCTTATCAGTTGGAGTTACCAGAGGCTTTGTCCGCTGTTCACAACGTGTTCCACGTGTCCCAGCTGAAGAAGTGCCATCCGGATATGGTGGATACACCGTTGAGAGACACCGTACCGCTAGAGGAAGTTCAGCTGGAGAATGACTTGACCTATGAGGAGAAACCGGTCAAGATTCTGGAGACAGCAGAAAGGATTACCCGAACCAAGACGATCAAATTTTGCAAGGTACAATGGAGTCACCACACCGAAGAGGAAGCCACTTGGGAGCGTGAGGATGACATCCGAGAGGACTACCCACACCTATTTGCTAGCCGCGCCGAATCTCGAGGACGAGATTCATCTTAAGGGGGTTAGTCTTGTCACATCCCAAATTTTAGATTTGGTCTTGCATATCATTCATATCATTGCATCATATCTTTCCATGCAAAACCGTCGAGTAGAAAGGTTCGACGAAGCGCCATTTGCAAAACCCTATTTTATTTTGCTACGAGGTTCCTACGGGAAGCTTTAGTAGGACTTGCGACAACCACCCCTGTAGGTTCGAGTTTTTTCTCAAACCTTGACGCTAGGTTGTTCCCCTCGACGATACGAACTCGTAGGCGTGAGAATCGCTCGAATCGGAGTTAGTACGGAAAAGCTTCGGACGTTTTAGTAAACCGCCGAAAAACGGTCCGAAAACCCGGACCGATTTCCGAGTTGTAGTCAAATTCCGGACCGAATCTGTTTGGAACTCGCGCGAGAGGGGCCACTTAAGGACCCCACCTGCCTCGATTCCCGTGCCCGACTCCCACCTGCGCCGACCCCGCCTCCCACGCGCGCACGCCTCCCGAGGCTCGCAGCCGCCGCCGGTCGTCGCCCTCGCCGCCGATCGCCGCCCCAGGTGCACCGCGCCGCCCCTCTCCCTCTCCTCTCTCTCTTCCCGCGGCCAGCGTCGCCATCTGCGCCGCCATCGGTGCCACCGTCGCCCTTGGCCGCCAGCGCCGCCGGCCACCGCCCCACCAGCTCCGCCGGTCGCCCTCGCCGCCTGCCAGCGCCGCCGGTCGCCCTCGCCGCCTGCCAGCGCCGCCGCCTCGCCCACATGGCCGCCGCCACCCGCGTGGGACCGCGCCACCGCAACCCCGCCACCCGCGTCCGCCAATCGCCGCCGCCGCCGTGCGCCATCTCCGCCGCCGCCCCGCAGCGCCAACCGCCGCCAAGCCGCGCGCCGCCGCCGCCTTGCGCCTCGCTGCGCGCCTTGCTGCGCGCTGCGCCGCCTCGCTGCGTGTGCCGCTGCGCACGCACACACACACACACGCGCACGCGCGCGTTATCGCATGCATGCATACACGTGCACACATACGCGCACGTACACCTTGTGCACGATTGATTTTCTCGGACCGTTTGTTGACTCTCCCCGTCCGTGCAGGAAGAACCCCGACGCCGGATCCGATCGTCGCCGCCGCCCAGAAGTCGCCGCACCGTCCGGAGTCCGTTTCGCAGTCCGTTTCCAGTAAGACAGCAACCACCGTCAGATCTCAGATCAGCGGCATAGATCGTTCGTTGAGTGGTCAGCACCCAGGCGTTGACTAGTCAGACGCCCAGTCAGCGCCCAGTCAGCAGACGCTTTGACCAGTCAACAGACACAATTGACTGGTCAATTTCGTTAATCCTTTTAGTTGGCAGATTTCGATAGAATCTTGTAAATTGCGTAGAAATTAAACCGCTTGGCCAAAAATTGCAAATAAAATATGTACGGATTCAGTGAGTCGTGTAGAATCTCGCTGTACCTTTGGTTCAGGCTTTTGCTGCAAGGTTTAGTACAGTTTAACCAAACTAGTTAGTGGCCTTTTCGGAGTAATAAATTCGTAGAAAAATATCCGTAGCTCCAAAAATCGCGTATGATATGTCCCTGGATTCAGTGGAACGAGGGGAATCTCATCGTGAATTAAAAGGGTAGGCTTACAGTAAAAACTTCTGCAGAAACTGTCTATTGGCTTTCTGTAGTGTTGTAATTACTCGTGGAGTTTTATAATTCCTTTTCGAGTAATTCCATTTGGTACTGTTTCTAATCAGCGATGCCTTTGCGTCAGAATTTTTCCAAGATTTTACAAATTGTATACTATCGGTAGTGAATTATTTAAGTTCTGGCTCTAGTTTGGAGCATTACTTTTGCTTAATAGTTTTCCTAGCGCTAAAACTATTTTCCATGCATGCAATCGGTAGTACTATGGTATAGGATGTTGTGGTGCAGCTGTAGCACCAATTCACTTGTTGTTCTTGCATTTCATGCATCATATTTGTAGCATATGTTGTGGATTTTTTGTTTATAAATGCAATTGTATCGTGTAGATTGTGTCGAGTGCAACGCTTGCTCGTGTGAGGATTGTGCTCCCGACCGCTACAACCAAGGCAAGTAGATGCTACTTTGTTCATGATATCGTCCTACTATTTTCAATACATTGTCGTGTATTTTGTAGTTGCATGTGTAGGATGATACTATCGCTATGCTATGTCCTAATATGTGGTAGGACCCTCTTTGTAGATGAACCACCGTTGGTAGATGTGCTTAGCCATGCTATGTTGAACGAGGGCTGGGTTACATCAATGATACTTGTTTTCTCAAAGTATTGGTTTGTGAAAACTAAAAACAACTTAATCAATGAACCCCCTGAGTGTGATGGTATTGATATTTTTTGGTGGTTTCATTGCGGAAAGGCACCCAGGTATCAAGAGAAATTGATTGGCTTCTTTATTGTGTAGCTTACGTGTACAACCATATGCCAATAATGAAATGGGCGGTTGGTTGGACTTAGTAGGTTGTGGTAACTCGAACCCGCGTATCCAGAGATGTAGAATTTTGGTAGGTTGGACCGGTGCGCGTCGGGATTGAGGAGCTACTTCCCGAACAGTCTCTTCTTGGACTTCTCCCTATCATCACCCGAAATGAGAGTGGTGGTACGAGCTGGGCTGGCCAAGTCACATGGGTAAAGTGTACTAACCTCTGCAGAGTGTATAATCTAATCGATTAGCCGTGTCCCCGGTTATGGACATCTGAGTTGCTAGATATTGATTCTATGACATGTTTCTCGCTCATTCTAATTTCATAATTGTTTTAATATTGTTGGGATAACTTAATTGGGATATTTTCAAAGAAAATCAAAAACTGTTTATGAAAGTAGGACAAATGTATTTGCAAATGCAAGCCAGACACAGCTCCACTTGCCAAATATGCATGTAGATGTTAGTACTATTGCCTCCATTTACTAGCTCTACTTGCCATACATTCCATGTATTGACCTTTCGGGGCTGCTACGTTTCATGTTGCAGGTTATTCCGATTCTGATTGATCGTTATAGGCCACGATACTCCACTCGGCACTTGTTCACTTGTGGGCAATTTGAAGAATGGAGGATTTACTTGTTTATGTTGCTACCTGAATAATTTGAGCTAGCTTTATGCTAAGCTTTTATTGTAATAATGGTACTCTGGATCTTTGTAGATCATGATACACGGTTATTTTCTATGTTATCTATCTTACTCTATTGTGGGCCAATGAACCGATCCAGGGATTGGCATGTCACATAGAGGCCACAGTCTTTTCAGAACCGGGGTGTTACAGGATGGTATCAGAGCCCGTGTGTCGACTGTAGGATCGTGACCTAGGATTGGATTAGGAAGCCATAGAATTATTAAGCCTATATTGACTCTGTCTTTCCTCTTATGCCTTTCACCCTCGTAAATTCTTACCATATGCTATTCTCACACTTTCCTCTTTTACTTGATAGATGGGAGACGTCAGGACTGAGTATGTCACCATGGACTCACCAAGGCCCTTTGCAAGGCAGTTAGCTCAGCTCTCTCAGTCATTGGGATTGCCGCTGCCCATGCTCAAGGGAAGAAGGTTGTACACCTATGGATATGGAGAGGATGCATGGGAGATCACTACCTTCATATTCAGAGATGCCGCCTTGCCAAACCCCGCGCACTTGGTCTACACCAAGACATACTGCAACTGGGGACTTGGAATCAACTTGGCCATACATGAAGCCATGTCTCGCCAGTGCCACTATGTCCGACACCTACTTCCTGCAGATTCATCCTACCGTGACTATGGAAAGCGTGATGAAGATGGGAACATTGTGGTTACCCCGGGAGACAGGAACAACATGCCGCCCCGTCGGAGGCACATAGAGGACATGGAGAGGGAGAATGGAGCTCTAGCAGAGAAGGTGAGGATGATAAAGGAGATTGCAGATTTTACTAGCAATGGAATGGTGGCCCAATAGTTTCCTTCGGGTATTCTATGAAGACGCATTTTTCCGCTTTGGGTTCAAGATTGTCCGGTTGTAACTTCTTTACATAGGCTTCGCAACCCCAAACTTTAAGGAACGACAATCTAGGTTTCTTCCCAAACCATAATTCATACGGTGTCGTTTCAACGGATTTAGACGGTGCCCTATTTAAAGTGAATGCGGTTGTTTCTAATGCATAACCCCAAAATGATAGCGGTAAATCTGTAAGTGACATCATAGAATGAACCATATCTAAGAGAGTTCGATTACAACGTTCGGACACACCATTACGCTGTGGTGTTCCCGGCGGTGTCAATTGTGAAAGTATTCCGCATTTCTTCAAATGCTCGCCAAACTCGTAACTTAGATATTCACCTCCACGATCAGAACGTAGAAATTTAATCTTCTTGTTACGTTGATTCTCTACCTCACTTTGAAATTCCTTAAACTTCTCGAAAGTTTTGGACTTATGTTTTATGAAATAGATATACCCATATCTACTCAAGTCATCTGTGAAGGTAAGAACATAACGATAACCACCGCGCGATGCTACACTCATTGGACCACACACATCGGTATGTATGATTTCCAATAAGTCCGTAGCTCGCTCCATCATACCAGAAAATGGAGTCTTAGTCATTTTACCCATCAGACATGCTTCGCATCTTTCAATTGATTCGAAATCAAGTGATTCAAGAAGTCCATCGGAATGGAGTTTCTTCATACGCTTCACTCCAATGTGACCAAGACGACAGTGCCACATATAGGTCGAGTTATCGCTCGATTTCAAACGTTTAGCCTCAATGTTATTAATATGTGTATTTCCACTATCGAGATTCAATAAGAATAGACCATCTATCAAAGGTGCATGTGCATAAAATATATTACTCATATAAATCGAACAACCATTATTCTCGGACTTAAACAAGTAACCGTCTCGCAATAAACAAGATCCCGATATAATGTTCATGCTTAACGCAGGCACCAAATAACAATTATTTAAGTATAAAACTAATCCCGATGGTAGATGAAGGGGTAGCGTGCCGACCACGATCACATCAACCTTTGATCCGTTTCCCACGCGCATCGTCACCTCGTTCTTCGCTAGCTTCCGTTTATTCTGCAGCACCTGTTTCGAGTTACAAATATGAGCAACCGAACCAGTATCAAATACCCAGGCACTACTACGAGTACTAGTGAGATACACATCAATAACATGTATATCAGATATACCTTTCTTCTTGATGTTGTCGTTCTTCAAATCCGCCAAGTACTTTGGGCAATTCCGCTTCCAGTGACCTTCTCCCTTGCAGTAAAAGCACTCAGTATCAGGCTTAGGTCCAGCCTTGGTCTTGTTCGTTGGCATGGTAACTTTCTTACCACCCTTCTTGAAGTGTCCCTTGTGCTTAGACTTGCCTTTCTTGAATTTGGTGGTCTTATTGACCAACAACACTTGGTGCTCTTTCTTGATCTCCACTTCTGCAGATTTCAACATGGCAAAGAGTTCTGGCAACGTCTTGTTCATGTTTTGCATGTTGTAGTTCATCACAAAGTTCTTGTAACTTGGTGGTAGTGATTGGAGGATGCGGTAAATCCCCAAAGCATTAGGAATCACTATACCCAAGCTTTGAAGTTTGTTTGCGTGCCCAGACATCTTAAGCACATGCTCACTGACGGAGCTGCCCTCTTCCATTTTGCAGTTAAAGAACTTTTCAGAAGCCTCATAGCTTTCAATTGCCGCATGAGTCTCAAAGATCAATTTGAGATCCTCGACAATATCATATGGGTCTGAATTCTCAAACCTTTTCTGAAGCTCCGATTCTAAACCATACAAGATAGCACACTGAACTGTGGAGTACTGAGTCTTCCGAGTGAGGTAAACATTCTTTACTTCATCGGCAGCATCAGCTGCAGGTGGGTCACCCAGCGGTGCATCCAGCACATAGGTCAAATTACCAGCTGTGAGGACAATCCTCAAATTGCGGAACCAATCTGCGAAGTTGCTTCCATTGTTTTTCAACTTTTCTTTCTCTAGGAACGCATTAAAATTGATGGTAGGGGCTGCCATTGATCTACAACATATTTGCAATAGTTTAGACTAAGTTTATGACAAATTGAGTTCAAATTAATAATAAAATTAATCTAGGTGAAATCCCACTCAAAACAATATCCCTCACATTGTTTTAGTGATCACACGAACCAAATCCACCACATCAACACCGATCATCACGAGAGTTGATATAATTTCAATGGCGAACAATCGACATGTTCATCATATCTACTATATGATTCATGCTTTACCTTTCGGTGATCCGTGTTCCAAGACCATGTCTGTACATGCTAGGCTCGTGAAGATCAAACCTTAGTTTCCGCATGAGCAAATCTGGCTTGCTCACGTTGTATACACTTGCGGAATCTAACACACCCGATCATCACGTGGTGCTTCGAAACAACAAGCTTTAGCAACGGTGCTAACTAAGGGTGAACACTTTTATGACTTGAAATTCATGTGCATGAGGGATCATCTTATAATGCTACCATCGTCTACTAAGCAATACAAGATGCATAAAGGATTAACATCACATGCAATTCATAATATGTGATATGATATGGCCTTTCTTCTTTGTGCTTCCGATCTCCATCTTCTAGCACGAACATGATCTCCATCATCACCGGCATTGCATCAAGGTCAATGACGCTTCTCCATGGTTGTCGTCCACCGGCTTCAACTATTACAACTACTTTGAATAGACACGCGGGTCTTAACATAAATTAAAGACAACCATATGGCTCCTGCCGGTTGCCAACTTACAATAAGGAACATTGCATACATCAAATATAATCACAATCATGGACATATCACATCACAGCACACCCCTGCAAAACAAAGTTAGACGCCTCTACTTTCTTTGCATATTTTATGTGGTTTTGGGGCTTTCAACAAGTGTCGTTCTAACATACGAACATGAACCACAACATTGATACTAGTATTGTTAATCACCCGTTGTAAATTGGATCTTAACTATGCTAGGAGAAACAGGCACCGGCAAAGCCACTTATGCAATACAAGTTGCATGTCAAGCGTGGAGCAAGTCTCATGAACGATGTCATGTAAGGTTATCCCGGGCCGCTTCATCCCAACATACCGCAAGATGCAAAGTACATAAGAAGCAATCGACAATAAAAGCATCAACGCCCACAATGACCATTGTGTTCTACTCGTGCAACAGATCTACATATAGACACGGCTCTGATACCACTGTAGGGTTTGGAAAACAAAAAATTTCTACCGCATACAAACAAACAAGCCAAGATCTATCTACTAGATTGTAGCAACGAGTCGATAGAATAACTCACCCTCGAAGATTCCAAAGTGTTTAACGAGAGCGGATTCTCGTGGGTGATGTAGTCGCACTCTTCCCGATCTCAAGATCGCGTAGACGATCCTTCCGGCGCTGCGTTCCGGCAGCGCTCCCGCAGTCGGTCACACGTTCGGTACTTGACGAAGACCTTCCTCTCCCTTGTTCCAGCAGGCAGCGGAGGTTGTAGCACTCTCCTCGCGATTCCGGCAGCACAACGGCGTGGTACCGGAAGTAGAGGGGAGATCTCGTAGGGCTTCGCCTTAAGCCGGAGCGAGTATGGTGGAGTATGAGAGAGTCCCTCGACGATCTAGGGTTTAGACACACCGAGGAGGGGCAAGCCGGCGGCTAGGTTTTAGCTAGGCGGCGGCGGCGGATTGCCCTAGGGCCGGCGGCGGCTATGGAGGCGGCGACGGCTTGGTGCTAGGGTTTAGAGGTAGGAACTTGTGTGTCTAGGAGGGGAGCCCTGCCCCTCCTTATATAGGTGGAGCGGGCGGGCCAAGGGGAGGGGAGTCCCTCCCCAACTCGGCTTGGTGGTGCGCCGGCGGTGGGGAGGAGGGACTCCTTCCCAACTCGGTTTCCTCCTCCTTTTCCACTTCCCAAAAATAGCCGTTTGACTTTCAAACTTGGCGTTTGACTTTTCAAACAAGGATTTGATTTAATCCTCTATTTTGTTCAGCGATGACACTTAGTACATGATGCAATCATACCAACTTGATATAACACATTCATGTACCCTTCCTCTCCGGAGTGCCGGACATTCCGGAACCTTCTAGAACATTCCCGATGAAAACACCGGAATCATTCTCCAACTCCGAAACGAGACTTTCCTTATATGAATCTTATTCTCCGGACCATTCCGGATCTCCTCGCGATATCCCGAATCCTATTCGAGACTCCGAACAACATTCAGTCTCTTTCTCATCATTCCATAACTACTCAAACAACGTCGAATCCTTAAGTGTGTCTCCCTACAGTTCGTGAATTATGCGGACATGATCAAGACACTTCTCCGAACAATAACCAATAGAGGAATCTGGAAATTCATATGGCTCCCACATATTTCTACGATTACTTTGCGATCGAATGAACCACTTATATACGATATCAATTTCCCTTTGTCTCACGATAGTTTACTTATCCGAGGTTATGATCGTTGGTATCTCTGCATACCTAGTTCAACCTCGTTACTGATAAGTACTATTTTCTCGTTCCCGTGATATGTGATCCCTTGTGAGCCATTCACATGCTTGCAAGCTAATTGGATGACATTTCACCGAGAAGGCCCAGAGTATATCTATCACTCAATGCCACCTTTATAGCCACCCAGTTACGGTGTGGTGTTTGATGTCATCAAAGCATCCATCCGGTAAAGGTGATATGTATGATCTCATGGTCGAAGGAATTAGATTACTATGTATCAGAAAGCATATAGCAATTGAACTATTAAAATGACTTGATCTTTATGCTACGCTTATCTATAGGAGTATGTCCACCATATCATTCTCCTAACGATATGATCTTGTTGTTAATAACATCTCAATGTTCATGATAGGGAAACCACAATCATCTATTAACCAACAAGCTAGTATTATATAGAGGCTTTACTAGGGACTCTTATTTTAGTCTACAAATCACACAAGTATTAATGTTTCCTTGTTAATACTATTATAGCATGAATGTAAACATTTATCATAAAAACAAAGATATAATAATAACTATATTTATTATTGCCTCTAGGGCATATCTCCAACAGTCTCCCACTTGCACTAGAGTCATCTAATCTAGATTACATGGTAATATATCGAACACCCATGGCAGTTTGGTGCTGGTCATGTTTTGCCCTCGGGAGAGGTTTAGTCAACGGATCCGCCACATTCAGATCTGTGTGTACTTTGCAAATCTTTATATCCCCATCTTGGATATGTTCTCGAATAGCGTGAAAACGTAGCTTGATGTGCTTCAGCTTCTTGTGTGACCTTGGTTCTTGCGCATTGGCTATGGCGCCCATGTTATCACAGTAGATAGACATTGGGTCCAGCGCACTAGGAACCACACCCAGCTCTGTAATGAACTCTTTCATCCATATCGCTTCTTGTGAAGCCTCCGAAGCAGCCATGTATTCCGATTCAGTTGAAGATCTCGCCACAACGCTTTGCTTTGCACTCCTCCAGCTAACTGCTGCACCATTCAAAATAAATATGTATCCAGACTATGATTTAGAATCATCCGGATCGGTGTTCCAACTAGCATCGGTGTAACCATTAACAACGAGTTGTTCATCACCTCCATAAGAAAGAACCATATCCTTAGTTCTTCTCAAGTACTTAAGGATGTTTTGACCGCTGTCCAATGATCCACTCCTGGATCACTTTGATATCTGCTAGTTAAACTAACAGCATATGCAATGTCGGGTCTAGTACATAGCATGACATACATTAGAGATCCTATGGCTGAGGCATAGGGAGTATTACTCATCCTTTCTCTATCTTCTGCCGATGTCGGAGCTCGGGGGACCAGTGGGGGCCTTGGCCTTCCTACGCCATTGTATGACACAAAGAATTCTGCACTTAAGGCTAATTTAGACATGATGTCTAGATAAAAATCACTCTCTTGCTCCCCTCCCCCACTTTCCCAAGTTTGCTCCCTAAAAGATCGCGGATGTCGCCTAGAGGGGAGGGTGAATAGACGAGTTCAAACTTTTTTGAGAATGGCTCAATGATGACTGGGTTCCTGCACCAAAACAAGGTTATTGCGGTACTTGTACCAACAAATATTTAAGAGTTTGTCCCGATGGGAGCTCGACGAACACGGCCCCGCGGCCACGTTGTCAATACGGGTATGTTCGCACCCAAACCGTGGTTTGGAAATAGTATACTCTATAATTTTCTAGGATAAATGAATTTAAGATGATTGTAACAACTACTACTAGGACTAGAAGAATACTAGAACAAAAGTAAAACTAGAAAGATATGAATGCAATGAGATGAAATATTCATGATACGATTCCTCAAGTAATGTTGTGTATACCGGTGTGCATGATAAGTGCTTATGGAATAGCTATAAACTATAATTGTGGCGGTCCCTCATATACCGTTGTCTCCCACCGTTGGTAAGTGGAAACTAGACAACTCAATTGTCCACACCCTCTTCGGACATGGGTCATCTTGTAAGAGAATAGTGTATTAAGGTAACAAGACCAATCAAGGTAAACCAAAGCAAAGGCATCAAGTTCTATGGACAACCGTACTCCTAAGAAAGTGTGATATTCATAAGATATCCCGTTTGTCACTTTGGGGTCAAGCAATTCGCAACACTATACCTATCTATCTCATGAGTGATCTTGGGGAACTCTGGGAGGTGCATCCTAAGCTGCTATTGCCTCCAAAATAACTTATAGCAAATAGCCTATTAGTTGTACCCATTGACTTGTCAGGACCCATAGAAGAGTAGATACTAATGATAAGTTTTGTGACACATCGTCAATACCTAGTAAATTCCTCAACAATGGATTGGACATCTCCAATCACTAGAATAATATCATGAATAGAACAATGTAAAGAGAAAACACAAACATATTAATTAACAAGAACACACCACACTTCAATTACTCAAATCATCATAACATTAGTAAAAGGGGGGTTCAAGCCATGTTACAACCCATCACAGAGACCATGATGGGGAAGGATGAAGGAGTAGCGGCGATGGAGATGGTGATGATGGTGTGGTGATGGTGGCGTTGGCATGGTGATGGCGGTGTCCTCCTTCTCCTCCTCTTCTTGCTTGGATGGCTTGATGGTGTTGATGGAGATTGGATCTTGGTGGACCTTGAGAGGCTATGGAGGCGGCACGGTGGTAGGGTGCCGCCGTGGAGGCGGTAGATGGGATCTAGATCTTGTATATGGTTGGTGGTGGCTTCCTTTTGCTCCTCCCCTCTTTATATAGGCCTTGGGGGTGTCCTAGGGTACCCACAATACCGTCATATGACTTGGGGAAGGTTCTGGAGTTTTTCTAGGGTGAAATCTCGTCATTTCCGACCTTTTTGACAGTTATACGGCCGGAGCTATACAACCGGAATTTTTTGCTCTGGTCGTATAGTTGGTCATTGAACTTGCAGACCCTTTCGTATTTTGGTCGCCATTTCTTCATACGAACTCCGTTTTGGGCGTTCTTGGGCTTGTTGGATTCGTCTCGTCGAGGGATACAACCCCATGATCTTGGATCTTTATTTTGAGAATCCAACACCTCAAATGTCTAAGTCTGGTCCTGCAGTTCCTCCATACTATACTTTCTTTGTTCCTTTGCCTTTGTTTTATCCATAATCATCATCAAAACCTACACACATTTCAAAGAAAAGAAAGAGTGATAATTTTTTACCTAAACTACTAAATGTGCAAAGCTACTAAATGTGCAAAACCTACACACATGTAATGAAAACAAGTAATCATGTATATCAGGCATAGCAATAGTTAGATGGAGCATGATATGATTTACAAATGACACAATTTATATAGCTAAAATGTGTTGTATTATCACAGCCATCACTCAACAAAGGCGGAATTAAACTAGTGTTTACTTTGTCAAGCACAAAACTTAAAAAACTAGGGTTCACCTATGTGCAGCAACAACTTATGCTAAGCAAGACAAGCAACTATGTGATAGCAAGATATATACTTCAAGCATGAAGGCTATCACAAAGTAAGGTTGACGAGGGTTCGACTCGTCAATGCCCATTGTTATGGACTTGGGTTTTGGAGAAGATGGGGATGCTGGAAGTCGCGAGACGGTTAATAGGCAAGCAACATGGGGACACGAGGTTTACCCAGGTTCAGGCCCCGGGAGGGAAAACCCTACTCTTGCTTGTCTGTTCTTGATTACGGCAGAACCGAAGGTTATAGGGGTGCACAGATGGAATCTAGCATGAGGTGTGTGTATGAGGAGAGATCGTCCTTCTCTCCGTTCCCTCCTGGCCTTTATATAGATATGCCAGGTCCCGGGGATAGGTCGAGTCGGTTACAAATTAGGGTTGAACTCATTGAAATTCTATATATAGCTAGACTTGTCCTCCAAGGAGTTGAACTCGCCATGGGCTTGGGCCACCCGAAATCTCCCTGGGCTGCAGGTCTTCATGTGGGACTTCCTTGGGTATACCAATGTTATGCACCCGTAGGGTATATCCATGTCAAAGGTGCATAAGTGAGAGCTCGGATATAGAGATAACCAAGACACGTGGATACGGCGATGTTTTACCGAGTTCCTCCCAACAATGGAGTACCTCTCTTTTGGAGAGGGGGTGGTTTCAAACCACCAATGCCACAAAAGTCCTCCCTTATTCTCCTATGAATCTCACCCCAACGGGATCGATCCACACTTCCACTCTCGGTGCACTTATCGGTGGCAATCCGGAACCTCTCACAAGGTTGGGGCACTTCTCCACCACTCAATTGGAGTCTCCCAACAAACAAGCTTGGGGAAAGCTCCACAACTTAATTGGAGGCCCTAAGTAATCCACAAACCTACAAAACAACTAAACCATCTAGGGTGCCAAGAACCCAAGAGTAAAAAGCTTCTCAACTTTTACCCAATCGAATCCTCATCGAGAACTCAAACCAATGCACCAAATGCAATGGCAATAACACAAGAAGTGCTAAAGTCCTTCTCTCCCAAATTCCACCAAAGCTAAAAAAAACTTATGGGGGAATAAGAGAGGAAGAACAATGGAGGAAATCCACAAAAGACTCCAAGATCTAGATCCCAAGATGTTCCCCTCACTTAGAGGATACATTGATTGGTGGGGTTGTAGATCTAGATCTCCTCTTTCAAATCCCTCAAGTATATGCAAGAATCATAGGAGGGATTTAGGGATAGCAAGCTAAAGAAGGTCAACAATGGAGGAGAAAACTTGCAAGAGTCGGGGGATAACCATTGGGGAAGAAGGGACCCTTATATAGGCTCACTCACATCCGACCGTTTTCTACACGTTGGGGAAAAACCACATTGGAGACCGAAGATTCTGGTCTGGAGACTGGAGATTCTGGTCTACAAGTAACTCACACCGGAGATTCCGGTTCATCTTCGGACTATCTCCGGACCCCTATACAGACTGACACGGACTTGGTTTGATGACCACTCCAGAGAATTGCGCTGAAACTCTGGTTCTGGGAACACCGAAAACTCTAGTCTTTGCACATCGGAGGTTTTGGTCTACGACTTCACACCAGAGATTCTGGACAAAATCCGGCCCGAGGCAAACTTCAAATAGCGATATGTAGATTTGGAAACTCTAATTGACCCGAAACCAATTTTGGATACCACCAAGTGAGAATATTTCATGTTTTATAATGTGAGATACCTCCCTTGGTTAAAACCGGAAAACCTCCAAGATCAAAAACACAATAAGTTATAAAAGGGAAATCCTTTTTATGAACTAGAGATTTTTATGAATATTACCACAAGCTCTAGAACCTCCCATGGATAAGATCCAAATAAAAACCAAGAAAGATGATGCCAAGTATGCAAAGGTTTGAGCTCTCACCGAGGGACATGATCAAGTTACTTACTCGAGAGCCCCTCTTGATAGTATGGTTATCTATCCTATAAACCGGTCTCCCCAACTAACACCACGAGACCGGTAAGAAAGAAACCCTACCAAGATCATACATTTGCCTTGCGCATATTCCACTTAATCTTGATGATGACGATCGTGTACACCTCAAGATGGAGCACCTTTCTTGATTGCGCTAGCTTGGTGAAGACTTGGAATTTGCTCCCCCGTACTCCACTATGGAAGAGCCTCTCTTTTAGGAATATCCTCACATATCCATGATCACCATAAAGATGGCAAGCTTAAAGCATATGATCTCTCCGAGATGGCTCATCTTGAACTTGCACAACATTTCTTCTAACTCCATTTGGATGATGTCTTAAAGATACACATGAGGAACTCTATCTTCTTTTTCAAGACACCCTTAATCTTCTTTTCTTTATTCTTCTTCTTCATTTCTTCTATCTTAAAGCCAACACATGCTCCAAGTGATGCTAATGGACAATTCCTACAAGTGCAACTTGATATAAGTATTAGTCCATAGAGATTGTCATTAATTACCAAAACCACGCATGGAGACCCACATGCTCTTTCACCCCCCTTCAAGCTTCAATCCTGCCTCTGCCACTCATAACGAGAGACCGAGGTATTTGATTGGAAAGCTAGATATCTTGCATGGGGGAATAGCTGCAGTAGGTCCTTCAGGCTAACTTCGTGTAGCCTCTATCGTTAATTGGGTCAGCGTAGTTACAATGTACATCCTTTTTTCTCTATTTGTTTGAATTGTTCTTTTTAGTTTTATGTTTGTTCTTTTTTCACGTTTACTATACTTATGTCTTGATTTTACTTTTTAGTCAAGTACATGACTTTCCCCCTTTTCCTTTTCTCTTTTTTATTTTTGCATGCATATTTTATGAGTGAATGAATGAAGATTTGTATTGAAGCATGTGGATTTATTTTGCGTTATAGATATAGTGTAGGAGTTCGCCTAAGCCATTTGTAAAGTTACGTAGTATATAGAGTGTTCATATTAGCCATAAGAAGTGTTCTAATGGAGCCAAAAGGTTATGTGTTTAGTAAGATATTCATCTTAGTCACATGATCAAGACATTTTTGTTTCGAAAAAAGATACTTTCAAACACAAAAATCTATTGTTGCAAAAAATATACTTTGAACATTGTAAAATAAAAAATAGGAAACAAATAATTATCTTAAAAATGGATAGCAACAAAAACAATAATAATAAGGTAAGAAAACTCAAAATGAAATATAAAATAAAATAAAGTTAATACAAAATGAAAACAACCGAGAAACAAACTATAACAAAAATAACAAATAAAGAAGCACAAATTAACTAGGGCCTAGCATATTCTTATTCACTAGTTTCCTTTTTGACGAGCTTGGCAATTGGCACTTCATACTCGTATTCCCTTCTAAGAACTCGAAGTTGTTTTGTTTTGTTCAATGATGTTTAAGCTAGAAAGAATAGGTTCTAATTGTATGTTTAGAGTATGGTTACAAATTAGATGTATAAATGGATTTTATAAAGAGTCAAATATGGAAAATAACACTTCACTTCTGTTGCTAGCATAGCCTATCTATCATAACCTTCTCTAAGAGCATCCCAGCGGGTGGCCCAAATATGCACTGCTTCACGGACAGCGCAGCCAAAAGGAGCTCCTAGCACGGGGGGGGGGGGGGGATGGTATGCAACGTTCTCCCAACATGGGGGAGGGGAAAACGGTTGCAGGCCTCAGACCGGCGTATTCGCGACCTAATTCTAGGGCGCGTTTGCATTCTCCGCATGTCCATGCAGATAGCCCACACGTACTCCATATGTCCGTCCTGTCCCACATGAAAGCGACCCACACCTGCATCATGCGCTGGTAATTAATGGCGGCGACCCACACCTGCATCATGCGCTGGTAATTAATAGCGGTCGCTGAACCTCTGCGTCGGTCGTCTGCCTCTTTCTCACTGACCCATGTGCGGCCGCTCCTGCTAGTTGACCGTGCCTTCTATCGATTTTCTGCCCTTTTCCCCTTTGTTCGGCGTCGGCTATATGAAGGTGAGCTTCTTCTTGCCTCACCATTGCCACCGATTTCCCGCCAAGCTTCTCACCAGCATGTATACAGGCCACCGCTGGCTCCACGAGTGGGAGGCACACACCTTGTACGAGGCGAACTATCGAACGCCTCCGGACTATGTCTGCCCCAGCGGGTGAGCGCTGAGCAGAGGTGGCATCCCGCACTACAAGAGAACTATCTTTTAGAGGCACTATTTTGGTCCCGTAGAGACACTTTTATTGTCTTTATGTACTTGTAGAGACATTTTACACATTCTATCAAAAGTGTCTCTACGGACAGTGTCTCTTATGTGTTATGGATACTAGTAATAGTATTTATAGACCTTATAAGACACAACAAAGAGGCATTATATTATGTCTCTACACGTAGAGTAAAAATAATATGAAAAATATGTCAAAAGTAATCCTTAAACTCTTGACCTTGTTATAAGATAACGATGTATTCCTCCAACCATCTCAACCTTACAGAAGATCTCATTTATACCTGGAATTAGTTTCTTTTGATATAGCACAACCTGACTAAAATTTAAAATAAATGTCTCTAGAGAACAAGCAAAATGTCTCAAATAGTGTCTTTATAGAAAATATAAATACCTTCTGCAATGTACCTCAATGATTGCATGTATATAACTTGTTGACACAATTTAGAATGCCTCAAAAGTTGTCTCTAGAATGAAAATTCCATTTCTTCAGAAAATTGTCTTAACTGGTGTCTATATTTGAGACACATTCTTCAATGTCTCACAATTTTCTCTACAATATGCAACATGTCTCAAGGAGAGTGTCTCTATGGTAGGTTATTGTTGTAGTGTTGATTCCACTGGTGCCGCGTGGTGAGGAGATGCATGTGGCCATCTGACACGAGTGGGAGGTGCGGTTCATGACAGCGCAACAGGAAGATCGGGAGTTTGATCATAACAATATAACCTTATGGATTGCATTCTTCCGTAGGCATCGGAAGAGGAATCTCGCATGTTACTATAGTGGTTGTACCCCGTCGGCAGACGACAACAATGAAGGGTGTAGATTCTGGTGGAGCGTGTTGGGCCGCATGCTGGCCTCCATTATGTACCACATTGTCGCGGGGGACCACCCACACCTCCTACCTCCTCCGCTGCCGCCTCTTCCTCCTAGCACGACACCCGTCGTCGACCTCACACAAGACGATGATGACGAGTCCTAGATGTGGAGGAGTCCTAGGGGGATGAAGAGTAGACACTGTTGTAGTCTATTTTTAGTTACATTTTAGTTTTTTCCTATGTAAAACTACTTTGTATAATTATTTAATATAAAAATGTACTCCCCTTATTGAGCATGGCCAAGACAATACGTCCAGGACGCGTCACAAACAAACAAAAACGAACACATTATGTGTCCAAAATGCGGGCCGCCCCTGGGATGCTCTAAGTTTCTCATGTCACACTTTCTTTTAAGAGTGTCACAACTCCCTCTGAAAAAATCCTAGGCGGAGCCTCGCGTCGCTCCCGCGAGCGGCACCGGATCCAGGCAGTGCGCCCCTCCCCCTCCCTCCCCACCCCTCTCCCCCTCCCACCGTGTGGCATCCCGCAAAACCACTACTAGAAAATCGCGTTGATTTTGTGCATTGCATCATCATGACATCATCTTGTATATTATTTTTACTTGAAACTATGTTGCAAAAGACTATTGTTTTCTGAAACTAGCCCTCCTTCTATTTCAAATTAAACCCCCGGATGTTTCCGGATATTTTGTTTGTCTAAAACTAATTACAAAAGTTATTTTAAAATTAAATAAAAACCTATATTATTTTTTAGGGGGCAGTCGAACGGGCCGATTCGACCCAGTCGACCACCCCCAGAATAAAACGGTCCACCTAAATCTATCCCCACTCAATCCTAGTCTACCCACCTATCCTAGCCTGCCACCTCACCTCCCCTCCACCTCACCACACCCATCGCCACCTCATCAATCCACCCCCACTCCCTCCCTCTCTCTCTTCCCCTGGCCCACACCCTCCCTGGCCCAGCCGCACCCTCACAGCACGCACACCGCACACACCGTATCCACCCCCACCGACACCTGGTCCCACCGCGCCTGGACCCATTCCCCACTCCCCACTCCCCACAGCAAACACACGCACACACGCACCCCCTGCTCACCCCCTGGCCCACCGCCGCCTGCCCCTGGGTCCCACCACCCCAGCCTCCCCACGCGTCTCCTCCCTCCTCTGGCCTCCCACCTCTCCCCCCCATCCTCCGTCCGCCGGCACCAGGCCGTCGACCCTCCCGCGGCGCCTCGGCCCCTCCTGACCCCGCCAGCCCCGCCTCGCCCAGCCTCTGCCTCCCCTGGACGCCGTCACGCCAGCGACCCTCCTCCCGCCGCCTGTCCACGCTCTGCCCCGCCGGAGCCGCCTCTTCCGGTTCCCTCCTCTCTGGCCGCCCCGCCCCCAGGCGCTTCTGCAGCCCCGCCGCCGGCGCGCCTTCCCATCGCCCTCCGCCCGCCTCCGCTCGCGCAACCCCCCCCCCACCAACCACCGCTGGCGCCCTCCTCCACCTTGGCCACCGCCCCGTCGCTCTCTCCCCCTGGCGCTCGCCGTCCGCAGCTTCCTCTGCACAGAACAACGCCGACAACCTCCGCTCGACCCCGCCCTTAACCGCTCAAGCTCGCCGCTGCAGTCTGCTCGACCGCCGCCGGCCCCGGCCTTCCGACTCCGGCCGCGTCCTCCCTGGGCCTTGTCGCTGAGCATCGCCGGTCGCGGAGCCCTGCCCCAGTCCCGAGCCGCTGCCGGCCACCTCTGTAGGGCATTGCCCGGCCTTCCTCCACTCCTCCATGTCTGCCAGGCCGTCGACCACCTCGCCGGCCTTGGCCGCTTGCCCGACCCCGCCTGCTACCAAGCCCTCTGTATGTTGGCCGCGGCTGTGCATCGTCTCCCCCACAGAACCCTTCTCTGCAAGTTCTGCATGATGGACGCCCCGTGATCCTGTCCGTGTACGCATGCGTCGACATCAACCCGCGAGTTCTGCCCGACGACTTCATCCTGGCTCTTGGTTAACGACCAATGCAAAGAGTGTATGATGCCAAAATCCGTCCCAACGCCATGATCTTCCGAAGGCCACTGGCATCACGGACCGCCAAGTTCTCCATCGAGGACACCAAGACCGTCGACATGAAACCAAATGACGTCAAGCACTTCGCCGCCTAACGCCAAGTTCTTCATCCCGGACGCCAAGACCGACTTGATGGCGCGAACCCGACAAGACCTTCGCAACGACAAGATCGACACCGACCAGGGCGAGTCCGATGCGCCCCGACGTCAACCAAGTCCTGCTTCCCGGATGTGACAAGATCTACCTCAGTTATCCGAGAACGATCCCGCCGAGACCGAACCCTAGATCCGAACCCTGAGACCCGACCCCGAACCCCTAGAACCCCAAGCTCGTCGAACCCTAATGTGTGACCCCTTTCCGAGCCCCTACTTTATAAATTGCCAACTATATAACTTGTTGCATATTAATTGAGCATGCTCGCATACATCTCATGTGGTTTGGGGGCCTATGCCGATTCACCATATAATTAAATATGGGGCCCATATGCGGGCAAATCTAGTCTTATATTGGCCTCATTTAAATTGGTGTAGCGAACCGATGCTATCTTTTGTCTTGATAATGCAACATTTAAATTGCGGGGTAGTTAAATAACTTGAACCGTTTAATTAAATGTCGGGACCCCGGTTCCGCTTAATATGGCCTAATTGCATCGCATCTTTGCCATGTCATACATCATACATGCATCATGCCCGATCTTCTGCCGTAGTATTAAATAGCGCCTCTGGTGTTTCTTCTAGTGTTTTGCTTCTTCGCGGATAAGGCCGTTGAGTTGATGTGAGCTTCGCCCGATCTTCGGATGAACCTTCGGCAATGTTTTCAGGCGAGCATCTCCCCCTTTCTACCTATCTTACATTTATAGTATTTATTCCCACCTGTTGATATATTGCTATCTGTGTTGCGATGCTCTAGTTTTCGTACCGTGTTATCCCTTGCAGCCTTATATTGCCTTGGACACCTCCTATTACCTGTTGTTTGGTAGATAGTTGGACCTGCGCGTCGTAGTCGCTTGCTCAAGTGCTGTTGCGTGTCGTCAAGTGCCACAGTTGTTGGAGTATTTGCCGTGTGTTTATTGTTGGAGCTGATCAAGACTTTAATTACTGTTTAACAACTAAAATTGAAGTAAGTAAGCAGAGGCACAGGTGGGCAATAGATGTTATTTGGTTGTTAACCGTCCACTTGTGTCCCGTAGGACCCCGAGTACTTGATACCTGTTCCTTGAATATTCACGCTATCCACATCCGGGAGGATTATGGGACCCCCCTGAGCCAGACCTTGATTCATTCTTATTTCTTGGGGCCACAAACTAGTTTGAGGTTTTATTTACTATCCTGTACTTATGCCATGCTTTACTGCTTTATTTACGATTGTGCGAGGAGCACCTGTACTGTTTAGGTAAGCGGAGTGTTTTCGCGGTATCGACAAGCCCAGTTTTGGGTTCCCAGTCGTTTACAGCCATTGTCGCAAACCTTGAGTCCGTCTCGGAGTCAGCTAGCTTCGTTGCGGGTGTACTCAATGGGGTGGCCCCCTGAAATATTTCTGAATCTTGTGATTGCTTTGTCGTGAAGGCCTCGTTGGGTTTTGATTTGGTTTTTCCGAGGTTGATCGGGTGTGTGTTGCTATTTGTGCACCCCTGCAGGGTAAAACTTTCTGAAAGCCGTGTCCGCGGTTATGGACGACTTGGAGCACAGTATCTCGATCATAGACAACTATAACTAAAGTAGTGCTATAAATTTGACTTTATAATGACTAGTATTCAGCTTCACTATAATGGAATGGCTAAATAAAACTGCCAACAACTGCTTGCTTGTGTTGTCGCTTGCGACCATTGTATCTGACTAGTAAGTATCGCAACTATAACGGAATGGCTAAATAAAAGTACCAACAACTGCTGGGTTTTGGGGTTATCTCATGCTATTTGTATCTGACTAGTAAGTGTCGCAACTACAACGGAATGGATAACTAAAACTGCCCACCGCTTATTTTATCAGGATGACTATCTATACTTGACTAGTAATTGCTGCAACGATAACTGAATAAATAAAACTGCCAACTGTGTGAGTTCCTCGGTTGACTTCCTCGTTTGGTCTCGAGGGGGAAATACCAGGATGGGTTTGTTTGGTGGTAGTATCAGGTTGGTTCCGAATAGGTCTTTCTTACCCCTCTCTGATTGCCGCTAGTTGTATCGAGTCTCTATAGGGTGTCTAGTGCATGCTGCCGCTGCCGCTTCAGTCCACCATACCTATGTAGGCGAGGACCGCCGAATTCTAGTCTCGCCGTGTACTGGCCTCAGTACTGACCGCTCTCTCTTTTTCCTTTGCCCTTTGTCGGCACCCCTTTTGTTTAAGCAGGTTTTGCGATCGACGTCGTTAGCAGGGTTACCCTTCCGGCTTGGCCTAGGCAGGGTTATGGACGCCATTGGTTATTCTTCAGGGCTCTTAGCCCCATTTGCATCTTGTCCGTAGTCGGACGCTCTATCGTTTTCAAGGTGATTTGGATCTTTGTATATTATATCTGTATTCTTGACTCATTGAGTCGCTGTTGTATATATATTTGTTCTGTGGGTCCCATCGAGGACTGTTGTGTAATGTTATTACTTCGTTTTCCACCCGCACGCAAGTGCCTGGTGGGAACCTTTGAATCGTTTCTATGCGGGTTTGGCGGGAATCGCTAAAACTTGCATAGGTCCGATTCTGAGGGTGTTACAGAGTGGTATTAGAGCTCAGCAGTTGCGATACCCCACAAGTCTAGCCTGTAGGATAACCTAGCTAACGGCCGAAGTAGAGTGTCAAAACTATTTCTGCAAAATCGGTTGGATAGTTCTGATTAGGTCTGCTTTTACTCCTTACCCCTCTGCTGTTCTCTTCTTACCTCTGCGTGTTTTGAATCTACTCTCTTATCTTTCTTCGAGTCCAGGAATTCTCGTGGTTGGGTTTTCGTCGTACCTTCAGGGTTTCGCTTCCTCCTTTGGTAACGGTGTTGCTACATCTGGTCTTCATGCTATCCGAGGAGTCCTTCGTCTGGTGGACTTCTCTTTGTTCCTTCTCGTGCCTTCCGGTGTTTCCGACGCGACGACGTCATCTACGCCAGATCCGATGCAGAGTCTGCATCACCCCTTTGTTTCTGAACCTCGCTTGTCGAGATCTTCAGTCTAATTCCGAGAGTTGGTTGCATAATCCGCCTATTCGGGTGCCGAGTAATGGTTTGGGTGCGCGATGGACTGATCACCATCCGACTACTCTTATCATTCGCTCTTGTACATCGAATCAGTGGATCCAGCAGTTTTACTCCGTCCACGGAAGTTTGGGGTGGCTTTATTTGTGGATACCTCTACCTTCGACCTTTTGTTCCCGGAGTGTTCTCTCGCCGATCACGGACAACGACCTCTTGTTAGTGGTGTCGCGAGGATCTACACGAAGCGAGAAGACGCAGATCGCCGACCTTCCTTCCGGTACCATGAGGCGGATATCGAGGGCGAGATCCATTGTTAGTGGTGTCGAATTGTGGCATCCCGCAAAACCACTACTAGAAAATCGCGTTGATTTTGTGCATTGCATCATCATGACATCATCTTGCATATTATTTTTACTTGAAACTATGTTGCAAAAGACTATTGTTTTCTGAAACTAGCCCTCCTTCTATTTCAAATTAAACCCCTGGATGTTTCCGGATATTTTGTTTGTCTAAAACTAATTACAAAAGTTATTTTAAAATTAAATAAAAACCTATATTATTTTTTAAGGGGCAGTCGAACGAGCCGATTCGACCCAGTCGACCACCCCCAGAATAAAACGGTTCACCTAAATCTATCCCCACCCAATCCTAGTCTACCCACCTATCCTAGCCTGCCACCTCACCTCCCCTCCACCTCACCACACCCATCGCCACCTCATCAATCCACCCCCATTCCCTCCCTCTCTCTTCCCCTGGCCCACACCCTCCCTGGCCCAGCCGCACCCTCACAGCACGCACACCGCATGCACCGTACCCACCCCCACCGACACCTGGTCCCACCGCGCCTGGACCCACTCCCCACTCCCCACAGCAAACACACGCACGCACGCACCCCCTGCTCACCCCCTGGCCCACCGCCGCCTGCCCCTGGGTCCCACCACCCTAGCCTCCCCACGCGTCTCCTCCCTCCTCTGGCCTCCCACCTCTCTCCCCCCGTCCTCCGTTCGCCGGCACCAGGTCGTCGACCCTCCCGCGGCGCCTCGGCCCCTCCTGACCCCGCCAGCCCCGCCTCGCCCGGCCTCTGCCTCCTCTGGACGCCGTCGCGCCAGCGACCCTCCTCCCGCCGCCGGTCCACGCTCTGCCCCGCCGGGGCCGCCTCTTCCGGTTCCCTCCTCTCTGGCCGCCCCGCCCCCAGGCGCTTCTGCAGCCCCGCCGCCGGCGCGCCTTCCCATCGCCCTCCGCCCGCCTCCGCTCGCGCAACCCCCCCCAACCACCGCTGACGCCCTCCTCCACCTTGGCCACCGCCCCGTCGCTCTCTCCCCCTGGCGCTCGCAGTCCGCAGCTTCCTCTGCACAGAACACCGCCGACAACCTCCGCTCGACCCCGCCCCTACCCGCTCAAGCTCGCCGCTGTAGTCTGCTCGACCGCCGCCGGCCCCGGCCTTCCGAATCCGGCCGCGTCCTCCCTGGGCCTTGTCGCTGAGCATCGCCGGTCGCGGAGCCCTGCCCTAGTCCCGAGCCGCTGCCGGCCACCTCTGCAGGGCATTGCCCGGCCTCCCTCCACTCCTCCATGTCTGCCAGGCCGTCGACCGCCTCGCCGGCCTTGGCCGCTTGCCCGACCCCGCCTGCTACCAAGCCCTCTGTCTGTTGGCCGCGGCTGTGCATCGTCTCCCCCACAGAACCCTTCTCTGCAAGTTCTGCATGATGGACGCCCTGTGATCCTGTCCGCGTACGCATGCGTCGACATCAACCCGCGAGTTCTGCCCGACGACTTCATCCTGGCTCTTGGTTAACGACCAATGCAAAGAGTGTATGATGCCAAAATCCGTCCCAACGCCATGATCTTCCGAAGGCCACTGGCATCGCGGACCGCCAAGTTCTCCATCGAGGACACCAAGACCGTCGACATGAAACCAAATGACGTCAAGCACTTCGCCGCCTAACGCCAAGTTCTTCATCCCGGACGCCAAGACCGACTTGATGGCGCGAACCCGACAAGACCTTCGAAACGACAAGATCGACACCGACCAGGGCGAGTCCGATGCGCCCCGACGTCAACCAAGTCCTGCTTCCCGGATGCGACAAGATCTACCTCAGTTATCCGAGAACGATCCCACCGAGACCGAACCCCAGATCCGAACCCTGAGACCCGACCCCGAACCCCTCAAACCCCAAGCTCGTCGAACCCTAATGTGTGACCCCTTTCCGAGCCCCTACTTTATAAATTGCCAACTATATAACTTGTTGCATATTAATTGAGCATGCTCGCATACATCTCATGTGGTTTGGGGGCCTATGCCGATTTACCATATAATTAAATATGGGGCCCATATGCGGGCAAATCTAGTCTTATATTGGCCTCATTTAAATTGGTGTAGCGAACCGATGCTATCTTTTGTCTTGATAATGCAACATTTAAATTGCGGGGTAGTTAAATAACTTGAACCGTTTAATTAAATGTCGGGACCCCGGTTCCGCTTAATATGGCCTAATTGCATCGCATCTTTGCCATGTCATACATCATACATGCATCATGCCCGATCTTCTGCCGTAGTATTAAATAGCGCCTCTGGTGTTTCTTCTAGTGTTTTGCTTCTTCGCGGATAAGGCCGTTGAGTTGATGTGAGCTTCGCCCCGATCTTCGGATGAACCTTCGGCAATGTTTTCAGGCGAGCATCTCCCCCTTTCTACCTATCTTACATTTATAGTATTTATTCCCTCCTGTTGATATATTGCTATCTGTGTTGCGATGCTCTAGTTTTCGTACCCGTGTTATCCCTTGCAGCCTTATATTGCCTTGGACACCTCCTATTACCTGTTGTTTGGTAGATAGTTGGACCTGCGCGTCGTAGTCGCTTGCTCAAGTGCTGTTGCGTGTCGTCAAGTGCCACAGTTGTTGGAGTATTTGCCGTGTGTTTATTGTTGGAGCTGATCAAGACTTTAATTACTGTTTAACAACTAAAATTGAAGTAAGTAAGCAGAGGCACAGGTGGGCAATAGATGTTATTTGGTTGTTAACCGTCCACTTGTGTCCCGTAGGACCCCGAGTACTTGATACCTGTTCCTTGAATATTCACGCTATCCACATCCGGGAGGATTATGGGACCCCCCTGAGCCAGACCTTGATTCATTCTTATTTCTTGGGGCCACAAACTAGTTTGAGGTTTTATTTACTATCCTGTACTTATGCCATGCTTTACTGCTTTATTTACGATTGTGCGAGGAGCACCTGTACTGTTTAGGTAAGCGGAGTGTTTTCGCGGTATCGACAAGCCCAGTTTTGGGTTCCCAGTCGTTTACAGCCATTGTCGCAAACCTTGAGTCCGTCTCGGAGTCAGCTAGCTTCGTTGCGGGTGTACTCAATAGGGTGGCCCCCTGAAATATTTCTGAATCTTGTGATTGCTTTGTCGTGAAGGCCTCGTTGGGTTTTGATTTGGTTTTTCCGAGGTTGATCGAGTGTGTGTTGCTATTTGTGCACCCCTGCAGGGTAAAACTTTCTGAAAGCCGTGTCCGCGGTTATGGACGACTTGGAGCACAGTATATCGATCATAGACAACTATAACTAAAGTAGTGCTATAAATTTGACTTTATAATGACTAGTATTCAGCTTCACTATAATGGAATGGCTAAATAAAACTGCCAACAACTGCTTGCTTGTGTTGTCGCTTGCGACCATTGTATCTGACTAGTAAGTATCGCAACTATAACGGAATGGCTAAATAAAAGTACCAACAACTGCTGGGTTTTGGGGTTATCTCATGCTATTTGTATCTGACTAGTAAGTGTCGCAACTACAACGGAATGGATAACTAAAACTGCCCACCGCTTATTTTATCAGGATGACTATCTATACTTGACTAGTAATTGCTGCAACGATAACTGAATAAATAAAACTGCCAACTGTGTGAGTTCCTCGGTTGACTTCCTCGTTTGGTCTCGAGGGGGAAATACCAGGATGGGTTTGTTTGGTGGTAGTATCAGGTTGGTTCCGAATAGGTCTTTCTTACCCCTCTCTGATTGCCGCTAGTTGTATCGAGTCTCTATAGGGTGTCTAGTGCATGCTGCCGCTGCCGCTTCAGTCCACCATACCTATGTAGGCGAGGACCGCCGAATTCTAGTCTCGCCGTGTACTGGCCTCAGTACTGACCGCTCTCTCTTTTTCCTTTGCCCTTTGTCGGCACCCCTTTTGTTTAAGCAGGTTTTGAGATCGACGTCGTTAGCAGGGTTACCCTTCCGGCTTGGCCTAGGCAGGGTTATGGACGCCATTGGTTATTCTTCAGGGCTCTTAGCCCCATTTGCATCTTGTCCGTAGTTGGACGCTCTATCGTTTTCAAGGTGATTTGGATCTTTGTATATTATATCTGTATTCTTGACTCATTGAGTCGTTGTTGTGTATATATCTGTTCTGTGGGTCCCATCAAGGACTGTTGTGTAATGTTATTACTTCGTTTTCCACCCGCACGCAAGTGCCTGATGGGCACCTTTGAATCGTTTCTATGCGGGTTTGGTGGGAATCGCTAAAACTTGCATAGGTCCGATTCTGAGGGTGTTACACACCGCCGCCAGCGGGAGTCACCGGGCCCTTCTCCCCCTCTCAAGGTCGTGGCGGCATGGGCGTCAGCGGCCAGCGAGGGCGTGGTGCTGAGCGTCGGGCGCGGTACTTTGGTAGTGGCGTGGTGGCGGCGCGGTTGCGGGGTCATGGTGGCGGTGGCTCCGTGGAGTCCCCACGGCGGCGACCGACACTAGGCTCGGGCAACGGTCGTCCGGCGAGGGCGGGAGATGGCGTCGCGGCATCGTGGCTACAGGCGGCGGGCGGTAGGCAGCGGCGTGGCTGTGCTGGCCAACACCAAATGGCCCAGATCTGGGGCCCCTTGGGCTCTATCTAGGCCTGGGGCGGGCTAGCGGGCCTGTCCCTCTGCTTGATCTGCGGGCAGTTGCATGGTAGCTCGTGCAGGGATCTAGCAACCACTATGTTCGGGCTTGTTGCAGCATGGAGGCAGACTTTGCGGGCTCATCTAGGCCCGACCGGACCCTCTTTGAACTGGTGTGCCCCCACGGGGCTTCACGGGTCCACTAGACCCGGCCGGATCTAACTGGGACTGGGTGTCTGCGGTCGTGTCCGGTCGACTACCGCCCAAGCGGTGGAGGTCGTTCCCTCCCTCGCGAACGTGGCTCTGCTGGCCTAATTCTAGCTACCTTTCGCCGCTGGTTTGCAAACCTCGCGACGGGTGACATGGATATACCCTATGGGTGCATAACATTGTTATACCTGGTCTAGCCCAAGGAATTCTCACGTGAAGACTTGCTGCCTAAGGATATTTTGGGTGGCCCAAGCCCACTGCAAGTTCGGCTCCTTGGAGGATAATTCTAAGATGTAGATAGAATTTCAAAGGGTTCAACCATAATCTGTAACTGACTCAACCCTAATTCTAAGATGTAGATATAAAGGAACAACTCACCTCATACACACACCTCACGCCAGATCCCAGCATTTAGGAACCAACGGAGGGTAGATTTAGGAATCTGTGCAATTGCATGCATTCATATGTAAAAATGTGGGTAAATTTTTCGCCAAATAAAAACCTAAAGTGATCAAAGTTTCTTTCATTCTTTAAGATTAGGAATAGACTTGGAGAATGATCGTTATAAACTTTGATATGATCTTTGTGGATTAGTGTGTTTTGGGAAATGAAATTTGAATTCAAACTTGAGTGTTGGATTTATAATTTAAAAGGAATTAGAATTATGTTTGAGTAAATTGATTTAATCAAGAGTTAAAAATTATTAACTCAAACTTTAAATAAATAACATAATCAAGAAAATGAATATTCATCCCATATCTTTATTCAATAGATAAGTTACAAAATGTAACTTATAAAAGTAATCAAGAATCTTTACAATAGTAAATGAAATAAAATAAGAACATTTATATATTGAGTAATATTACAATCTTTATTACAAAAATATAAAATAAAATTTACAAAAAAATAAAATAAATATTACAATGGAATTATTCTATTAAAAAGAAGACATATCCTAAATCTTGAATCTAGAACACCTATTCTAAATCTGGAATCTCCAAGTCTTGTACCTGCAAAACAAATCACAAACTAAAAGAAAGAAAATAAAAGATTAGGATATGTTACTCTCAGTAGTGAAAGTGAGTTGCACTGTTCAACTTTACATCACTGAGTAATCTTTAGGGGAAAGTTTCACCATTATGAAAGAACTAAATCTTTCATAATTTTTAAGCCACAAGTCAAATAATTTTAGTCAGAGAGAGGGGCAAGTTTCACCAAGCAGTTAAGTGGTAAATAGATAAAAAGGTAACTTTCATTCCCTAAGCATATCCACAAGGGTGCAGCAGGCACACAAGAAGCACACACACATAAATGCATGGTGTGTGTTGTGAGCACAGCAACAACAGCCTATACAAACAAAACTGCTCAGCACAGCCGTGGTAAAGCACCCCAACACCATTTCCTTGCTCATACACATCTAGCACTAGCAGCCAAACCAAACCAAACCAAACTAAACCAAACCAACCACACACTTGATCATTCCACCAAAATGTTGACATAAGGAGGGGGTGGATCAGGTGGATAGCAAGAACAAGGCCAAGCTAACAGGACCAGGAGGTGGACAGCAAGAACAAGGACAAGTTCCAGGAGCTGGAAGTAGCAGGAGCAACATCAGGAGGAGAACCAGATCAGGCTAGCCACACAACCAGCAAGATCAAGCCACAAGATCAACAAGTTGCAACCCCAACAACTCCACTGTTGTGGTGAGTAGTAAAATACCATCACATGATTTATCTATACAAGCTAGACAAGAATTCATGTGTTGTCTCATACTCAACTTCTCAGAAAAACACCCAAGTGGGGTGAGTCCATCATAGAAGATTTTAAACATTAAAAGCCATCAGAAAACTATATATATCCAACTAGGATCTCAGAACAACCTCATTGATCTTAGCTATCAGGCCATATCTTAAATTTCAAGAATAAATATAGCTAAGATCTGAACTTCTAGGAACATCTCTTAAACAGGAGTAGCACCTTAGAATTTCTAGATCCTATGGATCTATATAACTTAATAAGCCTACAAATCATTTTTCCCAACTTTGACTCAAGAATCAATAGCTGGTATTACTACCAGAACAGATCCATGAGGAACAACAAGATAAGGACCTAGTCCCTAAGCCTCAGACCAACATCATAGGCTTTAGGGTTCAAGTAAAGAAGTTTCCACTTATCTCTGATATTAAGCAAACCTTAAGCATTAACAAAATCAAGCCAAGTAGTAGAACCTAGACTTGTGTGCCATTTTAATATGGTGTCACAAGAGAAGCTTCTAAACCAAGCAGATTAAGCATCTGGCTTTCACAGATAAAATCACAGACAACTACAAATCATTTTCCTGATACTACTCACAGGAATCATTTCCAGGAATATACATATACATAACATCACGGTAAGAAACCAATTAATCTCAAACTGTATATGAATCCACAAGCCAACAATTACAGATATAGTGACTTCATCACTCACAAATCACTGTCAATAACCAAGTAATGACAGTGATGAACTTTCAAATCACTAGGATTTCCAAGTAATGGTTCTACAGTAACACTATCATTTGAACCATATAAAATTAACCAAGGGAATCAATCTTATAAGCCAGTAGCATCACCAAAGCCAACCATAAGCAATAATCCACAGCAAACAGTCATTCATCATGCTTAAGGATCATCATTACTAGATCCAAATCATCATATATATGATCAATAGAGGCATATGAACCCTAATCAGAACAAGAACCCTAATTAGGATATGAACCCTAATCATAACATGAACACTAGCCAGGGGTAGGCACTAGAAACACATAGCACAGGGTGGCATAGCACAAAGGACATGAGAGGAAGAAAGAACAACTTACTGAAGGTTGTTGTTGTGGGCCAGAAGAGGAAGCAGAGGGGGTCGACAAGCACGGCGGCACAGGGAGCACCCCAAGGGGGCGTTGCGACCCGCACCATGCCGAGGCGGCGACCACAGCCACACCTGAAGGCGAGGAACACCACCACAACACACGGGAGCAGCGGCGGCAGCAGCACCAGCACCACCCCAAACCCTAGGGTTCGGGATGGAGCCGGTCTGGCCACAGGAGGGCCCCAGGTCCAAATCGAGATGGAAAGGAAGGAGGAGCAGGGTCAACAACCACCCCATGCATCACGGCGGTGGCCGGGGAGGTCCACGGTAGCATGAATCGCCGGCGGTGGCATCGTCGACCACGGGTTCGAGGGAGGAGAACAAGATGAGAACGAGAGGGAGACAGAGAGAGAGTGGGCGGGTTGGGCCAGGACCCCTTCGGCGAGTCATTTTGGTTCTGCACAATTGGGCCAAAACGGCCCAATAAACCCAACACAACCAGCCCAATCACCTAAGGCAAGTTTTAATAATTAAGAAAAGACCAAAATGCCCCTGAATTTAAATAAATTCTAGAAAATTAAATAAAAATCCAAAAAATATAAATAAAATGTTTTTGGATTCACAATAATTCAATGGATCTAAATAAATTAAGAAATAAAATTTTAGGTGTATAATTTTTATCAAGAATTTTATAATATATATTCCTTATGGAATTTTATAAAATTAAAGAAAGATGATGAAAATAAATAAAAATCACTTTTATTATATACCAATATTTTAGTATTTTAGAAGAATACTAAACAAATAATTTATATATTTTGTTAATGATAATTCTTAAAGGAATTATTAAATAAGTAAAATTCAAATAAAATGAAAGAAAATAAGGAATACAATATTCAATAAATATTAATAATTAATATTTATAAATTCTTTACTTATGAAAAGAGTTTTTATAATTTAAAATAATGGGGGAGAATACACACCAAACTAAATAATGCATTACATTATTTTGCATAATCATTTTGCTTCTTTAAATATTGTCCTTACCGGGCAATAATGGTGTTTTGTAGACATAGAAGCTCAAGGTCCAGTGCAAGCGTCAGACTTCACTACCTTGCAATCACAAGGAAAGTTCATCACTTTCTCATGTCCTTTGAAGAGTTTTTATCAAAGTATTTGCAAATTGTGTGTGTATCATATATACTCCAAAGAAAGAAAATATTATTTTCTCAAATAAAAATTTCTTAGGTATCATCCTAAGTGATGATATGATGGATCAAAAGAACTTAGAGTTCTTTTTGCAACAATGATGATCAATTAGGGACTTAATAACCCCTGACATCAGTGATTCTAGCATCGTATATCACGTGTTAACCATGAGATTTGGAATGGGACAGAGAAGTCAGTTGTATCTTCTTCCTCTCGCATGTAGCCGGATGTGCAGGTCGTGGCTATTATCACTCGTAGAATGCATATTAATTGGTAATTCGTAGAGGATATGCAGCATATGGGTGGGAACCCTCAACGTTCCACGATAGTTCTGGCATCTAACGGTTTATACAAACCATTGTCGTAATTAAATATATGGGCATGGTGTACACCAAGGAGGCATGCAAGGTCGCGAAGGGGGAAGTGATTCACTTGGATCACCTACTGGGCCCCACATCATGGAATTGTGGACGGGAAAGTACGATCGGTTGTGTAACAAGGAGTTGATCTCTCATGGGTAAAGTAACGGACCTCTGTAGAGTGTAAGAATTCTAACTTGTTACTCCCTGTTCCAGGAAGGAGCTAAGAACGCGGCAGGAAAGGAACTCCATGGAAGTTCTGGTCAACCTGTGAAGGCTGATGGTCATAGATTTTCATAATAAAATCAATCTTTGCAGAAAGATTTACAGAAAACTGCATAGTGCCAAGGACTAATAGTCTGAGGTGGTGGTTAGAGCATCAAACTTCCCACCTTGCATATAGTGAACTTTCTGGGTAACGCTGTTACTCATCCTTTTCTTTGATCCCTTGCTTAGACTCTGAGGATCCCGAAGACACGCTAATCTATGCAGCCGAATGCCAAGAAGACGTGTTCTACGAGGAACCTGACTTGTCAGGAGGTGTTGAAGGAGTGGATTACGAAATCCGCTATGGTGTTGATGACAACGAGTCAAACTAAGTACCCTAGTTAGTAGTAACCGACGAAGCCGAGCAGCACGAACCATATAGAATAAGCTGCTGAGCTCAACTCTTAGTTGGAGTTGCTACTTTTAAATTCCGCTGAAACACTTTATATTTTGGTTTGTAAGTTGAATCTTTTCGAAGTCTTGAACTTCTGGTATTGTAATAATAATAATGTGTGAATTTTTGTAATATGGACTCGCAATGTTTCTATTGTACCACTCTGAGGGATGTGATATTTACAAAACGGTGGTCTCTGGATGTCATGTCAACGACTATAGTGTACTACACATGAAGTGGTATGTTGGGTCACCGCAAGATGCTGTTCGGGAGCTTCTACTTCCAGGTGGGGCAGACCGGCACCCTCCGCCTCCCAGAGCGGGCACCACTTCCATCAATCAGGCCCGCTTCATGGGTCTCACCCATCGACGCCCTGCGCACGTTAATGCTGATGGGCGATTCAGATGACAGCAGCAGCTACAACTCCGATTTGTTTGATCCCCCTTTGTATGAAGGAACCTACGGTTTTGGATCTAAGAGCTGCAGAAGCATCGACCGTCTCCGTGAGCGCTACCTGTATGCCATCATCCATGGTGGAGACATCAACAACAGAGCCGATCCACCGCTGGATGAAACTCCCAATCCCCCTCCCAACCCTCAGGTTGAGAACGGAGGAAACAGGGTGAACCCACCTAACAGGGCGGCTCGAGGCACTAAGGCGTCAATAGTGCCCACAATGAGATCCACCTCAACGAAGAGGTCTGGGATATCACGCGTGAAGCTATACGGGGAAATCACATCCTACCCATGGATGCCTCCCGTGCCTTGCTAATGTCCTATCACTGGCTCCTGATCGATGAGCACAATCGACAAGCCAAGATACAAGGCGAGCTCGAAAAGCACAAGTGAGCAGCTGGCGAGTCAAGCATGTGGTGAGATGCGCTCTCCGCTGACAGGTCCTCTTCACACAGTAACAACGCCAACAAATACCGCTCTCGCCTAGAGCGCATGGACCCTGCTGCACGGCGTGAGGTCACCAAGGCACTCACATGTCCTTCATGACGATGAAATCGCAAGGCAACATCATGCCGGCTGCGGTCATGGCGGCCACCACCTATCTCGCGTCTAACCCGCCACCGGCGGGAGACCCAAAGAACACAATCCATAAGTCTGCGCTTGCAGGCCTTGGACTCGTCGGAGATGCGCTCCATGATGAAACTCCCGCGGAGCCAAAGAAAAAGGCCGCAGTGCGGTTCACTCGAAGCCGCACACCCTCATCCGAGGAAGAAAAGCATGACCTACCTCAACAACGTCGGAGCCCACGGCGCCGCAGCAGCAACTACAATGCTCGTAGCGAGCTCACACAGCGCAAGATCGACAAATCACGCACTAAGCGCGCGTGCTCAACTGAGTCCGAGGAAGACGACGGAGAGTTGTGTGGAGTCAAATGCTTCAGCAGGTCCGTCTGGCAATCACGGATGCCGAAGAACTTCAAGCTCCCTTCGGACAACCCGAAGTTTGATGGCACACACGAGCTGAAAAATTGGCTCGACGATCATCTGTCGCCAGTCAAGCTCCACAGAGGGAACAAGAACACTGCCCTGCAATGCCTCCAGCTGTAGCTGACAGGCGCAACCAAGGTCTGGCTGAGCAGCCTCCCCTCCGCCTCCATTCGAAGCTGGGAAGAGCTGGCGTACAGCTTCATCCGTAACTTCAAAGGCACCAGCAAGAGGCCAGCCTCAATCGAAGAGCTGCGGGCCTGCACCCAACGGACCAACGAGTCCATTTGCTCGTACATTCTACACTGGTCTGTCATCAAGAACTCCACCGCGAACATCTCTGAGGAGAGGGCAATAAATGCCTTCAAGGACGACGTCAAGCGTTGTGAGTTCAAGGAGGAACTCGGGCGCGTGAAGCCCAAAACCCTCGACCACCTGATGGATATCGCCAACCGTTGGGCATATGGCGAGGATGCCATCAACCGAACACATTTGGATGAGGAAGATGACTTCGACCACAGGCGTGATCGCCGCGGAAAAATAAGATCGCGCGTTTATTACGATCACGAGTAGGTCGATATGGTTGCGGCTGGCTATGCCGCTTGCCGCGATGATGGCAACCGCAATAGCGGGTACCACAACAACGGGTACCGCGATGGTGGACGACCCATCCAAACGTGGCAGCGTCGCAACCGCGACGACGAACCTTCGGCATATGACAAGCTATCAGGTCCCTGCACCATGCACTTCTACATCGACAAGCAAGATGGTAAGAAGAAGGCCAACCACATGCTCAAGAACTGCCAAGAGTTCCATAAACTCAGCGAAGGCCTCACCCAGATGCGACGCCAGGCGGTGAACCTAGGATTCGTGCTGGCTCCAGGAGCCATAGCTCACGGGGAACCACCACCACCACCTGGAGGACCATCGCAACCTGCAGCTGCACCAGCACCGAACAACGGTGCGGATGGATACCCACCGCCGATAGGGTCCATGATGATACAAAAGGGGTGCCCAACCAACAGGGTGCAGAAGAAGATCACCCGCCAAGTCAACTTGGTCATGACCTCCCCACCAGCCATACCTGAGTACCTTAGCGGCTCGGAGTTCTACATCACGTTTGACCGTTCGGACACCCACGCTAGATACCTCACCCAGGCCACTCCGCCCTAGTGCTTGAGGCCCAGATAGGAGGATTCGAGATGAGCCGCGTCTTCATGGAAGGCGGCAACGGCATCAACCTGATGTTCGCTAGCACACTCGCAACCATGAGGATCCTGTTGTGCATCCTAGAGCCGTCGGACATGACGTTCCACGACATCGTCCTAGGGAAGGGCATATATCCCCTGGGCAAAATCTGGCTCGATGTCATATTCGGCAAGACCGACAACTTTTGGCATGAACGGCTGGAGTTCGAAGTGGTTGACTGGCCCTCACAGTACCACACCATCCTCGGACATGTGGCATTTGCAAAATTATTGGCAGTACCGCACTACACGTACCTGCTACTGAAGATGCCAGCACCCAACGGTGTCATCATCGTCCTAGGAAGCTTCACGAGGTTGGACAACTGCGACAAAGACTTCAATAGAATCTCACAGTCGTTCGACATGCAAGAGGAGCTCACAAGGCTCAAGGAGGTCACAGACAACGAGGCACCCCTGGTGGCGAGGAAAATAGCACCTGATATGTCGTTCGAATCCATAGTCAACACTAAAAAGGTGCAGTTACACCCGACGGATGCCTCCAAGACGTCGTTGATCGCCAACGACCCCGAGCCCCTCATAGGAAAGCACGCTCGTCGAATTCCTCCGTGAGCGCTGCGAAATTTTCGCTTGGTGTACCACGGACATGCCAGGAGTTCCTAGGGAATTCATCGAGAACACACTCAATGTGTTTCTAGATGCGAAGCCAGTCAAGCAGTCGATGCATCGAATGCCCGAGCCAAGAGCCAAAGCAGTTGGCATCAAAGTCAACAGACTTCTCGATGCCAACTTCATTAGGGAGATCAAGGAAAGTGAGTGGCTGGACAACCCCGTGCTGGTCCCCAAGAAAGACATGGACATCCTGCGGATGTGCATGGACTTCACATCTCTTAATAAGCACTATCCCAAGGACCACTTTCCTCTCCCGCAGATCAATCAAATCATCGACTCCACTGCAGGATGCGAGAAACTCTCCTTCCTTGATGCCTACTCATGCTACAATCAAATTTGGCTGAAGGCCGAAGATCAGGAGAAAACGACGCTCATCACGCCGTTCGAGGTGTTCTTCCACAAAAAAAATGCCTTTCGGGCTGAAGAACGTAGGTGCCACTTACCAGAGATGCATGCAGGCATGTCTGAAGGACCAGATTGGTCGGAACGTCCAGGTCTATGTCGACGACATAGTGATCAAGACCAAGGAGGCCAGGACGCTCATCGATGACCTCCGCGAGACATTCAACAACCTTGATCGCTACAAGATCAAGCTAAACCCAGACAAGTGCGCCTTTGGCGTCCCGTCTGGCCAACTACTCGGGTACTTCATCTCTCAGCGTGGCATCAAAGCAAACCCGAATAAAATTAGGGCTATACTAGCCATCGAGGAACCCAAGAACCTCAAAGGGGTCCAGCAGCTCGCTGGGCGAATCACGACGCTCAGCAGGTTCATCAGCGGCATGGGCGAGAAGGATCTCCCTTTCTATCAGCTGTTGTGCGAGGCTGACAAATTTGAATGGACGGCTGAGGCAGACGACGCATTCGAGGACCTCAAACGTCTTCTCTCCACATCACCCGTCCTGTTGACGCTGAAGGAGAGGGGGCCTTTGCTGCTATACATAGCAGCCACGCATCAGGTGGTCAGCACCACACTTGTGGTCGAACGACCCGAAGATGGCAAGACCCACGGGGTCCAACGCCCAATCTACTACCTCAGCGAGGTACTAACCCCGACTAAGCAGAGGTAACCCTATTACTAGAAGCTTTCCTACGGCGTATTCATGACGGCTCGTCAGTTGAGCCATTACTTCCAGAAGCACCAGATCATGGTCGTCAACAACGCCCCACTATCGAACATCCTGAACAACCCCGAAGCCACAGGACGAGTAGCCCTGTGGGGCATCGAGTAGTCTCCTAGGGACATCATCTATGAGCGGCGCACCGCCATCAAGTCTTAGGTCCTCCCTCATTTCCTTGTCCACTGGATGTCCCGAGCACTCGAAATCAAGCAAGAATAAACTCACGCACCTCGGAGCTGTTTGATCTTGCATTCCAACAAAAGGTGCTGCTTGATCAGGCGGTTGGCGTCACGCACAAAGGGATGCGGAGAAAACAACAAACTTGATGAATAAAAGGGCTTGGGGGCTCCCCCACGCAAAAGAAGAATGACACTTACATGGTCTGTTGTGGACTCCGAAGGATTTATTATCGTCTTCCGCATAATGAGCGCATGAGCCTCCTGCCTCGCGAAGCTCGAGTCCTTGTCATCGGAGTTGGCCACCACCTTGGGAAACGAAGACGTAGTTCCACGAACATTTCTTCGGGTTCCACATCGAGGGACTCCTCCGAATGATTGCTACTAGAACTTACAGAAAGCCAAATCAACAACAATCTAATACTTAGAACACCAACAAAATGACAAGATTTGACTAGAGCAACTTACGATGGTATGTCTGACAAGTTGAAGACAGGATCCTCCTTCTTCTCCTTCTTCTTTTTCTTCTTGGCCGGCGGCTGCGGGGCCATCGCCCAAACAGGCACAACCGCGATAGGGGCGGAGGTCGCACCCTCATCCCCGTCGTGGTGCTCGAGGAAGGAGGGACCCTTCAGCGTTGGTGGCGTCGTCCCATCCGAAGTTCCACTCCGGGACCTCTTTCGGGTCCACCCTTCGCTTGGCTCGGGGGCTTCTAGGGAAGGAGACTGCGCCGGGGGGAGCTCGGAGTCAGATTCCACCTCCTCGATGTCCAGCGCGTCCATATACTTCTCAGGTAGAGGGGGTACCATCCCCGCTACCTTGTAGCCCTGCAAATTTAAGACAAGAGATGAATCAAGATAAGTAATAATAACAAGCACTCGAAAACCGTTATGCGCAATTACAGGTTTCACCTAGGGGACTGCTTTCTTGGTGCTGAAAGGGGCAGTCAAGGACTTCCCCGGGAGGTCCACGTCGGCCTTGTACTTTAGCAGAGGCTGAAGCGCCCTATCAAGGTCAGCCGAAGACATCTCCTCTGGCAATACCCTTGTTGGGTCGCTGGCGCCAGCATACAGGAACATCGGGTGCGCCCTTCCTTGGAGCGGCTGTTGGAATTATGCCCTAGAGGCAATAATAAAGATATTATTATTATAATTCTTGTTCATTATAAAGTTTATATTCCATCCTAGAATTGTATTAAGCGGAAACTTTAATACTTGTGTGGTTTGTGAACAACACCATGTCCCTAGTATGCCTCTATGGACTAGCTCATTGATTAATGATGGTTAAGGTTTCCTAACCATAGACATGAGTTGTTGATTAATAATGAGTCATATTATTGGGAGAATGATATGATGGACAGACCCAAACTAAGCGGAGCAATTAGATCGTGTCATCGTGTTCATCTTTGCGAAGCTTTTCTTCTGTCAAATATTGTATTCCTTAGACCATGAGATAATACAAATCCCTGGTATCGGAAGAAAGCTTTGAGGTCATCAAACGTCATCATATGAGAGGGTGATCATAAATGTGTCTCTCAGGTGATCAGAAAGTACCTGTTGGGTTGTATGTATCGAGATGGGATTTGTCCCTCCCAAGTTGGAGAGATATACTTTGGGCCCACTCGGTAATCGATATCAACACCGCTTTCAAGCATGTGGTTAAGGAGTTAATCACAAAGTGATATCGGATTACGGAACGAGTAAAGTACTTGCTGTGAACGAGATTTAACTAGGTATGACGGTAACGATGATCAAATCTCGGGCAAGTAAAATATCGCGAGACGAAGGGAATATATATATGTGGGATTGTTTGAATCCTGGCATCGTGGTTCATCCGATATGATCATCGATGAATGTGTGGGAGTCAATATGGGTTTCCAGACCCCGCTGTTGATTATTGATAGAAGATCATGTCTGCATATTCTCGAACCCGAAGGGTCACACACTTAACGTGTCTTGATGCTAGGATAGATTGGATAATTGGTTTATGAGTTTTTGTTCGGAGTCTCGGATGGGATCCGGGACATCACGAGAGGTTCCGGAATGGTTCGGAGAATAAGATTCATATAAGGCAATGCAGTTTTTGGAGTTCGGAATTGTTTCGGGTTAATCGGTATTGTACCGGAAGCTTCTAGAACCTTCTGGAGGGGGACCAACGTGGCCCCACCTGCCAGGAGGGGGAATGGGACTATGAGGGAGTGCCCTGGCCGCATTGGTCCAGGGGCACAAGGCCCCATAGGGCCCAGCCGGCCAAACCTAGGGGAAACCCTAGGGGAGCTTCTAGAAGGGGGGAACTTGCCCCCCACTCCTCCCTCCTTGGCCGCCGGCCTAGGGCTTGGGGAGGGGTTAGGTCAGGCGCCCACCCCTCTATATATAGAGGTCTAGGGCGCACCACCCCCCTACACCTCCTCCTCCAACCCTAGTCGCCATGCTGCCCTCCTCTCTCTCTCCCTCCCGACTGCGTGTAGGCGAAGCCCTGCTGCAGAAACTCTCCACCACTTGCACCGCGCCGTCGCATTGTAGATCCAATCCGTCTCTCCACCATACTTGCTGGACCGAGGAAGGAGGAGACGTCGAGGTGCCGCACGTGTGCATCTCTCGGAGGCATCGCCACTTGCGGTGTTAAATCGGAGCGGATCGCGAGGAGGAGAAGCGAGTACGACTACATCACCCACGTTCCGACGAACGTTCCGTTGTGTGAATCTTCAAGGTTATGAAGATCTCATCTAATCCCCCTCGTCGTTAGCATCTCCTAGATTAGATCTTGGCTTTGTCTCGTTCGCATCCGTAGAATTTTTTTGATTTACTATGCTGCAAAGCCCTTCAGTGGTATCAGAGCTAGATCTATGCGTAGATGTGTTTCACGAGTAGAACGCAACATGGTTGTTGCGGGCATTGATGTTTTCTGTTGCAAGCCTCTTGTTTGTGTTCTTCTTATGACGCGGGATAGTGAGATTGAAGCGGTCCAGGCCAACCTTACGCGACGTCGTTTGTGAGACCGGCTCCGCACTTGACGTGTGGCTTGTTCCACACATGCGGCTGGTGGATGCCAGTTTCTCTCACTATAGTTTTCATGGGATTTACACCGGAGTTTGGCAACCATAATATCACCGTTGTGTCTTTCCGTAGGTAAGAATCGTTCTTAGCTTGCTACTCCCATAAGCCACTTAAAACATGCAACAACAAAGTAGAGGCGTCTAACTTGTTTTTGCAGGGAGTATTTTCTGTGATATGGTATGGCCCAAGATGTGATGTGTATGTTGTATGCAATGATCATGTTTTGTAATGTTTCACGACTTGCATGTCGATGAGTACACAACCGGCAGGAGCCATATGGTTGTCTTTATAATTGTGTATGACTTGTGTGTCAACTTCTTATACGCCATGTAATAGTTTCACTTTATCGCTAAGTAGTTAGCAATAGTTGTAGTTGCTATTCGTGGTGGAGGCAATCATGGTGGAGTGATAGGGATCATGCCGGCACGCACAAGATGGAGATCATTGCGCGAAGATTGGCTATACCATGTCACATAAAGTTATATGCATGTGATGTTTATCCTTTTATGTATCTTATTATGCTTAGATCGCGACGGTAGCATTATAAGATGATTCCTCACTTAAAGATCAAGATAAAACTGTGTTCTCCCCATGTATGCACCGTTGCAAAAGTTCGTCGTGTCCAAGCATCACGTGATGATCGGGTGCTATAGACTCTACGCTCACATACAACGGGTGCAAGCCAGTTTTGCACACGCGGAAATACTTGGGTTTGACTTGACGAGCCTAGCATGTACAGACATGGCCTCGGAACACATGAACCAAAAGGTTAAGCATGAGTCATATGAATGATATGATCGACACTCCGTTGTCCACCATTGAAACCACATCTCTTCTCGTGAAGATCGGATTAGGTGTGGTGAATTTGGATCATGTTCAATAAACAACTTGAGGGATGTTGAATTTAGTAGGAGTTCATCTAGTAATTTGATTAAAGTTGAACTAGTTATCATGAACATAGTCTAATTTGTACTTGCAAACATTGTAGATCAAATGGCTAAGTCCAACTTCAACTTCAATGTTTTTGCTGAGAAGGAAAAGCTTAGAAACAATGGGTCTAACTTCACCAAATGGTTCCGCAATTTGAGAATCATTCTCTCTGGCGGTCAAAAAGGACTATGTCCTTGAGAATGCGTTAGGTGACGCCCCTGCTGTAGATGCTCCGGCTGATGAGAAAGATGTCTATCAGTCGCGCAAAGATGATTATGGTGTGATTAAGAGCACCATGTTGTTTGCTATGGAATCGGACCTTCAAAATCGTTTTGAAGACTATCCCGGGCCCTTTGAGATTCTTGAGGAGCTGAAAACTATGTTTCAGACTCAGGACCGTTCTGAGAGATATGAGATCTCTGAGAAATTCTTTAACTACAAGATGGAGGAAGGGAGTTCCGTTAGTGAGCATGCCATAAATATGTCGGGCTACACTCAACGCCTTGAGCAACTGGACTGCAAGATTCCAGAGGAGCTCAAGATTGACAGGGTTCTGCAATCACTCCCTCCCAGCTACAAAAGTTTTGTAGTGACTCATAATCAGATTGGTTCCACTGATATGATCACCGAGCTCTTTGCAAAGCTGAAGGCTGCGGAGGTGGACATCAAAAAGGATAATCATGTGTTGATGGTCAACAAGCCCCCCACCTTCAAGAAAGGTAAGGGTGCAAAGAAGCCCTTCAAGAAAGGCGGCGGCAAGCGCGTTGCCCCTGCTGAGAAGAAGCTCAAGTCTGGGCCCAAGCCGGACACTAAGTGCTTCTATTGCAAGGACAATGGTCACTAGAAGCGCAACTGTCTGAAGTACTTAGCGGACAAGAAGGCTGGCACCATCAAAGGTATATTTGATATACATGTTATTGATGTTTTCCTTACTAGCCCTCGTTGTAGTGCCTGGGTATTTGATACTGGTTCAGTTGCTAATATTTGTAACTCGAAACAGGAGCTACGGAATAGACGGCGGCTTGCGAGGGATGAGGTGACGATGCGCGTTGGCAACGGATCAAGAGTTGATGTGATGGCCGTCGGCACGCTCTCCTTAGTTTTACCTTCGGGATTAGTTTTAAACCTCAATAAATGTTATTATGTGCCTGCGTTGAGCATGAACATCATTTCTGGATCGTGTTTATTGCAAGACGGTTATTCATTTAAATCTGAGAATAATGGTTGTTCTATTTATATGAGTAACATCTTTTATGGTCATGCACCTGCTGTGAATGGTTTATTTCTTCTGAATCTCGAAAGGGATGAAACACACATCCATAACATTGAGGCTAAGAGATGCAAAGTAGATAGTGATAATACTACTTATTTGTGGCACTGTCGTCTAGGTCATATTGGTGTAAAACGCATGAAGAAACTCCATTCTGATGGACTTTTGGAGTCTCTTGATTTTGAATCATTTGACACATGCGAACCATGTCTCATGGGCAAGATGATCAAAACACCGTTCTCCGGAATGATGGAGCGAGCAACGGACTTGTTGGAAATCATACATACCGATGTATGCGGACCGATGAGTGTTTTGACGCGCGGTGGATATCGCTATTTTCTCACTTTTACCGATGACTTAAGTAGATATGGTTATATCTACTTAATGAAACATAAATCTGAAACATTTGAAAAGTTCAAGGAATTTCAGAATGAAGTGGAGAACTATCGTAACAGAAAGATTAAGTTTATCCGATCCGATCGTGGAGGTGAATATTTGAGTTATGATTTTCTCACGCATCTTAAAGCAAGCGGAATCGTTTCGCAACTCACGCCACCCGGAACACCACAGCGCAATGGTGTGTCTGAACGCCGGAATCGAACCCTATTAGATATGGTCCGATCGATGATGTCTCTCACTGATTTGTCGTTATCATTTTGGGGTTATGCATTAGAAACCGATGCATTCACTTTAAATAGGGCACCATCTAAATCCATTGAGACGACACCGTATGAACTATGGTTTGGTGCTAAACCTAAGTTGTCGTTTCTTAAAGTTTGGGGATGCGAAGCTTACGTCAAGAAGTTGATGCCGGACAAGCTCGAACCCAAAGCGAAGAAATGCGTCTTCATAGGATACCCTAAGGAAACTATTGGGTATACCTTCTATCACAGAACCGAAGGCAAAGTGTTTGTCGCAAAGAACGGTTCCTTTCTTGAGAAGGAGTTTCTCTCGAAAGAAGTGAGTGGGAGGAAAGTAGAGCTAGACGAGGTTGTTAAACCTTCTCTTGAGTTGGAGAGTAGCGCAGCGCCTGAGATTGTTCCAGTTCCGCCTGCACCAACAATATAGGAAGCTAATGACAAGGATCATGAAGCTTCGAACGATGCTGCTACTGAACGTCGCAGGCCGACAAGGTCGCGTGCCCCTCCTGAGTGGTACGACAACCCTGTCTTAACTGTTTTGTTGGTAGAAGACAGTGAACCTACGAACTATGATGAAGCGATGATAATCCCAGACTCTGAGAAATGGCTAGAAGCCATGAAATCCGAATTGGGATCCATGAGGGAAAACCAAGTATGGACTTTGGTGGACCCTCCTAGCGACCAAAAGGCCGTTGAGTGCAAATGGATCTTCAAGAAGAAAACGGACGTTGATGGTAATGTTACCGTCTATAAAGCACGACTTGTCGCGAAAGGTTTTCGACAAGTTCAAGGTGTTGACTACGATGAGACTTTCTCTCCCGTAGCGATGTTTAAGTCCATTCGGATTCTATTAGCAATTGCTACGTTTCATGATTATGAAATATGGCAGATGGATGTCAAGACTGCGTTCCTCAATGGCAACATTGACGAAGAGTTTTATATGATGCAACCCGAAGGTTTTGTCGATCCTAAGGATGCTGATAAAGTGTGCAAACTTCAGCGTTCCATTTATGGACTGACGCAAGCATCTCGGAGTTGGAACCTTCGTTTTGATCAAGTGATCAAGAGCTTTGGATTTGTTCCAAATTGCTATGAAGCTTGTATCTACAAGAAAGTGAGTGGGAGCTCAGTGACATTTCTGGTACTATATGTGGATGACATATTGATTATTGGAAATGACATTAACATGCTTAACGATGTGAAGAGTTATTTGAATAAGTTTTTTTCAATGAAAGACCTAGGTGAAGCTGCTTATATATTGGGCATCAAAATCTATAGAGATAGACAAAGACGCCTGATAGCTTTAAGACAGAGTACATACCTTGACAAAGTTCTGAAAAGGTTCAGAATGGATAAGGCAAAGAAAGGTTCAGTGCCTATGTTCTCAGGTAAGATATTGAGCAAGGCTCAGTGTCCAGCTACGGTAAATCATAGAGAAGCTATGAGCAAAGTGTCTTATGCCTCGGCCATAGGATCTATCATGTATGCCATGCTGTGTACTAGACTGGATGTGTCCAATGCTCTTAGTTTGACGAGCAGATACCAAAGTGATCCAGGAGTGGAACACTGGACAGCCGTGAAGAACATCCTAAAGTACCTAAATAGGACTAAAGAAATGTTCTTAGTCTATGGAGGTGATGAACAGCTCGTCGTAAAAGGTTACGTCGACGCTAGCTTCGACATCGACAAGGATGATTCTAAATCTCAGACAGGATACATTTATATTTTAAATGGAGGAGCTGTGAGCTGGAGAAGCTGCAAGCAAAGCATGATCGCGTGATCTACAGTAGAAGCGGAATACATGGCTACTGCAGAAGCGTCAAGTGAAGGAGTTTGGATCAGGAACTTCATCACTGAGCTTGGCGTGGTTCCAAGTGCATTGGACCCACTGGAGATATTGTGTGACAACACTGGTGCCATAACACTCGCTAAGGAACCAAGATATCATCCAAAGACCAAGCATATCAACCGCAAGTTTCATATAATCCGAGATTATATAGCAGATGGAGATCTGAAGATTAGCAAAGTACATACAGATCTGAATGTCGCAGATCCATTGACCAAACCCCTTCCACATGTAAAACATGATCAGCACCTTAGTGCCATGGTGTGAGATTGTTTCCAAATGTAAACTAGATTATTGACTCTAGTGCAAGTGGGAGACTGTTGGAATTATGCCCTAGAGGCAATAATAAAGATGTTATTATTATAATTCTTGTTCATGATAAAGTTTATATTCCATGCTAGAATTGTATTAAGCGGAAACTTTAATACTTGTGTGGTTTGTGAACAACACCGTGTCCCTAGTATGCCTCTATGGACTAGCTCATTGATCAATGATGGTTAAGGTTTCCTAACCATAGACATGAGTTGTCAATTAATAATGAGATCATATCATTGGATAATGATATGATGGACATACCCAAACTAAGCGAAGCAATTAGATCGTATCATCGTGTTCATCTTTGTGAAGCTTTTCCTATGTCAAATATTGTATTCCTTAGACCATGAGATAATACAACTCCCTGGTATCGGAAGAAAGATTTGAGGTCATCAAACGTCATCCTATGAGAGGGTGATCATAAAGGTGTATCTCAGGTGATCAGAAAATACCTGTTGGGTTGTATGTATCGAGATGGGATTTGTCCCTCCCAAGTTGGAGAGATATACTTCGGGCCCACTCGGTAATCGATATCAACACCGCTTGCAAGCATGTGGTTAAGGAGTTAATCACAAAGTGATATCGGATTACGGAATGAGTAAAGTACTTGCTGTGAACGAGATTGAACTAGGTATGACGGTACCGACAATCAAATCTCGGGCAAGTAAAATATCGCGAGACGAAGGGAATATATATATGGGATTGTTTGAATCCTGGCATCGTGGTTCATCCAATATGATCATCGATTAATGTGTGGGAGTCAATATGGGTTTCCAGACCCCGCTGTTGATTATTGATAGAAGATCATGTCTGCATATTCTCGAACCCGAAGGGTCACACACTTAACGTGTCTCAACGCTAGGATAGATTGGATAATTGGTTTACGAGTTTTTGTTCGGAGTCTCGGATGGGATCCGGGACATCACGAGAGGTTCCGGAATGGTCCGGAGAATAAGATTCATATAAGGCAGTGCAGTTTTTGGAGCTCAGAATTGTTTCGGGTTAATCGGCATTGTACCAGAAGCTTCTAGAACCTTCCGGAGGGGGACCAACGTGGCCCCACCTGCTAGGAGGGGGCATGGGCCTATGAGGGAGTGCCCTGGCCGCATTGGGCCAGGGGCACAAGGCCCCATAGGGCCCAGCCGGCCAAACCTAGGGCAAACCCTAGGGGAGCTTCTAGAAGGGGGGAACTTGCCCCCCACTCCTCCCTCCTTGGCCGCCGGCCTAGGGCTTGGGGGAGGGGTTAGGGAAGGTGCCCACCCCTCTATATATAGAGGCCTGGGGCGCACCACCCCCCTACACCTCCTCCTCCAACCCTAGCCGTCCTGCTGCCCTCCTCTCTCTCTCTCTCTCTCTCCCTCCCGACTGCGTGTAGGCGAAGCCCTGCTGCAGAAACTCTCCACCACTTGCACCGCGCCGTCGCGTTGTAGATCCAATCCGTCTCTCCACCATACTTGCTGGACCGAGGAAGGAGGAGACGTCGAGGTGCCGCACGTGTGCATGTCTCGGAGGCATCGCCACTTGTGGTGTTAGATCGGAGCGGATCGCGAGGAGGAGAAGCGAGTACGACTACATCACCCACGTTCCGACGAACGTTCCGCTGTGCGAATATTCAAGGGTATGAAGATCTCAACTAATACCCCTTGTCGTTTGCATCTCCTAGATTAGATCTTGGCTTTCTCTCATTCGCATCCGTAGAATTTTTTTGATTTACTATGCTGCGAAACCCTTCAGCGGCTACACCCGACGTTTGAGGAAAGTGCGAATGATGTCGACACCGTTGACCTCTTTGCCTGCCACCAGCTGAAGAGCCTCCACCCGCTTGTAGAGATTATCCACCTCTTCAGATTCACCCTCCAAAATGTCGTTCGACCACAACCTCTTTCGGATGATATTCTAGGTGGAGTCAAAAGGGGCGAGCTCGTAATGCTGACCGTCCAGCTTGACGTCACAGATGTAGAACCACTTCCTCCGCCACTGTTGGACGGACTCGCAAAGGTAGACAGAGAAGAACTGGACAGTGGAGCGGATAGAAATTCCACAGCCACCCAGTGGATAAACACCACTAGTGCCAGATTGCCTCTTCACGGAGTAGAGTCTTCGAAAGAGGCCAAAGTGAGGCTCGATACCGAGCCAACACTCGTAGAGGGTGATGAAACAAACAATATGGAGGAGAGAATTGGGAGACATATGATGGAGCTGAATCCCATAAAAGAAAAGGAGCCCACAAAGAAATTCGTGGGTAGGAAGCGAGAGACCATGGATCATAAAGGCATAAAACATAATCCGAAACCCTTCGGGTGGGCGCGTGATTACCTCCTAATTAGGGAGGATGGCGTCGTACTTCTCTTTGGAGATCAAGCCGGCTTCACGCAATTTACGCAAGTCCGACTCGCGCATCTTTGTGCGCCGCCACCCGCCGTTGATGGTGCGGCTCGGAGCGGCGACCTTCTTCCCGGCGCCGGTGGCACTCGATCCTGCTGCAGCGAACGAACCCTTCTTTGACTTGCCCATTGAGGGGCGGCGAGCACGGTGATGCGAACGAAGAAAGGACGAGGGGAGCACACGAAGAATGTCCAGCGCGCAAGAGCTCAAGAAATGGCAGCAATGGTGGAAAGCAGAGGCAAATGGCGAAGGGGTAAATTTGCTCTGTTTCCCCCACGGTATAAAAGGGGCGAGGACGATGAAGCAGAACCGTCAATGTAGAAGCCCTAATGCGTGCCCCAGATCTCACCGTCCACGTGTTAGCACCAAACTGAACCGTCGCCAGCACGCCATCCACTACGCATGGAAATCGAGGAGACGCCATAACTTTCTCCACGATTACGCGTGACTAGTCAAATTCAAGTCAGGCGGTGGGACCCACGATCGCCCTGTCACATCGTTTCTGCTGCCGCGGTTGAGCTCACCAATCGTCAGCAATGACATCATCAAAACAAAGCCAGCAATGGCTCGAAGATTTCGACTGAGCATAAAGTACTTACTCGAGTCTACGACTCAACCAACTACTCAGGGGCTACTCCTATCAGGAGCTCTGTCTGTGCACCTAAGAAATTGCAACGGTAACATCACCTCGAAAAGATCTTTGAGTGCTACGTCGAGTCTGCGACTCCACTACGGACCCGGGGGCTACTCCCATAGGGAGCGCTGGTCACGCATTCAAAAAAATGCGTTCTTCGAACAGATAATCAAAGCAAACAAGAATGACTGAACTAAAGTCTCTGCTCGAGTCTACGACTCGAATAGACACTCGGGGGCTACTCCCATAGGGAGCGCTGGTCGCGCACCCTACGAATTATTCGAGTGAGATCCTTTGGATGAAGAACGACGAAAAACTTTTTGGCAACTTTGCCCAAATTAACGCTAAGTGAGAAACAGTCTCCTTGGTTACCCGAAGCACCTCCGCGGTGATAAAACTTCAGATGTTGTGTCTACAATGCAAAGATAAGACCTACATGTATCATCTGATGGCCTGGTAACGCACCAGACTGCGCTCTGCCAGTGAACTCCCGTGTCAACAGGCACGATGAAAATCCTGACGGACGTGTTGGGTACATCACTTGAAAAATACTGGGATTCGACTCCTATAAGACCTCAACGGTCTGAGTTGAATTACGCCAACATTGTTCCAGGTTCGAGTCTGGGGACTCGAATCTGAAGAAGGTCGTGTTGTTTTGTCCAATGCCAGTTAACTGACCCTGATCCGTCGGTTGAGTCAGGCACACGTATCAGCAATCCCTATGAATTAACATGATCATTCAAAAGACAGGTCCAAGTGAGAAGCACCCGAAAGATTATAGAGTCTCCAGTCGAATCTACGATTCGACTGAACACTCGGGGGCTACTGACATGGATATACCCTACGGGTGCATAACGTTGCTATACCCGGTCCAGCACAAAGAAGTCCCACGTGAAGACTTGCTGCCTAAGGATATTTCGGGTGGCCCAAGCCCCCTGCAAGTTCGGCTCCTTGGAGGACAAGTCTAAGATGTAGATATAATTTCAAAGGGTTCAACCCTAATCTGTAACCGGCTCGACCTATCCCCGGGACCTGGCCTATCTATATAAAGTCCAGGAGGGCACGACGAGGAGGACCAACTCACCTCATACACACACCTTACGCCAAATCGCATCTGCGCACCCCTGTAACCTTCGGTTCCGCCATAATCAAGAACAGACAAGAAGGAGTAGGGTTTTCCCTCCAGGGGCCTGAACCTGTGTAAACCTCGTGTCCCCGTGTTGCTTGCGTGTTAACCGTCTCGCGACTTCCAGCATCCTCATCTTCTCCAAAACCCAATTCCATAACAATGGGCATTGACGATTTGAACCCTCGTCAATAGGTGTCTCGGTGAGCTGACGATGGTAGTCTCTTGACTGTGGTGGCGCATGCTCGTGGACGACAAGTTTTGGTGGTGGCAAGGCCTCGTCCTCGCGGGGCTCCTGTGCAACGGCTCGTCCGAGGGGGGTGGATAGGGTTTTGGGAGAAATCCTTGTCGGCTTGCCCGACACCGACGCGGTGCCGCCTGCGGGTGGCATCTCTCCTTCCTGAAGGGCGTCGTGGCTACCCCTCTTCCATCTCCCTCTGTGTGCCGGGGGAAACCCTAGGACCATTCTAGTCCGGCCAGCAGCTGTTGCTTTCCCTCTTGAGGGTGTTGCTTGGTGCTCGACGAGTTGGGGCAAGGAGCTTGGTGGTCATTCTCTGGTGGGCGCAGCGGTTACGGGTTACCGACGTTTAGTTGATCCACCTCCGTCTCCAGTCCTTTTTGTTTTTCTTTGTTTTTCGTTCGGGCGTGTGTGTGCTGCTGCCCCAACACCTTGTATCGTATTGTGTCTCCTCCTTTAGGTATAATGTTGTCTGGTCCAACAACGGTCTTACAAGTATGCTTTATTTATAAAACGGGGCGAAAGCCTGTTTCAAGGTTTTGTTGGTTGGCTAGCACGTTTGTAGTCTTAGCAAGCTGGGCTGGTGTGATAGTCTTGTGTTCCCTTTAGCGTGGTGAAATATGTTTTGTGCTCTTGCAAACGTTAGCTTTCATATGCATGTTTGTCTTCCGGCGCTATCTCCGTTTATATTTACTCTGATTATTTCGAACATGTTAAGACCTATTTACGCATGTCACCTTCTAATTTTTTTAACATGATATAGAACACAAGCATGTTTTTCCTGTATGTTCTACTCTGACGATACATGGCTCACCATTTCATTAAAGGAACCATGAGTCATGTGAGTTGGACAAAAAGTGATGCGTTTCACTTGTCATGTTACCTACTTCCTAGGTGGTCATCACTATTGGTTCCAACTTTACAGGGGTTTCTCAACACCTACTCCATTGCATCCATGTACTAGTAGCCTAGCTAGAACTTGTCACGCAGAATCAACCAATTTGACAACGAACACACACCTCCTAATCACATGCTCACCAACGCAATGCAGTTCAATATACTCCTACTTAATTTACTGACACAAGCCGAAGAGGACAAGTTTAATATATATGCTTAACTATACAGGCTGCTTACGTCCTACTCCCTCCGTTTCGAAATATAAGATGTTTTAGGTTTGTAAAGAAAATATATCTAGATTTGTTTTAGAACCTACATACTAAAAGTAGTCTAGATACATTTGTTTCACAAAGCTAAAACATCTTATATTTTAAAACAGAGGGAGTAGTAGTATACCGGTGACTAGTAGGGATCGTAGTCTGTAACTTGTCTGTTAGTCTTACCAGTCTGTAAACAATGGTCCTAATCCAAAGCTGGTGCCTTTCTTGCCTGGCTCGATCAATCAAGGAACCGACACCCCAGATCTCAATTCACCATCCGCGACATGACCAGCCTTTTTGGTAAAATAATGAGGAGAAAAGCAACGGGACTGATGAGAGGGTCTACGACTACGGGGCCAATCATTAAAGGCAGAAGAACACAGAGGGGAAGAAAAGGGAGGCATCCGATCCGAGTAATTTCAGAAGAAACAACATGTATCTTACCATGTTCCTCCTCCCCCATCAGTCCAGATCTGGCGCCAATCTCACGTGGGTAAAGGCGACGGTGAAGTTCCCCTCGCGGCTTCATTGTGATTCGGCATGCCCCGATCGAGCTGTCATTTTAGAATCATTCATGTGGTCTGAGCGATTGATCTCATGATCTGCTACTACCGAGACATGTAAAGTGGGTATACCTGAAAGTAGACATCACCTACTTCCTACGTTGCTGTCATGAGCCCTTAATACTTCGTGGATAGGGACTTCTTTGTAGATTTGGCGACACAGGGGCCTACCCATAGGATCCAAATCATTGCGAAATCTCAAGGAAAATATTTAAATTATTTGTAATTACAAAAAGCATCTCCAATTAAACTTTCTGCCCCCACTCAAATTTCTTATGAGTCGGCCCCTGCCCGAGCATGTAACCGTGTGCCATTTCTCTTAATGTAGCGCAAGATGGTAGGGTATTGGCAAATAAAGTACTACTACTACAAGAGAACGAAAAAAGAAGAAGATGAAAGCCAATATCAAAAGCCTTTATTATGACAAGAGAATGACACTTTTATTGAAAAATTTAATCTATGATAATTCTGAGAGCAAATGCAGAGAAAAATATATGAACCTGACCAACTATAGCATGGTCGTCCAACTATGCAAACTATGAGTTGATGACAAAAAGTAAAATTTCTTAACTAAATCAAAGCACACTTCACCCCTTCAATATCTATACTATACGATAATATTGCTTTTTCTGCTTATTTCTGCCAAGTAGAAACTCCAAACTATCGACACAAACCAAACAGAGGGCATATTCCCTGATCATTTGACAGGTTGCAATAGCAAATCACTGTCACGTTTCCTCTTCAACGGGAGCAGCCTCGTGGCCACAACTTTATTACCGGGCTGCTGCTGTTTCTTCACCGACTCTTCCTCGGCTTTCGCGCGGCGCCAGCCGAGATGCGCCGACAGGTTCTCCACCTCGATCTTGAGCACGTCCTTCCTCACCCCGATGTCGGTGATGTACCTGCCGGCGCAGTACACCCCCGCCGTTACGGCGAACATGCCCAGCGGGCCGCCAGACATGAGCCTGAACGGGGTAGAGAAGAGCGCCGCTAGCGGCACGCCGACGGCGGAGGCCGCCTGGCCGCTCCTCCCGATGCCCGCCTCGGACGGCAGGATGAGCCCGGTCTTGCAGTAGAGCGCGAAGTCCTCGCAGTTGTTCTCGAACACGTCGTAGCTGCCGAACCCGTTCTGGAGCAGGTACATCGCGCGGTGCACCACGGGCTCCGGCGGGTCGGACGCGGCGGTGGTGCAGGTGCCGCCGCGGAGCTTGGCGAGGAAGACGGCGGGCGGCACGCCGTACTCGAAGCTGTGGAGGGAGCCGTCGCGGAGGAAGCAGTCGAGGCAGGTGAGGACGACGCCGCTCTCCGGGAGCTGGAAGCCGCAGTCCGGGAAGGTCGGGCACTCCGGTGAGCCGCCGGAGAGGAGGCTGGAGATGGCCACGGCCGAGTCCAGGCCTGCCGTTCCCGCCTCTTTCTTCCGTGTGAAGTGGACTACCTTGCTACCACCCACGTAGATACCTGAAGAAATCAGCCATACATCAATTGCGTCGCATGAGAGCATGATGCATCTAACTCGAGAACAAATTCAGTGATTCACTCACTCATTATTGACTTCACCGTACACAAACGCTATCATTTACTTTTCTTTTAATTATTAAACGGACTGTACTAGAATGAACATTGCTCAGAAACATGGCATCTTTGCGATTGGTCATGTGTCGAGTGACCCCATGCATGTCCTGCGTCCCTACATCTGTGAATGATCGAATGTGTCCAGGGAGACGACGTCCATAATGGCATGGCAGGGATCTATGCCTGCAAATGCAAGGCAAAAAGTACCGTGATGCCCAGCGCACAGCGACACCATATGCTTCCAGTCCAGGTGTTGATCAAATTACGACCGGTGAAAGAAGAAGAAGAAAATTGGAAAGAGACGCAAAGTAAAAGAGCCATGGTAACGCCGCAGCTAGCTAGCTAGCTGGAAGAAGAAGAAGCTGCATGAAGACATCAAAGTGAAAAGAGGGCCACTTTGGTCACAAGCAGCTCAATGGCTGTAGATGAATACTAATGATTCTCTGGCGACCTTGGATTTCAGATACCGACACTTGGACAGCTAGCAGACTAGCAGTTAGTGCAGGTAACAGTTGATTATGAGCAAGCTGCAATAAAAAAAAACGTCGCGAAGCTTGTAAGGTAGTAGCACTATTTTTCTTTCCACAACGTGCTAACGAGGCCATCTGGATCGGCAAATTCTCTTCGCTAAGATTATGATTACTGGTAGTCTGGTAGTACTAGTTTCAAGTGGCTATTGTTTTTTCAACCAACTCATGCTGCAGGTTAGTACTACTACTGACCCAACAGCAGTGCCATGGCTACCAGTAGTAGATTGTTTGGGATGATCGATCTCTCATCTCAGTGAGTAGCGGAGTGATGCTACTAGTTACTGGTACAGCTTCCAATCAATTTGGGACCTGTATGAATAATACGGCTAGGCTGCCAGCCAGCAATGCCAATTAAGGATACGGCAAATACGAGTGGACCTGAAAGCGTACTGTCAGAAAATACGCGTCGGCTATTATGGAAGCCGACGAGGAGGAGGAGTCTACAATACGGCCAAGCTATCGCCTTCAGCGCAGCGTAATTAGCTGCCGAAATTCTGCTCGCGGCATGAGCAGGAAATTTTTAGAGAGGGAAGTCGGAGCAAAGCAGAGGCAGAGGCAGAGCACGAGCAGAACAGAGAAGGGACACAGAGAGACCGATCTCGAAGCAACAGTCCGGCGGCCTCTGTCGCCGCCGAATCAAACACACCCTGCCGCCGGAAACGCGAAATGCGGCAAGAACGACGGCCCATTTTGACGCGCGCAATTACGGCTTTTGCGGCGAGAGATTTGGGAGGCGTACCGTGGTGGGAGTAGGAGTAGGCGGCTCGCCACGTGTAGATGTGGTCGCCGGGCTTCAGCTCCGACCGCTCCACCCGGTGCGACAGCAGCCCCATCCTCGCTCGTTCCCTCCAGCCGTACGTGAGCGTGCTCTCCTGAATTCTACTGCTGCTGCCTCTGCAGCCGCGCTCCGGCGTTGGAGGTGGTGATGTGCTGGTTCGAGTGAGTGATGCGAGGGAGAAGCTTTGCTTAGCTCTCGGCTAGCTCGCCCGGTGGCTACTGGCGGGCATGAGCGAGAGGGGTGAAATGGGAATCGGGGGATTAAGCCACTACTCTAGTTATCTTGACGCGCGAGGCGTCGGCATGTGGGTGTGATCCGGCGTGCAGCCCTCGGGATTCGTGCGCGATCTCGGAGGATGGGGTACTGTCCTGCGTGCCCTTCAACATACTCAACTGGTACAGTGATACTCTTACGCCAGTTATTTAATTGTGCCGTATTCAGCAATTACAGAACTCGCCACGTTTCCGGGTTGAAGAAATCGCCAGTTACTCCCTCCGTTTCAAAATATAAGATGTTTTAGCTTTGTGAAGCAAATGTATCTAGACTTGTTTTAGTGTCTAGATTCACTTTAAATATGAGTGAACCTATATACTAAAACAAGTTTAGATACATTATCTTCACAAACCTAAAATATCTTATATTTTGAAACGGAGGGAGTACTTTTCTATTTTTACTAGTTGAATGCCCGTATTTAAAAAAATTCCAATCACAAATGCTAAAACATAATTGTACACGTATATTCTCCTAAAACATAGCGCTCTCTCTCTTCCATCGCAATTCTTGTGTTTCGTCTCCCCACAATCGGCATGTGCCACGATCTTAAATAGCTTCAATACCACCCTCGTCCACGATGGCAAGTCTCGAGCAATATAAACTTAAAACGCAACACAAGAAATCTAAAAGTATATGATGGAAGAAGACATGATAACCTATTTGTTTTTCTGGAAAAACCAAACGCATTACTCCTCAACCAATTAAAGTTACATTCAAATAAATCCACTTCTCATAGAATAAGCTTTTCAATGAAAATATTTTCACTCCTCTTTAGAAACTTGAAACTTGTAGGCTTTTCATCTATCATTGGGGCTCACTACAGGTAGTGCTTACATGTAGACAACAAACATATAACTACTCACCATAATATTTTTTATTGAAATATTATGAAACAGAACTGAAAAATGAAGCATCATGAGTAGAAAAAGGACACCATTCAAGTGACGGAACAGATTTTTGTTTGAACGGGAAAGGCCCCGAATGGCCTGGAATCTGTATTAATACGGCGGTGGATGAACAATTACAAGAAGGACCTCTAGAAAGAAAGGAAATACAACACAGCCTTTCACTTTTGTAGCAAACACCCCATAAAGAAACGCAAAAACGCGATCAAGTCCCTCGTCGCAGTTGAACTTGGACCACCAGCCATGGCCGCCAGCGTCTCCATCGGGGACTGAACCACTTGATGGAGAGGCAGCGTCGTTCGCCACGGCGGGATCCGATAGGACCCTCCATTCAAGGAGAGAGACAAAGCTGAGCACTCCAGCTCAGGCGTAGCAGGGCCATGCCCATGGCCAAGGATAGCGCCGGCCAAAACGAGTCAATGCTTGGGAGCTACTGCACATGCTGCAGATTCCACGAGCATGTCGCGCCGGATTCGCATCGTAGCAGCCGCCGCACCACCCAGCTTCTCTCGCTCGCCTCCTCGGCCGGCCAAGAGAAGGAGCAGCACACCGGCGAAACTCCACAGAAACCGGCGACACAAACTGCTAGATAGCGCCGAGGAAAACACCTGGAAACATATCTCCTTCTCGCCTCCACGGCCGGCCAGGAGAATCCCTTCCACGCGCCCGACCACATCGCTTTGCTCCTCCCCCCTGCTTCCACAGCCAGCCAGGAGACCTCAACAGCGTAGCACCTCAGCAGCATTAGCACAACAACTGCAGCCCCAAGTTTACTAAAGGAGACAGTGACCCTCTTCTCGCCGCCCAGCTCCAACCAGAGGAGACCAAGAAGCAAGAACAGGGAACCTACTCCCCAGATCTGGGCGCCAAGATCCAGGGACCAGCTCCAAACTACCGAAAAATAGCCAAACACTAAAAAACTAAACCTAAATCCTACTTTGGCGCCTTCCCTTTGCCATCTCCGGCCGGCCGCGCCAGCGGAGAGGCCTCGGGGTCGGCCCGGCCACCTTCTCTCGACTCTCAAAGCAGGAGCTCGGGGGAGAGGAGGGGAACGGGGTGGGGATGCAGAGTGTTGGTTGTTGTGTCGGAATAGATTGAGCCATGATTTAAAATTGTGACATTTTTATATTCAAGAGAACAATGTAGTACATGATAATGCAATAAACATCTTCCAGGACATATGTGTAAGATAGGAAACTATGAGAAATACAAATTGAATAATGAAGAGAAATTACTAAACACAAAAGGAAAGGAGACAAGTATATCTTCCATACCACAAAATGATTCATTCGTCAACGATCGTGGTGCAGCCCTGAAGTGTATTTGCAATGCCGATAGTGGTGCCATCTATACATGTAGTTGTATTTATCGTTGCTAGTTGCTCCTCTGCAGTAACCATAACCGCACCATGTACCCCTGAGAGCATCGATGGAGCATGGGAGTTGGTGCAACGTCGTAGGAGTAGCACACCAAATATGTTGCTGCGGCAGCCGGTGGAGGTAATCTAAAGAAAATCAACCATTTTGGTTCACGAAAGAAAATAAATCTAAAAAAGTACATGCTCATTTTTTCCAATGCAAGCCGAATGTTGAACCGTGTAAGCTTATGACTAATGTAAAACACACTAAACAAAAAATTACTATGAGTTTAGCAAGCTGTAACATAGGGAATCAATGGGGTCATTTTAGTTTAGAAGTCAGCATAAGTTTCTAATCCAAACTTTATGAGTAAGAATCTAAGTGACTGCTAAAATAGAAAACATGGTAGATGCTACAACTCATGATTGTGTACAATTTCAACTTTAGAAGGTGAAAATTCTTAACAAGCACAAATTGCACACAACACTATTCAAATGAACAGGGACAATAAACTCAGCAGTGTTCGAAGTCACCTGAGGCACATCTCCTCTTCCTTTGAATGGCATTCGGCATCACTGGAGAAACAACATCGGCACCCTTCTGCACCATCTCCCATGCTTTGGTGCCCAACTGGCCAAGACCAGCTCTTCAGCGTTCTTTCATCAGAATCTTGGCTAAGGAGCGAGTCCATTGAGGCCTTAAAAGATGATCTCTAAAAATAAGCTCACTCCAGTAGCCTACTAAAATTTTATCTCTGAATACTACTATAGTCCAAAATTTACAATGATAAACACATATGTTAGGCTATATTCTGGTTCCCTCACCCGCCATACCTTATCTGCCCAGTCGCACTCATTTGTGTCATTGGCATCTGCGTCACTGCTGCACGACCTCGAGTGTCCGCTAACATAGAGGGTTAGCCACAAAATCGCTCCAAACTATCGGGCTGCACATCACTGCTCGAAAGACATAAATAGCAGCATGCATCACCAACTCCCCATAGATCGTTCCTATGGTCATCCCCAATATGCAAAAACTCTGTAGGTTCCATGCCTGACAACTTCACATGCCTTCAATCATCAATAGAAAGATTGTCCAGAATTTGAGAACTCCAAGTTCAGAGGAGAAACATAAATACATAGGCACGATAAGCTATAAGAGATTGAAATTCGTGTACATTACTGCAAAAAAACTTAAGAATCAATGCTCCTCCCCCGGACTTACTATTTAGTGTCACCAAGAACAGGCAAAACTATCTCATTCATGTCCAACAAGATAATTTTCAATGATCTAGCACCACATAAATCCTAAGACCAGTACAGTTCGAAAATCCTAGTATGCATATAGAAAGTTCTTACCCAAAAAGAAGTTACTAAGAAGTTCTTACCCAAAAAGAAAGTACATTTTGTGTTGGAGAAACACCTGATACAGAACCGGAATAACATCCATCGATAAACACATATGTTTGGCTATACTCTGGTGGGATCCATCACTACAGTTGCCAAAATAAATAAATTATTTGTGCCAGAGAAACATCACATTATGTAACTATGTAAAGCATACCTGAATCCATGAGACATTTTTACTGTTGATCAAGTGCTTGTCCGTAAACTATATTTGTAATTTCGATATTGGTGCCCCATTTTCATCAACAACAAGTATTTTTAATCTCTCCCTTGATGTCACTCTTGAGTCTCGATATGGCGACATAGCACTGTCCATGAGAAAATATAGGTTTTGGTCCAGTTCAACCATGTCCAAGGTCTGACATTGACTCATCGCCTTACAGATCACAACACATAAAACTCGTCCTTATTTTTATCTAATTTCAAAAACATATTCATAATTATATGTGATATCCTTTTATGGTTCTATTATGTCTAAAGTTTACAATGTGGAACGATATTTTCATGCAAATAGCAGCAACAATTCATTTTTTATCTTCTATAGTCGAGCACTAAATGAAGTGATGAAGCAAAAAAAGTAGCAAGTGGAGTTTCGATATTCGTAAGCCATCCACTAATAGAAGAGATAGAGCAAAATAAAAGGTGTACAGTTTCCAAATAAGTCTGCAAGTTAGATTAAGAATCAGTTATGAAATTATTAACTCTCGTAGAACATGATTTGTTGGTTCATGACTCTAAGTAACAATAGATCTACTTAGAGCCCTAAGGCGCAAACTAAAGTACCAAGGTGAACCAAACCTGCAAAGCTGCATCCACATATCACAATAAGAAATAAAAAGGTTCATAAGCACTAAAGTACCAAGGGTGAACCAAACATGCATCGCAGCATCCACATATCCAAGATTGTGCTAGAGTGAGGTTGTTAAAGCAAAGCATTTTCAAACATGACTGTCTTCAATATGTATCCAATCAGTAAGACAGTTATTCTTGCGTATATAATTATAATACGGATTGATTTTCAATTATGTACATACAGGAAGCTCATTAGTTTCATGTAGGGTACATTGTACATAAAATGGCAGATCAGCACAACTGATATAATCGATTTGAACCCCCTAATTGTTTGGTAATACAAGTAGCCTATAGAGTACAGATCCTATAGCATGATAGTCACAGTCCACGATTTGGCACTCAATTAACAACTGTAAAATTACTGTCCTGCAATCACACGAATTGAACCACCTCCCGCAATCACAAGAACCAGAACAAAATGTACACTCATCAGTGATTTACCTAGATAGTCCAGGACACCAATGGCTGACGTCGATGGATATGTCCACCAATGGACTCTGCCTGGAGGCGGCGGTGCTCGTGGTGAAGATCAGGCGGAGGCCACCGGACGCACTCTGCGTGGAGTCAGCATGCCGTGAAGACCCAGCGGTGACGGATCCCTGCGATGGGGTGGGATCTCGGCACCGTACACCCCGTACATGTTCATAAGCGACGGTGCCTTGGGATGAGATCGTTAGGGAGGGTGGTCGGCAGCAGCTGCTGCACGTGGATCGGGAATCCGCATAAGGAGGAGGAGGGTGTCGATTTTGGGAGAAAATTGCACGAAGCTACCACAATTCGGCCTGTCATAACCACTCGGTATCAACATTCTTAATTTTTGCTAGTCAGTACCAGTTTTCGGATGGGCCAACGCAAATCCCGCTAATCTCTGTCTGATGCCATTTTTGATAGCGTGACCCCACTGTCAGGGTTCACGTGGACAAACGGCCGTTGCGGTGCCGTCTTAGCGTGGCCCCACCAGGCCTTCACACGTCCACGACCTCCCTGTCATCGGGAGCGCCCGCGAAGATGTTGGCCGTGCAGCACCAGCGGCGGAGGAGACCGGTGAGCAGTGGCAGACGGAATTGGCGGCCCAGGCGGAGACCGCTGAACACCGCCACCCCCTCCACAGACATAGAGTTGTAGGGTGTGGAGGAAGATAGCCTCCGTGGCTCGCGTCGCCACGTCCCTTCCTCGTGGCCGCCGCCCCCTTGCCGGTGTGCAGCACGTACCAATTCCCTCAGCCAAGCTGCACGACGCAGTACGGCGACTTCGACGGAGACGCGCGCACCGGCGAGCAGGTCGTCCGGGTCGCCATGGTTCTGTCGCGGCCGGCGAGGATCCTCTCGGGCTTCTGGATCGAGGGATCGATCTGGAAATTGCGTTAGGGAAAGAGGGGAAGGTGAGTGGATGGCCGACGTGCGGTCTGTGCCGGTGATCGGCGAGGCTGGGCTGGGGTGGCTGGTGTTGGGGAAGGAAAGGGGCGGCGGCGGGTTGGTGGGAGCTCGTAATTGAGGCGAGAGACAGTGGCGAGAGGCTGGGCTGAGCTGGGGCCGCCGCCGAACCATTCCCCGGACTCTTCCCGCTTCATGGACTCCGCAGGGGTGAGGAGCGCGAACCCGCACGCCGGCGGCGGGTGGGTGCAGTAGGGGCAGCCCCGGAGCCACTCCACGGCCGTGCCCAGCCTCGTGTCAAACTTGATGTGGCTCAGCACCGCGCTCGTCAGCTCCACGGGCTTGCTCCCGTCGTTCTTCACGATCACCGTCGTCACCATGCTCAGCGCGTACAACTTCACCACGTACAACACCTCCAGCTTACCAACGCTGCACCCAAGCTCCACCTGCACCGCGTCGTACGAGTCCGAGTCGGCGTCCGCGACCGACCACTCGGACCCCGCGAGGAGCGACGACGACGAGGCTTCGTTGAGCACGAGGCCAACGCCGCCCCTGACAGTGTCGGTGCCGGCAACCGTGTGGAGCACCTCCCTGTAGGAGAGCCTCAAGTTCGGCACATACTCCACCGGCGCGTCCACGGCGGAGCTGAGCGTCCGCAACGGCAGCTCGCTGCAGCTCCGGCTCAACGACAGGCTGGTCAACGGGGTCCAAGGTGTACTTAGCCGATGCTGTCCAAATGGCACCGCAACGGCCGTTTGTCCACGTGGACCCTCACAATAGGGTCGGGCTATTAAAAATGACATCAGACAGGGATTAGCGGAATTTGTGTTGGCCCGTCTGAAAACTGGTACTGACTAGCAAAATGTTGGTACTGAGCGGTTCTGACAGCCCGAATTATGATAGCTTCATGCAATTTACTCCGATTTTGGGAACGGGGGTCTTGGGTGTTGGGGTTTCCCGACTCTTTCTTTCTGACGAGATCATTGGGCTTGGCCCAGTTGGACGCGCGCGGGTGCGGAACGATGGAAACCCCTCGACGAAGGGAGACGACATATCAGTTGACAACGGAACCTGACTTTTTTTTTGGGTAGTAGAGATTTAATTGTGCCGTATTCATTTTACTCCATTGGTACAGTGGCACTCTTACGCCAGGTCGCCACCAGTGCCCTTTATTCGGCAATTACGGATGCGTTTGTTAAACGGCCGTACTACGCGGATCCCAAAATTCTCCGGGCTGACACGTTTCCAAAAATCTTCAAAATCTTGATTTGTTACAAATATATTCGTTTTTGCTATAAATAGTCTCTTTTTGCTACATGTAGCAAAAAACGCTTTGGTCTAAAAAATATAAAAATAGACTGGATCTCGCCGGCGACCGTGCAGCAGGAAACTTGTGCTAATATAGAAAAACCGACTTCGCCAAAGACTCGCCGGAGACTCTCGCCGGAAAAAATATCGCTGGATACCTCGTAGCAAACAATTTATGCCATCGTAGCTAAAACATAAAACGAGTGTAGCAGAATATTTTTTCTAATATAGCAAAAGAGATATCGCCGAAGATATCGCCGGAGATTCTCGTCGAAGAACTCGTAGCAAAATAGTAGGATTGGTTGTAGCAAAAAAGTTATACGAAAGTAGCAAAAAAATATGAATATATAGCAAAAATAATATGCTAAGATAGCAAAACGTTCGTAGACAAAGACAAAAGTAGCGACATCGGTCAACTCAAGTAGCAAGCAATCTAAATTATGGTAGCACCATCGGATGCCTTATGTAGCGAAGTCGTCCATCATCGGTAGCATCTCCTAGCACAATCACCGGCGCTGCAGCACAATCCCATGGACAGCCCAGAGCTCCACATGACCATGGCGAGACACACGGGCGGAGCTGCAGGCGAGAAGGTCGTGCGACCTGCGGGCTGTGCATCGGAGGGATGTGCTTCGGGCAACAATGATGTGCGGCGTTGCACTGACGGCCATGCTCGGGGCACGGAGTGGCCAGGCGAGGGTGCGGCACGCCCTCCTCTTGAAAGGGATCCAGTCTGGGACTTCCCTTGCCGCGACTGCCTTGCGACCTTCGCCATCGACGACGATGACAATGGTGCCGGCGTGGGGCTTCACGGGGATGTCCGACGATAGCTTGGGGCATGCGACGGCGAGGGAGGTGGAGAGGAACGAAGGGGGAGGAGCAGAGGCGCGTCGCCGGAGGAGCAAAGGCGCGCAGGGGATACACTCGGGCCGGCGGCAAGCAACGGAGGCGCTGGTTTCTCTGGTCCTTTTGCGATGAAGAAGATGGGACGAGAGAATAAGGCGTGGGTGGGGTCCAGTGTGGTGTCCGCAACGTGCACGTACGGCAGAGCCGGGGGATGAAACGGTTTGATCCCCTAGGTGATGTCTATCCTTTTCCTTTGGTAAAGCTTAGGCAGATTCGACGGAGTAGAAAACGCGCGTGTGGTTTACTGCAGAGCTGGTTGGGTTGTGTCATCATGAATATTAAAGCAGTTCGTAGCGAGGCCCAACGATTACGGTTGATTCGGTCGTTTCCAGCAAGTTACCCTCGCCGTGCGTCTCGCAGATGCAAAACCTCCTCCCCTCACGAGTGCGGCCAAGGACGTCGATGGCGCGAGTTGTTCAGCTGCATCAAAAAGCTGGCGCGGAAGGTGAGCTCATCTCTCCCGCCGAACCTCCCCTCCCCCATTTCGAGCTCTGTTTCCCGCTTTGTCCGCACCAGGTAAGCAGCTTCTTCTCCGGTGAGAGACGGCGGCCACGGCGGCGTGAAGGTCACCTCCTCCTCCTCTACGGCTGAGCTGCGTCGGCCACCTCCTGCGATGACGGTAAGCATCTCCACTTCCAGCGAGGGTTAGCTTAGATCTGCAGAACTTCTAGGGTTAGGAGGTGTAGCTCATAGCTTCATTCAAGTACATGGTAGATTGTTGTGCAAATAGAAGGTATAGGTTTTAGCCAGATTTGTAGGATTTTGTCGGTATGATCTGATAGTTCGGCTGTGTTCGGCTCGATCTTGTGGATGAACTATTATTGTTGATAGGTTGATATGAATTTGATGCATATGCTAATTTCCTCCATATGTACACCTTCTTTTTGCACCTTGATTCATGTGCATCATTATTATGTCCTTGTTGTAGGACTCGTTCTGCGACCAGTTTAGCCAGGCTTTGATCCCTATTGGGGACTCCCAGATCCCATGTTCTTATGTGGATGCTAGCTAACCTCTCACTCAGAACCAGGTAGTGTCGTTGATGTCACCTACTCCAGAGGGTGGCATCATCTATACTCCCACTTCTGTCTAGACCTATGTCGCCTCCATCGAGGCTAAGATCGCGGCTAAGCTCAAGAAGGCGTAGATGAAGGGGACCATGAAATTGCTCCCTTACATGTCCACCTTCATGCTCAACAAGATGTGCGAGATATTGAAGAGTGACGTCCGTACTGAGAAGGGGTTCAAGGAGATCCATCTCAATGTGTGCGCCAAAGCTTTGTTCGATCATTGTGGTGCTGAGGTCTCAGGCACTCAGGTGTACAACCACCTGAGGAAGTGGAGGGTGTGTTGGATCCAAGTCAACAAGCTGAGAGACCTTAGCGGCGCACAATGGGATGAGGACACCTTCACCATTATTCTTGCCACTGAGCACTTCCTGGGTCATGTTCAGGTTTGCAGCTATGATCACTGCAAACTTGTCTTCGTAAACAACATTATCATCGCTAACATACTCTTTCTTGTAACTAGTAGGCGCACATAAGGGATGCAAAGTACCTGAACAATCCCATCGAGAACTATGTCCAGATGCCTACCATAGTCTCCTACAGGCCTTGCCACCGGGAGGTATGACATGGGGTCAGGCGAGCCCCTTGGCACTCCTGAAGACCCTACACCCAAGAGTCTGACACCATGAACCCTGACGCCTCGAAGAAGTCAATCAATGCTTGAGCTGTAGCAGCAGCTGCTGCTACTACTACCGTCAATGGCAAGAGGAAGAGGAGCGTGCTTGCTGATGACGAGATCCACGCCTTCAGTAGCATGACCGACACCGTGAAGAACGTTGTGCAGGCCATCGGGGACAACAAGACCACTGACATGCACCATGGTCTCTATGCGACAGTGATGGACATTGCTGGCTTTGTGGAGTGCCATCTCATGGCGTCTCTCAGCCACCTCGTCGACAACAAGGAGAAGGGCACCAACTTCGTTGGCATGTGTGAGCCGCACAGGATCTTGTGGATCATGACATTCCTGGCAAAGTACTTTGACTAGAGCTTCGGCTCTTGTCGAAGTACGAGGTGGTGTGCATGATGGTGGTGGTGGTGCTGGTGGTGATGATGAACTTACGACCTTTGTGGTGTACATTTTGGCAGTAGCTAGGACCCAAAAACTTATATGGATTGTATGAATCGATGGTACATACTAACCCCTCATGCGATTCTAAACCTGATTGTGGTGGTAGGATGACGCCCCCTTTTGATGTGGTGGTAGGTTAACACCATGTAGTGTAGGATGAATTTGTGATCCCCTTTTGAGTGCGATCATGCACGCAACTGTTAGTATGTACTTGCCTACCTTATGAACTTGTGATGCTAGTTATGGATGGTACATGCATATGATGATCTTGTGCTATTACACATTGACATGTTACTCTTATTCCTTATAGAGAAACTTTTATGCGGTGTTCAGAGGCAAGAAACCAGGGGTTTACTCCAAATGGAGACACTACCAGGATCAAGTATCAGGTTACTCCGACAACAGCTATGAAGGGTTTGACACTGTCGAGGAGGCATTTGAGGCATACCACAGCTATATAGCTGATCACAACAACAACAACCTTCATGGAAACTACATCAACCAAGGAGAGCATCAACTGGACAATGCAACCCATGAAGAACAGCAACAGGTGCAAGTTGTTGTCGGGGAAGAAGAACAGCAGCTGCCCATTGCTGGCTATGAAGAACAATATCATATCCAACATGATAGCCTCAAGGACTTCATCATTGTCGTTCTTCTTATGGTGATCGTCAAGTAGATCTTCTTCTAGGGTGGTGCATATGATCTGATGTGTTTGTAGTGGTGGTAAGTACACCAGTTTTTGAATAGGGTGACCATAAGGGCCAGCCTATGTGCAACCAAACAAGTGTTTTTTGCATGCAATGGGCCAAAAGTTACTGATGCAGACAACCAAACACAAAGGGAAAAAGGCCCAAACCATACCCAGGTAGCCCATGCAGGCTACCAAGCGGGCTGCAAAAGGAGGCCCGATGCCTGTATCGGACAATACTGTTTGTGGCCCTGCCACACCGGACCAAGAAATCGATGCAGGCTACCAAATGCGGTCACCACGTTCTGAGCGAATTTTCGCTCCAAGATGCGTGGCAAGGTTGTATCCTCTTTGCACACTCGTCTCTCTCGTGAGGTCAGAATAATTTCGCGGTGCGCAACTCCAGCCAAAGAAGTCGAAACGAAGCCCTCAGGTATCAAAGGATGAAAAGGGCACACACAGGTGGGACACGTGCCACCAAACAACGATCGTGCAATGTAAACATACTGCACACACGCTCACTCCCCTAGCTCTAGAGCAGCATCGCCGCACTTGAGATTTTTGTCCCTTGTCAGACTTTTTTCTGTTGGCAATTTTGTCAAATTTTATTCTAAAAATAGAAGAGAATTGACCGGTTCATTAGCGGAGAACCGGCGGAAAACCAGTACAAATACACTGAAATCATCAAAGAATATAACCACATTGTTCAACCTGGCTGACCTGGCCACACACATGAGACATGCACACGCTGTCGAGAAGGAAAAATACCGTTGATCATCGTCATCACTCCTCCCCGAGCAAGCGACTCCGATTTCGCCTTCAACACCCATCGAAAAGACTCTCGGTGCAACCGACGACAATGTTAAAATATGTATACATATTAGACTAGGACTCTACATATTATTGTACTTCAAGTCTCTCCGTCTGTGTACTTCTATATAAACCCATAAGAGTATAATCAATACACAATAAATATTAGGGATCAAATATTTTTCACATGTTATCAGAGTGGTTAGCATCACGATGTCGATCCTAAACCTTTCACCGCCTTCGCATCACGCGCCGCTAATGCATGTAAAATACATCTATGAACTTCGTCGTTTATTGCTTTAAAATCATTATTATTTTGCAACATTATTATATTTATTGGTACTAACCTACTAATAGTTGCAAAAGTGCACAATTTTTTGTTTTACACTTTGTTGCGTAGGAAATACACAAATATGGAAGGAAACCGCGCATTATGGAAAATCTGGAAATTCCTGGAAATTGTCCCTACAAAATTCTTTTCGAAGATTGCTAGAAACAACCCCGAAGATGATGTCTAATAGAAAAGGTGTAGAAATAAAGTTGTGGAAAATTTTGTGCACAACAATTTAGACATAAATTTGCCTCAATCGGAGTCCGGATGCACTTTTTATAGCCATATTACTGTGGAGGACAGAAGCAGTTTTGGGACTTCGGATGACGTGGTTGACTCAAAATCCTTCCATCTTTGATGATTTTGGCCCAACCACGACTTCATGGACTCATTAAGGACAGAGGGGACTCCTAAGAAGGTTCTAGAGATATCCAAGGGGCATCCATCCTAGGACCAAGATTGCATCTCCATCACTATATATTAAGAGGAAACCCTACTTTTAGAGGCATCCACCCATAGCCACGAAATCCCCCCTCCTTGGCGGTCGCCCCCAAGGAGGAGGAGATCCTCCATATCATCACCATCTCTAAGGAATAAGAAGGGGCAAGGGTCCGCTGCCCCCAAGGGTAGTCGCCGCCCATAGGAGGGCGCCGATGCCTCCCTGCCGTCAGCGTCGCCTCCTCTCACCGTGTGGCCGCCTCTCCCCCTTGGAGATGTACATCTCCATCACCATCTACAGCGAGATCCCCTCCATATACATATTGCAATATCTTGGCAAACATGTTGTATGATGCAATATATTACTTTCTCATGATGTATTGTATCTCTATGTTGACGTTTGAGTTGTAAATTGTTATGGCAATTGTGATATAGTTTGTTGTGGTTGCATACAAGTTTATGTTATCTTATATGATGGTCTTGTTGTACTAGCATATGAATGCACCCATATGTTGTGGGATACACAAGGTTATCACTGTTGCATGATGATAGGAGGAGGGATAGTCAGAGTTTGACACGAACCGGATCCCAGTTCTTAAATATGCATGTTATATTAATGGGATTTCTATTTTCGTGCCCCTCGTTCCTTAGTTGTACTTAGTTTTCCCCAGCCGCTTAACTTTTTATCACCTTTGCTCATCTCCTCGGAAACTCATCAAAAAAAGCTCGAACGGCATCTATCGTCAGGTTGACTGTTGGCTGACGTGTGGGGCCACGCGGTGTGGGATCACATGGGGCCGGTTGATCAGGAACACGTTATGCTAACGTGTGGGGCCATGCCATGTGGGACTGCCTGGGGCCGGTTTGTTGGGAACGCATTATGGGGGACGTGGCGTGGGACCATGTGGGGCGCGTATGGTGGTTACGTGCGATCTATCGCCTAACAGTTTTGGTGTAAATGTTGTCGGCGAAGAAGTTGTCGTAATGGCCGGACTTCAGCCTCCTCAGCACGTGACGAGTCTTGGTGTCCTTGAACTCGTCGTCGCTGCAGACGTCGCTGCTATCCACCTGTTAGAAAAATAGTAGCATGCAATAAAGACACGATTGAGATACCTTGATTACCGGGATTGATCATTTACATAAGTGATTGAGATCCCCTGATTATTCCCCAATCCCCAAATATCAAACCAAATCGAATACTGATCCCAATTATAGATCGGTGCTAGTTCTAACTAGGGAATCCCTTAACTGCACCTCGGAGGATAAATAAAACAGGATTGCAATACGAATGTAGGGTTCGCAACATAGAAAACAAAAAATTTCCTAAGATAGAAACAACTATGTACCAAGATCTATCTACTAGATACGAGCAACGGGTGGATATACATCCATAGAATACATATCATCGAAGACCGAATAGTGTTAACGAGGTTGTACTTGTAGATGATGTAGTTGAACGCTTGCCGATCTCAAGATCGAAAGGAAGTCCATCTGGTCCAGCACCATCCAGTCCAGCACCGCAAAGCAATGGTGCATCCGTGCTCGCACACACGTCCAGGTACCCCGACAACCTCCACGCCCTTGCTCCAACGAAGCAGCAGAAGCAACAAATCCTTTCAGAAAAAGACACCGAAAACATGTATCTCGCTGATCTGAGATCATGGAGAAATTCTAAAGGGGGGAGAGAGATCCTTCACGAGGAGGTGTGATGTGAGAGGAGGACAGGGGGCCTTTTATAGGGAGAGGGGGCACCCCAAGGGGCATGGAGCATAGCCATGGTGGCTACCCCCATCTCTTCCACATTCATGTGGGTGGAGCTCCCTCTCAAAATGAAAAGCCTCCACTCCCATAAAAATGCCCCCACTCAAAAATCCACTCACATACATTAAATTTCCACCAAATTTAATGCAAGCTCTTATTTAAATAAAACTCTTTTATTTATTTATTCAAAATTTTGTTAATTACTACAATTAACAAACATTCACATAAAACCCTTACAACATTTCAGTTTCACATGCAGAACCAGTTTCAACAATTTCAACCGAAATAGTCCCGGTGTCTAGTGAAATAAATTCCCGCGCTTTCCTGTTTCTTTCTCTGGCATATTATATGCTCCAATTGGTGTCGGTATCCCTTAAATGTGTCACCCTATGGTTCACGAATAATGTATAAATGATCGAGACCCCTCTCCAATCAATAATCAGCAGCGGGACCTGGAGATCCGTACTGACTCCCACACATTCAACAATGACTTCTGTGATCGTGTGAACCTTATACGCATGTAAATAAATCCCTTTGTCTCGCGATATATTATATGTCCGAGATTCGATCATCGGTATCCCCATACCTAGTTTGATCTCGTTACCAATATGTACTCTTTTCTCATTCCCGTGATATAACATTCTAGTGATCAAATCACTTGCTTGCAAGCTAACTAATGTGATATCACCGAGAGGGACCAGAGTATATCTATCCGTTATTGGTATGGAAAAATTCCACTCTTGATCCATGCGCCTCAACATAACACCTTCGTAGCACTGAACCCATCTTTATAGTCACCCTGTTATGGTGTGACGTTTGATGTTATCAAGGTACTCTTCCGGTGTTAGTGATTGACATGATCTCATGGTCTAAGGACTAAGATTACTTCGTATGATGTTATAGCAATATAAACACAATGACCTTGATCGTAATGCTATACTTCGGATGAATGTTCATCTCACCATTCCAATAATGTTGTGACCTCGTTATTAACAGCATTCAATGTCCATGATCAGGAAACCTTTGATCATCTTGTTAATCAATGAGCTAGTTTATAAGAGAGGTATAACCAGGAACTTCCTTTTTGTTTATTAAACACGCATTTATTAACGTTTCCGTATTAATACAATTATAGCATTCAAAATAAACATTTATCATAAATAAGTAATACGATAATAACCAGATTTATTATTGCCTCTCGGGCATATTCCCTTCAGTCTCCCACTTGCACTAGAGAGAATAATCTAGTTTAGAAACTTTGCGTATTGAACACCTATGGCTTTCTGGTGTTTCATATACGCGATTGCAAGTTGTTAACATAATCTACGGATCTGGTGCTTTCAGGTCCGTGTGTATTTGCATGTCTTTGCGTCTTCATGCATCACTCATTCTCTAATGAGATGGCATTATATAAATTTGGTCTTTTGGTGAGACCTTTAGTTTCTTAGGGTTAAATCATGTCGATAATATTGTCGTACAATATATTTTTAATGCTATCCCTTTGCGAACCACACCTTAGTTTGATAACAAACTACTTGACACAAATGCCCTCCTTTGCTGCTACTGTAGCAGTCCTATACTTAGCCTTTTGTTGTAGTATCCGTCATAATGTCTTAACTTTGGAATTCATCCAAATCCGTCATAGAAACTCCTTTATATTTTATTGTGCCACCCATAGTTTAAATTGAGATAAAATTTATTTGTATCTTGTGACAAAACTAGTATCATTTTTAATGAATTATTTGTCTCTTATACAAATATAATATATTCTTAATTCTTCCAAAAGATTATAAGAATATCCTTAATATCGTCCAATGATCATTTTATGATCTATTCTGGTATATGCTCATAACACTTAGAGCATAGGACATATCTGGATGTGTACATATTATGGTATGATTGATCAAAACATTCTTGTGATTTCACTCATCAAGTGGAAAAGCACTTGAATCTTGTTTCCCTTATCAAGTGTCGATACACTTGAATCTTGATTCAATTCTTTTCCATTCGACAAGAACCTTTTCTCGTCGTTTCTATATTGAACTCCTTCAATATCTTATATATGTACGTTTGGCATAACCATATTAGCGTCACAGTCTATCCATGTAGACATTCATGCTAAATATTCGGGTTTTTCCTAAGTCTTTCATCAAAATGAAATTCTTAACCTTTGTCAATAAAAGATACATCATTTCTAATCAACAAAATGTCCTCCACATAATGTATTAGAAATATGTCTTAGGGCTCCCACTTAATTTCTTGCAAAAGCAAGCATATTCATCGTCTTCTGATGAAAACTCCTTTAACAGTTTCATCACGGTGAAGATTCCAACTCCGCGATGCTTACTTCAACCATTGAAGTTTGCATGCCCTTTTTAGCATCCTTTGAATTAACAAAACCCTTTGGACCGTGTCTTGTCCACGTCCTAGGTAACCATTCTATTAGAAGAACTTTGTTTTGTTTATTCATCTACCATATGCCAAAATTATATGTAGTGGTTGCTACATTAATCCGTCCAGACTAAATATCGCTATGAAATATCAAATCTTTTCATAGTCAACTCCTTGAACATTGTCGTAAAAACTTTATCGATGTGTCGAGTATTTCATAGACGTGAAAAATTCATGTCTGTTTCTTTATAGATCCAAATACAACCGATAGGTTTTTACACCTTTCCGAGGGTCTTCCAAGTTCAAAAAACTTGATTTCTCATGTATGGAACTATCACGGATTTTATGGCTTCAAGACATTTGACGGAGTTAGGGCCCATCATCGCTTCTTTGCATGTAGTTGGTTCATCACTGTTAAACAACAATGATTTACTCTCAAATCTTAGCATTTGGTTGTTTATATAACCTACTTGGTTCAATAGGAACTTAGATCTTCGTGACCAAAACCTTTGAGGCACGTGAGCTATGAGCATTCTGGCTGCCTCCGGAACATTTTCCGGCGCTGCGCCACTCAGCACATATAGCTTAGGTTCGTTAACCTTATCAAAGTTCTATTGTCCTCCCACTTAAATTTTGCGAAAAAATCCCTTTTCAAGAAACATCACGTTTCAAGCGACAAACCCTTTTGTCCTTGGTGTTATGGAGGAATACCCAATGGTTATTCGAAATAATCTAGAAAGACATGTTCATCCGACTTTGGTTCTAAACATCTTACTTATGCTTAGCATACCAAAATTTAAGAGAATGACAGCTTGGGTTTTACCCCAAACCATAACTTACGTGGTGTCATTTCAACGGATAAAGATGGAGCTATTTTCAGTGTAAAAGCGGTAGTCTCTAAAGATTTTAATCTTTTAAAACATAATTGTAGTTTTATAAATAACACCTTTGATCCAACTATATCAAACAAGGTTTCGTTACAATTCTCAAACACTCCATATTCCTATGGTGTTTCGGGAGATGTAAATCTAGGTGTTTTGCTAAACTTGCAACTCAAATAAATCTCTTTATGATAAAATCATAAATCATTTAGTTTCTTGTTACACTTGCAACTCAAATAAATCCCTTTATGATAAAATCATAAATCATTTATTTTCTTGTTACAATGATTTTCCGCTTCATCTTGAAAGTCTTTGAACGTTTTCAAATATTTCATACTTCTTTCTCATTAAGTGAATATTCACTCAAATTTCCGGAGAAAGCATATGAAGTTGAAATCCATCGCTTACGACTGCACATAATGGACTACATACATCGATATGTATAAATTCCAATATTTTAGTCGATCGTTCATCTTTGGCCTTTGAACGAAGTTTTAATTATCCCGAGGAAAGTCTCACAAGCATCACTTGATCAAATCAAAGACTCCAAAAATCCATGAATATGGAGATTCTTCATGTTTTCTTTCCAATATAATTTAAACAGCGATGTCACTTCGTAAGTGATCTTTCAATCATTTGTCTTGCGACATTTTAGCATTAGGTTTTATGGATGTGATTTCTCCAACTAGATTTATAAATCATCCATCTTATATGGAATACGGTAATTATTTGAACAATCTTTGTTCTCATAATACCTGATTTAAATAACAATTATTAAAACAAATCTTGAAGACAGACTTCGATATCAACGAGAAATACAAACAACGGCTTGTTTGTTTTCGATGAACATCATCACATATTCTCTTGCTAGTTACTTAGGCCATTGTGGTTCATGAATTGCGTCGTTCTATATGAAATTTCATAATAACCAATTCGGTATTCAATACCCAAGAACCACATTGTTTAACAAGCAATGAATACAAACATAACATGTATATCATCTATATACCTAAACTAGATATTTCCACTCTTTTTTTTCTGCCAAATATATTTTATAGATTCTCTTTCAGCATTTCCTTTTTCTTTTAGAAGAAGCTATCAACATCAAAAGTGGCGCCATATACATTACACATAGTCCAAAGCATGTATATTCAAATACTAATACCTTTGGACTTGCACTTTGAAGTAGATCACCATCATCAAATGATAGGCATTCTTTCAAAATTCATTATTTAGTAATCTTTTAGTGTAGTAAACACTTTACATACATCTTCTATTTATCCTTATCATGACGACTTTCATGATCAAGCTAATGTAGCTTATAAAGGCGAATCGTGAGTATAACTGTCACATCCCAAGATTTTCCAAATCTTGTAATGTGAAAAATAAATGAATAAAATAAAACTTTGTTTGATTTTCAGGGCCAGAAGATTTTTTTTTTGAATTCAAATGGAACCTCAAACCAATTTGAATCAAATAAATCCTAAAGAGATTTAAAAAGATAAACTTTTATTAAAGGAAAATAAAAATATTTAAAATACTATTTTGGATCTTTTAAATGAAAGGATTTGGTTTCAAATGAAATAAAAAGTGTATAAATAAAGAATATATTATAAAACCAAATTAAACATTGGACAAGCTTTGGAAATTAAAACATTTTATTTTAAACAAAAATAATAAAGGATTATTTAAATAAAATAAAAAGAATTTAATATCCAACTTTATTTAATAAAAGGTTTCACCATTTTAATTAAAACATCAAAACTTAATAAATTATTTTAAATAGGTTTCCAAGTAATTTATATTCTCTAATAAAACCTACTAAAGTGTTTTCACTTTATTTTAGATTTCAAAAATAAATAACTCAATAAAACAAATTCTATCTTAATAAGAAGGTCTATTGTATTTATTTAATAATGGACTCCAAAATAAAATGATATTTTATTTTAAACAAGTTTCCAAGTATTCCTTATTTCCAAATAAAACCTACTGATTTGGGTTTGAAAATGTTTGGATTTAAAGATGGAGATTTTATTAAATAAACCAAACCCTAATTTTATTAATGAACCATGATCCATTTTATTTTTGAATATAAATGGAACCTTTAACAAAATTGTTATTTATTTTAAAACAAGCTTTCTAAAATATACCTTATTTCAAATACAACCCACTATTTTGGTTTTGGAAATTATATGGATTTAAATAGAGTTTGAAATAAATCAAATCCTAATTTGATTAATTAGCAATGGACAATTATTTAATTAATAATGGTCTTTATTATTTAAAAATTAAAAATTACGGAATTTAGATTTAGGTTCAGACTACTAAACAGAACCAAGTCAAACTTCCAAAGATTTGGTGTTGGTTTGAATTGAATTGAAACTTGTTTGTTTGTTTGAAATTCAAAACAGGGAAATAGAAATAGAAAAAGAAAAGGAATCAGAAAACAGAAAAAAAATAAACCAACCCAACCCAGCAGCCCACGAAGCCCATCAGAAGCCCACCTGCTCCACGCCCAAACCGTTTTTTCCCACTCTGTTTCCGACCCACACCGAGACTGACTGGTGGACCTTCCCCCTCGTTTCTTTTCCCACTGACCAGTGGACCATTTCCACTGTTCTCCTTCTCCACCCCGCGACTGCTTCTTCCTCCTCACTTCGCCGTTGCAGACTTGATTCCTCAGACTTAATTCGCTTTAACGCCACGATTAAACCTCGCAGTGATCACGCGTGATAAATCCCCTCTTCCTCCTCTTTCATTCCCCCCAAACCCCATACCTCGAGAGCCACCAGGCTGTCGCCAATCTTCACTGCACCGTCGCCGTCTCCGACGAGTTCTCGTCCAAATTTCGGCGGCATCTCCTCGCCCTTGTCTTCCCGAGAAAGCGGGCAGGTTCGCCAGACTCAGGAGCACCGCTCTGTAACCTCAGCTTCCCCGCGGGCACCCCTGAACCTCGCCAACGACAACCTCCAGTACCGCCGCCGTCTGCCTCTACTCCGGCGAAGCCCACAGGTTAATTCCGACCACCCCGTGTCTCCTAGATCACGCACACATCTTTGCCATGGTCCTGCGCAACTAACCCAGCCCTCCGTTTGTCTTCCCGTGGACCACAATGTCGACCTCGACCTCGACCGCACGCGTCCGTCGCCAGAACCAACTCCGTCGAGAAATCCTGCCCGTCCCCGTGCGCCCCTTGCCACGACGACCACACGAACGACATCACCTCATCCTCGTGACCTCGGTGAGCTTTCTCCCTCTCTATTTCACCTCCTGCTTTGCCAGCGCCGCCGCCAACTAGCCGCTCCGCCGCTCGCCGTCGACCGAGCACCGCCAGGTCTTGGCCAGGCAGTAGCAGCCGTCCGATACAGATCCGAGGCACACGATTGAGTGACTTATCGAAAGGGTACGAGTGAACCTGCGCCACACGATATGCTTAGATCCGACGGTCTGCACCGTGATCCACCCCGAAACGGTACTGGCGAATTAGAATATGACGTGTGGCACCAGATGAGCTGAATTAGATTTAGAAACCAGATTTAAATGCCATTTTCAAACCTTTGTAACTTTCAAACCACACGTCCAAATTTTTCAAATTGTATATCAATGAATTCAGGAGAACAAGCCCTAGCCAACTGTGGCCTTAGTTTAGAAAATAGTATATGTTAGTTTGCTTGATTTTGCAGATTCTTTTGTGAGCTTGTTTAGAGTATAAAAAATGTTTAAAATTGATTTTAAGGTTAAAACTTTTGCAAAATGGTTTGTTGTGACCTTACTGACCCTAGGAACCAACCCTTGGTGTTAAAAATGATTTTGGTAAAATTTAGATTGGATTACTTGACTTAGCCATTTTCTAGCCAAATAAAAAGAATGGTTTTTGTTATAAAAATGTTTATGGAAAGAAAACCTTAAGAACATGGTTTGATCAAACCCACTGACCCAAAACACCAAGTTTTGCAAATTAGCAACTCATTTGGTGAACAACTTAATAGTTTGCCTTGATAAAACATTTTTCACCACATGAAATGATGAATGGATTTAAAATGGTTTATGGATAAAAAAAACCCATTTGCTAATGACTTTGCCACTTTGGTGAATGGCCAATTTGGATCTTACAAAGTTTAGAAGCCTAGTGGAGACCATCCTTGCAATAGAACCATCCTTTGCATGCTTACATGCATGACTTAGATCCCATTGTTTTGTGTGTGTTAAATTGTTTGATTGATTTATTGGTTTGAAATGCTAGCTGATTTTGTGTCTACTTGATTGACTTGTAGTGAAGTTAGAAAGTGTGAGACTAGCAAGATCAAGGAGTGAACCACCATTCCCTACCAAAAAGGCAAGTGATGCTTCATACTATCTATCCCATTATTTTCTCTATGCATTAGTGATTTTGCTAAGTAAACTTGCATGGATTTTGCTAAGTGTAAACCTTACTCTAGGAAATCCTAGTAGACGAATCCTTAGTAGGATTTTACTAAGTTAGGATTCCTACTACTATCAAGCTTAGCCTAGCTAATAGAAAACATGGGTGGAATATATATTCACACTATGGAAAAATATTCTAAGTCTGAGGACTTGTGTTTTGTTTAATAAAACAACTAAGTTAATGAATCACCTGGGTGGAATGGAAGGATTGGGATATGTTGAGTGGTTACACAAGGCCATGGACTTGGGTTGTGTATCTCACTTGTGGATGGCCACCCAGGAAACAAAGGGATTTGAGATGTCAAATGTTGAGAAGCTTCAAGTGCAACCACTTGGCAATATGGGCTCTGCCATGATCATATAGGTTGCAAGAACTTAGCCATATGGACAGTGGGTGGTAGTGTTTGATAGGTTGGAACGCGTCCATTTTGGTCTAAGGGAAAGCTTCTGAAAGATCTTGTCTTGGGAAACCAAGTCTTGTGGGGAAAGTGCACCACCTCTGCAGAGTGTAAAACCTAAGTACTTAGCCATGTCCCTGGTAAAGGATAATTTGAGCATCAAGACATGGAAGCAATAAAGAATCTCATCATTCAAATTTCTAAATTAAAATCTTGTGGTTTGAACAAGGGTTGTTTGAATTCTTCAATCATTGATGGAGAGATGGCTTGGTACAAGGATCTTGAAATCTTTGATTGAGAAAAATGATTTTGATAAGCAAAAACTTAGTATTTTCAAAATGATAAGAAAATCTATTTTGAGAAATGCAAGCCTCAACTCCACTTAGCCAAAAGCATATAGATGATAGAATCCACCATAATACCATAGTATCACTTGCCAATACAATTCAAATGTATTGACCCTTTGTGGCTGTAACTTGTATGTTGCAGGTTTGATTGATTTTAGTGAAGATTGATTGATTAGGATTACAAAGTCTACAACCAACATCTGCCTGTGGCACTTTGAAGATGATGGACCCCATGCTTATACTTATTCCGCTGCAATGTAATGTAATAGCCATATGAGCTATGTAAGATGTAATAAATCTATGTTATTCCTGGTTATAAAGTTATATTATGACCTTTGTTTCTTGATATTACATCTTAACTGTGGATGCTAGCTATTGATCCAGGGACTAGCATTGTAAAACACAGGAGGCTCTATCTTATCTAAGAGATGGGACCTCTACAGATGGTATCAGAGCATTGTGTTGCCTGTAGGATTTGTAAACCCTAGGATTGGACAAAAACCCTAGAAAAATAGGAGTTGTATTTTGTTCCAAAAACTTATTTACAAAAACACTTGTAAACTCTTTCCTCAACCATTTTGGTATCAACTCTACATCTCTTCTATTTCAAACTTGATGGAAAAACCTACCCATGGCCAAAGACTACACCATGTGCAAAAGACTTCTTCAACATCTTCAACTCTAATGACTTCAACATCTTCAGCATGTTCACCAAGGACTTCCAACTTGGAAACTACTAAGGATCACAAGTGAGACAAGGAAATCTTACTTAAGAATTAGAGACCGAGGGAATGCAAAATAAGAAGAAACCATCAACAACTTTGAAGTAATGTGACCAAGAGTTTTTCTCAAGGAAACCAAGATCTCATGCAAGAAGAATCAAGAAGGATGGAAAGATCACAAGTGAACCATATAGATGGACCACCATATTTTAGCTAAGACAAACCACCAACTTATATGGTGTAACAAAAATATTTTTGGTTGCCTAAAGTATGTGCTTGAACCTTGTTTGAGTGAAATGTTTGTTTGTGATTGCTTGCACATTGCTTGTGTGAATTGTGATGTGTGTGATTAGAATTATTCCCTTAGAAATATCTTGCCTATTCTAATCCCTACCCAACCCAAACAGATGACTACTTCAAAAGACTCCAAGATTGATGACATCAACACCAACCAAGAAGACAACATGAGAGAACTTATAGTAACTCAAAACCAGTTGAGCCAAGAGACAACTCAGCTTTTAGCCAACAACAATGGACTAGACCCAACCATACAAAGGATTTTGAAACTTCAATCCCAATTATTGCAAGGACTCATTACTCAAATGATCAACATGAGAGAAAACTTTTTCCAAAGAGCTAATGACAACAAGGATGACAAAGATGTTATTCTAGAAGGAATCCAAGCCAGCAATAGTTTTAGAGACAAGGATCATGCATCCAAGGAACATGAAGATCCATGCCCCAAGAAGAGAGAAAGATCTACCACCTATGAAGAATATGAACTGGAAGAACTCTTAGCTTTGGAAAGACCCAAAAAGAAGAAGAAAGACATAAGCCAATTGCAATGTTACAATTGCAAAGAGATGGGACACTATGCCAGTGAATGCCCAGAAAAGAAGAAGAGACAAGAAGACAAACAAAAACTAGTGAAACCCAATATAAGGAAGGATTTTAGCCAAGTGATGTGCAAACACTGCAAAGAGTTAGGACATCATGCAAACTACTTTCCAGGAAAGATGAAGCATAAGATAAACCAGCCTATGAGGGATCTTAGCCTTGTCACATGTTTCAAATGCAAGGAACTAGACCACTATGCAAACAATTGTCCAGAAAGGATGGAGAACAAGTTAAACCAGTCTATGAAGGATCTCAACCTTGGCCCATGAGTCAAGTATAGAAATAAAGCAAAAGTTTGCTTAGAGAAGTTTTCCAGGACCCAAGAAGGCCAATATGTAATTTTTGTTTGAAAAATTTTAAGGGTGGTAGTACCCTAGTTGTTTTGAACTTGCTTGTAACCCTAGCCTCCCCAAATCTCGGGACGAGATTTATTTTAAGGGTGGTAGCCTGTCACATCCCAAGATTTTCCAAATCTTGTAATGTGAAAAATAAATGAATAAAATAAAACTTTGTTTGATTTTCAGGGCCAGAAGAATTTTTTTTGAATTCAAATGGAACCTCAAACCAATTTGAATCAAATAAATCCTAAAGAGATTTAAAAAGATAAACTTTTATTAAAGGAAAATAAAAATATTTAAAATACTATTTTGGATCTTTTAAATGAAAGGATTTGGTTTCAAATGAAATAAAAAGTGTATAAATAAAGAATATATTATAAAACCAAATTAAACATTGGACAAGCTTTGGAAATTAAAATATTTTATTTTAAACAAAAATAATAAAGGATTATTTAAATAAAATAAAAAGAATTTAATATCCAACTTTATTTAATAAAAGGTTTCACCATTTTAATTAAAACATCAAAACTTAATAAATTATTTTAAATAGGTTTTCCAAGTAATTTATATTCGCTAATAAAACCTACTAAAGTGTTTTCACTTTATTTTAGATTTCAAAAATAAATAACCCAATAAAACAAATTCTATCTTAATAAGAAGGTCTATTGTATTTATTTAATAATGGACTCCAAAATAAAATGATATTTTATTTTAAACAAGTTTCCAAGTATTCCTTATTTCCAAATAAAACCTACTGATTTGGTTTTGAAAATGTTTGGATTTAAAGATGGAGATTTTATTAAATAAACCAAACCCTAATTTTATTAATGAACCATGATCCATTTTATTTTTGAATATAAATGGAACCTTTAACAAAATTGTTATTTATTTTAAAACAAGCTTTCTAAAATATACCTTATTTCAAATACAACCCACTATTTTGGTTTTGGAAATTATATGGATTTAAATAGAGTTTGAAATAAATCAAATCCTAATTTGAGTAATTAGCAATGGACAATTATTTAATTAATAATGGTCTTTATTATTTAAAAATTAAAAATTACGGAATTTAGATTTAGGTTCAGACTACTGAACAGAACCAAGTCAAACTTCCAAAGATTTGGTGTTGGTTTGAATTGAATTGAAACTTGTTTGTTTGTTTGAAATTCAAAACAGGGAAATAGAAATAGAAAAAGAAAAGGAATCAGAAAACAGAAAAAAAATAAACCAACCCAACCCAGCAGCCCACGAAGCCCATCAGAAGCCCACCTGCTCCACGCCCAAACCGTTTTTTCCCACTCTGTTTCCGACCCACACCGAGACTGACTGGTGGACCTTCCCCCTCGTTTCTTTTCCCACTGACCAGTGGACCCTTTCCACTGTTCTCCTTCTCCACCCCGCGACTGCTTCTTCCTCCTCACTTCGCCGTTGCAGACTTGATTCCTCAGACTTAATTCGCTTTAACGCCACGATTAAACCTCGCAGTGATCACGCGTGATAAATCCCCTCTTCCTCCTCTTTCATTCCCCCCAAACCCCATACCTCGAGAGCCACCAGGCTGTCCCCAATCTTCACTGCACCGTCGCCGTCTCCGACGAGTTCTCGTCCAAATTTCGGCGGCATCTCCTCGCCCTTGTCTTCCCGAGAAAGCGGGCAGGTTCGCCAGACTCAGGAGCACCGCTCTGTAACCTCAGCTTCCCCGCGGGCACCCCTGAACCTCGCCAACGACAACCTCCAGTACCGCCGCCGTCTGCCTCTACTCCGGCGAAGCCCATAGGTTAATTCCGACCACCCCGTGTCTCCTAGATCACGCACACATCTTTGCCATGGTCTTGTGCAACTAACCCAGCCCTCCGTTTGTCTTCCCGTGGACCACAGCGTCGACCTCGACCTCGACCGCACGCGTCCGTCGCCAGAACCAACTCCGTCGAGAAATCCTGCCCGTCCCCGTGCGCCCCTTGCCACGACGACCACACGAACGACATCACCTCATCCTCGTGACCTCGGTGAGCTTTCTCCCTCTCTATTTCACCTCCTGCTTTGCCAGCGCCGCCGCCAACTAGCCGCTCCGCCGCTCGCCGTCGACCGAGCACCGCTAGTTCTTGGCCAGGCAGTAGCAGCCGTCCGATACAGATCCGAGGCACACGATTGAGTGACTTATCGAAAGGGTACGAGTGAACCTGCGCCACACGATATGCTTAGATCCGACGGTCTGCACCGTGATCCACCCCGAAACGGTACTGGCGAATTAGAATATGACGCGTGGCACCAGATGAGCTGAATTAGATTTAGAAACCAGATTTAAATGCCATTTTCAAACCTTTGTAACTTTCAAACCACACGTCCAAATTTTTCAAATTGTATATCAATGAATTCAGGAGAACAAGCCCTAGCCAACTGTGGCCTTAGTTTAGAAAATAGTATATGTTAGTTTGCTTGATTTTGCAGATTCTTTTGTGAGCTTGTTTAGAGTATAAAAATTGTTTAAAATTGATTTTAAGGTTAAAACTTTTGCAAAATGGTTTGTTGTGACCTTACTGACCCTAGGAACCAACCCTTGGTGTTAAAAATGATTTTGGTAAAATTTAGATTGGATTACTTGACTTAGCCATTTTCTATCCAAATAAAAAGAATGGTTTTTGTTATAAAAATGTTTATGGAAAGAAAACCTTAAGAACATGGTTTGATCAAACCCACTGACCCAAAACACCAAGTTTTGCAAATTAGCAACTCATTTGGTGAACAACTTAATAGTTTGCCTTGATAAAACATTTTTCACCACATGAAATGATGAATGGATTTAAAATGGTTTATGGATAAAAAAAACCCATTTGCTAATGACTTTGCCACTTTGGTGAATGGCCAATTTGGATCTTATAAAGTTTAGAAGCCTAGTGGAGACCATCCTTGCAATAGAACCATCCTTTGCATGCTTACATGCATGACTTAGATCCCATTGTTTTGTGTGTGTTAAATTGTTTGATTGATTTATTGGTTTGGAATGCTAGCTGATTTTGTGTCTACTTGATTGACTTGTAGTGAAGTTAGAAAGTGTGAGACTAGTAAGATCAAGGAGTGAACCACCATTCCCTACCAAAAAGGCAAGTGATGCTTCATACTATCTATCCCATTATTTTCTCTATGCATTAGTGATTTTGCTAAGTAAACTTGCATGGATTTTGCTAAGTGTAAACCTTACTCTAGGAAATCCTAGTAGACGAATCCTTAGTAGGATTTTACTAAGTTAAGATTTCTACTACTATCAAGCTTAGCCTAGCTAATAGAAAACATGGGTGGAATATATATTCACACTATGGAAAAATATTCTAAGTCTGAGGACTTGTGTTTTGTTTAATAAAACAACTAAGTTAATGAATCACATGGGTGGAATGGAAGGATTGGGATATGTTGAGTGGTTACACAAGGCCATGGACTTGGGTTGTGTATCTCACTTGTGGATGGCCACCCAGGAAACAAAGAGATTTGAGATGTCAAATGTTGAGAAGCTTCAAGTGCAACCACTTGGCAATATGGGCTCTGCCATGATCATATAGGTTGCAAGTACTTAGCCATATGGACAGTGGGTGGTAGTGTTTGATAGGTTGGAACGCGTCCATTTTGGTCTAAGGGAAAGCTTCTGAAAGATCTTGTCTTGGGAAACCAAGTCTTGTGGGGAAAGTGCACCACCTCTGCAGAGTGTAAAACCTAAGTACTTAGCCATGTCCCTGGTAAAGGACAATTTGAGCATCAAGACATGGAAGCAATCAAGAATCTCATCATTCAAATTTCTAAATTAAAATCTTGTGGTTTGAACAAGGGTTGTTTGAATTCTTCAATCATTGATGGAGAGATGGCTTGGTACAAGGATCTTGAAATCTTTGATTGAGAAAAATGATTTTGATAAGCAAAAACTTAGTATTTTCAAAATGATAAGAAAATCTATTTTGAGCAATGCAAGCCTCAACTCCACTTAGCCAAAAGCATATAGATGATAGAATCCACCATAATACCATAGTATCACTTGCCAATACAATTCAAATGTATTGACCCTTTGTGGCTGTAACTTATATGTTGCAGGTTTGATTGATTTTAGTGAAGATTGATTGATTAGGATTACAAAGTCTACAACCAACATCTGCCTGTGGCACTTTGAAGATGATGGACCCCATGCTTATAGTTATTCCGCTGCAATGTAATGTAATAGCCATATGAGCTATGTAAGATGTAATAAATCTATGTTATTCCTGGTTATAAAGTTATATTATGACCTTTGTTTCTTGATATTACATCTTAACTGTGGATGCTAGCTATTGATCCAGGGACTAGCATTGTAAAACACAGGAGGCTCTATCTTATCTAAGAGATGGGACCTCTACAATAACGTTACTTCCCAAAACCCTTTTGGATGATTAGGATGTCTAGCATCTGGCAAATTCTCATCCAATATGAGAACATATATTATACTCTATCATATTGCAATCAAAATATTGTTTCAGATATCATTATATCTGCCACACATGATGGTTTCTGAAACAATTCTTTCAGCTCCTAGATAAACTTGATATTAAAACAATCAAGAATCATGGAGGCAAACATGATACTTATGATACTAACACTGGAATTGTTACTCTCGATTTAATACCAATTATTAAATTTCATAGAGTAAATAGAGTTTGCTGAAAGTTTGCAATAGGACTTTAAACTTTAGATTGACACTCAACACAATACGATACCAGTTCGTAAAGTAAATATCTAGAATTCTATAGTTCTATTATCTCAATTACAACTAAGCATAAGGTGGTGAACGAATGCCAATGACTACAACAAATTATGCAAATTCACTTTGATTTAATTTATGATAAACTGAGTTCTACTAATCCAAATTAGAAATAAACTCCCACTCAGAAACGACATCCCTCGTGTCTTTTTGGTGATTACATAAACCAAATCCACTACACCAAGTCTGATCATCACGTGAGTCGGTGTAGCTTCAAAGGCGAGCATCCATATGGTCATCATATCAAAACATATGACTCATGCTTAACCTTTCGGTCCATGTTCCGAGGCCATGTTTGTACATGCTAAGCTCGCCAAGTAAGAACCTTAGTATTCGCATGTGTAAAATTGTCTTATACCCGAGATATGCTCGTGGATTCAAGTACATCTGATCATCACATGATGTCTTGAAGTGGCGAAACATTGTCGGTGCATACTTAAGGAAGAACAAATTTTTATCTTAATATTTAAATGAGGGATCATATTATTATGCTAATAAAACTTCAAACTAGCAATATAGGATGCTGCAACAAACATCACATGTGAAAACGTGAAATGATATGGTTCTTGCACTTGATCTCCATCATGTGCATCTTGGTATGATCCTCATCATTCCTTTATGTGTAAGGCCAAGGTCTATGGAACTTACACGTTATGTGTGTTGTAAGAGTATTGACTTATACTTCTACTTACAACATCACCATATCATGACACTAGCCTAGCAACAATCTAAACTAGACGCCTCTAATTTATCCATTGCAAGTTTTATGTGGCTTAGGGCTTTCGAAGATAGAACTGTTCTTACCTACAAACATGAACCACAACGAGGATAACCAAATTGTTGAAAACTCGTTGCAAATTAGATATTGACTATAGTAGGAGAGATAGACACCCGCTAGCCACCTATGCAAAACTAGTTGCATGTCAAGCGTGGAACAGGTCTCATGTGCGAGGACATGTAAAGTTTGTCCAGACCGCTTCATCCCACTATGCCACCAATATCCAAAGTACAACTAAGAAGCAATAACATGATCATCATTGCCCACATACTCATATGTGTAGTACCCATGCAAAGCATCTACGCATAGATCCGGCTCTGATACCATTGTAGGGTTCGCAGCATAGAAAACAAAAAAAATCCTATGATGGGAACAACTATGTACCAAGATCTATCTACTAGATACAAGCAACGGGTGGATATACATCCATAGAATACATACCCGCGAAGACCGAATAATGTTAACGAGGTTGTACTTGTGGATGATGTAGTCGAATACTTGCCTATCTCAAGATCGATAAGAAGTCCATCCGGTCCAGCACCATCTAGTCCAGCACCGCAAAGCAGTGGTGCATCCGTGATCGCACACACGTCCGGGTACCCCGACAACCTTCGCGCCCTCGCTCCAACGAAGCAGCGGAAGCAACAAATCCTTCCAGAAAAAGCCACCAGGAACATGTATCTCGCTGATCCGAGACCATGGGGAAATTCTAAAGGGGGGAGAGAGATCCTTCACGAGGAGGTGTGATGTGAGAGGAGGAGAGGGGGCATTTTATAGGGAGAGGGGGGAACCCCAAGGGGCATGGCGCCAAGCCATGGTGGCTGCCCCCACCTCTTCCACATTCATGTGGGTGGATCTCCCACTCAAAATTAAAAGCCTCCACTCCCATAAAAATGCCTTCACTCAAAAATCCACTCACATGCATTAAATTTCCACCAAATTTAATGCAATCTCTCATTTAAATAAAACTCTTTTATTTATTTATTTAGAATTTTGTTAATTACTCTAATTAACAAACATTCATATAAAACCCCTTACAACATTTCAATTTCACATGCACAACCAGTTTCAGCAATTTCAACCGAAATAGTTCTGGTGTCTAGTGAAATAAATTCCTGCGCTTTCCTGTTTCTTTCTCTGGCATATTATTTGCTCCAATTGGTGTTTGTATCCCTTAAGTGTGTCACCCTACGGTTCGCGAACAATGTAGACATGATCGAGACCCCTCTCCGATCAATAATCAGCAGCGGGACCTAGAGATCCGTACTGACTCCCACACATTCAACAATGACTTCTGTGATCGTGTGAACCTTATACGCATGTAACTAAATCCCTTTGTCTCGCGATATATTACATGTCCGAGATTCGATTATCGGTATCCCCATACCTAGTCTGATATTTTTACCGACATGTACTCTTTTCTTGTTCCCGTGATATAACATTCTAGTGATCAAATCACTTGCTTGCAAGCTAACTAATGTGATATCACCGAGAGGGCCTAGAGTATATCTCTTTGTCATCGGGATGGCAAAATTCCACTCTTGATCCATGAGTCTCAACATAACACCTTCGTAGCACTGAACCCATCTTTATAGTCACCCTGTTACGGTGTGACGTTTGATGTTATCAAGATACTCTTCCGGTGTTAGTGATTGACATGATCTCATGGTCTAAGGACTAAGATTACTTCATACGATGTTATAGCAATATAAACACAATGACCTTGATCGTAATGCTATACTTCGGATGAATGTTCATCACACCATTCCAATAATGTTGTGACCTCGTTATTAACAACATCCAATGTCCATGATCAGGAAACCTTTGATTATATTGTTAATCAACGAGCTATTTTATAAGAGAGGCATAACTAGGAACTTGCTTTTTGTTTATTAAACACACATGTATTAACATTTACGTATTAATACAATTATAGCATGCAAAATAAACATTTATCATAAATAAGGAATACGATAATAACCAGCTTTATTATTGCCTCTCGGGCATATTCCCTTCAACGAATAGGGGGATTCATCGAAATATGAGATCTAACACAAGAGGATTAGCTACTGTAAAAATACCTAACATCCAACGATTGAAAATACGAACATCCGAACCCTAATAACACATGATCTAGCATCCAATGATGGGAATGGTGGAAGAACAAGGGAAGGGGAGAAAACCCTAGTTACCTCGACCATGGGTCAATGATGCTGGTGTTGTAGGGGTTCTCTGGCCTGATGTAATCCTCCTCCTTGTAGGGGTCACAGCCGAGCAGGATCTGCCTGAGACCGGCGGGGGCCTCGTCGGCGGCGGCTGTGTCGGAAGTGGGGACGAGAGTCTGGACGGGGACGACGGCTGCCTTCGATGCCTCGACAGGGTCCTGTATGGGATGAGGGCCTCCTTGCCGGCGACCTTGGAGGCAACGATGGCCACCACGTCGTTCTATTCCATCACTCACGTGGTTGGGTTTTTTGGGGGTTTGCAGAAGGTTATCGAATAGTGGGGACGGTTGCGTGAGTGAGCGAGTGAGTGATGAGTGAGAGTGAGAGTGAAGAGGCCTCTATAACGGTGAAGGGAAGGGACATTTCGTTGCACCACTATGCACCAGGTAACTGTGTACGCTATTGCACTGTGTATGGCCACACGCATCCGCTACCGCCCCGTGCACCGCGGCACGCGTACCGTGCGTCATGTTTTTCCCTCGTGTCTAACCCTGGAGACTTAGTAGTGCTCAGTTATACCCTCAAGTGTAACACTGGCTGCTCGGTTGTACTCAGTTTTGCTCTCCAGTACTAACACTGCCATGTGCAATACACTCAGTTTTACCCTCTGGTGGCTGGTCAACAGAGAGTCAACAAATGGGTTTTAGCTAGCTAATTGAGTCATTTTATGCACAACAAATTCAAAAAGATCAAAATATAGTGGCATCTACAGGGAGTCTTATTATGTGACATGCTACCATAAGAAATGTATAGAAATAAATTTTTAACCTAAATCACCACTTCTCAAATCACCTAATATCTATGAAGGTTCATGGCTTTCTATTCAAGCCTCTTCCCAAAATATCCCTCCCCAAAACATAGTTTGTCTGAATGAGGTAATAATTGTCAAACTGATGTATATTTGAATTGCAAAAAGTTTGATATATGCCAAGATGTATTTTATTATATATAAGTCATATTTTCCATATTTTAAATCACTTTCTATTTTATATTTGAATCCCTTTGTCAGTTTTGCCCTTGGTTTTTAAGTTCTACTCAGTTTTCCCCTCTCTCTTAGTCACAAACTCCCACACATGTGCTCATCCTGGCTTCTACGCTCTGATTGGTCGAGACAGTTATCACGCGGATCGTGCCTACCAACCGGATCATGCCTAACAACCGTTGATCCTATGTGATCTAGCCGACAAGATAACCCCTATATATGTCTTTGGGGCACCCTCTATCCATGCAAAATAACGAGTTTGCCACTAGGACTTTAACTCCATAAACAAATGATTTTAAATATAATTTGAAGGAAAAGTGTTCAAAGGTGTATAATTTTCGTATATGCAAGTTTATGCATTACATTCCACTCTATAAAAATAATAATCTCTCAAGATTTTCTTAGCACAAAATTATCACATATTAAGTGCGATTTCAAAGAGTTTAAAGGTGTATAATTTTCGTATATGCAAGTTTATGCATTACATTCCACTCTATAAAAATGATAATCTCTCAAGATTTTCTTAGCACAATATTATCACATATTAAGTGCGATTTCAAAGAGCTCAAAGGTGTATAATTTTCGTATATGCAAGTTTATGTATTAAATTCCACTCTATGAGAATGGGGAGAAAATGATAATCTCTCAAAATTTTGTAAGCACATCATTATCACGTATTAAGTGTGATTTCACAGTGTTCAAAGGTTAATAAAAGAACATGTGGGCTCCCATGTGTGGTTTTGGTAATTAATGACAATCTTTATTTGACTAATGTGTGTATTAAGTTGCACTTGTAGGATTTTTCCATTGGCATCGCTTGGAGCATGTGTTGGCTTCAAGATCAATGAAATGAGAAGAAGATGTGTTGTGTGCAAGCTCAAATGCGCCATCTATAGAAGATCTCATGTTTGATGCTTGCCATCCTCGGTGATCATGGATCGATGATGAGGAATCAAGAAAGGCGTTCCATCTTGAGAAGGTCAAGTTCGTCTACATCAAGCTCAAGTGGAATGATCAAGGTAAAGGTATAATCTTGATAGGTTTTATCTTTTATAGGTCTCATATTGTTAGTAGGAGACCGGGTTTAGGATAGATATCCGTACTATCAAGAGGGGCTCTCGAATAAGTAACTCGATCATATCGTTCGGAGAGAGCTCAAACCTTTGCATACTTGCATCATCATATTTGATTGTTATTTGGTATTATCCATGTGAGAATATAGAGCTTGTGGTAATCTCCATAACAAGCTCTTGTTCATCAAAATCGAATCTTCCATTTGTATCTTGTTGCGATTTTGATCTTGGCGGTTTTTCGGTTTCTCACCAAGTGAGGAATCTCACATTATAATACATGATACATTCTCACTTGGTGATAACCAATGTTTCCTCACCAAGTGAGGTAGCACGTGTCGTCCTCTTTCCAATGCAATTGAAATCGGGTCAATCGGAGTTACCAATCAAAAGTTATTAGGTTTGAATATTTGATGTTATTCGGTTTGAAAAAGAAAACGAAAACTAGGTTTCTGGGCAGAACGGTAGTACCGCTTGGTACTACCGGACAGCCCAGTGCACGCGTGGGCCGCATCAGTGTCGTCCGATACTGATTTCCGATCGTACCGGCTTAGCCCGGTAGTACCGCCTTGGCGGGCCAGTACTACCGGCTGGCCCACTTCCCCGCTCCAGCCCAGCTAGCTTGCCGCCGCCGCTTGCCTCGCGTGCCTCGCCTCCATGCTGCTTCGCACGCTCACCTGCTACGCGCTAGCTTCTCCCTCTCGCGCTGGGCCCCGCCGCTGCGCCAGCTGCTCCCACGCGCACTGCCGCCTAGCTTTGCCCGCGTGCAGTGCTCGCTTGCTGGGCCCGTGATGCTGCCGCGCCAATTCTCCCATGCGCGCGTGCACTACTCGCTTTGCCCGCGTAGCTGCGCCGCCTCTCTGACCCCCCCCCCCCCCCCCCCCCCGCACTCGCGAGCCCGTTCCTGCGTGCACGTGCTCGCCCCGCTTGCCAAGATTCTCTGCCGTGTTGACCCTCCTCATTCCTCCGTGCAGTTTGCCCCGTTTCTTCACAGCTCGGTTCCTGGCATCGGGCGGTAGTACCGGGGCTATCTGGTACTACTGGTCTAGGCCGTTTTTTTGTTCCAACTGGCAGAAAATCGGGGCCTCTATATAATGTCTCCTTTTGTCTTTTTGACAGCTTCTTCCTCCTCTATTAGTCTAAGTTTTGTCCATACTTGCTCTCATTTTCTAGATTGATTAATCTCTTCCCCTCCGATGATTCTTGCCCATATTTGAGTGGAAGATAGAGGAGATCTAGATCCATGTTTTGACCAAACCAAAACATCTCTTTGTGAGTGTATCTTTGGGGATCTAGATTTTGGGGGATTTTGTGTCCCTCTTTGATTTGTCCTCTCTTGTTCCCCCAATAGCTTTATTAGCTTTGTTGGAACTTGAGAGTGAGGGATTGCAGCACCTTTGTGGTGTTCTTGCCATTTGCATTCGGTGCATCGGTTTGAGTTCTCCTCGAAGGATTTGGTTCGTGATATTCGTTGAAGCTTGTCCCTCTTGGGTTCTTGGAACCCTAGACGGTTTTGTGGCCTTGGTGGCGTTTGTTGGGAGCCTCCAATTAAGTTGTGGAGAAGTGCCCCAACCTTGTGAGAGGTTCCGGTTGCCACCGACAAGTGCACCGATAGTGGAAGTGTGGATCGGTCCCATTGGGTGAGATTCACCGGAGAATAAGGGAGGCCTTTTGTGGCGTAGGTGGTTATATACCACCCCCTCTCCAAACAAGACGTACTCCATGTTGGGAGGAACTCGGTAAAATATCGCTGTCCTTGCGTGCCTCGGTTATCTCTACACCCGAGCTCTTTACTTATGCACTTTACATTGTGATAGCATTCGTGCTTGAAGTAATCTATATCTTGCTATCTCATTGTTGCTTTATTGCTTAGCATAAGTTGTTGGTGCACATAGTTGAACCCTAGTTGTTCTAGGTTGTGCTTGACAAAGTAAATGTTAGTTTTATTCTGCCTTTGTTGAGCCACTCTAGGAAAAGTTTTAATCGCCTATTCACCCCCCCCCACCTCTAGGCGACATCTGTATCCTTTCAGTTAATTTTCGTATACGCAAGTTTATGCATTATATTTCACTCCATGAAAAATGATAAATGATCAAGATTTTATTAGCACACAACGTTATCATGTCCTAAGTGCGATTTCAAAGAGTTCAAAGGTGTATAATTTTCGTATATGCAAGTTTATGCATTACATTTCACTATATGAAAATGATAATCTCTCAAGATTTTGTTAGCACATCATTATCACGTATTAAGTGCGATTTCATAATGTTCAAAGGTGTATAATTTTCATATATCCAAGTTTATTCATAGTATTATACTCTATGAAAATGATAAACTCTCAAGATTTTCTTAGCATAGTATTATCATGTCCTAAGTGCAATTTCACAGCGTTCGAAGGTGTATAATTTTCATATGTGCACGCGGCATAAAGATTTTAGTTTAGGGATCACTTTTCATGCTCTAAAAATGGTAAACTCTCAAGATTTTCTTAGGAAAACATTATCATATCCAAATTGAAATCTGAAAGTGTTCAAGGGTTGTGTCAATTATAAACACTCTTTTACATTAAGAGATGCATAATTTTTTAATTTGGAAGTGTTCAAGAGTTTTGTCATTTTCTTATTTCTTATACATCCATCTCCCTCAATCTCAAAGTTTCACTTTCACCTCATAGATTCACTTGATTGCAGCCGAGACATTAACTCGAGCAACATGATCTCGAATAAAATGTTTACGAATCTCAATATGCTTTGTCCTTGTGTGCTGCACTGGATTGTAAGCAATTTAATAGCACTTTAATTATCGCATAAAAGAGGCACTTTGTCACAATTGACACCATATTCCTTTAAATTTTGCCTCATCCATAATAATTGCATACATGCACTTGCAATAGCCACATATTCAACTTCAGCGGTGGAGAGAGATATACAATTTTGTTTCTTCGAAGACCAACATACTAGAGACCTGCCCAAGAATTGGCATGCTCTAGAAGTTGATTTTCTATCGTCCTTATCACCAGCCCAATCTTGAGTCCGTATATCCACATAGAGAGAAATTAGAGCCCTTGGGATACCATAGACCAAAGTTTGGGGAATGAACCAAATATCGAAAGATTCTCTTGACCTCCACTAGGTGGCTTTCTATAGGAGCAGATGATACCTTGCACACACTCCTACACTTAATACAATATCGGGTAGATGCGCAAAGGTAAATGAGACAGCCGATCATGGATCGGTATCCCTTTTGATCCACATCTTTACCCTTGGTATTAAGCTCAAGATGGCATTTAGTTTGCATTGGTGTAGCAACGCCATTAAGATCCGTCATCCTGAACCTCTTGAGCATGTCTTGGATGCATTTTTATTGATTAATGAAGGTTCCTTATCTTAGTTTCTTGATCTCGAATCCAAGAAAGAACCTTAATTATCCCATCATAGACATCTCAAACCTGCCAGTCATAAGCTTTGAAAATTCATCATTAAAAGCTTGATTAGTAGAGCCAAAGATAATTTTGTCTACATATAGTTGGCATACAAAAAGCTCCCCTTAACCTTCTTAGTAGAAAGAGTGGTATTGATTTGCCCAACCTCGAAGCCACGGTCTATCAAAAGCTCTTTAAGGTGCTCATACCATGCACGTGGGGCTTGTTTAAGGCCATAGAGCGCCTTATCGAGTTTGTAGACATGGTTTGGAAAATTGGTATCCTCAATACCTAGGGGTTGCTTGACATATACCAACTCAAGTAGAGGACCATTAAGAAAATCACTCTTAATGTCCATTTGCTGTAATTTAAAATATGATGAACACCATAAGCAAGGAGGATATGAATGGACTCAAGGCGAGCCACTGGAGCATAAGTTTCGCCAAAGTCAATGCCTTCCACTTGAGAGAAACCTTGTGCCACCAATCTTTCCTTGTTCCTTACAACAATTCCACTCTCATCTTGCTTGTTCTTGAAAATCCACTTTGTGCCAATAACATTGCGGCAATCTTTGGGCTTCTCTACTAGCTTCTAGACTTTGTTGCGCTCGAAATTGTTCAGTTCTTCATGCATTGCAACAACCCAATATGGATCTTCAAGAGCTTCGGAAACTTCCTTGGGTTCCACCATAGATATATGAGCTTGATGATCACTGAAACTCCCTAGTTCCTGTCTTGTGGACACCCTTCATCTTAGATCACCGGTAACTTTGTCAAGTGTATGACCTCTTAGTTTGAGGTTTCTTTCAGCACGAGCTTTTCGACGAATTTCAATCGGCTTGTTGTTTCTTGGAGGAATTTTTTCATCATTTGAGTCTTCGTCTTGACCATTGGCTTGAACTTGATCAACAACTTGTTTAGCGCGGACAGGAACCAAAGAACCTTGCCCTTGATTTTGATCAGCAACAATAATAGGAGGTTGCTGTTGTTCTGAAGTTTCAGGGCCAGATAATCCGCCAAGGGAGGGGCCGGATAATCCGGCCTGGGAGTTCTTGCTCCATCTTGATCATCCTGGTTGATTCTGGCATGAGTTGGAGAGGGGGCGGATAATCCGGTGTCACCCAGAAAATCTGGCATGGGAGTTTCTGCATGATCCCGCTCTTCCTGTTCGGTCCTGGCATCATATGAGGTAGGGCCGGATAATTCGGCCTCACCTGGAAAATCTAGCCTGGCCTTCCAGATGCTTCAGATGATGGCTGATCTTCAGAGGGTTGTGGTGTTGGTGCAGTGGTTTCTCCAGAATGTGGAGCTTGTTGAGCTTGTGTAAATGAGGTCTCTACTTGAGTAGAGCATTGTCCTTCCTGATCCGCCACAAGGGTTTCCTCAACGGGGCAGAAAATCCCACGCCCATTCTTCTTATGGTATCTTGGGGTATTTCAGCATCTGCATCATAGACATTAACTTGCCCCACATGGGAGCCATCATTTTCATCGAACACCACACTACAAGATTCTACAACAGTTCCAGAGAGCTTATTGTAGACTCTATAAGTGTGGGATTCGGTACCATAACCAACAAAAATACCTTCTAAAGACTTAGACTCAAATTTAGACAAATGAACTTCTTTAATGAGAAAGAAACACTTACAACCGAACACTCGAAAATATGATATGTTGGGCTTGTTATCGGTAAGTATCTCATACGGATTCTTGTCCAAGATTTTGCGAAGGTAAAGCTGGTTTGATGAGTGACTTGCGGTGGAAATAGATTCAACCCAAAAGTTGTATGGTGACTTGAATTCAGCCAACATAGACCTTGCCATATCCACTAGAGTCTGGTTTTTCCTCTCGGCTACACCATTTTGTTGAGGAGTGTACGCATCAGAATATTGATGTTTTATCCCCTCTTCACTTAGAAATTCATTCAGGGTGTAGTTCTTGAACTCGGAGTCATTGTCGCTTCTTATTACCAATAATGGGACATTGTGTTGACGTTGAACCTCATTGGCAAAGTCAATGACAGTTTGTTGAGTCTCACTTTTCATTTTTTTTAAATAGACCCATGTGTATCTTGAATAATCATCAACTATGACCAGGCAATACTTCTTACCACCGAGGCTTGCATGAGACGGAGGACCAAAGAGATCCACATGAAGTAGCTCCAAAATCCTCTTTGATGATATAATAGTCTTCTTCTTGTGGGAACAATCATACATATTTCCTTCAACACAAGCCCTTCAAACACAATCTTTTGTAAAGGAGACATTTTATTTTAGTCCAAGGATGTGGCCACCCTTGTGAAGACTTTGCAAAGTTCTCATGTTGACGTGGGCTAGACGGCGATGCCATAACCAGCCCGTGTCGGCCTTTCCGAATAAGGACATTGGACCCGCAGTGGTTTTGCTCGAAAAGTCCACCATATACAGGTCATTTTCGACATACCCAACGAAAGTGACCTTTAGAGACTTGCTCCACGAGAGTATCACTAAATCACCATCAATAAAAACAGCAAAGCCCAGCTTACAAAGGGCACGAACATAAAGTAAATTGTAACCAAGGGTCTCGACAATCATGACGTCCACAAGAGAGATATAGTGGGCAACCACAACCTTTCCAAGACCCAGTACCTCATATTTTGACTTATCACCATAGGAGACGGTTATATGATAGTGATTAGGCCTCATATCCATGATGATCTCTTTGCTTCCGGTCATATGACTAGTGCATCCACTATCCAGCACCCATTTAGATCCACCGGAAGCATAGCCCTGCAAGAAAGTTACTTCTTGGTTTTAGGTACCGATTTTTCAATGGGTCCTCTCATGTTAGTAACAAGGGTCTTTGGGACCCAAATAAACCAAGAGATATAACTATCATAAGGACCTACAAAACTAGCATAGACATCACCATAATAATCACAAAACAACTCATAATTAAGATTGTTAGTCCCTCCAAAACCAACATAATTAGTTTTGTCCTTTGTGATGTTCTTTTCTGTGGTGCTTGTCTTAGCTTGTGCCTTCTTGGTCTTATTTTTCTTGTTCTTCTTATTCTTGGACTTAGAGACAAATCCAAGTCCCTCTTTTCCATAGTTTCACCTTTGCTTGCCAAGGATCTCATCAAGGACTTCCTTACCTTTGGGAGTAGATGCCTTGGCAAGCTCATCCTTCAACCTAGCATTTTCTTCATGAACTTCTTCATGTGCATGTGTTGATGTAGAGGCGCTAGGAATATCATACTTGCTCAGTCGAGTTTGGAGCTGATCATGAGACTCGTTGATAATAGAGTATTCACTTTCCTTGTGAGCAATGTCAAGCTTCTCCAATTTCTCGGAGAGTCTAGCATGAGCAGCCCCAAATTCAACTTTTCTCCATCTTTAATTTTTTTTGCTTTGGCTACTGCATTGTCACGTTCTTTTACTAGCTTGGTCACAACTTCTTCGTGTGACTCCTCGATTGACTCAAGTCTCTCTTCTAGAGAGACTCGAGCCTCTTCTTCTTATTCTAGAGCATTTTTAGGGATGCAATCTCCACTACATCCTCCCTTTAAATTCTGCCCTTTTCTTCAAGAAGCACTTCATTTTGAGCAAGATGGTCCATGAGGGGCTCAAAGTACATTTTTTGCTCGCCTTGCAAGTTAGCGATAAAATACTCCTTGAAAAGCAAGCTGGTCCATGAGGGGCAATAATTTCTTCCTTAACCTTAAGACTAGTAGAATCATCCATGTCAATCGTAGTCTTAGAAAAGGACGTGATGGAAGATGATACCTCGGAACCTCTTGTCATGAGGCAAGTGACGTTCTTGTTTATGATGTTTTCATTAGGTGAGTCAAAGAGTGATGCCGGTGTAGACATGGTGGCTATGGCAACCACTTCCCGTGAGCTATCATCATCTTATTAATCTTCACTTGCGGATGAGTACTCCTATTGAGCTACCAAAACAATCTTTGGTTGATTTTTGTATGGAGTATTCTCCTTCACAAATTGCTTCTTCCGTGGAGCCTTTGACTTTTCTTTAAGAATGAGCCTTCCACCATTAGCTTCTCTACTTTGATATGGACACTTAGCTACAAAGTGCAGCCGGTCTCCATAGTTGAAGCATGTTATCAATTTAGGACCGTTTTCCCTTCTTCCATTTGACCCACTCTTGCGTTCAAGTTCATATTTGGATTTAGCGGGGTCCTTCCAAAAGTTTCTGTCATAGAAGGCTATGTACTCACCATGAGCCCTCTTGACATCCTCGGGATAGTCCATAGCTTCAAAGTCATCATTATCTTGTTCAGCAACGCTTGCTTTCAAGGCCACATTGACCCCCTTCTGCATTCCAATGGCTCGAGCACGAACGTCTTAGACATTCTTGGCGGACACCTTGAAAGCTTCCATTTCTTGCATGACCTCATTGGAAGTCATTTGGTGGTAATTGTGTCTACCTTGGAGGCTCTTAAAATCTATAGGCTCAAAGGGCATAAGATCACTAACATACTTTCTCTTAATCCATGCATCATCAACATGGGAAGCACCATGATTTCTGAATGTGGTGGCTATTTACTTGAGTCTTCTATACATATCCTTGTGATCCTCGCCATCCATCATATAAAAACCTTCAGCTTGGTTACTCAAAGCATCATTCCTATTAAAAGGACATTTGCTGTCATAATCACTTTTGGTGTTCGTTAACAACAAGTAGATCATTTTACAGTATGCTGATGTCTACATGTTGATATAATGTAAAGTGAAAAGGCCCCTTGAAGTACGAAATCATTTTTGCCTCATATGCAAGTTCCTGGAAACTCCTGACCGGAGTCTCTCGTCTGAGTGGAACGGGGTCTCTGGTGTGGTCCGAAGTTTCCCCAGGAATCTCCAGAGGGACCTCAAGAAATCTGTTTGGGACAATCTGTATAGTGGTCCGGAGACTGACCGGATTCTCCGGTCTAAGCCTCAGACCGGAGTCTCTGGTCCACTTGGTCCGGAAACTTTGAAGAATCTCCGGAGGTGTCTTTACTAGGGGTGCTGGAAGATTCTGTATAGTGGTCCGGAGGCTGGTCCGGATACTGGCCGGAGTCTCCGGTGTAGACCGGAGTCTCCGGTCTAGCAGATCCTCCAAAGATCATAAAACGGTTCAGTGGAGGGGCTGCTTATAAATAGAGGACCTTATCCCCTTCCTCCAGTTGCTCAACCCACTTAAGAACACCATCCCCATTTGAGCCACCAAATCAATAAGATCTCTACATCCAACCATCCAAAGTCATTGATCTTTGGAAAATCAGAGGAGGGGTCCTTGATCTACAGCTTCACCAAGAGAGATCTTCATTTCCTCCTCATTCACTTGAGGGCCCCCATGCTCTAGTGTTTATTTGGAAACCCTAGCTTTTGATTTGGTTCTTACAAGATTGTCTTTGATTGTTTGACAACTTGCTTGTATTCGGGAGCCTCCAATTAAGTTGTGGATGTGTGCCTCGAACTTGTTGTAAAGGTGCCGACTTCCACCTCGAAGTTTGCCAATATAGTGGAAGAGGTGAATCGAACCCTTTGGGATGAGGTTCATCGGAGAACAAGGGAGACATCTCATGGCGTTGGTGGTTTGAAACCACCCCCTCTCCAAACGTAGACATACTTCCCCTCAAAGGGAAGGAACTACGAGAAATAGACCCTTGCGTCTCCCCGTGCTCCACTTTGGTTACTTCTATACTTTACCGCACTTTACTTTACTTGTTCTTGCTTAGTGTATGTGCTAGTTTGACATATAGGTAAATTCACCTTAGTTGCATAATCTAGAGAATTTACCTTTCTCGTCAAACCCTAATTTGAAAAGGAGTAAAATTTGAAGTAGCACCTATTAACCCCCCCCTCTAGGTGCCCATATGATCCTTTCAATTGGTATCAGAGCCTCGACTCTTTGTTCGGGCTTTACCGCCTAAGAGTATATGGGTAGCCGTGTAGGAGAATATGATGGTGAGTCCGGTCACACGGTGACCATGGAGGATCTCAATAACTTGGAAACAAGATTGAGCTCCACCCTGGGCAACGAGATCAAACAATTGCAAAAGTTACTTGAGCAACTTGTTAAAGATAAACCTGCCTCATCATCACCTTATCCTCAAGAGGAACCACCTTCATTACCCAAAGTGAATGCCCCGGCATCACCCAGGGTTATGGAGGTGGGGGGTAATCCCAACAACACTATTTCTTCCACAAAAAGGGATGGTGGGAAGGGAGAGCATCATGAGTCTCAAGGATGGTACTCTCCTGACCCCCCAATTCCTCACCCTCATGTAAACAATAGAGGAGATCCACCAAAGCTTCCTGCAGCTAATTTTCCTCAATGGCAATCACTAATGAAATCTCATGTGCGCAGCTCTTGTGTTGAGTTATGGAACATCATTGAAGAAGGACTCCACATTGGGGATCCAACCAACTTGACTAGAAGAGAAGTTGTAAATAGTCAACTCAATGCCACCACTTTGCACATGATTCAATAAGTATTGGGTACAAAAGATTACCCTCACATTGAACACCTCAACACCGCTAAGGAAGCTTGGGATTCTCTCATGGAGTTATATGTTAGAAATGAGAGCATGAGAAGGAATCGGTATGATGCACTAAGAAATGAAGCCGAAGGCTTCTATATGAAGGATGGTGGAGATCATGAAGACATGTATCGTAGGCTCAAGTCCACTGCCACCGCCTTTAGGAATGTGGGTGCCTCACACGTGGATGATGCTTGGATAAAAAGGAGATATGTGAGTGCACGCATGCCCTTTGAGCCCACCGACTTAAAGAGCCTAAAAGGAAGACACAACTACCACCTCATGACCTCCAATGAAGTTATGCAAGAGATGACCTCTTTCAAGGTTGCCACCAAGAATGCTAAAGATGCCCGTTCTCGAGCCATTGGAATGAGCAATGGTGTCAACCTTGCATTAAAGGCCAAAGTTGTGGAGCATGTGGATGAAGATGATAGTGATGAAGGCTTATCCATGAGCCATCTCGATGATGTCAAGATTACCCATGGTGAATATATGGCCTTCTATGCAAAGAATTTTTGGAAAGACCCCGCCAAGGCCAAGATGGAAATGCAACGAAGAAGCAACCCAAATGGAAGAAGAGACAATGTCACTAAATTGAGAACTTGCTTCAATTGTGGTGACTGCTATCACTTTGTGGCGGGGTGTCCCTATGAGAAGAGAGAAGATCATGGGGGTAAACTTGTGTTGAAGAAACCTTCCAAAGCTCCTTACAAGAAACCCTTCATCAAGAAGAATCCCATCAACAAGAAGTCAGGTGAAATTGTATTGATCACTCATGAAGAATTCTCCTCCTACAATGAAGATGATGAAGAGGAAACATCAAGTGATATGGCTGCTCTTTCCACTACTTCTACTCCCACATTCTCCCTCTTCAACTCTCCAAATGAGAATATCTCCAACAAGAACGTCACTTGCCTTATGGCAAGAGGAACAGAGGTATCATCATCACACCCCTCCCCCTTGATTAATGATGAAATTGATGATGAGATGTCTCTAGAGGTCAAAAAGGAAATAATTGCTTTTGATGAGTTCATGAATAACTTGCAAGGGGAACACAAGAGACATTTTATGGATCTCTTAGGTCAACTTTCTCGCACTCAAGAGCTTCTTGATGAGAGATGTAAACTAGGGAGAGAACACATGATTGAGGTAGAAGCCCTAAATAATGCTCTAGAAGAAGAACAAGAGACTAGGATGTCCCTTGAACTAAAACTTGAAGGGATTGATGGAGCTAATGACATAATTGTTAATAGTCTCGTTAAGGAACGAGACCATGCTATTGCTAAATATAAAAGGGCTAAAAAGGACAAGATTGAGTTTGGTGTTGTTCATGAAAAACTTGCCGAGGACTTTAGGTTGCTTGACATGGCTCACAAGGCCTTGGAGAGTGAACTCTTGTCACTCACAAAGTACCATGAAAAGCTTCAAACTCAATTGATCAATATTCCTTCACCTAGTAATTTCATTCCTTCTAGTAGTACAAATATTCTTGAAGAAAATGCTAGGTTGAAGGGGGAGCTAGCCAAGGCCACCTTTCCAAAAGGAAATAAGTCCATTGATGACCTATCGAGTAAGCAAAAGTCAAATGGTGAGAAAGGGAGCATTGGCTTTGTCTCCAAAGCAAAGAAGAAGAAGGCCAAGCCCGCATAAGAAAAAGACAAGGCCATTGTGGGAAGTAAGACCACAAGTGGCAAAACTATGTCTCATGATGATTTTGCGGGAAGTGCTAACCCTCACTATGTTTTAATGCGTGATTATTATGGTGATGTGTATGCACAATATGTTGGCCCATTTGATGAGTATATTGCTTGGTCTATTTGGGTTCCCAAGACCCTTGTTGCTAACAAAAGAGGACCCATTGAAAAATGGGTACCTAAAAACTAGCTTGATCTTTTGTAGACCTATGCTTCCGGAGGGTCAAAGTGGGTGCTTGATAGTGGATGCACAAGTCATATGACCGGAAGCACATATATTGTCAAGGAGTTGAGACCAAATTATGATCAAATATCTGTGACATATGCCGACAAGTCTAAGTCTAAGGTAATGGGTCTTAGAAAGGTTGTGGTTGCCCACGGCATTACACTCATGGACGTCATGCTTGTTGAGAACCTTGGCTATAATTTACTTTCAGTTTGTGCTCTTGGAAATATGGGCTTTGCCTTCTTTATTGATAATGATATTGTGGTCCTCATGTGGAGCAAGTCTCTCAAGGTCGATTTTGTTGGGTACGTCGAAAATAACTTGTATGTGGTGGAATTTTCGGGGCAACCCACTACAAGTGCGATGTGCTTATTCGTAAAGGCCGATGTGGATTGGTTATGGCATCGCTGACTAGCCCATGTCAACATGAGAACTTTGCAAAGTCTTCACAAGGATGGCCATATTGTTGGACTAAAATAAAATGTTTGCTTTGCCAAAGATCGTGTTTGCAGGGCTTATGTTGAAGGAAAGATGCATGATTCTCCCCACAAGACAACCAACTATGTCAAGTACAAGAGGATCCTAGAGCTCTTTCTTGTGAATCTCTTTGGTCCTCCATCTCATGAAAGTCTTGGTGGGAAGAAATATTGTTTGGTGTTTGTTGATGACTATTCAAGATACACATGGGTTTATTTCTTCAAGATAAAAAGTGATACCCAAGAAAACTTCATCGACTTCATCAACAAGGTTCAACGTTAATACAATGTCCCTGTGTTGATTATAAGGAGTGACAACAACACCGAGTTCAAGAACTACACCTTGAATGGATTTCTTAGTGATGAGGGGATAAAACACCAATATTACACTGCATATACCCCCTCAACAAAATGGTGTAGCCGAGAGGAAGAACCGGACTCTTATTGATATGGAAAGTACCATGTTGGCGGAGTTCAAATCTCCATATAATTTTTGGGCCAAAGCAATCTCCACCGCATTCCATGCATCAAACCGACTCTACCTCCGCAAGAAGTTGATCAAGACTCCATATGAAATACTTACCGATAACAAGCCCAATGTATCTTATTTCTGGGTGTTCGGTTGTAAGTGTTTCTATCTCAAAAAGGGTGCTTGTTTGTCCAAATTTGATTCCAAAGCATTAGAGGGTATTTTTGTTGACTATGATAAGCTCTCCAGAGCTGTCATAGAATCTTGTAGTGTGGTTTTTGAAGAATATGATGGTCCCCAAAAGGGGCGTGTTGATGTTTGTGATGTAGATGATGAAATGCCCCAGGATGCCATAGGAAGAATGGGTATTGGATTTATCCGTCCCGTTGAGGAACCCCTTATGGCGGATCGAGAAGAACTATGCTCTACTCAAGTGGATCCCTCATCTTCACAACTTCAACAAGCTCCCTCTATCGAGGAGGACAATGACCCAATCCAAAGACAAGTTTTGGACCCTCAACAAGTTGATCTGGGAGATACCCCTAGTGAGGAGGAGCTTGAGTCACCATTATCCAGAATGTCAAGTGCTGCTCGGTCTATTTCACAAGGAAGATCTATACAATCTGTCGTGAGAGCAGCTCAACTCCAGTCTAGTAGTGTGCCTGATCAAGACCAAGGTCAATATTTGCCTCTTAATGAAGAGAATGATTCCGATGATGATCAAGGTCAAGATGATGGTCAAGACGAGGACCAAAATGATGAAGAGATCCCCCAAGAAACAATAAGGAGATCGAAACTCGTCGCAAAGCTAGAATGGATAGAATGTTGGAATTAAGAGACCACTATCTAGAGAATGTGGTTGGTGATCTAAGGAGAGGAATGTCCACTAGAGCACAATTAAAGAGGTTTAGTGAACACCAAGCACACATCTCCATGATATAACCAAAGAAAGTATGGGAAGCTCTTGAAGCTTCGGATTAGTTGGAAGCAATGCACAAAGAGCTAAACAACTTTGAGAGAAACAAAGTATGGAAGTTGGTTGAGAAGCCAAAGGTGTGCCGCAATGTTATAGGCACCAAGTGGATATTCAAGAACAAGAAAGATGAGCATGGAATCGTTGTAAGGAACAAGGCAAGATTGGTTGCACAAGGGTTCTCTCAAATTGAAGGCATTGATTATGGAGAGACATATGCACCCGTGGCTCGCCTTGAGTCAATCTGTATCCTTCTTGCTTATGTGGCATATCATAACTTTAAGTTGCAATAAATGGATGTAGAAAGTGCATTTCTTAATGGTCCATTAAATGAGTTGGTATATGTAAAGCAACCCTCGGGGTTCGAGGATCCCAACTTCCCAAACCATGTCTACAAACTTGATAAGGCGCTCTATGGGCTCAAACAAGCACCACGCATGTGGTATGAGCACCTTAGAGAGTTGTTGTTGTACCGTGGGTTTGAGGTTGGGAAAATCGATCCCACTCTTTTTACTAAGAAGGTCAATGGGGAGCTTTTTGTATGCCAAATATATGTGTATTATATTTGGCTCATCTAACAAAGCTTTTAATCATGAATTCTCAAAGCTTATGACTAATAGGTTTCAGATGTCTATGATGGGGGAGTTGAGAGTATTTCTTGGTTTTGAGATCAAGCAAGTAAGCGGAGGAACATTTTTCAATCGAGCCAAGTATACTCAAGATATGCTCAAAAGATTTAACATGAAAGATTTAAATGGAGCTCCTACCCCCATGTAAACAAAGACTCATCTCGATCTAAATCCAAATGGTAAAGATGTGGATCAAAAGGTATACCGGTCTATGATTGGTTCTTTGTTTTACCTTTGTGCATCTAGACCCAATATTATGTTGAGTGTAGGAGTGTGTGCAAGATATCAGGTGGCTCCTAAAGAAAGCCATTTAACGGTAGTTAAGAGAATCTTTTGATATTTCGTTCATACTCCACACTATGGTATTTGGTATCCTCGAGGCTCAACATTTGCTCTTTGTGGATACTCGAACTCGGATTGGGTGGGGGATAAGGATGATAGAAAATCAACCTCCAGGGATTTCCAATTCCTTGGTAGGTCCTTGGTGTGTTGGTCTTCTAAGAAGCAAAATTGTATATCTCTCTCCACCGCCGAAGTCGAGTATGTAGCAGCTGCTAGTGCTTGTACCCAATTGCTATGGATGAGGCAAACTTTAAAGGAATACGGTGTCCATTGTGACAAATTGCCTCTTCAATGTGATACGTCAGAAACGTATCTATAATTTTTTATGTTCCATGCTTGTTAGTATCTACTTTGCTTTGCTTTGTCTACACTTTGAGGTGTTTTTTACATGTTTTTTGGTACTAACTTATTAACAAGTTGCCACATTGCCAGTTGCCTGTTTTCTGTTGTTTTTGGTTTTAGAAAAGTTAGTAAAGAAATATTTGGAATTGCACGGGACAAAAGCCAAAGTCAATTACTTTCCATGGGGAACAAGAAGTCCAGAGGGGAGCCAGAGAGGCGGGCTAGGGTGCCCAGACCCCCTAGGCGCGGGTGGGCCCTGCCCCGCGCCTGGGAGGGGTGAGGGGCCCCTGGCCGCCGCCTCGGCCTCCCCCTTCGCCTATACGAAGCCCCCGATGCAGAAACCCTAAGCACCCGATCAAATCTCCACGAAACCGTATGTAGCCGCTGCCACCATCGTCCCTAGATCAGGGGGATCTGAAGTTCTTCCCAGCACCCTGCCGGAGGGGAGATCATCCCGGAGGCCTTTTCTCCGGTATGATGCGTGAGTAGTTCCACCTTGGACTATGGGTCCATGTAGTAGTTAGATGGTTGTATCTCCTGCTTTGTGCTTTCATGTATAGATCTTGTGAGCTCCGTTAATGATCAAGATCTAATCTATTTGTAATCATGCATGTTGTGTTTGCGAGGATCCGATGGATATTGTGATTATTATGTTGGTTTGATTAATGGTTTTGTCTTTATGATTCTATCATGTATGTGTTGTTTGTGATCTTGCATGCTCTCCGTTGTTAGTAGCTATCTTGGCCAAGTAGTTGCTAGTGACTCCAAGAGGGGGTATTTATGCTCGATAGTGGGTTCATGCCTCTTGTTTCCAAGGGAAGTGACAGAAATATCTTCGGTTGTAGATGTGTTGTTGCTACTAGGGAGAAAACAACGGTCTCTTGTTTATGGAACATGTGGACTATTTACCTTACACACTTTGCTTAAAGCAGTTGTCTGTTGCTTGCAACTTAATACTGCAGGGGGGTCGGATGATAACCTGAAGGTGGACTTCTAGTAATAGATGCATTTGGATGGAGGTTTATGTATCTTGTTGTATTGCCCAATCGAATCTCATAGGATCTTTCTGACTAGTAATTGCATTGTTATGCCTTGCTCAGTTCCTGTCAATTTCCCTGTTGTAATTTGTTTACCCTTCATGCCATGTTGTTTATCTAAGGAGAGCACCTCTAGTGAACTATGGACTCCGGTCCAATCTTTACCATTGATACATCGTCCACTGTTACTTGTTTACTTGCTGCAAACCATTACTTTCCACACCATACGTTTAATCCTTTGTTACAGCAAACCGGTGAGCTTGACAACCTCACTGATTCGTTGGGACAAAGTCTTGAGTTTTTGTTGTGCAGGTTTCCATGTTGCTTGCAACACCGTTGATATGTTTCCTTCCTCCTTCAATTTCGATAACCTCGGTCTCTACTGAGGGAAACTTGCTGATGTGCTCATCACACCTTGCTCTTGGGGTTCCAACGAAGTGTCCCACGTCAATACTGGGTGCACGCGTCAAGATTGCTGGCGCCGTTGCCGGGGAGGCTAAGGACGTATTCACAAGGGGATTCCTCCACTTCCTTTCTCTTTACTTTGTTTTTAGTTTGCTTTGTTTCTTTTGCTTGGTTTTGTTTGCTTCTTTTCAGAAAACCTAAAAAAATTAGTCTAGTTTGGTTTGCTTTCTTTATTCAAAAACACAAAAAATTTAGTTCCTACTATAGTTGCCACCTAGCTCTAGCTCACCATGTTGTTCCCCAAGTTTTCCCTAAAAGATCTTGCAATCGGTAGTGGCTACATAATTGGGAAAGATAATATTGAAGAATTCTTTAATTATGTTAGCAAGCATGAGGATATTGAGGATAAATCTATTGCTGAGCTTGCTCCTAATTATGAAATTGCTTCAGCTTCTTTAGTTCATATGTTGGAAGCTAGGTTTGTTAGCCTTAACCCCATGATGCAAATTTTGTTCTTAAAACTAAAAGAAGAAAAGAATGCTGAAAAGAGAGATTTTATTCTTGAAAATTTACTCAAAGAGTTTCATGATGTTGCTAGGGAAGCCAAAAAGGTCTTTGAGCATTTCAGTATGCTAGGCTCATGTGTAGATGTTGTGGGTACTTCAGATCAAACAAAGCCTAGAGATGAATTTAAGATACCCATACCCTTTAAGCTTGTTGGGATGCATGAGTCCTTTAAAAAGAATTTTGATTGGATTGTTCCTGAAAATCCTTTTGATGAAAGTAGTAGACCAAAGAGAGATGATAAGGGATCCTCCAAAACCCATTTGGATGAGATACCTTTCATAGTTGAAGATTTTGCAAGTATTGATTTTAATGCTTCTTCATTTGAAAATACTTGATTCTTCTTGCTTCTTGTGCATAACTTAAAGGCGTTAAAGAAAGTACTTGTTGGGAGATAACCCAAGAGTTTCCTTGAGTCTTGGAAGTTAATACTTCAGTAGTGACCTCTCCTTATCCTTTTTTTTGCCTTTTGTGCCAAGAATGACCTCTAATGAGAGGGAAGTAAGATTTGGGGAGTTGTTGTCCCGAAACAGATTTATGTCGTCCACCAAAAAAATTCGTGAGGAGTCTCTATAACTCGTATTTAGCTCAAATTTACGAATAAATCACCCAATATGTTAGCTAACTTTAGTTAGTTCAACACTTTTTGATTTGAGCAACAGAAGATGTTCGAAAAAATTGGTTTCTACCTGCTGGTCTATTTTGACAGATTTCTGCCATTATTTGCATTTGCTTCTTATTGATTCCTCTTTGAGTTATCTTTTGGGGAATTGAGATTTTTGAAGGAGTTACTACGGTAGCTTGTGTTTTTAGTGAAAATCCTTGCTGTTCCAAAGCTTTGCCAGAGGTCTAATATCTTTTGAATAAACTAATGTTGCTAATGAAGATTGTGTGAAGTTTTGTATGAAGGAAAATTTTCAGGTGTAGAGAGAGAATGATGTAATGAGATGAATAATGGACAAAAGCTCAAGCTTGGGTATGCCACAATGGTGTCACCCCAAGAAATATCCAAGAGGTACAAGCATCGAAGCTTGGGGATGCCCAAGGCATCCCCTTCTTCATCAATAAAAAGCTCAGGTCTGTTTAAACACTTTGTTTTTTATTGTTTCATGCACAGTTGTGTTGTTCTTGGAGCATCTTAGTTTTCGTTTGCTTTGCTTAGGTTGTTTAGTTTTCTTGAATAAAGTAGTTTGGACCCCCATTCTCGATGTGTTGTTTTGCAAATAAGTTGCTTGGTGTTGGAAAGGAGTAGTAAGTTCTTGCTTGTAAGTGCAAGAGGAGCTTGCATTGACTGTGACTTAGACTTTAGCATGACATGCTAGGTGTTGTTTTGGCATTATGCTTAGTGATTATTGCTGTAGCATGTCTTGTTCCAAACAATTGAGATTGCTTAGTGTGCCTTGAAGAAATTATGCGTTGTTTTAGCATGCAAAAGCATAGTATTGTGGTATTCTCCTTTGATGCTTTGCTTGGGTTGACTTGGCACATGCTCACACCATGTTATGACTATGAACAAGTCACCATTAGCCTTTATGATCATTTAGTCCTTGACTTATAGTACCACTCTATGCTTTGATTAGTAATGCTTTATTGCTCTATATGATTATGGCCATTATGCTCTCTTAGTTGGTTGCTCCCAGTCTTTTGCTAGCATCCACTTGTATGAGTAAGCTCTACTCATGCTTTCAACTCCCAAGAAACCAAGTTTTTCCAAAGTGTCCACTATAAACTCCTATGCATGGTGTGTTACACCATTCCAAGTATATTCTTGTTTTCAGCTATCTTCCAATTAAAAACTATTTTGTTATGTGAAAACTTAGTGATTAAAGCCTCACGAACTTGATGGCACACTTTATTTTATTTGCCCCTAATAAACTTGAACCATTGTGACATCTATGTTGTATATGCTTGCACTTATACGTTGGAATTAACAGAACCGTGCTGTCACAGGGAACATTTTCAACATTGCACTTGTACTTTGTACTCAGTTGATATCATGCTCTTTTGTCTATGGATGTCACCGGTGTGAAATAAAGAGGTAACTTGTAAGTCCATGGAGTTTGTATCCTGTGTTAGAGAAACGCCTGAGCCGCTAGCCTAATCCATGCCTAATCATGGTGGAAACTTGCAGCATCACCATAGTTATCTATCTATGAAGCATCCTAAATAAAAAGCTATGCATATAGTAAATAAAAAGATTACTGAGATGCTCATTGTCTGCTTGCCTTGTCATTTTGGTTATGGGAAATCTCATGTACCATGTGCAAGGGGTACCCAGTTGGCGGTTCTCAATGATATGCAAATACTTACAATGATAAAAACTTACCTATGACTGAAGTTGAGTATGCATGAGGTGTGGCCCTCATATCAAGGGACTTGAGATTGCCAACTTATACTTCGTCAAGCATATACTCCATCTTTGTCACTTTAACCTTAATCACTTCAAGATGCTTATGATAGGGGCAATGAGGGCTGAAAGCTAACAAGTACCATAATTTTTGGAAGCTCTTTTTGAAACTTGAAATCCCTGCTTCCTTTACAAAAAGACCTTTCTTCCACCACTATTGAGTCTCCACCTTCTACCTTGAGGCACCATTAAGAGAGCATAGTTGTCATTCTATGTGTAGTGTTCCAAAGCTTATTGATTGATGCATATTGTGATATTACTTGTTCTTGTGTTATTTGTTTCTAGTCACCCTTGTGAACTTTGAAGGTGTCCTATGCATCTATATTGCTACTCTATGAGGGACAAGCTGATTGCCACTATGCTATGTTTTCTATATGTGAAACAAGCAAACGTTTTTCAATGCATGTTATTCATGATTTTTGTTTGTAGCCTTTCCTGTTGCATGCATAGTTACTATGTCCTATTGTTAGAACTCCATCTTTCATGCACATGTTTAGAGTTCTTTGATCCCATCTTTCAATGCTTGCAAATGGTAGGATCTTTATTGTGAGGGTGCATGTCACCTCAAAAATTATTCTTTTATCACTTACCTACTCGAGGACGAGTAGAAGTTAAGCTTGGGGATGCTTGATACGTCAGAAATATATCTATAATTTTTTATGTTCCTTGCTTGTTAGTATCTACTTTGGTTTGCTTTGTCTACACTTTGAGGTGCTTTTTACATGTTTTCTGGTACTAACCTATTAACAAGTTGCCATAGTGCCAGTTGCTTGTTTTCTGCTGTTTTTGGTTTCAGAAAAGTTCGTAAAGAAATATTCTCGGAATTGGACGGGACAAAAGCCAAAGTCAATTACTTTCCGTGGGGAGCCAGAGAGGCGGACTAGGGCGCCCAGACCCCCTAGGCGCGGTGTAACATCCCAGAATTTAGGACTAAATGAAGGGTAGATTTAGGATTTTGTGCATTTGCATGCATGCATCTAGAAATCCGGATAAAGTTTTCACCAAATAAAAAGACCAGAGTGATCATAATTCTCACTCTGATGAATTAGGTTTAGTGTTATCAGAAGGGGAGTGAGATGAATTTTGACATGACCTCTATTGTTTTTTTTTGAGTTATGAGGGGATAAATTTGACTTATAACTAATTATTCACAATAATAATAATGCAAGTATTATAAATAAAAGTATAAAGATCCTTAAAATCCAACATTACAATGTTCCTTCAAAATAAAAGAATAAAGAAAAGATTATAATAAAATAATTAAATGAATAAAGAAAATGGAAAATGAATTACAATAATGAAACAAATATAAAAGTTCTTTATTAAAATAATATATGTATATCACATTATCCTTTTATAACAAAGGAATAAAAATAAAAGATTACAACCAGGATATAACAGAATTATTTATAAAATTGAATACATGAAGTATTATATTATTCTTTTATAATAAAAGAATAAGAATAAAGTAAAATATAGAAAACAAATAATAAGAAATCTTTATTTAATCATACAAAGATTTAATCAATACAAGAAAATTCAAAGTCATTACATAGCTGAATAGTTACTGAAGGGAATATGCCCTGAGAGGCAATAATGAAGTGTTTATTATGTGTATTCCAAGTATATGATAGATGTTTATTTTGCATGCTATAATTGTATTAATACGGAAACATCAATACATGATTGTTTAATAAACAAACAGAAAGTTCCTAGTTATGCCTCTCTAATAAACTAGCTCGTTGATTAACAAGATGATCAAGGTTTCCTGATCATGGACATTGGATGTTATTAATAACGGGATCACAACATTAGTGTAATGGTGTGATGAACATTCATCCGAAGTATAGCATTATGATCAAAGTCATTGAGTTTATATTGCTATAACAACTTATGAAGTGGTCCTAATCCTTAGACCATGAGATCATGTCAATCACTAACACCGAAAGAGTTTCTTGATAACATCAAACATCACACCGTAACAGGGTGATTATAAATATGGATTCAGAACTAATAAAGTGTTATGTTGAGGCTCATGGATCGAGAGTGGAATTTGTTCATCCCGATGACGGATAGATATACTCTGGGCCCTCTCGGTGATATCACATTGGTTAGCTTGCAAGCAAGTGATTTGATCACTAGAATGTTATATCACGGGAACGAGAAAAGAGTGCATGTCGGTAACGAGATCAAACTAGGTATGGAGATACCAATGATCGAATATCGGACATGTAATATATCGTGAAACAAAAGGATTAAGATACTAGCGTAAAAGGTTCCGACGATCACAAGAAAGTCATCGTTGAATGTGTGGGATTCGGTATGGGTCTCCAGATCCCGCTTCTGATTATTGATCCGAGAGGGGTCTCGATCATGTCCGCATTATTCAAGAACCGTAGGGTGACACACTTAAGAGACACCGACATCCAATTGGAGCAAAATTTTCATGCCGAAAGAATGAACAAGCGCATGAATTTATTTCACTAGATACCGAAACAGGTTTTCGGGTGAAATTGCATAAAGTGGTTATGCATGTGAAATGGAATTCTAGCAAGGGGTTATTTGTGAATGTTTGTCATTAAAGTAATTGACAAAATTCTGAATAAAATAAAAGAGTTTTATTTAATGAGAGTTTGCATTAAATTTGGTGGAAATTTAATGGGAATTTGAGTGGACTTTTGAGTGGAGGGAATTTAAAGGAGATTTGTGAGTGGAGTGTCCACCCACATGAAGAGGGGAGGGCAAGGGGGCAGCCCCCATGTGCCGGCCACCCCCTTGGGGTTCCCCCCATCCTCCTATAAAATGAGCCCCCCTCCTCACTTGTCTCTCACACCTCCTCGTGAAGGATCTCTCTCCCCCTCTAGAATTTATTCCCCATGGTCTCGGACTAGCGAGATACATGTTCCCGGTGGCTATTCGGCAAGAAAGAGTTGTGCTTCCACTGCATAGCTGGAGCGAGGAGGCGGAGGTTGCTCGGTGCCTCGAACGTGTGTGCGAGCACGGATGCGCTGCTGATTTGCGGCGCTAGGACTTCCTCTCGATCTTGAGATCGACAAGAGATCGTCTACATCAACCACGAGTTGAACTCGTTAAGCTTTGTCGGTCTTCAAGGGTATGTTCTCTACGGATATACATCCGCCCGTTGTTTGTATCTAGTAGATAGATCTTGGTACATAGTTCACATCGTAGGAATTTTTTTGTTTTCTATGCTGCGAACCCTATAGTGGTATCAGAGCCGGATCTTTGCGTAGATACTTCACACGGGTAGTACACATATGAGTATGTGGGCGATGATGATCATGGTGTTGCTCCTTTTTTGTAATTTTGGATATTGTTGGCATAGTGGGATGAAGCGGCCCGGACAAACTTTACATGTCCTCACACATGAGACATGTTCCACGCTTGACATGCAACTAGTTTGCATAAGTGGATAGCGGGTGTCTGTCTCTCCTACTATAGTCAATATCTATTTTGCAAACGAGTTGTCAACAATTTGGTTATCCTCGTTGTGGTTCATGTTCGTAGGTAAGAACGGTTCTATCTCGAAAGCCCTAAGCCACGTAAAACTTGCAATGGATAAATTAGAGGCGTCTAGTTTAGATTGTTGCTGGGCTAGTGTTATGATATGGTAGTGTTGTAAGTAGAAGTATGAGATGATACTCTTACAACACACATAGCGTGTAAACTCCATAGACCTTGGATTTACAATTATAGGTATGATAGTGATCATACCACGATGCACATGATAGAGATCATCTGCGGGAACCATATCATTTCACTAATAAACATGTGATGTTTGATTGCATCTTATATTGCTTGTTTAGCGCTTTGTTAGCATAATAAGATGATCCCTATTTTAAATATCAAGATAAGAATGTGTTCTTCCTTTAGTATGCTCCGATTATGTCTTCGTCGCTCCAAGACATCACGTGATGATCGGGTGTTCTTGGATCCACGACCATATTTCGGGTGTAAAACAGTTACACACGCGGATACTAAGGTTCTAACTTGGCGAGCCTAGCATGTACAGACATGGCCTCGGAACACAGACCGAAAGGTTAAGCTGAGTCATATAGTTGATATGATGCCCATTTGATGCTCGCCTTTGAAGCTATACCGACTCACGTGATGATCGGACTTGGTATAGTGGATTTGGTTCATGTAATCACCAAAAAAGCACGAGGGATGTCGTTTTTGAGTGGGAGTTCATTTGTAATATGGATTAGTTGAACTCAATCTATCATACACTTAGTCTAAACTTTACAAATTCTATTGTATATGGCACCACGTGCTTTTAATTTCAATGTGTTCATGGAGAAAGAGAAACTAGCAACGAACGGTAGCAACTTTACCGAATGGGCCATGAATTTGAGGATTCTCCTCTCTGCTGCACAAAAGCAATATGTGCTAGAAGCGCCGTTAGGCCCCCCACCTTTAGATGATGCCCCTGACGAGGAGAATAATGTCTATCAGACTCGTCAGGAGGACCACAACTTAGTTCATTGTGGCATATTGTATGGGATAGAGCCGGAACTTTGAAAGCATTTCGAAAACGGCAATGCATTTGATATAATGGGTGAGTTGAAAATGATTTTCGACACACATGCTGCTGTAGAGAGCTACAACGCTTCAGAAAAGTTCTTTAGCTGCATGATGGAAGAGCACAGCTCCGTTAGTGAGCATGTACTCAAGATGTCGGGTTACGCCGATAAGCTTGTGTCCTTGGGAATATCAATTCCCATTGACTTAGGCATCCATCGTGTTCTGCAGTCTCTGCCACCTAGCTATAAGAGCTTTGTGATGAACTATAATATGCAAGGCATGAAGAAGTCTCTCCCCGAGCTTATGTCAATGCTTAAAACTGCAGAAGTGGAGATAAAAAAGGAACATCAAGTGTTGATGATCAATAGGAACACTGGTTTCAAGAAAGACAAGAAGGGAAAACGGAAGGGAAGTAAGGGCGGCAAGCCTGTTGCCGTGCCTGAAAAGAAACCCCGAGTTGGACCTAAGTCTGATACCGAGTGCTACTATTGTAAGGGGACTGGCCACTGGAAGCGCAACTGCCCCAAGTATCTGGCAGACAAGAAGGCCGGCAAGGCAAACAAAGGTATATATGATATACATGTTATTGATGTGTACTTGACTAGTGCTCGCAGTAGCACCTAGGTATTTGATACCAGTTCAGTTGCTAATATTTGTAACTCGAATCAGGGGCTGCGGAACAAGCGACCGCTAGCAAGGGGTGAGGTCAAGATGCGTGTCGGCAATGGATCAAGCGTTGATGTGATCGCCGTCGGAACGCTGCCTCTCCACTTGCCGTCGGTATTAGTTATAAACTTGAATAATTGTTATCTGGTGCCTGCACTGAGCATGAACATTGTATCTGGATCGTGTTTGATGCGAAGTGGTTATTCATTTAAATCCGAGAACAATGGTTGTTCCATTTATATGAATGAAATCTTTTATGGTCATGCACCGATGATGAATGGTTTATTTCTATTAGATCTCGATGATAATGTTACTCATATTCATAATGTTGATGCTAAAAGTTTTAAACTTAATGATGATATATCCGCATATATGTGGCACTGCCGTCTAGGTCATATTGGCGTTAAACGCATGAAGAAGCTCCATTCAGATGGACTTTTGGAATCACTTGATTTTGAATCATTTGATACATGTGAGCCATGCCTTATGGGCAAGATGACTAGAACGTCGTTTTCCGGTTCAATGGAACGGGCGACAGATTTATTGAAAATCATACATTCTGATGTATGTGGTCCAATGAGTGTGTCGACGAGAGGTGGATATCGTTATTTTGTTACTTTCACGGATGATTTGAGTAGATACGGTTATATTTACTTGATGAAACACAAGTCTGAAACCTTTGAAAAGTTCAAGGAATTTCAGAATGAAGTGGAAAATCATCGTAATAGAAAGATCAAATTTCTACGGTCCGACCGTGGAGGTGAGTATCTAAGTTACGAGTTTAGCACTCACATGAAAGAGTGTGGAATTGTTTCACAACTCACGCCTGCCGGAACACCACAGCGAAATGGTGTGTCGGAACGTCGTAATCGTACTTTATTAGATATGGTTCGATCTATGATGTCTCTGACGGACTTGCCGTTGTCATTTTGGGGTTATGCACTAGAAATTGCTGCATTCACTTTAAATCGGGCACCATCTAAATCCGTTGAAAAGACGCCGTATGAATTGTGGTTTGGAAACAAACCTAAGCTGTCTTTTCTTAAAGTTTGGGGATGCGATGTTTATGTGAAGAAGCTTCAACCGGATAAACTCGAACCCAGAGCGGAAAAATGCGTCTTCATAGGATACCCTAAGGAAACTATTGGGTATTCCTTCTATCACAGATCCGAGGGCAAGGTTTTTGTTGCCAAGAATGGATCCTTTCTAGAGAAAGAGTTTCTCGCGAAAGGTGTGAGTAGTCGGAAGGTAGAACTCGAAGAGGTTATTGAACCATCTCTTCAAAGTATGGCGAGTAGCGCAGCGCCGGAAGTTGTTCCAGAGTTGGCTCCACCTGTTGAAGAGGGAACTAATGATAATGATCATGAAACTCCGAAAGAGAGTACTACCGAACCTCGCAGGTCAAGCAGGACGCGTGCAGCTCCCGAGCTGTACGGAAATCCTGTCATGAATTTCATGGTTGATGAAAATGATGACCCTGCGACGTATGAAGAAGCGATGATGATCCCGGATTCCAACAAATGGTTAGAAGCCATGAAATCCGAGATGGAATCCATGTATGAAAATCAAGTTTGGAACTTGGTGGAATTACCTCACGACCGAAAGGCCGTGGAGAACAAATGGATTTTCAAAAGGAAAACTGATGCTGATGGTAATGTGACCGTCTATAAAGCTCGACTTGTCGCAAAGGGGTTTCGACAAATTCAAGGAGTTGACTACGATGAGACATTCTCTCCCGTAGCGATGCTAAAGTCAGTTAGGATTATGTTAGCAATTGCTGCATATTTCGATTATGAGATATGGCAGATGGATGTCAAAACCGCGTTTCTCAATGGTAATATTGAAGAAGAGTTGTATACGATACAACCAAAGGGTTTTGTCGATCCTAAGGATGCTAACAAGGTGTGCAAGCTTCAGCGATCCATCTATGGATTGAAGCAAGCATCACGAAGTTGGAATCTCCGCTTTGATGAGGTGATCAAAGAGTTTGGATTTGTCCAAACTTATGGAGAAGCTTGTATTTACAAGAAAGTGAGTGGGAGCAATGTGGAATTTCTGATATTATATGTGGATGACATATTATTGATCGGAAATGATATAGATCTTTTAAACAGTGTTAAAAGTTATCTAAATAGCAAATTTTCAATGAAGGACCTAGGTGAAGCGTCATACATATTAGGCATAAAGATCTATAGAGATAGATCTAGGCGCCTAATAGGGCTATCGCAAAGTACATACCTTGATAAGATTTTAAAGAAGTTTAAAATGGACGGAAGTAAGAAGGGGTTCTTACCTATGTTGCAAGGCAAGACATTGAGTAAGACTCAAAGTCCGGCTTCGGCGGAAGAAAGAGAGATAATGGACAAAGTCCCCTATGCTTCAGCCATAGGCTCTATAATGTACGCCATGCTATGTACAAGACCGGATGTGGCACATGCTATTAGTTTGACTAGTAGGTACCAATCGGATCCAGGTTCGGAACACTGGATAGAGGTCAAGAATATCCTTAAGTACTTACGAAGAACTAAGGATATGTTTCTTGTATACGGAGGTGAAGAAGAGCTCGTCGCTAAGTGTTATGTTGACGCTAGCTTTGACACCGATCCGGATGACTCTAAGTCTCAATCTGGATACGTATTTCTCATGAATGGCGGAGTGGTTAGTTGGAGGAGCTCCAAACAACCTGTGGTAGCGGGATCAACAACGGAGGCCGAATATGTTGCTGCTTCAGAAGCGGCTCAGGAAGCAGTTTGGATGAAGGAGTTCATATCCGAACTAGGAGTGGTTGCAAACGCGTTGGACCCAATGGTGATCTATTGTGACAACAATGGTGCCATTGCCAATGTCAAAGAACCAAGGTCTCACAAGCATTCCAAGCATATTAAGCGCCGGTTTCACTCCATCCGCGAGCATGTCAAGGATGGAGATATAAAGGTTTGTAAAGTACATACGGATCTCAATGTAGCAGATCCGTTGACTAAAACTCTCCCTAGAGCAAAACATGATCAACACCAGAACTCAATGGGTGTTAGATTTATCACTATGTAACTAGATTATTATCTCTAGTGCAAGTGGGAGACTGAAGGGAATATTCCCTGAGAGGCAATAATAAAGTGTTTATTATGTGTATTCCAAGTATATGATAGATGTTTATTTTGCATGCTATAATTGTATTAATACGGAAACATTAATACATGTGTGTTTGATAAACAAACAGAAAGTTCCTAGGTATGACTCTCTCATAAACTAGCTCGTTGATTAACAAGATGATCAAGGTTTCCTGATCATGGACATTGGATGTTATTAATAACGGGATCACAAGATTAGTGTAATGGTGTGATGAACATTCATCTGAAGTATAGCATTACAACCAAAGTCATTGAGTTTATATTGCTATAACAACTTACGAAGTGATCCTAATCCTTAGACCATGAGATCATGTCAATCACTAACACCGGAAGAGTTTCTTGATAACATCAAACGTCACACCGTAACAGGGTGATTATAAAGATGGATTCAGAACTAATAAAGTGTTATGTTGAAGCTCATGGATCGAGAGTGGAATTTGTTCATCCCGATGACGGATAGATATACTCTGGGCCCTCTCGGTGATATCACATTGGTTATCTTGCAAGCAAGTGATTTGATCACTAGAATGTTATATCACGGGAACGAGAAAAGAGTGCATGTCGGTAACGAGATCAAACTAGGTATGGAGATACCAATGATCGAATCTCGGACATGTAATATATCGTGAAACAAAAGGATTAAGATACTAGCATAAAAGGTTCCGACGATCACAAGAAAGTCATCGTTGAATGTGTGGGAGTCAGTATGGGTCTCCAGATCCCGCTTCTGATTATTGATCCGAGAGGGGTCTCGATCATGTCCGCATTATTCACGAACCGTAGGGTGACACACTTAATAGACACCGACATCCAATTGGAGCAAAAGTTTCATGCTGAAAGAATGAACAAGCGCAGGAATTTATTTCACTAGATACCGAAACAGGTTTTCGGGTGAAATTGCATAAAGTGGTTATGCATGTGAAATGGAATTCTAGCAAGGGGTTATTTGTGAATGTTTGTCATTAAAGTAATTGACAAAATTCTGAATAAAATAAAAGAGTTTTATTTAATGAGAGTTTGCATTAAATTTGGTGGAAATTTAATGGGAATTTGAGTGGACTTTTGAGTGGAGGGAATTTAAAGGAGATTTGTGAGTGTAGTGTCCACCCACATGAAGAGGGGAGGGCAAGGGGGCAGCCCCCATGCGCTGGCCACCCCCTTGGGGTTCCCCCCATCCTCCTATAAAATGAGCCCCCCTCCTCACTTGTCTCTCACACCTCCTCGTGAAGGATCTCTCTCCCCCTCTAGAATTTATTCCCCATGGTCTCGGACTAGCGAGATACATGTTCCCGGTGGATATTCGGCAAGAAAGAGTTGTACTTCCGCTGCATCGCTGGAGCGAGGAGGCGGAGGTTGCTCGGTGCCTCGAACGTGTGTGCGAGCACGGATGCGCTGCTGATTTGCGGCGCTAGGACTTCCTCTCGATCTTGAGATCGGCAAGAGATCGTCTACATCAACCACGAGTTGAACTCGTTAATATTTGTCGGTCTTCAAGGGTATGTTCTCTACGGATATACATCTGCCCGTTGTTTGTATCTAGTAGATAGATCTTGGTACATAGTTCACATCGTAGGAAATTTTTTGTTTTCCATGCTGCGAACCCTACAGTTACAAATAAAGAAAAAGAAAAGCTTCACTAAAATATATAATAATTACATTGTTATTACAATTAAATTAAAAGATTACAGAAGCTATAAACCTAAGCTAGGATCTCTATCTACTTTGATGTTCCTGGATATTCGTTTGATTCCTGCAAAACAAATAAATAAAAGATAAAAACAAAAAGGGTTAGTGTTAGTAATTTTGCTCTCAGTCTAACAGTGAGGTGCACTGTTCATTACATCACTGAGCAGAGTTGATGAGGGGCAAGTTTCACCAAAAATGATATCTGTTCTTATCAGTATAGTACTAGTATCAGCCCAACATCATTGACAAAAGTGGGGGCAAGTTTTACCAAAACAGTAAGTAGTAAAGGTAAAACCATCAGCAAATATCCAATATCTACTTGATCTGATCCACACACAGGAGGCAAGCACACAAACAGCTTACACAATACATGCATAGCATGTGTTTTCACCACCACAGCAACCGGTACAGCAGTATAAAGGTAACAGTGAGGGAATTCCAGGATTCTTTCTCACTTACCCCAATAGTCCAGCCGAAACCACACTCCTCTATCTCAGTAGTACAAGAGTGTCAAGAACACTGCTTCCATTAAATCAGGAACACACACACTGATTCATTCCCAGATCAATTTGGTGCATCACATCTACACCACAAGCATCCTGGTTGCTTGGTAAAGCCATCCAGGTGCTCAAGTAGGAGTTCCAGCAGCTGATCAAGGGCAAGTAGAAGATCTACAACAGGCCATAAGCCACTCACCAACCTCAGGTAAAAATCATCAGAACCAACTACTGGATCATGTATAAACCATTCTTGTATCTCACACACAGATCTGGAAATACCAGGGAAATTCTACAAATCAACAAATTCTATCTATCCTTCAACTAGATCTTTATCTAGGAGGATGGAATAGAGAGACCTCTCAAAATTGCATGGAGATGCAGGCAAGATTCATCACAGAGGTTTGGCCTCATCTTTTGCATCACAGGACAAGTAAAGAAATCCAGCAAACCACATCTGAGATGCTACCACTGTGCACACTCCTAGGGGAGGCACCACAGTGGTACACTTAATCATTTTAACCCAACCAATTTAGCTTCAGCCTTTTGCATCATGAGCTAAATCTCTATTTTTTTACATATCAACATCAACTACATCATTGTAGTGATTCCCAATAGCCAGATCATTACAGAAACATCATGGCCAAACTAAATCAATCATTTTCCTAGCCTACAGCAGCTAGAAATCATTTAATTTCTCACTGCCATTTTGATAGAATAAAAAAGCCACTCACTTATATACAAGCTTTCAATTGGACTACAAGTTGTAGCCAAGAAAAAAGTCCAGAGAGTAGCTCACATCTACAGATCATGCTATCTAGGACATTATTGTGCACACTCCAGTAGTGGAGGCACCACAGCAGTAGCCCAGATAGCAGATGTCATGGATAATTAGGAAATCCATTTTGGAACACATTTGATTAGCCAAATCAATCACTTCTGATCATGCTAGAAATGATCAGGCTATTGTGTACACTCCAGGGAGGCATCACAATAGCATGATCACCTTAGTAGAAACTCTCATTCACTTAATTGAGCCTCACAAATTTAACAAATTATGAATACATCTGCAAGCAAATGAAATTGATTCAAATCATTTTCTTAAGCCAATCTAGATAGGAATCATTTGGATATAATTATTATCATATGAACCAGCTCACAACATACAGCAAGTTCATGGCAAAGTACATTTGCATAAAAGGCATATCTCTTAGATACTACAACCAAGTCAAGCCAAAGGTTTGAACCAAATAATCATCTTCCTAGAAAAGTTATCGAAGAATCATGCATTTCAGTATCAGACTGTTCCATCAGTTTAGTATGATCAATATAGTCAAGGCCACTATCTTTAATTAAAGCATCCACCATCAGATCCATCACTAGGATATGCCTGTTAACAACATAATCATGATATACCTTGATCAGGGAGAATACCCCAACAAACCATACATTTCTGGATGAGAAATTCATCCAAACAGAGACATCCCTTCATAGTGGAGTAGCATATCTTATATATCTACTATCAAGGGAGATAGCAATAGTCCCAGTAGTTTCTCTACTGATAGGTGGAAATTTAACTTAGAAGCACTAGCTCCACTTGGGCTTTTAGCTACATAATTAGCTAGTGTCATCATCATAAGTTAATCACATCCCTAAGCCATCCACTAGCTCAATTCAGATAAATAGAATTTTAGGATCAAACCTGCTAGTTAGATTCAGTAGCAAAGCTACTGTAATGTGCTTAGGAACCAGAGGGAGGAACCCGAGCTAGGGTTGGACACAGATTAAGTGGCAGGAGTAAAACAGAGAGGGAGGGTGAGTAAAGGATCACCTACCTTTGACAAGCTACTGCTCGTCTGTAGAGGGAGTGTCCCAACCTTAATACAATATAATGTGGAGTCCCCTGTGTTTACAATGCTAGTCCCTGGATCAATAGCTAGCATCCACAGTTAAGATGTAATATCAAGAAACAAGGGTCATAATGTAACTTTATAACCAGGAATAACATAATTTTATTACATCTTACATAGCTCATTTGGCTATTATATTACATTGCAGCGGAATAACTATAGTCATGGGGTCCTTCATCTTCAAAGTGCCATAGGCAGATGTTGGTTGTAGACTTTGTAATCCTAAACAATCAATCTTCACTAAAAACAATCAAACCTGCAACATAACAAGTTACAGCCACAAGGGTCAATACATTTGAATTGTATTGGCAAGTGATACTATGGTAGTATAGTGGAGTCTATCATCTATATGCATTTGGCTAAGTGGAGTTGTGGCTTGCATTGCTCAAAATAGATTTTCCTTATCATTTTGAAAATACTAAGTTTTTGTTTTGACAAAATCTTTTCCAAAGCTTCTCTCAATCAAAGATTGAAGTTTTCAATATCCCTTGTTCAAACCACAAGATTTTAACTTAGAAATTTGAATGATGAGATTCTTGATTGCTTCCATGTCTTGATGCTCAAATTGTCCTTTACCAGGGACATGGCTAAGTACTTAGATTTTACACTCTGCAAAGGTGGTGCACTTTCCCCACAAGACTTGGTTTCCCAAGACAAGATCTTTCAGAAGCCTTCCCTTAGACCAAAATGGACGCGTTTCAACCTATCAAAAACTACCACCCACTGTCCATATGGCTAAGTTCTTGCAACCTATATGATCATGGCAGAGCCCATATTGCCAAGTGGTTGCACTTGAAGCTTCTCAACATTTGACATCTCAAATATCTTTGTTCCTGGGTGGCCATCCACAAGTGAGATACACAAGGTTCACCAGTCCCCTGGCCTTATGTAACCACTCAACCAAAAACCACCAAGCAATTACCATTCCACCCAGGTGATTCATTAACTTAGTTGTTTTATTAAACAAAAACCAAGTCCTCAGACTTAGAATATTTTTCCATAGTGTGAATATATATTCCACCCATGTTTTCTATTAGCTAGGCTAAGCTTGATAGTAATAGGAATCTTATCTTAGGAAGATTTCCACTAAGGTTTCATCTACTAGTTTTCCTATAGCAAGGTTTATACTTAGCAAAAATTCCATGCAAGTTTTACTTAGCAAAATCACTAATGCATAGTGAAAGTAATGGGACAAAAAGTATGAAGCATCACTTGCCTTTTTGGTAGAGGGTATAGGTTCACTCCTTGTCCTTGCAACAATCACAATCTTCAAGTCACTACAAATCAATCAAGCAAGGCACAAACTCAATCTACCAATCAAGCAACACATCACATAAAATCACAAAGTCAAAGTAATGCATGCAAGCATGCCAAGCTTTGTTTTGGTTTGAAAAGTGGTTCCTAATGGGTCATAAACATTTGAGAACACCTAATGGTCATTTTGTAAAGTGGCAAAGTCATTTGCAAAAGGTTTCACTACAAAAACCATTTTCAAAACAAAGTATCATTTTATGTGGTGTAAAAATATTTTTTTACTAAGGCATTAATCTATAGGGTTCACCAAATATATTTTCAAACCACAAAACCTTGTTTTTAGGGTCAGAGAGTTTAAAACAAAACATTTCCCAAAGGTTTTCTTCCAAAACCATTTTTAATAAATAAACCACATTTCTATTTGACTAGAAATGGTTTTAAATCAAAGAATCATTATTTTGTTTCACCAAATTCATTTTTGAATCCACAAGGTGTTTACTATGGTCAGTAGGTTCAAATCACACCAATTTCCAAAGATTTTATCCCCAAATTCATTTTTAAACAATTTTCACAATCTTAACAAGCATACAAATGTTTCTGCAAAAACACACATTTTTTCAGAAGCTTTTGACTAAACAAAGGGCATGGTTGGCTAGGGCTTGTCTCACTGATTCCAACGATATAAAGTTTGCAAATTTTGGACGTGTGGTTTGAAAGTTACAAGGGTTTCAAAATGCCATCTAAATCTGATTTCAAATTCTATTCTAAATCATCCAGTGACACGCGGCGCGTTCTGATTCGTCGAAAACGGTTCGTGCGGATCAGGCGACGCAGGCTGTTGGATCTAATTGATATCGCGCGGCTCAGATGGACGCGTACCTCTTCGATTGGATCTAATCTTAGCCAGATGTTTCGCGTCCTAAGGCTCCTGATTCACTAACCAAAATCCGGCGACGCTCAACGGTGGCTGGTGGCGGCGACGGTCAGACGACGGCGGCGCTGGTGAAATAGGAAGCGAGGGAGGAGGGGAAGGTGCTCACCTCGTTCGCAAAGGCCTGAGGAAGCTCAACGTGGTCTCCTTGGGTCAAGGGGCGCTCTGTCGTGGCGGTAATCGTTCGCCGGAGTTGCTACTGGCGTCAGACGGCTCTGGTTGTGGTCGGGGACGGTGCTGTGGTTCACCCCGAGACAAAACGAAGATGCGGTTAGACGCGCAGGATCAAGACAAAGTTGTGTGCGTGAACGAGAGGTGAAGGGGCGGTCTGGTTTACTGGGGAGACGTCGCCGCAGTTGGAGCAGACGGCGGCGCTGGCTCGGGGAAGACGTTGCCGACGCTCAAGGACGCGCGCGAGCGAGCTGCGGCTGCAGAAAGGTCCGCTGGGGGATGTTGATCGCAGCTGCGTGCTCGAGGAGGCAAGAGGTGGCGTGTGCTGGCCGAAATCTTCGCCGGAGCATCGTCGGGCAGTGGGTGAGGTCTGGCGAAATTTGGCAGCCTGGGGGCAAGGGAGGTCTGGCGACGGAGGGAAACCAGAGAGGGGAGAGGGGTGCTTTTACCTTGCGTGCTGGCTGGATGAATTAACGCGGCAATTAACGGGGATTGATGGAGCTTTCAACGGCAGTAACTGCGACGTGGTTTGGGGGGAGGAAGAAGTCGCGGCGAAGAAGACGACCATGTGGCTGTGGGGTCCACTGGCAGCGAGAGAGAAGAAAAGAAAACGAGGTCCACCAGTCAGTGTCACTGCGGGTGCGGCTTTAGGTAGAAAACGTTTCGCAGAGGGAAAGTGTAGCTGGGCTGCGAATGGGCTCTTTGGGCTGGCTCAGTTGGGTCAGGTCCAATTCACATTTTTTTTTCTGTCTGAAACCTTTTTATTTTTCCAAATCTATTTTCTGTTTTGAAAATCAATTCACAAATCAAACAACAAAACATACATTCAAACAATTCAAACACTTCCAAACTTGTAATGAGTTTTTGGTTCTGTTTAACAACATAAACCATATCCCAAAATAAAATAATATTTTTATTCTTTTTAGGATCCATTCATTAATTAAATAAAATGGCCCTTTAGTTATTTAATTAAATAGGGTTTGATTTATTTAATAAAAACTCCATTTGAAATTCAAATATTTTCAAAACCAAATCAGTAGGTTTCATTTGAAAATAAAATATATTTGGAAATCTTGTTTAAAACAAAATAACATTTTTTAGGGTCCATTAATAATTAAATACAATAGACCCTCATTATTAAACCAAATAGGATTTGTTTTATTAAAATATTTATTTTGAAATCTAAAATAAAACCAAAACACTTCAGTAGGTTTTATTGGAGAATATAAAATATTTGGAAAACTTATTTAAAACAGATAAATAAGTTTTAGTGTTTATTTAAAATGGGAAAAGCCTTTGCTTTAAAAAAATTTGGATATTAAACCTTATTATTTTATTTAAACAATCCTTTATTATTTTTATCAAAACAAAACATTTTATTTCAAAAAGCTTGGCCAAGTTTTAATTTGGATTTATAAAATAATCTTTATTTATAAATCCACCTTTTTCTTTTGAAAACCAAATCCTTTTATTAAAAGATCCAAAATAGTAATTCCAAAACATTTTATTTTCCTTTATTAAATGTTTATCTTTATAAATCCCTTTAGGATTTTATTTTAATTCAAATGGGTTTTGAAAGTTTCCGAATGGATTCAAAAAGTTTCTTCTGGCCTGAAAATCAAAACAAAGTTTTATTTTATTCAATATTTTTCACATTACAAGATTTGGAAAATCTTGGGATGTGACATCGTCGAAGAGGAGGTAGAGATAAACCCAAATCGAGCAGCGGCATAGGGAGCACCATGTGATAGCCCCACGCCGAGCTGCAACCTACAGCAAACAACACCACCAGATCCTCTCCGCTTCACCAGGACACCACCACAAACCAACGGGGTCACGATCAATCTCTAGAGCCATGGGCAGCAAGAACCCTAGAACCAGACAATTGAAGGGGGCGAGATCAATAGGGCATCATTCACAAATAGAGTTGGAGGGGTAAGTAGGTCTGAGGTAGGCGGAGCTAGGGTGGCTGGCGGCGGTGGCCGCAGCGACCGTTGTTCGCCGGAATTTGGCGAGCGGCGGAGTGGACATCACAGAGGGGAGGATCGGGTCCGTCCCAGGAAGGGGATGTGAGTGAGAAAGGTGAAGGGGTCGGGGTCGTGTTGACCCTGAGCCAGGCCTGGTTGGGCCGGCCTGGGTCGTTCTTGTTACCAACCAAACAGACAAAAATAAAAAAAAGGCATAAGAAAAACCTAGAATAAAGTAATGACCAAAACACCCCTGAACACTATTTTATATCTAGAAAAATGTAGAAAAAATCCTAAAAATATATTTAATACACCTAAATGCTTATCAAAATAATCTCCACCTAAGAAAAATATAATCATATTTATTTAAGTTTAATAAAATATAGATAAACATTAACACCCTTAAATAACTAAATGAAATTTAATAAATTCAGAAAAATTCCTAAAAATAAATAAAAATCATTTTCATGCATAAAAATAGATCTCTTATCTAATAAAAATACTAATTTAAAATTTTACAAATAAAACTTAAAACAAATATTTAAAGAGATTCAATGATTGAGAAATTTTATAAAAAAATACCTAAAGATAAATAAAATTCAATTTTGAGATTTTAAGTAAGAATACTTACTAGAATAATACTAAATATATTATTCCAAAAACATTTTAAAATTCTTAGATCATATATTTTCAATTATTAAAATGAAATAGTTGTTTTATTAATTATTTAACATTATTTCCTAAGTAAGAAATAATCATGTTCAAAACACAATCTTTTAACTCTAAAATAGTCTAACATATAATTATAATTTAGGATACTATATTTAAGTCTTTAAGACTAAGTTTCATCATGCTTAAGTAAAACCCTAATTATTGTTAATGCCATAAATATTATATCCCAAGTCCAATTATATCTTTATAGTTAACTTTGGTCTAACATATCATAAGCTAGGTATATAATGACTCAAAAGCATTTAAAACTTATCCTAAACCATAACTTTAATCTTATTCATCTTCAGAGTTGATTAACTGAACATAAATAATATTTTCTTCAAATGTTATTCTTTTTGCCACTTCCAAAAGAAACACTATCCCATTTCTTTTAAGCCATAACAAAATTAAAACATAAACCTTGTAATGATTACATGATATCACCCAATCTTAGAATTGTATTGCAATAGTACCTTACTTTCATGTCTTATATGTTATCCAAAAACCCTTACAACTACACTCCTTTATGAAGTAAACTTTGTTATCGCCACATTTTGGCCAAAGGAGGAGTTGGGCCGTAATCAAGATGGGCTTAGAAGATACGTATATGCAACGTGTTATTGAATCGGCCTCGTGCGTTGATTTGGGCTAAATTGCCCGTGTATCTTATATTGTAATAGGTTCCGTTTCGATTTAGGTAAGAGATAGAGTTGTTAGAATTATTCCAAAGATAGAAAGTCTCCGGACTATAAATATGTACCTAAGGTTATTGAGAAAAGGAGGACAATCACGTTCACAACAAACACAATCTCGGCGCATCGCCACCCCTTGTTTCTAGGGTTTCTTTCGGGTAAGTGCCATGCTGCCTAGATCGCATCTTGCGATCTAGGCAGTATCTACTTATGCGTTATTCGGTGTTACTCGTACTGAAGCCTTGTTGATGGCGAGTAATACTATTATCATAGATCTGTTTAGGCTAGCATCGGTACCTTTTTGCTATGATCGTTTAGTTATGCTACCTCTAGTTATCTCGCCGCCTCTGCACCTTTTCCCGGGTGTAAGGGTGGCATCTTGCTTGATCTTTATTTAAGTCGATTTGATCTGTTATAGTTGTGCCTTGTTCTCCAAGGTTTAGTTTGATATCTACATGATCAGGCCTTGCAAACGGGTTGAACGATCCAGTAGTATATAAGATATGGTTTACCAATCCGAGAGGAGTTGTTCCGGGAATTGACTTTACGTTGGTTTTTAGGCCTTCTCTAGGGTTAGTTTTCTATTATCTTTTGTATCTACCAGGCTCAATTACGTGTAGGACGTTCCAATTATGTAGTGAAAACGTTAAACTGTCGTAGATCGATTTAACTTGTATTGATGAAGCAAAACCCCATGTTATCGTAGATCTAATGCAGAACCATGGGATAATCGGCTCTAGGAGCCGATTCGCAGGGAAACCTGGGAGCCGGTTGCGGCTTGAATTTTACGTGTGTTTATTTGCCATGCAGGAAACCACTCGAAGCAACCCATCACCTTCCTGACCAGGTATAGGTCAGGTGGCACGCCCTCGAACCTAGCCAGGACGTGTGCCGGAGTTTTGCGGGCCGTTGCCCGAGGGACCAGGGCCCACCAGCAGTTCTGGGAGCCTCCCGGCTCTTCGTGTTGCTCGTCGCTGCTCGTCGGTGGGTTTTGACAGGCAACACATTCTGGCACGCCCGGTGGGACATTCAACAGCATCTGCATCAACATCCGACGCTGAGATGGGGGACAGACCAGTCACGTACGACGAGCTGCCTGAGGAGCATAAGGCGAAGTATGATGACATCAAAGCTCTCTTCAAAGCCGATCTCATCGGCTCTTTTGAGAGGACTCGTAAGCATGGCATCAGGTGGAAAGGGTTCTCACCCGAGGGTGCTCTTGATGAGGTGGATCTGTCTGTTCCTTCAGAGGAGCGCACCAGAGCTCTGCGACAGGAAGTCAACTACATGATGGCTCATTCTCTTCACCGCCATTCTGAGACCCTGGTGAACGCTTTCGAGCGGATTGCAGTTCGCGTAGTTCAGGAGATCATGAAACATCAGTACTCTCCGTCTGGGCCTACTCTGGGGACTCACCAGGGAGAAAGACCGCTCCAGGCCAGGCCACCGCTGCCATTCACACTTGCAGCTCCGGAGCCACCAGGGGCAGCGGCGTACGTCGTCTACAAGGTCGGAGGCGACCCAGGCGATTGCCAGTTCCTGTTTGAGCCACCTAAAGAAATCCCACATGGATATGTGTGCACCTACGTGCCGGACTGCAATAACCTGACACGCACCAACCAGATTGCGACCGCAGGGATTTCTACGACAGGAGTTCCTGGAGCAGGGGTTTCAGGAGTAGGCGTTTCTGGAGCAGCGATGTCTGGGATGGACGCCGACAAACAGGCGTGGCTAGCCAAGTATGCCACTGGAACGAGTCATCAGAATCTAGCCCCTGCAGCCCAAACAGTGGAGCAAATCCGTACCATCTTGAGAGACCAGTTCGGCTTCGTGCCGAAGAGAAGGACAATCGGCTATTCAAAGCCGTACCCCAACGAGTTTGACCTGATTCCGCTGCCACCCAAGTATCGGCTCCCTGAGTTCTCAAGGTTTAGCGGGTCAGAAGGGTCGAGCTCGATCGAGCACGTGAGCCGATACCTGGCACAGTTAGGCATGATTTCAGCATCGGATCAGTTGCGCATAAGGTTCTTTGCGCAATCTCTGACAGGACCAGCTTTTGGGTGGTACACCTCGCTGCCACCTGATTCGATCCAGACCTGGAAGCAACTGGAAGAGCAGTTCCACATTCAGTATCATTCAGAGGCTATCGAGGCTGGCATTGCAGACCTGGCACAGGTGCGGCAAAAGCGGGGAGAAACTGTAGCCGAGTACATCCAGCGCTTCAGGACTGTCAAGAACCGATGTTACTCAGCTCGTTTTACTGAAAAAGAAGCAGTCGAGCTGGCAGTGTTGGGTCTCTCAGCACCTATCAAGGATCTGGCTTCCCAAGTAGAGTACAACTCATTGGCGCACATGGCCCAGAAGCTGACGATGTATGAACAGCGCCACCCTGAGTTGTACCAAGACAAGTTCAAACGCCCGATAGGCCTGGTCGATACAGAAGAAGAAGATCCTACACAAGACCAGGAGGTGGCCGTGGCTGAATGGGCTCGGGGGGCAGATCCTGTATCCTGCAAATGGGTGAAACAGCAAGGGCCTGCAAAAGGGTTCGACTTCGATGTGAGCAAAGCTGAGCAGATATTCGATTTACTGCTGAAAGAAAAGCAGCTGAAGTTACCCGAAGGCCACAAAATCCCTACGGCTCAAGAGATGAACGGAAGACCATACTGCAAGTGGCATCACTCGTTCACCCACACCACCAATGACTGCAAAGAGCTACGTCGCCAGATCCAAACGGCGATAGTGCAGGGCCGTCTGATCCTGGGGCAATTCGCCATGAAAGTAGACACCAACCCGTTTCCCGGCATCAACATGGTAGAACACAGCCACTCCACGAGGCGCCAGTTGGATTTCTCGTTCGATGTCAACATGGCAGGGCCTGTGTACCACCATGGCACATACAAGGAGGAAGGCGGTCGCTCTCGGGGCAAAGAAAGAGAGGAGGTTGGTCCACGCGACCGGCCCAGCTACGATGACAGGCGGTATTTAACTGAGGAACAGGTGAGGAGCGTGCGATATCAGAAGCCACATTCCACGCATCTCCTTAACAAGTATGAGCGTCAGTATGACCGACGTCGCCGACGCGATGGAGACGATGAAGGATATGAACACCTCGCTAGGGGACCGTCAAAAGAAAAGGAAGGCACAGACAAACATTGGGATTGTCCTTTCTTCAAGTACTGCTGGGATGCGGGAATGAGCCGATTGCCTACAATCGATAACTGCCCGGAATGTGGACAGCAGAAGGAGGACACGGGGCCAGTGTCAGTGTTCAAGCGTCTAGGGCCTCTCCCACCTCAGAGCCGATACAGGGAGTCCGCTCGAGCAAAAGATCTCGAGGAGCCAATGGATGACAAAGAAAAAGACAGATATCACCGTCCAAGGTGGTGTCCCGACGGACTCAGACACACCCAAAAGCATAGAGTGCAGCGGCTGCGTAACTTGGAGGAAGCCGAAGCGCAGTATCTCCATGCTTTAAAGAAAGCACGGCCCGATCTGGCCGTTAAGATTCGGCAGACCTTGGAAACGGAAGATCGCCCGAAAAGGAAAGAGTGGCGCCCCAAACCGGTGAAAGCCGATGCAAAGACATCGGCTGGCACAAACATGGTATTCATACTTCCGTCAGAGTTCTGCGCGCCAAGAACCAACGAGCTACCAGTGGCACAGTTTGACTGCGGCCCACGGCCGGTTATCTTTGAGAAGCCACGTGAGAAGGGCTACAAACATCTGAAAGCCCTGTACCTACGAGGTTACATCAATGGGCAGCCTGTCAGCAAGATGTTGGTGGACACCGGAGCGGCAGTCAATATAATGCCATACTCCATGCTACGGCGTTTGGGACGCTCCACTGCAGATCTGATCAAAACCAACGTCACGTTAAGCGACTTCAACGGCCAAACTTCAGAAACGCAAGGCGTACTGAACGTGGATCTGACCGTGGGCAGAAAAACCATCCCTACGTCATTCTTCGTCGTGGACAGCAAAAGCACCTACGCTGTCTTGCTAGGGAGAGATTGGATTCATGCTAACTGCTGCATTCCATCCACGATGCACCAGTGCCTAATACAGTGGGATGGAGATGAGGTGGAGGTCATTCATGCAGATGATTCTATCGAGATCTCCATAGCTGGCATGAACATCTGGGAAGCAGAAGACCAAGAGCCGATCTCTGGAATCAGTCTAGACGGCTGTGAGCGCATTGAAGCTACAAAAACGGGGTGAGGCTGGTCTTATCCACTGGCCTGACAGAGTAGCAAAGTCCACGATCGTACGTGGTACGGCCGATCCCTGCGATCGGCCACAAAAAACAAAAAGCAGCAATCTTACGACAAGCAGATCATGTAGTCGTAGCAGGGAGATTCCCTGCCATTGTAAAACACAAATAAGGTGTAAACCGTCCTTGACTAATGCAATCAAAAGGGGGCCGATTCAGGCAATCGGCCCAAATTATTTTTGTTATCCTCACCTACTGTTTGCCCTGTGTTTAGCATCGATTTAACAGGTGACGGAAAGCTAGGGTATGGGTTTACATCCGCTGATGAACTAGAGGAAATCGACATCGGTCCTGGGGATAAGCCACGACCAACATTTATCAGCAAGAAGTTAGATCCGAGTCTGCGGGGTCCGATGATAGCTCTGTTGAAAGAATATCCAGACTGCTTCGCCTGGGACTATACAGAGATGCCTGGATTAGACAGGAGCATCATTGAGCATCGACTCCCGCTTAAAAAAGGATTTCGGCCATTCCAGCAGCGAGCACGACAGATGAAGGCCGAAATTTTGGAAGAAGTCAAGAAAGAGGTCGAGAAAATGTTGACAGCCAAGTTAATCAGGCCATGCAGGTATGCTGAGTGGATTTCTAGTATCGTACCTGTAGAGAAAAAGGATGGCCGCTGGCGTGTTGCCATAGATTTTCGGGATCTCAATAGAGCTACTCCAAAGGATGAGTATCCGATGCCGGTGGCAGAAACGTTAATCAACGCAGCGGCTGGTCATAAGATCTTGAGCTTCATGGATGGCAATGCCGGTTACAACCAAATTTTTATGGCTCCAGAAGACATACACAAGACTGCGTTCAGAGTCCCAGGTTCGGTGGGGTTGTTTGAATATGTAGTCATGACATTTGGACTGAAGAATGCCGGCGCCACATACCAAAGAGCCATGAATTACATTTTCCATGATCTGATCGGCAAGCTGGTGGAAATTTACATCGATGACGTGGTGGTCAAGTCTGCTTCAGTACAAGGACACTTGGACGATCTGCAACGCGTCCTGGACCGAACAAGAAAATTCGGGCTACGGATGAACCCAAAAAAGTGTGCCTTTGGGGTGACGGCCGGTCAGTTCTTGGGGTTCTTGGTCCATGAACGCGGAATTGAGATCGGCCTGAAAAGTCAGGAGGCAGTGCGAACCATGAAGCCACCTACCACGAAGAAAGAACTGCAGTCTCTCATCGGCAAGATCAACTTCGTCAGAAGATTCATCTCCAATCTGTCAGGAAGAATAGAGCCGTTCATGGGACTGGTGAAAATTAAATCTGACGAGGAGTTCAGCTGGGGGGCAGAACAACAACGAGCCTTCGACGAGATCAAAGAATATCTAACGAAGCCGCCATTATTGGTTCCGCCCCAGCCGGATAGGCCATTCTACATTTACTTATCAGTAGCTGACACGTCCATCGCCTCAGTGGTGGTGCAAGTTTATGATGGGCTGGAGCGAGTTTTATTTTACATCAGCAGAAGGATGCTGGATGCAGAGACAAGGTATCCTGAGATCGACAAGTTGTGCCTCTGCCTGTTTTTCACCTGCACCAAGCTGCGCCACATTTTGCTATCAGCGGAGATTGTCATCATATGCAAATCAGATGTCATAAAGCACATGCTGTCGGCTCCTATGTTGAAAGGCCGACTGGGCAAATGGATGTTTGCATTATCGGAGTTTGACATCCGGTATCAACCCGCGAAAGCAGTTAAGGGACAGGCATTGGCCGACCTTATCGCTGAAAGGATCAACACTAATATAGCAGCACTGTCTATACGAGCGTGGGCTATGTTTTTCGATGGATGGGTTTGTGACGATGGGTGCGGCATCGGCATGCTACTCGTGTCGCCCCGGGGGGCAACATTTTCCTTCTCCATCAGGTTATCTGCCCCTCGCACCAACAACGTCGCTGAGTATGAGGCGATACGCAAGGGAATGGAGTTGCTCATCGAAGCTGGAGCAGAAGCAGTGGAAATTTTTGGAGACTCCAAGTTGGTGATTTCTCAACTCACGGAGGAATACAAGTGTGAGAGCGAGTCGCTCTTCCCATTATGGCTGCAATGCCATGAGCTGATGGCACAGTTCCGGTACATAAACTTCACCTGGATCCCGCGATCGCAGAATACCGAGGAGAATGATCTTGCACAAATGGCTTCAGGCTACAAGGACGTAGCAGAGGGAGCCGATGTTCAGGTACAATTCCTGGACGCAGACGACTGGAGAGCCGATATCTTCAATTACTTGAAGGATTCGGCTCGGGGGGCACCTAAACGGATAAGGTACAAGGCCATGAAGTATGTGCTCATTGGGGACGACATGTTTTACAGGACTCTGGAGGGGTTATTGCTCAAATGTCTGGGGACAGCCGAGGCCAATCGGCTCCTACACGAGGTACACGAAGGCGCCTGTGGAACTCACCAATCGGCTCACAAGATGAAATGGTTGATCAGGCGATCAGGGTTTTATTGGCCCACCATGCTTGAGGACTGTTTTAGGTACTACAAAGGGTGTCAAACATGTCAGAAATTTGGAAAAATTCAGATGGTACCCGCGTCAGCAATGAACCCCATCATCAAGCCTTGGCCATTCCGAGGTTGGGGCATGGATATGATTGGCAAGATCAATCCTCCGTCAAGCAAAGGCCACATGTGGATTTTGGCCATTACGGATTATTTCACTAAATGGGTGGAAGCCGTCCCTATGAAGTCAGTGAGCTCGAAGGATGTTGTCGATTTTGTGAAAGAACACGTCATTCATAGATTCGGGATTACCTAGACTATCACGACCGATGGAGGTTCGGTCTTCATTTCTCACGAGTTTAGAAAGTTCTGTGAGGACACAGGGATTAAGCTGATTCGATCATCTCCATACTATGCTCAAGCAAATGGGCAAGCTGAAGCGTCCAACCAGAGCCTTATCAAGCTGATCAAGAGGAAAGTCGATGAGCACCCTAGGCGTTGGCACGAGGTTTTGTCAGAGGCTTTATGGGCTTATCGCATGTCATGCCATGGAGCGATAAAAACCTCGCCATACCATCTAGTCTATGGACAAGAAGCCATATTGCCCTGGGAAATTACGGCTGGATCGAGACGTGTCACTTTTCAGAACGATCTAACAACCGAAGAATATGCGGCCCTGATGAGTGACAGTGTTGAGGATCTGACTGAGCTTAGGCTGTGGTCGCTTGAGAAAATCAAAGAAAACAAGGCCAAGGTAGCTCGTGCATATAATAAGAAGGTGAAACCAAAGGAGTTCCGCGTTGGCGATCTCGTATGGGAAGCTGTATTGCCATTAGGAACCAAGGATGCAGCATACGGTAAATGGTCTCCAAATTGGCACGGGCCATACAGAGTCGATCAGGTCTTAAGGGGGAACGCGTACATGCTGGAGGAGCTGGATGGCGTGAAATTCCCAGTGGCTGTCAACGGTCAGCATCTCAAGAAATATTTCCCAAGCATGTGGGATGATGGACAGTGAGATGTGGGGGCCGATACACAAAATCGGCCAATATAAAAAAAATAATATTTCCCAAGCATGTGGGATGATGGACAGTGAGATATGGGGGCCGATACATGAAATCGGCCAATGAACAAAATATACAGCCGATGCACAGTCATCGACTCTAGAGGTTCAAACTGTTACAAGCAGATGCCAGTTTACATAAACGAGCTACTGAAGAAATGCCTCGAAGGCGTGGAGGGCGTCAGCACGGACACGGTCCACCTCGGCGATCTCGGCTTCGTCATATTCGTCCTTGTCCGTCACTAGCTGCTTGTTCAGGGCACGTATTTCTGCCAGATCGGTCTTCAGTTGAGCTTTGAGGCTTTCTGCTTCGTCTTGGGATCGGGCGATGGATTCTTCCTTGTCGCGAATGAGCTGTTTAGTCGCCCGGACCTTCTCTTCAAGATCTTCCAGCTCCCTTTTCAAGGATGCGAGCTCGGCGGTACTGACAGAGGTGTCAGTTTTGGCATCAAGAGACGCCTTTTTCTCGTTGAGCTGCTGACATCTGCCGGCGATATTGGCCTTCAGTGGAAGTTGGGCGCGGCGCAGACTGATCCTCTCACGAGCTAACTTCACCCTTGACCCGTAGAAAGACAGAGTTACAACTGGCCAAAGCTTCACCTGCAATGCTACTGGGAGTTGGTCTTTGATTTCAGCAAGAACGCTCTTCACCTCCTCAGAACCCTCGATCAACTCTTCGATCGGGGAGGACAGCGGGGCTTTAAGACGCTGGAATTGAGGTGGAACAGCCCTAGCTCGTGGTTCATCGTTGGCAACAGAGGGAGTTGGTTCGATGGATTCAGGGTCGAATGTCAGCAAGCCTGAAATATCATAACCCTGGCAGCCCGGAAAGGCGTCAGTATGCGTCCAACATGCAAGGATGAGCCGAAAAAAGCTAACATACCTCTCCTAAGGTCGAGGGGATAGCAGATGACGAGACAATCGGCTTGTGTGTAGTTGCTGGAGGCTTGGCTAAAATGGTAGCCGTTTCATCTGCACCTTCGGGGATTGCTAGATCCGGCTTGGCTAAAGGCATCGGCACTGCCCCGGCTTTCCCACTAGAAGCATCAGTCGTCTGCATGGAAGGTGTTTAGCCGATGTAAATGATGATGAATCGGCAGATAAAAAGAAGTAAGTGGTAAGAGCATGAAGTGTGATGACTTGCGAAACCTCTTGGCTCGACGAAGAAGTTTGCAGTCCCTTGCGAGCCCGCTTGGGACTCACAGGTGGCCTCGCCTCGACTGATGCTCGGGGGGCAGCAGGTTCAGGAACTGGCCTTTTCCTGGGAGCCGATGGTGGCACATCTGGCTGGTTTGGTATGGCAGTCCTCTTAGAGTCTGTTGGGCTCGATTCTCCTTGATCGGGTTGTGTGTCCTCGTGGGAGGTGTCTTCGACGGAAGCCTGCAAGAGAAGGAAAGCTATTAGACACGAGCATGTCTGCAAGAATGAAAGAATGAGAGGGATCAACCAAGGCGTGGATCAGCGTACATGCGAACTTTATGGAGAAGGGCTCCGGCGCCTCAAAGTCTTCCTGGCAGCTACCTTCTTCACCACCGTTCTTGTTTTAGTTGGAACTTGAGGGGCCGCTGACCTTGAAGTTACTTGCTTCTTAGAAGCCGATTGTGGTGATATCGGCTGGTTCTGCATCACGACCTTTTTCAAAGGTGGCGAGTTTTTGCAGAAAAGGACCACTGGAGCTGGTGGGAAGAATTCGAAGGGGGAGCCATCATCGTGTGTAGGTTCAGGACCATCTTGTTGCTGCAAGGAGACAGAGCGGGTTATTAGAAGAGTCATTTATGAGCTGCATCAAGAAAATCTGCAAGTAATGGTACTTGTTCTACGGGGATATCATATCCAGCATCGAGCTGTTTCAGCAACGGTCCCAGAGCTCTCCTGAAGACATGAGTCTTCCACATCGACCACCAGTTTTCAAAGCCATCGGTTGATGAAGCGAAGGTGAGGTCGTTAGGAATTGGGATGGTCAGAGCATCAAAGAAGGAGTAACACCTTTGACTGGTGAGAGGATCAGGCAGGTCGGCTCTGCTCTCCGTAAGATGGTGGAGAAAGAGATGGGGAGGTACTTGTCCAAGGCCAAATTGCCGAGCCACTACGACCGGCTGGTAGAGTTCATACCCAGGCTTGATTATTCTGTTGGATGTACTCATGCCAACTGGAAGGAAACAGGGACGGATCACGATGGAAAAGAGCTGCCGAGTGCTAGTGTCATCGGCAAAATTGTCTAGCCTGAAGGAGAGTGGATTTTCAAAATGTTCCGATTCTTCCGTGTAAGGAAAGAAGATAGGATTATCCAGGCCTTGGAAGAAAATACTGAACCACTTGGATGCTTCCTGAGGGGATAGTTTGCTACCTGGCAGTCTATACAAAGCTTGGCCATAACTAGTGCATCGGATCTGCTTCCCTTTGACATCTGGGAAGGTACAACTCGCCAAAAGGGGAAAGTTGGGGACATGGTTTTGAAAATACAGCTGAGCCCATAGCTGAATGAACCACCAAGGACCTCCTGTTTTGACTGCTATGCCGGAGAACAGCTTGACAGACATAAACTGGAGATATCGATAGACCTCTCCAAGGAACAGTTTGCCGATGCCAAGTTGAGTGCCTTTGGCCAGTTCGTGGGCTAAGGAGAGATAATTCTTGGTTGGAGCAAGGGAAGGGCCACAGAATATGAAATGTTCTATCCAGAAGTTGAGAAAGGCTGTGTGTTCTTTCTCTGAGACAGGACCCTTTGTTTTCATATGGCGTTGGAGGTAGGCACCCCAGTTCGTGCAGTCTGTTTTAGAAGACAGTTTGTAGGGGACTTTGGTCAGTTTAAAAGCAGAGGGGCTGGGTGATGTAACATCCAGACCAGTAATCATCACCACGTCTAACAGAGTTGGTGACATAGGGCCATGACCAAACATGAAGCAGTTCAGAGCGTCAGACCAGAAGTAGCCGATGGTTTTTAGAAGATTCTCATGTTTCTCAAGAGGAGACCATGACAAATGCAAGGCATCGGCTATTCCCGTGGTTTCCCATTGGGATTGGTAAGCTCTAGCTACCCTGCTGAACCAAGAGACCCAATGTTCAGGAGGATTAGGCCAGGCTCGCAAGCAGTCGGCCCAAGAGTTTAAATCTAGGCCTTGGCTTACGAAGGGGATTTTGTTTGCTTCGCAAGAAATCAGATGGGCAGGACTAGATTCTGTACGAGGGCCAAGACAGAGAGAATTTGGGAGAGAAGGATGCGGCAGCAGAATGTCTGAAACCTAGAAAATTTAATGGTGGAATAAGGCATTAATTCAGGTGTTCGCCATTAATTCTAGCATCGCGTTCAGACTGCGAGGAGTAGGCGTACCTTCAGACCGGAGACCTATGGGTTGGTGTTGGACGATTCCGCCATCTAGTTTGCCGGCGGAGATGGATCTATGCAGTTGGGGATCGAGGGTTCTTGTCGACTGTGAGCTCGATCTGGTCGGTGGGCAATTGGAGATCTGGGTCGCCCCTTTTTGAAGAGGGTCGCAGGTTACCGTTTGAAACTGGAAAGTGGCCGCTCAGATTTGTTTAAATACGCGACCAAAATTGACCTTGTCAACGTTTTTTGAAAGCCGATGCTTTACCATCGTCTCTTTGAGATTTGACTTGTTTGATTGTATGAGCGCAGTGTGGTGAAAGCCGATACAGTACTATCGGCTTCTGGAGCATCGACCTATTTTGACTATCGGCGAAATTGGGTCGGAAAAGCAATCTTCGAGTTGGAAAAGCAATCTTCGTTCATTCAAAAGACGATTATTTACAGTGGAGCTGATTGCTTACAAAAGGAAATCTACTACTACTACTAGTAGTAGTAGTAGTTCCTAATCTAGAGGCCGAGGTCGTCGCCGCTGTCTTCGCCGTCGTCTTGTTCGCTGTCATCAGCGCTGCTGCCGGCGTCGTCTTCGCTGCTGCTGCTGAAGATGCCAGCGGGGGCCTCCTCGTCCTCGTCCTCGTCTTCGGTGTCCTCGCTGGACCCGGCGCGGAAGCGCTTCACCGGTGGATACTCATCGGAGGAGGTGTCCTCCTCCGACTCCTCCTCCTTGTTGGAGGATTCGACGCCGTCCCAGGACCAGGCGTCGTCGCTGCTCTTCGCCTCCAGTTCCCCGTCGACGAGGAACTGCAGGCCCTCCTCGCCGTCAGTCAGGGATGCGTCATCCTCCGACCAAGCGGCGAAATCCCAATCCCTCTCGTCCCACCATTGTGGGGCGAGAGTCTCGTACGCTGCCGTGGGCGGGTGCTCCAGCGTCGGCTCCCGGTCGCTAATGGTGTTGGAAGACTGGGAGGAACGGGCGGAAGAAGAGGAGGCCATGGCGGAGGAAGAGGGTTTTTTCGGCGGAGGAAGAGGGTTTTTTGGCTGATGGAAGAAGATGGGGGTACAAACTGTTCAGATGAAGTTAAATAAGGGGAATAGTGGGAGGTGGTTCAATGCTATAGCGGTTTCCCAGAATGTGCTGCCGAAATTGTCAAATCATGCACTGCGGAGAAGTGGAGAAGACAAGGCATCATGATGAGGGGGTGGCGTGACGATTCTGTTCTGCAACGCATTCTGGCAACGCGTAACCCGATACAGAAAAAAAAAGAGGAGAAGGGAAAAACAGAGTGGTTTTGGAATTATTATTGCCAAAACCAGGGGGGCATGTGTTATCGCCACATTTTGGCCAAAGGAGGAGTTGGGCCGTAATCAAGATGGGCTTAGAAGATACGTATATGCAACGTGTTGTTGAATCGGCCTCGTGCGTTGATTTGGGCTAAATTGCCCGTGTATCTTATATTGTAATAGGTTCCGTTTCGATTTAGGTAAGAGATAGAGTTGTTAGAATTATTCCAAAGATAGAAAGTCTCCGGACTATAAATATGTACCTAAGGTTATTGAGAAAAGGAGGACAATCACGTTCATAACAAACACAATCTCGGCGCATCGCCACCCCTTGTTTCTAGGGTTTCTTTCGGGTAAGTGCCATGCTGCCTAGATCGCATCTTGCGATCTAGGCAGTATCTACTTATGTGTTATTCGTTGTTACTCGTACTGAAGCCTTGTTGATGGCGAGTAATACTATTATCATAGATCTGTTTAGGATAGCATCGGTATCTTTTTGCTATGATCGTTTAGTTATGCTACCTCTAGTTATCTCGCCGCCTCTGCACCTTTTCCCGGGTGTAAGGGTGGCATCTTGCTTGATCTTTATTTAAGTCGATTTGATCTGTTATAGTTGTGCCTTGTTCTCCAAGGTTTAGTTTGATATCTACATGATCAGGCCTTGCAAACGGGTTGAACGATCCAGTAGTATATAAGATATGGTTTACCAATCCGAGAGGAGTTGTTCTGGGAATTGACTTTACGTTGGTTTTTAGGCCTTCTCTAGGGTTAGTTTTCTATTATCTTTTGTATCTACCAGGCTCAATTACGTGTAGGACGTTCCAATTATGTAGTGAAAACGTTAAACTGTCGTAGATCGATTTAACTTGTATTGATGAAGCAAAACCCCATGTTATCGTAGATCTAATGCAGAACCATGGGATAATCGGCTCTAGGAGCCGATTCGCAGGGAAACCTGGGAGCCGGTTGTGGCTTGAATTTTACGTGTGTTTATTTGCCATGCAGGAAACCACTCGAAGCAACCCATCACCTTCCTGACCAGGTATAGGTCAGGTGGCACGCCCTCGAACCTAGCCAGGACGTGTGCCGAAGTTTTGCGGGCCGTTGCCCGAGGAACCAGGGCCCACCAGCAGTTCTGGGAGCCTCCCGGCTCTTCGTGTTGCTCGTCGCTGCTCGCCGGTGGGTTTTGTCAGGCAACAAACTTAAAGATAACTCACATCATAAACAAATCATCTAAATCCAACTCACATGTAATGTTGGGGAATTACTTAAGGTTTTACAAAATGCATAGCATTACTTATGCATAACAGCATATTACTTCTTTAAACATTGTCCTTACCGGGCAATAATGGTACTTTTGTAGAACCCGAGGTCCAGGGTCAAGTCGAGACATTCGACTACAGTACTCCTCTATATCAAGGCAAGTTCACAGTTGCTCATGTCCTTTGATTATTTTCTGTAAAGTATTTTACAAATCCAGTGTTGTCAACACCTGCATTAAAAAAATCAGAAAACGCTATTTTTATAATAATATGATTATAGGTTATTTACCATGAGGTAATAATCTACTATGAAAGTTCCGGTGGTAAAGGAACATATTATCTAGGACTTAACAACCAATGTCGCCAGTGATTCTTGCGTCGTATATTACGCGTTAACCATGAGATTTGGAATGGGACGGAGAAGTCAGCTGGATTGGCTCCCTTTCGCATGCATTGGACACTGTTCTAGGCATTTGTAAGTTGCAGATCGTGGGTATAGTCGTTTTATACGAGGAAAAGTCTACTGGGGATCTAGGCTTACAAAAGACGGATTTCTAGTGTTAAGGGTTGTTGTTGTATCCAACTAAGGTATAGCCGTTTTATACGGGGAAAAGTCTACCTTGAGTTTGGGCATACAACAATTGTGGTGTATGCGGGGTCGCGGAGAAGGACAGTGATTGGCTTGGATCTTAGTCTGGGCCTCATACCAAGGAAGTGTGAACGGGAATGCGCGCTCGGATGTGCAACAAAGCTAAGATCTCTCATGGGTAAAGTAACGCACCTCTGCAGAGTGAAAGAACTGTAACTTGTTACTCACTGTTCCGGGAAGGAGCTGCGAACGCGGCGGGAAAGTAACTCCATGAAAGTTCTGGTAAACCCGTGAAGGCTGACGGACATAGCTTTTCAGAATAAAAGCAACCTTTGAAGAAATGTTTACAGAAACTTGCATTGCCTACGACCTATGGTCTGTGGCTGTAGATATAGTGCATCAAACACTCATTTTTAGTGAACTTGCTAAGTATGCTCGTACTCAACGTATCTTCTTAACCCTTGCTAGATTCTGAACACATTAACGGTCAGGAAGAGGAAATACTATATCCAATTGAAGACCAAGAAGAATTCCGCTATAAAGAACCATAAGCATCCGGAAGCGTCGAAGGGAACAATTATGAAAACATCTATGGAATGGAGACCGACGTATCTAAAGTGTAGATGTAGCATATATAGTGATCTAGTCTAGTAGCATAGATATCTATCTTCTATCTATATTAAATCTCGTATAAACCTTAGTTGCTTCTTACTTCTGTTCTCCGAGTTATTATAGTTTATCCCTGAGTCATCGGGATACCTATATGGACCTAGGAGGATCTCAAAGTCGTCATGTAAATTTCTGATTGTAATAATGACAATGTATGTTGTGGACCCACTTTGTTTCTGCTGTACCACTCTGAGGATGTAATATTTGCGGAATGATACTGTCAACACCCGGATTTTTAATCTCAGATGCCTGTTATACCATACATCGCAATCCCAGGATTACCATTTTTGCGAGACATAACAGATTTGGATATCACAGTACATCATCCATTACAAACCATAAATAAGGTCTTACACAAATAAGGATCTCATGATCCAGTTCTTAATACGACTCAAGCAGCGGAATAACGTAATAGTAAAGATAGCGTAGGCGAAGCTCCATCTTCGGGGTCATAGGCAATGCTAACGATGGGAGATGATCCTAGTTGTCGCAGCCTTCCTACGGTACATCATCCTGGTACTCCTCTTCATAGTCTGGCCACGGGAATAGCCAGGGACAAAGCCATGAGTACTCTTTAAGTACTCGCAAACAAATACTAACAAGTTAAGGGTTTTTTTGTAGTAGGACACTAAGCTCTAGGGTTGTTTTGCAAAAAGCCAGATTTACCTCTACTAAGTTCAGAAACAAAGAAAGCTAGTTGAAGTTTTATAACACCTAAGGGAGAGACTTGAGTTTCATATCACAACTCTGTTGTGGTCAAGTCAAAGTCACAATTCATTTCACAAGTCGTTTTGAAAACATATGACGGGGGAATAGTATGGCCACTCCAACTGTCCATAACCGCAGACGCGGCTATTCAAATAGTTTGACACTCTGTAGAGATTGTACACTTTCACCACAACATTCGATACATCCGTCGGGAACAAATCCTGAATTCCCATACTCAGTATGCGGATAATCAATCCTAACATTTCAATTACACGCCCTAGTATAGGCACCTCTCATGTGAGTTTGGCCTCCCAACCATGACCAACTGTCATCTTGGGTACTGCACAAGTGGACAATCTTCACAAGGTATCCTCTGCTCAAACCTTGGCCACGAGGGAACCCATACTAAGGTATATAAGTTTCCAGTCAAGCCCTACCCAATTTTCGGGTATTGTGGTTGTACGGTAAAATTGGAATGGTATCGCATTCAGACAACCATCAGTTTTATCAAGGGCTAGGGCTCATGCCTCAACATTTTCATCATCAAAATCATCTGGTGTTCGGAAACACATGTCAAAACAGTTCAGTAGAATGACTCAACATTCCAAGGTTTCCATAACCATTTTCACCAAGTATTCCCATCTAAAGTTGATCAAGTTTTATGCTTAGCACTAGCATCTACAAGTGGGGGTAAGTACTAATGAGGGGTGGTAAACAAGTGGAGATTAATTAAGTTCAATCCCATGCCTTAGGATGACATCAAGATTATCTACTTAGGCCAAATTTAATGCTCTTTATGCAACCTTCAGTTATCTTTCTAGAATCTACAAGTCACTTAAGTAAACTCTAAGAAAAGCTTTGATAAAGAAATAAAGTAGAAAACTTGTAAGTAAAACTAGGATGGTTTATCAAGTGGTATAAGCTTGCTAGGTTGCAAGTGTTAACTTGCATAGGCCACTTGGTTAGTAAGGCTTGCCTTGTGCAGAGCAGTGGTTGAAGTTCTCCTCGGCTTCTTCCTCGTAGTATCCTCCTTCTTCCTCGTATCCTTGGTCGGTACTAGCGTCTATAAATAAATACGAGATACACAATCACCAAACAATACTTAACTATTTTCAATCATCACACAGAGATGCACTATAGATGATCTAGCATCATCACTAGCATCACAAGGATTAAAGCATTTGTCTTATTTATTTTAATTTGAGAAAAGTAATTTCTACTCATTGAAAATCTACTTAAGATTTAATATTCTCCAACTCAAATATGGGATCATGTTGACACATGTCATCACCACATATTTCAGTACGTGGGAATGTGATTTAAAGTGGTGTCACAGTTTAATAAAGTTTAACCTTTTTATTTTAAATAAATTAAGTAACTAGAAATGCCTATGTGGCATTCTTTTGTTACTTGAACATTATTTTTGTAAGTAAACTCATATGTTTTTACTAGTAAATGGCACGTGCCATGCACGTTAGACTTACTCTGAAATTAGCATGTCGGGAGAGACAGATGGCTATGTTATTTAGTAAATGCAACTATATTCCCAATATTCATTAAATTCTTTATCAAGTAATACCCATAGTTTTATACATGTGTTATTCCTTAACAAACGCCACGTAACACTTGCAAATATGCCAATCCCATGAAAACTCTAGTTAAATATGATCACTCATATGTCTATGTAAGTGTAACCGTAAGTGTAATAATTTGAATAATGATGGGTGGAGTCAAGCAACTCTTTAATAAATAATGAATCATAAACATACAAATGACTTCATATTTGTAGTTATGCGATATCTGATTTACACAACTAAAAGTACCAAGGAAAAAAGATGTTGTCTCGGTTTATCAAAACGTCTTAATCGAGCCTAACTGGGATAGGCTGAGTTACTCACTTAATCTCTCTGTTTTTATTTACTTCGCGTTCTAGATTTAGTTAAAGTTAAATATGATAATTTCATTACTATATGTTTTACATTATAGATGTTGATACTTTTTTCTACTTCCTCCTTCCCATATTAGTTGACTCAATTTTGTCTAGATTCATATATTATAGTTAAGTATTCAGTCTAAATTCATCCGTATCTAAACAAAATTGAATCAACTAAAATACGAGAGAGTAAAAAAATTGCTACATCTTATAAAGTTTGATTTTAACTAAATCCAGGAGGTAGTGAACGGAGGAAGTACAACACATTTCACGCTTTTAGTACTACTACTATTTGCTATTCTCTGATTACTTTAATCGCCATTAGATATGAGGCTGCACCATTTGTTTCTCTCTGTATTATCTATACGCTGTTTAGTTAATTTGTCGTATTCCTCCATGCTCTCTGGTCCAAGGACCCACCGTTACAAACTTTCACGTTAGCTTGCCGAAAGTCAAGACAACAATAAAAAAATCTTCTGCGTGACGTGCAGTCTACAGACTATTCTAGATAATGGCAGTCTGGCAGATAGTGGACCGCTGCACCACGAATCCCAGCATCGCGGGCCGTCGGATTCTTCTATCCAACGGTTTATAAGTTGCCACACAGTTCTCCAGATTCAAGTGTTAAATATGAGCCATCCGATGAGACCGATCCAACGATTTTTATTATCTCATATTGGTACACTATATATGAGTATTGTTTTTATATATTCTGAAAGGTATGATCAAATGTAATTTTTAAGAGTTGGAATCAACTCAAAAGATATTATGGTTAAATTTTGAAAAATGTTTAAATGCAGAAAAGCTTCTGCCTTGTTATTTTTATCAAGGTTGATCTACAGATCCAAATGATTTGAATCCAACGGGCTTGGATTAAGCATTTCAGTACCTTCCTAACAAAATTAGTTTCATTAATTTTGGTTCACTGAATCGAGCTGGGTTGATTTTTGAATCTATGCATAACTGTGTTTGAATTAAAATAGAAAAATCTAAATTCAAACGGTTGGGTCGCGCGGGAGAGGTTAATGGGCCGGCCTAGTGTCACTCCGCAGCGCGGGGCTCAGCTGATAGGGGGGTCTACCAGTCAGCGGCTCATAACGCGCGAAGCGGTACGAGGCTATGTGGGTCGTTGGATTAGAAGGGAGATCGACGGATGAGGATCATCGTCGACGATGAACTTGTCACCGGTGAGCTCGAACCCTAGCGGCTTAGTGGGGGTGCATAGGGGGCATACCAGGGCTCCAGCGACGACGGCGATGCGGGCAAACGAACGAGTGGTCAACGGCGAGCTCAAGGACAGTCGAGGCAGCTCCGGGGGTGGTCGAAATAAGCGGCGCCCTTCTCCTCCAGAGGCGGCCTGCTCCGGTGCAATTCCGGTGAGCTGCTGCTCCTCGTGCTCTGGCTAGAGGGCGGAACGATCAGTGAGGTGAGGGGAGTGGAATGGTGTTCTTCAAACGGCTGGGGGTGGCCTCCTTTTATAGGTTCGACGGCGAGACCGAGAGGGATGGGCAAGCGACGGTGGCGACATGGCTACGGGCTGCTAGCGGCATGGCTGAGGATGGAGATCGACGCGCGGTCTCCTGGCGATGCTCTAGGACTTGAATGCGCGCTTAGGGGCGGTGGCAATCGGTCGGGAACGTGCGATTCTCTGCGCGGCAGAAGCGGCGTCTTCGACGGCGAGCGATGGTTGTGAGGCATTGGGCGGCGAACCGGGATGTCTGGCGTGTTCCTTGGGTCATGGCGAAGCGGTGGGCATGGGCTACGGTCGAGGGGCGGCGTGTGCGCGTGTGCCGGGTGCGGCGCTCTGGGGCGTGCTTGGCATGTCGCAGTGGCACTGGGCGCGGGGCGTGCTTGGCATGTCGCAGTGACACTGGGCGCGGGGCGTGCTCGGTGGTCCATGGCTTGCCTTGGCTCGGGGAGGGGACAGTGGGTGACGGTGAAGTGTTGGCTATCTCCCAGACATGGCGAGAGAGGGGGAGGCGGTCTGCTGCGGCGGCGACCAAGTTGGCCGGCGAGGTGTGCTCGGCTTGTTCAACATTGATGACAATGGCCAGTTTACAATGAGACTAGGGGTTTCCAATTAAGCTAGATGATCTACTAGATGGACTATTAAAAATAGTGAATTTGATTTGGTTTAAATTTGCCTGCCAAGTGTTTGATGAAATGGCCGCAAGAAACTTCTTTTTGAATTTTGAAAAGATTTTTGGTGGGTGTGCTAGACATGTGCTGGAGACTCTGTGGATGCTTGGGTTTTGAAAATTGAGTTTGTTTGAGTGGTTTTTGAAATAGGGGGATCTTCCCATATGAGATAGATTCAATTTTAAACTGTCATTTAAACTTAGAATTTGAATGTTTTGGGAAGATCACAAAGTGGGCCTTGGTACCTCATTATGAGTACTAACAAGGGTGCAAAGATCCACAATTTTTTCTGTTAGGTTTTGAGTGCTTGGAATAGCCAAAGTAGGCATGAGAGTTAATTTGGCCAAAGTGACCATTCACTTCATTTGTTCATTTTGAGTTGTTTGCCTTTGGGAAAAGTTTGAGAATGATTTAAATGATGTTTATTTCACCTAAGAATCATTTTACAAGCAAAGAAACATAGAACCATGGCAATTCAAAAGAATCCTAATTTTGAATACACATACATATGAGTGCTTTTATATTTTTAGATAGGAAAGTTTTTGTTAACCCTAAATTTGATGATTAGAGTTTGATGATTCATGTTTACTATTTTTGGGTTGTTATAGGTACTCCGTGAGTGTTATGTCCACGACTATAGTATACTACAACATGCAGTGGTATGCTAGGTCACCACACGCGGGTGGGCCCTACCCCGCGCCTGGGAGGGGTGTGGGGCCCCTGGCCACCGCCTCGGCCTCCCCCTTCGCCTATAAGAAGCCCCCGATGCAGAAACCCTAAGCACCCGATCAAATATCCACGAAACTATATGTAGCTGCCACCACCATCGTCCCTAGATCGGGGGGATCTGAAGTTCTTCCCGGCACCCTGCCAGAGGGGAGACATCCCGGAGGCCTTCTCTCCGGTATGATGCGTGAGTAGTTCCACCTTGGACTATGGGTCCATGTAGTAGCTAGATGGTTGTATCTCCTCCTTTGTGCTTTCATGTATAGATCTTGTGAGCTCCGTTCATGATCAAGATCAAGATCTAATCTATTTGTAGTCATGCATGTTGTGTTTGCGGGGATCCGATGGATACTAAGATTATTATGTTGGTTTGATTAATGGTTTTGTCTTTATGATTCTATCATGTCTGTGTTGTTTGTGATCTTGCATGCTCTCTATTGTTAGTAGCTATCTTGTCCAAGTAGTTACTAGTTACTCCAAGAGGAGGTATTTATGCTCGATAGTGGGTTCATGCCTCTAGTTTCCAAGGGAAGTGACAGAAATCTCTTCGATTGTAGATGTGCTGTTGCTACTAGGGAGAAAACAATGGTCTCTTATTCATGGAACATGTGGACTGTTTACCTTACACACTTTGCTTAAAGCAGTTGTCTTTTGCTTGCAACTTAATACTGGAGGGGGTTCGGATGATAACCTGAAGGTGGACTTCTAGTCATAGATGCAGTTGGATGGCGGTCTATGTATCTTGTTGTATTGTCCAATCGAATCTCATAGGATCTTTCTGACTAGTAATTGCATTGTTATGCCTTGCTCAGTTCCTGTCAGTTGCCCTGCTGTAATTTTCCCCCCTTCATGCCATGTTGTTTATCTAAGGAGAGCACCTCTAGTGAACTATGGACCCCGGTCCAATCTTTACCATTGATACATTTTCCATTGTTACTTGTTTACTTGCTGCAAACCATTACTTTCCACACCATACGTTTAAGCCTTTGTTACAGCAAACCGGTGAGCTTGATAACCTCACTGATTTGTTGGGACAAAGTCTTGAGTTTGTGTTGTGCAGGTTTCCATGTTGCTTGCAACACCTTTGAGATGTTTCCTTCCTCCTTCAGGTTCGATAACCTCGGTCTCTACTGAGGGAAACTTGTTGTTGTGCTCATCACACCTTGCTCTTGGGGTTCCAACAAAGTGTCCCACGTCAATACTGGGTGCACACATCAGTATGTGACAATGAAAGTGCTATCAAGATTGCCTACAACCCGGTGGATCACACAAGGACAAAGCATATTGAGATTAGTCATCACTTCATTAGATATCATGTTGCTCGAGGTGATATTGAGCTATCTTATGTATCAACCAAAGACCAACTTGCCGACATCTTTATGAAGCCACTTGATGAAGCAAGGTTTTGTTATTTGAGGAATGAACTAAATATCATAGATTCAAGGAGCTTGACTTGATCAACTTGCATACTCACCTATGTTTTGACTCTTATTTGGTTTAGGTGTAGGCATGGAGATAGGGGGAGTGCGGTCCTCGTACATTGGGCTATCCATCCCCCCATAATGCCAACATTAAGAAATTCAATTCTCTTAATATCATTTTGTGATATGTGAGCTTCATTGATGAGTAGTTTCTATGAACCCAAGGATAATTCTTCGCGGTGTCATGCCACAAACTCTTACATGGTGGCCTTGGCCACCGCCCTCTTCTTATTGAAGAGTTGGTTCTTGGTTCGTGTCCATTTGGAGCTTTATTGAACATTTTAGTGGATTTTTATGGTTGTTCTTGATTCTTCACGGTATGACATCTTAACCCAAGCCTATACCTTGTCTTAAAACACTATCTCTCTCATATATGTCCCCATACATAAAACCTAGAGCATTTGGTCGAGGAGGACCGGAGTCTCTGGTGTGCTCACACCGGAGTCTCCGGTCCAGACGGTTTTCGGGCCACTTAAGGGAAGTCGGGGTGAACTGAAACAGACAGTTTCATTCATCCACCTTGACCTCCCCTCTCAACCCAGTCGACTCCTCTTCCAAATCTCCTCCGCTGAGGTCAATAATCCCCCGGGATCCGCCATGTCGGCGTCCATCTTCCTCTCCTCCACCATTGGGCCATTCCCACCGGTGGAATCGATCCCATGGACAGATCTGGTACCTCCCCTCACCTTTTTTTCTAGGGTTCATCCCTTGATTTGTTTTTGAGGATTGTTACTGATTTTGCCCACTAGAATCACTTGTATGCGTGCACACTACCACATTAGCCTTGTTACCTTGCCCGATTTGTTCAAATCACTCCCTCCAGCAGCATCCCAGTATATGCCCGAGCCTCTCGACCAGAGACTCCGGTCCCCCGGGCCAAAGACTTTGGTCCAGGCCAGAGATTCCGATCCTGTGGGCCGGAGACTTCGATCTGAGACGAAAACTCCGGTGTGTACTGCGGAGACTCCGGTGTGGAGTGACCCAAAATTATCCAGTAATGTCTCAAGTCTCTTATGTTGTATTTCTAGGACATATATGCTTATCTCCATGATATCTACCTCATTGTTGTTCACAGGTTCTGGTTCTCGTCGTCCTCCTCGCACCAAGGCCAAGTCAAAAAGGGGTGATCCACGACATGATGAGTCTGAGGGTCAGTATATTGTGCCCCCATCCAACCGAAAACAACAGGCTCGTGATGCAGCATACATGAGGAGGGAGCAGGATAGGGTTGAGGAAGAGAACCGTGCCAAGAGGGCAAAGTAAGACAATCTCCAATCCTTGGACCGCATGTCAAAGAAGGAGTACCGTGAGCCGTGGAAGATAGATTTCTATGACTTGCCACGGACCAGTGATGACCCATGATATTGGAGGAAGGAGCAAGATGTTTTCATGAAAGACATTTACAGCGTGATCAAGAAGTCACATGTGTGTCCACAAAAGTACATGAGTGTTGAGCAGATGAGGACCATTCCATACTTCTTTGATGAACTATGGATTTGTGAGAAGCTTGGGTTGTTCGGGTTGATGGAGCTCCGTGAGGATTACAACATCACTCTTGTGTAGTAGTTCTATGCCACAGTTGTGTTTGGGTCTGACCAATCAAGGAAAATGACTTGGATGACTGGAGATCACCGTTGCATTGCGTATTTATACAACTTTGTTGATGCCATCTTTGAGACATTTCAGGGTGTGTCCACTCATATTGGGGTGCATATGCACTCAGCATCTATTGGGGAGAACAAGAACAAGCTTGCCCCTTTGTATGGCAGCATGGGAGTTGTGGGCGGGTCCAAGGGCCCCAAGCCCCTCTACAATCTGAAGTTGAGGATCTTTTTCCATACCATTTCCCCTAGTGCTGGAAATGATGATGCCATCGGATGTGGTTTGGTCAACTTGCTATACCATACCCACAAGATTCACATGGCTGGCCCCGAGACAGACGCAGCTCCTATTGACCTCATGGATTTCATATTTGAGGAGATTTACCATGCCATATTTTACAAGAAGGCTCCCCCTATGCCATATTGTACGAGAGGACCCTTTGTTGCATGAATGTGGACATCCGCAAGCAACAACATGCCTCCTACAAGAGCAACCGTCACATAGAGAAACTCCTCAAAGGAGATTAAGGCCCAGGGAGAACATGAAGATGAGGAAGGTGAGAATGAGTACACATATGAGCATGGCGCTCAACAATCCACTGAGTCGGACTACACACTCTCTTTTGGGGCATGGAATGCCCAACAGGACAGTTTGGTGATTGGAAAACCTTCTCCGATGTCACCTCAGGATATGGGTACCAGGGTACCTCCTCTTCTCGCCCTCATGGCAAAGGGCCTGCAGATCCAGATGGTGATGATGACTATGAGGAGGGCAATGATGATGAGGAGGAGGGTAAGGATATGGATCAAGAGGACGAGGATAATGATGACGAGGACTACTGATCCGTTGGGGCGCTAGCATATGTCTTTTCCCTTTTTCGGCATTTCGATGCCAAAGGGGAAGAAGACATTGTCATCGGGATTTGGATTTGCATGGGCTTGGATATTTGCTTCTTATTTGCCATCTTGAACTTCGTTGTTTATTTGTGTTTGCGAGATACTGTTTGCTATTTGTGTGAGGACATGGTTGCTCCTACATTATTGTAACTCGTGTGAGAGATATGTGTTTTTATCTATCTACTACCTTCTATGCATGTTTTGTTTGCTTATATTAGTGCACATAGTCCGGGGAGCATTGTTATATCATATTATATCTTATTGCAAATAATTCCATGCAAATTCACTTGTTGTCATCGAACACCAAAAATGGGGAGATTGAAAGGACATTTACTATCATAATCACTTTTGGTGTTTGTTAACAACAAGTAGATCATTTTACAGTATGTTGATGTCTACAGGTTGATATAATGCAAAGTGAAAAGGCCCCTTTAAGTACGAAATCATTTCTGCCTCATATGCAAGTTTCTGGAAACTCCTGACCGGAGTCTCCAGTGTGGTCCGAAGTTTCCCCAAGAATCTCCGAAGGGAGCTCCAGAAATCTGCTTGGGACAATCTGTATAGTTGTCCGGAGGCTAGTCCAGAGACTGACCGGAGTCTCCGGTCCAAGCCTCAGACTAGAGTCTCCGGTGTGGCTAGACCAGAGTATCCGGTCCACTTGGTTTAGAATCTTTGAAGAATCTCCAGAGGTGTCTTTCCCAGGGGCTTTGGGACATTCTGTACAGTGGTCCGGAGACTGGCCGAAGTCTCCGATGTAGACCGGATTCTCCGGTCTGGCAGATCCTCCAACGGTCAGAAAATGGTTCAGTGGACGGGCTGCTTATAAATATAGGACCTTATCCCCTTCCTCCAGCTGCTCGACCCACTCAAGAACACCATCCCCATTTGAGCCACCAAATCAACAAGATCTCTACATCCAACCATCCAAAGTCATTGATCTTTGGAGAATCAGAGGAGGAGGCCTTGATCTATAGCTTCACCAAGAGAGATCTTCATTTCCCCCTCATTCACTTGAGGGCCCCCATGCTCTAGTGTTTATTTGGAAACCCTAGCTTTTGATTTGGTTCTTACAAGCTTGTCTTTGATTGTTTGATAGCTTGCTTGTATCCGGGAGCCTCCAATTAAGTTGTGGATGTGTGCCTCAAACTTGTTGTAAAGGTGTCGACTTCCACCTCGAAGTTTGCTGATATAGTGGAAGAGGTGAATCGAACCCTTTGGGGTGAGGTTCATCGGAGAACAATGGATGCCTATTGTGGCGTTTGTGGTTTGAAACCACCCCTCTCTAAACGTAGACGTACTTTCCCTCAAAAGGAAGGAACTACAGGAAACAAACCCTTGTGTCTCCTCGTGCTCCACTTTGGTTACTTCTATCCTTTACCGCACTTTACTTTACTTATTCTTGCTTAGTGTATGTGCTAGTTTGACATATAGGTAAATTCACCTTAGTTTCATAATCTAGAGAATTTACCTTTCTCGTTAAACCCTAATTTGAAAAAGAGTAAACTTTTAAGTAACGCCTATTCGACCCCCCTCTAGGTGCCCATACGATCCTTTCACCTATTTGATGCAGCCTGACCTACGGTCATTACTACATCAAGGTCTCCAACTAACGCCAAGTCGTCATGGACTCCAAAGGTGAATCCGTTCCTCTATGTGAGCCCACTTCCTACCCTATTGAATGGTATGCTACTTCATACTCCGTCACATATGCATGATAGGTTCACACCGACCAGTACGGAGGCAAGGGAGGAAGCCCGGAGCATCAAGCCCGACAAGACGAAAGCTTGGAAGAGGAGGAAGAAGACAGATCAGCAGCTGCCAGGTCCCGGCGGTACTACCGGTCGGCGGAACCGGTACTACCGCCCCTGATACCGCTCGCTACTGACGGCTCCAACTGACGGCTCCAACTGACGCTCCAGGACCGCAAGCGGTACTACCGGTCCCAGAGCGGTACTACCGGTTACGACCGGTACTACCGGTCCTGAGTCCGGTACTACCGGTCATGTATGTGCCTGAGCTCACCTGTTGGGCCACAGCCCATGTATTCCCCTTTACTTACCTATTCGCCTAGTTTATCCCCAAACTACCCTTGTTTAGTGGCTGGCCTATAAATAGATCCCCCACCCCTCATGTATCCCTGAGGCATAGATGATAGACTAAAGACAACCCCCATTGTGGAATCTCTAGTTTTGCCTCATCCCCTTACAAGGGGACCGACTATCGTCACAAACCTCGATTGGACTTTGCATCACGCATCCATCATTGAACGAGGCCTTGGAGTTCGGTGTCTTGTCTCCAAGTTGTCAAGACCCTCCCCAAGGTGTTCTTCCCTATCCAATGTGGATTTGAGGGAGTACGTTGACCGATCTTTCCTTGCGAGGATTCTATCGGACCGGTGGCCGCCGTCCGAGAGCAATCGGCCTTGTATCGTGTGAGTTTTGCGTGTGTTCATCGTGTTCTTCGCGAGATGTGTGTTTGCTTCCGCTACCTTCTCCCTTTCCCCTCGCTTTCCCATCGATTTAACCACGAGATCCGTGAAGATCGGGCCACCCAAGAGGTTAACCCCCTTTATCATCTGGTATCAGCAGCTTTTGGTTGCCACTGATTTCTCATCGATTTGGTCTTTTCCCCATAAATTTGAAAATTCCACCAAAAATAGCCCCAATTCGTGTTTTGGATCGATCTGTCATTTGAGTGCGTTTTGGTAGGTTTTGATCCATGGATTACTTGCAAAACTTGTTGATCTGCCTTCCTTTGCGTTCCCATAGCCTAATTACTTGATTTCCCCCTTCGATTTGGTGTTTTTCTTGACAAATTTCCGCCCAAATCGCCACAAAATCGCGAAAACGCGTCAAATCTGGGCGTCTCAGGACCAACCGGTACTACCGGGATCAAAACCCGGTACTACCGCACCTCCCCGGTACCTAAACGGTACTACCGGTCCTCCGAAAACCCGGTACTACCGCTCCAAAAACTGGTACTACCGCCCGGTACTGAACAGAAAAAAACAGATTCCCAGATTTCAGCCTCTCACCGTTTTGAGCATAACTTTTGCATTCAAACTCGGATTTTGGTGTTCTTTAGCTCGTTTCGAAGAGGAGAAGGAGCTCTACATCATCATCCATGTTGTTCATGCTATCTACTCCATCCAAATTCAGTGAGCAAGGAGGAATCCAACAATAAAGGGTGAAGATCGTCGACGAAAGGTATAAACATTCCGTGACTTCTCCCCACTTGCATTCCTTTGTGAACCCCACTATCTTTGCAAGCAACAAACACCGATTGAGACTAGTTCCTATTATGATTGCTTGGGATATGCACATTTGATACCTTATAGATTCCGAGCAAACATTTGTGAGAGCTATCTCATATAGTTATCTTGTATAGTTGTTGGCATAAGGAAGAGGCAAGTGAAAAAGAAAAATAGAAAAAGAAAAATAGAAAAATAAAAAGAAAAAGAAAAATAAAAGAAAGAAATATACATGTGCCTAATAGAATAGGAAGCGCAAGCTTGATGAATATCATATAGGTGGTACTTATTGTGCATATCTTGTAGCCCACCAATTTTGTGTAATCGAACTAGCGTCTCCCCTTGTACTTGTGTGACACGAGCTTATAGTCTTCGCTAGGTAATCATTTGGTTCTTAGCTCACTTTCTCCGTCGCACAAGTCCCATTTATCCCACCGTGTGTGTTTCCTTGTACATATTTCCTATCTTGTGGATTGACTTGTTTGCTTTGTGATCATTGTGGTTCTTTACTTGCCAATACAACATCTTGATTTCGGATTGGTTCTTGACATGCCACTTTCCATACCTATCCACCATAGTCCTTGTGTGTGTGTGTTTTTTGGTTAGTAGTTGGTTTTGGTGTTCTGCGTGAACTTCACTTTGCTTGGTTTATTGCTCTCAAGTGTGGCCACTTGCACGATACGATCTTCCAAGGTAAAGTAGGGTTTGACGTTGTATCCCTAACACCCTCTACCACTTCCATATACACCGCTTGGTCTTGTGAATCATGTCTAGGGACTCTGGAACCGAGGATGGTTTCTATGAAGAATCCACGATGAGCCACCATGCCTATGTCTCCACAAGCATGGATAACATGATGGAGCACTACACCAACAATGGCTCCACATGCTTGGGTGATATGGAGTACTACAACAACAATGACTCCCCAAGCATGGACGACTTCAAGAACGACAACGCGAAGCTCCTCACGTCGCACCGACCAAGACGGAGCCTCCAACTAGAGTGTGCCAAGGTCCACCATCAAATGGACAAGTTCAAGAGCGACCTCCACAACTTCAAGAAGGACATGGACAATGACTTCGACAAAAACATGAGCATGGTCGCTAAGACTAATGATGCTTTGTGCTCATTAGAAGAACTTATAAGGAAGCGTGCCAAGGTCAAGGGCCATCGTCGTGAGCGTCATATGGATGACCAAGTGCACCACCTACATCAACCATCGGCAAGGCACGCCAATGACCTCCGTCGACACCATCACAAGGCACCTTCAACTTCTAGTGCCACCACCAAAATGGCACCAAGAGCAAGCATTCGTCCATGCCATCAAGCTTCAATGACTATGCTTGCATTTGAAGACCTCATGAACGAGGAAAATGAAGACCTCTACTTCGCCAAGTTGGATAGCATGAGCCTACCTCCACCACTACTACAAGATGTCCACAAGACGGTCGAGCATGGGATTTTCCCTTCGACCATGGAGGCGAGCGATGATGCCCATCTTATGGCATCCAACCTTGAAGGCGACAAGGTCAAGCATGGTGAGCATGGGATTTTCCCTTCACCAAAGGAGGCGCATGGAGTTGAGGAAATCGAGCCTATCCCCATATGCTTGAGTGATGATGTGGTACCAATCCGATGTGAGTATGAGAGCCACTTAGCCCACTTGAGTGAGAACAAGAGTGAGATGGGTGACTCCACCTTATGTGAGATTGAGTGATTCCACTTGGAGGGCATGAGTGATACTCCTAGTGAGTTGAGAGTGGTAGTTGATAGGTCAAGTGAGGCCATTTCGATTTCTAACAACTTAACCTCTACCTCTAGTGTGTTATCTTATGTTGTGCTAGGTTCCATGAATGAAGACGCTCCAAGCCATGAAGCAATGATGCCTCGAATGGAGAAGATGTACATGGTGGATGAAGAGGATGCTATGCCATGGCTACATCAAGAAGACAAAGTCATCCACAAGGAGGCCACTACTTCCACAACACCCACTTCATATGAGAGGTATGAACAAAGTAACAATAAGGGTGTTGATGATGCCATGATCCCACTAGTGGACATGATGAATTGTGAGTATATGCATGCTATGGATGATACTTGTGACATTACATATGCTTCATCCACTTTCCCATGTGATGCTTTGCCTTTGCATAATATTGATCATGTGGAATTGTTTGATTGCGATATCATTGCCATAAACATGCCATGCTATGCATCTTGTGTGTATCCTCCAATTGCTTCGGACTTGCCTTGTCATGCTAGTCATTCAATTTCTCCCATTGCTTGCGATAAGATGAATGCTTGCTATTTCACTTGTTTTGCTTGCAACAATATTGATTATATGCGTTATAATGAGATGCCCCCCCATAGCTTTCTCAATTTTTGGAGATTTTGATGATTGCCATGATAAGCATGTTCCCCACTTGCATACTCACCATGCATCTATTTCATACTTGATTGGCATTAATGGTGATGTGCACAAGAAGAGATACGTCATGATGGATGATGTGTATCTCTACCATGCACACACGTTCTTCCTTTTGTGTATGATGTGTGTAGGTACCCGCACTAGCATGTCAACCTCGGTTGAGCACGAGTTGACAAAAAGATCTCTTGAGAGCATCCCACAAGTGAGTTCAAGATTGAACCCAACTCTGATACCTTTTGCATGCTTTGCATCTTTAATGTTGGCAAATTGCTCTTTCCTATGGTTTGATTGCAAGAATGTTGATGGTATTATCTCACCTTGTGACATTCATGTTTCTTTGCTATTGGATATTGATGCTTTGTGTGTTGCAACAAAAATGTTGAACAAATTCTCTTTTCGATGTTTTGTGTGCAACCATAATGCCATTAAGAGCATGAATTGTCATGAGAGCTTTCAAGTATCTCGTCTTGTTGTTGCAACAAACATAAGGACCACTTGCTATTCCATTTGGTTTGTTTGCAAACGTGTTGTTTTTGCTTCCGCTTGGGATACTCATATTCCCATGATATTTGCTTTCGATGATTTGTGTGTGACATCCAACATGTCGAACAATTTCTCTTTCCAATGGTTGGTTTGCACACATAATGATGTTGCTTTGGACATTCTTCCTTGTGTGTTTTTGCCAAATTCTCCTATTCTTGCATAAAAAATGTTGATATATTTATTCAATTGCTTTGGATGCCACCCGACTATGTTATATGGAGTTTTTTAGTTCCCACATTTGGATGATGCTCAAACGATTTCCATGCACATGGACCTTGCATATGCATTCCATTTTCTATACATTCATTGTGCTAATAGTGTTGTGAACAAGAATGGACATGCCACATTTGACATGCTCCTCTATCACGCACGAAAATATTTTGCTTGGTCTTTGTTGTGTGAAGGTACAAGTGCATACACGTCAACCTCTACCAACCATGTGTTTACAAGAAGAACAGAAGAGAGTTACCTATGGCTACCCTTTATCGAGCTATCTCTACAAGCTAAGGTGACTTCCTTCTACTTGAGGACTCATGCTATAATGTTCATGAATTGGCTACGCTTTGAGTGTTGCTTCGCTTTTGTCATGAGCTTTGTAGGCTTCATGGAGGATGAAGGAACATTGAAGTGTTGTCAAGTCAATCTTCCCGAGGACGACTATATGGTGAACCCCAGGATCAAGGATGTCCTTTGACCTCTTATACTTCGTGATGAACATGGAGAGTCGAGGACGACTCTTTTTGAAGGGGGGGGGGAGAGATGATGCAGCCCGACCCATGGTCATTACTACATCAAGGTCTCCAACTTATGCCAAGTCGTCATGGACTCCAAAGGTGAATCAGTTCCTCTATCCGAGCCCACTTCCTACCCTATTGAATGGTATGCTACTTCATACTCCGTCACATATGCATGATAGGTTCACACCGACCAGTACAGAGGCAAGGGAGGAAGCCCAGAGCATCAAGCCCGACAAGACGGAAGCTTGGAAGAGGAGGAATAAGAAGACAGATCAACAGCTTCCAGGTCCCGGCGGTACTACCGGTCGGCGGAACCGGTACTACCGGTCAGCGATACTATCGCCCCTGATACCGCTCGATACTGACGGCTCCAATTGATGCTCCAGGACCGCAAGCGGTACTACTGGTCCTAGAGCGGTACTACCGGTTACGACCGGTACTACCGGTCATGTATGTGCCTGCGCGCACCTGTTGGGCCACATCCCATGTATTCCCCTTTACTTACCTATTCACCTAGTTTATCCCCAAACTACCCTTGTTTAGTGGCTGGCCTATAAATAGAGCCCCCACCCCTCATGTATCCCTGAGGCATAGATGATAGACTAAAACAACCCCCATTGTGGAATCTCTAGTTTTGCCTCATCCCCTTACAAGGGGACCGACTATCGTCACCAACCTCGATTGGACTTTGCATCACGCATCCATCGTTGAACAAGGCCTTGGAGTTCGGTGTCTCGTCTCCAAGTTGTCAAGACCCTCCCCAAGGTGTTCTTCCCTCTCCGATGTGGATTTGAGGGAGCACGTTGACCGATCTTTCCTTGCGAGGATTCTATCGGACCGGTGGCCGCCGTCCGGGAGCAATCAGCCTTGTATCGTGTGAGTTTTGCGTGTGTTCATCGTGTTCTTTGCGAGGTGTGTGGTTGCTTCCACTACCTTCTCCCTTTCCCCTCGCTTTCCCATCGATTTGACCACGAGATCCGTGAAGATCGGTCCACCCAAGAGGTTAACCCCCTTTATCACTATTCCTTCTCATGCTTTCATTTCCAATGAAGAGCTCGGTGAGGGCATCCCAAGCTTCCTTTGAAGTGCTGAGATGTTTTATGTGGGGCATGTCCTTGGGACCCACACTAAGCTGGATCATGTGTAGAGTTGTTGCATTGAGTTGGCTGTCCACAACCTCTCTTCCTGTTAAGTTGTTTGGATCTCCAACATGAAGACCATTCTCGATTATTTTCCATAACTCAATGGACGATCTACACACATGAGACTTCATTAAAAGTTGCCATTGATTAAAAGGAGATGCAAAAAGCTTGGGTGGATCACCCCTATTGTTTATATGCGGGTGAGGAATAGGTGGCTCAGGTGAATATACATGAGGAACCTCACTATATTCCTCCTTACCTCTCCCTTTTTTGAGGAGCTCTTGCTAGTTTCATCACCTACCACACCGTCTTCTTTGGAGTTGGTGTTACCCTTCTCCTTATATTGCTGCGTGGCGGTCTCAGAGATGGATGGAGGTGGGGATGTGGGTGCGGAGAGACGCATAATCATTTGACGCATCTCTTCTATTTTAGTATCCATTGAACTAATCAAGGTTGTTTCCAACATCTTAAGATCATTCATGGTGACCATGTCCACAACCTCACTCCCATCTCCCTTGGTACCCATACTTCTCTTAGGCGGTTAAGCCCGAATAAAGAGTCGGGGCTCTGATACCAATTGAAATGGATCGTATGGGCACCTAGTGTGTGTGTGTATGGGGGGTGAATAGGTGCTACTCCAATTTTTTTTTTTTCAATTTTAGGCTTGACACAAAGTAAATTCTCTAGATATGCAATTACGAGAATTTCCCTATATGCAACCCTAACTACTAAGCATGTAAAGAGGAGCGAGGAAACCGTAGTATTCGAGTATACAATATAGTTGTATGGAAGAACCTATGACTGAGGCATAATACATGCAACACATCTCTTTCTTCCTTTTAACCATAGTTGTAATACTAAGACTAACTCGATGCTTCATACAAGTAATAACTTATTTCTTTACCTTGTTCCATTCTAAACTACTTCAGAATCTTATCTAGGATATTCTAAACATTTTTAGAATCAAGTCCAGGAAGTATTCGACAATAATGTTTATCAAACTTACCAATCAATCTCAATAGATTTCATTGTTTAATAACCTGTTAAATTTAATCCATATTAACTAACTTAAATGCTATTAATACCAATCACATCATTCATATATGTCATCCACATATCTCAGAATGACGTCACGCTCCTACTTAAATATGACATCCATATATGAGATCCAGAGACTTCACTTAGCTCCCACTCAAAATATGTCTCTTACACATTAATATTTAGCCAAGCTACCCAGCTCCCACTCAAATGCAGGTTCTCGTAATAATCTTGGGCATTCCAAAATTATTTGATCATCATCAAATTGAGAATTCCAGCTACGAGATTCCAATATCCATATATTGCTGGTGTAAATCTAATAGACTCAAGCATCGCTACATTTATAGTTAACTCCTTGAATCTGTCCAAACATACTTTGTGACAAATTGAGCTTTATGTCCTTTATTAAGTTTCATTTATTTCTTATGACTTTGCAGTCATTCAGAAATATCAAGTAAACATATTTATTTAATAAGATCAAGTAATATATTATTTTGCAATCTTAAATGTAAGTTAATATAGGGTTTTATGACTCCTAGTCATTTCTCGCACTTAGGTCTATCGCGCTTCTTTGTAGTTCGTAGGTATGTCTTGTTCAAATAACATGACAAGTGAATCAATAATATAATTTCACAAACTTGCAGAATATGTATTCTTAAATCCTACTTTCTTTAGTAAAAGTATTCGCTGAAATTTTATGATCATTATCATTAGTTTCTCCTCTATTTGTAGAGTTCGGTTTCACGAAAAAAATTCGCCGCGCCACTCAACAATCTCGAGTTAAGGTTAAATACCTTGTTTTGATCTCTTACATCCTTCCACCCGCATTTTTTTATCAAGACAAATAAATTTAGGACTACAACAGGTCTGCCCTTTGTGGAAAATATATTCATAGTTTTCTAAGAATACACACAAAGACTTGTTTATTCGCCACATATATTTCAATACACGAAATTCCAAACTTGAATTTTTCCTATATCGAAAATACGCAATGAAGTTGTGTGCACATACACCAAGAGCAGGAAAGCTAAAGGACCTGGCTCCGGATTGGGAAACCCGATGGATCAAGGGGATTTCCTGATGCACTCCATGAATAAATGTCCATTAACTATGTTAATTCGGGTGAGTCATATAGTCGAGCCATGAAAAATATCATCGTTAATTTTTTCCAAGAAAATTGCCCCAATCATGGATCTTGACCCCGATCCTTACACACTCAATAATTGTAAGAAAATGTCGGATTGGAAAGATTGATAAAAGGAAATAACAACTGAATTATTATTATCGTTAAACAAAAGAGAGGCACTCCCTCCATCCCAGAGATTACGGCATTTTTTCTGAAAAGTTAAGATACAAAAAGTTTGACCAAACCTTTAGAAAAAATTATCAAGAAGTATAATATTATATAGACATCATGTGAAAATATGTTTCACGATGTATCTAAGGGTATAAATTTCATATTATAAATATTAATATATTTTTATAAAAATTTAATCAAAGTTTACGTAGTTTAACTTTTGCAAAAAAAATATAAGCCTTAAGCTCTGGGATAGATGTAGTATTTGAAACTGTTTGTCTAACTCCTCATATTGCCATGTTTGCCACAAGTGATTTTTTGTTAAAAAAAACGAAAATAATGAAGTAGTAAGATACAAAGCAAGGCTCGTTGCTTAAGGTTTCACTCAGCGACTAGGTGCCGACTTTGAGAAAACTTACGCTCCGGTCATGAATGGAATTATCTTTAGATACTTGATCTCAATGGTAGTCAACATGTACTTGAAAATGGAACTTATTGATGTTGTCACTGCTCACCTATATAATAACTTGGATTCGAACATGTACATGAAAGTACCCGAATATATCCTTGTTCCGAACCAGGATAGAGCAAACATAAGTTTATATAATATTCAAATTAAGAAGTCATTGTATAGACTTAAACAGTCGAGTAGGATACGGTATAATCGTTTAAACGATTTTCTTCATCAAAAGGGCTACACGAGCAATAAAGATTGCCCATGTGTTTTTATACGAAGATCCTATGATGGGTTCTATATTATCTCGGTGTATATGGACAATTTGAATATAATCGGTATACCTGAGGATATTGAGGAAGCGAGTTCCTACCCGATATCAAAATTCGAGATAAAAGACTTAGGCAAAACCAACTTCTGTCTAAGTTTGTAACTTGAGCACTCCCCTGCTGGGATTCTAGTGCACTCGTCGGCCTACACCTAGACGATGTTGGAATGATTTGGATTTGACAAATCATATCCTTCTAAGACCCCGATGGTCGAAAGATATTTGCAGCAACACAAGGACCCGCTCAGACCTAAGGAAGAGGGGGACGATATTCTAGGACCAGAATTCCCCTACTTGAGTGCAGTTGGCGTACTCATATACCTTGCAAATTGTACATGACTGGATATTGTATCCGTTGTTAATTTTCTTGCTAGGTACAATTCTGAGTCTACCAAGGGACATTGGAGAGAGTTAAAGACATCTTTTCGTACCTGCAATGGACCAAACACCTTGACTTGTTTTACAAAAGGAACCAATAACCAAACACCTTGAGGATTTTAATGAGACAACTCGTGCAACATAGAAAAAGTGTACCATGTACTTTTTCTGTATATTTTTTCACAGAGTTTTTCAAAATTTTGAAACATAGATATATGGATGAACACCTAACACGGAGTGTTGGGAGAATTGAGCCACGACATGAGCCCACTTCGGTGGCCACGGTTGGCAGAATCTATCCTTCTATCTTTTTAGCCTCTATATTATATACGAGAACTTCACCATTGTATGTACTGTTTTGAAAAGATTAATAAAAAAGCTCTCCCTATTTCGTTTGTGTCAATTTATTTTCTGTAATTAGTGTGTATTTTCGGGTGTTTATCACTTTATCTACACGGTGTATCCTTGGACTGGCCAGCTGTCAGAGATTGCACAGCACTTGCCACTTCCGAGTAGTGACAATAGACACATTTCTTGATCGTTTTGAGCAAAATGTGCTGGGCCGGACATCGTGTGATTCTAGAGAGCTAAAATACCATCGAAGCGTTTCAATGGACCATATGCTGTTGCCAGGCCCAAGCTGTCCCGTCTAACGGGCACGACTAGTTTGTAAGCAGATTGGATGGCGGTCCGAACGCCGGGCCTTAGCAGAGTTTCTGCGGCCCAGATCAAACACCCGGTCCTCTTCATATACGATCTCTGACAAATAACCGCCACGTGACGCTACTGTGCCTGCCCCTCTTTTTATCTTTCTCTCTCTATCCTATTCTCACCGTGAGTCGTGACCAAAACGAAGCGCTCTCTCTCTCCCGTGCTCTGAAACCCTAGCCGCACGAAGACCTCGCGCCGCGTGACCGACCTAGCAGGCGAAGCGATGGCCGCGGAGAACTACTGGAGGTACGCCGACGCCCGGCAGCAGCAGGCGATGGTGGCGGCCGCGGCAGCCGCGGCGGGGATGGCGCCGGCGGCTTCCGTGGCGCAGGCAGCCACTGCCGCGGTGGGCATGCAGCAGCACCAGCACCAGCACCAGCACCAGCAGGCGGCCTTGGCGCAGCAACAGCAGCAGCAGGCTGCCGCGCCGTCTCTCAAGCGCGCGCGCCCCGACTACGGCGGTGAGTTCGTGTCCCCTGGATCTGCGCCCTCTAGAATCCAGATCTGGAACTCCTTTTGTTCTCGTTGTGGTGGTTTTTTGTTTGCGGGTCGGGATTGCCTCGTGGTTATTGGTAGTTTTGATTTATATAGACGAATTATTGCTTAGAGTTAGATCTAATATCCCGCTAAGTTATTTTGTAAGCAGCATAGCGGCTGAGAGTTAGATCTAATAACCGGCTTAGTAATTTTGGGGGTATACTCTAGCATCGTCATCTTAATCCTTTAATTAAGATATCTGGAATTAATTTTCGAGAACAACATGGAGAGATGCTTGCAGAAGTGAAAAAAATTAAGTAATAATACATATGGTAGATCGGCCGATGGGACTTCTGGCGGTCGCTATTGCTGCTACATGGTTCACTGCAGGGTGTTACTACACGAAACGTATTAATTGTTGTCCTTGAGTAGGTAGAGCCTTTTGTTAATTGTTTGGATCTCAGTCAATGGGGCTTTAATAGTTGGTGAATCGCAACACTAGTGTGCCTCGAAAGGATTCCTAAGATCGCATGACAGGAAAAATGCCTTTTATTATAAACAATTAAACACATGTGTGATTTTGATTTGTTAGTTTTTATCTTGCTTCCATCATATATTTTATTATTTATATTTTTCTGTTGTAGTTATCTACTGAAAGATTCTAAGCTTGCTGATTAGTTCTTATATTAGTTAAAGATTAAAGATGTTGTTGGCAAGTGTGATTTACACAAAACCTTCTCATAATTTGTTGTTTTAACAGATGGGCCTGGAGGACAAGAGATGGCTGGATATTATCCACGTGAAAATGCAGGTTACCTACTTAGAGACAATGAAGCAATTGGAGCATCTTATGACCGTTACTTACGCAATGGGGTACAATTTTAAGTTTTATCATGCGAAACACGTAATTTTTCTAAGTACATTTTGTTGATACTTATGCCTTATTGACATGCTTCTAGATGTCTTCTGTTGCGGCAAATGAACCAAGTAGAGCAGCTGTTGGTGGTATGGGTGGCGCTGCGTTGGTTGGTGGTGGAATGAGTGGATATCCTGTTGATGATCGCCGTATGATGGGTGTCGTTGGTATGGACAGAGGCATGGGGTTTGGTGCGAGGCCAGAGCCTCCTCTCCCACCAGACGCGTCCAACACTTTGTATATTGAAGGCCTGCCTGCAAACTGCACGCGTAGGGAGGTTTCACGTATCCTTAAAACTATGCTGCTAACATGATGTGCTTAACTTCATTTCTTAATGGATGACTGATAAAAATTGTGCCGTTGATTGTTACTCCGCTCGTATTAATCATTTAATTCCATTCCTGCTTGTTTAGGATGCTCGTGTTCTTGCCCCCTTTGCCTCGCTTGTTTGATTTCACTCCTGTTATTTGATATGCCCTGTTGAGCTTCTTGATCAGTACTCCCTCCATCCCAAATTAATTGACTCAAAACTCAATTATGTCTAGATGCGCGTTTTACTGTTTAGATACATGCGTATCTAGGCAAAACTGTGTCAATTAATATGGGTGGAGGGAGTAGGGACAATAAGTGCTTTCGCTCCTTAACCTTCTCCTCTGCAGATATATTCCGCCCTTTTGTAGGTTTCCGTGAAGTGAGGCTTGTCAACAAGGAGTCAAGACATGTATGTTAATAAATATGTTCTTTGTTCACAAAACTCTGTTGATTCTAATGTCGATACATCTTAACCTGTTAACTTTGCTGCAGCCTGGTGGAGATCCTCATGTCCTGTGTTTCGTTGATTTTGATAGCCCTGCCCAAGCTACTATTGCACTTGAAGCATTGCAAGGTGAACAATTATGTATTTGTATACATTATCTGACTTTAATATTTGATAATGTCCAGTTCTTACGTATTTTATTTTTTGCTTCCATATGGTTTGCACTCACCTTTCATTTCTCATATGCTTTCTTCGAAATTCGACATCATATTCTGTTTTATTTAGTTTATCTCTTCTAAATTATGTCTGTTGTGCTTTCTAAGTTCGCAGCATAGTTAGGTTGTACTGTATGGCCCCGTTGACTTGTTGGGGATTATTAGAAGCAAACACACCTTCTTTTCACTGCCCAGTGATAGTACCAGAGCAATTATTCACACACTACATGTTCGCGAGGGCATTTTGCTAGACTAGCATGTACCGCGTAGAATGTATACAAGTTTGGCTCTGAAAGTTTTAGTCATTAACCATCTATGACATTGCTCAATGATAGCTACTTCTGGAGCGCTTTAAAGTTCGTAACTTCCCATGTCGACGTGTCCATGCCAGTCCAATCTTTCAGTTTTTATTTGTTGCTGTATCGTATTCCCTATGCGTTCGATCTTATAATTGCACCTGCATTCTATTGGCATGGGGTCAACGTTGAGGTTGGATATCTTGTTCTCCCGACGACGAAAGCAAAATAAACCGTCACGATTCATTTTGCAGGTTATAAGTTTGACGAACACGATCGTGAATCAGCCCACTTACGGCTGCAATTCTCGCGCTTTCCTGGTCCGAGGTCAGCTGGCGGGCCTCGTGGTAGGCGTTAAGTCGTGCGGGTCAGGTGGTTGCCGAACCTATCGTTATACGAGCGATCAAACCTCCGCGGCGTAACGCTTTGTGCCGATTCTCCGACGATGGCTTGTAGGGTTCGTCAGCTCAACTTGCGAAAGCGTGAAAAGGACGATGCAATAATCTTTATATTCAAGTATCCATTAGATTGTCGTGTCGCATTTTAGGACTGGAACATCGTATTTATTCCTCAATACTGTATCTGCCGTAGTATCTTGATGTCTACTGTATTTTGTTATCTCGCGGCGTGGTCAAGACAATTTCAGCTTGTTTTCATGTGAAATGTTAAATTTTTGAAGCACACGCGTGTATTTTTTGCCGTGCTTAGTAATAGGAAGTCTTTGCTTTGCCTTGCATTTGTCAGTATACCTAGGTAACCTATAAAATAGGTAATTTTCCTTGTGCTTTTTTTGGCATGCAAATATGTCGTTGTCCTGGCAGTGACCTCTTCCCACCTTCATTAACATAAGCAGTGGCGAACCTTGGAGGAAAATCAAGCAGTGGTGAACCTGGAGGAAAACCACTTGATAGCTATAATTTTCCTAATCCTCATTAGCTTAGTCTTAACAACACTACTAACTAGAAACATTGCACCAATGTTGTGGGGGCCATGGCCCAGCTTGGCCTCCATGAAGGTCTGCCACTGAACATAAGGCACATGCATATGTACTTTTTTTTGTATAATTACGGTCCCAGTTATGATTTGTAGTTGTCTGCCCTAATTGAGTAATTTTGATATGCATAGCTATTTTGTGACCACGTGCCTTATAAATATAAGTATCCTGAAGCATGTGTTTCTGCATGCAAGGCTGGACGTCACAATTTTCCAAGCTCCTGCATCAGTTATTAGTTGGTTATATCTCTTGGAGAACTGACAAGTCCGCAATTTTGAATTTCATATTGGTGTCAATAATTTGAGTTGTCACGGGGTTAGCTTGGACGTCTGGTTGAAGGTAGAATCCACTGTTAGTTGGTGTGAGTAGATTTGGACGTCTGGTTGAAGGTAGTATCCACTGTTAGTTGGTGTGAGTAGATGTGCAGCATCAGTTTCCTGCATCTCATATTATATTGTTCTTTTGCAAGAAATACTGACAAATCAGTGCCTGTGTTCTATGTCTGGAAGTAGGTTGAGCTAGTGTGCTGCTTGTTACGAGTGTTAATATTGAGATCTTGCATTATTATTTTTCTTTATTTTTCCTAATACATGGTGGACCCTCATGTCTTCGCATTTTTTTTGGTGTGTTCTATTGGGTATACCCTGTAAAATCATTCTAATGTACTCCCCCTATTTCATAATATAAGATGTTTTAGCTTTGTGAAGCCAATGCATCTAGACGCCTTTTAGTGTGTAGGTTCGGAGAGGTTCACCCCGAATCTACATATTAAAATATGTCTAGATACAATACTTCATAAACCTAAAACATCTTATATTTTAAAACGGAGGGAGTAGGCTGGAGCAGCATGGTGTATAAATATGGTTTTATGCAGATTGAACAGTATTTATGGTGAACTGTTTGTATTCTTATCAGTTGGCATAATCGGCCAATGGTAGTTGTAGGTTGATGTTTTTTGTGCAAGTTACAGACATTATTTGAATTGGCCTGGTTCATTCAGTTTGTTCTTTTGCACATTATGTCTGCATTAATTCTTTTGTGTCTGATGTGACGTGAATTGATGGTATAAGCATTTAAATTTATGTATATACAGCCAGAATTGCAATAGTGATCTTTTTACAACTACTCCATCAAGTGAGTATTGCTGAAAGTGAATAAACAGGTTGTCTGATTGAATGTTTCAACATGTGCCGACTTCCATACCTGATGACTGTCACACGCATTTGATTATGACTTGCTCTTAATTGTTAAGATCTTCCTTTCACGGGCAGTTGGAGCGGTGCTAACAGATATTTCTTTACTTGTGGTATTAAGTTAATGTGGAAACATAATGCAACAATCTTTTAGTGGATAGTTTCTTTAAAACATGCCTCAACTGCTGTGCTAGCATCAGGAATTTTGTGGGCAGAAAAGATGGCTTGAACTACTCCCTCCGTTTGGAAATATAAGATGTTTAAGGTTTGTGAAGAAGATGTATTTAGACACGTTTTAGTGTCTAGATTCATAACCTATACACTAAAACATGTCTAGATATATCTCCTTCATAAATCTAAAACATCTTATATTTCTAAACGGAGGGAGTAGAAGTAATATTTACTCTTCCTAAGCCCACTGAATTTATACATCTGACGTGTGAACATTACTCTAAATCCGTTGTGACCGCTCCAGTTCTCAGATATGAACAGTCAAAGATATACATCCTAAACGATTAGTTGTTCATTTTCCCTGAACGAGCAGGAATCCTTGTGAATATGTGTTTGTTTTTCCAAAATTGTACTCCCTCCGATCCATATTATTTGAGTCAAAATTTTCTAGCACTAAACTTGACTAGATACATTCGTATCTAGTTAAATCTAAATCAACTAATATGCGTTGAAAGGAGTAGCATTAAGTATTTTTTCTAGCTATACGATGGTCAGATTTGTAAGTATCTCTTCTAATCTAATATATAAAATTTGAGCTAACACCGAATCCTTCTAAAGCCAAAAGTTCCATTTCTCCTACTGCTACACCAAATCCTTTTAAAGCTCAAACTTTCATTTCTCTTAGTCGTTGTCCCCCTTGGTGTCTTAGTCTCGATCTCCGGTGTGGTGGTGGGGCATGGCGATGTATGTGGTGAAAAGTCAATGTTTGTGTTAACACAACCACGGCGATGTATGTGGTGAAAAGTCAATGTTTGTGTTAACACAACCACGTTACCTCAGCCTGTTGGAGAAAAAGGGTCTATGGTATAGTTGCAAAAATGACAAAGTTTATACAAATCAGCTTGATCATCGATACTTCCTTGGTTTGAAAATAAATTTGTCTAAATAAATATGTATCTACGTATTCCCTCTTTTCCATATTAATTGCATTTGTTTAGATTTGGATGAATCTTGACATTATTTAGTATATAGATTTATCCAAATTTTAATAAATCTAAGTAAACTAATATAGGTTGGAAGAAGTACTAAAATGTGTAGTTCCTCTATTAGGATGCCGGCCAGGAAATAGGCTTGCACTGATGCCCAATGAATAACAAGGGCTTTCACATGACTAAGGCTGGTTATAGTGCTAAGTAACTTACTCCCTTCATTCGCAAATAAGTGTATTTTTATTTTTTGCTTAAGTCAAACTTTATCGATCAATTATATATATAAATATAGTAAAATATAATAAATCAAATTGATATATTATAAAATTAAATTTGAAAACATATTTACTACTCCCTCCGTTTGGATTTATTAGGCACGCACGTAGTTTAAGAACAATTTTGATCAATAATTTTAGTTAATAAATTTATATAATATATCACAAAATTATACCATTGGATTCATGTTCAAAAATAGTTTTCAATGGTATATTTTTTGAGACATATATTGTATATTTTATTGGTCAAAATTAATTGTCAAAGATTTTATTAAACTACGTGCATGCCTAATAAACTGGACCAGAGGAAGTAGTACCAATTTATAGAGTCATAAATGTTGCCACATTTTCTATAAAGTTAGTCAAACTTTAGTAACTTTGACTTAGGACAAACCTAAAAGTACACTTATTTGTGACGGAGGGAGTAGACTAGTAGATGTTACTATGTTTATAGTGGATAGTAACATGTGTATGTTTTATGCAAAGATTAATTAATTAGGTTATAGACTAATATGATATTGATATATGTGATGTTATGGTAATCAGCTAAGTTACTACCTTTCTCTTTTTTTTTCCATTAATTATCATGTATGTCATCAATTTGTTTACTTAGCATTGTATGTATATTGTATGTATATGTATATTATTAGCTAAGGACTAGACTAATAAAATAGCGCATGCGCTTTTAGATGCCTAATAAAATAACTAGCGCTTTTACATGCCTTAGAATAGCGCTCTAGCCCACGTCGGCTCTCTCGTGCTCGCCTCCACCCTAGAATTGCTGCCGCTGCCTGCGAGATGCCCTTCGACATGGAAGGATGCTCAACCGCCCAACTATCCTTGTGGTTGGGATGGAACCACAATATCTCGTAGTGTCCTAGAATTTGGTGCTACTACTGGCTGTCGCCAAGCACCGCACCCTCTGCTGTAGCCATAACACGACATCGGTTTGTTCTTTCGTGCACCATGTTCTTGTAGCAGGTCCTCTTTGACTGCAGCTATTTTGCTTGCATTGTTTACTCGCCTCGCCTACAAGGTGTTTGACTGTTTGCTCGGTACATTTTTTGCTACATACTTTGGCACATTAAATTGGTGTTCTAGTCTTTTGATTGATTCGTTCTTTCATTCGTACACAATGGACATCGATGATGAAATGATGATCGAACTGTTGATGCAAGAGGAGCGCTGAACAATGGTCTTGTCCGTCATTCTTTGCTATCAAGAGCAGCGAAATGTCGTTGCATGAAGAAATCCATGACACCCATGTTCATTTTTAACTACAAGATGACCTAATTGAGCATTTGTGGGTGCTTAAAGTAATCGTCGCCCTATTCTTGAACTAGTTGAATTACAATTTACTTGAGTTATTTGTATGAATAATTTTATTTTTATGTTTGGAGTTTTGTGAAACTATTATGTGCTTAACTATGTACTGGTTTAAAATTGTTGTCCCAACTCTGTCTAGATATGGAAATATTTAGACACGAATTGTTTCAAAATTATGTGAAATCTTGCTATTTGTAAAGAAAATGACATCATTTTTGAGGTCTCTCCTGTACTGGGAGCGCTGATATGGAATGACACTCCCGATACGCCGGTGCCACACCCCATAGCACACTGTTGGCACTATTGCTGTTCTAATATCTTTCTTTAGTAATATTATATTATTCCATCCGACCCATATTAGTTGACTTAAATTTATTTAAATTCGGATGTATCTAGTAGTAAAACATGTCTAAATACATTTGAATCTAGACAAATCCAAATCAACTAATATTGGTCGGAGGGAGTACTCCCTCGGTTTCAAAATACAAGATGTTTTAGGTTTGTGAAGAAAATGAATCTAAACTTCTTTTAGTGTGTAGATTCATTCCAACCTAAGTACTAAAACAAGTCTAGATTCATCTTCTTCACAAACCTAAAACATCTTATATTTTAAAACGAAGGGAGTATATCATAATTTTGCAAGATAAACCTTGTATTCTTTAGAAACCACATTTTAATCTAATTTTGCAATATAAAATTTGTATACTCTAAAATTTGCATTGCAGTCCTTGTAATATTCATGTCATGCTGTGTTGTATATACTTGCCTCTACCATCTCCTGTCACATGCAATTTTGTACATCAACTTAATTTCTGCAATTGAAATTATTTTTTCTTCCATTTTTTTGTTAATTGAAAGTAACAAAAATGCCATTAAGTGATTACCTCAAATTTGATACTCAATTTGATCTTTCCAATATTGAGTATTTCAAAAAGTATTAAGTTTACTAAAAAGTTCAACGCGACTATCTTTGACCAAGTTATTAGAAAAAAAGTAGAATTTACAGTACCAAATGATTTTTTGTTAGATTCATTGTAAATATGTTTTCATAATTTTATTTTAGTACTTGAGATATTAATAGATATTTCAGGAAACTTGATCACATAGTCAAGTTTGACTTTGCGAAAAAACTAATAAGGCTTATAAGATGGAACCCGAGGGAGTATTTGTGAAACACAAGGCAATGGATATAACTTTTTTGATAGTAATTCTATCTCTTTTTTTTGCAAAATTCTACCCATCTATTAATAATGATTAACAGAAGTATAAAGAGATCCAAAGATAATAAAAATTATAAATAGGTTTTTGGACCACCTAACGATGACTATAAACACTAGTGCGAGCCGAAGGCGTGTCGCCATCCTTGCTCCTTCATCACTGCTCCTTCATCACTGAAGCTAGACAAACCTTGTCGAAAGTCCTCGTGCTTGTTAGAATTTAATTAATAGATTAGATTAATTAAAGAAATAATCCTCTCATGTAATCCTCTATATCGGTTTGTAAGTGGCAATCGACATATCTAGCACCCCTTGTATGGACATGACTTTTCGCTCATGTCTCTTCCCCTTGTATATATACTGAGAATCATTAATGCAGTTGAATCATTTGTTCTCTTTCTAATTTGTCTCTCGATTATACTTTCTAACACGTTATCAGCACGTTCGAACCCTGAGTTTGATCGAGAGGAAGAACGGAAACATTGAAGATCGGGCATATCGGTAAGGAGAAAAATTGCCTGAGGTTACCAATCGCTAATTCTTCAACTCCTTCGGTAAGAACAGCACGGCCCCCTCTCAAGGACCAACGATCGATGCAGCCCTGGCCTGCATTTTCCTGGCGTGGTGACGCCCGTGACCACGAACGCCGCGGCCTCCCGTCTATGGCCGCCGCAGGCAGTGTGGGGGCGACGGCGGGCCCCGTGCGAACCTCGACAATGCCTGCCCGCGTCCGTGCTTGCCTGGTTGTAGCAAACCCGCGGCATTGCCCGACTCGCATCCTTTCGGTGCGCCGGTGCTCGGCCATTCCCGCAGTCTATCGGTGTAGAAGTTGATGACGAGGATGTGGCCGCAGCGCTGCCATCTCCGACCCCCACGGTCGTCGAGGTCGCAGCTGGTGACGCGGTCTCCAACGATGTCACGCTGTCGTGCCCCCATTATCAACTCCCGTTGTCAAGGACGACGTTGTGCCGCCCGTGCACGACCCGCTCGCCATTTCTCCCCAGCAATGCCTCCGTCTTCACCGAGCACATGCACACGTCGCCGCTTTGTGGCCCTCGGCTTCCGCTGCCCAGCTCGTCGGCGGCCTCGCCATCGAGCAGTCGCGGCCATGGTGCTGGCTCGTGGAGCCCGACCGCGCTAGGACTAGAAAATGGTGTCGCGCCCGGGATGCAGCTTCCTGGCGGATCCTCTGACGAGGACAAACGCGGCTAATGCCACCGGTGAGTGTCTCCGCGGCGGCACATGAGGATTTGGGGATGGATTCCTTCCTTATCTTCTCGTTACATACAGGCAAAGGCTACTCGGTATATGTGTACTTGGGCCACCAAATATGGCACGTGCGCATGTAGTTATATGTTGGCTACCCAATGTGGCCCGTGCACTAACAGGATCGTTCCTATCTAGCGCTACTGCAACTTATCTAAATTTCAGATTTTTAGCCAATCAATTTACTAATAGAAGTTTTAGAAGTAGTTTAATTGCTATTTTAGACTCTGTTTTAGTACTGTTTTCTGTAGAGTACCATGTATTCCAGAACATATAGAGGGAGTATTATATTTTCATATTTCCGTACATATTGAGATTAATCACGCCCAATAGTTGCAATTGAGATTTTTTATTTTCTTGCAAATAAAATGAATTCATCGTCTTAATTGAGCCTTTGGCTTAATACGAGCACGAGTTAATATGCAAAATTCAAAGTGACGTCTTCAAATTGATGTTTTGGGACCAATAGGTAGTTTGAAGATCTACTGCATTACAGACTATCTATCACTACTGAAGTGTTTTCCCATACATTTTATTAAATGATGACATAAGGTACTAGAAACATGAGTATCTACTGATTTTATTAGATTATACTCTCTAGTAATTCATTTTGGAGATTATCTACAATGTGTCACACTTAATAATTTAAAGTTCACACTAGTGATTTCAAGCCTACTCCTTGAAATTATCATTAATTTTGCAAAGTTCACTACAACATAACCATGATGGTTTGTGGTTTACCAAAACATAAGTAATAACCTATGGTTTACCCACGAAGGTAATCGATGGCTTGAAAATTTGAGGCACTCGCCTTTAACGGCCACAACTACCATATATGGGTCATGGACATTAAGATCAGTCTCATGTCCCATGGGATTAGTGTGTGCAATCCGGGCCACCTTCGGTCGGAGTCACGTCGCTAGCAAAAGAGTAAAAGTATATTGCCTTGCTCATCATAAGGCACCGTATTCTTCCAGACTTGAACTTTGAGTACTTGGAGGAGAAATTCCTAAGTTCCTTGTTTCAAGCCCTCAAGACGAGGTATGAACGGCATAAGGCAGTTGTCCTGCCTGATGCACTCCGTTAATGGACCCATCTTCGATTTCAGGACTTCAAGTCTGTTGGAGGTTACAATCATGAGGTTCATAAGATAAGTTCCGAACTAGGCTTTTGCGATAAGGAACCTACTAATGCAGAGAAGATAGAGATAACTCTCTCTACTATGCTCCCGTCTGAAAGGCTTCTCCAGCAGCACTACCGTGCTGTCAACTACCAGGTCTATTCCGACCTCATTCATATCCTACTTTAGGCTGAAAAGCACGATGAGCTACTCTCTAAGAATGGTTCTCTGCACCCGGTTGGTTCCCAACCTTTGCCTAAAGTTTATATGAAAGTCGCGAACGAACATAGGTTTGATGGTTCTTTTAAAGGCATGCCATCGAACTTCAATGGTAAGTAAAAGCGTAACTAGAATAGAAAGCCTAGAAACTCATACAACGGGGAAGGCACCACGAAACCCAAGTTTAACAAAACTAAGCTTTGTGACAAGTGTGGATGCTACACGCACCCTACTAACGAGTGCTAGACCCTAAAGCATTTGGTAATTCTCTACGATCAATCCTAAGGACACAAAGTACCTCAAGGGAAAATGATGACACCAATGGAGCTGGTTGTTCGCAAGATGTTTCTCTTGGACCTAGCAACACCATGACTCTCCAGCAGTCTGAGGACCCTACGAGCACGGAGGACATGATCGTTGAGTATGCCTTAAACGATGTGTTTGGAGACTTCAACTAGTCCCACTATCTCCTGAATGATCAATTTTAGTCATGTCCATTTGTGATGTTGTAATAGAACATAAGTATTGTTGTCACAATATATGTATCAACACTCTGATATAAAATAATATTGTATTCTATATATCTAAGGAAACTCTATATAGATTTCTACGGAAATCAATCCGGTGTATGAGTAACAAGTATTTGAAAAAGTACCCTCTCTATTGTTTGGAACGTACTACACGTACATCCCACCCGTAGCACATGCTGCATACAAAGCAATTCCATTGGTCACAAGTTGCATGAGTTCAAATTTCACCTTGTCCGCCACTATAGGGAAGCTAATTTGAGGCCCTCACACCTCAAAATACAAGTTAAACCACTTATGTTCCTTGAACACATTCAGGGAGACATTTGTGTTCTTCCAACCATTGTATGTACCGTATTAGGTATTTTCATGGCATTCTTTGATGCATCTACACGATGGTCACAAGTGTGCCTTATGTCCACACTAAACCATGCATTTACCATGATAATGAGGGAAGTAATTAAGTTACATGCCCATTATCTTGAAAGTTGAATTTTATTAATTTGCATGGACAATGATGTAGAATTCTCCCCATGTGGTTCCAGTGACTTGCATGGCCTTGGGGATTGAAGTTCAGCACTCTGTCCCATACATCCATACTCAAAATGGTTTGTCTGGATCTATAATTAACATGATCAAACTCATTGCAATACCTTTGTTAATGAATTGCAATTACCAACTTGACGTTGGAGTCATGCAGCTTTACACACTGCTCAATGACTAACTGCATATCGCAGTACTCCTCCTTTACGACTGATATATGAAAATCCTTCGAGCATTTCCCATCTACGTAAGTTCGAATGTGCTTCACGTGTACCGATCTCACCACCACTGCATACATCATTGGGCCCACAGACTAAGGATCTATGTGGGGTACAGATCTCCGTCGATCAACATGTACCTTCAACCCCTCATTGGGGATCTACTCATAGCACAGTATGTTGATTACTTACATTAAATGATGGATTATTTCTAGGTGTTAGGGGCAGATTAAATGTACCACATAGAATGCCAGGAAATCAGTAGGAACTCCACGTGCCACCTTATATCCACGTATTTAAGAATTTGTACTCTATGTCCAGAATTCACATATTTGCAACACATTGCAAATAACCTGCTAGATTCATTTACTGATCTAAAAAATGTTACAAAATCCTTTAGTCTGGCTAGAAATGCGTTTGAAAGAGTGGAGGTACCAACAAAAACGACTCAACTCCCCGTACCTGAAAAGAGGGGGAGTAGTATGGCCTCTAACTAGGATCTAGCTTCCTACAAGCAACAAAGGAAATTGAGGAGATATCCTCTAAATCAGTAAATGCAAGTCAACCTTGCATTGATAAACACCTTATGGGTAGTATACACCCAGTGGAAGGGAAACCTCCACAACCCCAACTTCAGCTTGCACACACTGGCTAGGACATCGGAACACCCGGACTCACGCGTATTGGGAAATCATGAAGAGTCATCATGGGTGCATGAGATTTCCTCCAACAATATTAATTATACAGAATCATATAACCAAGACTACAATTATCGACAAACATTCTCTCGTATGATTGCAAACATCCTTCAAATGATTCGGATCCAAATACCATGGCCATGGCAGAGTGTAAACCACTCGCTCGGACCGAAACAAACAAAAGATGCAATTCAAGAATAATTAGTCCCGCTCTTCCAAATGAATTCCCTATACATGGGATTCCATATGTTCTCTTTCAAAAACGGAATGAGAACAACAAGGTGGTGAGAACGCAAGGCTTGTAGCATAAGGTTGGGTTTTCGCAGAGATCCGAGATTACATGGCTTATTGTTGTCGGTATATTTTGGTACAACCGACGTGTGAGTTTCTTATACACAAGGATTACTCCTACAATGATGATTACCCATGTATGTTTGTCATACACAAGGATTACTGTTGGCGCTTTGTCAACCTGGGAGCGCTTCGTCGGGAAACCCCAAGAGCAAGGTGTGATGCAGCACAACAACAAGTCTTTCCTCAGTAAGAAACTGAGGTTATCGAACCAGTAGGAGGAAGGAAACATCTCAAAGGTGTTGCAAGCAACATAGAAACCTACACAACACAAACACAAGACTTTGCCCCAACTAACAGTGAGGTTGTCAATCTCACCGGTTGCTGTAACAAAGGATTAACTGGATGGTGTGGAAGGTGATGACGGTTTGCAGCAAGTAAACAGTAAAAGTGGAAGATGTATCAATGGTAAAGATTGGACCAGGGTCCATAGTTCACTAGAGGTGTTCTCCTTAGATAAACAAACATGGCATGCTGGGTAAACAAATCACAGCAGGGCAATTGACATGACCGAGCAAGGCATAACAATGCAATACTAGACATAAAGATCCTATGAGATTCGATTGGGAAATACAACAAGATACATAGACCGCCATACAACTGCATCTATGACTAGAAGTCCACCTTTGGGTTATCATCCGAACCCCCTCCAGTATTAAGTTACAAGCAACAGACAACTGCTTTAAGCAAAGTGTGTAAGGTAAACAATCCACTTGTTCCATGAACAAGAGACCGTTGTTTTCTCGCTAGTGGCAACAACACATCTACAACCTTAGAGATTTCTGTCACTTCCCTTGATTAAATAGAGGCATGAACCCACTATCGAGCATAAATACCCCCACTTGGAGTCACTAGCAACTACTCGGCCAAGATAGCTACTAACAACGGAGAGCATGCAAGATCACAAACAACACAGACATGATAAAATCAATAAGACAAAACCATTAATCAATCTGACATAGTAATATCAATATCCATCGGATCCTCGCAAACACAACATGCATGATTACAAATAGATGAGATCTTGATCATGAACAGAGCTCACAAGATCTAGACATGAAAGCACAAGGAGGAGATACAACCATCTAGCTACTACATGGACCCGTAGTCCAAGGTGGAACTACTCACGCTTCATACCGGAGGCTGGCATGATGAATGAAGAAGAAGGCCTCCGGGATGATCTCCCCTCCGGTAGGGTGCCGGGAAGAGCTTCAGATCCCCCCGATCTAGGGACGATAGTGGCGGCGGCTACAGACGATTTCATGGAATATTGATAGGGTTCTTAGGGTTTAGGCATCGGGGGCTTATTATAGGCGAAGAGGTGAGGCTGGGAGGCGTCCAGGGGGCCCACACCCTGCCCAGGCGCGGGCCCACCCTAGGCCGCGCCTAGGGGGTGTGAAGCCGCCCTGTGGCGCCTCTACGTCTCTCCTCTGGACTCCGTGTTCTCCTCGGTGAAATATTGACTTTGGCTTTTGTCCCGTCCAATTCCGAGAATATTTCCTTACTTGCTTTTCTGGAACCAAAAACAGCAGAAAACAGGCAACTGGCACTGTGGCAACTTGTTAATAGTTTAGTACCAGAAAACATATGAAAAGCACCTCAAAGTGTGGACAAAGCAAAGCAAAGTAGATACTAAATAAGCATGGAACATAAAAAATTATAGATATGTTTCCGACATATCAAGCATCCCCAATCTTAACTCATGCTCGTCCTCGAGTAGGTAAATGATAAAAGAATAATTTTTGAGGTGACATGCACCATCAAAACCAAGATCAAACCATTTGCAAGCATTGAAAGCTGGGATCAAAGAACTCTAAACATGTGCATGAAATATGGAGTTCTAACAATAAGACAAAGTAACTATGCATGCAACATGAAAGGTTACAAACAAAGATCATGAATAACATGCATTGAAAAACGTTTTGTTTGTTTCACATACAGAAAACATGGCATAATGGTATTCAGCTTGTCCCTCATAGAGTAGCAAATAGATGCATAGGACACCTTCAAAGTTCATAAGAGTGACTAGATATAAATAACACAAGAACAAGCAATATTAACAATATGCATCAATCAATAAGTTTTGGGACACTGCACATAGAACTAAGAATGACAACTATGCTCTCTTAATGGTGCCTAAATGTAGAAGGTGGAGACTCAATATAATAGTGGAAGAAGGGCCCTTCATAAAGGGAAGAAGGGATTTCAAGTTTCAAAAAGTGCTTCCAAAAATTATGGTACTTGTTAACTTTGAGCCCTCATTGCGCCTATCATATGCATCTTGAAGTGATTAAGGTTAAAGTGAACAAACTATGGAGTATATGCTTGACAAAATATAAGTTGGAAATATCATGTCCCTTGAATACGAGGGTCGCACCTCATGCTACTCAACTTCAGTCACCTGTAAGTTCTTGTCATAGTAAGTACATGTGTATCATAGAGAACCTCCAACGGGGTACCCCTTACACATGGTACAAGAGCTATCCCATAACCAAAATGACAAGGCAATCAGACAATGAGCATCTCAGCGATATTTTTATTAACTATGTGCATAGCTTTTTATTGAGGATGCTTCACAGATTGCTCATTATGGTGATGTTGCAAGTTTCCACCATGATTTGGCATGGCTTAGGCTAGCGGCTCAGGTGTTTCTCTAATACAAAATACATAACTCCATGGACTTACAAGCTCCCTATTTATTTCACACCGGCGACATCCATAGACAAAAGAGCATGATATCAACTGTGTACAAAGTACAAGTGCAATGTTGAAAACGTTACCCATGACAGCATGGTTCTGCTAATTCCAACGTATAAGTGAAAGCATATACAACTTAGATGACACAATGGTTCAAGTTTATTAGGGTCAAGGAATATAAAGTGTGCCATCAAGTTCGTGAGGGCTTTAATCACTAAGTTTTCACATAACAAAATACTTTTTAATTGGAAGATAGCTGAAAACAAGAATATACTTGGAATGGTGTAACACACCATGCATAGGAGTTTATAGTGAACACTTTGGAATAACTTGGTTTCTTGGGAGTTGGAAGCATGAGTAGCAGGGCCTCAAGGGAATCTACTGGCAATTAAGGTACTCCTTTAATAGAGTACCGGAGCAAAGAATTAACACTCCGTGAACACATGTGATCCTCATATCATAGCCATCCCCTCTGGTTGTCCCAATTTCTGTCACTTCGGTGCCTTCGGTTCCAGACAATAATATGTGTAAACAACTTGCAGATAAGATCACAAACAATACTATCATTATGAATCAATAACATGTTCAGATCTGAGATTATGGCACTCGGGCCCTAGTGACAAGCATTAAGCATAACAAGTTGCAACAATGTCATAAAGCACTAACAAAGATACTAGGCACCATGCCCTAATAATCTTATCCGATTACATGATAGATATCATCAAATCCCTACCATCCCCATAGCCTACAACGGGGGATTACTCACTGATGGATGGGGGAAACATGGATGGTGGATGGAGAGGCGTCGGTGATGATGATGGCGATGATCTCCTCCAATTCCTCGTCCCGGCAGGGTGCGAGAACGAAGTTTCTGGTTCCGAATCGCGGTTTCTGGTGGTGGCGGTGCAGTGGAACTCTATCTGGAAAAACGTCGACCCCCCCTCTGTTTTTAGGTCAGAGGGCTTATGTAGGCGAAGGGGGAGACCGAGGGGGTGCACGAGGTGGCCTCACCACCCCTAGGCGCGGCCTGGCCTAGCCCGCGCGACCAGGGGGTGTGGGCCCCTCGTGGCCCTCCTACGTCTCGTCTTCTGGCTCCGTGGGTCTTCTGGTAAAATAGGAGTTTTGCAATATTTTACGGAATTTTTCCTGAAAGTTGATTTTCTGCACAAAAACTAGACACGAAATCAATTTTGCTGAAAACAACGTCAGTCCGTGTTAGTTGTATCCAAATCACACAAATTAGAGGAGAAATAATAGCAAAAGTGTTCGGTAAAGTAGATATGTTTTGGACGTATCACGCCTCGCCCAGACCGGACGGCTGCCTCTAGCTGGGAGCTACATGCTTCTAGTGGGGGCGCGCGAGCGCACCCACTAGGTGTAGCCCCCGAGATTCATAGTAGCTGCCGAAGACAGGTGCTTCGAATCTTATTTGCACCTGGGATCCAATTTGACATACTCGTGCAAAAACATACAAAATAAAGCGGCTGTTAATATACCAATTGCACATGCTGCTATCCGGATGATAGTACTATTTGCCGAAAAAGGACTAGCACGTGCTTTTCCAGGTGCTTAGTCACTTTCCCATGTGCTCTTCTATTTACAATATATCCTTGCCGGGAAGTCGGGTTACGGTCTGGAGCCAAATTCAAAGGGGAGCTGACAATACATTGCGCACGGTACTAGGGGCTTGGTAGCCGCAAAACACGAACTAGCGATTTGAGCCGAAATGTCCAGACTTTGGCTTCTTCTACCGTTTTTCATGTGAGGGTGCCTCTAGCCTTTTCTCGTATGTAACACCCAGTTTTATTCAAATAGTAATTAGGGTTGTTTGTGCATTCATGAGCATCATATATTTTACTAAGATAAAATTTGCAAACAAGAAGAAATACAAAACCCTAAACCCTAACCTCCTCTCCCTCTTTGAAAACCTTTCAAATGGTTTTGATATTTTGAAAAAGTATCAAAATATATGGATCCCAAATGGACTAAAAGGGCCCCACAATATTTCAAATATTTGCAAAGCCTCTAGTCTTTTTTAATAATTAAAAATAGCATTCAATTTGAAAATACAAAAGAGGAAGGAGATTTATAAAACTAAAAAGGTTTTGTAAAACGAAAACAGAGCCGCAGCTATTAGGCTGTGCAACCCATATCGCCTTCCCCCTGCTTAACCTTTTGCTCGGCCCATCGCAGCCCATGCGTAGCCCACTAGCATCCCAGTAACCCTTCGACATTTTGTCTACGCCATCGTCCTCCTCCGTTCCGAGAAGAAGCTCGCTGGCACAACCTTCTAGCTCGCTGGTGTGGAGATGCACGCTATCGATGTTGCCAACATCTACAAGACCCCATGGCTACCTCGAGGAACCCTAGATGTGCCCTAGTTCTCCTCTCTTCCCTCCTAGTGCTCTCCTCTTCTCTTCTCATGAGACGACCGAACCCTAGCTCGCTGGTAACCGCCAGTTCCCGCCGTCTCCGGCCACCCCAAGCCTCGTTGACCGTCCTAGGAGGTTCGCCTCTCCATCCTCGTTCGTCTCCAACCAACCACGCAAGTAGGCGTGCTTCGAATCGCCCGTAATCGAGCTTGACTTACCGCCGACTGCTGCACTCATCATCGTCGATTCGCCGGCTTCCAACCTCGCCTTTCCTCCCTGACACCACCATCGTTTTTGTGGTGAGCTGTTGGTGCTCAGGCACCCATCTGTTCTCCTCCTCGCTCTCTGTATCACGCCCGCGCCATGTGCCTCACTCTGCCGCCACAGTTGTGCTTGCCTTCGGTGACTCCCGCAACCATCCTGCCCAGCGCCGCCCGTTTCTGGCTCAGCATGAGGCACAGAGTCGAACGAGACGAGCCCCGCATCCCAGGGTGCTCTCGATCGATGGATCGAGCAGCGATCTGAGGATCAATCCCCGACTGACATCAGCATGATGTCATGCCTATGTCATAATTCCTTTTCTTTTATTTAAATGTTTTTTAATTATTTTCTAGAAATATAAATAACCTCTATGGGCCCTGCTTGTCAGAATTTTAATAATTTCCATAATTATTTTCGAAATGAATAAAAACCTAACATGTGGGACCAAGTGGATAAATATTTAATATATTCCAAAATTGTTTAATTGTCTTAAAATGATTTTAAATTGGGAAAATCATAACTAATTCATATTAAATCAAAAAATATGAATAATATATCAAAATGTTCAAAAAATGAGATTAATATTTTAAAGCTATAATCATGCATTGTTAAGGAACTTCAATGATAGGTTTAATTAGAATAACAAAGTAACGCGTCTCATATGCATCCGAGGTTTCTCCGAATTAGGGTTTGGACCCCTTGGAACCCGTTTAAATGGTCAAGCATGCATTAGGGTTTCATTCCAATGTTATTTAACTTGTCATTTCATCATCCTTGCTTGAGCATTGCACCGATGACATGTATTGATTGTTTCCCTCTCTTTCTAGTGTTTTGGTTCTTCTTGGCTATAATCCCCTAGACGCTACGCTCTAAATCATAAGCCGGTATAATCCAAAAGTTGATAAGGTGTCCAACTAAGGAGGCCCAAAGGCCACCCACGTGTAGGTCCCGTCTGAGCGAATCAGTGCACGGTACCGGCCAACCACCTTACCCACTTCTCGTGGTTATAGCTTCAAGTGCGAGAGACGTAGCCAACTAGAGTATGAGTAAAGCATACAAAAATGAGTATATATGACAACGACATACAAGAGTACATCAGAGCCAAACCATCTAAAAGAAATATAAATATTCAACGTCATACGGCAAGATCCAATATACTAGATAGTTCTAATATTCTAGGATACATCCTCATACATCACACATTAGAGTATCGAGTGGAAGCAGAAAACAAGATCCAAGTACGGATAAGAATAAAATTGGCATAAGATGCCCTGAAAATAAGCACATCCCGCCCACAGAACTCATGGATCTCCATCCCTGGAATCTCTATACCTAACGGTCATTGCCACCATCATTGGTCTCCTCGACCTGGTAACCTTCTTGCGGATATACCTGTCCATCTACACCAATATTTTAGCGTGTGAGGCCCTAAGGGACTTAACAAGTATTTATGCATCTAAAGGCAACAACCCGAGTGGACACAATTCTAGTGAAAATAAAGACTATCAGTTCTATAGAGACACACTACAACATCCTCCTAACCAATGATAGACGTACGCTCGTTAATTAAACATCATTTAATTAACCACAGATATATATCAACATAAGTAAACATCGCTCGCCCACCTCCCCGTTTCTCAAACGAGAAGGCAGAAGAACATCCCATCCATTGGCAGGTTTATTAATCATTACATGAATATTTCACTATTACTAGTCAAGTTTTATTCAAATTAAAAGTGGTACTTTATTTATGCTTGTCTATGATTGAGAAAATATGCTCCAAGTCATCCATAACCACGGACACGTCTTTCAGAAAGATTTACCCTACAGGGGTGCACAAATAGCAACACACACAATAAACCTCAGAAAAACCAAATGAAAACCCAACGAGGCATCACTACAAAGCATTCGCAAGATTCACAGATGATTTCAGGGGGCCACCCCGCTAAGCTACCCACTACAAAGTCGACCGTGCTCCAAGACGGACCAAGGGGTTTGCGAGAACAACTGTAAACGTTTGGGAACCCAAAAGTGTGATTGAACTTGTCGATACTGCGAAATCATGTTGCGAACCTAAACAATACATTAGTAGTAACGACCCAACTTCTGCCCAATTTCTGGTGAAGACTCGTTTTTGTTCAGTAACTTGTGTTTTGATTTACCGGTAGTATCGGTGGAGCACTGAAAGTTCCGGTGACACGCGAATCTGGTTCAAACAGTCAACTTTTACTTGACCTATTTAAGGGGGGATTCTTCCCCCATGGTTCCCCATCTTTGGAGCTTGTTTTTGTCCACCATTGTTGGCCTACTTGAGATTTCTTACTCCCTCTCCCTCCCATAATTCTTGCATATTTTTGAGAGAAAACCGAGAGAAGATCTAGATCTACAACTGTATCAAATCATATCTCTTCATAGTGAAGGGAATCTTGAGATCTATATCTTGGAGGAATTTGGTGTTCTTCTCTTGTGTTCTTCCTCTCTTATTCCCCCAATAGCTGTCAACACCCAGATTTTTAATCCCATATGCTTGTTATGCCATACATCGCAATCCCAAGATTACCATTTTTGTGAGACATAACAGATTTGGATACCACAGTACATCATCCATTACAAACCATACATAAGGTCTTACACAAATAAGGATCTCATGATCCAGTTCTTAATACAACTCAAGTAGCGGAAATACGTAATAATAACGGTAGCATAGGCGAAGCTCCATCTTCGGGGTCATAGGCAATGCTGACGATGGGAGATGATCCTAGTTGTCGTAACCTTCCTGGGGTCCATCATCCTGGTACTCCTCTTCATAGTCTGGCCACGGAAATAGCCAGGGACAAAGCCATGGGTACTCTTTAAGTACTCGCAAACTAATACTAACAAGTGAAGGGTTTTTTTTTGTAGTAGGACACTAAGCTCTAGGGTTGTTTTGCAAAAAATCCAGATTTACTTCTACTAAGTTCAGAAGCAAGAAAAGCTAGTTGAAATTTTATAACACCTAAGTGGGAACTTGAATTTCATATCACAACTCTGTTGTGGTCAAGTCAAAATCTCAATTCATTTCATAAGTCATTTTGAAAACATCTGACGGGGGAACAATATGGCCACTCCAACTGTCCATAACCGCGGACGCGGCTATTCGAATAGTTTGACACTCTGCAGAGATTGTACACTTTCACCACAACATTCGATACATCCGTCAGGAACAAATCCTGAATTCACCATACTCAGTATGCGGATAATCAATCCTAACCTTTCAATTACACGCCCTAGTATAGGCACCTCTCCTATGAGTTTGGCCTCCCAACCATGACCAACTGTCATCTTGGGTACTGCACAGGTGGACAATCTTCACAAGGTAGCCTCAGCTCAGACCTTGGCCGTGAGGGAACCCATACTAAGGTATATAAGTTTCCAAATTTAATGCTTTTTATGCAACCTTTAATTATCTTCCTAGAATATACAAGTCACTTAAGTAAACTCTAAGAAATATCTTTGATAAATAAATACAGTAGAAAGCTTGCAAGTAAAACTAGGAGGGGGTATCATCACATATGTCTAACCAAGCATTCTTAGTGCATTGCATCGGTTATCTAACTTTCATAGTTGCAAGTGTTAGCTTGCTCAATCAACTAGTAGTATTAGGCTTGCTAAAGTAGAGTACTTGCTCAATCAACTAGTAGTATTAGGCTTGCTAAAGTAGAGTATCTTGCAAGTGTTAGCTTGCCTTGTGCAGAGCAGTGGTTGAAGTTCTCCTCGACTTCTTCTTCGTAGTATCCTCCTTCCTCCTCGTATCCTTGGTCGGTACTAGCGTCTATGAATAAATACGAGGTACACAATCACCAAACAATACTTAACTATTTTCAATCATCACACAAAGGTGCACTATAGATGATCTAGTATCATCACTAACATTACAAGATTAAAGCTTTGGTCTTATTTATTTATTTTTAGAAAAGTAATTTCTACTCATTGAAAAACTACTTAAGATTTAATATTCTCCAAACCAAACATGGGATCATGTTGACACATGTCATCACCACATATTTCAGTACATGGGAATGTGATTTAAAGTGGTGTCAAAATTTAATAAGGTTTAACCTTTTTACTTTAAATAATTAAAGTGACTAGAAATGCCTATGTGGCATTCTTTTATTACTTGAACATTATTTCTGTAAGTAAACCCATATGTTTTTATATATTCTGAAAGGTATGATCAAATGTGATTTTTGAGAGTTGGAATCAACTCAAAAGATATTATGGTTGAAATTTGAAAAATGTTTGAATGCAGAAAAGCTTTTGCCTTGTTATTTTTATCAAGGTTTATCTATAGATCCAAATGATATGAATCCAACAGGCTTGGATTAAGAATTTCAATACCTTTCTAAAAAAATTGGTTTCGTTCAATTTGGTTCACTGAATCGAGCTGGGTTGATTTTTGAAACTAGGTACAGAACTGAGTTTGAATATAAATAGAAAAAGCTAAATTCAAACGAGTGGGCTGCGCGGGAAGGGTTATTGGGCTGGCCCAGTGTTACTCCGCAGCGCAGGGCACAACTGATAGGGGGGGGGGTCTACTGGTCAGTGGCTCATAAAATGCAAAGCGGTACGGGGCGATGTGGTGCGTTGGATTATAAGTGAGATCAACGGCTGAGGGTCATCGTCGACGATGAACATGTCACCGGCGAGCTCGAACCCTAGCGGCTCGGTGGGGGTGCATAGGGGGCATACCGGGGCTCTAGTGACGACGGCAAGGCGGGCAAACGACAAAGTCGACGACGGCGAACTCAGGGGTGGTCGCGGCAGCTCCGGGGGTGGTCGAAATCAACAGCTCCCTTCTTCTCCAGAGGCGGCCTGCTCCGACGCAATTCTGGCGAACTGCTGCTCCTCGTGCTCCGGCTAAGGGATGGAATGATCAGTGAGGTTAGGGGAGTGAGATGGTGTGAAGAAATCGAGCGGGGGTCGTCTCCTTTTATAGGCTCGACTGCGAGACCGAGAGGGATGGGCAGGCGATGGTGGCGACATGGCTACGGGCGGCTAGAGGCATGGCCAAGGTTGGCGATCGACGGGCGGTCTCCTGGCGATGCTCTAGATCTTAAATGCGCGTGTAGGGGCGGTGGCATATGGTCGGGAACACGCGGTGCTCTACGAGGCAGAGGCGGCGAACTCCACGACGAGCGGTGGCTACGGGGTACGGGCGGTGAATCTAACATGTCTGGTGGTCTCCTGGGACGGTGGGGTGCATACTGGTGGGCGGCGAGGGCTCGAGGTGGTCGGGTTGCGTGGGAACGGCGCGTGCTCTGCGGTGCACGTCAGCATGGTCAACAGCGGCGCGGGCGCGGCATTCCTAGCGGTTCTGGTCGTTGTCTTCGAGCTAGGGCTGGTTGATAGGGGGCAGTGAGGCATGCGCTGCATGCTAGACAAGGTTGGCACAACTAGTTCTTCTCCTAGCTTGCTGTCCACACTGGGGTGACATGTGTGCTCTCGGCCTGCTCACCATTGATGGCATTGGCAAGCTCACAGTGGTGCTAGAGGTTAGTTAAGGGTTCTAGATGATCCACTAAGGCTAGTTGTAACCAGAGAGGGAACAAGGTTGGCCCAAAACGCTGCTTAACATAGTGTTTTTGATTTTGTTGATTTGAATCTGCAACCTGTTTGATGAAATGGCCACATGAACTTGAGTTTTGAATTTTGAAAAGATTTTTGGTGGGTGTGCTAGGCATGTGTTGAGGGTTCTGTGGATGTTTGGGTTTTGAAAATTGAGCTTGTTTGAGTGGTTTTTGAAATAGTGCGATCTTCCGATATGAAATAGATTCAATTTTAAACGGTCATTTAAACTAAGCATTTAAATGTTTTTGGATGATCACAAAGTGGGCCTTGGTACCTTGTTATGAGTACTATCAAGGGGTGCAAAGATCCATACATGTTTCTGTTAAGTTCTGAAAGTTAGGGATAACCAAAGTAGGCATGGGAGTTAATTTGGCCAAAGTGACCATTCACCTAATTTCTTTATTTTGACTTGTTTGTCTTTGGGAAAGTTTGGGGATTGTTTAGATGATGTTTATTTCACCTAAGAATCATTTTACAAGCAAAGAAACACAGAACCATGGCAATTCAAAAGAATCCAAATTTTAATACACACCTATATGAATGCTTTCATACTTTTAATTGGAAAAGTTTTTGTTAACCCTAATTTTGATGATTAGAGTTTGATGATCCAAGTTTAATATTTTTGGGATGTTACAAACCTTCCCCCCCTTAAACAAAATCTCGTCCCGAGATTTGAAAAAGGACGAAAAAGATTACCTGGGATTTGAAGAGATCGGGAAACTCCGTCCTCATGTGATCTTCGCTCTCCCAGGTAGCTTCTTCTTCCGTGTGGTTGCTCCACTGAATCTTGAGAAACTTGATGCTTCGGGTTCTGGTAGTTCTGAAGGCTTCTCCCAAAATACGGATGGGTACTTCGGGATAGGTCAGGTCATCGCTGATCTCTATGGTCCGGTGATCGATATTCTTGAATACTTCAGTCTTCTCTGGAACTTCGAGGCACTTACGAAGTAATGAGATATGGAACACATTGTGCACGACTGACATCTCTTTGGGAAGTTCCAATTGATACGACACTTCTCCTCGACGGTTCAGAATATTGAAGGGGCCTATATATCTGGGGGCTAACTTTCCTTTCAGTTGGAAACGCTGCATTCCTTTCAATGGCGACACTTTCAGATACACAAAATCTCCTATGTTGAAGGCGAGGTATCGACGTCTCTTGTCGGCGTAACTCTTCTGCCTAGACTGGGTGGTCTTGAGGTGCTCACGAATCTTGTGAAACTTCTCTTCTACTTCTCGTAGGATGCCGGGTCCGAAAATCTGACTCTCTCCTACTTTCGACAAATTCAAAGGGGTGAGACACTTCCTTCCATACAAGAATTCAAATGGGGCCATTTGCAAACTAGCTTGATAACTGTTGTTGTATGAAAATTCCGCGAACGGCAGACAGTCTTCCCATTTTGATCCATACTCTAATACACATGCTCTCAACATGTCTTCGAGTATTTGATTTACTCGTTCCGTTTGTCCATCGGTCTGAGGGTGATAAGCGGTGCTGAAATCTAGTCGGCTTCCTAAACCTTCTTGGACTTTCTTCTAGAATCTCGAGGTAAACTGAGTTCCTCGATCTGATATGATGTTCTTGGGGACTCCATGCAAACTGACGATTCTAGCGATGTACAACTCCGCAATCTTCGAACTATGATATGTGGTCTTGACGGGTAAGAAATGGATGAATTTGGACAATCTGTCCACTATTACCCAGATAGAGTCATTTCCCCTACTAGAAGTAGGCAATCCGGTGATAAAGTCCATTCCAACGGAATCCAATTTCCATTCCGGAATCTGCAATGGTTGCAACAATCCTGCGGGTCTTTGATGTCCCGCCTTGACTCTCTGACATATATCACACTTGGCGATATAGCTTCGGATTTCTCTCTTCATCTTATGCCACCAGAATTGCTCCTTCAAATCTTGATACATCTTCGTTCCTCTGGGGTGGATAGAATAAAGATTATCATGAGCTTCCTTCAAAATAACTTCTTTCAACTCAGAATTTGCTGGTACACAAAGGCGTCCTTTGTACCACAGAACTCCTTCTTCATCTTCGGTGAATCCGGGCACTTTGCCTGTACCGATACGACGCTTGATTCCATCGATACTAGCACTCCCTTTCTGTGCCTCTTTGATCTGGCTGATCAAAGTGGGTTGAAGTTCTATGCTAGCCAAAAATTCTTCACTTACTAATTCCATTCGAAAATCTTCCATCTCTTTGTGCAAGCTTGGTTGCTCCTTCAAAATCATGGAGTTCAAGCGGCATGGCAATCTGCTAAGGGCATCTGCTACAACGTTGGCTTTATCGGGGTGATAGTGAATGTCCATATCGTAATCCTTGATTAGCTCAATCCATCTTCTCTGTCTCATATTCAGCTCCTTCTGAGTGAATATATACTTCAGGCTCTTGTAATCCGAATAGATTTCACAACGGTTTCCCATCAGATAGTGCCTCCATGTCTTGAGGGCTAGAACTACGGCTGCGAGTTCGAGGTCATGGGCTGGGTAATTTTGCTCATGTTGTTTCAGTTGTCGAGATAGGTAAGATATAACTTTGCCTTCTTGCATTAGCACACATCCGAGACCGATCTTGGATGCATCACAATACACGTCAAAGGGCTTTGTGATATCTGGCATGATTAAGATTGGGCTGAAATCAATCTCCTCTCGAGTTCTTGAAAACTCGCTTCACATTTGTCTGTCCATTCAAACTTCTTGTCCTTCTTCAGCAATTGGGTCATGAGTCTGGCGATACTCGAGAATCCTTCTACAAACTTGGGTTTGAGTGGTTGGGGCTTGCCAATCTTCGACATCTTTCACCTTTGCAGGGTCAACGGCAATTCCTCCGGCTGATACAATGTGGCCGAGGAATCCTACCTCCTGTAACCAGAATTCACATTTGCTAAACTTGGCATACAACTGATGCTCTCTAAGGGTTCCAAGAATGGTCCTTAGGTGTTGCTCATGTTCTTCTTCTGATTTGGAATAAATCAATATGTCATCGATGAAAACAACGACAAACTTATCCAGGAAGTCCATAAAAATCTTACTCATGAGATTCATGAAATAAGCGGGGGCATTGGTTAATCCAAAAGACATGACAGTATACTCGTATAATCCATATCTGGTGGTAAAGGCAGGCTTTGGAATATCCTCTGCATGAATCTTGAGTTGATGATAGCATGTTCTAAGATCAATCTTAGAAAACACTTTGGCACCGGTCAACTGATCAAACAGATCTTCTATCTTGGGAAATGGGTACTTGTTCGTGATAGTGACGTCATTCAACTTCCGATAATCCATACAGAAACGGTTACCTCCATCCTTCTTGTCCACGAACAAAACAGGTGATCTCCATGGTGACGCACTTGGTTGAATCAATCCAATTTCCAACATGGCATCTAGTTGCTTGTTCAGTTCTGCTAGTTTAGACGGGTTCATACTATATGGTCTATAGGCTATGGGTCCGGTTTCGGGGATTAGTTTAATGATAAACTCGATATCCCGATCTGGGGGCATACCGGGCAAAACATCTGGAAATACATCGGTGTATTCACAGACTATCCGGACTTGGTCAATGGTAGGTTGGGCTATACTCTTGTTGCACTTTAATTGACGAGGTAAGGTTTCAGATACATGCTCGACTGATATTCCGGCTGTACTGGTCATGGTTATTTCTTTCTTGGCATAGTCAATCAATCCTTTATGTTTGGCCATCCAATCCATTCCTAATACTACTTCCAAACCTTTAGTTCCGAGTACTATCAGATTAGCATAAAAATCTATGCCATGGATTCGGATAGGGACGGATTTGCAAATTTGCCTAGCTTTGGTGGTTGAACCGGGGATTTGAACAATCATAAGATGCTTCAGTTTGGTTGGTTGAATCTTACTAGTGCATGCAAATTCTTTGGTAACAAATGAGTGCGATACACCAGAATCAAACAACACTCTTGCAAGTACCGAATTAACAGAAAACATACCCAGCATGACGTCTGGCGCTTCCTGGGCTTCTTCAGCATGCATGAGAAAAAGACGGCCGTTGCGGTTGAGCGAGTTCCCTGGGGCAAACCTTCTTTCGGGCTGGACACGACGCTGTTGTTGAGCTGGGGCATTGGCATTGGGGGCTGCGGCATTCTTCTTGGGGTACTCATTGGAGTAGTGACCCTTATTTCCACAGTCATAACAAGTCACTTGCGACTTGTCCTTTGCTGCAACAGGCACAACATTGCTTCCAGTCCTCGGGGCAGTGTTGGTGTTGGCGGCAACATTGTTGTTGTTGAACTTGGGTGGTGCACGGTTGAAATTGTTAGAGTTGTCAGGGTTATTGTGATTTCCTCCGGGCCTTGGGTTTCCACGGTTGGGATAGGTCGGACGGTTCATCGGGGGTCTGTTGGTTCTCGGGGCAAATCCTGGAGATGGGTTAGGCCGATACTTTGGGTCTGATGGGTTCCTGGCTGATGCATCATGCGACGCTTGCGGTTCTCATTGGCTTGGTTGATCTTTCCTTCCATTTGAATGGCAGAGTCGACAAGGACTTCAATATCAGCAAAGGGGATATTGACCAACACAGTCTGCATCTCATCATGCAGACCATTCAAGAATCTCTCCTTCTTCTTGGCTTCGGTGTCGATCTCATCCGGGGCATACCTAGCTAATGACAAGAATTTTTCACGGTATTCCACTACGTTCATCCTTCCTTGCTTTAGTTCTCTGAACTCATCTCTCATTGTCTTGATCAAACCCGGTGGCACATGGGTTCTGCTGAACTTGACCTTGAATTCCTCCCAGGTCATCATCTGTCCTCCGGTCATTGCACGAACGCTGTTCCACCATGCTCTTGCATCTCCGGCTAGATAGTGGGTGGCGAACAGAACTTTCTCGTTAGCTTCCACTCCGGCGACTTTCAGGTTGTTTTCCATGGTTTGCAGCCAATCATCGGCGTTTAAGGGCTCTTCTGACTTAGTGAAAACAGGTGGGTTGGTGTTCTGAAAATTCTTGAGCTTAGATCCATGGTTGTCCTGATTTCCTTGTCCTTGATTGTTGTGGGCTAGCTGAGCTATCTGCTGAAGGGTGGCTAGGTTGGCTTGACGTTCGGCTCTTTCAGCTTCGCGGTCAGAAACCAATATTTGCAGGATCTACAACATCGGGTCTGGGGATGAACCACTTCCTCCGCGTGGCATCTAAAGATTGAGATAGATCATGAGAAAATCATGGAGTTCAAGCGGCACGGCAATCTGCTAAGGGCATCTGCTACCACGTTGGCTTTACCGGGGTGATAGTGAATGTCCATATCGTAATCCTTGATTAGCTCAATCCATCTTCTCTGTCTCATATTCAGCTCCTTCTGAGTGAATATATACTTCAGGCTCTTGTGATCCGAATAGATTTCACAACGGTTTCCCATCAGGTAGTGCCTCCATATCTTCAGGGCTAGAACTATGGCTGTGAGTTCGAGGTCATGGGCTGGGTAATTTTGCTCATGTTGTTTCAGTTGTCGAGATAGGTAAGATATAACTTTGCCTTCTTGCATTAGCACACATCCGAGACCGATCTTGGATGCATCACAATACACATCAAAGGGCTTTGTGATATCTGGCATGATTAAGGTTGGGATGAAATCAATCTCCTCTTGAGTTCTTGAAAACTCGCTTCACATTTGTCTGTCCATTCAAAATTCTTGTCCTTCTTCAGCAATTGGGTCATGGGTCTGACGATACTGGAGAATCCTTCTACAAACTTGGGTTTGAGTGGTTGGGGCTTGCCAATCTTCGACATCTTTCACCTTTGCAGGATCAACGGCAATTCCTCCGGCTGATACAATGTGGCCGAGGAATCCTACCTCCTGTAACCAGAATTCACATTTGCTAAACTTGGCATACAACTGATGCTCTCTAAGGGTTCCAAGAATGGTCCTTAGGTGTTGCTCATGTTCTTCTTCTGATTTGGAATAAATCAATATGTCATCGATGAAAACAACGACAAACTTATCCAGGAAGTCCATAAAAATCTTATTCATGAGATTCATGAAATAAGCGGGGGGCATTGGTTAATCCAAAAGACATGACAGTATACTCGTATAATCCATATCTGGTGGTAAAGGCAGGATTTGGAATATCCTCTGCACGAATCTTGAGTTGATGATAGCCTGTTCTAAGATCAATCTTAGAAAACACTTTGGCACCGGTCAACTGATCAAACAGATCTTCTATCTTGGGAAATGGGTACTTGTTCGTGATAGTGACGTCATTCAACTTCCGATAATCCATACAGAAATGGTTACCTCCATCCTTCTTGTCCACGAACAAAACAGGTGATCTCCATGGTGACGCACTTGGTTGAATCAATCCAATTTCCAACATGGCATCTAGTTGCTTGTTCAGTTCTGCTAGTTCAGACGGGTTCATACTATATGGTCTCTGGGCTATGGGTCCGGTTCCGGGGATTAGTTTAATGATAAACTCGATATCCCGATCTGGGGGCATACCAGGCAAAACATCTGGAAATACATCGGGGTATTCACAGACTATCCGGACTTGGTCAATGGTAGGTTGGGCTATACTCTTGTTGCACTTGAATTGACGAGGTAAGGTTTCAGATACATGCTCGACTGATATTCCGGCTGTACTGGTCATGGTTATTGCTTTCTTGGCATAGTCAATCAATCCTTTATGTTTGGACATCCAATCCATTCCTAATACTACTTCCAAACCTTTAGTTCCGAGTACTATCAGATTAGCATAAAAATCTATGCCATGGATTTGGATAGGGACGGATTTGCAAATTTGCCTAGCTTTGGTGGTTGAACCGGGGATTTGAACAATCATAAGATGCTTCAGTTTGGTTGGTTGAATCTTACTAGTGCATGCAAATTCTTTGGTAACAAATGAGTGCGATGCACCAGAATCAAACAACACTCTTGCAAGTACCGAATTAACAGAAAACTTACCCAGCATGACGTTTGGCGCTTCCTGGGCTTCTTCAGCATGCATGAGAAAAAGACGGCCGTTGCGGTTGAGCGAGTTCCCTGGGGAAACCTTCTTTTGGGCTGGACACGACGCTGTTGTTGAGCTGGGGCATTGGCATTGGGGGCTGCGGCATTCTTATTGGGGCACCCATTGGAGTATTGACCCTTATTTCCACAGTCATAACAAGTCACTTGCGACTTGTCCTTTGCTGCAACAGGCACAACATTGCTTCCAGTCCTCGGGGCAGTGTTGGTGTTGGCGGCAACATTGTTGTTGTTGAACTTGGGTGGTGCACGGTTGAAATTGTTAGAGTTGCCGGGGTTGTTGTGATTTCCTCCGGGCCTTGGGTTTCCACAGTTGGGATAGGTCGGACGGTTCATCGGGGTTCTGTTGGTTCTCGGGGCAAATCCTGGAGATGGGTTAGGGCGATACTTTGGGTCTGATGGGTTCCTGGCTGATGCATCATGCGACGTTTGCGGTTCTCATTGGCTTGGTTGATCTTTCCTCCCATTTGAATGGCAGAGTCGACAAGGGCTTCAATATCAGCAAAGGGGATATTGACCAACATAGTCTGCATCTCATCATGCAGACCATTCAAGAATCTCTCCTTCTTCTTGGCTTCGGTGTCGATCTCATCCAGGGCATACCTAGCTAATGACAAGAATTTTTCACGGTATTCCACTACGTTCATCCTTCCTTGCTTCAGTTCTCTGAACTCATCTCTCATTGTCTTGATCAAACCCGGTGGCACATGGGTTCTGCTGAACTTGACCTTGAATTCCTCCCAGGTCATCATCTGTCCTCCGGTCATTGCACGAACGCTGTTCCACCATGCTCTTGCATCTCCGGCTAGATAGTGGGTGGCGAACAGAACTTTCTCGTTAGCTTCCACTCCGGCGACTTCCAGGTTGTTTTCCATGGTTTGCAGCCAATCATCGGCGTCTAAGGGCTCTTCTGACTTAGTGAAAACAGGTGGGTTGGTGTTTTGGAAATTCTTGAGCTTAGATCCATGGTTGTCCTGATTTCCTTGGCGTTGATTGTTGTGGGCTAGCTGAGATATCTGCTGAAGGGTGGATTGGTTTGCTTGACGATCGGCTCTTTCAGCTTCGCGGTCAGAAACCAACATTTGCAGGATCTACAACATCGGGTCTGGGGATGAACCACTTCCTCCGCGTGGCATCTGAAGATTGAGATAGATCATGAGAAAAGAGGGAAATTTCTAAGGTTCAGGGACTTTGGAAAGTTTTTAAAGTTTGACTCAGATTTTCTAGCAACTTTCTTTTCATTCATTCATTCATATCACACGATACAAACACACACCACAAAACAAGAAAAATAGATGGTTTTAAGAACCATTCTGGAAACTACGATACAGTGGGACCGAGTACAACTCACTACGCTAGTGCTTAAGTGATACTACTCCTCGGAGTTGGTGTAGTCGTCATCCTCATCATCCTCGTCGTCATCGATGAAGGCGAAATCATCCTCATCGATGAAGAAGTGCATAGCCTGATCCTCCAGAAAATCATCGTAATCGCTGAGATAGGAGTAGGGGTCTCCACGAAGATCTTCTCCGGCATTCTCCCTTTCCTCCAACTGCATGTCTCTCTCGTGGATGGTCTCTTCCAAATCCGAGATACAGTGGCGAAGACGGGCAATGATGCGCTCCTTCTTGTCAAGCTAATGGCGACGAGACTTGCGATCCTTTGCTAGCATGGCGATGGTCTGATCCTTCGTCTTGATAATGGCAGACTTGTGGTTGGAGTAGTCACGGCAATTGTCCAATTCCTGCTGACGATCATACATCATGAAGCTAAGGTGGTCCAACTGAGTCTTCAGCTCGTGGTGGTATGGGGCTTCTAGTGGTTGTCCCATAGCATCACGCCTTGGAGAAAACACAAAGCGGGTACCCTTGATCTGGTTGATACTCTGCCCACACAGACGGGCAAGAGCTTCCTGCATGGCCCTGGCAAGTCCATCTAGCCAATTGTTCTCTCTTAAGGTGAACTGAATTCCCTCGGCAGTGGGAGGTTCAATCTTTCCTCAGAGACTTGCAACAATTAGCCAGTGCAGATCTCCTCCTCCTTGATCATTGAGCTGAGCTCCGAAGAACTCGGGGTGCGGACGCTCCAGAAGTTCCAAAAGCTGGTCCAAATCCCGCTCAAAGATGAGGTCTCCTCCATTCCCCAACTGATAAAACTTGATGTACTTCACATCCATCTAAAAGAATATAGGATGAGTAAGTTAGTAGAGTGATCAAGTGTGTCAATTTTTATGTAGTTTGCAAGAGTTTTTGAGGAACATGAGTTTTCACGAAAGAATCAAAGTGATAAGAATGGGAATATGTTTTTGTAAATATTTGTTTCCTTTGGTTTTCAAACTAAGTTTTTGATTCAAACGTCCAGTCTAACTAGGGTCTCCTATGGTCAGGATGGCTCTGATACCAACTTGTCAACACCCGGATTTTTAATCCCAGATGCCTGTTACGCCATACATCGCAATCCCAGGATTACCATTTTTGCGAGACATAACAGATTTGGATACCGCAGTACATCATCCATTACAAACCATACATAAGGTCGTACACAAATAAGGATCTCATGATCCAGTTCTTAATACAACTCAAGCAATGGAAATACGTAATAATAAAGGTAGCGTAGGCGAAGCTCCATCTTCGTGGTCACATGCAATGCTGAAGATGGGAGATGATCCTAGTTGTCGTAACCTTCCTGGGATCCATCATCCTGGTACTCCTCTTCATAGTCTGGCCACGGGAATAGCCATGGACAAAGCCATGAGTACTCTTTAAGTACTCGCAAACTAATACTAACAAGTGAAGGGTTTTTTTTGTAGTAGGACACTAAGCTCTAGGGTTGTTTTGCAAAAAATCCAGATTTACTTCTACTAAGTTCAGAAGCAAGAAAAGCTAGTTGAAATTTTATAACACCTAAGTGGGAAGTTGAATTTCATATCACAACTCTGTTGTGGTCAAGTCAAAATCTCAATTCATTTCATAAGTCATTTTGAAAACATCTGACGGGGGAACAGTATGGCCACTCCAACTGTCCATAACCGCGGACGTGGCTATTTGAATAGTTTGACACTCTGCAGAGATTGTACACTTTCACCACAACATTCGATACATCCGTCAGGAACATATCCTGAATTCACCATACTCAGTATGCGGATAATCCATCCTAACCTTTCAATTACACGCCCTAGTATAGGCACCTCTCCTGTGAGTTTGGCCTCCCAACCATGACCAACTGTTATCTTGGGTACTGCACAGGTGGACAATCCTCACAAGGTAGCCTCAGCTCAGACCTTGGCCGTGAGGGAACCCATACTAAGGTATATAAGTTTCCAGTCAAGCCCTACCCAATTTTTTGGGTATTGTGGTTGTACGGTAAAATTGGAATGGTATCGCATCCAGACAACCATCAGTTTTATAAAGGGCTAAGGCTCATGCCTCAGCATTTTCATCATCAAAATCATCTGGTGTTCAGAAACACATGTCAAAACATCTCAGTAGAATGACTCATCATTCTAAGGTTTTCATAACCATTTTCCACCAAGTATTCCCATCTAAAGTTGATCAAGTTTTATGCTTAGCACTAGCATCTACAAGTGGAGGTGAGTACTAATGAGGGGTGGTAAACAAGTGGAGTTTAACTAAGTACAATCTCATGCCTTAGGATGACATCAAGATTATTTAGCTTAGGCCAAATTTAATGCTCTTTATGCAACCTTCAATTATCTTCCTAGAATCTACAAGTCACTTAAGTAAACTCTAAGAAATAGCTTTGATAAAGAAATAAAGTAGAAAGCTTGCAAGTAAAACTAGGAGGGGGTATCATCACATATGTCTAACCAAGCATGCTTAGTGCATTGCATCGGTTATCTAACTTTCATAGTTGCAAGTGTTAGCTTGCTCAATCAACTAGTAGTATTAGGCTTGCTAAAGTAGAGTATCTTGCAAGTGTTAGCTTGCTCAATCAACTAGTAGTATTAGACTTGCTAAAGTAGAGTATCTTGCAAGTGTTAGCTTGCCTTGTGCAGAGCAGTGGTTGAAGTTCTCCTCGACTTCTTCTTCGTAGTATCCTCTTTCCTCCTCGTATCCTTAGTCGGTACTAGCGTCTATGAATAAATACGAGGTACACAATCACCAAACAATACTTAACTATTTTCAATCATCACACAAAGGTGCACTATAGATGATCTAGTATCATCACTAACATTACAAGATTAAAGCTTTGGTCTTATTTATTTATTTTTAGAAAAGTAATTTCTACTCATTGAAAAACTACTTAAGATTTAATATTCTCCAAACCAAACATGGGATCATGTTGACACATGTCATCACCACATATTGCAGTACATGGGAATGTGATTTAAAGTGGTGTCACAATTTAATAATGTTTAACCTTTTTATTTTAAATAATTAAAGTGACTAGAAATGCCTATGTGGCATTCTTTTATTACTTGAACATTATTTCTGTAAGTAAACCCATATGTTTTTATATATTCTGAAAGGTATGATCAAATGTGATTTTTGAGAGTTGGAATCAACTCAAAAGCTATTATGGTTGAAATTTGAAAAATGTTTGAATGCAAAAAATCTTCTGCCTTGTTATTTTTATCAAGGTTGATCTATAGATCCAAATGATATGAATCCAACAGGCTTGGATTAAGAATTTCAATACCTTTCTAACAAAATTGGTTTTGTTCAATTTGGTTCACTGAATCGAGCTGGGTTGATTTTTGAAACTAGGTACAAAACTGAGTTTTAATATAAATAGAAAAAGCTAAATTCAAACGAGTGGGCTGCGCGGGAAGGGTTATTGGGCCGGCCCAGTGTTACTCCGCAGCGCAGGGCGCAACTGATAGGGGGGGGGGGTCTACTGGTCAGTGTTCATAAAATGTGAAGCGGTACGAGGCGATGTGGTGCGTTGGATTAGAAGTGAGATCGACGGCTGAGGGTCATCGTCAACGATGAACATGTCACCGGCGAGATCGAAACCTAGCGGCTCGGTGGGGGTGCATAGGGGGCATACCGGGGCTCTAGTGACGACGGCGAGGCGGGCAAACAACGAAGTCGACGATTGTGAACTCAGGGGTGGTCGCGGCAGCTCCGGGGGTGTTCGAAATCAATGGCTCCCTTCTTCTCCAGAGGCGGCCTGCTCCGGTGCAATTCCAGCAAACTGCTGCTCCTCGTGCTCCGACTAAGGGATGGAATGATCAGTGAGGTGAGGGGAGTGATATGGTGTGAATAAATCGAGCGGGGGTCGTCTCCTTTTATAGGCTCGACGGCGAGACCGAGAGGGATGGGCAGGCGATAGTGGCGACATGGCTACGGGCGGCTAGAGGCATGGCCAAGGTTGGCGATCGACGGGCGGTCTCCTGGTGATGCTCTAGATCTTAAATGCGCGTGTAGGGGCGGTGGCATATGGTCGGGAACACGCGGTGCTCTGCGAGGCAGAGGCGGCGAACTCCACGATGAGCGGTGGCTACGGGGTACGGGCGGTGAATCGAACATGTCTGGTGGTCTCCTGGGACGGTGGGGTGCATACTGGTGGGCGGCGAGGGCTCGAGGTGGTCAGGTTGCATGGGAACGACACGTGCTCTGCGGTGCGTGTCGTCATGGTCGATAGCGGCGCGGGCGCGGCGTTCCTGGCGGTTCTGCTCGTTGTCTTCCAGCTAGGGCTGGTCGAGAGGGGGCGGTGAGGCATGGGCTGCATGTAGGGGTTCGTAGCATGGAAAACAAAAATTTTCTACCGCATACAATCAAACAAGCCAAGATCTATCTACTAGATTGTAGCAACGAGTCGATGGAATAACTCACCCTCGAAGATTCCAAAGTTTTTAACGAGAGCGGATTCTCGTGGGTGATGTAGTCGTACTCTTTCCGATCTCAAGATCGTGTAGAGGATCCTTCCGGCGCTGCGTTCCGGCAGCGCTTCCGCAGTCGGTCACACGTTCGGTACTCCACGAAGACCTTCCTCTCCCTTGTTCCAGCAGACAGCGGAGGTTGTAGCACTCTCCTCACGATTCCGGCAGCACAACGGCGTGGTACCGGAAGTAGAGGGGTGTAAGGTTCCCAACCTTTAATAAGGTAGAGTCCCCTGTGTTTACAATGCTAGTCCCTAGATCAATAGCTAGCATCCACAATTAAGATGTAATATCAAGAAACAAAGGTCATAATACAACTTTATAACCAGGAATAACATAATTTATTACATCTTTCATAGCTCATTTGGCTATTACATTACATTGCAGCAGGATATCTATAAGCATGGGGTCCTTCATCTTCAAAGTGCCACAGGCAGACATGTTGGTTGTAGACTTTGTAATCCTAATCATCAAACTGTACTAACATCAATCAAACCTGCAACATACAAGTTACAACCACAAGGGTCAATACATTTGAATTGTATTGGCAAGTGATACTATGGTAGTATAGTGGAGTCTATCATCTATATGCTTTTGGCTAAGTGGAGCTTAGGCTTGCTTTGCTCAAAATAGATTTTCCTTATCATTTGAAAACACTAAGTTTTTGTTTGGCAAAAATCACCCAAGCCAATCTAAGATTGAAGATCCTTTAACCCTTGTTCAACCACAAGTTTTTAACTTAGTAATTTGGATGATGAGATTCTTGATAGCTTCCATGTCTTGATGCTCAAATTGTCCTTTATCAGGGACATGGCTAAGTACTTAGATTCTACACTCTGCAGAGGTGGTGCACTTTCCCCACAAGACTTGGTTTCACCAAGACAAGATCTTTCAGAAGCCTTCCCTTAGACCAAAATGGACGCGCTCCAACCTATCAAACCCCTACCACCAACTGTCCATTTGGCTAAGTTCTTGCAACCTATATGATCCAGGTAGAGCCCATAATGCCATGTGGTTGCACTTGAAGCTTCTCAACATTTGGCATCTCAAATCTCTTTGTTCCTGGGTAGCCATACACAAGTGAGATACACAAGGTAAACCATAAAAATGGGCCTTGTGAACCACTCAACACAAACCATTCCTTCCATTCCACCCAGGTGATTCATTCACTTAGTTGTTTTATTAAACAAAACACAAGTCCTCAGACTTAGATATTTTTCCATAGCATGAATATATATTCCACCCTTGTTTTCTATTAGCTAAGCTAAGCATGATAGTAGTAGGAATCTTAACTTAGGATATTTTACTAAGGTTTCATCTACTAGGTTTTCCCATAGCATGGTTTATACTTAGCAAAAATTCCATGCAAGTTTTACTTAGAAAAATCACTAATGCATAGTGAAAGTAATGGGACAAAAGTATGAAGCATCACTTGACTTTTTGGTAGAGTATAAGTTCACTCCTTGTCCTTGCTACAATCACACTCTTCAAGTCACTACAATTCAATCAAGCAAGGCACAAGTTCAATCTACCATTCAAGCAATTCATTTACATAAAATCATATAAACAAGATAATGCATGGAAGCATGCCAAGGATTGTTTTATTTGGAAAAGTGGTTTATAAAGGTTCACAAACATTTGAAAACACCTAATGGTCATTTTATAAAGTGGCAAAGTCATTTGCAAAAGATTTCACTTCATAAACCATTTTCAAAACAAGGTATCATTTTATGTGGTGTAGAAATGTTTTTACTAAGGAATTAATCTATAGGGTTCACAAAATATGTTTTCAAACCATAAAACTTTGTGTTTAGGGTCAGAGAGTTTATTTCCAAAACATTTCTCAAAGGCTTTCCTCCAAAATCATTTTTAATAATTAAACCACATTTTTATTTGACTAGAAATGGTTTTAAATCAAAGATTCATTCTTTTGTTTCACCAAACACATTTTTGAAACCACAAAGTGATTCCTATGGTCAGTAGGTTCAAAACACACCATTTGCCAAAGATTTTATCCTCAAAATCATTTTGGAACAATTTTTATAATCTAAAGAAGCATACATAAGTTTCTGCAAAAACAAACATTTTACCAGAAGCTTTTTACTAAACAAAGTGCATGGTTGGCTAGGGCTTGTTTTTCTGAATCCATTGATATAAAGTTTGCAAAATTTGGACGTGTAGATTTAAAGTTATGGAATTTACAAAATCACATATCTAATAGATTCAATCTGTTTTTAAAACCAGAGTCTGGCCACACGTCTTATTCCTATTCGTCGAAAACGTTTCGCGTGGATCAAGCGACGCATGCCGTTGGATTTAATTCATATCGCACGGCGCACATGTGCTACTTAACCCTTCGTCTAGCTTCTATCCTAGCCGCTGGATCCTAATCGCACGACACCTAGCACACTTGCCAGAGACGGGCGGCGCTGGCGGCGGCTGGTGGTGGCGGAGCGGTCAGACAGCGGCGGAGTCGACGCTACAGGAAGCGAGGGAGGAAGGGGAGATGCTCACCATGTTCGCAACGTCGTGGGGAAGCTCAAGGAGGTTGTCGTTGCTGAAGGGGCGCACAGAGTCGACCGGGATTCCTCGCCGTAGTTCTGCCTGGCGTCGGGCTTGCACTGGCGTCGTCGAGGACATTGCTACAGCGCACGAGAGAGGGTACAGAGGGTGCTATTAGACGCGTAGAAGGGTAGAGAATACGGGTGCATCAAAGAGAGGGAGCGGCGTGGTCGGACGTTACCAGTAGAGCTCGTCGGAGTTGGAGCAGACGGTGGCGGCGTCTGGCGTCGTCGCTGTCGAGGCTCAGGGGCGCGCGCGAGCGAGCTACGGATGCTGAAAGATGCGCCAGGGCCCGGGGAACTTGCCTGTGTGCTCAGGGAGGCAAGGGGTGGCGCGGGGTCGCCGGAATCGGCAGGGAAAGCCGTCGATGACAGTGAGGTTCAGAGAGGAATTAGGGCGGCCTGTGGGCGTGCTAAGGTGGGGCGACAGAGGGGAAGGAGCGAGGAGGGGGAGACGTTTTAACGTGCATGGTCGCAGAGGGTAAAGGCAGCATCAATGCCACGAATTAAAGCGAGCATTCATCGGCGAAAACAGCCGGCGAGGTAAGGGGAGAAGGAGTCGCGGCGGGTGAGGAAGAAAGCTAGGGAGTGGGACCCGGTTGTCTGCGAGTGAGAGAGAGTGGAGGTGGGTCCAGGAAATCAGCGAGTGAGTGGGTCGAGTCCTAGGTGCGAATCGTTTTTCTGCGGGGTGAGAGGGACTGGACTGTTGGGCTTAGTGGGCTCGGCTGGCTTCTTTCATTTTTTTTATTCTGTTTGTTTTTCTCTTTTTCCATTTGATTTTCTATTTTGAAATTTAACTAAACAATTCAATCATTCAAATCAATCAACTTCCACCAAACTTTGTATTGGGTTTAGCTCTGTTTAACAACACAAAGCAAAGTCCAAAAATAAAATAATATTTTTATTCTTTTTAGGGTCCATTAATAATTAAATAAATAAACCTTGATTATTAATTCAAATAAGTTTTGTTTTATTAAACTCTCCATTTGCAATCTGAATAATATTAAAACCAAATCAGTGGGTTTTATTTGAAAATATAAAATACTTGGAAAACTTGATTAAAATAATTTAACAAGTTTTGATGTTTAATTAAAATGGTAAAACCTTTATTTTAATAAAATTGGATATTAATAAATCCTCATTATTTTGTTTAAATAACCCTTTACTCCTTTGATCAAAACAAAATACTTTACTTCAAAAACTTGGCCAAGGTTTAATTTGGCTCTATAAAAATAGTCCTTATTTATATTTCTACCTTTCCATTTGAAAACCAAATCTTTTTATTAAAAGCTCCAAAAATAGTAATTCTACTTATTAAAATCTTTCTTTATTAATTGTTTATCCTTATAAATCCCTTTAGGATTTATTTGATCAAAATAGGTTTGAAAGCTTCTAATTGGAATCAAAAAGTTTCTCCTCACCCTGAAAATCAACAAAGTTTTATTTTATTCATTTATTTTTCACATAACAAGATTTGGAAAATCTTGGGATGTGACAAGGGGAGATCTCGCAGGGCTTCGCCTTAAGACGGAGCGAGTATGGTGGACTATGAGAGAGAGCCTCGGTGATCTAGGGTTTAGACGCACCAAGGAGGAGCAAGGCCGGCGACTAGGGTTTGCCTAGGCGGCGGCGACAGCTTGCCCTAGGCGGCGGCAGCAGGAGGTGGCGGCGCCGGCGGCTAGGATTAGGATTTTTGGGGCATGGTGTTGTGTGCTTGGAGGGGCAGCCCTGCCCCTCCTTATATAGGTGGAGGGGGCGCACCAAGGGGAGGGGAGTCCCTCCCCAACTCGGATCCAAGTGGGCCGGCGGTGGAGGGAGGGAACTCCTCCCCAAGTAGGTTTCCTACTCTCCCTCCACCTCACAAAATAGCCGTTTGACTTTTCAAATTGGCGTTTGACTTTTCAAACTAGGATTTGATTAAACCCTTTATTTTGTTCAGCGATGTCACCTAGTACATGACGCAATCATTACAACTTGTTATGACACATTCATGTACTCTTCCCCTCCGGAGTGACGGACATTCCGGAACCTTCTAGAACATTCCCGATGAAAACACCGGAACCATTCTCCAACCCCGAAACAGGACTTTCCTTATATGAATCTTATTCTCCGAACCATTCCGGATATCCTCGTGATATCCCGGATCCCATCCGAGACTCTGAACTACATTCGGTATCTTACTCATCATTCCATAACTACTCAAACAACGTCGAATCCTTAAGTGTGTCTCCCTACGGTTCGTGAAATATGCAGACATGATCGAGACACTTCTCCGAACAATAACCAATAGAGGAATCTGGAAATTCATATGGCTCCCACATATTTCTACGATTACTTTGCGATCGAATGAACCACTTACATACGATACCAATTTCCCTTTGTCTCACGATAGTTTACTTATCCGAGGTTATGATCGTCGGTATCTCTATATACCTAGTTCAACCTCGTTACTGATAAGTACTATTTTCTCGTTCCCGTGATATGTGATCCCTTGTGAGCCAGTCACATGCTTGCAAGCTAATTGGATGACATTCCACCGAGAGGGCCCAGAGTATATCTATCAGTCATATGGATGGACAAATCCCACTCTTGATCCATGTGTCTCAACCGATACTTTCTGAACACTTAATGCCACCTTTATAGCCACCCAGTTACGGTGTGGTGTTTGATGTCATCAAAGCATCCTTCCGGTGAAGGTGATATGCATGATCTCATGGTCGAAGGAATTAGGTTACTATGTATCAGAAAGCATATAGCAATTGAACTATTAAAATGACTTGATCTTTATGCTACGCTTATATATAGGAGTATATCCATCATATCATTCTCCTAATGGTATGATCTTGTTGTTAATAACATCTCAATGTTCATGATAGGGAAACCACAATCATTTATTAACCAACAAGCTAGTATTATATAGAGGCTTTACTAGGGACTTCAATTTAAGTTTACAAATCACACAAGTATTAATGTTTCCTTTTTAATACTATTATAGCATGAATGTAAACATTTATCATAAACACAAAGATATAATAATAACTACATTTATTATTGCCTCTAGGGCATATCTCCAATAGTCTCCCACTTGCACTAGAGTCAACTAATCTAGATTACATGGTAATATACCGAACACCCATGGCAGTTTGGTGTTGGTCATGTTTTGCCCTCGGGAGAGGTTTAGTCAACGGATCCACCACATTCAGATCCGTGTGTACTTTGCAAATCTTTATGTCCCCATCTTGGACATGTTCTCGAATAGCGTGAAAACGTAGCTTGATGTGCTTCAGCTTCTTGTGTGACCTTGGTTCTTGCGCATTGGCTATGGCGGCCATGTTATCACAGTAGATTGACATTGGGTCCAGCGCACTAGGAACCACACCGAGCTCTGTAATGAACTCTTTCATCCATATTGCTTCTTGTGAAGCCTCCAAAGCATCCATGTATTCCGATTCAGTTGAAGATCTCGCCACAACGCTTTGCTTTGCACTCCTCCAGCTAACTGCTGCACCATTCAAAGTAAATACGTATCCAGATTGTGATTTAGAATCATCCGGATCGGTGTTCCAACTAGCATCGGTGTAACCATTAACAACGAGCTGCTCATCACCTCCATAAGAAATAACCATATCCTTAGTTCTTCTCAAGTACTTAAGGATGTTTTTGACCGCTGTCCAATGATCCACTCCTGGATCACTTTGACATATGCTAGTTAAACTAACAACATATGCAATGTCGGGTCTAGTACATAGCTTGGCATACATCAGAGATCCTATGGCTGAGGCATAGGGAGTTTTACTCATCCTTTCTCTATCTTCAGCCGTTGTCGGACTTTGAGTTTTACTCAAGGTCGTATTGGGCAACATGGGCAAGAACTCTTTCTTGCTATCTTCCATTCCAAACCTCTTTAGAACTTTGTCCAAATACGTACTTTGTGACAATGATAAAGGCGTCTCGATCTATCTCTATAAATATTTATGCCTAATATATAAGCTACTTCGCCAAGATCCTTCATTGAAAAACTATTATTCAAATATTCCTTGACACTATTAAGAAGGTCTACATCATTCCCAATCAATAATATGTCATCTACAAATAGTATTAAGAATGCTACAGAGCTCCCACTCACTTTCTTGTAAATACAGGCTTCTCCATAACTTTGTATAAAACCAAAACTTTTGATTACTTTATCAAAACGTTGATTCCAACTTCGGGATGCTTGCTTCAATCCATAGATGGACCGTTGAAGTTTGCATACCTTGTTAGCATCTTTAGGATCGACAAAACCTTTGGGTTGCATCATATACAACTCTTCATCAATGTCTCCATTGAGGAACGCTGTTTTGACATCCATCTGCCATATCTCATAATCGTAATATGCAGCGATTGCTAACATAATCCTTACAGACTTTAGCTTCACTACAGGTGAGAAAGTGTAACACCCTCAGAATCGACCCTATGCAAGTTTCAGCGATTCCCGCCAAACCCGCATAGAAACGATTCAAAGGTGCCCACCAGGAACTTTCGTGCGGGTGGAAAACGAAGTAATAACATTACACAACAGTCCTCGATGGGACCCATAGAACAGACATATATACAACATCGACTCGATGAGTCAAGAATACAGATATAATATACAAAGATCCAAATCACCTTGAAAATGATAGAGCGTCCGACTACGGCAAGATGCAAATGGGGCTAAGAGCCCTGAAGAATAACCAATGGCGTCCATAACCCTGCCCAGGCCAAGCCGGAAGGGTAACCCTGCTAACGACGTCGATCTCAAAACCTTCTTAAACAAAAGGGGTGCCGACAAAGGGCAAAGGAAAAGAGAGAGCGGTCAGTACTGAGGCCAGTACACGGCGAGGCTAGAATTCGGCGGTCCTCGCCTACATAGGTATGGTGGACTGAAGCGGCAGCGCAGCGTGCACTAAACAACCTATAGAGACTTGATATAACTGTCGGCTATCAGAGAGGGGTAAGAAAGACCTATTCGGATCCAACCTGATTCTAACACCAAACATACCCATCCTGGTGTTTCCCCCTCGAGACCAAACGAGGAAGTCAACCGAGGAACTCACACAGTTGGCAGTTTTATTCATTCCGTTATAGTGGCGGCAATTACTAGTCAAATATAGATAGCATGAGTCATCCTGATATAATAAGCAGTGGGCAGTTTTAGTTAAACATTCTGTTGTAGTTTCAACACTTACTAGTCAGATACAATTAGCATGAGATATCCCCAAACCCAGCAGTTGTTGGTACTTTTATTTAGCCATTCCGTTGCAGTGAAGCTGATTACTAGTCATGTCGGATACAAGTCAAATTATAGCAGTAAAGTTTAGTTATAGTTGTCTATGATCAAGAACTGTGCTCCAAGTCGTCCATAACCGCGGACACGGCTTCTCGAAAAGATTTAACCCTGCAGGGGTGCACCAAAGTTTCCACACGCACCTACACCCTTGTTGTCGGATCAGGTAGGTACAAGATCACAAAACATACACCCAACGGTATGTCGACGGGGTTTCGGACACGACGTTTCCCAGACCCAAAGCAAGCACGGGGGGCCACCCCACTAAATATACCCGCAACGAAGTCGGCCGGTCTCCGAGACGGACTCAGGGTTTGCGCCAGTGGCTGTAAACGACTGGTAACCCGAAACTCTCGGGCTTGTCGATACCGCGAAAACACTCCGCTTACCTAAACAGTACAGGTGCTCCTCGCACAATCGTAAATAAAGCAGTAAAGCATGGCATAAGTACAGAATAGTAATAAAGCCCCAAACTAATTGTGGCCCCCAGTACAGTACTTCGAATCAGGTACTAAATCGATGGGGGTGCCCATACATCCCACATGTGGTTAGAGCGCTCGATCTCGGAACAGGTGTCAAGAACTCGGGGTCCTACGGGACACAAGTGGACGGTTAACAACCAAATAACATCTATTGCCCACCTGTGCCTCTGCTTACCTACTTCAATTTTAGTTATTAAACAATAATTGAATTAAATGATAATTAAAGCCATGATCATCTCCAACCTTAAACATGCGGCAATACTCCAACAACTGTGGTACTTGACGACACGCAACAGCACTTGAGCAAGCGACTACGACGCACAGGTCCAACTATCTACCAAACAACAGGTAATAGGAAGTGTCCAAGGCAATATAAGGCTGCAAGGGATGTTCCGGGTACGAAAACTAGAGCATCGCAACACAGATATCAATAGATCAACAGGAGGGAATAAAGACTATAAAAGTAAGATAGGTAGAAAGGGGGAGATGCTCGCCTGAAAACATTGTCGAAGGTTCAACCGAAGATCGGGGCGAAGCTCACATCAACTCAACGGCCCAATCCGCGAAGAAGCAAAACACTAGAAGAAACACCGGATGCACTATTTAATACTACGGCAAAAGATCGGGCATGATGCATGTATGATGTATGACATGGCAAAGGTGCAATGCAATTAGATCATATTAAGCGGAACCGGGGGTCCCGACAATTAATTAAATAGTTCATGTTGTTTAGCTACCCCACAATTTAAATGTTGTCTTAACAAGGCAAAATCATATCACCGGTTCGCTACACAAATTGAAATGGAACCAATATGAGACTAGATTTGTCCGCATATGGGCTCCATATTTAATTATAAGGTGAATCGGCATAATGCCCCCAAACCACACAAATATGCATGCGAGATGAATGATTTAATGCAACAAGTTATATTATTTATAAAATATAGGTCACGGAAAAGAGGTCACACTTTGGGGTTCGGCGAACTTGGGCTCCGAGGGGTTTCGGGGTCGGGTCTCGGGGTCCGGATCTGGGGTTCGGTCTAGGCGGGAGCGTTCTCGGATAACAGAGTAGATCTTGGCGTTCTGCGAAGAAAGACTTGGTTTGGTGTCGGAGGCGCATTGGATTCGCCCGGGCCGATGCCGATCTTGTCGTCGCGAAGATCTCGTCAGGTCCGTGTTCCGGGTTGGTCTTGGCCTTCGGGGTGAAGAACTTGGCGTTCTCGAGGAAGTACTTGGCGTATCCGTGTCGACGACCTGGGCGTCCGGGTTTACTTGTCACATCTGCGGTCTTCGGGTTCAGGTAGAATAGCTCGTCGTCCGGGGATTCTCTGGGTCCGTGATCTGCGGTAGCTAGTCTTGGCGTTCCGTGAAGAAGACCTCGTCGCTCCAGGAGAAGATCTTGGGGTTCCGCGTTGAAGGCCCTCGGGTACGGGGTCTCGGCGAACTTGGCGTGTCGAGGTACGGTTTTCGGTTCCGGCGCCGTGGTCTTTGGATGCACTTTTACTTAGCCGCTGGGATCTGTACAACGGTCGATCTTGGGGAGGTCGGTATCTCTCATATGGCCTTGTATTGGAGATGGGGGCCGAAGCAGGTCGTCACCAGGGGGAAGCAGGGTACAGGGCCGACGCGGGTTTGAAGGACCAGAGCAGAGCATCACCGAGGCAAGACAGGGGTCATCGAGGCCGGCGGAAAACTTGTTCAAGTGGCCTTGAGACGCAGCTGCTGCCGGTTGCAGAACATGGAGGGGAAGGGAGCTCGAGCGGGCGGCACAGGAAGACGGGGCCCTGCGGAGGAGGGACAGGGGCGGCAGGGACCGGGTCGGCGCGCGGGGCCGAGGGAGGACGGCGGAGGTGGTCGAGGCCGACGGGGCCAGCGCGGAGCTCCGGACCGCGCGGGACAGAGGGAAGAGGGCGGTGACATGGGGGGAAGGGGACCCAGGCGAGGCAGAGTGGAGGCGAGGGCGCGGTCGAGGAAGGGCGGCGTCCAGGATGCGGCCTCCGGCGAGGCTGGGGGTACGGCGCCGGCGGTGCTCACCAGGTGGCCAGAGGCAGCGGCCGGGCGCGACTCGACGGGAGGAGGCGGGGGAGCAAGGTGGGGCCGGAGAAGAGGGGCGTCCTGGCGGAGGCTGACCTACGGGGAGGAGCGAGCTCGAGCAGAAGCCGAAGACGGAGGTGAGGGGCTCCCACGGCGACAACCGGAGGAGAGGCGACGGGGAGGGGTCCTGGCGGCGCGTGGCCACGGGGTTGCGAGGGGAGGAAGGCGAGCGATAGGGGAGACGAGGGCGAGCGGGCGACGTGGTGGAGAGGGCCACGGGGCGCTGACGGTGGCGGGGATGGAGCCTCGCTCCTGGCGGCGGGGTGGGAAACGAGGGCGAAGGAGAGGGGCGCGGGGCGAGCGGTTGCAGACGCCAGGGAGAGCGAGGACGAGGGTCGCGTGCGTGGGAAGTGGGGTCGGGGTGGGGCCGACAGGCGTGGCGAGCGTGTGTGTTGCATGATGCGCGCCTGCGTGCGTGAGTGTGTGTGGTGGGATCCTGGTATGTGTGTGTAGCTGGCAGGGTGGACCGAGGTGGGGCGATTAGGTGTGTGTGCGTGTTGGGTGTGTTGCTGTGTGGGTTGGGTCAAGTGGGTGGGGCCAGCGGGGAGTGGGGTGAGAGAGGTGGCAGATGGTGATTGGGTGGAGTGAGGTGGAGGGGTGAGGTGGAGGGAGGGGATTGGAGGGGGTGAGGTGGCTGAAGGGTGGGTAGAATAGGACTAGGTAGGAAAAGGGTTTAGGGGGGGCTGGTTTTGTACTGGGGGTGGCCAACTGGGTCGGATCGGCCCGGTTCGGCTGCCCCCTAAAAATAATATAAATTTTTGTTTAATTTAAAATAACTTTTGTAATTAGTTTTTAGACAAAGAAAAGACCCGGAAGAGCCTGGCGCTTTGATTTGAAATTGAGACGGGGAATATTTAGAAAACCAAACTAGGCTTTTAGAAAATAGGTTTCGACAAACAAATGCATGATGACATGACGAAGCTCAAATGCAATGAGACATGATGACATGAGCATGCGGTCATGACGATGCAATGCACAAAAACAACGCGATTTTCTAGTAGTGGTTTTTGCGGGATGCCACAATTCGACTCCACTAACAATGGATCTCGCCCTCGAGATCCGCCTCATGGTACGGGGAAGAAAGCCGACGGTCTGAATCTTCTTGCTTCGTGTAGATCATTGCGACACCACTAACAATGATTCCTTCTCCATCTTGAAATCGGCGACACCACCAACAAAGGTCGGTGCTCACGTTCGTCAAGAGAGCACTCCGGATAAACAACGGACGAAGTTAAAGGTAAGGTCACCTCTAACTTTCACGGAAGGAGTATAACTGCAATGGTTCACCATTCCATGTGCAAGGGCGAATGAAAAGAGTAGTCGGATGGTGATCAGTCCATCGCGCACCCAAAGCATTACTCTGCACATGAATAGGAAATTATGCAACCAACTCTCAGAATTCAGATTGTAGATCTCGACAAGCGAGGTTCAGAAACAAAGGAGTGATGCAGACTCTGCATTGGATCTGGCGTAGATGATGTCGTCGCGTCGGAAAACACCGGGAGGCACGAGAAGGAGCAAAGAGAAGTCCACCAGACGAAGGATTCCTCGGATAGCATGAAGACCAGATGTAGCAACTCCGTTACCAAAGGAGGAAGCGAAACCCTAAAGATACGACGGAAAACCCAACCACGAGAAGTCCTGGACTCGAAGAGAGAGAAGAGAGCGGATTCAAAACACGCAGAGGTGAGAGGAGAGCAGCAGAGGGGTAAGGAGTAAAATTAGACCTAATCAGAACTATCCAACCGATTTTGCAAAAATAGTTTTGACACTCTACTTCGGCCGTTAGCTAGGTTATCCTACAGGCTGGACTTGTGGGGTATCGCAACTGCTGAGCTCTGATACCACTCTGTAACTCCCTCAGAATCGACCCTATGCAAGTTTCAGCGATTCCCACCAAACCCGCATAGAAACGATTCAAAGGTGCCCACCAGGCACTTTCGTGCGGGTGGAAAACGAAGTAATAACATTACACAACAGTCCTCGATGGGACTCATAGAACAAACATATATACAACAGCGACTCGATGAGTCAAGAATACAGATATAATATACAAAGATCCAAATCACCTTGAAAATGATAGAGCGTCCGACTACAGACAAGATGCAAATGGGGCTAAGAGCCCTGAAGAATAACCAATGGCGTCCATAACCCTGCCCAGGCCAAGCCGGAAGGGTAACCCTGCTAACGACGTCGATCTCAAAACCTGCTTAAACAAAAGGGGTGCCGACAAAGGGCAAAGGAAAATAGAGAGAGGTCAGTACTGAGGCCAGTACACGGCGAGGCTAGAATTCGGCGGTCCTCGCCTACATAGGTATGGTGGACTGAAGCGGCAGCGCAGCGTGCACTAAACAACCTATAGAGACTTGATATAACTGTCGGCTATCAGAGAGGGGTAAGAAAGACCTATTCGGATCCAACCTGATTCTAACACCAAACATACCCATCCTGGTGTTTCCCCCTCGAGACCAAACGAGGAAGTCAACCGAGGAACTCACACAGTTGGCAGTTTTATTCATTCCGTTATAGTGGCGGCAATTACTAGTCAAATATAGATAGCATGAGTCATCCTGATATAATAAGCAGTGGGCAGTTTTAGTTAAACATTCTGTTGTAGTTTCAACACTTACTAGTCAGATACAATTAGCATGAGATATCCCCAAACCCAGCAGTTGTTGGTACTTTTATTTAGCCATTCCGTTGCAGTGAAGCTGATTACTAGTCATGTCGGATACAAGTCAAATTATAGCAGTAAAGTTTAGTTATAGTTGTCTATGATCAAGAACTGTGCTCCAAGTCGTCCATAACCGCGGACACGGCTTCTCGAAAAGATTTAACCCTGCAGGGGTGCACCAAAGTTTCCACACGCACCTACACCCTTGTTGTCGGATCAGGTAGGTACAAGATCACAAAACATACACCCAACGGTATGTCGAGGGGGTTTCGGACACGACGTTTCCCAGACCCAAAGCAAGCACGGGGGGCCACCCCACTAAGTATACCCGCAACAAAGTCGGCCGGTCTCCGAGACGGACTCAGGGTTTGCGCCAGTGGCTGTAAACGACTGGGAACCCGAAACTCTCGGGCTTGTTGATACCGCGAAAACACTCCGCGTACCTAAACAGTACAGGTGCTCCTCGCACAATCGTAAATAAAGCAGTAAAGCATGGCATAAGTACAGAATAGTAATAAAGCCCCAAACTAATTGTGGCCCCCAGTACAGTACTTCGAATCAGGTACTAAATCGATGGGGGTGCCCATACATCCCACATGTGGTTAGCGCGCTCGATCTCGGAACAGGTGTCAAGAACTCGGGGTCCTACGGGACACAAGTGGACGGTTAACAACCAAAACATCTATTGCCCACCTGTGCCTCTGCTTACCTACTTCAATTTTAGTTATTAAACAATAATTGAATTAAACGATAATTAAAGCCATGATCATCTCCAACCTTAAACATGCGGCAATACTCCAACAACTGTGGTACTTGACGACACGCAACAGCACTTGAGCAAGCGACTACGACGCGCAGGTCCAACTATCTACCAAACAACAGGTAATAGGAAGTGTCCAAGGCAATATAAGGCTGCAAGGGATGTTCCGGGTACGAAAACTAGAGCATCGCAACACAGATATCAATAGATCAACAGGAGGGAATAAAGACTATAAAAGTAAGATAGGTAGAAAGGGGGAGATGCTCGCCTGAAAACATTGTCGAAGGTTCAACCGAAGATCGGGGCGAAGCTCACATCAACTCAACGGCCCAATCCGCGAAGAAGCAAAACACTAGAAGAAACACCGGATGCACTATTTAATACTACGGCAAAAGATCGGGCATGATGCATGTATGATGTATGACATGGCAAAGGTGCAATGCAATTAGATCATATTAAGCGGAACCGGGGGTCCCGACAATTAATTAAATAGTTCATGTTGTTTAGCTACCCCACAATTTAAATGTTGTCTTAACAAGGCAAAATCATATCACCGGTTCGCTACACAAATTTAAATGGAACCAATATGAGACTAGATTTGTCCGCATATGGGCCCCATATTTAATTATAAGGTGAATCGGCATAATGCCCCCAAACCACACAAATATGCATGCGAGATGAATGATTTAATGCAACAAGTTATATTATTTATAAAATATAGGTCACGGAAAAGAGGTCACACTTTGGGGTTCGGCGAACTTGGGCTCCGAGGGGTTTCGGGGTCGGGTCTCGGGGTCCGGATCTGGGGTTCGGTCTCGGCGGGAGCGTTCTCGGATAACATAGTAGATCTTGGCGTTCCGCGAAGAAGGACTTGGTTTGGTGTCGGAGGCGCATTGGATTCGCCCGGGCCGATGCCGATCTTGTCGTCGCGAAGATCTCGTCGGGTCCGCGTTCCGGGTTGGTCTTGGCCTTCGGGGTGAAGAACTTGGCGTTCTCGAGGAAGTAATTGGCGTATCCGTGTCGACGACCTGGGCGTCCGGGTTCTTGGGCATCAGATCCGAGAAGGAGTACTTGTCGCATCTGCGGTCTTCGGGTTCAGGTAGAAGAGCTCGTCGTCCGGGGATTCTCTGGGTCCGTGATCTGCGGTAGCTAGTCTCGGCGTTCCGTGAAGAAGACCTCGTCGCTCCAGGAGAAGATCTTGGGGTTCCGCGTCGAAGACCCTCGGGTACGGGGTCTCGGCGAACTTGGCGTGTCGAGGTACGGTTTTCGGTTTCGGCGCCGTGGTCTTTGGATGCACTTTTACTTCGCCGCTGGGATCTGTACATCGGTCGATCTTGGGGAGGTCGATATCTCTCATATGGCCTTGTATTGGAGATGGGGGCCGAAGCAGGTCGTCACCAGGGGGAAGCAGGGTACAGGGCCGACGCGGGTTTGAAGGACCAGAGCACAGCATCACCGAGGCAAGACAGGGGTCATCGAGGCCGGCGGAAAACTTGTTCAAGTGTCCTTGAGACGCAGCTGCTGCCGGTTGCAGAACATGGAGGGGAAGGGAGCTCGAGCGGGCGGCACAGGAAGACGGGGCCCTGCGGAGGAGGGACAGGGGCGGCAGGGACCGGGTCGGCGCGCGGGGCCGAGGGAGGACGGCGGAGGTGGTCGAGGCCGACGGGGCCAGCGCGGAGCTCCGGACCGCGCGGGACAGAGGGAAGAGGGCGGTGACATGGGGGGAAGGGGACCCAGGCGAGGCAGAGTGGAGGCGAGGGCGCGGTCGAGGAAGGGCGGCGTCCAGGATGCGGCCTCCGGCGAGGCTGGGGGTACGGCGCCGGCGGTGCTCACCAGGTGGCCAGAGGCAGCGGCCGGGCGCGACTCGACGGGAGGAGGCGGGGGAGCAAGGTGGGGCCGGAGAAGAGGGGCGTCCTGGCGGAGGCTGACCTACGGGGAGGAACGAGCTCGAGTAGAAGCCGAAGACGGAGGTGAGGGGCGCCCACGGCGACAACCGGAGGAGAGGCGACGGGGAGGGGTCCTAGCGGCGTGTGGCCACGGGGTTGCGAGGGGAGGAAGGCGAGCGATAGGGGAGACGAGGGCGAGCAGGCGACGTGGTGGAGAGGGCCACGGGGCGCTGACGGCGGCGGGGATGGAGCCTCGCTCCTGGCGGCGGGGTGGGAAACGAGGGCGAAGGAGAGGGGCGCGGGGCGAGCGGTTCTAGACGCCAGGGAGAGCGAGGACGAGGGTCGCGTGCGTGGGAAGTGGGGTCGGGGTGGGGCCGACAGGCGTGGCGAGCGTGTGTGTTGCGTGATGCGCGCCTGCGTGCGTGAGTGTGTGTGGTGGGATCCTGGTATGTGTGTGTAGCTGGCAGGGTGGACCGAGGTGGGACGATTAGGTGTGTGTGCGTGTTGGGTGTGTTGCTGTGTGGGTTGGGTCAAGTGGGTGGGGCCAGCGGGGAGTGGGGTGAGAGAGGTGGCAGATGGTGATTGGGTGGAGTGAGGTGGAGGGGTGAGGTGGAGGGAGGGGATTGGAGGGGGTGAGGTGGCTGAAGGGTGGGTAGAATAGGACTAGGTAGGAAAAGGGTTTAGGGGGGCTGGTTTTGTACTGGGGGTGGCCAACTGGGTCGGATCGGCCCGGTTCGGCTTCCCCCTAAAAATAATATAATTTTTTTTTTAATTTAAAATAACTTTTGTAATTAGTTTTTAGACAAAGAAAAGACCCGGAAGAGCCCGGCGCTTTTATTTGAAATTGAGACGGGGAATATTTAGAAAACCAAACTAGGCTTTTAGAAAATAGGTTTCGACAAACAAATGCATGATGACATGACGAAGCTCAAATTCAATGAGGCATGATGACATGAGCATGCGGTCATGACGATGCAATGCACAAAAACAACGCGATTTTCTAGTAGTGGTTTTTGCGGGATGCCACAGAAAGTCTCATCGTAGTCAACTCCTTGAATTTGTCGAAACCCTTTTGCGACAAGTCGAGCTTTATAAATAGTAACTTTACCATCAGCATCTGTTTTCTTCTTGAAAATCCATTTGTTCTCGACAGCCTTCCGGCCATCCGGTAAGTCCACGAAAGTCCATACTTGGTTTTCGTACATGGATCCAATCTCGGATTTCATGGCTTCTTGCCATTTATTGGAATCTGGGCTCATCATCGCTTCCTCATATGTCGCAGGGTCATCGGTGTTGTCAACCAACATGACACTCATAACGGGATCATACCAATCAGGAGTGGTACGAGTTCTCGTTGACCTGCGAGGCTCTGTAGCAACTACAACCGAAGTTTCATGATCATCATCATTAGCTTCCTCTCTTATTGGTGCAGGCACCACAGGAACTTCTTCCGGTGCTGCGCTACTCGCAAGTTCGAGAGAAGGTTCGACAACCTCGTCGAGTTCTACTTTCCTTCCAGTCACTTCTTTCGAGAGAAATTCCTGCTCTAGAAAGGATCCATTCTTGGCAACGAAGATTTTGCCTTCGGATCTATGATAGAAGGTATACCCAATAGTTTCCTTTGGGTATCCTATGAAGACGCATTTTTCCGCTTTGGGTTCAAGCTTGTCCGGCTGTAACTTCTTTACATAGGCGTCGCAACCCCAAACTTTAAGGAACGACAATTTAGGTTTCTTCCCAAACCATAATTCATACGGTGTCGTTTCAACGGATTTAGATGGTGCCCTATTTAAAGTGAATGCGGCTGTTTCTAATGCATAACCCCAAAATGATAGCGGTAAATCTGTAAGTGACATCATAGAACGAACCTATCTAAGAGAGTTCGATTACGATGTTCAGACACACCATTACGCTGTGGTGTTCCCGGCGGTGTCAATTGTGAAAGTATTCCGCATTTCTTCAAATGCTCGCCAAACTCGTAACTCAGATATTCACCTCCACGATCAGAACATAGAAATTTAATCTTCTTGTTACGTTGATTCTCAACCTCACTTTGAAATTCCTTAAACTTCTCGAAAGTTTCGGACTTATGTTTCATGAAATAGATATACCCATATCTACTCAAGTCATCCATGAAGGTAAGAACATAACGATAACCACCGCGCGATGCTACACTCATTGGACCACACACATTGGTATGTATGATTTCCAATAAGTCCGTAGCTCGCTCCATCATACCAGAAAATGGAGTCTTAGTCATTTTACCCATCAGACATGCTTTGCATCTTTCAAGTGATTCGAAATCAAGTGATTCAAGAAGTCCATCGGAATGGAGTTTCTTCATACGCTTCACACCAATGTGACCAAGACAACAGTGCCACATATAGGTCGAGTTATCGCTCGATTTCAAACGTTTAGCTTCAATGTTATTAATATGTGTATTTCCACTATCGAGATTCAATAAGAATAGACGATCTATCAAAGGTGCATGTGCATAAAACATATTACTCATATAAATCGAACAACCATTATTCTCGGACTTAAACAAGTAACCGTCTCGCAATAAACAAAATCCCGATATAATGTTCATGCTTAACGCAGGCACCAAATAACAATTATTTAAGTATAAAACTAATCCCGATGGTAGATGAAGAGGTAGCATGCCGACCGCGATCACATCAACCTTTGATCCGTTTCGCACGCGCATCGTCACCTCGTTCTTTGCTAGCTTCCGTTTATTCTGCAGCACCTGTTTTGAGTTACATATATGAGCAACCGAACCAGTATCAAATACCCAGGCACTACTACGAGTACTAGTGAGATACACATCAATAACATGTATATCGGATATACCTTTTTCTTGATGTTGCCGTTCTTCAAATCCGCCAAGTACTTTGGGCAATTCTGCTTCCAGTGACCTTCTCCCTTGAAGTAAAAGCACTCAGTATCAGGCTTAGGTCCATCCTTGGACTTCTTCTTCGGCGCGGTAACTTTCTTACCACCCTTCTTGAAGTGTCCCTTTTGATTAGACTTGCCTTTCTTGAATTTGGTGGTCTTATTGACCATCAACACTTGGTGCTCTTTCTTGATCTCCACTTCTGCAGATTTTAACATGGCGAAGAGTTCTGGCAACTGCTTGTTCATGTTTTGCATATTGTAGTTCATCACAAAGTTCTTGTAACTTGGTGGTAGTGATTGGAGGACACGATAAATCCCCAAAGCATTAGGAATCACTATACCCAAGCTTTGAAGTTTGTTTGCGTGCCCAGACATCTTAAGCACATGCTCACTGACGGAGCTGCCCTCTTCCATCTTGCAGTTAAAGAACTTTTCAGAAGCCTCACAGCTCTCAATTGTCGCGTGAGTCTCAAAGATCAATTTGAGATCACGGACAATATCATGTGGGTCTGAATTCTCAAACCTTTTCTGAAGCTCCGATTCTAAACCATACAAGATAGCACACTGAACTGTGGAGTACTGAGTCTTCCCAGCGGTGCATCCAACACATAGGTCAAATTACCAGCAGTGAGGACAATCCTCAAATTGCGGAACCAATCCGCGAAGTTGCTTCCATTGTTTTTCAACTTTTATTTCTCTAGGAACACATTAAAATTGATGGTAGGGGCCGCCATTGATCTACAACATATTTGCAATAGTTTAGACTAAGTTTATGACAAATTGAGTTCTAATTAATAGTTAAATTAATCTAGGTGAACTCCCACTCAAAACAATATCCCTCACATTGTTTTAGTGATCACACGAACCAAATCCACCACATCAACACCGATCATCACAAGAGTTGATGTAGCTTCAATGGCGAACAATCGACATGTTCATCATATCTTACTATATGATTCATGCTTTACCTTTCAGTGATCCGTGTCCCGAGACCATGTTTGTACATGCTAGGCTCATCAAGATCAAACCTTAGCTTCCGCATGAGCAAATCTGGCTTGCTCATGTTGTATACACTTGCAGAATCTAACACACCCGATCATCACGTGGTGCTTCGAAACAACAAGCTTTAGCAACGGTGCTCACTAAGGATGAACACTTTAGAACTTGAAATTCATGTGCATGAGGGATCATCTTATAATGCTACCGTCGTTAACTAAGCAATACAAGATGAATAAAGGATTAACATCACATGCAATTCATAATATGTGATATGATATGGCCTTTCTTCTTTGTGCTTCTGATCTCCATCTTCAAGCACGAACATGATCTCCATCATCACCGGCATTGCATCAAGGTCAATGACGCTGCTCCATGGTTGTCGTCCACCGGCTTCAACTATTACAACTACTTTGAATAGACATGCGGGTCTTAACAGAAATTAAAGACAACCATATGGCTCCTGCCGGTTGCCAACTTACAATAAGGAACATTGCATACATCAAATATAATCACAATCATGGCCATATCACATCACAGCACACCCCTGCAAAACAAAGTTAGACGCCTCTACTTTCTTTGCATGTTTTACGTGGTTTGGGGCTTTCAGTAAGTGTCGTTCTAACTTACGAACAAGAACCACAACATTGATACTAGTATTGTCAATCACCCATTGTAAATTGAATCTTAACTATGTTGGGAGAAACAAGCACCCGCAAAGCCACTTATGCAATACAAGTTGCATGTCAAGCGTGGAGCAAGTCTCATGAAAGATGTCATGTAAGGTTAGCCCGGGCCGCTTCATCCCACCATCCCGCAAGATGCAAAGTACACAAGAAGCAATCGACAACAAAAGCATCAACGCCCATAATGACCATTGTGTTCTACTCGTGCAACAGATCTACATATAGACACGACTCTGATACCACTGTAGGGGTTCGTAGCATGGAAAACAAAAAATTTCTACCGCATACAAACAAACAAGCCAAGATCTATCTACTAGATTGTAGCAATGAGTCGATGGAATAACTCACCCTTGAAGATTCCAAAGTGTTTAACGAGAGCGGATTCTCGTGGGTGATGTAGTCGTACTCTTCCCGATCTCAATATCGCGTAGACGATCCTTCCGGCACTGCGTTTCGGCAGCGCTTCCGCAGTCGGTCACACGTTCGGTACTCGACGAAGACCTTCCTCTCCCTTGTTCCAGCAGGCAGCGGAGGTTGTAGCACTCTCCTCGCAATTCCGGGAGCACAACGGCGTGGTACCGGAAGTAGAGGGGAGATCTCGCAGGGCTTCGCCTTAAGCCGGAGTGAGTATGGTGGACTATGAGAGAGAGCCTCGGTGATCTAGGGTTTAGACGCACCAAGGAGGAGCAAGGCCGGCGGCTAGGGTTTGCCTAGGCGGCGGCAGCTTGCCCTAGGCGGTGCAGCAGGAGGTGGCGGCGCCGGCGGCTAGGATTAGGGTTTGCGGGGCGTGGTGTTGTGTGCTTGGAGGGGCAGCCCTGCCCCTCCTTATATAGGTGGAGGGGGCGCGCCAAGGGGAGGGGAGTCCCTCCCCAACTCGGATCCAAGTGGGCCGGCGGTGGAGGGAGGGAACTCCTCCCCAAGTAGGTTTCCTACTCTCCCTCCACCTCACAAAATAGCCGTTTGACTTTTCAAATTGGCGTTTGACTTTTCAAACTAGGATTTGATTAAACCCTTTATTTTGTTCAGAGATGTCACCTAGTACATGACGCAATCATTACAACTTGTTATGACACATTCATGTACTCTTCCCCTCCGGAGTGCCGGACATTCCGGAACCTTCTAGAACATTGCCGATGAAAACACCGGAACCATTCTCCAACCCCGAAACAGGACTTTCCTTATATGAATCTTATTCTCCGAACCATTCCGGATCTCCTCGTGATATCCCGGATCCCATCCGAGACTCCGAACAACATTCGGTCTCTTACTCATCATTCCATAACTACTCAAACAACGTCGAATCCTTAAGTGTCTCCCTACGGTTCGTGAATTATGCGGACATGATCGAGACACTTCTCCGAACAATAACCAATAGAGGAATCTGGAAATTCATATGGCTCCCACATATTTCCACGATTACTTTGCGATCGAATGAACCACTTACATACGATACCAATTTCCCTTTGTCTCACGATAGTTTACTTATCCGAGGTTATGATCGTCGGTATCTCTGCATACCTAGTTCAACCTCGTTACTGATAAGTACTCTTTTCTCGTTCCCGTGATATGTGATCCCTTGTGAGCCAGTCACATGCTTGCAAGCTAATTGGATGACATTCCACCGAGAGGGCCCAGAGTATATCTATCCGTCATATGGATGGACAAATCCCACTCTTGATCCATGTGTCTCAACCAATACTTTCTGAACACTCAATGCCACCTTTATAGCCACCCAGTTACGGTGTGGTGTTTGATGTCATCAAAGCATCCTTCCGGTGAAGGTGATATGCATGATCTCATGGTCGAAGGAATTATGTTACTATGTATCAGAAAACATATAGCAATTGAACTATTAAAATGACTTGATCTTTATGCTACGCTTATCTATAGGAGTATGTCCATCATATCATTATCCTAACGATATGATATTGTTGTTAATAACATCTCAATGTTCATGATAGGGAAACCACAATCATTTATTAACCAACAAGCTAGTATTATATAGAGGCTTTACTAGGGACTTCAATTTAAGTTTACAAATCACACAAGTATTAATGTTTCCTTGTTAATACTATTATAGCATGAATGTAAACATTTATCATAAACACAAAGATATAATAATAACTACATTTATTATTGCCTCTAGGGCATATCTCCAACACTGCATGCTAGACAAGGTTGGCACGGCTAGTTCTTCTCCTAGCTTGTTGTCCACACTAGGGTGACATGTGTGCTCTCGGCCTGCTCACCATTGATGGCATTGGCAAGCTCACAGTGGTGCTATAGGTTAGTTAAGGGTTCTAGATGATCTACTAAGGCTAGTTGTAACCAGAGAGAGAACAAGGTTGGCCCAAAACACTGCTCAATATAGTGTTTTTTATTTTGTTGATTTGAATCTGCAACCTGTTTGATGAAATGGCCGCATGAACTTGAGTTTTGAATTTTGAAAAGATTTTTGGTGGGTGTGCTAGGCGTGTGTTGAGGGTTCTGTGGATGTTTGGGTTTTGAAATTTGAGCTTGTTTGAGTGGTTTTTGAAATAGTGGGATCTTCCCATATGAAATAGATTCAATTTTAAACTATCATTTAAACAAAGCATTTAAATGTTTTTGGATGATCACCAAGTGGGCCTTGGTACCTTGTTATGAGTACTATCAAGGGGTGCAAAGATCCATACATGTTTCTATTAAGTTCTGAAAGTTAGGGATAGCCAAAGTAGGCATGGGAGTTAATTTGGCCAAAGTGACCATTCACCTAATTTGTTTATTTTGACTTGTTTGGCTTTGGGAAAAGTTTGGGGATTGTTTAGATGGTGTTTATTTCACCTAAGAATCGGTTTACAAGCAAAGAAACACAGAACCATGGCAATTCAAAAGAATCCAAATTTTAATACACACCCATATGAATGCTTTCATACTTTTAATTGGAAAAGTTTTTGTTAACCCTAATTTTGATGATTAGAGTTTGATGATCCAAGTTTAATATTTTTGGGATGTTACAATAGATTTTGTAGCTTTGGTGGAATTTGAGAGTGAAGTACTTGCCCTTGCATTTAGTCCATAGGTTTGAGTTCACGGAGATTCGGCGAGTCAAGCTTGTGAGCTTATTAATCTTCGATTCTTGCAACTTGTGGAGCTTCCTAAATCTAGCAGCCTTTAGGGTGATTCTTGGGAGCCTCCAATTGAGTTGTGGAGATAGCCCCAATATTGTACGGGTTCGATGACTGATGACTGCAAGTGCACAGATCGTTTGTAGCTGGTTTCGAAGTTCAGATATCGATCCCACAGGGAGCCCAAAGGTAAGTGTTTATTGGTGAAGTCTTTGTCGCAACCGAATTTGTCACAGATCTTTGAGTGAATTGACTACAAGTGTTGATAATGAGAATAGAATTTGGATTTAAATGGAAGTACTTAAATAAAACTAAAATGTAAACTTCAGAAATAAAAATCATAAAAGTAAGGAACAATTTGTTTGTTATTTTCTACAAATGACAAAGTAGGCATGGGGAGTTTCAGTTCATGGTGATAATGAATGTGTCAGGTGAATGAGTGATAAGTGTAACAATTATAATCGTATAAGTATGTGTGTAGGCGAGCAACCCATAATTAGTCAGAACTCCTCTTGGTAGATTTTATCCCAACTTCAATAATCCGACTAGCCTGTTTACCACAACCATGGCCAGTCACTAGACGATTAAGATCCTTCAGGTTGCTTAGCAATTAAGCTCCTTGGATCGGACTAATGCAATAAGCTCGGTGGTTCCTTGTTATCCTCAAGTCAAACTAGTTTCCCGTTGATATCCCCGTGTCACTCGGGGGTCGCCGGTCTGCTAGCAAACAAGATTCTATCTATGTAGAACAAAGCATCATGTTGTCTGGGCCCTTAATTGGACAACAGGAATTAAGCATCCCACAGATAGGCAAGCACATATAATATAGTAATTAGAATTGATTACAAACTTGATGGAAAATATATAAGCACATCACATATCACCAATCCCCTACATCACCCACGCCCAAGGGAACTTACGCACACATGAGAGAAGAAAGCATCATCAATATAATTAAATAAAGGGAGTTCTTCTTGATATTACCGTGGAGATGCACAATAAGAAATAGAAATAAATCCAACAAAATTCAAGATGGGAAGAACAATCTCAAACCCTAATCTTGCAAGATGGAGATCTCTCTCTCTCTCTCCCAAGTGCAAGTGGTGGATATGGAGGTGTGGTGGCTAAGAGATCGAAGATCGTGGAGCGAGATGAAGAACATCTTCCCCTTCTTCTCCGGATCCCTTCTTTCTCCCTTCTGGACAGTGTGGCGGCTCGTGTGTTGAATTTTCGACTTCGGCCTCTTCATGAAAGTTGTCCCTTTTAATAAGACGAAGGAGATGGCAAATATTCGGTGGCAACTATATGGCGGCAGCCCGTAAAGTTGGTCGTTAAGCTTGCAGTAAATTCCCCTTGATTGCTTCCAAAAAGAGACTTGCTTGTTTTCGCCTGAATATTGTGTTTTTGCTGTTAAATCCCTCTAGTGATGTTCAGAACCTGAAACACGCATTAAAATGCAAGTTTTATTTGCTACCGAAGTATTAGCATTAGGTAAATCTAGAAAACCATCAAATCCAAATGAAAACCATCAATAGAAACCATCTAAAATGTGTAGAATCTCATAGCTATCAACTCCACCAAGCTTAGATGTTGCTCGCCCTCAAGTGACAAGGAAATAAGAAATGATAGTGGAGATTCGAAACTGAAATAAAAGAACTTACAAGCTTGAATTGGTGTCAGATTCTTTTCTTCACATTTCCTGTAATCTTAAACATGATCATACAAATATTCACAAGATTGCACTGAGTTCACTTCCTAACCGCGCATATATTGCTAGCAAATAAATCATATGCACGAGCGAGTGTTGAAAATTTAGCTAGGAAAGTTAAACAAATCTTTTTGGCTTCTCTCTTGTTGAGAGATGAATTTTTTTTTGCTCTTGTTACTTTAATCAATTAAGAGTACTCAAGTTTGCACCAAGAACATTTAATTAAAGAACAACTCATCTACTCCCACGTCAAAATTTCAAGACTCTCAAAGCACCTTTTTCATTTCCTTGTTTTTCAAAAACTTCAACTCTTTCATAGAGAAATCATGCCGCTGTTTTTAACATGTTAATTGGGGCTGTGTTGCGCACTCGTGACCATGCCAATAGATAGTTGTTGAGCAATAGTGGGTCAGAGGAGTACTACAAATTCACTTTGGAACGTAAAACCATGAGGAGCCTAAATGTTTACACATCATAGCTTTGCAGCTACAGACGTTTACATAACTCATAGACGAAATCAAGTGGTTTCCCACATTTAGATCGTTCGTTGGCCAGCGGAGTTAATAATTTCCCATGGAGTACGACGATATTTGTAGTGGCACACGTCAAGCAATATTCTACTGTAATTACTAGAAAAAGAAGTGGCATAATCTCTTCTACTTCGAAGTATCCATTTTATTAGACAATTTTATTCAAGGGTACTACCGAGTCTTACATTAATCTCAATGGGGTTGATTAGTTTCTAAAATCAAATCTTTTGAGATAAACATGGACTCAAGTCATCTCTTGGATGCTTTTTCTTGTTGTAAATATATTGGAAGTATTTTAACCAAGTTCATTTCTCAATCTTTCAAAGCTAAAGGAGGACACTAGCAAGGGAATATAATTTATGAGATAACAAGCTAGGTGGGGAGTGACTCAAGTGCAAGTGAGTAAATAATTATAGGATCAATTTAAAGTTGCAGGAGGGGTGATGAAATGAATGTGATACCTCCTCTTGCTTGCTTCGTTCTCGTACTTGAGTCGAATCCTCTCTATATTTCCCTATTGCCAAGTCACCTGAAATTGAGAAATTTCCAAGAAAAAACAAAGAAAACAAATTGCAATTGAAAGTTACACTAATTTTTTTGTGTTTTGGGTTTTAATAATGCAAACTGAAAGTAAACATGCTATTCTTGGAAAATAAAAAAAATCAAAAGAAGAAATAAAAATATGAATGCAAGTTTGGAGGTTTTCAAAACCTCCCCCAAGCTTAGGCTATTGCCATTCTTAGTTGTTCCCGTCGTTTGGCAGCGGCTGGTGGTGCTGCTGGTAGTACTCAGGGAAGTAGGTCATGAAGTTACTAAAGGTGTGAGTTAAAGCACTCACATCTTCACTAAATCCATGCAGAGTCTGGTCGATCTCCCCAACGCGCTGTTTTAGGGGACATTATTGAACCCCTGTTGCTACTGTGGCTGAATGGGCCATTAGTCCCAAGGCTGCTCCTCCTACTGCTGCTGCTGCTGTCCCTCCCAAGATGGGTTGTGCTCCTGCTGCTTCTCCTGCAGCCCTCCTTCTTCCTCTTCATCAGAGTCAGAATAGAGCTCCGCCATGATTTCGGTCACTCGATCCTTGGTGAGGATCTAGTTGTCCCTTCCCTTAACCTCGAAGTCTTGCGGGCAAGGAAGTCGCACCTGACCATCCTGCACATCATTAAGATAACAAAATTGATAGGCTCGGAGCCTCCTGTTAACTCGGTAAACACCGAGGAAGCCACAAGCAGTTACATATCTGACATCCATAAGTATGGAGCCATCAATAGGTTATGCAATAGGAATCGCAATTTCAAGGGCTTGGATTAGGTGGGTTACCATTCCACTGATACGAATATCACCTTTCTTTTTTTTTGCTCTGGTGGCGGAGGTGCTGAGGAATAGAGCTGCAGGAGTGGGACTCTGCGGCGCATTAGGGAAGAGTGCCTTGGTGATCATGGCCATGTCTGCATTGGCCATCGAACCAGTATCTCCTCTTCCTAAAAAGTTTTAGCAAGAAACATAGCAAAGTAATGGATGTTTGGGTTCTGAATGGTGGATATCTTCTTCTGGTAGAAGTCCCTACCACCATTAACAGAAATAACCTCCCAAGTATTTGCACTCAAGACTCTATACAGGCTGTAACAGTTGGTTCCCCTTCTTGAGGGAATCCATAAGCGTTGCAGAATTGTTGATAGGTAATTTGATATGGCTGTTGGTTAACGGTGAAATTTATCATGCATGCATTACCTTTATCCTTGTAGTCATCGTACAAGGAGGCGAAGAACTCATGAGTGAGCCCTTCGTAGGTGTAGTGGTTGGCGTTGGCGAGGCCGGCGACCTCTGCATTTGCACACAGGTAGTCAAAGTCCCCCTTCAACTCTGTTGAGTTGATAAATCCGTTATTGGCCTATCATGTGGGCAACACCTTTCTCGCCAAAACCATGGCATACTTGTTGTCGATCTTAGCCCGGAGCCCTGATCCCTCACCACATTGGCGCTTTCTCTTGCGAAAAATACCACTGAGCCTGTTCATCTTGATACACTAAGAAATTTCAACATAAAATCTTAGGCATATAGTTTCTACATGATATATGAATGATTCTACATGGAGGAATTCAATCCTAACGTCAGAAATCGAAAGAGAAAATCAATAAATCTTGAGTTCATCTACTAATTCAATGAGAAGATTTCAACCATGGAATTCTGAAGATAAAGCATGGATAGGGAGAGAAACATACCGATTTATCGATTCCCCTACTCAAATAAATGAAATACATAAAGAATTGAGAGTTCTAGAGAGGTTTTGAGAGTTTTAAAGAGAGAGGTTGAGAGAAATAATGAGGAGAGGAAGAAGCTTTCCCTTCCCTGACCCGTTTAAGTGGTCGTGCCAAACTATACGGCGGGAACTATATGGTCGGGCCAGGTAGCTCCCGCCGTATAGTTGTGGCGGCGGCGAGGGTTAGGGTTTCCCTTTGCCAGATCACAACTATACGGTCACAACTATACGGCCGGACCAGATGGTCCCGCCGTATAGTTGGTCATCAACCTTTCTGTATCCGAACCCCAACTTTTGATAATTTTGTCAATAAATATACGGCCGCAACTATACAACGGGAATTTTTATTCCAGCCGTATAGTTGGTCGTTAGACCTTCTATAACATGCTTTTTCACCCAAATTTTTAGAGATGCATATTTTTATTTGCAAAATAATGTTGAGCTAGTTTCTATAGATAAAACAAACTTTATTTTCTACTCTAAATCTATGCTTGTTCAGTCGGTATTTCTGCTACTTTTTGACAAGTGCATATTTCGGGCGCGCTTCCGCAAAAATGTCTATGAATAAGTTGTAGGAATGCGATGAACAACTTTATTATTTAATCTTAATTTATTTTATTGATATGATGGGTTGACTCCCATTAAGCATTTTATTGAGAATGGTTGGATATTTCAACCCCTTTTATGTCCTCGAATTCTTACCTTCGGTTGCCCTTTATCAAAGGCACTTACCACATGAACTCATTTTGCCGATGGAACATGATGTCTACGCACTTCTATTCTTGTAGAAAATTGTTGGGCCTCCAAGTGCAGAGGTTTGTAGAACAGCAATAATTTTCCCTTAAGTGGATTACCCAAGGTTTATCGAACTCAGGGAGGAAGTGGTCAAATGTATTCCCTCTCAAGCAACCCTGCAATCAAGATACAAGAAGTCTCTTGTGTCCCCAACACACCCAATACACTTGTCAACTGTATAGGTGCACTAGTTCGGCGAAGAGATAGTGAAATACAAGTGGTAACGGTGCCAGAAAATAGCTTGACGGTGAGGTAAAGACTAAAGGCAAAAGGAAGGAAGCAAGCAAACATGCAACATATCTAGATGCAAATGGTGTTTCAATGTTTAGAAACAAGGCCTAGAAATCATACTTTCACTAGTTAACACTCTCTCATATAAATATCTTCTCTTAATGATACTACTCTTAACTACTCTCCAGTTGGACACTCTAATCCATGGTAAGGCCTTCCCCAATCTAGATAACCCCACACTGTCACCTTGAGAGTTAGATGGTTCCAACAAACACCACAATTTCATGGAGAAAACCAACTCAAAATATAACTCATAACAAATATATATGTACTCTAGCTTAAGTGCCACATACGGCGTGTACGCTGTCACTTTCACACATGTGGGGAAAAGCATAGATCTATTAAAGCACGATGAGTATTTATGTAGACTCTAGCCTAAGTGCCACCATAGCGTGCGCGCGGTCACTTTCACACACATGGGGAGAGAAGAGATCTATTGAAGCACTTGAGTAGTAAGGTATATCTACTTGATTACAAAGCTCATGACTACAACAAGATCATGCATAGAGAGAGAGAGATGAACACATACTATCGGTAGAGCCCTTAGCCTCGAAGGAGAACTACTCCCTCCTCATCATGGGAATCAACAACGGTGATGGATATGGTGGTGGAGATCGATGGAGATGGCTCCGAGGGCACTTCCCCATCTCGGCAGGGTGCTGGAACAGAGACTTTCTATACCCCGAATCTCCCATTCGGTGGAGGCGGCGCTGCGGAGGTTTTCGTGGCTTTCTTCTGGATGCCCTAGGGTTTTCTCCCCAGGGGCTTCTTATAGGCGTAGGAGGCAAGGTCGGTGGAGGTACAGGGGGCCCACACCCCCTGTGGGCACCACCAGGGCTGGCCCACGCCTAGGGGTGCGGCCACCCTGGTGTCCTCTTCCAAATCTACTTCGTGGTTCCGTGTTGCTCCAGAAAAAATAATGACTTTGGCTTTTGTCCCGTCCAATTTCGAGAATATTGATTTTTTGCCTTTCTGGAACCAAAAACAGAAGAAAACAGACAACTGGCACTATGGCATCTTGTTAATAGGTTAGTTTCAGAAAGTGTATAAAAATACCTCAAAGTGTAGACAAAACATAGCAAAGTGGATACTAAACAAGCATGGAACATCGAAAATTATAGATACGTTTACGACGTATCAGAACATACTTTTCTCCTGCTTCTAGTTTCTTTGGAAAATACTAGATTATTTCAGCATCATAAACATTGAAGATTATTTTCCCTACATCACAATCAACTGATGCTCCTGCAGTGCTAAGAAAAGGTGTTCCAAGTATTATAGATAATCTTTCATCTTTCGGAATTTCAAGAATAATAAATTCAGTGGGAATAACATGCTCATCTATTCTAAGTAGAACATCCTCAATCATACCAATAGGCTGTTTAGTGGATTTGTCAGCCATCTATAAAGTGATAGAAGTCGGGGAGTATTCCCCTAATCCTAGCTTTTTATAGAGGGAGTGTGGCATTACACTAACTCATGCACCTAAATCACATAAAGCATTATGAATATCAGTTTTGCCTATTGAACATGAAATAGTTGGTATACCGGGATCTCCTGACTTAGGCAATAGTCTCCCATTAGTAGGATAACTAGTCACCATGGCAACAGTTCCAGTTATTTCTTTCTTTCTATTAAGAATATCACGAAGAAATTTAGGATAGGCAGGCACTTTATTGCATCCACAAATGTAATTTCTAGACGAAAAGCATTAAGTGCCTTTGTGAAAGAATCATAGATTTCTGGATCTGGTGCTTTCTTTTTGCGATCTGGAAATGGAAGTTTCTTACCTTTGTCTTTTACCTTTTGCGGAGGATTAGGCTCTTTAGTTGCTTTCTTTTGCCGTTGCTTATCATTTTTCTTTTTCTATATTGCAACAATTTCATCTTCTTTGCTTGTATCTTTTTCTTCTCCTGGATCAACAGTTTCTGCATCAGAATTATAATTGTCATCCTGTGCATCGTTCTTCTCCTCCAAGGTTTGATCTTGTGTGTCTTGAGCAGTCTCATCTTGAGGATCCACCAATGTATCATCTTCCTGACTTGCTTTAAGTAAGGCTTTTTTCCTTTCGATCTTTTTCAGCTTCATATTCTGGTGGTCCTAATGGTCCTTTAACAACTTCACCTCTTCTTGTAACAACATTAGTAGAAACATGAATATTTATACCATCACGAAGAAAATTTGATAACCAGATGCTATTTGTTCACATTGGGTTTCAATCATACTGAGGTACTTGTTAAATAATTTTATTTCTTGGCCAATCTCTTCATAATTTTCTGTATGTTCGGCCAAAATCTTTTTATGTCTTTGAAATTGCTTATGCAAGTTATTATAAGACTTTGTCTGTCGATGTTTCAATTCTTGAAAAAAATTCTAGTTTCATCCTCTTCAGTTAAAACTTGTAATAAATCTACTTTGTTTTCCTTGACAAGATCTGAAGGTATTCCTTTTTATTTCATGGCTTTACGCACTTCAGGCATAAGATCAGGATTTATATGTAGTATTCCCTTTTCCGGCTTAGTGCCAAAATTAGGATTATATAAAGAATCATTCTTAGCCCTGGTAGCCATTAATTCCAAACATGCTTTAATAGTTAAAATATTTATCGATCCTCATACTGATGAATCTAGCAACCTTTCATGATTAGGGATACTATTGATCATTCCAAAAAATCTTGCCCAGGCTTGTGGATAGATTTCTCCCACGTTCTGACTAAAATTGCCTATATTCTTTCTAAGTTCTGTTACATTTGCAAAAGGATTAAACCTGTTTATGAATTTGATAATGCAGTTTTCCCAATATTTAATATAATGGCGAGGGAGAGAATATAACCAGTCTAGAGCTTTACCTTTGAGGGACCAACAAAATAATTTCAGACGAGAGAGTTCTCTTGGCAAACCTTTTGGTCCAAGTGATTTTATCACATCGTCGAACTCTCTAAGATGCCTTCCTGGGTCCTCATCTCCCCTTCCACTAAAAGCTTTTTCCTGCAAAGTTTTAATAATTTCACCGTCAAATCGATATTCCCTAACTCCAGGATTAGGAAATTCTGTTGGTTGTTTAAGAAATGCAGAGTTTGGAGCACTATATTCTCTGAGAGTCTTCTCAGGTTTATTGGGTGTTGTCCTATGAATGGACATTATTTTCATGAAGTCACTTAGGTTGTCAAGTTCAACTTTATTTGATCTAAAAAAATCAATGAATTCCTCGCGCCTCTGAATAGGCATGTGTTCAAAATAATCTGGTAGATAAGCCCTACCAGAGCGTGTAGACCCTTTGTCTCCTAAGGAGACCATCTTATAATAGTAACACCTGAAATGTCAAGAGACAAAACACTTAGCGCTTATCTCCCCGACAATGGCGCCAAAAAATAGCTTGATGACTGCAAGTGCACAGATCATTTGTAGCTAGTTTCGAAGTTCAGATATCGATCCCACAGGAAGACCAAACGTAAGTGTTTATTGGTGAAGTCTCTGTCGCACCCGAAGTTGTCACAGGTCTTCGAGTGAATTGACCGCGAGTGTTGAGAATGAGAATAGAATTTGGATTTAAACGAAAGTACTTAAATAAAACTAAAATGTAAACTTTAGAAATAAAAATCATAAAAGTAAAAAACAATTTGTTTGTTATTTTCTGCAGATGACAAAGTAGGCACGGGGAGTTTCAGTTCATGGTGATAGTGAATGTGCCGGGTGAATGCGTGATAAGTGTAACAATTATAATCATATAAGTATATGTGTAGGCGAACAACCCATAATTAGCCGGAACTCCTCTTGGTAGATTTCATCCCAACTTCATTAATCCTACTAGCACGTCTACCACAACCATGGTTAGTTACTAGACGATTAAGATCCTTCAGGTTGCTTAGCAATTAAGCTCCTTGGACCGGACTAATGCAATAAGCTCGGTGGTTCCTCGTTATCCTCAAGACAAACTAGTTTTCCATTGGTATCCCCTTGTCACTCGGGGGTCGCCGGTCTGCTAGCAAACAAGATCCTATCTATGTAGAACAAGCATCATGTTGTCTGGGCCCTTAATTGGACAACATGCATTAAGCATCCCACGGATAGTCAAGCACACATAATATAGTAATTAGAATTGATCACAAACTTGATGAAAAATATATAGGCACATCACATATCACCAATCCCCTACATCTCCCACGCCCAAGGAAACTTACTCACACATGAAGCGTCATCAATATAATTAAATAAAGAGAGTTCTTCTTGATATTACCGTGGAGATCCATAATAAGAAATATAAATAAATCCAACACAATTCAAGATGGGAAGAACAATCTCAAACCCTAATCTTGCAAGGTGGAGATCTCTCTCTCTCTCTCAAGTGCAACTGGTGGCTATGGAGGTGTGGTGGATAGGAGATCGAAGAACGTGGAGCGAGATGAAGAACGTCTTCCCCTTCTTCTCCGGATCCCTTTTTTCTCCCTTCTGGACGGTGTGGCGTCTCGTGTGTTCTGTTTTCGACCTCGGCCTCTTCACGAAAGTTGTCCCTTTTAATACGACGGACGATATGGCAACTATATGGCAGCGACCCGTATAGTTGGTCGTTAAGCTTGCAGTAAATTCCCCTTGATTGCTTTCAAAAAGGGACTTGCTTGTTTTCGCCTGAATAATGTGTTTTTGCTGTTAAATCCCTCTGGTGATGTTTAGAACCTGAAACACGCATTAAAAACCAAGTTTTATTTGCTATGAAGTATTAGCGTTAGGTAAAGCTAGAAAACCATCAAATCCAAATGAAAACCATCGATAGAAACCATCTAAAATGTGTAAAATCTCACAGCTATCAGTGACCATCCTTAAGTGTCAAATAGTGGATAGAGTGTCTGCCTTTTGTGGTGCGCACTCGGTAAAATAAGGTGAGTCATTTGTGGCATCGGTGAGTAGTGTGCCTCCGCATCTTGGGGTAAGGCCTTGTGTGGCGTTGGTGAGCATCAAGCCACAACACCTCAAGGTGAGCCATTTGTGGTGTTCGGAGAGCATTACGCTATCACACCTCTCCAACGGAGACATAGATTCTTTGGAAGTGAAATTCAGGATAAAATCTTTGTCTGCGCGTCCATCGGTTATTCCTATACCTGAGCCTTTTATTTATGCACTTTACATTATGGTAGCCATCGTGCTTGAAGTAATATATCTTGCTATCACCTTGTTGCTTGTCTTACTTAACATAGGTTATTGGTATACTTAGTTGAATATAGTTGTTTTAGGTTTTGTGATTTGATAAATCAAACGTTAGTTTTATTCTGCATTTATTATAGTCTAAACCGTAATATTTTTAAAATACTATTCACCCCCTCTAGACGACGTCCTTTGCCCTTTTACATGTTACTCTCTGTTTCGGAAAGGAGCTACGAACGCTGTAGGAAAGAAACTCCATGAAGTCCTAATAAAACTGTGAAGACTGACGAACATAGGTTTTCAGAATAAAATAAATCTTTGAATTTTTTAATGCAAAACCTGCATAGCCTATGACCTATGGCCTATGGCTATATATAGTGCATCAAACAACCCTCTTTAATGAACTTGCTGAGTACACTCGTACTAAACCGTACCTTCTTAACCCTTGCTAGATTCTAAAGCCGATGAAGATGTTGATAACACCAAGTGATGCTCAAAAGTACCACTATAAGAGTGAGAGTTATTCGGCGAAGCTAATGGAGTCAAAGTCTACATCAAGCCAAGTGAAGACCAAATTCCAGAATAGATAGGAATACAAATCTCTAGCCATAAAACCTATTTTTGTAGAGCATTGTAGTAGACGCAATCACAAGCCAAATAATATTAGAAGTTGACTTATTCTTAATATAATTTGTAAGCTGTTATTTCTGGTTCTTCTTTTGTAAGATCTTTCTTCCTCTATAAACTTCAGTTGTTCTCTAGATTTTTTGTAAAGAGTTAAGTTGTAATCTATAGTCATGTCTTAGACCCGTGATGTTTCTATTGTACCACTCTAAGAGATAAAATATTAGTGGAACGGTGTTTCATTGGTATTATGTCAACGACTATAGTATACTACATCATGCAGTGGTATGTTGGGTCACCGCAGCTAATCGGCCAGGAGATGGCCCTAGCGATCTTCGCGCGAAGTCACCGATGATCTACCTGCGGTTGGTCCTCCTCGATCTAGCCACCGACGAGTTTCGGACTTCTCCTTTGGAGGAAAACAAGGACTAGAGCATATGGCGCTCCTGGGCACCTTGATTGGCCGGGGCCGATCAGTGCTCCCGCAACATCAACCTATCCAACTGCAATGGGTGTATCGGAAACTTTGTGTTTTATTGCCACCATGGGACATGTCTATACCAAGATTTCCAAGTTGTTGACACATGCGAAGAATGCCATGGCGAATGTGGTTGGAGGACCGAACAGTTATGGCGAAGGCGGGGTCTTGAATGCAATGAAGACTTTGCATTCCAAGTTATTGTTGAGACATGATGTGTTCCCATCTAGACCGAACTCGAGTCCTTGTGAGCCTAGTGGTACGTGACTTGAAGTATTGTCCTCCTCCAGTGGGGATAAAAGCACTACAAGACTTCTTTGTTGGTGGTGCTCCTCGAGTATCGAGTCGTGATTTTTAGGGTAAAAACCTAAGGTGTGGTTGTACTTGACAGTTGACTTGTTGAAATTATTGTTTTGGCAACACTGTCTTTCTTCAGAGTGAAAATCTAAGATGTCTAATCGGGCAAGGATAACACTGCATATTGTTTCCATCTTGAAAATGTTGCTCTTGTAAAACCTATTCGATACTAACTTTAGTGGTGGTTAGAGTGCTGCTGCCGTGGGTGATTAATCACCTTGGCGAGATCTTTTTTCTCTTTTTTTTTTCTTTTGGCTATGTATCGTGGAGTCTCTGGGTGCTAAGTGTAATTGATCTGCGCGATATTTACTTTATCCAAAAGGGAAAAAACACAAGGAACAAGTCCATGTCACCGGAGCCTCGTGTCCACATCAAAAGCGGCAGAAGGAGTCAGTCTCGCATGATCTAGCCGTCCATCCCTATCTGGACGGGTATAAAGCGACCCATATGTCCGATTACCTCGTTTGTCATACCCGACGCCCCCCTCTCCCATTCCCGTCTCCTCGCCGCCCTCACCGCCATGTCCACCGCCACCGCCGCAGCCGCAGCCGCCTCGACCTCCCTCTCCTCCTCTACCCTCCGCCGATCGTCGCCTTCTTCCAGTATCCTGGCGAACCCTCGCAGATCTCTTCCTGGAAGACTCTTATCCTCCTCCGCCGCGCAGTTTCCCCTCGGCCCGGTCTCCGCCATGGCCACTCCTGGCGCCTCAGCCGAGGGAGCTTCCAGGAAGAATCTTCTCATATTCGACGCCGAGGAGGATCTCTCAGCGTCTCTGGCCGAGCACACGGCGGGGTTGTCGGAGAAGTTCGTCGCCGAGAGGGGAGCCTTCACCGTCGTTCTCTCCGGCGGCTCTCTAATCAAGGCTCTCAGGTTCTTGGACCTCTTCAAGAATCAAGACCGAACATTTTTGGGGTCTCGCGGGTTTGGGGGGTCATGAAGAGGTCTAATCTTTTGGTTTCGCAGGAAGCTGGCGGAGCCGCCGTACCTGGAGGCGGTGGACTGGAGCAGATGGCACGTGTTCTGGGCGGATGAAAGGGTGGTGCCGAAGGACCACGCGGATAGCAACTACAAGCTCGCCATGGATGGGTTTCTCTCTAAGGTATTCGCATGAATAATCTTTTGGTGAATTTTTGGGAGCTTGAATGTTGAGATAGAATGCGCAAATGGGGATCATGATGATTATTTGAGTGGTTTGAATTATATTAGGTTCCTTAGCAGATGAAACCAGATATACAGAGTCTAAAACGCCAACATGGCAGTAGGTCCAAAAGTAGAAATAGAAGTTTTCATGTGGGAAAATATTTTATTTTGTAGATTATGTGTTATTTTGCACGTTTTGTCAATGTGGGGTGATTGACTTACTGTGGTGGATAGTTTGGGATAATGCAAAATACTAGGTTTATTAGAATTGAACCCAGCCCAGAGAAAACAATAATTGGACCCACATTGTTGTGGTGAACCTACTGTTTCTTTGTAATTTAGTGTTGTATCATCTGTAGGAGGGCAAAAATTTAGAGCATTGTCGTCAAGTGTTGGATAATTGATATGATTGTCGACATAAATTGGAAGACTGATTGATGTATGGGGTACAAAGTGAGAATATTACATCCATCGCTCGTCTCAAAACTTTGTTCAGAGTATTCAGTGTCTAGGAAAATGGCCTTTTCTCTAAAAACACTGCTCGCCTACATCCAAATTATGTAAAATTATTCTACATTTGGTGGTCTGTGAGTTAGATTATAGAAAGAAGTCTGGAATGGTCCGAAATTGAGAATTTTAGTGGATGAAATAATTGAGGTGACATGGCATTCTAGCAGTTTGTATTTGCCTCTCATATTTAGAAGCGCTGGCGGAATAACGATAGTGACACGATTATAATCACCGAGAGAGAGTGATCTTCCTCGGATTTTGATATCTTCCAGAAGAGAATATGTGCATGCTATGTAGGCTAGTGTGCGGATGTTTTTTTACTCAAGCTAAAAGCACACATCATATCTGTACAGTTGAATTCAACTTGAATTCTTTTACATGTGCTAAATAATTTTTAGAAGTTCATATATGTATTGTAATCGTAGCAAGATGACACATTCTCATCATATACCGTCAATAGGAATATTTAATTTTCCTCTCCATTGACAGAATTATACTCAGAATGTTTTTTTTCTGTTGGTTCAAATAGGTGCCAGTTCCTGCTAACCAAATTCATGCCATGAATGATACACTGGCAGCTGAGGGGGCTGCGGCTGACTATGAATCCCGTTTGAATCAACTTATGAAGAATGGTGTGATTGCATCATCACCAGCAACTGGGTTCCCAAAGTTTGATCTTATGCTTTTGGGGATGGGCCCTGATGGCCATATTGCCTCCCTCTTCCCTGGCCATCCTATTGTCCATGAGAACCAGAAGTTAGTCACCTACGTCGAGGATTCTCCAAAGCCACCACCAGAGAGAATCACATTCACATTCCCTGTGATCAATTCGTCTGCACATATCACACTCATGGTCACTGGTGCTGGTAAAGCTGGTGCAGTTCACAAAACGCTTTCAGGCAACGAATTGTCATCAGATTTGCTGCCCGTTGAGATGATTGAGCCGCAGGACGGAGAGATGACTTGGTTCACTGACAAGCAAGCTGTGTCTATGTTGTCGAGCCTCTGAAAGCCCGCTGTGTTATATATATTTACATTTGAAGCTTCCACCTTAGGGGCTGCTTGGAATGGGTGTGAAGTCCCACACTAATTTTACACCCAATCCAAACAGGGCCTTAAGTATATGAAAGATTCAGAGTTATGTCCGTTAAATCCGTGCTTGCACCACCCCTGTGCGGAAAATTTGAGCTGCTTTTTGTAGCGTATAGTGCAGCGTATATGTGCTGCACGCTCCAGTTTGTTTACAGTATGAATCAAAGTAATCGCCATTTTATGGGATATTTGTTCCTTGGGTATCTAGATCAGTGTTCGTAGATGGTGTTCATCATGTGATGTTATATATTGTTTCCTTTCTACTCCTAATATGCATTTGAACTTTTATTTACTACTGCCCAGTGTTTCGCACTTCTCTAGCCTGGTTTGGGTTGGGCGCTTTGCAATTATGTCATCAGTATAATTTTGTAGAGCTTGTTACATGAATTCTGGAATAGCTCTTGAGGGTAGTTTTCAATGCATAATGCATTTCGTAGCAAATTGTACAAGTAGAAAAACTCTATGCATCAGGTATTGTGTGGAGAGCTAACATTTATCTGGGGCATTGCTGATTTCGCCATGATAGGGGAGACAGCTGCAGCTGCCATTTTTGCGTTATCATGGCGTATGTGGCCGTGAGCAACCCCTTTCTGAACCTGGTAGTAGTAGTAGTAGTAGCTAATTTCCAACATCAGCTGGGACTAGGACATCTCCAGCGGCACGACCGTTTAAACAGTCTGTATGACATGCACGACACCCAAACGGACTGACGCTATCGCAAGTATCCAAATGGCCGACGTGCGCGCGGTCCGGCTTGGATCGTTTGAGTTTGGCCGCTGAATGCACTGGCCTGACGCTCGGGACTACTTTTTATAGACAGTATTTCTGTCTATGGACCGATCTAAACGGACTATTTCAGACATATTAGTTGTCTAAATGGTATAACGGGTTCCTCCAAGTCCTTTGTTTCTTTTTCTACTCCAGCTATTACTTCTAAATGGCCAATGTTGGCGTTAGTTTGGGTAGCTCTGTAAAAGTTTTTTTTTCTTCTAACGTATTGAGGCACATGGAGGTTGGCCGTCTAACGGTTACTCGTAAGGTCTCTATTGTTCCTGATACTTCGATGAAGGAGGCAGAGTTACATGCCACAGTAGATGGTCAACTTATTTCTCACTTAGTTGGTGAAGTATCGGAGGTAGGTTTCAATGAGGCTGAGCTAGGCTCCTTGTATGAGCTCAAAGCATCTGGTCGTAAATCGAAGAGCCAGAAGTCCCAGAAGAGACCCCGTGTATCCAAAAAATTTATAATTTCTCGATGAATGGCATGTTTTCAAGTAGCAGAGGTCTCCGTGACTTGGCTAAACATTTGTTTTTTGCTGATTGTGTGAAAGATTATAAGTTGGATTTTCTGGGTATTTTTGAGACTTGTAAACCTGATTTCTCACAAGTCTTACTCAATCGCCTTTCTGGTGGAGTGAACTTTACATGAATATCACGTCCGCCACATGGTAGAAAGGGGGGATCCTTTAGCCGTTCGAAATCAGACTATGGAAGTCTTAGCCAGTTCGGTTGGAGATTTTTTTATAAAACTACATATATGTAACAAAGTTGTCTTTAGTCACTGTTTGGAGCTGTCGAGGATGTTTATAAATCTGACTGTTTCCGTGAGTTGGTAAATCTAAAAAAGGACAATCCTTGTCCTATACTCATAGGTGGAGATTTTAATTTTTTAAGATTCCCTTGATGGCTCCAAAATTTTCCATCTTCCACAATGTTTAAACCTTATTTTTAGTCAAGCAATTGACAAGAATCTGTCAGTCCTTGTCACTGATGACTAATAATTGCAAAGATATGCAAAACCTTCTTTTGAATTATGTTGTGCAGAAAATCATGGCTTTTAATGCGAAATCAGGAGTCATAATGAAGGAATTTGAGGAAGTCCACATGACCAAGTAATTGGGAAGAAAATTCTAGACGTCAGTGCGTGTAACGACCACCGGTATGATCGGGGTCCGCCTGTACCGTCTGCCCATACTGGGTGGCGGCGACTTAGTCTCGTCAAACCCTATGACTTTCGTGAAAACACCTATATATTTTGAGGCTCCGGCCGCTAGCCAGGAGCCGTCATTCTCAGATTACATCACAACACCACCAAAGGAGATCCACGCCATCGTTCATCCATTGTTCATCCATCCCATCATCCATCCCCTCCATTAGCCATAGCCACTACTTTGTACTTTAGATCTCCTTGTGATTTGGTGACTATTGTAAGAATATTCGATTTCAATCTAAGTATTTTGCACAATGTTTTCTATCCTAGATCTATTCGTTATGAGTGAGTAGTCCTCACGGGTTGCGGGTTGGGGAGAAACCTCGCAGCAATTATGTACATCTAATCATGGGAGTATTGTATTTTGTTTGTAATTGAGATTTGTATCTTTTATTTCTTTGTCTCTTGTCTCGATCTATGGACTTGTAGGTACCCAAGATCCCATACATTGATAAAGGCTTGAGGTGATATACTTGGCTAGCGGTAATCTCATAGGAACTTTAGTGACAGAAAGGGTAGTACGGTTTTCTCTTAGCGACCCATTCGGGATCGCAACAACATCACCACTTAATATTTTGATCTATGTTTTACACTTAATAATCGTTTGTATCCCGTTGCTTCTGTGTGCACTCGATTGGATTAAAAGACTATTGCTATGCCCGGTGCATTACGGGGGCTCTAGTATCAGGATGTGTTTCCCACAAGAGATTATCTCCGTTCAAACATTACATATGACTATGCTTATTATTATCTTTTATTCCATATGATGTGCAGTTACTGGTGGATCTTCAACCCTGGCCTATCTCCATCCATTGATTCAACCCATTATAAAATAAACTAGATTGGTCCGGTAAACTAAGGTAAAACAAAGAAACAAAGTCTTGTAGACGTGTCCTTTTTATTTCCTTTTAGCATTGCTTTCCAAGGTTCGATCAAACCTAAGTCTTCTAGGGAAAAAGCTATTATACTACATCTTTGAATCCGGATCAAAGGTATCATCCTTTTTTTGGCGCCGTTTCCAGGGAAGCAATTTCGCTATCCCGGTAGGTCACTAGAGACCTTATTTTTAGTTTTATTATTAGTTTATAGTTTATTTCTTGTTATCTATTTTAAAACCCAAAAAATCAGTTACTTGTTATTTGTTTTCATTACTAAAAATTACCAAAAATATAAGAGCCATGGCTCAAAAGAGACTTGGAGAGTATGCTACTCCCACTAATGATTTTGTTCGTGCACCTATCACTCAGCCCGCTGTTGATGCGGAAACTTATGAAATTAAGCCTAACCTTTTAATCTTGGTTCAACAGAACCAATTTGGGGGCTCATCTTCTGAGGATTCAGGTTTGTACTTAAACACTTTTACCGAAATTTGCGACATGAAGCGTATTAACGATGTAGATCCAAATGCTATTAAATTAAGATTGTTTCCTTTCTCTCTTAAAGGAAAGGCTAAGGATTGGTTGCTAGCTCTACCAAAGAGCACTATTAAATCTTGGGAGGAATGTACTACTTTTTTTATGACTAATTTTTTTACCCTAGCTAAAACTATGCAGCTAAGATCCAACATTACAAGTTTTAGACAAGAAAAGCGTGAGCCACTAGTGCTTGCGCGGGAAATGATGAAAGAAGCCGTAATGAACTGTCCTAGTCATGGGATGAAAGAATGGCTTATATTACATTTGTTTTATAATGGTCTTAACTCAATATCTAAGTCTTTGTTAGATACTGCATCAGGAGGAACAATCATGGGAAAGCATGTGAGTGTTGCAAAGAAACTACTTGACGATATGCAAAATAACCATGCCCAATGGCATGTGGAAAGAACCTCAAAGAGAGTAAGTTCAGTCACCGAGGTAAATAATGAAGAGCTTACATCTAAGGTATTCGAACTGCTTAGTATAGTAAAAGGTAAAGAACATACCCAAGTTAATGCTATCGCTAACGATGTTAATGATATCAATTTTATAGCTCGTACTCCTTTTAATCCTGCATGAAAAAATCATTATGCTTCCAATGCTCAAAAACATTATCCAAATCCCGCAGGAGCTCCTTACAACAATTATGATAATAATAATGGAGCAAATCATGGCAATGTCTCGTTTGAACAAACTGTTAGAACCTTCATACAAGCTCAAACTATGCAAAACAATATGCTTATTAAAATCACAGAGAACCATACGAGTAGTATAGGAAAATTATCTAACCATGTCGTTGCAATTAGAAATGATGTGCAGGCTATTGTGGTTCGGTGCAGAAAATCAAAAATTTTACTATGCGGGAAGCCCCGATTTCCCAAGATCTATTTATGGGTAATGCAGTAATGACTGAGAGGTTTCATATACATATATACCCTTGTAGTCCGAAAGCGATTAATGTTCTGAGAGGAATGTGTTTGAAGTAGTCGTGCTCGTAGCCGACCTCAAGGTCACGAAGATCCTCGCAGGTCACCCTTCCTCCAACACCGTGCAACAGTCTGGCTCAAGACATCCAAAGTGCCCCAAGTATTGCACCTCGTGGCTTCGTACACATACGGTGATGACGAGAACCTCCGTCTCCCTGATCCCTCCGGGAGTACGTTGCAGAAGTAGATCTCCAGCTATGGAATCCTAGCAGCGCAACGGCGTGTTGTAGATGCGTCGTCTCTTGCACGAACATCCCTGGGTCGTGCCAACGTGTGGATACAACTAGAGAGGAGGAGGAGTTCCCAACTCATGGTATCTGTTGTTTGATATGTCAATTGTGTGTTCCTCCAAGGGGGAGAGGGGGCCTCTTTATATAGGGGGAGGGGCAGCCTTTCCCCTCCCCCTAGCCATCCAAGAAGCGACCCAGGGGGAGAGAGGCGGCGACCAAGGGGGCAGCACTAGGATGCCCAAAACCCTAACCCTAGCCACCGACCAGGGAAGGCGGCAGCCCTAGGCACCAAAACTCTAGGCGCCAAGGCCCTCTCCTTTCTGGTTTCCCTCATGGACCCTTTTCCCTAGGGAAGTTGGCCCATTAGTGGAATACCCCTTTAAATTAGATTTTAATATTAATTACATTAATTAATATGTAAATACATATTACCAAATCCGATTCAACCCGAAGCACCTTTCGTTTACCCTTCTATATCCTCCGAATAGCTTCGGAACTTTCGAAACAATTTCGGTCCTCTCATCAGAACTTTTCCGGTTTCCTTTCTTTCTCCGAACAACTTCAAATCTCTCTTCATGGAACAATTCCGACTTTCTCTTTATCTTCTATGATTCCAACTTACGGATAATCTCCAGCTCGTCGCACCCTTAAGTGGCTCCCCTCATGGCTCGGGAATGGCACATACATGACTAAGACTCCTCTTGCATCAATGGTCAATGACGTGGCTCAATAGTAGAGCTTCGTTGGGAGACCCCAAGAGGTAGGTATGATGAGAACGACAACAAGTTTTACCAGTTATGAAACCAAGGTTATCGAACCAGTAGGAGCAAGAAAACAACTCCAAGGTGTTGCTAACAACTTGGAATCCTGCACAACACAAGCTCAAGACTTTGCCCCAACTTACAGTGAGGTTGTCAATCTCACTGGTTTGTTGAAAATAAAGGATTAAACATACAATATGGAAGGTAATGGTTGCTTGCAGAAAGTAAACGGTAACAGTAGATGATGTAACAATGGTAAAGATTGGACCGCGGTCCACAGTTCACTAGAGGTGTTCTCCTTAAGATAAATAATATAACATGCTGGGTAAACAAATTACAGCGGGTCAATTGACAGGAACTGAGCAAGGCATAACAATGCAAATAATAGACATTCATGATCCTATAAGATTTGATTGGGCATTACAACAATATACATAGACCTCCATCCAACTTCATCTATGACTAGTAATCCACCTTCAGGTTATCATCCAAACCCCCTCCAGTATTCAGTTGCAATCAACGGATAACTACGTTAAGCAATGTGTGTAAAGTAAACAATACAATTGTTCCATGAACAAAAGATTGTTGTTTTCTCCCTAGTGGAAACAACACATCTACAACCTTAGAGATTTCTGTCACTTCCCCAGATTCAATAGAGGCATGAACCCACTATCGAGCATAAATACTCCCTATTGGAGTCACTAGCATCTACTTGGCCAAGATAGCTACTAGAAACAGAGAGCATGCAAGTTCTCAAACAACACAGACATGATAGAATCAATAATCAATAAGACATGATATAATCAATAATCAATCTGACATAGTATCTCAATATCCATCGGATCCCCGCAAACACAACATTTATAATTACAAATAGATGATCTTGATCATGAACGAAGCTACAAGATCTAAACATGATAGCACAAAGGAGGAGAAACAATCATCTAGCTACTGTATGGACACATAGTCCAAGAGTGAACTACTCACGCATCATACCGGAGGCTGGCATGGTGATGAACAAGGCCTTCAGGATGATGTCTCCCCTCCGGCAGGGTGCCAGGAAGAGCTTCAGATCCACCTAATCTAGGGACGATGTTGGCAGCGGCTATAGACTGTTTCGTGGAGATCCGATTGGTTCTTTAGGGTTTTGGCATCAGTGGGCTTATATAGGCGAAGAGGCGAGGCATGGGGGATACCTAGGCAGCCACACCTGGTGGAGGCACGCCCTAGGGTGGGCCCGCGCCACCCTAGGGTGTGGCATCCTCGTGGCCCTCCTCCGGTTGCCCTTCGGTCTCTATGTTCTTCTCGGTGAAATATTGACTTTCGCTTTTGTCCCGTCCAATTCCGAGAATATTTCCTTACTAGCTTTTTTTGAAACCAAAAACAGTAGAAAACAGGCAACTGGCACTGCGACATCTTGTTAATAGGTTAGTCCCAGAAAATGTATAAAAATACCTCAAAGTGTAGACAAAGCATAGCAAAGTTGATACTAAACAAACATGGAACAACAAAAATTATAGATACGTTTATGACGTATCAAGCATCCCCAAGCTTAACTCCTGCTCGTCCTCAAGTAGGTAAGTGATAAAAAGAATAATTTTTGAGGTGACATGCACCATCACAATCTTGATCAAACTATTTGCAAGCATTAAAAACTGGGATCAAAGTACTCTAAACATGAGCATGAAAGATGAAGTTCTAACAATAAGATATAGTAACTATGCTGCAACATGAAAGGATACAAACAAAGATCACGAATAACAATGCATTGAAAGAAGTTTGTTTGGTTCACATATAAAAAACATAGCATAGTGGAATTCATCTTGTCCCTCATGGATTAGGAAAACATAAATGCATATGACACCTTCAAAGTTCATAAGGGTGACTAGATACAAATAGTTCAAGAACAAGCAATATCAACATTATGAATCAATCAATAAGTTTTGGGACAATGCACATAAAACTAAGAATGAAAACTATGCTCTCTTAATTGGTGCATAAATATAGAAGGTGGAGACTCAATATAAAAGTGGAAGAAAGGCCCATCAAAGGGAAGCAGGGATTTCCAGTTTCATAAAGAGCTTACAAAAATTATGATACTTGTTAGCTTTCAGCTCTCATTGCCCCTATCATAAGCATCTTGAAGTGATTAAGGTTAAAGTGAACAAAGTATGGAGTATATGCTTGACAAAGTATAACTTGGCAATCTCATGTCCCTTGAGTAGGAGGGTCGTTCCCTCATGCTACTCAACTTTAGTTACCGGTAAGTTCTTGTCATTGTAAGTATATGTGTATCATAGAGAACCGCCAACGGGGTACCCCTTTCCCCATGACACAGGAGCTATCACATATCAAAATAACAAGGAAATAAACAATGAGCATCTCAGCAATCTTCTTTTTTACCATGGGAAAATGGTGCTTTTTTCTCTTCTTTCCTCTTTTCTTTCCTTTTTCTCTTCTTTTTTTTATAAGAAGAATGCTTCATAGATTGCTCACTATGGTGATGCTGCAAGTTTCCACCATGATTAGGCATGGCTTAGTCTAGTGGCCCAAGCGTTTCTCTAACACATATACATAACTCCATGGACTTACAAGCTCCCCTTTTATTTCACACCGCCAACATCCATAAACAAAAGAGCATGATATCAACTGGGTAGATATTTACAGGTGTGGAAAGCGTTCCCCGTGACAGCACGGTTCTGCTAATTCCCAACTTATAAGTGCAAGAATATACAACATAGATGACACAATGGTTCAAGTTTATTAGGGGCAAGAAAAATAAAGTGTGCCATCAAGTTTGTGAGAGATTTAATCACTAATTTTCACATAACAAGTTTAATTTGGAAGACATATAAAACAAGAATATACTTGGAATGGTCTAACACACCATGCATAGGAATTTATAGTGGACTCTTTGGAATAACTTGGTTTCTTGGGAGTTGGATGCATGAGTAGAGCTTACTCAATACAAGTGGAGGCTAGCAAAATACTGGGAGCAACCAACTAAGAGAGCAATAATGGCCGTAATCATGCATAGCGACAAAACATTATCAATCAAATCATAAAGTGGTATCACAAGTCAAAACTAAATGATCATAGAGGCTAAGGTGACTGGTTCATAGTCATAACATGGTGTGAGCATGTGCCAAGTCAACCCAAATAAAGCATAAAAGGAGAAAACCACAATATTATGCTTTTTAATGCTAAAAAACGCATGATTCTTTCAAGGCACATTAAGCAATATCAATTGTTTGGAACAAGTCATGCTACAACAATAATCACTAAGCATAAGGTCAAAACAACATCTAGCATGACATGATAAAGTCTAAGCCACAGTCAAACAAGATCCCCTTTGTATCACTATAAGCATGAAACAACACAGCGAAAGTGGGGGTACAACTACTTTATTCAAGAAAACTAAGAAAACAAAAAACAAAAAACAAAAATAAAGACGCTCCAAGAATAACACAACTATGCATGAAATAACAAAAATGAAGTGTCTAGAAAGAGACCTAAGATCTTTATTGATGAAGAAGGGGATGCCTTGGGCATCCCCAAACTTTGACGCTTGTACCTCTTGAATATTTATTGGGGTGACATGGGGTGGCATCCCCAAGCTTGAGCTTTTGTCCATTCTTCCTCTGATTACATCATTCTTCCCCAACACTTGAAAATTTCCTTCATATAAAACTTCACAAAATCTTCATTAGCAACATTAGTGCATTCAAAAGTAATAAACCGTTGGGTTTAGTTTCAAACATCAAAACTTTAATTAAAGACACAAGATACTGTAGCAATTACTTCAAAAAGCTCAATTTACCAAAGAGAACCCAAAAATAAATCGATAAAGAGGCAAATGCAAATAATGGCAGAAATATGTCAAAACAGACCAGCAGGTAAAAAACGATTTTTTTAGAAGACCTTCTGTTGCTCAAATAAAAAAGTGTTGAACTAAAAAAATTTAGATCACAACCTGGAGGATTTACTCAGAAAATTACAGCTCAATCCGACATACAGAGTTTTTTCAAGATTTTTTAAGTGAAGCACAAAAATCTGTTTCGGGACAACAACTTCCCCAAATCTTACTTCTCTCTCATTAGAGGTTATTCTTGGTACAAAAATCAAATAAAAAGGATAAAGAAAGGTTATTACAGAAGTAATAACTTACAAGCCTCAAGAAAACTATTAGGTTATCTCCCAAGAAGTACTTTTCTTTAACGCCTTTAAGTTAGGCACAAGAAGCAAGAATCAAGTATTTTCAAAAGAAGAAGCATTAACATCAATACTCGAAATTTCTTCAAATAGGAAAAGGTATTTCATCCAAATGAGTAGTAGAGGATCCTCTCTCAGCACTCTTGGTTTCACTACTTTCATCAAACGGGTTTTCAAGAACAATCCAATCAAAATTCTTTTCTAAGGATTCATGCATTCCTACAAGTTTAATAGGTATGGGTATTTTAATTTCCTCTCCATTGGGTTTGGTTTTATCCAACTTTTCTAATGTACCCATAACATTTACACATGAGCCTAACATATTAAAATGATCAAAGACCTTTTTCGCTTCTTTAGCATCATCATTGAACTCCTTTAGCAAAGTTTCCAGAATAAAATCTCTCTTTTCAGTATCCTCAACTTCCTTAAGTTTTAGAAACATTATTTGCATCATGGGGTTAAGGTTAACAAACCTAGCCTCCAACATGTGAACTAAAGAAGCTGTAGCAATTTCATAATTATGAGCAAGTTCTGCTAAGGATCTATCCTCAATATCCTTATGTTTTCTAATATGATTAAAGAATTCTTCAATATTTTCTTTCCCAATCATAGAGCCACTACCTATTGAAAGGTCTTTCAGGGTGAATTTAGGGATTAACATGGTGAGATAGAGCAAGGTGACAACTATAGGAAGAACTAGTTTTTTTTGTGTTTTTGATAAGAAAAAGAAAACCAAGCGAAACTAATCTTTTTTTGTAATTTTTGATAAAAAGAAGCAAACAAAACAAAGAAAAACAAAAACAAAGTAAAGAGAATGTTTGTGAAGGACTCCCCTTGTGAAGCTATCCTTAACTCCCCGGCAACGGCGCCAGAAAAATCCTTGACGTGGCTCAATAGTAGAGCGTCGTTGGGAGACCTCAAGAGGAAGGTATGATGAGCACGACAACAAGTTTTCCCTCAGTTATGAAACCAAGGTTATCGAACCAGTAGGAGCAAGGAAACAACTCCAATGTGTTGCTAACAACTTGGAATCCTGCACAACACAAACTCAAGACTTTGCCCCAACTTACAGTGAGGTTGTCAATCTCACTGGTTTGTTGAAAATAAAGGATTAAACGTATAGTGTGAAAGGTAATGGTTGCTTGCAGAAAGTAAACGGTAAATGATGTAACCATTGTAAAGATTGGACCGGAGTCCACAGTTCACTAGAGGTGTTCTCCTTAAGATAAATAACATAACATGTTGGGTAAACAAATTACAGCAGGGCAATTGACAGGAAATGAGCAAGGCATAACAATGAAAATACTAGACATTACTGATCCAATGAGATTTTATTGGACATTACAACAATATACATAGACCACCATCCAACTGCATCTATGACTAGTAATCCACCTTCAGGTTATCATCCGAACCCCCTCCAGTATTAAGTTGCAAGCAACGGATAACTGCATTAAGCAATGTGTGTAAAGTAAACAATACAATTGTTCCATGAACAAAATATTGGTGTTTTCTCCCTAGTGGCAACACCACATCTACAACCTTAGAGATTTCTGTCACTTCCCCAGATTCAATAGAGGCATGAACCCACTATCGAGCATAAATACTCCCTATTGGAGTCACTAGCATCTACTTGGCCAATATAGCTACTAGAAACGGAGAGCATGCAAGATCTCAAACAACACATACATGATAGAATCAATAATCAATAAGACATGATAAAATCAATAATAAATCTGACATAGTATCTCAATATCCACTAAATCCCTGCAAACACATCATGTATGATTACAAATAGATGATCTTGATCATGAACGGAGCTCACAATATCTAAACATGATAGCACAAAGGAGGAGAAACAACCATATAGCTACTATATGGACCCATAGTCCAAAAGTGAACTACTCACGCATCATACCGGAGGCTAGCATGGTGATGAACAAGGCCTCCGGGATGATATCTCCCCTCCGGCAGGGTGCCGGGAAGAGCTTCAGATCCCCCTGATCTAGGGACGATGGTGGCGGCGGCTACAGACTGTTTCATGGAGATCTGATCGGGTCTTTAGGGTTTTGGCATCAGGGGGCTTATATAGGCGAAGAGGCAAGGCATGAGGCACACGAGGCGACCACACCTGGTGGCGGCATGCCCTAGTGTGGGCCCGCGCCACCCTAGGGTGTGGCGGCCTCGTGGACCTCCTTCGGTTGCCCTTCGGTCTCTGTGTTCGTCTTGGTGAAATATTTACTTTGGCTTTTGTCCCGTCCAATTCCGAGAATATTTCCTTACTAGCTTTTCTGAAACCAAAAACAGCAAAAAACAGGCAACTGGCATTGTGGCATCTTGTTAATAGGTTAGTCCCAGAAAATGTAAAAAAATACCTCAAAGTGTAGACAAAGCATAGCAAAGTTGATACTAAACAAGCATGGAACATCAAAAACTATAGATATGCTTACGATGTATCAATCAACAACGGGACAGGGATGCCCATAATGACCCAATGTGCATTACAGATTGACGATGTCGTTTGAACCGTAAACGTCAAATCCAATTCCCTTTGTTTCTTTGATACTACTTGTCCGAGATCCAATTATTAATTATCTCTGATGACCCACAAGTATAGGGGATCGCAACAGTCTTCGCGGGTAGTATTGCCCAATTTATTGGTTCGACACAAGGGGAGCTAAAGAATATTTTCAAGCCTTAACAACTGAGTTGTCAGTTCAGCTGCACCTGGAAATAGTTCTCGCTCACAGAAGTTTATCAGTAGCAACAGCAAAGCAACATCAACAGCAACAGTGAAACAAGAGCAATAGTAACAGTAACGGTAACAGTAGGATTCGAGTGCGGTAGGCGTAGGGATGGATGGACGGGCATTGCATGGACGAGTCTAAACATGTAACTTCAAGACCTAGGGCATTGCAGATAAATAATAATAAGCATCCAAGTATTAAACAATCCTAGGCATGTACTCCAAATATAGTCATACGTGCTCGCAATGAGAACTTGCACAACATCGTCTGTCCAGCCAGCCCGTGGCAGCGGGGCCTCTAGGGAACTACTGGCAATTAAGGTGCTCCTTTTAATAGAGAATGAGAGCAAAGCATTAACATTCCGTGAACACATGTGATCCTCACACCACAGCCATCCCCTCCGGTTGTCCCAATTATTGTCACTTTGGGGCCTTTGGATCCGGACAATGATATGTGTACACAACTTGCAGATAAGATCACAAACAATACTATCATAATGATTCAATAATAAGTTCAGATCTGAGATCATGGCACTCGGGCCCTAGTGACAAGCATTAAGCACAACAAGTTGCAACAAAGTCAAATAGCACTAATAGAGATACTAGGCACTATGCCCTAACAGATCTTAATCGATTACATGATAGAACTCATCCAATCCCTACCATCCCCAAGCCTACAGCGGGGGATTACTCACTCATGGATGAGGGAAACATCGATGGTTGATGAAGATGCATTGGTGATGACAATGGCGATGATCCTCTCCAAATTCCTCGTCCCGGTACGGTGCTAGAACGTAGTTTCTGGATCTGAATCTTGGTTTCTGGTGGCGGCGGCGGAGCAGAACTCTTTCTGGAAAACAATCAAACCACCCTTGGTTTTTAGGTCAAAAGGCGACTTATAGGCGCAGAGGGAGGCTTAGGAGCTGCCTGGGGTGGCCTCACCCCCTCCAGGCGTGGGATCATGTGGGCCCGCGCCTAGGGTGGGTCTGGCCCCCCAGGCCTCCTCTCTGTCTCCCCTTCTGGCTCCGTGGATCTTTTGGTGAAAAATAGTTTTTGGCATATTGATGACCCACAAGTGTAGGGGATCGCAACAGTCTTCGCGGGTAGTATTACCCAATTTATTGATTCGACACAATGGGAGCCAAAGAATACTTGCAAGCCTTAACACCTGAGTTGTCAGTTCAGCTGCACCTAGAAATAATTCTTGCTCACAGAAGTTTATCAGTAGCAACAGTTTGTAGTAGGAACAGCAGCAGTAACAACAACAATGAAACAGTAGCAATAGTAACAGGAACGGTAACAGTAGGATTCGAGTGCGGTAGGCATAGGGATGGATGGATGGGCGTTGCATGGACGAGTCTAAACATGTAAGAACTAGGGCATTGTAGATAAATAATAACAAGCTTCCAAGAACTAAACTATCCTAGGCATGTGCTCCAAATATAGTCATACGTGCTCGCAATGAGAATTTGCACAACATCTTCTCTCCAGCCAGCCCGTGGCAGCGGGGCCTCTAGGGAACTACTGGCAATTAAGGTGCTCCTTTTAATAGAGCACCGGAGCAAAGCATTAACACTTCGTGAACACATGTGATCCTCACACCACAACCTTCCCCTCCGGTTGTCCCAATTATTGTCACTTTGGGGCCTTTGGATACGAACAATGATATTTGTACACAACTTGCAGGTAAGATCACAAACAATACTATCATAATGATTCAATAATAAGTTCAGATCTGAGATCATGGCACTTGGGCCCTAGTGACAAGCATTAAGCACAACAAGTTGCAACAAAGTCAAATAGCACTAATAGAGATACTAGGCACTATGCCCTAACAGATCTTATTCGATTACATGATAGAACTCATCCAATCCCTACCATCCCCAAGCCTACAGTGGGGGATTACTCACTCATGGATGAGGGAAACATCGGTGGTTGATGGAGATGCGTTGGTGATGACGATGGCGATGATCCTCTCCAAATTCCCCGTCCCGGCAGGGTGCCAAAACGAAGTTTCTGGATCCGAATCTTGGTTTCTCGTGGCGGAGGCGGAGCGGAACTCTTTCTGGAAAACTATCGAACCCCCCTCTATTTTTAGGTCAGAAGGCAACTTATAGGCACGGAGGGAGGCCGAGGAGATGCCTGGGGTGGCCAGACCTCCCCCAGTCGCGGGGTTAGTGGGCCCGTGCCTAGGGTGGGTCTGGCCCCCCCAGAACTCCCCTCTGTATCCCCTTATGGCTCCGTGGATCTTCTGGTGAGAAATAGTTTTTGGCATATTTTCCGGGATTTTTCCTGATAGTTCATTTCTGCACAAAAACAAGACACCAAGGTAATTCTGCTGAAAACAGCGTCAGTCCGTGTTAGTTTTATCCAAATCACACAAGTTTAGAGAAGAAACAATAGCAAAGTGTTCGAGAAAGTAGATACGTTTTGGACTTATCACATATTTTTCGGGATTTTTCCTAATATTTGATTTTATGCACAAAAACAAGACACCAAGGTAATTCTGCTGAAAATAGCTTCAGTCCGTGTTAGTTGTATCCAAATCACACAAGTTTAGAGAAGAAACAATAGCAAAGTGTTCGAGAAAGTAGATACGTTTTGGACGTATCAACTCCCCCCAAGCTTAGCTTATTGCTTGTCCTCAAGAAATTCAGTTGAAAACTAAGTGCGATAAAAGAACTTTCACGAACACTTTGCTTCATATGATGTATATATTCTCAACACATGAGTAGATGCTTAGACAAATCATAATAAGAAGCATGCCACTAAGTCTACTAAATGGTCATTGCAAGCTATGAAGAGAAACCAACTCAATAATAGTAAGTAGCATGAAACATAAACATAAGCAACATTGCAATGCTCATAATAAGATATGATAGAGTGGTATATCGCTTGCCTTTGTTTGAAGAGCACAATATAAATGCTGAGGCACCTCTGAAGTTCACATGAAGACTAGAGATAAAGATATCAGAGATACAAGCATCAAAGTCATGACATAATTAACCAAATTTTGGAACAAACACAAGAATGAAAACTATGCTCTCAAGAAGGTGCTCATAGAATAAGTGGTGACTCAACAAAGTTTTGAAAACAGTTTTGTGAAGGTTTGAAAGGCTTCCCAATGCTAAAAGGAAGGTACTCATTAGCTTTGAGCTCTCATTGCCCCTATCATAGGCATCTTCATGTGGTTAAGGTGAAAGTGAGGTCCACTCTGAATCATATGCTTGACAGACCATAGACTGGAAATCCCAAGTCCCTTGAGTACGAGGGTCGCTCCGCATGCTACTCAACTTTGGTCACCTGAAAGTTCTTGTCATTGTAAGTACATGCATATCATCGAGAACAGCCAATGGGGTACCCCTTGCACATGGTACATGAGCTTTCCCATAACCAAAATGATAAGGCAAGTAGACAATGAGCATCTCAACAATCTTTTTATTTACCATATGCATAGCTTTTTATTGAGGTCACTTCATAGATGCTCATTGTGGTGATGCTGCAAGTTTCCACCATGATTAAGCATGGATTAGGCTAGCAGCCCAGACATTTCTCTAACACAATGTATAAACTCCATGAACTCACAACCTCCCTTTTTATTTCACATCGTCGACATCCGTAAACAAAAGAGCAAAGTATCAACTGTATGAGATATCCAACATGTGTTGAAAGCATTCCCCGTGACAATCATATAACTTTCATGGACTAGTCACAATGGTTCAGAATTATTAAGTGCAAGGAATAAAGTGTGCCATCAAGTTCGTGAGAGCTTTACTAACTAACTTTCTCAAAATAGACAAATATTTTATTTTGGAAGAAAACACGGCATATGGAATATGCACTGAAATAGAAGATGATGCTAATAGGTAGGTATGGTGGACACAACTGGCAATATTGGTTTTGGGAATTTTGGAAGCACAGGTAGAGCACAAACTCAATGCAAGTGAAGGATAGCAATAGAGAGAGAGAGAGAGCGACAAACGAGAGAGCAATAGCTGTCATAATCATGCTTGCAACAAAACATGACTAACTATGGCAGGAAAGTGATACAAGAACTCTGAGACAAAATAAATCATCGAGGCTTACTGACTATTGATTAGTCATATGCATGCGTGAGCATGTGCCAAGTCGATTCACATGAACAGTCAGCGGAGGATACCACAATATCATACCAAAGTATGAATAAAACAATGCAAGCAAACATTCATATGCCATGCTACAAACTATTAGCAAGCTGGAGCTAATCATAGACAAGCAAGAACTACTAAGCATTCATAATTACATACACCTTACACAAATAGGCTAAGCATGATCACAATGATGAGTATATGTAAAAAAATGAAACAAATAGAGTTTGTTACCAGCCTCTTACCACACCTTGAGTTGTCTTAATCTTCATTATTGCTCTTCACTTGTGTGACTTGAATAATAACATGAAACCAAAACCCACTGAGGACGGCTGAACCCTGCAAATAACTCACAAAACCAAAGAAGAACAACAAATATTTGGTGTTTTTGAATTTTTTAAATCAAGAAAACAAAGCAAAAAAAAACAAAGAAAAAGAAACCAAAAACAAAAACTAAGACGCTCCAAGAACAACACAACTGTGCATGAAACAATAAAAACAAAGTGTCTAGAAAGACCTGAGATTTTTATTGATGAAGAAGGGGATACCTTGGGCACCCCCAAGCTTTGACGCTTGTACCTCTTGAATATTTCTTGGGGTGACACGGGGTGGCTCCCCCCAAGCTTGATCTTTTGTCCATTCTTCATCTCATTACATCATCCTCTCTCTACACATGAATTTTTTTCTTCAAATAAAACTTCACACAATCTTCATTAGCAACATTAGTGTATTCAAAAGATAATAGACCCTTAGGCTTAGCTTTAGAACAACAAACTTTTCAGTAAAATCACAAGATACTATAGCAACTCCTTCAAAAAGCTCAATTCCCCAAAAGAGAACTCAAAAAGGAATCAATAAGAAGCAAATGCAAATAATGGCAGAAATCTGTCAAAACAGACCAACATGTAGAAACCGATTTTTTCAAACATCTTCTGTTTCTCCAATCAAAAATTGCTGAACTTTCGAAAGTTAGCTAACATAATGGGGGATTTATTAGTAAATTTTCAGCTCAATCCGACTTACAGAGACTCCTCGTGAAGTTTTGTGGTGGAGGACAGAAATCTGTTTCGGGACAGCAACTCCCCAAATCTCACTTCCCTCTCATTAGAGGCCATTCTTGGCACAAAAAGCAAACAAAACGGATAAGGAGAGGTCATTACTGAAGTAATAACTTCCAAGACTCAAGGAAACTCTTGGGTTATCTCCCAACAAGTAATTTTCTTTAACGCCTTTAAGTTAGGCACGACGAAGAGCAAAGATTGGAAAGGAGAAAAATAAAAGTGAGCAAGTATAACCACAGTGAAAACATTGTTTTGTTCATTAAAATCCTTATTTAACAAGGTTGATCAATTCTTGTTACCAAAACAATCTTATATGAAACAAAACTTTGCATTCCACAAGGTGATTACATTACCTCATACTTGATAGCAATGGTCCCAATCATAATAGTTTCAGAATTTTCTTGTGGAATGGGACAATAAATTTCTCCAACCTTGATGCTCTCAATATTTTCAATGGAATTTAGGCAATAGCTCTTAACAACCTTTTTGGGGAAATAAATAGTATGCTCTTTGTCATCAATATTGAATGTTACTTTTCCTTGATTACAATTAATGACATCACCTGTAGTATTAAGAAAAGGTCTCCCAAGAATAATAGACATATTATCATTTTCAGGCATTTCAAGCACAACAAAATCAGTCAAGACCAATGCAATTATGAGCAACTTGAACAGGAACAACCTCACATATACCAACAGGAATAGTAGTTGACTTATCAACAATTTGCAAAGTTATATCAGTTGGTATCAACTTTTCTAGCTGGAGTCTCTTATAGAAGGAAAAAGGCATAACACTAACTCCAGCTCCCAAATTAGATAAAGCAGTTCTAACATAATTATTCTTAATGGAGCAAGGAATAGTTGGTATATCTGGATCACCAAGTTTTTTTGGAACCTTACCATTGAAGGAGTAATTAGCAAGCACAGTAGAAATCTCCTCATTAGGAATCTTCCTTTTATTAGCAACTTAAGGAGACTCATTTTTATCATTACCACTCTCATATACTTTGAATAAGGAGGCAACTTAATAGCATCAGTCAAAGGAATTTGCAAGAATAAAGGTTTCATCCACTCACAAAACTTATTATAGTGTTCTTCCTCCTTTGACTTGTGTTTCTTACCTGGAAAAGGCATAGGTTTCTACACCCAAGGTTCTCTCTCTTTACCATGTTTATTAGCAATAAAATATTCCTTTGTGTACCTAGTGTTCTTAGTGTGCTTCTCAGGTTCTTCCTCACCTTCCTCCTTACCAGGAGACTCATTTTTATCATTACCACTCTCAGTTTCAGCATCAGAGGCAGATATACTATTAGGATCTTATGTTTCTTTTTCTTCCTCTTACGAGGACTACCACTATCTTCACCTTGTTGGGAATACTACTCTATTCTTTTAGGGTATCCTTCAGGATATAAAGGATCTTGAGTAGCCATATCACTCCTAGTTCTAATTCCATAAGCATGTTTATCTCCTCAAGCATTAACTAGCATATCCTTTTGTACCTTAGCAAGTTGATCAAGTTGAGTTTGAACCATTTGAAAGTGTTTACAAAGCATTTTAATATCATTAGAAGTTCTTTCCACAATATCTTTCAACTCATGGATAGCTCTAGAGTTTTCCAACAAATGATTCGGAACTTGTTTATTAAAATACCCTTGCTTAACATTAAATGTGTCAAGTTCCTCTAAACATTGATCAGGAGGCTTACCATAAGGAATATCACCTTCATCAAAGTGTTGGGGAGAGTGTACCTCAATAATAGACGAGCAGGGAATTGGCTTACATAATTCTTCTATAGGAGGTAGATTCTTCACACCTTCATCTCTAATACCTTTATCCTTTAGACACTTCTTAGCTTCCTTCATCACTTCATCATTTAATGCAATAACTCCCCTCTTCTTTGTTGTTGGTGTTGGAACTGGTTCAGGAACAACTGGTTCAGGAGTAATAGGTTCAGGTGCATTCAACTCAGCTGAAGTCCAATCATCATAATTCTTGCTTATCTTGGTCATTAATTCTTCAACATCTGTAGGAGTTCTTTTCCTGAAAACACAATCAACAAAGCTATCTAGGTAGGTCCAAGAATCATCAGTTAGTCCATTATAATAAATATCAAGAAGCTCATTTTTAGGTAATGGACATCCATGATGTGCATGAATCAAGGTACAAAATCTTTTCCATGACTCAGGCAATTTCTCTTCTTCTCCCTATTTAAATCAAAAAGTTTCTGCAAAGCAGCATGTCTAGCACTGGGAGGAAAATATTCCTAGAAGAAAGAAGCAATCAAGCAATAATAGCTATCAATGGAACCAAGAGGTAATCTATTAAACCAAGCCCTAGCTTCTCCTTTTAGTGAAAAAGGGAAGATCTTAGTAACAAAGTATTTGCGCATCTTAAAATCATCAAAGAACAAAGCACTCATAGTAGAAAGCTCAATCATATGAGCCACAACACTCTCATTTTCAGTACCTGATAGGGCAAAGGTTTCCAATCTTTCGATGAGATGGTGATAGTCGATTTGGTGGAGTTCGGGCTTGACGATCCGACTACATGTGCGAGCACGAGCGCCAATGCAATCGCTAGGCCAATCTCTTGGAGGTTACCGATCCCGCGGGAACACGATCAGCCTGACCAGCGAGGGTCTTAATTCCTACCTGAAATCGAGAACAAGTAAGAACTAATATTGCAATCAAGATATTGCGGATTAAGATGAAAGCTTTATTGAAAAGGTGGGATCCTGTATAGGTGCAAAGTACAAGAGGCCTCTGCGACGCTCGAGCCTTGGCGAAGTTGCTATGATGGCTAACTTAATGTCTAAACAAAATCCGAGTCTATGGTGACGGCTATGGGGAGTATTTAAGGAGGAAAAGGTGGGGTTCCGGCCAGCCATAGAAGTGGAGGCCGAATCCAACCCTAGAAGTCCTTTTCCCCTCAAATACGGACTCTAAAAATTGGCTATTAAAAACCCTGCGAAAATTACATGGGCCTGGACCAAAATAAAGGTGTCACAACACCATATTAAGCTATGGACAAATTTGTGAAGTATTAATCTTGAATATTTCGTCCAAGCCTTCTTTCTTCATTATGGTGGCCTCATAGTTCTGAAATCTTCATCCGTGGCCTTCTCTTGGATCATCACATGCTTGCTGCCATCTCCATGCATGGCCATGCTCCAATGCTTGTCCCTCTCATCCATGCTTGGTCCATCATTCCTAAGAGTAAGAAATACATCTGATTTAGGCAGCATCATATTCTCATGTATGTGAGGAAGTTCCAAGAAACGAAACTACCTGATAGTTAAGTTGTTTGGCACGAGATATTGTGATAGGTCCTTGTATGTGTGTAGCTCTAGGTACAACGGTTGTATCAATAGATGGGATGTCCACATCATTCTCCCCTTCTTGAATTGAAGTCGTCCTCGACGCAATCTCATCTTCCTCGCCAAAGTAAGGCTTCAAATCTGCAATGTTAAACGTAGGACAAACCATACCAAAGTCTGCAGGCAACTCAAGTTTATATGCACTATCGTTTATTTTCTCTAACACCTTAAAGAGACCAGCAGCACGCGGCATTAACTTAGACTTGCGTAAATCAGGAAAACGATCTTTACGCAAATGTAACCAAACAAGATCACCAACATCAAACACAACATGCTTTCTCCCTTTATCCCCAGCAAGTTTATACTTAGCATTCATGTGTTCTATGTTATCTTTAGTAGTCTTATGCAAGTTTAATATCATTTCAGTGCGTTGTGTATCATCCAAATTATTTTGCACCGAAGAAGGTAAAGGCAATAAATCAATAGGTGCATGAGGAACAAAACCATACACGATCTCAAACGGGCACATCTTTGTGGTAGAATGCAGCAAACGATTATAAGCAAATTCTATATGAGGTAAACACTCTTCCCACAATTTTAAGTTCTTCTTTCAAATAGCCCGCAACATAGTAGACAAAGTTCTATTTACTACTTTAGTTTGTCCATCAGTTTGGGGATGACATGTAGCACTAAACAGCAATTTAGTCCCCAACTTAGCCCATAAACATCTCCAAAAGTGACTAAGAAATTTAGTATCACGATCAGAAACAATAGTATTTGGCACACCATGTAAACGAACAATTTCACGAAAGAACAAATCAGCAATATGCGCAACATCATCCATTTTATGACAAGGAATAAAGTGTGCCATCTTAGAAAACCGATCCACAACAACAAAAATACCATCCCTCCCCTTCTGTTGACGTGGCAATCCCAAAACAAAGTCCATAGAAATATCCTCCCAAGGAACACTAGGAACAAGAAGATGCATATATAAACCATGTGGATTAAGGCGAGACTTAGCTTTTTGACAAGTAGTGCAGCGTGCCACAAATCTCTCAAAACATCGACGCATACGTGGCCAAAAGAAGTGTGCAGCAAGAACATCCTCTGTTTTCTTGACACCAAAGTGTCCCATCAATCCTACTCCATGCGCCTCCTGTAACAACGAAAGACGAACAGAACTATCTGGAATGCATAGTTTGTTAGCACGGAACACAAATCCATCATTGAAGACGAACTTGTTCCATGTTCTACCATCTCTACAATTCTGCAACACATCTCTAAATTCAGCATCATGCACATATTGGTCCTTAATAGTTTCTAACCCAAATATTTTGAAGTCAAGTTGAGATAACAAAGTATAACGATGCGACAAAGCATCAGCAATAATATTATCTTTACCCGTTTTGTGTTTGATAACATAAAAAAAGACTCAATAAATTCAACCCACTTTGCATGATGACGATTCAACTTAGCTTGACTACGAATATGCTTCAAAGATTCATGATCAGAATGTATAACAAATTCTTTAGGCCATAGCTAATGTTGCCAAGTTTCTAATGTCCGAACCAACGCATACAATTCTTTATCATAAGTAGAATAGTTCATACTAGCCCCACTCAATTTCTCACTAAAATATGCAACAAGTTTTCCCTCTTGTAATAACACACCTCCCAAACCAATTCCACTAGCATCACATTCAAGCTCAAAAGTCTTAGTAAAATCAGGAAGTTGGAGTAAGGGAGCATGTGTTAGCTTATCTTTCAATATGACGAAGGCCTGTTGTTGTGCATCGCCCCAAACAAAGGGCACATCCTTCTTGGTAAGTTCATTCAGCGGCGCGGCAATTGATCCAAAGTCTTTGACAAAGCACCTATAAAAACCAGCGAGGCCAAGAAAACTCCTCGCTTGTGTGACCGTCTTGGGCTGCGGCCAATTCTCAACAGCTTCAATCTTGGCTGGATCCACTTCAATACCCTGTGATGTAACAACATAGCCAAGAAACGCAACTTGATTGGTGCAAAAGGTGCACTTCTCAAGATTACCAAACAAATGTGCATCACATAAAGCATTGAAAACATCACGTAAATGGTCCAAATGATCCTCTAAAGATTTGCTATAATCAGAATATCATCAAAGTAGACTACCACAAAACGTCCAATGAAAGCACGTAAAACTTCGTTCATTAATCTCATGAAGTGCTGGGTGCATTAGTTAAACCAAACGGCATCACTAACCACTCATACAAACCGAACTTAGTTTTAAATGCTGTTTTCCATTCATCTCCCAATTTCATATGAATCTGGTGGTAACCACTACGAAAATCAAGTTTAGAAAACATGGTAGAGCCACTCAATTCATCAAGCATGTCATAACGTGGAATAGGATGACGATATCGAATAGTAATATTATTGATAGCTCTACAATCAGTACACATGCGCGAAGAACCATCTTTCTTAGGTACCAAAATAATAGGAACGACACAGGGGCTAAGGGACTCACGAATATGATCTCCGTCGAGTAGTTCCTGAATTTGGCATTGTATCCCCTTTGTCTCCTCTGGATTGGTTCTATATGGCGCACGGTTGGGAAACATAGCACCAGGAATTAGATCAATTTGGTGCTCAATTCCTCTAATAGGAGGTAGTCATGGTGGCAGCTCAGCGGGAAAGACGTCCTCATATTCCTGCAAAAGGTTAGCAATAGCGGGTGGCAAAGAAGGAGGCATATCCTCAAATGAAAACAAAACCTCTTTGCAGATAATTGCATAACATTGAGTATTGTTTACATCTAGTTCAGCAATATCAATTTTATTTGCAAGCATACATGGACTCTTCAAACGAATTTCAGTAGCATGTTTAGAATCAGATTTAGTGTTCTTTGGTGGTACAAAATCTGCAACAACAATCTGATTCTCACTCTTAATTTTCTCCTCAGTTTTAGCTCTACTAGCTCTATCAAGATCATCTTTTAAAATCTATTCGGGAGTCATATGTTTTAGAACAATTTTCTTTCCATCATGCATAAGAGAATAGTGATTAGTTTTGCCATTATGAACATATTCTCTATCAAATTGCCATGGTCTACCAAGTAACAAAGAACAAGCTTGCATAGGTACAACATCACAATCAACATAATCAGAATATGTACCAATAGTAAAATGCACGCGTACCATTCGTGTTACCTTTATCTTGCGAGAACTCTCAAACCATTGGATGTAATATGAATGTGTGCGTTGTCTTGTTGGAAGTGCAAGATTCTCTACCATGTCAACACTAGCCAGATTATTACAACTCCCTCCATCAATGATTATCCTTATAGCTCTTTCCTTGACAACACCACGTGTTTGGAACAGGTTGTGGCGTTGATCTTGCTCAGATTTGCTCAATTGCACACTCAACACACGTTGTGTAATTAAGCTTTTGTATTGATCAGCAGCTTCAGCTCCCATTACCTTTATCTCTTCATCAGAATCACAATTGTCTCCATCTCGAGCAGAAATAAGGGCTAATGTATCTTCATCAAAGTCACTTGCTGAATCATATTGACCATCATCACGCACCATCATAACACGTTGTGTTGTACACTGTCTCTCAATATGACCAAAACCCCAGCACTTGCGGCAATGTATATCCTTTGTTTTACCCGTGGAAGCCATAGAAGATGCACTATGAGCATGAGCATTGGATGATGGTGGAGGAGCAGCTGACGAAAATCTTGTGGTGGCCTTGGATGTGGTAGTAGCTGGTGGAGAATCACGAGAAGGAGGCGCTGATTGTCGGGATGTCCAAGTGGATGTGCGACATGTATAATTGTTAGTCCTCCTCCATGGTGTTTGGCGATCTTGCACTTCATGTTCAGCTTTGCAAGCAAGATGAAACAAACGAGTGATGGAATTATATTCTTTATAGTCTAATATGTGTTGAATGTCCTTGTTTAATCCACCAAAGAAACGTGCAAGCATTTGTTCAGTAGATTCAACAAGACCACACCGAACCATCCCCGTTTGCAATTCCTGATAATACTCTTCTATAGAATGTTTCCCTTATTCCAAACGTGTCAGATTTTTTTAGTAAATCACGTTGATAAGTGGGAGGCACAAAACGAACACGCATAGCAATTTTTAAAGTAGTCCAAGTACGAGGAATAGTAGTAGGATTTAAACGACAATACTTAGACCACCAAAGGGAAGCAAATTTAGTAAATTCACAGGTAGCAACACTAACACACATATTTTCAGGATATTTTAAACATGCAAAATGTTGTTCTACTTCCATCTCCCATGTAAGATATGCATCAGGATTATATTTACCCTCAAAAGATGGAATATTTAATTTAAGCTTTGCAACATGATCATCATCATGTACCGGTGGTCGAGCGTTGCGGTGGCAATGTCGGGGACGGCCATCAGGGTGTGGAGGTTGTTCAACCTCCTTGTCAAACAGATCGTCATTGTCGGGGTCGTAGTAGTACCCATCGTCTGTCCCCAATGTCGCAGCAGCAGCCGCGGTGGAAGTCTGAGGTGCCTCAGCTGCAGTGGTAGCCGACGGAGGTGCGGCGGCAGCCGAACCAGCAGTACGACCCGTGATCGGAATGCGGCGTGCTCCATGCCAAGGTGCCAATGGGGTGGGTGCGGGAGCGGGTGCCGGCAATCTGTCCAAAACCTCCTTGAACCGAGCGTCAAGCTTGTCGTTGAAGGATTTCTCGAGTCCATCGATCTTGTCCATGGCGTTGGTGAGCTTGGTGTCAAACTCCTCTAGTCGTGCATCCACATCTTCAGCGCGACCGACCAAGAGCTCGGAGAAGTGGGCATGTAGTTCTTGGTTCGTCATTGTGGCAGGGTTCCGCGAAGTATCTATCATGGTTAGTCCTTTAAAGAGCACAAGTATATATGCCTATAACTACGGAAATATGGTGGAAGCCACGCGTAATCCGTCAAGCAATATACAAAGCTCTTACAAGTTCTTACCAAACAACAGGAAAAAGGCGATGTGCAACCGCGAGGAGCAGTGGGTCCAGAGATTGAACCGGGCGATTACCAGGAGTCGAGACACCGCACGTGGAGAAATCTGTGGAGCTCTGGGAAGGCTTAGAAAAGGGGTTAGCAATTATCAAAACAACAATGCAAATGTTGAAAGAATGCTCAACGACGGTACTGTGCTGGTCCTAGGATAGACCGTACTAGAGACGCGAGCCTAGATCACCAATGATGTCACGACGCAACACAACAAGCAATGTATGATGATATGGCACCCTGAAAAGCGAACCGAGATGTTGAAAATCACTATGATGACGAGTGTCTATAACTGATCAACGGAGTCTAAAAACAGGTTAGCCCCAAATTTTTTTTCGAAATTTTTGTATTATGCTCCGGAAAGCGCGCAGGCGCTAAAAAATGTCGCTATAACGGCCGATGGAGAAAAGTGATCCCCGGGGCCGAAAATCAGTATAGCCAGAAAAATTTTTTTTGCTCTCCTTCTGGACTTACGGCTGAACTTCTAACTCAACACGAACTGTAGCTCAACACGGAAACAACAAAGAAGGAAAGTAAAAAGAAAAACTAGGAAACAATAACCCAACTCGGACTCGTGCCGCGACAGGAATGGGGATCGGATTCGTGTCACGGTAGGAAGGCGATGGCGGAGTTTTAGGGTTTATGGTGGCTGGGTGTATGGTGGAGGAATATGGTGGCGGTGATCTACGAGGGTGGCGGTGACTATTGTGATCAGAACTTGAAACTCTAAGGGACGAGACACTAAGACCAGTCACTCGACGCGACGATGCAGACACAAAGTCAACAATGCAAAAACTGAAAAGATAATGCAAGGCGTATATTGGCGATGGGATGGATCTAAACTCTAACTGTGTTTTTGGCTTTTTTGTGGGTTATAGGTAAAACAGATCTAATCTACAAAAATAGTAAAATCTCACCGAGCAACCTGAAATCTGATACCACTTGATAGGGCAAAGGTGTCCGATCTTTCGATGAGACGGTGATAGTCGATTTGGTGGAGTTCGGGCTTGACGATCCAACTACACGTGCGAGCACGAGCGCCAATGCAACCGCTAGGCCAATCTCCTGGAGTTTACCGATCCTGCGGGAACACGATCAGCCTGACCAGCGAGGGTCTTAATTCCTACCTGAAATCGAGAACAAGTAAGAACTAATATTGCAATCAAGATATTGCGGATTAAGATGAAAGCTTTATTGAAAAGGTGGGATCCTGTATAGGTGCAAAGTACAAGAGGCCTCTGCGACGCTCGAGCCTTGGCGAAGTTGCTATGATGGCTAACTTAATGTCTAAACAAAATCCGAGTCTATGGTGACGGCTACGGGGAGTATTTAAGGAGGAAAGGGTGGGTTTCCGGCCAACCATAGAAGTGGAGGCCGAATCCAACCCTAGAAGTCCTTTCCCCTCAAATACAGACTCTAAAAAGTGGCTATTAAAAATCCTGCGAAAATTACATGGTCCTGGCCCAAAATAAAGGTGTCGCAGCACCATATTAAGCTATGGACGAATTTGTGAAGTATTAATCTTGAATATTTCGTCCAAGCCTTCTTTGTTCATTAAGGTGGCCTCAAAGTTCTGAAATCTTCATCCGTGGCCTTCTCTTGGATCATCACATGCTTGCTGCCATCTCCATGCATGGCCATGCTCCAATGCTTGTCCCTCTCATCCATGCTTGGTCCATCATTTCTAAGAGTAAGAAATACATCTGATTTAGGCAGCATCATATTCTCATGTATGTGAGGAATAGTTCCAAGAAACGAAAGTACCTGATAGTTAAGTTGTTTGGCACGAGATCTTGTGATAGGTCCTTGTATGTGTGTAGCTGTAGATACAACGGTTGTATCAATAGATGGGATGTCCACATCAGTACCACAAAAAGGTTCTTTCTCAACAATATCTAAATAAGATAAATCAAGAGAGAAATCATAATCTTCATCTTTAATATCTATAGGTGAAGTGGCAAACTTAGGATCAGAGGACATCTTAGGCACAATAGTACGTCTAGCAAGGAGACTCTTAATAGCAGTAGTATCACGTATGTTTCGGCACTCTTCAACAAAATCATCAGTGAACTCAATGTAACCATCATTAATATCACAACTCTCACTAGCAGGTGAGCTAACAGGTGTAACCGTGTCTTCACTAGGAGTTCCGGTATTTCCTAGACTAGCCATAGTAGCATCTAGAAAAGGACCTGATGAACCACTCGCATCAAGCACAGTAGAAGTAACATCATGAGTATCAAAAGCAGTTTCAGACTCAGCAGTAGTAGCAGTGTGTGTAGCATGTGTATGTGGTGGTGGTGTAACAAGCTTACTTAGACGGTGAATCAAGAGCAGCAGAGGTGTTTAGGACTGTACCTCTTCTTGTAGTGGATGGTAAAATAAGGAACTTTCCATCACGAGACTTCCCCATGATGAAAGGAGTAGCAGTGAAAAATAATAGATCCAAGTGAACTTACAAATAAAGCTATGATCCCCGGCAACGGCGCCAAAAAATAGTCTTGATGACCCACAAGTATAGGGGATCGCAATAGTCTTCGTGGCAAGTATTACCCAATTTATTGATTCAACACAAGGGGACACAAAGAATACTTGCAAGCCTTAACAACTGAGTTGTCAGTTCAGCTGCACCTGGAAATAGTTCTTGCTCACAGAAGTTTATCAGTAGCAACAGCAAAGCAACAACAACAAAAACAACAACAGCAACAGTGAAACAGGAGCAATAGTAAAAGTAACGGTAACAGTAGGATTCGAGTGCGGTAGGCATAGGTATGGATGGACTTGCGTTGCATGGATGAGTCTAAACATGTAACTTCAAGACCTAGGGAATTGCAGATAAATAATAATAAGCATCCAAGTACTAAACAATCCTAGGCATGTACTCCAAATATAGTCATACGTGCCCGCAATGAGAATTTGCACAACATCTTTTGTCCAGCCAGCCCGTGGCAGCGGGGCCTCTAGGAAACTACTGGCAATTAAGGTGCTCCTTTTAATAGAGCACCAGAGCAAAGCATTAACAGTCCGTGAACACATGTGATCCTCACACCACATCCATCCCCTCTGGTTGTCCCAATTATTGTCACTTTGGGGCCTTTGGATCCGGACAATGATATGTGTATACAACTTGCAGATAAGATAAAAAACAATACTATCATAATGATTCAATAATAAGTTCAGATCTGAGATCATGGCACTCGGGCCCTAGTGACAAGCATTAAGCACAATAAGTTGCAACAAAGTCAAATAGCACTAATAGAGATACTATGCTCTATGCTCTAACAGATCTTATTCGATTACATGATAGAACTCATCCAATCCCTACCATCCCCAAGCCTACAACGGGGGATTACTCACTCATGGATGAGGGAAACATCGGTGGTTGATGGAGATGCGTTGGTGATGACGATGGCGATGATCCTCTCCAAATTCCCCGTCCCGACAGGGTGCCAGAACGGAGTTTCTGGATCCGAATCTTGGTTTCTCGTGGCGGCGGTGGAGCGGAACTGTTTCTAGAAAACTATCGACCCCCCTCTATTTTTAGGTCAGAAGGCAACTTATAGGCGCGGAGGGAGGCCGAGGAGCGGCCTGGGGTGGCGAAACCTCCCCTAGGCGCGAGGTCAGTGGGCCCGCGCCTAGGGTGGGTCTGGCCCCCCATGCCTCCCCTCTGTCTCCCCTTCTGGCTCCGTGGATCTTCTGGTGAAATATAATTTTTGGCATATTTTCCGGGATTTTTCGTGATAGTTGATTTTCTGCACAAAAACAAGACACCAAGGTAATTCTGCTGAAAACAGCGTCAGTCCATGTTAGTTGCATCCAAATCACACAAGTTTAGAGAAGAAACAATAGCAAAGTGTTCGAGAAAGTAGATACGTTTTGGACGTATCAACTCCCCCAAGCTTAGCTTATTGCTTGTCCTCAAGCAATTCAGTTGAAAACTGAGTGCGAGAAAAGAACTTTCACGAACACTTTGCTTCATATGATGTATATATTCTCAGCACAAGAGTAGATGCTTAGACAATTCATAATAAAGTGTATGCAACTAAGTCTACTCAATATTAATTGCAAGCTATGAAGAGAAACAAACTCAATAATAATAAATAGCATGAAACATAAACATAAGCAACATTGCAATGCTCATAATAAGGTATGATAGAGTGGTATCTCGCTTGCCTTTGTTTGAAGAGCACAATATAAATGCCAAGGCACCTCTGAAGTTCACATGAAGATTAGAAGTAAAGATACCAGAGGTACAAGCATCAAAATCATGACAAAATTAACCAAGTTTTGGAACAAACACAAGAATGACAACTATGCTCTCAAGAAGGTGCTCATAGAATAAGTGGTGACTCAACAAAGTTGTGAAAACGGTTTTGTGAAGGTTTGAAAGGCTATCTAATGCTGAAAGGAAGGTACTCGTTAGCTTTGAGCTCTCATTGCCCCTATCATAGGCATCTTCATGTGGTTAAGGTGAAAGTGAGGTCCACTCTGAATCATATGCTTGCCAGACCATAGGCTGAAAATCCCAAGTCCCTTGAGTACGAGGGTCGCTCCGCATGCTACTCAACTTTGGTCACCTGAAAGTTCTTGTCATTGTAAATACATGCATATCGTTGAGAACCGCCAACGGGGTACCCCTTGCATATGGCTCATGAGCTTTCCCATAACCAAAGTGAAAAGGCAAGCATACAATGAGCATCTCAGCAATCTTTTTATTTACCATATGCATAGATTTTTATTGAGGACACTTCATAGATGCTCATTATAGTGTTGCTGCAAGTTTCCACCATGATGAAGCATGGCTTAGGCTAGCGGCCCAGGCGTTTATCTAACACAATGTATAAACTCCATGAACTAAGAACTTCCTCTTTTATTTCACATCATCGACATCCATAAACAAAAGAGCAAGGATTCAACTGGATAAGATATCCAACAGGTGTTGAAAGCGTTCCCTATGATAACACGGTTATGCTGACTCCCAGCATATAATAAGCAAGCATATAACTTTCATGGACTAGTCACAATGGTTCAAGATTATTAAGCGCAAGGAATAAAGTGTGCCATCAAGTTCGTGAGAGATTTACTAACTAACTTTCTCAAAACAGACAAACATTTTATTTTGGAAGAAAACACGACATATATAAAATATGCACGAAGTAGCAAATGATGCTAATAGGTAGGTATGGTGAACACAGCTGGCAATATTGGTTTTGGGGAGTTGTAAGCACAAGTAGAGCACATACTCAATGCAAGTGAAGGCTAGCAATAGAGAGGGAGCGACAAACGATAGAGCAATAACCGTCATAATCATGCTTGCAACAAAACATGACTAATTATGTCATGAAAGTGATACAAGAAATCTGAGGCAAAATAAATCATCGAGGCTTACTGACTATTGATTAGTCATATGCATGCGTGAGCATGTGCCAATTCGATTCACATGAACAGTCAGAGGAGGATACCACAATGTCATACCAAAGTATGAATAAAACAATGCAAGCAAACATTCATATGACATGCTACAAACTATTAGCAAGCTGGAGCTAATCATAGACAAACAAGAACTACTAAGAATCCATAATGACATACACTTTACATAAACAGGCTAAGCATGCTCACAATGTGAGTATATGTACAAAAATGAAAAACAAATAGAGTTCGTTACTAGCCTCTTACCACACCTCGAGTTGTCTTAATCTTCATTATTACCCTTCACTTGTGTGACTTGAATATTAACATGAAACCAAAATCCACTAAGGACGGCTAAACCCTGCAAAGAACTCACAAAACCAAAGAAGAACAACAAATATTTTTGGTGTTTTCAATTTTTTAGAAACAAGCATACAAAGAAAAACCAAACAAAAACAAAGCAAACCAAACAAAGAAAAATATTTTTGGATTTTTCTTTTAAGGAAAACCAAAGCAAAGAAACAAACCAAGAGAAACAACAAAAATATTTTTGGTATTTTTGTGTTTTTGAGAAAGAAGCAACAAGAACCAAAAAGAAAGCGAAACAATGGATATACAAAGAACCGACAGAACATGATATATATATATATATATATATATATATATATATATATATATATATATGAGTGTGATGTCGGTGTACCTCCCCCCAAGCTTAGGATTTTGGCCTAAGTGGGGCTCAATCCCATGGTTCCCAAGTATATGCACCTCCGTAGTATGTCGAGGAAGCTCCCTCGTCCTGGTACGAGCTTGAGGCCTCCCTTGTGTAGTGTATAGCAGGGTCATATGCGGGTGCTTCCTCCTGATAGTGCCCGTGGAAGTTGAGAGAGCGCAACTTGTCATCCATCTCCCCCTTCGTGCGTGACCAAGGTCCTTGAGAAATACTGAGCAAAGTGGTTTCGGGTAGAGGGATCTCTCTCTCTCTTCCCCGTCAGTAAACAACATTCTATAAACCAAGTTCTCAAGAGTAGAGCTAGAGGTAACAAAGTGGTGCGCCTTCATGGCAGCAAGATCAAGCCTCAGAGGAGCCAAAACTGTATCATGTAGATCAACAACAATGTCCAAGGCAGCAGCAATATGAGTAGCAATAATTCCCCCATAAATGGGTCCCTTAGCAGCTAAACGACGAGCAATGAGGGAACCAAGATTATACTTATCCTCACCATAGAGCGCAGCATCTAAGAAGGCCAATTGATAGTTGGATATATTACTAGTGTTCTCCCTACCAAGAACACTGGTGGTAAGATAGTAGGTAAAGTACCTGACGGCTGGAAGTTGAATATTATTTATCTTCCCTCGTTGAGCTCTGCGGTCATCATCATTGGTTATTCCTTGGTAAAGCTCTAATAGATCAGCTGGAAGAGCTGTAATCTTCTTTGATGACCCATTTGTACCAAGTCCCAGGGCCTTTCAAAATTTCTTCAGAGACATAGAATGAGCCCTGCCATAAAGTTTGAAAGATACAGAAGGATTGAGCAAACTATTGGTAAAGGAGAAACTCTCGACAAATGTTTTTGTAAGTAAAGCATATTGTGCACTCTCATCCTGCATGAAACTTTTTAGACCATCCCTCTCAATCAAATCCGTGAAATCATTAAGAATCCCAGCAGCTCGCAAGAAAATTTGACAAGGAAAGGTGGAGGGGTGCGCATCCCTTCATCTCCCTTGTCACCAAACCGCGGAGTGATGAGATCCTCATTGTATGAGGGTCTAGAACCGGTAGATGACCTTGGAAGCCTTTCCCTTCTAGGTGCATCACTCTCAAAAATGTCACCAAAGGTGTGGTGGTCCATGGCTTCACTATTCTGAAATTTTAAACAACCATCAAACCAAGTGATTTCTAAGTTGATAAATGATGAGTAACTGCTATAGGAACTTAATAGAGGACTACACATGCATCAAAATAAGGTTTCTAAGCATAGAAAAAGCATGCAAGCTCAGACAACCTGTCACCTACAACAGCAAAATACTCAAGATACAATCTACCAATCACAAATCTAATTAGACAAGTGGAGGAGGCACATACCAAGGAGCAAACCCTCCAAAAATTAGCACTTGAGATGGGCTGAACAAGGAGATCGAAAATCGCAAGCAATAACAACAAGAACTCGAGCTTGAGCAAGTTTTCCAGTGTTTTTTCGGGAGAGAGAAAGAAGGTGGCTTTGAGAAGGCAACCAGGAGGGCCCAGGTGGGCCAGAGCCCCCCTAGACGCCACCACTAGGTAGTTTGCGCCTACCATGGGTGTGGGGCCTAGGGGTGGACCCCTGGTCCACCTCTGGTACCTATGTGCCCCTTTTTTCGAGGAAAAATTTATTTTGATTTTTTGGGATTTTTCGGGAAACTTTATGTTTGGCCAATTTTCAGGGTATGAAAATTGATTTTCTTGCAGAAACAATTTTTCCGAAGAAGCAAAAGCAAACCAAAGTCCAAACTACAGGAGCTCTAAGAAACTCAAACAATCAAACAACTAGCAAAACTAAAGCAAAAGCAACGACTAGGAGGGAGAAAGGAAAAAGAAAGCAAGTATAACCATAGTGGAAACATTATTTTGTTCATTAAAATCCTTTTGTTAACAAGGTTGATCAAGTCTTGTTACCAAAACAATCTTATATGAAACAAAACTTTGCATTCCACAAGGTGATTATGTTACCTCATACTTGATAGTAATTGTCCCAATGATAATAGTTTCAAAATTTTCTTGTGGAATGGGACAATATATTTCTCCAACCTTGATGCTCTCTATATTTTCAATGGAATTCAGGCAATAGCTTCTAACAACCTTCTTGGGGAAATAGACAGTGTGCTCTTGGTCATTAATATTGAATGTTACTTTTCCTTGATTGCAACTGATGACAGCACCTGGAGTATTAAGAAAAGGTCTCCCAAGAATAATAGACATATTATCATCTTCAGGCATTTCAAGCACAACAAAATTAGTTAAGACCATGCAATTATGAGCAACTTGAACAGGAACATCCTCACATATACCAACAGGAATATAAGTTGACTTATCAACCATTTGCAAAGATATATCAGTTGGTATCAAATTTTCTAGCTGGAGTCTCTTATAGAGAGAAAAATGCATAGCACTAACTCCAGCTCCCAAATCACATAAAGCAGTTCTAACATAATTATTCTTAATGGAGCAAGGAATAGTTGGTATACCTGGATCACCAAGTTTCTTTGGAACCTTACCATTGAAGGAGTAATTAGCAAGCAAAGTATAAATTTCCTCATTAGGAATCTTCCTTTTATTAGATACAATATCATTCATGTACTTTGAATAAGGATGAAATTTAATAGCATCAGTCAAATGAATTTGCAGAAATAAAGGCTTCATCCACTCACAAAACTTGTTGTACTGTTCTTCCTCCTTTGACTTGTGTTTCTTACCTGGAAAAGGCATAGGTTTCTGCACCCAAGGTTCTCTCTCTTTACCATGTTTATTAGCAATAAAATCTTCCTTTGTGTACCTAGTGTTCTTAGTGTGCTTCTCAGGTTCTTCCTCACCTTCCTCCTTATCAGGAGACTCATTTCATCATTACCACTCTCAATTTCAGCATCAGAGACAGATATACTATTAGGCTCTACAGCAGGTTCAAGTGGTTCCTCAACTTTCTTATGTTTCTTTTTCTTCCTCTTACGAGGACTACCACTATCCTCACCTTGTTGGGAATCCTGCTCTATTCTTTTAGGGTGTCCTTCAGGATATAAAGGATCTTGAGTAGCTGCACCACTCCTAGTTCTAATTCCATAAGCATGTTTATTTTCTGAAGCATTAACTAGCATATCCTTTGTACATTAGCAAGTTGATCAAGTAGGGTTTGAACCATTTGAAAGTGTTTACAAATCATTTTAATATCATTTGAAAGTGTTTCGAATAAATGATTCTAAACTTGTTTATTAAAATTACCTTGTTTAACAATAAATGTGTCAAGTTCCTCTAAGCATTGATCAGGAGGCTTACCATAGGGAATATCACCTTCATTAAATTGGAGAGAGTGTACCTCAATAGTAAATGAGTGGGGAATTGGCTTACATAATTCTTCTATAGGAGGTAGATTCTTCACATCTTCAGCTCTAATACCTTTATCCTTTAGACACTTCTTAGCTTCCTTCATCACTTCATCATTTAACGCAATAACTCCCCTCTTCTTTGTTGTTGGTGCTGGAACTGGTACCAGAATAACTGGTTTAGGAGTAATAGGCTTAGGTGCATTTAGCTCAGTTGAAGTCCAATCATCATAATTCTTGCTTATCTTGGTCATTAATTCTTCAGCATCTGTAGGAGTCCTTTTCCTAAAAACACAATCAACAAAGCTATCTAGGTAGGTCCGAGAATCATCATTTAGTCCATTATAATAAATATCAAGAAGCTCATTTTTAGGTAATGGACATCTAGGATGTGCATGAATCAAGGAACATAATCTTTTCCATGAATCAGGCAATTTCTCTTCTTCTCCCTGTTTAAAATCCAAAATTCTCTGCAAAGCAGCATGTCTAGCACTGGGAAGAAAATATTTATGGAAGACAGAAACAATCAAGCAATCAGGGCTATCAATGGAACCAAGAGGTAATATATTAAACCAAGCCCTAGCTTCTCCTTTTAGTGAAAAAGGGAAGATCTTAATAACAATGTACTTGGGCATCTTAAAATCATCATAGAATAAATCACTCATAGTAGAAAGCTCATTCATATGAGGCACAACACTCTCATTTTCAGTACCACAAAAGGTTCTTTCTCATCAATATCTAAATAAGATAAATCAAGAGAGAAATCATAATCTTCATCTTTAAGATCTATGGGAGAAGTGTCAAACTTAGGATCATAGGACAACTTAGGCATAACAGTATGTCTAGCAAGGAGACTCTTCATAGCACTAGTACCATGTGTGTTTCAGCACTCTTCAACAAATTCATCAGTGAGCTCAATGTAACCATCATTAATATCATAACTCTCACTAGCAGGTAAGCTAACAAGTGTAATAGTGTCTTCACTAGGAGTTTCAGTATTTCCTAGACTAGCCATAGTAGCATCTAGAAAAGTACCTAATGAACCACTCGCATCAAGCACATCAGAAGTAACATCATGAGCATCAAAAGAAGTTTCAGATTCAGCAGTAGTAGCAGTGTGTGTAGCATGAGTATGTGGTGGTGGTGTGACAAGCTTACTTATAACCGACGGTGAATCAAGAGCAACAGAGGTGTTTAGGACTGTACCTCTTCTTGTAGTGGATGGTAAAATAGGTAACTTTCCATCATGAGACTTCCCCATGATGAAAGGAGTAGCAGGGAACAATAGTAGATCCAAGTGAACTTACAAATAAAGCTATGCTCCCCGGTAGCGGCGCCAGAAAATAGTCTTGATGACCCACAAGTGTAGGGGATCGCAACAGTCTTCGCGGGTAGTATTACCCAATTTATTGATTCGACACAAGGGGAGCCAAAGAATACTTGCAAGCCTTAACAACTAAGTTGTCAGTTCAGCTGCACCTGGAAATATTTCTTGCTCACAGAAGTTTATCAGTAGCAACAGCAAAGAAACAACAGCAGTAACAACAATAGTGAAATAGTAGCAATAGTAACAGTAACGGCAATAGTAGGATTCGAGTGTGGTAAGCATAGGGATGGATGGACGGGCGTTGCATGAACGAGTCTAAACATGTAACTTCAAAGAACTAGGGCATTGTAGATAAATAATGGCAAGCATCCAAGTACTAAACAATCCTAGGCATGTGCTCCAAATATAGTCATACATGCTCGCAATGAGAACTTGCACAACATCTTCTGTCCAGCCAGCCCGTGGCAGCGGGGCCTCTAGGGAACTACTGGCAATTAAGGTGCTCCTTTTAATAGAGCACCGGAGCAAAGCATTAACACTCCGTGAACACATGTGATCCTCACACCACAACCATCCCCTCCGGTTGTCCCAATTATTGTCACTTTGGGGCTTTTGGATCCGGACAATGATATGTATACAATTTGCAGGTAAGATCACAAACAATACTATCATAATGATTCAATAATAAGTTCAGATCTGAGATCATGGCACTCGGGCCCTAGTGACAAGTATTAAGCAGAACAAGTTGCAACAAAGTCAAATAGCACTAATAGAGATACTAGGCACTATGCCCTAACAGATATTATTCGATTACATGATAGAACTCATCCAATCCCTACCATCCCCAAGCCTATAGCGGGGGATTAATCACTCATGGATGAGGGAAACATCGGTGGTTGATGGAGATGCGTTGGTGATGACGATGGCGATGATCCTCTCCAAATTCGCCATCCCGGCGGGGTGCCAGAATGGAGTTTCTGGATCTGAATCTTGGTTTCTCATGGCGGCGGCGGAGCGGAACTCTTTCTAGAAAACTATCGAACCCCCCTCTATTTTTAGGTCAGAAGGCAACTTATAGGCGCGGAGGGAGGTCGAGGAGCTGCCTGGGGTGGACAAACCTCCCCAGGCGCGGGGTCAGTGGGCCCGCGCCGGGGGTGGGTCTGGGCTCCCCACTCTTTGTCTTAGTCATCGGGCTCGAGGCTGCTCCAGCTGTGGGGACCTCGCCACCGCGGGGAGCACCCGCGGCGATAGCCGCTGATCCTCCTGCCGCGGCCTTGTCCTTGAAGAAGCCGTCGATGTCTTGGGCACAGAGCGTGTTCGAGACGGGCCTCAGTCGAAAACTGGGGCCGGAGTTCGAAAAGCCGGCCAACATTCGTACTGGCCTGCGTTTTATCCCAGTCGCCAAGTGAGTATTCCTGAGTTGTTTCGTTTGTCCAATCAATTCATATCCGACTGGCGAGTTTGCTGATAGCATTGTTTTGTAGGACTGGGGTGAAGAAAATAGGTCACCCTTCGGTGGCCAAGGTCCCGTTGGGTGCCGTGGAGGCACTAGTCGACCCTTCGAAGAAGAGGAAGCGCGACGAGGTCGAGGCGCCTATTGAAGGCGCAAAGAAAGCAAAGGGCGACGAGGTCGTCATGATTTCTGATGAACCAACGGTCGCCCCAAGCGAAGATCCGATTGGCTGATGCAGGCGCGAAGGCCACGATGGACGCGGAGTCGCAGCGGGTGGAGCCCGTGGCATCAGTCGGGGCAACGGGACCGACCTCGAGTGGTGGAGGGGCTGCAGTAGCGACGTTCCCAAACTTTGTAGCGAAGGCCTCCGCAGCGAGTGAATCAGCGCCATCGAGCCAGGTGCCTGAGGTCGTCGGCGCGGCGGTCGAGCAACGTCGCGGGCGTACTCCGTTCATGCTCCCGTCGGTGGATGCAATGGATCTTCACAGCATGCTAGGTGCCGCCATCCAGGTATGTCTAGTCCCCGAGGATATGATTGCTGAATTTTAGTGGCCGGATCCTTATTGATTTCGATGTCCAGTCCCCGAGTGGCTAGTCGCTGAATTTCAGCGGCTAGGCACTTAGGAATTTTTTCGCTGTACAGTCCCCGAGTGGCTAGGCGCTGAATTTTAGCGGCTAGGCACTTAGAAATTTTTTCGCTGTCTAGTCCCCGAGTGGCTAGTCGCTGAATTTCAGCGGCTAGGCACTTAGGAATTTCTTTGCTAACCCCTTCATGGTTGCGCAGGGTTTGCAGCGCGAATCGGCAAAGCGACTTGCCACCCGGGAACATCTGGATAAAGAGCTCCTCGTTGTCCAAGGAACGAACGAGCGGCTTCGGGCGACTGCCGGTGAGTGGTTGATGTGCTTTATTATTGGTCGCCAAGCTTGCTATCCTTGTGTTCATTGTTTTGTTGATGTAGAGGGTCATGCGGCCGCGGTGGAGAAAGCTCGTCAGGGCATGGTCCCGGCGAGTGAACTGACTGCTGCGTCATCATCATTGAGCTCCGCGGAGAGGCGAATCACTGACTTGGAGCGGGACCTCAAGGAGGCAAAGGAAGAGGTGACCTCGGCGGACGAGAGGGCCAAGGCAGCCGTTGCTGCTGCTGCTACTGAGGAGCAGAAGATGTCAGATTCACTCGTTGTCGGGTTGCAAGATGACCTCTCTGGCCTTCAAGATTTCATCACGGAGCGCTGTTGCCCGTTGATTGGTGAGTTCTTTGTTTTTTGGCGAGTCCCCGAGCGTGCGGGTCGATTTTTTTGCTGGAGCCTTCCTTACTGTCTGCTTGTGTGTTGCAGGCAGGATTACTTATGATGCCGACGAGGCGCAATAGTATGACGCGCGGAAATGCGTCACCACGCTGGTTGACTCTACCGCTCTGTTAGTGACCTGCATTCGGGCGTACCTTCAGGAGATTTCGCTACCTGGAGAAGGCCCCGACTGTGGTTGACTTCATGTCGCGGTCGGCCTTTCGTTGTGGTGCAGCGACTGCGCTGAGCCTTGGGGTCGTGCACTTCCCCGACGACTTCGACCTCGACGATGTCACGAGCAGGTACCCTTTGTCGACGGGTGTGGTCGAGATCGCCGAAGTGCTGAAGCTGACCGAGCGGGCTGCGGTGTACGCCAACCGGGTGTGGGCGATGGGTGACCTTATTCCGTACAAGGAGACGGTCATCGCCCCGAACGACCCCGAGCCGGCGCACCGCAGCTTCAAGGTGGAGCAGCCATTCCGAGCGGCCATGGCGGGTGAACTCACGACGTACCCTTCGAACCCGTGGGTTCCCTTTATCCGCCGTCACAGGAGTGGTGGCGCCTCGTCATCAAAGCCTATGGAGTAGACTATTTTGCCGACTGGCGTTAGTTAGAATAGACACGTAACTGCCCTTGTAAGCGAACAAATTTTGCTGCTTGAAGGAATGCAAGGATGCTTTTGTCAATGTTTTTGATTTGATTGTTTGGTTGTGCGAGTCCCCGAGTGCGTCCGCCCTTTTATGGGGTTTACCTCGTTTTTATGTATATGTATGTTGGTTAAACTGTTAGTAAGTTAAGATTGACTCGCCATGGCTTGGAAAGCCAGTCGCATGGCGATTCCAAGGGGTGCTCTGTACTTGGCTGTTTTCCCGGGCGCGAACAGGGTCGGGTGGCCGAGTCCCCGAGCGTGGTACTTGGCGGTTCTAGTCGCATGCCCGAGGTAGGTGAGGACGGGGCCCGTTGTTTTTGGCGTGTCACTCCACCTGATTCACAGGACCTTTCGCGTGGTGAGTCCGGGGCGTGCTCTCATACTTGGCGTTTTCCCTAGTCGCTCGAGTTTCGACTGGTGTCAGTCCCCGAGCGTGGTACTTAGCCGTTCGAGTCGCTGCGCCAAGGATGTGGAGGACTGGGTCGCTGTGGGAAGCGAATGCGGTAGTCAGGCGAGGCGACTCCGATGGGGCTCCAGGTTGGCTATTTTCGTGGACGATGCGAGTCCTGAAATTTTCGGTGCCCTCGTACCGCACTACTTGGCCGTGACGGTCGCTTAACCAAGGGCTAACTTCCGCGAGTAGCATAGCGCTGTTATTACGAGCGTGAATGGCACAAGGTACGGAGAGTGGACACAATTTCTGCGAATCGATCTTCTTTATTTCATAGAGGGTAGGGGGTACATGTCTGGAGTTCTAGGAGTAGAAATTCCGTAGGAGGTTTACATTCCATGGCCGCTTGACGTCGAGTTTTCCGTCGCTTCGGACGTCGGTGAGGTAGTAGGCGCTAGGACTCGCCTGATGGCAAATGGTCACTCCCAAGGGGGAGAGAGCTTGTGCATGCCCTTCTTGTCCTGGATCAGACGCAATACCAGGTCTCCTTCCTGGAAGGTGCTAGTCCGTACTCGTCGGATGTGGTAGCGGCGAAGCCCTTGCTGGTAGATGGCAGTGCGGGAGCGAGCTAGGTCGCGTGCTTCGTCGAGCTGGTCGACTCCGTCCTAGCGTGCGAGCTCGTTGTCGGCCTCCGCGTAGTTGACCACCCGAGGCGATTCGTGCTCGAGGTCGGTTGGCATGACGGCCTCAGCACCGTACACCATGAAGAATGGGGTGAATCATGTCGACCTGTTGACGGAGGTGTGGATGCCCCAGATGACATAGGGGAGCTCTTCGACCCAGCACCCAGGAGTTTGCTCGAGTGGAACTTGCAGTCGCGGCTTCAGGCCATGGAGGATGCTCTGGTTGGCGTGTTCCTCCTGGACGTTGGACTCCTGGTGGGTGACTGAGGCGAGGTTGAGTCGTATGTGGTGCTCCTCACAAAATTCGGCCATGGATCCTTTGGCTAAGTTGGTGCCGTTGTCCGTGATGATGTTGTGCGGGAACCCGTAGCGATGGATGAGGTCGCGTAGGAACTTGGTGGCGGTCTTCCCGTCGCACTTGCGGACTGGCTTGGCCTCCACCCACTTTGTGAATTTGTCGACTGCGACTAGGAGGTCGGTGAAGCCAAAGGGGGACTTCTTGAAGGGGCCTACCATGTCCATGCCCCACACGACGAATGGCCAGGTGATGGGGATGGTCTTGAGTGTTGAGCTTGGGACGTGGGTCTGGTTGGCGTACTTCTGGCATCCGACGCAACGTTGGACAATGTCGACCGCGTCGGCATGCGCGGTGATCTAGTAGAAGCCGTGTCGCATGGCCTTGGCGACGAGGGACCAAGCGCCAACGTGGTGGCCGCAGTCGCCAGCATGGATGTCCTGGAGGATCTTGCGACCTTCTGTGGGTTGGACGCGGTGTTGGAACACACCGGTCACACTGCGCTTGTGGAGTTCGCCGTTGATGATGACGAAGGATTTGCAGCGGCGTACTATCATCCGGGCCTCCGTCTCGTCAGCGGGTAGGGTCCCTCCCTCCAGGTAGGCGACGTAAGGAGCGGTCCAGTCGCTTGGCTCGGCAAGCAGGGCGACCAGGGCTGCTTCTGGTTGCAGCGGAATTCCGATGTCGATCTCCCGCGGTGGAGAGACAGAAGGCTTGGTGATGGTGTCGAGGAAGACGCCAGCGGGTGGCGAGAGGCAAGCCAACCCAATGCAGGAGAGGGCGTCAGCTTCCTCGTTCTTGTGCCGATCGATCCACTCGATGGAGTAGCCGACAAAGTGGCCTCCTAGCTGGTCCACTGCTTGGTGGTATGCCGCCATGGTGGGGGAGACTACATCACAAGTGCCGGCGACTTGCCCGGTGACAAGGTCGGAGTCACTGTTGCAGCGCAGACGATTGATGTTCATTTCCTTGGCTGCTCGCATGCCGTGGAGGAGCGCCTCGTACTCGGTCATGTTGTTGGTGTAGGGCGTGAAGTCGAGGTACAGGACATAGCGTAGTTTGTCGCCCTTTGGAGATGTGAGGACGATCCCCGCCCCTGCACCATTTGCATTCTTAGAGCCGTCAAAGTGTAGGGACCAGTAGTGGAGGTACGGAAGTTTCTCTGGCTGCTGCGCCTCCTCCCAATCGGTGAGAAAGTCTGCTAGAGCCTGCGACTTGATCGCCTTGCATGGCTCGTACCTGATGTTATGGACTCCGATATCGATGGCCCACTTGGCGACTCGCCCGATCGCCTCACGGTTGCGGATGATGTCCTGCAACGGTGCTGAGGAGACGACTGTGATTGGGTGCTCCTGGAAGTAGTGCGGCAGTCGCCGCTGGGCTATGAAGACCGCATATACCAATTTCTGGTACTGCGGGTAGCGCTGGCGCAACTCGGTGAGGACTTCGCTGATGTAGTATACAAGTCGCTGCACGGGGTGCTCCTTGCCCTCTTCTGGTCGTTCGACGACCATGAAGGCGCTGACGACTCGCTTGGAGGCTGCGACGTAGACGATCATGGGCTCCTTGTCGACGGGGGCAGCGAGTAACGGGGCCGCGAGTAGCACCTCCTTGAGAGCATGGAGCGCGTCGTCTGCCTCCTTGTCCCACCGGAACGTGGGGTTCTTGCGCATTAGGCGGTAGAGGGGTATCGCCTCCTCTCCTAGCCGGGGGATGAAGCGACTGAGAGCCGCGACTCGCCTGGCCAACTTTTGGACGTCGCGCATGCACTTGGGTTTGCCGAGCCGGGCGATCATGTTGATCTTGGTGGGGTTCGCCTCGATCCCTCGCTTGGAGATGACGTACCCCAGCAACTGTCAAGTAGGTACACCGAAGGTGCACTTTCCTGGGTTTAGCTTTATCTTGTACCTCTACAGCTTTGCGAAGGTTTCCGCCAGGTCGGCGAGTAGATCACCCTGGCGAGTGGACTTCACCACCACGTCGTCGATGTAGACGTGGATGTTGCGGCCAATTTGGCTCGTAAGGCACTCCTGCATGCACATCTGGTAGGTTGCCCCGGCGTTCTTGAGACCTAAGGTCATGGCGGTGTAGCAAAAGGCTCCGAATGACGTGATGAATGCCGTCTTCTCCTCTTCCTCGACTGCCATTTTGATCTAGTTGTAACTAGAGTAGGCGTCAAGGAAACACAACGACTCCGAGCCTGCGGTCGAGTTGATGATTTGATCAATCCGCGAGAGTACGAACTGCTCCTTTAGGTAGGCGCTGTTTAGGTTTGTGTAGTCAATACACATTCTCCAGGTCCCTTTTTTTTCTCGACCAGGACTGGGTTTGCCAGCCACTTGGAGTATTTGATTGGCCGAATGAAGCCTGCAGCGAGTAGACGTTGTACCTCCTCGGCGATTGCTCGGCGGCGCTCTTCATTGAAGGGCCGCAGCGACTGCTTGATGGGTCGCGCTTTGGGTTCGGCGTTGAGTTTGTGCTCAGCGAGTTCCCTCGGGACACCAGGCATGTCAGATGGCTTCCATGCGAAGATGTCGCGATTCTCACGTAGGAACTCGATGAGCGCGCCTTCCTATGCTGGGCTCATGCCCGTCCTGATCGTCACTATATGGCTGGAGTCGCCTGGGACCAGCTCGACGGTGCGAGTGTGAATCATTGCCTCGAAGGCGTCGGAGCCGCCGCCCTCCGAGTTGGGCTTCTTGAGTATTGTGGGGTCGTCATTGTTGACCCCGCTCGCGTACTTGGTGAGCTCCTCTACATGGTTGGTTCTGCCGCTATGACGGCATCGGCGAGCTCGGCGCCTTTGGCCTTGCACTGGGCGGCCATGTCGGGGTCGCCATGGACGGTAATGATGTCGCACGGCTCTTGGAGCTTCATTGCGTTGTACAAGTAGTGGGGCGCCACCATGACTTTGGCGAACGCCTGTCGCCGCAAGACGCAGTGGTAGGGGCTGTTGAAAGGCACTAGCTCGAAGACGATACGCTCGGTGCGGAAGTTCGCTGGAGTGCCGAATGTGATTGGCAGCGTCACCTTGCCGATCGGGTATGCCTTCCGACCGAGGACGATGCCGTGGAAGGTGGTGTAGGTCGTCTCAATCATCGCCTGCGGGAGCTGCAGTCGCTTGAACATGTCCAGGTAAAGAATGTTGATGGAGCTTCCGCCGTCCGCTCGAGGTCGCCCTGCTTCCTGACGAGCGGGACTACACGCGTCCCTGCGAGTCTACTCCCGTGGCTTGTTGCTCGACAGCCTTGGCGAGTAGGGCCCTGGCATACTGGATCTGCAGGGCGCCTTCCTCGGTCACGTTGATGTTGTCGACCACACCGCGACTCGCGATGACGTTGTCCATCGGAGTAGAAAACAGCGGGAGGCCATTAGCGTCCCGCTCCTGCGTGGAGATCATGATCCGCGGTTGGTTTGGAGGTGGCGTGCAGCCGGGCGGTGGTGGGGGAGCACCGTTCGCTGACGCGCCTGGTGGTGGTCATGTGCTTCCTCCCGACGGCGCGTTCTCGTAGATTACACGGTCGGCCGCGCGGGTCGGGTCATTCCCGTCATCGAAGTTCAGGGTGTGCCCTAAACGATGGGGTTCAGACACGATCTGATGCGGCATTGGTGGTAGCGCGAGAGTTCTTGCGTTGTTGCCTACTCGAGGCGAAATTTTTCGCACTCTGCCTGCTCTTTGCAGACCGCGTCCGCCAATCACAGGCGGAGTTCTTCGACCTCCGTTTCCATCGCAGTCGGCGGGATCGGCGTGGAGAAGGGGTCCGGCGGGGTGTCCGTGCCTCTCGCCATGTAGGTCGCGGCATAGCTACCGGATCCGGCATGAAAGTCGCCGGAGTTCTCCGATCCGGAGTCGGAGTCGAAGATCCCAAGGATGGAGGGATCCTCGAAGTCCCCCACATTGGAGACATGGGTGATGGAGCCATCGGGTGACGCGGCGAGGATGGATCCGGCAACTGACGCCGGGGTCACTGTGGCATCCCGCAAAAACCACTACTAGAAAATCGCGGTTGTTTGTATGTTGCGCATCATCATGACATCATCATGCATGTGTTTGGCTAAACCTATTCCCCAAAAGCCTATATTGTTTTCTAATTATCCCCTTTTCTATTTCAAATTGAAATCTCGGTCTTTTCTGAATATATTGTTTTGTCTAAAATTATTTACAAAAGGCCTCATAAATAAAACAGGAAAAATATTAAACGTAAATATTTTGTTCGGGGAAGGTAGCCGCGGGCTAGGCCCAAAAGCCCAGCCCACAGCCACCTACCACCCCTCTAATCAAACCCTAATTCTCAAACCCTAATCTAACCTACTCCTATCCCCATCCCTCCAGCCGCCGCCACCCACACACGCCACGCACGCCAGCGCGCAACGGCCCACTCCCCAGCTCCGCACGCGCCGCCTGGACCCACCACTCATCTCCCTCCCGCATCGATTCCCCACCCCGTGTCCCGCACCCACACCCCGATGCCCTCCTTCCGCGCTCACCCTGCCGCCGCCGTCGTTCCCCTCTTCATCTCCCTGCCGCCACCATCGAGTGCCACCACTGACGCTCCTCTCACCTGCGTCCGGCCCCGTCCTCCACCTTGTCTGCCGCCGGTCGCCTCCCCTCGATCCCCTGCTTGCTTCCGCAGCTCTGCCTCGCGCAGCTACCTCCAGCCAACGCCGGCGCCCACGTCACCGAGCCCGCCACCAGCCCGCTCGTCGCCAAGGGCCTCCTCCCTGTGGCTCTCCTCCTCGGCTCCGTCATCTCGCCGCCGGCACCTGGGCGTCCCCGTCGGCCCCGCTCAACCACCGCAGGCCGCCGCCGCCGCGACGACCTCGGCCTCGCCGCCGTTCCCGTCGAGCCCGCCGCCTCCGGCCAGATCCGCCGCTGGACCCCTCTGCGCTTCTCTCCGCTGGCGCCTCCTCTCTTCGGCATGTGCCGCCCGTCCGCGAGACGCCCTCCGCCCCCGCTGCCTCGACCTGCGAGCGCTCCAGCGCACGGGCCCTTGTCGCTCACCCTGCGGCCTGACCCTGCGTCGCCCTGCTGCCCGTTCGGGTCCATGACACCGGCGTCCACGCTTCCCTCTACCCCGAGCCCTGCCTGGCACCGCCGTCCTTCGCCTCGTCTGCCTCCAGTCGTGTCCGTGTGTGCGAGTGAGGCTCTGTTTTGTTTCAGTTCTTGTCGAATGGTGATATCGTGTGGCGAGGATGGGATACACAGATGATGTGGTGGTCGTGCCTCCAGCAAACAGGAACACCAAGTTGTACAAGAACCTCGCCACTCACAAAAATATGCACGACAAGTACTCCGACATGGAACACCAAGAGCTCGCGCCATCCGAGGACAAGATCGTTATCAATCTAAGATTGTCGACATTATTCCGATGGCCAGGACCCTAAAGACGTCTCCTCCACGGACCCGAGGCTCGATCCGAAGACCGATCCCGGCGACCCGAACCACATCGAACCAAGATGCCGAAAACCTGGACGCGAAGATTCCCTCGCGGGTCCAGGAGCCCCGTCCTCGGAGTCCGAAAACCCGAACCCTCGGTGAACCCCAAGATCGCCATTCGATGTGTGACCCCTATCCGAGACCCCTCATATTTTTATAATATATGTTATTGATCTTATTGCATATTAAATTGTTCATGCATGCATACTTGTCTGTGGTTTGGGGGCATTATGCCAATTCATCTCATAATTAAATATGGAGTCTATATGCGGGATATCTTTGTCTTATTCCGGACTCCATTTAAATTGGCATAGCGAACCGAAGCCATGTTTTGTCTTGCTAATCCAACATTTAATTTGCGGGGTAGATAAATAACTCGAACCTAATAATAAATGTCGGGACCCCGGTTTCCGCTTAATATTGCCTAATTGCATCGCATCCTTGCCATGTCATACATCATACATGCATCATGCCCGATCTTCTGCCACAATATTAAATAGTCCATCCGGTGTTTCTTCTAGTGCTTTGCTTCTTCACGGTTTAGGCCGATGAGTTGATGCGAGTGTCGACCCAATCTTCGGATGAACCTTCGGCAATGTTTTTCAGGCGAGCATTCTCCCCCTTTCTACCCATCTTACTTTTCTAGTCTTTATTTCCTCCTGTTGATCTATTGCTATCTGTGTTGCGATGATCTAGTTTTCGTACCCGTGATATCCCTTGCAGCCTTATATTGCCTTGGACACATCCTACTACCTGTTGTTTGGTAGATAGTTGGACTTGCGCGTCGTAGTCGCTTGCTCAAGTGCTGTTGCGTGTCGTCCAGTACCACAGTTGTTGGAGTATTGCCGCATGTTTAATGTTGGAGATGATCATGGCTTTAATTACTGTTTAATAACTAAAATTGAAGTAGGTAAATGCAGAGGCACAGGTGGGCAATAGATGTTATTTGGTTGTTAACCGTCCACTTGTGTCCCGTAGGACCCCGAGTTCTTGACACCTGTTCCGAGATCGAGCGCGCTAACCACAGGTGGGGTGTATGGGCACCCCCATCGATTTAGTACCTGATTCCAAGTACTGTACTGGGGGCCACAAAGTAGTTTGGGGCTTTATTACTATCCTGTACTTATGCCATGCTTTACTGATTTATTTACGATTGTGCGAGGAGCACCTGTACTGTTTAGGTAAGCGGAGTGTTTTCGCGGTATCGACAAGCCCGAGAGTTTCGGGTTCCCAGTCGTTTACAGCCATTGTCGCAAACCCTGAGTCCATCTCGGAGACCGGCCGACTTCGTTGCGGGTAGCTTAGTGGGGTGGCCCCCCGTGCTTGCTTTGGGTCTGGGAAACGTCGTGTCCGAAACCCCGTCGACATACCGTTGGGTGTATGTTTTGTGATCTTGTACCTACCTGATCCGACAACAAGGGTGTAGGTGCGTGTGGGAACTTTGGTGCACCCCTGCAGGGTTAAATATTTTCGAGAATCCGTGTCCGCGGTTATGGACAACTTGGAGCACAGGTCTCGATCATAGACAACTATAACTAAAGTTTACTGTTATAATGTGACTTGTATCCGATATGACTAGTAATTCAGCTTCACTACAACGGAATGGCTAAATAAAAGTACCAACAACTGCTGGGTTTGGGATATCTCATGCTATTTGTATCTGACTAGTAAGTGTTGCAACTACAACGGAATGGTTAACTAAAATTGCCCACTGCTTATTATCTCAGGATGACTATCTATACCTGACTAGTAATTGCTGCAACGATAACTGAATAAATAAAACTGCCAACTGTGTGAGTTCCTCGGTTGACTTCCTCGTTTGGTCTCGAGGGGGGACATACCAGGATGGGTATGTTTGGTGGTAGTATCAGGATGGTTTCGAATAGGTCTTTCTTATCCCTTTCTGATAGCCGACAGTTATATCGAGTCTCTATAGGGTGTTTAGTGCATGCTGCGCTGTCGCTCAGTCCACCATACCTATGTAGGCGAGGACCGCCGAATTCTAGCCTCGCCGTGTACTGGCCTCAGTACTGACCGCTCTCTCTTTTTCCTTTGCCCTTTGTCGGCACCCCTTTTGTTTAAGCAGGTTTTGAGATCGACGTCGTTAGCAGGGTTACCCTTCCGGCTTGGCCTGGGCAAAGTTATGGACGCCATTGGTTATTCTTCAGGGCTCTTAGCTCAATTTGCATCTTGTCCGTAATCGGACCCTATATCGTTTTAAAGGTGATTTGGATCTTTGTATTGTATATTTGTATTCTTGACTCTTTGAGTCGCTGTTGTATATATATGTTTTGTGGGTTCCATCGAGGACTATTGTGTAATGATATTACTTCGTTTTCCACCCGCACGCAAGTGCCTGATGGGCACCTTTGAATCGTTTCTATGCGGGTTTGGCGGGAAGCGCTGAAACTTGCATAGGGCCGATTCTTAGGGTGTTACAGAGTGGTATCAGATCTCAGCAGTTGCGATACCCCACAAGTCCAGCCTGTAGGATAACCTAGCTAACGGCCGAAGTAGAGTGTCAAAACTATTTTTGAAAAATCGGTTGGATAGTTCTGATTAGGTCTGATTTTACTCCTTACCCCTCTGCTTCTCTCCTCTCACCTCTGCGTGTTTTGAATCCACTCTCTTACCTTTCCTCAAGTCCAGGATTTCTCGTGGTTGGGTTCCCTCGTACCTTCAGGGTTTCGCTTCCTCCTTTGGTAACGGTGTTGCTACATCTGGTCTTCATGCTATCCGAGGAACCCTTCGTCTGGTGGACTTCTCTTTGTTCCTTCTCGTGCCTTCCGGTGTTTTTCGACGCGACGACATCATCTACGCTAGATCCGATGCAGAGTCTGCATCACTCCTTCGTTTCTGAACCTCGATTGTCGAGATCTTCAGTCTGATTCCGAGAATGGTTGCACACTTTTCTACTGATTGTGCAAAGTAATAGTTTGGGTGCGTGATGGATTGGCCCCCATGCCGACTACTCACTCTATTCGCTTCTGTACATTGAAGTGGATGAGAATGCATCGGTTCCCTCTTTCCATCGAAGCTAGAGGTGGCTTTATTTGTGGATACCTCTACCTTCGCCCTTTGTTCCCGGAGTGTTCTCTTGACGATCACGGACAATGACCTCTTGTTAGTGGTGTCGCGAGGATCTACACGATGTGAGAAGATTCAGATCGCCGCCCTTCTTTCCGGTACCATGAGGCGGATCTCGAGGGCGAGATCCATTGTTAGTGGTGTCGAATTGTGGCATCCCGCAAAAACCACTACTAGAAAATCGCGGTTGTTTGTATGTTGCGCATCATCATGACATCATCATGCATGTGTTTGACTAAACCTATTCCCCAAAATCCTATATTGTTTTCTAATTATCCCCTTTTCTATTTCAAATTGAAATCTCGGTCTTTTCCGAATATTTTGTTTTGTCTAAAATTATTTACAAAAGGCCTCATAAATAAAACAGGAAAAATATTAAACGTAAATATTTTGTTCGGGGGAGGCAGCCGCGGGCTAGGCCCAAAAGCCCAGCCCACAGCCACCTACCACCCCTCTAATCAAACCCTAATTCTCAAACCCTAATCTAACCTACTCCTATCCCCATCCCTCCAGCCGCCGCCACCCACACACGCCACGCACGCCAGCGAGCAGCGGCCCACTCCCCAGCCCCGCACGCGCCGCCTGGACCCACCACTCATCTCCCTCCCGCATCGATTCCCCACCCCGTGTCCCGCACCCACACCCCGACGCCCTCCTTCCTCGCTCACCCTGCCGCCGCCGTCGTTCCCCTCTTCATCTCCCCGCCGCCACCATCGAGCGCCACCACTGACGCTCCTCTCACCTGCGTCCGGCCCCGTCCTCCACCTTGTCTGCCGCCGGTCGCCTCCCCTCGATCCCCTGCTTGCTTCCGCAGTTCTGCCTCGCGCCGCTACCTCCAGCCAACGCCGGCGCCCATGTCACCGAGCCCGCCACCAGCCCGCTCGTCGCCAAGGGCCTCCTCCCCGTGGCTCTCCTCCTCGGCTCCGTCCTGTCGCCGCCGGCACCTGGGCGTCCCCGTCGGCCCCGCTCAACCACCGCAGGCCGCCGCCGCCGCGACGACCTCGGCCTCGCCTACGTTCCCGTCGAGCCCGCCGCCTCCGGCCAGATCCGCCGCTGGACCACTCTGCGCTTCTCTCTGCTGGCGCCTCCTCTCTTCGGCATGTGCCGCCCGTCCGCGAGACACCCTCCGCCCCCGCTGCCTCGACCTGCGAGCGCTCCAGCGCGCGGGCCCTTGTCGCTCACCCTGCGGCCTGACCCTGTGTCGCCCTGCTGCCCGTTCGGGTCCATGACACCGGCGTCCACGCTTCCCTCTACCCCGAGCCCTGCCTGGCACCGCCGGCCTTCGCCTCGTCTGCCTCCAGTCGTGTCCGTGTGTGCGAGTGAGGCTCTGTTTTGTTTCAGTTCTTGTCGAATGGTGCTATCGTGTGGCGAGGATGGGATACACAGATGATGTGGTGGTCGTGCCTCCGGCAAATAGGAACACCAAGTTGTACAAGAACCTCGCCACTCACAAAAATATGGACGACAAGTACTCCGACATGGAACACCAAGAGCTCGCGCCATCCGAGGACAAGATCGTTATCAATCCAAGATTGTCGACATTATTCCGATGGCCAGGACCCTAAAGACGTCTCCTCCACGGACCCGAGGCTCGATCCGAAGACCGATCCCGGTGACCCGAACCACATCGAACCAAGATGCCGAAACCCTCGACGCCAAGATTCCCTCGCGGGTCCTGGAGCCCCGTCCCCGGAGTCCGAAAACCCGAACCCTCGGTGAACCCCAAGATCGCCATTCGATGTGTGACCCCTATCCGAGACCCCTCATATTTTTATAATATATGTTATTGATCTTATTGCATATTAAATTGTTCATGCATGCATACTTGTCTGTGGTTTGGGGGCATTATGCCAATTCATCTCATAATTAAATATGGAGTCTATATGCGGGATATCTTTGTCTTATTCCGGACTCCATTTAAATTGGCATAGCGAACCGAAGCCATGTTTTGTCTTGCTAATCCAACATTTAATTTGCGGGGTAGATAAATAACTCGAACCTAATAATAAATGTCGGGACCCCGGTTTCCGCTTAATATTGCCTAATTGCATCGCATCCTTGCCATGTCATACATCATACATGCATCATGCCCGATCTTCTGCCATAGTATTAAATAGTCCATCCGGTGTTTCTTCTAGTGCTTTGCTTCTTCACGGTTTAGGCCGATGAGTTGATGCGAGTGTCGACCAAATCTTCGGATGAACCTTCGGCAATGTTTTTCAGGCGAGCATTCTCCCCCTTTCTACCCATATTACTTTTCTAGTCTTTATTTCCTCCTGTTGATCTATTGCTATCTGTGTTGCGATGATCTAGTTTTCGTACCCGTGATATCCCTTGCAGCCTTATATTGCCTTGGACACATCCTACTACCTGTTGTTTGGTAGATAGTTGGACTTGCGCGTCGTAGTCGCTTGCTCAAGTGCTGTTGCGTGTCGTCCAGTACCACAGTTGTTGGAGTATTGCCGCATGTTTAATGTTGGAGATGATCATGGCTTTAATTACTGTTTAATAACTAAAATTGAAGTAGGTAAATGCAGAGGCACAGGTGGGCAATAGATGTTATTTGGTTGTTAACCGTCCACTTGTGTCCCGTAGGACCCCGAGTTCTTGACACCTGTTCCGAGATCGAGCGCGCTAACCACAGGTGGGGTGTATGGGCACCCCCATCGATTTAGTACCTGATTCCAAGTACTGTACTGGGGGCCACAAAGTAGTTTGGGGCTTTATTACTATCCTGTACCTATGCCATGCTTTACTGATTTATTTACGATTGTGCGAGGAGCACCTGTACTGTTTAGGTAAGCGGAGTGTTTTCGTGGTATCGACAAGCCCGAGAGTTTCGGGTTCCCAGTCGTTTACAGCCATTGTCGCAAACCCTGAGTCCGTCTCGGAGAACGGCCGACTTCGTTGCGGGTAGCTTAGTGGGGTGGCCCCCCGTGCTTGCTTTGGGTCTGGGAAACGTCGTATCCGAAACCCCGTCGACATACCGTTGGGTGTATGTTTTGTGATCTTGTACCTACCTGATCCGACAACAAGGGTGTAGGTGCGTGTGGGAACTTTGGTGCACCCCGGCAGGGTTAAATTTTTTCGAGAAGTCGTGTCCGCGGTTATGGACGATTTGGAGCACAGGTCTCGATCATAGACAACTATAACTAAAGTTTACTGTTATAATGTGACTTGTATCCGATATGACTAGTAATTCAGCTTCACTACAACGGAACGGCTAAATAAAAGTACCAACAACTGCTGGGTTTGGGATATCTCATGCTATTTGTATCTGACTAGTAACTGTTGCAACTACAACGGAATGGTTAACTAAAATTGCCCACTGCTTATTATCTCAGGATGACTATCTATACCTGACTAGTAATTGCTGCAACGATAACTGAATAAATAAAACTGCCAACTGTGTGAGTTCCTCGGTTGACTTCCTCGTTTGGTCTCGAGGGGGGACATACCAGGATGGGTATGTTTGGTGGTAGTATCAGGATGGTTTCGAATAGGTCTTTCTTATCCCTTTCTGATAGCCGACGGTTATATCGAGTCTCTATAGGGTGTTTAGTGCATGCTACGCTGCCGCTCAGTCCACCATACCTATGTAGGCGAGGACTGCCAAATTCTAGCCTCGCCGTGTATTGTCCTCAGTACTGACCGCTCTCTCTTTTTCCTTTGCCCTTTGTCGGCACCCCTTTTGTTTAAGCAGGTTTTGAGATCGACGTCGTTAGCAGGGTTACCCTTCCGGCTTGGCCTGGGCAGGGTTATGGACGCCATTGGTTATTCTTTAGGGCTCTTAGCTCAATTTGCATCTTGTCCGTACTCGGACGCTATATCGTTTTAAAGGTGATTTGGATCTTTGTATTGTATATCTGTATTCTTGACTCTTTGAGTCGCTGTTGTATATATATGTTTTGTGGGTTCCATCGAGGACTATTGTGTAATGATATTACTTCGTTTTCCACCCACACGCAAGTGCCTGGTGGGCACCTTTGAATCGTTTCTATGCGGGTTTGGCGGGAAGCGCTGAAACTTGCATAGGGCCGATTCTGAGGGTGTTACAGTCGCCGAGTTGGCATCATCATTGAGGGCCGCGTCATTCGCGACCATGATGGTTTCAGCCAAGCTGCTATTCGCCGAGTCGTACTCGGAGGCAAGGCGGTGGATGGTGCGGACCTGACTCTCGCAGAGCCGATCGCGCGGTGGAGACTCATGGATGCGAGACGAGTCCTCCGAGACGATGACGTCGGTGAAGCCGACGAAGAGGCTGATCGTGCCGACCGGCATGATCACGCTGTGTGTTACGGGGCGCGACGCCGGGACGTAGCTGCTCGGCAAGATCAGGAGGATCTCGCCGATCGCGAGCATGCGGCCGATGGCGATCATCTCGTTGATGGGCAGATTGGATCTTGCCGCGGAACACCGACCTGACCAGCCAGGCACCACGATGGGCACCACTATCGTGGGAATGGTCACAGAAGATGCTGCAATCGGCGGCGAGTAGTAGAACGAGGGGAAAGGGTGACCAGCCATCTGCGGTGCGAGATGAGGGCAGAGACACAAGGGTTTACCTAGGTTCGGCCTCCCGGAGGGTAAAGACCTACTCCTGCTAGATTGTATTGATGAGAGAGTACAAAGGACAAGCTCGATGACTAGTAGGCGAGTCGCAGGGGGTGTATGATGGAACGTGTCTTCTATGCGTACCCTAGGGAGGTTTATATAGGCTTACCTTGCTAGGGTTTACAGATCTACAATCGAATTAGTTAAGGATTCAGAGGGTGCTTGACCTAATCCGGCTGGGACTAGCTACACTTCTGGGCTTTCAGCTTCCAGTCGCCTGGCTCCTTGTTGGGTCTTGGTCCAGTCGCCGTCCTGCAGGCCCACTCGCTGGCAGCTTGGGCCAATAGGAAATGTCCTGCTGGGTACACCCCACTCGGCATATCCCCATCAAGGCACTATGCCCTAATAGATCTTAATCGATTACATGATAGAACTCATCCAATCCCTTCCATCCCCAAGCCAACAGCGGGGGATTACTCACTCATGGATGAGGGAAACATCGGTGCTTGATGGAGATGCGTTGGTGATGACGATGGCGATGATCCTCTCCAAATTCCCCGTCCCGGCAGGGTGCCAGAACGGAGTTTCTGGATCCGAATCTTGGTTTCTGATGGCGGCAGCGGAGCGGAACTCTTTCTGGAAAACTATCGAACCCCCCTCGGTTTTTAGGTCGAAAGGCAACTTATAGGCGCAGAGGGAGGCTGAGGAGCTTCCTGGGGTGGCCTCACCCCTCCAGGCGCGGGGTCAGGTGGGCCCGCGCCTAGGGTGGGTCTGGCCCCCCAGGCCTCCTCTCTGTCTCCCCTTCTGGCTCCGTGGATCTTCTGGTGAAAAATAGTTTTTGGCATATTTTCCGGGATTTTTCCTAATAGTTGATTTTCTGCACAAAAACAAGACACCAAGGTAATTCTGCTGAAAACAGCGTCAGTCCATGTTAGTTGTATCCAAATCACACAAGTTTAGAGAAGAAACAATAGCAAAGTGTTCGAGAAAGTAGATATGTTTTGGACGTATCAATCTCCATAATCTGTTAAATCACTTGTTACCGCGATATTACATCCCCGTGACATAGTCACATGTTGCAGCATTTATGGACGTAATCTCACCAAGTCGGCCTAAATGTATATTACCCATAACTAGGTGAACAAATCCCGCTCTTGAAGCAGTCTCCTCAACCTGTTCCTCTAGATACCCAGCGACACTATTATGATCACCATTTCACCGAGTCACGTTAAGTGCCATCAAAGTAACCTTGGGAGATAGTGGTTTGATATGGTCTCATGGTCTAAGGAGAAGGAGACTTCGTTTCTGACTATTGCAACAATGAATTTTGTGACTTTATCATGTCGCAATCTTTGAGGAATCTCCATCACATCATTCACCAATGATATGACATCGTTGTCAACCAGACCTATCACTCATGATCAGGAAACCTTTATCATCAGTTGCCCAACGAACTAGTATCAATAGAGGCTACTTGGGACTTTATGTTTCATATCACACTTGTATCAATGTTTCCACTTGATACAATTATAGCACAATATGAAACTATTACGAACTTATTGGGATATAATAATAATAAACCTTTTATTATTTTCCTCTAGGGCATATTCCCTTCAGTCTCCCACTTGCACTAGAGTACAAATTATCTAGCTGGCATTTACTAATCATAAACCATACCCCCATATGCGTTTATTGATCATGATGTTCATGAGAAACGTCATGTCCCTGTTCTATTTTACCAGATCAATATGTATTTTGCAAATCATTAATGTCTTCCTAATTTTGACATTCCCTCCATTATCTCATAATGGGTTGAAGTACTTGTTTTGGCGAGTGAGACTTTGTTTCTATTCGTTTACAATTGCGGTCATTGATTTAATTTAACCTTCACCGTTTTCATGTAAACTCCGGAAACGCACTTAGAGAAGTCAAACTTCTTTAGCCAAAATATACTTTTATCTTTATGTAGATCCTAGTGCATGACATGTAACTATGTGCCTAACTTTTCTTCTCAAGAATGAATTTTAACTCTGGTCCAGTGATTAACTTCGGAATTACTTCAAGACATATTCCTTCAACCAGATCCTTGGGTCAAATTACATCAAATATACAATATGGTTATATGGAAGAACCTATGACTGAGGCATATGAGATGTCACACATCTCTTTCTTTATTTTTAAGCATAGTTGTAATAATAATTCTAATTCAATGCTTCATACAAGTAAGAACCTCTTTCTTATCTTATTCCATTCTGAACCCCTTCAGAAACTTACCTAGGACATTCTGAACACCTTCATAATCAAGTCTAGGAAGCATTCGGTAATAATATTTATTAAACTTACCAATCTGTCTTGATATATTCCATTCACTACAAGGAATCTGCTGATACATGACCCTCCATTTTCGTCACTGAATCTTCATTGTCTACAATATATGACGATCTTATGATGAAAAACATATCGTCAAAAATTGAGCATCAGTAATTGCATACAACGATGTTTTTTGGATATGACGATATTGGATCGTCATAACCATCTATGACGATCCAATATCGTCAAGGGGTATCTAGCCAGTCCAGGTCAGATCCTACGTGGCCGATCCTACGTGGCAAAATTATGACAAAACGAGAACGTCGTAGTGCAAATTCAGCACGATCCATTCTGGTTGCTTACATGGGCCAAGACCATTAATTCAACCTTTTTTTTCTTCTAAGTCGTGGCCTTTTTAGGATGGATTTTTTTAGGACTTGGCCTTTTTATGTCCGTTCATTTTACTTTTATTGGCCTTTTATTCAGAATTGTATGGGTCAAATTGTATGGGTCTCAGCTTCATAGGCCTTGTTACAGAACTGGTCCAATATAATAGTAGCCTTTCAATAGTGCAATACTGTTAGGGCCTTGGCCTCTTTACTTTCGGTAGCCCAATTAAAAGATATAAATAAGTTAATTTTCCCAGTAGATATACAATGAAACAAAGGATAGAATCTAAACAACTATAAATATTTGACAACACCATTTGAATTCCAGAACACCATGACGTGGAGCTAGGTTCACAGGTCACACAAAAACAATATTATTACACATAGAAGTACTCTCTCCATTCAGGATGGATCTTCGAAATGCACGGGTCAGCTGGATCGATCCCCAGTAGCTCGCTGGCAGCCGGGATGGATCCTCGAAACGTGCTGGTCAGCTGGATCGATCCCCAGTAGCTCGCCGGTAGCCTGCCCCCACCAGTAGCTCGTCCAAATAAACCAGTGGCAGCTCACCCCCCCTAGCAGGGGCAGAGCATCCACCAGGGCACCAGAGAGCACCTCCAGCTATACTCCTCCACAAGAAAGCAATGCAGGTCTCAGACCTGAATTTGGCAATCAGGAATTAACCAAGTTAATGCAAAAAAATACAGTTAAGTGGAGTTTCAGTCAAGTGCAGTTGAATCACCAAAATTATAACAGTGGTAATGCAACAACATACCCTGTTCAAGTGCAGTTTTCATCACGAAAATTGACAGAGTAGTAATCACCAAAACTGCAGAAATAGAAACTTCTCTAGATTTATTCTTCAAGATAAATTAATTTGAGAAAACTAGCACACATTAAGCTCCAGGAAATAGTCCATGTACACGAAAAGAGAAGCAGCAAGAAAATTAAGCTCCAGGAAATACTCCACAGGTTTACTCCACAAGTTAAGCATGCAACAAAACAACTTTCAGGAAATACTCCATAGTACAAAAAAGGGTTCAGGTTAAGGTTACACACAGATCACTAGCAACCACCATGAAACTTTCACAATTTCAATCATTAACAATAGAAACTGCAACATTAGCTTATTATAACTTTACTTCTCCAATAAAAATTTGTGGTTACTTTTGCAAGCTACTGTATGTTTACCAATCAGCATGAGAGACATAATAGTGATAAAACACAGGTATTCATGCATGGGAGAATAAGGCATGTGCATCATTTAGGCTAGAGAACCAAACTGTACAGGGTGCATCTGGTTACTGGTGACCATAATTTGCAACCTATAAGGAAAACTCCCTAGAATTTAACCAACAGATCCAGAGCCTAGTAGGCACGGACAAGAAATCAAGCAGGAAACATGCCGGACCTCCAGAGATGAAGAGCGGTTCGGTCTGTGGAACTGGACCCATCATGCTCGTCAAAGCGATCGATGAAGGTGTCCATGACTCCTTGTTATCGGCCAGGGATCATCTATTAAACAAAGCTCGAACATGCAAACAAAAAAATGACAATAAGATTTTAAATAACCATCTAGCAAAAGCTTATGAAGAATCTACGACGATGCACAAAAAGATACAATAGATTGTAGAAGAAAAGACGGCAGATTGCAGCATCTAACAACAAAAATTTTCAAGATGCTAAGACTATGATGCAATAAAATAAGCATTACCCATGTAGTTCACCAGTGATTCACTCAATAAAATATCCACGCATGCATCTGATCTAACAAAACAACATTCTGCATGCATCCTGACAATACTAACAACAATTTTGACAATACTAACAGTAATTTTGATCTAATAACAGTAATTTTGTTCTTGAAATATCAACCTCTGAAGATTACCCATGCATCCTGAAAATACTAACTACTAGCTATAGTCCTAGTTCAATAAAATCAACACACATCTACATACAGTAGTAGAAAACAAGTAGTAGAAAACAACAGACTGTTGGACCAAAGCAAACTATTCTAGAGGATATCTTAAGTTATAGAACAACATGTATTAACCATCTCAAGTACATAGTCAAATATTCCACAAAAGGATGATCACTTACCAGCAAGAAAGGAAATATCATTGGCAATTGGTTTACAAACCAAACAGGCAGACATGAAACATTCTAAATGGCAGAAAGATAACTAACAAACCAAGATCTTAGCCTTCTCTTATGAAGAAATACTGGTGCTAGAAACAACTGAACAAAAACTAAGCACAATAGTAATAGAAAACCTGTACCCTCATGTATAACATGTTTAAAACTATAGGTTTCAAGAAGTGAAAGAGTCTGAATCTTTCAATTAGCACCGATTACCTATTTCAGGGGATGCAAATCTCTTATTTTGTATTTCTGGGGACCGCAGATAGAGGTGCTGATAGAGGACCCGAGAGAGATAGGGGCAAGGTAGCGAGAAGAGAGAGACACGACCTGGAAGTGCCGCAGCATGGTTGGGATCCAGAGCAGCCGCTGCAACTCAAACCTATGCCGTCCTTGATTTGTAGCATCCTGCCATGGCCAAGACCGGAGACGCTAGACCGAGCTCGACCTCCATCCCATCCATTCTTTGGTGGAGAAGCACGCTCCAACCTCTTGTGCCTAGGTCGGCGTCCGCGCCGTCGCCTCTGGTCCCTGCCATGTCGCCGCCTCTACCCTCGACATGCTCCTCCCGCAGTGTTCCGACAATCGGCGAGTTTCCCTACTCCGGTCGCGGCCTTGGTGTCCACGAGTAGGACCTCCGCCTCCTCTTTGCCTCCTAGACGGCGTCGGCGGCTATTGGGTCGAGGTGGAACTTGTCCTCCGATCAGCGGGTGGAAGCACCGGCCACAGAGCTCCTCCTGGGCTTGCGGCGGTGGATCTAAAGAATGAGGGAAACGGGAGGGAAGTGTGTGGGGGCGGGCGGTGCTGGGTGGGATGTGCGTGGGTGGCGCGTAGAGATGGGATCTGGAGGTGATGGGGATCTGGAGGTTAGGTGGTGGCAGCGAGGATCGAGGGGTGGCGGCGGCGCACGCGGAGGAGAGCTCTAGGGTTTAGAGGCTCGGTCGGGGAGATCGGCGGCGCACGGGGAGGCGATCTGGAGGATCTGGAGGGGATGTGGATGTTAGGGTTCGGCTGGAGGCGATCTGGACAGGTTAGGATTAGCAGCCAAGAAGAGTGGGTGCGTGTGTTTGTTTGATCAAAGGACAGCCCTTGGATGAAAATTGAATGACCCAAATCAGCCACGGATGGCCGATCCGTGGAAGCCAGATTCCTGCGATTTGATTGGTTACAAAATAAAAACAATTTTTTGAGAGCCAAAAAGGGTTGTGTTGTCAAGTTACCACCAAATAAAAGTTCTAAAATGTTACCATCCTATTTTTCAAAAATATTACACCACCTAACAAATGTCTCAAGCGGGGGTTCTCAAACCTTTTCGCCCAGCTCTGGCGAAAAAGACAAATTCATGTCGAATCAGTAGGAAGTGGGTCCAGTTTGAACTACAGGTACATGATCCAATGCTCGTGATTTTTTGCAAAAATCATTTTTAGACTCACAATATGATGTTTCATCATAGATCTGATGCAAGTTTAGCGAGGCTCAGCCCCTAGCTAAGAACCTTCGTGTCCACCGTTTTGACAATAGTTTGAAACGGGCATAAAAAATTCAAAAATAGTCTGAACTATGTGAAACCTTCGTCCATATTTACTAACTTAAATATTATTAATACCAATCATATCATTCATATATGTCAACCACATATTTCAGAATGATAACACGCTCCCACTCAAATATGTCATCCATATATGAGATCCAAGGATTTCACTTGGCTGCCACTCAAAATATGTCTCTTACATATTAAGGTTAAGCCAAGCCAATATGCTCCCACTCAAATGAAAATCCTCTCAATAATCTTCGACATTCCAAAATTCTTTGATCATTATCAAATTGATAATTTTAACTACGAGTTTGCAATATCCATATATTACTTGTGTAAATCCAATAGACTCAAGCATCGCTACTTATGTAGTCAACTCCTTGAATTTGTCCAAAACATCCTTTTGTGACAAATCGAGCTTTATGTCTTTCATTCATTTATTTCTCATGACCTTGGTAGTCATTTAGAAATATTAAGTAACCCTCTTTACTTAATAAGATCAAGTAACACATTACTTTTCAATCTTGAATGTAACTTAATACAGGATTTTATGACTCCCAGTCATTTCTCGCTTTTAGGTCCATCACGCTTATTTGTATTTCATAGGTATGTCTTGTTCAAAACATGACAAGTGAAATCAAGATATAATTCCGCTAACTTGTAGAATATATTCTTGAATCCTACTTTCTTTAGTAAAAGCATTCGCTAAAACTTTATGATCATTATCATTAGTTTCTACTCTATTTGTAGAGTTTGGTTTCATGAAGCAAATTTCATTGCGCCACTGAACAATCAGGAGGTAAGGTCAAATACTTTGTTTTGAACTTTTAATTTCTTCCACATGTATCTTTCATTAAGACACATAAACCTAGGATAACAACATATTTGCCCTCTGTGGAACATGTATTCATAGTTGCCTAAGAATACGCTACAAAGACTTATTTATTCGCCACGATTTTGAATCATCAAAACTTTTAGAAACTCGAACATGCCATAACTCTTATGGTGTTGTTTCCACGAATCCATAGATGTTCCTTTTTATTTCAAACAAGTGTTTGCTTATATATATATATTTAACTCTAAATGATAACAACAACCCTGATACGATATAATATTAGACCATATGTATCTAATACAAAATGATTATGATATCTATACATTTCAACACCTTGATTCTATCCAATTATCATAATTTGTGAAACAACTTTCACAAGTCATTTTATGCCAAACTTTAACTTAAATACTTTAGTAATATTGATCAAATAAAAGAGACTTTGTATTCCTATTAATTCCATATCCCACTTTCTTTTGAACTCATTCGAACAATTCAAATCGTTTCAAAACTTCTGTTGCATTAATAAATACACCTATTCACTTAAGTCCACAATGAAATAATGGTTTCCACTATTTGTTTAAAATGTGATACATCACTATGTATAAGATTGAACAATTCTTCGCATATCACCATTTTACCGAAATGCGGAGTTTTAGTCATTTCGTCAAACAAGGCATGGTCTTGCAAATTCTCTAGATCAAATATCCAAGACCCCGATTTTCATCTAAGTGGAAAACATGCAACAACCACCTTGACTTAAACAATAGTGTCACATCATTATTAAACTTTGGATTTTAGCATTCTAATCCTTTATAAATTCTTAACTTATTATCATTAACATAGTGACGAGAATAACTTATTTATAACCATAATGTGACCATAAAGGTATTACTCATAAGAATAGTACAACTGGATTGTAACTTATTCATATGAATAATCGTCTTGCCAAAAGCAAGACACATAAACAAGGATTACAAATTTTATTCAAGTCTACTAATCCAAATGATAAACTTAGAGGGAAGGAGTGATGTCGGCCATCAACCAGTTTGTTTGCCGTCGTCAAGCCACATTGCCTCAATTCTAGGAATTCTCAAGTAGACCATCCGTTTTTTCACAAAATGGGACAAGTATCTACTACTTCATAAACTGCAACGAGTTTTGCGAGAATCACATTTATAAATTTGTATATCTGACATATACCCTTTTCATCCATGACCTCCATTACAATCAAGCCCTTCTGATAGTTCTCAACTCTAATGCAATATTACTAACTAATTCTCCAAATATTAAGTTTTCATCCACCACGGAAGAAAAACTCATCCAACAGCTCAAACTTTATGTGCCTTTTTCTGTAGAATACAAAATTGCATCCCAACTTTCCATCGAATAGAGAGTGGCCCCTTTTGGATGTGTTATGGAGAAAACACAAACTTATCGAGTCATTCGATTATCTCCTAATTGTTATTGTATCAAGAAGGGAAGATCAACTTATTACGAGGATATCCCTCGGGTGTGGGTATTAATCTATGAAGTTGGACCTTTCTGCTAAGTTCCATATCAAGGAAGAAATTTCTCATGGTCGCAAAGGACCTCAATGAGATAGGCCATGATCTACTAAGATATTTGCAAACAGACATCTAGACTTAGTTCATAATATGAGTTCAATTCATAATTGAGCTCCTACTAAAATAGTCATCCCTTGGATGATTTTAGTGATCACACGATCCCAATTCACTATGCAACCCCCGATCATCACCACCGGCAACATAGCTTCATAGGTAGAAATTCTCCAATGCCAATCACATCATCCATGTGACTCATGCTCGATCTTTGGATCTCTTGTGTTCGAGGCCATGTCTGTACATGCTAGGCTCGCCAACTCAAACATGTGTGTATTGTAGTGTAACCTTTCTTACACCCACTATATGTGAACATAGATATGTCTAGCCCGATCGTCACGGTCGGCTTCATAACGAAGAACTTTCTTAGTGGTGCACACACAAGGGGAACACACTCATTGGAATTTTCTGAGGCCATGTCTACACATGCTAGGCTCTCCAATTCAATATTGGTTTTAATAGGGATCATATTATATATGCTACCGTTGAGTATTTAATACTAGCACACAATAAAATGCCAAACAGGTATCAACATCACATGTATATTTGTGATATGATATGGTCATTCTTGCGCCTTGATCTCCATCGAGCGCTCTGGCATGATCTCCATCGTTCGACTGGCATGATCTCCATCGTGCCACTGGTTTCGATGCCAAGTACACGACGCCACCAGTAGGTCTTCCATCGGAATGATGGCTATTACTACACAACTTATTAACATAAAAATAAACTACTTTACCTTCATAACGACCATGACCATATAAAATCACATGCCCCTCCTGCTAAATAAAGTTAGACGCCTCTACTTTATATATTGCAAGTTTTACGTGGTTGTTAGGGCTTTCACAATAGAATTCTTTCTAATCTACGAACTTTCTAACCACAACATGGATCCATACAGTTGTTGCTACTACACCCCTTTCGGGGCCCTCCGTTGTAAATGCTTGTAGAGGTCCCAACCTTTAATAAGGTAGAGATCCCTGTGTTTACAATGCTAGTCCCTGGATCAATAGCTAGCATCCACAGTTAAGATGTAATATTAAGAAACAAAGGTCATAATACAACTTTATAACCAAGAATAAAATAATTCATTACATCTTACATAGTTCATTTGGCTATCTCATTGCAATGCAGCAGAAATAACTATAGCATGGGGTCCTTCATCTTCAAAGTGCCACATGAAATCATGTTGGTTGTAGACTTGTAATCCTATTCAACACACTTCACTAACATCAAACAAAATTGCAACATAATAGGTTGCAGCCACAAGGTTCAATACATTTGAATTGTATTGGCAAGTTTCACTACTATGTAGAAATAAGTGGATCCTATCAATACATGCATATTTGGCTAAGTAGGGTTTAGGCTCATTTGCAGAAAGCAATATAGTTTTATCCTATATTTTCAAAATAGTTTTGATCTTTTGACAAAATCTTTCTGAACTCCTTGGAAAACTCCAAGTGCTTCTAATCCCTTGTTCTTACCATCAAGTTTTACTTGAGAAATTGGAATGTCGAGATCTTCCATAGCTTCAGGCCTTAGTTGCTCAGAGTTGTCCATAATCGGGGACATGGCTAAGTACTTAGAATTTGATCTTCTGCAGAAGTTGTACACTTTACCCACATGACACAATCTCGTCTTGACGCCACTAGTGGCCGCTGGATAAGTACTCACCAAAATGGAGTACCGGCAGATCGAGAATATGACTAAGTCTTTCCATTGAAGTCCTCCCAATACACAATGCTAGCTTGTCTACCAGGCAACAATGTAGGGATATATTTCCATACACAATTCTAGTTAACCTGAAGATGCCAATGTATTGGTCTTCCACTATGTAGTTGACTAAGCCAGAGCCCATTTAGCATGTGGCTGTACACGGAAGCCACTGTACGAGAAACATGTTCAACCTCTAAGTCCCTGGGTGGTTTTCTTCTAGTGCAGATACAAAAAGATAGCCATATAAACATGGTTCCCTTTGTTGCCATCTTGTACAAAATTGAGTATCGTCTTTCAACCCAGGTGGTTCATTGAGTACTTGTTTTTATTATATAAAACATATATTTTTCCAACACTTCGTGTAATCATATCATGTATCCCATCCCAAATATATAGCAGGGCTAAGCATACTATAACTACATTGTTTTTACTAAGGAAGATATAAGGATATCCTAATAGGATATAGCATAGCATAGAAATATAGTAGTCCTATCATGCACAATGGTAAGGATATCGGTAATCGTTAACTGCTCGGTCGGCTTGGGAGTAGCGACTAATCGGAACTCGGATGATTAACTGATTTAATCGGTCGGCTATTAATCGGTGCAGCCTACAAAAATTAGCACCTAAAACACGTATGAATCCTCTTTCACCTCAACCATCTACCCTATTAAAGGGAACCTTAAGCTCCCGGATGAGATCCTCAAGGCGCTCGAGCTCTTGTATTTGAGGTCTGGTCGGAAACTACGAAGAACTGGTCAACAACAACAAGGAACTGGTTGGTGATGGCAGAAATCAAGCTCCTGGAGGCACGGATCGAGTGGGAGGTTCGCAAAACCTACTTCATTAGGGCGGGCTAGCGAATGGATGGGCGATATGTGTTGATACTTTTGCAACTTTTTTGACCAAGTGTAGTGGTTAATCGGGAACATACCTAGTAATTGGAGTGTCGGACCTATTAATCGGGCTAAAAGATTAACACGAACGATTAGTGGTAATCGACACGGTCAGGTCCCTAGTAGCGATTAATCGGCCTATTAATCGTTGATTCGGCCTAGTTTTTGAACAGTGATCATGCATGTTACAAAAATCCACTAAGTTTAATGAAAATAGTAGGACATGGATGATAGTGTCACTTGCCTTTTTAGTAGAGAATATTGGTTCACTTCTTGATCTTGCAAATATCACACTCTTCTAACTTCACTACAATTCAATCAAGCAAACATATATTCAACTAGTATTCAAAAAATTCACCACATAAAATAACAAAAACAAGGCAATGCATGCAAGCATGCAAAAGATGGTTTTATTTGGAAAAGTGGTTTCTATTAGGCTCTAAACATTTTAAAGCTCATATTGGTCATTTACAAAAGTGGTAAAACCATTTAAATTCAAGTTGGTGAAAATGGCCACTTTAAGTCATTTTTTGTTTTGCTAGGAATGATTTAAATCAAAAATATAATCCCTAGTGTTTGTAAAATATTTTTAAACACAACATGTTAGTGTTTTAAGGTCAAGTGTTTAATATTAAAACCATTTGCAAAAGGTTTCACCCCATAAACCAAATATTATACCAAGGTGATATTTTATGTTGTTGGAAATACCTTTTAGCAAAGTAAAATTTTTATAGGGTTCATAAAATATATTTTTAAATCTCAAAACTTGGTGTTTAGGGTCAAAGAGTTTAATTCAAATCATTTTCCAAAGATTTTACTCAAAAAGTATTTTAACACATAAACAATATTTTCTATTTGACTAGAAATCCTCTTATTCAAAGATTTATTCTTGGGCTTCACAAAATACATTTTTAAATCCATAAGTTGGTTTCTATGGTCAGTAGGTTCAAAACAATCTATTTGCCAAAGATTTTACCATAAAAATATTTCTAGAATAATTTTTATATTCAAATTATGCCTACACAAGTTTCTGCAAAAACAACTAAGTTTCCAGAATCAAATCATTAAACAAAGTGCATGGTTACAAATTACTTGTCCTGCTGATTCCAATGATATAAAATTTGCAAAATTTGTACGTGTAGATTAAAAGTTGTGAATTTTGCAAGTTTGCATATCTAATAGATCAAAATTTCTGTTTTAAACAAACTCTGAACACGTGGCGCTATCCTATTGGATGGTACCGTTTCGTTTGGATTGAGCTATACTGGCCGCAGGATCTCACTTAAATCACATGGCACAGATTAATGCATACCCCTTCGATAAGTTCTAATCTGAGCCACCCGATGAGGATCCAATGGCTACAGCGTATCTGCTAGGAACTGGCGGCGCTGACGGTGGCTAACTGTCAACACCCGGATTTTTAATCCCAGATGCCTGTTATGCCATACACCGCAATCCCATGATTACCATTTTTGCGAGACATAACAGAATTGGATACCATAGTACATCATCCATTACAAACCGTACATAAGTTCTTACACAAATAGGGATCTCATGATCCAGTTCTTCATACAACTTCAAGCAGCGGAATACGTAATAATAACGGTAGCGTAGGCGAAGCTCCATCTTCGGGGTCACAGGCAATGCTGACGATGGGAGATGATCCTAGTTGTCGTAACCTTCCTGGGGTCCATCCTCCAGGTACTCCTCTTCATAGTCTGGCCACGGGAATAGCCAGGGACAAAGCCATGAGTACTCTTTAAGTACTCGCAAACTAATACTAACAAGTGGAAGGGGTTTTTGATAATAGGAAACTAGGCTCTAGGGTTGTTTTGCAAGAAGCCAGATTTACCTCTACTAAGTTCAGAAATAAGAGAAGCTAGTCACATTTTTATAACACCTAAATGGGATCTTGTAACTCATGTCACAACTCTGTTGTGGTCACGTCAAAGTCTCACTTCCTTTCACAAATCATTTTAAAAAGTCTGACGTGGGAATAGTATGGCCACTCCAACTGTCCATAACCGCGGACGCGGCTATTCGAATAGTTTGACACTCTGCAGAGATTGTACACTTTCACCACAACATTCGATACATCCGTCAGGAACAAATCCTGAATTCACCATACTCAGTATGCGGATAATCAATCCTAACCTTTCAATTACACGCCCTAGTATAAGCACCTCTCCTGTGAGTTTGGTCTCCCAACCATGACCAACTGTCATCTTGGGTAGTGCACAGGTGGACAATCTTCACAAGGTAGCCTCAGCTCAGACCTTGGCCGCGAGGGAACTAATACTAAGGTATATAAGTTTCCAGTCAAGCCCTACCCAATCTTCGGGTATTGTGGTTGTATGATAAAATTGGAATGGTATCGCATCCAGACAACCATCCGTTTTATAAAGGGCTAAGGCTCATGCCTCAACATTTTCATCACCAAAATCATCTGGTGTTCGGAACATATGTCAAAACATCTCAGTAGAATTATCCATCATTCTAAGGTTTTCATAACCATTTTCACCAAGTATTCCCATCTAATGTTGATCAAGTTTTATGATTAGCACTAGCATCTACAAGTGGGGGTAAGTACTAATGAGGGGCGGTAAACTAGTGGAGTTTAACTAAGTTTAATCTCATGCCTTAGGATGACATCAAGATTATCTAGCTTAGGCCAAATTTTATGCTCTTTATGCAACCTTCAATTATCCTTCTAGTATCTATCATTTATTCCAGTAACCTCTAAGTAAGAGCTTTGATAAAGAAATAAAGTATAAAGCCTACAAGTAAAAACTAGGATTGGTTTATCAAGTGGTTATGATCATATATGCTTTAAGGCATATAGTTGGCATGGTATCAAGCAAATATTATTTGCTTGCATAGGTCAACTTGATTAGTAAGGCTTGCACAGTATCAGTATAAGCTTGCCTTGTGCAGAGCAGTGGTTGAAGTTCTCCTCGGCTTCTTCTTCGTAGAATCCTCCTTCCTCCTCGTATCCTTGGTCGGTACTAGCATCTATAAATAAATACGATGTACACAATAACCAAACAATACTTAACTACTTGCAATCATCACACTCAAGGGTCCTATAGATGATCTAGTATCATCACTAACATTACAAGATTAAAGCTTGGTTTAATTCCTTTTATTTTTAGAAAAGTAATTTCTACTCATTGAAAAACTACTTAAGATTTAATATTCTCCAAACCAAACATGGGATCATGTTGACACATGTCATCACCACATATTTTAGTCCATGGGAATGTGATTTAAAGTGGTGTCACAATTTAATAAGGTTTTTCTCTTTTATTTTAATTAATTAAAGTGGCTAGAAATGCCTATGTAGCATCCTTTTATTACTTGAACATTATTTCTGTAAGTAAACCTATATATTTTTATATATTCTGAAAGGTATGGTTAAATGTGATTTTTGCGAGTTGGAATCAACTCAAAAACTATTATGGTTTTAATTTGAAAAATGTTTGAATGCATAAAAGCTTCTGCCTTGTTATTTTTACCAAGGATGATCTACATATCCAAATGACTTGAATCCAACGGGCTTGGATTCAGCATTCCCAGACCTTTCTAACAAAATTGGTTTCATTCAATTTGGTTCACTGAATCGACCTGGGTTGATTTTTGAAACTGGGTACAGAAGTGTGTTTGAAATAAAATGAAAAGGGTTAAATTCAAATAACTGGGCTGCACGGGAAGTGATACTGGGCCGGCCTTCTAAGCACAGCGCTTACGCGGGCTAGTTAAGTCGCTGTCCCCACGCATCAGTGAGACAGGGGGTGCGAAGCGGTATAGGGCGATGTGGTGCGTTCGATCTGATTCTAATCCAACGGCTGAGGGTCATCGTCGACGTTGGGCAACGCCGGCGAGACAGAAACCTAGCGCGGCCAGTGGGGGTCGTTGGGGGCTCATCGGGGTTCGGGCGAGGGTCGGCGAGGCAGGCGAATGACGAAGTCGACGATGGCGAACCTCCTGGTACCGGCAGCTTCTCCTGGGGCGGCTCCAACTCCCTTCTTCTCCAGCAATGGTAGGCTCCGGCGAAATTCCGGCGAAGTGCTGCTCGCCTTGCTCCAGGAACGGGGTGGCACGATCAGTGAGGATAGGGCAGTAGAATGGTGTGCTCAATTCGGCTGGGGGTGGCCTCTATTTATAGTGGTGAGAGGGGACCGACGGGGTGCAAGGTGAGCTCGTCGTGGTCGACGGTACAGACAGCTATCAGCGTGGGCAACGGTAGGGGGCGGTGCGGTGCTCCCTGGCGATGCTCAACGACACGGTGGCGAGACATGGGGCGGTGCGGTTTGGTCGAAATGCGACGATGCTCTGCGCGTGCCCGACGGAAGATTTAATGGCGCACAGCGCGCGTGGTCCGCGTGGTGGCGAACGAGCGTGTCTGCGGGGTTGCTGGGACGGTGGTGATCACGTATGCATGCGGCGAGGGCGGCGCGCGGTCTGTGGGCGTCGGTCGACTGTGGCGCTCTGGGCATGCTCTCGGCATGGTTGCTTGCGAGCTTGGCATCGTTCGTGCGTGTGGTCCAGTGGCTGGCAGGGTTCGAGCGCTGGACAGGGAGTGGCGGTGGGGTGTTGGCTGCCTCCTAGACATGTTGTTTAGGCTTGGTGCTTGCTCTGGCTAGCTAGCCATTGTCGGTTGGCAAGGGGATGCTCGGGTTGGCCTGGCATGGGGCAAAGGGTAGGGGTAGGGTTTGTCCAAGCACTGGTTGGCACTGGGGGAGACAAGGGTGATCAATGGTGAACATTGCTTAGCCAAATTACTGCTCCAAACAGTGAAGTTAGGCCAGTTTGATTTGTTGCTGCCAAGTGTTTGATGAAATGGCTGCAAGAATTCAAGTTTTGAATTTTGAAAAGATTTTTGGTGGGTCTGCTAGGTTGGTGCTGGTGAGTCTGCAGATGCTTGGGTTTTGAAAGTTGAGCTTGTTTGAGTGGTTTTTGAAAAAGTGGGATCTTCCCATATGATAAAGATTCAATTTTGAACTGTCCTTTAAACTATGCATTTGAATGTTTCCGGATGATCACAAAGTGGGCCTTGATACCTTGTTATGAGTACAATCAAGGGGTGCAAAGATCCATAAAAGTTTCTGTTAAGTTTTGAAAGTTTGAGACAGCCAAAGTAGGCATGGGAGTTAAATTGGTCAAAATGACCATTCCCTCATTTATCTTTGTTTTGATTTATTTGTCTTTGAGAAAAGTTTGGGAATTTTTTAGATGATTTTTGTTTCACCTAAGCATCCATTTACAAGCAAAGGAACACACAAACAAGTTGGTTCAAAAGAATTCCAAATGAAGTGCATACACCATGCATGCTTTCATAATTTTATTTAGCAAAGTTTTTGTTAACCCTAAATTTTGATGATTAGAGTTTGATGATCCAAGTTTAGTATTTTTGGGATGTTACAAACCTTCCCCCTTAAACAAAATCTCGTCCCGAGATTTGAAAAAGGACGAAAAAGATTACCTAGGATTTGAAGAGATCGGGAAACTCTGTCCTGATGTGATCTTCGCCCTCCCAGGTAGCTTCCTCTTCTGTGTGGTTGCTCCACTGAATCTTAAGAAACTTGATGCTTCGGGTTAGGGTAGTTCTAAAAGCTTCTTCCAAAATACGGATGGGTACTTCGGGATATGTCAGGTCATCGTTGATCTCTATCGTCTGGTGATCGATATTTTTGAACACTTCGGTCTTATCTGGGACTTCGAGACACTTGCGAAGTAATGAGATATGGAACACATTGTGCACGGCTGACATCCCTTCGAGTAGTTCCAATTGATACGACACTTCTCCTCGACGGTTCAGAATCTTGAAAGGTCCGATATATCTGGGGGCTAACTTTCCTTTGAGTTGGAAACGTTGCATTCCCTTCAATGGCGACACTATCAGATATACAAAATCTCCTATGTTGAAGGCGAGGTCTCGACGTCTCTTGTCGGCGTAACTCTTCTTGTGCCTAACTTAAAGGCGTTAAAGAAAAGTACTTGTTGGGAGATAACCCAAGAGTTTCCTTGAGTCTTGTAAGTTATTACTTTTGTAATGACCTCTCCTTATCCTTTTTGTTTGCTTTTTGTGCCAAGAATGACCTCTAATAAGAGGGAAGTAATATTTGGGGAGTTGCTATCCCAAAACAGATTTCTGTCCTCCACCAAAAACATTCGTGAGGAGGCTCTGTAACTCATATTGAGATCACAATTTACGAATAAATCCCCCAGTATGTTATCTAACTTTCATTAGTTCAACACGTTTTGATTTGAGCAACATAAGATGTTCGAAAAAATCGGTTTCTACCTGTTGGTCTGTTTTGACAGATTTCTGCTGTTATTTGCATTTGATTCTTATTGATTCCTTTTTGAGTTCTCTTTAGGTGAATTGAGATTTTTGAAGGAGTTGCTATAGTATCTTGTGTTTTTAGTGAAAAGACTTTCTGTTCCAAATCTTTGCCAAAGGTCTAATATCTTTTGAATACACTAATGTTGCTAATGAAGATTGTGTGAAGTTTTGTATTAATGAAAAATTTCAGGTGTAAAGAGAGAATGATGCGATGAGATGAAGGATGGACAAAAGCTCAAGATTGGGGATGCCACCATGGTGTCACCCCAAGAAATATCCAAGAGGTACAAGCGTCAAAGCTTGGGGATGCCCAAGGCATCCCCTTCTTCATCAATAAAAAGCTCAGGTCTGTCTAGACACTTCGGTTTTATTGTTTCATGCACAATTGTGTTGTTCTTGGAGCGTCTTAGTTTTCGTTTGCTTTGCTTAGGTTGTTTAGTTTTTTTGAATAAAGTAGTTTGGACCCCCGTTCTCGCTGTGTTATTTTGCAAATAAGTTTCTTGGTGTTTGGAAAGGAGTAGTATGTTCTTGGTTGAAGTGCAAAAGGAGCGGGTGAGTCTTGCAGTCAAGCTCCCTTCTGCATTTGCACTCGAGGACCAATGTCCGTCTGGCCCGAGGAAACCTTTGCACGCCTCCGTTACCTTTTGGGAGGCCTACGCCCCATAGAAACTGTCTACCTGAGTACCGTGAGGGAAAGGTGAAAAGAACCCCCAGTGGGTAGTGAAATAGAACGTGAAACCATGCTGAGCTCCCAAGCAGAGGCAGTACAAAGTATGTAAACTATAAAAACGAGTCAAAGTGGATTGACCCACACTAGCACTTCCACGTAATAACTCATCTTTTTCAGCTCTGCTCCCGAAAAGAAAAGGAGACTGAGATAGGGGTCGGCGTTGGTTTTTCCAATGAAAGCCTGATTTTGAGAACGTAAACATGAACGCTTCGGGAAGGTGAGGTGAACTAACAATTCCTTCTGTCGTGTATCCTCGATTGATGCGGCCTCAGATGCTTCAATTATAGATTTGAGTATTGAGCGGAACCAAAAGGGTTTTCCATGAGATGGTAAATGAAAACGATTAGTCCCACACGAGGTTTGGGAATAAAATAAGTGATTGTCTGATAATGAGAAGGAGGCTCTTCTTTGTCTCATTAGGACAAACAAATAGGAAGGGATAGTTCTTTCATTGCATTGATAGAAGTGATACTCTCAAAAGATATATTTTACATCCCAGAGGGGCTATAATTGGAGATACTATTGTTTCTGGTACAAAAGTTCCTATATCAATGGGAAATGCCCTACCTTTGAGTGCGGTTTGAACTATTGATTTACGTAATTAGGCCCTTCCCCCTTTGGAAGGCTGTGGGCGAGGAGGGATTCGAACCCCCGACACCGTGGTTCGTAGTGGATGGGTTTGCTAGCTGAACGCAAGGATAATTCATCTACGTAGCTAGTTGGTTATGGTGGCGGAGAAGCCCCTCTTTGATTGGGCTCCTTTACTACTTTATTTAACCCGGGGTTCTGCCTAAAACCGGTATCTTATGCGTGTTCGACTAGTTCCATTTCGAATTCTCCTTCTTCGCTGGGGTCTACATACGAAAGAATGGAACACTCGACAGCTTCGGATTTGTTGGCAAAAAAGCGAAGAAATAGGTTCGTCATTCCATTACAATACCATCAAGGACAGGTAAATAAAGCAAGGCCTGGGTCGAGAGCCAATTTCTGATTCTCCGGTTCCATTCCTGATCTTCCTGTCATCATATCTTGTGTAAGAATCGCTTTCCCATAAGTGGCAGTTTTGTATCCCGTCCCTACCGATAGTAACTGATCAACTGTACAAGCTTCTTCCAAAGCATACGGCTTTCTAGATGTATATGACGATCTCTAGACAGATGGATCTTATATGAATCATATGATGAAGTACCACATGAGTGGGTATATAGGAAAGGAATCCAAATCCGCCGAATCGCGATTCACAAGAGCGCGAGTCCTATTTTGGATGTAAGGGCTGTAGATCAAGAACCGAGGTAAGGAGGAGCATACTCGTCGTATGGAGTTCAGCGTTCAGGGATTCAGGCAGGGAATTCTTCTTTGAGCCTTGGAATAAAAGGTGGTGCGATCGGCGCATAAACCATGTTCGTCAACCAACCAAGTGGTCGTAACGTAATTGGTTAGTGGGCTTTAACGAAAGTATTAATAAGATAGTAGTTTAGAACAAAGCAAGGGATGACCGTTCAAGAAGAACTGTTTTGAAAGAGCTGATAGGCTTCGCCCTTTATTTTCAGATAGGAGAACTTGTTTCTATTTTATGGATCCGGGCTCGCCTTTCGGGGCTTTCCTCCGATCAAGGACTCGGCAAAATAGCCCCGTAACTTCGGGAGAAGGGGTGCCCCCTCACAAAAGGGGGTCGCAGTGACCAGGCCCGGGCGACTGTTTACCAAAAACACAGGTAAAAACGCCTTTCTACGTCTGCGCCCTGCTAGAAGCTGAAGCTATCACACCAGGTAGAACAGAGACACTCGACAAAAGACGAGCAGCAGCCCCTGACTGCGCCCGTGACTGCAGCCTCTGTTCCCTTTCGTACTCGATCTTCTAGCGTTCTCCCTGGATCCAGGGATGACGGTATCGATTGAACCCGGGGTGGGTTCAAAATGGCAGGGTCTTGCACAGCCCAGGCACAACGACGCAATTATCAGGGGCGCGCTCTACCACTAAGCTAATAGCCCGTCGCGCGGACCTCCCAAAGGGAGGCCTGCTACGCCAAAAGCGACTGGTGTCATAGTAGGAATCACCCCTTTCTTCTCAGATGGTATAGATCCAGTATATTGGTCAAGGCAGCTTGCTCCAATCTCAGTACAAAACGGATTCTTGTTTCACCGAGTAAAAAAGAGAAGTTCTGGATAAATTGACAATGCTGAATTGAATTGACTGGTTTAAGTTCCGCCTATTCCACATTAATGGGAGTACATTATGTTTCTGCTTCACGAATATGACATAGCAGTGTGTGTTTTGAGATACAATCAATCGAAGAGAATAAAACAGGGTCCAATAAAAAACAAGAATGAATTTATTCAAAGGGATTGGAAAGGGATAAGTACAAAGGGATTCGACGATCTAAAAAAACACAAAAAGGGTTTAGTAATCCCCTCCTACGAATATCAATTAGTAAAATAATGTGGATGAATAATATTTGGCTCTATTTTGGATCGGATTTGGCGGCATGGCCAAGCGGTAAGGCAGGGGACTGCAAGGTCTGGCATCTTTCTCCTCTTATTAAAAGCTAGGACATGGACATGGCGTGGTGCTCACACTCCCTCTTGCTTGAAGCTTAATATTCTCACCGGTTGGAAGAGCCTCTCCATTTTCATCTATTTGTTTGTTCTTTTATTTCATAAACAGTGGACTTGACTAACTCAATTCTTAGGAAATCGCGAATAAGGTCATTTGCTCTTACCTCAACAAGGGAAGCACCAGCCTTCTCTTTTTCTTCTTGTTCCCAAGGGCGCCATATTCTAGGAGCCCAAGTTATGCTTCCATAAGATTCTTCTTTCTTATTCTTAAGCAAGCCCTCGAGAGGGCTTAGTTGATCATGATTTCTGTTTTCTCTTTCTTTTCCTTTTTGTTTGTTTCGAGAAAGATACCGTCCGATTCTCCTTCTATTGATTCTTTTCCGATCGCGATGTACGGATCCATGTGTCTACATACCTAGATTCTGTTCATGGATTAACGAAAATGTGCAAGAGCTCTATTTGCCTCTGCCATTCTATGAGTCGCTTCCATGCCAAATGTGTCCGAAAAAGAAGAGCAAAGCAAAGGTAGCATGACCAAAAGTGAACCAACCCCTTGGACTGCTGCGAAAAAGAGTTCCGCGAGGATATATAGCCCGGAGACGACGAACAAAAATGCGTTCATTTGCCTCAAACTTTAGGGGGGCTCATTTAAGACTTAATCGAATGATTACCCAACAGGTAAAAAGAGCTTTTGTTTCCTCTCATCGAGCATTGAGAGGACCTTTCCCTAGTACGAGAGGACCGGGAAGGACGCACCTCTGGTGTACCAGTTATCGTGCCTACGGTAAACGCTGGGTAGCCAAGTGCGGAGAGGATAACTGCTGAAGCTGAAAGCATATTTTTGTTCTCTGTGGACCGAGGAGAAAGGGGGCTCAGCAGGAAGAGGATTGTACCATGAGAGAAGCGCGGGGGTCAACCCGCTTCAAATATGGAACATGGATTCTGGCAGTTGAAAGATCTACTCGTTCTGGATTGTCTAACCCACACAACTTTGAGTTGTGAAACATGAAAAACAGGGTGAACTATCCGGCAGTTCCAATTTGTAAGCCAGGATCCTCTCTGAAAGCCGATGGCTAATAAGATGATGCCAGTACTGGATACGGAAATGAAAGGCACATTACTTCTATCGAAATTGATATCACAATTTCCACTAGGCGAGAAAAGATCGTAGTATGAGTTGTCAGCAGTTGGAGTAGGTTCCAGCTAGGTGAGATTCCTTAACTGGCTATATATAGACTTTGACTCAACTAAGCCCTTCTGCAGTGATTTCGCTTGCTTCAATAAGATGTTTGTTTCCAGTTACCGTTTAGAAACGGATCAACTTTTCAATCCATTTCTATCGAGCAAGACTAAGCAATATGAAGGTGGTAATTTTGTATCTTTCACAATACGTAGGCTTCCATCCCCTGCCACTCTTACGAAGCCTGTTTTCTTCGGCTGTTTTTTTTTCGAATGACCTTATTTCGAGAATCAACTAACCGACAAATCCGTAGCCCAGGTGATTCGCTGCCTCCCTCTCGCCAAAATGGGATGAATCTTCTCATGCAGCTTTTTTCTCGACATTAGCTCCAAGACGCTGGTCTCTAACTAGAAAAGTAAATGCTTGAGCTTGAGAAGCTTCTGGCCCGGTGGGTCCATAAAACTCACTCGGATAAGCCGTATTATTGAACCATACAAAACAACAAGCGATAAAACCAAAGAGAGATAAAGCAGCCCGAAGATTCTTTCGGCATCAATGTGCTTTTGGAATCTTCCTATGAAACAAATAACATTCTAGAACAGTTTAGGACAGAACAGGCCTCAGTAGAAAGCGAGCTTTTTTCGCGTTTTTTTTCCTCGAAGCCCAATTAGCGCACGGGCTGCCCCCTCAACTCAACCCTGACGAGTACGCTAACTTGGTCAGGGAGCATTTAGACGGTGCAGTTAGTATTGACCACTACCACAGGCGCCCATCCAGTCTAGAAACAAGCACTAATGAGAAAAACAAAACTGTACTAAAGAAAACCTAGGATATCTATCCAATTTTTTTTAAAAAAGACATATTAGATCTACATGGGATCTCACCTGAATCGCCCCATCTATCCTCCTGAGGAGAAGTTTGTTTGGTTTCAAACTCCGATTCAAACAGGAGGAGTACGTGCATTGAATGTGACTTAGACTTTAGCATGACATGCTAGGTATTTTTTTGACCTTATGCTTAGTGGTTATTGCTGTAGCATGTCTTGTTCCAAACAATTGGGATTGCTTAGTGTGCCTTGAGGAAATTATGCGTTGTTTTAGCATGCAAAAGCATAGTATTGTGGTATTCTCCTTTGATGTTTTGCTTGGGTTGACTTGGCACATGCTCACACCATGTTATGACTATGACAAGTCACCATTAGCCTCTACCTTGACTTGTAGTACCACTCTTTGCTTTGATTAGTATGCTTTGCTGCACTGCATGATTTTGGCCATTATGCTCTCTTAGTTGGTTGCTCCCAGTCTTTTGCTAGCCTCCACTTGTGTGAGTAAGTTATACTCATGCATCCAACTCCAAAGAAACCAAGTTATTCCAAAGTGTCCACTATAAACACCTATGCATGGTGTGTTACACCATTCCAAGTATATTCTTTTTTTCAACTATCTTCCAATTAAAAACTATTTTGTTATGTGAAAACTTAGTGATTAAAGCCCTCACGAACTTGATGGCACACTTTATTCTTTGCCTGTAATAAACATGAACCATTGTGACAATTTGTTGTATATTCTTGCACTTATAAGTTGGAATTAGCTGAACCGTGCTATCATGGGGAACGTTTTCAACATTACACTTGTACCTTGGTGTACTCAGTTGATATCATGTTATTTTGTCTATGGGTGTCACCGGTGTGAAATAAAGAGGGAACTTGTAAATCCATGGAGTTTGTATCCTGTGTTAGATAAACGCCTGGGCCGCTAGCCTAAGCCATGCCTAATCATGGTGGAAACTTGCAGCATCACCGTAGTGACATCTATGAAGCATTCTTCTTATAAAAAAAGACACATTGAGAAAAGAGGAAAGAGATAAAAAAGCACCATATTCCCATGGTACATAAGAAGATTGCTGAGATGCTCATTGTCTGCTTGCCTTGTCATTTTGGTTATGGGAAAGCTCTTATACAATGTGCAAGGGGTACCCCGTTGGCGGTTCTTAATGATATGCAAATACTTATAGTGACAAGAACTTACCTGGAACCAAAGTTGAGTATGCATGAGTTGTGGCCCTCGTATTCAAGGGACATGAGATTGCCAACTTATACTTCATCAAGCATATACTCCAGCTTTGCCACTTTAACCTTAATCACTTCAAGATGCTTATGATAGGGGCTATGAGGGCTGAAAGCTAACAAGTACCATAATTTTTGGAAGCTCTTTTTGAAACTTGTAATCCCTCTTTCCTTTACAAAAAGGCATTTCTTCCACCATTATTGAGTCTCCACCTTCTACCTTTAGGCACTATTAAGAGAGCATAGTTATCATTCTGTGTGCAGTGTTCCAAAGCTTATTAATTGATGCATATTCTGATATTACTTGTTCTTGTGCTATTTGTTTCTAGTCACCCTTGTGAACTTTTCAGGTGTCCTATGCATCTATACTACTACTCTATGAGGGACAAGCTGATTGCCACTATGCTATGTTTTCTGCATGTGAAACAAAAAAACGTTTTTCAATGCATGTTATTCATGATCTTTGTTTGTAGCTTGCCATGTTGCATGCATAGTTACTATGTCTTATTGTTAGAACTCCTTCTTTCATGCACATGTTTAGAGTTCTTTGATCCCAGCTTTCAATGCTTGCAAATGGTTGGATCTTTATTGTGAGGGTTCATGTCTCCTAAAAAAATATTCTGTTTATCACTTACCTACTTGAGGACGAGCAGAAGTTAAGCTTGGGGATGTTGATACGTTGGAAACGTATCTATAGTTTTTGATGCTCCATGATTGTGTTGTATCTACTTTGCTTTGCTTGTCTAAACTATGAGGTGCTTTTTACATGTTTTCTGGTACTAACCTATTAACAAGTTGCAATAGTGCCAGAAGCCTATTTTCTGCTATTTTTGGTTTCAGAAAATTTAGTAAAGAAATATTCTCGGAATTGGTAGGGACAAATGTCAAAGTCAATTACTTTCCGTGGGGAACAAGAAGTCTAGAGGAGAGCCGGAGGGGCCATTCGGGGGGGGCCAAACCCACCCTAGGCGCGGTTGGGCCCAGCCCCGCGCCTGGCTAGGGTTTGGTGGCCCTAGCCGCCTCCTTGGTCTCCATCTTCCCCTATAAGAATCCCCCGATGTAGAAACCCTAAGCACCCGATCAAATATCCACGAAACCGTCTGTAGCCGCCGCCACCATCGTCCCTAGATCGGGGGGATCTGAAGTTCTTCCCGGCACCCTGCTAGAGGGGAGATCATCCCGGAGGCCTTCTCTCTGGTATGATGCGTGAGTAGTTCCACCTTGGACTATGGGTCCATGTAGTAGCTAGATGGTTGTATCTCCTCCTTTGTGCTTTCATGTATAGATCTTGTGAGCTCCATTCATGATCAAGATCTAATATATTTGTAATCATGCATGTTGTGTTTGCAGGGATCTGATGGATATTGAGATTATTATGTTGGTTTGATTAATGGTTTTGTATTTATGATTCTATCATGTCTGTGTTGTTTGTGATCTTGCATGCTCTCCGTTGTTAGTAGCTATCTTGGCAAAGTAGTTTCTAGTGACTCCAAGAGGGGGTATTTATGCTCGATAGTAGGTTCATGCCTCTAGTTACCAAGGGAAGTGACAATAATCTCTTCGATTGTAGATGTGTTGTTGCTACTAGGGAGAAAACAACGGTCTCTTGTTCATGGAACATGTGGACTGTTTACCTTACACACTTTTCTTAAAGCAGTTGTCTATTGCTTGCAACTTAATACTGGAGGGGGTTCGGATGATAACCTGAAGGTGGACTTCTAGTCATAGATGCAGTTGGATGGCGGTCTATGTATATTGTTGTATTGCCCAATCGAATCTCATAGGATCTTTCTGACTAGTAATTGCATTGTTATGCCTTGCTCAGTTCCTGTCAATTGCCCAGCTGTAATTTTTTTACCCTTCATGCCATGTTGTTTATCTAAGGAGAGCACCACTAGTGAACTATTGACCCCGGTCCAATCTTTACCATTGATACATATTCCACTATTACTTGTTTACTTGCTGCAAACCAATACCTTCCACACCATACGTTTAATCCTTTGTTACAGCAAACCGGTGAGCTTAACAACCTCACTGTTCATTGGGGCAAAGTTTTGAGCTTGTGTTGTGCAGGTCTCCGTGTTGCTTGCAACACCTATGTGACGTTTCCTTCCTCCTTATGGTTCGATAACCTCGGTCTCAACTGAGGGAAAACTTGCTTCTTGCTACTTCACACCTTGCTCTTGGGGTTCCCAACAGGCTATGCGTAGATAGTCGTCAAGCTTTTCTGGCGCCGTTGCCGGGGAATAAAGAAAGAAGCTCCCACGTCAACTAAGCGCCATCAAGTACGCGTAAGGTCGGTCTGGGCCGCTTCATCAAACAATCCTGCGATATAAACAAGTACACGTGGGAGGGTAACAACTATAGCATCAATTCCTGTACAACACATGTGCCTACTGGTTGTACAACAGTACTACACATAGATCGGCTCTGATACCACTGTTGGGGTTTGGGGCAGAAAATCAAAATTTTACTATGACGGATTGTCCCGATGCCCAAGATCTATCTACTAGTAATGTAGTAATGGAAGAAGGTTTTGGAAACATACCCTTGTAGTCCGAAAGCGGTTAACGTTCTGAGAGGAACATGGTGAAGTAGTCATGATCGTAGCCGACATCAAGGTCGCGAAGCTCCTCGCAGGTCACCCCTTTCTCCAACACCGTGCAACAGTCTGGCTCACGACATCCAAAGTTCCCCAAGTGCTTCACCTCGTGGCTTCGTACACATACGGTGTATGAAGAGAACCTCTGTCTCCCCGATCCTGTCGGGAGTACGTTGCGGAAGTAGATCTCCGGCTATGGAATCCTTGCAGTGCAATGGCGTGTTGCAGATGTGTTGTCTCTTGCGCGAACATCCCTGGGCCGTGCCAACATGTGGACACAACTAGAGAGAGAGAGAGATTGGAGAGGAGGAGGAGTTACCAACTCATGGATCTACTATTTGATATGTCAATTGTGTGTTCCTCCAAGGGGGGAGGGGCCCTCTTTATATAGGGAGGGAGGGGCAGCCTTTCCCCTCCCCCAAGCCATCCAAGTGGCGTCCCAAGGTGGGATAGAGGCAGCGGCCAAGAGGGCATCCCTAGGGCGCCACAAACCCTAACCCTATGCGGTGACCCAGCATACCACTGCATGTGTAGTACACTATAGTTGTTGACATGACATCCACAGAACACCATTCCATAAATATCACATCCCTCAGAGTGGTACAACAGAAACATTGCGGGTCCATATTACAAACATACACACTTCATTATTATTATCACAATACCAGAAGTTTGAAACTTCAAGTGATTCAAACTTACAAACCACGCTTAAACAGTTTGAGTGGAAGATTTAAAGTTTCAAACTCATACTCCAAATTGAGCTCAACAACTTACTATATAAAGTTTATGCTGCTCGGCTCAATTGGTTTACTAATAACTAAGGCGACTACTCAGACTTGTTGCCATCCACTCCATAATGTATCTCATAGTCTACCCCTTCCACTCCTCCGGACAGGTCTGGTTCCTTGTAGTAGACATACTCTTGTCCTTCAGCTGCATACATCGGAGTGTCTTCTGACTCCTTAGAGTCTAAGCAGTGGATCAAAGGAAAGAGTGAGTAATAACGTTACCCATCAAGTTCATTATATGCAAGGTGGGAAGTTTGATGCTCTATCTACCACCTCGTACTATTAGTCCTTGGTACCATGCAGTTTTCGTAAAAAATTCATTAAAGATCGATTTTATTTCCAAAAGCTATGCCCATCAGCCTTCACAGGTTGACCAGCACTTCATGGGATATTGAGGGTTCCCACCCATATGTTGCATATCCTCTACAAATTACCAATTAATGCACGCTACAAGGTTAACAACCACAACATGCGCACACGGCTACATGCGAGAGGAACAAGATACAACTGATGATACGTTGTAAACGTATCTATAATTTTTTATGTTCCATGCTTGTTTAGTATCTAATTTGCTTTTCTTTGTCTACACTTTGAGGTATTTCTATACATTTTCTGGGACTAACCTATTAACAAGATGCCGCAATGCCAGTTGCTTATTTTCTGCTGTTTTTGGTTCCAGAAAAGCTAGTAAGGAAATATTCTCGGAATTGGACGGGACAAAATCCAAAGTCAATATTTCACCGAGGAGAACACGAAGTCTAGAGGAGAGACGGAGGGGCACCATAGGGCGGCCGCACCCCCCACGCAGGCCCACCCTAGGCCACGCCAGGGCAGGGTGTGGGCCCCCTGGCCGCCCTCCTGCCTCGCCTCTTTTCCTATAAAAGCCTCCCAATGCCAAAACCCTAAGTACCCGATCACATCTCCATGAAACAGTCCATAGATGCCGCCACCATCGTCCCAAGATCGGGGGATCTGAAGCTCTTACCGGCACCTTTCTAGAGGGGGAGAGGTCATCCCGGAGGCCATCTTCATCACCATGCCAGCCTCCGGTATGATCGTGAGTAGTTCACCCTTGGACTATGGGTTCATACAGTAGCTAGATGGTTGTTTCTCCTCCTTTGTGCTACCATGTTTAGGTCTCGTGAGCTTTGTTCATGATCAAGATCATCTATTTGTAATCATGCATGTTGTGTTTGCAGGGATCCTATGGATATTGAGATACTATGTCAAATTGATTATTGATTCTATCATGTATGTGTTGTTTGTGATCTTATATGCTCTCCATTTCTAGTAGCTATCTTGGCCACGTAGATGCTAGTGACTTCAAGAGGGAGTATTTATGCTCGATAGTGGGTTCATGCCTCTATTAAATCTGGGGAAGTGACAGGAATCTCTAAGGTTATAGATGTGTTGTTGCTACTAGGGAGAAACAACAATCTTTTGTTCATGGAACAGTTGTATTGTTTACTTTACACACATTTCTTAATGCAATTATCCGTTTCTTGCAACTTAAAACAGGAGGGGTTCCGACGATAACCTGAAGGTGGATTATTACTCATAGATGCAGTTGGATGGTGGTCTATGTATATTGTTGTAATGCCCAATCAAATCTCATAGGAATCATGAATGTCTAGTATTTTTATTGTTATGCCTTGCTCAGTCCTATCAATTGCCCCGATGTAATTTGTTTACGTAGCATGTTATGTTATTTACCTTAAGGAGAACACCTCTAGTGAACTGTGGACCCCGGTCCAATCTTTACCATTGTTACATCATCTACCGTTACTATTTACTTTCTACCAGCAACCATTACCTTCCATACTATATGTTTAATCCTTTGTTTTTAACAAACCAGTGAGATTGACAACCTCACTATAAGTTGGGGCAAAGTCTTGAGTTTATGTTGTGCAGGATTCCAAGTTGCAATGCATCATTTATTATTTATCTTCTTTGTGTGTTTTACCCACCTTATTAAATTTTTATATTTTTTTATTAAAGAGAAATTGTTAATAGTTAATTCCTAAAATTTTATAAATATAATATGTAATATTTTTATGATATAATATAATAATATAAGAGGTTAAAATTCATTTTTATTTAATTTTAACTCTTATTATTATTTTCTTAATATTCTTTTTAGGAATATTCATTTATATTTCTAATTTTTTTATCTTTACTAATCTAAATAGTAAGTTATTATTTTTATAAAATACTTTACTCATTTAGTATGAAAAAATAATTTTTATTTATTTTTAAGCATTTTATTTATTTTTCTAAAATTCCCTTAACCAATATATATTATAAAAATATTTAACCTAAATTTATTCTACTGAAAATAATTTTCTTAATTTTATTTGGTAGCTTATATTTTTGTGAACTCATAGATATATTATTTGTATTTTTAGGATTTTTATTTTATTTCTTAGGAATTATTAAGTCCTAGGGTTATCTTGGTCTTTTACTAATTTATTTAGATTTTCTATTTAGAAATCTGGACCTAGCCCATTGGGCTGACCCAGCCCTGACCCGCCCACTTGGGCTGGTCATACACCACTTGTATCGAGTGGTACTGGCCCATATTGGCCCAGTACACTCATTCTCTTCCTCGCTCTCATGCATTCTCCCTTATCTCTCTCCTCGGCTATGGCATGGTGCTGCCGACGCCACCGTTGCGTGATTCCGGCCTCCCTGGGCCTCTCTGGCCGCTGGCATGGTGCATGACGATGTAGTTGATGCTGCTTCGTAGATTGGTCCGGCTCGATTCGTCGCTGGGCTCTTCTTCTGGCCAGGCCGTCTCCACCCTGAACCCTAGGGTTTGGTGGTTGCCGGTGATGTACTGCTCTGCCGCCCCTGTGGTGTGGTGTCGTGGCTCTGGTGGTCCTATGGTGCTGCTAGGGCTGCTCGTGCTACTATAGCCGTCGTGCTTGTGGCTTGGCACGGGTTGCAGCGCCCTCGGGTGCTCCCCATGCCATTGTGTGTGCTCGTCGGCCGTTCTGCTTCCTCTTCTAAACTTTAGCGAGGCATTCAGGTGAGTTTCTCTCCCCCCCTCTTGTTCTCTGCTCTGCCCTATTAGAACTAGTGTGCTTGTAGCCTGTGAACCCTAATTATGACTACCCCTTGTTCTAGGGTTCATACCTTCGTGTTAGGGTTATTCTGAGATGGTTGCTTATTGATCCTAGTAGTGTGGATTTCACTATTGTTTAGTGTTCCTAGTACTGATAGTGGCTCAGTGGGTAGTTGTTAACTGAACCTTAATACACTGTCCTGTGTTGGTATGTTCAGATTGAAGTTGATTTTGTACTCCTATGATTCTCTGATCATGATAGAATGTTTAAATGTAAATATGATTCCTAATTATTTGTTCCAGGAAAATGATTGAGTAAAGAAATTAGTATATATAGCTTATTTGCTTTGAATTGCTTATCAAATAGATTGTTGTGACACCATCCTGGAATTGGTACACACTTTCTTAAGGAGAACACCTCTAGTGAACTGTGGACCCCGGTCCAATCTTTACCATTGTTACATCATCTACTGTTACCGTTTACTTTCTACAGGAAACTATTACCTTCCACACTATACGTTTAATTCTTTGTTTTCAGTAAACCAGTGAGATTGACAACCTCACTATAAGTTGGGGCAAAGTCTTGAGTTTGTGTTGTGCAGGATTCCAAGTTGTTAGCAACACCTTAGAGTTGTTTCCTTGCTCCTACTGGTTCGATAACCTTGGTTTCATAACTGAGGGAAGACTTGCTGGTGTGCTCATCACACCTTGCTCTTGGGGTCTCCCAACGAAGCTCTGCAATCGACTGAGCCACGTCAATAGGTAGTCTAGGTTTTTGTTGTAATCTTCTTTTATTCTTTTGTAAAGAATCTTGTAATAAATATTCTTATAATTTAATAAAGTTTCATTTCATTGTAATCTATTTCATGTAATATCTTTATTAGATGTGTTTATCTCATTTTATAATTTTATCATATAATAAAGAAAAGAAATAAGAATTCATTTCTCTTTAAATTTCCTTGTTTAGATTCTTATTATTGTTTAATATATCTTTAATAATCAAAAAATATTACTAATTATTTTTTGGAAAACAAATTAATATAACCCACTTCTAAATTTCAAATATTTTCGAAATGATTTAGGTTTGAAATTTGAATTCAAATTATGTCCCCCAAACTCATTGATTCCTAAAGATCATGTCAAAATTTATAGCAATCCCTATAAAGAGCTATTCCTACTTCTAGATAGTGAAAGAAACTTTGATCTCTTTAGGTTTTTTGTTTGGCGAAAAATTTACCCAGGTTTTTATAGATAAATGCATGCACATGCTCAGATTCCTATTCTACCCTTCATTGGTTCCTAAATGCTAGGGTGTTATAAACTTCCCCCCTTAAATGCTAGAGTGTTATAGACTTCCCCCCTTAAATGCTAGGGTGTTATACCCTTCATTGATGAGTACCTGAATAGTTCTGGATATGCTTCTCTTAAATCATCTTCTTTTTCCCATGTGGCTTCTCTATCAGGGTGATGTTCCCGTTGTACTTTGCAGTATTTGATTGCCCTATTTCTCAACATCTTCCAGCTTTCTTCCAGAATTTTGTAGGGTTTCTCTATATAGGTCAAATCTTCTTGTAACTCAATCACTTGATGTGTGATTGCATCATCGGGAACCTTAAGACACTTATGAAGTTGTGACACATGGAAAACATTATGAACTTGACCCAGTATTTTTGGTAATTATAGAGCATAAGATATTGTTCTATTATGACTCAGTATCTTGAATGGTCCGATATATCTTGGATTTAATTTTCCTTTCACTCTGAATCTCTTGAATCCCTTCATTGGGCTTACTTTGAGATATACCATATCCCCCACTTCTGGATGCCATGATCTTCGACTTTGATCAGCATAACTCTTCTATATACTTTGAGCTATCTTCAATCTATCTCTGGTAATATCGATGATATCTTGCTTCTCTTTGATATAGTCTGGTGCAAATTCCTTGCTACTCCCAGGTTCATACCTGCATATTGGTGAACGACACTTTCTTCCATAAAGGACTTGGTAAGGTGGTGCCTTAAGACTACTTTGATAGCTATTGTTGTAAGAAAATTCAACCAATGGTAGATGATCTTCCCATGAACCTCCAAAATCTATTGCACAAGATCTAAGCATGTCTTCTAAGATTTGATTAATTCTTTTTGTCTGGCCTCCAGTTTCTAGATGATAGTCTGTGCAGAAATCCAACTTTGAGCCAAGTGCTTTCATGTAATTTTTTCCAAAATATTGAATTAAACACAGATCCACTATTTGATACAATCTTCTTGGGTACTCCGTGCTTACTCACTATCTCCTTGACATAGATTTCAACTAACTTCTCGGCATTATCCTTTTGGTTTATTGGTATAAAATGTGCACATTTTGTGAATCTGTCCACAATCACCCATATCATATATTTCCGCTTTGGTGTCATGGGTATTCCTGTGATAAAATCCATACCAATTTCTTCCCACTTCCATTCTAGAATTTCCAAAGGTTCTAATGGTCCTGCTGGACTTTAATGTTCAACTTTTATCCTTTGGCAAGTATGGCATTCGGACACATATTTTGCAGTGTCCCTCTTCGTCTTATTCAACCAGAATAATTCCTTCAATCCATGTACATATTGGTACTTCTAGGATGTATATGGTGTTTCATGTGCTTCTCGGAGTATCACCTCTCGAATTTCTGGTACATCTGGTACACAAAGACGGTTTTAAAACCATAAAGATCCATAATTTCCTAAGTGAAAAGCTGATGTTTGACCCTTAGAGATTCTATGAACTTCTTTAGCAATGAAAGGATCTTCCTCTTGATGTCTGAAAATCTCTTTCTGAAGATCACTACCCCCCTCCTCAACTACTGTCATGGTAGCTAATCCTCCAAGAACTTTTGTACTTATGAATTGTATTTCCAATATTTCCAAGTCCATCTGCTGCTCTTTTGGCAGTTCTCTATTGATTGGTTGAGTATCTGTGCTCTTCCGGGTTAAAGCATCTGCTACAACATTGGCTTTTCTAGGAGTAGAATTGATTGTGAGATCATAATCCTTGATTAGCTCTAGCCAACGTTTCTGTCTCATGTTCAATTCTTTTTTATTGAAGAAATATTTGAGACTTTTATGATCAGTGTATAATTCACACTTTGCTCCATAGAGAAATGCCTCTATCCTTTTAAAGCAACGATTACTACAGCTAGATCCAAATCATGAGTTGGATAATTGACTTCATGTGGTTTCAGTTGTCTAGATCCAAGAAATTACCTTACGATCTTGCATTAGCACACATCCTAACCCTTCTGTGGATGCATCACAATATACTGTGTAATCCTTTCCTATTTCAGGAACTGCTAAGATTGGTGCGGTAGTTAATCTGGTTTTAAACTCCTGAAAACTTGCTTTGCACTTCTCATCCCATATGAATGGTGTATTCTTTCTTAACAATCTGGTCATTGGTCCAGCTATCTTGGAAAAACCTTCAATGAATCTCTGATAATAGCCTGCCATGCCTAAGAAACCTCGGATTTGCTTCACATTAGTTAGTGCATTCCATTCCAACACTGACTGAACTTTGGACGGATTAACTACAATCCCATCCTTACTAATCACATGACCAAGTAATTCTACCTTGTCCAACCAGAATTCACACTTGATGAATTTAGCATATAGCTGGTGTTCTCTTAGGATTTGCAATGCTATCCTCAAATGATCTACATGCTCTTCTTTATCCTTTGAATATATCAAAATATCATCAATGAATACTATGACAAACTTGTCTAGGTAGGAAATGAAGATTTTGTTCATCAAATTCATGAATATTTGTAGAGGTCCCAACCTTTAATAAGGTAGAGATCCCTGTGTTTACAATGCTAGTCCCTGGTTCAATAGCTAGCATCCACAGTTAAGATGTAATATCAAGAAAAAAAGGTCATACTACAACTTTATAACCAGGAATAAAATAATTCATTACATCTTACATAGCTCATTTGGCTATCTCATTACAATGCAGCGGAAATAACTATATAGCATGGAGTCCTTCATCTTCAAAGTGCCACAGGCAATCATGTTGGTTGTAGACTTGTAATCCTAATCAACACACTTCACTAACATCAAACAAACCTGCAACATTATAAGTTACAGCCACAAGGGTCAATACATTTGAATTGTATTGGCAAGTTTCACTACTATGTAGAAATAAGTGGAACCTATCAATATATGCATATTTGGCTAAGTAGGGTTTAGGCTCATTTGCAGAAAGCAATATAGTTTTATCCTATGTTTTCAAAATAGTTTTGATATTTTGACAATCTTTCTGAACTCCTTGGAAAACTCCAAGTGCTTCTAATCCCTTGTTGACACCATCAAGTTTTACTTTGAGAAATTGGAATGTCGAGATCTTCCATAGCTTCAGGCCTTAGTTGCTCAGAGTTGTCCATAACCGGGGACACGACTAAGTACTTAGATTTGATCTTCTACAGAAGTTGTACACTTTACCCACATGACACAATCTCGTCTTGATGCCACCAGTGGCCACTGGATAAGTACACACCAAATGGAGTACCGGCAGATCGAGAATGTGACAAAGTCTTTCCATAGAAGTCCTCCCAATACACAATGCTATCTTGTCTACCAGGCACCAATGTAAGGATATATTTCCAATACATAATTCTAGTTAACCTGAAGATGTCAATGCAAGGGTCTTCCACTATGTAGTTGACTAAGCCAGAGCCCATTTAGCATGTGGCTGTACACGGAAGCCAATGTACGAGAAACATGTTCAATCTCTAAGTCCCTGGGTGGTTTTCTTCTAGTGCACATACAAAAAGATAGCCATATAAGCATGGTTCCCTTTGTTGCCACCTTGTCCAAAATTGAGTATCCTCATTCCACCCAGGTGGTTCATTGAGTACTTGTTTTATTATATAAAACATATATTTTCCAACACTTCATTTAATCATGATATGGTATTCCACCCCAAGTATATAGCAGGGCTAAGCATACTACAACTATGATGTTTTCATTAAGGAAGATGGATTTCCTAATAGGACATAGCATAGCATAGTAATATAGTAGTCCTATCATGCATACTACAAAATCCACTAAGTGTAATGAAAATAGTAGGACATGGATGATAGTGTCACTTGCCTTTTAAGTAGAGAATATTGGTTCACTCCTTGATCTTTCAAATATCACACTCTTCTAACTTCACTACAATTCAATCAAGCAAATACATATTCAACTAGCATTAAAACAATTTATCACATGAAACAATAAAATCAAGCAATGCATGCAGGCATGCAAAAGATGGTTTTATTTGGAAAAGTGGTTTCTAGTAGGCTCTAAACATTTTAAAACACCTAAAGGTCATTTATAAAAGTGGTAAAATCATTTAAATTCAAGTTAGGGAAAATGGCCATTTAAATCTTTTTTGTTTTGCTAAAATGATTTATATCAAAGTAATATTTTGTAGTGTTAGTCAAATATATTCTTAAACACAAATGTTAGTGTTTATGGTCAAAGTGTTTTAATATTAATCCATTTGCAAAAGGGTTCATGCAAACTCCATTTTTAATTCAAAGCAATATTTTTATTTGCTAGAAATGCCTTTAACAAAGTAATATTTCACTAAGGTTCATCAAATATGTTTTCAAGTCTCAAAACTTGGTGTTTAGGGTCAGAGAGTTTAATTCAATTCATTTCCCAAAGGTTTTAGTCAAAAAGCATTTTTAAACCATAATCAATATTTTTATTTAGCTAGAAATGCTTTTATTCAAAGATTTAATTCCCAAGTGTCACCAAATATACTTTTAAATCTACAAGTTGGTTTAAATGGTCAGTATGTTCAAAACAATCAATTTACAAAGGATTTTACCCTAAAAACATTTATAGAATAAATTTTATATTCAAAATATGCCTAAACAAGTTCTGCAAAACAACCAATTCTACAGAAACAATTCATTAAACAAAGTGCATGGTTGCAAAGTACTCTTTTTGATGATTCCATTGATATAAAGTTTGTAAAATTTGGACATGTGGATTTAAAGTTATGAATTTGCAAGTTTGAACATCTAATAGAACATTTTCTGTTTTTAAATCAAAACACAGGCCACGCGTCTTAATCTTACTGGTCGGTAACGGTTCGTGCGGATCGATCATCATTGGCCGTCAGATCTAACTAACAATGCATGGTGCATATGCCAACTTACCCATTCGACTAACTAATCTATCCTAGCCAATAGATCAAGATCCAACGGATCACAACAACTTGACCAAGTACTGGCAGCGCTGGCGGCAGCGGACGGCGGCGCGCGCTCAGAAGGTGACGTTGCCGATGAACTAGGTCGCGCGGGAGAGAGAGAGGATTCTCACCAGACTCGCAGGAGTGTGGAGATGCTCAACGTAGTCTCCGTTCGCCAAGGGGGCTCGGGAGTAGCGGTGATTGCTCACCAGAGTTCGCGGCGGCGCCAGGTGCTTCTGTTTGTCGACAGGGGAGAGGTTACAGGCCATGCCAAAGCAAATGGATGACACTGTTAGGTGCGCACGAAGATGCTGAACATGCGGCTAACAAGCAGAGAGAAAGGGGCGGTCTGTTCTTACGGGGAGGGGTCGCCGGAGAAGTGGCAGACGTCGGCGGCGTTCAGAGGTCGTTCTTGCCGACGCTCTAGGGAAAGCGTGGCCAAGCTGGAACCACCGGTAGATGCACAATGGTCTGGGGAGTAGTATTGTGGGTACTGGGAGGCAAGGGGAGGATCTACGTTGCTGGAATCGACCGGAGTCGCTCGTCGGGGCAGGGGGTTTCGAGGTTGTGATTGTGGCAGCCTGGTGGCCGAGAGGAGATGGCGCCTGGGGGAAAAGAGAGAGGAGGAGTGGGCATTTAAGAATGCGTCATCTCTGGCATGGTTTAATCGCATTGATGCGAATTTACGGGAGTTAATCGCGGCAGTAAACGGCGAGGTGCGAGGGGAACGGTCAAGGGTGGAGACGATGACTAACAGAGTAGGGCCTGATTGTCTGCGAGAGAGAGAGAGGGCGTGTGGGGTCTGCTGGTCAGCGTCTGCGTGGGTGTGTTTGCGCGTGAGAAAATAAAACGCTTCGGGATGGAATGGGCTGCGAGTTTGGGCTGGACTAGGCCTTGCTGCTGGGCTGGGTTTGTTTCTTTTTTTTGTACTGAATCTTTTTCCTTTTCTATTATTTTGTTTTGATTTTTGTTCAAATAATTCAAACACCATTTGAAATCAAAACTTTACCAAACTTTGAGTATATTCTAATACTATTTTTAACATATTCTAAAGTCCACTTTAGAATATTTCTTTTATTTTTTAGGGTATATTAATTATTTAAAATAGGCCCCGTTCTTAATTCAAATAAGATTTTAATTAGGTTTTCAAACTTTATTTGAATGCTAAATTTTACCAAACCTTTTTCAGTAGGTTTTATTTATTCAAAATAACTTCACTTTGAATTATTATTATTATTTAAAATACTTTAATGTGTCTTAATGTTCATTTAAACTGGGAATTGTCTTTATTTAAATAAAAATGGATATTAAGAAATCCTTATGATTTTATTTAAATAATCCTTTACTCTTTTTATTAAACAAAAATATTTCATTTCATTTGTTTGGCCAAGATTTAATTTGGCTATTTAAAATAGTCCTTATTTATTTATTTCTTCCTTTGCTTATAAAATCCATATCTTTTTATTTAAGGATCCAAAAATGGTGTTTCCAACTTTTATAATTTTATTTATTATTTGTTTATCTTTTCAAATCCTTTTAGGATTTTATTTGTTCAGAATGGGTTTTGATGTTTCCATTTGGAATCAAAAAGTTTCTTTTCACCCTAAATTTCAATAATTATTTATTTTGTTTATTTATTTTTCACATTTCAAAATTTGGAAAATTTTGGGATGTGACAATATTGCTGGTGCATTGGTCAATCCAAATGGTACAAAGAGATACTCATGATGACCATATCTTGACACAAATGATGTTTTTGGAACATCTTCGAGTTTGATTTTTGTCTGATGGTATCCTGATCTTAGATCAATATTGGAAAATACTCTAGCTCCCTCGACTTGATCAAATAGATCTTGGATTGTAGGCAATGGGTATTTTTTCTTGATGGTGACGTTGTTGAGATTTCTGTAATCACCACACATTCTTCGTCATCCATCTCTTTTATCCACGAAAATCATCGGAGTTCCCCATAGAGATACACTTTCCTGAATAAATCCTTTCCTAGCTAACTCATCAATTTGCTCTTTAAGCTCTTTTAACTCTTTCAGACCCATTTTATATGGTGCCTGAGCTATTGGTGATGTACCAAGTATTAGGTCAATGGTGAATTCTATATCCCGATCAGGTAGCATTCCTGGTAACTCTGCTGGAAAAACATCTTGAAATTCCTTCACTACAGCAATATCTTCCAACTTGACTTCCTTCATTGAGTTCAATTGAAGATCTACCATGATATGACTATGTTTATCAGCCTGATATACTATCCTTGCTCCACTTGGGGTCTTGATTGAAACAGTTTTATCTTCACAATTTATCTGAGCTCCATGTTCAGGCATCCAGTCCGTACCCAGCACTACTAAAATTCCCTTCAATGGAATCACATATAGGTCCCAAAAATATGTACAACCACAGATCAAGATAACTTGATCTTGTTTAATGTGGTGTACTATTACATTTCCTCCGGCCGTCACTACGGTCATAGGGTTTGCTAACGTTACCCTTCTAATCCCGAATTTATCATAGAATTCTTCAGATATGAAGGAAGTAGTTGCACCCATATCAAATAAAACTTTTCCGGGGTTTGTAAGGATGTTGAGCATACCTATCACTCCATGCTCGGAGTTATCCGCCTCCTCCAAGGTTGCACAATTCAGCTTCCCACTAGGCCTTCTCCTTTTGCCATTATTGTTCTTGACAAAATTTTCTCCCTTGTTAGGCTATCCACTGCCTCCACTTGCTTGTCCTCCACCTTTTGTGGGCCAACCAACCGGTGGTTTATTTGGGCAATCGGGCTTGATATGACCCTTTTTTACCACATCCATAGCAAATAACTATAGGTTTCTTACATTCCCTTTGTGAATGCCCTGGAATTCCACAATTGTTGCAAATGGTGTTCCTTATAGGGTTGAACTGACCTCCACCTCTATTGCTACTCCTATTATTGTTATTGTAAGGTCTGTTTCTGGGTTTGAATTCCAAATTGGTTTTAGGCTTACTTGCTTGGATCCTCTTTGTTTCCTTCTTTGCTCTCTTCCTTCAATCCTCTTGGACATTCTTGTAATTATCTTCAAATGTGATGGCTGCATCAAGTAACTGTTGAAAAGTCTGCTTATTGGAAAGCCTCGGTTGTATCTTCACATGGATTTAAACCACGTAGTAACTGTTTCTTCCTCTTTTCTTCAGTGTTCACTTCATCCTCAGCATAACGAGATAATTGGCTGAACTCCCGGATGTACTTCATGACACTGGTATAACCTTGCTGAAGCTCTTCAAACTCCCTACGCTTTAGCTCCATTACATTTTCTAGAACATGATACTCACGGAATCTCTGCTTGAAATCCTCCCAGTTGTACTCTCTTCCTAGAAGTTGCATTGCTAGCTGATTCTCCCACCATGATGATGCAGGCCCGGTCAAAAGATGTGTTGCATACCTCAACTTTTCTTCATCATCGCAACCGATAGTCTTCAGCTTTCTCTCGGTATCTTCCAACCAATCCTCCGCATCCATTGGTTCTGGAGCTGATGAAAAAGGTAATGGCCTTGCATTCTGAAAGTCGGAAAGACTCACTCCTCCAGCTTCCGGTGCTCCTATTGTTTCTAGCTCGTCCCAACAATTCTTCCATGAATTTGTTCTGGGATTCCTGCATCATCTGCATATACTACATGAAATTCTACTCCATTAACGGCCTCATTGGTGGGGGTAATGCTCCTTGATTTCCGGCGTCTGCATCTGCCTTCTCCTTAGCCTCACGCTCCATGCGCTGCTGTTTAGATTCGGTCTCTATACCCGATTCCATGACCCCCTAGTTCTGCAACATAAAGCGAATACTCATAATTACATCATGAATATGTGTTCTGAGCTCAACTTCATGCACAGAACTAGTCACACAATGAAAAACAAAATCCAAATAAGAACCAAATATGAATTTCACATATTATATATTACAAACCATATAGTTGGTATAATGTATTTACAAACCCGTACCATATAGGTACTACAAACCATGTGGATGCTACCCCACTTATTTAAGTACAACATTTTCTCAAATACTACAATACACAATACCTTTTTACTCCACTACAGGTAAACTAAGTCTTCAGTATCCACGATAATGGTAATACATGCCTGGGGTCCAATCGTGCTGGCGTGGCATACGATGCATAGTCTATGGAACAACTGGCCTTCCAGATGGAACATACTCGGTATCTGAAGTATCAGGACTTGAGTTATCACTCAGCCTAAGTGTATTAACTCCATCCAGCTCAGCTGAAAAGTTTATAGAAACATGTTCATCACTATCACCCACTTGCATTTCCTAAGCCACATCCCTAGAGATGCTCAGATTCTGTTGCTCCCTAGGTGCTCTGCTGGGCAAGATAGTTAAACATGGGATAATGTACATTCCCTGGGTTTTGATAATGTATAGGTGATTCAAACACCTTCTCTTTAGGATCTTCCTCCTCATCCTGACTTCCTACAAACATAGCATTCGTGCTACTATCATTAGTATTGGTTCTCGCACTCATCCAACTGGATTTTACAACATATCTGTCAGATCCATCCACTAACATTTGGTTTCCTCAAGATCCATTAGGTGTTCTTATCCTCCATCCATCAGAATTCTCAATAGGAAGTTCTGAATCAGATCCTTCCTCGAAAGCCTGTGGTATAGGATATCTCGTATCTAAAGTAGGATCATAGGTAGGTTTTGGTCTAGGTGAATAAGGATATGGTGTAAAATATTTTGGATATATAGGAATATCCTTGAAAATTGGGTTAGCCCTACTCACCGCTTCATTCTCCAATTGTGATGCTAACTTCTCCCTTCGTTCTGGATCAGTTAGATCCTCTAACATGTCATTCTTATCCTCCACTATGACCTGATGTGTCTTATACAAAGACCCAACTATCAATTGATATCGATCCATAAACTTGGAAGCTAACTTAGGATGCTTCTTTACTAAATTAAGATGATCTGGTACTAGCCCCGTGTCTATAGAATCATGAGGAATCACAACAAATGTGCTTCCTTCTAGATCTTGGGCTTTGTGCTCCCGGATATTGGCTATCGCCTCTAGAATAGCAACATAATATGTTGCTAAGTGACTTCTACCTTCACCCATGGGTAAATCGTGATATAACCCAAGCTTCTCTGGAAGTTGGATACTCACACGATATTTGGATAACATACGACCATCATAATAGGTCATGGTATTCACTAGAATAGTAGTTGAACAACCAAAAACCCTCAAGAGTTGACAAAGATGATCAGTGAATGATTGGAAACGCCATTTTCTCTATATACAAAATATTTTGATTAGTAATCAGTTATAATATTGCATCATAACAAAGAATTATCACACTAAAATATACAACGGAATATTCTCATTTGAATACCCATTATACTCTTTTAGAGAATTCCTTATTGTTGTTATAGACTCCTACAGGTAATACCATTTACTTGGTTTCCAACCTAAGGTCAAAGCAATTACTCTGATACCAGCTGCGGTGACCCAGCATACCACTGCATGTGTAGTACACTATAGTCGTTGACATGACATCCATAGAACACCGTTCCGTAAATATCACATCCCTCGGAGTGGTACAATAGAAACATTGCGGGTCCATATTACAAACATACACACTTCATTATTATTACAACACCAGAAGTTTGGTACTTCAAGTGATTCAAACTTAAAACTACACTTAAACATTTTTAGCAGAAGATTTAAAGTTTCAAACTCATACTCCAAATTGAGCTCAACAACTTACTATATAAATTTTATGCTGCTCGGCTCAATTGGTTTACTAATAACTAAGGCAACTACTCGGACTCGTTGCCCTCCACTCCATAATGTATCTCATTGTCTACCCCTTCCACTCCTCTGGACAGGTATGGTTCCTTGTACTCCCTCCATTTGGAAATATAAGATGTTTTAGGTTTGTGAAGGAGATTAGTAGACATCCCCTTGTCCTTCAGCTGCGTACATTGGAGTGTCTTCTAGCTCCTCAGAGTCTAAGCAGGGGATCAAAGGAAAGAGTGAGTAACATCGTTACCCAGAAAGTTCATTATATGCAAGGTGGGAAGTTTGATGCTCTATCTACCACCTCGGAATATTAGTCCTTGGTACCATGCAGTTTTCGTAAACATTTCTTGAAATATCGATTTTATTTCCAAAAACTATGCCCTTCATCCTTCACAGGTTGACCAGAACTTCATGGAGTTCCTTTCCTACCGCATTCGTAGTTCCTTCCCGGAACAGGGAGTAACAAGTTACAGTTCTTACACCTGCAGAGGTGCGTTCCTTTACACATGAGAGATGAACTCCTTGTTGCACAACCGAGCGTAATTTCCTGTCCACGATTCTGTGATGTGGGGCCTAGTAGGTGATCCAAGCTAATCACAGCCCTCTTCACGACCTCACATGTCTCCTTGGTGTACGCCATGCCCACATATTGAATTACAGGAATGGTTAGTACAGCTTCAGATGCCAGAACTATTGTGGGGCGTTGAGGGTTCCCACCCATATGCTGCATATCCTCTATGAATTACCAATTAATGCATGCTACAAGGATAACAACCACGACCCGTGCATCCGGCTACATGTGAGAGGAAGAAGATACAGCTGACTTCTCTGTCCCATTCCAAATCTCATGGTTACAGTGATGTCATGGGTTTTTAAGTCCTAAGTGATTAATCTCATTGCAAATGGAATCCTAAATTTCCATTGCCCACCTTATCCATATCACCACTTAGGATGATATCACAATTTATTTGTTTAGATAAAATAATATTTTCTTTCTCCGGAACATAGATGATAGCACACAATTTTGCAATTACTTTGATAAAGACTCATCAAAGGACATGAGAAAGTGATGAACTTGCCTTGTGATTGCAAGGTAATGAAGTCGGATGCTTGCACTTGTTGGGGATATGCTAAATGGGTGTCACCATTGCATGTCTCTAATCCGGATAACCCAGGTGGCCCATAGTCAATAGCAAGCCCTATGGCCTGCTGGGCGGCCTAGTTAGATGGATCCAGAAGGGAGGCCCATGACGGATAAAGGAAGGCTACAAAGGAGTCACCAGCGTACCCGGAGCCTTGGAGTGCAAGACACGTTAGACTAGTTGCATACCGTGTAGGACTCTGTAGCTTGTCTGACTGGGACTTTGCCTATAAACCTAGGATCTGGCAACTATATAAGCCGGACCTAGAGGATCCTTTAGGGCATAACCTAGATAGAACAACTCATATCACGCACAGCGAACCGATCCCTGGAACTCGGTGTATTGCCATTATAGTGATTTATAGCAGGAGTAGGATTCCGCCACCGTCGTGGGATATGAACCTGGGTAAGTTGTGTTACCTAGTACCCGCCAACCTTCCGCCTTACCCCACGTCTCTAAACACGCTCTGTGAGGACCCCTCCATGGTGTACTCGTTGGCAATACCATGACAGTTGGCGCCCACCATGGGGCAAGAGGCACTTCAGGCTCTACAACAGGCGAGGTCCAAGCGCTTCGCGGGAATCGGCGAAACCATAGCCATCGGCCATGTTCTATTCTACGGCAACGTTCTGATCGTCCATCCCGATGAGTTTTGGATCTCGGCGAAGACGAACCCCACCCGCTGCTCGATTGTCCCAATCAGGGACATCCACCTCTTCATCAGCAAAACTGACTCGGGCACTTGTTCCCTGGAAGTCGGAGGATCTTCTGAAGGGAATATGCCCTGAGAGGCAATAATAAAGTGTTTATTATGTATATTCCAAGTATATGATAGATGTTTATTTTGCATGCTATAATTGTATTAATACGGAAACATTAATACATGTGTGTTTAATAAAAAACAGAAAGTTCCTAGTTATGCCTCTCTCATAAACTAGCTCGTTGATTAACAAGATGATCAAGGTTTCCTGATCATGGACATTGGATGTTGTTAATAACGGGATCACAACATTAGTGTAATGGTGTGATGAACATTCATCCGAAGTATAGCATTACGATCAAAGTCATTGAGTTTATATTGCTATAACAACTTACGAAGTGATCCTAATCCTTAGACCATGAGATCATGTCAATCACTAACACCGGAAGAGTTTCTTGATAACATCAAACGTCACACCGTAACAGGGTGATTATAAAGATGGATTCAGAACTAATAAAGTGTTATGTTGAGGCTCATGGATCGAGAGTGGAATTTGTTCATCCCGATGACGGATAGATATACTCTGGGCCCTCTCGGTGATATCACATTGATTAGCTTGCAAGCAAGTGATTTGATCACTAGAATGTTATATCACAGGAACGAGAAAAGAGTGCATCTCGGTAACGAGATAAAACTAGGTATGAAGATACCGATGATCGAATCTCGGACATGTAATATATCATGAAACAAAGGGATTAAGATACTAGCATAAAAGGTTCCGACGATCACAAGAAAGTCATCATTGAATGTGTGGGAGTCAGTATGGGTCTCCAGATCCCGCTTCTGATTATTGATCCGAGAGGGGTCTCGATCATGTCCGCATTATTCACGAACCGTAGGGTGACACACTTAAGAGACACCGACATCCAATTGGAGCAAATGTTTCATGCCGAAAGAATGAACAAGCGCAGGAATTTATTTCACTAGATACCGAAACAGGTTTTCGGGTGTAATTGCATAAAGTGGTTATGCATGTGAAATAGAATTCTAGCAAGGGGTTATTTGTGAATGTTTGTCATTAAAGTAATTGACAAAATTCTGAATAAAATAAAAGAGTTTTATTTAATGAGAGTTTGCATTAAATTTGGTGGAAATTTAATGGGAATTTGAGTGGACTTTTGAGTGGAGGGAATTTAAAGGGCATTTTGTGATTGGAGTGTCCACCCACATGAATGAAGGAGGGGAGGGGCAGCCCCATGGCCGGCAGCCAACCCCTTGGGTGCCCCCCTCCTCCTATAAAAGGAGCCCCCCTCCTCACTTGTCTCTCACACCTCCTCGTGAAGGATCTCTCTCCCCCTCTAGAATTTATCCCCCATGGTCTCGGACTAGCGAGATACATGTTCCCGGTGGCTATTCGGCAAGAAAGAGTTGTGCTTCCGCTGCATCGCTGGAGAGAGGAGGCGGAGGTTGCTCGGTACCTCGAACGTGTGTGCGAGCACGGATGCGCTGCTGATTTGCAGCACTAGGACTTCCTCTCGATCTTGAGATCGGCAAGAGATCGTCTACATCAACCACGAGTTGAACTCGTTAAGCTTTGTCGGTCTTCAAGGGTATGTTCTCTACGGATATACATCCGCTCGTTGTTTGTATCTAGTAGATAGATCTTGGTATATAGTTCACATCGTAGGAAAATTTTTGTTTTCTATGCTGCGAACCCTACAGTGGTATCAGAGCCGGATCTATGCGTAGATACTTTACACGGGTAGTACACATATGAGTATGTGGGCAATGATGATCATGTTGTTGCTCATTTGTTGTAATTTTGGATATTGGTGGCATAGTGGGATGAAGCGGCCCGGACAAACTTTACATGTCCTCGCACATGAGACATGTTCCATGCTTGACATGCAACTAGTTTGCATAAGTGGCTAGCGGGTGTCTGTCTCTCCTACTATAGTCAATATCGAGTTTTCAACAATTTGATTATCCTCGTTGTGGTTCATGTTCGTAGGTAAGAACGGTTCTATCTCGAAAGCCTAAGCCACGTAAAACTTGCAATGGATAAATTAGAGGCGTCTAGTTTAGATTGTTGTTGGGCTAGTGTTATGATATGGTAGTGTTGTAAGTAGAAGTATGAGATGATACTATTACAACACACATAGCGTGTAAAATCCATAGACCTTGGATTTACACATATAGGTATGATAGTGATCATACCACGATGCACATGATAGAGATCATCTGCGGGAACCATATAATTTCACTAATAAACATATGATGTTTGATTGCATCTTATATTGCTTGTTTAGCGCTTTGTTAGCATAATAAGATGATCCCTCATTTAAATATCAAGATAAGAATGTGTTCTTCCTTTAGTATGCATCGATTATGTTTTCGTCGCTCCAAGACATCACGTGATGATCGGGTGTTCTTGGATCTACGACCATATTTCGGGTGTAAAACAGTTACACACGCGAATACTAAGGTTCTAACTTGGCGAGCCTAGCATGTACAGACATGGCCTCGGAACACGGACCGAAAGGTTAAGCATGAGTCATATAGTTGATATGATGCCCATTTGATACTCGCCTTTGAAGCTATACCGACTCACGTGATGATCAGACTTGGTGTAGTGGATTTGGTTCATGTAATCACCAAAAAGGCACGAGGGATGTCGTTTTTGAGTGGGAGTTCATTCGTAATATAGATTGTTGAACTCAATCTATCATACACTTAGTCTAAACTTTACAAATTCTGTTGTAGATGGCACCACCTGCTTTTAATTTCAATGTGTTCATGGAGAAAGAGAAACTAGCAACGAATGGTAGCAACTTTACCGAATGGGCCATGAATTTGAGGATTCTCCTCTCTGCTGCACAAAAGCAATATGTGCTAGAAGCGCTGTTAGGCCCCCCACCTTTTGATGATGCCCCTGACGAGGAGAAGAATGTCTATCAGATTCGTCAGAAGGACCACAACTTAGTTCATTGCGGCATATTGTATGGGCTAGAGCCGGAACTTCGAAAGCGTTTCGAAAACGGCAATGCATTTGATACAATGGGTGAGTTGAAAATGATTTTCGACACACATGCTGCTGTAGAGAGCTACAATGCTCATAAAAGTTCTTTAGCTGCATGATGGAAGAGCACAGCTCCGTTAGTGAGCATGTACTCAAGATGTCGGGTTACGCCGATAAGCTTGTGTCCTTGGGAATATCGATTCCCATTGACTTAGGCATCCATCGTGTTCTGCAGTCTCTGCCACCTAGCTATAAGAGCTTCATGATGAACTATAATATGCAAGGCATGAAGAAGTCTCTCCCCGAGCTTCTGTCAATGCTTAAAACTGCAGAAGTGGAGATCAAAAAGGAACATCAAGTGTTGATGATCAATAGGAACACTGGTTTCAAGAAAGACAAGAAGGGAAAACGGAAGGGAAGTAAGGGCGGCAAGCCGGTTGCCGCGCCTGAAAATAAACCTCGAGTTGGACCTAAGTCTGATTCCGAGTGCTACTATTGTAAGGGGACTGGCCACTGGAAGCGCAACTGCCCCAAGTATCTGGCAGACAAGAAGGCCGGCAAGGCAAACAAAGGTATATATGATATACATGTTATTGATGTGTACTTGACTAGTGCTCGCAGTAGCACCTGGGTATTTGATACTGGTTCAGTTGCTAATATTTGTAACTCGAATCAGGGGCTGCGGAACAAGCGACCGCTAGAAAGGGGTGAGGTCAAGATGCGTGTCGGCAATGGATCAAGCGTTGATGTGATCGTCGTCGGAACGCTGCCTCTCCACTTGCCGTCAGGATTAGTTATAAACTTGAATAAATGTTATCTAGTGCCTGCACTAAGCATGAACATTGTATCTGGATCGTGTTTGATGCGAAGTGGTTATTCATTTAAATCCGAGAACAATGGTTGTTCCATTTATATGAATGAAATCTTTTATGGTCATGCACCGATGATGAATGGTTTATTTCTATTAGATCTCGATGATAATGTTACACATATTCATAATGTTGATGCTAAAAGGATTAAACTTAATGATGATATATCCGCATATATGTGGCACTGCCGTCTAGGTCATATTGGCGTTAAACGCATGAAGAAGCTCCATTCGGATGGAATTTTGGAATCACTTGATTATGAATCATTTGATACATGTGAGCCATGCCTTATGGGCAAGATGACTAGAACGCCGTTTTCCGGTTCAATGGAACGGGCGACAGATTTATTAGAAATCATACATTCTGATGTATGTGGTCCAATGAGTGTGTCGGCGCGAGGTGGATATCGTTATTTTGTTACTTTCACGGATGATTTGAGTAGATACGGTTATATCTACTTGATGAAACACAAATCTGAAACCTTTGAAAAGTTCAAGGAATTTCAGAATGAAGTGGAAAATCATCGTAATAGAAAGATCAAATTTCTACGGTCCGACCGTGGAGGTGAGTATCTAAGTTACGAGTTTAGCACTCACATGAAAGAGTGTGGAATTGTTTCACAACTCACACCTGCCGGAACACCACAGCGAAATGGTGTGTCGGAACGTCGTAATCGTACTTTATTAGATATGGTTCGATCTATGATGTCTATGACGGACTTGCCGTTGTCATTTTGGGGTTATGCACTAGAAACTGCTGCATTCACTTTAAATCGGGCACCATCTAAATCCGTTGAAAAGACACCGTATGAATTGTGGTTTGGAAACAAACCTAAGCTGTCATTTCTTAAAGTTTGGGGATGCGATGTTTATGTGAAGAAACTTCAACCGGATAAACTCGAACCCAAAGCGGAAAAATGCGTCTTCATAGGATACCCTAAAGAAACTATTGGGTATTCCTTCTATCACAGATCCGGGGGCAAGGTTTTTGTTGCCAAGAATGGATCCTTTCTAGAGAAAGAGTTTCTCACGAAAGGTGTGAGTAGTCGGAAGGTAGAACTCGAAGAGGTTGTGGAACCTTCTCTTCAAAGTATGGCGAGTAGCGCAGCGCCGGAAGTTGTTCCAGAGTAGGCTCCACCTGTTGAAGAGGGAACTAATGATAATGATCATGAAACTCCGAAAGAGAGTACTACCGAACCTCGCAGGTCAAACAGGACGCGTGCAGCTCCCGAGCTGTACGGAAATCCTGTCATGAATTTCATGGTTGATGAAAATGATGACCCTGCGACGTATGAAGAAGCGATGATGAGACCGGATTCCAACAAATGGTTAGAAGCCATGAAATCCGAGATGGAATCCATGTATGAAAATCAAGTTTGGAACTTGGTGGAATTACCTCACGACCGAAAGGCCGTGGAGAATAAATGGATTTTGGAAAGAAAAACTAATGTTGATGGTAATGTAACCGTCTATAAAGCTCGACTTGTCGCGAAGGGGTTTCGACAAATTCAAGGAGTTGACTACGATGAGACATTCTCTCCCGTAGCGATGCTAAAGTCAGTTAGGATTATGTTAGCAATTGCTGCATATTTCGACTATGAGATATGGCAGATGGATGTCAAAACTACGTTCCTCAATGGAAATATTGAAGAAGAGTTGTATATGATACAACCAAAGGTTTTCACGATCCTAAGTATACTAACAAGCTATGCAAGCTTCAACGATCCATCTATGTACTGAAGCAAGCATCCCGGAGTTGGAATCTCCGCTTTGATGAGGTGATCAAAGAGTTTGGATTTGTCCAAAACATATGGAGATGCTTGTATTTACAAGAAAGTGAGTGGGAGCAATGTGGCATTTCTGATATTATATGTGGATGACATATTATTGATCAGAAATGATATAGATCTTTTAAACAGTGTTAAAAGTTATCTAAACAGCAAATTTTCAATGAAGGACCTAGGTGAAGCGTCATACATATTAGGCATAAAGATCTATAGAGATAGATCTAGGCGCCTAATAGGGCTATCGCAAAGTACATACCTTGATAAGATTTTAAAGAAGTTTAAAATGGAAGGAAGTAAGAAGGGGTTCTTACCTATGTTGCAAGGCAAGACATTGAGTAAGACTCAAAGTCCGGCTTCGGCAGAATAAAGAGAGATAATGGACAAAGTCCCCTATGCTTCAGCCATAGGCTCTATAATGTACGCCATGCTATGTACAAGACCGGATGTGGCACATGCTATTAGTTTGACTAGTAGGTACCAATCGGATCCAGGTTCGGAACACTGGATAGCGGTCAAGAATATCCTTAAGTACTTACGAAGAACTAAGGATATGTTTCTTGTATACGGAGGTGAAGAAGAGCTCGTCGCTAAGTGTTATGTCGACGCTAGCTTTGACACCAATCCGGATGACTCTAAGTCTCAATCCGGATACGTATTTCTCATGAATGGCGGAGCGGTTAGTTGGAGGAGCTCCAAACAACCTGTGGTAGCGGGATCAACAACGGAGGCCGAATATGTTGCTGCTTCGGAAGCGGCTCAGGAAGCAGTTTGGATGAAGGAGTTCATATCCGAACTAGGAGTGGTGGCAAACACGTTGGACCCAATGGTGATCTATTGTGACAACAATGGTGCCATTGCCAATGCCAAAGAGCCAAGGTCTCACAAGCATTCCAAGCATATTAAGCGCCGGTTTCACTCCATCCGCGAGCATGTCAAGGATGGAGATATAAAGATTTGTAAAGTACATACGGATCTCAATGTAGTAGATCCGTTGACTAAAACTCTCCCTAGAGCAAAACATGATCAACACCAGAACTCAATGGGTGTTAGATTTATCACTATGTAACTAGATTATTGTCTCTAGTGCAAGTGGGAGACTGAAGGGAATATGCCCTGAGAGGCAATAATAAAGTGTTTATTATGTATATTCCAACTATATGATAGATGTTTATTTTGCATGCTATAATTGTATTAATACGGAAACGTTAATACATGTGTGTTTAATAAACAAACAGAAAGTTCCTAGTTATGCCTCTCTCATAAACTAGCTCGTTGATTAACAAGATGATCAGGGTTTCCTGATCATGGACATTGGATGTTGTTAATAATGGGATCACAACATTAGTGTAATGGTGTGATGAACATTCATCCGAAGTATAGCATTACGATCAAGGTCATTGAGTTTATATTGCTATAACAACTTACGAAGTGATCCTAATCCTTAGACCATGGGATCATGTCAATCACTAACACCGGAAGAGTTTCTTGATAACATCAAACGTCACACCGTAACAGGGTGATTATAAAGATGGATTCAGAACTAATAAAGTGTTATGTTGAGGCTCATGGATCGAGAGTGGAATTTGTTCATCCCGAGGACGGATAGATATACTCTGGGCCCTCTCGGTGATATCACATTGATTAGCTTGCAAGCAAGTGATTTGATCACTAGAATGTTATATCACAGGAACGAGAAAAGATTGCATGTCGGTAACGAGATCAAACTAGGTATGGAGATACCGATGATCGAATCTCGGACATGTAATATATCGTGAAACAAAGGGATTAAGATACTAGCGTAAAAGGTTCCGACGATCACAAGAAAGTCATTGTTGAATGTGTGGGAGTCAGTATGGGTCTCCAGATCCCGCTTCTGATTATTGATCCGAGAGGGGTCTCGATCATGTCCGCATTATTCACGAACCATAGGGTGACACACTTAAGAGACACCGACATCCAATTGGAGCAAATGTTTCATGCCGAAAGAATGAACAAGCGCAGGAATTTATTTCACTAGATACCAAAACAGGTTTTCGGGTGTAATTGCATAAAGTGGTTATGCATGTGAAATAGAATTATAGCAAGGGGTTATTTGTGAATGTTTGTCATTAAAGTAATTGACAAAATTCTGAATAAAATAAAAGAGTTTTATTTAATGAGAGTTTGCATTAAATTTGGTGGAAATTTAATGGGAATTTGAGTGGACTTTTGAGTGGAGGGAATTTAAAGGGCATTTTGTGAGTGGAGTGTCCACCCACATGAATGAAGGAGGGGAGGGGGCAGCCCCATGGCCGGCGGCCAACCCCTTGGGGCCCCCTCCTCCTATAAAAAGAGCCCCCCTCCTCACTTGTCTCTCACACCTCCTCATGAAGGATCTCTCTCCCCCTCTAGAATTTATCCCCCATGGTCTCGGACTAGCGAGATACATGTTCCCGGTGGCTATTCGGCAAGAAAGAGTTGTGCTTCCGCTGCATCGCTGGAGCGAGGAGGCGGAGGTTGCTCGGTGCCTCGAACGTGTGTGCGAGCACGGATGCGCTACTGATTTGCGGCGCTAGGACTTCCTCTCGATCTTGAGATCGGCAAGAGATCGTATACATCAACCACGAGTTGAACTCGTTAAGCTTTGTCGGTCTTCAAGGGTATGTTCTCTACGGATATACATCCGCCCGTTGTTTGTATCTAGTAGATAGATCTTGGTATATAGTTCACATCGTAGGAAAAATTTTGTTTTCTATGCTGCGAACCCTATATCTTCAAGGCCAGCACGGACCGCCTACGGGCAGGATACGTTCGCGGAAGGATCGAAGTCGGATCTCTCTTCGGATTTGTCAGCTTAGATCGGAAAAATTCAAGGCCCACCCAAACCGCCCATGTGCAGGATATAATGGTGGAAGATTGCTGCAAATCTGCCGGCTTCACCCGGGCGTCTGGAAATCATAGATCGTTGTTCGTTGGCGTGGTGACTATATCCGATCTGGCGCGTTGCATTCAGAGAGAGGGTGAAAACCCCCACAATTACATAGCCAGGTGGCTCCATATATGGGCCGATCTTGAGCATTACCCCAGTGGTGATGCTATTTATCACTTTGTGAAGGGCTGGACCGCGGTACACTTATCCGGCATACTCTAAGGCGGCAATAGGCCTCGGTACGCCTCACTTTCGCGGGCATGGTTGACACCGTCAATAACTACGTGGTTGCTGAGGCAGAAGCTCAGGCAGTGCTCGCAGCCGTACCCGGCACCCCGCCGCATCAGCCACCATCACCACCGCCTCCAGTCAACGTTCATGTAGCCTCAGCATCTTCTTCCATCGTCGAGGAAGCCCCCGCACCCTCTGAATATGTTTTGGACGCACTCTATGCCGACATCAGCGTGGACTCGGGGGAGATGGATATCAACCCGGAGGAACTCGACTCTGCTATGCAGGAGATGGAGGAGGACATCAAGCATGAGGAGCAAGTCGACAGACCATCACATCCCGAGAGGTGTTCGTCGCCATTGAGAGTGTGATGGAAGAAGATCAACCCGGACAAGCTCCGTCTATAGTGCTGGAAAAGGGGAAGGGACCACCTGATGCTGCCGACAAGGATCGCGCAAAGGCCATGCCCCCTCCGCCTAACCTAGTGCAGCAGCCGCGGGAACTCAACGTCGGTCCGAGTAACCTCAACACTACAAACCCGCCGCCTCCAGCATCTACGTCTGCAGCTGCCCAAATCACTCCAGCTGATAGAGTGATGTACGGCAATCTGCTCGTCGAGCCCATGACTATGGCTCATATACGGAACGTAGTCCAGCTTGACGAGAAGCGCCAGCAGCTACTGGAGGAAGCGCAGGTCATCTCAGAGCAAGGCAAAAAGCCAGATCAAGATCTGGCCAAGGCGCAAAAGTCAATCGAGAAAGCAAGAGCAATGGAGGCCGAGTACAAGACTCTGCTCAAACAGCAGAAGGCTAAGAAAGCTCCGGCTCGCGTCATCAACGGTCCTGGTGTATGGCGCAACCTAGTATGGGCTCCCTCGAAGCCGCCACAAGCCAAGCAATACATTGACAGCAAAGGCAGGCAGGTGATGCCCACTCCTATCCTCAACTTAGCCGTCGCCAAGACCCTTCTGGAGTAGGATAGATCACCCGCGGCTGTGGAACACGTCTATGACCTTGTAGCGAAGGTGGTCAAACAACAGGAAAAGGCCACCTCTCAGAGGCTTGGGTCTGACCTAGCATATTGTCGGTCTAGCAATCCTAGGCCACCAAGGGAGCGATCTCCTCATGATGTCAGGTCCCAGATGGGTTCATCAGAGCAAAGATGGAGGGATGCGCGCAACAGGAAGGACGATATACCCATATCCTCCAACCATGGAGGCAAGGCTCATCCTCGTCACCCATCTCCATCGCCCCGATCTCCCCGAAATCACGAAGACCCAAAGGCTCACCACCGTGCAAGCATGCCTCCACCAAAATGCCCTCAGGGCAGCATCGTCATTTGCGACAACGCGGAGCAGCCCTGTCATGATGGAGAGTGCTACCAAGGACACAAGAGAAAGTCACGCCATGACCCTCCATGTCTGACAAGCAACCGCGACAGACGCGAGGAATTGCAGGAGGGTAATAACAAGAAGGCTAACCCACCGCCACCTCCGCCTCCGTCGCCACCTAGCAGCCACCATGGAAAAGGAGGCCCATGTCGTTCACGCAGCCCATCCCCTGGAGGCAAGAAGAAAAGAACAAGCCCGGAGCCATACGATATATGCTCATGCCTGGACAATATTCACGAGGCCCAGGAAGGAAAGTACATGGGAACACGTTGTTTTGGACCTATAATACGGACCGCAACTTACCCCAAGGGTTTGACAAGACGATCAAGCCCTATGACGGCACCGCCAAACCAGCTATGTGGTTGCAGGATTATGGCAACGCGGTGGAAATTGCCGGGGGAAACCCCAACATTGTCGTCAAGTACCTCCCACTGATGTTGATGGGCACGGCCCGCCAATGGATTGATGACTTACCAGAAAAGTCCATCTGCAACCGGGTGGACATGCAAGAAGCGTTCAGCAAAAACATCGAGGGTACGTATAAGTGTCCATGCACTATTGGTGATCTACAGCGGTGTGTGCAACAGAAAGACGAGACATCTCGAGCCTACCTCTCCTGCTGGCTGGATACGAAGAATTCCTGCACAGGAGTACATGATCAGACCGCCATGGCCGCCTTCATTGATGGGTTGGAAAAAGGTACGTTGCTTCGACGTAAGTTGAAGCGTCTGTATGAAAATCACAGGCTCCATCTCAACCAGATGATCCGACGACGATGCTCGTGGCTCCTTGCCGGCAATAGCCATTCCAATCCAAGCTAAGAGGAATAACAGCACCAAGAGGAAGAGCCCGCCAGAAGAAAACCAAACCTCCGACATGTTTGCGATGACGTTTGCAGGACGAGGTGATGGTGGACAGCGTGGCCGAGGAAGGGGGGCTGGTCATGGGCAGCAGCGAGGTAGTGAAACTACCCCGGCAGTGCCCCGCGTTCCCCAAACACATGAGAAGTACTGTGATATGCGATGCCTTGTACATCTCGATGCCAACAACAAAGCTACTCACACCAATCGCCATTGCAAGTTCATCAACGACGTCAAGGAAGACACGGAGTCTGGTTACAAGCGAAGCCGGAAGAACCGACCGTGAGGCAAGGGAAAAGGGAAGAAGAAGGAAGAGGAGTCCAAGGATTCAAGTGACATGGACGAAGACGTTGACCCCAAGCACGCCGACAAGGGTGATGGCAAAGGCAAGAACCCCTTCGAGAAGAAGGTCGCCGTCTACCACACTTTCCTTGGCACCCCTACTATTCGGGCACACAACCTCGATGAGGATACTGATGGCCACCCTACCCCCAGTTCCCCAATACCTGCACTGGTCGGAAGTTCCAATCACTTGGGACAGGAAGGATCAAACAGACCTCATCCCAACGGAGAACCAATACACCATGGTCATCAACCCTTTGATTGACGGCAATGAGTTCACCAAATGCATGGTGGACAGTGGAAGTAGCATCAACATCACGTACCTGGATACACTGCACAAGATGAACTTGACGGAGACCAACCTAAGGCGGACCAGCACCATGTTTCATGGCGTAGTTCCTGGCCAGGAGGCTCGGTCCCTTGGGTGCATCACGCTTCCGGTCGCTTTTGGTGATGTTAACAATTACCGCCAAGAACGCATGACCTTTGAAGTGGTCCCCTTCAAGAGCGTCTACCACGTCATATTCGGAAGCGACATCTTCCACACCTTCATGGCCAAGCCATGCTTCGTCTACAACAAGCTCAAGATACCCGGACCAAACGGTGGCATCACCGTATCCGGAAGCTTTACAAAGTCAAGGGACTGCAAGATTGGAGAAGCAGCCTTTGCAGAAGCTGTCCTCTACAGCGAAGATTTCAAGGAGATCCAGAGCAAGGTCGATGCCTCGGATATGCCGGCATCGAAGAAGCAGATTTCTGACTCTGATCCCGCCTTCAAGGCCGCCATCGAGACCAAGCCGGTGGAACTTGTGGTAGGTGATGCCTCCAAGACCACCGCCATTGGGACAAACCTGGACCCTAAATAGGAAAGCGTGCTCTTCAAGTTCCTCCATGAGAATAGGGACATCTTTGCCTGGCAGCCTGGAGACATGAAAGGTGTACCTAGGGAACTTGCCAAGCACACCTTGAATATTGATCCAAAATTCAAACCGGTGAAACAACCTCTACGACCCTTTGGAGACGAGAAGAGTCGCGCCATAGGCAAAGAGATATCTAGGTTACTTAAGGCTAGTTTTATCCGAGAAGTCCTTCACACCCGATGGGTGGCCAATCCTGTACTTGTCCCCAAAAGGGAATCAAAGAATTAAGAATGTACGTTGATTACACCGGCTTGAACAAAGTGTGTTCGAAAGATCCATTTGCTTTGCCTTGCATTGACCAAGTCATTTGATTCGACGGTTGGCTTGGAGCTTCTGTGTTTTATCGATGCATACTCAGAATACCACCAGATAAAATAAGGAAGTCGGACCAATTGGCCACTTCGTTCACCACACCTTACGGCATGTTTTGCTATGTCATGATGCGCTTTGGGCTGAAAAACACAGGTGCTACATACCAGCGGACTATGCAGCATTTCCTACATGACCAAATTGGTCGAAACGTTCACGCCTATTTGGATGATATAGCAGTGATGTCTAAAAAGTCAAACGACTTAATCTCTGACTTAAAAGAAACCTTTGATAATCTCCGGAAATACAACATGATGATTAACCCAAAGAAGTGCATCTTCGGGGTTCCAGCCGGCAAATTGTTGGGCTTCCTCGTTTCCTAGCTTGGAATCGAGTTCAACCCTGAGAAAATAAAAGCGATCCTAAACATAAACCGTCTGACATGTTTGAAGGACATCCAACAGCTCATAGGCTGCAATGCAGCGTTAAGCCGGTTCATCAGCCGACTTGGAGAGAAGGCTCTGCCGCTATACAAGTTGCTGAAGAAGGCGGACAAATTTACATGGACGGACGAAGCAGATGCTGCACTCAAGAAGTTAAAGGAGATAATTTCCTCTGCACCCGTGCTCGCAGCACCCGAGCCTATGGAGCCTATGTTGATCTACATGGCGGCCACCAACTGGGTAATCAGCATCGTCATCGTGGTGGAGCGGAAAGAACCAACCGCATGAGTACGGATTACAATGACCACTTTACTATGTAAGCGAGGTCTTGACGGAGTCCAAGCAGCATTACCCACACTACCAGAAGCTAGCTTATGGAGTGTTCCTTGCTTCTCGGAAGCTAAGGCACTATTTCCAGGAGCACCCTATCATAGTTGTGAGCAAGGCTCCACTGTCCGACCTCATCAATAACAACGACTCTACAGGAAGGGTTGCGAAGTGGGGCATTGAGCTTGCCGCCTTTGAGATCACCTAAAAAATACGCGACGCTATCAAATCGCAGGTCTTGGCGGATTTCTTTGCAGACTGGACGGAGATGCCGCATGCTAGCACTGTACAAAAGCCATAATACTGGGTGATGCACTTTGACGGATCAAAGATACTCAATGGCTCGAGGGCTGGTGTACTACTACAGTCACCAACAGGGGAAAAGCTACACTATGTTATGCAGATCCACTTCGAGGCTACAAACAACATGGCGGAATATGAAGCACTCATTCACAGGCTTCGCGTAGCCAAGGATATTGGCATCAAGCGCATAGTTTGCTGTGGAGATTCTGACTTGGTTGCCTAGCAGGTGGCTAGCACCTGGAACGCGTGGAACCCTATGATGGCGGCATATCGAGACGAAGTAGACGAGACAGCCAAGTGTTTTGAGGGCTACAAAGTCAAGTATGTCAAGAGGGAGGAAAATGAGGCGGCTGATCTGATGTCAAAGCTTGGATCATGGTGCAAACCAATTCCGCCTGGCGTTTTTATGGAACATCTACGGACACCATCCGTGAAGGGAGCGGACCCCGAGAACCCGGATAGAGTTGAATCTTTTGTTCATACAGTAACAAATGTCCCTCCAGCTTGGACAAAACCGTTCATAGAATATCTCGTACACGGAACTTTGCCCATCGACAAAGTCAAAAGTCCGCAAATAGTACGTCGAGCAAAGGGCTATACCATAATCAATGGACAACTCTATAAAATAAGCACCACTGGTGCATACTTAAAGTGTGTTTCCTAGCAAGAAGGTATTTAAATCCTCCGTGAGATCCATCTTGGAGATTGCGGGCATCACGCCGCTCCTCGATAGTTGGTCTCCAAAGCCTTCCGACAAGGATTCTACTGGTTGACTGCGAAGGCGGATGCCGACAAGCTGGTCGAGACATGCATGGGATGCTAGTATTATGCCCAACAGCCACATGTTCCAGCTCAAGAATTGCGAACAATACCAATAACTTGGCCGTTTGTAGTTTGGGGGCTTGACATGGTTGTTCCATTACAGACGACACCATGTGGCTTTATGTTTCTGCTAGTAGCAGTTGTGTCACATCCCAAAATTCTCCTAATTTTGGAATGTGAAATAAATAAATAAGATTGATTGATTGTTTGACTTTGTTGAAAATTCTCAAAGAGAAGAAACTTTTTGAATAGAAAATCATCTCAACCTTGAATTCAAAATCTTATATTCTTTTGTTAAGACCTAAGTAGCCATATAGGCAAAAGGGCATGGATTGATTTTGGATTGTAGAGTTGGTGTGCAAGATTTCAAAATGAAAAGCATGAAGCATTCATAAGCATTTCATCCATGCAAAGTTCTCACAAACTAAATCTAAATCCTATAGTTGATTCGCCCAAATGTTCCTAAGGGTAATTAAATTGACTTTATAAAACCCATTATTCTTAAGGCATAAATTATTGATAGTTATAGCCTAAAGAGATCTAATTAATACTGCAAAATTTTAGAAACAAAATTGAGCTCATTTGGAGCTAGTATGAAAAAGTTATGAAACAAATACAAACACATAAAGATATAAATAAAATGAAATATACAAGGATTTATAAACCCACTACATCCAAACTAGTAAAAAGATTACAAATTTGATCCTATAATAATCTATTCGATTTTAGAAAAATTTAGAAATAAGAATCATGTCATTTGGAGTTCGTATGCAAAAGATAAGAGGGAAACAAGTAAAAAAACTCAACGGGCTGGCCCAGCCGGGCAGACCAAACCGGACCAGGCCACACGCGCGCGTACAGAGACGGTCGGTTTGCTCCAAAAAACGTGCGAAAACTGATTTTCTATACCTATCTCTACTCAAACTCTTATAACTTTTTATCTACAACTCCGAATTGACTTCAGTTTGTTTCTACTTATTCCCTACTCCAAGGCCTATCTCTAAACCATCCTAAACATCCATATAATCTCGTGGAGCCATAGCTGTACGAGTTTCTCTCTTCGAAATCCCGAATCTACACATGCCCGAATCTTATTTCGCTTTTTAACCCATCTAGACTTCGTCGTTTGCCTTCGGTCAAAAATCGAAAGTTGTAGGGATCGTCGAAATATTTCAATCCCGACAAACCTCACCTCTTTTCATCCACCACAGACGAAGAATTTCGTATCGCAATATTTCAGATCTTACGGTGTAAATCCAAGATGTAATCGCGCTCGTTTCTTCAAATCCAAATTCCTTTGGTGAGAAGGTAGGAATAATGATTCCCCACAACTTTCATGTTCTGAGTTTTTCGATTTGACCTACGGATTTGTCTCTCTAACACAGATCTATTTCTTGTCTATTATGAACCAAAATCGGGTCAATCTCATCTTCTAGCCACCGGATCCTATCCAGGCGGTTGAGATCCAATCAAACCGGTGCGTGCCATGTCGTCATCCCGGTCATCTTCCTCATCAACGCCACGTCAACGTAAGGTCAACATCTAGTCCCAGTCAGCATGCAAAGTCAACCTGTCCAGTCAGCGGAATATTCCCTGGAATATTCCGTTCGAATTTAAAATTGCATATTATAGATCTAACTTGTAAAATTCATTAGAAATTCATACCACGTCCAAAAATTGCGTATAATATATCAAATTGAAGATAATTTCACGTAGAATCATCTTATCAGAATAGATCTAACTTTTAACGTACATGGTTACTGCAGTAATTCAATTAGTTTTAATGGTATTTTGGGTTAATAAATTCATAAGAAATTATCTGTAACTCCGAAAAATATGAATAATATATCAAAATTGAAGCTACGGTAATGTACTTTAACAATATCTGGTTGGATCTATCCTTTGTAGATTATTTAACCCGTAGCAATTTAATTAGTTTTAATGGCTTTATAAATCATTAAATTCATAGTAAATTAATTGCTTGTCACAAAAAATATAAATGATATACCGTTGGAAAGCTGGTTCCATGTAGATCATCAATATGCAATTATTTCAGCATTTTACTGTAAGGTTTTGCCGTGAAGATTTAAATGGTTTAATGGACTATTTAGAGTAATAAATTCATAAGAAAATAAATACTATTCAGAAAATTACAAATAATATGTCCCTGAAATCACAATTCCGTGGAGATTAGAGATATAATTTTAGTTTGATTTCTAGACAACAGAAACCATAGGAATCATTTAAAACCATTAAACACTATTTAAATCATATAAAAATATCTATAACTCCGATTAGGGTGAATCCAACGCCTACTAGTTCGTATTATTGTCCTCTATCTAGTAAACCCAAGAAACAAATTTAATACGACAGTTAGAACAGGCGTTACAACAGAACTATGAAAAACCCTACATTGGCAAGTAATTATTAATAACAAGTACTCCATTGCATTAATTGGTCTCTTGCATGCATCATATACTTCAATATTGTTTAGAGAACTAAAGTAACAACCATTGTGACTTATTAAATTGTCATGCATGCATTTGTTGTATTTGTTTGATCTCTATGTGCTATTGTTTATGTTGTATGCAATTGTTTGATCGATAGATTGCGAGGAGTGCAACGTGTGTGATTGCAACTACTATGATTGCAAGCATTATGGTTATGATGAGAGCAACCGTTATATCTATGAGAATTGTCAGGATTATCTAATCGACTACATCTACAACAAAGGCAAGTGGTGCTATCTTGGTCATAAATGTCCTACTGTTTTCCTATGCATCGTAGATGTTTTTGTAGAATTGCATATGTAGGAGTTGATGTGTATATGCTATGCTATGTCCCATGTTATTCCCTAGTATTCCTTGTTTATGAGCCATCGTATTGGTAGATTGCTTAGCTATGCTATTTAGACGAGGAAGGGAATCACATCATGAAAAGTTATATGTTTTGAAAGGCTTATGTTTTGCTAAATGACAAACCAACATGTTTTAATGAACCAAATGGGCGGAATGGCATTGATTGGGTCATCGAGTGTATTTATGGTGGGGAATGCCGCCCAGGACACTGAGAAATGATTGGTTTCTTTGTTTGGAAGCTTTCGTGTACAACCATGTGCCAATAATGAAATGGGCGGTTGGTTGAACTCAGTAGGTTGTGGTAACTCGAACCCGCGTATCCAGAGATGTAGATAGTGTAGGTTGGACCGATGCGCGTCGGGATTGGGGAGCTACTTCCCGAACGGTTCCTTCTTGGACTTCTCCCTATCATCACCCAATATGAGAGTGGTGGTACGAGCTGGGCTGGCCAAGTCACATGGGTAAAGTGTACTAACCCCTGCAGGGTGTATAAACAAATCGATTAGCCGTGTCCCCGGTTATGGACAATTTGAGCGACCTGATACTGATGCTATGATATTTCTCACTCATCCTTATTTCTTAATTACTAAAACCTTATGGATGAACATGGGTTTAGGAGCATACGAAAGCTGAACTGTCTTGTATTTACATGGGTTTATGCTGGTATGTCCTTAGAAGATTGTTTTTGAAGAAAGAAAAGTATTTTGAAAGTAGGGAAAAGTTGTATTGCTTTATGCAAATAAGCCTGAACTCCACTTGGCCAAATAAGCATGTAGTTGATAGATCTGTTGTTAACCACTTTATCCTACTTGCCATACATTCAATGTATTGACCATTCGTGGCTGCAACGTTTCATGTTGCAGGTTATATCGTATCTGAGTGATCGTTCATAGGTCGCGAGACTCCACTCAACAATTGTTCGCCTGTGGCACATTTGGGGGATGGAGATCTACCTTGTATTCGTTTTCCGCTGTGTACTCGAATAAATAATGTAAATTCTGGATCATATTCGTTGTATTTATGATGCATAGTTATATTTGGTATCATTTTGTACTGTGTGTGCCAGTGAACCGATCCAGGATTGGCACTATACACATGAACTCAGCCTTATCAGGCGAGGGTGTTACAAGATGGTATCAAAGCTGTGTGTTGACTTTAGGATCGTGACCTTAGAAATGAATTAGCAATAGAAGACCTCTATTAGGAGAAATATCATATTTTATACTTATTAGAGTTCTTATATTCCTTGTCTATCATTTTTCAACACCTCTCCTTGTTCAAACTTGTAGATGTCCATTCATTTGATAAGTAGAAGAAGTGATCTACCATAAAAACTATAAGAATTGGAAAATGTTATTAGTAGTTTTCTATAAAGCAAATCACTATATGAGAGTTGGCCTACAAGTAAAGAACAAATAACATGATATAAATAAACATCTCATCAAGTTTGTTTAGGTCTGGACCACCATATTTTATCTCTTTAGGAGATCATCGCTATCGTGTTAGCATATTGTTCTTACGAACTTATGTGGTATGACAATATAGGTTGCTTGTTTGTTTGTACTGAACCATATCGTGTGATACCTTGTTTAGGATCCGTTGTTTTGAAACTCTAAAGTTGCTAGAGTTTTTGTGTGGTTTTCAAATTATTTTATTGGTGCGAATTGATTGAAATTCGTGAGATTACTGCTGCAGTTTTCTGCCTGACCTGTTCTACCGCGCGATTTTTCATATTTTATTGGTAACTCCGAAAAATCCAAAAAAATAGGATCTGGAGCGCAATTACCTTTAGTACATGCACAAAAATTGGCTAAAATTCCTGACGAGTTTAGGTCGGTCAGAAAAATTCGTGAAACCTGCTGTACCGTTTTGACAGATTTTGTTTGTTGCTTATATGTTGCTATGTTTTACTCTAGTATTGTTCCCAATGCTTTAAAACTATTTTGTGGTTATATACTACTAATTTTATACACCTGTAATGTTATTATACAAGTGTTTTATTGTGTGTTGATCGCCTATGATTGTTTCCTTGTTTGTAACATTGATTGCTTCATATAGTTATGGGTAGGATTATTTTCTTAGTCGTTTCTTTCCTATAGAATCTATTCTTCCCTATCTTGAACCCTGGGAGATATAATGATGTGTTAAGTGGAAGGTTTGACAACACAATACATTTAGGAAAGAGAATGCTTCACCTAATGAAAAAAGGATGTGGAATTATGAAGTGTTGCACATGATGTTATGTAGTAGATTACGCAACCTGAAAGTTGAAGTAGCGATAGTTTAGTTTCAGTAGTAGCTTTGTTGATTGAATACATGGGAGTATACATAGAGCATTAGTTCTTGCCCATGGAAACATTCTTCAAGGCAAGTGAGAATGCCCGACTGATAGAAAAACATGATTCACATATCCTCATACAGGGTAATGATTTGGGTGCAGGATGGATTGATCACCATTCCTACTACTCTTATTATTCGCTCTTGTACTGTTGGCTTTGCGGATCTTGAGTGTCTTTTCAGCCTTAGCAGAGAGCCGACGTTGAGCCTAAACCTTAGAATTGTAGATTGTTCCACCTCTATAAAAGCATTCATTGCTAAGCGTAGGAATATACGGTAAGGATGAATTCCAACCATTATTAATGGGCACCATGAAGTAAACATCCCCTAATTGACCACCATGAGAGTTTTGCTAGTTTAAGAAGTGCTTTATAGGAAACTATCAATCATGACATTTAGAATGTGCTAGAGGCATTGTGCCAATAAAAGTCTAAAGGATAACCAATCTGAGCTAAGTGAACCCTCAAGAAGTGACCTAGTCAATTTTCTTTTAAGGGTGGTAGCATCCTAATGGATCCCGAACCTTTCTTTCTTTCTAGCCTTCCCAAATCTCGGGACGAGATTTATTTTAAGGGTGGTAGTCTGTCACATCCAAAAATTCTCCTAATTTTGGAATGTGAAATAAATAAATAAGATTGATTGATTGTTTGACTTTGTTGAAAATTCTCAAAGAGAAGAAACTTTTTGAATAGAAAATCATCTCAACCTTGAATTCAAAATCTTATATTCTTTTGTTAAGACCTAAGTAGCCATATAGGCAAAAGGGCATGGATTGATTTTGGATTGTAGAGTTGGTGTGCAAGATTTCAAAATGAAAAGCATGAAGCATTCATAAGCATTTCATCCATGCAAAGTTCTCACAAACTAAATCCAAATCCTGGAATCTAAATCCTATAGTTGATTCGCCCAAATGTTCCTAAGGGTAATTAAATTGACTTTATAAAACCCATTATTTTTAAGGCATAAATTATTGATAGTTATAGCCTAAAGAGATCTAATTAATACTACAAAATTTTAGAAACAAAATTGAGCTCATTTGGAGCTAGTATGAAAAAGTTATGAAACAAATACAAACACATAAAGATATAAATAAAATGAAATATACAAGGATTTATAAACCCACTACTTCCAAACTAGTAAAAAGATTACAAATTTGATCCTATAATAATCTATTCGATTTTAGAAAAATTTAGAAACAAGAATCATGTCATTTGGAGTTCGTATGCAAAAGATAAGAGGGAAACAAGTAAAAAAAAACTCAACGTGCCGGCCCAGCCGGGCCGACCAAACCGGACCAGGCCACACGCGCGCGTACACAGACGATCGGTTTGCTCCAAAAAAACGTGCGAAAACTGATTTTCTATACCTATCTCTAGTCAAACTCGTATAACTTTTTATCTACAACTCCGAATCGACTTCTGTTTGTTTCTACTTATTCCCTACTCTAAGGCCTATCTCTAAACCATCCTAACCATCCATATAATCTCGTGGAGCCATAGGTGTACGAGTTTTTGTCTTCGAAATCCCGAATCTACACATGCCCGAATCTTATTTCGCTTTTTAACCCATCTAGACTTCGTCGTTTGCCTTCGGTCAAAAAACGAAAGTTGTAGGGATCGTCGAAATATTTTAATCCCGACAAACCTCACCTCTTTTCATCCACCACAGCCGGAGAATTTCGTATCGCAATATTTCAGATCTTACGGTGTAAATCCAAGATGTACTCGCGCTTGTTTCTTCAAATCCAAATTCCTTTGGTGAGAAGGTAGGAATAATGATTCCCCACAACTTTCATGTTCTGAGTTTTTCGATTTGACCTACGGATTTGTCTCTCTAACACAGATCTATTTCTTGTCTATTCTGAGCCAAAATCGGGTCAATCTCTTCTTCTAGCCACCGGATCCTATCCAGACGGTCGAGATCCAATCAAACCGGTGCGTGCCATGTCATCATCCCGGTCATCTTCCTCATCAACGCCACATCAATGTAAGGTCAACATTTAGTCCCAGTCAGCATGCAAAGTCAACCTGTCCAGTCAGCGGAATATTCCCTGGAATATTCCGTTCGAATTTAAAATTGCATATTATAGATCTAACTTGTAAAATTCATTAGAAATTTATACCACGTACAAAAATTGCGTATAATATATCAAATTGAAGATAATTTCACGTAGAATTATCTTATCAGAATAGATCCAACGTTTACTGTACGTGGTTACTGTAGTAATTTAATTAGTTTTAATGGTCTTTTGGGTTAATAAATTCATAAGAAATTATCTGTAACTCCGAAAAATATGAATAATATATCGAATTGAAGCTACTGTAATGTACTTTAACAATATCTGGTTGGATCTATCCTTTGCTGATTATTTAACCCGTAGCAATTTAATTAGTTTTAATGGCTTTATAAATCATTAAATTCATAGTAAATTAATTGCTTGTTACAAAAATATAAATGATATACCGTTGGAAAGCTGGTTCCATGTAGATCATCAATATGCAATTATTTCAGCATTTTACTGTAAGGTTTTGCCGTGAAGATTTAAATGGTTTAATGGACTATTTAGAGTAATAAATTCATAAGAAAATAAATACTATTCAGAAAATTACAAATAATATGTCCCTGAAATCACAATTCCGTGGAGATTACAGACATAATTTTAGTTCGACTTCTAGACAACAGAAACCATAGGAATCATTTAAAACCATTAAAAACTATTTAAATCATACAAAAAGATCTATAACTCCGATTAGGGTGAATCCAACGCCTACTGGTTCGTATTATTGTCCTCTATCTAGTAAATCCAAGAAACAAATTTAATACGATAGTTAGAACAGGCGTTACCACAGAACTATTAAAAACCCTACATTGGCAAGTAATTATTAATAACAAGTACTCCATTGCATTAATTGGTCTCTTGCATGCATCATATACTTCAATATTGTTTAGAGAACTAAAGTAACAACCATTGTGACTTATTAAATTGTCATGCATGCATTTGTTGCATTTGTTTGATCTCTATGTGCTATTGTTTATGTTGTATGCAATTGTTTGATCGATAGATTGCGAGGAGTGCAACGTGTGTGATTGCAACTACTATGATTGCAAGCATTATGGTTATGACGAGAGCAACCGTTATATCTATGAGAATTGTGAGGATTATATAATCGACTACATCTACAACAAAGGCAAGTGGTGCTATCTTGGTCATAAATGTCCTACTGTTTTCCTATGCATCATAGATGTTTTTGTAGAATTGCATATGTAGGAGTTGATGTGTATATGCTATGCTATGTCCCATGTTATTCCCTAGTATTCCTTGTTTATGAGCCATCGTATTGGTAGATTGCTTAGCTATGCTATTTAGACGAGGAAGGGAATCACATAATGAAAAGTTATATGTTTTGAAAGGCTTATGTTTTGCTAAATGACAAACCAACATGTTTTAATGAACCAAATGGGCGGAATGGCATTGATTGGGTCATCGAGTGTATTTATGGTGGGGAATGCCGCCCAGGACACTGAGAAATGATTGGTTTCTTTGTTTGGAAGCTTTCGTGTACAACCATGTGCCAATAATGAAATGGGCGGTTGGTTGAACTCAGTAGGTTGTGGTAACTCGAACCCGCGTATCCAGAGATGTAGATAGTGTAGGTTGGACCGGTGCGCGTCGGGATTGGGGAGCTACTTCCCGAACGGTTCCTTCTTGGACTTCTCCCTATCATCACCCAATATGAGAGTGGTGGTACGAGCTGGGCTGGCCAAGTCACATGGGTAAAGTGTACTAACCCCTGCAGGGTGTATAAACTAATCGATTAGCCGTGTCCCCGGTTATGGATAATTTGAGCGACCTGATACTGATGCTATGATATTTCTCACTCATCCTTATTTCTTAATTACTAAAACTTGATGGATGAACATGGGTTTAGGAGCATACGAAAGCTGAACTGTCTTGTATCTACATGGGTTTATGCTGGTATGTCCTTAGAAGATTGTTTTTGAAGAAAGAAAAGTATTCTGAAAGTAGGGAAAAGTTGTATTGCTTTATGCAAATAAGCCTGAACTCCACTTGGCCAAATAAGCATGTAGTTGATAGATCTGTTGTTAACCACTTTATCCTACTTGCCATACATTCAATGTATTGACCATTCGTGGCTGCAACGTTTCATGTTGCAGGTTATATCGTATCTGAGTGATCGTTCATAGGTCGCGAGACTCCACTCAACAATTGTTTGCCTGTGGCACATTTGGGGGATGGAGATCTACCTTGTATTCGTTTTCCGCTGTGTACTCGAATAAATAATGTAAATTCTGGATCATATTCGTTGTATTTATGATGCACAGTTATATTTGGTATCATTTTGTACTGTGTGTGCCAGTGAACCGATCCAGGGATTGGCACTATACACATGAACTCAGCCTTATCAGGCGAGGGTGTTACAATTTGATAAATTCACCAAATGGGTAGAAGCTAAACCCATTAGAAAGCTCGATGGGGCAACTTCCCTTAGGTTTGTCCGGGATCTAGTGGTGAGATTTGGCCTCCCACATAGCATTATCACCGATAATGGCAGCAACTTATCACTCAGAGAAGTGGAATCTTATTGTTGGGAGAAGGGCATCCGACTTGACTTGGCATCTTTGGCACATGCATAGTTCAATGGGAAAGTTGAGCGAGCCAGTGGATTAATTCTGCAGGGAATCAAGCCACATCTAGAGGCACCGCTACATAGAGCAGCTGGATCCTGGGCGGAGGAATTACCATCTGTTCTGTGGAGTTTACGAACTACACCCAACAGATCCACCGGCTACACCCCTTATTTCATGGTATATGGAGCAAAAGTCATCCTGCCTTCCGACATCCTTCACGATTCACCAAGAGTTGCCGCCTACGAGACGAAGATGACGCTGAAGAATCCAGGCGCCTAGATGTGGACCTTCTCGAGGAAGAGCGCGTATTGCATGCCAAATATCCACCATCTACCAGCTGAAGCTACATAGCTACCATAGTCGCCGCGTTCGGCATCGCTCGTTTAAAGAGGGGGATCTGGTGCTCCGACTTAAGCATAAGAAGTCACACAAATTATCTCCGCCATGGGAAGGATCGTTCATCATAAGCAAGGCGCTACTCAATGGGTCTTACTACCTCGTTGACAATCGTGAACTAGAGGATAGACCAAACGAGGATCATAAGCGTAAGCGACGTGACCCGGATGATGACTACCCAGAGCTTGATCGGCCATGGAACATAGCACATCTACTTCCTTTTTACACATAGCATATTTTTTATCTACTGTGTACCTCTTATATGATCAATGAAATAAAGATCTTTGGTTCACTCATATGCTTGAGTCTTTTACCTCCTTTAGTGTTCATTTTTGGATCGTATAAAACTTTTATGTGCAAGTTTTGCATTTGCACTTGTGAAAATTCCGCCTACAGGCGTTAGCTTAAGTTTTCTGGTCTACACGTTTTTTGTTGTTTTTATGTGGATTCTGGAGTAGTGACTTTTGGCACTCAAAGTTGGCGATTTTGTACTTAGGTTCTTGACAGTGCCATTGGGCATCATCACCTGATCGCATAGTTCTGACTACGAGTCTTCCGACTCATGAAAAGTCAAGCATAAAAGCCAAAGTTATGGATAAGCCAGCAGTTGCTTAAAAAATATATACATGCTGGAACTAGTACTTAAGTAGCAGGAAACATATAGCTGTTTTCCGCCTTAAGGTTAAACCTGTAGTTTTTCCGCATACATACAACATATCCATAGGAAACAAATGTTACATAAGTGTTCTTCATTTCTCTGGCGCAGGAGACTTCGAGGTAACGTCATCAGCAGCAGGAGAGTCCTCTTGGTCATCAAAGAAGTCGGTGGTCTTGAGGGACTCGGAGGACCTAGACTGGTCGCTGTCAATAACCTCAAGGGGTACAAATGTGTCTGCATCCACCAACTTGGCAACCATGGTGTCGTATCCGGTGAGCGATGTGAAGGGAATATGCCCTGAGAGGCAATAATAAAGTGGTTATTATGTATAAAGTATATGATAGATGTTTATTTTGCATGCTATAATTGTATTAATACGGAAACGTTAATACATGTGTGTTTAATAAAAAACAGAAAGTTCCTAGTTATGCCTCTCTCATAAACTAGCTCGTTGATTAACAAGATGATCAAGGTTTCATGATCATGGACATTGGATGTTGTTAATAACAAGGTCACAACATTATTGGAATGGTGTGATAAACATTCATCCAAAGTATAGCATTACTATCAAAGTCATTGAGTTTATATTGCTATAACAACATACGATTTGATCCTAATCCTTAGACCATGAGATCATGTCAATCACTAACATTGGAAGAGTATCTTGATAATATCAAACGTCACACCGTAACAAGGTGATTATAGAGATGGGTTCAGTACTACTAAAAAGTGTTATGTTGAGGCCCATGGATCGAGAGTGGAATTTTTTCATCCCGATGACGGATAGATATGCTCTGGGCCCTCTCAGTGATATCACATTGATTAGCTTGCAAGCAAGTGATTTGCTCACTAGAATGTTATATCACGGAAACGAGAAAAGAGTACATGTTAGTAACAAGATAAAACTAGGTATGGAGATACCGATGATCGAATCTTGGGAATGTAATATATCGTGAAATAAAAGGTTTAAGATACTAGAGTAACAGGTTCTCACGATCACAAGAAATTCATCGTTGAATGTGTGAGGTTGGTATGGATCTCCAGGTCCCGCTTCTGATTATTGATCTGAGAGGGGTCTCGATCATGTCCGCATTATTCTTGAACCGTAGGGTGACACACTTAAGAGACACTAACACCAATTGGAGCAAAAGTTTCATGCTGAAAAGAATAACAAGCGCAGGAATTTATTTCACTAGATACCGAAACGGGTTTTCGGGTGAAATTGCAGAAAGTGTTTTTGCATGTGAAATGAAATACTAGCAAGGGGTTATATTTGAATGTTTGTCATTAAAGTAATTGACAAAATTCTGAATAAATAAAATGAGTTTTATTTAATGAGAGTTTGCATTAAATTTGGTGGAAATTTAATGGGAATTTGAGTGGGTTTTTTAGTGGAGAAAATTGAAGGGCATTTTTGTGAGTGGAGTGTCCACCCACATCAATGGAGGGAGGGCAAGGGGCAGCCCCATGCGCCATCCACACCCTTGGGGTTCCCCCTCATCCTATAAAAGGAGCCCCTGCCTCTCTCTCACTCACACCTCCTCGTGAAGGATCTCTCTCCCCCTTTAGTATTTATCCCCCATGATCTTGGACTAGCGAGATACATGTTCCTGGTGGCTTTTAGGCAAGAAAGGGTTATGCTTCCGCTGCATCGCTGGAGCGAGGAGGTGGAGGTTTCTTGGTGCCTCGGACGTGTGTGCGAGAACGGATGCGCCACTGATTTGCGGCGCTAGGACTTCCTCTCGATCTTGAGATTGGCAAGAGATCGTCCACATCAACCACAAGTTCAACCTTGTTAAGCTTTGTCGGTCTTCAAGGGTATGTTCTCTACGGATGTATATCCGCCCATTGCTTGTATCTAGTAGATAGATCTTGGTACATAGTTGTTCCCATCATAGGAAATTTTTTGTTTTCTATGTTGCGAACGCTACATGTGGCATCCCGCAAAACCACTACTAGAAAATCGCGATGTTTTTGTGCATTGCATCATCATGACCGCATGCTCATGTCATCATGCCACATTGCATTTGAGCATCGTCATCATCTTGCATTTGCTTGCATAAAACTATTTGCGGAAAAACCTATTCTTGTTTTCTAAACGCCCCGTCTTTGTTCAAACACAAAACCCGGGTCTCTGGATTATTTTGTTTTGTCTGCTATCGGTTTGCAAAAACCTTGTTTTAAACAAATAAAATATTAAATTATTTTAATGGGGGCAGTCGAACGGGCCGATTCGACCCGGACGACCACCCCCAGAATAAAACGGTTCGCCCGAAATCCCTAAACTACCCAACCCTAACCTACCCAGCCCCTCTCCACCTCACTCCCTCCAATCGGCTCTCGCCACGTCACCCTGCCCCTTCCCCCTAACCTATCCCAGGCCGCCACCTAATCCTACCCCTTTCCCCACCTCTCTCTCTCTCCCCACAGCCCCCAACCCGCTGCCACCCGGGCCCCCCCGGCCCCACTCTCCACTCACCCTCCCACCGACGACCACCTGCCCCACGCGTCCCCCCACGCGCTCCCTACCCCGGTCCCGCACCCCGCTAGCGGCCCGTCCCCCACCTGGAACCTTCCCCGTGTGGCCCCTTCCTCCCTTCCCCAACCTCCCCCACCGACAACCACCTCTCTCCTCTCCCCCACCCGTGTCTTCCTCCTCTCCTCTCTTCCCCTCCTCTCTCGCCAGCGGGCCCGCGTGCTCCGGCCGCCCCGCTCAGCCTCGGCCCACCCGCGGACCTCCTCGCTCGTCCCCGACCCCGCCTCCAACCGTGTTGCGCCGCTCCCGCCTCCCCTGCCTCCCTCCGGCGAGCGCCCTCGCCTTGCGCCTCTCCCCCAACCTCGAGCTCCCTCGCCGCCGCGCCGCCTCCCTGGGGCCGACCCCGCCAGGCTCCTCCTCGCAGGGGGCCGCCTAGCCGGACCCCACGTCGCCACCTGCTCCGCCGGTCTCCCCTCCCTCTGCCGACCGCGACCCCCCCCCCCCGTCGGCCTCTGCTGCCGCGCCTCCGCCTCGTCGCCGGGAGCCGTCGCCCCCCTCTCCGCCGCCCGCCCGGCGCCGTCGCCACCGCCCCGCCCAGGCCGCCTCCACCTCGCATCCCCCTCCGCACCGCGTCCCCGCCAGAGCTCGCCCCGCCGGCCGTCGCCTCGTCCCCGTCGCCTTCCGTTGGCCCCGCTCGCCTCCTCCGGCCGCGACGCCTCGTCCTCCTCCCGGCCATCCTCGCAGAGCCGCCGGCGGGCCCGCCTCGCCGCTCTCCCCTCCAGCGCCCTTGTTCCAGCCAAGTTGCGTCTTGTTCTAGGCTTCCTGCGGTCGCAAGCCCCTGTTGAAGTCTGGTCAAAGTGCCCTGCCGCTGTCCTGATGTCTCTGGTTTGGAGCATCCTTTGGTGTTGATGCGAGAAGCTTCACCCCAAGTCCTTTGTCTTGGAACCAAGGGCAGTACCGAAACAAAGGTGTCAAAGAATCATCGACAAGATCTCCATCACGGGTCGAAGGCCGATCCCGTACCCGGTGCCGCACCAAGATCTCCGAAAAACCCCGGTACCGGACAAGTTCGCCATCGACCTCGAGAACGCCTACACGGGACGAAAAGATCGCCACCCGAACGCGAACCCCAAGACCCTGAGGCCCCGAACCGAAGATCGACCCGAAGCGCCAAGGCCTTCGACAGGGAATCGACAAGGTCATCGCGGAACTCCAAGGTCTACTTCGAAGTTGCCGAACGCCGAGATCTTCAACCGGATCCGAGAACGCCAAGATCGCCGACGCGGATACGCCAAGTACCTCGCCCGAATGCCAAGACCGAATTGATGGCACGGACCCGAAGACCACGGCGACGACAAGATCGGCACCGACCCGGAAGAATCCGATGCGCCCCGACACCGACCCAAGTCCTGCTTCCCGGATGCGACAAGATCGACCTCTGTTATCCGAGAACGATCCCGCCGAGACCGAACCCCAGATCCGGACCCTGAGACCAAACCCCGAACCCCGGAACCCCAAGATCTGCCGAACCCTAATGTGTGAACCTTTTTCCCGAGCCCTATTTTATAAATGCTAAATATAAAACTTGTTGCATATTAATTGTCATACTCGCTTGCATATTGTCATGTGGTTTGGGGGCATTATGCCGATTCACCTCTAAATAAATATGGGGCCCATATGCGGGCAAATATAGTCTTATATTGGCCCCATTTAAATTTGTGTAGCGAACCGGTGATATATTTTGTCCTGTTAAAGACAACATTTAAATTGCGGGGTAGCTAAATAACTTGAACCACCTAAATAATTGTTGGGACCCCGGTTCCGCTTAATATTGACCTAATCGCATCGCATCTTTGCCATGTCATGCATCATACATGCAGCATGCCGATCTTCTGCCGTTGTATTAAATAGTGCATCCGGTGTTTATTCTAGTGTTTTGCTTCTTCGCGGATAAGGCCGTTGAGTTGATGTGAGCTTCACCCCGATCTTCGGTTGAACCTTCGGCAATGTTTTCAGGCGAGCATCTCCCCCTTTCTACCTATCTTACTTTTATAGTATTTATTTCCCTCTTGTTGATCTATTGCTATCTGTGTTGCGATGCTCTAGTTTCCGTACCCGTGATATCCCTTGCAGCCTTATATTGCCTTGGACACATCCTATTACCTGTTGTTTGGTAGATAGCTGGACTTGCGCGTCGTAGTCGCTCGCTCAAGTGCTGTTGCGTGTCGTCAAGTACCACAGTTGTTGGAGAATTTCCGCCTGTTTAATGTTGGAGATGATCATGGCTTTATTTATTGCTCACTTTAATTATTGTTTAACAACTAAAATTGAAGTAGGTAAGCAGAGGCACAGGTGGGCAATAGATGTTGTTTGGTTGTTAACCGTCCACTTGTGTCCCGTAGGACCCCGAGTGCTTGATACCTGTTCCTCGAATTATCGCGCTATCCACATACGGAGAATTATGGCCCCCCCTTAGCCAGAGCTTGATTCAGTCTTATTTCTTGGGGCCACAAACTAGTTTGAGGTTTTATTTACTATCCTGTAATTATGCCATGCTTTACCGCTTTATTTACGATTGTGCGAGGAGCACACTGTACTGTTTAGGATCGGGACACGATTCCGCGGTGTCGACAAGCTCAGTTTTGGGTTCCCAGTCGTTCACAGCCGTCCACCCAAACCTCGGGTCCGCCTTGGAGCTAGCTTACTTCGTTGCGGGTGTACTCCAAGGGGTGGCCCCCTGAAATATTTATGAATCCTGTGATTGCTTTGTCGTGAAAGCCTCGTTAGATTTTGATTTGGTTTTTCCGAGGTCGATCGTGTGTGTGTTGCTATTTGTGCACCCCTGCCGGGTAAAACTTTCTGAAAGCCGTGTCCGCGATTATGGACGACTTGGAGCACAGTATCTCGATCATAGACAACTATAACTAAAGTAGTGCTATAAATTTGACTTTATAGTGACTAGTAATCAGCGTCACCACAACGGAATGGCTAAATAAAACTGCCCACAATTTCTTGTTTGAGTTGTCGCTTGCGACCATTGTACCCGACTAGTAAGTATTGCAACAACAACGGAATGGCTAAATAAAAGTACCAACAACTGCTGGGTTTTGGGTTATCTCATGCTATTTGTATCTGACTAGTAAGTGTTGCAACTACAACGGAATGGCTAACTAAAAGTGCCCACTGCTTAATTTATCGGGATGACTATTTATACCTGACTAGTAATTGCTGCAACGATAACTGAATAAATAAAACTGCCAACTGTGTGAGTTCCTCGGTGGACTTCCTCGTTTGGTTCTCGAGGGGGAAACACCAGGATGGGTTTGTCTGATGATAGAATCATGTTGGTTCCGAATAGGTCTTTCTTACCCCTCTCTGATTGTCGCTCGTTGTATCGAGTCTCTATAGGTTGTTCTGTGAATGCTGCCGCTGCCGCTTCAGTCCACCATACCTATGTAGGCGAGGACCGCCGAATTCTAGCCTCGCCGTGTACTGTCCTCGGTACCGACGCTCCTCTTTTTCCTTTGCCCTTTGTCGGCACCCCTTTTGTTTAAGCAGGTTTGAGACCGACGTCGTTAGCAGGGTTACCCTTCCGGCTTGGCCTGGGCAGGGTTATGGACGCCATTGGTTATTCTTCGGGGCTCTTAGCCCCATTTGCATCTTGTCCGTAGTCGGACGCTCTATCGTTTTCAAGGTGATTTGGGATCTTTGTATATTATATCTGTATTCTTGACTCATGGAGTCGCTGTTGTATATATATCTGTTCTGTGGGTCCCATCGAGGACTGTTGTGTAATGTTATTACTTCGTTTTCCACCTGCATGAAAGTGCCTGGTGGGCACCTTTGAATCGTTTCTATGCGGGTTTGGCGAGTTTCGCTAAAACTTGCATAGGTCCGATTCTGAGGGTGTTACAGAGTGGTATCAGAGCTCAGCAGTTGCGATACCCCACAACTCCAGCCTATAGGATAACCTAGCTAACGGACGAAGTAGAGTGTCAAAACTATTTTCGAAAAATCGGTTGGATAGTTCTGGTTAGGTCTGCTTTTATTCCTTACCCCTCTGCTATTCTCCTTTTACCTCTACGTGTTTTGAACCCGCTCTCTTCTCTCTCTTCGAGTCCAGGATTTCTCGTGGTTGGGTTCCGTCGTACCTTCAGGGTCTCGCTTCCTCTTTTGGTAACGATGTTTCTACATCCGGTCCTCCTGCTATCTGAGTGGTCCTTTATCTGTGGTACCATCCTTTGTTCTTTGTTTGTGCCTTCCGGTGTTTTCCGGCATGACGACATCATCTACGCCAGATCCGATGCAGAGTCTGCATCACTCCTTTGCTTCCGAATCTCGCTTGTCGAGATCTTCAGTCTGAATTCCGAGAGTTGGGTGCATAATCCGCCTGTTCGTGTGCAGATTAATGGTTTGAGTGCGGGATGGAGTATCTACCATACCACTACTCTTATCATTCGCTCTTGTACATCGAATCAGTGGATCCAGCAACTTGCTCAGTTCCCGGAAGCTAGAGGTGGCTTTGTTTGCTGATACCTCTACCTTCGACCTTTTGTTCCCGGAGTGTTCTCCCGACGATCACGGACAACGACCTCTTGTTAGTGGTGTCGCGAGGATCTACACGAAGCGAGAAGACGCAGATCACCGCCCTTCTTCCCGGTACCATGAGGCAGATCTCGAGGGCGAGATCCATTGTTAGTGGTGTCGAATTGTGGCATCCCGCAAAACCACTACTAGAAAATCGCGATGTTTTTGTGCATTGCATCATCACGAACGCATTCTCATGTCATCATGCCACATTGCATTTGAGCATCATCATCACCTTGCATTTTCTTGCATAAAACTATTTGCGGAAAAAGCTGTTCTTGTTTTCTAAACGCCTCGTCTTTGTTCAAACACAAAACCCGGGTCTCTGGATTATTTTTTTTGTCTGCTATCGGTTTGCAAAAACCTTGTTTTAAACAAATAAAATATTAAATTATTTTAATGGGGGCAGTCGAACGGGCCGATTCGACCCGGACGACCACCCCCAGAATAAAACGGTTCGCCCGAAATCCCTAAACTACCCAACCCTAACCTACCCAGCCCCTCTCCACCTCACTCCCTCCAATCGGCTCTCGCCACGTCACCCTGCCCCTTCCCCCTAACCTATCCCAGGCCGCCACCTAATCCTACCCCTTTCCCCACCTCTCTCTCTCTCCCCACAGCCCCCAACCCGCTGCCACCCGCCCCCCCCCCCCCCCCGGCCCCACTCTCCACTCACCCTCCCACCGACGACCACCTGCCCCACGCGTCCCCCCACGCGCTCCCTACCCCGGTCCCGCACCCCGCTAGCGGCCCGTCCCCCACCTGGAACCTTCCCCGCATGGCCCCTTCCTCCCTTCCCCAACTTCCCCCACCGACAACCACCTCTCTCCTCTCCCCCACCCGCGTCTTCCTCCTCTCCTCTCTCGCCAGCGGGCCCGCGTGCTCCGGCCGCCCCGCTCAGCCTAGGCCCACCCGCGGACCTCCTCGCTCGTCCCCGACCCCGCCTCCAACCGTGTTGCGCCGCTCCCGCCTCCCCTGCCTCCCTCCGGCGAGCGCCCTCGCCTTGCGCCTCTCCCCCAACCTCGAGCTCCCTCGCCGCCGCGCCGCCTCCCTGGGGCCGACCCCGCCAGGCTCCTCCTCGCAGGGTGCCGCCTCGCCGGACCCCACGTCGCCACCTGCTCCGCCGGTCGCCCCTCCCTCTGCCGACTGCGACCCCCCCCCCCCCGTCGGCCTCTGCTGTCGCGCCTCCGCCTCGTCGCCGGGAGCCGTCGCCCCCTCTCCGGCCGCCCGCCCGGAGCGCCGTCGCCGCCGCCCAGGCCGCCTCCACCTCGCATCCCCCTCCACACCGCGTCCCCGCCAGAGCTCGCCCCGCCGGCCGCCGCCTCGTCCCCGTCGCCTTCCGTCGGCCCCGCTCGCCTCCTCCGGCCGCGACGCCTCGTCCTCCTCCCGGCCATCCTCGCAGAGCCGCCGGCGGGCCCGCCTCGCCGCTCTCCCCTCCAGCGCCCTTGTTCCAGCCAAGTTGCGTCTTGTTCTAGGCTTCCTGCGGTCGCAAGCCCCTGTTGAAGTCTGGTCGAAGTGCCCTGCCGCTGTCCTGATGTCTCTGGTTTGGAGCATCCTTTGGTGTTGATGCGAGAAGCTTCACCCCAAGTCCTTTGTCTTGGAACCAAGGGCAGTACCGAAACAAAGGTGTCAAAGAATCATCGACAAGATCTCCATCACGGGTCGAAGGCCGATCCCGTACCCGGTGCCACGCCAAGATCTCCGAAAAACCCCGGTACCGGACAAGTTCACCATCGACCTCGAGAACGCCTACACGGGACGACAAGATCGCCACCCGGACGCGAACCCCAAGACCCTGAGGCCCCGAACCGAAGATCGACCCGAAGCGCCAAGGCCTTCGACAGGGAATCGACAAGGTCATCGCGGAACTCCAAGGTCTACTTCGAAGTTGCCGAACGCCGAGATCTTCAACCGGATCCGAGAACGCCAAGATCGCCGACGCGGATACGCCAAGTACCTCGCCCGAATGCCAAGACCGAATCGATGGTACGGACCCGAAGACCACGGCGACGACAAGATCGGCACCGACCCGGAAGAATCCGATGCGCCCCGACACCGACCCAAGTCCTGCTTCCCGGATGCGACAAGATCGACCTCTGTTATCCGAGAACGATCCCGCCGAGACCGAACCCCAGATCCAGACCCTGAGACCAAACCCCGAACCCCGGAACCCCGAGATCTGCCGAACCCTAATGTATGAACCTTTTTCCCGAGCCCTATTTTATAAATGCTAAATATAAAACTTGTTGCATATTAATTGTCATACTCGCTTGCATATTGTCATGTGGTTTGGGGGCATTATGCCGATTCACCTCTAAATAAATATGGGGCCCATATGCGGGCAAATATAGTCTTATATTGGCCCCATTTAAATTTGTGTAGCGAACCGGTGATATATTTTGTCCTGTTAAAGACAACATTTAAATTGCGGGGTAGCTAAATAACTTGAACCACCTAAATAATTGTCGGGACCCCGGTTCCGCTTAATATTGACCTAATCGCATCGCATCTTTGCCATGTCATGCATCATACATGCAGCATGCCGATCTTCTGCCGTTGTATTAAATAGTGCATCCGGTGTTTATTCTAGTGTTTTGCTTCTTCGCGGATAAGGCCGTTGAGTTGATGTGAGCTTCGCCCCGATCTTCGGTTGAACCTTCGGCAATGTTTTCAGGCGAGCATCTCCCCCTTTCTACCTATCTTACTTTTATAGTATTTATTTCCCTCCTGTTGATCTATTGCTATCTGTGTTGCGATGCTCTAGTTTCCGTACCCGTGATATCCCTTGCAGCCTTATATTGCCTTGGACACATCCTATTACCTGTTGTTTGGTAGATAGCTGGACTTGCGCGTCGTAGTCGCTCGCTCAAGTGCTGTTGCGTGTCGTCAAGTACCACAGTTGTTGGAGAATTGCCGCCTGTTTAATGTTGGAGATGATCATGGCTTTATTTATTGCTCACTTTAATTATTGTTTAACAACTAAAATTGAAGTAGGTAAGCAGAGGCACAGGTGGGCAATAGATGTTGTTTGGTTGTTAACCGTCCACTTGTGTCCCGTAGGACCCCGAGTGCTTGATACATGTTCCTCGAATTATCGCGCTATCCACATACGGAGAATTATGGGCCCCCCTTAGCCAGAGCTTGATTCAGTCTTATTTCTTGGGGCCACAAACTAGTTTGAGGTTTTATTTACTATCCTGTACTTATGCCATGCTTTACCGCTTTATTTACGATTGTGCGAGGAGCACACTGTACTGTTTAGGATCGGGACACGATTCCGCGGTGTCGACAAGCTCAGTTTTGGGTTCCCAGTCGTTCACAGCCGTCCACCCAAACCTCGGGTCCGCCTTGGAGCTAGCTTACTTCGTTGCGGGTGTACTCCAAGGGGTGGCCCCCTGAAATATTTATGAATCCTGTGATTGCTTTGTCGTGAAAGCCTCGTTGGGTTTTGATTTGGTTTTTCCGAGGTCGATCGTGTGTGTGTTGCTATTTGTGCACCCCGGCCGGGTAAAACTTTCTGAAAGCCGTGTCCGCGGTTATGGACGACTTGGAGCACAGTATCTCGATCATAGACAACTATAACTAAAGTAGTGCTATAAATTTGACTTTATAGTGACTAGTAATCAGCGTCACCACAACGGAATGGCTAAATAAAACTGCCCACAATTGCTTGTTTGAGTTGTCGCTTGCGACCATTGTACCCGACTAGTAAGTATTGCAACAACAACGGAATGGCTAAATAAAAGTACCAACAACTGCTGGGTTTTGGGTTATCTCATGCTATTTGTATCTGACTAGTAAGTGTTGCAACTACAACGGAATGGCTAACTAAAAGTGCCCACTGCTTAATTTATCGGGATGACTATTTATACCTGACTAGTAATTGCTGCAACGATAACTGAATAAATAAAACTGCCAACTGTGTGAGTTACTCGGTTGACTTCCTCGTTTGGTTCTCGAGGGGGAAACACCAGGATGGGTTTGTCTGATGATAGAATCAGGTTGGTTCCGAATAGGTCTTTCTTACCCCTCACTGATTGCCGCTTGTTGTATCGAGTCTCTATAGGTTGTTCCGTGCATGCTGCCGCTGCCGCTTCAGTCCACCATACCTATGTAGGCGAGGACCGCCGAATTCTAGCCTCGCCGTGTACTGTCCTCGGTACTGACGCTCCTCTTTTTCCTTTGCCCTTTGTCGGCACCCCTTTTGTTTAAGCAGGTTTGAGACCGACGTCGTTAGCAGGGTTACCCTTCCGGCTTGGCCTGGGCAGGGTTATGGACGCCATTGGTTATTCTTCAGGGCTCTTAGCCCCATTTGCATCTTGTCCGTAGTCGGATGCTCTATCGTTTTCAAGGTGATTTGGGATCTTTGTATATTATATCTGTATTCTTGACTCATGGAGTCGCTGTTGTATATATATCTGTTCTGTGGGTCCCATCGAGGACTGTTGTGTAATGTTATTACTTCGTTTTCCACCCGCATGAAAGTGCCTGGTGGGCACCTTTGAATCGTTTCTATGCGGGTTTGGCGAGTTTCGCTAAAACTTGCATAGGTCCGATTCTGAGGGTGTTACACTACAGTGGTATCAGAGCCGGATCTATGCGTAGATGCTTTGCTCGGGTAGTACACAGATGAGTATGTGGGTGATGATGATCATGTTCTTGCTTCTTAGGTGTACTTTGGATATTGGTGGCATAGTGGGATGAAGCGGCCCGGACAAACCTTACATGTCCTCGCACATGAGACCTTTTCCACGCTTGACATGCAACTAGTTTTGCATAAGTGGCTAGCGGGTGTCTGTCTCTCCTACTATAGTCAATATCTAATTTGCAACGAGTTTTCAACAATTTGGTCATCCTCGTTGTGGTTCATGTTCGTAGGTAAGAACGGTTCTATCTTCGAAATCCCTATGCCACGTAAAACTTGCAATGGATAAATTAGAGGCGTCTAGTTTAGATTGTTGTTGGGATAGTGTCATGATATGGTGAGGTTGTAAGTAGAAGTATAAGTCGATACTCTTACAACACACATAACGTGTAAGTTCCATAGACCTTGGCCTTACACATAGAGGTATGATAGTGATCATACCATGATGCACATGATGGAGATCGAGTGCAAGAACCATATCATTCGACTTATTAATATGTGTTGTTTGTTGCATCTTATATTGCTTGTTTGGTGTTTTATTAGCATAATAAGATGATCCCTCATTTAGATATCAAGATAAAATGTGTTCTCCCTTAAGTATGCACCGATTATGTTTCGTCGCTCGAATACATCATGTGATGATCGGGTGTTCTTGGATCCACGATCATATTTCAGGTGTAAGACAATTACACACGCGAATACTAAGGTTCTTACTTGGCGAGCCTAGCATGTACAGACATGGCCTCGGAAGACGGACCAAAAGGTTAAGCATGAGTCATATGGTAGATATGATGCCCATTTGATGCTCGCCTTTGAAGCTACAATGACTCACGTGATGATCGGACTTGGTGTAGTGGATTTGGTTCATGTAATCACCAAAAAGGCACGAGGGATGTCATTTTTGAGTAGGAGTTCATTCTTAATTTGGATTAGTTGAACTCAATCTATCATAAAATTAGTCTAAACTTTACAAATTCTGTTGTAGATGGCACCACCTGCTTTTAATTTCAATGTGTTCATGGAGAAAGAAAAACTTGCAATGAACAGTAGCAACTTTACCGATTGGGCCATGAATTTGAGGATTCTCCTCACTGCTGCACAAAAGCAATATGTGCCATAAGCGCCGCTAGGCTCCCCACCGTTCGATGATGCCCCTGACGAGGAAAAGAATGTCTATCAGACTCGTCAGGAGGACCACAACTTAGTTTATTGCGGCATATTGTATGGGCTAGAGCTAGAACTTCGAAAGCGTTTCGAAAACGGCAATGCATTTTATACAATGGGTGAGTTGAAAATGATTTTCGACACACTTGCTACTGTAGAGAGCTACAATGCTTCAGAAAAGTTCTTTAGTTGCATGATGGAACAGAACAACTCCGTAAGTGAGCATGTACGCAAGATGTCGGGTTACGCCGATAAGCTTGTGTCCTTGGGAATAACGATTCCCATTGACTTAGGCATCCATCGTGTTCTCCAGTCTCTGCCACCCAGCTATAAGAGCTTCGTGATGAACTATAATATGCAAGACATGAAGAAGTCTCTCCCCGAGCTTCTGTCAATGCTTAAAACTGCAGAAGTGGAGATCAAGAAAGAAGATCAAGTGTTGATGATCAATAAGACCACTCGTTTCAAGAAAGACAAGAAGGGTAAACTGAAGGGAAAGAAGGGTGGCAAGCCAGTTGCCGCGCCTGAAAGGAAACCCCGAGTTGGTCCTAAGTCTGATACCGAGTTCTATTATTACAAGGGGAATAGCCACCGGAAGCGCAACTGCCACAAGTATTTGGCAGACAAGAAGGCCGGCAAGGAAAATAAAGGTATATATGATATACATGTTATTGATGTATACTTGACTAGTACTCGCAGTAGCACCTGGGTATTTGATACCGGTTCAGTTGCTAATATTTGTAACTCGAATCAGGGGCTGCGGAACAAGCGACCGTTAGCAAGGGGTGAGGTCAAGATGCGTGTCGGCAATGGATCAAGTGTTGATGTGATCGCCGTCGGAACGATGCCTCTCCACTTACCATCGGGGTTAGTTATAAACTTGAATAATTGTTATATGGTGCCAACACTAAGCATGAACATTGTATCCGGATCATGTTTGATGCGCAGTGGTTATTCATTTAAATCCAAGAACAATGGTTGTTCTATATCAATGAAATCTTTTATGGTCAAGCACCGATGATGAATGGTTTATTTCTATTGGATCTCGATAATAATGTTACACATATTCATAATGTTGATGCTAAAAGGATTAAACTTAATGATGATATACCCGCATATATCTGGCACTGCCGTCTAGGTCATATTGGCGTTAAACGCATGAAGAAGCTCCATTCAGATGGAATTTTGGAATCACTTGATTTTGAATCATTTGATACATGTGAGCCATGCCTTATGGGCAAGATGACTAGAACTCCGTATTCCCGTTCAATGGAACAGGCGACAGATTTATTGGAAATCATACATTTTGATGTGTGTGGTCCAATGAGTGTGTCGGCGCAAGGTGGATATCGTTATTTTGTAACTTTCACGGATGATTTGAGTAGATACGGTTATATCTACTTGATGAAACACAAGTCTGAAACCTTTGAAAAGTTCAAGGAGTTTTAGAGTGAAGTTGAAAATCATCGTAATAGAAAGATCAAATTTCTACGGTCCGACCGTGGAGGTGAGTATCTAAGTTACGATTTTAGCACTCATATGAAAGAGTGTGGAGTACTTTCACAACTCACACCTATCGGAACACCACAGCGAAATGGTGTGTCGGAACATCGTAACAGTACTTTATTAGATATGGTTCGATCTATGATGTCTCTGACGGACTTGCCACTGTTATTTTGGGGTTATGCACTAGAAACTGCTGCAATCACTTTAAATCGGGTACCATCTAAATCCGTTGAAAAGACACCATATGAATTGTGTTTTGGAAACAAACCTAAGCTGTCATTTCTTAAAGTTTGGGGATGCAATGTTTATGTGAAGAAACTTCAACCGGATAAACTCGAACCCAAAGCGGAAAAATGCGTCTTCATAGGATACCCTAAGGAAACTATTGGGTATTCCTTCTATCACAGATCTGAGGGCAAGGTTTTTGTTGCCAAGAATGGATCCTTTCTAGAGAAAGAGTTTCTTGCGAAAGGCGTGATTAGCCGGAAGGTAGAACTCAAAGAGGTTGTAGAACATTCTCTTCATAGTATGGCGAGTAGCGCAGCGCCGGAAGTCATTCTGGAGTTTGACATGGTTATACCCTACGGATACACGACTTCAGCATACCTGGTCCAGCCCAAGGAAGGCCCACGAGAATGTACGCGTCCCATGAATATATTCAGGTGGCCTAAGCCCATGACGTCTTCGGATCCTTGGAGAGCAAGACTAGATTAGATAGAATATTCAAAGGGGCAAACCCTAAACCTGTAACCGACTCGATCTGTGCCCGGGACCTGCCTACCTCTATATAAAGGCTAGGAGGGCATGACGAGGAAGGCACCTCTCATACCACCGCATACACACCTCCACGCCAGATTACATCTGTGCACCCCTGTACTTTTTCGGTTCCTCCGTAATCAAGAGCAAACAAGCAGGAGTAGGGTCTTCCCTCCGGGGGCATGAACCTGGGTAAATCTCGTGTCCTCTGGTTGCTTGTCTGTTAACCGTTCCGCGATCTCCAGCACCCCCATCTTCTCCAAAACCCAAGCTCATAACAATGGGCATTGACAAGATCAAACCTCATCAATTGGCGCCGTCTGTGGGAATCGGGGGTGCTGATTGTGCGATCGTGACGGTCCCAACCAAAGCAATCTACAATTCTTTGGTGACGGAGAGCCATCTCCTCTTCGGCGCTTTCGACTTCACCGCCCACTCGCCATCCACCATGAAGGACTTAGAGCCCGTAGGCAACGGGCTCGAAATTCTGTTCGAGAGCTTCTGCTTCCAGGTGGGACAGACCGGCACTCTCCGCCTCCCAGAGCGGGTGCCACTGCCATCAATCAGGCCCGCCTCATGGGCTCCGCATCCCGTGCTACGCACATAACCATTGACAGATGAGTCCTATGACAGCAGCAGCTGCAACTCAGATCTGTGTGATCCTCCGATGGATGAAGGAACCTACGGTTCCGGATCCGAAAGCTGCGGCAGTAGCGATCATACCTACGGACGCTACCAATGCGTCGTGGTCATCCAAAGTGATGTGGATCAGCCACAACCCAACCCGCCACCCAACCCGCAGGGTAGAAACGGCGAAAACAGGAGGAACCAATCCCCCCTGCCCAACGAGGACGACACTGATGCCAACCGGTTAATCCACCTCAGCGAGGAGGGATGGAACCAAGCACACAAAGCCGTGGCGGGCAACAAGATCCTGCCTGTAGGTGCCTCACGAGACCTACTCATGGCATATCACCTGCTCCTCATCGAAGAGCACAAAAAGCAGGTGAAGATGCAAGATGTGCTTGACAAACGCAAGCAAGCGGCCTCAGAGTCCAGCGCGCGGTGAGCTGCGCTCTCTGCTGTTGGCGGCTCCAGCTCGCACGGCAACCACGCCAACAACCATCGTTCTCGTGTAGAGAACATGGAACCCGCCGCACGTCATGAGGTGACCCGAACACTCAACACATCCTTCATGGAGATGGATGCCAACGGCAACGTCATCCCGAAGACGCCGCAGGATGCGATCATGGCAGCCACCACATACCTCGCGTCCCATCCACCTCCGGTGGGGGACCCGAAGAGGGCCATGCACAACTCTGCACTGGCCGGACTGGACTCGTTGGAGCTGCACTCCACGGGGAAGCTCCTGAGGAGCCGAAAAAGAAGGCTGCAGTTAGGTTCAACCGCGGTCCCACACCTTCATCCGACAAGGAAGAACACGACCTACCTCGATGGAACAAGAGCTCACGATATCGCAGCCGCGACTACGACGCTCGAAGCGAACTCACCCAACACAAGATCAACAAGGCACGCGCCAAACGCGTGTGCTCATCCGAATCCGAAGAGGATGGCGATGAAGGAGAACTCTGCGGGGCTCAATGCTTCAGCAGATCTATTCAGCGGATGCGGATGCCGAGGAACTATAAGCTCCCTTCGGACACTCCGAAGTTTGACGGCACGCAGGACCCCAAGGCGTGGCTCAGCGACCACCTGTCGTCCGTCAAGCTGCACGGCGGCAACAAAAACATCGCCCTACAGTGACTTCAGCTGTAGGTGACAGGCGTAGCCCGGATCTGGCTCAGCAGCCTATCCTTGGGATCCATCCGAAGCTGGGAGGAACTGGCATATAGTTTCATCCGAAACTTCAAGGGCACCAGCAAGAGGGCAGCCTCGATCGAAGAGCTGAGGGCCTGCACCCAAAGAATGGGTGAATCCATTCGCTCGTATATACTACGCTGGTCCAACATCAAGAACTCTATGGCACACATCTCTGAGGAGAGAACAATCTACGCCTTCAAGGATGGCGTCAAACACCAAGACTTCAAGGAAGAACTTGGGCGCGCCAAGCCCAAGATACTTGACCACCTCATGGACATCGCCAACAGGTGGGCAGATGGTGAAGACTCCGTCCACCGAGCACATTCGGAGGAGGAAGATGACTACGGCCACCGACGCGAGCGTCGTAGCAAATGAAGATCACGACGGACCCGACATGGTCGCGGCTGGCTACGCCGACCGCCGCAACGAAGGCAACCGTGGCAGCGTCGGATACCGTGGAAACAACTTTCGCGATGGAGGACGCCCAGCGCAATCGTGGCAACGCCGCAGCCGCGACGATGAGCCCTCGGCATACGACAAGCTGTCGGGCCCATGCACCATCCACTTCTACATTGACAAGGAGGATGGCAAAAAGAAGGCAAACCACATGCTCAAACACTGCCGCAAGTTCCAAAAACTTAGCGAGAGCATGTCCCAGATGAGGCAGCAAGCCCCGAACCCCGGGTATGTGCATGCACCCGCACCAGGTGACATCGCCCACGGAGCTCCTCCACCACCACCCGTGGGACCCTCGAATCACCCAATCGCACACGGGCAGAACAACGGCGGAAATGGGTACCCCGCGCCAAAAGGATCATTGATGATCCAAAAGGGGCGCCCAACAAACAGTGTGCAAAATAAAATCACCCGCCAGGTCATCCTGGTTGTGACCGCTCCACCCGCCATCCCTGAGTACTTCAGCAGTTCAGAGTCCTGCATCACGTTCAGCCGTTCGGATCACCCCTGCCAGATCCCTCGCCCAGGTCATGCTACCCTGGTGCTCGAGGCGCAGATCGGAGGGTTCAAGATGAGCCGCGTCTTCATGGACGATGGCAGCAGCACCAATCTGATGTTGCTAGCACCTTGGCAGCAATGCGGATCCTGCTGTGCAGCCTGGAACAATCCGACACAACGTTCCATGGCATCGTCCCAGGGAAGGGAATATTCCCCCTGGGAAATATATGGCTCGAAGTCATCTTCGGCAAGCCTGATAACTTTCGGTGCGAGCGACTCAAGTTCGAAGTGGTGGATTGGCCATCACAATACCACGCCATCCTCGGGTGCGTGGCATTCGCACGGTTCCTGGCAGTACCGCACTACGCGTACTTGCTACTCAAAATGCCAGGACCCAGGGGCGTCATCACGGTCCACGGGATCTTCACCCGATCGGATCACTGCGACAGGGACTTCAATAGAATCTCCCAGTCATTCGGCATGCAGGAGGAGATCATAAGACTGAGAGGTGATAGACAATGGGGCACCCCTTGTCTCAAGGCAAAACGCACCTGACATGTCGTTTGACTCAACAGTCAACACGAAGAAGGTGCCGGTCCACCCAACGGACACCTCCAAGACGGCGCTGATCACCAACGACCTTAGCCCCGCATAGGAAAGCGCGCTCGTCGAATTCCTCCATGAGTGTTGGGAAATCTTCGCCTGGTGTCCTGCGGACATGCCAGGAGTTCCCAGGGAATTCGCCGAGCATGCACTCAATGTGTTTCCAGATGCCAAGCCTGTGAAACAGTCCATCCGACGACTGTCCGAGCCACAGGCCGAAGCCATCGGAGTCGAAGTCAACAGACTACTCGACGTCGATGTCATCAGGGAGATCAAAGAAAGCGAGTGGCTAGCTAACACCGTGATGGTCCCTAAAAAGGACACGGACATCCTGCGGATGTGTGTGGACTACACCTCGCTGGACAAACACTGCCCGAAGGATCACTTCCCTCTCCCTCGGATCGATCAGATCGTCGATTCGACTGCAGGGTGCGATAAAATCTCCTTCCTCGATGCCAATTCAGGCTATAACCAGATTCGACTGAAGGTCGAAGATCAGGAGAAAATGGCGTTCATCACGCCGTTCGGAGTATTCTGCTACAACACAATGCCTTTCGGGCTGAAGAACGCAGGTGCCACGTACCAGCGAGTAATGCAGGCATGCTTGAAGATCCAGATAGGCCAGAACATACAAGTCTATGTCAACCACATAGTAATCAAAACAAGGGAGGCCAAGACACTGATCGACGATCTCCGCAAGACGTTCGACAACCTTGATCGATACAAGATCAAGTTGAATCCAGAAAGTGCGCCTTCGGCGTCCCATCTGGTCAATTGCTTGGCTACTTCATCTCCCAGTGAGTGATCGAGGCGAACCCGAAGAAAATCCGGGCCATAATGGCCATGGAGAAACCGAAGAACCTCAAGGGCGTCCAATAGCTAGCTGGACGCATCGCGGCGCTGAGCAGGTTCATCAGCCGCATGGGCAAAAAGGCCCTGCCTTTCTATCAGTTGCTACGTAAAGCATACAAATTCGAGTGGACACCTGAAGCGGACGACGCATTCGAAGATCTGAAGCGGCTGCTCTCCACCTTGCCTGTCCTGGTCACGCCAAAGGAACGCGAGTCTCTACTGCTATACATAGCAGCCACACACCAGGTGGTAAGCACCGTGCTCGTGGTCGAATGACCAGAATATGGCAAGACCAATGGGGTCCAGCACCCAATATACTACCTCAGCGAGGTATTGACGCCGACAAAACAGAGGTACCCTCACTACCAGTAACTTGCCTACGGCGTGTTCATGATGGCTCGTCGGCTGAGCCACTACTTCCAGGAGCATGAGGCGATGGTCGTCAACGAGGCACCCCTGAATAGCATCCTGAACAACCCGGAGGCCACAGGACGCGTGGCCCTGTGGGGCATCGATATGTCTCCCCTAGACATAGTCTACGAGAAGCGACATGCGATCAAGTCCCAGGTCCTTCTGGACTTCCTCGTCCACTGGATGGAGCTGCAGCTGCCGGACACCCCGGACATGACACAATCATGGATGATGCACTTCCATGGCTCCAAGCGTGAGGCTAGAGCAGGAGTCGGAGTCATACTGACATCCCCGCACGGCGACAAGATGAAATGCGTCCTCCGGATGAAATTTCGAGCTTGCAACAACGAAGCCAAATACGAGGCCCTCATCCACGGCATGAGGATGGCCAAGATCTGCGGCGCAACACGCCTGGTCATCTACGGTGACTCAAACCTCGTCGTCTAGCAGACGATGAACGAGTGCGACGCGCATGACTCCACATGATCGTGTACCACGCGCTATATAATTCACTCGAAGGAGACTTTGATGGCTGCGAGCTTCAACACGTTGGAAGAGAAAGCAACGAAGAGGCTGATAGACTCGCCAACATCGGCTCCACCTGCGCACGGGTGCCACCAGGTGTGTTCCTCAAACAGATATGTGTGCCATCCATTAAAAGGAAATTCCACAAGGGATCACCCGAAGAGGCCGAGCACTAGGGGGCTGTGCTACTCGAAGGACAGGAAGGACCCGAAAAGCTCGACACAGAGGTCGCAGTGGTCAACCTGATGCAGGTCATGGCAGTCAAAGAAATATGGACGCAACCATACCTACGCTACCTGATAAACAGGGAACTGCCTGATGACCTGACAGATGCCCGACGCATATCTTGTCGGTCCAAAGCCTTCACCATCATCAATGGCGAGCTGTATAAGCGCAGCATTTCGGGTGTGCTCCAAAGGTGCGTCACCATCGGTGATGGCAAAACTATCCTCCAAGACATCCATGAGGGCATCTGCGGCCATCACGCGGGCAGCCGCGCCCTTGTCTCCAAAGCTCTACGAGCTGGGTTCTACTGGCCAACGGCCATGAACGACGCCAAGGACATCGTCCGAATGTGTAACGGGTGCCAGAGGTTCGCAGACAAACCGAACGCACCTGAAGCGGAGCTCAGGCCCATACCCCTGGACTGGCCCTTCTCCCAATGGGTCCTCGACATGATCGGCAAACTTGCCAAGTCCTCGAAAGGAGGCCACGTCTACCTCCTAGTCGCAGTCGGCAAATTCACCAAGTGGATCGAAGCCATGCCCGTTACCAACCAAAAGGGTAAAACAGCCGTGAAGTTCTTCCAATCCATTGTGTACATATTTGGCGTGCCACATAGCATCATCACCGACAACGGGTCGAACTTCATATCCAACGAATTCCAGGACTTCTGCGAAGGCCTAGGGATCAACATATCATACGCCTCTGTGGCGCACCCGCAAACAAATGGGCAGGTCAAAAAGGCCAACGGCCTCGTGGCGGTGGCATCAAGAAACGCCTAATGAGCCCACTCGAATGGCTCGCGGGAGCTTGGGCAGAAGAGCTTCCCTCTGTCCTCTGGAGTCTGCGCACAACGCCAAACAGCTCAACTGGCTACACGCCCTTCTTCATGGTGCATGGAGCCGAAGCCGTGTTACCTGCAGAGGTACGCCACAAGGCCCCACGGGTCGTCGCCTACAGCAAAGCCGAATCGACGGACGAACTCGAAGACGCTGTCGACACACTCGACGAGGCACGCGGCATCGCCGCAGCTCGATCGACGGTCTACCAGCAGAACCTCCGCAACTATCACAGCCGTCGGCTGCGCCCAAGGTCCTTCGTTGAAGGAGACCTCGTCTTACGACTCAAGCAAGAGCGGTCGAAGAAGCTCGAGTCACCATGGGAAGGACCCTACATCGTCACTGAAGTCATCCCAGGTGGCGCTTATCGCCTTAAGAACGTGGAGTCTGGAGTCGCATACTCCAACCCATGGAACTTCGCACAACTGCGACGATTCTACCCCTAGCTATCCCCCCTTTACTTTCAATAAGGCTATTCGGCCATGGCTACTCAGCCGAACAATGTACCTCCTCATTACAATATGAATAAAGCTAAGTGTCTCGCCCCAAAATTTATCTTTCACTCGCATTTCTTTATGCTACCAAACACTCGGGGGCTCCCCACTCACCTCGCGACTTCGTCGATTGAGGATAACGCATGTACACCTGAGTAGCTGATCACATCAGGCTAACGAAAAGGGCATGCATACAGCAAAGCACAACGTGCTAAAAACAATCAACCTTTACATCAAAGGGCAAAACACGCCCAGTCAAATATTATACAAATTTTACATCTATCTTTTACCAGGTCCTACCTATTCTGAAGGATCACCCGCGCACGATGCTCAAAGAGATCTACAATTTCCTCGGCATACTGCCTCACAGCCGCATAGTGCGGGCGCATGTCCCATAGACCACCATCTGGTCGAGGGGGCGGCCCAGCTGCCACAGCCGCTAGATTTACGTCAGGACGATGCAGCCACACAAGGGAAAGAGCGGCCTTCACACCCGCAACTAATTGGTGCCGCACCAGCTCCCTGACATGATGCACATCTCGAAACTTTGCCAGCAAACCCCAGAGAGTCGATGGCGCTTCATCCAGGGGAAACATTACGTGAAGAATTGATGCCAAAGATGTCTTCACTTGCCGGAGCACTCGTGACACTTGGTGAGCACGATCCTGCACATTCGCAAGGACCATGGCATGGTCGCGATCCATCCAGAAAAAGCCACCAGCCTCCATATCTTGCTGGGTCAGGCAATTGATTCGAACTGCAATGCGCTCCTTCTCCTCCTTCGGAACAAGGTTAGCACCTGCGACACCTACAAAGTAAGATGACCAGCCAACAGGCGCATCCGAAAATGAGCAGCAGCTCGAAGAAACTTACACTGCAGCTGTTCGGCCAAGCGCCGCAGCTCCCCCATCAGATATTCCTCTCTGGCGGCGCCTCGCTCCGCCTTCGACTTCCAAACGTCCAAATGGCCTTGGATGCCAAGCAACTCCTTCTCAAGACTGCGGACGCGGTCACGAAGAAATGCAAGCTGCGACGCATCATCCAAGGATGGTCGCGGTTGCGGAGCAGACGAGGTATTTACGGGGTCATCACCCGACGGTCCTTAGAGAAAAACAGACAAGAATATGAATAACACACGAATGGGCAACAACTCGTAGATTCATTATATACAGCAAAAGCCACTGTGTGGCACAAGTGGTGTTCATGGAAATATTACAACAAAAGACGATGACAACTATCCTACAACTACAAGGCCTAATCAGCCATGTCCTGAGTGGCCTCAGAGCCAGATTGCCTGCTCTTGACCTCTTCCTGCTGCCTCACCGCGTACTCCGCCAGCAGGTCAATCAGCTTCGGCCCATAGCGTTTACAGCGGGCAGCATAGAGGGCAAAAGCTACCTCGGATCCGTCGGGGGCTGTCGACATCTGGGAGGTGACCTAGTGAAGATCCAGCTCTGCCCCGGACGCCATGGCCATCGCCAGCCCCATAGACGCGTCGATGCCCTTCTACTTGCGCTTGTACGCCGCGGGCGCCTCGGCTGACAGCGCATCCGACAACAAGTCGACATCCTCAAGGGCAACGCCCTTGGGGACGAGCTCCTTGTAGAAGAGTCCAAGCGCAGTAGCATCATCTAGAGCACTAGCGTGCTCCAGAGCACTGCGGTCGAACTCAATGCCCGCGACATCTAGATAAATGGAAAAAGCAAAGTGAGAATCAAACAAAGCCAGAGAGATAAGGCAACCGAAATGGAACAAGTACATACGAAATTACTCACCCGAAATAGCCTTGGCAGCATCCATCAGCTTGTCAGCTACCTCCTTCTCGCGCAAAGCTGCGGCGGTGACGAGCTGCTCCTCGCGGTCCGTAGCCTCCTACTGCAGGCGCTCCTTGGCCGTAGCTGCGTCAGCTAGCTCCCGCTCGAGGCGCTCCTTCGCACCAACGGCGTCCTCGGCCTTTTTCTCTGCTCGCCCGAGGCTCTTTTTGAGAGCATCAAGCTCACGGAGGGCAGTGTTATTTTCATCTGCAAAAAGCAACAAAGAGCATGTGTGAGCTTTGTAAGCTAGCAAGCAGACAAAGAAGTAGAAGACCTAGTTGAGAATGTACCTTGAAGCCGCTGCAGGTGGTCCTCCAATGCCAGGTTGGCGCCTTGCACAAAAAGCTACAAGAAGAAGCAACTTATCAGGAAAAGGGCTCGGGGGCTACGCCCAAGAAACAATCAAAACAAAATCAAACACACAAAAAGCGCTCGGTGGCTCCCCCCGAGACGCGCACAAAACAGAAGCAATGATCAGCAGATCATACGAAAAACGCTCGGGGGCTTCCCCCACGGCAAGAACGGAAATACTCACATGATCAGACGAAGACTCCGAAGGTCCGGCAGTAGTCTTCTGGGAGATGATCACCCGAGCCTCCCATGGAGAGGGGTTCGGAGCATTGCCCCCAGAAGTGGCCACCGTCTGCGAAGGAGGAGGCGTCATCTTCGACTCGCCTACTAACTCCTGAGTGCCATTGCTAAATGATCCCTCAGAGGAGTGGCTGCAAACGAAAACACCAATCAAATACAAGCAAAGAAACAATGAAAGATAGGAAAAGGTATCCGAAGGAACTTACGAGTCCATATCTCTCAAGTTGAAGATAGGCAAGGTCCTCTTGCCCTTCTTCTCTTCCTTCTTCCGCTTCGTCGGCGGCTGCGGCGCTACATCCCACATAGGCACGACCGAAATAGGGGAGGAAGATCCACCATCACCTCCACTATGACGCACAAGTCATGGCGGGTCCCTAGGCATCGGCGGAGTCGAAGCATCCGACGATTCGCTCGAGCTCCATGCCCGCTTTCGGGTCTTCCCCTCGCTCGACTCAAAGGTTTCTTCAATCGGTGATCGCGTCGAGGGAAGCTCATACATGGAGTCCACGACCTCATTGTCCGACGCATTCGGAAAATGTTCGGGTAGTGGAGGCACCATGCCAGGTACCTTGAACTCCTGCACAACGGAAACAAACTTTCAGAACAAAGAAGTACAAGAAAATGCAGTCGGAAAAAGCGCTACGCGCACGTCCCAGATCTACACCTGCGGCACCGGTCGAGAGGCGCTGAACGGAGGGGTCAGTGATCTCCCCGAAAGGTCCTCGTCAGCTTTGAACTTCAACAGCGACTGAAGGACTCTGTCGAGGTCCCCCTTGGAGAGTTCCTCAGCCGCAACTCTCGTCGGGTCGTAGCAGCCAGTATAAAGGAACATCGGGTGTGCCCTAGCCTGGAGCGGCTGCACCCAACATTTGAGGAAGGTGTGGATAATATCCACACCGTTCACCTCCTTCTCCGGAATCACCTGGAGGTCCTCCACCCGGTGGTAGAGCTCCTCTATCTCCTCCACCTCACCCTCCAGGATGTGGTTCTTCAGGACCTCTTCGGCTGGATTTTCTGGGTGGAGTCGAAAGGGGCAAGGCCAAAGTCTTGCCCGTCCACTGTGGAATCGCGGATATAAAACCACCTCCTCCGCCAGTATTAGACGGACTCAGACATCAAAAAGAAAAAGAAGATAAAATTGGATCGAAGGTAAATAATGCAGCCGCCGATCGGATAAACTCTGTCGGAGCCGGATTGCCTCTTCAGGGAGTAGAGCTTCCGGAAGAGGCCAAAGTGCGGCTCGATATCGAGCCAGCACTCACAGAAGGTGATGAAATGGGCGATGTGGAGAAGAGAATTTGGGGAGAGATGATGGAGTTGGACGCCATAGAAAAAAAGCAATCCACGAAGAAAATCGTGGACTGGGAGAGAGAGGCCCCGAAGGACAAAAGAAACAAACATGACCGGAAACCCTGCGGGTGGATGGGGAATTACCTCATCGCCGGGAATCTTGATGGCCTCCTTGTCCTGTGGCATCATACCCCACTCATAAAGCTTGCGCAGGTCGCCCTCGCGCGTCTCCGTACGTCGCCACCCACCATCGGTGACGCGAGTGGCGGTGGTGCCCTTTTTGCCGCCGGCAGCAGCGCTGGTGCCCACCGCGGTGGAGGCCTTCTTCGGCTTATCCATTGCAGTATGGAGATGGAAGCGGTGTAAGCGTAGAAAAGAGGATGGGAAGGATCGAAGAACTTCCATCGCGCGGTAAGAAAAACTCAAGAAAGTGGAAGTAGCGAAAAGCAAATGGCTGCGGTGAAAACAAACAAAATTTTCCCCACAGTTATAAGGACGAAGACGATGAAGAGGGACCGTTCATCGGGAAGCCCTAGAGCCATCATCAAATCCAGCCGTCCACGTGTCAGCACAGCAGCGAATCGTCGCTCGCACGCCGTCCACTATGCACGGAAACCAAGGAGACACCATAATTATCGCCACGTCGCGCGTGACCAGTCAACTCCAAGTCAGAAAGTGGGACCCACGTTCGTCCTATCGCGTCACCTCTGGTGCCGCAGACGCTTGAGATCACCGATCGTCAGTACTGACATCATCAAAGCTATACTAGCAACGGTTAAAAAAAATCCGCTAAACAGCTAAAGTACTCACTCGAATCTACGATTCGAGCAACTACTTGGGGGCTACTCCTATCAGGAGCGCTGGCCGCGCACCCGAAGCATGAACAGCGTACTACGCCAATGAACTATTCTTTGAGTCCTACGTCGAATTTGCGACTCCACTACGGACTCGGGGGCTACTCCCATAGGGAGGATCGATTCAAGCATCCGAAAAAATTGTGTCCTACGGACCTGAAGCAAATAATGGTTGAATTAAAGTCTCTGCTCGAGTCTACGACTCGAACAGACACCCGGGGGCTACTCCCATAGGGAGCGCTGGTCGCGCACCCTATGAATTCTTCGAGTGCGATCCTTCGGATCAGAATGCAAAAAAAATTTCGGCAACTTTTCCCTAATTAACGCTAAGTGAGAAACATCCTCCTTAGCCACCCGAAACACCTCCGCGGTGATAAAATTTCGTATGATGTGTCTAAGACGCAAATATAAGACCTATAGATACCATATGATGGCATGGTAACGCACACGACTGTGCTCTGCTAGTAAAAATCCGTGCCAATAGGCGTGACGAAAATCCCGACGGACGCGTTGGGTACATCATTCGAAAATTATTGGAATTCTACTCCTGTAAGTCCTATACCTGCCTGAGTTGAATTACGCCAACATTTGTTCCGGGTTCGAGTTGAGGGACTCGAATCTGAAGAAGATCGTGTTGTTTTGTCCTAAGACAGTTAACTGGCACTGTTCCGTCGGGAGATTCAGACACACGCATCAACAATCCCTACACACCAGAATCATTTCTCTAAAGAGCAGAGACAACTGCACCCAAAAGATTGAAGAGTCCTCAGCCAAATCTACGATTCGACTGAACACTCGGGGGCTACTGACATGGTTATACCCTACGGGTAGATGACTTTAGCATACCTGGTCCAGCCCGAGGAAGGCCCACGAGAATGTACGCGGCCCATGAAGATATTCGGGTGGCCCAAGCCCATGACGTCTTCGGATCCTTGGAGAGCAAGACTAGATTAGATAGAATATTCAAAGGGGAAAACCCTAAACCTGTAACCAACTCACTCTATGCCCGGGACCTGCCTACCTCTATATAAAGGCTAGGAAAAGGGCACGACGAGGAAGGCACCTCTCATACCACCGCATACACACCTCCACGCCAGATTGCATCTGCGCACCCTTGTACTTTTACGGATCCGCCATAATCAAGAGTAGACAAGCAGGAGTAGGGTTTTCCCTCCGGGGGCCTGAACCTGGGTAAATCTCGTGCCCCCTGGTTGCTTGTCTGTTAACCGTTCCGCGATCTCCAGCACCCCCATCTTCTCCGAAACCCAAGCTCATAATAATGGGCATTGACGAGATCAAACCTCATCAGAGTTGGCTTCACCAATTGAAGAGGGAACTAATGATAATGATCATGAAGCTCCAAAAGATAATACTACCAAACCTCGCAGGTCAAACAGGATGCGTGCAGCTCCCGAGCTGTACGGAAATCCTGTCATGAATTTCATGGTTGATGAAAATGATGACCCTGCGACGTATGAAGAAGCGATGATGAGACCGGATTCCAACAAATGGTTAGAAGCCATGAAATCCGAGATGGAATCCATGTATGAAAATCAAGTTTGGAACTTGGTGGAATTACCTCACGACCGAAAGGCCGTGGAGAATAAATGGATTTTGGAAAGAAAAACTAATGTTGATGGTAATGTAACCGTCTATAAAGCTCGACTTGTCGCGAAGGGGTTTCGACAAATTCAAGGAGTTGACTACGATGAGACATTCTCTCCCATAGCGATGCTAAAGTCAGTTAGGGTTATGTTAGCAATTGCTGCATATTTCGACTATGAGATATGGCAGATGGATGTCAAAACTGCGTTCCTCAATGGAAATATTGAAGAAGAGTTGTATATGATACAACCAAAGGTTTTTGTCGATCCTAAGGATACTAACAAGCTATGCAAGCTTCAACGATCCATCTATGTACTGAAGCAAGCATCCCGGAGTTGGAATCTCCGCTTTGATGAGGTGATCAAAGAGTTTGGATTTGTCCAAAACATATGGAGATGCTTGTATTTACAAGAAAGTGAGTGGGAGCAATGTGGCATTTCTGATATTATATGTGGATGACATATTATTGATCGGAAATGATATAGATCTTTTAAACAGTGTTAAAAGTTATCTAAACAGCAAATTTTCAATGAAGGACCTAGGTGAAGCGTCATACATATTAGGCATAAAGATCTATAGAGATAGATCTAGGCGCCTAATAGGGCTATCGCAAAGTACATACCTTGATAAGATTTTAAAGAAGTTTAAAATGGACGGAAGTAAGAAGGGGTTCTTACCTATGTTGCAAGGCAAGACATTGAGTAAGACTCAAAGTCCGGCTTCGGCAGAAGAAAGAGAGATAATGGACAAAGTCCCCTATGCTTCAGCCATAGGCTCTATAATGTACGCCATGCTATGTACAAGACCGGATGTGGCACATGCTATTAATTTGACTAGTAGGTACCAATCGGATCCAGGTTCGGAACACTGGATAGCGGTCAAGAATATCCTTAAGTACTTACGAAGAACTAAGGATATGTTTCTTGTATACGGAGGTGAAGAAGAGCTCGTCGCTAAGTGTTATGTCGACGCTAGCTTTGACACCGATCCGGATGACTCTAAGTCTCAATCCGGATACGTATTTCTCATGAATGGCGGAGCGGTTAGTTGGAGGAGCTCCAAACAACCCGTGGTAGCGGGATCAACAACGGAGGCCGAATATGTTGCTGCTTCGGAAGCGGCCCAGGAAGCAGTTTGGATGAAGGAGTTCATATCCGAACTAGGAGTGGTGGCAAACGCGTTGGACCCAATGGTGATCTATTGTGACAACAATGGTGCCATTGCCAATGCCAAAGAGCCAAGGTCTCACAAGCATTCCAAGCATATTAAGTGCCGGTTTCACTCCATCCGCGAGCATGTCAAGGATGGAGATATAAAGATTTGTAAAGTACATACGGATCTCAATGTAGCAGATCCGTTGACTAAAACTCTCCCTAGAGCAAAACATGATCAACACCAGAACTCAATGGGTGTTAGATTTATCACTATGTAACTAGATTATTGTCTCTAGTGCAAGTGGGAGACTGAAGGGAATATGCCCTGAGAGGTAATAATAAAGTGTTTATTATGTATATTCCAAGTATATGATAGATGTTTATTTTGCATGCTATAATTGTATTAATACGGAAACGTTAATACATGTGTGTTTAATAAACAAACAGAAAGTTCCTAGTTATGCCTCTCTCATAAACTAGCTCGTTGATTAACAAGATGATCAGGGTTTCCTGATCATGGACATTGGATGTTGTTAATAACGGGATCACAACATTAGTGTAATGGTGTGATGAACATTCATCCGAAGTATAGCATTACGATCAAGGTCATTGAGTTTATATTGCTATTACAACTTACGAAGTGATCCTAATCCTTAGACCATGAGATCATGTCAATCACTAACACCGGAAGAGTTTCTTGATAACATCAAACGTCACACCGTAACAGGGTGATTATAAAGATGGATTCAGAACTAATAAAGTGTTATGTTGAGGCTCATGGATCGAGAGTGGAATTTGTTCATCCCGATGACGGATAGATATACTCTGGGCCCTCTCGGTGATATCACATTGATTAGCTTGCAAGCAAGTGATTTGATCACTAGAATGTTATATCACAGGAACGAGAAAAGAGTTGTAAGGTTCCCAACCTTTAATAAGGTAGAGATCCCTATGTTTACAATGCTAGTCCCTGGATCAATAGCTAGCATCCACAGTTAAGATGTAATATCAAGAAACAAAGGTCATAATGCAACTTTATAACCAGGAATAAAATAATTCATTACATCTTACATAGCTCATTTGGCTATCACATTACATTGCAGCAGAATATAACAATAGCATGGGGTCCTTCATCTTCAAAGTGCCATAGGCAGTCATGTTGGTTGTAGACTTGTAATCCTAATCAATAAACTTCACTAACATCAAACAAACCTGCAACATAATAAGTTGCAGCCACAAGGGTCAATACATTTGAATTGTATTGGCAAGTTTCACTACTATGTAGGAATAAGAGGATCCTATCATTACATGCATATTTGGCTAAGTGGGGTTTAGGCTCTTTTGCAGAAAGCAATATAGTTTTATCCTATCTTTTCAAAATAGTTTTCGATCTTTTGTCAAATCTTTCTGAACTCCTTGGAAAACTCCAAGTGCTTCAAATCCCTTGTTGTCACCCTCAAGTTTTAACTTTGAGAAATTTGAATGTCGAGATCTTCCATAGCTTCAGGCCTTAGTTGCTCAGTATTGTCCATAACCGGGGACACGGCTAAGTACTTAGAATTTTGATCTTCTGCAGAAGTTTTACACTTTACCCACATGACACAATCTCATCTTGTTGCCACCAGTGGCCGCTGGATAAGTACTCACCAAGATGGAGTACTGGCAGATTGACAATGTGACAAAGTCTTTCCATAGGAGTCCTCCCAATACACAATGCTAGCTTGTCAACCAGGCACCAATGTAGGGTTAAATTTCCCTTACACAATTCTAGTTAACCTGAAGATGCCAATGCATGGGTCTGCCACTATGTAGTTGACTAAGCCAGAGCCCATTTAGCATGTGGCTGTACACGGAAGCCACTGTACGAGAAACATGTTCAATCTCTAAGTCCCTGGGTGGTTTTCTTTTAGTGCACATACAAAAAGAGATAGCCATATAAACATGGTTCCTTTTGTTGCCACCTTGTCCAATCTTGAGTATCCTTGTCCACCCAGGTGGTTCATTGAGTACTTGTTTTATTATATAAAACATATATCTTTCTAACACTTCATATATTCGTATCATGAATCCCATCCCAATATATAGCAGGGCTAAGCTTACTACAACTACAATGTTTTCACTAAGGAATATGTAAGGGTATCCTATTAGGATTTAGCATAACACAAAATAAAGTAGTCATTTCTATGCATGTTACAAAATCCACTATGTGTTATGAAAATAGTAGGACATGGATGATAGTGTCACTTGCCTTTTTAGTAGAGAATGTTGATTCACTTCTTGATCTTGCTAATATCACACTCTTCTAACTTCACTACAATGCAATCAAGCAAACACAAATTCAACTAGCATTCAATCAATTTATCACACAAAAAATAATAGAAACAAGGTCATGCATGCAAGCATGCAAAAGATAGTTTTACTTGCAAAAGTGGTTTCTACTAGGCTCTAAACATTGTAAAATTAAAAAATTGTCATTTACTAAAGTGGTAAAACCATTTGCAAAAGGTTTCATCTATAAACCATTTTTAAATCAAATCAATATTTTATGTGGTTGAAAATGCTTTTAGCAAAGCAATATTATTTAAAGGGTTCACCAAATATATTTTAATTCTCAAAACTTGGTGTTTAGGTTCAGAAGGTTTGAATCAAAACATTTCCCAAAGGTTTCAGTCCAAAAATCATTTCTAAAACAAAAACAATATTTTTATTTGACTAGAAATGTGCTAACTCAAATATTTACTTCTTAACTTCACAAACTACATTTTTAAATCCAAAAGTTGGTTCCTATGGTCAGTAGGTTCAAAACAACCCATTTTGAAAAGATTTAATATTAAAAATATATCTAGAACAATTTTTATATTCAAAATAATCCTACACAAGTTTCTGCAAATTCAACGAATTTTCCAGAAGCAAAACATTAAACAAAATGCATGGTTGCAAAGTACTTGTTCTGCTGAATCCATTGATATAAAATTTGCAAAATTTGGACGTGTAGAATTAAAGTTATAAATTTTACAAGTTTGCAATTCAAATAGATTCTATTTTCTGTTTTTTAACAAAACCATGTCCACGTGGCGTGATTCTATTGGCCGGTACCGCTTCGTGCGGATCAGCCTCTCTGGACCGCAGGATTTAACTTAAAACGCATGGTTCAGATGGGCGCGTACCCCTTCGGTTAAGATCTAATCACAGCCCCTGGATTAAAATCTAACGGACACAATCGCTTGGTCAAAGACTGGCGGCGCTGCGCGGCGGCGAGCGGCGGAGCACTCTCTGGCGGTGTGCTTGCCGACGATGCAGGAAGTACGGAAGACAGAGGAGGGGCTCACAGTGTTTGCAGGGTCCTAGTGAAGCTCGAGGTGCTGTTGGTTTGGCGAGGGGCGGACAGGAACGAAAGTAATCGCTCGCCGGAGTCGGTGGCGGCGTAAGGCGGTTCTGTTCGTTGTCGGGGACAGAGCTGCAGATCGCGCCAAGGCAAGTGGGAGGGAGCGTTAGATGCGTACGAGCATGGGGAGTACAAGAGTATCATTGAGAGGGCTCGGGCGGTCTGGCTTACCAGGGAGACTTCGCCGGAGTAGGCGCGTCGTCGGTGGTGCTCTGATGTTGACGAAGCCGAGTTTCTAGAGCGCGCAGGAGCGAGCTGGGGCTATGGGCAGGTGCACACGGGACTGGAGAGCAAGCTAGCGTGCTCTGTGAGGAGAGGGGCGGCTGTGGTTCACCGGAATTGGCTGCGAAGCTCGTCGGAGACAGCGGCGGTGCAAAAGGAAATTGGGGCGGCCTGGTGGCTTTCTGGCAGCGGGGTCTGAGGGGAAATGGCGAGGAGGGAGAGATGCTTAAGAGGGCGTGCTCGCGAGAGGAAATTACTACGCCATCAACGCGTATTGACGCCGGCAATCAATCGGCAGCAACGGCTGGGGGACGTGGTCGCGGGGGTTGAAGACGACTGCATGGCAGTAGGGTCCGTCTGATAGTGAGGGAGAGAGAGAGGGCGTGGGGTCCACTGCTAAGTGTCTCTGTGGGTTCTTTTCTGAGTGAAAACGGTTCGCTGAGGGGGGGAAAAGTTGGGCTGCGAGTGGGCTTACTGGGCCTGTTGGGTTGGGTCTGTTTGTTTCACTTTTTTTATTCTGAAAGCTTTTTCTTTTTCCAATATGAATTTCTGTTTTGATTTTCAAACAAATAATTCAAACTCCAAATCAAATCAAACCACCACCAAACTTTGTATTTATTTTAATTCTGTTTAACAACACAATCCAAAGTCCAAAATAAATTGATACTTTTATTCTTTTAGGGTCTATTAACAATTAAAAAAACCTTAGTCTTTAATTCAAATAGGATTTTATTTATTTAAAAACTCTATTTTAAATCTAAATAATATCAAAAACATTTCAGTAGCTTTCATTTGAAAACAAAAACACTTGGAAATCTTATTTAAAATAAATTAACAAGTTTTAATGTTTATTTAAAATGGGAAAGTCTTTACTTTAATAAAATTGGATATTAATAAATCCTCATTATTTTATTTAAATAAACTTTTTCTCTTTTTATCAAATAGAAATATTTTATTTCAAAATTTTGGCCAATATTTAATTTGGCTCTATAAAATAATCCTTATTTATAATTCTACTCTTTTCTTTTGAAAACCAAATCTTTTTATTAAAAGATCCAAAAATAGTAATTCCTACTATCATAATTTTATTTATTAATTGTTTATATTTTTAAATCCCTTTAGGATTTTATTTGATCAAAATAGGTTTTGATGTTTCCAATTGGAATCAAAAAGTTTCTTCTCACCCTAAAAATCAACAATTGTTTATTTTGTTTATTTATTTTTCACATTTCAAAATTTGGAAAATTTTGGGATATGACAAGAGTACATGTCAGTAACGAGATCAAACTAGGTATGGAGATACCGATGATCGAATCTCGAACATGTAATATATTGCTAAACAAAAGGATTAAGATACTAGCATAACAGGTTCTCACGATCACAAGAAAGTCATCATTGAATGTGTGGGAGTCAGTATGGATCTCCAGGTCCCGCTTCTGATTATTGATCTGAGAGGGGTCTCGATCATGTCCGCATTATTCACGAACCGTAGGGTGACACACTTAAGAGACACTTACACCAATTGGAGCAAAAGTTTCATGCTGAAAAGAATAACAAGCGTAGGAATTTATTTCACTAGATACCGAAACGGGTTTTCGGGTGAAATTGCAGAAAATGTTTTTGCATATGAAATGAAATACTAGCAAGGGGTTATATGTGAATGTTTGTCATTAAAGTAATTGACAAAATTCTGAATAAATAAAAGAAGTTTTATTTAATGAGAGTTTGCATTAAATTTGGTAGATTTTTAGTGGGAATTTGAGTGGTTTTTTTAGTGGAGAAAATTGAAGGGAATTTTTGTGAGTGGAGTATCCACCCACATCAATGGAGGGAGGGCAAGGGGCAGCCCCATGCGCCAGCCACCCCCTTGGGGTTTCCCCCTCCTCCTATAAAAGGAGCCCCCTCCCTCTCTCTCACTCACACCTCCTCGTGAAGGATCTCTCTCCCCCTCTAGTATTTATCCCCCATGGACTCGGACTAGCGAGATACATGTTCCCGGTGGCTATTCGGCAAGAAAGAGTTGTGCTTCCGCTGCATCGCTGGATCTAGGAGGCGGAGGTTGCTCGCTGCCTCGGACGTGTGTGCGAGCACGGATGCGCCGCTGATTCGCAGCGCTAGGACTTCCTCTCGATCTTGAGATCGGCAAGAGATCGTCTACATTAACCACGATTTCAACCTCGTTAAGCTTTGTAGGTCTTCAAGTATGTTCTCTACGGATGTATATCCGCCTGTTGCTTGTATCTAGTAGATAGATCTTGGTACATAGTTGTTCCCATCATAGGAAATTTTTATTTTCTATGTTGCGAACCCTACACGATGACCAGATAGCTCCGTGATCGATCTTCTGGCAGTCATCGTCTACTTCGGGCAGACCAGAGGTTACCGTGTCGATGTCGGCATTCTCATAGTGAGCCTTGACCATTGCCAGCGACATCCTTGCACCAGCCCGGGTACATGAAGCTTTCCAGCTTATGATACACTCGGGGGCTTGGCACAAGATCTCCGAGTACTTCATGACGGAATCTACCGCCTTGATGTTGATGTTCAAGGGCTTGGCAATTTATTTTGCTTGCTTGATGGCGGTGCTGATGAAGTTGTCGGCAAGAACCATGCATTCCTTTAGCGGAGGAGGATTATTGGTCAATCCAATAGGAGCTGCATTTCCGACCAAGCAATGGAGTACTCGAGTTCAAAACAACAAAAGTTCAGAGTACCTGGCTTACTGAAGCGGCAGCGAAGCATGCGCTAAACAACCTATAGAGACTCGATACAACTGGCGGCTATCAGAGAGGGATAAGAAGGACCTATTCGGAACCAAGCTAATGCTACCACCAAACATACCCATTCTGGCATTTCCCCCCTCGAGACCAAACGAGGAAGTCATGCCGAGGAAACTCACTCAGTTGGCAATTTTATTCATTCTTTCTATGGTGACCACCCAACTTACTAGTCATATCAGATACAAGTCAAATTATAACAGAAAACTTTAGTTATAGTTTTCTATGATCGAGAACTGTGCTCCAAGTCGTCCATAACCGCGGACACGGCTTCTCGAAAATATTTAACCCTGCAGGGGTGCACCAAAGTTTCCACACGCACCTACACCCTTGTTGTCAGATCAGGTAGGTACAAGATCACAAAACATACACCAAACGGTATGTCGACGGGTTTCGTACACGACGTTTCCCATACCCAAAGCAAGCACATGTGGGCCACCCTACTAAGCTACCTGCAACAAAGTCGGTCGGTCTCCGAGACGGACCTAGGGTTTGTGTCAATGGCTGTAAACGACTGGGAACCTGAAAGTGTGACTGGGCTTGTCGATACCGCGAAAACATTCCACATTTATTCCTAAACAGTATAGGCGCTCCACATGCAATCGTAAATAAGGCAGTAAAGCATGGCATAAGTATAGGATAGTAATAAAGCCCCAAACTAGTTTGTGGCCCCCAGTACAGTACTTTGAAATTAGGTACTAAATCGATGGGGGTGCCCACACACCCCACCTGTGGTTAGCGCGCTCGATCTCGGAACAACTATCAAGAACTCGGGGTCCTATGGGACACCAGTGAGCGGTTAAATCCAAATATTCTCTATTACCCACCGGTGCCTCTGTATTATTTGCCTACTTTCAATTTTAGTTATTAAACGGTAATTAAATCCATGATCATCTCCACCATTAGGCATGTGTCAACCACCCATCAACGGTGGAACATCGACGGCGCGAAGCAGCACCTAAGCAAGCAACTACGACTCGCAAGACCGACTATCTACCAAATAACAGGTAATAGGAGGTGTCCATGGCAATTTAGGGGCTGCAGGGAATATAACTGGGCACGGAATCTAAAGCATCGCAACACAGATAGCAATAGATCAATAGGAGGAAATAAAGACTAGCAATATAAAATAGGTAGAAAGCGGGAGAATGCTCACCTGAAAACATTACCGAAGGTTCATCCAAAGATTGGGTCGACACTCACATCAACATATCGGCCTAATCCGTGAAGAAGCAAAGCACTACAAGAAACACCGGATGCACTATTTCATACTACGACGGAAGATCGGGCATGTTGCATGTATGATGTATGATATAGAAAAATGTGCGATGCAATTAGGTCATATTAAGCGGAACCGGCATCCCGACCATTAATTATATGGTTCATGTTATTTAGATACCTCGCAATTTAAATGTTGTCTTATCGAGACAAATATATGTCACCGGTTCGCTACGCAAATTTAAATAGGGCCAATATTAGACTAGAAAAGCCCGCATATGGACTTCATATTTAATATATTTAATTATGAGGTGAATCGGATAATGCCCCCAAACCACATGATATGATGCGATCATGACAATTTATATGAAACAAGATATATCATTTATAAAAATAGGGGCTTAGGGTCACACATAGGGGTTGACGATCTTGGTGTTCAGGGGTTTGGGTTCGACTTCGGATTCCGGGATTGGTCTTCAGAGCAACAGACTTTGGGTTCCAGGGAGAGTTCAGCGCTCCTTGTTGATTCGGGTTAAGGGTTCCACGTCGACGGTCTTGGCTTGGGCGGAGGAAGCACATAACATATACATCGCCTCAGGGATCTGCAATTGCCCGAACCAACATACCAACATGACCACCACTACCTCAACAGGACTACATCAAACATCAGGAGCGCATGCAAGGAATACCACTAGGACAGAGCCTTCTCAAGAAACTAGCCGACGATGAACTTGGACAATAGGCGTAGTAGAGGCGGACCGACGCGCTCGTGGAGCATTGGCCGGAGATAGCGGCGTCCTGCGGTGAGGGCGGACGGGACGACGACGGGCCAGACTTGGTCAAGGCGAAGCAGGACGATGATGGGCGCACGGAGGAGACGCAGGGGCGGCCACGGCGCTGCGGCCGGAAGGTGGGGCTTGAGAGGTGGCAGAAGGCGACCTCGTACCGGCTAGAGAAGCGCAGGCGGCGGCTTGCACGGGTCGGTTGGCGACCGGACTCCGACGAGGTTCTGCTCGGGCGAGCACAGGGAGGAGGGCGCGGTAATGCGATGGCATCGGTGCAGAGGAGGTCGCGACCGAGAAGGGAAAGGCCGGCCGGAGGCGGAGGGCAGGGGCCTGCAGACGGTGGCGGCGCTCCAGGGACGTGACCGCGGAGAGCAGATGGCGAGGCTAGTGAGAGGTGGCATAGGGCGGCGGCGACGCACGGCGCCCGGCATGGCGCGGATGGGTCGACGGGGAGGAGCTCGGGAGCGCCGTGGACAAGGATCTCGGTTGAAGAGGCGATGCACCGGTGGCGGCCGGAGGAGAGGAGAGGAAGGCCGAGATGCAGGGTGACCGCGGTGGCGCAGATGGTGAGAGGAGGGAGGAGGTTCAGGACAGAGGTCCCCGATCGGAAGCTCGCGAGGATGGCGGGGTTGGTGGGGATCGAAGGAAGAACGACGGGAGGGGACGGGATCGTGGGGATCAAGGACGGGAGGGTATGAGGAAGTACGGGGTCGGGCGATGGTTGTTGCTAGCGAGAAGCAAGGCGTGCAGGGGGTGGGGTCCACGCGGGGTTGACCGCGTGGGGTGTACACGGAAGGAAGGAGATGGGAGTGGACGGTTTGCTGCTGGCGGCGGGGAGACGGGTGTCTTGGGGATCTGGTGGGAGGTGGGGTGGGACTAGTGTTAGGGTTAGATGTTTTAGGGTTTAGGAATAGAGGGGTGGTAGGTGGCTACGGGCTGGGCTTTTGGGCCTGGCCTGCGGCTGCCTCCTTTGAAGGTTTTATAAAACTTTTTATATTAATATTTAGTTTCATTTTTCAAACCTTTTGCAAATAGTGTTAGATAAACAAATTATCCGGAAAGGGTCCGGGGTTTCGTATTTGAATAAAGAGAGGGGTATTTGTAGAAAAAAATAGGGCTTTTCACAAATAGGTTTAGGCAAATAGATGCATGATGATGCACAAGGTATAACAACAGCGATTTTCTAGTAGTGGTTTTACCCGGGGTGCTACATTTGTTGGGAATTTGGCAGGCCCAATGTGTTCTTGGATGTGTTTTTGAGAATGTGGGAATAAAATGAGATCACTAGAAGCTGTGCTTCGACAGAGTGTTTCTTTTGACTGCTTGGGCTGCTGATATGTCGACATCACATAGCATGCAGTTAGTTTAGTAAGATGCTTTATTGTTTTACTCATTTGGATCAGCTCAAGTGAATTATTTTCACTTTTAAACCTTTTACTATGTACTAATATGGTGAAACTTGCCCCTTTACTTTGGCTGGTGATGTTGTTCTGAGACTTATTTGATATAAAAGAACAGATATTGCACATTGGTGAAACTTGCCCCCTTTTAAATTACTCAATGATATGAAGATGAACAGTGCACATCACTGTTTTCTACTGAGAGTAAAACTAACAAAAATAACATCTTTGTTTCTCTTTTATTTTCTTTGTGTTTTGTAGGTACAGAGATTTGGATGCTTAAGATTTAGTATAGGAGTAGATAGGTAGTCTAGGTTTTTGTTGTAATCTTCTTTTTATTCTTTTGTAAAGAATCTTGTAATAAATATTCTTATAATTTAATAAAGTTTCATTTCATTGTAATATATTTCCTGTAATATCTTTATTGGATGTGTTTATCTCATTTTGTAATTTTATCATAGAATAAAGAATAGAAATAAGAATTCATTTCTTATTTAAATTTCCTTGTTTAGATTCTTATTATTGTTTAATATATCTTTAATAATCAAACAATATTACTAATTAATTTTTGGAAAACAACTTAATATAACCAACTTCTAAATTTCAAATATTTTCCAAATGATTTAGATTTCAAATTTGAATTCAAATTATCCCCCCCAAACTCATTGATTCATAAAGATCATGTCAAAATTTATAGCATTCACTATAAAGAGCTATTCCTACTTATAGATAGTGATAGAAACTCTGATCTCTTTAGGTTTTTTGTTTGGCAAAAAATTTACCCATGTTTTTACAGATGAATGCATGCACATGCTCAGATTCCTATTTCTACCTTTCGTTGGTTCCTAAATGCTAGGGTGTTACACCCTAGCTGCCGGCCAGGAAGGGGGTAGCCCTAGGCACCAAAATCCTAGGCGCCAAGGCCCTCGCCTTTCTGGTTTCCCTCATGGGCCCTTTTCCCTAGGGAAGTTGGCCCATTAGTGGAATACCCCTTCAAATTAGATTTTAATATTATATTTAATATTAATTACAATAAATAATATGTAAATACGTATTAGCAAATCCGATTCGACCTGAAACACCTTTCGGTTCCCCTTTTATATCCTCTGAATTGCTTTGGATCTTTCGGAACGATTCCGATCCTCTCATCGGAACTTTTTTGGTTTCCTTTCGTTCTCCGAACAACTTCATATCTATCTCCACATAAAAATTCTAGATTTCTCTTTCTCTACTATGATTCCAACTTATGGATAATCTCTAGCTCGTCTCACCCTTAAGTGGATCCCCTCACGGCTCGGGAATGGCACATACATGACCAAGAATCCTCTTGCGTCAATGATCAACAGCAGGACCGGGATGCCCATAATGACCCCCTGTGCATTCCGTATTGACGATGTCGTTTGATCCGTAAACTTCGAGTCCAATTCCCTTTGTTTCTTTGATACTACTTGTCCGAGATATGATAGTTAAGTATCTCCATACTTTATTCAATCTCGTTACTGACAAGTATAGTTCACTTGTTACCGTGATATTACATCCTCGTGAGTCACATGTTGCAACATTTATGGATGTAATCTCACCAAGTCGGCCTAACTATATCTTACCCGTCACTCGGTGAACAAATCCCGCTCTTGACACAATCTCCTCAACATGTTCCTCCGGATACCCAATGACACCATTATGATCACCATTTCACTGAGTGACGTTAAGTGCCATCAAAGTAACCTCGAGAGACGGTGATTTAATATGGTGAAAGTGCATGTATGCTCCCATGTGTACTTTTGATAATTAATGACAATCTCTATGGACTAATGTGTAAATTGAGTTTCACTTGTAGGTTTTCCCATCGGCATCGCTTGGGCCATGTGTTGGTCTCAAGGTTGAAAGATGAAGGAATGTCCAAGGGCTTTGTGCTCATTGGAATCATGAAGAAATAAGGATCTTGAATGTTGATCAAGACAAGTTCAAAGAGTTGCATCAAGATGGATCAACCTCAAGAAGGAATGAAGAAGGGCAAGCTCAAGCCCTCTCTTGAAGATCTCATGCTTGAAGCTTGCCATCCTCGTTATCATGGAGTGATGAAGACAAGTTCAACGAAGAGGTTTCCCCATGGTGTATGGGGAGAAATTTGCAAGTCTTCATGAAGCAAGGGCGAGCAAGAGCAAACAAGAAAGGTGTTCCCACTTGAGAAGAACAAGATGGTCTACATCAACTTCAAGTGGAATGCGCAAGGCAAAGGTATGGTCTTGATAGGGCTTCTCTTTTTCCGGTCTCGTGTTGTTAGTTGGGAGACCGGGTTTAGGATATATAGTCATACTATCAAGAGGGGCTCTCAAGCGGGTTTCTTGATCGCATCGTTCGGACAAAGCTCAAACCTTTGTATGCATAGCATACTATTTCTTGGTTGTTAGTTGGTTCTTGTCCATGATAGGATATATAGATTTTGGTTATCATCGTAACAAGCTCTAGTTCATCAAATAAGGATTTCCCTTGCATATCTTATTGTGATTATTGATCTTGCGAGGTTTTAGGCTCCACACCTTGGGAGATACATCACATATGTACATGGTATTTTCTCCATAGGTGGTTGTTGATATTTTTTGGATTCTATTCGTCGTTATCTTTCCAACAAAACTGGTTTCATCTCGTTTGGAGTTCGAATGCGAAAGTTATTGCAGTTTTATTTTTTTCCAGTTTTCCTGACCGGGAGTTCCGGCTAGCCACCGGTAGTACCGTTAGGGCATTTTGCCGCCGGTAGTTCCGGTAGAAGATCCGGTTCTTCTTCCGCTCACGTATTGTATCGTCCTTGTCTAGTTTGTCGTATTTGATGGAATTTGGATTGGAAGGTGCACCAGAAATTCCGCTCGGGCCTAATTGTCGCTAGAAGTTCCGATTGAAAATCCGGCTCTCGTTCCATTCACGTACTTTAACCTCTGTGTTTTATGTGTTATATTTGTCGGAACTTCAGTCGTACTTTCCACCAGTAGTTTTGCTCCCACCGGAAGTTCCGATGGACTGGCGGAAGTTCCGGCCAGGCTCGTGTTTTTAGTCTTTCGCATCGCAGTTTTCTGACTGTTGGCTGAGTGCCACCGGAAATTTTGGCCTCCCACCGAAAGTTCCAACCAGGGTTGTAAATACCCATAATAGACAGATCTGGGAGCCCTTTAAAAAGAGCTCATCTTCCCCTTCCTGGGCACAAGCTCTTTTTCTTGGTTCTTGGCTTTCTCTCTCTCCTCCATTGTTGACCTTGAAGAGTTTTCCCTCTCCTTTTTCCATTACTAAGATTCTTTCATCTTTTTGAGGGATTTGAGAGAGGAGATCTAGATCTACAATCCCCCACGACAAATCCCTTCTTTGTGAAGGAATCATTGGGATCTAGATCTTGGAGATTTTTGTGTTCTCCTCTTGTGTTCTTCCTCCCTTATTCCCCTAATAGCTTTTGTAGCTTTTTTGGAATTTGTGAGAGAAGGACTTGACCTTGCATTTGTTGCATAGGTTTGAGTTCTCCTCGGAGATTTAGCGAGTTCAAGATTGTGGGCTTGTTTCTCTTGGGTTCTTGGAACCCTACACGGTTGTGTGGTTGGGTTGTTGACTTCTTGTGACCTTTTGTGGTATTATAGACTTTTGTGGCTTTGTTGTTGGGAGCCTCCAATTGAGTTGTGGAGATAGCCCCAATCTTGTACGGGTTTTGGTCACCGCCCTCAAGTGTCCCTTAGTGGATCGTGAGTATGCCTTTGTGGCGAGCTCATGGGAGAATAGGGAGACCTTTTTTGGCGCCGGTGAGTTGTGTGCCTTCGCATCCGGGTTGAGGCCTTGTGTGGCGTTGGGTGAGCATCAAGCCACCACACCCCGAGGTGATCCACTTTGTGGCGTTCGGAGAGCATTGCGCCATCACACCTCTCCAATGGAGACATAGCTTCTTTGGAAGTGAACTTCGGGATAAAAATATTTGTCTTCGCGTCCATCAGTTATCTCTCAACCAAGCCCTTTACTTATGCACTTTACTTTGTGATAGCCATTGTTCTTGAAGTATTTCATATTGTTATTTCCTTGTTGCTTGTATTTCTTAGCATAGGTTGTTGGTGCACTTAGGTGAACCTAGTGTTAGGTTTTGTGCTCAACAAATTAAACGTTAGTATTATTCCACATTTATTTGAGCCTAAACCATAATAATTTTAAAAGCCTATTCACCCCCTCTAGGCAACGTCCATTGCACTTTCATATGGTCTCATGGTCTAAGGAGAAGGAGACTTCGTTTTTTGACTATTGCAACGATGAACTTTGTGACTTGATCATGTCGCCATCTTTGAGGGATGTCCACCACATCATTCACCAATGATATGACCTCATTGTCAACCAGCTCTATCACTCATGATCAGGAAACCTTGATCATCAGTTTCCCAATGAACTAGTATCAATAGAGGCTACTAGGGACTTTATGTTTCATATCACACCTATATCAATGTTTCCACTTGATACAGTTATAGCACAACATGAAACTATTACGAACTTATTGGGATATGACAATAATAAACATTTTATTATTTTACTCTAGGGCATATTCCCTTCACGGGCTCTACATGAAAGGACAAAGACCGCAGAGGCTCAGCTGAGCAAAGTAGATGAGAGCCAAGCTCTCTTACTAGAAAAGTTTGTGAGAAAACCCGAGCCAAATCCGATAGAAGACCTCAAGATGATGAGGGTGGTAACCAATGAAGAGAAACATGAAGAGCTTGATTATAGCAACCCGTCGACACCGAAATATACCATGGAAGATCTGTTAAAGATGATCACCATGAAAAATCCCAGTATAGAACAAGGTAATGATGCTATGTACAAACAATGTATACAACAAGTAGCATCTAAAGTTTGCGAGTTAGAGATAGAGTATAAAAGACTAGCTGATAAGCTTCCTGCTAAGCTAGATGATATATTTGAGCCCACTATTAAGGTTAAGTTGGGAGTCAATGAGATATCCGCAATTTGTGATCTTGGTGCGAGTGTCTCAACAATTTCCAAAAACTTATTTGACAAATTAAACTTGGGGCCGTTTGTCACTACTGAATTGAGACTTCATCTAGCAGATTCAACTTATAAACAAGCTGTTTGTCGTCGGATTGTCGACAAGTACGCCATAGGGGGTCCTAGTGGCATTGGAAATATGGGGTGTGAGACGTCGGATGTCCCAGGAGCGATGAGCACAAGTTTACCCAGATTCAGATCCGACTGCGGTGATCGGATCCTACTCCTGCTAGCAACCCAGTAATATATCGGCGTAAGCCGGATGTTACGGCGTATCACAAGAGAGGTTCGCCTGTGCGAGTTGGTTGTGGTTGTGTGTGCCCTAAAGGCTCCCATAGGGCCGGTTTATATAGTAACCGGGGCCTAGGGTTACAGGAGAGACCTATCCGACTACGTTACGGAGTCAGTAACCAGATACATCTTGGACTACAAGTAATACTACATGCCTAAGTCGGTAACTCTTCTGGGCCTTGTCATAGCCGGAACTAGCTCCTCCTCTTTCTCTGACTGGGCCTCCCGTGAAGCAAAGCTCTAACCCTTTGGTGGGCCACCCTGGTCAGCGAGTCTTGTGGGCAGACCCGGAAAGTATATCCCCAACAGGCTTGGAAGAAATCCTGGAGCCACGTATCTGCCGAGCTGCGCCGTTATAGGGATGAATGTGTTTGGCTATGCCAAAGTCAACCAGAAATTTGGTCTGACGTATGCATGGTCCAAAACACTTGGTTCCCACATACACGTCTTCTTCCTCGTATCGACGTGCTTCTATGTTTGATTCGATGTGATGGCGAGCGTCGTTTGGTGAGAGAGATCTGCGCCTTGGAGGCTCACGGCTTCTGCGCGGCGGAGTCGGATTTATGCTTCTCCTTTCACCATTGCCGCCTCCACCCCCTTGGCTTCCATGGCTGCGTCTGGATCCTTCATGGTCGCTGCTAGGAGGCGATGGTGGCTCTGGTGGATTATTTCTGGCTAGGTTACGCGATGGTGGCAGTGGAGCCTCATTATGCTGACTCTGATGCATGTTTCTTCGGTCATCGTCCCTACTTGATTCAGGACGATCCGGATCATCTCTTCATCCAGCATTGCCAGCCGGATGGCTCGATGGTGGCATCCTTAGCCGATCTTGCTCCTCTCGCTGGCGGCGTGTTTCCGGGTCTTCTCTATAGCGGTTGTTTTTCTGACAATGGTCCTAATGGGGAACCATTGCCATGATGGCGTCTTTGGACGCAGCCAGAATAACTCTTGCCCAGTCACGTGTCGGCCGGCGAGAGTGGCTGTTTGATCCGGTTCTTGAATTCTCTTCTTCTCCGCGGGGACGATAGCGTTGAGTCGTATCCCTGCGAAGCCTGACGTCAGCGCTTTGGTCAGCGCCAGTGTGTCAAAACTCGGATTTTGAGGCTAGCTTGCCACTAAATGACATGGCGTTTTCTGCTGCTTTAATCCTTTGTCCAACAACACGACGCACTACTAGACCTATTGCGGAGATGGATTGTTGGCAAGGATGGCTCGAGCTGCGGCAGCGTTTTCCAACGGTGTGATGTAGACTCGGATCTTCTCTCCATATTTTCCGTTGAATAGATCTTTGTGGATATCTGGGTTCTTGTTAGCAAGAAACGGACCTCCCCTTGTCTTGTTTGGATGTCGCTTGAAATCTGACGGATACTTGGCAGGATCAGTGTCTAACTGCTGCCTCATCTCGACGATGCGCGTGGCCTCTTCGAGTAGAAAAAGACGATGCTTTTCTAGGTCCTCATCCCTTTTCTCTAGCGCCTCCGGTGTGAGATCCGAAGCCGTTGGGATTTGAATCGTGAGAGCATCTCCATAAATTTCACGTGCACCCTTGGTGACGACGTGTCCATCCACAGGAGGGTCAATCGGGGTGGTATTAATCGGATCTCCGTCCTGATTCTCCATCTCGATCTCTTCATCAACTTTTTCTTCGTTGGTTTCCTCGACGTCCTGCTCTATCGGTGTCGGATTTTTGTTCTTCTTCTTCTTGTTGTTTGACCGCATAGTAGCCTTAACGTGTGTACCAATGGCAAAGACGGCTTTTGGTCCGGTACCGGGGCATAAACTTCTGTCGGTACTTTCCGTCATGGTTGGCTTGTGGACCTCGGAGGAATCTCCGGTATCCATATCATCCTGCGAGGTGTAGATTTCAACCATGTTATCATATGGACTAGGAGAATTTTCTGGCTCACCTTGCATTTGCTTGGAGATGTTCTCTTGTTCATACTTCTCCATCTCTTTGTCGAAGTCTCGAAGTTCCTGCGATGTGATTGACTCCTGAGGGAAGCCAGGTAAGTCGGTGTTTTCTTCGATTGCGTCTAAAACCGAATCGCTACCAGCTCTAGCATCGACAGAGTCGGATCCAGTGCTTATGTTGTATACGAAATAGTGCTTCTTCTTGTTCATGTTCTTGAAGTAGTGGCACAGCTCGGTTTCCGCCTCCTCCATCTCAAAGTTCTCAATGATGTCGGTGATTGCTTCGTAATCGATGTACGGGCATTTCATCATCTCCTTTATCCTGTGCTTCAAGGGTAGTTCTTCTGCTACGACGTCCGGTATGACGGAGCCGTAGCGGATATATTCCTCGTCCATGTATCTGATCTCATCAGGGAGATCAGATCCGGATTTTTCTTCCACCTCTTCTTCCACTATAGGAGTGGGCTGGGTGGGTTTGATTTTCTCTGGGACCTCGAACTCTTCCGCCTCTATGGACAAAGTAGATCCGGATTTTTCTTCCGCCATGGTCATCACCTCGATGGTGGGTTGGGCGGGTTCAACGAAACTGAGATAGATACTGATCTCGCCGATGGACATGATCGTGTAGGTCGTCACGGGATTTGAAGCCGAAGTCGAGGTCTCATCGAGAAGTACGAGAGGGACATCACTGGCGTAGACCACATGACCCATGGCGATTGTTTCGCCGATTCCTGCACGTGCAGATTCCGCCTGGAACGATGCTCCAAAGGTCACCTGCCCCACAGTGGGCGCCAACTTTCATCAGATTGTCGACAAGTACGCCATAGGGGGTCCTAGTGGTGTTGGAAAGATGGGGTGTGAGACATCGGATGTTCCAGGAGCGGCGAGCACAAGTTTACCCAGGTTCAGATCCGATTGCGGTGATCGGATCCTACTCCTGCTAGCAACCCAGTAATATATCGGCATAAGCCGGATGTTACAGCGGATCACAAGAGAGGTTCGCCTGTGCGAGTTGGTTGTGGTTGTGTGTGCCCTAAAGGCTCCCATAGGGACGGTTTATATAGTCACCGGGGCCTAGGTTTACAAGAGAGACCTATCCGACTACGTTACCGAGTCAGTAACTAGATACAGTTTGGACTACAAGTAATACTACAGGCCTAAGTCGGTCACTCTTCTTGACTTTTTTCGTAGCCGGAACTGTCTCCTCCTCTTTCTCTTACTGAGCCGCCCGTGAAGCAAAGCTCTAACCCTTTAGTGGGCCACCCTGGTCAGCGAGTCCTATGGGTAGAGCCGGAAAGTATATCCCCAACACTGTTGGGATAAAAGAAAATATAGTTGTGGAAATTAAAGGTAGTCCCGCTCTTATTCATCTTGTTATTGTGGACATACCCGAAGATCCCATAGCACCTATGATTTTAGGTAGGCCATTCCTAAGAACCATTAAGGCTTTAATTAATTTACATGAACGGAATGTAATAATAGGGCTACCATCTAGAGATCCTTTTATAGTCCACTTCCCTAGGAAAAAGAGGCCAAGCCTAATTATGAGGATGGTATAATTACTTTGAAAGCCAACTATTTTGGAGTGGGTATCCCACTTCTTAAACCTAAATGATTTCCATCGGGGCCAAGCTAATTGATCGTAACTAGAAGGCTTCATGGGAGGTAACCCATGTTAAATAAAGTTTTTCTTTTGTTTTCAGTTTTGTTAGTTTAGTTTTGTTTTCTTTTTTTAATAAAAAGTGTTCAAGAAGACCTTTGGAGAGAGCAGAAGAAATAAGATAATCCTCTATCTTTTATTTTGCTAACAGATAGCCTAAAAAGTATTGCTAAAATTTTATGAAGTATGTTTGCTGTTATTTTGTCTTATGATAAGATGTATAAAGACGCACGTAGCTACTAATCCTATTTTTAGTTTTTACATCTCACAATGCTCTTAACGACCAGTGGTATGGCCGCGAAGACCCGTACCACCTCAAATCACACAAAAAATAGAAACACTGATTTTTTTCACAGGAAACAGTGTTCTTAACCACCACTGGTATGGTCGGACGCGCCCATACTGTACCCTCGAGCAATCATCAGATTTCAAGCAAACGATACATCATCGATAACGACCAGAAGTACGGGCGCACGTGATTCTACCACATGGCCATACCAAGTTTATCGCCAGAGGGCAGCCATCGCCCCCAAGGTATTTCACCCGGTACGGGCAGGCTCCGACCGTACCACCCGCCCGTGCCACGTACGCGGCCATCATAATCTGCCCCGAGGAGGTAACCTAAAAATCTCCCAAAACAAATCTCATTTTATTCTTCCTCCAAACTCCAAACCACCTCCATTGGATCTTCAAATTTACTTAATCTATCTTTGATTCCTCGCACTCAATCGATCTAAGGTATGATTCTCCTTCGATCCTTCACTTATTTTTGCAAAACTTTGCTCAATCTTCCACCATTATCAATCTAGACTTAATTTTGATATTGAGCATTCTTAGTATTGTTTTAGAGGAGTTTCATTTATAACTAGTGTAGAGAATCACATATTCTATGTTTCTATTGGACTACAAAATTATTAGCAATTTTAATTATTTATCTATTCTATCTTATTGTTATTTTTAGATGAACATGAGAAACCGTACACGTGCGATGGCTGCGGAGTCCTCTGCACCGCCCATTGATATGTTGACCCCCCGAGTCACTTGGTATCGAGTTCATTGATGAGTTTCAGCTGAACCGTTTCAATTATCTCAAGCTCCGAGATATCAAGTCCACCAAGTGGGCGCGTCCTTATATCATAAAACAACTTGGCATTCGTGTTGATTTTGATTTATTTTGCAACAATGTTGGTTTGTATGAGTTTGTCTTACAAGATGTCTCTATGTATCGCTGCTTGACACTTGAGTTTCTCAGCACTTTGACGCATACAGTGGACCCTTACTATTGTACCGAGGAACAAAGACCATGATTTTATCGCATCAAATGCCGCCTTATGAACCATGAGTACACTCTAACACTCTACCGATGGGCTCAATGTTTTGGGTTTGCCAACAACACCACCAATGTACGCACAACTACTTTTGTTTTAGATCCTGCACCTTGGGAGTACTTTAATTTGATGATAATTCGTGGAAACACACCGAAGGGAAACCAAAATGATCATCCTGCTATGCACTATCTATTTTATGTAATTGCTAACACCTTGCAGGCACGTGGTGAGTTTACTAGAGTTAATGAGGAGGACATGTTGATCCTTACAAAAGATGTTATTATTAATTGTATCTTAATGCTAAATTTAGGTGATCTTCTTGTGTTTTACCTTAAGCGCCAGGCTCCCCAATTGTCACATCCCAAGATTTTCCAAATCTTGTAATGTGAAAAATAAATGAATAAAATAAAACTTTGTTTCATTTTCAGGGCCAGAAGAAACTTTTGAATTCAATTGGAACCTCAAACCCATTTGAATTAGATAAAACCTAAAGGGATTTAAAAAGATAAAACATTTAATAAAGAAAACATTTGAATATTTAAAATTACTACTTTGGATCTTTAATAAAAGATTTTGTTTTCAAATGAAAAGGTGGAGTTATAAATAAAGATTATTTTATAAAGCTAACCCTGGCCAAGCTTTAGGAATTAAAAACATTTTATTAGCAAAGGTTTATTTAATTAAATTAATAAGGATTTAACATCCAAACTTTATTTAAATAAAAGATTTTACCAATTTAATTGAAACATCAAAACTAATTAAATTTATTTAAAATAAGATTTCCAAATATTTGATTTTCACAAATAAAACCTACTAAAGTGTTTTGGCTTTGTTTTAGATTTAAAAAAAATATTCTCAATAAAACAAATCCTAGTTGATTTAATAATGAAAGTCTATTATGTTTAATTAATAATGGACTCTAAAGTAAAATGTTATTTTGTTTTAAAACAAGTTTCCAAGTATTCTATATTTCCCAAATAAAACCTACTGATTTGGTTTTTGGAAATATTTAGGTTTCAAATAAAGATTTTATTAATAAAATCAAACTCTATTTGATTTACAAACTAAGGCCCATTTTATTTAATTATTAATGGACCCTAAAATAAAAGGTTATTTTGTTTTGAACAAGATTTCCAAATGAATTTTATTTTCAAATAAAACCTACTGATTTGATTTTGAAAATATTTGGATTTCAAATGGGGATTTTATTAATTATATCAAACCCTATTTGATTAATAAACCATGGTTCATTTTTAATTAATAAATGGAATCTAAAAGGATTTAAAAATATTATCTCATTATGGACTTTAGTTTATGAATGATAAACAGAATCAAAAACTTATTACAAGTGTGGTGAATGTTTGAATTATTTGAATGATTGTCTTGTTGTTAAATTGTGAAATGAATTTCAGATCAGTAAATAGAAATAGAAAAGGAAAAAGTTTCTGTACAAAAAAAAGAGAGAAACAACAGCAGCCCAACAAGGCCCAGCTCAACAGCCCAACCGCCCATCTGCCCCCTCCCCCGAACCGTTTTTCCTCACCGCTGAAACAAACCGTTAAGTCACTGACCGGTGGACCTTCCCCTCATTTCTTTTCCCCACTGACGACTGGACCCGTTTTTCCTGTTCACCCTCCTTCTTCCTCGCGGTAATAGCGCCCCCCACTTCTCCTCGACCGTTTCTGGCGACAATTGCGAGCATCAATTGACGTTAACGCGGCAGTTAATCGCTCCTGCGACCGCGCATTCTTAAGCACCTCTCCCTCCGCGACATTTTCCCCCAGACCACTCCTCCTCTCTGCCCCTAGGCTGTTGCCAATCCCTTCTGTACCGCCGCCGTCTCCGACGAAGCTCGGTTTCGATTCCGGCCAAACCACATCACCCCGAGCCTCCCTGAGCACGCTGACAGCTTCCCCACTCCCATTCACGCGAGCATCTTCGCCTTGGTTTTACGCACCTGACCATACTCCTGTCTTGCATCCGCATGATCTACAGCTTCGCCTTCGACCGCGGACAGAACCTCCCGACGCCGACGAAGTCTCCGGCGAGCAATCGCCACCGTTCCCGTGCGCCCCCTGCCTCGTCGACCACACGTTGAGCTTCCCCAGCCAACTGCAACCTCGATGAGCCTACTCCCTTCCTCTCTCACCTCCTGTTTCGCCAGCGCCGCCACTGACCGACCGTCGCCGCCGACCACCGCAGCGCAGCGCCGCCAGTTAGTGGTCTGATTGATTTCGTCCGTTAGATCTAGATCGTAAGGTTGTAATAGAACATAAGCGAAGAGGTATCGTGTGCCTCTGCGCCGCTCGATCTAAATGAGATCCTACGGTCTGCAACGCGTGATCCACCCCGAACCGGTACCGTCCAACCAGAGTGTGCCGCGTGTCCCCTGGTTTGTTTAAAAACAGATTTGAATCAGATTTATTTGCAAACTTCAAACCTTTGTAACTTTCAAACCACACGTCCAAAAATTTCAAATTTTATATCAATGGATTCAGTAGAACAAGACCTAGCCAACCATGCCCTTAGTTTAGCAAATAGTATCTGGTAGCTTGTTTGAATTTGCATAAACATTTGTATACTTGTTTAGAGTAGAAAAATTGTTTAAAATTTAATTTAAGGATAAAACCTTTGCAAAATGGAATGTTTTGACCTTACTGACCCTAGGAACCAACCCATGGTTTTGAAAATGAAAATTGGAAAAATTAAGAATGGATTAATTGAATTAGTCTATTTCTAGCCAAGTAAAAATAATGGTTTTATTATGAAAAAAAAGATTTTGGAATAAAACTTTGAGAAAATATTTTGATTCAAAGCTACTGACCCAAAACAACAAATCTTGAGAGTTAGAAACTTTTGGTGAAAACTTAAAGGTTTTAGATTTAATAAAACTATTTTCTACCACATAAAATGTTGAATGGATTTTAAAATAGATTTTGAGCAAAACCCTCTAACTAATGACTTTGCCATTTTGGTAAATGACCAATTTGGACCTTACAAAGTTTATAAACCTAGTAGAGACCAACCTTGCAATAGAACCCTCCTTTGCATGACTTAGATTCCATTGCCTTGTGAGTGTGAAATTGTTTGTTTAACCTTGGTTTGGAATGTTAGTTGATTTTGTGTTTTGCTTGATTGACTTGTAGTGAATTTAGCAAAGTGTGAGACTAGAAAGATCAAGGAGTGAACCACCATTCTCTTCCAAAAAGGCAAGTTACACTATCATACAAATGCCCTACTATTTTCATTATACTTAGTGGATTATGAAAACATGCATGAAATCAATTTTATACTTATGCTATGCTAAATCCTAATAGGATTTCCTACACACTCCTTAGTGAAAATATTGTAGTTGTACATGCTTAGCCATGCTTTATTATGAAAAGAGATACATGTTGAGATTTTACAAAGGTTGAGAAAAGGATTTGTGTTTTACATAATAAAACAAGGACTCAATGAACCACCTAGGTGGTGGATACTTAAGTTTTGGAGAAGGTGGCAACAAAAGGGACCATGTCTATGGGAATTACTTTGTGTTGTGCTCCAAAAGAAAACCACCTAGGAAACTTAGAGATTGAACATGTTTCTCCAATTGTGGCTTTCGTGTGCAACCACATGCTATTATGGCTCTGGCTTAGTCAACTACATTAGGAAGACCCATACATTGTCTTTAGTTACCGGACATGGGGATCTGGAATGTTTCATGGGGACTGAAGACAAGCTAGCAATGATGTATGGGAGGACCTTTTGGAAAGACTTCGTCACATTCTCAATCTGCCAGTACTCCATCTTGGTGAGCACTAATCCAGTAGGCCACTGGTGGCAACAAGATGGGATTGTGACATGTGGGTAAAGTGTACTCCTTCTGCAGAAGTTAATAAAATCTAAGTACTTAGCCGTGTCCCCGGTTATGGACAATACTGAGCAACTAAAGTTTGAACATGGGAAATCTCGACATTCCAATTTCTAATATAAAAACTTGATGCACTTGGAGGTACCAAGGAATTCAAAGATATTTTGTTAAGCTTGTTGCACTTGGGGTTACCAAGGTGCTCAAGAGCATGATGTACTTGGGGTTACCAAGGAACTCATGAGATATCATAAAACTTGTTGCACTTGGAGTTACCAAGTAGCTCAAGGGATTTTTGACAAGGACTTGAACACTTGAGTTTCTACCAAGGAGTTCAAGGAACTTGGAAAAGAGATTTGACAAAGGACCAAAACCATTTTGAAAAGATAGGATAAATATTGCTTTATGCAAATAAGCCTTAAACTCTACTTAGCCAAATATGCATGTAATGGTAGGATCCACTCATAATATACAAAGTAGTGAAACTTGCCAATACAATTCAAATGTATTGACCCTTGTGGCTGTAACTTGTATGTTGCAGGTTTGATTGATTTTAGTGAAGATTGTTTGATTAGGATTACAAAGTCTACAACCAACATCTGCCTGTGGCACTTTGAAGATGAAGGACTCCATGATTATTATTATTCCGCTGCAATGTAATGTAATAGCCAAATGAGCTATGTTTGATGTAATAAACTTATGTTATTCCTAGTTGTAAAGTTATGTTATGACCTTTGTTTCTTGATATTACATCTTAACTGTGGATGCTAGCTATTGATCCAGGGACTAGCATTGTAAAACATAGGAGGGATCTACCTTATTAGGTTGAGACCTCTTATAGATGGTATCAGAGCATTGTGTTGCCTGTAAGATTTGTAAACCCTAGGATTGGACAAAAACCCTTAGAAAAATAGGAATTGTATTTGTTCCAAAAACTATTTACAAAAAAACACTTGTAAACTCTTCCCTCAACCATTTTGGTTTCAACTCTACTTCTCTTCTACTTCAACTTGATGGAAAAACCTACCCATGACCAAGGACTACACTATGTGCAAAGGACTTCTTCGACTTCTTCAACTCTAATGACTTCAACATCTTCAGCTCTAATGACTTCAACATCTTCAGCTCTAATGACCTCAACATCTTCAGCATGTTCACCAAGGACTTCCAACATGGATACCACTAAGGACTACAAGTGAGACAAGGAAATCCTACTCAAGATTTAGAGACTGAGGGAATGCAAAATAAGAAGAAACCATCAACAACTTTGAAGTATTGTGACCAAGGGTTTTTCTCAAGGAAACCATGATCTCATACAAGAAGAATCAACCCAAGAAGGATGGGAAGATCACAAGTGAACCATATAGATGGACCACCATATTCTAGTTAAGTCAAATACACCAACTTATGTGGTGTAACAAAAATATTTTTTTGCCTAACTATGTGCTTGAACTTTGTTGTTTGAGTGAAAATTGTTTGTGAATGCATGTACATTGCTTGTGTGAATTGTGATGTGTGTGATTAGAGATAATTCCTTAGAAATAACTTGCCTATTCTAACCTCCCTTCAACCCAAACAGATGACTACTCCAAAAGACTCCAAGGTTGATGACATCAACACCAACCAAGCTGACAGCATGAAAGAGCTCATAGCAACCCAACACCAGTTGAACCAACTGACAGCTCAGTTCATAGCCAACAATAGTGATAAAGATCCAGCACTACAAAGGTTTTTGGAGGAACAATCCCAACTGATGCTTAAGGTGACTAATCAAATGATCAGCATGGAAGAAAGCTATCCCAAAGGAGTTTATGATAACAAAGATGAAAAGAATGTTATTCTAGATGGAGCCCCAGATTGCATTATTTGTGGAGACAAGGATCATACTTCCAAGGAGCATGAAGGTCAATGCCCCAATTGTGAAGAAGAACATCCTGTTGGACAATGTCCCATCTCTCAAGCCACTTGTTACCTTTGTGAAGGAAATCACCATGTTCCTAACCAATGCCCCATCTACTCCATGGTGGAACAAAGGAAACAAGAGGGATCCAAGTCTACCAAAGGAAAAGGACCACTTATACCTCCAAACAAGACAACCCAATTCAAAGGACTAAAGAAACTTAAGAAACAAAAGCAAGACATGAGCCTTTCACAATGTCGTAAATGTAAGGAAATGGGACACTACTCCAGTGGATGCCCAGAGAACAAGAAAAATAAAGAGATTGACCAAGTGTGGTGCAAAAATTGCAAAGAGTTAGGCCACTATGTAGCAACTTGTCCACAAGAGCCACGTAAAGAACTCAAAGACATCCATTGTTTAAACTGCAAGAATTCAGGACATTATGCAAGCAACTGTCCCGAAAGGATGAAAAACAAGTTGAACCAGCCTATGGAGAAACTCAACCTTGGCCCATGAGTCAAGTATGGAAACCAAAGACACCATGCAAATAATTGCTTAGAGAAAAAATTTCCCAGGATCCCAAGAAGGACAAGATGTAATTTTGTTTGAAAATTTTAAGGGTGGTAGTACCCTAGTTGTTTTGAACTTGCTTGTAACACCAGCCTTCCCAAATATCGGGACGAGATTTATTTTAAGGGTGGTAGCCTGTCACATCCCAAGATTTTCCAAATCTTGTAATGTGAAAAATAAATGAATAAAATAAAACTTTGTTTGATTTTCAGGGCCAGAAGAAACTTTTGAATTCAATTGGAACCTCAAACCCATTTGAATTAGATAAAACCTAAAGGGATTTAAAAAGATAAAACATTTAATAAAGAAAACATTTTGAATATTTAAAATTACTACTTTGGATCTTTAATAAAAGATTTTGTTTTCAAATGAAAAGGTGGAGTTATAAATAAAGATTATTTTATAAAGCCAACCCTGGACAAGCTTAGGAATTAAAAACATTTTGTTAGCAAAGGTTTATTTAAATAAATTAATAAGGATTTAACATCCAAACTTTATTTAAATAAAAGATTTTACCAATTTAATTGAAACATCAAAACTAATTAAATTTATTTAAAATAAGATTTCCAAATATTTGATTTTCACAAATAAAACCTACTAAAGTGTTTTGGCTTTGTTTTAGATTTTAAAAAAATATTCTCAATAAAACAAATCCTAGTTGATTTAATAATGAAAGTCTATTATGTTTAATTAATAATGGACTCTAAAGTAAAATGTTATTTTGTTTTAAAACAAGTTTCCAAGTATTCTATATTTCCCAAATAAAACCTACTGATTTGGTTTTTGGAAATATTTAGGTTTCAAATAAAGATTTTATTAATAAAATTAAACTCTATTTGATTTACAAACTAAGGCCCATTTTATTTAATTATTAATGGACCCTAAAATAAAAGGTTATTTTGTTTTGAACAAGATTTCCAAATGAATTTTATTTTCAAATAAAACCTACTGATTTGATTTTGAAAATATTTGGATTTCAAATGGGGATTTTATTAATTATATCAAACCCTATTTGATTAATAAACCATGGTTCATTTTTAATTAATAAATGGAATCTAAAAGGATTTAAAAATATTATCTCATTATGGACTTTAGTTTATGAATGATAAACAGAACCAAAAACTTATTACAAGTGTGGTGAATATTTGAATTATTTGAATGATTGTCTTGTTGTTAAATTGTGAAATGAATTTCAGATCAGTAAATAGAAATAGAAAAGGAAAATGTTTCTGTACAAAAAAAAAGAGAGAAACAACAGCAGCCCAACAAGGCCCAGCTCAACAGCCCAACCGCCCATCTGCCCCCTCCCCCGAACCGTTTTTCCTCACCGCTGAAACAAACTGTTAAGTCACTGACCGGTGGATCTTCCCCTCGTTTCTTTTCCCCAATGACGACTGGACCCGTTTTTCCTGTTCACCCTCCTTCTTCCTCGCGGTAACAGCGCCCCCCTTCTCCTTGACCGTTTCTGGCGACAATTGCGAGCATCAATTGACGTTAACGCGGCAGTTAATCGCTCATGCGACCGTGCATTCTTAAGCACCTCTCCCTCCGCGACATTTTCCCCCAGACCACTCCTCCTCTCTGCCCCTAGGCTGTTGCCAATCCCTTCTGTACCGCCGCCGTCTCCGACGAAGCTCGGTTTCGATTCCGGCCAAACCACATCACCCCGAGCCTCCCTGAGCACGCTAACAGCTTCCCCACTCCCAGACGCATTTCCCCGTACCACCCATTCGACCGCGGGCGCCCCAGAACACCGTCCTCGACAAACTCCGAGCACCGCCGCGTCTGTCTCCAACTCCGGCGCATTCCCCAAGTGAAATCCGACCGCCCCTCTACTTCTTGATCACGCGAGCATCTTCGCCTTGGTTTTACGCACCTGACCATACTCCTGTCTTGCCTCCGCATGATCTACAGCTTCGCCTTCGACCGCGGACAGAACCTCCCGACGCTGACGAAGTCTCCGGCGAGCAATCGCCACCGTTCCCGTGCGCCCCCTGCCTCGTCGACCACACGTTGAGCTTCCCCAACCAACTGCGACCTCGGTGAGCCTACTCCCTTCCTCTCTCACCTCCTGTTTTGCCAGCGCCGCCACTGACCGACCGTCGCCGCCGACCACCGCAGCGCAGCGCCGCCAGTTAGTGGTCTGATTGATTTCGTCCGTTAGATCTAGATCGTAAGGTTGTAATAGAACATAAGCGAAGAGGTATCGTGTGCCTCTGCGCTGCTCGATCTAAATGAGATCCTACGGTCTGCAGCGCGTGATCCACCCCGAACCGATACCGTCCAACCAGAGTGTGCCGCGTGTCCCCTGGTTTGTTTAAAAACAGATTTGAATCAGATTTATTTGCAAACTTCAAACCTTTGTAACTTTCAAACCACACGTCCAAAAATTTCAAATTTTATATCAATGGATTCAGGAGAACAAGACCTAGCCAACCATGCCCTTAGTTTAGCAAATAGTATCTGGTAGCTTGTTTGAATTTGCATAAACATTTGTATACTTGTTTAGAGTAGAAAAATTGTTTAAAATTGAATTTAAGGATAAAACCTTTGCAAAATGGTATGTTGTGACCTTACTGACCCTAGGAACCAACCCATGGTTTTGAAAATGAAAATTGGAAAAATTAAGAATGGATTAATTGAATTAGTCTATTTCTAGTCAAGTAAAAATAATTGTTTTATTATGAAAAAAAGATTTTGGTATAAAACTTTGAGAAAATATTTTGATTCAAAGCTACTGACCCAAAACAACAAATCTTGAGAGTTAGAAACTTTTGGTGAAAATTTAAAGGTTTTAGATTTAATAAAACTATTTTCTACCACATAAAATGTTGAATGGATTTTAAAATAGATTTTGAGCAAAACCCTCTAACTAATGACTTTGCCATTTTGGTAAATGACCAATTTGGACCTTACAAAGTTTATAAACCTAGTAGAGACCAACCTTACAATAGAATCCTCCTTTGCATGACTTAGATTCCATTGCCTTGTGAGTGTGAAATTGTTTGTTTAACCTTGGTTTGGAATGTTAGTTGATTTTGTGTTTTGCTTGATTGACTTGTAGTGAATTTAGCAAAGTGTGAGACTAGCAAGATCAAGGAGTGAACCACCATTCTCTTCCAAAAAGGCAAGTTACACTATCATACAAATGCCCTACTATTTTCATTATACTTAGTGGATTATGAAAACATGCATGAAATCAATTTTATACTTATGCTATGCTAAATCCTAATAGGATTCCCTACACACTCCTTAGTGAAAATATTGTAGTTTTACATGCTTAGCCATGCTTTATTATGAAAAGAGATACATGTTGAGATTTTACAAAGGTTGAGAAAAGGATTTGTGTTTTACATAATAAAACAAGGACTCAATGAACCACCTAGGTGGTGGATACTTAAGTTTTGGAGAAGGTGGCAACAAAAGGGACCATGTCTATGGGAATTACTTTGTGTTGTGCTCCAAAAGAAAACCACCTAGGAAACTTAGAGATTGAACATGTTTCTCCAATTGTGGCTTTCGTGTGCAACCACATGCTATTATGGCTCTGGCTTAGTCAACTACATTAGGAAGACCCATACATTGTCTTTAGTTACCGGACATGGGGATCTGGAATGCTTCATGGGGACTGAAGACAAGCTAGCAATGATGTATGGGAGGACCTTTTGGAAAGACTTCGTCACATTCTCAATCTGCCAGTACTCCATCTTGGTGAGCACTAATCCAGTAGGCCACTGGTGGCAACAAGATGGGATTGTGACATGTGGGTAAAGTGTACTCCTTCTGCAGAAGTTAATAAAATCTAAGTACTTAGCCGTGTCCCCGGTTATGGACAATACTGAGCAACTAAAGTTTGAACATGGGAAATCTCGACATTCCAATTTCTAATATAAAAACTTGATGCACTTGGAGGTACCAAGGAATTCAAAGATATTTTGTTAAGCTTGTTGCACTTGGGGTTACCAAGGTGCTCAAGAGCATGATGTACTTGGGGTTACCAAGGAACTCATGAGATATCATAAAACTTGTTGCACTTGGAGTTACCAAGTAGCTCAAGGGATTTTTGACAAGGACTTGAACACTTGAGTTTCTACCAAGGAGTTCAAGGAACTTGGAAAAGAGATTTGACAAAGGACCAAAACCATTTTGAAAAGATAGGATAAATATTGCTTTATGCAAATAAGCCTTAAACTCTACTTAGCCAAATATGCATGTAATGGTAGGATCCACTCATAATATACAAAGTAGTGAAACTTGCCAATACAATTCAAATGTATTGACCCTTGTGGCTGTAACTTGTATGTTGCAGGTTTGATTGATTTTAGTGAAGATTGTTTGATTAGGATTACAAAGTCTACAACCAACATCTGCCTGTGGCACTTTGAAGATGAAGGACTCCATGATTATTCTGCTGCAATGTAATGTAATAGCCAAATGAGCTATGTTTGATGTAATAAATGTAACACCCTCAGAATCGACCCTATGCAAGTTTGAGCGAAACCCGCCAAACCCGCATAGAAACGATTCAAAGGTGCCCACCAGGCACTTTCGTGCGGGTGGAAAACGAAGTAATAACATTACACAACAGTCCTCGATGGGACCCACAGAACAGATATATATAACAGCGACTCCATGAGTCAAGAATACAGATATAATATACAAGATCCAAATCACCTTGAAAACGGTAGGGCGTCCGACTACGGACAAGAAGCAAATGGGGCTAAGAGCCCTGAAGAATAACCAATGGCGTCCATAACCCTGCCCAGGCCCAGCCGGAAGGGTAACCCTGCTAACGACGTCGATCTCAAAACCTGCTTAAACAAAAGGGGTGCCGACAAAGGGCAAAGGAAAAAGAGGAGCGTCAGTACTGAGGCCAGTACACGGCGAGGCTAGAATTCGGCGGTCCTCTCCTACACAGGTATGGTGGACTAAAGCGGCAGCGGCAGCATGCACTAAATAACCTATAGAGACTCGATATAACTGGCGGCAATCAGAGAGGGGTAAGAAAGACCTATTCGGAACCAACCTGATACTACCACCAATCAAACCCATCCTGGCGTTTCCCCCTCGAGACCAAACGAGGAAGTCAACCGAGAAACTCACACAGTTGGCAGTTTTATTTATTCGGTTATCGTTGCAGCAATTACTAGTCAGGTATAGGTAATCATCCTGATAAAATAAACAATGGGCACTTTTAGTTAACCATTTTGTTATAGTTACAACACTTACTAATCAGATATAGATAGCATGAGATAACCCAAAACCCAGCAGTTGTTGGTACTTTTATTCAGCCATTCCGTTGTAGTTGCAATACTTACTAGTCAGATACAACTGTCGCAAGCGACACTCCAAACAAGCAATTGTGGGCAGTATTAATTAGCCATTCCATTATAGTGAAGCTGATTACTAGTCATTATAAAGTCAAATTTATAACAGTAAACTTTAGTTATGCTTGTCTATGGTCGAGATACTGTGCTCCAAGTCGTCCATAACCGCGGACACGGCTTTCAGAAAGTTTTAACCCAGCCGGGGTGCACAAATAGCAACACACACACGATCAACCTCGGAAAAACCAAATCAAAACCCAACGAGGTCTTCACGACAGAGCAATCACAAGATTCAGAAATATTTCAGGGGGCCACCCCATTGAGTAGAACCGCAACGAAGTAAGCAAGCCCCGAGACGGACTCAAGGTTTGGGTAGACGGCTGTGAACGACTAGGAACCCGAAAGTGTGGCTGGGCTTGTCGACACCGCGGAATCGTGTCCCGATCCTAAACAGTACAGTGTGCTCCTCGCATAATCGTAAATACATAAGTAGCATGGCATAAGTACAGGATCGTAAATAAAACCTCAAACTAGTTTGTGGCCCCAAGAAATAAGACGGAATCAAGCTCTGGCTAAGGGGGGCCCATACTCCCCATATGTGGATAGCGCGATAAATCAAGGAACAGGTATCAAGTACTCGGGGTCCTACGGGACACAAGTGGGCGTTCGGAAACCAAATATTATCTATCACCCACCGATGCCTCTGCTTACTTCAATTTTAGTTGTTAAACAGGAATTAAAGTGCATCATAAGTAAAGCCATGATCGTATCCAACATCAACATGCGGCAATACATCAACAACTGTGGCACTTGACGACACGCAATAGCACTTGAGCAAGCGACTACGACGCGCAAGTCCAGCTATCTATCAAACAACAGGTGATAGGAGGTGGCCATGGCAATATAGGGCTGCAAGGGATATCACGGGTACGAAACTAGAGCTACGCAACACAGATAGCAATAGATCAACAGGAGGGAATAAATACTATAAAAGTAAGCTAGGTAGAAAGGGGGAGATGCTCGCCTGAAAACATTGCCGAGGTTCAACCGAAGATCGGGGCGAAGCTCACAACAACTCAACGGCCTTATCCGCGAAGAAGCAAAACACTAGAATAAACACCGGGTGCAATATTTAATACTACGGCAAAAGATCGACATGATGCATGCATGATGGATGACATGGAAAAAGTGCGACGCAATTAGGTTATATTAAGTGGAACCAGGGTCCCGACAATTAATTAAACGGTTCGAGTTATTTATTTACCCCGCAAATTAAATGTTGTCTTAACATGGCAGAAGATAGTACCGGTTCGCTACCCAAATTTAAATGAGGCCAATATAAGGCTAGATTTGCCCGCATATGGGCCCCATATTTAATTATTAGGTGAATCGGCGTAAGGCCCCCAAACCAATGACATGCATGCGAGTATGACAATTATTATGCGACAAGTTGTATTATGTTATAAAATAGGGTTTCGGGAAGGGGTTCACACATTGAGGGTTCTCGAAGAACTTGGGCTTCCGGGGTTCGGGGTTCCGACAGGGTCCAGGGTTCGACGGAAACAGTCTTGGCGGAAGCGTTCTCGGGTTTCTGGGGTAGATCTTGGCGTAACATTCTCGACCATCGGGGTAGGTCTTGTCGCAACCGGGAAGCAGGGCTTGGTTGGCGTCGGGGGCGCATCGGTCTCGCCCTGTACGGTGTCGTTCTTGTCGCATGCAGATCTTGTCGGGTTCCACGGGGTCGAGCTTGCAGTGGCGAGGGTCTTGTCGAGCCCCACGCCTTTGCATCGGTCTCGACGTCCGGGATGTAGAGCTTGGCGTGCCAGGATCGGGTTCCGTGTGGCGGTCTTGGCGTCCGGGGATCTTCGGCTCCCTATCGACACACTTGCGGGTCCAGCTTGGTCATCGAGGGGAACTTGGGCTTCGGGGTTGGATGCCGGTGTCGGGCTCGGAGGTCTTGTCATCTGTGTGGCGAACTCCGGGTCCGGGGGATGGTCTTGCGATCCGTGAGGGAGATTTTGAGGCGTCCGCTTCACCGGGCCCGACATGAGTCCTCGGCGTTGTTTTCTGGAACGGCTCCATATCAGCACATCTCTGGTGGCGACTGTGCCCTGCTCGGGGACGACGACCACGGCGGCTTGGCGAGGGCGCTGGGGAGGTGCCGTGCGGCGGTTGAAGAGGACCGGGGCGAGCGACGCGGGTCCGGACGACGGCGGCGCGCGGGCCCGCACGGAGGGGCGCCACGATGGCCGGAGGGAGCGGCCGCGGGGCTCGCGGCCGCGACGGAGGTCAGGCGAGGGCGGAGCTTGCCGGAGGACGGGGCCTGGCGGCCGCTGGCGGAGGCGGGAGGAGGGCGCCAGCGAGCGGGGCGGCGGCGCTCGGCGCGGGAGGGGAACCGGCGGCGTGCGGCCTGCCGGAGGAGGGTGGAGGGGCGCAGGCGGCTTGCGCTGGCACCAGCGGCGAGGGAAGGTCCGCGCGGAGCGCGTCGGGGTGGCGCCGGAGCTTGCGGAGGCGAGCGGCAGCGGGCGCGGCGGTCGCCGGAGGGAGGCGGCGGACGCGGAGGAAGGAGACGGGGTGGAAGGCGTGGGCGCGGTGGCGGGGAAGGCGAGGCTCGCCGGGGGGCGGCGTGCGCGTCCGGTCGAGGAGACGGGCCGGGCTCGCAGGGAGGGGAGTTGGCCTCCGGCGGGCTCTGCAGGGAGGACGAGGCGCGGGGCGGAGGGTGGTTGCCGGCGGCGGAAGGCGGCTGGGCAGAGGCGGGGTGAGGGAGCGACGGGGAGGGGGAACGGGGCCAGGCGGCGAGGTTGGTGAGGGGCAGCGGCGATGTGCGCTCGCGGGGCCGCTCAGGGGAGGGGCGAGGCCGCGGGGGCGTCGGGGCCGGGGAGAGTTGGAGAGGAGGGAGACGGGGGGACAGGGGTGCCAGGGTGGGGCCCGCGGTGGGACCTGCGCCGCGTGGGGAGAGGGCAGGTGGGGAGAGGATCAGGTGTGGGGGCTCGCGTGCGTGGCTTGTGTGGTGGGGAGAGAGAGGAGGGGTTAGGGTGATGTGGCAGGAGTTGATTGGGTGAGGGATAGGGCCAGGTGAGGTGGCAGCCTGCTACTGGTTGGGGTGAGGTGGAGGGTTGGGCTGGGTAGGTAGTTTGGTAGGTTTAGGATTATGGATAGGACTAGTTGGACCGATTGAAAATCCTGGGGGTGGTCGTTCGGGTCGATCTGGCCCGTTCGACTGCCCCCACTAAAAATAATATAATTTTTATTTGTTTTATTAACACCGTTTGCAAACCGATAGCATTCAAACAAAAATAATCCGGAGGCCGGGCTTTGCATTTGAATTAAGACGGGGCGTTTGGAAAACAAATCGGGCTTTGCGAAAATAGTTTTTGACAAACAACATATGATGATGACGATGCAATGCACAAATTCAACGCGATTTTCTAGTAGTGGTTTTGTGGGATGCCACAATTCGACACCACTAACAATGGATCTCGCCCTCGAGATCCGCCTCATGGTACCGGAAGGAAGGCCGGCGATCTGCATCTTCTCACTTCGTGTAGATCCTCGCGACACCACTAACAAGAGGTCGTTGTCCGTGATCGTCGTGAGAACTCTCCGGAACAAAAGGTCGAAGGTAGAGGTATCAACAAATAAAGCCACCTCTAGCTCCGATGGAAAAGGGAACCGATGCATTCTCATCCACTTCAACGTACAAAAGCGAATAGATGGGGTAGTCGGCATCGGGGCCAATCCATCACGCACCCAAACTATTACTCTGCACAATCAGTAGAAGAGCGTGCAACCATTCTCGGAATCAGACTGAAGATCTCGACAAGCGAGGTTCGGAACAAAGGGGTGATGCAGACTCTACATCGGATCTGGCATAGATGATGTCGTCGCGTCGGAAAACACCGGATAGCACAAACAAGGAACAAGAAGGATACCACAGCAGACGGATTCATCAGGCAGCTTGAACACCGGATGGTAGAACACCGTTATCAAAGAAGGAAGCGAAACCCTGAAGGTACGACGGAACCCAACCACGAGAAATCCTGGACTCGAAGAAAGATAAGAGAGCAGATTCAAAACACGTCGAGACAAGAGGAGAATAGCAGAGGGGTAAGGAGTAAAATCAGACCTAATTAGAACTATCCAACCGATTTTGCAAAATAGTTTTGACACTCTACTTCGGCCGTTAGCTAGGTTATCCTACAGGCTGGACTTGTGGGGTATCGCAACTGCTGAGCTCTGATACCACTCTGTAACACCCTCAGAATCGACCCTATGCAAGTTTGAGCGAAACCCGCCAAACCCGCATAGAAACGATTCAAAGGTGCCCACCAGGCACTTTCGTGCGGGTGGAAAACGAAGTAATAACATTACACAACAGTCCTCGATGGGACCCACAGAACAGATATATATAACAGCGACTCCATGAGTCAAGAATACAGATATAATATACAAGATCCAAATCACCTTGAAAACGGTAGGGCGTCCGACTACGGACAAGAAGCAAATGGGGCTAAGAGCCCTGAAGAATAACCAATGGCGTCCATAACCCTGCCCAGGCCCAGCCGGAAGGGTAACCCTGCTAACGACGTCGATCTCAAAACCTGCTTAAACAAAAGGGGTGCCGACAAAGGGCAAAGGAAAAAGAGGAGCGTCAGTACTGAGGCCAGTACACGGCGAGGCTAGAATTCGGCGGTCCTCGCCTACACAGGTATGGTGGACTAAAGCGGCAGCGGCAGCATGCACTAAACAACCTATAGAGACTCGATATAACTGGCGGCAATCAGAGAGGGGTAAGAAAGACCTATTCGGAACCAACCTGATACTACCACCAATCAAACCCATCCTGGCGTTTCCCCCTCGAGACCAAACGAGGAAGTCAACCGAGAAACTCACACAGTTGGCAGTTTTATTTATTCGGTTATCGTTGCAGCAATTACTAGTCAGGTATAGGTAATCATCCTGATAAAATAAACAATGGGCACTTTTAGTTAACCATTTTGTTATAGTTACAACACTTACTAATCAGATATAGATAGCATGAGATAACCCAAAACCCAGCAGTTGTTGGTACTTTTATTCAGCCATTCCGTTGTAGTTGCAATACTTACTAGTCAGATACAACTGTCGCAAGCGACACTCCAAACAAGCAATTGTGGGCAGTATTAATTAGCCATTCCGTTATAGTGAAGCTGATTACTAGTCATTATAAAGTCAAATTTATAACAGTAAACTTTAGTTATGCTTGTCTATGGTCGAGATACTGTGCTCCAAGTCGTCCATAACCGCGGACACGGCTTTCAGAAAGTTTTAACCTGGCCGGGGTGCACAAATAGCAACACACACACGATCAACCTCGGAAAAACCAAATCAAAACCCAACGAGGTCTTCACGACAGAGCAATCACAAGATTCAGAAATATTTCAGGGGCCACCCCATTGAGTATAACCGCAACGAAGTAAGCAAGCTCCGAGACGGACTCAAGGTTTGGGTAGACGGCTGTGAACGACTGGGAACCTGAAAGTGTGGTTGGGCTTGTCGACACCGCGGAATCGTGTCCCGATCCTAAACAGTACAGTGTGCTCCTCGCACAATCGTAAATACATAAGTAGCATGGCATAAGTACAGGATCGTAAATAAAACCTCAAACTAGTTTGTGGCCCCAAGAAATAAGACGGAATCAATCTCTGGCTAAGGGGGGCCCATACACCCCATATGTGGATAGCGCGATAAATCAAGGAACAGGTATCAAGTACTCGGGGTCCTACGGGACACAAGTGGGCGTTCGGAAACCAAATATTATCTATCACCCACCGATGCCTCTGCTTACTTCAATTTTAGTTGTTAAACAGGAATTAAAGTGCATCATAAGTAAAGCCATGATCGTATCCAACATCAACATGCGGCAATACATCAACAACTGTGGCACTTGACGACACGCAACAGCACTTGAACAAGCGACTACGACGCGCAAGTCCAGCTATCTACCAAACAACAGGTGATAGGAGGTGGCCATGGCAATATAGGGCTGCAAGGGATATCACGGGTACGAAACTAGAGCAACGCAACACAGATAGCAATAGATCAACAGGAGGGAATAAATACTATAAAAGTAAGCTAGGTAGAAAGGGGGAGATGCTCGCCTGAAAACATTGCCGAGGTTCAACCGAAGATCGGGCGAAGCTCACAACAACTCAACGGCCTTATCCGCGAAGAAGCAAAACACTAGAATAAATACCGGGTGCAATATTTAATACTACGGCAAAAGATCGACATGATGCATGCATGATGGATGACATGGAAAAAGTGCGATGCAATTAGGTTACATTAAGTGGAACCGGGGTCCCGACAATTAATTAAACGGTTCGAGTTATTTATTTACCCCGCAAATTAAATGTTGTCTTAACATGGCAAAAGATAGTACCGGTTCGCTACCCAAATTTAAATGAGGCCAATATAAGGCTAGATTTGCCCGCATATGGGCCCCATATTTAATTATTATAGGTGAATCGGCGTAAGGCCCCCAAACCAATGACATGCATGCGAGTATGACAATTATTATGCGACAAGTTGTATTATGTTATAAAATAGGGTTTCGGGAAGGGGTTCACACATTGAGGGTTCTCGAAGAACTTGGGCTTCCGGGGTTCGGGGTTCCCACAGGGTCCAGGGTTCGACGGAAACAGTCTCGGCGGAAGCGTTCTCGGGTTTCTGGGGTAGATCTTGGCGTAACATTCTCGACCATCGGGGTAGGTCTTGTCGCAACCGGGAAGCAGGGCTTGGTTGGCGTCGGGGGCGCATCGGTCTCGCCCTGTACGGTGTCGTTCTTGTCGCATGCAGATCTTGTCGGGTTCCACGGGGTCGAGCTTGCAGTGGCGAGGGTCTTGTCGAGCCCCACGCCTTTGCATCGGTCTCGACGTCCGGGATGTAGAGCTTGGCGTGCCAGGATCGGGTTCCGTGTGGCGGTCTTGGCGTCCGGGGATCTTCGGCTCCCTATCGACACACTTGCGGGTCCAGCTTGGTCATCGAGGGGAACTTGGGCTTCGGGGTTGGATGTCGGTGTCGGGCTCGGAGGTCTTGTCATCTGTGTGGCGAACTCCGGGTCCGGGGGATGGTCTTGCGATCCGTGAGGGAGATTTTGAGGCGTCCGCTTCACCGGGCCCGACATGAGTCCTCGGCGTTGTTTTCTGGAACGGCTCCATATCAGCACATCTCTGGTGGCGACTGTGCCCTGCTCGGGGACGACGACCACGGCGGCTTGGCGAGGGCGCTGGGGAGGTGCCGTGCGGCGGTTGGAGAGGACCGGGGCGGGCGACGCGGGTCCGGACGACGGCGGCGCGCGGGCCCGCACGGAGGGGCGCCACGATGGCCGGAGGGAGCGGCGGCGGGGCTCGCGGCCGCGACGGAGGTCAGGCGAGGGCGGAGCTTGCCGGAGGATGGGGCCTGGCGGCCGCTGGCGGAGGCGGGAGGAGGGCTCCAGCGAGCGGGGCGGCGGCGCTCGGCGCGGGAGGGGAACCGGCGGCGTGCGGCCTGCCGGAGGAGGGTGGAGGGGCGCAGGCGGCTTGCGCTGGCACCGGCGGCGAGGGAAGGTCCACGCGGAGCGCGTCGGGGCGGCGCCGGAGCTTGCGGAGGCGAGCGGCAGCGGGCGCGGCGGTCGCCGGAGGGAGGCGGCGGACGCGGAGGAAGGAGACGGGGTGGAAGGCGTGGGCGCGGTGGCGGGGAAGGCGAGGCTCGCCGGGGGGCGGCGTGCGTGTCCGGTCGAGGAGACGGGCCGGGCTCGCAGGGAGGGGAGTTGGCCTCCGGCGGGCTCTGCAGGGAGGACGAGGCGCGGGGCAGAGGGTGGTTGCCGGCGGCGGAAGGCGGCTGGGCAGAGGCGGGGTGAGGGAGCGACGGGGAGGGGGAACGGGGCCAGGCGGCGAGGTTGGTGAGGGGCGGCGGCGATGTGCGCTCGCGGAACCGCTCAGGGGAGGGGCGAGGCCGCGGGGGCGTCGGGGCCGGGGAGAGTTGGAGAGGAGGGAGACGGGGGACAGGGGTGCCAGGGTGGGGCCCGCAGTGGGACCTGCGCCGCGTGGGGAGAGGGCAGGTGGGGAGAGGATCAGGTGTGGGGGCTCGCGTGCGTGGCTTGTGTGGTGGGGAGAGAGAGGAGGGTTTAGGGTGATCTGGCAGGAGTTGATTGGGTGAGGGATAGGGCCAGGTGAGGTGGCAGCCTGCTACTGGTTGGGGTGAGGTGGAGGGTTGGGCTGGGTAGGTAGTTTGGTAGGTTTAGGATTATGGGTGGGACTGGTTGGACCGATTGAAAATCCTGGGGGTGGTCGTTCGGGTCGATCTGGCCCGTTCGACTGCCCCCACTAAAAATAATATAATTTTTATTTGTTTTATTAACACCGTTTGCAAACCGATAGCATTCAAACAAAAATAATCCGGAGGCCGGGCTTTGCATTTGAATTAAGACGGGGCGTTTGGAAAACAAATCGGGCTTTGCGAAAATAGTTTTTGACAAACAACATATGATGATGACGATGCAATGCACAAATTCAACGCGATTTTCTAGTAGTGGTTTTGTGGGATGCCACAATAAACTTATGTTATTCCTGGTTGTAAAGTTATGTTATGACCTTTGTTTCTTGATATTACATCTTAACTGTGGATGCTAGCTATTGATCCAGGGACTAGCATTGTAAAACACAGGAGGGATCTACCTTATTAGGTTGAGACCTCTTACACCAATCTTGAGGACCCATATGCGGAGGGGGAGTTGTGACCATTCTTGCACGCGCACTTCACATCAACTTAGGTAACATCCAACCATTAACATGAAGTCATCGTCTCGGTCTCCCCACTCTAAGAGCATATGGTATGGTTTCTAAACCTCATGGTAGATGTTTCCTTGATATACTTGGAGCAGATCATCTGATCCATGCTCCTTTGCCTAATGGTCTATTCTCTTTCGAGTATGGACGTTTGCGTTTTGACGCTCAGGTTGAGGCTAATCTACCCCCAACAAGAAATACCCATGGGAGGAGGAGAAGATGAAGAAGTAGAACAAGGAGGACCCGAACAAGATGAACAACCACCAAACTACTACACCACCTTTGAAGACATCTATGCACTCAAAGGAAATATTAAAAAACATGAACAACCTCTCCATCAACCTTCGAGTTGCTACTGCAAACCTCTCCACCCATTTACATGATTGGAGTAGCCAATGGAACATGGGAAACTATCCACCACCTCCACAATGAGCAACAGAAGGGCTTGAAAAAGCCTGGTCTTGGGGATGTGTTCCCCCAGCAAATTTATTTGTGTAATAACAAGGTTGTACTCCAGCTCCTTGGCATCCTCGAAACATCCGTGTTGATTCATCCCAACACTTCTCTTTTTTCCTTTTCCTTTTTAGTTTGCTTTTGTTTTTCGTTTGTTTTTCTTTTTACCCTTGCTTGGTCGCAAGATCTTTTCTATTCTTTAATCACTATCCTCAAAAATTCAAAAAGATTTTTCCATTTTTCCTTTGTTCGTAAATGTGGATTCGCACTTTACTCTTTGCTTTAATATTATTATGAGAGTAATCGTGTTTAAGTTTCTGAAGGAACACATCCCTATAAGGACGAGAATCATGAATTCACTTATGAGAGATATTTCCTATGTCTCCCACTTTCGAAGTTTGAGTTGTTTATCTTAGTTAGTCGATTTGCTAAGATGTCATGCTTGTGGGAGTAATTTAATAAGGGTAGAGTAAAGCTTTTTATTAGTATGATGATTAGTTGTTGAAGCTTTTGCTCTAGTTCTTTTAGCTAACCGAGTCTTGCCTTCGAAATAATATTTCCAAACAAGTACAATAAGAAAAGTCTGAAATTTACGACTTGTTTGATGAATGGTTGTCTTAAGAGTATACCCTTGAAGATACTTAACCCCATAGACATTTTGATAGTCTTGACGACACTCATGAAAGGAGTTGTTTGATTGAAATAAAGTTTAGTGGTAATTGTGATGCATGCCAAAGCTAACCTTGTGGATCAAACCGTGGTACTAGCTCATATAAAAGAGAGAGAGAAAATTATGTTTTATGTTTCTAGTGCATCCCTTGGGGATGCCAACAACTCCACTAGCTTTTGAACGATCTATAGTATAACCCTGGATTTTTGGCTATGAGCTAATGACATGATTGGCATACGTGTCAATGTATGGGAAAATGTATTGGTATTCTCAAAGGTTATGCAAGCACTTGCAAAATAAACAACCAGCAATCCTTAAAAGAATAAAAAGAAAAAGATATCTTTGAAGATCCACATAACAAGTCCTTGGCATGGTTTCATTACTATTCTATGAATTTTTCTTGAAAGACAATGATTGGATAAGAAGTGTTTTTGATAGACTTTATTTATTGATGTGGGTGTAAATAATACACTTCATTGTCATACTACTCAGGACATGAAACTCTTACTTAATTATGCTATTTAAACATCCTAGTGTTCCTTGGCAAGCTGAGAGTTAACTAGAAGAATTGGATTGATTGCTACACTTCTAGTTATTTATACTAATATTAAACTCTACTTTGATTATCTTGACTTACCGAAGCTTGTATAGTACTCTTGTCATGTCTCTAACTTTGATAAGCCTCGCAAATGAATGAAGTGTTAAGCACATATGACTACCAACCGTAAGTGAATTCTTATTCTTGTTGTTTCAAGTGTAAACGCTGAATTCCTTATAGTTCTTTTGTTTCTTCTTGCTCAAGGGCGATCAAGGTTTGAGCTTTGGGGAAGTTTATGGCTCCAAAATTTTCCATCTTCCACCGTGTTTAAACATTGTTTTTAGTCAAGCAATGGACACGAAACTCTCAATCCTTGCCACTAATGACTAATAATTGCAAAGATATGCAAAAACTTCTTTTGAATTATGTTGTGTAGGAAATCACGGCTTTTAATGCAAAATCAAGAGTCATAATGAAGGAATTTGAGGAAATCCACACGGCCAAGTAATTGGGAAGAAAATTCCAAGTATCAGTGCGCGTAACGACCACCGGTACGATCGGGGTCCGCCTGTACCGTCCGCCCATACTGGGTGGTGGCGACTTTGTCTCATCAAAACCTACGACTTTCATGAAGATGCCTATATATTTTGAGGCTCCAGCCACCAGCCAGGGAGCTACCATTCTTATATTACATCACAACATCACCAAAGGAGATCCACGCCATCCTTCATCCATCATTCATCCATCATTCATCCATTGTTCATCCATCCCCTCCATTAGCCATAACCACTACTTTGTACTTTAGATCTTGTGATTTGGTGACCATTGTAGGAATATTCGATTTCAATCTAAGTATTTTGCACAATGTGTTTTCTATCCTAGATCTATTCGTTATGAGTGAGTAGTCCTCACGGGTTGCGGGTTGGGGAGAAACCTCACAACAACTATGTGCATCTAATCATGGGAGTATTGTATTTTGTTTGCAATTGAGATTTGTATCTTTTGTTTTTTTGTATCTTGTATCAATCTGTGGACTTGTAGGTACCCAAGATCCCATATATTGATAAAGGCTTGAGGTGAGATACTTGGATAGCAGCGATCTCATAGGAACCTCAGTGACAGAAAGGGTAGTACGGTCTTCGCTTAGTGACCCATTCGGGTCACAATAACATCATCACTTAATGCTTTTATCTGTGTTTCATACTTAATAATCGTTTGTAGCCTTTTTCTTTGGTGTGCACTCGGTTGGATTAAAAGACTATTAATATGCCCGCTGCATCACGGGGGATCTAGTATATCAGGATGTGTTTCCCACAAGAGACTATATCCATTCAAACATTACACATGACTATGATTATTATTATCTTTTATCCATATGATGTGTAGATGCAGGTGGATCTTCAACCCTGGCCTATCTCCATTCATTGATTCAACCCATTATAAAGTAAACTAGATTGGTCTGGTAAACTAAGGTAAAATGAAGAAACAAAGTCTTGTAGACGTGTCCTTTTTTATTTCCTTTTAGCATTGCTTTCCAAGGTTCGATTAAACCTAGGTCTTCTAGGGAAAAAGCTATTTGTTGGGCCACGTAGAGATAAAACAAAAAACTTTTTCCCTCGAACTTGGTGACCCCAAGATCTAGCTGAGGTAGAAGGCCACGAGGTTTACCACTAGACGCGCAGTTGTGGATTACTGATGTAGCACGTCTGTTGAATGCAGTGCAGTCCTTACGATCCGATCGTCCTAGTGATTTTCATACATCACTTCTGCTGGTATCCACACGTACAAGGAGGAGCACCGACGGCGAACTGCTAGGTTCGTTACGACGGCAGGAATGATGGAGCTATGGTATCCAACTCATAGAATGACCTAACCGATCAACCCTTCTAGGTTACTACGCCCTACTGTATATAGGGAGTGAACGTGGGCTCCACTCACTTGTGGCCCATTCACTAAAGCCCATATAATATTAGTCACCGTGAGTCCGACTCACTGACTTAGTCCAAATCTGGCTCGGGTCCAATCTAACCAAATTTTCGGTTCAGATCCAATTTGAACTTGCTCCCGCTCTTAAGTGTGTGACCCCGCAGGCTCATGGATACTTGGACACGATTGGAGTCCGACTCTGAATCGATCAGTCGGTAGCGGCTCCTAGCAGAACGTGCCGACTCCCAAGTACCAAAGAGTCTTGACGACTTGACTTTCCAATGCAACTTATGTTCGAGTCCATTTTGCCTCACGGTATACCTTGTCAGACTATAGGTGAATATCTGTCATCCCTTAAATAGTCCGACTCTCTTCTCGATCCAAGATAAGTGATTCATCCGACTAACTGTTAGTCGATCGCCTCGGTTAACACTTAATCGAGTCGTGGATGACCATGCTTTCCGAATCATATCATCCGATAGAGCCTAGAGAATATCTCTCCATGTGGAGGGGGAAATCCCATCTTGGTTATTCACATCACACAGCTTGATTCTCAGTCGACCCGAACTCTGCCTTTATAACTGCCTAGTTACGGATTAGCATTTGACAGAACCTAAGTCGGTGATCCTCAACTCGAACTGTGCAATAACCTCAAGTCTAAGGATTACATTGATTGAGATATACAAATGACAACTTGTTCGTTGTACCTCAATATGGGTCAATCCGACTCGCTAAACTCTTTAGCCAAATATGTGTAGGTCGAAATAGCATCTCCATGCCCATGACAAGTGGAACGGAGTCATCAAGCCGACTTTCACATTGGTCTAAGTTGTGTGTCCAGCACAACCTCGATGACCAAGGATATTTAGTACAAACAACATGAATGTATAGTTCCACAACTGAATCACATATTCAATGATATACATCAGATGCTCGTACAATCACAACTTAATATCTTTATGAATATAATGGGAAATATCATCAACCATGATTGCCTCTAGGGCATATTCCCAATAGCCTCCCACTTGCACTAGAGTCATTCTTCCGACATCACATGTCTAGGCATCTAATGCCCATAGCTCTTAGGCGCGCCTCATGCTTCGGCTATAGGAACGGATTTTTCAATGGATCCGCAAAATTTGCATCCGTGTGTACCTTGCATAACTTGATATCACCCTGATCCACGAACGGGCGAATCAGGTGGTACCGCATGAGTATGTGCTTGTTCTTCTGGTGTTTTCTAGATTCCTTGGCTTGTACGAACGAACGGACGAACTCCCCCTCGCGCGGGTCCGGGGTCACCTCTCCGGCCGCAGGGATTCACCACCTGCCGGCGCGCAAGATCCCGGCCTCCTCGAAGGACTCCAGTTGTGCTCTCGTGCACTTAGATCTACCCCAAGGCTCGGTGGAGGGGGCCATTGGCGGAAGGATTCGTGGGGGTCGGAAGATTTCGGCTCGGCTGGGTCGCGATGCGGGGGAAAACGAAGGTGCGTGCAATCGGAGGAAATGACAAGGAGGTGGTTCTACGATCACCTACCATTCCCTTCATATAGCGGTTGTTACCCGCCAAATCCGGGAGCCGTTACTACGTGGTGATTATGCCAAAAGTTACCGTTGGATTACCCCAACGGCTAGTTTGACTGCGTTTGGACGGTCCAACTTCAGCCACTCGGATCGCCGACCTGATCACTGCAAACAGTGACTAAATATTTCGTCGACCCAGTCGCCAAAGCTGCGACAAGAATGACTAGTTTCCTCCTTTATTCAGGAGGCCGCCGCCGATTCGACTGGATGCCCGCATTGAAAGCCAAATACTCCGACTGCCAGCAATCACCTGCGCCCAATCGGCGACGGCCTCGGGGACTACTGATGGGGATATGCCTACCGGGGTATACCCAGCAGGACGTTTCCGACTGGCCCAGGAACTGGCGAGTGGGCCTGCAAAACGGCGACTAGATCAAGGCCCGGTGTGGATCCAAGCGACTGGAAGCTAAAGGCCCAGGCGAGTAGATAGAACCATTCGGATTAGGTTAAACGAGTACCGAAGCCTTAACTGATTCGGTTGAGATATGTAAACCCTAGGGGAGGTAAGTCTATATAAACCTCCCTACAGGGCGTGTAGAGATACGTTCCATCATACACCCAAGCGACTCGCCGCCTAACCGCCGAGCTCGCCCGTTGTACCACCATCCTAATACAATCTAGCAGGAGTAGGTCTTTACCCTCCGAGGGGCTGAACCTGGGTAAAACCCTGTGTCTCCGCCCTCATCTGGCACCGCAGATGGCTGGCCGCCCTTGCCCCTCGTTCTACTACTCGCTGCCGATTGCAGCATCTGCCGTGACCATTCCCACGACAGTGGCGCCCACCGTGGGGCCTGGCCGGTCTGGCCGGTGTTCTGCGGCGTGATCCAATCTGCCCATCAACGAGACGGTCGCCACCGGCCGCATGATAGCGATCGGCGAGATGCTCCAGATCTTGCCAAGTAGCTACGTCCTAGCGGCACGACCCGTCACGCACAGCATGATCCTGCCGGTCGGCACAATCAGCCTCTTCGTCGGCCTCACCGATGTCATCACCTCGGAGGACTCGGCTCGCATCCGCGAGTCGCCGCCGCGCGACCGGCTTTCCGAGAGCCAGGTCCACACGATCCATCGCCTCGCCTCCGAGTACAACTCGGCCCACAGCAACGTGGCCAAAAACTCCGTGGCCGCAGAAGACGCGGCCCTCAACGACGACGCCGACTCGGCGACCCCGGCATCACTCGCCGGATCCATCACCGCGGCTTCTCCCGCAGGCTCCATCACCCAGGTCTCCAACTTGGGAGACTTCGAGGATCCCTCCATCCTTGGGATCTTTGACTTCGACTCCGGGTCGAAAAATTCCGCCGATCTCCGCGACAGGACCGGTCGCCACGCCGTGACCTACATGGCGACCGGCACCGATCCGCCGGAGGATCCCTTCTCCACCCCGATCCCTCCTAACGCCACGGCAACGGAGGTCGAGGAACTCCTCTTGAAGCTAGTAGAGGCAGTCCGCAAGGAGCAAGCCGAGGGCGAAGAATTTTGCCTCGAGCAGGTGACGGCGCAGGAGCTGTCGCGCTACCACCAGCAGCGAATCAGGTCGCACCTGAACCCCACCGTCCAGGGGCACGCCCTGAACTTCGACAATGAAAATGACCTGGCCCGCGTGGCTGAGCGCGCGATCTGCGAGAACGCGCCGCCAGGAGGAAGCGCCCGGCCCCCACCAGGGTCGACGGCGAACGGCGCCCCACCTCCACCCAACCGCACACCTCCCAGGGACCAACCGCGGATAGTGGTCTCCTCACGGGAGAGAGACGCGAATGGCCTGCCACTGTTCTCCACCCCGATGGACAACGTTGTGGCAGGTTGAGCAGCGGCCGACAACATCTCGGCCACTGGTGACGGCGCCCTACAGATCCAGTACATCAGGGCCTTGCTCGCAAAGGCGGTCGAGCAGCAAAACGCAGGCGCCGACTCACAGGGTCGGGTGTACTCGCGTTCTTCAGGCAGCAGAGCGGCCTCAAGTGGCCACCCACTGGCGGCAAACACCCTCAACTGCCCGCCACCAGAGCCATTGCAGCTCCAACATCGACCCGCGAACGCGGCACTCTCCACCAACGACCCCAGGCCAGCGAACAACTTCGTCGCCGCCAATGGTCAACCCATCGACGCCCGCACCTACATCATCAACAACCAAAGCTGGCGCGCCCGCCAGCCCGACGACTTGCGGCACGCCCTAACCAATCGCCGCGATGGCGAGCCGATGGGGTCGCTAAGTCGACTCGGGCCCAGGTGCTTCGGACCAATGATCCGAGGCGAAAAATACCCGGCGAACTTCAAGGCGCAGAAGGAAATAGAGAAGTATGACCCCTCGTACGACCCTTCCGTGTGGCTGGATACATACCTCATGGCGATGGGGATCGCTGGCCACGACCTGCTAGCCGCCCGTTACCTCCCCTTGATGATGGAGGGGACATGCAGGCAGTGGATAAACACCCTCCCCTAGGATAGCATCGACTCCTGGGAGGAGATGCGTGACGCCTTCTTCAGGCACTTCGAGGGCTCCTACACCCGCGCCACCACCATCGAGGACCTGGAGCGATGCGTCCAGGGACCCCGAGAGTCGACCCGCAACTGGGTCCAGCGGTGGCAAGAACTATGGTACAACACGGTCGGCATCCACCCGGACACCGCGATCCATTGCTTCAAGACCTCGTGCCGCTACGAGCCCTTGGTCGCCAAGCTCAAGCGACATTCTCGCACGCTCGACAACATACCGGACCTCCTCGAGATCGCCAAACGATACGCGGAGGAAGATCCAAACCAGGAAACCGACGACGAGTCGGGAGGCCAACGCCGCACGAGCGGCAACGACAACGGACGACGGTCCGACCTACGCTACAGCAACACTCGCCTCACCGGCAAGTGCCGCAATGACGGGCGAGTTGACTTCATCGCCAACGTCGGGCACGCGCAGTGCGAGCCCAAGAGCTTCCGCCGCGACGGCGGCAATTACAAGGCAAAACCAAGGTTCGACCCCGCGACCCTCCTTAACCAACCTTGTGTGTTTCACAGCAGGGAAGGGAAGCCCGCTACACACACGACCGCCGACTGCCACACCCTCAGGGAGATCGAGAAGGCACGGCGAGCGCGGGAGAACCCCGACAACAACCCGCCAAACGGCGAAACATTTGGCAATGTGGTCGGCTCGCTCCATACCTTCACAGGCTTCAACACGAAGCGCGAGAAGAAGGTCATCGCCCGCGCCCGCGCCGTCGCCGTCAACACGGTGGCCCAGGTGGACGTTCCCCAGTTCCTCAACTGGTCGGAGCAGCCCATCACCTGGAGCCGTCAGGACCACTCGCCACGCATCGAGTACCCAGGCCGAGTCGCCCTGGTGGTCAAGCCTAAGGTGGGCGAGTACTGGCTCCCCAAGACATTGATGGATGGCGGCAGCTCCATCAACATCATGTACCTGGACACCTTCAGGCGATTGCGGCTCCCATAGTCGATGGTCGAGACGACCTACACCACGTTCCACGGCATCGTCCCTGGTTGGAAGGTGTACCCGATCGGCAAGGTCACGCTGCCCGTCACCTTCGGCACACCAGCAAACTTCCGCACCGAGCGGATCGCCTTCGAGCTGGTACCCTTCGACAGCCCCTACCACTGCGTCCTGGGGCGCCAGGCGTTTGCCAAGTTCATGGCAGCACCCCACTACGCGTACAACGCGATGAAGCTCCCCGAGTCGTGCGGCGTCATCACCATCAACGGCGACCCCGACATGGCTGCCGAGTGCGAGGCCAAAGGAGCCGAACTCGCCGACGCCGTCATCGCGGCAGAGACCAACCACGCCGACGAGCTCGCCAAGTACGCAAGCAGGGTCAACAAACAACGACCCCACCATACTCAAGAAGCCCAACTCGGAGGGCGCAAACACCTCAGCCTTCGAGGCAACGATGCACACCCGCGCCGTCGAGCTGGTCCCAGGCGACTCCAGCCAGACGGTGACGATCGGGACGGGCATGAGCCCAGCCTAGGAAGGCGCACTCATCGAGTTCCTCCATGAGAACAGGGACATCTTCGCATGGAAGCCCTCTGACATGCCTGGTGTTCCTAGGGAGCTTGCTGAGCACAAACTAAACGCCGACCCCAAAGTGCGACCTGTCAAGCAGTCGCTGCGGCCCTTCAACGAAGAGCGCCGCCGAGCTATCACCGAGGAGGTGCAGCGTCTACTCGCTGCAGGCTTCATCCGGCCAATTAAATACTCCAAGTGGCTGGCAAACCCAGTCTTGGTCGCGAAGAAGAACGGGACCTGGAGGATGTGTATCGACTACACAAACTTGAACGGCGCCTGCGCAAAGGAGCAGTTCGTCCTCCCGCGGATTGACCAAATAATCGACTCCACCGCAGGCTCGGAGTCGCTATGTTTCCTCGACGCCTACTCTAGGTACAACCAGATCAAAATGGTTGTCGAGGACGAGGAGAAGACGGCGTTCATCACGCCATTCGGATCCTTCTGCTACACCGCCATGACCTTCGGCCTCAAGAACGCCGGGGCGACCTACCAGCGGTGCATGCAAGAGTGCCTCGCGAGCCAAATTGGCCGCAACATCCACGTCTACATCGATGACGTGGTCGTAAAATCCGCTCGCCAGGGTGATCTACTCGCCGACCTAGCGGAAACATTCGCCAACTTGCGGAAATACAAGATAAAGCTTAACCCAGGCAAATGCACCTTCGGTGTACCAGCGGGACAACTACTGGGGTACGTCGTCTCCAAGCGCGGGATCGAGGCGAACCCCACCAAGATCGACACGATCGCCCGACTCGGCAAACCCGAGTGCCTGCGCGACGTCCAGAAGTTGGCCGGGCGAGTAGCGGCTCTCAGTCGCTTCATCCCCCGCCTGGGCGAAAAGGCGATGCCCCTATACCGCCTGATGCGCAAGAACCCCACCTTCCAGTGGGACAAGGAGGCGGACGACGCGCTCCGCGACCTCGAGAAGGTGCTACTCGCCGCACCTCTACTCGCCGCCCCCGCCGACAAAGAACCCATGCTGGTCTACGTCGCGGCTTCCGAGCGCGTCGTTAGTGCCGTCATGGTCGTCGAACGGCCGGAGGAAGGAAAGGAGCGCCCAGTACAGCGACCGGTGTACTACATCAGCGAGGTCCTCACCGAGTCGCGCCAGCGTTACCCGCAGTACCAGAAACTGGTATACACGGTCTTTAGAGCATAGCGGCGCCTGCCGCACTACTTCCAGGAGCACCCAATCACGGTCGTCTCCTCAGCACCGTTGCAGGACATCATCCGCAACCGCGAGGCGACCGGGCGAGTCGCCAAGTGGGCCGTCGAGATTGGCGTCCACGACATCAAATACGAGCCACGAAAAGCGATCAAGTCACAGGCTCTAGCGGACTTCATCGCCGACTGGGAAGAGGCCCAGCAGCCAGAAAAGCTGCCATACCTACACTACTGGAGCCTGCACTTCGACGACTCCAAGAACGCGGACGGCGCAGGAGCAGGGATCGTGCTGACTTCACCGAAGGGCGACAAGCTCCGCTACGTCCTCTGCCTCGACTTCACCCCCTGCACCAACAACATGGCCGAGTACGAGGCACTACTCCACGGCATGCGAGCTGCCAAGGAGATGAACGTCAACCGCCTACGCTGCTATGGAGACTCCGACCTCGTCGCTGGGCAAGTCGCGGGCACCTGCGACGCCTTCTCTCCCACCATGGCGGCATACTGCCAAGCAGTGGACAAGCTGGGCGGACACTTCGCAGGCTACTCCGTCGAGTGGATTGACAGGCGGAAGAACGAGGAGGCTGACGCACTCTCTCGCAGTGGGTCGGCTCGACTCGCACCACCCGACGGCGTCTTCCTCGACACGATCACCAAGCCATCAGTCTCTCCCCCAAGGGAGATCGACATCGGAGTCCCGCTGCAGCCAGAGGCATCCCTGGTCGCACTCGTCACCAAGCCAGACGACTGGATCAAGCCCTACGTCGCCTACCTGGAGGCTGGCACCTTGCCGGTAGACGAGACGGACGCCCGGATGATCGCACGCCAATGCAAATCCTTCACCATCATCGACGGCGAGCTCCACAAGCGCAGCATCACCGGCGTGTTCCAACGCTGCGTCCAACCCGCCGAAGGACGCAAGATCCTCCACGACATCCACTCCGGCGACTGCGGCCACCACGCCGGTGCCCGCTCTCTGGTCGCCAAGGCTATGCGGCATGGCTTCTACTGGCCCACCGCACACGCCGATACCGTCGATATTGTCCAGCGGTGCGCCGGGTGCCAGAAGTACGCCAACCAGACGCACGTGCCGAGCTCAGCGCTCAAAACAATCCCCATCACCTGGCCATTCGTCGTGTGGGGTATGGACATGGTAGGCCCCTTCAAAAAGGCTCCCTCTGGCTACACCCACCTCCTGGTCGCGGTCGACAAATTCACAAAGTGGGTGGAGGCCAAACCAGTCCGGAAATGCGACGGGAAGACCGCCACTAAATTCCTACGTGAGCTCATATATCGCTACGGGTTCCAAAACAGCATCATCACGGACAATGGCACCAACTTTGCCAAAGGAGCCATGGCCGAATTCTGCGAGGAACACCACATCCGGCTCGACCTCGCGTCAGTCGCCCACCCGGAATCCAACGGCCAGGCGGAACGGGCCAACCAGAGCATCCTCCATGGCCTGAAGCCGCGGCTCCAAGTACCACTCGAGCGCACCGCCGGGTGCTGGGTCGAGGAGCTACCCTCCGTCATCTGGGGCATCCGCACCTCGGTCAACAGGTCGACAGGGTTCACCCCCTTTGAAGGGAATATGCCCTAAGAGGCAATAATAAAGTGTTTATTATGTGTATTCCAAGTATATGATAGATGTTTATTTTACATGCTATAATTGTATTAATACGGAAACATTAATACATGTGTGTTTAATAAACAAACAGAAAGTTCCTAGTTATGCCTCTCTCATAAACTAGCTCGTTGATTAACAAGATGATCAAGGTTTCCTGATCATGGACATTGGATGTTGTTAATAACGGGATCACAACATTAGTGTAATGGTGTGATGAACATTCATCCGAAGTATAGCATTACGATCAAAGTCATTGAGTTTATATTGCTATAACAACTTACGAAGTGATCCTAATCCTTAGACCATGAGATCATGTCAATCACTAACACCGGAAGAGTTTCTTGATAACATCAAACGTCACATCGTAACAGGGTGATTATAAAGATGGATTCAGAACTAATAAAGTGTTATGTTGAGGCTCATGGATCGAGAGTGGAATTTGTTCATCTCGATGACGGATAGATATACTCTGGGCCCTCTCGGTGATATCACATTGATTAGCTTGCAAGCAAGTGATTTAATCACTAGAATGTTATATCACAGGAACGAGAAAAGAGTGCATGTCGGTAACGAGATCAAACTAGGTATGGAGATACCGATGATCGAATCTCGGACATGTAATATATCGTGAAACAAAGGGATTAAGATACTAGCGTAAAAGGTTCCGACGATCACAAGAAAGTCATCGTTGAATGTGTGGGAGTCAGTATGGGTCTCCAGATCCCGCTTCTGATTATTGATCCGAGAGGGTTTTCGATCATGTCCGCATTATTCACGAACCGTAGGGTGACACACTTAAGAGACACCGACATCCAATTGGAGCAAATGTTTCATGCCGAAAGAATGAACAAGAGCAGGAATTTATTTCACTAGATACCGAAACAGGTTTTCGGGTGTAATTGCATAAAGTGGTTATGCATGTGAAATAGAATTCTAGCAAGGGGTTATTTGTGAATGTTTGTCATTAAAGTAATTGACAAAATTCTGAATAAAATAAAAGAGTTTTATTTAATGAGAGTTTGCATTAAATTTGGTGGAAATTTAATGGGAATTTGAGTGGACTTTTGAGTGGAGGGAATTTAAAGGAGATTTGTGAGTGGAGTGTCCACCCACATGAAGAGGGGAGGGCAAGGGGGCAGCCCCATGCGCCGGCCACCCCCTTGGGGTTCCCCCCTCCTCCTATAAAAGGATCCCCCCTCCTCACTTGTCTCTCACACTTCCTCGTGAAGGATCTGTCTCCCCCTCTAGAATTTATCCCCCATGGTCTCGGACTAGCGAGATACATGTTCCCGGTGGCTATTCGGCAAGAAAGAGTTGTGCTTCCGCTGCATCGCTGGAGCGAGGAGGCGGAGGTTGCTCGGTGCCTCGAACGTGTGTGCGAGCACGGATGCGCTGCTGATTTGCGACGCTAGGACTTCCTCTCGATCTTGAGATCGGCAAGAGATCGTCTACATCAACCACGAGTTGAACTTGTTAAGCTTTGTCGGTCTTCAAGGGTATGTTCTCTACGGATATACATCCGCCCGTTGTTTGTATCTAGTATATAGATCTTGGTATATAGTTCACATCGTAGGAAAATTTTTGTTTTCTATGCTGCGAACCCTACAGTGGTATCAGAGCCGGATCTATGCGTAGATACTTTACACGGGTAGTACACATATGAGTATGTGGGCGATGATGATCATGTTGTTGCTCCTTTGTTGTAATTTTGGATATTGGTGGCATAGTGGGATGAAGCGGCCCGGAAAAACTTTACATGTCCTCGCACATGAGACCTGTTCCACGCTTGACATGCAACTAGTTTGCATAAGTGGCTAGCGGGTGTCTGTCTCTCCTACTATAGTCAATCTATTTTGCAAGCGAGTTGTCAACAATTTGATTATCCTCGTTGTGGTTCATGTTCGTAGGTAAGAACGGTTCTATCTCGAAAGCCCTAAGCCACGTAAAACTTGCAATGGATAAATTAGAGGCGTCTAGTTTAGATTGTTGCTGGGCTAGTGTTATGATATGGTAGTGTTGTAAGTAGAAGTATGAGATGATACTCTTACAACACACATAGCGTGTAAAATCCATAGACCTTGGATTTACACATATAGGTATGATAGTGATCATACCACGATGCACATGATAGAGATCATCTGCGGGAACCATATAATTTCACTAATAAACATATGATGTTTGATAGCATCTTATATTTCTTGTTTAGCGCTTTGTTAGCATAATAAGATGATCCCTCATTTAAATATCAAGATAAGAATGTGTTCTTCCTTTTGTATGCACCGATTATGTTTTCGTCGCTCCAAGACATCACGTGATGATCGGGTGTTCTTGGATCCACGACCATATTTCGGGTGTAAAACAGTTACACACACGAATACTAAGGTTCTAACTTGGCGAGCCTAGCATGTACAGACATGGCCTCGGAACACGGACAGAAAGGTTAAGCATGAGTCATATAGTTGATATGATGCCCATTTGATGCTCGCCTTTGAAGCTATACCGACTCACGTGATGATCGGACTTGGTGTAGTTGATTTGGTTCATGTAATCACCAAAAAGGCACGAGGGATGTCGTTTTTGAGTGGGAGTTCATTCGTAATATAGATTAGTTGAACTCAATCTATCATACACTTAGTCTAAACTTTACAAATTTTGTTGTAGATGGCACCACCTGCTTTTAATTTCAATGTGTTCATGGAGAAAGAGAAACTAGCAACGAACGGTAGCAACTTTACCGAATGGGCCATGAATTTGAGGATTCTCCTCTCTGCTGCACAAAAGCAATATGTGCTAGAAGCGCCGTTAGGCCCCCCACCTTTTGATGATGCCCCTGATGAGGAGAAGAATGTCTATCAGACTCGTCAGGAGGACCACAACTTATTTCATTGTGGCATATTGTATGGGCTAGAGCCGGGACTTCGAAAGCATTTCGAAAACGGCAATGCATTTGATACAATGGGTGAGTTGAAAATGATTTTCGACACACATGATGTTGTAGAGAGCTACAACGCTTCAGAAAAGTTCTTTAGCTGCATGATGGAAGAGCACAGCTCCGTTAGTGAGCATGTACTCAAGATGTCGGGTTACGCCGATAAGCTTGTGTCCTTGGGAATATCGATTCCCATTGACTTAGGCATCCATCGTGTTCTGCAGTCTCTGCCACCTAGCTATAAGAGCTTCATGATGAACTATAATATGCAAGGCATGAAGAAGTCTCTCCCCGAGCTTCTGTCAATGCTTAAAACTGCAGAAGTGGAGATCAAAAAGGAACATCAAGTGTTGATGATCAATAGGAACACTGGTTTCAAGAAAGACAAGAAGGGAAAACGGAAGGGAAGTAAGGGCGGCAAGCCTGTTGCCGCGCCTGAAAAGAAACCCCGAGTTGGACCTAAGTCTGATTCCGAGTGCTACTATTGTAAGGGGACTGGCCACTGGAAGCGCAACTGCCCCAAGTATCTGGCAGACAAGAAGGCCGGCAAGGCAAACAAAGGTATATATGGTATACATGTTATTGATGTGTACTTGACTAGTGCTCGCAGTAGCACCTGGGTATTTGATACCGGTTCAGTTGCTAATATTTGTAACTCGAATCAGGGGTTGCGGAACAAGCGACCGCTAGCAAGGGGTGAGGTCAAGATGCGTGTCGGCAATGGATCAAGCGTTGATGTGATCGCCGTCGGAATGCTGCCTCTCCACTTACCGTCGGGATTAGTTATAAACTTGAATAAATGTTATCTGGTGCCTGCACTGAGCATGAACATTGTATCTGGATCGTGTTTGATGCGAAGTGGTTATTCATTTAAATCCGAGAACAATGGTTGTTCCATTTATATGAATGAAATCTTTTATGGTCATGCACCGATGATGAATGGTTTATTTCTATTAGATCTCGATGATAATGTTACACATATTCATAATGTTGATGCTAAAAGGATTAAACTTAATGATGATATATCCGCATATATGTGGCACTGCCGTCTAGGTCATATTGGCGTTAAACGCATGAAGAAGCTCCATTCGGATGGACTTTTGGCATCACTTGATTATGAATCATTTGATACATGTGAGCCATGCCTTATGGGCAAGATGACTAGAATGCCGTTTTCCGGTTCAATGGAACGGGCGACAGATTTATTGGAAATCATACATTCTGATGTATGTGGTCCAATGAGTGTGTCGGCGCGAGATGGATATCGTTATTTTGTTACTTTCACGGATGATTTGAGTAGATACGGTTATATCTACTTGATGAAACACAAGTCTGAAACCTTTGAAAAGTTCAAAGAATTTCAGAATGAAGTGGAAAATCATCGTAATAGAAAGATCAAATTTCTACGGTCCGACCGTGGAGGTGAGTATCTAAGTTACGAGTTTAGCACTCACATGAAAGAGTGTGGAATTGTTTCACAACTCACACCTGCCGGAACACCACAGCGAAATGGTGTGTCGGAACGTCGTAATAGTACTTTATTAGATATGGTTCGATCTATGATGTCTCTGACGGACTTGCCGTTGTCATTTTGGGGTTATGCACTAGAAACTGCTGCATTCACTTTAAATCGGGAACCATCTAAATCCGTTGAAAAGACACCGTATGAATTGTGGTTTGGAAACAAACCTAAGCTGTCATTTCTTAAAGTTTGGGGATGCGATGTTTATGTGAAGAAACCTCAACCGGATAAACTCGAAACCAAAGCGGAAAAATGCATCTTCATAGGATACCCTAAAGAAACTATTGGGTATTCCTTCTATCACAGATCCGAGGGCAAGGTTTTTGTTGCCAAGAATGGATCCTTTCTAGAGAAAGAGTTTCTCGCGAAAGGTGTGAGTAGTCGGAAGGTAGAACTCGAAGAGGTTGTGGAACCTTCTCTTCAAAGTATGGCGAGTAGTGCAGCGCCGGAAGTTGTTCCGGAGTTGGCTCCACCTGTTGAAGAGGGAACTAATGATAATGATCATGAAACTCCGAAAGAGAGTACTACCGAACCTCGCAGGTCAAACAGGACGCGTGCAGCTCTCGAGCTGTACGGAAATCCTGTCATGAATTTCATGGTTGATGAAAATGATGACCCTGCGACGTATGAAGAAGCGATGATGAGCCCGGATTCCAACAAATGGTTAGAAGCCATGAAATCCGAGATGGAATCCATGTATGAAAATCAAGTTTGGAACTTGGTGGAATTACCTCATGATCGAAAGGCCGTGGAGAACAAATGGATTTTCAAAATGAAAACTGATGCTGATGGTAATGTGACCGTCTATAAAGCTCGACTTGTCGCAAAGGGGTTTCGACAAATTCAAGGAGTTGACTACGATGAGACTTTATCTCCTGTAGCGATGCTAAAGTCAGTTAGGATTATGTTAGCAATTGCTGCATATTTCGATTACGAGATATGGCAGATGGATGTCAAAACCGCGTTTCTCAATGGTAATATTGAAGAAGAGTTGTATATGATACAACCAAAGGGTTTTGTCGATCCTAAGGATGCTAACAAGGTGTGCAAGCTTCAGCGATCCATCTATGGATTGAAGCAAGCATCACGAAGTTGGAATCTCCGCTTTGATGAGGTGATCAAAGAGTTTGGATTTGTCCAAACTTATGGAGAAGCTTGTATTTACAAGAAAGTGAGTGGGAGCGATGTGGCATTTCTGATATTATATGTGGATGACATATTATTGATCGGAAATGATATAGATCTTTTAAACAGTGTTAAAAGTTATCTAAACAGCAAATTTTCAATGAAGGACCTAGGTGAAGCGTCATACATATTAGGCATAAAGATCTATAGAGATAGATCTAGGCGCCTAATAGGGCTATCGCAAAGTACATACCTTGATAAGATTTTAAAGAAGTTTAAAATGGACGGAAGTAAGAAGGGGTTCTTACCTATGTTGCAAGGCAAGACATTGAGTAAGACTCAAAGTCCGGCTTCGGCGGAAGAAAGAGAGATAATGGACAAAGTCCCCTATGCTTCAGCCATAGGCTCTATAATGTACGCCATGCTATGTACAAGACCGGATGTGGCACATGCTATTAGTTTGACTAGTAGGTACCAATCGGATCCAGTTTCGGAACACTGGATAGCGGTCAAGAATATCCTTAAGTACTTACGAAGAACTAAGGATATGTTTCTTGTATACAGAGGTGAAGAAGAGCTCATCGCTAAGTGTTATGTCGACGCTAGATTTGACACCGATCCAGATGACTCTAAGTCTCAATCCGGATACGTATTTCTCATGAATGGCGGAGCGGTTAGTTGGAGGAGCTCCAAACAACCTGTGGTAGCGGGATCAACAACGGAGGCCGAATATGTTGCTGCTTCAGAAGCGGCTCAGGAAGCAGTTTGGATGAAGGAGTTCATATCCGAACTAGGAGTAGTGGCAAACGTGTTGGACCCAATGGTGATCTATTGTGACAACAATGGTGCCATTGCCAATGCCAAAGAGCCAAGGTCTCACAAGCATTCCAAGCATAGTAAGCGCCGGTTTCACTCCATCCACGAGCATGTCAAGGATGGAGATATAAAGATTTGTAAAGTACATACGGATCTCAATGTAGCAGATCCGTTGACTAAAACTCTCCCTAGAGCAAAACATGATCAACACCAGAACTCAATGGGTGTTAGATTTATCACTATGTAACTAGATTATTGTCTCTAGTGCAAGTGGGAGACTGAAGGGAATATGCCATGAGAGGCTATAATAAAGTGTTTATTATGTGTATTCCAAGTATATGATAGATGTTTATTTTACATGCTATAATTGTATTAATACGGAAACATTAATACATGTGTGTTTAATAAACAAACAGAAAGTTCCTAGTTATGCCTCTCTCATAAACTAGCTCGTTGATTAACAAGATGATCAAGGTTTCCTGATCATGGACATTGGATGTTGTTAATAACGGGATCACAACATTAGTGTAATGGTGTGATGAACATTCATCCGAAGTATAGCATTACGATCAAAGTCATTGAGTTTATATTGCTATAACAACTTACGAAGTGATCCTAATCCTTAGACCATGAGATCATGTCAATCACTAACACCGGAAGAGTTTCTTGATAACATCAAAGGTCACACCGTAACAGGGTGATTATAAAGATGGATTCAGAACTAATAAAGTGTTATGTTGAGGCTCATAGATCGAGAGTGGAATTTGTTCATCCCGATGACGGATAGATATACTCTAGGCCCTCTCGGTGATATCACATTGATTAGCTTGCAAGCAAGTGATTTGATCACTAGAATGTTATATCACAGGAACGAGAAAAGAGTGCATGTCGGTAACGAGATCAAACTAGGTATGGATATACCGATGATCGAATCTCGGACATGTAATATATCGTGAAACAAAGGGATTAAGATACTAGCGTAAAAGGTTCCGACGATCACAAGAAAGTCATCGTTGAATGTGTGGGAGTCAGTATGGGTCTCCAGATCCCGCTTCTGATTATTGATCCGAGAGGGGTCTTGATCATGTCCGCATTATTCATGAACCGTAGGGTGACACACTTAAGAGACACCGACATCCAATTGGAGCAAATGTTTCATGCCGAAAGAATGAACAAGCGCAGGAATTTATTTCACTAGATACCGAAACAGGTTTTCGGGTGAAATTGCATAAAGTGGTTATGCATGTGAAATAGAATTCTAGCAAGGGGTTATTTGTGAATGTTTGTCATTAAAGTAATTGACAAAATTCTGAATAAAATAAAAGAGTTTTATTTAATTGGAGTTTGCATTAAATTTGGTGGAAATTTAATGGGAATTTGAGTGGACTTTTGAGTGGAGGGAATTTAAAGGAGATTTGTGAGTGGAGTGTCCACCCACTTGAAGAGGGGAGGGCAAGGGGGCAGCCCCATGCGCCGGCCACCCCCTTGGGGTTCCCCCCTCCTCCTATAAAAGGAGCGCCCCTCCTCACTTGTCTCTCACACCTCCTCATGAAGGATCTCTCTTCCCCTCTAGAATTTATCCCCCATGGTCTCGGACTAGCGAGATACATGTTCCCGGTGGCTATTTGGCAAGAAAGAGTTGTGCTTCCGCTGCATCGCTGGAGCGAGGAGGCGGAGGTTGCTCGGTGCCTCGAACGTGTGTGTGAGCACGGATGCGCTGCTGATTTGCGGCGCTAGGACTTCCTCTCGATCTTGAGATCGGCAAGAGATCGTCTACATCAACCATGAGTTGAACTCGTTAAGCTTTGTCGGTCTTCAAGGGTATGTTCTCTACGGATATACATCTGCCCGTTGTTTGTATCTAGTAGATAGATCTTGGTATATAGTTCACATCGTAGGAAAATTTTTGTTTTCTATGCTGCGAACCCTACACCCTTCTTCATGGTGTACGGCGCCGAGGCAGTCATGCCCACCGACCTCGAGCACGACTCGCCACGGGTCGTCCACTACACGGAGGCTGCGAACGAACTCGCCCGTCGGGATGGAGTCGATCAACTCGACGAGGCACGTGACCTCGCTCGATCACGCACCGCCATCTACCAGCAAGGACTCCGCCGCTATCACAGCCGGCGGGTGAAGACTCGCACCTTCCAAGAAGGCGACCTGGTGTTGCGCCTCATCCAGGACAAGAAGGGCATGCACAAGCTTTCCCCTCCGTGGGAGGGACCATTCTCCATCGGGCGAGTACTCGGCAACGACGCCTACTACCTCATCGACGTCCGCGGGGACGGCAAACTCGACGTCAAGCGACCGTGGAATGTAAACCTCCTACGAAAGTTCTACTCCTAGAACCCCACATATGTACCCTCCAGTCGCTATGAAATAAAAAAGAATTGGTTACCGCAAATTGCGCCTACTCTCCGCGCCTTGTGCCACTAGCACTCGTAATAACAGCGTCAAGCTAACCGCAGAAGTCAACCTTTGGTACAACGATCGGCACGGCCAAGTAGTGCGTTACAAGGGCACTGGGTCACCTCAGGTCTTGCAACGTCCATGAAAAACGCCTACCCGGAGCCCCATTGGAGTCTCCTAGCCCGACTGGCTCTACGAGCCAAGACAACTGCCTTCGCTTCTCACAGCGACCATGATCCTCCGCATCCTCGACATAAAGACTCGAACAGCCAAGTACCACGCTCGGGGACTGACGACCAGTTCGGCACGAGCGGCCAGGGAAAACTCCAAATATGAGAGCATTCCCAGGACTCGCCATGCGACTGACCCGACGGGTCAGGCAGGAGTGATGCGCTCACCCTAACGCGCCAAGTCCTCACCCACCCTCGAGTCGCGCCTAGAACAGCCAAGTACCACGCTCGGGGACTCGGCCACCCGACCCCGTTCGCGCAAGGGAAAACGGCAAAGTACAGAGCACTCATGGGAGTCGCCTTGCGACTAGCTCTCCGAGTTCGGGCGAGTCGACCCCAATAAACAAAACATTCAAAACAACAAACACACAATAAACGAGGTAAACCCCATAAAAAGGGCGGACGCGCTCGGGGACTCGCTCAAACCTCAATCAGAGACACACAACGATTCACAAAACAACACGATATTTCATTAAATAGCATGTCGCAAGCGTTACAAAATACAAAGTATGCCCAATGGCAGCACTGTCACTAACGCCCCAGGGCACAGTATTCTATTCTGCAGGCTTCGATGACGACTCGCCACTACCCTTGCGATTGCGGATGAAGGGAGTGTACGGGTTTGACGGGTACGTCGTCAGCTCACCCGCCATCGCTGCACGGAAGAGTTGCTCGATCTTGAAGTCCCGGTGCTGCGGCTCGGGGTCGTTGGGTGCGACGACCGTCTCCTGATAAGGAAGGAGGTCGCCCATCACCCAGACGCGCTCGGAGTATACCGCGGCGCGGTCCGTCAGCTTCAGCACCTCCGAGATCTCCACCGAGCCGGTTGACGGCGGGTAGCCACTCGTCACATCGTCCAGATTGAAGTCCTCTGGGAAGTGAGCGAGCCCAAGGCTAAGCGCCGTCGCTGCTCCGCGCCGGAACGCCGATCGCGTCATGAATTCGACGACCGACGGTGCCTTCTCCAAGTATCGCCACACCTCGACGAGGTCGCTGGGAATCACCTCCGTGGGTGACATTTCCTGGAGATAAGCCCGTATGCACGTCGCCGACAACGTGGCCGAGTCGACCAGCGTGGCCACGCATTGTCGTGCGTCGAACAAACTCGCCTCTTCCGCGTCGTCAATGATCCGACCTGCGGACAGAAAGCGACAGTGAGTACATCAAAGATTACACAATGCAAACGTTAAAGGCAGAAGCAGGCACACTTACCAATCAGGGGACGGGAGAGATCCGTGATGAAGCTCTGAAGAGAAGTGTAGTCATCTTGAAGCCCAGCAACAAGGGCGTCGGAGACCTTACGCTCCTCAGCGGCGGCTGTAACGGCAGCCTTGGCTCGCTCATCCGCCGAAGTTGCCTCTTCCTTCGCCTCCTTCAGCTCGCGCTCAAGGTTGGCGATCCGCTTCTCTGCCGAGCTCAGCGCAGTCTGAGCTGCCGTCAACTCACTAGCTGGGACAAGGCCCTGGCGGACCTCCTCCGCCTTCGCAGCAGTCGCCTGGAGTCCCTCGTTCGCCTCTTGGATGACGGCAAGTTCTTCCTCCGTGCGACGCTTCGCAGCAAGCCGGTCAGCTGACTCGCGCTGCAAACCCTGAACACAAGCCAAACAGTCAGCAACATCAAAAATCCTAAGTGCCAACCCACTGAAATTCAGCGAGTGCGCACTCGAGGACTGGCAATCAAAATCCTAAGTGCCCACCCGCTGAAATTCAGCGAGTGCGCACTCGGGGACTGGCAATCAAAATCCTAAGTGCCCACCCGCTGAAATTCAGCGAGTGCGCACTCGGGGACTGGCAATCAAAATCCTAAGTGCCCACCCGCTGAAATTCAGCGAGTGCGCACTCGGGGACTGGCAATCAAAATCCTAAGTGCCCACCCGCTGAAATTCAGCGAGTGTGCACTCGGGGACTGGCGATCAAAAATCCTAAGTGCCCACCCGCTGAAATTCAGCGAGTGCGCACTCGGGGACTGGCCGTCAAAAATCCTAAGTGCCCATCCGCTGAAATTCAGCGAGTGCGCACTCGGGGACTGGACGCGAGAATTAAAAACAAGAAATTAAAAGAATCAGACCACTGCAACACAGCGGCCTGATCCTCGGGGACTGGACATACCTGGATGGCCGTGCCCAGCATGACGTGAAGCTGCAGTGCATCCACGGAGGTAATAAGGGCCGGAGTGTGCCCGCTCCGCTGCTCGACCTCTATCTCGGCGACTCCGGGTGCTCGGCTCGACGGTGTGGTACCACTCGTCGTGGCCGCTCTAGCCACGAAGCGCGGGAAGGTCGCGATGGATGCGCCGGCACCAAAAGAGGCTGGCTCGGCCTCCCCTTGCGAAGGAGCACCCTCCTTGATTTCCGAGGCCGTCACCACCGCAGGAACACTCGGGGCCACCGTCGTGTCGTCAGACACCGTGACGACCTCGTCGTTCTTGGCCTTCTTGGCACCATCCGTGGGGGCAGCGACCTCGTCAGCCTTCCTCTTCCGAGAGGGGTCCTCCTCCGCGACGACTGGCAGCACCTTGGCCACAGACGGGTGGCCTATCTTCTTAGCTCCGGTCCTACAAATTGATCGCGTGAGCAAAATAATCCGAGTACAATGAAGGACAAAGGTAGGTGAGTAAAACTCACTTGGCGACTGGAATGAAGCGTAGCCCCGTGCGGATGCCGGCCGACTTCTCTAGTTCGGGGCCCAGTCGGCGACTGAGGCCCATCTCCAGGACGTCGCGTGCCCAAGACACGGACGGTTTCTTCGTTGTCGAGGCTGCGGCTGGAGCTTCCGAAACATTTTCGGCAGGAGCATCTTTGGGTGGCGAAGCTACCGCGACCGGAGCGGCCCCCGACCCAGAGACTGGGCGAACGGTGGACGCATCGAGGCCAGAGGTACCTCATTCAGGACGGCGGTGATATCCGGCGCCGCCGCCATCTATGGAGCTTCACCCCTGCCAGGATGGTGGCATCGGAGCTGCTTGGCGAATGAGGCGGAGACGCCTGTTTTGCTGGCTTCGCCTTCTTCTTTGGAGGGGCCTTCACCTCCTTCTTCTTCTTCGATGGAGTGGCCTCGCGACACGAGGTGTGCTCGGGGAGCTCGTCGTCGTCATTGTCATGACGCTCGAGGCTTTTGCTCGCTTCGAGCTCGCGCTGCCGCTGTCCGCGTGTTTTTCGGACCAGCGGGGTGACCTCCCCTCGGACTCATCGTTGTCGCCGCTCCCGTCACTCTCGACGCCTCCCCTTGACGGAGGTGATTCACCCACCTCCTGGACAGACGAGCTCGAATTCTCGTCGTCCGCGGGTGGAAGCCACCCTTCCACCACTTGAAATAGCTGCAATGGGCATAAACAACATCAGTATGATCGCGACTGCATCTAACTGCGATTGCGAATGACGAAAAGATGACTTACCATTGGGGATGGATGCTTCGCGGTGTAGGGGGAGACCCCAGCTTTCGCGTCGAGGTATGTCGCCTGGGTGATCTTCTTCAGCGCCATGAGGTAATCCTCGAGTTGCCACTCGACGAGGCAGGACTTGTTGAGTCCTCCCGGCCCGCGTACTCGTACATATAGTGGTCGCGGCGGGCCAGGGGGACGAGTCACCGCCCGAGCCAGCAGTTGTAAAAATTGATGGGCAGGAGACCCCTTTTCTTCAGGCCACGAATGGTCTGAAGCATTTCATCCACGACCATCCGCTGGTCTGTTGGAAGTTTGCCGACTTGGAGTCGGGGTGGTTCAGGCCGGTCGGCGGAGTATCTTGGGATCGCCACCTCGCCGTCTGGAGTCACCTTGGTGACATAGAACCAAGAATTCTTCCATTGGCTCGCCGCCTTGGCGAGTAGCATCAGATCGAAGAAGGAAGCCTTCGATTTCAGCTGAAACGTCAGGCCGCCCGCAGCGAGCATTGGGCCGCCCGCTTCCTCGCGACTGATCCGCCCATGGAATAGGTCTTGCCACAGGGGGAAGTAGGGCCTGCAGCCCAGGTAGCACTCGCAGAACGCCACGAAAATGGCCAGTTGTTCGATGTTGTAAGGGCCCAAGTCCGACGGTTGGATCCCGTAGAAGGCACAGAATCGTCGGAAGAAGAGAGATGTTGGGAATCCCAGCCCCCGCTCTAGGTGGCTGGTGAAGCAGACGAACTCCCCCTCGCGCGGGTCCGGGGTCACCTCTCCGGCCGCAGGGATTCGCCACCTGTCGGCGCGCAAGATCCCGGCCTCCTCGAAGGACGCCAGTTGCGCTCTTGTGCACTTAGATCTACCCCAAGGCTCGGTGGAGGGGGCCATTGGCGGAAGGATTCGTGGGGGTCGGAAGATTTCGGCTCGGCTGGGTCGCAATGCGGGGGAAAACGAAGGTGCGCGCAATCGGAGGAAATGACAAGGAGGTGGTTCTCCGATCACCTACCATTCCCTTTATATAGCGGTTGTTACCCGCCAAATCCGGGAGCCGTTACTACGCGGTGATTATGCCAAAAGTTACCGTTGGATTACCCCAACGGCTAGTTTGACTGCGTTTGGACGGTCCAACTTCATCCACTCGGCTCGCCGACCCAATCACTGCAAGCAGTGACTAAATATTTCGCCGACCTAGTCGCCAAAGATGCGACCAGAATGACTAGTTTCCTCCTTTATTCAGGAGCCCGCCGCCGATTCGACTGGATGCCCGCGTTGAAAGCTGAATACTCCGACTGCTAGCAATCACCTGCGCCCAATCGGCGACGGCCTCGGGGACTACTGATGGGGATATGCCTACCGGGGTATACCCAGCAGGACGTTTCCGACTAGCCCAGGAACTGGCGAGTGGGCCTGCAAAACGGCGACTGGATCAAGGCCCGGTGTGGATCCAAGCGACTGGAAGCTAAAGGCCCAGGCGAGTAGATAGGCCTAGTCGGATTAGGTTAAACGAGTACCGAAGCCTTAACTGATTCGGTTGAGATATGTAAACCCTAGGGGAGGTAAGTCTATATAAACCTCCCTACAGGGCGTGTAGAGATACGTTCCATCATACACCCAAGCGACTCGCCGCCTAACCGCCGAGCTCGCCCGTTGTACCACCATCCTAATACAATCTAGCAGGAGTAGGTCTTTACCCTCCGGGGGGCCGAACCTGGGTAAAACCCTGTGTCTCCGCCCTCATCTCGCACCGCAGATGGCTGGCTGCCCTTGCCCCTCGTTCTACTACTCGCTGCCGATTGCAGCATCTGCCGTGACCATTCCCACGACACCACCATAAACCAAAAACATATCCTTAGTCCTTCTCAAGTACTTTAGGATATTTTTAGCCGCTGTCCAGTGGATTTCTCCAGGATCATACCGGTATCTGCTCACAACACTTAGAGCATAGGAAACATCCGGCCTAGTACAAATCATGGCATACATGATGGATCCGACTACAGAAACATACGGAATCGCACTCATCCGACTTCGCTCATCAGTTGTCGAAGGACACTGAGTCTTGCTAAGTTTTACACCATGGGACATCGGTAAGAACCCCTTCTTAGACGATTCCATGTTGAACTTCTTTAACACTTTGTCCAAATAAGTACTCTGACTCAATCCAATGAGTCGTCTTGATCTATCTCTATAGATCCGGATTCCGAGAATATATGTTGCCTCACCCAAGTCTTTCATTGACAAACTCCTTTCCAATAATTCCTTGGTTTCTTGCAACATCTGGACATCATTTCCAATCGGTAATATGTCATCCACATATAATATTAGGAAGTTTACTTTGCTCCCACTAAACTTCTTGTATAAACAAGAATCATGATCACTCTTGATGAAGACAAACGATTTGTCTACCTCATCAAAGCGAATATTCCAACTCCGAGATGCTTTCTTCAACCCATAAATAGATTTCTGAAGTTTGCATACTTTTTAAGCATTAGCCGGATCGACAAAACCCTCGGGCTGTATCATATACACGTCCTCGGTTAAATTTCTGTTAAGGAAACCCATTTTGGCATCCATCTGCCATATCTCATAGTCGAAATAGGTTGTTGTAGCTAACATGATCCGAACTGATTTAAGCATCGCTACAGGCGATAAAGTCTTGTCGTAATCAACTCCTTGAACTTGTCGGAACCCCTTCGTGACAAGACGTACTTTATAGACGGAAACATTTCCATCAATATCAGTTTTCTTCTTAAGGACCCATTTGCACTCAACGGGTCTTGCACCGTCTGGAAGATCAACCAAGTTCCAAACTTGATTTTCATCCATGGACTTTAAATCGGGTCTCATGGCTCCAAGCCATGACTCGGAATCAGATCCCACCATCGCTTCCGAATAATTTGCCGGCTCATCACCATCTAACAATAATACATCACGAACACTTCGTAATATTGTCGATCTGCGTAGTACAGGTGCTACTTCCGGCTCAGCCACCACGACCGGATCAACCTCCAAGGTTTTTGCCGACTCGCTACTAGCCGGTTCCTCTCAAATTTCTTCGAGCTGCACCGTGCTCCCACTGACTCCCTGACTGAGAAACTCTTTCTCAAGGAAGACACTGTTCTGAGCGACAAACACTTTGCCCTCTTCTCGGTTGTAGAAGTAGTAACCCAAGGTTTCCCTCGGATACCCTACGAAAACACACTTATCCTACTTGGCCGTAAGCTTGTCCGACAGGAGTCGCTTGACAAACGCTTCACAACCCCAAATCTTAAGAAAAGACAAACTCGGCGTTTTGCCTGTCCACGTCTCATGTGGTGTCTTCTCTACCGATTTTGATGGTACTATGTTTAGTGTGAAGTAGACAATAGCCCCAAAATGATAAAGGCAGATCTATCCGACTCATCATTGATCGTACCATGTCCAACAAGGTCCGATTCCGTCTTTCCGAAACACCATTCCTTTGCGGCATTCCTAGCGAGTAAGTTGTGGAACTATTCCGCAACCTTTCAGATGGTCATCAAACTCATGGCTCATGTACTCGCCTCCTCGATCCGACCGAAGAAACTTTATTTTCTTGCCGATTTGATTATGTACTTCATTCTGGAATTCTTTGAACTTTTCAAAGGCTTCCGACTTATGTTTCATCAAGTAGATATATCCATACCTACTCAAATCATCAGTGAAGGTAATGAAGTACTCATAACCACCCCTGTTTGTCGTGCTCATTGGTCCACATGCATCACTATGTACTAGTCCCAACAAGTCGGACGCCCTTTCGCAACTCTTTGCAAAAGGTGTCTTGGTCATTTTGCCGAGTAGGCAAGATTCGCATTTCTCGAATGACTTCAAGTCGAACAAAGTTAGGAGTCCATCATCATGGAGCTTCTTCATGCGTTTCCAACTTATATGACCAAGCCGACAGTGCCAAAAGTAAGTCATATTCAGATAATTTGGTTTCAACCTTTTAACATTTATGTTATAAACCGACTCACCATCAAGATTCAAAATAAATAACCCGCCCTGGACGGGTGCAAAGCCGTGAAACATATCATTCAAATATAAAAAACAACCATTATTCTTGATATTCCACTCATAGCCTTGTCTCATCAAACATGAAGCAGAAAAATGTTTTGACTGAGCACTAGAACATAATAATAATTATTCAGTTCTATAATGAATCCGGAAGGTAAATGAAGTTGCATCGTGCAAACTTCCAACACAGCAAATATTGCTTTGTTGCCGACTCAGATATCAACCTCGCCTCTTGATACGCTCCTAGTTCTTACCAGTCCCTGCAACGAGTTGTAGATGTGAATAACTGATCCGGTATCATATACCCAAGAACTATTAGGTGCATCAGCAAGATATATGTCTATAACATTGCAAACAAGTGTACCTGAGTCAGAAGTCATACCTCCACTCTTGGCTTTATCAGCCAAATACTTGTTGCAATTCCTCTTCCAGTGGCCATCCGACTTGCAGTAGAAGCAAGTGGATCTGGCTGAAGGAGATGGCTTAGTCCATGAGGAAGCACTTGGGACCGGGTCCTGAGCCTGCTTTCCTCCCGACTTAGCCTTCTTCTTAGTCCAAGAACTCTTCTTAAACTTAACCTTATTCTGCACCATCAACACTTGACTGGCGCCCTCCTCGAGATCCGCCTCTGCCTGCTTAAGCATCACATGCAATTCAGTGAGCTTCTTATCCATACCATGCATGTGGTAGTTTGAAATGAACTGACCATTACACACTAGGAAGAGAGTTCAGAATTATATCCATAGCGAACTCTTCTCTAATGGGGTAGCCAAGCCTCTCCAGAGACTGCACATAACCAACCATTTTGATCACATGCAGACTTAGTGGATCACCATCCTTAAGCTTGCAACTCAGTAAAGCCTGAGAGACTTGATACCTCCCAGTCTTCGCTTGATCCTGGAACATACTTTTGAGGCTTTCGATCATATCGTAGGCCTCAACATTCTCGAACTGCTTTTGCAAGTCTGGTTCCATGTGAGCAAGCATAAGACAGCTAATATCCGTGGACTCATCCTTAGCCCGACGGTAGGCATTGGTGGCAGCGACAGTCGCATTCTCATTCGGCTCATCTGGAAGTGGGTTGTCTAGGACATGGTCCTTCTTTTATTGTTTGAGAACAATTCTCAGATTTTGATACCAGTTGGTAAAATTAGTGTCGTTCAGTTTATCTTTCTCAAGAATGGTTCTCAACGCAAAACCGGATATATGAGAGTGACTGCTACTTGGTGCCATGATCTACAACAGAAATATGCAAAAAATACTTAAAACGTGTATTCATAAAAGAGCAAGCATATTAAACACTTTAATATTTATGCTCCCACTAGAACCAACACCCCTCCGATGGTTACATAGTGATTCAGGATCCTAAATAAGCAAGTCGGCTAGTGAGCTTTAGCATCACCGCTAGCCGCCAAGTGATCTAGGTAGACAACTCCTTGTCAATCGTATCTCATACGACTCCTGTTGGTCGGGTGGCATCACATGCCCCGGCTCCCGTCCGACTTTTCCTCGAGTCCCACAACTGTTGTGATAGACTCGTCTAGCTTACCTAGTGTTTCCGTAGTAAGAGTCCGACTCGAACCCACCTAGTCGGAAAGAATTGGTAGCACCTCAATTTTATGAGCCCACTACCAAAAATGTCCGACTTGTGATGGTGCAAACACTGGCGGGAAAACTGACTAGACCTTCTTTGAGGGATTATTTTTTATCGACTATCTAATAGAGGTAAAACAGAGACATATCAACAACACAAAATAAATCAATCATAATGTGAAATGGTATGACTCTCTTCATGGCGATCTCCATCTCCACAAAGCCTGTAGCCCGACTCGTGCCAACTCTTGTTACTTGTCATCTTACTCTATGTCGCCGACATGTACATCGCCTTGCATGCCATCCGGGTTATCCAAAAAACTACACTAGCTTAGTAAAGTAAATTACATGGAGAATCCGACACGTAGGTCGTTATACAATAAAATGACAGCACCTAGGCTCCAGCGGGCTGACAAAACCGTGATTCGCAGATCACGTATGGATTACACACATATATCACATGCACATGAACCATACCATTCACAACTTCCTGCAAAAACAACTTATGCATAGATACGCTATCTACGGTGTTGTGAAACTCGCAACGACGTCTAAGGCACTATGACAGGGCGAAGCCGGCAGTCGATACGAACATGGATTCCGACCATTATTCCGACTCGATCAAACTCCTTTGATCTTCGATCACCGCATCTGTATTTACATGTAACAATCTACCCCGATGGCGGAAACCGACCGGTAAGGGTATGTCGTTCCACAACCTCAGCAGTATGATCATGGAAATCAGATCTACCATTCCTCGAGTACAGTTGATCCAATAAATCTCGTACAAAACTGATCTATCTCATAGATCGACCACCAAAATAGCACATAGATCTCATCTATAGCTAACCGCATATTACATATGCGAGATCTCGAGCCTAAAATCAGAAGCTATTGCTCGGATACCACTGTTGGGCCACTTAGAGATAAAACAAAAAACTTTTTCCCTCGAACATGGTGATCCCAAGATCTAGCTGAGGTAGAAGGCCACGAGGTTTACCACTAGACGCGCAGTTGCGAATTACTGATGTAACACGTCTATTGAATGCAGTGCAATCCTTACGATCCGATCATCCTGGTGCTGATCGTACATCACCTCTCCTGGTATCCACACTTACAAGGAGGAGCATCGGCGGCGAACTGCTAGGTTCGTTACGATGGCAGGATCGCTGTGAAGCTAGGGTATCCAACTCATGAAATGACCTAACCGATCAACTCTTCTGGGTTACTGCTCCCCACTATATACAGGGAGTGAACGTGGGCTCCACTCACTCGTGGCCCTTTCACTAAAGCCCATATAATATTAGTCACCGTGAGTCTGACTCACTGACTCGGTCCAAATCTGGCTTGGGTCCAAACCAACCAGATTTTCGGTTCAGATCCAATCCGAACTTGATCCCACTCTTAAGTGTGTGACCACGCAGGCTCATGGCTACTTGGATATGATTGGAGTCTGACTCTCAATCGATCAGTCGGTAGAGGCTCCTAGCAGAACATGCCGACTCCCAAGTACCAAAGAGTCTTGACGACTTTCCTTTCCAATGCGACTTACATTCGAGTCCATTTTCCCTCACGATATACCTTGTTAGACTATAGGTAAATATTTTTCAACCCTTAAATAGTCCGACTCTCTTCTCAATCCGATATAAGTGATTCATCTGACTAACTCTTAGTCGATTGCCTCGGTTAACACTTAACCGAGTCGTGCATCGCCATGCTTTCCGAATCATACCATCCGAGAGGGCCCAAAGAATATCTCTCCATGTGGAGGGGCAAAATCTCATCTTGGTTATTCACATCACGCAGCTTGATTCTCAGTCGACCCGAACTTTGCCTTTATAACTGCCTAGTTGCGGATCAACGTTTGACAAAACCTAAGTCGGTGATCCTCCACTTGGACTATGCAATAACCTCAGGTCTAAGGATTGCATTGATTGAGATATACAAATGACAACTTGTTCGTTGTACCTCAATATGGGTCAATCCGACTCGATAAACTCTTTAGCCAAATCTGTGTAAGTCAAAATAGCATATCCATGCCATGACAAGTGGAACCGAGTCATCAAGCCAACTTTCACATTGGTCTAAGTTGTGTGTCCAGCACAACCTCGATGACCAAGGATATTTATTAAAAACAACATGAATGTATAGTTCCACAACCGAATCACATATTCAATGATATACATCAGATGCTCATACAAGGACACTTAATATCTTTATGAATACAATGGGAAATATCATCAACCATGATTGCCTCTAGAGCATATTCCCAACACTATTATACTACATCCATAAATCTGGATCGAAGGTATCATCCGTCATGATAAAAGTCGGGGGCATTTTGACGAACGTTGGTCTTTCTTGTTTAATGATGTCATAGATAGATTGGACTTAAGAGAGGTTACGATGTTAGGAAGACAATTCACTAGCAAATAGTCTTCCAAAGCCAACATATGAAAAATTAGATAGAGTGCTTATGGATACCGAGTGGGAAGAGAAATTCCCTATGGTAATTGTTTATGCTTTAGAGCGTACAAGGCTTTGTCGGATCATGATCCTTTACTGTTATCTGTTGGAACAACTCCATGAAAATCCAACCATAGCTTCAAATTTTGAGCTTGGTTGGATGGATCGTGATGGTTTCTAAGACTTAGTGAAGGCTATTTGGGAGAAACTTGTTAGTGGTCAAACACCTATAAAACGATGGAACAACAAAATGCATGTCTTACAAAAATTCCTTCGTGGTTGGGCTAGACATACTGCTGGAATGCTTAAAAGAGAAAATACGCCATTCATCGATTATTAATGAGTTAGAAGCTTCTGCGGAAGTCAGGCCTTTAACTAGAATAGAAATTGACCTCAAAATCCAATCGAATGCGGAAATAGCAAGACTACTTCGTGAGGGTGAACTCAAATGGTACCAACGCTCTAAAGCAAAATTAATTCTTGAAGGAGACACGAACACCAGATACTTCCATGCTATTACCAATGGCAAGCACTTATTCACTCTCTAATTCAGGATGGAGGTATAATTAAGGGTCAAGAGCATCTAAAATCTTATATCACGTGTTATTACAAATCCCTGTTTGGGGCACCACCGGAAAACTCTTTACCCTTGGATGAGTCCCAAACAGTGGATATCCCCCAGGTCTCTGTTGAGGAAAACAATTTTCTAACTGCTCCGTATACGGAGGAGGAAGTCAAGGAAACTCTCTTCCAAATGGAACATAACAAAGCACCAGGGCCTGATGGATTTTCAGGGAATTTTATCAAAATTTCTGGGAAATTATCAAGGAGGACCTGATGCACTTGTTTGAGTTTTTGCATGCTGGTCAGCTAGACCTTTTTAGACTAAATTTTGGCAACATAATTTTACTTCCTAAGATTAATAATGCATAACATATATAGCAGTATCGTCCAATCTACATTCTTAACGTCAAAAGTTTCTACGATTAGACTAAATTCTGTAGCTGAACATGTTGTACGCCCATCTCAAACTGCTTTCATGCAAGGAAGAAACATCCTAGACGGTGTAGTAATCCTACATGAAACAATCCATAGACTACACTCAAAGAAATTAAATGGTGTATTATTCAAGATTGATTCTGAAAAGGCTTATGATAAAGTTAATTGGTCTTTCCTTTAGCAAACACTCCGTATGAAAGTTTTTTCAGTAGAGTTGTGTGCCCTTAATAGTCTTTTATGTCTAGTGGTAGTGTTGCCATTAATGTCAATGATGACACTGACAAATACTTCCAGACTAAAAAAGGGCTTAGGAAAGGGGATCCATTATCACCTATACTATTTAACATAGTGGTTGATATGTTGGCTATCCTTATTGAGAGGGCCAAGGCTGATGGCCAAATTGAAGATTTTCCCCATTTGGTTGATGGTGGTATCTCTATTCTTGAATACAATGATGATACGACCCTATTTATGGAACATGATCTAGAGAAAGCTAAAAATATGAAATTAATATTATCAGCATTTGAGCAACTCTCTAGATTGAAAATTAACTTCCATAAGAATGATTTGTATTGTTTTGGCGAGGCTCAAAACGAGGCCCACCTATATGCTGAACTTTCGGCTGTGGTCAAGGCATTTTCTAATCAACTATATGGGAATACCGATATACTATCAGCGTCTCACGATTGCTAGAAACTCGTTGAGGAAAAACTCCAAAAACATCTTAATAGTTGGAAAGGTAAATTGCTATCCCTTGGCGGAAGACTTATGCTCATAAACTCGGTACTCACAAACATGGTACTATATATGATCTCGTTTTTCTAGTTACCAAAAGATGTCTTGAAGAGAGTGAATTATTTCTGATCAAGATTCTTTTGGCAAGGGGATAGTGAAAAAAAAGAAATATCGACTGGCCAGATGGAATGTGGTTTGCCGACCAAAAGAATACGATGGACTGGATATACATGATTTGCAAGTCAAAAATACTGTGCTTCTGGGTAAATGGTTGTTCAAACTACTTATAGAAGATGGTGTCCAGCAGACCATTCTATGGAGGAAATATGTTGTCTCCAAAGTTGTGTCTCAAGTGGTTTTAAAACCCGGCGATTCACACTTTTGGAGTGGACTAATGGCGTCCAAAAATCATTTCTTTCATTTTGGTGTTTTCAATATTAAGGATGGATCACAGATTAGATTTTGGAAAGATAAATGGCTTGGCCAAACTTCTCTTCGTGAACAATATGCAGCTCTATATTCGATTGTTAGGCACAAAGAGGATACACTTTTAACAATAATGGAATCTGATCCTCCTAATGTGTCTTTCGGAAGAATTCTCATAGGTCCTAGACTGGTATCTTAGAATAATCTTTTACTATGATTATTCACGATACAGCTGTCTGAGATTATGAACGAATTCAAATGGAAATTACTAGAGAGTGGTAAATTCTCTATTGACTCAATGTATAGAGCTTTGACCCAACCTGATATTCTAGTCAATGATAATAGTAAAATTTAGAAGATGAAAAAACCCCTTAAAATGAAGATATTCATTTGGTATCTTCGTAAGAGGGTCATACTTACTAAAGATAATCTTGTTAAGAGGAATTGGCATGGAAGTACACATACGTTTTTTGTTACCATGATGAGACAATCTGGTATTTATTCTTCCAATGTAAATTTGCTCGTGCTATATTTTCTTTGAATAGATAAGGGCCCGAAGGCCCTGGAAATTGCTTTATTAAAATGGCAGTGGGTTACAAATTACAAAGAAGTCCCTTGCAAGAGCGAAACTTGTAGATAAGGGATTCCTTTTTACACAACAGACCCTAGGCTAAAAATTAAAAAGCAATCAGGTCCTGAGTCTTCCAGGTAAGCTCTTGCGTGCTCTCTTGCGACACCATGGCCTTGCGGAAGATTGGAAGCTCACGGTGAGCAGAACACCTAAGCGCGAGACGTCTTCTCCGGCCGTAGATAGCTTCGACTTCATCGACGTTGCTTGGAAAGCTCCTTGATTGCAGCTTGTCGAACCGGACGCCCATCAGAGAACCCCACCACGCACCTTCCATCTCCTCGATGGCAAGAGCAAGCCGAGGCAAGATCTGCATAGCGCCATGGACAACACCCTTCTTCACAAGTAGAGAGATTGGAGACGCCTTGCTCCACCTCGCCCCTCGCCACCACGGCCGGCCAGGGAAGGTAGAACCTCAGCGAGCGCCATGCTGCACTCACTCTCCTCCTCGCCGCCACGGCCGGCCAGGAGAGGAAGCACAACAGCACCACCCTGCGGCGAAAGAGGGCTCCTATAAGACCATTTATTGACGGAGCTGCCAGCCTCGTCGCCACTCACCGCCTTCGGCTCCATCCACTGGAGCTCCGCGACCAGTAGCAAAAAAAGCAGCAAGGGCAAGATACAGATCCCTAGATCTCGCCACAAACTCCCGGCAAAACGCCAACTCGTGGAAAAATGCCGCAAAAACCTACAACTCCTACACCTAAACCTAGATCTTGCGCCCCCTTTGTCCATCTCCGACCGGCTAGTCCGACGAAGGGGATACAGGGGCGGCCCGGCCAGCAGCGGCTGACTCTCAAGGGGAGGGGAGAAAGGGTCAGGGAGAGGAGAGGAGAGACTCTCGCTGTGTTTCTGTTGGAGCGTGTGATGGTCAATCATCTAAATAGCCTCTGGTTTACCTCCTCCACGTTCGGTGGCCAATGTATTTGGTAACTGTTGCATGAGATAGAGGATAAATACATGACTTTATTTAGGGTGAGAGCGCTTTCCATTATTTGGTCACTTTGGCTATATAGAAATGGCAAGATTTTATAATATTGTGTCTTTTTCCCTGCAGGTTAGACCATGGCTATCCTTCGATCATGGACTACTCTCCAATGTATGGAGTTTCGTGACTTATTTGTGAAAGGATATATGCGATTGGAGGATACAACGATAGATATTTTCTTTCGACATAGACGACAGCGTGATTTGAGAATAGATCCGCCATAGTTCGAGAACACTTTTATTTCCATAGCTTATTTGGGAATAGATCTGTCATAACTAGGTTTTGTACATCCTAGTTATGCAGAGATCGGATATAAACATTACTTTTTAAGTAGTAATAAAATATCCATTTAAAAAAACTGTCTAAAAGGAACCGTGTCATTGGAGATAAGTCGGATCCATGTGTCATCAGGGAAAGGAAACGGATGTACGCAGAAGCGCATGAGGCCCCGTTGCTCAATGATGTTTGTGAGATGCGATGAAGCCATTTTTTATTTTTGAGATCGATGAAGCCTGGATTAGAAGCTCATGTGCCCCTCGCTCCTACTCCTAGATGAACATGGGGACAGGAACATGGCCCCGGCTTTGTCATGACGGGAGGAGGCTCGCACGACGCTGCACGCGGGCTCGCTAGGTCTCCGGCGCCGCGCGCGCCGATCCTTGTCCCTGATATAAAAATGGCGCCGCGGTCTCTCGCCTGGGGAACACGGTGTGGTCGTGGTCGTGGCCGTTGGGATCTCGGCAAGATGGGCCAAAGCTTCGACCGACGCGACGAACGCCGGTGCTGCCCGGCCCGGAAAGGGAATCGCTTTTATCGAGTGTTTCTCGAGACAGAGATGCGACCGGTACGTGCGGCGCAAGCGGCGTCTCCGTGCTTTTGTGGCGCCCTCCTGCTCGATCCAACGACTCCCAAGCGCTGTCAGGTCAGGTGTCGAAGCCAAAGGGAGGCGTGGCAAGGTGTCGAGACGAGGAGGGTGATGAGCTAAACTCGTAGTAATCGGCATCAAGTTCGTGGCGGCTACAAAGCTCGCCTCGATCAGCCGAAGGAACCGGTCATTGTCGCGTAGCAAGCACACGGACTTGCTAAGATACACATTCGTCTTGTAATTAACGAGCGTTTTGTACTTCTATCGACCAGAGGGTGCGTGGTTCTTGTCCGAATAACATCTTTTTCCCGCACAATAGGAAACCACAACAATGCGTGCTATACTAGCGAGTGCATGCGTTTACTTTGGTCTATTATACATGGCCACAGAATCGTCCAAAATCAGTGGTGGCATGATGCCACCATCATGGCATTAAGCTCTAGCGGCTCTAGGAGAGTTTATAGTAATCGGGCACCAATTTAGCATCTGGTCCACTCCATCGAACAACTTGCGTGTTTTTCTATGACCGTGTGTGAGTGTGTTGGGTTCGATAATGGAATGGCTTGGTCCACTCCGCGGCAACCCCATCTTCTCGGGATGACCTCAGCGGCAATCGTTTATCGTGACGTATAAATATGTCTCATTGACTGGTGAGAAAGTTCTGATTCAATCTCGACAGGTCGCTATAAATGGTTATAAATTAGTATATACTTATCAGCTCGTATTTACAAGGAAATAACATAGCATATCAGAAAAGATATACTACTATGTATATGAAATTAATTTTCAAAAGGGAAGATAGAGACTCGCCACGGACATGGTAACCCATAATCACACTAGATAGCGGACACATACCAAACCAAAATCTCATACTTTAGAAGGAAGGGATACTGTGTTAAATATTTAGCTCTGGAGATAAGTACTCACACATATCTCACTAGAATTGGAGGAAATTAAAATGAATTTATAAATGATTTCCAACTAATAATTCGCAATAAAACCCAGCTTCTATTTTATTCTCTCTTCCGATGCCGATAGACCGAATTTTCAATTATTACGACCAAGAGTAATTACCAGTGGCAAGAACAAGACTGCTCTGTACAAAAATATGCCCCAGCCCTGTCACTGACCAGTGGGCCCACAAAACCATACTACCTCATATGTCAGTCTCGGTGCCCGACTGTTTAAAAGCGGCACCCACCGCACCATCGTTTTTTTAACTCCCCTGGTCTCTCTTCGGAGAGAGAAGAGAACCGAATCGCCAATCCACCGCCCACAGCGCTCCGCATCCACCACCACTCTGTACACCTCGCCGCCGGCGAACCCCGCGTCGTTGTCCCTTTGGCCGAGCGGATGGCGAGTCGGCCCGACGCCCTGGCGCGGGAGCAGTCGTTGTGGACTTGGTCCCGGTAGTTAGTCACAAGCGGTAGGTGGAGGGAGACCGCGCGGCGATGAAGGCCCTGCGGCGATCCAGCACCTCCTCCTCCTCCTCGTCCTCGTCGTCCCCGAGGACGCCGTCCTCGCCGCCGCCGCAGCCTTCGTCGCGGATCCACCGCCGGTCGCTTCTGCTCGTCGCCTCGTCGGCCTCCTCTCTGGCCGCGTTTGGGAAATCTGCTGCGGCGGCTTCGGCTTCAAGGTCTGCGTTGCTTGCCGCAGATTCCTCGTCGCCGTCCTCGCCCAACTCGGACCGGTCAGTTCTCCCGTCTGGAGTTATGGCCACCAATTAATACAGAAATGAAGTCGCTTAAATGGGGGATTTTTGTTCCATAGTTAGTTCTGTCTTTTTAGTCAATATAGTTCGATTAATAAACTAACGATGCTCGAAATTATCCTTCTTGCTTGAGCGTTGATGGGATTGGTGGTTTCGTCAGTGGTAGAACCGATGCGCAGGCCTCTTTAGACTAAAAAAGGTTACTTTTTGCTGAAGTGCTCAGACCAAGTTGCTTTGATCTAGACAAGTCTTAGTTAGCCGTTTATACTCCATGGTCGTAGGCATGAAGACGTATCCAACCTTATCATGTTAGTTCCGTTTCCATGAAATGCGTGTCAACCAATTTGCAGTAGTACAGAAAATAAATGACCATCTTTAAAAGCCCTGCCATGCAATTTACTTTCATTTATTAGCAGGTGTGTAATGCAATTGTTTCTTAATGTGGGGTATTGGTGGCAAGTCATAAAGAGGGTTTAGCTTCTAAGGATAATATTACCTGTGTATTTAGTTGTAGAAAGAAAGTTATACTTTGAATGAGATGCTGAAATGCAATAATGTGTAACTTGAATATTCACCGTACGATGATTTGATCTTATTCGTACCACTCCATAGAATTATGAATTATCTGTTTCACATATTTATAAGAGCAAGCAATCTGATTTCAGAGGTGGAGCTAAATCTCCATGGTCTCGAAGGAAGAGAAAACGGGCACTCTCCTGTCAATACTGGAGCCGTCTATTCTCTTCAAATGGGAAGCTTCGTGATGGAGGAAGAAAATTTCTGAAGAAAGTTCGCAGTGGGGTAAGTTTTGTTGTTATCCAGGCCTTATTTGTAATGACTGACTGACATACATATGTGATCATTTGCTATACACATGTCTGCTGAAATGAATTGTTCTGCATCTTAGTACACTGCTAAGAAAGTTGAGTTATATTAATTCCTTCATTTCCTGCAGGGAATTGAACCAAGTATCAGGGATAAAGTTTGGCCCTTTCTGCTTGGAGTGTAAGTTACCCAAACTCTTCTTCGTGATACATTTATATTTTATAGTAGTCATCTTGTTGACAATGTTCGAATTTTTAAGGTTCTAGATTTAATTTTCAATAGCCGGCATCTGAAGTTTTTTCCTGTAATTTACATATGTCTTCATTTTTGTAGTGCTATTTGAGTACTCTGTTTGATTTACTTGTTGCTGTCTGCCTCACCATCTGTTTTGTTGCATTGTTAATCAAAATAATGGCGTGAACCCTCGAAGAACGTATGGTGAACCGATTGAAACATTACCTAATTGGGCCTGTTCTTTTGCATTTTCCAGCAGAGGTTTAGGATTAAATTGCCTAGAATACCAATAATGATTTAGACAACTTTACATGCGGGATATTCCCTAGTTGATGGCAATTGCAAATAGGGATAAACTTGTATGCCTGAACTGTAATCTGGCCTGTAAGTGCTGCAAAAGCATGATGGCTGTATCCTAGTTTAGGCATAAAATACCAATATTGTGGCACTAATGCTTAGCGGGGCTAATGCAGAGAGCCATAAGTTATTGCCTTCAAAGTGTTTTCTGGATTTCTTACATGCATTTAGATATGAACTTGTTGAACTAGTGTTTAAAGATCAATACCATGTTCTTGCAGTCATTTTTGCCCTTTAGTCAAAAGTGGGAGTTGAGGTGATAACCTTGACAGAGATAAAATTTTATGTTGCACCTTATATGAGAAAACCTCTAAATGTTTTTGGGGACCTGGGTTTCCCACCCCCGTTTTCATATTGTTTTTTATGTCTTTCATAAAAAGTTATAACAATGTTGGAAATAAATAAATAGAAGAATTATAACCTAGGTCGTCAAAGAAATCCATGTTTCGACCAAGGTAGTATAGGTTTAGATTAAGAAAAATATTATTAAAGGACCACCAAAACTCAAACCAATTCCTACTATCCCTTTAGAATACAGTTTTTAAGACCCAGAACGGTGAGTGAACTATTATGGTGACTGATTCAACGATTGGCATGCTTGTCTGGGCGGTTTGACTGGCCAGATAGCAGCATATTTTTCCATGATGGTGAGGCTGAGGTTTCGAGAATGGATTGCCACATATTATTTCATTGAATACTCCCTCTATGTCAACATATAAGTTCGGTTTTACGTGAAACTTTGACCAATTTTATAGTAGAAAATTCTATCAACGTCTACCATACAAAATCATGCCATTAGATTTATCATGAATTATATTTTCATGTCGTATGTATTTGGTATTGTAGATGTTCACATTTTTATTATAAACTTGGTCAAATTTACAAAGTTTAACTTTGGATAAATCTAATATGCACTATATTTTGAAATATAGGCAGTATTATTTCCTCAGTATTTCTGTAAAACGGTCCAAATGCTTAAAATGATCGGACTTGCATTCTTAGTTTTTTCGATTGAACTCATGGTCTGGTTTGTTTCTGGAACCATGTTTCAGAAGTCAGAGTTGTGTCTTAAATAGTAACATTTGCTAGTCCTATTCATATGGTGTAAGGAAATTGAATGTGAAATTGTAAAGAAAGTAGGTCACTTTTAACTTCTAATAATTAGATGTCTTCCTTAATAGTCTTGTATACTAAGTCTGGAGATTGACCATTTTTTTATCATATACAGCTATGATCTAAATAGTTCTGAAGAGGAAAGGAATACCATCAAGATAAAGAAAAGGTAACATTTTCATAAAACTTCATTCATAGTCTTCAATTGGCGCTTATTTTCTAGATTTAGTTGTCCAGGTGTCTTGCATTAATAATTACTCACATCTTCATATAGCACGACGTGGGAGTACGTAAGTAATTACCAAATATATGAGCTGAGTGGAATTTCCATGAACACAGTGCATTTCAAAGTATCAGACGAGAATGTCATGAGAACACTGACTTCAATGATGACACTGTTTAATGTATTGCATATCTTCTTGTGCAGGAATGAGTATGAAAAGCTCAGACGCAAATGCCTTCAAATTTTGAACTGCCACAAGGGATTTGGACTAAAGATTATAAATGAAATAAAAAATGAGGGGTGTTCTGGTGGTGCACCTTACCTGGGAGATGTTAGTACAAGTGTTTCTGTATCAGCCAAGGAATGTAACTCTTTAGGCAGCGAGGCAAACAGTCCAGATAATGCTGACTGTGTTCCTGCAGATTGCATGGATGATGAAACCACTGAGTTAACTTATGTTGATCCATGTATGGCAGAATCAGAATCTTCTGACTCTGGATCTTCTGATGAGGATGACCATGGTCAGATGTCCGTCTGTGCCGATATTGAAGAGAACTGTGCCCCAGAGCCTAAATTTTTCAGGAGTATCTCGTCCAAATCAGACTTCTTCAGATCTAACAGAACTCCAGAGGATTTCGCAACATGGCAGCGCATTATACGTCTAGATGCTATCCGTGCAAACACAGACTGGGCTTTATACTCCCATAACCAGGCTGAAGTCTCAAAGGAGAAGGCACTGCAGCGTGCATTATCTGTTGGGTTGAAAGATTATGAGCATTTAGAGCCTTACATGATCTACCATGCTGCCCGGTTAGTCTCATTGCTTGAGGCGTATGCACTCTATGATCCAGAGATTGGCTACTGCCAAGGTATGAGTGACCTCTTGTCACCTATAATCGCGGTGATGGAAGAAGACCATGAAGCATTCTGGTGCTTTGTGGGTTTCATGAAGAAAGCGAGGCACAACTTCAGGCTGGATGAGGTTGGAATAAAACGACAGTTGAAGACCGTCTCTCAGATCATCAGGCGCAAGGACTCGCACCTGTACAGGCACCTGCAGAAGCTACAGGCTGAGGACTGCTTCTTCGTGTACAGAATGGTGTTGGTCCTCTTCAGGAGAGAGCTCACATTTGAGCAGACTCTATGCCTGTGGGAGGTCATGTGGGCTGATCAGGCCGCCATTCGAGCTGGGATCGGAAGGTCCACATGGGGGAAGATAAGGCTCCATGCCCCTCCAACCGACGACCTGTTGCTCTATGCTATCGCGGCCTGTGTCCTGCAGAGGAGGAAACTGATTATCGAGAGGTACAGCAGTATGGATGAGATACTGCGGGAGTGCCAAAGCATGGCTGGGCAGCTGGACGTCTGGAGGCTTCTAGATGATGCGCACGACTTGGTCGTCAACCTCCACAATAAAATCTGATTTCTTTTCGGATCGTTTGTAGACCTAAAAACAAATATGCCCGAGGTATGTTCTCAGTGAAAGCGAACCTTTCTCTGTTGTTTGTCACCCGGCATAAAAAGAGATTTTAGGTATATAGGAAAACGAATGTTGTAAGTTCATAAGTGGATCAAGTTCCCTTTGAAAGCAAAAAAATAGCATGGGCCAAGTATCCCAGTTCAGCAAAATACATGCTTGGTTGTCATTTTCACCAGGTTACTGGCATTGTAAACTATGCATCGTTATCTAATACAGTGAATTTGCTGTTTTCTTACCTTCAGTTACCCCCAGATCCCGATTTCCACTACTACCGTTGCTGTTCTACTCTCTGTGCATACATGTTTTGAGACAGAGAAAGGGTAAGATGCTGTCGAGTACGTGCATCCCGTGCACAGCTGTTAGAAAATTCAGACTTTGCACCATTAGATCTGAATCACATGTAGACACACACACACACACACACACACACACAGTAGTGGAGGGAGGGGGAGGCGTTTGCCTGCCTATAGTGTGTTAGTGTTAACACTGTTCCCATCAGTGATCCAGACTTAACAGCTGCGTCCACTTGATCTGGGGACGTCTTCTTCCATGGAGCTGCTACAAGAGAGAAATGGTGATAGGGATCTCGCACTGCTCAGGGGACACCTGCACTAGATTCCAAAGCCTTGATGCGATCTTACCTGAGAGGCAAGGCAACCCACCACCATCGGTTGCCATGGCCCATTTGTGCCGCCCGCACCATGTGTTCTTCCCGCTTGTGGTACTAGCATATCCTTGTGGCACATACGAGACACCTGAGCAAGTCGTAAAGGTATAGCACCGGAGATGTCACGGGAGCAGGATGATGACAATGTGTGGAGTACAATGCTTTACTTTTCTACCGTCTCGAAACGCGTGTGCTTTGTCTGTAGCTAAAAACTGGCTACCCAATGTTTTGGCAAGCCAACGTGACAATACCAAAGTTACCTTAAAAAAATGCTGACTATCACAGAGGTTTTTTTTTTTTTTTTTTGAAACAGACTATCACAGAGGTTGATAAGGCAAATTTTGTAATAGCAGTCCAATCCATATCATCATAGTCCCATATGAAAGAAAGAGAAAAGAGAAAAGAGAGCACAGCCGGCTCTTAATCTCTCGCTAGCATAATCTACCGTCGGTGGTAGCACATGCTCCAATCTGACAATGCCAAAGTTATTTAAAAAAATACGACTATCATAGAGATTAATAAGGCAAATTTTGTAAGATCATGTACAATAATATCCAGTCAGCTGACTATAACCTTTGCCGTATCATCGTAGTCCCATGTAGAACAAAGAGAAAGGGGAAAGGAGAGCACAGCCGGCTCTTAATCTACCGCCAGCGGTAGCACATGCTCTAAGAAAAAGTAATATTTCACCAAACCGTTTTGCACCCACCAACACCCAAAGCTTGGCCTCGTGTTTGATTTTTGAGAGGATTACAAGTGGCGTGGGATGCTTGGTGTTGAAGACTCGGGCGTTTCTCTCATTCCAAATTTCCCACGTCACAAGAAGGGTCAAGGAGGCCATTGCCTTGTGATTTGGTGTAGCATTGCCACACATGTGGAACCACCATTCCTTAATGGACCGGTCTGACCAAAATTGAAGATTGAATGCAGGGAGTCCAAGCAAATCTTGCAAAAGCTTGTGGTGAAGCGGCAATAGACTAGAAGTTGGAATACAATATCGGGATCCCTATTGCAAAGGGGGACAGAGACAACAATTGGGCCATCCCCGCTTCTCCAAACATCCGCCGTCCATGGCCTATTTTGAATGGCAAGCCATGCAAGGTGCTTAATTTTGGGAGTTGCCCAAACCTTCCAAACGGTTCTCTTCATGGTGGTGCTAGTGGCCCCAAAAAAATTGTGCCTTGTAAGCCAATTTCACAGAGTATTTACCATTCTCCGATAAGTTCCAAACGAATGTTGTCCTCCAATGCTTCCACAAGTTTAAATTCTTGTAGTTGAACCCAAAGATCTACAAATTGTTGGACATGGGCAAACATGAAGTTCTCATACATGGAGATTGGCCGGATCCATGCATTATTGCGAAGAGCTTTGTGAATACTCCATTTATTCCTCGAAGAGATAACAAAAATAAGCAGTGCAATATCTCGTGGGCAACTTTTATTAAGGCATGAAGCCTCCCAAAAAGGAGTCTTTTTGCCATCGTCAACTGTGATGGTGGTGGCGCCAAAGAAGAGACTCATATCCTTTTCATGCAACGGTTGCCCGAGACGACCAAAATCTTGGCAGGATCTTTCCATTGTAACCAGGACGCCTAGCCCCCCAAGGGCGGTCTGCTGAAACATGGTCTCCAAATTGACTTTACAATGCCCTCCGGAGACTTTGTCAGAGGCGACCCAAAGAAAATCACGCTCAATCTTGGTAAAGTTTTGAAGGACTCCTGGTGGGATAACTCCCACTCCAAGAGGGGACCTTTCTCGCCATTTTATCCTCAAGGTAACCAGTTTTTACAGACTTGCCTAAATACTGGCAAACAAAACTTTGGCATCAAACCAAGCATGTGCCTTGAGATTTGGAATTTATAGAACTGTTGGTATCCTCCTCGTGTGGGCTGTGAGGAGATGGCCTTCTTGAAGCCTTTCAGGCGGCCCAAACAGGTGTAAGAGCCCACTAACCTTTAGGGTTATGACCAAGGGTCATTTTGGATATTGTACATGAGGGAAGAGAGAGGATATGCCTCCCATCCGGCCACCACAAGGTGGAGTTACAAAAATTCCAGGTTAGCCTCCATTGGAGAAGAAAACCAAGAGACAGGGGAAGAGGAAGAAGATGAATCAAGCACCGGCCTCTTCCCACAAGGTTGTGAAGAACCAGATCTACTACCTTGTATCCTTCAAGCTGTGGTTCCATCATATTTTCAAGTCCCTAGCTCTTATGCCCAAATCTTGTTGTTGGCATCCAAGATCCATGTGTATCGTGATGTATGAGATCCTCTAGTGCTCTCTAGAGAAGAACAAGTTGTATCCCCATTTGATATTAGTGGAAGAAGTTTTGGGTGGCTTTGACCCATGGTTTTTTTCCTCTCAAGTTGAGAGGTTTTCCACGTAAAATATGGTGTTTCTGTGGTGATGCTTGCTGCTGCACTTTTGGGATTAGAGCTACTAGTACTTGTACTACCCGCTGTCTGTTTCAGCTAGTACTTGTACTACATGGATGTGGTTTGCACCCTGTCCTAGGTTCCGGCTGGACCTATAGTTTCTCCATATATGTTTGATGCATATGTTTCCTTCCGTGATTGAGCAACAGTCCGTGGATTTAGTGAATGAGTGGTGCTAAAGTTTACATATTATTCTGCTACATATTTTTAGATCATGTTTGAGTGTGCTAATTCACCAATAGAGTGGTATCAGAGAACATGGTTCTTCTCAGAGGTTGCTGGCAGCTCGCAGTGGCTTTGGAAGAAAGCGCCACTTCAAGTGGCATGTTAAAACTTGATTCTTCCAATTACTCATTATGGAAGCCCATGATGGAAGACATCCTTTATTACAAGGATTTGTATGAGCCACTTGTGAAAGACAACATACCGACAACTGGTGTCACGGAAGAAGAATGGAGAGTGTTGAACCGAAATACAGTAGGTATGATTCGATTGTACATCAACCAAAATATATTCCACCATGTTGCAAACAACACAAATACGTATGAAATGTGGCATAAGTTGAAGTCAATGTATGAGAGGAAGATAACTATGAACAAGGTCTAGGTGATCAAAAGACTAGCCAAGCTTGAGTACTAGGATGGTAGAAGTGTTATTGAACACTTGAATGTCTTCCAATGCCATATAAATCAACTCTCCGCCATGAAGATCAACTTTGAGGATGAGGTTTAAGCATTGTTGTTGTTGAGTTCCATGCCTGATAGTTGGAACACGCTTGTTGTGTCAGTTAGCAATTCAGCTCCGGATGGGAAGCTAATGTTGGAGATGGTGAAGAATAGCATGCTGAATGAAGAAGCCAGAAAGAAGGAGAAAGGTGATGCCTCCTCTTCTGATGCCTATGTGGCTGAATCCATAGTAAGAATGACAACTGACGTGGCCAAGGAAAATGTCTTCATGGAAAATACCAGAAATCTAGGGGGAGATCAAAGTCAAGAAAAATATCATAAGTTAGTTGCTATTACCGTGGCAACCCGGGCAATAAGAAGAGGGATTGCAGAAAATACAAAAGAGATATACTAGAGATAAATGTCGAAAAGAAGTCTGAGAAAAGGGCGAAAATGATGCTATAGTGAAGATTACCTAGCACTGAAGATGAAGAATGCTATATTGTTGTCTGTGATGAACTGGCGATGCCATGAGTTGGGATGTAGATTCAGGTGCGTCCTTCCACATTATATCACACAAGGAGTATTTCACATCATATACCAGTGGCATCATTGGCCAGGTAAGGATGGGGAATATTGGTTTGTCGACTATTTTTGACAAGGGAACTATATGCATTGAGACAAACATAGGCTCCAGGTTGGTACTCGATAATGTGAGACATGTTCCCGATATACGGCTAAATTTGTTTTCGGTTGGAAAGCTCGATGACATTCTCCATGGAAGTTATTTTGGTGATAAAAAATAGAAAATCACCAAAGGCTCTTTGGTCGTGGCTCGAGGAAGCAAGCAAGGTTGTCTCTATGTGACTAAAACAACAAGATATGCAATGATGTGTTGAATGTCGTCGAGAATGACACTTCAGTTGAGTTATGGCATAAGAGGCTTGGGCATATGAGTGAGGATGGCATGCATGCTCTTTCTTGCATGGACTACCTCCCTGAGTTGAAAGGTATAATGTTGAAACCCTATGAATATTGTTTTACTGGCAAACAACATAGGGTTGCATTTCTTAAACGCCCGCCGCATCATGCAGAGAATGTTCTTGAAATTCTGCACACATATGTTTCTCTATGACCAAAAAATCCTTGGTGGAGCATTATAGTTTGTGAAATTAATTAATGACCATTTTAGAAAGATATTTCTGTATATGTCGAAAAACAAGTGGCAAATGCTCAATGTCTTGAAGGATTTCCATGCCAAGGTTAAGAGAGAAACTGGCAGGAAATTAAAGTGCGTGAGATCATACAATGGTGGTGAATACCGCGGTCTCTTTGAGACTTATTATATAAATTTTGGCATTAGGCTTGAGAAGACTCCACTAAAGACACCCCAACTCAATGGACGTGCAGAGAGAATGAACAGAAGTCTGACCAAGAGGGTCATAGCTATGCTCTCTTATGCAAAGTTACCTAATTATTTTTGTGTTGAAGCATTGATTAATACTATGTATGTACTAAACATGTCCCCCTCAGTTCCTCTTGTAGGTGATATTCCTTAGAGAGTTTTGTTAGGGAAATAAGTGTCCTACAAATATTTGAAGGCCTTTGGGTGCAACGAATTTGTGCACGCCCCGAGGGACGAGAGGTCCAAGCTTGATAACAAGAAAAAATAGTGCATCTATCTCAGCAGTTCAAGTGATGAATTTGGATACAAATCATGGGATCCAATCAAGAAGAAAACACGTATAATCCGAGATATAGTTTTCATTGAAGATGAAACAATACAAGATATTGGGAAACTGGAGAAGCCGAAGGACATCACACCTCAGGTTGACTTGAGTCCAGTTAATACTCCTCTCATGCATGGCAATCATGGGGGGATGATGATGCTGAAGACGATGATGATGTAGCTGAACAAGGCAGTACAAGTGAGGGACATGAACAACCATTTGATGAAGATGATGATAAAGGTGATGACAATCCATCTGATTGCCCACCACCTTTGAAATAGTTGAGGAGAAGTGGATGAGATTCAGTTCCTTCCACAAGGTATCCACCACATCAACATGTGTTGATGACTGATGTAGGTGATCCCTCATGCTACGAGGAGGCAGTGTCTGATGAGCACAAGAATGAATGGTCGGAAGCCATGCATGATGAGATGAAATCTCTGTATGAGAACATCACCTTCGATTTGGTGTCTTTGCCAAAGGTCAAGAAAGCGCTCAAGAACAAGTGGGTGTACAAGGCCAGATTGGTTGTGAAAGGTTTCAATCAGAAAAAGGGTATTTACTTTGATGAGATATTCTTTGTAGCGGTCAAGATGTCTTCGATCCGAGTTGTGCTAGGCATGGCTACTACCATGGACTTAGAAATTGAACAACTTGATGTGAAGACAACATTCTTACATTTTTACCTAGAGGAGGAGATATACATAGAGCATCCATAAGGATTCATGGTTGCAGGGAACACCAAGTGTAAAGATTGAAGAAGAGCTTGTATGGCTTGAAACAAGCTCCTCAGCAGTGGTGCAAGAAGTTTGAGTCGTTTATGACTAATCTTGGATACCATAAATTGTATCTTTATGAGGAGGTATGCCGAGGGAGACTTCATTGTTCTCTTGCTATATATCAACATGATGATTGTTAGAAATGGCACAAAGAGGAGTTCTCTCCTCAAGAAGGCATTGAGTAAATCATTTTCCATGAAGTATTTATGACCAGCTAATCAAGTACTTGGTATGAAAATCACCCATGATAGATCAAAGAAGCTGCTTCGACTCTCACAGAAACGTCGGCACTTGAAAGGTTCAATATGCAAGACGCAAGGTTTGTTACCTCTCCACTTGCAGGCCATCATAAACTAATTTCAGAACAATGTCCTAGCAGCAAGAAGGAGAGAGAACAAATGAGTAAAGTACAGTACACCATGGTGTGCAGTAGGCCTGATATTTCCTATGCAGTTGGAGTTGTTAGCCGATTCATGAAGAATCTAGGCGAAGCTCACTCAAATGCAGTGAAGTGGATTCTCAGGTATCGTAAATGTACTTTTAGATCATGTTTATACTTTGGAAGAAGTGATCATGTATTGCAAGGCTATACATATGCATATTATGGTGGCGATGTAGATTCTATATAGTCTACTTTTAGATACTTGATGACGTATGCATAGGGAGCAGTGCCATGACAATCAAGGTTGCAGACATGCATTTCACTATCCACCACAGATGTTGAGTACTACTACATAGCAGCGGTTGAGGTTTGTAAGGAAGTGTTACGGATGAAGAACTCCTTGCAAGAGTTGGGCATAAATAAATATAATTACAATCTGTTTTACAATAGCGAGAGTGCTATCCATATTGCCAAGAATCCAAGTTTCCACTCTCTAACCAAGCACATTGATATGAGGTATCATTGGATTCAAGATGTTGTGAGTACAAAGTTGCTAAAATTTGAGAAGATCTATATCGAGAAGAATGGATCTGATATGATGACCAAGATATTGCCAAGTGAGAAGCTGCTTGTATGTTGCAAGGCAACGGGTATGGCGGTGCTCCCCACATGAGTCAGATGGGGAAGAATGTTGGGTATCCTCCTCATGTCGGCTCTGAGGAGATGGCCTTCTTGAAGCCTTTTAGCCGGCCCAAACAGGTGCAAGATCCCACCAAGATTTAGGGTTATGACCAAGGGTCATTCTGAACTTTGCGAATGAGGGAAGCAAGAGGATAAGCCTTCCAACCAGCCATCACAAGGTGGAGTGACAAAAATTCCAGGTTAGCATCCATTGGAGAAGAAAACCAAGAGAAAATGGAAGAGAAAGAATTTGAAGGAAGAAGATGAATCAAGCACCAGGCTCTGCCCACAAGGATGTAAAGATCACGATCTACTATCTTGTCTCATTCAAGCTGTGGTTCCACCATCTTTGGTAAGATTATTCCAATCTCTAACTCTTGTTCTCTAAATCTTGTTGTTGGCATTCCAGATCCGTGTATATCTTGATGTATGAGATTCTCTAATACTCTTTAGAGAAGAACAAGTTGTATCCCATTTAATAATAGTGGAAATTTTTTTGGTGGCTTCAGCCCGTGATTTTTTCTCTCAAGTTGAGAGATTTTCCACGTAAATCTGGTGTATCTATGGTGATGCTTGCTGCTGCACTTTTGGGCCGAGAGCTACTAGTACATGTGCTATCTGGCTGTTGTTTGCACCTATGACTTGTCCTAGGTTACATCTCATATATGTTTCCTTCCGTGTATGTGTATTTAGTATATAAGTGGTCTGAAGTTTACATTTTATTCCGCTGCGTATTTTCAAATCACGTTTAAGTATGCTAATTCCCCAACAAGAACATGGTCTTCCTGTACTTAATACAAGCAGACTTGTTGGGCATTCTCTAGCCCCACCACTCTTTTTCAAATCCTGTATATACGAGAGAGCTGGCTCGGCAGGAGTCTGAGTTGTTCAACCGCTGGACCAGTTAAGATCTGAAGCTACTATAGTCTACAGGCTCCGTTGGTTGTGTGCCGTTGGAGCCCCTGACCAAGAAAAAGACGGCAGCAAAGCATGCATACCGAGGGAGGGCCAGGACACGATCTCTCTGGATCGCTAGCTCAGCAGTGCAATGGTCACATACTGTGTCGGAGGCCTGGAGCTGGCCTCTGAGACTGCGATAGGTGCTGGCCAAGTGGCCCGCGCCGTGACACCCCAGGGGCCACGACCATTTGGATCGGTCGCCATTGATGGATGTGATCTGACCTTCCTTCTCTTTCCAGCTGCCTTAGCCCTTGCCCTTGCACTCGCACGTGCAGCTGCTGATGTGCCTGAATTCGTTCCAAATCTCTCCGGTCCCTCCGGCCGGGGCTCTGGGCTCTCTCTTTCTCTGTGTGCGCGCACGTACTTCAACTGGGTGGTTACGCGTGCAGCACCGCTAGAGGCTAGCAGAGAGTGGAAATGTTAGTTAAGAAGCGAATGTAGCTGTAGCATATCCACGTATTCTGAATACGGTATTCATGCTTTGATGCATGGAATTTTCTTGCTGCAACACCACCGCTAGAGGCTAGAGACTGAAATTTTCTTGCTGAAAAACTCCTTCGAAGCAAACTGGCCATTCCTGCATGGATCGTTGCATTGAAGATCAAGCCTGGGGTTGCTGTCCTCTATCTTTCTTTTCCTTAACCTTTTGTTGCTGTCCTGTAAGTGTAACTTACGCCAACTGACGTGAGAAAGGTGGCCCAATAGGAGCGTGCTAGCTAGCTCAGCTAGCTCCGGGTAGAGTGGATCAGTGCAGTGACCAAGCATTGCAACTTGCCCTCCTCTCCTTGGTTCCTCGATCGACGACTATAGCTGCTGCTTGCAAGCGCAAAGCTTCGAGGCTTCGCATGCCTGGAAAGCTAGCATGCGCAAGGTGCTAGTGGGCGCAATGTTCGTGCGTATGCATATTGCTACACGCCCAGCCTCGTGCATCTTGCATCAGCTCAATTTTCTACTATCTCCTGAACATGTACTAGTACTACTACCCCTTTGAGCGAGCTAGTGATCGAGTGAGTGTCGCTGCATGCCTGCACCGGTGAAGCTGACCCTCATGCTGCATCCATCCTTTTACGTGTGTCACGAGGTGAGGCTACAGCTCGATCGAATGGACTCCACCGTCGCGTCACTTTACCCAGCGTCGCCGCCCGGCCGTACGTCGTGCCGATGGGGGCCGCACCCCGAGATGCATCCACGCTTTTCCGGCCGGCGTTCTTATCTCCAACTCCATCCTGCAGCTGCAGCAGGGGCTAGCTGCTGGACTACAGCTGAAGCCCTGCACGCTCGATCGAGCCAGCCTACAGCCTAGCTAGCTAGCTACTAGTACAACTCAGTGCATTGGTCATGCATATCATAGGGCTATCAGGAGGAATCGCTAAAGGAGAAAGGGGCTAGCTCCGATGCAGCCAGGGGATCGATCCACTTTGTGTCTTCTCCATCTGCTCCACGCACCAACATTCATACAGGATCCAGCCATGCACCAGCAGGTGGCGGCGTGGCTCATCACATCTTCCGTAAAAAGCACCATGTGGGGAAATCTATGCTACCTTACCTAGAAATATTTTCCTGTCCATCTATAATAGCTAGCTCACTTTATTACTACATCGTCTCTTTGCACAGTACAGATAGTTTTTCACCACGCATAGTGTTTTCATGGAGATGTTCTAGCTAGTGCCGCCCACGCTTCAGCTCTTGTAGCAGTAATTAACAAGACGTTGCCAAATGTTGACCTGACTGGGAGCTTAGATCTACAGGAAGATGTGCGCAATACTCCCTATATAAACTAGAGTATCCAGTGTTACCATGGTTTCACGCTCTACATAAACTAGAGAGAAACGCTAGAGTATTCTGGAATAGCTTTTCCACCCCGAACATGGTAGTGTCGAAGATCAAAGATGAGGTGAGTTTATGGTGTCTCGCCGGCGCAAAGGCATTGAGTAATGTAGTGCCGCGATATTAGGACTTTCACTACCATTTCTCTTGGCCTCGTGGTGTTGCAAGACTCTAAGGCCTTGTTTACTTCTAGGGTATTTGAGGGGATTTGAAGGGATTATTTCGTATCCCGGAATTTTCCGGATAGATCGTTTACTAGGCCGGGTTTGGAGGGGATAATCCTGAAATATTCCCACAAATCCTCTCCAAACTAGTGTATTTTTGACTAGATTAAAAACTCTTCATCATGGTAGAGTATTTTGGAGGAAGGGGAATTGAGAGTATTGGGTGAACACCAAATCCCTGCATATCCCTCATCTTTTGGGGATAAAAATACCGGAGAAGTAAACAAGGCCTAAGGGGGTGTTTGTTTCTAGCCACAATTTGCCAAGACAAAGTTTGGCAATTTGGAATATGTTTGGTTCTTGCCAAACTTTAGGGCCGCCATCCTTTATTGTTTGTAGGGTCCACCTGTCATAGAGTTAGTTTTTGCCAACTTTTTCGCACTTTTTGGCGTACAAACTTTTAGCCACACTTTTGTGGTAGAAACACTTGCCAAACTTAACTGTGGCTGGGAGCCAAACAAGCCCTAATTCTTCTTTATCAATGAAAATAGCAAAACTTTTGCCTCATTAAAAAAGGATTCAGTAATTCAAACTACATGTAGCGAGTAAACTGGGAAACTTTGAGCTCATTACTGAGCCATTTTTATATATTTTTTGTTTCTCTAACATTTGGCAAAAATTGGAAGTGCTTAAAAATATTAGAAATTATATCAGTTCAATACTAAGTTCACTCAGGGAGCAAACTACTTGAATTTCTTTGGATCTGTTAAGAAAGTTAGGATTTTGACAAAAGTTACAAAATTGCAAAAAAATATAACTAACAAGGGAAAATGAGTTTGAAGTTTTCAAGTTTACTCAGTACACGTAGTTTAAATTACTAGAAGTTTTCATGTTTTTTTGTAAAGTTTAAATCTATGAACTAATTTCAGCAAAAAGTTTAAAAATTGAAAAATCCAATGGTTGAGTTCAAGTCCGGTCAGTCTGTAGGAAAACCGCGAGAGAGAACCGCCTACTTTGCCACATGGCACCTCAAAGGTGGGCCAAGGACGGCTAGTGCCAAGTTGACAATATTTATCCCTAAATTTTGGTTTCTTGATAAAATTTCCTTCAGTTGTAGTTTCGTAAAACTCTAAATGCCAATAGTTATGGTTTTATGATATTTGCTCTGAAGTTAAAGGCCCAAAAATGAATTTTAATCAAGCTAGCTAGGGTTCAGAGGTCATTTCACAAAACTTGGGTTCATAGTAGTAGTATTGTTTTCCTTTTCAAGTAAGTAGTAAAAGTATTAAGTGGGTGTTGTAAACTAAGATCTTTGCATTGCACCCGGCCGACGAGTCTAGATCGATAAAGCTAAGCTGGATGTTTTCTTGACCGTCGCACTCGCGAGTGCCATTTGTGAGAGGGCGTGCAGCTATCACATATATAGGCATATCTCTGGATGAGATATTGTTGGTGGTAATGGCATCCTGCTCTCTAGCCAAGTAATTATTGCTCCATAACTTACATCGTGCAAACTTTTACTTCGAAATTATAGCATCCATCGTGCAAGTTGGCTGGATCGGAAGTGGCACGTCCACGTACGGACAGGGACAGCAACTCAATCGCCATTTGGCGCGTGCGACAAGGAAAGCCATAGCTAAGCTAGGCGCACACACGCTTGGCAGCGACGACCCCGAAGCTCCACTTGATTCCCACGTATACACACATACACCAACAAACCCAAAAAAAGCGCGCCCAGGCAAAACACAGCACGAATCGACGCCAAACCGGCGGCCGATCGATCCTTATACGCGCGCGCTGCATGCCGCTATCTCCTGAACCAAGTGGCCAAATTTCATCTGTCTTCTAGGTGATAAAAATCTAGCTACTAGCTCGCAACAACAACAAACAGGTTGTTGTTGCTGTCAATTTCAGAGATCCGGATCGATTCAGAGGATCATCTCAGGTGTTATTCTGTGCACTGTAGCTCAGGCACATCGTTTTCTTGACTCCGTCAGCAGGCAACCGACAGGCGACAAGCAACAACCAAACGATTCTGTGATCGGTCGATCGATGGATGCGCAGCCTCATCATACAGTATCACAATTTAATTATTGACACCCCCCTGCAGGGACGAGTGACCGGTGATGATTGAACGATTTTTAGTTTATTTTTATATCTTTGTAAGCTCTGGCTTGGTCGTAGTCACAAGGTCCCATCTCGTGCATATGCTGAAAACAGAAGGATGATGGACAGAAATGAGTACCGGATCCTTGATACTAATATAGTACAAAAGAGTTCCCTGAATAATTGCTCTATCTACCTAATAGAGTAGTTGCTAAGAAGGGCCTCTTTGATTTAACGGATTTGTAAAATACGGGAACAGGAAAGATGTAGAAATAGAATGACATGGCCCTTGGAAAGCATAGGAATGAAAAATGTAAGAATCAGTAAAATAAATTGTTTGATTGCACCGCATAAAAAACACAGAAAGAGTTTTTAGGTACATGTTATAGTTGTCATAGGCATATAGGATTTTTTTCGAGAGGTCACACCTCTTGTTGCAAATCCTATAGGATTATAGTGTAAGAAAACAATTCATAGGAATTTTGTAGGATTCATTCCTTTGAAACAAATGGACTCCATAGGAAAAATTCCTATGGATTTGAATCCTATAGAATTCCATTAGAAATCCTTTGAATCAAATAGACCCTAAAAGATAGCATACGGTAAGGGATGTGCTAGACATTCTTACAAAAAACATTCGGAAGTCAGTATGGCAGATCTTATTTTATTAGTAGATCACATCCGTTCGATCCACATAGCTGTTTCTTAATATATTATTCTTTCCATTTTAAACTAATCGACTCAGCTATGTCTCGATACAAATGTATCTACACGCCGAAACACGCTTAGCTACATCACGCCAACCAATTAATTTTGGATAGAGCGAATACATCTGTTAGATCTTCATAATTGTACCCAGATGGATAAAATCACTTAGATCTTTATTGTTAGTACTTAAAACTATCATAATGGTAAATCTTTGTAGCTATAGCTAGACAAATTACAACCAATAGAGTTTCCTAACTATATCTAATACTTTAGGTATACCATATCATGTACGCCCTCAGATCTAGTGACACTTATTATGGATCGCATGGAGTAACATATTACATTTCCAATATGTAATAACTTTAACCCAAACAGTCTCTCTTGCACACACACAACTCATAAGATGCTTGCAATGATCCATGATCTCAATTATAGTACATCCTATTTTTAGTTAAGGTAATGTACAACACATGGAAATTATTGGACACGAAACAAATAAAAATAGAGGAAATATAATAAAATTATTCATGAGGAAATTATTGGACACCTAACATAGTCACAAGGTCCCATCTCACGCATATGCTAAAAACAGAAGGATGGACAGAAATGAGTATCGGATCCTTGATACTAATATAGTACAAAAGAGTTCTCTGAATAATTGTTCTATCTACCTAATAGAGTAGTTGCTAAGGGCTTGTTTGATTTAAAGGATTTGTAAAACAAGGGAATAAGAAGGATGCAGAAATAGAATGGCATGAATCCTACATGAATGAAAAATGTAGGAATGAGTAAAATAAGCTATTTGATTACATCACAGAAAACTTGGAAATGTTTTGTAAGGTTTATGTCACAGGTGTCATACGCATATACGATTTTTTCTGAGAGGTCTCACCTCTTGTTACAAATCCTATAGGGTTATAGTGTAAGAAAGTAATGCATAGAAATTTTGTAGGATTCATTCCTTTAAAACCAATGGACTCCATAGGAAAAATTCTTATGGATTAAAATCCTATAGAATTTCTTTGAAAATACTTTGAATCAAACATGCCCTAAGATAGCATACCGTAGAGGGATATGCTAAAAATTCTTACAAAAGGCATTCAATAGTCAATCTGGTAGATCTTAATTTATTAGTAGACCACAACCGTTCGACCACATAGTTGTTCCTTAATATACCATTCGTTCCATTTCAAACTAACTGAATCAACTTTGTCTCGATACAGATGTATCTACACACTGAAACGTGTTTAGATACATCACATCAATCAATTAATTTTGGACGGAGTGAATACATATGTTAGATCTTCATAATTGTTCCCAAGTCGATAAAATCAGTTAGATCTTTATAGTTAATACTTAAAACAATCATAATGGTAAATCTTTGCAACTATAGCTAGAGGAATTACTACCAATAGAGTTTCCTAATTGTACCTCATATATTAGGTAGACCATATCATGTACTCCTACTTAACTTGGACCCAAACACGTCATGTCTCTCTTGCACACACACAATTCATAAGATGCATGCGGTGATCCATTATCTCAATTATGGTACTCCCTCCGAACCATAAGATGCATGCAGTGATCCTATTTTTTAGTTAAGGTAGTGCACAATAAATGGAAATTATTGGATACTAAAACAAATTAAAATAGAGGAAATACAATAGAATTATTCATGAAGAAGCATTTGTTTTACAAAATTCCAGCGATCTATTAAAAATCATAAACACCAGTAGAAAGAGGTCCGATTGTAAAAAAAGTTGATTAAGAGAAAAAAATCCCTCAGTGGTACATCCTTTCTTGTGGTCATAATTTAAAATCAAGAAACAATAGATACATTAAGATATTATTGTTATGGTACGTATAACTGAAACATGCTCACGATCTTACATTAAGGTAAAAATATTTACATGCACCTCTAGGCAGCAAAGGGAAAACACAAGAGAACTATCACACTCAAGCTCTCATAATACTCTTGTTACCTGATATTATACTAGTAGCATCTAGGTAGAACAGAAAAAGAACAGTACAACATACCAGGAAACAAACCTATTACAGTAGCAGGCACATCTGCTAACCGGGATACTAGAGTTTTCACATGCCGAATACACTCACTACAAGCACTATATAGTACTAGAAAAGTAGAGGTGGACTACTCCTCGGTCCACGTTGATCAGACGCGTCATCACAGAGCACGCCTCGGCCTGATCCTTGCCTCCAGCGGAGCTGCCATCTCACAGGACAACCTAAGCACCTCGGACAGATCAACGCCACGTCCATCAGTGGGTGGCATCCACTCGAACTCGTGCAGCAGCGTGGCGACCCAGAATCCGACGGTGGCGATGGCGAGCGACTTGCCGGGGCAGCTCCGCCTGCCCGACCCGAACGGCGCTAGCCTGAGATCCGAACCGGTTATGGAGAACTCGGCGCCGGCGTGATCCCGAGTTGGCCCGGCAAGGAACCGGTCTGGCTTGAACTCTGCCGCATCGGTCCAGACGGCCGGGTCGTGTGTTATGGCCCACATGTTGACCATGGCTGTGGTCCCGGCGGGAACAAGGAACCCGCCTACGTGGACGTCTGAGATGGCAAGCCGCGCCCAGGAAAGAAGTGGGCCTGGCGGGTGAAGGCGCAGCACTTCCTTGATGACGGCCTGGAGGTAGACGAGCGAGGCGGCGTCCGACTCGGTCACGGCCTTTTCAGGGCCGACCACCCGGTCCAGCTCCTGGTGGACCCTGGCCTGTACGTCCTGGTGCATCACCAGCCGAGCCAGCACCCACTCGATCACCACTGCCACGGTGTCCGTGCCACGAAAGATCATTTCCTGCAACAGTACAAATTCGTTACTCCATGAGCAGGGTAATTCGTATTTGTGTTAAACCGTAATTACAATCAGTACATACCCAGAGGACGGCGATCATGTCGGCCTCTGAGAGTTTGTCGCTGCCTTGGAGCGAGAGCAGGACGTCGGTGAAGTCCATGACGGCGTCGGCTCCGGCTCCTGCGGCACGGTGCTCGTGAATGATCTGGCTGACGAAGCGGTTGACGCGGGGGACGAGGGCGGAACACCTGGAGCGGGTCTTCTGCAGGTCGAAGCGCGCGAGCCACGGGAGGTGGTCGGACCAGTTGAGCTGGCCGAGGAGGTCGTAGCCTTCGTCGACCAGGCTCCTCAGCTCCGCTGCCTCCTCGCTCACGGCCTCCAGCTCGTACCTGCGGCCGAACACCGACCACATGACGTTGTGCAGCGACGCGCGCTTCAGGAACCGCCGCGCCTCGACGACGCCACCGGCGCCAGCGCCGGCGACTAACGCCATGGCGTCCACCATCTGGCTTGCGATCGTCGCGCGCTGCGCCGCCGAGGACGCCACCTGCCTCGGCGAGAAGAGGTGCGACGACGCGACGCGTCGGAGCGTGCGCCAGTAGGCGCCGTAGGGGGCGAACCCGATGGCGCGGTGGAACATGAGCCCGTACGCGGACTCCTTGACGGGCCGGTCGGCGAAGGCCGGGCTGGCCAGCAGGTCTCTGGCCACGTCCGGGTCGGCGGTGACCACCATCCGGGTCTCCCCGAGAGAGAACGCCATCAGCCGCCGGCGCCTGTCGTCTCCGGACGCCGCCACCGCGAGCTTGCGGTGCGCGAGGCCGGTCATGAGGCCCATGCTGCCGATCACGGGGAAGCCCCGTGGCCCCGGGATGCAGGCCTGGCCAATGCCCAGACCCCTCCTCGTCCACCAGTACGCGCCCCACGCCGCGCCGCCCGGAGACGCCCAGTGCAGGAGGGCCGTGACGACGCATGCGGCGAGCAGGACCGCAATGAAGCCGGCCACGCGGTAAGGCTCGCCGCCGCATTTGGCCGCCAGGGAGACGTACAGGAGCCAGCCACAGTCCTCAGTTGGAGCCATGCCGACGTACGTAAGTACGTGCGTACGCGTGCAATATTTTTTTGTTCCCTCGTTCTCGTGGTGAGACTTGAGAATGGGAAGTGGGAAGAAGACCAGACCAGGGCTGATTGTTGAGGTGCTAGCTAGAGAGTCAAGTCCAGTTTGAGTTTTGGAGGACGAGACCGCGGGGTGTGCGGCTTTTATAGGCGGGAGGAAGCTAAGCTACGGCGGTGGATTGAAGAGCCTCGAGATGGAACGCGAATACGCGATGGCTCTCTCGTGTGTGGCTCGTCACCGCACTACCCACTACCGTGGAGTGCAGAGCAGTATTACCCAATAATAATGCCGATGGTGGTACTAACGGTTTTGTACCGTTGGTAACATCGCTGCACCGTAAATTTTTTGTTGGTTTATCCCTGGCCGCCGCCGGCGGGTGCGTGCGCGGGCCCAGCAGCACAGACACGCATAACGGGACGGGGCACGCGTGGGTCCTGCGTGGCGCGACACTCTGCGGCGGGTCCAGAGGGGCGTCCATGGCACGTGAGCACGCGATGTGGCGGCCCACCGCGCAGCCAGCCAGCGTCGGGTCACGATGTGGCACCAAACATAAGGGAATCATAATCACAGTGTCGATCCAAACGGCCGACCAATTCATTTTTGTTCGTTTAGCTCCATTTTTGTTTGTTTAGCTCGGACTATGGTCTTTTTAGGTTGTGGTCCGGTTTTTCTAGTAATCCGTGTCAAGGGGACTTGTTTATCCACGCCCAGCAAACAGTCTCGTTCATATTCATATATAATTTATATTCATAATTTTAAAATAAAAATAAACTAGCTCTAACCCAAACCATATCTACCGATCTTCGTACACCGGCACTGTCACATCCATCTAGGGGTCGAGGTCGATATACTCCGGCGGTACGCAAAGGTTGGGAGATAGTAGGGCTAGAGCGGGCGTGGGCGGGTCGATCACCTGACAAGGCCATGCCGGCGAGGGCACGTATGGTGGTGGAGGTGCGCCAGCTCCATCCCTATCTCCGGAGCGATGCGAGGCGTCCATCCTGGCAGTGGAGGCGGTGGAGGCAGCTAGGCGTTTGCCTGTGCCACCAAACCGGTGAGTTGGACGGCCCCTTGGTAGCCGCCCCACAAGGCGTCCCCGTCCCACGCGCTGGTCGTAATGGCATGTTCGGTGAAGGCGTCCTCGTTGTAGCCCCGCGCCAGGATCTCCCGGTACTCCAGGGTAGGGTCGCGGCAACGGCCACGACTGAGTCCACCGCCTCCTGCTTGATGATGATGTCGTCGTGATTCTCGCCGTCGTTGTTGTCACTGTCGAGCTTGGCGTCAGAGTGGTTGAAGGCGCCCTCGTCGTCTGAGTCGATGGTGGGGATGTCGTAGACCTACCACGGTTGCAGGTCGCCGCGGAAGGAGCTCGCACTCCGCCACGCGAAAGTAGCGACGACGGTGGCGGTCCCGCGATGGCGGGTAGTCCCCCACGAGGCGGCTCCTGTACTCCACGGGGCGGTCCCGCGGTGGCGGATACTAGGATGTGCCACGGAGGAAGGCCGACAGGCGGGAGCGCTGGCTGCTAGAGCCAGAACCGGTCGCCTCGTGATCGTTTATGCCCTTCTTGAGCCATCTTGGCGTCTTCATCGTTGGTGGCGGCTGCTAAGGTTGCGATGGCGAGAGGTGGGGAATGCAGAACCGACAAGCGCATGGTTAAATAGCCCCTTCATCCGCGAACGCGCACAGATTCCCGCTCCTTCGCCATCAAAATCGGCGTGGGAAAGCAGGCGGCGTCCGTTAGTCAGGATGTCGTCTCGTCGGCATTGATGGCGCATGCTGCCGCAGTCAGCTTTCCGACTGCGCATCTGAATCGCTGGCGTGGTTGTGTCTGAATCGGTGCATCTGCGTGCGTCTGAATCACTGTCACGCTAAGCGGTGGCTGATGGGTGGGCCAGTGGCACACGCAGGCAGGACATGTCCTCGGTCCGTCTGCGTTCGGACCGACGTAACTGTTGTCCAAATTTTATGAACAGATGGGACAAGGTGGACACGTTGGTCTAAATAGATCGTGCTGCTGAACGCCACGTATGCCCCGCGTGTCCGCGCGGATGCGCTTGGACGGTCGGATCTACCCGGTGGAGATACACTAGCTAGCCTGTTCACAGTGGTTGCACCAAACATCGTTCCCAAATAACTTGATAAATTCAAATCATAAACCGCTGATCACATGATAAACCGATCACATAGTCTCGATGATTATGTCGCTGCAAATCACTGTGACTTAAAGTCTAGCGAATAAAAAAGGCCATGTCGGCCGGCCTTGTATTACATAGCCGTGAAAATCAGATGGCGAGATTAGTCGCTGAGGTAACGGGATTTTTTTGCGCCGGTGTCCCATAACTGGTTTAGGGAGGCTTTTGGGGGACGAGCTCTGACGCTGTGACGCTTGCTGGTGCTGCCGCGCGCGGCTGAGAGCTTAGCCGTCCGGTGGTCACGTCCTGTCTGGCCCGTCTCGGCCTCGATCATGATCTCACGGCGGCCGTACCGCGGCCGGCGACCAGCCGCACAGTTCGATCGGTGCGGTGTACGGCTTTGAGTCAGATCGCTGTAGGTTCCGGTGATTAGTTACAAGACGCGCGCCATGCTGCCGGCGAGCGACGCGACGGCGCGCCGCGCGGCCAGTGGAGACACGCGCGCGCCGGGTCCGCGGGCGAGTGATGGGCGTTTATAATGTCGACCGATGGCCCATGGGACTGATTAGCCTGATCAATGAGCAATTAGAGGGGATTCAATTCTCTGGGGTTCGTGGCAGCGTGACGTGTCCATGGTTTCTGTTGGATCATGTACGGCGTACGATCACGCATCAAAGCCGCCCGTACTATGCTGGACCTGCAACTTTCGTAAAGGGGATAAACCTTTTCTATTTTCTAGTCTTATTACAGCTCACAGAAACGTTGCATCAACCTCTGAGGATGCTAAGCAGAGATCAAAACCCATCAACCCAACACAACGCTAAACAGTCTAATACATTATCAGTTGTGTATTATTACGTACTCCCTTCGTTCAGTTGGTACATGTATTATTACGTACCCCCTCTGTTCAGACGCACTTTAACTTTATAAAATGAATGTATCTAAATGCTTTATAGTGTGTAGGTTTACTCGAAAGCTCTACGAACCTATACACTAAAAGACATCTAAATACATTGGATTCACGATACTAAAACGTCTTATATTTCTGAACAGAGGGAGAATGATACCGTGTATACGGTATGGAGTACCCGAATATACCGCCTATGCAAGGCACGGTGGATGACTCTTTCCACCTATATTAACACGCAGCCGAGACCCGAGAGGGTATCGTTCACCTTCCGTTGACATGGTATCGAGAGCCATCCTCTTTCCATCTCCCTGCCATCGCCATCGGTGATCCGATCTACAACCCAAGAAATCACGATCGATCTATAAAAAACCAAACACAAAAACTCGGTCGATCCTTCCCAATCGATCTCAAAACCCAAAGCCCACCCTTCCTTCCTCGAAGATCAGCATGTCGTCTTCATCCTCGACAGCGCCCACAACTGGCGTCCTCGGAGCGCCGCCCGCGACAAAACTAACCAGGGAGAGATTTCTCTATTGGAAGGTGCATGTCCTGCCTGCCCAACATATTGCTCGTGTCATGGGGCTTCTCGAAGGCTCCGACTCTGCGTCACCTAAAGAACTGTATGTTGAAGATGAGAACAAGAAACCGGCCCGTGTGCCCAATCCCGCGTGTGATGTGTGGATCTCTAAGGAGTAGAACATCATGAGCTATCTCATCAATTCCTTGACTGATGATGTACTCGCCCAAGTGCTCGGAATCAAGCACGCTATAGATGTGTGGGCTGCTCTCAACAACCTCTACGCCACACAATCAAATGCTAGGTTTCCATGTTGCGTGGTGCCCTCGCAAACACCAAAAAGTAAGAGATGAATGATGATTAGTTCTTATCCAATATGAAGGGCTTCACTTCAAAGAATGCATCTGCTGGGAAAAGATGGATGGCGATGAGCTGAAGGACTACATCCTCATTGGCCTTGATGGTGACTAGAACCCTCTTATCGCCTCGATCAATGTCGTGCTCTCCACCATCCTCAATTACATGTGATCTCAGCTGACCGCGTTTGATCTCCGTAATCAAATGCTTGTCTCAACCGGCCATGTAACGGGGTACTTTACCTCCTCAGAAAATATAGCCAATCGTCGCTGCAACACATATAGCGCTGGCAGTGGTCCAGGCAAGGCTCCGCAGCAACAACATCCCCCACGACGCCCTCGTCAAGATCAATATTAGCGTCCTTGATAAGATCAACACAATGATGATAATCGTGGCTATGATCAACATCGCCGTGATGTTCCATGCCATCCCAAGGGGTACCGTGGTCGTGGACGGAACAAAACACCAACGCCCTGGCAGAAAGGTGTGTTCTGCCAAATTTTCAAAAAAGAAGGCCATCCCTCCAATGAATGTTGGTGGCTCTATGTTTATCGTGATGATGATGACATTGAATAAAAGGAGCCTATGGGATTGACACAAATTGGTACATGAACTGTGGTGCCACAATGTCACGAGCGAGCTCAACAAGTTGACCGCTCGTGACAATTACAGGTGGCGAGATCAAGCTCAGACCGCCAATGGTCAAGGTCTGAAAATTACACATGTTGGTAATACAGTCTTACACACCCCTCATAAACCCATTCAAATCCGTAATATTTTTTCATGTTCCTAATGCCTCAAAAAAGTTTACTGTCTACACATAAATTTTCTCTTGATAATAATAACTTTATTGAATTTCATCCCTTCTTCTTCTTGATTAAGGATTTGGAAATAAAGGAAATCATGTTTAGAGGTCCATATCATGGTGGCTTATATCCTCTTGTTCCTGCATCCTTGGGGACTTCCAATAAAATCTTCATCGCCACCACTCCATCATCGTCTACATGGCATTGTTGTCTAGGGTATCCTTCATATTTTATTGTTCAACAAATTCTTAGGAAAAATAAACTCTCGCATTCTATAGAACTAAGTCCTTACATATGCAAATCTTGTCAACAAACTAAGAGTCATAAATTACCCTATCATGTCTCCACTAGTGTATCAACTGTTCCTTTGGAACAATTTTTTTATGTATACAGCCCTGCTCCTCACTCTTTTGGCAAACACTTATATTATGTAAGTTTCATTAATATATTTGCTTGAGAAGCTTTCATATGTTTATCAAGTCTTTCTCAATTTCCAACAACTTATTGAACAAAATTTGGTCACAAATAATTACCATGCAAACTGATCGGGTGGTGAATATGAAAAATTAAACTCTTTCTTCTAAAAAATGGGTATTACTCACCATGTCCCATGTCCCCATGCCCACTAAAAAATAGTTTTACTAAGCGCAAACATCGTCATATTGTTGAAGTTGGTCTAGCTTTGCTTGCTAATGCATCAATGCCATTGAAATTTTGGGAAGGAACTTTTCTTACAGCCAAGTCTATCATAAATTTGCTGCCCTCTAAGGTCCTCAATTTTGAAAAACCCACCGAGAAAATTTTGGTGTGAAACCCAACTATGATTCTCTTTGAGTTTTTGGTTGTGCCTGTTGGCCTAATCTTCATTCTTACAATAAACGCAATCTTGCTTACCGTTCAAAAACTATGTCTTCTTAGGATACAGTCCTTTACATAAGGGAGTTAAATACCTTTACGTTCCTACTGGACATGTATACATATCACAACATGTTTTGTTTGATGAACATGTTTTTATGTTCGCCTCTCTCCATTCTAATGCTGGTTCTCACCTTCGCAAAGAACTACTCCTTTTTCCACCACAATTATATCGTAATGAGGGGACGCATACCAGTAATGATCATAAACATGTTGTACCTATGATTGACCTTGTGTAGGTTCAACAAGAAAGAGGTGAAAATGCTGAACAAAACATTGAAGAAATCATTGAAAAGTGAAGAAATGGCTATCATCCCTGAGGTAAAAAATCCGATGCTGATGCTGATCTCGAGGCAGATTCTCTGTAGCAATGAGGCTCAAAACGCGCCTGCGGATCTGTTTCAGGATCTCACGCTAGTCAACAGTGGTCCCGAGACACCGCATCCTCTCCCACGTCATCGCACACGCTTTGTTATGCCACGCCAGAGGACCACACGGAGGATGAGCAGGTCACCCCATCACGCAGTGCCACATCATCATCTGGCTCCCGCTCCCGCTCCCCCTGATCTTATGTCCAGCCCTCCATCTCTGTCGATAGCATACCAGGGTCCACGGGATCTTTTGCGCCGCATGCAGCTAGGTCAATAGATTCCTCGGGATCTTCTGCTATAGCCGATCCCGAGCTCCAACATGTGCCTGAGCCGTCGCACTAGGTTAAAAAGCCAAAAATTTACACTAGTGGTACTATACGATATGCCTTTACTGTAGGGCCACGCAGAGATAAAACAAAAATTTCCCTCCAATGTGGTGATCCCAAGATCTAGCTGAGGTAGAAGGCCACGAGGTTTACCACTAGACGCACAGTTGCGGATTACTGACAAAGCGCGTCAGTTGATGCAGTGCAGTCCTCACGATCCGATCGTCCTGGTGCTGATCGCACAACACCTCTGCTGGTATCCACACGTACAAGGAGGAGCACCGGCAGCGAACTGCTAGGTTCGTAACGATGGCTGGACTGCTGTGGAGCTAGGGTTTCCAACACATGGAATGACCTAACCGAACAACGATTAACCTTTCTGGGTTACAATGCTCCACTATCTATAGGGAGTGAACGTGGGCTCTGCTCGCGCGACCCATTCACTAAAGCCCATATAACACTAGTCACCGTGAGTCCAACTCACTAACTCAATCCTAATCCGGTTTAGGTCCAACCCAACCAAATTACAGGTTCAGATCCAATCCGAACTTTCTCCCGCTCTTAAGTGTGTGACCCCGCAGGCTCATGGCTACTTGGACACGATTGGAGTCTGACTCTCAATCGATCAGTCGGTAGCGGCTCCTAGCAGAACGTGCCGACTCCCAAGTACCAAAGAGTCATGACGACTTGCCTTTCCAATGCGACTTACGTCTGAGTCCCTTTTGCCTCACGATATACCTTGTCAGACTATAGGTGAATAATTGTCATCCCTTAAGTAGTCTGACTCTCTTCTTGATCCAAGATAAGTGATTCACCCGACTAACTCTTAGTCGATCGCCTCGGTTAACACTTAACCGAGTCGTGCATGGCCATGCTTTCCGAATCATATCTCACAAGAGGGCCCAGAGAATATCTCTCCAAGTGGAGGGGCAAAATCCCATCTTGGTTATTCACATCACGCAGCTTGATTCTCAGTCGACCCAAACCCTGCCTTTATAACTGCCCAGTTACGGATCAGCGTTTGACAGAACCTAAGTCGGTGATCCTCAACTCGGACTATGCAACAACCTCAGGTCTAAGGATTACATTGATTGAGATATACAAATGACAACTTGTTCGTTGTACCTTAATATGGGCCAATCCGACTCGCTAAACTCTTTAGCCGAATCTGTGTAAGTTGGAATAGCATCTCCATGCTCATGACAAGTGGAACCGGGTCATCAAGCCAACTTTCACATTGGTCTAAGTTGTGTGTCCAGCACAACCTCAATGACCAAGGATATTTAGTACAAACAACATGAATGCATAGTTCCACAACCGAATCACATATTCAATGATACACATGAGATGTTTATACAAGGACTACTTAATATCTTTATGAATACAATGGGAAATCTCATCATACATGATTGCCTCTAGGGCATATTCCCAACAGTCTCCCACTTGCACTAGAGTCAATCTTCCGACATCACATGTCTAATCATCTAATGCCCATGGCTCTCAGGTGCGCCTCATGCTTCGGCTATGGTAACGGCCTTGTCAATGGATCCGCAATATTTGCATCCGTGTGTACCTTGCATAACTTGATATCACCCTGATCCACGAACTAGCGAATCAGGTGGTACCGCATGAGTATGTGCTTATTCTTCTGGTGTTGTCTAGGTTCCTTGGCTTGTGCAATAGCACCATTGTCGTCACAATACACGTCCAACGGATTGGACGAGCCCTGAACCACACCAAGATCCATGAGGAAATTCCTCATCCAAACAGCTTACTTTGCTGCCTCCGAGGCGGCAATATACCCAGCCTCTGTTGTAGACGCAGACACAGTCTCTTGCTTGGAACTCTTCTAGCTCACAACACCTCCGTTTATAATAAACACGTATCCGGATTGCGAACGAGAATCATCAGAGTCGGTAAGATAACTCGCATACGTGTAACCCTTTACACTGAGTTCATCTTCACCACCATAAACCAAGAACATATCCTTAGTCCTTCTCAAGTACTTTAGGATATTTTTAGCCGCTGTCCAGTGGATCTCTCCAGGATCAGCCTGGTATCTGCTCACAACACTTAGAGAATAGGAAACATCCGGCCTAGTACAAATCATGGCATACATGATGGATCCGACTGCAGAATCATATGGAATCGCACTCATCCGACTTCGCTCATCAGTTGTCGAAGGACACCGAGTCTTGCTAACTTTTACACCATGGGACATCGGTAAGAACCCCTTCTTAGACGATTCCATGTTGAAGTTCTTCAACACTTTGTCCAAATAAGTACTCTGACTCAATCCAATGAGCCTCCTTGATCTATCTCTATAGATCCGGATTCCGAGGATGTATGTTGCCTCACCCAAGTCTTTCATTGAGAAACTCCTTTCCAATGATTCATTGGTTTCTTGCAACATCTGGACATCATTTCCAATAAGTAATATGTCATCCACATATAAGATTATAAAATTTACTTTGTTCCCACTAAACTTCTTGTACAAACAAGAATCATGATCACTCTTGATGAAGCCAAACGATTTGACTACCTCATCAAAGCGAATATTCCAACTCCGAGATGCTTGCTTCAACCCATAAATGGATTTCTGAAGTTTACATACTTTGTCAGCATTAGCCGGATCGACAAAACCCTCGGGCTGTATCATATACACGTCCTCGGTTAAATTTCCGTTAAGGAAAGCCGTTTTGACATCCATATGCCATATCTCATAGTCGAAATAGGACGCTATAGCTAACATGATCCGAACTGATTCTACGGGCGAGAAAGTCTCGTCGTAATCAACTCCTTGAATTTTTCGGAACCCCTTCGTGACAAGGCGTGCTTTATAGACGGAAACATTTCCATCCATATCAGTTTTCTTCTTAAAGACCCATTTGCACTCGATGGGTCTTGCACCGTCTGGCAGATCAACCAAGTTCCAAACTTGATTTTCATCCATGGACATTATCTCGGATCTCATGGCTCCAAGCCATGACTCGGAATCAGATCCCACCACCGCTTCCGAATAATATGCCGGCTCATCACTGTCTAACAGTAACACATCATGAACACTTCGTAATCTTGCCGATCTTCGTAGTACAGGTGCTGCTGCCGGCTCAGCTGCCACGACCGGCTCAACCTCCAAGGTTTTTGCCAACTCGCTACTAGCCGGTTCCTCTCGAATTTCTTCGAGTTGCACCGTGCTCCCACTTACTCTCTGACTGAGAAACTCTTTCTCAAGGAAGACACCCGTTCCGAGCAACAAACACTTTGCCCTCTTCTCGGTTGTAGAAGTAGTAACCCAAGGTTTCCCTCGGATACCCCACGAAAATACATTTATCCGACTTGGCCGTAAGCTTGTCCGACTGAAGTCGCTTGACAAATGCTTCACAATGCCAAATCTTAAGAAAAGACAAACTCGGCTTTTTGCCTGTCCACATCTCATGCGGTGTCTTTTCTACCGATTTTGATGGTACTCTGTTTAGTGTGAACGCCGCTGTTTCTAGACAATAACCCCAAAATGATAAAGGCAGATATGTCCGACTCATCATTGATCGTACCATGTCCAACAAGGTTCGATTCCTCCTTTCCGAAACACCATTCCTTTATGGCGTTCCTGGCGGAGTAAGTTGAGGAACTATTCCACAACTTTTCAGATGGTCATCAAACTCATGGCTCATGTACTCACCTCCTCGGTCCGACCGAAGAAACTTTATTTTCTTGCCGAGTTGATTATGTGCTTCATTCTGGAATTCTTTGAACTTTTCAAAGGCTTCCGACTTGTGTTTCATCATGTAGATATATCCATACCTACTCAAATCATCAGTGAAGGTAATGGAGTACTCATAACCACCCCTGGATGTCGTGCTCATTGGTCCACATACATCACTATGTACTAGTCCCAACAAGTCGGACGCCCTTTCGCAACTCTTTGCAAAAGGTGTCTTGGTCATTTTGCCGAGTAGGCAAGATTCGCATGTCTCGAACGACTCCAAGTCGAACGAAGTTAGGATTCCATCATCATGGAGCTTCTTCATGCGTTTCCAACTTATATGACCAAGCCGACAGTGCCAAAAGTAAGTCATATTCAGATCATTTGGTTTCAACCTTTTAACATTTATGTTATAAACCGACTCACCATCAAGATTCAAAATAAATAACCCGTCCTAGATGGGTGCAAAGCCGCGAAACATATCATTCAAATACAAAGAACAACCATTATTATTTATATTCGACTCATAGCCTTGCCTCATCAAACATGAAGCAGAAATAATGTTTCGACTGAGCATTGGAACATAATAACAATTATTAAGTTCCATAATGAATCCGGAAGGTAAATGAAGTTGCATCGTGCCGACTTCCAACGCAGCAACTCTTGCTTTGTTGCTGACTCGAATATCAACCTCGCCTCTTGCTACGCTCCTAGTTCTTACTAGTCCCTGCAACGAGTTGCAGATGTGAATAACTGATCCGGTATCATATACCCAAGAACTATTAGGTGCATCAGCAAGATATATGTCTATAACATTGCAAACAAGTGTACCTGAGTCGGAAGTCATACCTCCACTCTTGGCTTTGTCGACCAAGTACTTGCTGCAGTTCCTCTTCCAGTGGCCATCCGCCTTGCAGTAGAAGCAAGTGGATCCGGCTGAAGGAGATGGCTTAGTCCCTGAGGAAGCGCTTGGGACCGGGTCCTGAGCCTGCTTTCCTCCTGACTTAGCCTTCTTCTTAGTCCAAGAACTCTTCTTGAACTTAGCCTTATTCTGCACCATCAACACTTGACTGGCGCCCTTCTTGAGATCCGCCTCTGCCTGCTTGAGCATCCCATGTAATTCAGTGAGCTTCTTATCCATACCATGCATGTGGTAGTTCGAAATGAACTGCCCATATGCACTAGGAAGAGAGTTCAGAATTATATTCATAGCGAACTCTTCGCTTATGGGGTAGCCAAGCCTCTCCAGAGGCTGCACGTAACCAACCATTTTGATCACATGCGGACTCAGTGGATCACCATCCTTAAGCTTGCAACTCAGCAAAGCTTGAGAGACTTGATACCTCTCAGTATTCGCCTGATCCTGGAACATACTTTTGAGGCTTTCGATCATATCGTAGGCCTCAACATGCTCGAACTGATTTTGCAAGTCCGGTTCCATGTGAGCAAGCATAAGACAGCTAATATCCGTGGACTCATCCTTAGCCCGACGGTAGGCATTGGTAGCAGCGACAGTCGCATTCTCATTCGGCTCATCTGGAAGTGGGTTGTCTAGGACATGGTCCTTCTTTTCTTGCTTGAGAAAAATTCTCAGATTTCGATACCAGTTGGTAAAATTAGTGTCGTTCAGTTTATCTTTATCAAGGATAGTTCTCAACGCAAAACCGGATATCTGAGAGTGACTGCTACTTGGTGCCATGATCTACAACAGAAAATATGCAAAACACTTAAGACATGTATTCATAAAAGAGCAAGCATATTAAACATTTTAATATTTTATGCTCCCACTAGAACCAACACCTCTCCGATGGTTGCTTAGTGATTCAGGATCCTAAATAAGCAAGTCGGCTAGTGAGCTTTAGCATCACCGCTAGCCGCCAAGTGATCTAGGTAGACAACTCCTTGTCAATCGTATCTCATACGACTCCTGTTGGACGGGTGGCATCACATTCCTCGGCTCCCATCCGACTTTTCCCCGAGTCCCACAACCGTTGTGATAGCCCCGTCTAGCTTACCGAGTGTTTCTGTAGTAAGAGTCCGACTCGAACCCACCTAGTCGAAAAGAATTGGCAGCACCTCAATTTTATGAGCCCACTACCAAAAATGTCCGACTTGTGATGGTGCAAACACTGGCGGGAAAACCGACTAGACCTTCTTTGAGGGATTAAATTTTACGGACTATCTAATATAGGTAAAATAGAGACATAACAATAAAACAAAATAAAGCAATTATAATGTGAAATGGTATGGCTCTCTTCATGGAGATCTCCATCTCCACAAAGCCTGTAATCCGACTCGTGCCAACTCTTGCCACTTGCCGTCTTACTCCATGTTGACATGGTTATACCCCGCGGGTACATGAGCTCAGCATACCTGGTCCAGCCCAAGGAAGGCCCACGGCAACTATATGTTGGCCCATGAAGATTTTCGGGTGGCCAAGGCCCATGACGCTTTCAGATCCTTGGAGAGCAAGACTAGAGTAGATAGGAAATTCAAAGCGGTAAAACCCTAGAACCTATAACCGACTAGGTCTATGCCCGGGACCTTCCTAAGTCTATATAAAGGCTAGGAGGGCACGACCTAGATCTCTCTCTCTCATACTTTCGCATACACACCTCCACGCCAGATTGCATCTGCGCACCCTTGTAACCTTTGGTTCCGCCGTAATCAAGAGCAGACAAGCAGGAGTAGGGTTTTCCCTCCGGGGGCCTGAACCTGGGTAAATCTTGTGTCCCCGTGTTGCTTTTTTGCTAACCGTTCCACGATCTCCAGCATCCCCATCTTCTCCAAAACCCAAGTCCATAACAATGGGCATTGACGAGATAAAACCTCGTCAATTGGCGCCGTCTGTGGGAAACGGGGACGCTGATTGTGCGATCGTGACGGTCCCAACCCGATCGATCTACAACTCTGCAGCTACGGAGAGTCACCTCCTCTTTGGCGCTTTCGACTTCACCGCCCACTCACTGGCCACCATGAAGGACTTCGAGCCCGTAGGCGACGGACTCGAATTCCTGTTCGGGAGCTTATGCTTCCAGGTGGGGAAAACTGGCACTCTCCGCCTCCCTGAGCGGGTGCCCCTACCATCAATCAGGCCCGCTTCATGGACCCCACGCCCCGTGCTACGCACAACATCATCAGCATATGATTCCTACGATAGCAGCAGCTGCAACTCCGATTTGTGCGATCCGCCGTCGGATGAAGGGACCTACGGTTCCAGATCTAAAAGATGCGGTAGCAGCGGGCCAATCTACGAGCGCTACCAATGCGCCGTAGTCATACAGGCTGACGGGGATCAGCAAACACCCAACCCGCCGCCCAACCCACCACCTAACCCGCCAGATCAAAACGGCGGGAATAGAAGAAGCCAGTCTCCCCCACCTGAAGGGGAAAAACGACCACGTCATCCGCCTTAGCAAAGAAGGATGGGCCCAGGCCCGCAACGCCGTGGCGGGCAACATAGTCCTGCCTGCAGACTCCTCCCGGGATCTGCTGATGGCCTACCATCTGCTCCTGATCGAGGAGCACAAAAAGCAGGTCAAGATGCAGGAGGTGCTTGACAAACGCAAGCAAGCAGCCTCAGAGTCCAGCGCGCGACGAGCCGCGCTCTCCGCCATGGGCATCGGCTCCAGCTCGAACGGCAACCAAGGCAACAAGCACCGCTCTCGGATGGAGAACATGGATCCCCAAGAGCGCCGTGAGGTGACCCGAACCCTCCACACATCCTTCATGGAGATGGACGCCGACGGCAACGTCATCCCGAAAACGCCGCAGGCTGCATCATGGCAGCCACTGCGTACCTCGCGGCCCACCCACCTCCGGAAGGGGACCCGAAAAGAGCCATGCACAAGTCCGCACTTACCGGACTCGGACTCGTCGGAGCCGCGCTCCACCAGGAAGCCCCCACGGAGCCGAAGAAGAAAGCTCCGGTCAGGTTCGACCGCAGCCCCACCCCTTCATCCAAAGAAGAGGAACATGACCTTCCTCGAAGGAAGAAGAGCTCGCGCCATCACCGCAACTACGACGCCAGAGACGCGCTCACACAGCGCAAAATCGACAAAGAGCGAGCTAAGCGCGTATGCTCGTCTGAATCTGAGATGGACGAAGACGAAGGAGAACTCTGCGGAGACCGGTGCTTCAGTAGATTCGTCCGGCGGACACGGATGCCGCGAAATTTCAAGCTTCCTTCGGATACTCCGAAGTTCGACGGCACTCAAGACCCAAAGGCTTGGCTCAGCGACCACTTATGATCCGTCAAACTGCACGGTGGAAACAAAGAGACTGCCATGCAATGCCTTCAGCTGCAGCTAACAGGCGCAACCCGGATCTGGCTCAGTAGCCTATCTTCAGGGTCCATCCGAAGCTGGGATGAGCTAGCTTAAAGCTTCATCCGAAACTTCAAGGGCACCAGCAAGAGGCCTGCCTCAATAGAAGAGTTGCGAGCCTGCACTCAACGAACGGGCGAATCCATTCGCTCATACATACTACGTTGGTACAACACCAAGAACTCCGCAGCGCACATCTCCGAAGAGAGGGCCATCGTCGCCTTCAGGGACGGCGTCAAGCGCCAAGACTTCAAGGAGGAACTCGGGCGCTGTAGGGTTTCGTAGCATGGAAAACAAAAAATTTCTACCGCATACAAACAAACAAGCCAAGATCTATCTACTAGATTGTAGCAATGAGTCGATAGAATAACTCACCCTCGAAGATTCCAAAGTGTTTAACGAGAGCGGATTCTCGTGGGTGATGTAGTCGTACTCTTCCCGATCTCAAGATCGCGTAGACGATCCTTCCGGCGCTGCGTTCCAGCAGCGCTCCCGCAGTCGGTCACACGTTCGCTACTCGACGAAGACCTTCCTCTCCCTTGTTCCAGCAGGCAACGGAGGTTGTAGCACTCTCCTCGCGATTCCGGCAGCACAACGGCGTGGTACCGGAAGTAGAGGGGAGATCTCGCAGGGCTTCGCCTTAAGCCGGAGCGAGTATGGTGGAGTATGAGAGAGCCCTCGACGATCTAGAGTTTAGACACGCTGAGGAAGGGTCTAGGCCGGTGGCTAGGGTTTCACCTAGGCGACGGCGAGTGCCCTAGGGCCGGCGGCGGCTATGGAGGCGGCGGCGGCTTGGTGCTAGGGTTTAGAGGTAGGAACTTGTGTGTCTAGGAGGGGAGCCCTGCCCCTCCTTTTATAGGTGGAGGGGCCCGGCCAAGGGGAGGGGAGTCCCTCCCCAACTCGTCTTGGTGGTGCGCCGGCGGTGGGAGGAGGAACTCCTCCCCCAAGTCGGTTTCCACCTCCCTCTCCACTTCCCAAAACTAGCCGTTTGACTTTCAAACTTGGCGTTTGACTTTTCAAACTAGGATTTGAATAAACCCTCTATTTTGTTCAGAGATGACACCGAGTACATGATGCAATCATACCAACTTGATATAACACATTCATGTACCCTTCCCTTCCGGAGTGCCGGACATTCCGGAACCTTCTAGAACATTCCCGATGAAAACACCGGAACCATTCTCCAACTCCGAAACAAGACTTTCCTTATATGAATCTTATTCTCCGATCCATTCCGGATCTCCTCGTGATATCCCGAATCCCATTCGAGACTCCGAACAACATTCAGACTCTTTCTCATCATTCCATAACTACTCAAACAATGTCGAAACCTTAAGTGTGTCTCCCTACGGTTCGTGAATTATGCGGACATGATCGAGGCACTTCTCCGATTAATAACCAATAGAGGAATCTGGAAATTCATATGGCTCCCACATATTTCTACGATTACTTTGCGATCGAATGAACCACTTACATATGATACCAATTTCCCTTTGTCTCACGATAGTTTACTTATCCGAGGTTATGATCGTCGGTATTTCTGCATACCTAGTTCAACCTCGTTACCGATAAGTACTCTTTTCTCGTTCCCGTGATATGTGATCCCTTGTGAGCCAGTCACATGCTTGCAAGCTAATTGGATGACATTCCACCGAGAGGGCCCAGAGTATATCTATCCGTCATATGGATGGACAAATCCCACTCTTGATCCATGTGTCTCAACCAATACTTTCCGAACACTCAATGCCACCTTTATAGCCACCCAGTTACGATGTCATGTTTGATGTCATCAAAGCATCCATCCGGTAAAGGTGATATGCATGATATCATGGTCGAAGGAATTAGGTTACTATGTATCAAAAAGTATATAACAATTGAACTATTAAAATGACTTGATCTTTATGCTACGATTATCTATAGGAGTATGTCCACCATATCATTCTCCTAACGATATGATCTTGTTGTTAATAACATCTCAATGTTCATGATAGGGAAACCATAATCATCTATTAACCAACAAGCTAGTATTATAAAGAGGCTTTACTAGGGACTTCAATTTAAGTTTACAAATCACACAAGTATTAATGTTTCCGGTTAATACTGTTATAGCATGAATGTAAAGATTTATCATAAACACGAAGATATAATAATAACTACATTTATTATTGCCTCTAGGGCATATCTCCAACAGTCTCCCACTTGCACCAGAGTCATCTAATCTAGATTACATGGTAATACACCGAACACCCATCGCAGTTTGGTGCTGGTCTGTTTTGCCCTCGGGAGAGGTTTAGTCAACGGATCCGCCACATTCAGATCTGTGTGTACTTTGCAAATCTTTATGTCCCCATCTTGGACATGTTCTCGAATAGCGTTAAAACGTAGCTTGATGTGCTTCAGCTTCTTGTGTGACCTTGGTTCTTGCACATTGGCTATGGCGCCCATGTTATCACAGTAGATAGACATTGGGTCCAACGCACTAGGAACCACACCCAGCTCTGTAATGAACTCTTTCATCCATATCGCTTCTTGTGAAGCCTCCGTAGCAGCCATGTATTCCGATTCAGTTGAAGATCTCGCCACAACGCTTTGCTTTGCACTCCTCCAGCTAACTGCTGCACCATTCAAAATAAATACGTATCCAGATTGTGATTTAGAATCATCCGGATCGGTGTTCCAACTAGCATCGGTGTAACCATTAACAACGAGTTGTTCATCACCTCCATAAGAAAGAACCATATCCTTAGTTCTTCTCAAGTACTTAAGGATGTTTTTGACCGCTGTCCAATGATCCACTCCTGGATCATTTTGATATTTGCTAGTTAAACTAACAGCATATGCAATGTTGGGTCTAGTACATAGCATGGCACACATTAGAGATCCTATGGCTGAGGCATAGGGAGTCTTACTCATCCTTTCTCTATCTTCTGCCGATGTCGGACTTTGAGTTTTACTCAAGGTCGTATTGGGCAACATGGGCAAGAACCCTTTCTTGCTATCTTCCATTCCAAACCTCTTTAGAACTTTGTCCAAATATGTACTTTGTGACAATGATATTTGTCGTCTTGATCTATCTCTATAAATCTTTATGCCTAATATGTAAGCTGCTTCGCCAAGATCTTTCATTGAAAAACTATTATTCAAATATTCCTTGACACTATTAAGAAGGTCTACATCATTCCCAATCAACAATATGTCATCTACATATAGTATTAAGAATGCTACAGAGCTCCCACTCACTTTCTTGTAAATACAAGCTTCTCCATAAGTTTGTACAAAACCAAAACTTTTGATTACCTTATCAAAACATTGATTCCAACTTCGGGATGCTTGCTTCAATCCATAGATGGACCGTTGAAGTTTGCATACCTTGTTAGCATCTTTAGGATCGACAAAACCTTTGGGTTGCATCATATACATCTCTTCATCAATGTCTCCATTGAGGAATATTGTTTTGACATCCATCTGCCATATCTCATAATCATAATATGCAGCGATTGCTAACATAATCCTCACAGACTTTAGCTTCGCTACTGGTGAGAAAGTCTCATCGTAGTCAACTCCTTGAATTTGTCGAAACCCCTTTGCGACAAGTCGAGCTTTATAGACAGTAACATTACCATCAGCATCTGTTTTCTTCTTGAAAATCCATTTGTTCTTGACAGCCTTCCGGCCATCCGGTAAGTCCACCAAAGTCCATACTTGGTTTTTCGTACATGGATCCAATCTCGGATTTCATGGCTTCTTGCCACTTATTGGAATCTGGGCTCATCATTGCTTCCTCATATGTCTCAGGGTCATCGGTGTTTTCCACCAACATGACACTCATAACGGGATCATACCAATCTGGAGTGGTACGAGTTCTCGTTGACCTGCGAGGCTCTGTAGCAACTTCAACCGAAGTTTCATGATCATCATCATTAGCTTCCTCTCTAATTGGTGCAGGCACCACAGGAACTTCTTCCGGTGATGCGCTACTCGCAATTTCGAGAGAAGGTTCGACAACCTCGTCGAGTTCTACTTTCCTTCCAGTCACTTCTTTCGAGAGAAATTCCTTCTCTAGAAAGGATCCATTCTTGGCAACGAAGATTTTGCCTTCGGATCTATGATAGAAGGTATACCCAATAGTTTCCTTCGGGTATCCTATGAAGACGCATTTTTCCGCTTTGGGTTCAAGCTTGTCCGGTTGTAACTTCTTTACATAGGCTTCGCAACCCCAAACTTTAAGGAACGACAATCTAGGTTTCTTCCCAAACCATAATTCATATGGTGTCGTTTCAACGGATTTAGACGGTGCCCTATTTAAAGTGAATGCGGCTGTTTCTAATGCATAACCCCAAAATGATAGCGGTAAATCTATAAGTGACATCATAATACGAACCATATCTAAGAGAGTTCGATTACGACGTTCGGACACACCATTACACTGTGGTGTACCCGGCGCTGTCAATTGTGAAAGTATTCTGCATTTCTTCAAATGCTCGCCAAACTCGTAACTTAGATATTCACCTCCATGATCAGAACGTAGAAATTTAATCTTCTTGTTACGTTGATTCTCTACCTCACTTTGAAATTCCTTAAACTTCTCGAAAGTTTCGGACTTATGTTTCATGAAATAGATATACCCATATCTACTCAAGTCATCCGTGAAGGTAAGAACATAACGATAACCACCGCGCGATGCTACACTCATTGGACCACACACATCGGTATGTATGATTTCCAATAAGTCCGTAGCTCGCTCCATCATACCAGAAAATGGAGTCTTAGTCATTTTACCCATCAGACATGCTTCGCATCTATCAAGTTATTCGAAATCAAGTGATTCAAGAAGTCCATCGGAATGGGGTTTCTTCATACGCTTCACTCCAATGTGACCAAGATGACAGTGCCACATATAGGTCGAGTTATCGCTCGATTTCAAACGTTTAGCCTCAATGTTATTAATATGTGTATTTCCACTATCGAGATTCAATAAGAATAGACCATCTATCAAAGGTGCATGTGCATAAAACATATTACTCATATAAATCGAACAACCATTATTCTCGGACTTAAACAAGTAACCGTCTCGCAATAAACAAGATCCCGATATAATGTTCATGCTTAACGCAGGCACCAAATAACAATTATTTAAGTATAAAACTAATCCCGATGGTAGATGAAGGGGTAGCGTGCCGACCGCGATCACATCAACCTTTGATCCGTTTCCCACGCGCATCGTCACCTCGTTCTTCGCTAGCTTCCGTCTATTCTGCAGCACCTGTTTCGAGTTACATATATGAGCAACCGAACCAGTATCAAATACCCAGGCACTACTACGAGTACTAGTGAAATACACATAAATAACATGTATATCGGATATACCTTTCTTCTTGATGTTGCCGTTCTTCAAATCCGCCAAGTACTTTGGGCAATTCCGCTTCCAGTGACCTTCTCCATTGCAGTAAAAGCACTTAGTATCAGGCTTAGGTCCAGCCTTGGTCTTCTTCGTTGGCGTGGTAACTTTCTTACCACCCTTCTTGAAGTGTCCCTTCTGCTTAGACTTGCCTTTCTTGAATTTGGTGGTCTTATTGACCAACAACACTTGGTGCTCTTTCTTGATCTCCACTTCTGCAGACTTCAACATAGCAAAGAGTTCTGGCAACGTCTTGTTCATGTTCTGCATGTTGTAGTTCATCACAAAGTTCTTGTAACTTGGTGGTAGTGATTGGAGGACGCGGTAAATCCCCAAAGCATTAGGAATCACTATATCCAAGCTTTGAAGTTTTTTTGCGTGCCCAGACATCTTAAGCACATGCTCACTGACGGAGCTGCCCTCTTCCATCTTGCAGTTAAAGAACTTTTCAGAAGCCTCATAGCTTTTAATTGCCGCATGAGTCTCAAAGATAAATTTGAGATCCTCGACAATATCATATGGGTCTGAATTCTCAAACCTTTTCTGAAGCTCCGATTCTAAACCATGCAAGATAGCACACTGAACTATGGAGTACTGAGTCTTCCGAGTGAGGTAAACGTTCTTTACTTTATCGGCAGCATCAGCTGCATGTGGGTCACCTAGCGGTGCATCCAGCACATAGGTCAAATTACCAGCTGTGAGGACAATCCTCAAATTGCGGAACCAATCCGCGAAGTTGCTTCCATTGTTTTTCAACTTTTCTTTCTCTAGGAACGCATTAAAATTGATGGTAGGGGCTGCCATTGATCTACAACATATTTGCAATAGTTTAGACTAAGTTTATGACAAATTGAGTTCAAATTAATAACAAAATTAATCTAGGTGAACTCCCACTCAAAACAATATCCCTCACATTGTTTTAGTGATCACATGAACCAAATCCACCACATCAACACCGATCATCACGAGAGTTGATGTAGTTTCAATGGCGAACAATCGACATGTTCATCATATCTACTATATGATTCATGCTTTACCTTTCGGTGATCCGTGTTCCGAGACCATGTCTGTATATGCTAGGCTCGTCAAGATCAAACCTTAGTATCCGCATGAGTAAATCTAGCTTGCTCACGTTGTATACACTTGCGGAATCTAACACACCCGATCATCACGTGGTGCTTCGAAACAACAAGATTTAGCAACGGTGCTAACTAAGGGTGAACACTTTATGACTTGAAATTCATGTGCATGAGGGATCATCTTATAATGCTACCGTCGTCTACTAAGCAATACAAGATGCATAAAGGATTAACATCACATGCAATTGATAATATGTGATATGATATGGCCTTTCTTCTTTGTGCTTCCGATCTCCATCTTCTAGCACGAACATGATCTCCATCATCACCGACATTGCATCAAGGTCAATGACGCTTCTCCATGGTTGTCGTCCACCGGCTTCAACTATTACAACTACTTTGAATAGACACGCGGGTCTTAACATAAATTAAAGACAACCATATGGCTCCTGCCGGTTGCCAACTTACAATAAGGAACATTGCATACATAAAATATAATCACAATCATGGCCATATCACATCACTGCACACCCCTGCAAAACAAAGTTAGATGCCTCTACTTTCTTTGCATATTTTACGTGGTTTGGGGCTTTCAATAAGTGTCGTTCTAACTTACGAACATGAACCACAACATTGATACTAGTATTGTTAATCACCCGTTGTAAATTGGATCTTAACTATGCTAGGAGAAACAGGCACCCGCCAAGCCACTTATGCAATACAAGTTGCATGTCAAGCGTGGAGCAAGTAAGGTTAGCTCGGGCCGCTTCATCCCAACATCCCGCAAGATGCAAAGTACACAAGAAGCAATCGACAATAAAAGCATCAACGCCCACAATGACCATTGTGTTCTACTCGTGCAACAGATCTACATATAGACATGGCTCTGATACCACTGTAGGGTTTCGTAGCATGGAAAACAAAAAATTTCTACCACATACAAACAAACAAGCCAAGATCTATCTACTAGATTGTAGCAACGAGTCGATAGAATAACTCACCCTCGAAGATTCCAAAGTGTTTAACGAGAGCGGATTCTCGTGGGTGATGTAGTCGTACTCTTCCCGATCTCAAGATCGCGTAGACGATCCTTCCGGCGCTGCGTTCCAGCAGCGCTCCCGCAGTCGGTCACACGTTCGCTACTCGACGAAGACCTTCCTCTCCCTTGTTCCATCAGGCAACGGAGGTTCTAGCACTCTCCTCGCGATTCCGGCAGCACAACAGCGTGGTACCGGAAGTAGAGGGGAGATCTCGCAGGGCTTCGCCTTAAGCCGGAGCGAGTATGGTGGAGTATGAGAGAGCCCTCGACGATCTAGAGTTTAGACACGCCAAGGAGGGGGCTAGGCCGGCGGCTAGGGTTTCACCTAGGCGACGGCGAGTACCCTAGGGCCGGCGGCGGCTTGGTGCTAGGGTTTAGAGGTAGGAACTTGTGTGTCTAGGAGGGGAGCCCTGCCCCTCCTTTTATAGGTGGAGGGGCCAGGCCAAGGGGAGGGGAGTCCCTCCCCAACTCGTCTTGGTGGTGCGCCGGAGGTGGGAGGAGGAACTCCTCCCCCAAGTCGGTTTCCACCTCCCTCTCCACTTCCCAAAACTAGCCGTTTGACTTTCAAACTTGGCGTTTGACTTTTCAAACTAGGATTTGAATAAACCCTCTATTTTGTTCAGCGATGACACCGAGTACATGATGCAATCATACCAAATTGATATAACACATTCATGTACCCTTCCCTTCCGGAGTGCCGGACATTCCGGAACCTTCTAGAACATTCCCGATGAAAACACCGGAACCATTCTCCAACTCCGAAACAAGACTTTCCTTATATGAATCTTATTCTCCGGACCATTCCGGATCTCCTCGTGATATCCCGAATCCCATTCGAGACTCCGAACAACATTCGGACTCTTTCTCATCATTCCATAACTACTCAAACAACGTCGAATCCTTAAGTGTGTCTCCCTACGGTTCGTGAATTATGCGGACATGATCGAGACACTTCTCCGATCAATAACCAATAGAGGAATCTGGAAATTCATATGGCTCCCACATATTTATACGATTACTTTGCGATCGAATGAACCACTTACATACGATACCAATTCCCTTTGTCTCACGATAGTTTACTTATCCGAGGTTATGATCGTCGGTATTTCTGCATACCTAGTTCAACCTCGTTACCGATAAGTACTCTTTTCTCGTTCCCGTGATATGTGATCCCTTGTGAGCCAGTCACATGCTTGCAAGCTAATTGGATGACATTCCACCGAGAGGGCCCAGAGCATATCTATCCGTCATATGGATGGACAAATCCCACTCTTGATCCATGTGTCTCAACCAATACTTTCCGAACACTCAATGCCACCTTTATAGCCACCCAGTTACGGTGTGGTGTTTGATGTCATCAAAGCATCCATCCGGTAAAGGTGATATGCATGATCTCATGGTCGAAGGAATTAGGTTACTATGTATCAAAAAGTATATAGCAATTGAACTATTAAAATGACTTGATCTTTATGCTACGATTATCTATAGGAGTATGTCCACCATATCATTCTCCTAACGATATGATCTTGTTGTTAATAACATCTCAATGTTCATGATAGGGAAACCACAATCATCTATTAACCAACAAGCTAGTATTATAAAGAGGCTTTACTAGGGACTTCAATTTAAGTTTACAAATCACACAAGTATTAATGTTTCCTTGTTAATACTATTATAGCATGAATGTAAACATTTATCATAAACACAAAGATATAATAATAACTACATTTATTGTTGCCTCTAGGGCATATCTCCAACAGGCGCGTCAAGCCCAAGACACTCGACCACCTCATGGACATTGCCAACAGGTGGGATGACGGCGAAGATTCCATCCACCGAGCACAATCGGAGGAAGAGGATGACTACGGCCGACTGCGAGAGCGCCGTAGCAAGAGAAGATCGCGCGTCTATGACGATCGCGACGAACCCGACATGGTCGCGGCCGGCTACACCGATCGCCGCAACGACGCCAACCGCAACAGCGGAGGATACCGCGGAGGAAACTTCCGCGATGGAGGACGCACAGCACAGTCGTGGCAGCGCCGCGACCGCGATAACGGACCCTCAGCATACGAAAAACTTTCGGATCCATGCACCATCCACTTCTACATCGACAAGCAGGATGGCAGGAAGAAGGCAAGCCACATGCTCAAGGACTGCCGCGAGTTCCAAAAACTCAGCGAAAGCATGGTCCAGATGAGGCAGCAAGCTCCACTTCCTGGATTCGGAAACGCACCCGTGCCGGGTGAGATAGCGCATGGAGCTCCTCCACCGCCACCTGTAGGAGGCCCGAACCAACCAGTCGCACCAGCACAGAACAACACTGGGAACGGGTATCCCCCACCGAAAGGAGCCCTGATGATCCAGAAGGGGCGCCCCACGAATAGGGTGCAGAAGAAAATAACCCGACAGATCAACCTGGCCGTGGCAACTCCACCCGCCATCCCTGAGTACCTCAGCGGATCGGAGTCCTGCATCACATTCAGTCGTTCGGATCACCCTTGCCAGATCCCTCGCCCAGGTCATGCTTCCCTGGTGCTGGAGGCGCAGATCGGAGGTTTTGAGATGAGTCGCGTCTTCATGGACGGCGGCAGCGGCATCAATCTGATGTTTGCAAGTACTTTGGCAGCAATGCGGATCCCGCAGTGCAGCCTGGAACAATCAGATACAACGTTCCACGGCATTGTCCCAGGAAAGGGCATATTTCCCCTGGGAAAAATATGGCTCGACGTCATCTTCGGCAAGACGGACAATTTCCGACTGGAACGGCTCGAATTCGAAGTAGTGTACTGGCCATCACAGTACCACGCCATCCTCGGGCGTGTAGCATTCGCAAGGTTCTTGGCTGTCCCACACTATGCATACCTGCTACTCAAGATGCCAGGGCCAAAGGGCGTCATCACAATCCACGAGAGCTTCACCCAATCGGACCAATGTGACATGGATTTCAACAGAATCTCCCAATCATTCGGCATGCTGGAGGAACTCGTAAGGCTCCGCGAGGTGACGGACAATGGGGCACCCCCAGTCGCACGACAAAACGCACCCGACATGTCTTTCGACTCCACCATCAACACAAAGAAGGTGCAGGTCCATCCAACGGATGCCTCCAAGATGGCGCTGATCGCCAACGACCTCAGCCCCGCATAGGAAAGCGCGCTCGTCGAATTCCTCCGTGAGTACTGGGAAATCTTCGCCTGGTGTCCTGCGGACATGCCAGGAGTTCCCAGGGAATTCGCCGAGCATGCACTCAACGTCTTTCCAGACACCAAGCCCGTCAAGCATTCCATCCGGAGACTGTCCGAGCCACGGGCCGAAGCCATCGGGAAGGAAATAAACAGGTTACTCGCCGCAGACTTCATCAGGGAGATCAAAGAAAGCGAGTGGCTCGCAAATACAGTGATGGTCCCCAAGAAGGACACGGATATCCTGCGGATGTGCATAGACTTCACGTCGCTGAACAAGCACTGCGCAAAGGACCACTTCCCTCTTCCTCGGATCGACCAGATCATCGATTCGACTGCAGGATGTGAGAAACTCTCCTTCCTCGATGCCTACTCAGGCTACAACCAGATTCGACTCAAGGTCGAAGATCAAGATAAAACGGTGTTTATCACACCGTTCGGAGTGTTCGGCTACAACACAATGCCCTTCGGGCTAAAAAACGCAGGTGCCACGTACCAGCGATGCATGCAGGCATGCCTCAAAGACCAGATCGGTCGCAACGTCCAAGTCTATGTCGACGACATATTCATCAAAACCAGGGAAGCAAGAACACTCATCGACGATCTCCGCGAGACGTTCGACAACCTCGATCGCTATAGGATCAAGCTCAACCCCGAAAAGTGCGCCTTCGGTGTCCCATCGGGCTAGCTGCTTGGGTACTTCATCTCTCAGCGAGGTATTGAGGCGAACCCGAAGAAAATCAGGGCCATCATGGCGATGGAGAAGCCGAAAAACCTCAAGGGTGTCCAGCAACTCGCAGGACGAATAGCGACACTGAGCAGATTCATTAGCCGCATGGGCGAGAAGGCCCTACCATTCTACCAGCCGCTACGCAAGGCAGATAAATTCGAGTGGACGCTCGAAGCCGACGATGCGTTCGAAAGCCTCAAACGGCTACTCTCCACCTCGCCCGTCCTGGTCATGCCAAAGGAACGCGAGCCTCTGCTGCTGTACATAGCAGCCACACACCAGGTGGTCAGCACCGTGCTAGTGGTCGAACGACCCAAAGAAGGCAAGACCCACGGGGTCCAACGCCCAATCTACTACCTCAGCGAGGTACTGACGCCAACAAAGCAGAGGTACCCTCACTACCAGAAACTCGCCTACGGCGTTTTCATGACGGCTCGACGGCTGAGCCATTACTTCCAGGAGCACCAGGTGATGGTCGTCAACGAGGCACCCCTGAACAGCATCCTGAACAATGCAGAAGCCACAGGACGCGTGGCCCTGTGGGGTATCGAGCTATCACCCCTGTACATCGTCTACGAGAAGCGACTCACAATCAAATCTCAAGTCCTCCCGGACTTCCTTGTACATTGGATGGAGCTGCAGCTGCCAGACATCCCAGACATGTCGCAGTCATGGACGATGCACTTCGACGGCTCCAAGCGTGAAGCTGGAGCAGGAGCCGGAGTCATACTGACCTCTCTGTAGGGCGACCAGATGAAGTACGTCCTCCAGATGAAATTTCGAGCTTCCAACAATGAGGTCGGATACGAAGCCCTCATCCACGGTATGAGGATGGCAAAGATCTGCGGCGCAACGTGCCTGGTCATCTACGGTGACTCCAACCTCGTCGTCCAGCAGACGATGAACGAGTGCGATGCACACGCCGAAAACATGATCGCGTACCGCGCACTCTACAACACACTCGAAGGAGAATTCGACGGCTGCGAGCTTCGGAACGTTGGAAGAGAAAGCAACGAGGAAGCCGATAGACTCGCCAACATCGGCTCCACCTGCGCAAAGGTGCCACCGGGTGTGTTCCTGGAACAGATCTGCGTGTCATCCATCAAGCGGAAATTCCCTAAGGGATCACCCGAAGAAGCAGAACACTCGGGGGCTACGCTTCCCGAAGGACACGAAGGACCCGAGAAACTGGACACAGAGGTCGCTATGGTCAACCTGATGCAGGTCATGTCAGTCGAAGAAACTTGGACGAGACCATACCTCCAGTTCTTGCTAAACGGAGAACTGCCTGACAGCCCGACGGATGCCCGGCGCATATCTCGCCGGTCAAAAGCCTTCACCATCATCAATGGCGAGTTGTACAAGCGCATTATTACGGGTGTACTACAAATATGCGTCACCATCGGTGACGGTAAAGCCATCCTCCAAGACATCCACGAGGGCATCTGTGGCCATCACGCAGGCAGCCGCTCCCTTGTTGCCAAAGCTCTATGAGTTGGATTCTACTGGCCAACGGCCATGAGCGACGCAAAAGACATCGTCCGAAGATGCAACGGGTGCCAAAGGTTCGCTGACAAACCGCACGCGCCCGGGTCAGAGCTCAGACCCATACCTATAGCCTGGCCCTTTGCTCAATGGGGCCTCGACATGATCGGCAAACTGCCAAAGTCCTCGAAAGGGGGGCACATTTACCTCCTGGTCGCCATTGATAAATTCACCAAGTGGGTCGAAGCGATGCCGGTTACCAACCAAAAGGGCAAGACCGCCGTCAAATTCTTCGAATCCATTGTCTATAGGTTCGGCATACCGCACAGCATCATTACCGACAATGGATTGAACTTCATCTCCAAAAAATTCCAAGACTTCTGCGAAGGCCTCGGGATCAACATCACATACGCATCAGTGGCTCACCCGCAAACGAATGGGCAGGTCGAAAAGGCCAACGGCCTCATCGGCGCTGGCATCAAGAAGCGCCTCATGATCCCACTCGAACGAAAAGCCGGAGCCTGGACAAAAGAGCTGCCATACGTCCTATGGAGTTTGCGTACCACGCCAAACAACTCCACCGGCTACACACCGTTCTTCATGGTGCATGGAGCCGAAGCCGTACTACCAGCCGAAGTACGCCACCAGGCCCCCCGGTTCGTCGCTTACAGCGAAGCCGAATCCACGGCTGCACTCGAAGACGCCGTCGACACACTCGACGAGGCAAGAGACGTAGCAGCAGCTCGATCAGCAGTGTACCAGCAGAGTCTCCGCAACTACCACAGCCGCCGGCTGCGTCCAAGGTCCTTCGTCGAAGGAGACCTCGTCTTACGACTCAAGCAAGAGCGACCGAAGAAATTTGAGTCACCATGGGAAGGGCCCTACATCACCGAAGTCATCCCAGGTGGCGCTGTCAACACCCGGATTTTTCAATCCTAGATGCCTGTTATGCCATACATCGCAATCCCAGGATTACCATTTTTGCGAGACATAACAGAATTGGATACCATAGTACTTCATCCATTACAACGATACATAAGTTCTTACACAAATAGGGATCTCATGATCCAGTCCTTAATACAACATCAAGCAGCGGAATACGGAATAGTAACGGTAGCGTAGGCGAGGCTCCATCTTCGGGGTCACAGGCAATGCTGACGATGGGAGATGATCCTAGTTGTCGTAACCGTCCTGGGGTCCATCCTCCAGGTACTCCTCTTCATAGTCTGGCCATGGGAATAGCCAGGGACAAAGCCATGAGTACTCTTTAAGTACTCGCAAACTAATACTAACAAGAAAAAGGGGGTTTTGGATAATAGGACACTAGGCTCTAGGGTTGTTTTGCAAAATCCAGATTTATACTACTAAGTTCCCAAGCTAGTCACAATTTTATAACTCCTAAGTGGGATCTTGTATTTCTAGTCACAACTCTGTTGTGGTCTAGCCAAAGTCTCAGGTCGTTCACAAGTCATTTTGAAAAGTCTGACGGGGGAACAGTATGGCCACTCCAACTGTCCATAACCGCGGACGCGGCTATTCGAATAGTTTGACACTCTGCAGATATTGTACACTTTCACCACAACATTCGATACATCCGTCAGGAACAAATCCTGAATTCACCATACTCAGTATGCGGATAATCAATCCTAACCTTCCATTTACACTCCCTAGTATAAGCACCTCTCCTGTGAGTTTGGCCTCCCAACCATGACCACTGTCATCTTGGGTACTGCATAGGTGGACAATCTTCACAAGGTAGCCTCAGCTCAGACCTTGGCCGTGAGGGAACTAATACTAAGGTATATAAGTTTCCAGTCAAGCCCTACCCAATATTCGGGTATTGTGGTTGTACGATAAAATTGGAATGGTATCGCATCCAGACAACCATCAGTTTTATAAAGGGCTAAGGCTCATGCCTCAACATTTTCATCATCAAAATCATCAAGTGTTTGGAAACACATGTCCAAAACATTTCAATAGAATGATCCATCATTCCAAAGTTTTCATAACCATTTTTCCACCAAGTATTCCCATCTAAAGTTGATCAAGTTTTATGCTTAGCACTAGCATCTACAGGTGGAGTAGTACTAATAGAGGGGTGGTAACTAGTGGAGTTGCAACTAAGTCCAACCTTATACCATAAGCTGATATCAAGGATTCTAGCTTAGGCCAAATTTAATGCTCTTTATGCAACCTTCAGCACAACTGTCTAGTATCTACCAAAATTCTTGGGTAGCCTCTAAGTAAACTGTGATAACGAAATAAAGTAAGAAGCTTGCCATAAAACTAGGATTGGTTTAGCAAGTGGGTATGGTTACATACGCTTAGGGCATATAGTAATCATATCACAAGCATGGGTTGTGGCAACAATAGGGTGTCTTATGCGCTTGCATAGGTATAGTATCTTGCAAGTGTTAGCTTGCATTGGTAAACTTGGTTAGTATAGCTTGCATCAATATCAGTATAAGCTTGCCTTGTGCAGAGCAGTGGTCGAAGTTCTCCTCGGCTTCCTCTTCGTAGTATCCTCCTTCTTCCTCGTAGCCTTGATCGGTACTAGCGTCTATGAATAAATACGAGGTACACAATCACCAAAAAGTACTTAACTACTTGCAATCATCACACACAAGGGTCCTATAGATGATCTAGCATCATCTCTAACATTACAAGGTTAAGGATTGGTTTAAGTCTTCTTATTATAGAAAGTAATTTCTACTCATTGAAAAACTACTTAAGATTTAATATTCTCTAAACTACACATGGGATCATGTTGACACATGTCATCACCACATGTTGTAGTCCATGGGAATGTGATTTAAAGTGGTGTCACAATTTAACAAGGTTTTACCCTTTTATTTTAATTAATTAAAGTGGCTAGAAATGCTTATGAAGCATTCTTTTATTCCTTGAACATTATTTCTACAAGTAACCTATATATATTTTTATATGTTCTGAAAGGTATGGTTGAAAGTGATTTTTGAGAGTTGGAATCAAGTCAAAAGCTATTGTGGTTTAAATTTGAAAAATGTTTGAATGCAGAAAAGCTTTTGCCTTGTCATTTTTGCTAAGGGTGATCTATAGATCAAAATGACTTGAATCCAACGGGCTTGGATTAAGCATTCACAGACCTTTCCAACAAAATTGGTTTCATCTAATTTGGTGCACTAAATCGATCTGGGTTGATTTTTGAAGTTGGGTACAGAAGTGTGTTTGAAATTAAAAAGAAAAGATTTAATTTGAATCGTTGGGCTGCGCGGGAAATTCTAACGGGCCGGCCTGCTAAGCGCAGTGCTCCCGCGGGCTGCTTAAGTGGGTGTCCCCACTTGTCAGTGATACGGGGCTGGGCGAAGCGGTATGGGCAAACGTGGTTCGTTCGATTTGGTTCTAATCCAACGGCTGAGGGTCATCGTCGACGCGAGACAGCTCCGGCGAGAACGAAACCTAGCGCGACCAGTGAGGGGTGTTGGGAGCTCACCGGAGTACGGGCGAGGGTCGGCGAGGCGGGCGAACGACGAAGTCGACGACGGCGAACCTCCTGGTACCGGTGGCTTCTCCTGGGGCGGCTCCAATCGCTGGCTCCTTTCTTCTCCGGCAGCGGCAGGCTCCGGTGAAATTCCGGCGGGGTGGTGCTCGCCTTGCTCTGAGAATGGTGTGGCACGATCAGTGAGGAGAGGGGAGTGAGATGGTGTGAAGAAATCATGCGGGGGTGGCCTCTATTTATAGTCGAGCGAGGGGACCGTCGGGGCGCAAGGTGAGCTCGTCGGAGGCGATGTTACAGGCAGCTAATGGCATGGGCAAGGGTAGGGGACGGTGCTGTGTCTCCTGGCGATGCTCAACGACATGGTCGCGAGGGATGGGGCGGTGTGGTTTGGTCTGGAACGGGCGGTGCTCTGCGCGGCAGAGGCGGCGTTCTCGACGGCGGGCGGTGGCTGTATGGCGCGGGGCGTTAAACGGGGATGTCTGGCGGTCTCCTGGGTCGGTGGTGATCGTGTGTGCGCGCGGTGAGGGCAGCGCGCGGTCTGTGGGTGGTGGTCGAGGGTGGCGCTCTGGCGCACGCTCGGCATGGTCTGGGCGTGTCTTGTGCGCGTGGTCCAGGGCTTGGCAACGCTCGCGGCTGGGACAGGCAGTGGCGGTGGACGGTGGGCTGCCTCCCAGACAAGGTTGGAACGGCTAGTTCCTCCTCTAGCCTGCTGTCGACTATGGGGTGGCATTGAGGTGCTCGACTGTTCACCATTAATGGCAATGGCAAGCTCACAGGGGTGCTAGTGCAGGTCTAACCTTGCTAGATGATCTACTGGATTGTGTGAGAGCTAACTAGGGAACAAGTTAGGCTCAAAACACTGCACACTATAGTGTTTGTGGTTTTGTTTGATTTGTGTCTGCAACCTGTTTGATGAAATGGCCGCATGAAATCAAGTTTTGAATTTTGAAATGATTTTTGGTGGGTTTGCTAGATTGGTTCTGGTGAGTCTGCAGATGCTTGGGTTTTGAAAATTGAGCTTGTTTAAGTGGGTTTTGAAAAAATGGGATCTTCCCATATGAAGAAGATTCAATTTTGAGTTGTCATTTAAACTATGCATTTGAAAGTTTCTGGATGATCACAAAGTGGGCCTTGATACTTTGTTATGAGTACATTCAAGGGGTGCAAAGATCCAGAAAAGTTTCTGTTAGGTTTTGAAAGTTTGAGACAGCCAAAGTAGGCATGGGAGTTAAATTGGTCAAAATGACCATTCACTTAATATATTGGTTTTGACTTATTTTTCTTTAGGAAAAGTGTGGGGAATGTTTTAAATGATGTTCTTTTCACCTAAGAAACATTTTACAAGCAATGGATCACACAAACAAAGTGGATTTAAAGAATTTCAAAATTCATGCATACACATATACATGCTTTCATGAATTGGTTTAGAAAAGTTTTTGTTAACCCTAAACTTTAGGATTAGTGTTTTGTTGATCTAAGTTTGATATTTTTGGGATGTTACAGGCGCCTATCGCCTCAAGCACGTGGAGTCTGGAGTCGCATACTCCAATCCATAGAACATCACACACTTGCGACGATTCTACCCCTAGCTACCTACCCCTTTACTTTCAATAAGGCTTTTCAGCCAAGACTATTCAGCCGAACAATGTACTTCCTCCATTACGATATAAATAAAGCTAAGTGTCTCGCCCCAAAAATTTCGTTCGCTATTTGCAACTTTACTTTATGCTACAAACGCACTCGGGGGCTCCCCCCACCTCACGATTTCATCGACCGAGGATCACACGTGTACACCTGAGTAGCTGACAACGTCAGGCAAACGAAAAGGACACGTACTGAAATAAAACACTGCGTGCTCAAACAACACACAAACCTTTATAACAAAGGGCACAACATGCCCAGTCGAAATATACAAAATTTACATCTATCTCTTTTACAGGTACTACCTATTCTGAAGAATAACTTGAGCACGCTGCTCAAACAAATCTACGACCTGTTCGGCATACTGCCTTACAGCCGCATAATGCGGACGCATATCCCACTCGCCACCGTCCGTCCGAAGAGGTGGCCCAAACACCACAACAGATAGATCTACATTAGGACTGCGACGAGCTGCTACCTCACCAATTCCTGGACACGAGTCACACTCCGAAATCTAGACAGAAGACCGGACAGGGTTGTTGGCATAGCATCCAGAGGAAACATCACATGCAGAACCGACGAGAGCGAAGTCTGCACTTGATGAAGCACCTGCGATACTTGGTGAACGTGATCCTGCACCGTTGCCAGAGCCATGGCACGGTCGCGATCCATCCAGAAGAACCCGCCATCTTCCATGTCCTGCTGAGTCAAACAATTGACCCGAACAGGAACACTCTCTTTCTCCTCCCTTGGAGCAAGGTTAGCACCTGCGATACTCGCACAAAAGTAAGAAGCAAGCCAAGCATACGCATCCGAAGAACCGAGCTGCAGCTCGAAATAAAGAACAACTTACATTGCAGCTGCTCAGACAGTCGAAGCAGCTCCGCCATCAAATACTCCTCCCTGGCTGCACCGCGATCTGCTTTGGACTTCCACACATTGGCGTGACCACGCACCCCAAGCAACTCCTTCTCAAGACTATGAACACGGTCTCGAAGAAAAGCAAGTTGTGATGAATCATCTAAAGATGGCCGCAGCCGCGCTGCAGGCGAGGTGTCAACGGGATCAGCACCCGAAGGAACCAAGAGCAGCAGAAAAGAAAAGGACATAAACACTCTGGAAGCAAAGAACACAACTCAGCAAAATTCATTAAGTGGATAAATTCCACTACGTGGCACAAGGATTTTTTGTTTCCTCAACATAATTACAGCAAAATAAAATTACAAACTATCCTACAGCTACAGCGCCTAAGACGCGGCGCCCTGAGTCGCCTCGGAGCCGGATTGCCTCGCCTTGGCTTCCCCTGCTGCCGTAGCGCGTACTCGGCCAGCAGATCAATCAGCTTGGGCCCGTATCGCTTACAGCGAGCAGAATAGGTAGCGAAGGCTACCTCGGATCCATCCGCGGTCGTCGGCATCCGGGAGGTGATCTGGGGAAGGTCCAGCTCCGCTCCAGCCGCCAAGGCCATCGCCAACCCAACGGACGCGCCGATGCCCTTCTGCTTGCGCTTGTACGCCGCAGGCGCTTCGGCTGACAATGCCTCCGCCAAGGCGTCAACATCATCAAGAGTCGCACCCTTGGGGACAAGCTCCTTGTAGAAGCGGCCAAGGACCTCCTTGGCCTTGACAAGTGAGCTGACGACGGTGCTGCAGCGATCTTCGTTCGCTGCAGTAGCATCCTCTAGAGCACTCCCGTGCTCCAGAGCGCTGCGGTCAAACTCGATGCCTGTGGCATCTGAGACAATAAAGAAAAGGAATGAAGAAAGCACCCAGAATAAAGACAAGAAAAGGAATAGAGGTAAAAGAAGATACTCACCTGAAACAGCCTTGGCAGCAGCCATGAGCTTGCCAGCCACTTCTCTTTCACGAGCAGCCGCAGCAGTGGCAAGCTGCTCCTCGTGGCCCGTGGCCTCCTGCTGTAGGCGCTCCTTAGCCTCGGCCGCAGTAGCCAGTTCCACCTCGAGGCGCTCCTTCGCACCAAGGGCGACCTCGGCCTTCTTCTCCGCTTGACCAAGGCTCTTTTTGAGAGCATCGATCTCACGATGGGAGGTGTTATGCTCCTCTGCATCCAAAAAATACAGGTGTTAGATAACATGACAAGAATGCACGAAGAAGCAAATATCAAAGGCATGACAATACCTTGAAGCTGTTTGAGGCTGGCCTCCAGCACCAGGTGCTCCTGCACCAGTCGCCTGGCATCCTGTACAAAAGACTGCAGGAAGAAAACCTACCAGTCAGAAAAGGGACTCGGGGGCTACGCCCAACAGAAAAAGAACAACAGCAAAACACGCACACGAAAACGCTTGTGGGCTCCCCCCGAGACTCGAAGAACAAAACAAGAAAAATATTTTACAAACGCGCGGGGGCTTTCCCCGTGGCAGGAGACTTACATGATCCAATGGCAACGTCGAAGGTCCGCTGACGAAATTCTGAGGCGCAACCACCTGCACCTCCGGCGGAGGAGGGTTCGGAGCAGCGCCCTCAAAAGTTTCCACCATCTGAGGAGGAGGAGACGCGATTTTCGACTCCCCCATCATCTCCCGAGCATCGTCGCTAGAGGAATCGTTGGAAGAGTGCCTGCACACGAACAAATTAGTACAAGAACAAAGTAAAAAGAAAAGAAAGGACAGTACAGAGGAAACTTACGAGTCAAGCTCTCTAAGGTTGAAGACAGGAGGGGTCCTTCGGACCCTCTTATACTCTCTCTTCTCCTCTTTCTTCTCTTCTTTATTTTCTTCCTTCTTTCGCTTCGCTGGCGGGTGCGGCGCTACAGCCCGCACAGGAAGAGCAGGAATGGGGGAGGAAGAACCTCCATGCGCATCTGTCACATCCCAAAATTCTTCTAATTTTGGAATGTGAAATAAATAAATAAGATTGATTGATTGTTTGACTTTGTTGAAAATTCTCAAAGAGAAGAAACTTTTTGAATAGAAAATCCTCTCAACCTTGAATTCAAAATCCTATATTCTTTTGTTATGACCTAAGTAGCCATATAGGCAAAAGGGCATGGATTGATTTTGGATTGTAGAGTTGGTGTGCAAGATTTCAAAATGAAAATCACGAATCATTCATAAGTATTTCATCCATGCAAAGATCTCACAAACTGAATCCAAATCCTGGTATCTACATCCTATAGTCGATTTGCCCAAATGTCCCTAAAGGAAATTAAATTGACTTTATAAAACCCACTATTGCTAAGACAGAGATTATTGCTAAATTATAGCCTAAAAGAATCCAATTAATATTACAAAATTTTAGAAACAAAATTGAGCTCATTTGGAGCTAGTATGAAAAAGTTATGTAGCAAATGCAAACACATAAAGATATAAATAAAATGAAATATACAAGAATTTATAAACCCACTACTTTCAAACTAGTAAAAAGATTAAAATTTTGATCCTATAATGATCTATTCGATTTTAGAAAAATTTAGAAACAAGAATCATATCATTTGGAGTTCGTATGCAAAAGATATAAGAAAAACAAGTAAATAGAAAATGAAAAAAAGAAAAAAAAGAAAAAAACTAGATGGGCCGGTCAAGCCAGCCGGCGGCCCAGCTAGCTGACCAACCCACGCAGACGCGCGCACAGGAGCATGCTTTAATTTCCGTGCAAACCAGATTTTATCAAGCCTATCTCTATTTAAACACTCATAACTTTTGATCTACAAGTCTGAATTGACTTTCGTTTGTTTCTACTTGTTCCCTACTCCAATACCTATCTCCCCAGCATCCTAAACATCCATATAATCTCGTGGAGCCATAGCTGTACGAGTTTCTCTCCTCGAAATCCCGAATCTACACATGCCCGAATCTTATTTCGCTTTTTAACCCATCTAGACTTTGTCGTTTGCCTTCGGTCAAAAAACCAAAGTTGTAGGGATCGTCGAAATCTTTCAATCCCGACAAACCTCACCTCTTTTCATCCACCACAGCCGGAGAATTTCGTATCTCAATATTTCAGATCTTACGGTGTAAATCCAAGATGTACTCGCGCTCGTTTCTTCAAATCCAAATTCTTTTGGTAAGAAGGTAGGAATAATGATTCCCCACAACTTTCATGTTCTGAGTTTTTCAATTTGACCTACGGATTTGTCTCTCTAACACAGATATGTTTCTTGTCTATTCTAAGCCAAAATCGGGTCAATCTCTTCTTCTAGCCACCGGATCCTATCCAGACGGTCGAGATCCAATCAAACCGGTGCGTGCCATGTCGTCATCCCGGTCATCTTCCTCATCAACACCACGTCAACATAAGGTCAACATCTAGTCCCAGTCAGCATGCAAGTCAACCTGTCCAGTCAGCGGAATATTCCCTGGAATATTCCGTTCAAATTTAAAATTGCATATTATAGATCTAACTTGTAAAATTCATTAGAAATTCATACCACGTCCAAAAATTGCGTATAATATATCAAATTGAAGATAATTTCACTTAGAATCATCTTATCAGAATAGATCCAACTTTTACTGTACGTGGTTACTGCAGTAATTTAATTAGTTTTAATGGTATTTTAGGTTAATAAATTCATAAGAAATTATCTGTAACTCCAAAAAATATGAACAATATATCAAATTGAAGCTACTGTAATGTACTTTAATAATATCTGGTTGTATCTAGCCTGTGCAGATTATTTAACCCGTAGCAATTTAATTAGTTTTAATAGCTTTATAAATCATTAAATTCATAGTAAATTAATTGCTTGTCACAAAAATATAAATGATATACCGTTGGAAAGCTGGTTCCATGTAGATCATCAATATGCAATTAGTTCAGCCTTTTATTGTAAGGTTTTGCCGTGAAGATTTAAATAGTTTAATGGCTTATTTAGAGTAATAAATTCATAAGAAAATAAATACTATTCAGAAAATTACAAATAATATGTCCCTGAAATCACAATTCCGTGGATATTACAGATATAATTTTAGTTTGATTTTTAGACAACAGAAACTATATGAATCATTTAAAACTATTAAACACTATTTAAATCATACAAAAAGATCTATAACTCCGATTAGGGTGAATCCAACGCCTATTGGTTCGTATTAATGTCCTCTATCCAGTAAACCCAAGAAACAAATGTAATACGACAGTTAGAACAGGCGTTACAACAGAACTGTTAAAAACCCTATATTGGCAAGTAATTATTAATAACAAGTACTCCATTGCATTAATTGGTCTCTTGCATGCATCATATACTTCAATATTGTTTAGAGAACTAAAGTAATAACCATTGTGACTTATTAAATTGTCATGCATGCATTTGTTGCATTTGTTTGATCTCTATGTGCTATTGTTTATGTTGTATGCAATTGTTTGATTGATAGATTGCGAGGAGTGCAACGTGTGTGATTGCAACTACTATGATTGCAAGCATTATGGTTATGACGAGAGCAACCATTATATCTATGAGAATTGTGAGGATTATCTAATCGACTACATCTACAACAAAGGCAAGTGGTGCTATCTTGGTCATAAATGTCCTATTGTTTTCCTATGCATTGTAGATGTTTTTGTAGAATTGCATATGTAGGAATTGATGTGTATATGCTATGCAATGTCCCATATTATTCCCTAGTATTCCTTGTTTATGAGCCATCGTATTGGTAGATTGCTTAGCTATGCTATTTAGACGAGGAAGGGTATCACATCATGAAAAGTTATATGTTTTGGAAGGCTTATGTTTTGCTAAATGACAAACCAACATGTTTTAATGAACCACCTGGGCGGAATGGCATTGATTGGGTCATCGAGTGTGGATTTTGATGGGGAATGCCGCCCAGGACACTGAGAAATGATTGGTTTCTTTGTTTGGAAGCTTTCGTGTGCAACCATGTGCCAATAATGAAATGGGCGGTTGGTTGAACTCAGTAGGTTGTGGTAACTCGAACCCGTGTATCCAGAGATGTAGATAGTGTAGGTTGGACCGGTGCGCGTCGGGATTGGTGAGCTACTTCCCGAACGGTTCCTTCTTGGACTTCTCCCTATCATCACCCAATATGAGAGTGGTGGTTCGAGCTGGGCTGGCCAAGTCACATGGGTAAAGTGTACTAACCCCTGCAGGGTGTATAAACTAATCGATTAGCCGTGTCCCCGGTTATGGACAATTTGAGCGACCTGATACTGATGCTATGATATTTCTCGCTCATCCTTATTTCTTAATTACTTAAAACTTGTTGGGTGAACATAATTGGGTAGGAGCACCTGGGAGTGAACCAGAGTGCCCTATTTATCGTATTGGAAAACTACTTTGTTACAAATGTTAGGATAAAACTGTTGCTTTATGCAAATGAGCCTGAACTCCACTTGGCCAAATAAGCATGTAGTTGATAGATCTGTTGTTAACCACTTTAGCCTACTTGCCATACATTCAATGTATTGACCATTCGTGGCTGCAACGTTTCATGTTGCAGGTTATATCGTATCTGAGTGATCGTTCATAGGTCGCGAGACTCCACTCAACAATTGTTCGCCTGTGGCACATTTGAAGGATGGAGATCTACCTTATATTCGTTTTCCGCTGTGTACTTGGATAAATGTAAATTCTGGATCATATTCGTTGTATTTATGATGCACAGTTATATTTGGTATCATTTGTACTGTGTGTGCCAGTGAACCGATCCAGGGATTGGCACTATACACATGAACTCAGCCTTATCAGGCGAGGGTGTTACAAGATGGTATCAGAGCTGTGTGTTGACTGTAGGATCGTGACCTTAAAAATGGATTAGCAATAGAAGGACTCTATTAGGAGAACTATCATATTTTATACTTATTATAGTTCTTATATTCCTTGTCTATCATTTCCCAACACGTCTCCTTGTTCAAACTTGTAGATGTCCATTCATTTGAATAGTAGAAGAAGTGATCTACCATAAAAACTACAAGAATTGGAAAATGTTATTAGTAGTTTTCTGTAAAGCAAATCACTATATGAGAGTTGGCCTACAAGTAAAGAACAAATAACATGACATAAATGAACATCTCATCAAGTTTGTTTAGGTCTGAACCACCATATTTTATCTCTTTAGGAGATCATCGCTATCGTGTTAGCATATTGTTCTTACCAACTTATGTGGTATGACAATATAGGTTGTTTGCTTGGTTGTATTGAGCTATTTTGTGTGATGCCTTGTTTAGGATATGTTGTTTTGAAACTCTAAAGTTGCTGGAGTTTTCGTGTGGTTTTAAAATTATTTTAATGGTGTGAATTGATTGAAATTCGTGGGATTACTGCTGCAGTTTTCTGCCTGACCTGTTGTACCGCGCGATTTTACATATTTTATTGGTAACTCAGAAAAATCTAACAAAATAGGATCTGGAGCGTAATTACCTGTAGTACATGCACAAAAATTGGCTAAAATTCCTGACGAGTTTAGGTCGGTTAGAAAAATTCGTGAAGTCTGCTGTACCGTTTTGACAGATTTTATTTATTGCTTATATGTTGCTCTATTTTACTCTAGTATTGTTCCCAATGCTTTAAAACTATTTTGTGGTTACATACTACTAAGTTTATACACCTGTAATGTTATTATACAAGTGTTTGATTGAGTGTTGATCGCCTATGATTGCTTCCTTGTTTGTAACATTGATTGCTTCATATAGTTATGGGTAGGGTTATTTTCTTAGTCGTTTCTCTCCTATAGAATCTATTCTTTCCTATCTTGAACCCTTGGATATATAATGATGTGTTAAGTGGAAGGTTTAACAACACAATGCATTTAGGAAAGAAAATGCTTCACCTAATGGAAAAAGGATGTGGAAGTATGAAGTGTTGCACATGATGTTATGTAGTAGATTACCCAACCTGAAAGTTGAAGTATCGATAGCTTAGTTTTAGTAGTAGCTTTGTTGATTGAATACATGGGAGTATACATAGAACATTAGTTCGTGCCCATGGAAACGTTCTTCAGGGCAAGTGAGAATGCCCGAGTGATAGAAAAACGTGATTCACCTATCCTCATACAGGGTAATAATTTGCGTGCAGGATGGATTGATCACCATTCCTACTACTCTTATTATTCGCTCTTGTACTGTTGGCTTTGCGAATCTTGAGTGCCCTTTTCAACCTTAGCAGAGAGTCGGCGTTGAGCCTAAACCCTAGAATGGTATATTGTTACACCCTTCTAAAAGCATCCATTGCTAAGCATAGGATGTACAGTAAGGATGAATCCCAACTGTGAATTATGGGCACCGTGAAGTAAACGTTCCCTATTTTCCCACCATGAGAGTTTTGCTAGTTTAAAAAGTACTTTTTAGGAAACTATCAATCATGATATTTAGAATGTGCTAGAGACATTGTGCCAATAAAAATCTAAAGGAGAACCAACCTGAGCTAAGTGAATCCTCGATAAATAACCTAGTCAATTTTATTTTAAGGGTGGTAGCATCCTAATGGTTCCCGAACCTTTCTTTCTTTCTAGCCTTCCCAAATCTCGGGACGAGATTTCTTTTAAGGGTGGTAGTCTGTCACATCCCAAAATTCTTCTAATTTTGGAATGTGAAATAAATAAATAAGAATGATTGATTGTTTTACTTTGTTGAAAATTCTCAAAGAGAAGAAACTTTTTGAATAGAAAATCCTCTCAACCTTGAATTCAAAATCCTATATTCTTTTGTTATGACCTAAGTAGCCATATAGGCAAAAGGGCATGGATTGATTTTGGATTGTAGAGTTGGTGTGCAAGATTTCAAAATGAAAATCATGAATCATTCATAAGCATTTCATCCATGCAAAGATCTCACAAACTGAATCCAAATCCTGGTATCTACATCCTATAGTCGATTTGCCCAAATGTCCCTAAAGGAAATTAAATTGACTTTATAAAACCCACTATTGCTAAGATAGAGATTATTGCTAAATTATAGCCTAAAAGAATCTAATTAATATTACAAAATTTTAGAAACAAAATTGAGCTCATTTGGAGCTAGTATGAAAAAGTTATGTAGCAAATACAAACACATAAAGATATAAATAAAATGAAATATACAAGAATTTATAAACCCACTACTTCCAAACTAGTAAAAAGATTAAAATTTTGATCCTATAATGATCTATTCGATTTTAGAAAAATTTAGAAACAAGAATCATATCATTTGGAGTTCGTATGCGAAAGATATAAGAAAAACAAGTAAATAGAAAATGAAAAAAAGAAAAAAAAAGAAAAAAAAAACTAGATGGGCCGGTCAAGCCAGCCGGCGGCCCAGCTAGCTGACCGACCCACGCAGACGCGCGCACAAGAGCGATCCAGATAACAACTCGACGAGATATTTGTCGGTTCTGCGACCTAGGAAACTAGGGTTTGGCAACTTCGAAGGCGATCTCACGCCGGCGAAGGTCTCTCGGCTCCGATCGTTTCCCCAGGTGCCTCTCCTCTGCTCGGGCTGATCAAGGGGTTGTCTTGTACAACTGCCCGGCCTTGGTGCGAGGTTGGCGGTGGGGAGATCTGTTCGGGTAGAGGTGATGGCGGCGACATCATCGAGGTCGTCGGGGGCGGCCGAGTTGGACGAACTGCTCAAGAATCTGAAGCTTAGTGAAGAGGAGATGGATGGCGTGGTCTTGGCAAGGGCTGATCGAGAAGAGCTGCCGGAGGTGAAGTGGTTGGCGGTGGCAAAATTGCTGACCACCAAGGGTTTCAGCGAGCAATCACTGGAGAAGACGATGAGGGCGGCCTGGAGTACGGCAAGGGAGGTCTCTTTCCAGCCCATATAGAAGAACATATTCCTCGTCCAAGCTTTCTGCCTGGGCGATTGGAATCGCATAATGGAGGAGGGTCCCTGGCTTTTCCGTGACTGTGCCCTCATGCTGGAGAAGTTTGATGGAGCAACCAAGAGCCCCACAGTGATGCCTAATTGTGTGCAGGCGTGGATCCAGCTCCACCGAATCCCGCCGTTGTACCGCACAGAATCGATCCTAAAACAATTGGCTTCTCGTGTGGGGGAGGTAGTAAAGGTGGAATGTCAGGCAGTCTCGGTGGGCAATGGGGAATTTCATAGGGCGCGAGTTAAGCTTGCTGCGGACAAACCGTTGCGCCGGGTGGTAACGTTCTCGCCGGAGGGATGTGAGAGTATGATGCTGAGGGTGATGTACGAGAAGATTTCCAAATTTTGCAACCATTGCGGGTTGATGGGCCATGAACACCTAGAGTGTGGATCGGGAGAATATGCGGAAAGTGATCTACAGTTTGGTCAGTGGATGGTGGCACCGGAGATATCCTGGCATGCGAGTACTCCTCGAGTCCGGAGTGGTGTGGGAGCTACCTGGGATGCTCGTGGTAGAGGCAGTGCAGGGGAACGTGGAGGCCGGGGGGCCGGACGGAACGCTGGAAGACATGGTGGTGCACGGGCAGGAGGTCGGGAAGGTGTATGGATGGCAAAAGAGGGAAAGCTGGTGATGCCGGGCTTGCAGCTCCAAGGAAAAGGACGTCAGGGGATGCCGGGCTAGCTGATGATGAGGGTGCAGCGCTGGCCGACACGGCGTCGAGCCCCTTGAAGACTGTGGTGGAGATATCGGGTGCGCAGGCGGGGAAGTCAGGAGCTCAACGACAACTGGTCTTGGTAGCGGATGGGGAGGATCAAGCGCGGAAAGTGCCACCCCCACCACCAAGCTATGTTTCGCCAAAAGAAAGGAAGAAACAGAAGCAAACAGGAGAGGTAGTGGGATTGGATGATCACACAAGCACGGCGGGCTCCTTGAAGGAGTACCGCCCGCAACAATGAGTTGCCTGTCGTGGAACTGTTGCGGCCTTGGCAATGCGGCAACAGTTAAAGAACTTCGCGACCTCGCGAGGAGTTTTGCCCCCTTGATTTTGTGTGTCATTGAAACTCAAATAGATAGATCAAGGGTAGAGAAGCTTAAGCATACGTTGGGGTATGACAACTCTTTTGCTGTAAGAAGTTCTGGACGCAGTGGCGACATCGGTATTTTCTGGAATAATTCAATAAAGCTTGAAATTTTACCGTACTCCCAATACCACATAGATGCAATTGTGACGGAGTCGGGAGAGTTACCTTGGAGGTTTACCTGTGTGTATGGGGAGGCCCAGACCAGGGAAAGGCATAAGACCTGGGATATGCTGAAATTCATTCGGTTCGCCTCGGACCTTCCTTGGGTCTGTATGGGGGATTTTAATGAGGTTCTACACCAATCAGAACATGAAGGCGTACGTGAAAGGGGCCATGCTCAGATGGCAGGCTTCAGGGAGATGATAGACATATGTGGCCTCAATGACCTTGGGTTTGAGGGGCGCAGATGGACTTTCGAGAAGAAAGTGGTGGGAGGTACGTACTGTAGAGTACGGCTTGATCGTGCCCTGGCGACCGGTGATTGGAGCACGAGATATCCTTTCGCCACAGTACGGAATATGACGGCGGCATCATCGGATCATGGGCCTATTCTGCTGCGCTGGAAACAGGAGGTGACCCGGAGTCGACGGACCAAGGGGAGATTTAAATACGAAGTGATGTGGGAGGATCACGAGGGTTTCTCACCTTTGGTTACTAAAGCCTGGGCGGACGAAGGGGAGGCACGGAATGTTAGCGAGTTAAACAACAAGTTAGCTCTATTTGCTAATGGACTCCATGAGTGGGGGAGGTCGACTTTTGGTAATATCAGACTGGAGCTGAGTAAACTCAAAGGGGAGTTGGAAAAAATGCAATCGGATCCGAACAGGCAGGGGCCAACCCATGCGGAGATTAAGGTCACTGATCGGATCGTAGAGCTAAACCACAGGGAGGAGATTATGTGGCAACAACGATCTAGGGTGCAATGGCTGGGAGCTGGTGATAAAAACACCAAGTTTTTCAATTTAAGAGCAAGCCAGAGGAGGAAGAATAACAAGATCACGCGTTTGAAGAAACCGTGTGTCCAAATGACTACCGATGAGGGAGAGATGCAAAACATGACATCGGCTTTCTACAAGCGATTATATACTTCGGAAGGCACGGAGGATATGGAGGCTGTGCTTTGTACAGTGTCTACCAAAGTGAGTTCCACGATGAATGATAAGCTCCTTGCTCCATTCTCTGAAAAAGAGGTGAAGGAGGCTTTATTCCAAATGTTCCCAACCAAAGATCCAGGGCCAGATGGTTTTCCTGCGCACTTCTTTCAGAGGTATTGGGATATTTGTGGTACGGAAGTGACCGCAGTGGTTCTGCGGGTTTTGAGGGGAGATGATGATCCGACAGCTATTAATAACACTTTTATTGTGCTCATTACAAAAGTGGCAAGTCCGGAGGAGCTGGGACAGTTTCGACCTATCAGTTTATGTAATGTAATATACAAGATTGCGTCGAAAGTGGTTGCAAACAGACTTAAGGTCATTTTACCTGAGGTTATTTCGGAAGAGCAGTCAGCGTTTGTCCCTGGAAGGCTGATTACTAACAACATTATCACAACATACGAGTGTCTTCATTTCATGAATAAGAAAAGGGAGATTAATCATCGGTGTTGTGCTTTAAAGTTGGATATGAAGAAGGCTTATGATCGTGTTGAATGGAGCTACTTACGAGCGATCATGCTACGGCTGGGTTTCCACCGGCGGTGGGTGGATATGGTTATGCGGCTGGTCACCTCGGTGTCCTTCTCGGTGCTCTTTAATGGAGGAGGAACAGAGAGCTTTACCCCTACTAGGGGGATCCGCCAGGGAGATCCGATTTCCCCTATCTTTTCCTTTTGACAGCAGAGGGCCTTTCGTGCCTTTTAAAATCAAGAAATGAGTCATCAAACCTAAGTGGTATTAAAGTGGCGACGTCTGCCCCGGTAGTCATTCACTTGCTCTTCGCTGATGACAGCCTGCTGTTCTTTAGGGCGAATAGGGAGAATGCTGAGGAGATCAAAAATGTTCTGCAAATGTACTGTAAGTCTTCAGGGCAGCAGATTAATATGGACAAGTCATCCATCCATTTTGCAAAGGGGTGCAATCAGGCTCTCCGAGGAATGATTATGGACCTACTGGAAGTGCATAATGAATCTCTAATTGAGAAATATTTGGGAATGCCTACGGATGTGGGTCTGTCGACAAACGATGCTTTCAAGTACTTGAAAGACAGAGTTTGGAAGCAAGTTCAGGGCTGGTTGGAGATGCTTATTTCAGCGGGGGGCAAGGAGGTCCTTATTAAATCAGTAGCTCAAGCAATTCCAACGTACTCCATGTACTATTTCAAGCTACCACGAGGTTTATGTGAACATATAACAAGTTTAATTAGGAATTTCTGGTGGGGGAGTAAAGAAGGGAAGCGAAAGACATGCTGGGTTGCCTGGGAGGAAATGACCAAACCCAAAAACCTTGGTGGTTTAGGGTTTCGAGATATTGAGCTCTTTAACCTATCTCTTCTGGCAAGGCAAGCATGGCGTGTGATGCAAGATCCAACCTCGCTCAGCACCCGGATACTAAAGGCGGTGTATTTCCCAACTAGCGACTTCTTGCAGGCAGAAGTTGGTTCTTCCCCATCCAGGGTCTGGCGAGCGATCATGGAAGGGAAAGACGTGCTCAAGCAGGGGCTGATTCATAGGATTGGTAATGGTCAGAGCACTAATATATGGCTTACTAACTGGCTGCCCAGAGATGGGCTCTTGAGACCTATAACTTGTGTTCAGGACGATCCCCCACAGTTGGTGAGTGATCTGATCGACGAGAACGCTCGGACGTGGAACGTGGAGAAAGTCCAGCTTCTCCTGGTTCCCATGGATGCAGAGATCATGGTGAACATCCCTCTGCCGACTCGACAGCAGGAAGACTGCTGGGCATGGCACTATGAAAAAAGAGGCGTTTTTCGGTGAAATCGGCCTATCGGATGTTAGTGGATACTAGAGAGAGGAGAAGTGCCTGGCTACAAGAATCTGCGAGCCACTCTAATTCGCGGCGAGATGAAGAGGAGTGGTGTGATCTGTGGAGCGTCAAGGTTCCGTCTAAGCTGAAAGTGTTCCTATGGAGGCTTGCAAAGCAATCACTTCCTTCTGCTGATGTTTTACACCATAGACATATGGCAAGGAGCAGCTTGTGCTCAATTTGTGGAGCACCAGATTCATGGAGGCATGCCCTGGTTGAGTGCAACATGGCGAGATGCGTTTGGGCCCTTTTACCAGATCACTTGGTGGAGGTGGTGGCAAATACTCCAGAACTGGATGCACGAGGGTGGCTGGCGGCTATCATTGGTTCCTTACCTCATGAGGACCTAACTCGGGCAGTCGTAACGCTATGGGCGATCTGGTATGCGAGGAGGAAAGCAATACACGAAGAGGTGTTTCAGAGCCCGCTGTCGATGCTCAGTTTCATTGACAGGTTTATTGCAGACCTGGATGTGGGGAAGAAGGGAGAAACTCCAAAGAATGGGGGCAGGATAGCAGTTCTTAGGTGGATCCCCCCGCCGGCGGGCTGTGCCAAGATTAATGTTGATGCAGCTCTGTCCAAAAATGGGGGACGTGTAGCGTTGGCAGCTGTCGCAAGAGATGTGTTGGGGAATTTTTTAGGAGCCTCTGCGGTCGTGTTTCAGTCAGCAAAAAGTCCAGAGGTTTTGGAGGCAGAAGCTTGCAGAGAAGGAGTAGCCCTGGCAACCGATCTATATCTACATCGGGCCAAACTTGCAAGCGACTGTGCCAACGCCATCCGAGCAATCAATGGAGGAGAGCTGTTGGGACAGTATGGTCAGATTGTCCAGGAGATCAATGTGTTGAAGGGGGATTTTGAGTCCTTTGAGTTTGTTCATGAAGGACGCAGGTCTAATATAGATGCGCATGGTTTAGCTAGAGGCTCCCTGTACTCTGGCATAGGTAGATTTGTGTGGTTCCAACATCCACCTGATGGTGTGAGTGTAAACATTCTAGACAATTAATAAAGGGTGTGTTCTCAAAAAAAAAGGAGCGATCCAGATGCTTTAATTTCCGTGCAAACCAGATTTTATCAAGCCTATCTCTATTCAAACACTCGTAACTTTTGATCTACAACTCCGAATTAACTTCCGTTTGTTTCTACTTGTTCCCTACTACAATACCTATCTCCCCACCATTCTAAACATCCATATAATCTCGTGGAGCCATAGCTGTACGAGTTTCTCTCCTCGAAATCCCGAATCTACACATGCCCGAATCTTATTTCGCTTTTTAACCCATCTAGACTTCGTCGTTTGCCTTCGGTCAAAAAACGAAAGTTATAGGGATCGTCGAAATCTTTCAATCCCGACAAACCTCACCTCTTTTCATCCACCACAGCCGGAGAATTTCGTATCGCAATATTTCAGATCTTATGGTGTAAATCCAAGATGTACTCGCGCTCGTTTCTTCAAATCCAAATTTCTTTGGTGAGAAGTTAGGAATAATGATTCCCCACAACTTTCATGTTCTGAGTTTTTCAATTTGACCTACGGATTTGTCTCTCTAACACAGATCAGTTTCTTGTCTATTCTGAGCCAAAATCGGGTTAATCTCTTCTTCTAGCCACCGGATCCTATCCAGATGGTCGCGATCCAATCAAACCGGTGCGTGCCATGTCGTCATCCTGGTCATCTTCCTCATCAACACCACGTCAATGTAAGGTCAACATCTAGTCCCAGTCAGCATGCAAAGTCAACATGTCCAGTCAGCGGAATATTCCCTGGAATATTCCGTTTGAATTTAAAATTGCATATTATAGATCTAACTTGTAAAATTCATTAGAAATTCATACCACGACCAAAAATTACGTATAATATATCGAATTTAAGATAATTTAACGTAGAATCATCTTATCAGAATAGATCCAACTTTTACTGTACGTGGTTACTGCAGTAATTTAATTAGTTTTAATGGTATTTTAGGTTAATAAATTCATAAGAAATTATCTGTAACTCCGAAAAATATGAACAATATATCAAATTGAAGCTACTGTAATGTACTTTAATAATATAGTTGGATCTAGCCTTTGCAGATTATTTAACCCGTAGAAATTTAATTAGTTTTAATAGCTTTATAAATCATTAAATTCATAGTAAATTAATTGCTTGTCACAAAAATATAAATGATATACCCGTTGGAAAGCTGGTTCCATGTAGATCATCAATATGCAATTAGTTCAGCCTTTTATTGTAAGGTTTTGCCGTGAAGATTTAAATAGTTTAATGGCTTATTTAGAGTAATAAATTCATAAGAAAATAAATACTATTCAGAAAATTACAAATAATATGTCCCTGAAATCACAATTCCGTGGAGATTACAGATACAATTTTAGTTTGATTTTTAGACAACAGAAACTATATGAATCATTTAAAACCATTAAACACTATTTAAATCATACAAAAAGATCTATAACTCCGATTAGGGTGAATCCAACGCCTACTGGTTCGTATTAATGTCCTCTATCCAGTAAACCCAAGAAAAAAATGTAATACGACAGTTAGAACAGGCGTTACAACAGAACTATTAAAAACCCTATATTGGCAAGTAATTATTAATAACAAGTACTCCATTGCATTAATTGGTCTCTTGCATGCATCATATACTTCAATATTGTTTAGAGAACTAAAGTAACAACCATTGTGACTTATTAAATTGTCATGCATGCATTTGTTGCATTTGTTTGATCTCTGTGTGCTATTGTTTATGTTGTATGCAATTGTTTGATCGATAGATTGCGAGGAGTGCAACGTGTGTGATTGCAACTACTATGATTGCAAGCATTATGGTTATGACGAGAGCAACCATTATATCTATGAGAATTGTGAGGATTATCTAATCGACTACATCTACAACAAAGGCAAGTGGTGCTATCTTGGTCATAAATGTCCTACTGTTTTCCTATGCATTGTAGATGTTTTTGTAGAATTGCATATGTAGGAATTGATGTGTATATGCTATGCTATGTCCCATATTATTCCCTAGTATTCCTTGTTTATGAGCCATCGTATTGGTAGATTGCTTAGCTATGCTATTTAGACGAGGAAGGGAATCACATCATAAAAAGTTATATGTTTTGGAAGGCTTATGTTTTGCTAAATGACAAACCAACATGTTTTAATGAACCACCTGGGCGGAATGGCATTGATTGGGTAATCGAGTGTGGATTTTGGTGGGGAATGCCGCCCAAGACACTGAGAAATGATTGGTTTCTTTGTTTGGAAGCTTTCGTGTGCAACCATGTGCCAATAATGAAATGGGCGGTTGGTTGAACTCAGTAGGTTGTGGTAACTCGAACCCGCGTATCCAGAGATGTAGATAGTGTAGGTTGGACCGGTGCGCGTCGGGAATGGGGAGCTACTTCCCGAACGGTTCCTTCTTGGACTTCTCCCTATCATCACCCAATATGAGAGTGGTGGTACGAGCTGGGCTGGCCAAGTCACATGGGTAAAGTGTACTAACCCCTGCAGGGTGTATAAACTAATCGATTAGCCGTGTCCCCGGTTATGGACAATTTGAGCGACCTGATACTGATGATATGATATTTCTCGCTCATCCTTATTTCTTAATTACTTAAAACTTGTTGGGTGAACATAATTGGGTAGGAGCACCTGGGAGTGAACTAGAGTGCCCTATTTATCGTATTGGAAAACTACTTTGTTACAAATGTTAGGATAAAACTGTTGCTTTATGCAAATGAGGCTGAACTCCACTTGGCCAAATAAGCATGTAGTTGATAGATCTGTTGTTAACCACTTTAGCCTACTTGCCATACATTCAATGTATTGACCATTCGTGGCTGTAACGTTTCATGTTGCAGGTTATATCGTATCTGAGTGATCGTTCATAGGTCGCGAGACTCCACTCAACAATTGTTCGCCTGTGGCACATTTGAAGGATGGAGATCTACCTTATATTCGTTTTCCGCTATGTACTTGGATAAATAATGTAAATTCTGGATCATATTAGTTGTATTTATGATGCACAGTTATATTTGGTATCATTTGTACTGTGTGTGCCAGTGAACCAATCCAGGGATTGGCACGATACACATGAACTCATCCTTATCAGGCAAGGGTGTTACAGCATCACTAGGATGCTCAAGACACAGAGGATTCCTAGGAGTCGAAGGAGTCGAAGCATCCGAAGACTCGCTGGAGCTCCGCGATCGTTTGCGAGTGTGGTCCTCGCTCGACTTGTTGACATCTTCAGCCGGAGATCGTGCCGATGGCAGCTCGGACATGGAATCCACCAAATCATTGTCCGGAGCATCCGGATATACTTCGGGTAATGGAGGCGACATACCCGGCACTTTGAAGCTCTGCACAGGAGAAGAACAACTTGTTAGCAAACAAACACAAAACAATGCAGTCGAAAAATAGCTCTACGCGCACAGATCTACACCTGTGGAACAGGAAGCGAAGAAGAAAACGGAGGAGTCAGCGACTTCCCCGGGATTTCCTCTCCGCCCTTGAACTTCAGCAGCAAGCGAAGGGCCCTGTCAAGATCTCCCTGGGAGATTTTCTCAGCCGAAACCCTCGTCGGATCACGCCTGCCAGCATAAAGGAACATTGGGTGCGCCCTAGCCTGGAGTGGCTGCACCCGACGCTCGAGAAAGGTGCGGATGATATCCACACCGTTCACTTCCTTCTCCGGAATCAATTGGAGATCCTCCACCCGACGATATAGAGCCTCTATCTCTGAAACCTCGCCATCCAAGATCTTGTTTTTCCAAGACCTTTTTGGCTCAATCTCCTGGGAGGGGTCGAAGGGAACAAGACCAAAATCTTGCCTAGGAACTACGGAGTCACGGATATAAAACCATCGCCTCCGCCAGTACTGGACAGATTCGGACATGGAAAAAGAAAAGAAAAGCATATTGGGCCTGAGGGAGATGATGCAACCCCCAATGGGATAAACACCATCCGAACCAGATTGCCTCTTCACGGAATAAAGTTTCCGGAAGAGGCCAAAATGCGGCTCAGTACCGAGCCAGCACCCGCAGAAAGTGATAAAACAAGCAATGTGAAGAAGAGAATTGGGGGAAAGATGGTGCAATTGGACACCGTATAGAAAAAGCAGTCCACGAAGGAAGTCATGGACTGGGAAGGAAAATCCGCGCAAGACGAAGGCAAGGAACATAACCCGATACCCAACGGGGGGACGGGGGATTACCTCATTGCCTGGGAGTTTAACGGCCTCCCTATCCTGTGGGATCAGGCCCCGTTCGCGAAGCTGGCGGAGATCACTCTCCCGCGTCTCCGATCGCCGCCAGCCACCGTTGGTGACACGGGTAGCGGCGACACTTTTTCTTCCCTCCGGCGGCGCTGGTGCCAACCGCAGACGACGACTTCTTTGGCTTCCCCATCGCGGTATGGTGGCGCCGGCGGCGAGAGTGCACGATGGAAGAAGGAAATGTGAAAGAATATTCCAGCGCGCAGCAAGAGCTCTCAGAACACAAGGAAGCAGTGAAAGCAAGAATCGATGCGGTGAAAACAAACTGAAGTTTTCCCCAATGATTATAAAGACGAAGACGATGCACGACAACCGTTCATCGAGAAGACCTAACGCCAACGGCAGGACCTGGCCATACACGTGTCAGCATCACAACGAGCCGTCGCTAACACGCCGTCCACTACGCGCGGAAATCGAGGCGACGCCGTAATTATCTCTACGACGCGCGTGACCGGTCAATTCAAGGTCAGACAGTGGGACCCATGTTCGTCCAGTCAAGTCATCTCTGGCGCAGCAGACGCTTGAGGTCATCGATCGTCAGCACTGACGTAATCAAAAGCTACACTAGCAACAACTACAATTTCTTCGGCTTCAAAGCTAAGAGTACTCACTCGAATCTATGATTCGACCAATTACTAGGGGGCTACTCCTATCAGGAGCGCTGGCCGCGCACCCGAAAGATGAACGAAAGCGAACTGTTACTTCGAGTCTCTCGTCAAGTCTACGACTCCACTATGGACTCGGGGGCTACTCCCATAGGGAGAACAGATTTAACCATCCGAATTTTTTGTGTGTCCTACGGACCTGAAGAGGAACAACGGCTGAATAAAAGTCTCAGCTCGAGTCTACGACTCGAACAGACACTTGGGGGCTACTCCCATAGGGAGTGCTGATCGCGCACCCTATGAATTCTTCGACTGCGATCCTTCGGATCAGCATGCAAGACTTTACGGCAACTCTGCCCCAATTGAACGCTAAGTGATTAAACATCCTCCTTGGCCACCCGAAACACCTCCGCGGTGATAAACATTCGGATGCTGTGTCTGCGACACAAAGATAAGACCTACGGATACCATCTGATGGCCTAGCAACGTACACGACCGCGCTCTGCTAGTAAAAACCCGTGCTAACAGGTGCGATGAAAAATCCCGACGGACGCGTTGGGTACATCAGTTAATCACTGGAATTCCACTCCTGTAAGTCCTCCGCGGCCTGAGTTGAATTACGCCAGCATATGTTCCAGGTTCGAGTTGAGGGATTTGAACCTGAAGAAGATCGTGTTGTTTTGTCCTAAGACAGTTAACTGACCCTGATCCGTCGGGAGAGTCAGGCACACGCATCAACAATCCCTACACATTCTCTTGAAAGACAGAGTTGCACCCGAAGGATTGAAGAGTCCTCAGCCGAATCTACGATTCGACTGATCACTCGGGGGCTACTGACATGGTTATACCCCGCGGGTACATGATCTCAGCATACCTGGTCCAGCCCAAGGAAGGCCCACGGCAACTATTCGTCGGCCCATGAAGATTTTCGGGTGGCCAAGGCCCATGACGCTTTCGGATCCTTGGAGAGCAAGACTAGAGTAGATAGGAAATTCAAAGGGGTAAAACCCTAGAACCTGTAACCGACTAGGTCTATGCCCGGGACCTGCCTAAGTCTATATAAAGGCTAGGAGGGCACGACCTAGATCTCTCTCTCTCATACTTTCGCATACACACCTCCACGCCAGATTGCATCTGCGCACCCTTGTAACCTTCGGTTCCGCCGTAATCAAGAGCAGACAAGCAGGAGTAGGGTTTTCCCTCCGGGGGCCTGAACCTGGGTAAACCTTATGTCCCCGTGTTGCTTGTTTGCTAACCGTTCCACGATCTCCAGCATCCCCATATTCTCCAAAACTCAAGTCTATAACAATGGGCATTGACGAGATAAAACCTCGTCACATGTCGCCGACATGTACAACGCCTTGCATGCCTTCCGGGTTCTCCAAACAGCTACACTAGCTTAGTAAAGTAAATTACATGGAGAATCCGACACGCAGGCCGTTATACAATAAAATGACAGCACCTAGGCTCCAGCCGGCTGATAAAAACCATGATTCGCAGATCACGTATGGATTACACACATACATCACATGCACATGAACCATACCATTCACAACTTCTTGCAAAATCAAGTTATGCATAGATACAATATCTACCGGCGTTGTGAAACTCGCAACGACATCTTAGGCACTACGACAGGGCGAAGCCGGCGGTCCCGACCATTTTTCCGAAAACGTAGATCTCATCTACGATCCGGACATGGATTCCGACCATTGTTCCGATTCGATCAAACTTTTTGATCTTAGGTAGGGGTATGTCGTTCCACGGCCTCAACAGTATGATCACGGAAATCAGATCTACCATTCCCCGAGCACAGTTGATCCAATCAACTTCCTACAAAACCGATCTATCTCATAGATCGACCACCAAACAGCACATAGATCACATCTACAGCAACCGCATATCACATATGCGAGATCTCGAGCCTAAAACCAGAAGCTATCGCTCTGATACCACCGTAGGGCCACGCGGAGATAAAACAAAAATTTCCCTCTAACGTGGTGATCCCAAGATCTAGCTGAGGTAGAAGGCCACGAGGTTTACCACTAGACACGCAGTTGCGGATTACTGATGAAGCGCGTCAGTTGATGCAGTGCAGTCCTCACGATCCGATCGTCCCGGTGCTAATCGCACAGCACCTCTGCTGGTATCCACACGTACAAGGAGGAGCACCGGCGGCGAACTGCTAGGTTCGTAACGACGGCTGACTGCTGTGGAGCTAGGGTTTCCAACACATGGAATGACCTAACCGAACAACGATTAACCTTTCTGGGTTACAGTGCTCCACTATATATAGGGAGTGAATGTGGGCTCTGCTCGCGCGACCCATTCACTAAAGCCCATATAACACTAGTCACCGTGAGTCCAACTCACTAACTCAATCCTAATCCGGTTTAGGTCCAATCCAACCAGATTACAGGTTTAGATCCAATCCGAACTTGCTCCCGCTCTTAAGTGTGCGACTCTGCAGGCTCATGGCTACTTGGACATGATTGGAGTCCAACTCTCAATCGATCAGTCGGTATGGCTCCTAACAGAACGTGTGGACTCCCAAGTACCAAAGAGTCATGACGACTTGCCTTTCCAATGCGACTTACGTCCGAGTCCCTTTTGCCTCACGATATACCTTGTTAGACTATAGGCGAATAATTGTCATCCCTTAAATATTCTGACTCTCTTCTTGATCCAAGATAAGTGATTCACCCGACTAACTCTTAGTCGATCGCCTCGGTTAACACTTAACCGAGTCCTGCATGGCCATGCTTTACGAATCATATCTCACAAGAGGGCCCAGAGAATATCTCTCCAAGTGGAGGGGCAAAATCTCATCTTGGTTATTCACATCACGCAACTTGATTCTCAGTCGACCCGAACCCTGCCTTTATAACTGCCTAGTTACGGATCAGCGTTTGACAGAACCTAAGTCGGTGATCCTCAACTCGGACTATGCAACAACCTCAGGTCTAAGGATTACATTGATTGAGATATACAAATGACAACTTGTTCGTTGTAACTCAATATGTGTCAATCCGACTCGCTAAACTCTTTAGCCGAATCTGTGTAAGTTGGAATAGCATCTCCATGCTCATGACAAGTGGAACCGAGTCATCAAGCCAACTTTCACATTGGTCTAAGTTGTGTGTCCAGCACAACCTTAGTTACAAGGGATATTTAGTACAAACAATATGAATGCATAGTTCCACAACCGAATCACATATTCAATGATACACATCGGATGTTTATACAAGGACTACTTAATATCTTTATGAATACAATGGGAAATCTCATCATACATGATTGCCTCTATGGCATATTCCCAACATTTACATCTATAGGGGAACCTCACAGTTTTCATGAGGCTCTAGATGACTACAAATGGATACATTGCGATGTAGGAAGTATATGATGCACTGATAAAAACAAAGCATGTCACCTTGTTCCTCCTAAATCCAACATAGATATTATTGATTGGAAATGGGTTTATTGCATAAAGAAAAGTTCTAATGGCACAATTGATAGGTGTAAATCAAGGTTAGTTGCAAAAAGATTTAAGCAAGATATGGCATAGTGTTCGTTTATAGAGGATCGAAGTTGTCTTGTCACGCACCAAAGTTGTTTTGTCGAGGACCAAAGTTGCCCTATCACGCACCAAAGTTGCTTTGTCGAGGTCCCAAATTGCCATGTCACACACCAAAGTTAATTTTGTTGACGATGGAAGTTCCTCTATCACGTAGCCAAGTCGCTTTATCGAGGGACGAAGTTGTCATGTCATGCTCGAAAGTTGCTTTATCGAGTACCAAAATTGCTCTGTCACGCACCAAAGTTACTTTTATCAAGGAAGGAAATTGCTCTATCACGTTGTAAAGTCGCTTTGTCGAGGACCAAAGTTGCCTTCTCACACACCAAAGTTGCTTTGTCGAGCACCTAAATTGGTCTGTCACACACCAAAGTTGCTTTTTTTGATGATAGAAGTTGCTCTATCTCATAGCAAAGTTTCTTTGTCGAGGACCAAAGTTGGTTTAGCAAGGATCAAAGTTGCCCCGTCACGGACCAACCTTTGTTTTGTCGAGGACCGAAGTTACCCCGTCAAGCACCAAAGTTCCTTTATCAAGGAGCAAAATTGCTCTATCCCGCACAAAAGTTGTTTTTTGTCAAGGACAAAAATTGCTATCTCACATAGAAAAGTCGCTTTGTCGAGGCAAAAAGTTGCCCTGTCACGCAGCAAAGTTTCTTTCTTGAGCACCAAAATTTCTCTATCACACACCAAAGTTGTTTTTGTCGATGAAGGAAGTTGGTCTGTCGAGTAGGAAAGTTGTTTTGTCATGGACCAAAGTTGGTTTGTCGAGGATCAAAGTTACCCCTATCATGCACCGAAATTATTTTGTCGAGGGTCAAAGTTGCCCTATTACGCACCAAAGTTGATTTTTCGATGACCAAAATTACTCTGTCACACACCAAAGTTGATTTTTGTCAAGGACGAAAGCTGCTCTGTCATATAACAAATTCTCTTTGTGAGGTCCAAAATTGGCATGTCATGCACCAAAGTTTGTTTGTCGAGTAGCGAAATTTCTTTGTCACGCACCAAAGTTGCTTTTGTGGAGGACAAAAGTTGCTTTGTCATGCAGCAATTTCGCTTTGTCAAGAACCAAAGTTGCCATGTCGCGCACCAAATTTTCTTTACCGAGTACCAAAATTGCTCTATCACGGACCAAAGTAGCTTTTGTCAAGGACGGAAGTTGCTGTGTCACGTAGTGAAGTTACTATGAGACCCTGGCGCGTGGCTTATTAGAATTGATAGTATACCCATACCAACAAGTTGCAACTTCTTTTCCAGAAGATTATCTGAAAAGAACTTTGAGGTTAAGCGTTCTTAGCCTAGAGGAATTTGAGGATGGGTGATCGACCGAGAAGTGGATACCAGGTGCGCACGAGTGAGGACAAAGTGTGCATAAAAGACTAGTGTTGATCTATAGGATTAGTATAGAAATCCTATTAAGATGCCAGGAGTGACAGTCGTTGGTTTGGAGAGGCCGGGGTGTTACAGTTGCTTTGTTGAGGACAAAAGTTGCCCTGTCATTTGTCGAGCACCAAAACTGTTGCCACACACCAAAGTTGCTTTTGTTGATGACGGAAGTTACTCTGTGGCATAGAAAAGTTGCTTTGTCGAAGACCAAGTTGGTTTGTGGAGGATCAAAGTTGCCCTCTCACACACCAAACTTGTTTTGTTGAGGACCGAAGTTGTCCTGTCACACACTAAGTTACTTTGTTAAGACCCGAAATTTTGTCATGCACCAAAGTTGCTTTTTTCAAGGATGGATGTTTATTTGTCACGTAGAAAATTTTATTTGTCGAGGACAAAAGTTTCCCTGTCACACACTGAAGTTTCTTTGTCGAGCACCGAAATTGCTGTCACACACAAAAGTTGTTTTTGTCGATGGCACAAGTTGCTCTATCTCATAGAAAAGTTTCTTTGTCAAGGACCTAAGTTGGTTTGTCGAGGATCAAAGTTGCCCCACCACGAACCAACCTTGTTTTGTTGAGGACTAAAGTTACCCCGTCAGGCACCAAACTTTCTTTGTCGAGGACTAAAATTGCTCTATCACACACCAAAGTTGTTTTTGTTGTTGAAGTAAATTGCTCTGTCGAGTAGAAAAGTTGCTTCTTCATGGACCGAAGTTGGTTTGTCGAGGATCGAAGTTACCCTGTCATGTACCAAAGTTGTTTTGTCGAGGACATAAGTTTCCATGTTATGTAACAAAGTTGATTTGTTGATGACCGAAATTACTCCGTCACACACAAAAATTTCTTTTTGTTGAGGACGGATGCTGCTCTATCATGTAGCAAAGTCGCTTTGTTGAGGTCCAAAGTTGCCCTGTCATGCACCAAATTTTCTTTGTCGAGCAGCAAAATTTCTTTTTCACGCACCAAAGTTGCTTTTGTTTAGGACAGAAGTCGCTTTGTTACGTAGAAAAGTCTCTTTGTCAAGGACCAAAGTTGCCTTGTCATGCACCAAAGTTGCTTTATCGAGTACCAAAATTGCTTTGTCGCGCACCAAAGTTGCTTTTTTAAAGGACAGAAGTTGCTTTTTTTTCGAGGACAGAAGGTGCTTTGTCACTTAGCAAAGTCGCTTTGTCAAGGACCAAAGTTGCCCTCTCACGCACCAGAGTTGCTTTATTGAGTACAAAAATTGCTCGGCCGCATACCAAAGTAGCTTTTGTCAAGGACAGAAGTTGTAGTGTCACATAGCAAAGTTGCTTTGTCGAGGACAAAAGTTACCCTGTCATTTGTCGGACGCCAAAATTGCCATGTCACACACCAAAGTTGCTTTTATTGATGCCAGAAGTTACTTTGTCACATAGCAAAGTTGCTTTGTCAAGGACCAAAGATGGTTTGTGGAGGATCAAAGTTGCCCTTTCACACACCAAACCTGTTTTGTCGAGGACCGAAGTTGCCCTATTATGTACCAAAGTTGATTTGTCAATGACCGGAATTACTCTGTCACACACCAAAATTGCTTTTTGTAGAGGACGGATGCAGCTCTATCATGTAAAAAGTCACTTTGTTGAGGTCCCAAGTTTCCCTGTCACGCACCAAAGTTTCTTTGTCGAGCAGTAATTTTTTTGTCACACACCAAAGTTGCTTTTGTCGAGGACAGAAGTTGCTTGGTCACATAGCAAAGTCACTTTGTGAAGGACCGAAGTTGCCCTGTCACGCACCGAAGTTGCTTTACCAAGTACCAAAATTGCTCCGTCGCGCACCAAAGTAGCTTTTGTCAAGGTCAGAATTTGCTGTGTCACATAGCAAAGTTAGATTTTCGAGGACAAAAGTTGCCCTGTCATTTGTAGAGCACCGAAATTGCTCTATCACACACCAAAGTTGCTTTTGTTGATGACAGAAGTTACTCTGTCGCATAGCAAAGCTGCTTTGTCGAGGACCAAAGTTGGTTTGTGGAGGATCAAAGTTTCCCTATCATGCACCAAACTTGTTTTGTCGAGGACCAAAATTGTCTTTTCAAGAACTAAAGTTGCTTCATCAAGAACCAAAATTCAGTCATGCACCAAAGTTGTTTTTGTTGACGACATAAGTTTCTTTGTCATGTAGAAAATTTGCTTTGTCGAGGACAAAAGTTTCCCTGTCACGCACTAAAGTTTCTCCGTCGAGCACCGAAATTGCTCTGTCACACACCAAAGTTGCTTTTGTCGATGATGGAACTTACTGTATTTCATAAAAAACTTTCTTTGTTGAGGACCAAAGTTGGTTTATGGAGGATCTAAATTCCCCGTGACGCACCAAACTTGTTCTGTCGAGGACCAAAGTTGCCTTGTTATGCACTAAGGTTTCTTTTTCGAGAACCAAAATTCTGTCACACACCAAAGTTGCTTTTGTCAAGGACGGAAGTTGTTTTGCACATAGAAAAGTTGCTTTATAGAGGACCAAAGTTTCCCTATCACGCACCAAAGTTGCTTTGTGAAGCACTGAAATTGCTCTATCATGCACCAAAGTTGCTTTTGTGGATGACAGAAGTTGCTGTTGCGCGTAGTAAAGTTGCTTTATCGAGGACCGAAGTTGGTTTGTCGAGGATCAAAGTTGCCCCGTCATGCACCAAAGTTGTTTTCTCGAGGATCTAAGTTGCCCCATCACACACCAAATTTGCTTTGTCGAGGACCGAAATTGCTTTGTCACGCACGAAAGTTACTTTTGTCAAGGACGGAAGTTGCTCTGTCACGTAGCAAAGTTGCTTTATCAAGGACCACACTTGCCCTGTTGCGCACCAAAGATGCTTTTCGAGCACCGAAATTGCTCCGTCACACACCAAAGTGAAAGGGATATGCCCGAGAGGCAATAATAAAGTGGTTTTTATCTTATTCCATATTTATGATAAATGTTTATTTCTTATGCTATAATTATATTAACCAGAAACGTTAATACATGTGTGTTTAATAAACGTTAATACATGTGCACTAGCTTGTTGATTAATAGATGATCAAGGTTTCCTGATCATGACATTGGATGTTGTTAATAACAAGGTCACAACATTGGTAGAATGATGTGATGAACATTCTCCCAAAGTATAGTAATATGTTCATGTCCTCAAGTTTATATTGCTATCTCATTCAAAGTAATTCTATTCCTTAGACCATGAGATAATGTCAATCACTTACACAGGAAGAGTACTTTGATTCCATAAAACGTCACACCATAATAGGTTGATTATAAAGATGTCTCCGGGGTACTTAGAAAGTGTTAGTTGAGGCTCTTGGATCAAGAGTGGGATTTTTTCCATCTTGATGACGGAGATATACTCAGGGCCCTCTCAGTGATATCACATTAACATAGCTTGCAAGCAAGTGATAAGATCACTAAGAATGTTATATCACGGAAATAAGAAAAGAGTACTTATTAGTAACGAGATCAAACTAGGTATGGATGATACCAAATGATTGGATCTCGGACAAGTAAAATATCACGAGATAAAAGGAATTGGTTACTATGAAAAAGGTTCAGACGATCACTGGATTATCGTTGAGCTAGTGGGAGTCATTATGGATCTCCAGGTCCTGCTAATGATTATTGATTGGAGAGAGTCTTTAGCATGTGCACATAGTTCTCGACCCGTAGGGAGACACACTTAACACAACAAGAAATGTTTTCATCCGCAATGAATTGACCCGACGGTCGTTGTAGAAGGCACGTCTGCCACAAGGTTTTTAATTGGCGGCCCAAAAGTTCAGACGCCAAGGCATCATGGGGTTCGAGTTGCTTGTAATCTAGCGGATGGATTATGGTAGTGTTGGGATATGCTAAATGGATATCACTATTGCATGTCTCTAATCCGACTAACTCGGGTGGCCCATAGTTGGTAGCAAGGCCCATGGCCTGCTGTGTGGCCTAGTTAGATGGATCCAGAAGGGAGGCCCATGCCGGATAAAGGAAGGCTATGGTGTAGTCATTGACCAACCCGGAGTCATGGAGTACTCGTTGGCAATACCATGACAGTTGGCGCCCACCGTGGGGCAAGAGGCGCTTCAAGCTCAACAATGGGCGAGGTCCAAGCTCTTCGCGGGAATTGGCGAAACCGTAGCCATTGGCCGTGTTCTCTTCTCAAGCAATGTTCCGCCCATCCCTCTTGACGAGTTATGTATACCGGTGAAGATGAAACCCACTCGCTGCTCGATCGTCCCAATCGGGGACATCCACCTCTTCATCGGTGAAACCGACTTGGGCGCTAGTTCCCTAGAAGTCGGAGGATCGTCAAGGCCCGCACGGACCGCCCCCGGGCAGGACACGTTCTCGGAAGGATCAAAGTCAAGTCTCTCTATAGAGTTTGCCGTCTTAGATCAGAAAAACTCAAGGCCCACCCAAACCTCCCCTGGGCAGGATATAACGGTGGAATATCACCCGTGAGGTTGACCCATGCGTCTGGAAATCAACGATCACACTTTGTCGATGTTGTGACCATCTTTGATCTGGCCCATTGTATTTAGAGAGAAGCTGAAAGCCCCCGAGATTACCTCGCCAGATAGATCCAGATACAGGCTGACCTAGATGGCTATCCAAGCAATGACGCAATCTACCACTTCGTTGAAGGGCTCACACATGGAATAGTTATCCTGCATGCGCTCAGGAGGCAACATGCCACTAGGACCCTCACTTTCGAGCAGATGGTTAACATTCTTAACAGTTTCGCCGCTGCCGATGACTAGGCCCAGGCCGGCCTCGTTGCCTTACCCGGGCCATCGACGCCACCGCCGCCGTCGCCCAATGGCTCCGCTTCCTCAGCATCGTCCTCCGCCATCGAAGAGGCTCCCGCACCCTACGACCCTATTTTGGACGCACTCTACACCGACATCAGCATAGACTCGGAGGAGATCGATGTCAACCCGAAAGATCTCGACTCTGCCATGAAGGAGATGGAGGAGGAGATCAACCGCGAGGAGCGAGCCAACAAGGTCGTCACTTCCCATCAGGTGCTAGTGGCCATCAGGAGTTTCTTAGAATAAGATCAAACCAGAGCAGCTCCGCCTAAGTCGCGAGACACTGGGGAGGGACCAACCGACAATGCCGATAATGGTCAGGCAAAGGCCATGCCACCTCCGGCTATCCCAGGACAACAGATGCATGAACTCTCCACCGGGCCAAGCAATGCTAACCCAGCGAATCTACCGCCACCGCCATCTACGTCCGTGGCCGCCCAAGTCACTCCAACTGATAGAGTGATGTATGGAAATTTTCTCGTCGAGCCCATGACCGTGGCCCATATCTGGAATGTTGTTCCGCTTGATGAGAAGCGCCAAAAGCTATTAGAGGAGGCGCAAGCCATCATGGAGCAAGGCGCAAAGCTAGATTGAGATCTGGCCAAGGCACAAAAATAAATCGAGGCGGCCAAAGCCATGGAGACTGAGTACAAGAATCTTCTCAAGCAGCAGAAGAACAAGAAAGCTCTAGCTCACGTCATCAATGATCCCGGCGTATGGCAAAACTTGGGTGGGCACCTTTGAAGACAGCACAAGATAAGCCATACATCGACAAAGAAGGAAAGAAAGTCATGCCTACGCCCGCCCTCAATTTGGCCGTTGCCAAGACTCTACTAGAACAGGATAGATCACCCGCAACTGTAGATCAGGTCTACGACCTAGTCACCAAGGCCGTCAAACAGCGGAGAAGGCCACCTCTCAAAGGCTGGAATCTGACCCGGCATATTGTCATCCAACACTCCTAAGAAGCATAGAACAAGATCTCCTCACGATGTCGGATCTCAGACAAGTTCGTGAAAACAAAGACGGAGGGATGCACATAATATGACTAACTCTATCCCCATATCCTCCGACCATAGAGGCAAGGCTCAACCTCATCGCTCGCCCCTACTACCTCGACATTCCCGACATCACGAAGACCCAAAAGCTCACCACCGCACGAGCATTCCTCCACCTAGATGCCCCAGGGCGGCATCATCGTTCTCAACAATGTGGAGCATCCTCGGTATGACGGAGAGCGCAATGGAAACCACGAGCATAGGATCAGGTCACACCATGACCCTCCATGTCCGACAAGCAACCGTGACAGGCGCGAGGGGTCACAGGAGGGTAACAGCAACAAGGCTAACCCACCTCCACCTCCACCACCGTCGCAACCCAGCAACCACCATGGAAGAGGAGGACCGCGTCGCTCACGCAGCCCTTCCCATGGAGGAAACAAGAACAAAGGAAACCCGGAGCCATACGATGCACGTTCACGTTTCGATAAGATCCATGAGGCCCGGGAAGGTTAGTACTTGGTGAAAGTACTGACTTTGAATCGACTAGAGGGGGGGTGAATAGGCGACTACCAATTTTTAATTTGTTTTACACTTTTAGGCTTAGCAAGAAATAAAGTTATGTATATGTGCAACTAGGTGAACAACCTATATGCTAGATAACTTACAACAACCACAAGAACAGTAAAGATCAAGAAGTAAAGCTAGGGAACGAGATAACCGGAGCGGGGACATGGAGATGTAATTCCCGTAGTTCACTCCCAAAGGTGTAGGGGTTAGTAGCATGGAAAACAAAAAAATTCTACCGCATGCACACAAACAAGCCAAGATCTATCTACTAGATTGTAGCAACGAGTCGATAGAAGTACTCACCCTCGAAGATTCCAAAGCGGTTAACGAGACCAGATTCTCATGGGTGATGTAGTCATACACTTGCCGATCTCAAGATCGCGTAGACGATCCTTCCGGCGTTGCGTTCTGGCAGCGCTTCTGCAGTCGTTCACACGTTCGGTACTCGATGAAGACCTTCCTCTCCCTTGTTCCAGCAGGCAGCGGAGGTTGTAGTTGTCCCTCGCGATTCCGGCATCACGGCGGCGTGGTGTCGGAAGTAGAGGGAAGATCCCGCAGGGCTTCGCCTAATCCGGATGCGAGTTATGGTGGATTAGGGTTTCCCAGAAAACTAGGGTTTAGAGATCCGGGAGGATGAGGAGGTGTCGGCGGTGGCGCTGGCGGCGGTGGCGGCTCGTGGAGAGGGGTTGGAACTTGTGTTGTTTGGGGCAGCCCTCCCCCTCTATTTATGAGAGGGAGGGGCTGCCTTGGGAGGGGTCGGTTTGAATCCAAACCCAAACCCAAGTTGGATTGAGAGAAGGACTTGTTTCTTCTCCCACTAGGAAACCATTGTTCCAGTTTGACTTTTCAAACTTCCCGTTTGACTTTCAGTTTAGACCTTATTTCTCTCTTGCATATGCCAACACCAAGTGACCTTGGACATGATCCAATCATTCCACTTACCCATGACACATTCATGGACCATTCTCCTTTCGGATCGATGAACCTTCTAGACCCTTCTAGAAAATCTTCGATGAAATCATCGGAAACTTTCCCAAACTCCTAAATAGGACTTTCCTTATATGAATCCTATTCTCCGGACCATTCCGGATCTCCTCATGACATCCCGGATCCCATCCGATTCTCCGAACAACATTCGGTATCCCTGTTAACATTCCATATATACTAAACAACATCGAATCCTTAAGTGTGTCTCCCCACGGTTCGTGAATTATGCGGACATGACCGAGACACTTCTCCGATCAATAACCAATAGAGGAATCTAGAAATTCATATGGCTCCCACATATTTCTACGATTACTTTGCGATCGAATGAACCACTTACATACGATACCAATTTCCCTTTGTCTCACGATAGTTTACTTATCCGAGGTTTTGATCGCCGGTATATCTGCATACCTAGGCCCAGTTCTTTTGGAGGCTTCTCCGAGAAGCCACCCTCCCCCCAGCTTCCCGGGGAAGCGGGTCTAAAAAATTTGCGAGGCTTCCAAAATAGTTAAGGCTAAACAAATTTGGAAGTCTCGCAAATTTTTTGAACCGGCTTCCCCAGGAAGCTGGGGGTAGGGCAACTTCTGGGAGAAGCCACCAAAAGAACTGGGCCCTAGTTCAACCTTGTTACCGATAAGTACTCTTTTCTCGTTCCCGTGGTATGTGATACCTTGTGAGCCAGTCACATGCTTGCAAGCTAATTGGATGACATTCCACCGAGAGGGCCCAGAGTATATCTATCCGTCATATGGATGGACAAATCCCACTCTTGATCCATGTGCCTCAACCCATACTTTCCGAACACTCAATGCCATCTTTATAGCCACCCAGTTACGGTATGTGTTTGACGTCATCAAAACATCCTTCCGGTGATGGTGATTAGCGTGATCTCATGGTCGAAGGAATTAGGTTACTATGTATCAGAAAGCTTATAGCAATTGAACTATTAAAATGACTTGGTCTTTATGCTACGCTTATCTATAGGAGTATGTCCATCATACCATTCTCCTAATGATATGATCTTGTTGTTAACAACATCTCAATGTTCATGATCGAGAAACCACGATCATCTATTAACCAACAAGCTAGTATTATAAGAGGCTTTACTAGAGACTCTATTTTAGTTTACAAATCACACAAGTATTAATGTTTCCGGTTAATACTGTTATAGCATGAATGTAAACATTTATCATAAACACAAAGATATAATAATAACTACATTTATTATTGCCTCTAAGGCATATCTCCAACAGTCTCCCACTTGCACTAGAGTCAACTAATCTAGATTACATGGTAATATACCGAACACCCATGGCGGTTTGGTGCTGGTCATGTTTTGCCCTCGGGAGAGGTTTAGTCAATGGATCCGCCACATTCAGATCTGTGTGTACTTTGCAAATCTTTATGTCACCATCTTGGATATTCTCTCGAATAGCGTGAAAACGTAGCTTGATGTGCTTCAGCTTCTTGTGTGACCTTGGTTCTTGCGCATTGGCTATGGCGCCCATGTTATCACAATAGATAGACATTGGGTCCAGCGCACTTGGAACCACACCGAGCTCTGTAATGAACTCCTTCATCCATATTGCCTCTTGTGAAGCCTCCGAAGCAGCTATGTATTCCGATTCAGTTGAAGATCTCGCCACAACGCTTTGCTTTGCACTCCTCCAGCTAACTGCTGCACCATTCAAAGTAAATACGTATCCATATTGAGATTTAGAATCATACGGATCGGTGTTCCAACTAGCCTCGGTATAACCATTAACAACGAGCTGTGCATCACCTCCATAAGAAAGAACCATATCCTTAGTTCTTCTCAAGTACTTAAGGATGTTTTTGACCGCTGTCCAATGATCCACTACTGAATCACTTTGATATCTACTAGTCAAACTAACAGCATATGCAATGTCGGGTCTAGTACATAGCATGGCATACATAAGAGATCCTATGGCTGAGGCATAGGGAGTTTTACTCATCCTTTCTCTATCTTCTGCCATTGCAGGACTTTGAGTTTTACTCAAGGTCGTATTGGGCAACATGGGCAAGAACCCTTTCTTGCTATCTTCCATTCCAAACCTCTTTAGAACTTTGTCCAAATATGTACTTTGTGACAATGATATCAGGCGTCTCGATCTATCTCTATAAATCTTTATGCCTAATATGTAAGCTTCTTCGCCAAGATCTTTCATTGAAAAACTATTATTCAAATAATCCTTGACACTATTAAGAAGGTCTACATCATTCCCAATCAACAATATGTCATCTACATATAGTATTAAGAATGCTACAGAGCTCCCACTCACTTTCTTGTAAATACAAGCTTCTCCATAAGTTTGTATAAAACCAAAGCTTTTGATTACCTTATCAAAACATTGATTCCAACTTCGGGATGCTTGCTTCAATCCATATATGGACCGTTGAAGTTTGCACACCTTGTTAGCATCTTTAGGATCGACAAAACCTTTGGGTTGAATCATATACAACTCTTCATCAATGTCTCCATTGAGGAACGCTTTTTGACATCCATCTGCCATATCTCATAATCATAATATGCAGCGATTGCTAACATAATCCTCACAGACTTTAGCTTCGCTACTCGTGAGAAAGTCTCATCGTAGTCAACTCCTTGAATTTTTCGAAACCCTTTTGCGATAAGTCGAGCTTTATAGGCAGTAACATTACCATCAGCATCTGTTTTCTTCTTGAAAATCCATTTGTTCTCGACAGCCTTCCGGCCATCCGGTAAGTCCACCAAAGTCCATACTTGGTTTTCGTACATGGATCCAATCTCAGATTTCATGGCTTCTTGCCATTTATTGGAATCAGGGCTCATCATCGCTTCCTCATATATCGCAGGGTCATCGGTGTTGTCCACCAACATGACACTCATAACGGGATCATACCAATCAGGAGTGGTACGAGTTCTCGTTGACCTGCGAGGTTCCGTAGTAACTTCAATCGAAGTTTCATGATCATCATCATTAGCTTCCTCTCTTATTGGTGTAGGCGCCACATGAACTACTTCCGGTGCTGCGCTACTCGCAAGTTCGAGAGAAGGTTCAACAACCTCGTCGAGTTCTACTTTCCTTCCAGTCACTTCTTTCGAGAGAAATTCCTTCTCTAGAATGGATCCATTCTTGGCAACAAAGATTTTGCCCTCTGATCTATGATAGAAGGTATACCCAATAGTTTCCTTCGGGTATCCTATGAAGACGCATTTTTCCGCTTTGGGTTCAAGCTTGTCCGGGTGTAACTTCTTTACATAGGCTTCGCAACCCCAAACTTTAAGGAACGACAATTTAGGTTTCTTCCCAAACCATAATTCATACGGTGTCGTTTCAACGGATTTAGATGGTGCCCTATTTAAAGTGAATGTGGCTGTTTCTAATGCATAACCCCAAAACGATAGCGGTAAATCTGTAAGTGACATCATAGAACGAACCATATCTAAGAGAGTTCGATTATGACGTTCGGACACATCATTGCGCTGTGGTGTTCCCGGTGGTGTCAATTGTGAAAGTATTCCGTATTTCTTCAAATGCTCGCCAAACTCGTAACTTAGATATTCACCTCCACGATCAGAACGTAGAAATTTAATCTTCTTGTTACGTTGATTCTCTACCTCACTTTGAAATTCCTTAAACTTCTCGAAAGTTTCGGACTTATGTTTCATGAAATAGATATACCCATATCTACTCAAGTCATCCGTGAAGGTAAGAACATAACGATAACCACCGCGTGATGCTACACTCATTGGACCACACATATCGGTATGTATGATTTCCAATAAGTCCGTAGCTCGCTCCATCATACCAGAAAATGGAGTCTTAGTCATTTTACCCATCATACATGCTTCGCATCTTTCAAGTGATTTGAAATCAAGTGATTCAAGAAGTCCATCGGAATGGAGTTTCTTCATACGTTTCACTCCAATGTGACCAAGACTACAGTGCCACATATAGGTCGAGTTATCGCTCAATTTCAAACGTTTAGCTTCAATGTTATTAATATGTGTATTTCCACTATCGAGATTCAATAAGAATAGACCATCTATCAAAGGTGCATGTGCATAAAACATATTACTCATATAAATCAAACAACAATTATTCTCGGACTTAAACAAGTAACCGTCTCGCAATAAACATGATCCAGATATAATGTTCATGCTCAACGCGGGCACCAAATAACAATTATTTAAGTATAAAACTAATCCCAATGGTAGATGAAGAGGTAGCGTGCCGACCACGATCACATCAACCTTTGATCCATTTCCAACACGCATCGTCACCTCGTTCTTCGCTAGATTTCGTTTATTCTGCAGTACCTGTTTTGAGTTACAAATATGAGCAACCGAACCAGTATCAAATACCCAGGCACTACTACGAGTACTAGTGAGATACACATCAATAACATGTATATCGTATATACCTTTCTTCTTGATGTTGTCGTTCTTCAAATCCGCCAAGTACTTTGGGCAATTACGCTTCCAGTGACCTTCTCCCTTGCAGTAAAAGCACTCAGTATCACGCTTAGGCCCAGCCTTGGTATTCTTCGCCGGCGTGGTAACTTTCTTACCGCCCTTCTTGAAGTTTCCCTTTTTCTTAGACTTTCCTTGCTTCTTGAATTTGGTGGTCTTATTGACCAACAACACTTGGTGCTCTTTCTTGATCTCCACTTCTGCAGATTTCAACATGGAGAAGAGTTCTGGCAACATCTTGTCCATGTTTTGCATATTGTAGTTCATCACAAAGTTCTTGTAACTTGGTGGTAGTGATTGGTGGACACGGCGAATCCCCAAAGAATTAGGAATCACTATACCCAAACTTTGGAGCTTGTTTGCGTGCCCAGACATCTTAAGCACATGCTCACTGATGGAGCTGCCCTCTTCCATCTTGCAGTTAAAGAACTTTTCAGAAGCCTCATAACTCTCAACTGCCGCGTGAGCCTCAAATATCATTTTGAGTTCACGGACAATATCATGTGGGTCATGGTTCTCAAACCTTTTCTGAAGCTCCGATTCCAAACCATACAAGATAGCACACTGAACTGTGGAGTACTGATTCTTCCGAGTGAGGTAAACATTCTTTACTTCATCGGTAGCAGTAGCTGCAGGCGGGTCACCCAGCGGTGCATCCAGCACATAGGTCAAATTACCAGCATTGAGGACAATCCTCAAATTGCGGAACCAATCCGCGAAGTTGCTTCCATTGTTTTTCAACTTTTCTTTCTCTAGGAACGCATTAAAATTGATGGTAGGGGCCGCCATTGATCTACAACATATTTGTAATAGTTTAGACTAAGTTTATGACAAATTGAGTTCTAATTAATAGTTAAATTAATCTATGTAAACTCCCACTAAAAACAATATCCCTCACATTGTTTTAGTGATCACACGAACCAAATCTACCACATCAAAACCGATCATCATGAGAGTTGATGTAACTTCAATGGATAACAATCAACATGTTCATCATATCTACTATATGACTCATGCTTTACCTTTCGGTGATCCATGTTTCGAGACCATGTCTGTACATGCTAGGCTCGTCAAGATCAAACCCTAGCTTCCGCTGTTGGAATTATGCCCTAGAGGCAATAATAAAGATATTATTATAATTCTTGTTCATGACAAAGTTTATATTCCATGCTAGAATTGTATTAAGCGGAAACTTTGATACTTGTGTGGTTTATGAACAACACCGTGTCCCTAGTACGCCTCTATGGACTAGCTCATTGATTAATGATGGTTAAGGTTTCCTAACCATAGACATGAGTTGTCGGTTAATAATGAGATCATGTCATTGGGAGAATGATATGATGGACATACCCAAATCAAGCAGAGAAATTAGATCGTGTCTTCGTGTTCATCTTTGGGAAGCTTTTTCTTATGTCAAATATTGTATTCCTTAGACCATGAGATAATGCAACTCCCTGGTATCGGAAGAAAGCTTTGAGGTCATCAAACGTCATCCTATGAGAAGGTGATCATAAAGGTGTCTCTCAGGTGATCGGAAAGTACTTGTTGGGTTGTATGTATCAAGATGGGATTTGTCCCTCCCAAGTCGGAGAGATATACTTCGGGCCCACTTGGTAATCGATATCAACACCGTTTGCAAGAATGTGGTTAAGGAGTTAATCACAAAGTGATATCGGATTACGGAACGAGTAAAGTACTTGCTGTGAACGAGATTGAACTAGGTATGCCGATACCAACGATGGAATCTCGGGCAAGTAAAATATCGCGTGACGAAGGGAATATATATATGGGATTAATTGAATCCTGGCATCGTGGTTCATCTGATATGATCATCGATGAATATGTGGGAGTCAATATGGGTTTCCAGATCCCGCTGTTGATTATTGATAGAAGATCATGTCTGCATATTCTCGAACCCGTAGGGTCACACACTTATTTCCATTACAATGTTCATGATTTCCATTACAATATTTTGATTGTTGATTTCATATCTATGTGTGAGTTATTATCCTTGGGCTAAGGGCTTCGCCCTAGCCATGTAGCTTTTTGTGCATGTTATTTATCATAGATGGGATCATGTATTAGTTTTTATGACATGGTGATTATTGTACCCTCTCTTGCCTCAATCTAAGGACTTGTCAGGTACCCAAGACCCCAAGGATTGATCCAAGTATAGGGAGTGTGAGTAATGACTGATTTGCAGGTTGGGAACCCTAACGACAGAAGGGGTAGTACAGATGTATGTGAGGGATTTACTTGGGATTAATGGTGACATCATTATGCATATCATTAGTTCTCTTTCTTCTATGGATGAGACTAGTAGGTTATTTCTACAAGCGGTTGCGAAGGCAAGAGAAATTATGGATGCACTGCCCACATATAATTATCTTGCTCTAACAATTACATGCATACTTTATTATTATCTTTTATTCCCATCAGATGTTTTGCACAGCTACTAGTCAAACCGAAATCCCTAGGCCCTCTCTCTCCATCATCAACAACAACAAAAAGATCGCAAACTCTTAGTCCGATGAAAACACAAAAGGAATTCTAAAACTCCCGAAGGTCCATTTAAGTAACCTTACTACGCTTTCTTCTTCCCGAGGATTTGATAAACCAAGGTCTACTAGGGAAAATAACTATAATACATCTGTAATCCGGATCGAAGGTATCACATAACGGCTAACAAATTCACAGCACGGGGACACGAGGTTTACCCAGGTTCAGGCCCCCGGAGGAAAAACCCTACTCCTGCTTATCTATTCTTGATTGATGGTGGAACTGAAGGTTACAAGGGTGCGCAAATTGGATCTGGCGTGGTGTATGCTAGCGTTCTGAGGTGAGGTGCTCCTCGTCGTGCCCTCCTGGCCTTTATATGTTAGGACAGGTCTTGGGGTTAGGTCGAGTTGGTTACAAGTTAGGGTTTTATCCTTTTAAATTCTATCTATAGTTAGCCGTGTCCTCCAAGAAGTCGTATATGTATGGGCGTAGGTCACCCGAATCCTTCATGGGCTTCGTCATCCGTACCAGGTGACTATATGGGCCTCTTCCAGGCTGGTACCAGATAGGCTAACATTAGGCACACGTAGGGCATACCCATGTCAGTACTTGAGAAGGAATATGGTTTATGGAGGTGAAGATGAACTCGGTGTAAAGGGTTACACGGATGCGAGATATCTTACCAACTCTAATGATTCTCGTTCGCAATTCGAGTATGTGTTTTGTGATAAGCGGAGGGGTTGTGAGCTGGAAGAGTTCCAAGCAAGAGACTGTGTCTGCATCTACAATAGAGGCTGAGTATATTGCCACCTCGGAGACAGGAAAGGAAGTTGTTTGGATGAGGAATTTCCTCATGGATCTTGGTGTGGTTCAGGGCTCGTCCAATCCGTTAGACGTGTATTGTGACAACAATGGTGCTATTGCACAAGCCAAGGAACCTAGACAACACTAGAAGAACAAGCACATACTCATTGGTACCACCTGATTCGCCAGTTCGTGGATCACGGTGATATCATGTTATGCAAGGTAAAAATGGATGCAAATATTGCAGATCCGTTGACAAAGCCATTACCACAACCAAAGCAAGAGGCACACCTGAGAGCCATGGGAATTAGATTCCTAGACATGTGATGTTGGAAGATTGACTCTAGTGCAGTGGGAGACTATTGGGAATATGCCCTAGAGGCAATTATGTATGATGATATTTCCCATTGTATTCCTAAGGTTGTTAAGTTGTCCCTATATGAACATCTGATGTATATCATTGAATATGTGATTCGATTGTGTAACTATACAATCATGTTGTTCATACTAAAAATCCTTGGTCATTGAGGTCGTGTTGGACACACAACTTAGACTATTGTGAAAGTCAGAAGATGAATCGGTTCCACTTGTCATGGGCATGGTAATGATATTCCAACTTACACAGATTCGGCTAAAGAGTTTAGCGAGTCGGGTTGACCCATATTGAGATACAACGAACAAGTTGTCATTTGTATGTCTCAATCAATGTAATCCTTAGACATTAGGTAGTTGCACAATCCGAGTTGTGGATCACCGACTTAGGTTCTGTAAAACGCTGATCAGTAACATGGCAGTTATAAAGGCAAAGTTCAGGTCGACTGAGAATCAAGCTACATGATGTGAATAGTCAAGATGGTATTTTGCCCCTCCACCTGGAGAGATATTCTCTGGGCCCTCTCGGATGATATGATTCAGAAAGCATGGCCATGCACGACTCAGTTAAGTGTTAACTGAGGCAATCGACTAAGAGTTAGTCAGATGAATCACTTATCTCAGATCGAGAAGAGAGTCGGACTATTTAAGGTATGGCAATTATTCGCCTATAGTATGACAAGGCATATCGTGAGTCAAAAGGGACTCAGACGTAAGTCGCATTGGAAAGACATATCGTCAAGACCCTTTGGTACTTGGGAGTCGGCATGTTTTTCTAGGAGCCTCTACCGATTGATCGATTGGGATTTGGACTCCAATTGTGTCCAAGTTTCCATGAGCCTGCGGGGTCACACACTTAAGAGCAGGAGCAAGTTCGGATTGGATCTGAACCAGAAATTTGGTTGGGTTATGTAACACACCGGCCTCTTCGGACCGGTGGCTACACTCCTGGCAGCTCAATAGTATCTCTAGACTAACCCCACAAACCAACATTAGTCTTTTCTGTGCACTTTGTCATCAGTCATGCGCACCCGGTACCCATTTACCGGTCGATCACCCATCCTCAGATTTCTCTAGGCCAATCACACTTAACCTCAGAGTTCTTTTCAGATGAGCTTCCGGAAAAGAAGTTGCAACTTGTTGGTATGGGTATACTATCAATCCTATTAAGCCATGCGCCAGGGTCTCACATACACCCACCCTTAGAAGATCGATTTTCCTTGTCAATCAACCACAAGCCAGGAACGTCCCCTCTTGTAATACATCTGTGCGTCCAGTGCCGACACATGTGTCATGTCGTGTTCACTCTGGGCCACACACGTCATGGTCCACATGTCTTCCACTGACCTGCACACGCCCATTTAACTGCGAGGGTCGTATCTGATACCACTTGTAATACTACGACCTCTTCGGACCGGCGGCTGTCACTCCTGGCAGCTCAATAGGATCTCTAGACTAACCCCACAAACCAACACTACCTTTATGCGCACTTTGTCCTCACTCGTGCGCACCCGGTATCCATTTCTCGGTCGGTCACCCATCCTCAGATTGCTCTAGGCCAAGCACGCTTAACCTTAGAGTTCTTTTCATATGAGCTTTCGGAAAAGAAGTTTCAACTTGTTGGTATGGGTATACTATCAATCCTATTAAGCCACGCGCCAGGGTCTCACAGGTTAGACCCGAGCCAGATTTAGACTGGGTCAGTGAGTTGGACTCACAGTGACTAATATAATATGGAATTTAGTGAATGGGCCACAATTGAGTGGAGCCCACTTTCACTCCCTATATAAAGTGGGGCGCAAAAACCCAGGAGGGTTGAAGGTTAGGTCATTCCATGCGTTGGAAACCCTAACTCCATAGCAGTCATGCCGCCGTAACGAACCTAGCAGTTCACCACCGGCGCTCCTCCTTGTACGTGTGGATACCAGCAGCGGTGTTGTACGATCAGCACCTCGACAATCGGATCGGATCGTAAGGACTGCACTACATTCAACAAACATCCTTTATTTCGCAACTGCACGTCTAGTGGTAATCCTCGTGGCCTTCTACCATAGCTAGATCTTAGGATAACCGCGTAGGGCAAAAATTTTTGTTTTTCTCCTCGTGGCCCAACAATATTTCACTGTTAGTGGTAGCACTATGCTTTCAGGGTTGCATCACAAATGTTGTGGCGCTTAATCTGTAAATAGGCAAGATGCATCCTTGTGAAGTTATAAACTGTAAGATGGTGCAAGACGGACATCACTATGACGGAGCTTCTCAAAGTTGTCTTACGATCCCGTCCTTAGACATCTTCGAGGATCTCTCCATAGCGGCACTCCCATATATGTGAAATTTGTTGGCTCCCAGAAGTATTGATCTAGAGAAGTTATAAACTAAAAGATGATACGAGAGGGACACCATTATGGCGGAACTTCTCGAAGATGTCTTAGGATCCTGTCCTGAGACATCTTCGAGGAGCTCTCCGTAGAGGCACTCCCATATATTGATCTCGAGGAGCTTATCAAATATGTATTGATCTAATGAGAAAATATTTTTTCTAGTGTGTCTTCTTATGATTTTTTTTGAATTAACCCTATTTTTGTTACAATTTTGTGATTATTATTGGTTACTATGGTACATATATATGTCTATGCATAATGATGATTTTATTTTGTTTATATCCATTCGGAATTTGAAGATGCAGTGGATATAGATCTCTCTACTTCTAGAACATAAAATGAGCTAACCTTGCAATGACAGACGAAAGGATGGAGTTGTTAACCTTTTAGAACCCTTAGATAGATGGGGCGCCGCCAAATTTTGACAAATCGTGTGAAAAAATAGGGATAAACTCGAGCTTGGGGAGGAGTGGCCAAATCTGCATTATATAAGTATATTAAAAACCATTACACAACATCATGAATAGAGAAGTGACCAAATTAATACAAGTTCATAACATTAAAATCAAACTAAATAGTGACCAATTGTTATTATTGCAAAAATTACTCCCAGACTAAAACGACAAATCCCTCTACTTCCAGAACATAAAAAAGCTAAACTAGCAATAAAAGATGAAAGAATGAAATTGTTAATCTTTTAGAACCAGTGGATAGATGGGGCGCCACCAAATCTTGATAAATCATGTGAAAAAATTGGGATGAACTCGAGCTCAGAGAGAAAACAGAGAGGAGAAAATAGCTATGGCTCCGGGCTAGGAGAACAATAATATAGGAAGGACATTAAATGTCTCTATTGGGGTCAACAATCAGGACTAAGAGGTTTATCATTAGTTCCGGTTGGAGACACTAACCGGGACTAAAGGGCTGACGTCGGCCTCAGTCTACTAAAAACCTTCAACCGGCGGTTTCTATCCGTTGAAATCGGTACATTAGTCTCGGACCCAAATACCACCGAGAATAATGCTTGGGATGAAAAGACTGTTTTCTACTAGCGGTGTTTCACGGCGTTTTTTCCCCACTTACGACTAGTACGGAACTAAGTACCACACGATCGTATTAGGATTTGTTGTTCTTGAAACTGAAAATAAAAACAAATATTAATCCATGTACTAGGTATCTAGGTCGTCAGAGCAGAAGGTTGTGATCTGCAATCAACTAAGTACGTATATATCACGCATGCGTGCATCATCAATGTCGGCCTGCAAGCTAAAAATCATCAGCTGGTTGCAGGAGTTGGTAAACTACCATCAGATGTCATTGTTAAGTGGATCACGAAAATCGTTCGTCGTATCGTATGTGCGACGGTCGTGCCGGCCTTTGTGATGCTTCAAGAGGTCAAGTAGTACCAGGTCATTAATTAACCACGGTAGACTGCATTCTTCTCCTTTGCTGGTTCTGAAGAGCTGTCTGTGCCGATCCAGAGTAACCCGGTCTATATATTGACGAGTCAAATCCGATGCTGCATACTATGTACATTGACACACTGTCACCGTCGAGTGGTGCTTTGTGTTATTGGTCTCGTCGCTGTCATGGCAATTGCCACTAGCAATTCGATGATGTATCGATTATATAGCTCGCCGTATCCTCTTTGCAGATAAGGATTAATATCATATATACCAACTGGCTTAGTTACTGCCACTTGCTTAGTATAAGTTTATTCATGTCTTGAATAGTTTTTGTTGAATCAAAGCATGACGTAGGCGCATGATACGTGTGCACACGCCGACACGCATGTGTACAAGAGGTACATGCATATAGTTCATACACACAATTCGTGTCTTGGATGTTTTCCTTCTCTATTATATACTCTCTGTTTCCATATAGTATAAGATATTTTAGCTTTGCATTGTGAAAAGAGTGTATGGAGATCCTTTTTAGTGTGTAGTAGGTTCACTTATTCCGAATCTATATATTAAAAGAGGGTCTAGATGCAAACCAACCTGTGGTTGGATGGTTAGGAGGATGGTTGTACCCCAAGCCCATCAAAGTTTAAACCTCAGGTTTAACACTGTGTGTTGCATAAAAGACGGAAGACGAATATGAGACCCTAGAAGACGAATATAGGACCCGAGAAGGCGAATACAAATATGAAACCCTAAAAGACGAATACGGGAGTCCAGAGAACGAATATGGGAACCCAGAGAACGAATATAGGACTTTAGAGAAAGACTCAGAAGAAAGTATGTCCCTTATTTGAGATCTCTTAAGATCAGCTATTTGCTAATATGATAAAGGTGGACGTTGTACTTGTTTACTGGCTTGCTGCGGGAAAGCTAACAGGTGAACTTGCTCAACATAAAGTGGAGTGGGAGGCGACGTTTCCATCAACAGCGAGGCGTCAGTGGTGACTTCGTCAATCTCAAGACACGATCCGTCGGCTCAGGTTTTCGGAGGTGCTCATAGGGGTAGGGTGTGCGTGTGTGCGTTCATAGTGGTGGGTGAATGTACGTGTTGTGACCGTCTTCGTTTGTACTGTGTTTCTCAAAAAAAAGTCTAGATACACTGTATTTACAAAGCTAAAATATTTATATTTTAAAACAGAGGAAGACATATATATATATATATATATATATATATATATATATATATATATATATATATATATATATATATATATATCGACGCGGATTTGCTACTCACGGGCGTAGCTGCACATAGGCAGAGCACCGTTGGATTTAGGGATCAAATGCATCCAACCTCTAGATGGAAGTGGGGTGGAACATGGATGAGCTAACGGTGTTAGTTTGTGCATGCATGCAAGAATCTAGGGTTTGACATGGGTTCCAAATTAACACACTGTTTTGGCTACAAAAATTTTAGCATCTAAAATGAGAAGGAATTGAGAATAAGGATTAAATAAGTTAGGGTTTCTCAGCATGTTGTCCGTTAGGGTTTGCCTCACCTAAACAGAATTAGATAAGCTTTGTTTTGCATGTTGCTCGTTAGGGTTTTCCTCATGCAAACGAAATTAGACAAGCTTTGTTTTGCTAGGGCTTCATACATATAGTATATTAGGGTTAGGGTTTACCTCATATTGTATATTAGGGTTTGCCTAACCAAAACAAAATTAGATAAGCTTTGTTTTGTTAGGGCTTCATGCATGTAGTATATTACGATTTACCGTGTAGTATATTTGGTTTAGTGTTTACCGCATGTTGCTCGTTAGGGTTTGCCTCATGCAAACGAAATTAGATAGGTTTGTTTTGCTAGAGCTTCATGCATGCATGCCAAATGAACACTAACGGCGTTAGTTCTTCAAATCCTGGGTCTGGATACATGTGCTCCTTATATCAAAAGATGATAGAATCAACGGTGGATAGACTATGCGCAGCTATGCCCGTGTTTAACAGGCTATTTCCTATATATATATATATATATGTATATATATATATATACACATTACAACATTACAGGGCAATCATGTTCATACATGCACCTCCTGATGCGCGCACCCATGCATGTACGTGCTCCGTACCTATACCTAATCCATTCTGCTGATTTAATTTCAATATTTGCCGAATCAATACAAAATCTTATCGGAACCAGTCGGTGATCGATCGATGGGGCCTCGCGATGGTGTACTGGACATCGATCGATCGCCAGCTTCGTGACGTGCCGTTACACTTGTCTTGCTGCCGGCCATGCTACGTACTGGTGTCGGAGGGCCGGGCCATCGGCCATGCATGTGCATGCATGTGTTGCTCTTGCGTTTGGTGGGTACTCCTCGCGAGCGTGCATGCATGACACCAGCGACGAGCTAGCCAAATAGCTTAGCGTACGTCTACCCGAGTCCCGACCACACCTCACCTCAAGGTCACTACCGACAACAGATCGCCCAGGTGCTATACGATAAATGAAGCAACCAAATCACAATTCGATCACATCAGGTACGTACGTAGCAGCTCATCGATCACCTCTCAGGAGTAGGTCTTGGAGCCATTATTGAGAACTAGCTATATGCAGCTAGTGTTTGTCCTTTGTCTGTACGAAATATCCTGTTGTCGTTGGCTAAGTTTCAACAAGTCGCGAAAATACCAACAATATGTTGTCGGCATAGGCATATGCATGAAGACAAACTATAAGTCGTCACCAAAATGGAACCCAAATTCGCATTATACCTCCTGGACTATAGAACAACAACAAAAACATATTCTCAACTTCAAATTTTTACTTCTGATTTAAACTTTATATGGTTCGTAAATACAGCATCTAATTTAAATGCTGCCGATATTTTGAGATTTCTTTTAATATTTTGAATGTTCATACCTGATTATGTCAGTTTTCAGTTCCACCGAAGGAGGATGGGTGCACCCGACGTCCCCCGCTTTTATCATTGCGTTTACTTTTACTTTTTTGGCTAGCTAGGTAGTGCGTAGTACAATCTGATTTCCAGGTGTTGGCTAAATGGTTGAACGCTTTATAATCCAGGTGTGATATTTTCTAGGTAGCCAGCTTGTGTACTTTTGTCACTACGTACAGAGTGATTTCCAGGTGTTGGCTGAATGGTTATGCATCTCTTGCTTTTAGATAGGCAGTGTACTGTGTCACCACGGGAGCAATGTGAGACTTGGAACCGCCCTGTGCCCTCCGTGGTCGTCATCGCCCTGCCCAGCCTCCTGTCACGCCTCCTTCCAAGCTACCAACAGGTTTGGTGTCCAAGACCCTGCCCCTCTCCGCTCCATCTCTTCTCCACGTGCAGATCTGGATCTTGAATCTCCGCCGACCCACCATTCAATTTTTCCTAGAGAAGATGAAGTGGTGCTTGAGACCCCGCCGGTGCACCTGCAGCTTCCGGCTCGGGCAGCTGGGCGCCAGCTGGAGGCCTCGACCATGCCTCCCCTCGCATTAGTGCAAGTTGGGGGAGTTGGAAGGGGGAATTGATGAGTTCTGTGCATTCAATGCCGCATTGGGAGGGCCTCGAGGGGGTGGCTAGGGATGGGAGGGCGCGACGTCCGGCCGCCGCGTCGACCGGCTTTGACATCAAGACCGACATTCAGTCCCGGCCAATAGGGCCTTCACCCCTAGAGTAGTTAAGGGAAGGTGTTTTTGTTGCCTCTCCAAACGCCACCGAGCCTACTACTGCCGCAACCCCATCAAGCGTACCCGATGCTTTCGCTCCGGGCACCAAACTCTCACTTGTTGCCATGACCAGGAGTCCATCCCAAGCCCCAACGTCATCCACTCAACGCCACGCCACCCTATTGACCAGTCGTGCGGCCTTCTTCATTGCCAATGAGGAAAAGATCCTCAAGCTCGTATCAAGGTGTCGGTGGGTTCCCATGTGCCAGCTGAGATGACAAGGCATGTCAACACGAACTACAGGCCGGTGAACTTTTTCGTCATCCACTCCATGCTAGAGATGATGGTTGAGGCATCAACCTGCTCTCCAATGTGTCCTATGCTTTGTGTGACAAGACACCAATATGGGATGGGCTGATAATCATGGCGACGACGCTCCAAACCTAACGACATGTGCATCATCGAGCACTGCCCGGAGCCATTCCTCGTGCTGTTCATCCACCCACACCACCGCGAGGGGGTAACCACCCGCCACGACTTTTCGCTACAATGAGCATCACATGCATGCTGAAAATATGCCCTAAATCCAATACTGAAGTTTTTATTATTTATATTTCTATTATCATGGTTAGATTTATTATTTGTGCTATAAATTGTTAGTTCTGGATCGTTTGATTCACTGGAAAACCTAGCATTGCCTCTATTGCTAGTTCATATATTATTGTTACTCACTATTGTTTTGACTATGGGTATATGTAATGAGTTATAAGGATACCAATAATATATGACAACCATATTGTTATGAGTAACAACATTATTGGATAGACCCCGTTGATATACTTTGAAACCCTTTGTCAATTTGTTGTGTGTAGTTTCTTAGAGATTGATATTATATACTGTTTACTATTTTTTTGACCATGATAATAATGTGAAGTAGGTTACCGAATGACAATCACTATGAAGCCAAACATTTCTCCGTGATTGGGTAACTATAAAGGTAGAGTATGTGTTCGTCGGAAAGTATATCGATGTTTCGGTTATGCCGAGATTGGGATTTTCTACTCTGGTGTTAGAGAGGTACACCCTGGTCCGTCTCGGTCATTGTATGGCCGGACACGTGATTAAATTGTTAGTCACGGGGATATCTATATAATACGGAATGAAAAAAAAGTACATGTCAGGTAAGGAGGATAAGATAATAGTTTCCCCACGGGTTATATAAAGTATTGAGAAATAATGAGAAACGCTAACGGACAAATACTTGTGGTTCACACGTGGGAATAATTATGACTATCAAAGAGTATGATGTTGATTATTATTGGGAGGTGTTCCAATATGTACACATATGCCCAAACCCTATAAGTCACACACTATAACGATACAACATCTTTTAGGATTTTGTTTGGTAAATAAGATAAGACAAAACCACTCCTAATGCACGTTCCTGGCGCTAGGCACCGAATACCATGGTATTTTCAAGACATCAGCCATCAGAGATGGCAAAAAGAGAGAAAAAGTTAGATAGGCTGCATGAAGTATCCATGAATAGGATGTCACAATGATGTATCCAAGTTTAGACCCTCTCGATAAGGTAACACGTTCTCTTGGTTGTCTGATCTTGGTTGATGATCGGGATTGTAGATAGGATCAAATGAGCCCTAGAGGCCTCCTGGTTGTGCTTTATACATGGTAGCACAATCAGGCTACATTGAATGTTTATTACATGGTAAATATACAATGATGGGGTAGTGGCGCTGATCTTGATCATGTAGTAACACTAGGTATACTGGTTGGCTTAAATGCTGACCAGGCGATTTTGGTGTCGGTCCAATAATCAGCCATCCGGATAATGATTCAGGATCTAGCCTAACGGTAAGCAGGTAAAAGAGTCAGACTACCATGTCCTAGTAGCTGCCTTGTAGTGGCCTTGGGCCATCTTGGGCTAATAAGTCCCTTTGTTGACTTGGTCCACCATGGGTCTTATGGACCTTCTCGTGTACTTGGGCCTACCAGTAGCGGGCTGCAAGAAAAGCTCAAGAGTCACGAACGGCTTGAGAACGACTCGTATTTTAGCTTGATTCAAGATCGACTTGAGAAGAAATGAGCCGAGTATGTATTATATAGCTTGAGTGAAAAAAGAGTTGATTTTGAGCCAACACTAGCATGCTCGATAGCTCAAATCCTACTCCGACTGTGTGTGTGTGTGTGATGCTTCTGCTATATATATTAAAAGAGGATTTTTTTAACGGAAGAGCCGATATATTAGCAGGGAATGAGAACAATATAACTCTTACATCTTGTAGTATGAAGAACAAGGAAGACCCTAAGACCTACAAGCTCACCTAAAAGTAAAGCTGAAAACACAAGTTGTCTATGCAGAAAAACACCATTGGAGCCTACCAGGAATTCTATCGAGAACATGGAATTGCCACACCTGAAATTGTGTTCTTCAGGAGACTCACATAGCCTAACCAACCGTAGAACCAGCGGCTCAACCAGCAATCGAGAAGGTATAGGCAAACGATGTCCAAAGTTGAGTTGTAGATAGAATCTGCACCATCGAGCTCAACACAGATAGATCTTCACCGTTGAATCTGGGGAGCGGCATCAAAGACGATCTCAACTGTCGCCGGTACACTCACCCGAGTGACATGAAGATCGCGAAGACAACCTGAACATAAATTCTCAAGAGATCCTTGGTGAAGCACGTAGTCCCAAAAACTGCATCTAGAGAAGAAAAAGTCTGAAGGAATCCAATTAGAGCAGCATGACCAGAGAGCACTGTCTCCTTCAATCTCCAGAACCAATTCAAGCCCATTTCATCATTACTCCAACCATCACCACAATGGCCAAAGTTGCACAGCGTCAGAGAAGAGCCGAGCTCAGAGGATCGCCAGAGGATACCGACAGCAACAACAAGCCGTCGATCAAGAAGGCCAAGATCCAAATCTTCATCAGCAAGGTGCCAGCTAGCGAACCTTGCAACATCCCTTGTGTCGTGGGAATGGCCACAACAGATGCTACGATTGGAAACGAGTAGTAAAACAAGGTGCAAGGGCGGCCAGCCATCTGCGGTGCGAGATGAGGGCAAAGACATAGGGATTTACCCATGTTCGCCCCCCCCGAAGGGTAAAGACCTACTCCTGCTAGATTGTATTGACGAGAGAGTACAAAGGGCGAGCTCGGCGGCGAGTCGAGGGGGTGTATGATGGAACGTAAGTGTTATGCATGCCCTGGGGAGGTTTATATAGAGTCACCTCGCTAGGGTTTACATATCTACAACCGAGTTAGATAAGGACTCGGAGAGTTTTGACCTAATCCGACTGGGCCTAACATAATTCTAGGCCTTCAGCTTCCAGTCGCTGGGCTTCCTCTTGGGTCACGGTCCAGTCGCCGTCCTGTAGGCCCACCCGCTGGGAGTATGATCCAGTAGGGAACGTCCCGCTGGGTATACCCCACTCGACATATCCCCATCAGTAGTCCCCGAGGCCGTCGTTGATTCGTCGCAGGTGTTCTTTGGCAGTCGGAGTATTCGGGTCCAATTTGGACACCCAGTCAAATCGTGGTGGACTCCTTCAATGAGATAAAGAATCTTTAGCATGCATCGTCAGTCGCAATAACGGTGACCAGTCGAATCGCCAATTTGGCGAATAGTTGAATCGCAACCATGGCGAATGGGTCGGCGAGTCGAGTAGATGAAGTTGGACCGTCAGCTTGGTCAAACTAGTCGCTGGGTAATCCAACGGTAACATCGACGTAATCACCGCACGGTAACGGCTCCTCGAAATTGGCGAGAACCAACAACTATATAAGGAGAGTGACGGTTGATTTGCGAGCATTCCTCACATTTCCTCCGACTCCACACGCCCTTCAATCTTCCATTCCCTCGAGAGCGATCCAGCGAGCCCAGGCCCTTGATTTGATGGCGCCTCCGAAGGAGTTATGGGGGGAGTCCAAGTGTATTAGGGTGACACTAAAGTCCTTCGAGGATGCATGGATTCTCTGCGCCGGGAGATGGCGAGTTCACGCGGCCGAGGAGGTGGAGCCAGATCCGCACGTCGGCGAATTTATTTGCTTCACCATCCATCTCGAGAGGGGGCTCGGATTCCCTACCTCGATCTTCTTCCGTCGGTTCTGCGCATACTACGGCATCCAGCCGTCAGATCTGGGGCCGCATAGCATCGAGCAGCTCGCCATCTTCGTGGCGTTTTGCGAATGCTACCTGGGCTGCCGCCCATACTTTCCCCTATGGAAGGAGCTGTTCCACGGGCGGATTAGTCGCGATGGGGTAGGTGGCCCGATGCTGGCAGCGGGCGGCCTCACGTTCCAGCTGAAATCCAAGGCCTTCTTCCTCGACCTCATGCTGCCAAAAAAGGCGGCAAGCGAGTGGAAGAAGCACTGGTTCTACACCAGCGAGTCGACGTCGGACGGCGAGGTGACACTCACGGCGTACTACACCGAGCGGACCGAGCCGCGCCGGCTCCAAGTCGCCAAGCTCCCACACAACCATCAGATGATTGTATATGAGATGCTGACGATGATTCGCCAGCTAAAGAAGGATGGTCTCGAGACTATCAATTTGTATAATTGCTGGCTCGGGCGACGATTGGTGCCCCTGGCCAGTCGTGCTCACTGGATGTATGAATACACCGGTAAAGATGACGGGACCAAGGCCTGCACCGCCAAGTGGAAGGCCGATGACTACGCCTCCACGCTGAGGAAGATCACTGACGCGGAGTACCGTGATCCGAAGGCCGGGATCTCCCCATACACCGCAAAGTGCAAGGCGCCAACTGTAAGTCTATTTTCCCTTGTTTACTGTCGCAGTCACAGGAATGCAGTCGCGGTTTACTATTTGTGTGTCATTGGTTTAGCTGTTCCAAATTGTGGAAGACTGGCTCCCTCCCGCCAATGACGAAAGCTCGGACGAGGCCGAGGGGGACGAGAGCGAGTTCTCCTCCGGCGAGGACGACGATGGATACTACGGTGATGATGACGATGATGAGGCCGTGGAGGTCGCCACACACACAGTTCGGAAAACTCACAGGAAGCGGCAACGCGAGATCGAGGCCGACAAGAGCCTCGAGGGTCACGATGGGGCAAGGGCGAGGCCCACGAACATAGTTCACGGCGTGTGGCCACACCATCGAAGAAGAAGTCGCCGAAGAAGAAGAAGGAGGCGCCCAGGGCGGTGTCACCGCCTCGGTCGAAGACTAGCTCCAAAGCGACTAGCATGGCCAACGATGTTGAGGCCGAAGCGTCGATGAAGGCGCCAGAGGCGGCCAGTACGGCAGTGGTGGAGGACGAGGTGCCGCTGGCGTCGCTTCCACCCCCGTTCTCAGCAGTCACATGCCTCAGAGCTGCTTTAGCCGCAGTGGCATCGCCATCGAGGGAGGCACCCGCATCGACCGGAGGGGAACTTCCTGCTGCCGCGGCCTCGCAACGAAGAAGGCCTCTGTGACGTGGGCTTCGGCCCTGTTCGAGACGGGCATCAGCCGCAAGCTAGGCCCAGAACTAGAGAATACGGCGCACATCCGCACCAGCCTGTGCTACATCCCATTCGCCAGGTGAGTGTTTTGCCATGTCGACTTGGATTACTAGTTTGTAGATGTTATCTGAACTGTTAATCATTTCCTTTGCAGTACTGGCGCGAAGAAGAGTGGTCACCCTTCGGTGGCCAAGGTCCCAGTAGACGCCTCAGGGGAGGAGGATGATCCCTCGAAGAAGAGAAAGGGCGACGACACCGAGGTGCCCGCTGAGGGTGCGAAGAAGATGAAGGGCGAAGATGTCGTCATTGTCTTGGACGAGCCGATCGACGCACCAAGTGAAGCTCCGAATAGAGTGGAGGCAGCCGCGAAGGCCGTCATGGACGCGGGTTCGCAGCATGTGGAACCCGTGGCGCTGGTCGGGGCGTCGGGCCCCACGACGAGTGCTTCAGGAGCAGCGGTGGTGACCTTCCCTCACTTCATGGCGAGGGCCTCTACTGCGAGTGTCTCGGTGCAATCGGCCCAGGTCCCCGAGATTTTGGGCTCGGATGTCGAGCAGCGTCGTGGACGCACGCCCTTCGTACTTCCCTCAGTGTACGCGGTCGAGCTGCACAACATGCTGGGTGCAGCTATTCAGGTATGTCTAGTGCCTGAGGATTTGCTCGCTGAATTTCAGCGGGTAGATTCTTATTGCTTTTTGTTGTCCAGTCCCCGAGTGGCTAGTCACTGAATTTCAGTGGCTAGGCACTTAGAAAATTCTTTGATGTCCAGTCCCCGAGTGGCTAGGCGCTGAATTTCAGGGGCTAGACACTTAGGAAATTCTTTGATGTCCGCTTACATTAGTTTCGTCTGTGCAGGGGCTCTAGCGTGAATCGGCAGAGCGACTGGCCACCAAAGAGCATCTGGAACACGACTTCCGCTCCGTGCAGGAGGAGAACTAGTAGTTGCAGACGACGCTGGTAGGTTTTTGAGTTACCCTTTCCATTGCTTTCTTGTTTTTTGCTTGTCATCTCACCCTTGTCTTTCTGTAGAGGGGCACTCAGCCGTGGTCGCAAAGGCCCACCAGGGTTTTGTCCCGGTCGGCGAGTTGATGACTGCCCATTCATCGTTGGCTGTCGCGGTGTCTGAACTAGAGCGGGAGCTCGAGGCCACTAAGGCAGAAGCGAGCTCGGCGGAGGAGAGGGCCAAGTCCGCTGTCGCTGCCAGAGCTGACGAGTGAAAGGTGTCTGATGCTATTGTCGCAACGCTGCAGAACGACTTTTCGGGTCTTCAAGATATCATCAAGGGGCGCTGCCGTCCCCTTATTGGTGAGTTTGTTGGGATTGTATTTGTTGTGCGGGTCTCCTTTGGCATTGAGTCCTCGAGGGGGTGGTCCCGAGTTGTGCGTCCTTTTGACGCTAAGTTGTTTGCTCTTTGCAGGGAAAATTCTTGATGACAAGCCCGAGACGCAGTCGTATGACGCTAGGCAATGCGTCACCATGCTGGTGGATTCTTCCACCCTTTCGGCATCCTGCATTTGCGCGTACCTCCAGGAGATCTTGACAACGGAAATGATTCCCGGCGAGCTCACGGAGGTGTGGCACTACCTGGAGAGGGCGCCGGCGGTGTTGGATTACATGTCGCGGTTGCTTTCCGTTGCGGGGCCACGATTGCACTAAGCCTTGGGCTTGTGCACTTCCCCGATGACTTTGATCTCGATGATGTTACCAGCGGGTACCCATCGGCGACTAGCTCGGTTGAAATCTCTGAGGTGCTGAAGTTGACCGATAGGGCGGATGTGTACTCCGAGCGGGTTCTAGCAATGGGCGACCTCCTGCCGTACCAGGAGACGATCGTTGCTCCGAACGACCCCGAGTCGGCACACCGCGACTTCAAGATGGAGCAGTCGTTCCATTCGGTGATGGTAGGCGCCTTGACCATGCACCCGTCAAACATTTGGGTCCCGTTCATCCGCGTTCGTGGTGGCGGTGGCGCGTCGTCTTCGAAGCTTGCAGAGTAAATAGCTTGCCGATTGACGTTAATTTAAATAAGTGTATGTCTGCCCTTGTAAGGGAAGAAAACTTTTTTTGCCGTAAGGAATGCGAGTATGCTTGAGTCAGCTTTGATTTGAGTTTAAATTGTTTTGTTGTGCGAGTCCCCGAGCGCGTCCGCCCTTTTATGTGTATGTATGTTTGTTTTTATACTGTTAGTTAGTTGAGGTTGACTCGCCGTGGCTTGGGAAGCCAGTCACTTGGTGACCCCAAGGGGTGCTCTGTACTTAGTTGTTTTCCCGAACGCGAACGGGGTTGGTTGGACGAGTCCTCGAGCGTGGTACTTAGCCATTCTAGTCGCATGCCTGAGGTAGGTGAGGATAGAGCGCGGTATTCTTGGCGCGTCTCTCCGCCCGACTCGAAGAGCCAGTCGAGTGGCGATTCCAGGGCGTGCTCTCATACTTGGTGTTTTCCCTAGCCGCATAGGTTTGGACTACCGTCAGTCCCTGAGCGTGGTACTTTACCGTTCGAGTCGTTGCGCCGAGGATGCGGAGGACTAGGTCGCTATGAGAAGCGAGTGCGGTTGTATTGGCCCGGCAGGACAGTCGAGCGAGGCGACTCCGATGGGGGCTCCGGGTTGGCGTTTTCATGGACGATGCAAGGCCCGAATTTTGCCGATGCCCTTGCGTCGCACTACTTAGCCGTGCAAGTCGCGCAACCAAGGGTTGACTTCCGTGATTAGCATAATGCTATTTTTACGAGTGCGAATAGCACAAGAGCTGGAGATTAGATACAATTTTGTGCGAGTCGAATATCTTTATTGCATGGCAGGGGATACAGGTCGGAGTTCTAGGTGTAGAACTTCCTTAGAAGGTTTACATTCCACGACCACTTGACGTCGAGTTGTCCATCGCCTCAGACGTCGATGAAGTAGTAGGCGTCGTTGCCCAGAACTCGCCCAATGGAGAATGGTCCCTCCCATGGGGGAGAGAGCTTGTGCATGCCCTTCTTGTCCTGGATCAGTTGCAAGACCAGGCCGCCTTCCTGGAAGGTGCAAGTCCGGACTCCGGCTGTGGTAGCGGCGGATGTCCCTGCTGGTAGATGGCGGTGCGAGAGAGAGCCAGGTCACGTTCTTCGTCGAGCTGGTCGATCCCGTCTTGGCGTGCGAGCTCGTTTTCGATCTCCGCGTAGTTGACGACACGAGGCGAGTCGTGCTCGAGGTCAATCGGCATGATGGATTAGGCGTCGTACACCATGAAGAAGGGCATGAACCCAGTCGATTGGTTGATGGAGGTGCGGATGCCCCAGATGACGGATGGGAGCTCCTCGACCCAGCACTCCAGAGTTCACTCGAGGGGAACTTGCAGTCGTGGCTTGAGGCCATGGAGGATGCCCTGGTTGGCGCGTTCCCCTAACCGTTGGACTCCGGGTGGGCGACCGAGGCGAGTTTGAGCCGTATGTTGTGCTCCTCGCAGTACTCTGCCATGGCGCCCTTGGCAAAGTTGGTGTCGTTGTCCGTGATTATGTTGTGCGGGAATCCATAGCGGTAGATGAGCTCGCGTAGGAATTTGGCGGCAGTCTTCCCGTCGCACTTGCACACTGCCTTGGCCTCCACCCATTTGGTGAATTTGTCGACTGCGACCAGGAGGTGGGTGTAGCCAGAGGGGGCCTTCTTGAAGGGGCCCACCATGTCCATGCCCCATACGGTGAATGGCCAAGTGATGGGGATGGTTTTTAGCACCCAGCTGGGTACATGCGTCTGGTTGGCGTAATTTTGGCATCTGACGCAGCGTTGGACGATGTCGACCGCGTCGGCGTGCACAATGAGCCAGTAGAAGCCATGTCGCATGGCCTTGGCGACCAGGGACTGGGCGCCGGCGTGGTGGCCGTAGTCGCCGGCGTGTATGTCTTGAAGGATCTTGCGGCCTTCCGCCGGCTACACGCATCGTTGGAACATGCCAGTCATGCTGTGCTTGTGTAGCTCGCCGTTAATGATGACGAAGGATTTGCAGTGGCACACGATCATGCATGCCTCTGTCTCGTCTCCCGGCAGGGTCCCTCTCTCGAGGTAGGAGATATATGGCGCGGTCCAGTCGCTTAGCTCCGTGATCATGGTGACTAGAGCGGGTTCTGGTTTCAGCAGGATCCCGAGGTCTATCTCCTTCGGGGGAGAGACGGAGGGCTTGTGGATGGTGTCGAGGAAGACACTGACGGGTGGCGCATGACAAGCCGACCCGATGCGAGAGAGGGCGTCGGCCTCTTCGTTCGTGTGCCGGTCGATCCACTCGACAAAGTAGCCGACGAAGTGGCCCCCCAGATGGTCCACTACTTGGAGGTATGCCGCCATGGTGGGGGAGACGACATCGCAGGTACCGGCGACTTGTGCGGCGACGAGGTTGGAGTCGCCGTAGCACTATAGGCGATTGATGTTCATCTCCTTGGCGGCCCGCATGTCGTGGAGGAGGGCCTTGTACTCGGCCATGTTGTTGGTGCAGGGGGTGAAGTCGAGGTACATCACGTAGCGTAGCATGTCGCCCTTGGGGGAGGTGAGTACAATTCCTACCCGTGCACCGTCTACATTCTTAGATCCGTCGAAGTGGAACGACCAGTAGTGAAGGTATGGCAGCTACTGCGCCTCCTCCCAGTCGGCGAGGAAGTCCTCCAGGGCCTACGACTTTATTGCCTTGTACGGCTCGAATTTAATGTTGTGGACGCTAATCTCGACGTCCCACTTGGCGACTCGCCCAGTCACCTCACAGTTGCGGATGATGTCCTGCAACGGCGCGGGGGAGACAACCGTTACTGGGTTCTCCTAGAAGTAGTGCGGTAGCCGCCGCTGGGCTCGAAAGACCACGTACACCAATTTTTGGTATTGTGGGTAGCGCTGTCGCGAATCGGTGAGGACCTCGCTGCTGTAGTAGACAGGGCGCTGCACGGGGTGCTCCTTGCCCTCTTCTGGCCGTTCGACGACCATTACGGTGCTAACAAATCGCTCGGATTTCGTGACATAGACGAGCATTGGCTCCTTGCCGATGGGGGCGGCGAGCAGCGGGCCCACGAGTAGCACTTCTTTGAGAGCATGGAGCGCGTCGTCTGCCTCCTTGTCCCACTAGAACGTGGGGTTCTTGCGCATTAAGCGGTAGAGAGGCATTGCCTTCTCGCCTAGCCGGGGGATGAAGCGGCTGAGAGCCGCGACTCGTCTGGCCAACTTCTGGACGTCACAGAGGTACTCGGGTTTGCCGAGTCGGGTGATCGTATTGATCTTGGTGGGGTTTGCCTAGATGCCTTGCTTGGAGACTACGTACCCCAGTAGTTGTCCAGTGGGTACGCCGAAGGTGTACTTCCCTGGGTTGACTTTGATCTTGTACCTCCACAGATTTGCGAAGGTTTTGGCCAGGTCGGCGAGTACATCTCTATGGCGATTGGACTTGACCACCACGTCTTCGATATAGACGTGGATGTTGCGGCCAATTTGGCTCGCAAGGCACTCCTACATGCACCACTGATAGGTCGCTCCAGCGTTCTTGAGGCCGAACGTCATGGCGGTGTAGCAGAAGGCACCGAATGGCATGATGAACGACGTCTTCTCCTCATCCTCGACCGCTAGTTTGATCTAGTTGTAACTAGAGTAGGCGTCGAGGAAGAAATGCTCCTTTGGGCAGACGTTGTTGAGGTTTGTGTAATCGATACACATTCTCTAGGTGGTGTTCATCTTTTCGACCAGGACTGGGTTTGCCAGCCACTTGGAGTATCTGATGGGCCGGATGAAGCCTGCCGCGAGTAGATGCTGCACCTCCTCGGTGATTGCTCGGAGGCGCTCTTCATTGAAGGGCTGCAGCGACTGCTTGACAGGTCGCGCTTTGGGGTCGGTGTTGAGTTAGTGCTCAGCGAGTTCCCTCGGGACACCTGGCATGTCGGATGGCTTTCATGCGAAGATGTCGCGATTCTCACGTAGGAACTCGATGAGCGTGCTTTCCTATGCGGGGCTCATGCCTATCCCGATCGTCACCGTCTAGCTGGAGTCGCCTGGGACCAGCTCGACGGTGCGGGTGTGCGTGGTGGCCTCGAACGTGGTCGAACCCCCTGATACGTCCAATTTGCATCACCATTCTATATCTTAATTTTCCTCTATTCATTGATATATGTCTTATTATGAGGTGTTACTTATGTCTTTTCATATGTTTTTGCATGTTGGATAATTCTTGGAGGATGGACTGCCGGAGTCTGGATTCTGATGGAAAAGGAGGTGTTTTGATGCAATTTCATCCCAGTGAGATTCATAAGGATAGAAATCTGATATATAACTTTTGGCCTCGTGATGGAGAGAGTACAGCTCAAGCTTGGGGGAGATTGAAGTTACTTATGCTTAAATGTCCTATTCATGGACTCCCTAATAATATTATTATCAATAACTTTTATGCTAGGCTTTCTCTTCATGATAAAGATTTACTAGATGCTTCTTGTGCTAGATCATTCACACGTATGAAGGAAGAAGCTAAATGGGATCTATTAGACCGTATTCAAGAGAACACTGAAGCTTGGGAGAATGACAAAGGAAGGAAGTCAGGTATAAACTATGATTATGAATGCATTAAATCTTTTATGGGAACTGATGACTTCCGTGATATTAGTAATGGGTTTGGTCTTGATTCCCAAAGTATTGCCAATTGTTTTAAAGCCTTTTCCTTCTACATAGAAATTCCGAAGAAAAAGTGGAATAAGGTACCATGCACCTTATAGAAGTACCGAAGTTTGTACTACTAATCATATTGTGCGTGGTCCTCATGTTGAGAAAGTTCCTTTCCTAGCTAAGGTAAAGGAGTATTCTATGATTATTAGTGCAAATAATAAAGGTACTAAGAAAACTGTGGAGCCTGATGAGCAAGTGAATAATGAACCTGTGGTAGCTATTGTGAAAGACCCTGTCACTAGAAATATAGAGGATGATCACATTGTCTTTTGTGAAGACGCTTCTAATATTATCTCTCATCCTGGTAAAGCTAGAAAAGCTAGTGTACCTGTGCTTTCTGTTAAAATTGGTGATCATTGCTACTATGGTTTATGTGATATTGGTGCTAGTTCTAGTGCTATTCCTTATGAGCTTTACAGGGAAATTATGCATGAGATTGGTCCTTGTGAGCTTGAGGACATTGATGTGGTCATTCACCTTTCTAATAAGGAGATAATTTGCCCCATTGGCATTGTAAGAGATGTGGAGGTTCTTTGTGGTAATATTAAGTATCCAGCTGATTTTCTAGTGCTCAATTCAGCATCTAGCAAAACTTGTCCTATCATTTTTGGTAGACCTTTCTTGAACACTTGTGGAGCTATTATAGATTCTAAGAAGGAGAAAGTTTTAAATAAGTTTGATGGGAGATTCTTATGAGTTTAACTTTTCCAAATTTGCTAAATCTCCTTGTGAAAATAGCTTGCCTAATAAAGATTTCAGGATGGAACAACTTGCTTCTATTGATCCAGTTTATGACCTTGGACCTCTTTTTGATGACTGTAAGTATGTTCATTCTGATGATAAAGTTGTTGCCAGTGACATTTATATTGTCAAATTTATTCAAAGTGATAGTGAAAGTTATTATGAGAGAGGGAAACATGGTTTTATGCATCTCAATAATGTTAAGTTTCCCCGTTTTATGTTGAAAGCTTTGAAGTTGCATCTATTTTGTCTTCCTATGCTAGTGGCTTTTTGTTTCAACAATTTGTTTTCTGATGATACCCCCATGCATAGGAAGTGGGTTAGACTCAAATGTGTTGGTTATTTGCTTCTTGATGCTCTCTTTCACTTCAAATATTTATATCCTTTGTGAGCATCTTTGAAAGTTTCAAGCCTAACTTAAAGGCATTAAAGAAAAGTACTTGTTGGGAGATAACCCAAGAGTTTGGTTGAGTCTTGGAAGTTATTACCTCAGTAATAACCGCTCCTTATCCTTTTTGTTTTGGTTTTTGTGTCAAGTTCAACTACTTTTGAGAAGTAGAGGAGTTGTGAAAAGTGGTTGTCCTGGGACAGATTTTTGTGCTGCATTGTAAAAATTCATGAGGGAGCTCAGTACGTCGAATGGAGCTGTATTTTTTGTGCTTGTTCTCCAGGTTGTTACCCAAATTTCATTAGTTTTGCACTTTTTGATTTGAGCAACAGAAGGTTTTAGAAAAAATCAATCTTTACTTGCTGGTCTGTTTTGACAGATTTTTGTTATCATTTGCATTTGCCTCTTACAGAAGCCTTTGTTTTGATGGATTTTTGTTGAAGTGTGAACCTAAAGGTTTATTGTTTTTGCTTACACTAATGTTGCCATTGAGGTTTGTGTGATACCTTGTAGGAAAGGAATATCCAGGCGAAGGAAAAATGAGTCTGCAGAGTTCGTCTTTGAATAGGTAAAAGAGGTGAAAACAGAAGGTTCATGAAATCCTAATATTTTTATATTTTTGATGTATTTAATACATAAGACAAGTTACGAGACGGAACTGAGGAGGAACCGGAGGCCGGGGTGGCCAAACCCACCCCAGGAACGGGCCCAGCTGGCCGCACCTGGAGGGGGAGTGCCTCCCCCGAGCTCCGTCTCCGCCTCGTTTTCGTATCAGAACTTTCCTTATGCATTAAAACTTCGTAATATATAATCCCCCGGATCCCCCGAGGTTCGTGCATTGTGTTGTCGTCGTGTTTTCGTTTCGTTCTGTTTTTTGTCAAGAAATCTTCTCAAGTTTAGATCACCATGGCCTTCGCCAATGACAAAGGCAAGAAGCCCGTGGAGGATATAAAGTTGGAAGAACAAACCGCCGCAGGGACAAGGGCAAGGAAAACTACTTTTGTAGGAGCAATTAACACTGGACATGCTTTTTCTCGTAACATGCAGGGGATCATAGCCTCTGATCAAGACTTCAGATCCTGCCCTGAGGCAGTGGAATTCCTTCGAACCACTGAAGAGTTTTGTGATAAGTACCGTACTTTAAGGATGAAGGTGGATATGCTTCAAGAGGAGAATAACAGGCTTCGTAAGATGCTGGAGGATTTTCTGACCCTAAACAAGAGAACACCACCACTACCGAAGGAGTAATTCATCATCAGGTTTGGCATCCCCTTGGCTAGTTCCAAGCTTGGGGGAGTGCCGCGGTATCACCATCATTATCTTTTATCTTTTACCTTTTTAGTGGATTAATATCTTTGGTAGAGAAGTTATCTTATAGTTTGGTTTGCATGTGGAAGTATCTCTCCTTTAGTTGATTATCTATGTATCCCTTGGTGTGAGTGCCTTTATGGATTATTAATGAGAAGTTTCCACTTTTACTTTTTGCACTTCTTATTTTAGTTTGCAATCTCTATTATATGATGGATTTGTTGATCAGTATTGGCATCACTTTGGGAGCATCAAGTAAATCTAAATTGGTTTTGGCAAACCGAGCTCTAGTCAGTAGCAACACTTTTTGAGGTTTGAAAGAAAAAGAGTAAAGCTTACAGGTATTTTGTATCATTTATTTCCTTTCTTGATTGGCTCATCAGCTTAGTATTCTTTATTTAAGATCTTTTGTGTCTTCAAGGAAGATTGCATGTTTGGCTTTATCACTTGTAGGTTTTCTTGTTTCTTTCATCTCTTTTGCTTGCTACCCAGCCTTGCTAGCCAAAAACCTGTTTTGAGAAGGCTTACTTCTCATGTTTCCAATCCCTTTGAACCAAAACCTTTGCCATTTGTGTCCACCATATCTACCTTTTAGCATTATTGCTATTCCAAGAAAATTCTCAAGCTTCATCTATCTTTCGAATTAAAAAGTATTTTGTTATGTGAAAACTAGTTAGTAAAGATCTCACAAACTTGATGGCACACCTTGATGGCACAAACTTGATTCTAGGGGAATGCATTGTAAATTTGGCTACTAATTGTGGGGTTGCCGGAGTGACAGAAACCTGAACCCCCATTAGGACACCTTTGCACAAGGGAGCGTAGGATCTCAGAGTTTAAGGTTGTGGTTAGGTTTATATCTTAATTATTTTCCTGTAGTTGCGGATGCTTGCAGGGGGTTTAATCATAAGTATGTATTAGTTCAAGTAAGGTTGGTACATTAGCATAGGTTCACCCACACAACACTTACAACACCAAAGAAGAGTACTTAGCTATTTGAAGCGAAAGCACTTGACAGAATTCCCATGTGTCCTCGAGAACGTTTGGTCCTTATAAGTATTTCCACCGGCTTGTCATTTGCTAAGAAAGGATTGGGACACTTGATGCAGTTGTTCGTTGTCTTTATTACTTGCACTTGTTTTGTTGCTTTATCAAAAAACCACTAAAAATCCATTTGCTAAGTATTTACAGAGATTTCCTGCTCCATACAACTAGTCAACACCTTCTGCTCCTCGTTGGGATCGACACTCCTATTTATCGAAAGTACTGTGATACACCCCCTATACTTGTGGGTCATCACCACCGTTCTCCGTGTTGGGCCTCTTGAGTATGGCGGGTCGTCTTTGTTAACCCCGCTCGCGTATCTGGCGAGCTCCTCCACGTGGTTGGCCTCCACGGCGATGAAAACGTCCGCGAGCTTGGCACCTTCAATGGCCATGTCGGGGTTGCCGTGGGAGCTTCACCGTGTTGTACATGTAGTGCGGCGCTGCCATGAACTTGGCGAATGCTTGTTGCCCCAAGACGTAGTGGTAGGGGCTGTTGCAGCTGACCAGCTCGAAGACGGTCCGCTCGGTGTGAAAGTTCACTCGTGTGCCAAAGGTGACTGGCAGCGTCACCTTGCCGATCGGGTACGCCTTCCGACCGGGGATGATGAGGGTCATCGCGATCATCGACTGCGGGAGCCGCAGCCGCCTGAACGTGTCCAGGTAGAGTATGTTGATGGAGTTCCCGCCATCCATCAGTGTCTTGGGGAGCCAGTAGTCGCCCAGTTTGTGCTTGACCACCAGGGCTACTCGCCCCGGATATTCGATCCATGGTGAGTGGTCCTCGGGGCTCCATGTGATGCGCTGCTCGGACCAGTTGAGGAAGCGGGGGATGTCGACCTGGGACACCACGTTGACGGAGAAGGCGCGGGCGAGGACCTTCTTCTCATGCTTGGTGCCGAGCCCGATGAAGGTGTGGAGCGATCTGACGTCGTTGTCGAATGCCCCGCCGTTTGGTGGGTTGTTGTTGGGGTCTTCCCTTGTGTGTCGTGCCTTCTCGATCTCCTTCAGGGAGTGGCAGTCAACGGTCGTGTGTGTGGTGGGCTTCCCTTTCCTGCTATGGAACCCACAGGGTTGGTTGAGGAGGGCTGCAGGGTTGAATTTCGGCCTCGCTCGGAAGTATCCACTGTCGCGGTGTTGGCCTCCGTCTCAGCGGAAGCTCTTGGGGTCACGTGGCGTGTAGCCGACGTTGGTGACGAAGTCGACTCACCCGTCACCGCGGCGTTTGCCGGTGAGGCGAGTGTTGGTGTAGCGCAGTTCGTGCTGCCTGCCATTGTCATGGCCGCTCTGGCGGCGATGTCCACCCGACTCGTCGTTGGTTTCCTTGTTCGGGTCCTCCTCCGCGTACCGCTTGGCGATCTTGAGGAGGTCTGGGATGTTGTCGAGTGTCTTGTACACCCGCTTGAGCTTGGCGACCAGGGGTTCATAGAGGCGTGAGGTCTTGAAGTAGTGGATCACCGTCTCTGGGTGAATGCCGGACGCGTTGAACCATAGGTATTGCCACCGTTGGACCCAGTTATGGGTTGACTCGCGGGGTCCTTGGACACAGCGCTCTGGGTCCTCGATGGTGGTGGCACGGGTGTAGGATCCCTCGAAGTGCCCGACGAAGTCGTCACTCATGTCCTCCTAGGAATCAATGATGTCCGCGGGGAGGGTGTTGATCCATTGCCGAGTCGCTCCCTCCATCATCAGGGGAGGTAGCGAGCGGCGAGGAGGTCGGTGTGGCCGGCGATTCCCATCGCCGTAAGGTATGTGTCCAGCCACATGGCCAGATCGTACGAGGGATCGTACTTTTCGATCTCCGTTGGCGCTTTGAAGTTCGCCGGATATTTCTTGCCTCGGATCATTGGTCCAAAGTACTGGGGGCTAACTTGGTTGAGCGAGCCCCTTGGCTTGCTGTCATGGCGGTTGGTGAGGGTATGCCTCGGATCGTAGAGCTGGCGTGCTCTCCAGCTCTGGTTGTTGATGATGTGGGTCCACGCGTCGACTGGCTGCCCGTTGGCGGCAACCATGTTGTTCATTGGTTGCGGGTCGTTGGTGGAGAGCGTCGCATGCACGACCCTTGGCTAGAGCTGCAGGGGCTCAGGTGGCGGGCAGTTCAGGGTATTCGCCATTGATGGGCGGCCGCTCGAGGCCGCCCTGCTTCCGGAGGTACGGGAGTACATGCGCCCCCGCGAGTCGGCTCCCGCGACTTGCTGCTCGACGGCCTTGGCGGGTAGGTCCTATGCGTACTCAATTTGCAGTGTCCCTCCCCTGTGACGTTGAGGTTGGCGACTGTTGCTCGCCCCGCGATGACATTGTCCATCAGGGTAGAAAATAGTGGGAGGTCGTTCGCGTCCCGCTCTTGTAGAGAGATAAGGACTCTCGCCTGGTTGAGGAGGGGTGCATGGCCTGGTGGCGGTGGGGGAGCTCTAGTTGCTGGTGCGCCTGGTGGTGGCTGGGCACTGCCTCCTGGTGGCACGTTCTCGCAGATTGCGCGATCGACCACGCGAGACGGGTCATTGTCGTCGTCGAAGTTCAGGGTGCAGCCCTGAACTGTGGGGTTCAGGCGCATCCTGATGCGGCGCTGGTGGTAGAGCGATAGCTCCTGCGCCGTCGACGGCTCGAGGCGAAATATTTCGTGCTCGGCTTGCTCCTTGCGCACTGCCTCTTCCAGGCGCAGGCGCATCTCCTCGACCTCCCTAACCGTGGCGGTTGGAGGGATCGGCGTGGAAAAGGGGTCTAGCGGGGCACTCGCACCGCTTGCCATGTAGGTCGTGACGAAGCGACCGGATCCGGCGTGGAGGTCGCCGGAGTTCTCCAATCTAGAGTCAGAGTCGAAGATCCCGAGGATAGATGGATCCTCGAAATCCCCCATGTTGGAGACTTGGGTGGTGGAGCCCGCTAGCGACATGGCGACAATGGATCCGGCGACTGAGGCCGGGGTTGCCGAGTCGGTGTCGTCGTTGAGGGCCACGTTGTCCGCGGCCACGTTGGTCTCGACCACGTTGCTGGTGGCCGAGTCGTACTCGGAGGCGAGGCGGTGGATGGTGCGGACCTGGCTCTCAGAGAGCCGATCGCGCGGAAGAGACTCGCGGATGCGCGCTGAGTCCTCCGAGAAGATGACGTAGGTGAAGCCGACAAAGAGGCTGATCGTGCCAACCGGCATGATGACGCTTTGGGTGACCGGGCGTGATGCCAGGACGTAGCTGCTGGGCAAGATCTGGAGGATCTCACCAATGGTGATCATGCGACCGGTGGCGATCGTCCGGTTGATGGGCAGATAGGGTGTCGTCGCAGAACACAAGCCTGACCGGCCAGGCCCCTTGGTGGGCGCCACTGTCGTGGGAATGGCCACGGCAGATGCTGCGATTGGCAGCGAGTAGTAGAATGAGAGGAAAGGGAGGCCATCCATCTGCGGTGCGATATGAGGGCAAATACACAGGGATTTACCCAGGTTCGTCCCCCCGGAGGGTAAAGACCTACTCCTTCTAGATCGTATTGATGAGAGAGTACAAAGGGCGAGCTCGGCCGCTAGGCGGCGAGTCGAGGGGATGTATGATGGAACGTAAGTGTTATGCGTGCCCTAGGGTGGTTTATATAGAGTTACCTCGCTAGGGTTTAGAGATCTACAACCGAGTTAGATAAGGACTCGGAGGGTTTTGACCTAATCCGACTGGGCCTAACTATACTTCTGGGCCTTCAGCTTCCAGTCACTGGGCTTCCTCTTGGGTCGCGGTCTAGTCGTCGTCCTGCAGGCCCACCCGATAGGAGTATGATCCAGTAGGGAACGTCCCGCTAGGTATAGCCCACTCGGCATATCCACATCACCTTGTAGCTTTCGGAGCAGGCCGCAGAAGAAGCCCACTCGTCTCCAAAACCAAGAAGAACGTTTTCCACCCACTGCAACAGAGAGCCACCAAGCAAGCCCCAACACGGGGAGCCAAGACTATCATGTTGAGTTTGAGGTCGCCACGCTGCCAGGGAACTCCCCCTCTCCTCCTCGACCGGCTAGGAGTGCCCTAGATTCGCGCTTAGCCACAACATCACCATCTTCCCCCTCACTACCGCAGCCAACCAGGAAAAAAACGAGTTTGCAGCACCTAGCCCTCACAAGGTGGACCACGCCACCAGCTTTATTTAGGGAAGCATCTATCTTCCCCATCACTCACCATTCCGACCGACAGAGTAGTAGAAACAGGAGGAAATATCCTAAAATCGCCGGGATCTAGGCGTGATACGTTGCAAACGTATCTAGAATTTTTTATGCTCCATGCTTGTTTTGCACCATTTATATTATGTTTGGTCCACACTTTCTGTCACTTTTTTGCATTTTCTGGAACTAAACTATTAACAATATGCCACAGTGCCAGTTCTTGTTTTCTGCTGTTTTTGGTTTCAGAAAAACTAGTAAAGAAATATTCTTGGAATTGGACGAAAGAAAATCCAAAGTTCCTATTTTTCCTGACATGACATGGAGTCCGAAGGAGAGACGAAGAGGCGCCACGAGGCAGACACAACAGGTAGCCGTGCGGGACCACCATAGGCCGCGCTAGGCCATGGTGTGGGCCCCTCGGGCATCCGCCGACCTTCCCCATTCGCCTATATAAACCCCCCGAGGCAGAAACCCTAAGAACCCGATCAGAATTCCACGAAAAAGTCCTTCGTTGTTGCCACCATCGTCCCTAGATCGGGAGGGTTCTGAAGCTCTTCCCGGCACCCTGATGGAGAGGGGAGATCATCCCGGAGGCCTTGTTCATCACCATGCCAACCTCCGGAGTGATGCGTGATTAGTTCATCCTTGGCCTATGGGTTTAAAGCAGTAGCTAGATGGTTGTTTCTCCTATTTTTGCTACCATGTTTAGATCTTGTGAGCTGCCTATCATGATCAAGATCATCTTATTGTAATCCTATATGTTGTGTTTGCGGGGATCCGATGGATATTGAGTATTATGTCATATTCATTATTGTTCTATCATGTCTATGTTATTTGTGATCTTGCATGCTCTCCGTTTCTAGTAGTTACTTTGGCCAAGTATTTGCTTGTGACTCCAAGAGGGGCTATTTATGCTCGATAGTAGGTTCATACCTCTAGTAATCTGGGAGAGTGACCGAAACTTCTAAGATTGTAGATGTTATTTCTACAAGGGAGAAAACAACAATCCTTTGCCCAAGGGAAATTGTATTGTTTACATTACACACTTTGCTTAAAGCAATTATCTATTCCTTGCAACTTAATACCCGAGGGTTGTTCGAATGATATCCCGGAGGTGGATTATTAGTCATGTTGTAATGCCCAAATGAATCTGATAGTGATCATTATGTCATGTACATGCATTGTTATGCATTCTTTATTTGTCAATTTCCTCGCTGTAATTTGTTCACACAGCATGTTATTAATCTTATGGAGAAAACACATCTAGTGAACGGTGGACCCGGTCCATTCCTTTCCATTGATATTCTATCTACTATTTACTTTCTGCAATTACCACAAGCAATTACTATCTTCCACACTATACGTTTAATCCTTTGTTTTCAGCAAAACCAGTGAGCTTGACAACCTCATTGATAAGTTGGGGCAGAGTATTTTGGTTGTGTTGTGTGAAGATTCCACGTTGCTAGCAACACCTTTAGAAGTGGTTTATTTATCCTACTAGTTTGATAACCTTGGTTCTATAACCGACGGAAACTTGCTGCTATGCTCATCATACCTTGCTCTTGGGGTTCCAACGAGCTCTACATCAACTAAGGCAGGAGCTAGCCCGCAAGATCAGAGCTCAACACTTTGGGTCACCGAAGTTGAAGGGGAAAGGTCCGGTGATGGCACCATCCCAGCCCCCGCTCGCGTGGCAGATAGACGGGAACTTGACAAGCACGTGGGAAGAAAGGAACAACCAGCAGAACAAATGTGTTTGCAGAAAAGAACGAACAGAAATTGTAGGTAAAAGCAGCCATTCCCTTTCACAAAAGCCTACCCCCAGGGGGGAAGACATTGCCCAGCAAGGAGATAGTGGGGGCAAGAGTCACCTTGGGAGGGTGAAGTTGTTGCCCGTACTATGCCTCCTGAGGGGTGGAGGCGTCTCGGGCCTTCCGCGCCCTCCGGCGCGGTCGTCACCCTGTGACTCCCCCTCCATCCCCTGGGCCTCCTGAGGGGCTATAGGTCCGGGGCTTTTGTGCGCGGAGCCTTGTCGCACTTTATTATCCGCGGGCACCTTCTCTTGATGTCGTGCTCCTCTCTCACCTTCCTGAGTCTGACGCATTCTCTGGTGTCATGGCCTTGCCTCTGGTGGAAGACGCAGTACGGGCCTTGGTCAGGCGCTCGGCATGCACCTTGCCGCGCTAGGTGCTTCATGCGGCTTTCGTTGTGCTCTGGCCAGCGCTTCCCCCGGGATCCATTGTCGTGTCTTCTGACTCCCTGTCGCTACGGGAGAACAGGTTGCCTGTTTCCGCCTTGGCACAGTGATCGACCACCGCAAAGAGCTCAGAAATTATTGCGAGGTTCTCTCTGGGCGGCCAATCCTACCGAGCACTCGGGTGTCAGCAACACCTTCGGCAAAGACGCGATGACCTCCGCGTTGGAAGCCCTTGCAACCCTGATGACTATATGGTTGAAGAATTGCAGGTATTTGCACAGAGTTTCTTCTGGGCCCTGCCTGACCCTCCTGAGGTCGTCACAGGTGCACGCCCACCTGTCCGGGTCCCTGAACTTGGAGAGGAAAAGTCCACAAAGCTCTAACCATGAGCCGATGGACCCCTCCGGAAGGTTGAGTAGCCAGGCGCGGGTCTCCCCCGCCAAGCCCATGGGGAACCAGTTAGCGAGGACGCGGTCGTCCCCTCCTACTTCCTTGACTCCCGTGGTGTAGAGCTGCAAGAACTCCGTGGGGTTGGTGGTTACGTCGTAGCGTGGTGGCATATCTGGCTTGAACTTGGTTGGCCACACCACCTTGCGGAGGCGTTCAACCAGGGCTGGGCATCTAGAGCAGCTGATGGCCACGCCTCCGGCGAGGGCCACTCTGTTCTGGATCCCGACCGCTGATATGGTCTGGAGGATCTGGACCTCATGCCCCCAGCGCCTTGCCAGGGTTACCAACGCGTCCTCCACCAACCGAGCGACCTCACCCCAGGACTGGACTTGTCCGGGGTACGGCATGGTAGGGGTGGAGGGGGCGCGCCATGCGCGATTTCGCCCGGTCGAACCTTCATTGACTCGGGGCTGCCCCATGCGGCATCTATCAGGGCTGCGAGACGGGCTTGCCACTCTTCTCGGGCGCCTTTCGCAGGCGAGTAGCATAGGAGCTACTTCATCATTAGGCGTGTCGCTTCCGGGGTGAGCGGGGTCCGACACCCTGGAGCCGGTTTTGGGCTGGAAGGGGCGTTTTGTTCGCGCGGCTCGGCGGAAGGACGTTGCAAAGAGTGGTCACCGGCGCTAAAGCGGGGTGCGTTCATGGGGGCAGCATGGCACGAGCCCCTGAGCCTTTTCTCCTACTCCAGCCGGGAGTGGTTGTCGCGAGGCTTGCTGCGAGCCACCATGTTGTCATCATCGGTGAGAGTCTCCTGGCGCGCCTCAGCCCCATGGGCTGACACGCTAAATATCAGAGATTTGTCCCGTGAAGGAACTAGGGTCCAACGATCCCTAGGTTCGAGAGGGGGCTCAACACGCATTCTCAAGGAGCCTTGGCTACGATGAAGCTAGAATCACGGCAGAGAGGTGACACGGTGTTTTTACCCAGGTTCGGGACCCTCGTGAAGAGGTAAAGCCCCTACTCCTGCTTTGTTGTATTGCTCGCCTGGCTTCACGAGGGTACAATAGAGATGATATCTCTAGGGTTTAGATTTCTAAGGATCAATCCTTCTTAAGGTATGAGGGGGAGCCTTTATATAAGGCAGCACTGGTCCTCTTCCACCAAATCATTTGGCCGGAAGGGTTGCCACATTCCCGCGTTGGAGGCATAGGCTGCCTCTTGTCTTCTTCTGGCCACCTGCCAGCTGTCGGGTGGTGTAATAGACGGTCGCCATGCCGTCGCTCCATCCTGGCTTCTTTACACCAAAGTTGTGCACCTGGCTCTACCACCTCCTTACGTCATCTACCCCTTCTTTTACCCCAGAGGGGAGAGGCAGCATATTGCTTTTCCGAGGCAGTCCAGCCTCACCATGGACTGCCCGTTGGCGCGTCATCTAGTGCGTGATGCCTCAAACTGCGAAGACGTCCCTCGCGAGGCAACCGTAGTGGAGGGCAAAGGGTGCTTCATGCTTCTTGGTCCCCCTCGCAAGGGTCTCACTCCTTGAAGACTCCGCTAGGGTATGCCTTGTGGGTCCGACGTATTAACTTGACATGGTACCCCTAGTGCCAATAGTCTGATAGTCTTGACAATGTGTTCCGGCAGGATCGGTTCACCAAGGTAATGCATCGTCCTCCTTAGGGTCAGCAACCTATCGAGAACCACTTTCTTGCTTGCTTCATCGTTTTTCCCTAGCCTCTTCTTCCGCTTCCTGCCCTTCTTATTGCACGGGGGAGTGCCGGTTTGTTTCATTGCCTCCATGGTCACACTAATGAGTGTCCTCGAGGTAACCTGAGCTTGCGGTGGAGCGGTGAAGGCAGTAGCGTCTTCCTGGTTGGGCGTTTCTTGAGAAGGTAAGAGCTTCTTCTTCAGGGTATCACGGGCGGGTGCCTCGGAAAAAACAAGGTTGGCCTCCATATCAGTGATGAACGAATCGATGGGAGCCATACCAATGTCTAACGCGTTGTCGTGCTCATGTGTCTCGGGCTCAGGAGGATCATCAGTCGGTGGAGGAGTGACCCTGTCTTGGATTGCCGCACGCATAAACGCTAGAGTGACCCTGGCTTGGCTTGGCACCCCCGGATCAACCTCAGGAGTGACCTTGCCATGGCTTGCCTCCGACCCACAAGCGGTGTTCAGCCGAATTAGGGATTTCGGCCATAGAAGGATATGATTCTTGAGTTGTACGATGTTCAGCATGGTAGAGGCATCCACGGGTTGAGAAGGAGTATCTAAGTTTACGCATCCCGATAACAATTGAACCCGGTGCATGCTATCAGCCATAGGCTTGAAGTGGTATGACAGGTTGACTGGCATGATGATGTGTTCCTTTGCAACATCCTTCAACTTGTTGTCCACATTCAGGAGCAAGGTGCAAGGGGTCGTTTGCTCATGTGAAAACATGTAGGTTAGAGAGGATGACCTAATTAATTTGAAGAGGCTCAAAAAATTACCGTGAGGGTGTCGAGCTTGGCTTGGGTTGAGGGAACGGGGCAAGGGGAGGGCGTGCAAGTGACTAAGGGGCTGTTGGCGTCCCGCAAGGCTGGCGACTCATCCATAGTACCTGCATTGTCTTCGGCAGGTGGATTCCCCAATATGGGTGCGTCTTGAGCCCGTGTAGTAGAAGGCAGGTTGTCCGAGTTGTTGTCGCCTAGGCTGATCACCGGGAGCGGTCCCTTTTGGCCGTTGGCGAAAAAATTGGAGAGCAACTGCACCATTCCAGGAATGATTTCATTGACCTAGATGGCCACCGCATCATTGACCTTGCTGGACACCTTTGGTTGGACCCTTATTTCTACCGTGGCTTAGACATGCTGGTCCATGGTTGCTTCCAATTTGGCCACCTTTTGCAATAGATCCTCATGCTCCCGATCCTTCTCTGCCTGCCACGACTCCCTGGTTCTAGGCACAACCAAGCATTGGTCGACATGCTTATGACCTCCTCCGGCACCGGGGACAACGCCTAAGTGCGGCCTCCTCAATGGCGGCTGCTCCTTCACGATGAGCACCTTAGGGCCTTAGAGATCCTCAACAACGGCTCCTCAGGGCTCCATTCGCCGGGGATAACCCTTTTTCCTTATGCTTTTTATTTTGCTCGTTAGTTATTTCTGCACTGTTTCATTATTTCGAGCACGCATTTAATTAAGTACACTTGTACAAGGATTGTGAGTGCATCGACTACATAAAATGATGGTGTTGTTCAATTACGTCGCCAATATATAGTACAGAGAGAGACGATCAACACATGAAATGATGAGTTCGATCGATAGTACACATGTCGCCATCCAAAGGAGTTTGCATATGTAGTACACTTGTACATCATTAATTGGATATACACACATAAAATGACGAGCGACCTATTAGTGTTATTTCTTCAATTCACACTCGATCTCTCTTCTTCTTATTGCCCTTCTGCTTGGTCTTTGTTGACTTGACACCACAGGTGTACGGAGGAAGAGCCGACTACCTAGGTAGCACTACTAAGTGGGCCTTGATCATGGTTATGTGTTGATCCACCCAAGGCCCGACATCGTCCATGTGTTGTAGCACTACTAAGTGGGCCCTGTTAAAGTCATTTCTCCTACCAGGCCCATTTCCCTATTGTCGGTGTTCTGGCCTACTCCCTTGAACCTGCTGAGGTGCTTGTTTGCGGGCAAAACAACCGGGCGTGGGTTATCCTCATTTAGATAAATCTTGTAGAAAGAGATGCACTCCTCAGTGAGAAAGCCCTGGACGATGCTTCCATCCGGATGCGCCTTGTTACGAACATATCCTTTGATGGTCACATTCATTCTTTCTAACGCCATCATGTTGTGAAGGAACAGAGGCCCAAGATCCTCGATATCGTCCACTATATGTAGTAGCAGGTGGACCATGATGTCAAAGAATGTGGGCGGGAAGTACATCTCCATCTCGCATATGATGGTGACGATCTCTTCCTGTAGCCTCCTGAGTTTCTTGACTGTTATCGACTTTCGAGTGATGACATCAAAGAAGTTACAGAGTACAGTCAGCGTTGCACTAACATGCGGCTCCATTATCCCTCCGATTGCAACCGGAAGTATCTACATCATCATGATGTGACAGTCATGAGACTTCATCCCGCTGAAGATTATTTTCATCGGGTCCAGCCATCGTCTTATCAGCCCCGCGTATCGTAAGGGAAATCTAACTGCTAGGAGGCAATTGAAGATTTATTCAAGCTATCAGGATTTAGAGTGAAGCGGTAGGGGCACGGAGTTTTGCCCTTATGATCCTCTGTATCCTCCTCAACCGGCTGCTTCCCCACCCTTTTGCGCTTGCGATCGATCCTCTCCTCAACCCTAGACGAAGGCGGAGGGTGAAGCTCTTCTCTAATATTCAGGGCCATCAGGTCGTGTCTTTCTTTCGGCCCATCTTTGGTCCTATCCAGCATGTTGAAGAGAGTGGTAAGCAAGCTCTCACACGTGTTCTTCGTTATATGCATGGCATAAAGGCTATGAGGCATACCGAGGATCTTCTGGTACATCAAGTCCCAAAACACGGACCTCCTTTTCCATACCCCCATGAGCGGCCTGGGTTCCTTTTAATTCTTCTTGTCTCCTCACTCTCTCTTTTGCTTCTTTATCTTACCCGCCAGTGTTTCTAGTTTTTCAAAAAAAGTATCGATCTCCTCACCTCTACTCTTAGGTGGAGGTCCTTAGAGATCACCCTCACTATTGAACAGATCTCCATGCTTCCTCCACAGGTCATTCTCGGGTAGCCGCATTCGAGTTCTCATGTAGACGATTTTCGAAGACCTAAGATCCTTAGCCAGCTGTAGATATGGCGTATTTTCCATGCACCTCACACAAGCCTTGTGTTCGTGGAACACATGGCACACAATATATCCGTATCCGAGATAGTCCTGCACCATCACGATCATCGCGGCTTTCAGACATAATGGTTCTTCGAGGTAGGCCCCCATGTTTTTATCCCTTCCTACCACAAGATGTCTAGCTCCTCCTTCAATAGCTGAGGTACATGTTGAGATTGCTCCCTGGCTGTGTCGGCCCTTGGATTAGCATACTCATGTGTATGTACTTCTTCTTCAGTCACAGCCATGGGGGCAGGTTGCACATCCACACAAACATGGGTCAGGTGATGTTCTTGCTACTCTGTTGCCAAACGGGTTCATCCCGTCGGTGCTCACACCAAGCCTAGTGTTTCTTTGGTCTTTCCCAAATTATGCATACTCGTTGTCTAATGCTTTCCGGTGGCTTGCATCCGAAGGGTGTGTCAAAATTGGGTTTTCAACCCATATAGGATCCTTGAGCACCACTTCTTTCCTTTCCGCGTGGCAACGCATGAGTTTTGCTTCCTTGCGGTCCGCAAAGTACCGCTGAAGTAGGGGCCTGAGCGGGAAGTACCACACAACTTTTCGAGGAGCTTTTCTCATCCCTCTATTGTATCGAGGTTCGCCGCACACTATGCATGTGGTTTTGTCCTTGTGCTCGTTCTGATAAATCGCGCAATCACTGATGTAGGCGTGGTATTTCTTGTGCGGTAAATTGAGAGGGAACACGACTTTCATGGCCTCATGTAGGCTACTGGGCAACATGTTATCTTTAGGAAAGCGCTTCTTCAAGTATCGGAAGAGATCATCCATGTTGTGTCAGACCATCCGTGTTTTGTCTTCATCTCTAGAAGATCGGGAGTTACTCTAAGGCGGCTCTCCTCCGTCCCATGACCTACGCCGTACAACAGAGTTCTTGAGTCTAACTCCAGTTGATCTAGATTAGACTTCCGTCTACCGACGAATCTGGGGTTGGTCGATGCATTGCCGAGAAGAATTTCTTGAACATGAGGGTCATGCACGGTCGTAGTTAGCGTGTACTCCTACTCATGTCCTTGTCGTCTGCATGTACTTCTTCCCGGCCTTCTTCATCACCTTCGTCGTGTGCGACATCCCAATCTTCCTCCTCATCTTCATTTTTGATGGGGATGCGCCTACTGGGGTATACCTAGCAGGACGTTTCCGACTAGCCCAAAGGTCTGGCGAGTGGGCCTGCAGGACGTCGACTGGATCAAGGCCCGGCGTGGATCCAAGCGACTGGAAGCTGAAGGCCCAGGCGAGTAGATAGGCCCAGTCGGATTAGGTTAAACGAGTACCGAAGCTTTATCTGATTCGGTTGAGATATGTAAACCCTAGGGGAGGCGAGTCTATATAAACCACCCTGCAGGGCGTGTAGAGGTACGTTCCATCATACACCCAAGCGACTCGCCGCCTAGCCGCCGAGCTCGCCCGTTGTACCACCTCCATAATACAATCTAGCAGGAGTAGGTCTTTACCCTCCGGGGGGCCGAACCTGGGTAAAACCCTGTGTCTCCGCCCTCATCTCGCACCGCAGATGGCTGGGCCCCTCGTTCTACTAATCGCTGCCGATCGCAGCATCTGCCGTGACCATTCCCACGACAGTGGCACCCACCGTGGGGCCTGGCCGGTCTGGCCGGTGTTCTGCGGCGAGATCCAATCTGCCCATCAACGAGACGGTCGCCATCGGCCGCATGATAGCGATCGGCGAGATGCTCCAAATCTTGCCGAGCAGCTATGTCCCGGCGGCGCGACCCGTCACACACAGCGTGATCCTGCCGGTCGGCAAGATCAGCCTCTTCGTCGGCCTCATCGACGTCATCGTCTCGGAGGACTCGGCTCGCATCCGCGAGTCGCCGCCACAGGATCGGCTCTCCGAGAGCCAGATCCGCACGATCCATCGTCTCGCCTCCGAGTACAACTCGGCCCACAACAACGTGGCCGAAAACTCAGTGGCCGCAGAAGACGCGGCCCTCAACGACGATGCCGACTCGGCGACTCCGGCGTCACTCGCCGGGTCCATCACCGTGGCTTCACCCGCGGGCTCCATCACCCAGGTCTCCAACATGGGAGACTTCGAGGACCCCTCCATCCTCGGGATCTTCGAATTCGATTCCGGATCGGAAAACTCCGCCGACCTCCACGACGGAACCGGTCGCCACGCCGCGACCTACATGGCGACCGGCACCGAGCCGCCGGAGGACCCCTTCTCCACCCCAATTCCTCCTAACGCCACGGCGACGGAGGTCGAGGAACTCCGCCTAAAACTGGCGGAGGCGGTACGCAAGGAACAAGCCGAGCGCGAAAAATTTCGCCTCGAGCAGGTGACGGTGCAGGAACTATCGCGCTACCATCAGCAGCGGATCAGGTCGCGCCTGAACCCCACCGTTCAGGGGCGCGCCCTGAACTTCGACGACGAAAACGACCCGGCCCGCGTGGCCGAGCGCGCGATCTGCGAGAACGCGTCACCAGGAGGAAGCGCCCGACCCCCGCCAGTGTCGACGGCGATGGGCGCCCCACCTCCACCCAACCGCACACCTCCCAGGGACCAGCCGCGGATAGTAGTCTCCTCATGGGAGCGAGACGCAAACGGCCTCCCGCTATTCTCCACCCCGATGGGCAACCTCGTGGCAGGCCGAGCAGCAGCCGACAACATCACGGCCACGGGCGACGGCGCCCTACAGATCCAGTACGTCAGGGCCCTGCTCGCAAAGGCCGTCGAGCAGCAAAACGCGGGCACCGACTCGCAGGGTCGAGTATACTCGCGTTCTTCGGGAAGCAGAGCGGCCTCAAGCGGCCGCCCAATGGCGGCAAACACCCTCAACTGCCCGCCACCGGAGCCAGCTCCAACACCGACCCACGAACGCGGCACTCTCCACCAACGACCCTAGGCCAGCGACCAACTTCGTCACCGCCAACGGTCAACCCATCGACACCCGCACTCACATCATCAACAACCAAAGCTGGCGCGCACGCCAGCCCGATGACCTGCGACACACCCTGACCAATCGTCGGGACGGCGAGCCCATGGGGTCACTCAGTCGACTCGGCCCCAAGTGCTTCGGACCAATGATCCGAGGCGAGAAGTACCCGCCAAACTTCAAGGCGCCGAAGGAGATAGAAAAGTACGACCCCCCGTACGACCCTGCCGTTTGGCTCGATACATACCTCATGGCGATGGGGATCGCAGGCCACACCGACCTGCTAGCCGCCCGTTACCTCCCCCTGATGATGGAGGGGACGTACAGGCAGTGGATCAACACCCTCCCCCAGGACAGTATCGACTCCTGGGAGGAGATGCGCGACGCCTTCGTCAGAACTTCGAGTGCTCCTACACCCGCGCCACCACCATCGAGGACCTGGAGTGATGCGTCCAGGGACCCCGCGAGTCGACCCGCAACTGGGTCCAACGATGGCAAGAACTCTGGTACAACGCGGTCGGCATCCACCTGGACACCGCGATCCACTGCTTCAAGACCTCGTGCCGCTACGAACCCCTGGTCGCCAAGCTCAAGCGACACTCTCGCACACTCGACAACATCCCGGACCTCCTCGAGATCGCCAAACGGTATGCGGAGGAAGATCCAAACCAGGAAACTGACGACGAGTCAGGAGGTCAACGCCGCACGAGCGGCAACGATAGCGGACGACGGTCCGACCTGCGCTACAGCAACACTCGTCTCACCGGCAAGCGCCGCAGTGACGGGCGAGTCGACTTCATCGCCAACGCCGGGCACGCACAACGCGAGCGCAAGAGCTTCTGCCGCGACGGAGGACAACGCCGCGACAGCGGCAACTACAAGGCCAAGCCAAGGTTCGACCACGCGGCCCTCCTTAATCAACCGTGTGCGTTTCATAGCAGGGAAGGGAAGCCCGCAATGCACACAACCGCCAACTGCCACACCCTCAGGGAGATCGAGAAGGCACGGCGAGCACGGGAGGACCCCGACAACGACCCGCCAAACGGCGGAAAATTCGGCAAAGTGGCCAGCTCGCTCCACACCTTCACAGGCTTCAACACGAAGCGCGAGAAGAAGGTCATCGCCCGCGTCGTCGCCGTCAACGCGGTGGCCCAAGCGGACGTTCCCCAGTTCCTCAACTGGTCGGAGCAGCCCATCACCTGGAGCCGCCAAGACCACTCGCCACGCATCGAGTACCCAGGTCGAGTCGCCCTGGTGGTCAAGCCTAAAGTCGGCGACTACTGGCTCCCCAAGACATTGATGGACGGCGGCAGCTCCATCAACATCCTGTACCTGGACACCTTCAGGCGGCTGCGGCTCCCGTAGTCGATGATCGAGACGACCCACACCACGTTCCATGGCATCGTCCCCGGTCGGAAGGCGTACCCGATCGGCAAGGTCACGCTGCCAGTCACCTTCGGCACACCAGCAAACTTCCGCACCGAGCGGATCGTCTTCGAGCTGGTGCCCTTCGACAGCCCCTACCACTGCGTCCTGGGGCGCGAGGCGTTCGCCAAGTTCATGGCAGCGCCCCACTACGCGTACAACGCGATGAAGCTCCCCGGGCCGTGCGGCGTCATCACCATCAACGGCGACCCCGACATGGCCGCCGAGTGCGAGGCCAAAGGAGCCGAACTCGCTGACGCCGTCATCGCGGCGGAGACCAACCACGCCGATGAGCTCGCCAAGTACGCGAGCGGGGTCAACAACGATGACCCCACCATACTCAAGAATCCCAACTCGGAGGGCGCAAACACCTCAACCTTCGAGGCGATGACGCACACCCGCACCGTCGAGCTGGTCCCAGGCGACTCCAGCCAGACGGTGACGATCGGGAATGAGCCCAGCATAGGAAGGCGCGCTCATCGAGTTCCTCCGTGAGAACAGGGACATCTTCGCATGGAAACCCTCTGACATGCCTGGTGTCCCTAGGGAGCTCGCTGAGCACAAGCTAAACGCCGACCCCAAAGTGCAACCCGTCAAACAGTCGCTGCGGCCCTTCAATGAAGAGCACCGCCGAGCAATTGCCGAGGAGGTGCAGCGTCTACTCGCTGCAGGCTTCATCCGGCCAATTAAATACTCCAAGTGGCTGGCAAACCCAGTCCTGGTCGAGAAGAAGAACGGGACCTGGAGGATGTGTATCGACTACACAAACTTAAACAGCGCCTGCCCAAAGGAGCAGCTCGTCCTCCCGCGGATCGATCAAATAATCGATTCCACCGCGGGCTCGGAGTCGCTATGTTTCCTCGACGCCTACTCTGGGTACAACCAGATCAAAATGGCCGTCGAAGACGAGGAGAAGACGGCGTTCATCACGCCATTCGGAGCCTTCTGCTACACCGCCATGACCTTCGGTCTCAAGAACGCCGGGGCGACCTACCAGCGGTGCATGCAAGAGTGCCTCGCGAGCCAAATTGGCCGCAACATCCATGTCTACATTGACGACGTGGTCGTAAAGTCCGCTCGCTAGGGTGACCTACTCGTCGACCTGGCGGAAACATTCGCCAACTTGCGAAAATACAAGATAAAGGTTAACCCAGGCAAATGCACCTTCGGTGTACCAGTAGGACAACTACTGGGGTACGTCGTCTCCAAGCGAGGGATCGAGGCGAACCCCACGAAAATCGACACGATCGCCCGGCTCGGAAAACCTGAGTGCCTGCGCGACGTCCAGAAACTGGTCGGGCGAGTAGCGGCTCTTAGTCGCTTCATCCCCCGCCTAGGCGAAAAGGCGATGCCCCTATACCGCATGATGCGCAAGAACCCCACCTTCCAGTGGGACAAGGAGGCGGATGACGCGCTCCGCGACCTTAAGAAGGTGCTACTCGCCGCACCGCTACTCGCCACCCCCGTCGACAAAGAACCCATGCTGGTTTACGTCGCGGCTTCCGAGCACGTCGTCAGCGCCGTGATGGTCGTCGAGCGACCGGAGGAAGGAAAGGAGCGCCCAGTACAGCAACCGGTGTACTACATCAGCCAGGTACTTACCGAGTCGCGCCAGCGGTACCCGCAGTACCAAAAGCTGGTATACGTGGTCTTCAGAGCCCAGTGGCGCCTGCCGCACTACTTCCAGGAGCACCCGATCACGGTCGTTTCCTCAGCACCACTGCAAGACATCATCCGCAACCGCAAGGCGACCGGGCGGGTCGCCAAGTGGGCCGTCGAGATCGGCGTCCACAACATCAAATACGAGCCACAAAAAGCGATCAAGTCGCAGGCCCTAGCGGACTTTATCGCCGACTGGGAAGAGGCCTAGCAGCCAGAGAAGCTGTCATACCTCCATTACTGTAGCCTGCACTTTGACGGCTCCAAGAACACGGACGGCGCAAGCGCAGGGATCGTGCTAACTTCACCGAAGGGCGACAAGCTCCGCTACATCCTCTGCCTCGACTTCACACCCTGCACCAACAACATGGCCGAGTACGAGGCCCTGCTCCACGGCATGCGAGCTGCCAAGGAGATGAATGTCAACCGCCTACGCTGCTATGGAGACTCCGACCTCGTCGCGGGGCAAGTCGCTGGCACCTGCGACACCGTCGCCCCCACCATGGCGGCGTACCGCCAAGCAGTGGACAAGCTGGGCGGACACTTCACAGGCTACTCCGTCGAGTGGATCGACAGGCGGAAGAACGAGGAGGCCGACGCCCTCTCCCGCATTGGGTCGGCTCGACTCGCACCACCCGCCGGCGTCTTCCTCGACACAATAACCAAACCATTAGTCTCTCCCCCGAGGGAGATCGATATCGGAGTCCAGTTACAGCCAGAGGCAGCCCTGGTCGCACTCGTCACCGAGCCAGACGACTGGACCAAGCCCTACATCGCCTACCTGGAGGCCGCCACCTTGCCAGCAGACGAGACGGACGCTCGGATGATCGCCCGCTGATGCAAGTCCTACACCATCATCGACGGCGAGCTCCACAAGCGCAGTGTCACCGGCGTGTTCCAACGCTGCGTCCAACCCGCCGAAGGACACAAGATCCTCCACGACATCCACTCCGGTGACTGCGGCCACCACGCCGGCGCCCGCTCTCTGGTCGCCAAGGCTTTGCGGCATGGCTTTTACTGGCCCACCGCACACGTCGACGCTGTTGACATTGTCCAGCGGTGCGCCGGGTGCCAGAAGTACGCCAACCAGACGCATGTGCCGAGATCAGCGCTCAAAACAATCCCCATCACCTGGCCATTCGCTGTGTGGGGCATGGACATGGTAGGCCCCTTCAAGAAGGCTCCCTCCGGCTACACCCACCTGCTGGTCGCGGTCGACAAATTCACAAAGTTGGTGGAGGCCAAGCCAGTTCGGAAATGCGACGGGAAGACCGCCACTAAATTCCTACGCGAGCTCATATATCGCTACGGGTTCCCAAACAGCATCATCACGGACAACGGCACCAACTTCGCCAAAGGAGCCATGGCCGAATTCTACGAAGAGCACCACATCCAGCTCGACCTCGCGTGGGTCGCCCACCCGGAATCCAATGGCCAGGCGGAACGGGCCAACCAAAGCATCCTCCACGGCCTGAAGCCGCGACTCCAAGTACCACTCGAGCGCACCGCCGGGTGCTGGGTCGAGGAACTGCCCTCCGTCATCTAGGGATTCGCACCTCGGTCAACAGGTCGACAGGATTCACCCCCTTCTTCATGGTATACGGCGCCGAGGCAGTCATGCCCACCGACCTCGAGCACGACTCGCCACGGGTCGACCACTACACGGAGGCTGCAAACGAACTCGCCTGCCAAGACGGAGTCGATCAGCTCGACGAGGCACGTGACCTCGCTCGGTCACCCACCGCCATCTACCAGCAGGGACTCCGCCGCTACCACAGCCGGCGGGTGAAAACTCGCACCTTCCAAGAAGGCGACCTGGTGTTGCGCCTCATCCAAGACAAGAAGGGCATGCACAAGCTCTCCCCTCCGTGGGAAGGGCCATTCGCCATCGGGCGAGTACTCGGCAATGATGCCTACTACCTCATCGACGTCCGCGGGGACGGTGAACTTGATGTCAAGCGACCATGGAATGTAAACCTCCTACGGAAGTTCTACTCCTAGAACCTCACATATGTACTCCCCAGTCGCTATGAAATAAAAGGAATCGGTTACCGCAAATTGCGCCTACTCTCCATGTCTTGTGCCACTCGCACTCGTAATAACAACGTCAAGCTAACTGCAGAAGTCAACCTTTGGTACAGCGATCGGCACGGCTAAGTAGTGCGGTGCGAGAGCACCGAGTCACCTCAGGTCTTGCATCGTCCATGAAAAACGCCTACCCGGAGCCCCATTGGAGTCGCCCAGCCCGACTGGCTCTACGAGCCAAGACATCTGCCTTCGCTTCTTACAGTGACCATGGTCCTCCGCATCCTCGACATAGAGACTCGAACGGCCAAGTACCACGCTCGGGGACTGACGAACAGTTCATCACGATCGGCTCGGGAAAACGCCAAGTAGGAGAGCATGCCCAGGACTCGCCAAGCGACTGACCCAACGGGCCAGGCAGGAGTGATGCGCCCAAACTAACGCGCCAAGTCCTCACCCACCCTCGAGTCGCGCCTAGGACAACCAAGTACCACGCTCGGGGACTCGGCCACCCGACCCCGTTCGCGCACAGGAAAACGGTGAAGTACAGAGCGTTCAAGGGAGTCGCCCTGTGACTGGCTCTTTGAGTCCGGGCGAGTAGACCATAATAACAAAACATTCAAAAACAACAAACATATCACACACGAGGTAAACCCCACAAAAGGGCGGACGCGCTCGGCGACTCGTTCAAACCTCAATCGCAAAACACGTGACAAATCCCAAAACAGACACGATGTCTCATTCAATAGCATGTCGCATTATCTCAAATTATAAAATATGCCCATACGGAAGACTTGCTACTAACGCCACAGGCCAAACTACCCTATTCTGCAGGCTTCGACGACGACTCGCCAACACCTCGGCGATTGCGGATGAACGACGTGTACGGGTTTGACGGGTACGTCGTCAGCTCACCCGCCATCGCCACGCGGAAGGGTTGCTCGACTTGAAATCCCGGTGCGGTGGCTCGGGGTCGTTGGGCGCGACGACCGTCTCCTGGTACGGAAGGAGGTCGCCCATTGCCCAGACACGCTCGGAGTACATCGCAGCGCGGTCCGTCAACTTGAGCACCTCAGAAAGCTCCACCGCGCCAGTCGACGAAGGGTAACCACTCGTCACATCGTCGAGGTCGAAGTCCTCCAGGAAGTGAGCAAGTCCAAGGCTAAGCATCGTCGCTGCTCCGCGCCGAAATGCCGATCGCGTCATGAATTCAACGACCGAGGGCGTCTTTTCCAAGTACTTCCACACCTCGACGAGGTCGCTGGGAATTACCTTCGTGGGTGATATTTCCTGGAGGTAGGCTCGGATGCACGTCGCCGATAACGTCGCCGAGTCGACGAGCTTTGGCTAACTGTTTAAACGAGGTAGGCTCGGATGCACGTTCGCTGCCACGCTCGGGGACTGGATGCGCAAAATAACAATTATACACCAAAAGGATCAGACCGCAGCAAAACACCGACCTGATCCTCGGGGACTGGACATACCTGGATGGCTGTGCCAAGCATGCCATGGAGTTGTATTGCGTCCACGGACGCAAGGAGAGCTGGCGTGTGCCCACGACGCTGCTCGACTTCCGCATCGGCGACTCCAGGTGCACGGCTCGAAAGCGAAGTTCTACTCGCCGCGGCCACTTTGGCCATGAAGCGCGGGAATGTCGCGATGGAGGCACCCGCCCCAAAGGAGGTCGGTTCGGCCGCTCCAGGCAACGGAGCGCCCTCCTTCGTGGATGCGGCCGCCTCGGTTACGGGCTCAGTCGGCGCGACCGCTGTGTCGTCAGAAATCGTGACGACGTCATCGCCCTTGGCCTTTTTGCCACCATCCGTAGGGACAGCGACCTCGTCCGCCTTCTTCTTACGCGAAGGATCCTCCTCGCTCACGACGGATGGCACCTTAGCCACGATCGGGTGGCCCATCCTTTTCACTCCGGTCCTGTACATCAATCATGTAAGCAAGATAATCCAAGCTGCTATGGAAGACAAAGGAAGGTGAGTGTACTCACTTGGCGACGGGAATGAAGCGTAGCCCCGTGCGGAGGCCGACCGGCTTCTCCAGTTCAGGGCCCAGTCGGCGGCTAAGCGCCATCTCCAGGACGTCGCGTGCCCAAGACACGGATGGCTTCTTCGTCGTCGAGGCCGCAACCGGAGCCTCTGGGACATCTTCGGCAGGAGCCTCCCTGCGGGGCGAAGCCGCTGCAGCCGGAGCATCCCCCATCCCAGAGACTAGGGAGAATGGCGGAGGCATCGAAGCCAGTGGCACCTCGACGGCGGCCGTGTCCAGCACGGTTGTCGTCGGCGGCGCCTCGTCCTTGGCCGGGCTGGGGGCGTCAGAGCTGCTCGCCGAGTGCGGTGGCGAGGCCGGCCTCGTCGGCTTCGTCTTCTTCTTCGTAGGGGCCTTTGCCTCCTTCTCTTTCTTCTTCTTCTTCGACGGAGTAGCCTGGCGGCACGAGGTGGTCTCCGGAAGTTCGTCGTCGTCGTCATGACGCTCGAGACTTTTACTCGCCTCGAGCTCACGCTATCGCTGCCCGCGGGTCTTGCGAACCAGCGGGGCAACCTCCTCCTCGGACTCGTCGTCGTCATTGTTCTCGTCGCTCCCGGAATCGCCTTTGGCGGGAGGCGACTCGCCCATGTCCTGGACGGACGAGCTCGAATTCTCGTCCTCCGAAGGCGGGAGCCATCCTTCCACCACTTGGAAAAGCTGCAATGAACGCAAGATGAAATTAGAGTTACCGCGACTGCAAAAACTGCGACTGCGAATGAAGCAAGGTGATTACATTTTGCGTTCAGGTACCGCGACTGCAAATTAGAGTTGGGGCTGGACGCTTTGCGGTGTAGGGGGCGACCCCAGCTTGTGCGTCCAGGTACACCTCCTGGGTGATCTTCTTCAGTGCTGGGATGTAGTCCTCGAGCTTCCACTCGGCGAGGCAGGCCTTCGTCGAGTCTTCCCGGCCCGTGTACTGGTACATGTAGTGGTCGCGTCGAGCCAGAGGGACGAGCCGCCGCCCGAGTCAGCAGTTGTATAGGTTGATCGTCTGGAGGCCCTTCTTCTTCAAACCACGGATGGTTTGGAGCATTTCGTCAACGACCATCCGCTGGTCGCTGGGGAGCTTGCCGACTTGAAGACGGCGCGGCTCGGACCGGTTGGCGGAGTACCGCGGGATCGCCGTCTCGCCCGCCGGGGTCGCCTCGGCAACATAGAACCACGACTTCTTCTAGTCGCTCGCTGCCTTGGCGGGCAGCGTCAAGTCGAAAAATGAAGCCTTTGACTTTAGCTGGAAGGTTAGGCCGCCCGCGGCGAGCATTGGGTTGCCCGCCTCCTCACGGTTGATCCGTTCGTGGAACAGATCTTGCCATAGAGGGAAGTAGGGCCGGCAGCCCAAGTAGCATTCCCAGAACGCCACGAAGATGGCGAGCTGCTCGATGCTGTGGGGACCCAGATCCGATGGCTGGATCCCGTAGTAGGCGCAGAAGCGCCGAAAGAACAGGGACGTGGGGAACCCTAGGCCCCGTTCTAGATGACTGGTGAAGCAGATGAATTCCCTCTCTCGCGGGCTCGGGGTCACCTCTCCGGCTGCGGGAATGCGCCAGCAGCCGGCTTGCAGGATCCCGGCCTCCTCAAAGGAAGCCAGTTGCGCCCTCGTGCACTTGGATCTACCCCAAGGTTCGGTGGAGAGGGCCATGGCGGAAAGATTTGTGGGGGATCGGAGGATTTCTGGTCGGCTGGATCGCAATGCGAAGGGAGGCAAAAGTGCGCACAGTCGGAGGAAATGGCGAGAAGGTGGTTCTCTGATCGCCTGCCATTCCCCTTATATAGCGGTTGTTACCCTCCAAATCAGGGAGCCGTTAATACGCGGTGATTACGCCAAAATTTACCGTTGGATTACCCCAACGGCTAGTTTGACCACGTTTAACGGTCCAACTTCAGCCACTTGGTTCGCCGACCCAACAGATGTTGCGCCGACTCGATTCGCCAAAGCTGCGATCTGGATGATTAGCTTTCTCCTTTATACAGGAGCCCGCCGACGATTCGACTCGATGTCTACTCAGAAGCCGTGTACTCCGACTGCCAGCAGCCACCTACGCCTAATCGACGACGGCCTCGGGGACTACTGATGGGGATGCGCCTACCGGGGTATACCCAGCAGGACGTTTCCGACTAGCCCAAAGGTCTGGCGAGTGGGCCTGCAGGACGGCGACTGGATCAAGGCCCGGCGTGGATCCAAGCGACTGGAAGCTGAAGGCCCAGGCGAGTAGATAGGCCCAGTCGGATTAGGTTAAATGAGTACCGAAGCTTTATCTGATTCGGTTGAGATATGTAAACCCTAGGGGAGGTGAGTCTATATAAACCTCCCTACAGGGCGTGTAGAGGTACGTTCCATCATACACCCAAGCGACTCGCCGCCTAGCCGCCGAGCTCGCCCATTGTACCACCTCCATAATACAATCTAGAAGGAGTGGGTCTTTACCCTCCGGGGGGCCGAACCTGGGTAAAACCCTGTGTCTCCGCCCTCATCTCGCACCGCAGATGGCTGGCCGCCCTTGCCCCTCGTTCTACTACTCGCTGCCAATCGCAGCATCTGCCGTGACCATTCCCATGACAATTTTCGTGTTGATTGGCATCCTCTTCCTCATGGTCATCGTCATCATCATCATCACCCATCCATGGAGTGTGGCCCTCCATGAAACTATACTTGAGCAGGTGTTGATTCACTATGCCCGAGAAGGGGTCGAAAAATGATGATAGTTTGCATTTTTGACATGGACACCTTATTTCCATGCGGTTATTTCGATACATGCCAGCTGTCGCACGTTGCACGTATCTATCCACGATGCTTTACTTCAACACGATGCTTTACTTCAACTCGGTTATTTGATTAGAACCGTCATCTTAGATTTCACAGCAAATTCAGCATGACCTTTGCTAAAAATGGTCTTGCCGGAGTGCCAGAAATTCTCCGGAATGGAAGTTAATCGACATTCCGGCAAAACATTGGCAACTCATTGTACCTACACATCAAAACCATGCAAAACGGTCCACATATGCATGGAACCGCTTTTCACCATCACAAGTGACATCAAATAATGCGCACATTCCACCCACATATACCTATTAGTTTATGCAAGCTCCAAGAGCACCAAAGAGACACCACACGTCGATTGAAGAGAGTGTGTGTTACGGGGAGATAGATCTAGATCTAGAACTTGCAAGCTACTATGGGTGGGGAGAAGTGGGGGAACGAGATTTGATCAAATATATCAATTTTTGTTAGTTGAATTAGCTAAAATGGGTGGGGAGAAGTGGGGGAATGAGCTAGCAAAGCTTTGGGTTGAGTTTCCATGAAAAGTGAGCTATAGAGTGAGTGGGGAGTGGTGGTAGGAGGATGATTCGGGACCATGTACAATCCAGATTACCCCTGACAAACAAAGGTCCCAGGCATCGGTGGTACAGAGGGGTGGAGGGGTTGGTAGGTGGAGGACATACCCTAGGCGAAATGGAAACACGGGCGGCAGTGGTAATTTTCATATCCCTAGCGAACACGTGTGCTAGGCGCCGGCGGTAACATGTGGACCCGAGTGGCCCATCCGGGCAGCCTTATCGCCAGAAAACACGTCTGTTATTCGCCGGTGGTATTGGGTGCTAGCCCCGGCGAACAGGGCACTATTTCCCTGGCGCTAAAGGGCGGCCCATCCGGGGGTACGTGGCCCACCAAAGCCCTGGTGCATGCAAGCCAAATTTGTCAGCAGTATATTTTCTAGCCCCGACGAACCTATTGTGCATTTGCCGGTGGTAACGCGAGGAAGGCCTGGAAGGCCTTACCACCGACGAACCCAAGCCCACTTCGCCGGTGGTAAGGAATCCGGCTATAAGGTTTTCTCTACTAGTGTAACCTCAAACACCAGAGTCAAGAGATGTAAGTTGAGAATATCATTGGGTTTCTGGACCTTGAGTAAAAGGCAAAGGCAAAAGATACACTCCCAAAGGGAGCCGAGGCACCCCTATCAAGAGCCAATGTGGTGCATAAGAACTTCCACAAGAAGTTCAAGGGTAAGAACAAGATCGTTCATACTACCAAATTCAAAAGGAATAAGAAGAATAAGTCATAGGATCCTTGCTTTGTGTGCAGCAAGGTTGGACATTGGGCTCCAAACTGCAACCAGCACAAAGGAATGAAGAATCAGAATGGATAGAACTCTAAGTCTGTCAACATAACTATGAGAAACAATGATTAGGGCGCATCCGGGTATGGTAATTTACCTACAGTTTTGTCAATTTGTCAGTCTACATATTGGTGGATCGACACCGGTGCGAATATTCGTGTGTGTGCTCATATCTCTTTGTTTTCTTCTTATTAGGTCACAAGAGATATCTCCGTTTTTATGGGAAATGGATCAAATGATTTTGTTCATGGTGTTGGCATGGTGGATCTGAAGTTTACTTCAGGAAGGATCGTGCAGCTGAAGAACGTGTACCATGTGCCCTCAATAAGTAAGAATCTCGTTAGTGGTTCTCTTCTTTTCAAAGAAGGTTTTAAGTTGGTATTTGAGTCCAATAAAGTAGTCATTTCTAAGTATGGACAATTTATTGGTAAAGGTTATGAGTGCAGCGGTTTTTTCTGTCTTTTCCTATCAGATATTGTAATAAGGCTGTGAACCATATTCGTTCCCCTTGCAATGATACCGATGTTTGGGATTCATGACTTTGTCACATTAATTTTGGTTGTATGACGCAGATAGCTAAGATGAATTTAATTCCGAGTTTTACTTTAGCCAAGGGCTCTAAATGTCAAGCGTGTGTTCAAGCTAAGCAACCGCACAAGCCTCACAAGCCTGTGCAGGAAGCAAGAAACTTGGCACCGTTGGAGCTTATACATTCAGATCTATGTGAGATGAATGGTGTGTTGACTAAAGGAGGAAAGAAATACTTCATGACGTTCATTGATGATTCTACTAGATTTTGATATATATATATCTTTTGAAAACTAAATATGAGGCTCTACACCACTTTAAAATCTATAAGGCAGAAGTTGAAAATCAACTTGAGATAAATTTTAAGAGTCCGGTCAGATCATGGTGGAGAGTATTTCTCTAATGAGTTTGATTTATTTTGTGCGGAACATGGAATTATGCATGAGAGGACGTACGCCCACTCTTCCCAATCAAACGGGGTTGTCGAAAGTATAAAAACTGTACTCTAACAGACTTGGTTAACGCCATGTTTGGTACCTCGGGTCTAACCATGGCATGGTGGGGGAGACGATATTGACATCGTGTCATGTCTTGAATAAAGTTTCCACAAAATACAATGAACTGATCACTATGAATTATGGGATAAGAGGAAGCTAATACTCTCGTACCTACGTACTTGGGGCTGTTTGGAAAAGGTAAATTTGCCAATTCCCAAAAAGCATAAACTTGGACCAAAGATTGTAGACTATGTTTTTCTTGGCTATGATCATCATAGCATTGGATACAAATTTCTAGTGATGAAATCTGAGGTACCTAACATGAAGGTCGGTACAATTATGGAGTCTAAGGATGCTATATTCTTTGAGGATATTTTTTCGATGAAAGATATGCCTAGTACATCTAGACAATAATCTGTTGAAACTCCTAAACCTGTCATTCCCATGGAATATTATGAATGAACACATGATGAAATCCCTAAGGAGGAAGACAATGAAGTTCCTGTAAGGAACAAGAGACAGAGGATTACAAAGTCCTTTGGTGATGACTTCATTGTCTATCTTGTGGGTGATACTGCCAACACAATTTCAGATGCTTATGCATCTCCTGATGTAGACTACTAGAAAGAGGTTGTTCATAGCGGCATGGATTCCATCATGGCTAACGAAACTTGGGAGATCATTGATCTTCCTTATGGGTGCAAACCTATAGGATGTAAATGGGTGTTCAAGAAAAATCTTAGGCCTAATGGTACGATTGAAAAGTACAAGGCTTGGCTTGTTGCCAAGGGTTATACCCAAAAGGAAGGCGAAGACTTCTTTGATACTTATTCGCATGTGGCTAGATTGACCACTATTCGAGTTCTACTCTCATTGGTCACCTCACATGGTTTTATCGTTCATAAAATGGACATCAAGACAGCTTTCCTTAATGGAGAGTTGGATGAGAAAATTAATATGGATCAGCCAAATGGTTTTGTAGTAGATGGTCAAGAAGGCAAGGTGTGCAAGCTACTGAAATCTTTGTATGGCCTGAAACAAGCACCTAAGAAGTGGCATGAAAAGTTTGATCAAACTTTAAAATCTGCTGGATTTTTTTGTAAATGTAGCCGAAAATGTGTATACTATCGCCATGGTGGGGGCAAAGGAGTTATACTTTGCTTGTATGTTGTTGACATACTGATTTTCAGGACAAATATGATTTTCATTAAACAGGTCAAGAGTTTCTTGTCTCAAAGTTTTGACATGAAAGACCTTGGAGAAGCTAATATTATTCTAAACATAAAGCTGCTGAGAGATGAGAATGGTGGAATTACACTTCTGCGATCTCACTGTGTGGAGAGGGTTTTGAGTCGCTTTGGCTACTCAGATTATAGCCCTTCACCTACACCATATGATCCTCGTAATATGCTTCAAAATAAAAAAATAACTAGAGATCAGCTGAGATAATCTCATATTATTGGCTCGTTAATGTATTTAGCTAGCGCAACAAGGCCTGACATCGCGTTTGTTGTGAGAAAACTTTGCTGGTTTGTTTCCAAACCGGGAGATGATCATTGGTTTTCTCTTGAGAGAGTAATGCGCTATCTAAAGGGTACATCGAGTTATGGTATTCACTATACCGGAGACCCTGCGGTACTTGAAGGTTATACTGACTCAAACTGGATTTTTGTTGCTGATGAGATAAAGGCCACAAGTGGATATGTATTCACTCATGATGGTGGTGCTGTTTCATGGAAGTCTTGCAAACAGACCATCTTAACGAGGTCAACAATAGAAGCAGAATTCATAGCATTGGATATAGCTAATGTCGAAGAAGATTGGCTTCGTCAACTCCTGATTGACTTGCTGGTTATTGATAAACATGTGTCGGCTATCCATATGAACTTCGACAATCAAACTGTGATCATCAAAGTGAGTAGTTCAAAGGATAATACGAATTCATCAAGACATATAAAGAGAAGATTGGCATCTGTTAGGAAAATGAGAAACTCCAGAGTAATAGCATTGGATTATAACCAAACGGCTAAGAATCTAGCAGATCCTTTCACAAGAGGTCTATCAAGAAATGTGATAGATATTGCATCAAAGGAGATGGATTTGAGACCCACATGAGTTACCATGTTAGTAAACCAACCTATGTGATCGGAGATCCCGTGAATTAGGACCTGGGGAAACAAGCCATTGGCTAACTGGAGGAGAGTAACTTTTACTAACCCACTCCGCTGAAGATGCATTACTCTCATGATCTATATGGCAGGTTGACTTAGTCTTAATATGTTCATAGGATTGTATAAGCCAAGATGCTATCCTACAGAGAAGTCTTAAAAGAACACACCTATGTGAGTCTGATTGTTGGTCATAATGTATGAGACAGGTTAATCTCTAGGAAGCTCATGAATATTCCAGTAGTGTGACTTATATGCTCCACCCGAGGGGTAGACTTCGGCAGCCTTGTATTAGTATGACATTAGGTGAAACTCATTTACAAAAAACTGTCAATTCAAGGCTTAGTCCATTGTTAGTTGTTGATGAGAGTAGTCTAGTGCTCTATTTGAAAGTTCAACTTAACAGTCTCCACTGAAAAACACTGGTATATCAAAACAGTGATTTGGAACAGAGTGATGTGATGTGCCAATGAGACTTTGTGGGGGGGGGGTATTGGAGTTTGAGGTGTTTGCATGTTGGGCTTTTGGCCCATAACAAATACAAATTTTGAAATTCTCTTTGGCCGATTATTTGTGGCAGCTCATGTGTGTGCTAGTGGAGCTAAAGTTTAGACCCACATTGCTAGTGGAAGGGGAGTTGGACCACCTTATATAGTAGAGTGTTGAACCACTCACTAAGGTGAGAGAAGAAGAGAAGCCCGCACGCACTCCTCCTCCGACGCCTCCCGCCTTACCACGACACGCGTGTGACGCAGGTTACGGGTTGCGGGAATCTCGCCAAGCCGAGCTCATATTTTGCATGTCGTTTATATTTTGTTGTTTGGGAAAAATAATTGTTTATTAATTACGAGTCATTAATGGACGCGTTAATACCATTCGTTTCCATATTTTAGATTATGGGTTGTTGTCGGCTACTGCCCACGTCCTATCCGACCCACACTATATAAAAGGGCAGACGCGAACCCTAGTCGTCACAAGCAATTAGATTGCATCCTACCTGCGCATCGCCGTTCCACCTCTCTATGTTGCCCTCTACTACTCTATCTCGCCGCCTGCGTGCACGGCCGTCTGGGAGAGCAGGCCTTCGGAACCCCGTCTCTCTCATCCTGGACCGAGAGAGAGGCGATAAGGTTTTTAGGGAGCATTTCGGCGCGACTGCTCAAGTTCTTCTCCATCGTCTTCGTCCAGCTTCCTCGACTCCATCGCCATGTCGGCTTCCGTCCCCAAGAAGTCTACTGATGCCACTTAATCTGCTGCCGACGGTGGCGGAATTCCTCCTGTCACGTCGCTAGTAATACCATCGACGAACTCCTATGTGTTCTTTGTCCTCCTGGTATTTCCTATGTTGATTACTATACCATAGTACGCGTAGATGTGCTAGGTTTTTCACTACACTCCATTTTCGTTACTGAATAATCATTGTCCACAATATATGACGATCTTATGACAAAAAACAGATCATCAAAAACTGAGCGTCAGTAATTGCACACAACGACGTTTTTTCACGAAATCGTCATAATCATCTATGACGATATTGGATCGTCATAACCGTTATGATGATCCAATATCGTCATGGGCTGTCTAGTCTTGCCAGGTCAGATCCTACGTGGCTAATCCGACGTTAAAAATTGTGATGAAACGAAATCGTCGTAGTGTGAAATCAGCCCGATCAAATTCAGTCGCTTATATGGGCCAAGCCTAATAATCCATCCTTTTTTTCGTCGCTTTTAGCCTTTTCAATGTAATTTTTTTCCTTTGGGCTTGGCCTTTTACCGTATATTTCAATATTGGGCCTTGGCATTTATAGTCCTGGGCCTTTCCCTTTGACAGTCCATTTTAATTTTTGAAAATTGACCAAATTACAGCTTATTGTTTATTATACAATCAAGTATTGTTGGGCCATGGCCTTTAAAAGGTCCAGTTAGTACACGGTCCAGCACACAGATCCAGAAATTTCCATGGAAGCCAATATTCTGTCAAGTACATGACAATGGCAATTATCCATTCAAGTAATCTCAACAATATTTCAAATATCGTGAATAACACAACAACCGAACAATATACTCCAGAATTTCTACTTACAACCATTACATAACTCCACATGACATCCAAAAGGTTAAAAAACAACACTAGTCAGATGGTTCAAAATGACACTAAACACCACAAGCCAGTCAGTTTCTTCAGACTTGTCGGTACTATTAGAAGGATGCTAATTCTTTTATTATGAAACCATCAAGAAGAAGCTGGGAACTCGTTGTTCACCCTAGACTTAAATTGGCTATATGTTGCCTTCTCCTGTTAATTCAAATAACACAAGGCTATTAAAAGAGTATAAAACATGGGGTATATGAACAACTTACAGAAAACAGAGAGAAACAATATTGATTAGTCTATCATTAATCAATATACATTAATTGCAGAACTATTATTCTTATACTTTAATGAAAATGAAAAGAAAATTATCTATCCATAGTATAGCTAACTCAACTTTCTTGAATGTAAATATTATCAGGCATAAAAAATGTAAACACGGTCAGTTATTTACCTAAAAGGAATATTTTATATTTATAGCCAATACTTCTTATACCTTCTACAATAACACAATAGCTAGACGCGGGAAGAAAACACCATGCAAAGAAGCAGTACTCACTGATGGTGATGTGAGGGCAGAAGTTGTCCTGGGATGCGTGGAGAATCTTGTTGTAGCCTACATGGTCAAGACCTTCCTCCATAGCCAAGGGCACTGTAGAACCGAACCAAATCCCAGTTTAGTTTCATGCTATAGAAGAACATATCCAATGGTTTTATAAGCATCTAATACAACAGAGATACTGAAGGAGAAACACAACAGAATAAAGCAATGCTACTACAGTAGCAGTATATATATGTAGTACAATAGAGAAGTAAAAATGATAGTACCCAATCTTATAATAGTGGTGGTCATACTAATTCAATGGCAGTAGCATCACATTGTACAATCTGATTAAGACTCATATGCAAGTCTACAAAATAATCCAATTGCAACTTAGTGGCTGCAGATTTCTCCTTATAATCAAATAGTGTACTCGAAACACGAGATGCACCAATCTAGTTGTGCTTGGCTGATCAAATCAACCCTAGAAAATATAGAACACCAATACATCGTTTATGTTTACTTGTGAACTGCAACAGTACTACATTATGCAATCAATTTCTCCAATAAGACTTACAAACTCACTTACACATGCATAGTTGCTGGAAATTTTTAGAACTAATTGCAACAACCCAGATCAAGATAAGTTTTTACCCATAGCTATACAGATAGCAAAAGCAGTATAAAATAACCCAGAGAAATTTTACCCTAACTTGAGAATCTTCTGTCGTTTGCATTTGTGCTAAGCTTTATATTGATATGTAGAATCTATTGCCATTTTATTTTTAGACATTAAACAAAGGGTGCAATCAGTACAAGAGAATACAAGGAAAAGTTGTTCAGAAAACTTTCATATGATCAAGTATTAACATATGGGGAAATTAGCTAAACCATGGTACAGTTTTAGCAACATGCGGGAGAAATGACTCCTTAATAGCATACCAGGAAACATTAGTGAAAGAACAACATACCAGGTACTAAGAAGCAGAAAGCAACCATCCATTAAAATAATAAAATTCAAAAAGCATAAGACAACTCATGGGTTCTCATGGATCAACTTTTCTATGCATTTATACTATCAACCAAAACAATACCGAAGATGGAAATTCTCACCTGATAATTCCAAAAATATTCATAATATTGCCAACATGTCAGAATATAGTAGTGAGTTGTCATCGTAAGTTCCAACTACACATACTTATCCAGCCCTAAACCAAAGAACTTAGTGGACTTCCAAAAATTCGATATGGCTGAAGACAAATAGATATGCCCGAAGAAAATAGAAAATTTTGGCATGTGAGTACTCGCTTTATGTTATCTGGATACAAATGAGCAGGCATGTTTCTAAATTGAGAACAGAAATTACTATAATAGTGATAACGATTAACTTTTCATCTACACACAAGAATGAAGGAAACAAGGTAAACAGATATAAACAACAACTATGTAGCCATAAGTAAAGGAAACCCATCATCACGATATCAAAAATTAAAATGCAGATGAAACAACTTATGCGCTAAAACTGCCATCAAGTTTAGCAGTGAAGCTTATGCGCTTAACTGTGGGACCATGTCATGTGTTTGCTTTTTTCACTTTTCTCAAAAGAAAAATATGGAGTCTTATAAGTCAAAAGTAATGATAAGTTGAAACTACCATTTTATCATGGCATCTCTGTTTATCAGAATCACTTTAGCATTGGGTGTTCATTACTTACAAAAACCATTTTCAAGGCTAATCAGAACATGCACAAAGATTTAATTGCCTTTGGTCATAACATGTATAAGAGCGTTTTGAAGAACAAGAGAGGATAGTTTTTTTTTGGCAAAAGGAACTCACGATGAATTCTCTGATGCCTGGGGACAGCTATCCCTAGCTCTGAGTAGGATGGGTACCTCATCTCTCCCGCTGGGCAAGTCCCACCTCAATGTCCACGATGACACCAGCATCCAAGAACGGTTTCATGTTCTTCGTGAAGCTCGTCATGTAATCAGCATACATCTGCCTCATCCACAGTGAAGAATGAATCAAAGATTACTATCATGAGCATACATTACCTATCAGAAATCATGAGTATGATGTTGCCAAGACTCTTCTAAGTATCTGGTCACCGGATATGCCGGAGAACTGGAGCAGTGGTTGAGATTTGCTAACCTAGACAGCAGTTCTTCCATGGAAGAGTGGCTGGTCATCTACTCAAAGTGTGACGCCGGATCCGTGAAGGGCTCCACCTCCCGTTAGTTCGATCCATGCTACGGTGAGGCTCCACCATCAAGTATAGGGGTGCCTGCAAAGTGTGGAGAGAAATAGAGAGATTTAGATAGAGATACAGATACAAAGGGGGGAGAGGAAGCGCAATGAAGACATTTGGTGAACTGCGAATAGATTCACGAGGGAGGTCGTGCGAGGCTGGGCACGTTCATCACCGACGGTTGCCTTCAGGGGCTCCTCTAGGGTTCGCGCGCGGCGGCATTGGAGATTGACTGGGAGAAGGCCATGGCGCTGTGCTCACGAGCAAGAGATATGGGCGGCTCTGTCTTTGGATCAAGATCGCGAGGAACGTAGTGGAGATGGGTATGATGGGGGCAGCGGTGCACAAAGGGAGGAGAAGGGGTCGAGGGGGAGAAAGGGTATCGCAAGGATAGGAGGTAGGGTTTGGGGTGGGAGCCTGGGAACCACACGAGGTTTGTAGTGGGTTTTTTCTTTTACTTTTTTTAAGATGGTATTTCTATTTACTCGATGCGGTGGGTTTGTGGATGGGCTAGGCTCCTCGCGGTGGATGTTTCTGGTTGTTGGATCGACGAGTCGTGGACGTCTCAGATCGGCCTCCTAGGGTTAATCCGTGGGTAGGCTAGTCCTCCCTTTTGATTGGCTGGATTTACGTGCCCATTTTTCGAGTGCCAGAAATGGTGTTTTATGAAGCAACCATTAAATTAAAGTTTCAAACTGGTACCACTCTATTTTTAAAAAATACTATACCACCTTACATGGACAATGTCCCAACCGGGGGATCTCAAACCTTTCCGTCCATCTCTGGTGAAAAAGACAAATTCCAGGATCAGATTTGAACTACATGTACATGATCTGGTGCTCGTGATTTTTTTTAAAATACATTTTTAGACTCACAATATGCTATTTTATCACAAATCCAATGCAAGTTTAGGAGGATCATCCCCTAGATAAGAACCTTCATGCCCGCCGTTTTAACCATAGTTTGAAACGACCATAAGAAAATTCAAATGCGGTCTGAATAATGTAAAACCTTCGTGTTGTTTCATGTTATGTGAAATATTTACAAGGAAAAATATAAAACTTGGTATATTGTTTGCGTCTCGAAAAAAACTTTTCAGAAATGAGCTATCATGTCCAAGGTTTCATGCCTTTGGGGCCAAACGACCAATGTTATGACCGAAATCGCGACATAGTTTGTGATAATGTGTCCATATTGTACATGCATGTGCACCTTGGGATGGCGAACAATGTTGCAAGAGGAAGTTTTCCTTTTCGTTTGTAACACCCTAGTTTTAGCTAATGGTTAATTATGGTTTTGATTGCGCATTCATGAGCATCATATCTTAAATTGTGCCTTAAAGAAATAAATCAAACCCTAAAACCCTAGTATCTCTCTCTCTCCTTGAAAACAATTCAAAGAGGTTTTGAATTTTGAAAATACAAAATTATTGGAGACCAAATAGTGTCAGAGGGCCCCAAAATATTTTACTGGTTTTATAAGAGCTTCTGGTATTTTTGAAATACCCAAAACAGTTTACAAATTGAAAATACAAAAGAAAATACAAAACAAATTTGGAAAACAGAAAAAGCAAAAGGTTTACAGAAAAAAAAGAGTAGCAGCAGCCAAACAGGCCGAGCCCATCCCTCTGTTCTCCCTCTCTGCCTCCCAACGCTACTCCCCATGGCCCATCCTCGGCCCAGCTGCAGCCCACCCAGCCCGTACCTCTTGGTCGTGCTTCTTCTTTCTTCTTCCTACCGACAAACTGAAGCAGCTGCGTGTGCCGCGCGTTGTCATCGATCTTCCTCGTGTTGCGATACTCGCCGCTGCCGAAGAGCTCAGGGATAATAACCAGCGCGTCGTCCTCTCTCTCCCCATACCCATCTCACTCTCTCTCGTGCTCCCTCGCGTTTTCCCTCTCTGGCCGAAACCCTACCCCGCAGGTGTCGTGCTGCCCCGCCGTACCAGGCCTCCCCGAGCCAAGCTGATGTTCCTAGGAGCTTCACCTCGTCGCCATGACCTTCCTCGCCAGAGGAATAGGCCACGGGCACCCCCAGTCGAGCTCCCCGTCCGCTTCTTCTCTGATGATGGTCGCCATCGTTGCCGATGATTCAAGCCACGCCTCGCCTCACCGACCACCCTACCACGTTCCTGGTGAGCTCAGGAGCACGCTCGTGCTCTCCATCTTCTCCCTCGCTTCCTGGTTTGGCCCTATGTCGTGCACCTCCGCCGTTCGCCGCAGATGCTCGTCGCCGGCAAGCTTCCGGTGGCCAATCCACAGCGGCGCCGCCACTTTCTGGTTTCCCGTGTTGCCCTGGATCCAGCACACCTCTCCCCGCTTGCACGCGCGCCCGCAATCGCCCAGTCCAACATCGATCTGTAGGATCCCCATTGCTGATGTCATGCTGACATCAGCATGAGGCAATATATCCTGTTTTCTTTTTATTAAAATAATTTATGTAATTCTTTTTTGGAAATATAAATAACTCCTATGGGCCCCTTCTGTCAGGATTTTATTCTTTTCGGAAATTAATTTCTGAAATGAATAAAACTATGACATGTGGGACCAAGTGGATAAATATTTAATATAATCCAAAAATGTTTTATATTTTCCCAAAAATGATTTAAATGGATTTAAATTGAGAAAAATCATAACTTATTATCTATAAGTCAGAAAAATATGTATAATATATCAAAATATTCAGAAAAATGAGAACTATCTATCTAAGCTATCATCCTGCATTGTTCAACAACTTTCATAACAAGTTTAATTAGAACAACCTAGTAACCCCTCATAGGAGATTCCAGAGTTTTCCCCGAGTTAGGGTTTGCACCCCTCGGAACCCCGATTAAGTTGTCGAGCATGCTTTATGGTTACATTTCAAAACAATTCAACTTGTCATATCATCATTCTTGCTTGAGCATTGCATGGATTACATGTGTTGATTGTTATCCCTTTATTTCTAGTGTTTGGTTCTTCTTCGGTAGAATACGATATCGAGATCGAGATCAAAATTGAAGACCGAGGACAACACCATCGAAGATCAAAGATCGGCGAAGAATACTTGAACAACTATAACCAAGTCAAGTACAAGGTTTCCAAAGATCTGCTTATTGGTTATCAATAGGCAAAGGCCAATCCTATGATTTTGAAAGCATTTCAATTCCTGCCTTGATGCATACGATTCTACTATGGTATTTTATCGATAGATAGAGTATCCTATCTATTGCATTACTCCCTTTGAGCTTACATTACCTGATCCACTGCTCCTAGCATAACTAGGTTTGGCTTGTGTGCACTACTAGAGCCTATATCTGTGTCCTGCTTAGCCATGCATAGTTCTTGAGTCTGGTCCATCCAGATGATGTATCATATGCAGAGAATCTAGTATGACAGGAGACAGTGATGAGATGAGATCAGTGGTATGAGATTAAACATGCTAAGTCTTGTATGGGAGGCCACGGTGGGATGTAGTTTTTCTAGTCCCATGCTCGCCACCACTAGGAACCGAGTTCTTGCCTTTTGAACCGAGATGAGCGTATAGCCACACGGGGCTTGGGAACCCCTCACCTGATTAACTTGCCTAGTAGATTCCATGAGTCACATAGTTCGGCATTACATTTGACATATGCATAGAAAACCTTTTAAAAGATTTGGCGGGTGAAGGTGCATTCATAACAGGTAGGGAAGCGTGGCCGCGGTTGCTTGGGGTTGATAGCGTCCTAGGTAAACCAACCTCGCCTCACATCTTTAAGGACCGGCTTCGGGACTTGACCTGTTATGGCGGAACCATCCTTATTGCGTGACTCATGGTCTCGACAAAATCAAGGTAAAGGTCGTGGCTAACCACCCTCTGCCAGCCTTCCAAGGTAAAGTCCATGGCTAATAGCTTGGCATTAAAAGTCGATTGGTACGTGTGGGTAAAGTTGTACACCCCTGCAGGGTTAAATCTTTTAGAGAAGCCATGTTCATGGTTATGAATGCTTGGTGACCTGATTCTAAGATCATAGAGAACTTGAACCTAATCGTAAAACTTGGCAAATAAACGTGTGCTTAAGGATGCTTCCTCATGGGTACGAGGGGGTGATCCTAGTTAGGGTTGATATGATTATTATTTGGTGGATATCAAAAGATGATGATAAATACTCTAGAGATGTCTCTCTCTTATCCCCTTTAAAAATACTCTGACTAGACGAGCTTCTTCTCCCTCTTGTTTTATAAAGAAAAGTGGCTTTATACAAAACAAATCCACCAGCCATAAGTATTACGGAGTACACCCTGTACTCACCCTTGCTTTGTTGATACTTTTGTAGCAGATTAAGTGTTCCCTGAAGATCAGTTTGGTACTGCATCGACACCGACAAGTAGCTTGGGGTTCCCGGCCCGCATCCTGGAATCTATGGGTTAGGACGTCATCGTTATGCTTCATGCCTCTTAGGCCATTTGTTAAGTTTGCTATACTTAATAGCATAAGTTGCCTTCTGTTATTTGATGTTTGTGGTCAGTGTAATAATTTGGTTCTCTGCTCAGTTATGAGCTTGCTGTAATAACTTTTGTATCGTAGGGTCACTGTTGTGTTACCGATTCTTCACTGGATATTCTCGAGCTCAAGGTTAAGCTTATGTGTCAGACGAAGGTCTGGGATTTGTTTAGCCTTGATCCTGGGGGGGTCACATCGTTGTACGGAAAAACCATTTTCCATTTTCCGAGCGTAAAAAACAGGGCGTTTTGTGAAGCAACAACCAAAGGGCTAATTCAAAATGGTACGACCTCATTTTCCAAAAATACTAGACCACCTTATATGGAGAATTTCCCAATTGGGGGATCTCAAACCTTTCCTTCCACCCCACGTGAAAAAGAAAAATTTCTGTCGAATTGGTTAGAAGTGTCTCAGATTCGAACTGCAGGTACACGATCTAGGGCTTGTGATTTTCTGTAAAAATCATTTTTAGACTCACAACATTCTATTTTATCACAAATCCAATACAAGTTTAGCGAGGCTCATCCCCTAGCTAAGAACCTTCATGCCCGCCATTTTGCCCATAGTTTGACATGGGCATAAGAAATTCAATAATGGTCCGAACAATGTAAAAGCAGCGCGTTGCATCATGTTATGTGACATATTTGCAATGAAAATATCAAACTTGGTATATTGGTTGCGTCTCGAAAAAACCTTCCCAGAAATGAGCTATCATGTTCGAGGTTTCATGACTTTTAGGCCAGAAGACCAATGTTATGCCTAGAATCGCGGCATAGTTTGTGATAATGTGACCATATTGTGCACACATGTGTATCGTGGGACGGTGAACAATGTTCCAGGAGAAAGTTTTCCTTTTCGTCGCATGGAAAAGCCATTTTTTATTTTTTTTAGCGCAAAAAACGAGGCGTTTTGTGAAGCAACCACCAAAGGGCTAATTCAAAATGGTACCACCCCATTTTTTAAAAATACTAGACCACCTTAAATGGACAATGTACAAACTATGTTATCTCGAACCTTTCCGTCCATACTTGGTGAAAAAGACAAATTCCTACTGAATAGTTAGGACGTGGGTCAGATTTGAACTACAGGTACATGATCTGATACTCATGATTTTTTGAAAAAATCATTTTTAGGTTAATAATATGCCATTTCTTTAGAAATCCAATGCAATTTTAGCGAGGCTCAGCTCCTAGCTAAGAATCTTCATGCCCGCCATTTTGACCATAGTTTGAAACGGGCATAAAAAATTCAAAAATGATCTGAACAATGTGAATCCTTCGCATGGTGTCATATTATGTGACATAGTTGTAAGGAAAATATCAAAATTGGTATATTTATTGCGTCTCAAAAAACCTTCTCAGAAATGACCTATTGTGTCTGAGGTTTCATGGCTTTCGGGCCAAAAGACCAATGTTATGGCAAGAATCGTGGCATAGTTTGTGATAATGTGTCCATATTGTGCACTCATGTGCATATTGGGATGGCGAACAATGTTGCAGGAGGAAATTTTCCTTTTTGTCGCACATAAAACCCATTTTCCATTTTTCGAGCGCAAAAAAGGGTGTTTTATGAAGCAACCTCCAAATGAAAGTTTCCAAATGGCACTGATGCAGAGTTGAGTTGATGTAGGAGCACTTCGTTGGGAACCCCAAGAGCAAGGTGTGAAGCAGCACAGCCACAAGATTTCCCTCGGTAAGAAACCGAGGTTATCAAACCAGTAGGAGGAAGGAAACGTCACACAGGTGTTGCAAGCAACGCGGAGATCTGCACAACACAAACTCAATACTTTTCCCCAACGAATCAATGAGGTTGTCAAGCTCACCGGTTTGTTCTAACAAAGGATTAAACGTATGGTGTGGAAGATAATGGTTTGCAGCAAGTAAACAGGTAACAGTGGAAGAGGTATCAATGGTAAAGATTGGACCGGGGTCCATAGTTCACTAGAGGTGCTCTCCTTAGATAAACAACATGGCATGAAGGGTAAACAAATTACAGCAAGGCAATTGACAGGAACTAAGCAAGGCATAACAATGCAATACCAGACAAAATGATCCTATGAGAATCGATTGGGAAATACAACAATATACATAGACCGCCATCCAACTGCATCTATGACTAGAAGTCCACCTTTAGGTTATCATCTGAACCCCCTCCAGTATTAAGTTGCAAGCAATAGACAACTGCTTTAAGCAAAGTGTGTAAGGTAAACAATGCACTTGTTCCATGAACAAGAGACCGTTTTTTTCTCCCTAGTGGCAATGACACATCTACAACCAAAGATATGTCTATCACTTCCCTTGAAAACTAGAGGCATGAACCCACTATCGAGCATAAATACCCCCTCTTGGAGTCACTAGCAACTACTTGGCCAAGATAGCTACTAACAACGAAGAGCATGCAAGATCACAAACAACACAGGCATGATAGTATCAAATAGACAAAACCATTAATCAATCTGACATAGTAATCTCAATATCCATTAGATCCCCGCAAACACAACATGCATGATTACAAATAGATTAGATCTTGATCATGAACGGAGCTCACAAGATCTATACATGAAAGCACAAAGGAGGAGATACAACCATCTAGCTACTACATGGACCCATAGTCCAAGGTGGAACTACTCACGCATCATACCAGAGAAGAAGGCCTCCGGGATGATCTCCCCTCCGGCAGGGTGCCGGGGAGAACTTCAGATCCCCCGATCTAGGGACGACGGTGGCGGCGGCTATAGATGGTTTCGTGGAGTTTTGATCGGGTCCCTAGGGTTTCTGCATCGGGGGCTTCTTATAGGCAAAGAGGCGAGGCTGGGAGGCGGCCAGGGGGCCCACACCCTACCCAGGCGCGGGATGGGCCCACCCGCGCCTAGGGGGCTATGGCGGCCCTGGTTCGCCTCTTCATCTCCCCTTTGTACTTCGTGTCGCCCACGGTAAAATATTGACTTTGGCTTTTGTCCTGTCCAATTCCGAGAATATTGATTTTCTGCCTTTCTGGAACCAAAAACAGAAGAAAACAGACAACTCGCATTGTGGCAACTTGTTAATAGGTTAGTTCCAGAAAAGATATAAAAACACCTCAAAGTGTAGACAAAGCAAAGCAAAGTAGATACTAAACAAGCATGTAGCATCAAAAATTATAGATACGTTTCCGACGTATCAAGCATCCCCAAGCTTAACTCCTACTCGTCCTCGAGTAGGTAAGTGATAAAAATAATAATTTTTGAGGTGACATGCACCATCAAAACCAAGATCAAACCATTTGCAAGCATTGAAAGCTGGGATCAAAGAACTTTAAAAATGTGCATGAAGGATGGATTTCTAACAATAGGACATAGTAACTATGCATGCAACATGAAATCCTACAAACAAAGATCATGAATAACATGCATTGAAAAATGTTTGTTTGTTTCACATACAGAAAACATGGCATAGCAATCTGCTTGTCCCTCATAGAGTAGCAAATAGATGCATAGGACACCTTAAAAGTTCACAAGGGTTACTAGAAACAAGTACCACAAGAACAAGTAATATCAAAATATGCATCAATCAATAATTTTTGGGACACTGCACACAGAATGGCAACTATGCTCTCTTAATGGTGCCTAAAAGTAGAAGGCGGAGACATAAATAATAGTGGAAGAAAGGCCCTTCATAGGGAAGCCGAGATTTCAAGTTTCAAAAAGAGCTTCCAAATATTATGGTACTTGTTAGCTTTCAGGCCTCACTGCCCCTATCATAAGCATCTTGAAGTGGTTAAGGTTAAAGTGAACAAACTATGGAGTATATGCTTGACAAAGTATAAGTTGGCAATCTCATGTACCTTGAATATGAGGGCCACACCTCATGTTACTCAACTTCAGTCACATGTAAGTTCTTGTCATTGTAAGTACATGCATATCATAGAGAACCACCAATGGGGTACCCCTTGCACATGGTACAGGAGCTATCCCAAAACCAAAATAACAAGGCAAGCAGACAATGAGCATCTCAGCGATCTTTTTATTTATTATATGCATAGCTTTTTATTGAGGATGCTTTATAGATAGCTCACTATGGTGATGCTGCAAGTTTCCACCATGATTAGGCATGGCTTAGGCTATCGGCCCAGGCGTTTCTCTAACACAAAATACATAATCCATGGACTTACAAGTTCCCTCTTTATTTCACACTGGTGACATCCATAGACAAAAGAGCATGATATCAACTAAGTACAAAGTACAAGTGCAATGTTGAAAATGTTCCCCGTGACAGCACGGTTCTGCTAATTCCAACATATAAGTGCAAGCATATACAACATAGATGACACAATGGTTCAAGTTTATTAGGGGCAAAGAATATAAAGTGTGCCATCAAGTTTGTGAGGGCTTTAATCACTAAGTTTTCACATAACAAAATACTTTTTAATTGGAAGATAGCTGAAAACAAGAATATACTTGGAACGGTGTAACACACCATGCATAGGAGTTTATAGTGGACACTTTGGAATAACTTGGTTTCTTGGGAGTTGGAAGCATGAGTAGAGCTTACTCATACAAGTGGAGGCTAGCAAAAGACTGGGAGCAACCAACTAAGAGATCAATAATGGCCATAATCATGCAGAGCGACAAAACATTACTAATCAAAGCATAGAGTGGTACTACAAGTCAAGGACTAAATGATCATAGAGGCTATGGTGACTTGTTCATAATCATAACATGGTGTGAGCATGTGCCAAGTCAACCCGAACAAAGCATCAAAGGAGAAAACCACAATACTATGCTTTTGTATGCTAAAACAACGCACAATTCTTTCAAGGCACACTAAGCAATCCCAAACATTTGTAACAAGACATGCTACAACAATAATCACTAAGAATAAGGTCAAAACAATACCTAGCATGTCATGCTAAAGTCTAAGTCATAGTCAATGCAAGCTCCTCTTGCACTTTCAAGCAGGAACTTCCTACTCCTTTTCAACACCAAGCAACTTATTTGAAACAACGCAGTGAGAACGGCGGTCCAAACTACTTTATTCAAGCAAACTAAGCAACTAAGAAAATCAAACGAAAACTAAGACTCTCCAAGAACAAGACAACTTGTGCATGAAACAATAAAAATGAAGTGTCTAGACAGACCTGAGCTTTTTATTGATGAAGAAGGGGATGCCTTGGGCATCCCCAAGCTTTGACGCTTGTACTTCTTGGATATTGCTTGGGATGACACCGGGGTGGAATGGAATCCCCAAGCTTGAGCTTTTTTCCATTCTTCATCTTATTACATCATCCTTTCTCTACACCTGAAATCTTTCCTTCATACAAAACATCACACAATCTTTATTAGCAACATTAGTGTATTCAAAGTTAGTAGAACTTTAGGCAAAGCTTTGGAACAGCAAGACTTTTCACTAAAAACACAAGCTACTGTAGCAACTCCTTCAAAAATCTCAATTCCCCAAAAGAGAACTCAAAAAGGAATCAATAAGAAGCAAATGCAAATAATGGCAGAAATCTATCAAAACAGACTAGCAGGTAGAAACCGATATTTTAGAAAATCTTTTGTTGCTCAAATCAAAAGGAGTTGTACTAACGAAATTTATCTAATATACTGGGGGATTTATTAGTAAATTTCAGCTTAATCCGAGTTACAGAGACTCCTCACGAATTTTTATGGTGGAGGACAAAAATCTGTTTCGGGACAGCAACTCCCCAAATCTTACTTACCTCTCATTAGAGGTCATTCTTGGACAAAAACCAAACAAAAAGGATAAGGAGAGGTCATTACAAGTAATAACTTCCAAGACTCAAGGAAACTCTTGGGTTATCTCCCAACAAGTACTTTTCTTTAACGCCTTTAAATTAGGCACAAGAAGCAAGAAGAATCAAGTATTTTCAAAAATGAAGAAGCATTAACATCAAACCTTGCTTTCAAAGGAGGAGCAAAAAGCAACTTATCTCTCCTCATAGGGAAGTGTTCAATACCTTTATTGAATGGAAGATGATGTTTAATGGTGCCTTCTTTCATATCAATGATGGCACCAACAGTTCTAAGAAAAGGTCTTCCCAAAGTAATAGGACAAGAAGCATTGTATTCAACATCCAAAAAATAGAAATCTACAGGGACATAAGCATTGTTAACCATAATGATAACATCATTAATACCCCCCATGAGTTTCTTTTTAGCATTATCATTGAGTGGGACATCCAAATAACAATCTTCCAAAGGTGGCAAATCAAGCATTTCATAAATCTTCCTAGGCATAATAGAGACACTAGAACCAAGATGACATGAAGCTTTGAGATCAAAGTCATTCACTTGCATATTAATAATGGGTTCCCAACTATCTTCTACTTTCCTAGGAATAGAAGCTTTGTGTTTTAGCTTCTCTTCCTTAATTTTCACAAGAGCATCTATAATGTGTTTAGTGAAAGCAACATGCATATCACTAGCATCAGGATTTCTAGCAAGCTTTTGCAGGAACTAATTTTTTGTGTTTTTGAATAAAGAAAGCAAACCAAACTAAACTAATTTTTTTGGAGTTTTTGAAAAGAGGCAAACAAAACCAAGCAAAACAAACTAAGCAAACTAAAAACAAAGTAAAGAGAAAGGAAGTGGAGGACTCCCCTTTTGAAGACGTCCTTAGCCTCCCCGGCAACGGCGCCAGACAGACTTGATGCATCACTGAGTTGATGTCGGAGAGCTTTGTTGGGAACCCCAAGAGCAAGGTGTGAAGCAACACAGCAGCAAGTTTTCCCTCAGAAAGAAACCGAGGTTATCGAACCAGTAGAAGGAAGGAAACGTCACACAGGTGTTGCAAGAAACGCGGAGGTCTGCACAACACAAACTCAAGACTTTGCCCCAACGAATCAGTGAGATTGTCAAGCTCACCGGTTTGCTATAACAAAGGATTAAATGTATGGTATGGAAGATAATGGTTTGCAGCAAGTAAGCAGGTAAAAATGGAAGAGGTATCAATGGTAAAGATTGGACCGGGGTCCATAGTTCACTAGAGGTGCTCTCCTTAGATAAACAACATGGCATGAAGGGTAAACAAATTACAGCAAGGCAATTGACAGGAACTAAGCAAGGCATAACAATGCAATACCAGACAAAATGATCCTATGAGATTCGATTGGGCGATACAACGATACATAGACCGCCGTCCAACTCCATCTATGACTAGAAGTCCACCTTCAGGTTATCATCTGAACCCCCTCCAGTATTAAGTTGCAAGCAAGATACAACTGCTTTAAGTAAAGTGTGTAAGGTAAACAATCCACTTGTTCCATGAACAATAGACCGTTGTTTTCTCCCTAGTGGCAACAACACATCTACAACCGAAGATATTTCTGTCACTTCCCTTGGAAACTAGAGGCATGAACCCATTATCGAGCATAAATACCCCCTCTTGGAGTCACTAGCAACTACTTGGCCAAGATAGCTACTAACAACGGAGAGCATGCAAGATCACAAACAACACAGACATGATAGTATCAAATAGACAAAATCATTAATCAATCTGACATAGTAATCTCAATATCCATCGGATCCCCGCAAACACAACATGCATGATTACAAATAGATTAGATCTTGATCATGAACGGAGCTCACAAGATCTATACATGAAAACACAAAGGAGGAGATACGACCATCTATATACTACATGGACCCATAGTCCAAGGTGGAACTACTCACGCATCATACCGGAGAAGAAGGCCTCGAGGATGATCTCCCCTCCGGCAGGGTGCCAGGAAGAACTTCACATCCCCCCGATCTAGGGATGACGGTGGCGGCGGATACAGAAGGTTTCGTCGAGTTTTGATCGGGTCCCTAGGGTTTCTACATCGGGGGCTTCTTATAGGCGAAGAAGCGAGGCTGGGAGGCGGCCAGGGGGGCCACACCCTACCTAGTCGCGGGGCGGGCCCTCCCGTGCCTAGGGGGTGTGGTAGCCCTGGTTCGCCTCTCCATCTCCCCTCCGGACTTCGTGTCGCCCACGGTAAAATATTGACTTTGGATTTTGTCCCGTCCAATTCCGAGAATATTGATTTTCTGCCTTTCTGGAACCAAAAACAAAAGAAAACAGGCAACTGGCACTATGGCAACTTGTTAATAGGTTAGTTCCAAAATGATAAAAAAACAACTCAAAGTGTAGACAAAGCAAAGCAAACTAGATACTAAAAAAGCATGGAGCATCAAAAATTATAGATACGTTTTCGACGTATCAGGCACCAACCCATTTTTAAAAAATACTAGACCACCTATGTGGACAATGTCTCAATCAGGATATCTCAAACCTTTCGTGCACCCCTCGCAAAAAAGACAAATTCCTGCTGAATTGGTAGGAAGTATGTCAGATTTGAACTACATGTACATGATGATCCTCCTAATTTTTTGTAAAAATCATTTTTAGATTCACGATATGCTATTTCTTCAGAGATCCACTGAAAGTTTAGTGAGGCTCATCCTCTAGCTCAGAATCTTCATGCCCGCCGTTTTGACTATAATTTGAAACGGGCATACAAAATTCAACAATGGTCCGGACAATGTAAAACCTTCGCCATCATATTATATGACATTGTTTCAGGGAAAATATCAAACTTGGTATATTAATTGCATCTCAAAAAACCTTCTTAAAAATAAGCTATCATGTACGAGGTTTCATGGCTTTTAGGCCAAACGACCAATGTGATGGCTAGAATTGCGGCATAGTTTGTGATAATGTGCCCATATTATGCACACGTGTGTATCATGAGACGACGAACAATGTTGCGGGAGAAAGTTTCCTTTTCATCGCAAAAAAAAACCATTTTCAATTTTTCGAGTGCCAAAAACAGGTGTTTTGTGAAGCAACCACCAAATGAAAGTTTCCAAATAGCACCAACCATTTTTCAAAAATACTAGACCATCTTATATGGACAATGTCCCAATCTGGGTATCTTAAACCTTTTCATGCACCGCTCACGAAAAAGACAAATTTCTACCGAATCGGTAGGAAGTGTGTCAGATTTGAACTATATGTACATGATCTGATGCTCGTGTTTTTTTGCAAAAAACATTTTTAGATTCACAATATGATATTTTTTTAAAGATCCGTTGAAAGTTTAGAGAGACTCATTCACTGAAGTTTTCCTTTTCGTCGCACAAGAAAAGCATTTTCTATTTTCCGAATACATAAAACAGGGCATACTACTAAGCAACCACCAAATGAAATCCACTATTTTAAAATAAAAAGTATTCATAATTAACACCCTAAAAGGATCTACTAAATTTTATAAAAATTTAGAGCCAAAAATCAATTATTTTAAATTTCTTATGAAAAAGATACAAAAGAATTAACAAAATAGAAAAAAGAAAAAACATTCTAAATGGACCGACACATCGGCCTAGGGCTAGGACCGGGCCGCCAAGTAAAAGAAACCGCGAGCCCATCAATCGTAGAAGAAAAAGATAAAAAAAATAGGTGGAGAAAAAAAGGAAGCCTCGTGACTGCTTGGCCTAGGCCCAACAAAGAAAGCTTCGTTTAAATAGGTCGAGTCCGTGCTTTCACACGAACTGACGAATGTCTTAGTGGTTGGCCACCATTAGACCTAGCTAGAGCCCCTTTTTTGCCAGGTTAATTGACAACGCTATTGGAGTTCGGTGGGGCCTAATATCAGGTCATGGACGTGTTACATATTTAAAAATTGACATATAAAACGACAGGTAGGCGTCAATGATGAAGTGGCCGATTTAGTCATCTAAACTTATTCTATTTTATGGCGATTTAATTTGGTCATAATCTGCTATACATAAAGTCCTAGGCTGTATCAAGCATGTTATGATGATTTTGTCTATTAAAATTACAACGTTTTTAACCAAAATCATTGTAATTTAATAAGGTTTTGGCGATTCCAAATAGTTTACGACCATCTTGTATGAAATCGATTTCGTTCCCGGTTATTATCAGAAGGTCACAAATCAAAACATTTCTTGTAGAGTTTAATTACTTGTATGGTGTATGTCTACTATGCGTATGCTAGTCAATTTTAAAAATTGTTTTGTCATGTTTTATACTCCCTCTATCCGAAAATAGGTGTCTTAGATTTGTTAAAATTTAGATAAAACTATATACTAAATAGTGTTGAAATTCATTAAATTTTGACAAATCTGAGACATCTATTATTTTAGGACTGAGGAAGTACTTGGATTAAATTAATGTGAATCTGCTAATCATTTCAACACAGTTTTTCCGGCTGGTGTGCAAAAGAGAGTTTGGATGATGGATGGCCTTTAAAACAGAGTGCCTAGGAGCGTTGTTCAAGATCGACGAGCTACTTTCTCTTTCAATGCCACTTTCTAGCCTGAATTTGGACCGTGCTTAGAGCATTTCTAGCTGTGACCGTAAATAGTCCAAAATCATAAAATAACCGCCGTTTATCGGTGTTCCGGAAAATCGCGCGCCGATCAGTGGCCGTAAACACCCCAGGCCCGGGGTACATGGAACATCTCGTTCCGTCGTACCTTCGGCCCGGAGGAAACGGTAGCATGGAGGGAACTCAGGGCGGAGCTCCCGGCCTCCTTGGCTAGTGGTCCCGATAGCGTCTCATGGACTCTCTCCCCGTCCGGATCTTTCTCGGTTGGCTCAGCATATAGGGCCCTCTTTGGCCAGGACACTCTCCCCTGGACCAAGCACCGCTCCCGCTGAAGACAAAAATCTTTGTTTGGCAACTTTTACGCGATAGGCTCCCCTCGGGAGTGGAGGTGGCCAAGCGACATGGGCCGGGGGACGGATTATGTCCATTATGTGGGGTCCCTGAAACGGGCACCCACATATTGTTCACCTGTCCCGCGGCCCGGTTTCTGTGGAGTTTTACCAGAGAGGCGTTGGGCCCGGATTGGCTGGCCCAAGATCTCGGTGAATTCCTAGAAACCCAAGCAAACCGGGCTGGGAAGGGTCGTCGACTCTTCTGGCTTGTGTTCGCGGCCATGTCGTGGTCCCTCTGGAACATCAGGAATAAGATGGTTATTGAGAAGATTCTCCCTAGGCGTTCGTCTGACTCGGTGTTTCACTTTCTGGCTTCTCTGCAGCTCTGGTACCCGTTGTGTAGACAGCGGGACAAGGCGAGGTTGGACGCGACCCTTCACCGTCTCTTGGGGGCGGCTCAGCGGCTCCCTCGTAGCTCGCCTTAGTGTCCTCGGCGTCCACTCCCATGGCGAGGCGTTCTTCCTTTTCTTCGTTGGGTGGTGTCCGAGTTGGGCCGTCTTGTGCTGTGGCCCCAGCATGTGGTGTGTGTGTGTCTTTGTACTGTGATATTTGTGATGGACGGTTGCTTTATTTATAAAGCGGGGCGAAAGCCTATTTCGAGGAACACCCTAGGCCTAAAAACGTTTTTCGGGGTGCGCCAAATATCGCCCGCGAAACCTTTGATGCGCGCCGCGAGAGGGCGAACCAAGCGGCAGCCTCTATCCACGCGGGAGCGTTGGCGCGCTGAAGTTTTAGCCGGCCCTATTTTCTTCCTTCCCAACTCTCCCCAAATCCATTTCTCCCGCGCCGCCGCTGCTGTCAACAGCCGCCACGCGCTAACCACACCTGAGTGCCCCGCACCTCGCCGCATCCGCGGAAGCTTGGATCTCGCGCATGGATCAGATTTGGCAAGCTAGGCGAAGGGATGTCGACCTCGCTGACCATGGAGTTCCTGATGGACGACTCGGCGTCGTCCTTCTCCGACTCGGACCTCGAGGAGCTTCTTAACAACGACGACACGGAGATGATGGTCATGATCCTCGCCGCCAAACAGATCCAAGACAAGATCGGCTTCATGCGCTAGTGCCACGGTTTGTTGTTCGGCCGCACTTGTATCCTGCGGAACCGAGCTCTCGGCCACGCCATGCTCATGCAAGATTACTTCGTTGAGTTACCCACATACCCACCGCATCTCTTTCGTAGAAGGTTCCGAATGAGCCATAATTTGTTCGTGACACATAGGACAAGCTTGCGAGGAAAATTGCCCCAATTTTACTCCCCGAAGAAATGCCGCCGACACCATGGGCTTTAGTGCTTACCTAAAAATCTTGGCAGCCATGCGTGTCATTGCATATGGCATACCAGCCGATTATGCAGATAAGTATCTTCGCATTAGAGAAGATACCACTATTGCTAGTGTCTAGATGTTTGCCAAAACGGTCATCCGAGTTTTTGGGCCCAAATATCTTCGATCCCCAAACAAAGAAGATGTTCAAAGGTTGCTAGCGATAAATAATGGAAGAGGTTGGCCAGGGATGATGGGAAGTGTAGATTGTATGCATTGGCGGTGGAAGAATTGCCCGAAGGCATGGCGTGGAAAATATTGTGGTAAAAGTCATTATCCAACTATTGTGCTTGAGACGGTAGCATCACAGGACTTGTGGATTTGTCATTGCTTCTTTGGATTGTCGGGATCACTCAATGATATAAACGTATTGCATAGATCCCCGTTGTTTGGAAAATTAGCTAATGAAGAAGCACTGGCTTGCAACTTTAAGGTCAATGGACATGATTATACCTTGGGCTACTACCTTGACGACGACATATATCCGGCTTGGTCAACATTTGTTAAAACTATCCAAACTCCGAGGAACAAGAAGGATGCCAATTTTGCACAAGCTCAAGAAGCATGCCGAAAGGACATTGAAAGACATTTCTGTGTGTTTGCAAGTGATGACCCACAAGTATAGGGGATCGCAACAGTCTTCGCGGGTAGTATTACCCAATTTATTGATTCGACACAAGGGGAGCCAAAGAATACTTGCAAGCCTTAACAACTGAGTTGTCAATTCAGCTGCACCTGGAAATAGTTCTTGCTCATAGAAATTTATCAGTAGCAACAGTTTGTAGTAGGAACAACAGCAGTGAAACATAAGAAATAGTAACAGTAGCAGCAAACAGTAGGATATGAGCGCGGTAGGCGTAGGTATGGATAGACGGGCGTTGCATGGAAGAGTCTAAACATGTAACTTTAAGAACTAGGGCATTGCAGATAAATAATAACAAGCATCCAAGTACTAAACAATCCTAGGCATGTGCTCCATATATAGTCATGCGTGCTCGCAATGAGAACTTGCACAACATCTTCTGTCCAGTCAGCCCGTGGCAGCGGGGCCTCTAGAAAACTACTGGCAATTAAGGTGCTCCTTTTAATAGAGCACCAGAGCAAAGCATTAACACTCCGTGAACACATGTGATCCTCATACCACAGCCATCCCCTTCGGTTGTCCTAATTTCTGTCACTTCGGGGCCTTTGGATCTGGACAATGATATGTGTACACAACTTGCTGATAAGATCACAAACAATACTATCATAATGATTCAATAATAAGTTCAGATCTGAGATCATGGCACTCGGGCCCTAGTGACAATCATTAAGCACAACAAGCTGCAACAAAGTCAAATAACACTAATAGAGATACTAGGCACTATGCCCTAACAATCTTATTCGATTATATGATAGAACTCATCCAATCCCTACCATCCCCATAGCCTACAAGCAGGGTATTACTCACTCATGGATGAGGGAAACATCGATGGTTGATGGAGAGGCGTTGGTGATGACGATGGCGATGATCCTCCCCAAATTCTCCGTCCCGGCAGGGTGCCAGAACGGAATTTCTGGTTCCGAATCGTGGCTTCTGGTGGTGGCGGCACAACGGAAATCTTTCTAAAAAAACGTCGAACCCCCCTCGTTTTTTAGGTCAAGGGGTAACTTATAGGAAAAGAGGGAGCCCGAGGGGGCGCCTGGGGTGGTCGCACCCCCTAGGCGCGGGCTAGGCCCACCCACGCCAGGCAGGGGTGTGGGTCCCCTAGGCCTCTACTCCGTTTCGTCTTCTGGCTCCGTGGATCTTCTCGCGAAATAGGATTTTTTGCATATTTTCCGGGAATTTTCCTGATAGTTGATTTTCTGCACAAAAACTAGACACCAAGGTAATATTGCTGAAAACAGCGCCAGTCCGTGTTAGTTGAATCCAAATCACACAAATTTAGAGGAGAAACAATAGCAAAAGTGTTTGGAAAAGTAGATACGTGACGTATCAGTAAGCAAGGTTTACCATTTTTCGGGGCCCTTCTCGTTTTTTGGAAAAAATTGAAGATGCAAGCACTCATCTCCAATTTAACAATGATCTCATCGAGCACCATTGGATGCTAGCCGGCAAGAGGTGATGTCCCAAAAAAAAATTCATTGTACTTGTAAAACATGTGTAATTTGAATCATTCATTTATTTGTTATATTATTTGATTTGAACAATTGTTGTAATTTGATTCGTTGAATATTGCAGTTTGGATGATTATTGTGTTACATTATTTGATTTGAACAATTATCGTATTTATTGTCTAAACTGTCTAAAATATCGAAACTGTGAAAACAATGTTTACGGGCTGGTTTGCAGTGCACCCCGCTGAGCAGTCCCTGTAAACCGGAATCGCCGCCGCCCGCAAAGCGGGAAATCACAGATTGAGCGTCCCGAACTTGAATGTTTACGATTTACTATTTACGGGCACCACTATAGATGCTCTTAGTGAGTGCCTTGGATTGCAGACATTTCATCCACATGACTAGAGCGACCCAAAGTTACCTGGGCGCACTTTCTAGCCTGAAAATCTTGACCCCGCCATACATAATTTGAACCATATTAATGATGTCGCTGCGTGGGTCTTAGTAGGAGCCATGCATTTACGAAGCACGCAGGACCATGAATCATGAATGTACGGTGCTAAGTTTGCATCCACCACTGCCCACTCTCGTGATCGTGTACAAATTACAGTTTCACATAAGTCCATCTGAATTCATGTCGGATTCTTTCATCGAACATACACAAGGGGTAAGATATGAGCCACGATTTTCTTTTGAAAAAAGAAGTTACAGCAAGCTAGTGAGCAGTGGTGGATGCATAGACCCACATTTCACTTATGTCTGCGCTGCTGTGAGCCTGTCTCCCACCTATGCAACGACTATTGTCACCTCTCTGTGGCACTTTTGACGCCAGTTATTGATCATCGGCTCGGCATGGACGATGGAGAATTGTTGTAACCCTACAGTTTGAGCTTGCCACCGTACTCCTGGAGGAGTTGGGACTCCTCAATGGCATCGTGGAGCGTGGCTTCAAGATCCCTATCAGCTACAAACACAATTTTCTTCCTGGTTCTTTCGTCGATAAATGGGTACACCATCTTCCATGCTGCCATGAACATGTATGGCACGTGGATGAGGAACACCTGCCCCAGTCGCTCAGGGTAGTAACTCTGCATGATGTTCAACCCCGCCACGTACGCACGAATGTCACAGTTAGAGTACCCCCACCCCCTCAGGTCTATCACGGCCGCAAACTTCTCATGTTCCACCGGCAGCCTAAAACCAGACAAACCCGTTAGTTCAATACTCTATCGATCGTTCAACCTGTGTAGTTTGGATCTGTATATATACCTGCTGCAGATTTTGTCAAGGACATAGACACAGTAGCGCTTGAAATTGTCGAGGTCGTGACGGGCGGGGAAGTGGCGTGCACCATAGAGATATACCATGGGGCGGCCAAGACGGTCGAAGCCTTGTATTTGGACCCTCTCCTTTGCGATCTCGTCGCGAACCTCGTCATATGAGATAGAGCCGTGTGGCTTGGCACCGCGCTTCCAAGAGAGGTATTGAAGGAGCATCACCGATGCCCTGCCAATGTTGTGGTCTCGGGCGCGTAGGAACCGCCGCAGCACAAAGTCATCCTCCTCCTGCACGTGCAGGATAGCGTCAATATATAATGTCACCCACGTGTATCACACATGTTTTACTGGGCACAGTGAATGCTCGTGATTCTAAATGGGCCGAATTAAAATTTCAATTCGAAACAGCTAATAGTTGTCCCTTCTCTTTTCGAGATCCATATCCATTGATCCATTGATTGGTAAACTATCTATGTATGTTATCAATCTTATCTCGGATTTTTTTCACAGACATTTTAAGTGCTATTTTGGAACATAGAGATAGCTGAACCAGGTCGATGGCATGCATATGGCGTGAAGCGGCCACGGGCATCATGGACATACATGATACATGCAGAGGAAAAATGTCGCGTCGCGCCCGAAATCGACGAGGAGCGGAAGAAGACGACTGATGGATGGATGCATATAGTATAGTATCATAAGTGGACGACACAGACAGTACCTTGGACGCGGGGTCCTGTGCCTCAACGACGGCCCTCAGCTCAGCGACCTTCTTCCACTCCGACACATCGCCACCACCGCCGCGGCCACCATGGCCGTGTTGGTTCTCATCAGTACCGCAATCCATCCTTGATCTTCTGTGCGTGCGTGCGTGCGTGCGTGCGTGCGTGCGTGCGTGCGTGTGTGTGTGTGTATTGGGACGGGAGGATCGGTTCTTATATACAGCTGGAGAAGAAGGCTAAGACTGTGAGTGAGTGGGGTGTTTGGCCTCAGTCAGTCGATTTATGGCGGTCTCTCTCGTTGTCTGTCATTAGCCTATTCCCAAGTTCGGGCAGTCTGAGAGCTACTGTATACTAGCCTGTAAGTACATATCAGAGAGGAATCTGCAGATGGAGTAAGGAGGAGCACGGTGCTCTGAATATTGATTGAAGATAGTAGGAGAAACGGGTGTGGGTGTGCGTCCACATTATACATTACAGCACCGTTTCAGTGACGTGCGACCTAACCTACTCGATGACCGAGTTATGAGCAAGCAGCGGCGAGATCGTGATGGATCGCTCCCGTTTTGTTCCCTCGTGCAGCTCGATCCTTTAATTTGGGATTGGACCATTGCCAGTATTGCGTGCTACTCGGATCAACCCTTCTTGTTGTCAATGAGTAAAACTGTCATGCTTCAGACCAGAGATGCTGAGTTTTTGGTCTGTTTGAGGCAGCCAAGTTGATTTCGGTCTCGCCGATGCAGCCGTAATCAGTCAGTCCCGGCAAACTATGTCTTACACAGTGCTGCTCAGGGAACGCTTGGCGTAGAGTGACCAGACAACGAGATGGAACACATTCACAAGAAGCGAAAGGATTTCATTCCACGACATAGGCTAATTAGCGTCTCAGCATTCTGATCTTGGGGATGAAAGCTCCCAGCGTCATGCATTGTCAGGTTCAGAGATGAGGGTGTTCATGGCCGTTTCGTTGCCGTCCTGGGCGAAACGATCTCTTTACAATGTGCTAAGGGATTGGCCATACAAAGTACAGGGCTAGGGTCCGAAACGCTGTTGGGATTTTATGGAGCGGGTCGATGGATGTCCCATCCATCAGCTGGGGATACGTGGCGCCGTGGATGTCGAGCCGCACGCTGCAGGAAGAAGACTACGAAGAGGAGAGCCTCTCCATCGGTCAGGTTAAGTGGAGGTTGGCTTCGGTAGGCTGAAGAAGGAAGGAGAACAAAAGAGGCCTTGGGTGGGCTTGATTGTTTGCACAATGGAAACTTCAACTGAGCCGCTTGCCTCTCTCTCCTAGTGTTTTATATCCCTTTTATTATTATTATTTTTAGCTTTTGTATTTGTTTCTTTATAAAACATTTTGAAACAGTTGAATTTGTTTGAATATTCGATAGATATTTTAAATAGGAGGGATTTGGTGTCAATAAATAGAGACAAGGGGGAATAGAGTATAACAAGAAGGATGATGCCCATAAATAATATCCATTTGGGCATTTTACAAGTATTTGAGATTTGCGGTTTTAGAAAAAGAACAAAGCCATTTATAAATAGTGGATCATGTACTTGGATCAGATGCATAAACATACCGATTTCCACACGAAAACGCTCAAGCAGAGCACCATACACAAACGCTTGGTCAGCGGCAGCGCATTGATGATGTTACACTTCTCTCTCCAATTTTTTTGATAGAAGGAATTATATTAATATCAAGAAGACATCAACTACATCACTAAGAACAAGTCAACACGTCGAGGATACACATGGCCAAAAAAAAAACATTACAACCGAGTGTCTAGCTAAATCGATCAAGGAACGAAACAAAAAAAGACACGGACATCAGCCACCACTCAAGACAACACACTGGATGCGAGAAAAGTCCTCCAACATCAACGTATTTAGGAAGAGAACGACACAAAAGCGCCACCATCGCTTGATCCAATCACTAAAAACCATATCATAGTTTTCACCCCGATGGGTAGGTCCGAGCAATATTCATGCAATGTCTTCAACACGGTAACGATGTATGAGCACCGCCATTATCAGGTAATACTACTGAAGGTTAGACCAAGGGGTTTTAACCCTGTAGCTCAAGACCCGATACTCAATGAGCAACACCAAATCTCAGCTATCCTATGTTGTTGCCTCCTCCTGCCAAGACACCACCTTCAAACCTTGACAATGCCAAGCACGAACTGAGCATCCGTATGCCTGCAGATATGTGCCTTAACCAGGACCAAACATTGACGATTTAGAAAAATCCCCACACATAAGATATGTGGGACATGTCTGAGCATCATCGGGATCACCACCATCTAGATGTTCGACAGTCTATATAAGCCATCCGATGGGCAAACATCATGGACCCAGGACGACAAGGACATCTCCCAATCATCTACGAATGTCACCGCCTCAACTGCACAAGCAACACTAACCACAATCTTGAAAGAGTGGAAAATATATTGTCTCCGCCAAATATCCTCTTTGTGTCCTCCATCTAGCCACTGCATCACTTGAGGCCGCATTCCTGTTTGGAAGTGTGATGCTTAGTTGATCCAAGCAGGCATCACCTACAGATCGGGAGGAAAAATCTCATCATCCGATGCAATCCAGTCACACTAGCCAGCCCTTCTCTTCTTTCTTTGGAAATTAGGCAGCCAGTATCAGATATGAACTTGTATGTCAAGCCCTCCAGCAAGCAAAACCGTGTTCAAGAAGATGATGTACCGTCCAACAACTCAGCACCGATGCATTTTCCGTCATCCCTCCTCCCTCTCACCACCACCGCTTGCCTCGTGTTGTCGCCGCTGTAGTCCCTCCCTGTTGGAGATATGCCCTAGAGGCAATAATAAAAGTGGTTATTATTATATCTTTGTGTTTATGATAAAATGTTTACATTCATGCTATAACAGTATTAACCGGAAACATTAATACTTGTGTGATTTGTAAACTAAATTAGAGTCCCTAGTAAAGCCTCTATGTAATACTAGCTTGTTGGTTAATAGATGATCGTGGTTTCCCGATCATGAGCATTGAGATGTTGTTGACAACAAGATCATATCATTAGGAGAATGGTATGATGTACATACTCCTATAGATAAGCGTAGCATTAAGATCAAGTCATTTCAATAGTTCATTTGATATAAGCTTTCTGATACATGGTAACCTAATTCCTTCGACCATGAGATCATGCTAATAACCATCACCGGAAGGATGCTTTGATGACATCAAACACCACACCATAACTGGGTGGCTATAAAGGTGGCATTGAGTGTTCAGAAAGTATGTGTTGAGGCACATGGATCAAGAGTGGGATTTGTCCATCCATATGACAGATAGATATACTATGGGCCCTCTCGATGGAATGTCATCCAATTAGCTTGCAAGCATGTGACTGGCTCACAAGGGATCACATATCGCGGGAACGAGAAAAGAGTACTTATCGGTAACGAGGTTGAACTATGTATGCAAAGATACCGACGATCAAAACCTCGGATAAGTAAACTATCGCGAGACAAAGGGAAATTGGTATCGTATGTAAGTGGTTCATTCGATCGCAAAGTAATCGTAGAAATATGTGGGAGCCATATGAATTTCCAGATTCCTCTATTGGTTATTGATCGGAGAAGTGTCTCGGTCATGTCTGCATAATTCACGAACCGTAGGGAGACACACTTAAGGATTCGATGTTGTTTAGTAGATATGGAATGTTAGTAGGGATACCGAATGTTGTTTGGAGTCTCGGATGGGATTAGGGATATCACGAGGAGATCCGGAATGGTCCGGAGAATAAGATTCATATAAGGAAAGTCCGATTCCGGAGTTTGGGAAAGATTCCGATGTTTCCATCGAAGAGGTTCTAGAAGGGTCTAGAAGGTTCACAAGTCCTGAAGGGGAATGGTCCATGAATGTGTCATGGGTAAGTGGAATGATTGGATCATATCTTAAGTCACTTGGCGTGGGCATTTGCAAGAGAGAATTAAATCTCTAAATTGAAAGTCAAACGGGAAGTTTGAAAAGTCAAACTGAAACAATGGTTTCCTAGTGGGAGAAGAAACAAGTCCTTCTCTCAATCCAACTTGGGTTTGGATTCAAACCCACCCCTTCCAAGGCTGCCCCCTCTCATAAATAGAGGGGGAGGGCTGCCCCAAAACACTAAGCCCTAGCCCCTCTACACCCGCGCCACCACTGCCACTCGCCGCCGTCGGCCCGTCGTCGTCGCCCTAGCCGCCGCCGACACCTCCTCCTCCCGGTCTTCTAAACCCTAGATCACCGGGAAACCCTAGATCCACCATAACTCGCACCGGCTTAGACGAAGCCCTGCGGGATCTTCCCTCTACTTCCGACACCACGCCATCATGCTGCCGGAATCGCGAGGGGAGAACTACAACCTCCACTGCCTACTGGAACAAGGGAGAGGAAGGTCTTCATCGAGTACCGAACGTGTGACCGACTACGGAAGCGTTGCCGGAACGCAGCGCCGGAAGGATCGTCTACGCAATCTTGAGATCGGCAAGTGTACGACTACATCACCCACGAGAATCTGCTCTCGTTAACCGCTTTGGAATCTTCGAGGGTGAGTGCTTCTATCAACTCGTTGCTACAATCTAGTAGATAGATCTTGGCTTGTTTGTGTGCATGCGGTAGAATTTTTTGTTTTCCATGCTATGAACCCCTACATTCCCATCGTATAACTTGGATCCAGATGGAGGCCCGCCATCGGCATCAGTCACACGGGCTTTGCCCGGGGGCATCGTCCGGCCACGGTGACAAGATGATGAAGATAGACTAAGGTCTTGGAAGTAGAGTTCACGGGCCATCTGTGTCCCTCATCCAGACGGCGTGGGGGAAATTCAACTTGGTCCTATGTCACCTTCTAATATATATATATCCTCCAATGGTTCCCATAAAAAATTGAACAACCTTTTGAGCACTTCTCTCTCCTCCATTGTTGACCTTCTAAAGCTTGCATTTCTCTCCATCCCTCCCAGGAATCCTCCATATTCTTGAGGGATTAGCTACTTTGGTGGGATTCGGGACTGAAGGACTTGAGAACTTCGTGTATTTTGTGTTATTGCATTGATTGCATCATATGGTGGGTGAAAGTTTGTGATCTTATTACTCCCGGGATCTTGGAACCCGCCCCTTGCTCCTCTTGGGTTCTTGGAGCCCTATACGGTTTGGCTTATCGGGGAGCTCCATCATTATGGTGTAAAGATCAGTGGTGATTAAGGTTGGACTGACGAGCTGCTCGGCTCATTAAGGCAAGAATCTTTAACAAGCTAAATGTAAAAAATTATCTTGTTTTGTTAAGTTGATAATTAACGAGCGTTCACGTGCAGTCACTAAGAATTGGCATGAAGGACAGCTCATACATACGTAGTTTTTTTGAGATCAAGCGGCTGCCTTTTATTACACAACCAAGTCCCGGTGCATCAAATTCATTACAAAGTCTGGGGCAGAGCCCAACCAAGTTCGACTAATTTTATTATTGCAACCTTCTTTTGCTAGATGATGATCCATGACTGACGAGGTTTAATATCATCAATGCCCATTGTTATGGACTTGGGCTTTGGAGAAGATGGGGATGCTGGAGATCACGGAACGGTTAGCAAACAAGAAATACGAGGACACGAGGTTTACCTAGGTTCAGGCCCCCGGAGGGAAAACCCTACTCCTGCTTGTCTGCTCTTGATTATGGCCGAACCGAAAGTTACATGGGTGCGCAGATGCAATCTGGCGTGGAGCTGTGTATGCGGTGATATGTGAGAGAGCCTCCTCGTCGTGCCCTCCTTTCCTTTATATAGAGGTAGGCAGGTCTCAGGCACAGATCGAGTCGGTTACAGGTTTTAGGGTTTACCCCTTTGAATATTCTATCTACTCTAGTCTTGCTCTCCAAGGATCCGAATGCGTCATGGGCCTTGATCACCCAAAAATCTTCATGGGCTGGTGCATATTCGTCGTGGGCCTTCCTTGGGCTGGACCAAGTATGCTAAGGTCGTGTACCCGCAGGGTATAACCATGTCAGTAGCCCCCGAGTGTTCAGTCGAATCGTAGATTCGGCTGAGGACTCTTCAATCCTTCTGGTGCAGCTATCTCTGTTTGTCTAAAGAATGATTTTAGTGTGTAGGGATTGTTGATGCGTTTGCCTGACTCTCCCGATAGATCAGTGTCAGTTAACTGTCTTAGGACAAAACAACACGATCTTCTTCAGATTCGAGTCCCTCGACTCGAACCCGGAACATATGCTGGCATAATTTGACTCATACCGCGGAGGACTTACAGGAGTGGAATTCTAGTGAATTTTAAGTGATGTACCCAACGGGTCCATCGGGATTTGCCATCGTGCCTGTTGGCATGAGTTTTTACTAGCATAGCGCATTCGTGTGCATTAACAGGCCATCGGATGGTATCTGTAGGTCTTATCTTTGCGTCGCAGACACAACATCCGAAATTTTATCACCGCGGAGGTGTTTCGGGTGGCCAAGGAGGATGTTTACTCACTTAGCGTTGGTTGGGGCAGAGTTGCCGAAAAGTTTTTGCATGTTGATCCGAAGAATCGCAGTCGAAGAATTCATAGGGTGCACGACCAGCGCTCCCTATGGGAGTAGCCCCGAGTGTTTGTTCGAGTCGTGGACTCGAGAAGAGACTTTAATTTGGTCTTTGTTGACTTTTAGGTCCGTAGGACACAAATTTTTTGGATGCTTGAATCCATCCTCCCTATGGGAGTAGCCCCCCGAGTCCGTAGTGGAGTCGTAGACTCGACGTAGGACTTGAAGAATAGTTCAATGATTTAGTACTTTGATCATTTTCGGGTGCGCGGCCAGCGCTCCTGATAGGAGTAGCCCCCGAGTAGTTAGTCGAATCGTAGATTCGAGTGAGTACTCTTATCTGTGTAGCCAAAGAATTGTAACCGTTGCTAGTATAGCTTTTGATGACGTCAGTGCTGACGATCGGTGACCTCAAGCGTCTGCGGCGCCAGAGATGATGTGACTGGATGAACATGGGTCCCACCTTCTGACTTTGAGTTGACTGGTCACGCGCGGCGTGGAGATAATTACGGCGTCGCCTCGATTTCCATGCGTAATGCACGGCGTGTGAGCGACGGTTCGCTGCTGGGCTGACACGTGGACGGTCAGATCTTGGTGTTGGCTATAGGTCTTCCTGATGGACGGTCGCCGTGCATCGTTCTCGTCCTTATAATCATTGGGGGAAAGTTAGTTTGTTTTTACCGCAGCCATTCCTGTTTCACTGCTCCCATCTTCCTTGAGCTTTCTCACTGCGCGCTGGAATTTCCCCGAGCTTTTCCTTCCTTGATTCTGCGTGCGCATCGCCGTCACTGCCGTACTAGGACGGGGAAGCCCAAGAAGTCCTCTACTACAGTTGGTACCAGTGCTGCCGCCGACGGAAAAAAGGTTCCACCGCCACCCGCGTCAGCGATGGTGGCTCGCAGCGATCGGAGACGCGTGAGGGTGACCTCCGCAAGCTTTGTGAGCGCGGTCTTATCCCATAGTATAGGGAGGCCGTCAGAGTCCCCGGTGACGAGGTAATTCCCCGTCCTCCCGCTGGGTTTTGGGTCATGTTCATCTCGTATGTCCTTCGGGGTCTTTCTTTTCCAATCCACGATTTTCTCCGTGGATTGCTTTTTCTTTATGGCATCCAACTTCATCATCTTTCCCCAAACTCTCTTCTTCATGTCGCCTGCTTCATCACATTCTGTGAGTGCTGGTTTGGTATCGAGCCACACTTTGGCCTCTTCTGGAAGCTCAATTCCGTGAAGAGGCAATCTGGCTCCGATGATGTTTATCCCATTGGGGGCTGCATCATTTCCCTTACATCCAACTTGCTTTTGTTCTCCTTTTCTATGTACGAGTCTGTCCAGTACTGGCGGAGGCGGTGGTTTTACATCCGCGACTCCACAGTGTCCGGACATAAATTTGGTCTTGCTCCTTTCGACCCCTCCTAGAAAATCGAGCCAATGAGGTCCTAGAAGAACCAGATCTTGCATGGTGAGGTGGCGGAGATAGAGGGGATCTATCGTCGGGTGGAGGATCTCCAGTTGATTCCGAATAAAGAGGTGAGCGGTGTGGATATCATCCGCACCTTACTTAAACGTCGGGTGCAGCCGCTCCAGGCTAGGGCACACCCGATGTTCCTTTATTCTGGTCGTCGTGATCCGACTAGGGTTTTGGCTGAGGAGTTTTCCAAGGGGGATATCGACGGGATTCTTCATTCGCTGCTGAAGTACAAGGCTGGAGAGGATATTCCGGGGAAGTCGCTGACTCCTCCATTCACTGCTTCTCGTCCAGTTCCGCAGGTGTAGATCTGGGACGTGCGCGTAGCGCTTTTTTTGACTGCGTTTTCCTTGTATTTTCTTGTGTGCTTACAAATTTGCTTTTCCTTTTGCACAGGAGTTCAAAGTGTCGGGAATGTCGCCACCACTACCCGAATTGTTTCCGGATGCACCGAACAATGAGATAGTGGACTCCATGTCTAAGCTTCCTTCGGCACGGTCACCGACTAAGGAGGCTTTTGAGTCTAGCGAGGAGCAGACTCGAAAGCGGACGCGGAGCTCGAGTGAAACGTTGGATGCTTCGACTCCGCCGATGCCTAGGGACCCGCTTTGCCTTGAGCATCACAGTGGGTATCATGGGGGCTCTTCCTCTCGTATTCCTGCCGTTTCCGTGCGGGTTGTAGCGTGACACCTGCAGGCGAAGCGGAAGAAGGAAGAGAAGAAGGAAGAGAAGAATGGCAGGAGGACCCCGCCTGTCTTCGACTTGAGCAATTTCGACTCGTAAGTTTTTCCAGTTGCCTTTTTCCTTCTTTTGGTTTTGCTTGATTGCTCTTGTCTGATGTTTTCTTTTGCAGCCACTCTTCCGACGGCTCCTTCAGCGATGGTGCTCGGGAGATGGTGGCGGAGTCGAAGGTTGCTCCTCCTCCTCAGACGGTGGCCACCTCTGAGGGCGCTGCTCCGAACCCTTCTCCGCAGGAGGCTCGAGTGGTTCTCCCTCAGAAGATTGCAAGAAAACCTTCGGAGTCGCCGTCTAACCATGTAAGTGCGTTTGCTTTCTGCCACAGGGGGAGCCCCCGAGCCTTTTCGGATGATCTGCTGATCATTTTTTCTTCATGTCACTGGAGGAGCCCCGAAGCATCTTTCGGGTGATCTGCCGATCATGCCTTTTCTTCTTCTTTTTTTATTTGTACTTGCCTCGGGGGATCCCCCGAGCATTCTTTTTCGTGTGTGTATTCTGTCTTGCTTGTTCTTTGGGCGTAGCCCCCGAGCCTTTCTTTTGACAAGTAGTGTCTTTTTGCAGCCTTTTGTGCAAGGCGCCAACCAACTGGTGCAACAGCACCTGGCGTTGGAGGCCAGCCTCAAACAGCTTCAGGGTACGTTCATGGGTTGGTCTTTTTGCGTCTTCTTCTATTTCCTTTTCTTAGATCTGATAAGTGTGTTTGCAGAGGACAACAATACCACCCTCCGCGAGCTTGATGCTCTCAAAAAGAGCCTTGGGCGAGCAGAGAAAAAGGCCGAGGATGCCGTTGGTGCGAAGGAGCGCCTTGAGCAGGAGCTAGCCAACGCAGCTGCAGCCAAGGAGCGCCTGCAGCAGGAGGCTACGGACCGCGAGGAGAAACTCACCACCGCTGCGACCTCGCGCGAGAAGGAGGTAGCCGACAAGCTAATGGCGGTTGCCAAGGCTATTTCAGGTGAGTGGTTTTGTCTTTTCCTTGTTGGCTTCCTTGTCTTTTCTTCTATTTCTTTTTCTTCACGTTGCCTCTTCCGTTTGTATAGATGCCGCATGCGTCGAGTTTGACCGCGGTGCTCTGGAGCACGGAAGTGCTCTGGATGATGCCACTGCGGCGGTCAAAGACCGCTGCAGTACCGTGGTCGGCTCACTCGCCAAGGAGTTTCTTGGGCGCTTCTCCAAGGAGCTCGTCCCCAAGGGCGTCGCCCTCGAGGATGTCGACTCACTGGCGGATGCGCTGTCAGCCGACGCGCCTGTAGCGTAAAAGCGCAAGCAGAAAGGCATCGGTGCATCTGTCGGGCTCGCGATGGCCCTGGCGTCTGGAGCGGAGCTGGATCTTCATCGGGTCACCTCCCAGATGCCGACGGCTGCTGACGGATCCGAGGTAGCCTTCGCCCTCTATGCTGCCCGCTGTAAACGTTATGGGCCAAAGTTGATTGAATTGCTGGCTGAGTACGCACTGAGGCAGTAGGGGGAGGCCAAGAGTTCGCCTCTGTGCACCTGTTTGAACGAGACCTGTCCAGCGTGCTGGTGTGCCCTGTGCCGTCGCCGGCGACCACCATCTGGCGGTGGCCGCCGTGGTGACATCATTGCCGCGTCAGCCTGATGTGGCCTTGGACCGTTGACCGCCCGCGTGGCCACTGAGGTGGCTTTGGCCCCACCCGTCAGCCTCTCTAGGTAGCCTCTGTCCCGGTGAGAAAATCCCCAGACCCTATGGTGACGTCATCCTGAGGTCATAAATGTTTTAAAATTGATTAAATAAATTCCATAAAATGATTGAATATTGTAAATTCAATAACTTTTAATTTATAAGTCAGAAAATTATGTATAATATATCAAAATGTTCAGAAAAATGAGAACAAACAATCTAAGCTATAATCATGCATTGTTCAACAACTTTTATAACAAGTTTAATTAGAAGAACATAGTAACCCTCACAGGTGATTCCGGAGTTTCTCCGAGTTAGGGTTCTCACCCCTCGGAACCCCGATTAAGTTGTCGAGCATGCTTTAGGGTTTCAATTCAAATTAACTTGTCATATCATCATCCTTGCTTGAGCAGTGCATCGATGCCATGTGTTGATTGTTTCCCTTTCTTTCCGGTGATTTGGTTCTTCTTGGTAGAATACGGTATCGAGATCGAGATCGAAGACCGAGATCAAGACCATCGAAGATCGACGAACAATACTTGACCAACTATAATCAAGTCAATTACAAGGCTTCCGAAGATCTATTTATCTGCTATCAATAGGCAAATGCAAGCATAGCCCCACCATGATATAATCCTATGATTTCGAAAGCATTTCAATTCTTGCCATAATGCATACGATTCTACTATGGTCTTTTATCGATAGATAGAGTATCCTATCTATTGCATTACTCCCTTTTGAGCTTATATTACCTGATCCACTGCTCCTAGCACAACTAGGTTTGGCTTGTGTGCACTGCTAGAGCTCTTATTTGTGTCTGCTTAGCCATGCATAGCTATTGAGTCTGGTCCATCCAGATGATGTATCAGATGCAGAGAATCTAGTATGACAGGAGATCGGGATGAGATGAGATCAGTAATATGAGTTAAACATACTAAGGCTTGTATGGGAGGCCACAGTGGGATGTGGTTTTTCTAGTCCCATGCTCGCCACCACTAGGAACCGAGTTCTTGCCTTTGGAACCAAGACGAGCGTGCAACCACACGGGGCCTGGACAACCTCATGACTAACTAACTTTCCTAGTAGATTCCATGAGTCACATAGTTCGGGCGTTCCATTCGACATATGCATAGAAAATCTTTTGAAAGATTTGCCGGGTGAAGTTGGTGCATTCATAGCAGGTAGGTAAGCGTGGCCGACGTTTCTTGGGGTAGATAGCGCCCCTGGTAAACCAACCTCTCCTCACATCTTTAAGTACCGGCTTCGGGGTTTGACCCATTACGGCGGAACCATACTTATTCCGTGACTCATGGTCTCGGAGAAAGCAAGGTAAAGGTCGTGTCTAACCACCCTCTGTCGGCCTTCCAAGGAAGAGGGCTGATGATTCTGGCAATAAGAGAAGGTTAGTACGTGTGGGTAAAGTTGTACATCCCTGCAGGGTAATAATCTTTTTGAAAAGCCGTGTTCACGGTTATGAATGACTTGGCGACCGGACTCAAGATCATAGAGAACTTTAACTTAATCGTAAAACTTGGTAGATCAGCAGGTGCTTACGGATGCTTCCTCATGGGTACGAGGGGGTGATCCTAGTTCAGATGATGACGACTTTGTGGATATCAAAAGATGATGATCAACATTTCAGAGATGTCGCTCTCTTATCCCCTTTTAAAATACTGAATAGACGAGCTTCTTCTCTCTCTTGTTTTATAAACAAAAGATGGCTTTATGCAAAACAACTCCACCAGCCATAAGTCTTGCGGAGTACACCCTGTACTCACCCTTTCTTTTTTGATACTTTTGGCAGCGTAAGTGTTCCCTGAAGATCAGATTGGTACTACATCGACATCGACGAGTAGCTTGGGGTTCCCGGCCGGCAGCCTGGAATCTATGGGCTGGGACGTCATCGTTATGCTTCAAGCCTCTTAGGCCATTTGTTAAGTTTGCTATACTTAATAGCATAATTTGCCTTCCGTTGTTTGATGTTTGTGGTCAGTGACCTCTGCTTGTAATAATTTGGTTCTCTGCTCAGTTATGAGCTTGCTGTAATAAATTTTGTGTCGTAGGGTCACTGCTGCGTTATCAATTCTTCATTGGATATTCTCGAGCTCAAGGTTAAGCTTATGTCAGATGGAGGTCTGGGATTTGTTTAGCCCTGATCCCGGGGGTGTCACATATCTTGGTATCAGAGCAGTACCGACCGTAGGAAAACCTTGCTATTGGTCGATGTTGAGTCTAGTGTTTGTGAAAAATATTTTTAAAAGCTGAAAAGTATTTGCGAAAACTCTAGTATGCTTCTTTTTCTCCTTACCCAGCTTCGCTCTAACTCTGGGTTGTTTTATCTAGTGTTGATTTTGGAAAACTTTTGATATCTCTTCTAGTCTTTCAAAGCTTAGGTGCCTTCTTGGCATGTCGTTTCTAAGCCAGTTGACCTAGTGTTGAGTTCTCTATAGTTGTGTGTATTGTGAATTCCTTGTTTCCCTTTGCTCTTGTTCATCTGAGAGATTCCCTTTCTATCATGATCTCTCTATCTTTTGGACCCACAATATTATATTGTTGGATATGTAGTGTTCTGTTCTAGGCTTCGAGGTTTCCTTTCGCCTCTCGTGCCTCCTTTTTGTTGTTTGGGTACTTCAGAAGTCTTATCTTCTCTTGGAAGCTACCTCGTAATTACTATCTTGTAGTGAACGCTTTGTTACTCAAGTAGTAGCTATTCCTTTCTTTGGGTTTTAACCCTTGGACTTGAACCGAAGATCCCTGATTGTACAGGATTCTATTGTTGTGAATCTTGTACATGAAGCTGACCTTTAACCCAAGATCCATTCCTTTGACCCCTGTCGTTAATGTTCATACATTACCTCAGGATGGCTGGTATTACAAATCTAGCCCCCAAGCTTGTGGTTATTGTCGCGATTGAATTGTGACGATAAAGGACTTCCCCTACCACATGTTATGGCAGATGTTCTTTAATGGAACCAAAACGATCATGACAAGAGTACTCCCTTGAGAGTCTCGCATCTATACTCGTGACTCTGCCACACCTTACCCCTTCTATGCATTGGTTTTCGGAATATTGTTGACTTACGCATCCACATCTTGGGATTCCATCCTGAGCATGTTCTTTTTCCCTTGTTGTGTTCTGACCTTTGTCTACCAGTTAGTAGTCAAGTAGTAAATTTGCATTGGTGTCTTCTAATGCAAGATACTCTTGTGGTCCGTCAAGACAAACCATTTCGGGATGTCTAGGAGAAACAAACTCCAGTACCTCGTCATATCTAGTACCAGGTCAAAGTGTTGTAAGCCACAAATTAAGAGACATTGATTATCTTCTATTTGTTCTACCTTAAAGTATCACACTCTTTTATACTAAGAGGTTGTGCTAAGTTTCATGAACCCTTAATATAATGTAGTGTTGCTCTTACACATATTTACCACCCTTCCTCGAGCTTTCGCGCTCGTGAATGATGTGTGTGAGTAATAATGTGGTCATCTAAGATTCTTAGCAATTATTGTTTGAACTCAAAGGACAATTGCTTCATTCTTAGCGTGATTGGTTAACTCTATCACTAAGTGAAGTTTGACTGTGCTACCAAGCCTGTTATTCTGGTACACTCTCTTTGGTCAAAGAGTTAGGCTTGTGCCGAAACTCTGAGACTATGTCTCCTTGCCTTACAAAACAAGTTCCTCTCGAACTAAGCGACATATCGGTGGTTCGTGATATTCTGGATGTCTTCTAGAAGTATCGCCATGTTGCCACATGACCGTGTTGTCAAGTTCTTGAGCAAGCAAGTTCTCTGAACTGCTCTTTTCTCCAAGGACCTGTACTGGATACCCCTGAACTAGTTGGTTGAGATTAAACAACAACCAGGAGAGTTGTAAGACAAAAGTTATATCCGATTACATTCTTTATAAAAGGGATGTCTAGTTTTGTTCGTGCTGAAGTAAGATAGTATGTCCTTTGTGGATATGTTATTTTCCCACCCTTTTGATTTGATTGGGTTATCGTCAAATCAAACTCAGTTCCAAGGACTATCTTGATGGTGCTTATATTTGTGATGTTTCACTTGAGTACATTTTCATGTCCTTTGGTCTGACCAGTACTACTGTCTTGTTCACGCAACATATGAGTCCATCTTAATGGGTTGTCTTGATAAGTTTGTTGTTGAGCCCATCGATGACATTCTTACTCTCTCCATGCTAGATTGAATTCATATGTAATAATGGCCATTAATGTTGGAAACTTTTGAGAACCGTCTTTGAGTCATCTCGAAGTATGTGTTCTAGATGTTAGAAGTGAGCTTCTTGGTTCATGTACAAATGTTGAGAGATGTCGCCGTGTATTCGAGTAGCGTTAACTCTGTTACTTAAGGACACATGTGTGTTTTGTTGTTAGCACCTTATGTGTGTGCAGTTGTCTCTCGACAAGTTGTAAATACATGGGTCTAGCAGTCTAGCTCGTATTCTGGAGCTTGACACTGTAGTCCATATCTTGAGAATCTAGTAACTTTACCTTCGCGGTAAATGTTGCAAATGTTCTATTCGGACATGCTGAGTCTGAAGTATCATTCCACCTAACCAAAGTTGAATCTCAAGCAGCAATGAAGGTTGGTGTTCCTCAATGTTTTGACGTAGGTCTCATTTCAAGTTTGGAAAGATTGATGTAATGGTTGACACAAACTTAGCCGGAAAGACCTCTTGTCATATTCTCTTGATTCAGCAATAAAAACCACTCTTCATGAGGCCTCTTCTATGATTTATTATAGGAGTTGTTCTGATGGTTTCCTTGTATCCGAAGTCCGACCTTTACTTGGTGTCTGATTCCTCCAATATCAAGGAGAACATTTAAAGTAGTGTTGCTAAATGTCTCTTGGTCGATCCTCTAGACTCTTTTCATTGGCAATCATTGTTGTGACAAGAAATTGAAGTCTGAGAATGAAATTTCTTTCTTTCGTGTCATCAGGAATCTACTTACCTACTCATCTAGTGGTACAAAGTGATATCATGATCTTGGCAAAGATTTTGATAGCCCTGGATGAATTAAAGAATTTCCTTCTTGTTCTCTTAAACATGTTCGAAGAGTGACCATGATTTTGGTAATCAACAATTTCTCTTTCCACATGTTCCTTGTGACTCTTACGAGTCCTCCCCACCAAAACACCTTTCTGTCTTAAGCCTTCTGTTGGATGAAAGAGTGACCCTTCTGTGTTAAAAGTAGTTCAACAGCTTGGTTTTGTTGATCCGCATCTCTGCAACCTGAGATCTCTGCTTAAGTCGTTTAGTAGAGGTTCCCTATCGAAGTCCATGCTGTGATCTTTCTGTTGGAAGATTTTTTTTTCAGAAACTTCAAAACCTCCTCTAAGTTCAATGGTCTCAACTCTTATGAAGACCAGTTATCTAACAAATTGAAACCTTCTCCTCTTGTTTCCTCTGTTACTTTGACGTGTTTCATGTTCGTCATTTCAGAGTTGTTTTTAAACACTTCATCCATGAGATGACCATGAGATACTCTGTGTGTCGATTAGTGTGTTCCCTCTTATCTTTAGAGTGGCCCTGTTTCTTTCTCTCTCTGTTTCTCTTCCTAACTTTGGAATCTCGGGTCGAGATTATCGTAAGGGGGATAGAGCTGTAACACCCTAGTTTTAGCTAATCTATAATAGGGTTTTTATTGTGCATTGCATAAGCATCATCATTCAAATTGTGCATTGAATAAAATAATAAATGCAAAACCCCAAACCCTAGTTTCCTCATTCTCTCAAATCCATTCAAAATGGTTTGAATTTGAAAAGTTCAAAATAGTCGGAGCCCAAATTGTATAAAAGGGCCCCTACAATATTTTATACATCTCATAAAAGTCCCTGGTATTTTCGAAATATTCAAAACAGAATTTGAAATGAAAATATAAACAGAAAATACAAAGAGAAAGAGAAAAAGATTTTGCTAAAAAAAATAGCAGTAGCAGCTTCTCAGGCCGCAACCCAGACCGGCCCACCTTCCCTCTTCTCTTCCTACCGCTCGTAGAAGCCGCAGCCGGCCCAAGCGCGGCCCATGCAGAGCCCATACCCCTTCGACGTTCTGTCCGTCGTCGTCTTCGTTGACAACGGTGAGCAGCTCGCTGTCGGTGCTTCCGCCGTCCGCGCGCGCAGTGATTCGCACCGCCGCCATTCTGCGTCTGCGAGAGGATAAGGAGGCCACCCCGCTATGCCTTCCTCCATCCATATCCACTTTCCCCTCTGTCCCTTGCTTCCGTTCGCCCTCGCCTGAGCGAGTCAAAACCCTAGCCTAGGTCGATGTCGAATCACCATCGATCCGCGCCTCCCCGTACTCGTCCGAGCATGCCATCGGAACCACCATGTCGCCCTGCCTCCTCTCACCAACGAAATCGAGCTGGCGTGCTCAAAATCAAGCCAATCGAGGCCCCTTCCCGAGCTCCAGCCATCATCCCCAACGCCGATTCCGACCGTGCCTCGCCTCGCCGACCCTCTACTCGCGCTTGCGGTGAGCCTCTGCACCTCCTAGACCGCTCTATTTCTCCCCTATCGCAATGGTTTGCTTCCGCGACGTGCACTGCCGCACGCCGCCGTTGGTCGTCGTCGCACCGCCTACTCCGGTGACCATTAGAGGACGGCTCCACCCATTTAAGGTTTGCCTCTGTGCACCCGTTCGAACGAGACCTGTCACGCGTGCTGGTGTGCCCTGTGCCGTCGCCGACAACCACCATCTGGCGGTGGCCGCCGTGGTGACATCATCTCCGCGTCATCCAGATGTGGCCTTGGACCGTTGACCGCCCGCGTGGCCACTGAGGTGGCTTTGGCCCCACCCGTCAGCCTCTGCCCCGGTGAGAAAATCCCCAGACCCTATGGTGACGTCAGACTGAGGTCATAAATGTTTTAAAATTGATTAAATAAATTCCAGAAAATGATTGAATATTGTAAATTCAATAAAATTTAATTTATAAGTCAGAAAATTATGTATAATATATAAAAATGTCAGAAAAATGAGAACAAACTATCTAAGCTATAATCATGCATTGTTCAACAACTTTTATAAGAAGTTTAATTAGAAGAACATAGTAACCCTCATAGGTGATTTCGGAGTTTCTCCGAGTTAGGGTTCTCACCCCTCGGAACTCCGATTAAGTTGTCGAGCATGCTTTAGGGTTTCAATTCAATGCAAATTAACTTGTCATATCATCATCCTTGCTTGAGCATTGCATCGATGCCATGTGTTGATTGTTTATCTTTCTTTCCGGTGATTTGGTTCTTCTCGGTAGAATACGATATCGAGATCGAGATCGAAGACCGAGATCAAGACCATCGAAGATCGACGAACAATACTTGACCAACTATAATCAAGTCAAGTACAAGGCTTCCGAAGATCTATTTATCTGCTATCAACAGGCAAAGGCGAGCATAGCCCCACCATGATATAATCCTATGATTTCGAAAGAATTTCAATTCTTGCCATAATGCATACGATTCTAGTATGGTATTTTATCGATAGATAGAGTATCATATCTATTGCATTACTCCCTTTTGAGCTTATATTACCTGATCCACTTCTCCTAGCATAACTAGGTTTGGCTTGTGTGCACTGCTAGAGCTCTTATTTGTGTCTGCTTAGCCATGCATAGCTATTGAGTCTGGTCCATCCAGATGATGTATCAGATGCAGATAATCTAGTATGACAGGAGATCGGGATGAGATGAGATCAGTAATATGAGTTAAACATGCTAAGGCTTGTATGGGAGGCCACAGTAGGATGTGGTTTTTCTAGTCCCATGCTCGCCACCACTAGGAACCGAGTTCTTGCCTTTGGAACCAAGACGAGCGTGCAACCACACGGGGCCTGGACAACCTCATGACTAACTAACTTTCCTAGTAGATTCCATGAGTCACATAGTTCGGGCGTTCCATTCGACATATGCATAGAAAATCTTTTGAAAGATTTGCCGGGTGAAGTTGGTGCATTCATAGCAGGTAGGTAAGCGTGGCCGACGTTTCTTGGGGTAGATAGCGCCCCTGGTAAACCAACCTCTCCTCACATCTTTAAGTACCGGCTTCGGGGTTTGACCCGTTACGGCGGAACCATACTTATTCCGTGACTCATGGTCTCGGAGAAAGCAAGGTAAAGGTCGTGTCTAACCACCCTCTGTCGGCCTTCCAAGGAAGAGGGCTGATGATTCTGGCAATAAGAGAAGGTTAGTACGTGTGGGTAAAGTTGTACATCCCTGCAGGGTAATAATCTTTTTGAAAAGCCGTGTTCACGGTTATGAATGACTTGGCGACCGGACTCAAGATCATAGAGAACTTTAACTTAATCGTAAAACTTGGTAGATCAGCAGGTGCTTACGGATGCTTCCTCATGGGTACGAGGGGGTGATCCTAGTTCAGATGATGACGACTTTGTGGATATCAAAAGATGATGATCAACATTTCAGAGATGTCGCTCTCTTATCCCCTTTTAAAATACTGAATAGACGAGCTTCTTCTCTCTCTTGTTTTATAAACAAAAGATGGCTTTATGCAAAACAACTCCACCAGCCATAAGTCTTGCGGAGTACACCCTGTACTCACCCTTTCTTTGTTGATACTTTTGGCAGCGTAAGTGTTCCCTGAAGATCAGATTGGTACTACATCGATATCGACGAGTAGCTTGGGGTTCCCGGCCGGCAGCCTGGAATCTATGGGCTGAGACGTCATCGTTATGCTTCAAGCCTCTTAGGCCATTTGTTAAGTTTGCTATACTTAATAGCATAATTTTCCTTCCGTTGTTTGATGTTTGTGGTCAGTGACCTCTGCTTGTAATAATTTGGTTCTATGCTCAGTGATGAGCTTGCTGTAATAAATTTTGTGCCGTAGGGTCACTGCTGCGTTATCAATTCTTCACTGGATATTCTCGAGGTCAAGGTTAAGCTTATGTCAGACAAAGGTCTGGGATTTGTTTAGCCCTGATCCCGGGGGTGTCACAGTACGGCATCAGCTTGTTGCAGGTGTGAAGGCTACACTTTCTCTTGTTCGGCTGCATCGTCCCGATGTAGATCTTGCTGTTGTGGCCTTGGCTGAGTAGCCTTGGCTGAATAGCCTTATTGAAAGTAAAAGGAGGGGGGGCATCTAGGGGTAGAACCGTTGTAGTTGTGCGACGTTCCATGGGTTGGAGTATGCAACTCCGGACTCCACGTGCTTGAGGCGATAGGAACCACCTAGGATGACTTTAGTGACGATGTAGGGTCCTTCCCATGGTGACTCGAATTTCTTTGGTCGCCCTTGCTTGAGTCGCAAGATTAGGTCTCCTTCGACGAAGGACCTTGGACGCAGCCGTCGGCTGTGGTAGTTGTGGAGGCTCTGTTGATACACTGCTGATCGAGCTTCTGCTATGTCACGTGCTTCGTCAAGTGTGTCAACGGCGTCTTCGAGTGCGGCCGTTGATTCGGCTTCGCTATAAGCGACGACCCATGGGGCCTTATGGCGTACCTCTGCTGGTAGCACGGCTTCGGCTCCGTGCACCATAAAGAAGGGCGTGTATCCAGTTGAGCTTTTCGGTGTCGCGCGCAAGCTCCAGAGGACCGAGGGTAGCTCCTGTGTCCAGGCTCCTACGATTCACTCAAGTGGGCTCATTAGGCGCTTCTTGATGCCAGCACTGACGAGGCCGTTGGCCTTTTCGACCTACCCGTTCGTTTGCGGGTGCACCACGGAGGCATATGTGATGTTGATTCCGAGGTATTCGCAGAAGCCTGGAATTCTTTGGAGATGAAGTTCAACCCGTTGTCGTTGATAATGCTGTGCGGCACGCCGAACCTGTAGACAATGGATTCGAAGAACTTGACGGCAGTTTTTCCCCTTTGGTTAGTGACGGGCATGGCCTCAATCCACTTGGTGAATTTTTCGACTGCGACCAGGAGGTAGACATGACCTCCTTTCGAGGACCTTGGCGGTTTGCCAATCATATCGAGCCCCCATTGGGCGAAAGGCCAGGCCAGAGGTATGGGCCTAAGCTCTGATCCGGGTGCGTGCGGTTTGTCGGCGAGCCTCTGGCACCCATTGCATCTTCGGACGATGTCCTTGGCATCGTTCATGGCCGTTGGCCAGTAAAACCCGGCTCGTAGAGCTTTGGCGACAAGGGCGTGGCTGCCCGCATGATGGCCGCAGATGCCCTCGTGGATGTCTTAGAGGTTGGTTTTGCCGTCACCGATGGTGACGCACCTTTGGAGTACACCCAAAATGATGCGCTTGTACAGCTCGCCATTGATGATGGTGAAGGCCTTGGACCGGCGAGATATGCGCCGGGAATCTGTCAGGCTATCGGGCAGTTCTCCGTCTATCAGGTACCTGTGGTATGGCCGTGTCCAAGTTTCTTCAACTGCCATGACCTGCATTAGGTTGACCACTGCGACTTCTGTGTCGAGATTTTTGGGTCCTTCCTATCCTTCGCGTAGCGCATCCCCCGAGTGCTCTGCTTCTTCGGGTGATCCCTTGGGGAATTTCCTTTTGATGGACGACACGCAGATCTGTTCGAGGAACACACCTGGTGGCACCCGTGCGCAGGTGGAGCCGATGTTGGCGAGTCTGTCGGCCTCTTCGTTGCTTTCTCTTCCAACGTGCCGAAGCTCGCAGCCGTCAAAGTCTCCTTCGAGTGCGTTGTAGAGTGCGCGGTACGCGATCATGTTGGCGGCGTGTTTGTCGCACTCGTTCATCGTCTGCTGGACGACGAGGTTTGAGTCTCCGTAGGTGACCAGGCGCGTTGCACCGCAGATCTTGTCCATCCTCATGCCGTGGATGAGGGCCTCATACTCGGCCTCGTTGTTGGAGGCTCGGAATTTCATCCGGAGGACGTACTTCATCTTGTCGCCCTGCGGGGAGATCAGTATGACCCGGGCTCCTGCTCCAGCCTCGCGCTTGGAGCCGTCAAAGTGCATCGTCCATGACTGTGTCATGTTCGGTGTGTCTGGCAGCTGCAGTTCCATCCAGTGGACGAGGAAGTCCGGAAGGACCTGAGACTTGATCGCGTGGCGCTTCTCGTAGACGATGTATAGAGGTGACAGCTCGATGCCCACAGGGCCACACGTCCTGTGGCCTCTGGGTTGTTCAGGATGTTGTTCAGGGGTGCCTCGTTGACGACTATCACCTGATGCTCCCGGAAGTAGTGGCTCAGTCGACGAGTCGTCATGAACACGCCGTAGGCGAGTTTCTGGTAGTGAGGGTACCTTTGCTTTGCCGGTGTCAATACCTCGCTGAGGTAGTAGATTGGGCGTTGGACCCCGTGGGTCTTTCCTTCTTCGGGTCGCTCGACCACAAGTACGGTGCTTAGCACCAGGTGTGTCGCTGCTATGTATAGCAGTAAAGGCTCGCTCTCCTTTGGCGTGACCAAGACGGGCGAGGTAGAGAGCAGCCTAGATCTTCGAATGCGTCATCCGCCTCGGGCGTCCACTCGAATTTGTCTGCCTTGCGTAGCAGCTGATAGAATGGCAGAGCTTTTTTCGCCCATGCGGCTGATGAACCTGCTCAATGCTGCGATTCGCCCGGCAAGCTAATGGACGCCCTTGAGGTTCTTCGGCTTTTCCATGGCCATTATGGCCCGGATTTTCTTCGGGTTCGCCTCGATCCCTAGCGGGGAGATGAAGTAGCCTAGGAGCTGACTAGATGGGATGCCGAAGGTGCACTTTTCTAGATTTAGCTTGATCTTGTATCGATCAAGATATCGAACGTCTCGCGGAGATCGTCAAAGAGCGTCTTGGCCTCCCTTGTTTTGATGACTATGTCGTCGGCATAGACTTGGATGTTGCGTCCGATCTGGTCCTTCAGGCATGCCTGCATGCACCGTTGGTACGTGGAGCATGCGTTCTTCAGCCCGAAGGGCATTGTGTTGTAGCAAAACACTCCGAACGGCGTGATGAACGCCATTTTCTCCTGATCTTCGACCTTTAGTCGGATCTGGTTGTAGCCTGAGTAGGCATCAAGGAAGGAGAGTTTCTCGCATCCTGCAGTCGAATCGATGATCTGATTGATCCGAGGGAGAGGGAAGTGATCGTTCGGGCAGTGCTTGTTCAGCGATGTGAAATCCACGCACATCCGCAGGATGTCCGTGTCCTTTTTGGGGACCATTACGGTGTTGGCGAGCCACTCGCTCTCCTTGATCTCCCTGATGAAGTTTGTGTCGAGTAGTCTGTTGACTTCGACTCTGATTGCTTTGGCCCATGGTTCGGACAGTCGTCGGATGGACTGTTTGACGGACTTGGTGTCTAGAAAGACGCTGGGTGCATGCTCGACGAATTCCCTGGGAACTCCTGGCATGTCCGTAGGACACCAGGCGAAGATTTCCCAGCGCTCACGGAGGAATTCGACGAGCGCGCTTTCCTATGCGAAGCTGAGGTAGTTGGCGATCAGCACCGTCTTGGAGGCATCCGTCGGATGGACCTGCACCTTCTTTGTGTTGACGGTGGAGTCGAAGGACATGTCTGGTGCGTTCTGTCTTGCGATTGGGGGTGCCCCGTTGTCCATCACCTCGCGGAGCCTTACGAGCTCCTCCTACATGCCGAATGACTGGGAGATTCTATTGAAGTCCCTGTCATAGTGGTCCGATCGGGTGAAGCTCCCGTGGACCGTGATGACGCCCCTAGGTCCTGGCATCTTGAGTAGCAGGTACGCATAGTGCGGTACTGCCAGGAATCGTGCGAATGCCACGCGCCCGAGGATGGCATGGTATTGTGATGGCCAGTCCACCACTTCGGACTCGAGTCGCTCGCATCGGAAGTTATCCGGCTTGCCGAAGATGACGTCGAGCCATATCTTTCCCAGGGGGAATACACCCTTCCCTGGGACGATGCCGTGGAACGTTGTATCAGATTGTTCCAGGCTGCATAGCGGGATCCGCATTGCTGCCAAGGTACTTGCGAAGATCAGATTGATGCCACTGCCACCGTCCATGAAGACGCGGCTCATGTCGAACCCTCCGATCTACGCCTCGAGTACCAGGGCGGCATGACCTGGGCGAGGGACCTGGCAAGGGTGATCCGAACGGCTGAACGTGATGCAGGACTCCGATCCACTGAGGTACTCAGGGATGGCGGGCTGAGCGGTCACGGCCAGATTAATTTGGCGGGTGTTTTTCTTCTGCACCCTGTTTGTTGGGCGCCCTTTTTGGATCATCAACGATCCTTTCGGCGTGGGGTACCCGTGCCCACCGTTATTCTCTGCGGGTACGATTGGGTGGTTCGAAGGTCCTGCAGGTGGTGGTGGAGGAGCTCCATGTGCGATCTCGCCTGGTGTAGGTGCATTCCCATATCCAGGGTTCGGGGCTTGCTGCCTCATCTATGCCATGATCTCGCTGAGTTTCTAGAACTCGCGGCAGTCCTTGAGCATTTGGCTTGCCTTCTTCTTACCATCCTGCTTGTCGATGTAGATGTGGATGGTACATGGACCCGACAGTTTGTCGTATGCTGAGGGTCCGTCGTCATGGCCACGACGTTGCCATGACTGCGTTGGGCGTCCTCTGTCGCGGAAGTTGCTTCCACGGTATCCGCTGTTGTTGCGGTTGCCGTCGCTGCGGCGTTCGGCGTAGCCAGCCGCGACCATGTCGGCTCCATCGCGATCATCGTAGACGCGCGATCTTCTCTTGCTACGGCGCTCACGTCGCCGGCCGTAGTCATCTTCCTCCCCCGAGTGCGCTCGGTGGACGGAGTCCTCGCCATCGGCCCAGCTGTTGGCGATGTCCATGAGGTGGTCGAGTGTCTTGGGCTTGACACGCCCAAGTTCTTCTTTGAAGTCCTGGCGTTTGAAGCCGTCCTTGAAGGCATCGATAGATCTATCCTCAGAGATGTGCGCCGCGGAGTTCTTGGTGTTGGACCAGCGCAGTATGTACGAGCGAATGGATTCGCCCATTCGTTGGGTGCAGGCCCACAACTCCTCGATCGAGGAAGGCCTCTTACTGGTGCCCTTGAAGTTTCAGACGAAACTGTATGCCAGTTCCTCCCAGCTTCATATGGATCCCGAGGATAGGCTGCTGAGCCAGATCTGAGCTGCGCCTGCCAGCTGCAGCTGAAGGCATTGCATGGCGGTTTCCTTGTTTCCGTCGTGTAGCTTGACGGACGACAGGTGGTCGCTGAGCCACGCCTTGGGGTCCTGTGTGACGTCGAACTTCGGAGTGTCTGAAGGAAGCTTGAAGTTCCGCGGCATCCGTGTCCATCGAACAGATCTGCTGAAGCATCGGGCTCCGCAGAATTCTCCTTCATCGTCATCCTCTTCGGATTCGGACGAGCATACGCGCTTGGCGCGCGCTTTGTCGATCCTGCACTAGGTTAGCTCGCTTCGAGCGTCGTAATCGCGGCTGCGACGGTGCGAGCTCTTGTTCCTTCAAGGAAGGTTGTGCTCTTCATCCTCAGATGAGGGCGTGGGGCTGCGGTTGAACCTAACCGCAGTCTTTTTCTTTGGCTCCACAGGAGCTTCCCCGTGGAGCGCAGCTCCAACGATTCCGAGTCCGGTAAGCGCGGACTTGTGCATGGCCCTTTTCGGGCCCCCTTCCGGAGGTGGATGGGACGCGAGGTATGCGGTGGCTGCCATGATCGTAGCTTGCGGCGTCTTCGGGATGACGTTGCCGTCGGCATCCATCTCCATGAAGTACGCGTTGAGGGCTCGAGTCACCTCGCGACGTGCCTTGGGATCCATGTTCTCCGTGCGATAACGGTGCTTGTTGCCATGGTTGTTGTGCGAGCTAGAGCTAATCCCCATGGCGGAGAGCGCAGCTCACCGCGCACTGGACTCCGAGTCTGCTTTCTTGCGTTTGTCAAGCACCTCTTGCATCTTCACCTGCTTCTTGTGCTCCTCGATTAGGAGCATGTGGTATGCCATCAGCATGTCCCGTGAGGCACCCACGGGTAGGATCTTTTTGCCTGCTACGGCTTCGCGTGCTTGAGTCCATCCTTCCTCGCTGAGGTGGATGACCCGATCGGTGTCGTCCCCGTTGGGCGGGGGGGGACTGGCTTCTTCTGTTTTTGCCGTTTCTACCCTGCGGGTTGGGTGGTGGGTTATGCTCCTGATCCAAGTCACTCTGGATGACTGTGGCACATTGGTAGCGCTCATAGATCGGATTGTTGCTGCCACAGCTTTCGGATCCGGAACCGTATGTTCCTTCACCCGATGGTGGATCGCATAGATCTGAGTTGCAGCTGCTGCTGTCATAGGACTCATCTGCCGATGGCGATGTGCGTAGCACAGGGTGTGGAGCCCATGAAGCGGGCCCGATCGATGGCAGGGGCACCCGCTCTGGGAGGCGGAGAGTGCCGGTCTGCCCCACCTAGAAGCAGAAGCTCCCGAACAGGATCTCGAGTCCGTCGCCAACGGGCTCGAAGTCCTTTAGGGTGTCTGGTGAGTGGGCGGTGAAGTCGAAGGCGCCGAAGAGGAGATGACTCTCCGTCGCCGCGGAGTTGTAGATCGCTTTGGTTGGGACCATCACGTTCTCACAATCAGCACCCCTAGTTCCCACAGACGGCGCCAATTGACGAGGTTTAATCTCGTCAATGCCCATTGTTATGTACTTGGGTTTTGGAGAAGATGGGGATGCTGGAGATCGCGGAATGGTAGCAAACAACCAACACGGGGACACGAGGTTTACCCATGTTCAGGCCCCTGGAGGGAAAACCCTAATCCTGCTTGTCTGCTCTTGATTACGGCGGAACCGAAAGTTACAGGGGTGCGCAGATGCAATCTGGCGTGGAGGTGTGTATGCGGTGATATGTGAGAGAGCCTCCTCGTCGTGCCCTCCTTTCCTTTATATAGAGGTAGGCAGGTCCCAGGAACAGATCGAGTCAGTTACATGTTTTAGGTTTTACCCCTTTGAATATTCTATCTACTCTAGTCTTGCTCTCCAAGGATCCGAAGGCATCATGGGCCTTGATCATCCGAAAATCTTCATGGGATGGTGCATATTCGCCGTGGGCCTTCCTTGGGCTGGACCAGGTATGCTAAGGTCGTGTACCCGCAGGGTATAACCATGTCAATGACGTTCCCCGATCTTCGGATATGGAGGACAGAGAACTCCTAAAAATTCTGGAGCATGGCCTTAATTTCTTCTACCAGAGGTCCTTGAACTGATATGTCAACCTCTTTACTACAAAGCTTTCTAACCGCCCCAGCACAATTTGTTTCCAGCGCCAATTTCTCAACCCCAATCTCCTTTGCTAGCTAAGTAGAACGCCTATAGGCCAGAAGTTCTGCATGCTCCGGGTCAGCAGTAGAAGGGAAAAAATGGCAGGCACTAGCAATAGCGCCCCCATGGTGATCGCGTATGACCACGCCCCCACCTTCTTCGCCGCCCTGGGAGAATGCACCATCACAGTTTGCTTTGTACCAGCTTGAAGCCGGAGGAAGCCAGTGCTCCCTCACACCCTGGTTCTGACGGTTTTGACTCGTATTTGTGTTTTTCCACTCGTAAAGTAGTGCCACCACCCGGCGTGCAATCTTCTCTGGGTCTTCGATCATCCATAGATGGTAGGATCCCATCATCACCACACTTAGCTCACTCTCTTTCAGCGTAGCGATCTAATCTAGCAGCCATGCTTGCAGTTCACCATGCGAACGATAGTCATGCGGGGGGCAATTAGATTCAGAGTGTAGTTATTCCTAATCCATCTCCACATCTGTTCCGAGTGAGGGCACGACCAGAACCTTTGGTGAATGGTCTCATCTTGGCTGCACACAATACATTTTACCTCCCTTTTGATTTGACGTCTATCTAGCATAGCACCGACCGCTAAACCATTCATGCAGAGATGATAGAAATGCACTTTAGCTTTTCTTGGAACCTTGGCAGCCCATAAAGAGAGCCACCCTTGGTGTTCAGAGCAGGATAGGTAAGTGCTTGCACTGCCCGCTGCTAGCCTTTTCAACTGTTGCTTAAGATGGTATGCCTATCGAACACTGAATTGCCCATTTTTGGTGCAATTCCAAGCAATATAGTCCTCTGATCCAGCCCTACCCACGGGTATCTTCAGGATGTCCCGAACATCCACCTCAAACAACACTTGATTCAGTTTATCAATATTCCAAGCGCCTCCTCCCGGTACCAGGAAGTCTTTCACTTTGTCCGCCGATGTTCCAGGCCTGTGCCCGAAAGGTCTATGAAGGGACGGGCGAGGGATCCACTTGTTAGACCAAACATCGATATCTTTTCCGTCCCCAATTCACCAGATTAGCCCCTCCTTGAGAAGCTCCCTCCCGTGAAGGATCCTTCTCCACGTAAAAGATGCCCGTTTTGGACAAGCAGCCTCCAAAAAATTACTATCTTTAAAATACCTCGCCTTCAACACTCTAGCACAAAGGGAATCAGGCCTTGTAAGGAGTCGCCAAGCTTGCTTGGCTAGCAAGGCTTGGTTAAAATCCTCATAGTCTCGAAAACCCATGCCAGCCGAGCCTTTAGACGTGCACATCCTTGCCCAACTTATCCAGTGAACTTTCCTCTTATCGCTACCATCGCCCCACCAGAAACGAGTAGATATTGATGTTAGTTCCTGGCACTATCCCTTGTTTAGCTAGAAACACCCCATGGAGTAGGTAGAGACAACTTGAAGAACAGATTTGATAAGTACTTCTTTTCCTGACTTTGAAATCCCCTGCCCCTTCAAACTAGCCACTTTCCCTCTTGCTCGATCAGGAAGGTGTCTGAAGGCACCACTTTTTGACCGGTCAACATAAGTTGGAAGACCCAGGTAGCGTTCTGAGAGCGCTTCACATTGGATTCCCATTCTGGATTTCATATCCTCTTTATCCTCCTCGGAGCATCCCTTCCCAAAATAAATGGAGGATTTTTGCAGGTCCACTTTTTGGCCCGAGCAAGATTCGTACTTTCGAAGGATCTCCTTTAGAGCTTCCATGTTACCACGGATTGCCTCAAGGAACACAATGTTGTCGTCCACGAAGCTAACTCTGCCAAAGCGAGCTTCCTTTTGCAGGTCACGTTAGGACCATCTCTGCCAAAGCTAACTCCAGCGAGCTTCCTTTCCTCCGATGCTCTCTTGAGAAGAGCAGAGAAGCCTTCAACACAGAAGAGAAACAAGTAAGGGGATAAAGGGTCTCCTTGTCGCAGCCCTCTCGATGGAACAAAAAATTCAGAGAGGCATCCATTCTTGTCTAATTCATGTCTAGCTTAACAGCACACAGAGGTTTTTTCCGCTTTCTTGTCCTGATCGCTTGGACACATTAATAAGCCACAAAAACATTATCAGAAATCAGTCAGCCCGGCACGAAAGCACTTTGTTCATCAGAGATAATAATTGGCAGAATATTCTTCAATCTATTTGCCAAAGCTTTTGCCGCAATCTTTTATAGGACATTACGAAGACTAATGGGGCGAAATTGACTCAGAAGATCCGGAGAGATAATCTTAGGAATCAACACGAGGATAGTATCGTTGAAACCCTCTAGACTCTCTTTCCCCGCGAGAAACTCCCTAACCGCTCTACACACATGAGGTTTTAAAAAAGCCTAGTGGCTTTGATAAAATAGTGCTGGGAGCCCGTCCGGCCCGGGAGATTTAGTTAGACCCATTTGAAAGAGAGCTTAAGAGATTTCCTTGTCCGTCAGTTCTGCTATCAGAGCTGAGTTCATATCTTCAGAAACAATATCACCAATTAGATTAGTGACTTCCGCACTGCCACTGTAACCCTCCGACGAATAGAGCTTGTGATAGAAATCGTGAGACATCTCACACATACCATCATTGGATTTGCACAGCGTACCATTTTCTCGATGGAGGCCAAGAACAATATTTTGACGTTGCCTGTGCGACGCTCTATTATGAAAGAACCGGGTATTTTTATCTTCAGCTTTTAACCAATCCTGTCTCGACCGTTTTCTATACATAATTTCCTCCCTTTCATAAATTTTATGAAGTTTTCCTTCAATCTCCTTGACCTCCTGTGAGGTGTCCTGGGAGCGAGCATCAGCTCGGGCGGTGTCAAGCTAGGGACCTCAGCCTCTTTATTTCACCCTGAACAGACCCGAAAGATTCGAAGCTCCATTGTTTAATTTCAGAAGACACGTCATGGAGCTGTCTCCATAGAGCTTTAATGCCACGGTCACCTCTGTCACATTTTTCCCACACATTCTTTATCATATGATCGTACTCCTGATGCCGCAACCACATTTCTTCAAACCTGAAACCCTTGGAAGCTAACATGGAACGTTGTGGAGCATCAGTCTAAATCTTGACCACCAGAGCCATGTGGTCTGACTCTTCAGTCACCACGTGCTCCACTTTCATAAGGGGAAAAAGGTGTATGAAAGGCGTTGTCGCCGTTCCACGGTCCAGCCGGACCTGCACATTATGCTCTCCCTCTCTTTGGTTGTTCCAGGTGAAATCATATCCCTAGTATCCTAGGTCCGTCAGGCCACACTCATTCAGGCAGTCCCGAAAAGCTTCCATGCTCGCTTGGTTTCTTTGAATCCCACCCAGCTGCTCTGATTGGAAGATCACCTCGTTAAAGTCCCCAACACACATCCACGACAAGTCATCCTGGGCTTTGAGGTATCCTAATGCCTCCCAGGATCTACCTCTCAGCTCAGTTCTAGGTTCTCCGTAGAACCCAGTAAATCTCCAAGTCTTGCCATTGAATAGAATCGTCGCATCGATGTATCGTTGGCACCAAGGTCTAACTTACACCTACACTCATTCCCTCCACCAGAGAGCAAGACCCCCACTCCTCCCACAACAATCCACCGCTAGTCCATTTGAGAAGCACAAGCTCCATTTTATTCTGTCCATGTCTTTAGCTCTCTTTTTTGTTTCAAAAAGAAAAACCACCGAGGGATTGTATGATCTACAAAGATCACGCAATTAGCCTACCGTCGCGTCTAATCCCAACCCGCGACAGTTAAGGCTGAGGCAATTCATTGCTCTCGGCGGCTCTGTCTAGCAGAGTCCACCGCTGGAATCTCGAGCCTGTCGAACACTGAGGCCAAACGGTGCCTCTTACCCGCTGTCTCCCCATTTTCATCTCCTCCTACCACCTGGACTTGAATCGGCATCCAGACTTGCTTTTGACCCCGCTTCTTAGACGAGGTACCCAGTGGCACCAATGTCCTTTCCATGAGCATGGGATCAGATTTCCTCGACTTTTTGATATAAGTACCAGCTTTACTCCTCCTTGGGGAGGTGTTTCGATGGTCTCTGACTTCAAAATTCTTCCCCCCCTCCTTACAGAATTTTGTTGGACTGTTAACCTCATAGCTTATTTCATTTTGTTCCTTCCCACCAGTGCGTGAGGAACTCGAGAAAGAGTTTTCCTGAGAGAGATTCCTTCTAGTTGGGACATCACGGATGGACACACCTCCTTTAAACCTAAAGTCGGAACCCATAGACCTGCTAGAAAAACTGCTCGAGGACACCGTTGGCCTCGCCAACACAGGGGGTTTCACGGTCTTTTTTGGAGAAGCACGCAACCATTCTCCCCACTGTTTGGGATCCTCTGCTTTCGCATTGCATTTTCCTTCTGCATGAACTAGGCATCCACAGTCAAAGCAGAAGTGCGGTACTTTTTCATGCTTGAGATCGAACCATTCTCCCACATCCTCCTCCTCGTTAGATTCCTTCAGGTTGACACGGCGGGGTAGGGGCTGATCCACCCTCACAGCTACCATGATCCTTAGTTCTTCTCCCCAAGCCATGCCATCTTCATCCACATCCACTGCTATAAAATTTCCTATCCAGCCCCCAATCAACTCTCCATAGAGTTTGTTCATTTTATCCATAGGAAGGTCAGCAACTTTGACCCAGATATCCAGAGAATCAAATGTGATGTCAGAGGGACGAACAAATCCATCAAAATCCTTTAAAAGGATTGCGTTGAAGTTGAACCTAAAATCTATTATCGCCAAGATCCTTGAAATAAGCAGTGTGGTGGAGCCCCCAAACACGAATCAACGTCCACTCCATGGCACAAATGATAAGCTTTCTTGGCGAACACACCTTTCCTACCAGAGCCCACCTAGGTTTAGGGATCGCCGTTGATGAGACACCGTGGATTCTCAGCCCAGTGGCTTCCTTATCCGTCAGAATAAGATCACCCATCCTGGCAGACAGCCCCGCCGCCAGATCCTTCGCACCAGCCTTCACTAGAGATCGGGAAGGTGGCCTAGATCCGCTGCCGCTCCCCGCTGACTTGTTGGCACGAGATGCCATGAAGAAACCCTAGCACACAGGGGCCCTTCAAAGAAACCACGAAGCACCCCTTCTCGACCCGCGGAGCCAATGATCTCGCCGCCGAGACCCACTCCGCCGCCGGACTCCACCACCCTCAAAAGCAAAACCCTAGCTTAGACGCGATCGCCCCAGGGAGACTTGCGCTGTTTTTGGTGGACCCTCCTCATACATACGTAGTTATGAGCTTCATCACTATTCAGATCATAACAGTAAAAATATACATGCAGGTAAGCAAAGAAAACTAGCACAATGTATGCACCGATGAACATGGTACAAGATGGCATGCATTAGCGTGCATACATGCGTTGATGTACATGCTACCGATCTTAACGAGTATCTCATGAAACTTTCCATCTTGATTGTTTATCTCATTAACATTAAAGAGCAAAATTTTCTATTTAGCTTGGTTTGTTTTGGAAACGAGCCGAGCTCAAGCGGGTAGAGTAGATGAGCGCTCATTAAACTTGCCGACGTTCGAGCTTTATGTTCAGCCCTAGTGGTGATTCTTAGGAGCCTCCAATAAAATTGTGGATATTACCCCAAGATTGTTTCAAGGGTATGATTTTCATCTCCAAGGGCACCGCTTACTGGATCAAGTCATCACGCATTGTGTGAGAGCTCAAGGAGAATATGGTGAGCCTCGGTGGCACTTGGGAAGCATTCTGCTCCACACCTCCCCAACGAAGATTAGTTTTCCTTTGATAGTGAACTTCGGGATACATCTTTGTCTCCGCGGTCTATATCTACTTGTATTTTACTTATGTAATTATCTTGTGATACTCTTCATGCTTTAATTTATATCAATTTCCACATAGTTGCTAATATCTTGTTTAGCATAAGTTGTTCGTGTATATAGTTGAGTCTAACATATATAGGTTTTATACTTGATAAATTAAATGCTATTTTTATTCCAAATTTGTTTAAACCAAAAATAGGTTTAACTCTTTGTAACATATAATTTTATTGCTTGCTCTGTTTTCTAACAATATGTCCATGAGATTAAGATAGTGTCCTATTCCTGATTAATTCTCCACTACAAAATTTTGCTGCAACCATAGGACAAGACAAGATGCATCATAGTTTCATTAACTGAATCTTGACAGAGGACACATGTAACATCCTCAACATGAAAATTCTTTCTGGTGAGAAGATCTCTAGTAATTAGCTTGTCCCGAAGAGGAAGCTAGAAGAAAATTTTGTGCTTGGCCAAAACATATGATTTTACATCCAGATCATGGGCTTTGGCGAATGTTCAGATGGAGCTAAAGCGGTATATACTTTTTTACAAGAACATTGTTATAGCTTCATGGACAATTTCAGCTATCATATTCCACAATCACACTCCTATCAAGAAGCTAATTTGCTAGGCCATTGCGTTGATGAGAAGAAGTCATGTACAAAAACCATAAATTGATGAACCATTGAGATGTTGAATTTGTTAATTGTCTGTACTGAACTATAAAGAAATGCATCAGTTTCTTACATGGAAGAACTTACATTATGTTTCTTCCTTAATTATGCATTACTCGTTTTACTCCTAATTCACATGCAATGTATTCTTAAACCTAATGGAACTGTAATAGTTAATATGGCTTAATTCATAAAGCTTGTACTAGTATCTTTCGTAGTTTTACAGTAGTTAGGGTACACAAAAATTTATATAATGTGTGTTCCATGATTTTGTTGATTCACACAAAGAAAATGCATTATTTATGTTCCATGATCCTGATTGCTTGCTTTGCTCCGAATTTATAGTTCACAGTTTTCTGAAACTGATGAAATTGTACAATTTGTATGGCTTGATTCCAAAGTGTGCACAAATGTGGCACTGCACTACATAATGTGATCGAACATCAGCAACTGATATTTACATATACTTTTCCAGTACCGCTAGCACGCCACGCCTCAGCTCCTCATTGTCGCGCTCCGCCGCCGACGCCCGCTCCCTCAGCGCGGCGTTCTCCTCCCGCAGCCTCACCGCCTGCTCGCTCAGCGCAGCGTTCTCCTCGCGCAGCCTCGCCGCTTCCACCACGGCCGCGTTCTTGGTCAGTCCCAGGACCCAAGAGGCGCGGTTCCTGGCGTCGGACGCGTCGGTCGCCGCCAACATCTGCTCCACGAAGACGCTGGCACACTCGTCCGCCGCGCCTTGGGCGAGACGCGACGCCAGCGCATGCGTGGCATGGATGTCGCCACCGGACGCGGCGAAGCAAGCCTCCAGGTCGCGCGGGCTGGCGTCCGGAAATATCTCCCGGAGCGCGTCGAGCGGCTGCCCCGGGCATGGCGTGTACCGGCCGCGCTTCACGAGGTCGTACGGGTTTGGGTAAGGGCTAGCTAACCGTTTGCGGTTCTCGACGGTGGCCGCCATGGTGACCTCTGAACTGGCGATCCGCGATCGGCAGGTGTTCCTCTATTTCTCGGCTACTTCGGTCCGTCGGGATGTGTTTATCGTTGCGTCGCTGAATCCGACCTAGTTTCCTTTGTTGTTATGTACTCCCTCCGTTTCAAAATATAAGATGTTTTAGGTTTGTGAAGAAAATAAATCTAGACTTCTTTTAGTGTGTAGATTCATCCTAAAGTTAAGTGAACCTACATACTAAAACAAATCTAAATTCATTTTCTTCACAAACCTAAAACATCTTATATTTTAAAACGGAGGAAGTAGTACGGAGTACTATTAGGTACGGAATACGGAGCTCGATTCGGACGGTGCGTGCATGCTGTTGAGCGCCATGGAATGGAACAGTGTGCGTGCGCGAGCGGCAAATGACTAGCAACATTTCCTCTCGAATCAGGCTTTCGCTCCGCAATATTAATATAGCCAACACCGATACAATGATACAGCTGCTGCTGGGCATTAACACAAACTCTCCCAAACGAAAAGAAAGAGAAGCAAAAAGAAAAACAAAGCAAGCCAAGGCAGGTCGACTAAACGAAGATGGCTCGCTACCGCTGCGCCCTCCGACAGATTCCTACCGCACACCTAACCTACGGAACGCCGCGTATCAAGCAACACCTTCAAGAAGGGCTATGACGATGACGACGCTGCTGCTCGGACTTGTCCTAGGGTTTCCCCCATACGCGGAGGTGAGAGGGAAAGGGGGTACATCCGACGCCCTCGCGAGGGAGAGGCGATACCCGTAAGCGTCACCCGTCGGTGTCGGAAGATCGACAGGGATTTCTCCCGACCCCCAAACGACCTCTACCCCGAACGCCCGATAGGCTTCCACCCATCCCTGCCGTCCACCAACTCGCGCCAGGACGATCACGACACCACCAACGCCGTCTTACTGAGGACACCGAGACGAGGCCTAAGAGACGAAGACCAGGCAGCCGATCAGGACTCGGATGCAGCAGCATCGCCACGGCGCGGGAGGGAACAACCCCCACCGTTTTCACGGTAACCGACCGGACGCGGCAGCAAGGGCATACCAGGCCTGCGGGCCCGGCCGAGCCCAGATTGGGCCCGCAAAGCCCCCGCCGCCACGCTGCAGTAGGCGCCCAGCAGCACCACCACCGTCCATGTCCCGCCACCGCCTAACGATGCACTCCAGGATGCGCAGCCGCGCACGCCGCCGCCAACCCGACCCGACCCAGATGAGGCCCAAACGGGCTCAGATCTGGGTCGAGCGGCCACCAGCAACTCGCGCCGCCGCCGCGCGCTGCTGCCAAGGGGCAGCACCGCCGCCTCGTGACCTCCCGGGGTCAGCCACGCCACCACCGGACCAAGGCTGGCTGAGCCGCACCGCCACCATCAGCCCCCGCCCGGGTCGGGGCCTTCAGCGCGCGGGGAAGAACGATCCCGCCGCCGCCAGCACTGGGGATCCACACGGGCAAGGCCCGGCGGCGGCAGCCGACGGCGGCGGGAGGGGGGGCAGGGGAGAGGAGGGGAGGTTCGAGGGGCGGGGGAGGGAGCCCCCGGTCGCCTCACTCGGGGAGGCGACGCGGGGGGAGAGAGACCCTGTGTTCACCGCAAGAGTATCTCTTCTTAGACAAAAGAACTAATGCATCTAGCAACATTTCCTCGGTGGCCAAAAACGATTCCTGCAAAAGTAACGTCACTGTACTCAACTTTGACCTTGAGATTAAGAAGATACAATTCATAAATCTCGGTATTATGGATGGACATCTTTTTCATGTGGAGCTTAATTTAATCCGGAGCCTAGTTGTGCTTATTAGAAGTGTTTGAGACAAACACGTTTAGATAGGAGAGAGAAAACTAATCAAGCTAAACTCCTTCAAAAAAGCAAGCAGCCACCCCCCCTAGCGAACTACACAAGAACACCAGCGATGGCTAGGATTCAAAAAGCCTGGAAACTATGATTTAAATTCATATGTGGCACTCAAAAGTACTTTAAGCTCTTATTTGCATTGGGTGGGGAAAATATCTCAACGGACCCATTAACATTGCAGCGTGTATGGATATATTTTCGACAAAAAAATATTACTATCGCTAAAATACTCATTACACCTAGACTTTACAATAACATAGTGTTCTAAAGACACTATGAATGCACATAGCCATAAAAACAAAAAGAAGAAGAAAAAAAAAGTCCCACTAACACTACCCGTGCATATTGCCTTGCCTGCGTGTCCTTCAACATTCCTCCTATTATTGCTGTATTATTTGTTGTATTTTCAGTGGAGCAATAAAGATATTGTCACTCATTAACCTTATTGTAACATCGTTTTGTCTCATTCACAATAGCCTTTTTGAGTAATAAACCTTCAATACCTGTTTTATTAGATCACTAACTACGTGCATTAGCAAATTTGTTACACCACGATAGTAATCAATTTTTGCTTTGTCCTGAAAGATTCATCAGCAAGAGGTTAGCATGGTCAAAGGGGCATAGAAATTAATTATTTTTTGCACGTCAAAATGAAGCAAAGAACATATGATTTGCCCATAATAAGTGTCATTACATTGGGCAGTCTGATAGGAAAACAAATTAGAAACTACACTTGAAGAAAATAAAAAAACCAAAAGCATCCTAAATCAACTATTATCTATTTGCGTTTGACTACACTGACGCAAGGCAGCTCCATGGAACCCTTTTAAACTTTGCAAAGTGTCATGCAAGCTACTAAGACATTGGAGAAAGGGCCCATGGCCTAGTAGACACAATCATGAGCCAGTGCTGATGGCAACACCATTTGGGTATGTCATGTCGGCTTGTAAAACGGTGACATCCAATCTCCTTGGGTCGTACCTCATGAGGCTCCCTGTTGAGTCTCCTATTTTTGGTACCATCTCATGTTGGGCCATGTTGTAGTTCATAGATCTATCGGTGAAGTAGACCTGACCGGTAGTTTGGTCGACATCAACCCCATTGGTGAAGCTTAGAGGTATGCCATAAACACAATCGACCAACACCGTCGCCTCCCCGCCACCCGGGCCGACCCTCATGTGAACCTTATATGCGTCAGCGATGTATAGGTGTCCCATCTTCTGATTGAAATGAAGTACCAGTGGGCATTCGTAGAGGTTGTTGTTGCAGTCTCGGGGCAGAACTTCGTCAACATGCATATCCTATTGTCATAGTCAGGGCCATACGTGTAGGTCACAACCAATCTTGTCATAATTCCACTTGATCATGCGGCCATCAAGGACTCCGTTGCAAGTGTCATGACTATGGTCGTCGAAGGAGACACTCTCCAGCCATGGACCATTCCAAACGGCAGCGGTAGGTGTTGGCTGCGATGTTGGAGATATGCCCTAGAGGCAATAATAAAAATAGTTATTATTATATCTTTGTGTTTATGATAAATGTTTACATTCATGCTATAATTGTATTAATCGGAAACATTAATACTTGTGTGATTTGCAAACTTATTAGAGTCCCTAGTAAAGCCTCTTTGTAATACTAGCTTGTTGGTTGATAGATGATCATGGTTTCTTGATCATGAACATTGAGATGTTGTTAACAACAAGATCATATCATTAGGATAATGGTGTGATGGACATACTCCTATAGATAAGCGTAGCATAAAGATCAAGTCATTTCAATAGTTTGTTTGTTATAAGCTTTCAGATACATAGTAACCTAATTCCTTCGACCATGAGATCATGCTAATCACCATCACCGGATGGATGCTTTGATGACGTCAAACACCATTTCATAACTGGTTGGTTATAAAGGTGGCATTGAGTGTTCAGAAAGTATGTATTGAGGCACATGGATCAAGACTGGAATTTGTCCATCCATATGATGGATAGATATACTCTGTGCCCTCTCGGTGGAATGTCATCCAATTAGCTTGCAAGCATGTGAATGGGTCACAAGGGATGACATATCACATGAACGAGTAAAGAGTACTTATTGGTAACGAGGTTAAACTAGGTATGCAGAGATACCGACGATCAGACCTCGGATAAGTAAAGTACCGCGAGACAAATGGAAATTGGTATCGTATGTAAATGGCTCATTAGATCACGAAGTAATCATAGAAATATGTGGGAGCCATATGAATTTCCAGATTCCTCTATTGGTTATTGATCAGAGAAGAGTCTCGGTTATGTCTGCATAATTCACGAACTGTAGGAAGACACACTTAAGGATTCAATGTTGTTTAGTATATATGGAATGTGAGTAAGAAGAACGAATGTTGTTCGGACTCTCGGATGGGATCCGGGATATCACGAGGAGATATGGAATGGTCCGGAGATTAAGATTCATATAAGGAAAGTCCAATTCCGGAGTTCGGGAATGATTCCGGTGTTTTCACCGAAATGTTGTAGAACACTCTAGAAGGTTCACCAAACCGGAAGGGGAAGGATACATGAATGTGTCATGACAAAGGGGAATGGTTGCATCATATCCTAGGTCACTAGTTTGGGCATTTAAAAGAGAGAAATCAAACTCCAAAATCGAAAGTCAAAAGGCAAGTTTGAAAAGTCAAACTCGGACAATGTTTCCTGGTGGAGGAAGGAGAGGAAACCTCCTCTCCCTCCACCGCTGGCCAAGGAGAGGGAGTTGGGGGAGGTTACGGCCTCCCCCTCCCCTAGCCGCTCCTCCCTCTCATAAATAGAGGGGAGGGGCTGCCCCTCTACCACAACTCCAAACCCTATCCCCAAGCGTCGTCGTCGCGCCACCGCCGACCACCACCTCCTTCCTCGGCCTCTAAACCCTAGTCGCCGAGGAACCCCTCTACTCCATCCTACTCGCATCGGCTTAGGAAAAGCCCTGCGGGATCTCCCCTCTAAACTCTGACACCACGTCGTCGTGCTGCCGGAATCGCGAGGAGAGAGCTACAACCTCAGCTGTCTGCTGGAACAAGGGAGAGGAAGGTCTTCATCGAGTATCGAACGTGTGACCGACTGTGGGAGAGCTGCCGGAACACGGCGCCGAAAGGATTGTCTACACGATCTTGAGATCGACAAGTGAACAACTACATCACCCACGAGAATCTGCTCTCATTAACCGCTTTGGAATCTTCAAGGGTGAGTACTTTATTGACTCGTTGCTACAATATAGTAGATAGATCTTGGCTTGTGTGTGTTCATGCGGTAGAATTTTTTGTTTTCCATGCTACGAACCCCTACAGTGGTATCAGAGCCGTGTCTATATGTAGATCTGTTGCACGAGTAGAACACAGTGGTCATTGTGGGCGTTGATGCTTTTGTTGTCGATTGATTCTTGTGTACTTTGCATCTTGTGGGATGGTGGGATGAAGAGACCCGGGCTAACCTTACATGACATCGTTCATGAGACTTCCTCCACGCTCGACATGCAACTTGTATTGCATAAGTGGCTTTGTGGGTGCCTGTTTCTCCCAACATAGTGAAGATTCAATTTACAACGGGTGATTGCCAATACTAGTATCAATGTTTTGGTTCTTTTTCGTAAGTTAGAACGGTACTTATTGAAAGCCCCAAACCACGTAAAACATGCACAGAAAATTAGAGGTGTCTAACTTTGTTTTGCAGGGGTGTGATATGATGTGATATGGCCGTGATTGTGATTATAAATGACATATGCAATGTTCCTTATTGTAAGTCGGCAACCAGCAGGAGCCTTATGGTTGTCTTTAGTTTCGTTAAGACATGTATGTCTATTATTCAAAGTAGTTGTAATAGTTGATGCTGGTGGAAGACAACCATGGAGCGGTGCCATTGACCTTGACACCACACCGGTGATGATGAAGATCATGTTCGGTCTTGAAGATAGAGATCGGAAGAACAAGAAGAAAGGCCATATCATATGACATATTTTGAATTGCATGTGATGTTAATCCTTTTATGCATCTTGTATTTCTTAGATCACGACAGTAGCATTATAATATGATCTCTGTCACAAAATATCAAGTTATAAAGTGTTCGTTCTTAGTAGGCACTGTTGCCAAGACTCGTTGTTTCGAAGCACCACGTGATGATCGGGTGTATTAGATTCTACGAGTGTATACAACGGGAGCAAGCCAGATTTGCTCATGCAGAAACTAAGGTTACTTCTTGACGATCCTAGCATGTACAAACATGGTCTCGGAGCACGGATCATCTAAAGGTAAAGCATGAGTCATATAGTAGATATGATGAACATGTTGATTGTTCACCTTTGAAAATACATTATGTCTCGTGATGATCGGACTTGATGTAGTGGATTTGGTTCGTGTGATCACTAAAACAATGTGAGGGATTTTTTTGAGTGGAAGTTCACCTAGATTAATTTAACTATTAATTAGAACTCAATTTGTCATAAACATAGTCTAAACTATTGCAAATATGTTGTAGATCAATGGAGGCCCCTACCATCAATTTTAATGCATTCCTAGAAAAAGAAAAGTTGAAAAACAATGGAAGCAACTTAGCGGATTGGTTTCGCAATTTGAGGATTGTCCTTAATGATGGTCAGTTGACGTATGTGCTTGATGCACCGCTGGGTGACCCACCTGCAGATGATGCTACCGATGAGGTGAAAAATGTTTACCGTACTTAGAAGAATCAGTACTCCAAAGTTCAGTGTGCTATCTTGTATGATTGGAATCGGAGCTTCAAAAGAGTTTTGAGAACTTTGACCCACAGGCTATTGTCCGTGAACTCAAAATGATATTTGAGGCTCACACGGCAGTTGAGAGTTATGAAGCTTCTAAAAAGTTCTTTAACTGCAAGATGGAAGAGGGTCGCTCCTTTAGTGAGCATGTGCTTAAGATGTCTGGGCACGCTAATCAGCTCCAAAGCTTGGGCATAATAATTCCTAATGCGTTGGGGATTCATCGTGTCCTCCAATCACTACCACCAAGTTATAAGAACTTTGTGATGAACTACAACATGAAGCACATGGATAAGACGTTACCAGAACTCTTCTCTATGTTGAAGTCTGCGGAAGTGGAGATCAAGAAAGAGCACCAAGTGTTGATGGTCAATAAGACCACCAATTTCAAGAAGCAAGGCAATTCTAAGAAAAAGGGAAACTTCAAGAAGGGCGGTAAGAAAGCTACCGCGCCGGCGAAGAATACCAAGGCTGTGCCTAAGCCTGATACTGAGTGCTTTTACTTCAAGGGAGAAGGTCACTAGAAGCGGAATTGCCCCAAGTACTTGGCGGATCTGAAGAACGGCAACATCAAGAAGAAAGGTGTTGTGGTATTCCCGAGGAGTACACCATGGGGGGGTCCTCACAGAGCGTGTTTAGAGACGTGGGGTAAGGCGGAAGGTTGGCGGGTACGAGGTGACATAGGTTACCCAGGTTCATATCCCACGACGGTGGAGGAATCCTACTCCTGCTATAAATCACTATAACGGCAATACGTCGGGTTATAGGGATCGGTTCGCTTTGCGCGATATGACTTGAGTTATTTCCCTAAAGGCTCCCATAGGTACGACTTCTAAAGACGCCAGATCCTAGGGTTACAGGGAAAAGTCCTAGCTGGACAGGTTACAGAGTCCTACACGGAATACAACTAGTCTTGTGTGTCTTGCACTCCAAGGCTCCGGGTACGTCGTTGACTCCACCGTAGCCTTCCTTCATCCGGCATGGTCCTCCCTTCTGGATCCATCTAACTGGGCCGCCCAGCAGGCCATAGGCCTTGCTACCGACTGTGGGCCACCTGGGTTATCCGGATTAGAGACATGCAATGGTGATACCCATTTAGCATATCCCCAACAGTAGCCCCCGGAGAACTTCGAGATCTTGCGTCGTCTTGCCTCTTCAAGTTGAATGCTCCATCTATATGAATGTCGGCAAATCATCAAGCAATATCTTGTAGTCCTCCCAAGAACCATGCGATATTCTTCATCTTTGATATGTAAGTCGGAGAATCACTGAGATTTCCATCGTACTCTTCTCGTAGCCGAACGGGATCCGTCCATGCCGGAATCTTCAGATGGGATTGTTCACCTACCCATGTCAGCAGAGTGTCGTAGACCATAGGTCAGTGATGCCTCGTAACTCACACATGTAGAGAACCTAATCAAAGCCGGTTTTCCCGCGCGAAGGATACGAAATGTTGTCGGCGGCGGTGGGAATGTGGCGAAATTTCCACGCATGTTCGCGCATGCGTTGTCCATGCATCAATCATCGAATCAACTTGGACGATTCTTGACACCTAGTACTATATATTATAACCGTGGTGACATTTATATTTCCACCTCATTCTTCCTCGTGTCATCTTCTTCCTCTAGCCAAGCCTCTCCTCGAGCTCCTTGCGCGCACAGAGAAAACCTTAGCCTCCTTCCAATATTCAGTCACCTTCCTTCCACCCCAATGGCCAGCAGTGCAGTGCCCCATCGATGGCGGCGTCGGGCGAGGTCACGGACAAGCCATCTAGATCTATTCACGTCCCGTCGGAGGGAGTGGTGGTGTCGCGTTATGTGGTGGTTGAATCCACTGGTGGTGACCAAATTCCAGCGGGGCTGGAGCCGCTGTAGGAGGAAGATGACTCCCACAAAGGGGAGTGGCGTGGCTCGGACATCTCCGAGAGCGATATTAAAGAGATGCTCGCTGAAGGGTACCTCCCCGCGACGGAGGTCCTGGTCTGGCGGGCGGCGCCGGCGGGCGAGGTCATCCCTTCTCCCCTAGTCAGAGAAAAGGTATACCTCAAGGCTTAGTTCGTGCGCGGAGTCTCCCTCCCAATCTCTGACTTCTTCATAGAAGTCCTTACCACTTTCGGGTTCAACCTCAGATCCTTTCCCCAAACAGCATCCTTGCTCTTAGAAACTTCGCGGCGTTGTGCGAGGGTTACCTAGGAATTAGGCCTAGGTTAGATCTGTTCATTTACTTCTTCACCGTGAAGAGGGAAGCCGGAGTGACCAAAGAGGAGCTCAAGAACTGCGGTATAATTAGTTTCAAGATCCGACCTGGTCGGTGGTTCCCCGACATTGTAGGACACGAGTCATGCAAAAACTGGCAGAGGACATATTTCTACCGCCCATATATCCCTCTGGCTAGCCGAGAAACAACATACCTGGACTTTGTCGACGGGGCCACCGCTAAATCCCCGACATGGAGATCTCAAGCCCTCCTCCCCTCCGACGATGAAGCCTCTTGCGCCGTAAGGAGGATTGACTGGTTCATAGAGACAGAGGGTCTGGTCTAACTGGCTTGGACCTAGCTATGTGCTGGTTCATCAGGCGGATCCATCCTCTGCATCACCGCGCAAAGCTTATGCATCAGTACACCAAGGATAGGAAAGATAGCCTTAGGATCTCCAAGGACAATTTCTCCAGTGACTCCGTCAAGCTTCGTATCAAGGACATAGTCAAGGTGAAGGATCGGAAGCGTGTCTTCACCATCACCTATGACATGTTCGAGGGCGGCAAGTGCCTAGAGGTACCTCTTTACTTTCCGTGTATGACATATGCTCCAGTTCTTCCGTCTTGCCTACACCCTTGCATATAACACTTAGAATTCACTTAACAACTGGGGAGTTTGGACGAAGGCAGTATGGCTTCCCAAGTATATGACCCTGACATGAAGAGTCACTGTCGTTTCCGACGACGAAGTCACGTTGGCGCGAAAGCGGAAGAGCTCCACCTCTCATGCTATCGACGGAGGCAAGAAAAAGAATACAGGGGTGGAGTCTCCAAGAGATCCACCGCCTACCTGGAGGCGGAGAAAAGAAGAATGACTGGTATCCCGCTGAATAAGGCACCAACCATTGTGTAAGCTTATTATTATCCGTCATCGTCTTTTGCTCATCTCATTCCTGTACTTATACTTTTGTATGTTTTAGGAAGAAGGCTAGTGTGAGTTTGAAGAAGACCTCCAAAACATCGGTGGCTTTTAAAAACATCAAAGAAATGTCTGTCCAAGCGTATCCCGCCATCGTCCCCTTACTCCAAGCATCCAACCTTCTGCTGCACCTACTGGTTCTCCGACAAAGGTAGCATCTGAACCTTCTGCCATGGAAGTGGACCCAACTCCTTCTCAGGAGGTCCTAGACGCTACCGCGGAACCCCATGTTGTCGGCAAACAGGCGAAGTAGGAGAGCACGTCTTCTAAAGTGGCTGAAGCTCCGGCTAAGGATGCCACTAGTAGCGGTAAGGCGGTGGTGGAAGGCGGAACTTCTCCCGAAGGCGGAACCATTGCACCCAAGACACCAACTAAGCTACCCAAAATTGTCTATCCGGTGCTCACACCGAGTAGATCAACTCTGGATCCTAGTGCTATGCCGACTTCTCCCACTTGCGGTCTTGAGGAGCTTCTCGAACAGGCGGAGATTGTCCGTGTAAACACACTTGCCTTTAGCAAGATATTTTCTGAGAGCGCCAGCAACCTCAAGATCATCGCACTTGTAAGTTTTACATGCCTTTTGCATTTCATATGTAGTATCCCACTGTAGCCCCTGAGGATTTAGATGGAAAACCATAGGTCTTTGGGTCTAAATGCTCTAAGAGTGACTAAGCTAGAAACTTTGCACTGTAGCCCCCAAGTATTTAGTTTGAATGAAATATTCCGACTAGATACTTTTAGAGTAGCATACATAGTGTTTGTAGATTTCAATATTGTAGCCCCCAAGACTCTAGTTGAAACAGAATTAGTTCTGACTAGATGCTTAAAGACAGACTAAGCATAGCGTTGAGTTTAAAACTCGTACTGCAGCCCCCAAGATTTTAGGCGGATACTTATCCGTCTAGATGCTCCAAGTAGACTAAGTAACTTGTTATTTTTGCAGAATGAGAATACTCGGAGGACTTCCGCCAATGACAAGTTCCATAAGATGTGTGCGAACCTCAAAGCTGAAAAGGGTAAATCTGCCTTCTAGAAGGAACAGATCACCAAGGACAAGAGTCTTTTTTTCTTTTCAGTTTCACGCTCAACTTGGTCTTGCGTCCTAAATTTCCGATTATTCATTGTGCTCTGTCATTTCTCCGACTTGCAGAAGCTATCGCCAAGGCCAAGGACATTGTTGAGCAATCCAAGCACATACAAGAGCTAGATAGCAAAAACAAGATCCAGAAACAAGAGAGGGCTGACTCGCTGAAGATGCAATGGCTGTCGTGCAAGAATCCGCAAACACGGAAATCAACCGCCTTAAGGAGGAAATTGCAATCCTCAAGGAGGAGAACAAAGATACAGACGAGCAAAATACTCAAAACCTTGAGGCTTACAAGACCCTTCGAAAGGAACGGGACTTCATGGTGGAGATTCTCCAGCAAGCCGAGGATAGCATCTTTGGTAAGCATTCTCCGTCTTGTACTTCTGTAAACCAGGTACTCTGAATTTTTTGTGTTGAACTCATGTACTCAAACATTTTGGTCGGAAATGCAGCTCCTATTGGTTTGACCAGTAATCCTCCTCCGCCAAAGGAATGCATAGTTCTTGCTGGCAACTTCATCAGCACCGCCATCACTCAGGCCAGAGAGATCGCCAAGCCCTTGGACATCAACATTAAGGCAGTGGACTCTGTAATGAAGTACTTGGAGATCTTGTGCCGAGCCCCCGAGCATATCGTAAGCTGGAAAGCTTCATGTACCCAGGATGGTGCTAGGATGGCTCTAGCCATGGTCAAGGCCCACTACGATGAAGCCGACATCGCCACGATGACCTCTGGGTTGCCGGACATAGACGAAGATGGACAGAAGATCGATCATGATGCTATTTGAGCTTCACTTGCCGGTTACGATACCAGGGTCGCCCAGTTGGTCGATGTGAACACCTTCGTCCCTCTTGAGTTAATTGATGCTGACCAAGCTAGCCCTCCGAGTCCCTGAAAACTGCCGACTTTATTGATGGTCAAGATGTCTCTCCTGCGGCCGACGGCGCTACCTCGAAGTCCCCTGCGACAGAGAAGTGAAAAACACTATGTAATATTTGTCACCTCTGGATGTTTGTGTGTATGCGGAAAATAATGGTTTTATCTTAAGGCGGAAAACTATGGATATAAGCTTCCTGCTACTTAAGAATTGATTCCAGTATGTATATATTTTTTAAGCAAGTGTTGGCTTATCCATTATCCTTGTTTTCATGCTTTAATTTTTGTGAGTCGGAAGACCCTTAGTCGGAACTATGCGCTCAGGTGATGATACCCAATGTCACCGTCAAGAACCTAAGAACAAATCACCTACTTCGAGTGTCGATAGTTACTACTTCAGAATCCACATAAAAAACAAAGCACGTGTAGACCAGAAAACTTAAGCTAACTCCCGTAGGCGGAATTTTCACAAGTGCAAATGCAAAACTTGCACATAAAGGTTTTATACGATCCAAAAATGAACACTAAAGGAGGTAAAATACTCAAGCATATGAGTAAACCAAAGAGCTTTATTTCATTGATCATATAAGAGATACACAGTAGATAGTGAAATATGATAAGTGTAGAAAGGACGTAGATGTGCTATGTTCCATGGCCAATCAAGCTCCGTGTAGTCATCATCCAGGTCATGTCTCTTATACTTATGATCATTGTTTGGCCTATCTTCTAGTTCATGATTGTCAACGAGGTAATATGAACCATTGAGTAGCGCCTTGATTATGATGAACGGTCCTTCCCATGGCAGGGATAGTTTGTGTGACTTCTTCTGCTTAAGTCGGAGCACCAGGTCCCCCTCTTTAAACGAGTGATGCCGAACAGGGTGACTATGGTAGCTGTGTAGCTTCTGCTGGTAGATGGTGGATCTTTGGCATTGCCAATACGCGCTCTTCCTCGAGAAGGTATACATCTAGACGCGTGGATTCTTCAGCGTCATCCTCGTCGTAGGCGGCAACTCTTAGTGAATCGTGGAGGATGTCGGATGGGAGGATTGCTTCTGCTCCATATACCATGAAATAAGGGGTGTAGCCAGTGGATATATTGGGGGTATTTTGTAAACTCCACAAAACAGATGGAAATTCCTCCGCCCAGGCTCCAGCTTCTCTATGTAGCGGTGCTTCTAGACGTGGCTTTATTCCCTGCAGAATTAATCCATTGGCTCGCTCAACTTGTCCATTGGATTGTGGATGCACCACAGATGCCAAATCAAGTCAGATGCCCTTCTCCCAACAATAAGCTTCCACTTCTTTGAGTGACAAGTTGCTCCCATTGTCGGTGATAATGCTATGTGGGAGACCAAATCTCACCACTAGATCTCGGACAAACCTAAGGGCAGTTGCCCCATCAAGCTTTCTAATGGGTGTAGCTTCTATCCATTTTGTGAATTTATCAACTGCTACTAGAAGATGCGTAAACCCACAAGGTGCCATCTGTAATGGACCAACCATGTCAAGCCCCCAGACTGCAAATGGCCAAGTTATTGGTATGGTTCGCAATTTTTGAGCTGGTACATGTGGTTGTCGGGCATAATATTGGCATCCCATGGATGCCTCAACTAGTTTGTCGGTGTCCAACTTCACGGTCAGCCAGTAGAATCCTTGCTAGAAGGCTTTGGAGACCAATGATCGAGGAGCGGCATGATGCCCGCAATCTCCGAGATGGATCTCATGAAGGATTTCAATACCCTCTTGCTGGGAGACACACTTTAGGTATACACCAGTGGTACTTCTTTTGTAGAGCTGCCCATTGATTATGGTATAGCCCTTGGCTCGACGTACTATTTTCCAACTTTTGACCTTGTGGATGGGCAAAGTTCCATGTACGAGATATTCCATAAATGGTTTTGTCCAAGACAGAGGGACCTTTGTTACCGTATGAACAAATGAGTCTACTCTATCCGGGTACTCAGGATCAGATACGTCCAAAATGTATCTACTTTCTCGAACACTTTGCTATTGTTTTTCCTCTAAACTTATGTGATTTGGATACAACTAACACGGACTGACGTTGTTTTCAGCAGAATTACCTTGGTGTCTAGTTTTTATGCAGAAAATCAACTATCAGGAAAAATCCGGGAAAGTATGCCAAAAATACTATTTCACTAGAAGATCCACGGAGCCAGAAGACGAGATGGAGAAGGGGCCTAGGGGGCCCACACCCCTTCCAGGCGCGGGCCCACCACTGGCCACGCCTAGGGGAGTGCAGAAACCCCAGGCACCCCCTCGTCCTCCCTCTGCAGCTATAAGTTGCCTCTCGACCTAAAAACTGAGGGGGGTTCGATAGTTTTACAGAAAGAGTTCCGCTACGCCGCTGCCACCAGAAACCAAGATTCGGATCCAGAAACTCCGTTCTGGCACCCTGCCGGGACGGGGAATTTGGAGAGGATCATCGCCATCGTTATCACCAATGCATCTCCATCAACCATCCATGTTTCCCTCATCCATGAGTGAGTAATCCCCCGCTGTAGGCTTGGGGATGGTAGGGATTGGATGAGTTCTATCATGTAATCGAATAAGATATGTTAGGGCATAGTGCCTAGTATCTCTATTAGTGCTATTTGACTTTGTTGCAACTTGTTGTGCTTAATGCTTGTCACTAGGGCCCGAGTGCCATGATCTCAGATCTGAACTTATTATTGAATCATTACGATAGTATTGTTTGTGATCTTATCTGCAAGTTGTGTACACAAATCATTGTCCGGATATAAAGGCCCCAAAGTGACAATAATTGGGACAACCGGAGGGGATGGCTGTGGTGTGAGGATCACATGTGTTCACAGAGTGTTAATGCTTTGCTCTGGTGCTTTATTAAAAGGAGCACCTTAATTTCCAGTAGTTCCCTAGAGGCCCTGCTCCCATGGGCTGGCTCGACAGAAGATGTTGTGCAAGTTCTCATTGCGAGCACGTATGACTATATTTGGAGCACATGCCTAGGATTGTTTAGTACTTGGATGCTTATTATTATTTATCTGCAATGCCCTAGATCTTAAAGTTACATGTTTAGACTCGTCCATGCAACGCCCGTCCATCCATCCCTATGTCTACCGCACTCGAATCCCACTGTTTACTGTTACTGTTACTATTGCTCATGTTTCACTGTTGCTGTTGCTACTACCAAACTGTTGCTACTGATAAACTTCTGTGAGCAAGAACTATTTCTAGGTGCAGTTGAACTGACAACTCAGTTGTTAAGGCTTGCAAGTATTCTTTGGCTCCCCTTGTGTCGAATCAATAAATTGGGTAATACTACCCTCGAAGATTGTTGTGATCCCCTACACTTGTGGCTCATCGGGATCCGCTCCCTTCATGGATGGGGTCCGTAGATGCTCCAGAAAAAAAGCCAGGTGGAATTGGTTTGTTCCCTGATCCAAGCTTTGACATTAGATTATCCGCCTCATTTTCCTCCCTTTTGACATACTTGATTTCGTAGCCTTCGAAGCACTTGGCTATGTCGTCTACTTCTTCTCGATATACCGCCATCATAGGGTTCCATGCATTACAGGATCCAGCCACCTGCTGGGCAACCAAGTCGGAATCTCCACAGAAAACTATGCGCTTGATTCAAATATCCTTGGCTACGCGAAGTCCGTGAATGAGTGCTTCATATTCCACCATGTTATTTGTAGCCTCAAAGTGGATCTGTAAAATGTAGTGCAGTTTTTCCCCTGTTGGTTACTGCAGTAGAACACCAGCCCCCGAGCCGTTGAGTAGCTTTGATCCGTCAAAGTGCATCACCCAATATTCTGGCTCTGGTACAGGGGTAGCATCTGGTATCTCCGTCCAATCTGCAATGAAATCTGCCAAGACTTGTGATTTGATAGTGTCGCGTCTCTTGTAGGTGATCTCGAAGGCGGCACGCTCAATGCCCCACTTTGCGACCCGTCCCGTAGCGTCACTATTGTTGATGATGTTGGACAGTGGAGCGTCGCTCACTACTGTGATAGGGTGCTCCTGTAAGTAGTGTCTTAGATTCCAAGAAGCAAGTAACACTCCATAAGCTAGCTTTTGGTAGTGCGGGTACTGCTGGTTGGATTCCTTCAAGACCTCGCTTACATAGTAAACTGGTCGTTATACTCCATACTCATGTGTTGGTTCTTTCTGCTCCACCATGACGACGATGCTGATAACCCGGTTGGTGGCCGCCATGTAAATCAACATAGGCTCCATTGGCTCGGGTGTTGCGAGTACAAGAGACAAAGAAAGTATCCCTTTTAGCTCCTTAAGCGCAACATCTTCTTCATCTGTCCATACAAGTTCCCTAGGTACACCTTTCATGTCGGCAGGTTGGCAGGCAAAGATGTCCCTATTCTCACGGAGTAACTCGATGAGCGCGCTTTCCTATTTAGGGTCCAGGTTCGTCCTAATGGCGGTGACCTTGGAGGCATCGCCTACCACAAGTTCCACCGACTTGGTTTCGATGGCAGCCTTGAAGGCGGGATCAGAGTCAGAAATCTGCTTCTTCGATGCCGGCATCTCCGAGGCGTCGACCTTGCTCTAGATCTCCTTGAATTCTTTGATGTAGAGGATAGCTTCTACAAAGGTTGCTTCTCCAATATCACAGCCCCTTGCCTTTGAAAAGCTTCCAGATACGATGATGACACCATTTGGTCCGGGTATCTTGAGCTTGTTGTAGACAAAGCATGGCTTCGCCATGAAGGAGTGGAAGATGTCGCGTCCGAATATGACATGGCACATGCTCTTGAAAGGGACCACTTGAAATGCCATGCATTCTTGGCGCTAATTGTTAACATCACCAAAAGCGACCGGAAGCGTGATGCACCCAAGTGACCGAGCCTCCTGACTAGGAACTACACCATGGAATATGGTGCTGGTTCGCCTTAGGTTCGTCTCCATCAAGTTCATCTTGTGCAGTGTATCCAAGTACAAGATATTGATGCTGCTTCCACTGTCCACCATGCATTTGGTGAACTCATTGTCGTCAATCAAAGGGTTGATGACCATGGCATATTGGTTCTCCGTTGGAACGAGGTCTGGGCGATCCTTTCTGTCCCAAGTTACTGAAACTTCCGACCAGCGCAGGTATTGGGGAACTAGGGGTAGGGTGGCCATTAGTATCCTTAGTGAACTATTGGGGAACTATTGGACAGTTGGGGTGTCAAGGAAAGTGTGGTAGACGAGGGCCTTCTTCTCGAAGGGGTTCTTGCCTTTGCGCCCTTGTCGGCGTGCTTGGGGTCAACGTCCTTGTCCATGTCACTTGAATCCTTGGACTCCTCTTCTTCTTCCCTTTGCCCTTGCCTCATGGTCGGTTCTTCCGACTTTGTTTGTAGCCGGAATCTGGGTCTTCTTTGAGATTGTTGACGAACTTGCAATGGCGATTGGTGTGGGTGGCTTTGCCATTGGCGTGAGGTGTACAAGGCATGGAATATCATGGTATTCCTCGTATGTTTGGGGAACGCGGGGTGCTACCGGGGTAGTTTCACTACCACGCTGCTGCCCACGACTAGCCCCCCGTCCTCGGTCACGCTGTCCGCCATCACCTATTCCTGCAAACATCACTACGACCATGTCAGAGGTTGGCTTTTCTTCTGGCGGACTATTTTTCTTAGTGTTGTTGTTCCTCTTATCTTGGGTTGGGATGGAAATTGCTGGCAAGGAGCCGCGAGCATCTTCATCAGCAACCGCGAACTCACTAGCCAATGAGATCATCTAATTGATATCTAGCCTGTGATTTTCCTCCAGGCGCTTCAACTTATGTCGGATCAGTGTACCCTTTTCCAAACCATCAATGTAGGCGGCCATAGCGATCTGATCATGCACTCCTATGTAGGAATTTTTCATATCTAGCTAGCAGGAGAGGTAGGCCCGAGATGTCTCATCTTTCTCTTGCACGCACCGTTGTAGATCGCCCATAGTGTAGGGACATTTGTACGTACCCTCAAAGTTTTTGGTGATCGCCTCTTGCATGTCCAACCAATTGCATATGGACTTCTCCGGCAAGTTCCCATCAACATCAGTGGGAGGTACTTGACGGCAACGTTAGAGTTTCTGCCAGCCATCTCCACCGCATTGTCGTAATCCTACAACCACGTAGCTGGCTTGGCGGTGCCGTCATAGGGCTTGATCGTCTTGTCTATCCGGAAACCTTTGGGGTAATTTCCGGTCCGTATCACAGGTCTAAAGCAACGTGGTCCTAGGTACTGTCCTTCCCGGGCCTCGTGAATCTTGTCCAAGCGTGAACGTGTGTTGTATGGCTCCGGGCTTTCTTTTTTCTTCTTGCCATCAGGGGAAGGGCTGCGTGAGCGACACGGCCATCCTCTACCATGGTGGCTACTAGGTGGAAACAGAGGCGGAGGTGGCAGTGGGTTAGCCTTCTTACTGTTACCCTCCTGTGATTCCTCGCGGCTATCGCGGTTGCTTGCCGGACCCAGAGGGTCATGGTGTGACTTTCTCTTATGTCCTTGATTTCCATTGCGCTCCCCACCATGACGAGGATGCTCCGTGTTATCGTGAATGACGATTCCGCCCTAAGGGCGTCTTAGCAAAGGCATGCTCGTACGGTGGTGAGCTCTTGGGTCTTTGTGATGTCGGGGGGATCGCGGCGGTGGATATGGGCGACGAGGACGAGCCTTGCCTCCATGGTCAGAGGATATGGGGATAGCGTGCTTCCTGTTGCGCACGTCCCTCCGTCTTCGCTCTGATGAACCCGTCTAGGACCCGACATTGTGAGGAGATATCTCCCTTGGCGACTTAGGATTGCTAGACTAGCAATATGCTGGATCAGACTCAAGCCTCTGAGAGGTGGCCTTTTCCTGCTATTTGACAGCCTTGGCTACAAGGTCATAGACTTGTTCCACAACTGCGGGTGATCTATCCTGCTCCAGTAGGGTCTTGGCGATGGCAAAATTGAGGATAGGTGTGGGCATGACCTGCCTGCCCTCAATGTCAATGTATGGCTTGTCCTGTGCCGGCTTCGAGGGAGCCCATCGTAGGTTGCGTCGTACACCAGGATCGTTGACAGCGTGAGCTGGAGCTTTCCTAGCCTTCTGCTGCTTGAGCAAAGTCTTGTACTTGGCCTCCATGGCTCTAGTTGCTTCGATTGATTTCTGCGTCTTGGCCAGATCTCGATCTAGTTTTGCGCCTTGCTCCACGATGGGTTGTGCTTCCTCCAGTATCTGCTGGAGCTTCTCAGCAAGTTGGACTATGTTCTGTATATGGGCCATGGTCATAGGATGGACGAGCAAATTGTCGTACATCACTCTATTAGCTGGAGTGACTTGGGTGGCCGCAGATGTAGATTCTGCTGGCGGAGGATTTGCGGTGTTGGCGTTGCTCGGACCGGTGTTGAGTTCCTGCGGCTATTGCGCTGGGATAGCCAGAGGAGGCATAGCCTTTGCGCGATCATTGTCGGTAGCATAGGCTGGTCCCTTCCCCTTGTCCAGCGGCTTAGGCGGAGCTTGTCCGGTTTGGCCTTCTTCCATCACGCTCCCTATGGCGATGCACACCTGTCGGGATGTGACGGCCTTGTCGGCCTGCTCATCACGCTTGATCTCCTCCTCCATATATTTGATGGCTGATTCGGGTTCCTTCGGGTTGATGTCCATCTCCTTCGAGTCCATGCTGATGTCGGCGTAGAGCGCGTCTAGAATAGAGTCGGAGGGTGCAGGGTCTTCTTCGATAACGGAGAACGATACTGAGGCAGCAGGGATCTTGACTGGAGGCGGTGGTGGCTGTGGCCCGGGTAAAGCAGTGAATTCGGCCTGAGCAGCTGCATCAACGGCCGCATAACTATTGACGGTACCAATCATGCCCTCGAAGATGAGCAGACACGCGGCCTGCTGCCACCTTAGTGTATGCCGGATAAGTGTACCGTGGTCCAGCCCTTCCACGAAGTGATAGATGGCATCATCATTGGGGTAGTTTTCTAGGTTGTATCGTATACAGAGCCACCTGGTGAGGTAATCGCGGGGGATTTCTCCCTCTCTATGGACGCATCGCTCTAGATCGAAGATAGTTACCACTCCGACGAAGTGCGATCTCGGATTTCCAAATGCACGGGTGAAGCCGGCGGATTTGCAGCGATCTTCCACCATTATTTCCTGCACAGGGCGGTTTGGGTGGGCCTTGAATTTTTCCGATCTAAGCCAGCAAACTCCAAAGAGAGATCTGACTTCGATCCTTCCCCGAACGTATCCTGCCCGTAGGCAGTCCGTGCGGGCCTTGACGATCCTCCGGCTTTTAGGGAACTAGTGCTCGAGCCGGTTTCGTCAATGAAGAGGTGGATGTCCCTGATTGGGACGATCAAGCAGCGGGTGGGGTTTGTGTTCGCCAGGATCCATAACTCGTCAGGAGGTACGATCGGAACATTGCCGGAGAATAGAACATGACCAATGGCTATGGTTTTGCCGATTCCCACGAAGAGCTTTGACCTCGCCCATTGTAGATCCTGAAGCGCCTCTTGCCCCACGGTGGGCGCCAAATGTTGTGGTATTGCTGACGAGTATGCCATGGAGGGGTCCTCACAGAGCATGTTTAGAGACGTGGGGTAAGGTGGAAGGTTGGCGGGTACGAGGTGACACAACTTACAGAGGTTCAGATCCCACGACGGTGGCGGAATCCTACTCCTACTATAAATCACTAGAGCGGTAATACGTCGGGTTACAGGGATCGGTTCGCTGTGCGTGATATGAGTTGAGTTATTGCCCTAAAGGCTCCCATAGGTCCGTCTTATAAAAACTCCAGATCCTAGGGTTACAGGGAAAAGTCCTAGCCGGACAGGTTACAAAGTCTTACACAAAATACAACTAGTCTTGCGTGTCTTGCACTCCAAGGCTCCGGGTATGTCGTTGACTCCACCGTAGCCTTCCTTCATCCGGCATGGGCCTCCCTTCTGGATCCATCTAAATGGGCCGCACAGTAGGCCATAGGCCTTGCTACCGACTATGGGCCACCCGGGTTATCCGGATTAGAGACATGCAATGGTGATACCCATTTAGCATATCCCCAACAAAAGGTATATCCGATATACATGTTATTGATGTGTATCTTACTAGTAGTCGCAGTAGTGCCTAGGTATTTGATACTGGTTCGGTTGCTCACATTTGTAACTCGAAACAGGTGCTATAGAATAGACGAAACTAGCGAAGAACGAGGTGACGATGCGCGTTGGAAATGGATCAAAGGTTGATGTGATCGCGGTCGGCATGCTACCTCTTCATCTACCGTTTTATACTTAAATAATTGTTATTTGGTGCCTGTGTTGAGCATGAACATTATATCCAAATCATGTTTATTGCGAGACGGTTACTTGTTTATGTCTAAGAATAATGGTTATTCGATTTATATGAGTAATAGGTTTTATGGACATGCACCTTTGATAGATAGTCTATTCTTGTTGAATCTCGATTGTAGTAATACACATGTTAATAATATTGAAGCTAAGCATTTGAAATTGAGTGATAATTCTACATACATGTGGCATTGTCGTCTTGGTCACATTGGAGTGAAACGTATGAAGAAACTCCATTCAGATGGACTTCTTAAATCACTTGATTTCGAATCACTTGAAAGATGTGAAGCATGTCTGATGGGTAAAATGACTAAGACTCCATTTTCTTGTATGATGGAGGGAGCTACGGACTTATTGGAAATCATACATACCGATGTGTGTGGCCCGATGAGTGTGGCATCATGCGGTGGTTATCGTTATGTTCTTACTTTCATGGATGACTTGAGTAGATATGGGTATATCTATTTCATGAAACATAAGTCCGAAACTTTTGAGAAGTTTAAGGAATTTCAAGGTGAAGTAGAGAATCAACATAACAAGAAGATTAAATTTCTATGATCTGACCGTGGAGGAGAGCATTTGAAGAAATGCGGAATACTTTCACAATTTACACCTCCAGGAACACCACAACATAATGGTGGGTCTAAACATCGTAATCTAACTCTCTTACATGTGATACGTTCTATGATGTCTCTTACAGATTTACCGTTATCATTTTGGGGTTATGCGTTAGAAACAACCGCATTCACTTTAAGTAGGGAATGATACGTCCATTTTGCATCACTATTCTATATCATAATTTGTTGTTATTCATTGATATATTTCATATTAAGAGGTGATACTTATGTCATTTCATCTATTTTTGCATGTTGGATGATTCTTGGAGGATGAACTGTCGGAGTCAGGATTCTGATGGAAAAAGCGTTGTCTAGATGCAATTTTCGCGAAGATCAGAAAAATACCAGAAAATATATGGAAAATTATATTTTTCCAGAAGACGAAGGAAGCAAGAAGGATAGGCGGAGGTGGGCCATAGGGGGGCCACACCCCTCCCTAGGCGTGGACCACCCTAGGCCACGCCACCAGGGGTGTGGATACCCTGGCCCACCTCCTGCTCCGCCCTTTCGCCTATATCTTCCTCCCGAAACCCTAAAGTTCGAGCAGCAACCACAAAAAGATTTCGCCGCCTCTACAGGGCAGAAACTACAGAGGGGGAAAGAGCTCTCCGGCAGATAGATTTCTGTCGGGGAAATTCCTTCCCTGAGATGGGAGATCGTAGCCATCAACACCGTCATCAAGATAGACTTCATCGGGATCATCATCATCATCCACACCACCATCTCCACCAGCACCATCATCACCACTCCATCCCGTTGTAACAATTGTGTTGAATCTTGCATAGTTCTTAGGGGAAACATTCTTGGTGTTAATTACTTTTGTAGTTGATGCTTGTGAGTGGAACCATTGAATTATTGTTTATGTTCAGATTGTTATCCATCATCATATCATCTCTGGTCTTGATCCATATGATGTCTCATGAGTAGTTCGTTTAGTTCTTAAGGACATGGGAGCAGTCATGTTGTTAGTAGTGGAATTGTGTTGAGGTATTATTCAATGGTTAATATTTAAGTTGTGGTGCTATTCTTCTAGTGGTGTCATGTGAACGTCGACTATATGATACTTCACCATTTATGGGCCTAGGGGAATGCATTGTGTATTTGGCTACTAATTGTGGGGTTGCCGGAGTGACAGAAACCTGAACCCCCGTTAGGAAACCTTTGCACAAGGGAGTGTAGGATCTCAGAGTTTAAGGATGTGGTTAGTTTTTTTATCTTAATTATTTTCTTGTAGTTGCAGATACTTGCAAGGGGTTTAATCACAAGTATGTATTAGTCCTAGTAAGGTCAGTACATTAGCACAGGTTCACCCACACAACACTTACCAAACCAGAGAAGATTAATCAGCTATATGAAACAAAAGCACTTGACAGTATTCCCATGTGTCCTCGAGAACGTTTGGTACTCATAAGTATTACCACCGGCTTGTCATTTGCTAAGAAAGGATTGGGCCACTTGCTGCAATTATCTGCTGTCTTTATTTACTTGCACTTTATTTCCTTGCTTTATCAAAAAAACCTAAAAATCCGTTTGCTAAGTATTTACAGAGATTTCCTGCTCCAAACCACTAGTTAACACCTTCTGCTCCTCGTTGGGATCGACACTCCTATTTATCGAAAGTACTATGATACACCCCCTATACTTGTGGGTCATCAAGACTATTTTCTGGCACCGTTGACGGGGAGTGAAGCGCTATTGAATAGTGGAACTGGTAAGGAAACTTCTATTGTGAGTATTGCTTTTATTTTCTGTTTGTTACTTTGTTTCCAATATGTATAATCCACTTGGTTTCCTATTTTGGAAAGCTACTACCACTGCTAGGGTAGTAGATGAACCACCACTTGTTGAGATAGATCCTTTTAAGATACCTACAAGAATCGTTGATTGTGTTATGGATAATTATTATTTTGGGGGTGGACCTGTCCATCCTGGTGATCACTTGCTTTTTATCCATGAATTATGCGGGTTGTTTAAGTGTGCAGGTATCACAACTGAACAAGTTTAAGAATAAGTTACTCTCTATATCATTAAAAGGAAGAGCTGAAGAATGGTATAAGTTGCTGAAGAATGGACAATCTATGGAATGGGAGGAAATAGTACCTCTCTTTTATTCTAAATTCTATCCTCCCAGCGAGATTCATAAGGATAGGAATCAAATATATAACTTTTGGTGTCGTGATGGAGAGAGTACAGCCCAAGCTTGGGAGAGATTGAAGTTACTAATGCTCAAATGTCCTATTCATGAACTCCCTAATAATATTATTATCAATAACTTTTATGCAAGGCTTTCTCTTCATGATAAAGATTTATTAGATGCTTCTTGTGCTGGATCATTCACACGTATGAAGGAAGAATATAAGTGGGATCTTCTAGACCGTATCCAAGAAAACACTAAAGCATGGTAGAATGACAAAGGAAGAAAGTCATGTATAAATTATGATTATGAATGCATTAAATCTTTTATGGGAACTGATGACTTCCGTGATATTAGTACTGAGTATGATCTTGATTCTCAAAGTATTACCAATTGTTTTAAGGCTTTTGCCTCTTATATATAAATTCCTAAAAAGAAGTGGGACAAGTACCATGCACCTTATAAAGATATTATTAATCATGTTCCTGTTAGAAACACTGAAGTTTGTACTGTTGATCCTATTTTGCCTGAACCTTATATTGAGAAAATACCTTTCCCTGCCAAGGTAAAGGAACATTATATTATGGCTAATATCGTTAGAAAAAGTACAAATAAAGCTGTTGAACCTGATGAACAAATAAATATTGAACCTGTAGTAGCCATTGTGAAAGACCTTGTCACTAAAAATGTAGAAGATGGGCACATTATATTTTGTGAAGATGCTTCTAATATTGTCTCTCATCCTAGTAAAGCTAGGAAAGCTAGTGTTCATGTGCTTTATGTTAGAATTGGTGATCATTGCTATTATGGTTTATGTGACATTGGTGCTAGTTCTAGTGTTATTCCTTATGAGCTTTATAGGGAAATTATGCATGAAATTGGTCCTTGTGAACTTGAAGACATTGATGTGGCTATTCACCTTGCTAATAAAGAAACCATATGTCCCATTGGTATTGTAAGAGATGTGGAAGTTCTTTGTGGTAAGATAAAGTATCCTCCTGATTTTCTAGTGCTTGGTTCAGCAGGTAGTAAAACTTGTCCTATCATTTTGATAGACCCTTTCTAAACACTTGTGAATCTATTATAGATTGTAAGAAGGAGAAAGTATTAACTAAGTTTGATGGAGAATCTTATGAGTTTAACTTTTTAAAATTTTCTAAAGCTCCTTATGAAAATAATATGCCTAATGAGGATTTCAGGGCTGAACAACTTGCTTCTATTGATCCAGTTTATGACCTTAGACCTCTTTTTGATGATTCTAAGTATGCTCATTCTGATGATAAAGTTGTTTCTTGTGATAGTTATATTGTCAAATTTATTCAAAGTGTTACTGAAAGTTATTATGAGAGAGGGAAACATGGTTTTATGCATCTCAATAATATTAAGTTTCCCCGCTTTATGTTGAAAGCTTTGAAGTTTCATTTGTTTTGTCTTCCTATGCTAGTACCCTTTTGTTTCAATAATTTGTTTTCTTATGAAAACCCCTTGCATAGGAGGTGGGTTAGACTCAAATGTGTTGGATATTTGCTTCTTGATGCTCTCTTTTACTTCAAATCCATATCTCCTATGTGAGCATCAATGAAATTATCATGCCCATCTTAATGACTATAAAGAAAGACCTTTTGGGAGACAACCCTTTTTAGTTTGCTTTGGGAATTTTGTTTCTTTGAGTCTTGGTAGTTATTACCTCTGTAATAACCGCTCCTTGTCCTTTTTGTTTGGTTTTTGTGTCAAGATCAACCTCTTTTGAGAAGTAGAGGAGTTGTGAAAAGTTGCTATCCTCGGAACGATTTTTGTGCTGCATTGTAAAAATTCGTGAAGGAGCTTAGTACTTCGGATGGAGTTGTAATTTTCTGTGCTTACGCCCAAGTTGTTATCCAACTTTCGTTAGTTTTGCACATTTTGATTTGAGCAACAGAAGTTTTTCGAAAAAATCAATCTTTACATGCTGGTATATTTTGACAGATTTCTGCCATCATTTGCATTTGCCTCTCATATTGATTTCCTTTCAGATTCTTTTTGGGCTTTTGAAGGGAGTTGCTATAGTAGATTTTGTTTTCATGGATTTCAGTTGAAGTTTGAACCCCAAAGGTTTATTGTTTTTGCATACACTAATGTTTCTAATGAAGATTGTGTGAGGCTTTGTATGAAAGGAACTTTCAAGTGTTGGGGAGAAGGAATCTGCAGAGTCCGTTTCCGAGTAAAAGTGCTGGAAATCAAAGGTTCACAAAAACCTTTCTCTTTATATTTTTGTTGTTTTTATTCCATATGGAAGGTTACAAGATGAAAAAGAGGAGGAAACGGAGCCCAGGGGGCCCACACCTACCAGTGGCGCGAGCCCCACCTAGGCGTGGCACCAGGGGCGAGACCACCCCGGAGCCCGTCTCCGTCCTGTTTTCGCCCTGTACCTTCCTTATGTCGTAAAACTTCGTAATATATAACCCCCCAGATCCCCTGAGGTTCGTATATCGTGTTCTCATCATGTTTTCGTTTCGATCTGTTTCTGTCAGGAAATATTCTCAAGTTTAGAGGCACCATGGTCTCCGCCAACGACACGGGCAAGAATCCCGTGGAAGATGATCTTCAAGGCCCCAAGAAGGAGAAGTATATCTTGGTTGAGGATGAAGAAGTGAAGGAATACAAACATCTAGACACCCGAGCTTCCGTTGCGAGCATTGGAGTGGTGGCAAACCCTATCAAGCTCAGGAGGATAGCACGGATGTCTACAGGAGGGAAACCCCCATGTCATTGCCTCGCTCCACGGTCACTTCCTCCACGTGCCAAGAACCCCTTCCATACTTTTTGAGGGTTTAACAGTAGGGAAAGCCCGCACTGCAAATTTTATATAATAATCATAAAGGATTACATATTTACATGGCCAGGTCCACCTCCTTGAGGTATTACACTCAAAATCTAGCTATCTCCAATAAAATGGGAATTTATCCAGGCTTTCAAATCCTGGTAAATCTTTTTTTTAATTCTAAACATCACCCATCTCAATTCTTAAGACACTATAATCTTCCATTCCTCATGAGCAGGGCGTTTATTCTTGAAAATCTTGTTGTTTCTGCATATCCAGATGCCCGAGGCCCCCAAAACAATAATCTCCATTGCAAAAGGGGCATTCAACTTGCATTTTATATCTGAGAAGGCCTCAGTTAGAGAGAGATCAATATTACCCCTTCCATACTCTTATACATGAGCAGCAATTCCAAAAGATGCCCAAAGGTAAGTTGCCCTCTAATTGGGATATGCCCCGTTCTAACCATGTAGGGAAAGAACACTCTAAGGAGGAAGAGTGGGGAAAGAATAACAAGGAATGGGATTCTCGGTCCGACATGATCATGAACTGCATTGAGCATAATTTGGAGTTGATTCATTCTCTAACCTTCGAGATTGAATATTTTAGGAAGCTGATTGAAAAGCTTATCAAGGGAACACCACCACCACCGAAGGAGTAATTCGTTATCAGGTTTTGGCATCCCCTTGGTTTGTTCCAAGCTTGGGGAGTGCCGCGATATCACATCATTATCTTTCATCTTTTTACCCTTTTAGTAGAGTCATATCTTGAATAGAGAAGTTATTATGTAGGATGGTTTGCATTGTGGAAGTATCTCTCCTTTAGTTGGTTATCCATGTGTCCCTTGGTGTGAGTGCCTTTATGGAATATTAATGAGAAGTTTCATCTTTTACTTTTTTCACTTCTTATTTTAGTTTGCAATCTCTATTATATGTTATTGATTAGTATTGGTATCACTTTGGGAGCATCAAGTAAATCTAAATTGGTTTTGGCAAACCGAGCTCTGGTCAGTAGCAACACTTTTTGAGGTTTGAAAGGAAAAGAAAAAAGCACTTACAGGTATTTTGTATCATTTATTTTCTTTCTTGATTGGATCATAAGCTTAGTATTCTTTATTTAAGATCTTTTGTGTTTTCAAGGAAGATTGCATGTTTGACTTTATCACTTGTACGTTTGCTTGTTTCCTTTGACTGTTTTGCTTGCTACCTAGCCTTGCTAGAAAAAAACTTGTATTGAGAGGGAATACTTCTCATGCACCCAATCCTTTAAACCAAAACCTTTGCCATTTGAGTCCACCATATCTACCTATTAGCATCATTGATGTTCCAAGTAAATTCTCAAGTTTCATCTATCTTTCAAATTAAAAATTCTTTTGTTATGAGAAAACTAGTTAGTAAAGCTCTCACGAACTTGATGGCACACCTTACTTTTTTCCCTTAATAAACTTGAACCATTGTGTCATCTATGTTGTATATGCTTGCACCTATAAGTTGGGATTAGCAGAACCGTGCTGTCATGGGGAACGCTTTCAAAACTTGTAAATATCTACCCAGTTGATATCATGCTCTTTTGTCTGTGGATGTCACCGGTGTGAAATAAAGAGGGAGCTTGTAAGTCCATGGAGTTTGTATTCTATGTTAGAGAAACGCCTGGGCCACTAGCCTAAGCCATGCCTAATCATGGTGGAAACTTGCAGCATCACCATAGTGAGCAATATATGAAGCATTCTTCTTATATAAAAAAAGAGAGAGACATAGAAAAGAGGAAAGAAGAGAAAAAAGCACCATGTTCCCATGGTAAATAAGAAGATTGCTGAGATGCTCATTGTCTGCTTGCCTTGTCATTTTGATATGGGAAAGCTCCTGTATCATTTGCAAGGGGTACCCCGTTGGCGGTTCTCTATGATACACATGTACTTACTATGACAATAACTTACCGGTAACTAGAGTTGAGTAGCAAGAGGAGCGGCCCTCGTACTCAAGTGACATGAGATTGCCAACTTATATTTCTTCAAGCATACACTCCATCTTTGTTCACTTTAACCTTAATCACCTCAAGATGCTTATGATAGGGGCAATGAGAGATCAAAGCTAGTAAGTACCATAATCTTTTGGAAGATCTTTATGAACTTGAAATCTCTGCTTCCCTCTACGAAGGGCCTTTCTTTTTCTTCTTAGTTAAGTCAGTAAACCTATTCCTCTCTATCTCTAGCAAGAATTTGAGTTGTTGTGTTGCAATCATTCATATGATGATTTATTCAACCATGTTCCTTATCTTCCTTGTTTTGCACAAAACTCTTATCTAAATGAGTATTACTTTGAAAGCCATCATTGTGAAAAGCCTTTTATGTTTGAGCAAAGAGTACTCATGTTATAAACTTCTTTACAAAAGCTTTTCTTGAAAACTGTTTGTCAACTGTTCTCTGACCAAGAACAAAGTTTGCCATTACCAATTATGATTTGCATTTATGCATCTTTATTGTGACTCCCATACTTGTTGCAAGTTAAGTTATATAATGGTGAGTTTCTTTCTATTATGATTTGTGTATTGGTAAGTGTGATGCTTCTGGTCCGTATTCTTTTTATCGACACTTCACTCCATAAACCTGTGGACATGTTTACTGAGTTCAGTTTTCGCTTGGGGACAAGCGAAGGTCTAAGCTTGGGGAGAGTTGATACGTCCATTTTGCATCGCTATTGTATATCATAATTTGCTGTTATTCATTGATATATTTCATATTAAGAAGTGATACTTATGTCATTTCATCTATTTTTGCATGTTGGATGATTCTTGGAGGATGAACTGCCGGAGTCAGGATTCTGATGGAAAAGGCAGTGTCTAGATGTAATTTTCGCGAAGATTAGAAAAATACCAGAAAATATATGGAAAATTATATTTTTCCAGAAGACGAAGTAAGCCAGAAGGGGAGGCGGAGTTGGGCCACAGGGGGCCCACACCCTCCCAAGCGTGGGCCACCCTGGGCCGCGCCACGGGGGGTGTGGCCACCCTGGCCCACCTGTTGCTCCACCCTTTTGCCTATATCTTCCTCCCGAAACCCTAAAGTTTGAGGAGCGACCACAGAAATATTATGCCGCCTCTGCAGGGCGGAAACTACAGAGATAGAAAGAGCTCTCTGGCAGACAGATTTCTGCCGGGGAAATTCCTTCCCGGAGAGGGGAGATCATCGCCATCAACATCGTCATCAAGCTAGACTTCATCGGGATCATCATCATCATCCACACCACCATCTCCACCAGCACCATCATCACCACTCCATCCCGCTGTAACAATTGTGTTGAATCTTGCATAGTTCTTAGGGGAAACATTCTCGGTGTTAATTACTTTTGTAGTTGATGCTTGTGAGTGGTACCATTGAATTATTGTTTATGTTCAGATTGTTATTCATCATCATGTCATCTCTGATCTTGATCCATATGATGTCTCGTGAGTAGTTCGTTTAGTTCTTGAGGACATGAGAGAAGTCATGTTGTTAGTATTGGAATTGTGTTGAGGTATTATTCAATGGTTAATATTTAAGTTGTGGTGCTATTCTTCTAGTGGTGTCACGTGAACATAGACTACAAGATACTTCACCATTTATGGGCCTAGGGGAATGCATTGTGTATTTGGCTACTAATTGTGGGGTTACCGGAGTGACAGAAACCTGAACCCCCGTTAGGAAACCTTTGCGCAAGGGAGTGTAGGATCTCAGAGTTTAAGGTTGTAGTTAGGTTTTTATATTAATTACTTTCTTGTAGTTGCGGATGCTTGCAAGGGGTTTAATCACAAGTATGTATTAGTCCTAGTAAGGTCAGTACATTAGCACAGGTTCACCCACACAACACTTACCAAACCAGAGAAGATTAATCAGGTATATGAAACGAAAGCACTTGGCAGTATTCCCATGTGTCCTCGAGAACGTTTGGTCCTCATAAGTATTACCACCGGCTTGTCCTTTGCTAAGTAAGGATTGGGCCACTTGCTGCAATTAATTGCTTTCTTTATTTACTTGCACTTTATTCCCTTGCTTTATCAAAAAAACCCTAAAAATCTGTTTGCTAAGTATTTACAGAGATTTCCTGCTCCAAACCACTAGTCAACACCTTCTGCTCCTCGTTGGGATCGACACTCCTATTTATCGAAAGTACTATGATACACCCCCTATACTTGTGGTTCATCAGGGCACCATATAAATTCGTTGAAACGACACCGTATGAATTATGTTTTGGGAAGAAACCTAAATTGTCGTTCCTTAAAGTTTGGGGTTGCGAAGCTTATGTATAGAAGTTACAACCCGACAATCTTGAACCCAAAGCGAAAAAATGTGTCTTCATAGGATACCCGAAGGAAACTATTGGTATACCTTCTATCATAGATCCGAGGTCAAAATCTTCGTTGCCAATAATGGATCCTTTCTAGAGAAGGAATTTCTCTCGAAATAAGTGACCAGAAGGAAAGTAGAACTCGACGAGGTTGTCGAACGTTCTCTCGGATTTGAGAGTAGTGCAGCACCGGAAGAAGTTCCTGTGGCACCAACACCAATAAGATAGGAAGCTAATGATGATAGTCATGAAACTTCGGTTAAAGTTACTATGAAACCTCTCGGGTCAACGAGGACTCATACCACTACCGATTGGTATGATCCCGTTATGAGTGTCATGTTGGTAGACAACACCGACGACCCTGCGACATATGAGGAAGCGATGATGAGCCCAGATTCCAATAAATGGCAAGAAGCCATGAAATCCGAGATTGGATCCATGTATGAAAACCAAGTATGGACTTTGGTGGACTTACCGGATGGATGAAAGGCTGTCGAGAACAAATGATTTTAAAGAAGAAAACAGATGTTGATGGTAATGTAACCGTCTATAAAGCTATACTTGTTGCAAAAGGGTTTTGACAAATTCAAGGAGTTGACTATGATGAGACTTTCACACCGGTAGCGAAGCTAAAGTCTGTGAGGATTTTGTTAGCAATCATTTCATATTATGATTATGAGATATGACAGATGGATGTCCAAACGGCATTCCTCAATGGAGACATTTATGAAGAGTTGTATATGGTACAACCCAAAGGTTTTGTCGATCCTAAGGATGCTAACAAGGTATGAAAACTTCAATGGTCTATTTATGAATTGAAGCAAGCATCCCGAAGTTGGAATCAATGTTTTGATAAGGCGATCAAAAGTTTTGTTTTTATACAAACTTATGGAGAATCTTGTATTTACAACAAAGTGAATGGGAGCTCTGTAGCATTCCTAGTACTATATGTGGACGACATATTGTTGATTGGGAATGATATAGACCTTTTTAAAAGTGTCAAAGATTATTTGAATAATATTTTTTCAATGAAGGATCTTGGCGAAGCTGCTTACATATTAGGCATAAATATTTATAGAGATAGATCAAGACGCCTAATATCGCTTTCACAGAGTACATATTTGGACAAAGTTCTAAAGAGGTTTGGAATGGAAGATAGCAAGAAAGGGTTCTTGCCCATGTTGCCCAATACGACCTTGAGTAAAACTCAAAGTCCCGCTACGGCAGAAGATAGAGAGAGGATGAGTAAGACTCCCTATGCCTCGGCCATAGGATCTATCATGTATAACATACTATGTACTAGACCCGACAATGCATATGTTGTTAGTTTTACTAGCATATAACAAAGTGAACCAGGAGTGGATCATTAGACAACAGTCAAAAACATCCTTAAGTACTTGAGAAGAACTAAGGATATGGTTCTTTCTTATGGAGTTGATGAACAGCTCGTTGTTAATGGTTACACCGATGCTAGTTGGAACACCGATTCGGATGATTCTAAATATCAATCTGGATACGTATTTACTTTGAATGGTGTGGCAGTGAGCTGGAGGAGTGCAAAGAAAAGCGTTGTGGCGAGATCTTCAACTGAATCGGAATACATAGCTACTTCGGAGGCTTCACAAGAGGCGATATGGATGAAGGAGTTCATTACAGAGCTCGGTGTGGTTCCTAATGCGTTGGATCCAATGTCTATCTATTGTGATAACATGGGTACCATAGCCAATGCGCAGGAGACAAGGTCACACAAGAAGCTGAAACATATCAAGCTATGTTTTCACGCTATTCAAGAGCATGTCCAAGATGGTGACATAAAGATTTGCAAAGTACACACAGATCTGAATGTGGCGGATCCGTTGACTAAACCTCTCCCGAGGGCAAAACATGACCAGCACCAAACCGCCATGTGTGTTCGGTATATTACCATGTAATCTAGATTAGTTGACTCTAGTGCAAGTGGGAGACTGTTGGAGATATGCCCTAGAGGCAATAATAAAAGTAGTTATTATTATATCTTTGTGTTTATGATAAATGTTTACATTCATGCTATAATTGTATTAATCGGAAACAATAATACTTGTGTGATTTGCAAACTTATTAGAGTCCCTAGTAAAGCCTCTTTGTAATACTAGCTTGTTGGTTAATAGATGATCATGGTTTATTGATCATGAACATTGAGATGTTTTTAACAACAAGATCATATCATTAGGAGAATGGTGTGATGGACATACTCCTATAGATAAGCGTAGCATAAAGATCAAGTCATTTCAATAGTTTGTTTGCTATAAGCTTTCAGATACATAGTAACCTAATTCCTTCGACCATGAGATCATGATAATCACCATCACCGGATGGATTCTTTGATGACATCAAACACCACTTCGTAACTGGGTGGTTATAAAGGTGGAATTGAGTTTTCGGAAAGTATGTGTTGAGGCACATGTATCAAGAGTGGGATTTTTCCATCCATATGACGGATAGATATAATTTGGGCCCTCTCGGTGGAATGTCATCCAATTATCTTGCAAGCATGTGACTGGCTCACAAGGGATCACATATCACATGAACAAGTAAAGAGTACTTATCGGTAACGAGGTTGAACTAGGTATGCAGAGATACCGACGATCGGACCTTAGATAAGTAAAGTATCGCGAGACAAAGGGAAATTGGTATCGTATGTAAATGGTTCATTCGATCACGAGAAGAGTCTCGGTCATGTTTGCATAATTGATCGGAGAAGAGTCTCGGTCATGTTTTCATAATTCACAAATCGTAGGGAGACAGACTTAAGGGTTCGATGTTGTTTAGTAGATATGGAATGTGAGTAAGAAGAACGATTGTTGTTCGGAGTCTCGTATGGGATCCGGGATATCACGAGGATATCCGGAATGGTCCGAAGAATAAGATTCATATAAGGAAAGTCCAATTCCGGAGTTCGGGAATGATTCTGGTGTTTTCACCGAAATGTTCTAGAAGGGGTCTAGAAGGTTCACCTAACCGGAAGGGGAAGGGTACATGAATGTGTCGTGACAAAGTGGAATGGTTGCATCATGTCCTAGGTCACTAGGCTGGGCATTTAAAAGAGAGAAATTAAACTCCAAAATTGAAAGTCAAAAGGCAAGTTTGAAAAGTGAAACTGGGACAATGTTTCCTGGTGGAGGAAGGAGAGGAGACCTCCTCTCCCTCCACCGTCGGACAAGGAGAGGGATTTGGGGGAGGATACGGCCTCCCCCTCCCCTAGCCGCCCCTCCCTCTCATAAATAGAGGGGAGGGGCTGCCCCTCTACCACAACTCCAAACCCTAGCCCCAAGCGCCACCTCCTTGTGCCGCCATCGCCCTAGCCGCCGCCGGCCACCAGCTCCTCCCTCGGCCTCTAAACCCTAGTCGCCGAGGAACCCCTCTACTCCATCCTACTCGCACCGGCTTAGGCGAAGCCCTGCGGGATCTCCCCTCTAAACTCCGACACCACACTGTCGTGCTGTCGAAATCGCGAGGAGAGAGCTACAACCTACGTTGCCTGCTGGAACAAGGGAGAGGAAGGTCTTCATCGAGTATCGAACGTGTTATTGACTGCGGGAGCGCTACCAGAATGCGGTGTCGGAAGGATCGTCTACGCGATCTTGAGATCGGCAAGTGAACAACTACATCACCCACGAGAATCTGCTCTCGTTAACCGCTTTAGAATCTTAAAGGGTGAGTACTCTATCGACTCGTTGCTACAATCTAGTAGATAGATCTTGGCTTGTGTGTGTTCATGCGATAGAAGTTTTTTGTTTCCCATGCTACGAACCCCTATATTCGAGTGGCGTCGAAGCTGGCTATGACTACTCTGACGTCGGGTATAAAGAGCATGACTAGGATCACTAGAGATATCATGGCCTTGACGAGTCGGGTCATACTGCAACCCATGATTTCTTATTGGTTCTTCGATCGACTTAGTGTTGTTTGGCTAGCTCGTACGTGGTTATCTGGTAGAGCCTCGTATGTGGCCTCATGTTTTCCCTCCTCCCGAGTCGGCTATGCGGCGGCGGCTACGAAGGGCAACAGACCCAGCACAAGCACTCCCTCCCGTGGCTCCCCTCACCGCTGCCACCGCTGGCGCCCGACCGCCAAAGGCGGAGGGCTTGGTGGCACATCGGGTGGATTTTCTGCCTCGGCAGGTTCACAGTGGTGGCACTCTCGACGACAAACAAAAGAGATGAGCTGGCGATGTTGCGATGGCCTGGCCCGCGGACGCGCGGAGATCACCGGCGACCGTGTAGAGGGAGTGTCCCAACCTCACAACAATATAAGGTGGTGTCCCCTGTGTTTACAATGCTAGTCCTGGATCAATAGCTAGCATCCACAGTTAAGATGTAATATCAAGAAACAAAGGTCATAATACAACTTTATAACCAGGAATAACATAATTTTATTACATCTTACATAGCTCATTTGGCTATTACATTACATTGCAGCAAAAATCTATAAGCATGGGGTCCTTCATCTTCAAAGTGCCACAGGCAGATGTTGGTTATAGACTTTGTAATCCTAATCAATCAATCCTCACTAAAAACAATCAAACCTGCAACATAACAAGTTACAGCCACAAGGGTCAATACATTTGAATTGTATTGGCAAGTGATACTATGGTAGTATAGTGGAGTCTATCATCTATATGCATTTGTCTAAGTGGAGTTGAGGCTTGCGTTGCTCAAAATAGATTTTTCCTTAACATTTGAAAATACTAAGTTTTGCTTGGCAAAATCATTTTTCTCAATCAAAGATTTGAAGATCCTTTAACCAAGGCATCTCTCAATCAAAGATTGAAGATTTCAAACAACCCTTGTTCAAACACAAGTTTTTAACTTAGAAATTTGAATGATGAGATTCTTGATTGCTTCCATGTCTTGATGCTCAAATTGTCCTTTACCAGGGACATGGATAAGTACTTAGATTTTACACTCTGCAGAGGTGGTGCACTTTCCCCACAAGACTTGGTTTCCCAAGACAAGATCTTTTAGAAGCCTTCCCTTAGAACAAAATGGACGCGTTCCAACCTATCAAGCACTACCACCCTATGTCCATATGGCTAAGTTCTTGCAACCTATATGATCATGGCAGAGCCCATATTGCCAAGTGGTTGCACTTGAAGCTTCTCAACATTTGACATCTCAAATCTCTTTGTTCCTGGGTGGCCATCCACAAGTGAGATACACAAGGTTCACCAGTCCCCTGGCCTTGTGTAACCACTCAACCAAAAACCACCAAGCAATTACCATTCCACCCAGGTGATTCATTAACTTAGTTGTTTTAGTAAACAAAAACACAAGTCCTCGGACTTAGATTATTTTTCCATAGTGTGAATATATATTCCACCCATGTCTTCTATTAGCTAGGCTAAGCTTGATAGTAATAGGAATCTTAACTTAGGAAGATTTCCACTAAGGTTTCATCTACTAGGTTTTACTAGCAAGGTCTATACTTTAGCAAAAACCATGCAAGTTTACTTAGAGAAAATCACTAATGCATAGTGAAAGTAATGGGACAAAAAGTATGAAGCATCACTTGCCTTTTTGGTAGAGTATGGGTTCACTCCTTGTCCTTGCAACAATCACACTCTTCAAGTCACTACAAATCAATCAAGCAAGGCACAAACTCAATCTACCAATCAAGCAAAACAACACATAAAATGACAAAGTCAAAGTAATTCATGCAAGCATGCCAAGCTTTGTTTTGTTTGAAAAAGTGGTTCCTAATGGGTTATAGAAATTTGAATACACCTAATGTCATTTTGTAAAGTGGCAAAGTCATTTTACAAAAAGGTTTCACTTCAAAACCATTTTCAAAACAAAGTATCATTTTATGTGGTGTAGAAATATTTTTACTAAGGCATTAATCTCCAAGGTTCACCAAATATGTTTTCAAACCATAAAACTTGGTGTTTGGGGTCAGAGAGTTTAAAACAAATCATTTACCAAAGGTTTTCTTCCAAAACCAATTTTAATAAATAAACCACATTTCTATTTGACTAGAAATGGTTTTAAATCAAGGAATCATTATTTTGTTTCACCAAATTCATTTTTGAATCCACAAAGTGTTTCCTAATGTTAGTAGGTTCAAAACACAACATTTGCCAAAGATTTTATCCCCAAAATCATTTTTGAACAATTTTTACATCCTTAACAAGCATACAATTGTTTCTGCAAGAACAAACACTCTAATAGATACTATTTGCTAAACCAAGGGCATGGTTGGCTAGGGCTTGCTCTACTGATTCCAACGATATAAAGTTTGCAAAATTTGGACGTGTGGTTTAAAAGTTGTGCAATTTACAAAATTGGAATCCTAATAGATCAATTCAGTCTTTTAAATCATCTACAGGCCACGTGTCTGTCTCTGATTGGACGAAAACGGTTCGTGTGGATCGAGCGATACAGACCACAGGATTAAAAGGGGCATGTGCGGCTCAGATCAACGCTTACCCTTTCGTTTAAGTGAACTATCCTATCGCTCCGATCTAGATCTAACGGCTCTCAGTGCCCCGACCAGAAACTGCCGGCGCTAGACTCTGACGCGCGGCGGCGGCGGCTTGTCAGTGGCATTGCCGGCGTTACAGGAAGCGAGAAGGAGGGAGAGAGTGCTCACCTGGTTCGCTGAACGATGCTGATGCTCAATGTGGTACTGGTTGGTGAAGGGGCGCACGGGTTCGTCTTCAATTGCTCGCCGAAGTTGTTCTGGGCCTCGGTGCGGTCAGACGTCGATGGGGGGGCGAGGCTAGGGGCACCCTAGGACAAACGGGAGGCACTGTTAGATTCGCAAGAGCATGGATATCGTCACCGTGTCCACGAGGAAGAGAGGGGAGGTCTGGTTTACCGGGGAGACGTCACCGCAGTTGGAGCAGACGGCGGCGCTGGCTCGGGAAGACGTTGTCGACGCTCAGGGATGCGCGTGAGTGAGCTTCGGCTGTAGAAGGGTTCGCTGGGTAATGCTGATCACAGCTGCGTGCTCGAGGGGGAAAGAGGTGGCGTGTGCAGGCCGGAATCCTCGCCGGAGCATCGTCGGAACAAAGGGAGTGTTGGTCGAAATTTGACAGCCTGAGGGCGTGTCAAGGTGGGGCGACAGAGGGGAAGTGGAGAGGAGGGACATGCTCTTTAAGGTGCGTGGTCAAGGGGCCGAGTAATGGTGTGGTTAACGCGTATTACGCCGCGCTTAATTTGCCTGCAACGGCCGGCGAGGGGGAGGGCGTAGTCTGCGGGTGGGGAAGAAGGGGGGCGTGGCGGTGGGGTCCTCTGGCAGCGAGAGAAGGAAGAGGAAACGTGGGTCCACCAGTCAGCTGCTTAGCGGGTCGTATGGTGAGTGAGAAAAGAATGCTTCGGGGGAGAGAGAGGCTGGTACTGGGCCTTGTTGGGCTTGGCCGGCTAGGCTGGTCCAGATCCTATTTTTTTTCTGTCTGAAACATTTTTCTTTTTCTAAATCAATTTCTGTTTTTGAATTTCAATCAACTATTCAAACATTCAAACAATTCAAACAATCACCATACTTGTGTTGGATTTGGTTCTGTTTATCAACATAAACCAAAATTCAAAATCAAATAATATTTTTATTTTAGAGACCATTTATAATTAAATAAAATGGACACTAGTTAATAAATTAGATGGGTTTTAATTTATTTAAAAACTCCATCTGAAATCCAAATATTTTCAAAACCAAATCAGTAGGTTTTATTTGAAAATAAAAGATATCTGGAAAACTTGTTTAAAATAAAATAACATTTTATTTTAGGTTCCATTATTAATTAAATAAAATGGACCTTGGTTATTAAATCAAATAGGATTTTTTTATTAATATCTTTATTTTGAAATCTAAAATAAAACCAAAAACACTTCAGTAGGTTTTATTTGAGAATATAAAATACTTGGAAAACTTATTTAAAACAAAATAAATAAGTTTTGGTGTTTATTTAAAATGGGAAAAGCCTTTACTTAAATAAAAATTGGATATTAAATCCTTATTATTTTATTTAAATAAACCTCTACTCTTTTAATCAAAACAAAACATTTTATTTCAAAAACTAGGCCAAGGTTTAATTTGGCTCTATAAAATAATCTTTATTTATAAATCCACCTTTTCTTTTGAAAACCAAATCTTTTATTTAAAGATCCAAAATAGTAATTCCAAATATTTTTAGCTTTATTGCTTATTTAACTTTTTTAATCCCTTTAGGATTTTTTTATTGGATCCAAGATCAAAATAGGTTTGAAAGTTTTCCAATTGGATTCAAAAAAAGTTTCTTCTTACCCTGAAAATCAACAAGGTTTTATTTTATTCATTTATTTTTCACATTACAAGATTTGGAAAATCTTGGGATGTGACAGGCTACCACCCTTAAAATAAATCTCATCCCGAGATTTGGGGAGGCTAGGGTTACAAGTTGGCTCAAAACAACTAGGGTACTACCACCCTTAAAAATTCTCCAACTAAATTACATGTTGGCCTTCTTGGGATCCTGGGGAAACTTCTCTGGGCAAACATCTGCATAGTGTCCTTTGTTTTCACACTTGAAACATGTGGCAAGGCTGAGATCTTTTATAGGTTGGTTTATCTTGTGCTTCCTCTTTCCTGAACAGAAGTTTACATAGTGGCCTAGTTCCTTACATTTGAAACACATCACTTGGCTGATATCTTTCTTTTCCTTTGGTATCATTTCCTCTTGTTTGTTTCTTTGATTCTTCTTCTTTCCTGGACATTCATTGGCATAGTGTCCCATCTCTTTGCAACTGTAACATTGCATTTGAGTATTATCCTTCTTGTTTGGGTTGGGGCATTTCTTCTTCTTCTTTTTGGGTCTCTCCAAAGCTAGGAGTTCTTTTAGTTCATGCTCTTCATATCTCACCTCAGAGGTGCGAAATCTTTCTCTCTTCTTGGGGCATTGGGCTTCATGCTCCTTGGATGTATGATCCTTGTCTCTAAAAATATTGCTAGCTTGGGTTCCTTCTAGATTAGCATCTTTGTCATCCCTGTTGTCATTAGCTCTTTGGGAAAAGTTTTCTCCCATGTTGATCATTTGAGTAACCATTCCTTGCAACAATTGGGATTGAAGTTTCAAAATCCTTTGTATGGCTGGGTCTAGTCCATTGTTGTTGGCTAAAAGCTGAGTTGTCTCTTGGCTCAACTGGTTTTTGGGTTACTATAAGTTCTCTCATGTTGTCCTCTTGGTTGTGGTTGTCATCAACCTTGATGTTGGAGTTTCTTGGAGAAGTCATCTGTTTGGGTTGGGTAGAGATTAGAATAGGCAAAATATTTCTAAGGGAAAATTTCTAATCACACACATCACAATTCACACAAACAATGTGCATGCAATCACAAGTCAAACATTTCAATCAAAAAACAAAGTTCTAGCACATACTTAGGCAACAAAATATTTTTGTTACACCACATAAGTTGGTGTGTTTTGACTTATCTAAAATATGGTGGTCCATCTATATGGTTCACTTGTGATATTTCCATCCTTCTTTGGTTGCTTCTTCTTACTTGAGATCATGGTTCCTTGGGATAAAACTTTGTTCACAAAACTTCAAAGGTGATAAGGGTTCTTCTAACTTTTGCATTCCCTTAGTCTCTAAATTTTGAGTAAGATTTCCTTGTCTCTCTTGTAGTCCTTAGTGGTTTCTAAGTTGGAGGTCCTTGGTGAATATGCTGAAGATGTTGAAGTCATTAGAGTTGAAGAAGTTGAAGAAGTCCTTTGCACATGGTGTAGTCTTTGGCCATGGGGTAGTTTTCATCCATCAAGTTGAAGTAGAAGAGATGTAGAGTTGAAACCAAAAATGGTTGAGGAAAGAGTTTACAAGTGTTTTAGGTAAATAAGTTTTTGAAACTAAATACAACTCCTATTTTTCTAAGGGTTTTTGTCCAATCCTAGGTTTACAAATCCTACAGGCAACACAATGCTCTGATACCATCTGTAGAGGGAGTGTCCCAACCTCACAACAATATAAGGTGGTGTCCCCTGTGTTTACAATGCTAGTCCCTGGATCAATAGCTAGCATCCACAGTTAAGATGTAATATCAAGAAACAAAGGTCATAATACAACTTTATAACCAGGAATAACATAATTTTATTACATCTTACATAGCTCATTTGGCTATTACATTACATTGCAGCAAAAATCTATAAGCATGGGGTCCTTCATCTTCAAAGTGCCACAGGCAGATGTTGGTTGTAGACTTTGTAATCCTAATCAATCAATCCTCACTAAAAACAATCAAACCTGCAACATAACAAGTTACAGCCACAAGGGTCAATACATTTGAATTGTATTGGCAAGTGATACTATGGTAGTATAGTGGAGTCTATCATCTATATGCATTTGGCTAAGTGGAGTTGAGGCTTGCGTTGCTCAAAATAGATTTTTCCTTAACATTTGAAAATACTAAGTTTTGCTTGGCAAAATCATTTATCTCAATCAAAGATTTGAAGATCCTTTAACCAAGGCATCTCTCAATCAAAGATTGAAGATTTCAAACAACCCTTGTTCAAACACAAGTTTTTAACTTAGAAATTTGAATGATGAGATTCTTGATTGCTTCCATGTCTTGATGCTCAAATTGTCCTTTACCAGGGACATGGCTAAGTACTTAGATTTTACACTCTGCAGAGGTGGTGCACTTTCGCCACAAGACTTGGTTTCCCAAGACAAGATCTTTTAGAAGCCTTCCCTTAGACCAAAATGGACGCGTTCCAACTTATCAAGCACTACCACCCTTCGTCCATATGGCTAAGTTCTTGCAACCTATATGATCATGGCAGAGCCCATATTGCCAAGTGGTTGCACTTGAAGCTTCTCAACATTTGACATCTCAAATCTCTTTGTTCCTGGGTGGCCATCCACAAGTGAGATACACAAGGTTCACCAGTCCCCTGGCCTTGTGTAACCACTCAACCAAAAACCACCAAGCAATTACCATTCCACCTAGGTGATTCATTAACTTAGTTGTTTTATTAAACAAAAACACAAGTCCTCGGACTTAGATTATTTTTCCATAGTGTGAATATATATTCCACCCATGTCTTCTATTAGCTAGGCTAAGCTTGATAGTAATAGGAATCTTAACTTAGGAAGATTTCCACTCAGGTTTCATCTACTAGGTTTTACTAGCAAGGTATATACTTTAGCAAAAACCATGCAAGTTTACTTAGAGAAAATCACTAATGCATAGTGAAAGTAATGGGACAAAAAGTATGAAGCATCACTTGCCTTTTTGGTAGAGTATGGGTTCACTCCTTTTCCTTGCAACAATCACACTCTTCAAGTCACTACAAATCAATCAAGCAAGGCACAAACTCAATCTACCAATCAAGCAAAACAACACATAAAATGACAAAGTCAAAGTAATGCATGCAAGCATGCCAAGCTTTGTTTTGTTTGAAAAAGTGGTTCCTAATGGATTATAGACATTTGAATACACCTAATGGTCATTTTGTAAAGTGGCAAAGTCATTTTACAAAAAAGGTTTCACTTCAAAACCATTTTCAAAACAAAGTATCATTTTATGTGGTGTAGAAATATTTTTACTAAGGCATTAATCTCCAAGGTTCACCAAATATGTTTTCAAACCATAAAACTTGGTGTTTAGGGTCAGAGAGTTTAAAACAAATCATTTTCCAAAGGTTTTCTTCCAAAACCAATTTTAATAAATAAACCACATTTCTATTTGACTAGAAATGGTTTTAAATCAAGGAATCATTATTTTGTTTCACCAAATTCATTTTTGAATCCACAAAGTGTTTCCTAATGTTAGTAGGTTCAAAACACAACATTTGCCAAAGATTTTATCCCCAAAATCATTTTTGAACAATTTTTACATCCTTAACAAGCATACAATTGTTTCTGCAAAAACAAACACTCTAACAGATACTATTTGCTAAACCAAGGGCATGTTTGGCTAGGGCTTTCTCTACTGATTCCAACGATATAAAGTTTGCAAAATTTGGACGTGTGGTTTAAAAGTTGTGCAATTTACAAAATTGGAATCCTAATAGATCAATTCAGTCTTTTAAATCATCTACAGGCCACGTGTCTGTCTCTGGTTGGACGAAAACGGTTCGTGTGGATCGAGCGATACAGACCACATGATTAAAAGGGGCATGTGCGGCTCAGATCAACGCTTACCCTTTCGTTTAAGTGAACTATCCTATCGCTCCGATCTAGATCTAACGGCTCTCAGTGCCCCGACCAGAAACTGGCGGCGCTAGACTCTGACGCGCGGCGGCGGCGGCTTGTCAGTGGCGTTGCCGGCGTTACAGGAAGCGAGAAGGAGGGAGAGAGTGCTCACCTGGTTCGCTGAACGATGTTGATGCTCAACGTGGTACTGGTTGGTGAAGGGGCGCACGGGTTCGTCTTCAATTGCTCGCCGAAGTTGTTGTGGGCCTCGGTGCGGTCAGACGTCGACGGGGGGCGAGGCTAGGGGCACCCTAGGACAAACGGGAGGCACTGTTAGATTCGCAAGAGCATGGAGATCGTCACCGTGTCCACGAGGAAGAGAGGGGAGGTCTGGTTTACCGGGGAGACGTCGCCGCAGTTGGAGCAGACGGCGGCGCTGGCTCGGGAAGACGTTGCCGACGCTCAGGGATGCGCGTGAGCGAGCTGCGGCTGCAGAAGGGTCCGCTGGGGAATGTTGATCACAGCTGCGTGCTCGAGGGGGCAAGAGGTGGCGTGTGCTGGCCGGAATCCTCGCCGGAGCATCGTCGGAATAGAGGGAGTGTTGGTCGAAATTTGACAGCCTGAGGGCATGTCGAGGTGGGGCGACAGAGGGGAAGTGGAGAGGAGGGACAGGCGCTTTAAGGTGCGTGGTCAAGGGGCCGAGTAATGGTGTGGTTAACGCGTATTACACCACGCTTAATTCGCCTGCAACGGCCGGCGAGGGGGAGGGCGTAGTCTGCGGGTGGGGAAGAAGGGGGCGTGGCGGTGGGGTCCTCTGGCAGCGAGAGAAGGAAGAGGAAACGTGGGTCCACCAGTCAGCTTCTTAGCGGGTCGTCTGGTGAGTGAGAAAAGAATGCTTCGGGGGAGAGAGAGGCTGGTAGTGGGCCTTGTTGGGCTTGGCCGGCTGCGCTGGTCTAGATCCTATTTTTTTCTGTCTGAAACATTTTTCTTTTTCTAAATCAATTTCTGTTTTTGAATTTCAATCAACTATTCAAATATTCAAACAATTCAAACAATCACCATACTTGTGTTGAATTTGGTTCTGTTTATCAACATAAACCAAAATTCAAAATCAAATAATATTTTTATTTTAGAGCCCATTTATAATTAAATAAAATGGACACTAGTTAATAAATTAGATGAGTTTTAATTTATTTAAAAAATCCATTTGAAATCCAAATATTTTCAAAACCAAATCAGTAGGTTTTATTTGAAAATAAAAGATATCTGGAAAACTTGTTTAAAATAAAATAACATTTTATTTTAGGTTCTATTATTAATTAAATAAAATAGGATTTGTTTTATTAATATCTTTATTTTGAAATCTAAAATAAAACCAAAAACACTTCAGTAGGTTTTATTTGAGAATATAAAATACTTGGAAAACTTATTTAAAACAAAATAAATAAGTTTTGGTGTTTATTTAAAATGGGAAAAGCCTTTACTTAAATAAAATTTGGATATTAAATCCTTATTATTTTATTTAAATAAACCTCTACTCTTTTAATCAAAACAAAACATTTTATTTCAAAAACTTGGCCAAGGTTTAATTTGGCTCTATAAAATAATCTTTATTTATAAATCCACCTTTTCTTTTGAAAACCAAATCTTTTATTAAAAGATCAAAAATAGTAATTCCAAATATTTTTAGCTTTATTGCTTATTTAACTTTTTAAATCCCTTTAGGATTTTTTTATTGGATCCAAGATCAAAATAGGTTTGAAAGTTTTCCAATTGGATTCAAAAAAAGTTTCTTCTTACCCTGAAAATCAACAAGGTTTTATTTTATTCATTTATTTTTCACATTACAAGATTTGGAAAATCTTGGGATGTGACAGACCGGTCGGGTGGGCTTGATCTGGACAGTGCAATGGCTCGATTTGGGACACGCGAGGCCGACCTAGGGAGCGCGGGTCGCGGATGCTGCACGTACCTCGTCGGCCTTGGGGGTGATGGCCAGCTATGCTGCGACTGTGGGCATTGTGTTGCTCCTAGGTCGCTGGTGCGCCTGTCGTTTCCTACTACAGCGGAGGTTTTCTGAACCTCCTTCGTCATTGCTGGGTGGCAGCTGATGGTGTGGGGGCATGTTCGTCCGCATCGATGAATAAAGGTTGCGGTCCTAGGGTTCCCACTCGTTTTAGATGAAGATCTACTGGATGCTTGTCCTCCTTGATCTGGCCAAAGTGCCGAGTTCTGGAAGGATCCGCCGGTGAGATCGCTTGGGCGACACATGCCTGGATATTGCTGAATCAGACGGTATTCGGTCATGCATTCCCATGTTTTTTCCGACTATTTGGTTTCAGGAGATATATGCGCAAAGCTCTGCTGTCTATTGCCATGATGAGTCATGTCTTGTTGGTTCCATGGTGAAGTCAAATACGAAGAATGGCATGGAAGCCAAGTTTTGAGGACTAGTGCTGGTAGTTCAAGGCTTTGCGTCGATGATAAACTTGATTGATGTTTCAGGCTTCATAGCAGCATGCGAGCGGGGAAGTCATCAAAAGAGAAGTTCAACCTTGTATGTTTCCTTCTTGAAGGAAAGTCGCACTTTTTGAGAACTTGGACTTCAGGTATTGTCATGATGGTGTTTGCGCTGCTGCTGTAAGGATCGGAACACCATAGCGGGACTTTTCCTTTTTTTAGCTTCTTCTTTATCAGATGTGTGCATCCGTACTACCATTAGGATATTGTGTTGTTGCAGAGACTGGTTATAATTGATATCTTTGTAATATTAATATATTCTCTTTATCCAAAATAAAGAGTCTCCTATGTGGGTTCGCTCGATTGTTTCATGGAAGGTACACGAGTGAGGTGTCTACACTATATAGTACTCCCTCGTCCGCAAATAAGTCTATCTCTTAAAAATATTAGATAAAGTAGTTCCCTCTCTTTTACGAATCTTCGCCAATATAAATGAGAGAAGAGAATGATGATTGGTGGATAAGCTGGATGAGAAGAATAGATATTGGAGGATGAAGTGAGCTACTAATTACGAGAAGCTAATTACATTTATTAACTATCTTAATAATATAGATATACATTTTTTTGGGATAAATTTTAAATACTAGGTGTACGCTTATTCACGAAGAGAGAGTACTAGTGAAGAGCTAATTACCGGCCCGAGTCCATACATGATTCACGCTAGAGGCCGAGTCGGATCGAACTGAAATAGCTTACAACACAACGATTCTAAGAGTAGCATAGACTGAAATTGTACCTCCGTCCTAGCGGACAACGGAAACACAATGAAATAGTTAGGCTTTCGGCTAGAGGTGACGGTATTCTTGGCGCGCTGTCTTTTTCCTTTGGGTCGTACTACGCGTCCCCCGGGGGATAAAAATTTCTGATCCCCCGGGTCCTCTTGCTGACGCGTGTCCACCTAAATCCCCTTTTTGCTACACTCAGATCAACATTTGCTACATACGCCCCGCTTTTGCTACACTGTAGCAGAAAACGGTTCGTCCACGAGACAAATAAAAAAGACAGATCTCGTCGGAGACTTCACCGGAGACCTCGCCGGAGACTATGTAGCATAATATTTGTGCTAATGTAGCAAAACTGACTCCGTCTTAGACTTGCCGGAGAATTTTGCCGGAGAGCTCGCCGGAGACCTCGTAGCAAGAAGTTTGCGCTATTGTAGCAAACTCAGAAAACAGATGTAGCAAACTCAGGAAACAGATGTAGCAAACTCAGAAAACAGACGTAGCAAGCACTGCCGCCGCCGGTAGCAAGTAGCCACGCCGCATGTAGCAAGCGACGCCAACAGTGCCCTAGGGAGCGGCTCAGCTGGGCTCTTGGAGCAGCTCCGCCACCTTCGTTAGCATCGTGTGTAGCAGCGCCGCCGTTGGCTATGGTAGCAGCGTCACGGCCTCTTGTAGCAGGCGCTGCCGACGCACGTAGTAAGCAACGCCGTCCAGCACGTCACAGCGCCACCGGCCGCACGTAGCAAGCGACGCCGCCGCGTGTAGCAAGCGTGGTCGCCACATGTAGCAAGAAGCCATGCCGCACGTAGCAAGCACTGCCGCAGCTGTAGCAAGCACCATGGATCATGCTTTTGTGGTCACCGGCGAGTAAAATAGAGGAAGAAAGGGACGAGAAGGTGCGCGAGACCGGCAACGGTAGAGAGGAAGAGGCGCACGACACCTGCGGCGACAGAGGAGAGGAGGTGCTTGGCGTCATGGCACGCATCAGTTAATCCATGGTGGCTTGCTGGTAGAGGAGGCTAGGAAAACATGGATGGGGTAGGCAGTCACGGTGAAGTGGTGGATGGGGAGGCGTGGAATCAGCCAATCGGGTCAGCGGCGAGGCAGCCGGAGAAGATTAATTAGGTGGTCTGCAGGGTGGAGAGAGGATAAGAAGGAAGGGGATCGTGAGGATCAGAAGGAAGGGGGTCGTGGTGGGACCCGCACACGGTTCTCTCTTCTCCCTTTGACACGCGGGGTCACGCTGGACCCGGAGGATGGCGTCGTCCGCGAGCGAGCGACGTGGAAGACCCGGGGGATACGATCCCCCGGGGGAGTCCTATCATTTTCCTTTTCCTTTTCACTGAGCGTGCAACGAAGATGGCTTACTGAAAATGGTTAAATCAGCAAAGAAAATTAAAAAAAATCAACCATTATATATTAAACATTTAAGCTATCTCATTAAAATCTTTCAGTCCTATCAAATCAGCAATTCCTAGCAAACCTATCCATTGGTGCTTTGATGTTCGTACAGACCACAACGTGGAGGACAGGCACACAACCAAGTCCAATTTCATCTACCCAGAGCCTGGCCGGACCTCAAACGGGCTACCAAATAGGCCCCTGTAGGCCCGAGTCGGTACATGATTAACTTGCAGGCTTGCAGCACTGCCAGAGGCCGAGTCGAATCCTATGTTCTGACGGAAAAAAAGAGGCAGGGTCGAACTGAAATAGCAAGCAATGATTCCAAGAGCGGCAGAGATTGAAACTGTACCTCCGTCCTAGCGGACGACGCAAACCAGAGTCTGGCACGTACATACAAACAAGGGGACCAAAATCGGAGAAGCGCGTTAGAGGATCCAAACGTTTTCAGTCCGGATTAATTCAGACTATTTTAGTCCGGACGAAACTAGTTTTCGATCTAGAAAGACGAACCAAAATCGGAGAAGCCCATTAGAGGATCCCAACGTTTTCAGTCCGGATTAATCCGGACGTATTTTAGTCCGGACGAAACTAGTTTTCGATCTAGAAAGACGATTTTTTGGGTTTGGCTAAAATTTAATAGTTTTGACAAACTTTGGGAATATAGACGGTTTTGGGAGAATTTTGGGTATAGGCAGTTTTGAGCGAACTTTGGACGAATACAGGAATATGAGTGAATATAAACGGTTTTGGGCGAATATGGTCGATATGGACGAACTTTAGGCGAATACAAGCGGTTTTGGACGAATATGGTTGATATGGACGAACTTTGGGTGCTGACTGGGTGGGTTCACACGCCGTCTTTTTTTTTTCCAGACGTTTCCGGGATATTGAGAATGGTCTAGGAAGTCCGGACTAAACTTGGCCTAAATCCGGACGAAAACATGTTCCCAAGAATACGACTGGGCTAAAATTCTAAAATTCGTCCTGAAATCTGTATTCTAGGAACATTCGTCCTGAAATCAGCATTCTAGGAACATGAGTGGAGATGCTCTTAGTACACTACTAGTAAAGACTTCCAAGCACTACCAAAGATGGACGAACATTCCTCTTAAAAAATAAGATGGACGAACATCACACATACAGTCAGAATTGTACTGTCTGATTGATTCACCTCTGTAAGATTACACACAACGGGAAACCAACCAAGACGTACACTCTCGCAACTCACAAGCAGAAACCATGTATAGAGAGAAACAAAACATCAGCGCAGCGCGTCATCTCTCTCCGCTCCGATCAAGTCAGCCTCCTGTACTGTACTACGTAAAATCCTTCTACAGTACCGTCAATGCATCTCAGTCACCCAGGAAGCTGAACGACCGCCGCTCGGTCCGCGGTGCGAGCGTGAAGTTGAGCCCGAACAACTCCTTGAGGGCCTGCCCCGGCTCCACCAGGTCGATCAGCCTCGCCACCAGCGACGCGCTCTCCCTGACGTGCCCCATGTCGTCCGCCCGCGTCCACACCAGCCGGGACAGCTGGAGCCGTCGCTGCTTGGAGCTCAGGTCGATCCCCCACCTGCTGTACATGCTCTCCTTCTCCTCCCCGCTGGCCAGCTTCTTCAGCATCTGCCTGTGGAGCATGTCCCTCTCCCGTTTCAGACTCTTCAAACTGCCCACAAAACCGAGCGTCAGCAATCATTCTATCACACACACACACAAACAGAGGTTTCAGTCACTGTAAATTTGGGAGCATGCCCTATAGTTTACCTGGTTGCGATGGCGGGATTAGCCTCGCCTTCTGCCGCGGCGACGGCGCCGAACGAGGTTAGGATGAAGGACAGTCTCCTGTGCTCCACTTCCATGTACACGCTGTCCGCCGCGTCTCCCTTGAAGAGGAGGAAGAAGTAGGTCCTGTGTACCAGAGACACGTTGCACTCGTGCCACAGCTCGATAATCTCTTGCTGCATTCTCGCGAAATCCGTAGGCCAACGAGAAGGAGACACGGCAGCACTCGGCGGGATTGCGTCTATGCCAACATCTTTCACAGTTTTGTTCGGTGCTGTATAGTCATCTCTAACCATCTGCTGCTGCTGAAATCACGTACACAGAGATATTAAAACTCACCCTTATTTTTTTTTAAATGGACGCTTTATTACTTTATAGCAATGTTTACACCCGGCCTCTGCATAAATAGGATGGACACAGCCGCACACAGGGGCGGACCTATGTATAGCTGAGTGGGGGCACTCAACTCTTTGAATTTCAGTGTAATTTGTTCATATCTGAAGAAAAATATTTTAAAATAAGTTAATTTATACTAGAAATGCCCCCACTCATCTGAATTGCCCCCGCTGAATTCTCCTGTTGGGTCCGCCACTGGCCGCACAAATCATACAACTAGAGAAAAAGATAGTAGTTCTACTACAAATAGAATTAAAACAAATGACGGCCTCGAGCTATGCCAAATCAATCCGCACCCTAAATATAATATATTGTAAGCTAATAAACAGATTAGGCGCTAACAGCTACTACAATCTTTGACTAGCCAACTCCATTTCGTGCAGTAAAAACCATAACATTACTAGAAGAAAATGAGTGCTATCAGGATGTACACTACTATGGGGTCATCATTGCTTCTCATTCATGAAAAGAGCATGTTAATAACATGATTATTACCTGTGCCTTACATTCCTCAGGTTGGTCCTCATGGTGTTTTTCTGTCTTGTCTTCCAGCTCTGTGACACAACTGATGTCATTAACACAAACTTCTTCGTCTGCATCACTGGCATTCAACTCCTTCTCTACTTCATCAATGGTGCTCATCTCCTTGTCTGCTTCATCACCCGTGCTCATGTCCTTGACTACTTCATCACTGGTGCTCATGTCCATGACTACTTCATCACAGACTACTTCACCTGGGACAGCGTAATGGTCTATCGAAGTGTCATTGTTTTGGCAATCCTCATTTTCTTGATACAGACTTCTCCTAACCTTATCAGGCCTCCTGGGAGGATACCTGAAGATTTCATTAGGTGGTGTCCGTATCTCGGATTCGGAATCATCAAACCAGCTATTTGGAATGATCTTGAAGCTAGCCCTGCAGCTTTGACTTCTAGCCAATGCACTGTCCTTGGAGCTCATTATGCACCTCTTTACGGTCAGACATGCTTGAGGGTAAGGTTTACCTATGTCCAAAGAAAGGTTAGGATCAAATGTAAACCGTTTGACAAGGCTGTCTGCGAAGCTGTCAGATTCACATAGATGAACTTCGTCAGGACCTTCTACTGCATTTGATATGATCTCGGACTGTTGCTCCTCTTTGCTAGGATACATGCTGATACAATCTTCCATCTTCTTTGTTATGCTCCCAATTTCCTCCACTTCATCAGGTTGTGGGACAGCGCCTCTAGTCATGTCCTCTACTTCAGGTGTGTGGAGCTTGGTGCCCTCGGAGAGTATGTCAAGTTCCTGGCTTGTGCTTCTTCTGTGCTCATGTATCTCTACGCACTGTACTTCCCTGCAATGGTCTTCGGATGCTTCAGATTCAGTTCTAAAAGTTACTTCCTTCATGTTATATGACTCTGTGCCATCAGAGCTATAGTTGCTTGAAGGGTGCCAAGGTGAAATTGGCTTCCGAACCCTTGTTTGTTGAGGGAGATCCATTGCTTGATTGGGGAATGAAGAGTCATCATGATCAGCGTTAAATGCATATGATCCATCAAACACTGCGTGGCCTTGATCTTGATAAGAACCACCGTAAGTATCTGAAATTGAAAGTGCTTCTTCAGATGCATTTCGCGCAAGAGACTCTGAAGACCGACTATGGACATCCTATCAGAGGAAGGACAGTTCATTAAATGTCACGCAATACAGTTATGCAAAAGGTAATCTGTGTATATGAGAGAGACGGTACCCATCTCTTTGCAGTGCGATCTTCACCATGATCATCAATGTCGCTTTTCAGTAAACAGTTAAGTTGAGACTGAACAGTATCCTTTTCTTCCATCAACTCCCTCAGCTGCTTTTCCAGCTGAAAAACGAATATACAGGTACACTATGATGAAATTGTGCAGTCCTGCGATTACATTGTTTCAAGGGCTGGAAAACTTCAGGTGAGAAAATGTACCTTTTTAATCTGTGCATCCTTCTCTCTCAAAGCTTCATCATGACTAGTGCAGGAGGCTGACTCCGGCACTTTCAGTTCGTTCTCTAATCTTGCAAGCTCTCTCTGTAAATGTTTCAGTAATGCCTTGTCAGACATCACTACATTGACCTTTGCATTTGTAACTACCTCCTTTGCGCAAGTAGCAAACAGAAGTGTATTCCTGGATTGCTCAATATGAGTGTGTGCAGGGCTCATTGTGCAGACAATGGCTGTTCTTGCATTGCCTCCCAAAGAGGAGTGTAATATGCGTGTCAGCTTTGAATCCCTGTAAGGGATATGGCCATTTCTTCCCTTGCTGCAGCAGAAACTTAATAGGGTCATTGATAGAAGAGCATGCAAAATGGGCAGACAGGAGAAATGTCAAACTGTAACACCAAACATAATTCAAAATTATTTTACCTAGTGAATTCGATAGAAAGAGGAAATATATGCGCAAACTCCTAGAATTTTAAGGACTGGAAACTCTTTATAAAAAGGTAAACCACTGGGATTACAGGTTCTTAATAGAAGACAAACCTGAGTTGGCGAACAACCTTTCCCAGTGTTAGCAAGCTTCGGTTAATATGACTACCTTCTTTTAACCTCATACCAGCAGAAGCAGTCTGAGATGCACGCTCACTTCCTGCTAGGTCAACAAAGTTCTGTCCAGAAGAAGAACCTCAGACTAAGAGATCATGGAAAATGTTATATCAAAAAGTCATGAATATCGAAAGACATTCCATACCACACAAGACACAAGGGTGCTTGATTTGCCTCTTCCTAAATACTGTCTAACAGAGCTTTCGATTGTCTGAAATTAACATAAGCCTGTCAACAAAAGAATATTTATGGAAGTAATGTAAAACAGATAGTATAAGAGGGGCACCTACCAGCCTGAGTATTTGATGGGACCTAGAACTCGCTTCGTTCAAAGCCGTTTCTCCGATCTCCCTTTGAGCTGTAGCGCAAACTAAATTAGAGCAAAATATAACGAAAAGACAGAACAAGGTGCGTGTTTTGTTTCCAGTAATTTCAGCCCGCACCTTCACACATTGCAAGAAGATCCTTAAGATGATCCTTATCCCTCAGTGTTTCCTCGGTGAGTTTTTCGACAGTAGTCCCTTTCTGTTTGAATTGAGAGATCAGTATGCAGAGGGTGGAGAAAATGTAAGGAGTTATAGTAAGTTCAAGTAACCTCTGGATCGTCAAGAAGTCTAAGAGGTGTCGTATCATGGCTCAGAAGGTCCCTCACGGCTTCGTTGTATATCTCTATTGCCGAAAATTTGAGCATGAATTCTCTTTCAGGGTGCTGTAGCAATGACAAACAGTGAGACAGTCATCGTCTTTCAAAGGTGAACGAAAACAGTGACACATACATACACACACACACCTTCTCTATGTAGTCATAGATGTCCATCACACTATACTCAGTAATTCCAGTCATCGTGTAAGTCTTTCCGCTGCTCGTTTGGCCGTAAGCGAATATGCTTGCTGTCAACAAGAACAGATTCATGCGCGAATGTCAGTCGGTTGGAACAGCAGCAGTTCATCCAAAAATAAATTAGCGATGTAATGGAGCAACTTATTAGTTTGTCCAGCTCATACCGTTGATTCCACTGACAACTGATAGAGCCACTTCTTTTGCTCCTTCCTCGTAGACCTGCCTTGTGGAGCAATTGGGGCCAAACACCCTGTCTGAAAAGACAAAAAAAAACAAGAACAGTTTGAGAAATTGACTGCTAAACAAAACCCCGACATGGTTTCAACATCAACACCAGGAATTGTCGCCAACATTGACATACATTCTTTGCAAAATTGTGCTATCTTGGTGCTGCTTACCATAGGTGTAGGCGGTGGGGAACATGGCGCGGTCAGGGACGGTGCTGCGGAACATGACGGTGGTGGGGCTGATGCACTCCCAGTCGGAGCTGTCGCCGGACTCCCTGCCGTTGAGCGGCCGCACTCGAACGGACACCATGATCCTCTCCTCCTTGGCCTCCACCTTCTCCCATGCTGCCGTCGCCGCCTCTTCATCCTCCCCCGCCCCCATCGCCTTTCTTCCTCCCTGCATCCTCCACCCAAGAACAGTATCAAGACCTCCCCTCTTTCCCTACAGCAGTCACCGCCGACCAACACCCCCCTCCCCTGGCATCGAGCGGCATTGCAAGAAAGCAGAGCCCAGTCCTTTCTCACAGGCGGAGAAGGACAGGTAAATTTGGTAGGCTGGCCGGTGGCAGGTCCCTGCGGCCGAAAGCGTCGTGTCTGTCGACGGGCGCCGGACGTGGACGGCGATCCGGCGAGACCACACTGCCCGCCCAGACCCAGGTAAGTACGCACCGCCCGACGCGCTCCTTCTCGCACATGTACTAAACTGCTACTGCACGGCTACGGATTATCTTTGGCCGCCGCCGCGTGCTGCGTTGGAGTTTTCCCCTGCTGTCGCGAGCCGGCGGACGGACGGGCTATGGTCCCCGCCACGCTCCCGGCCACTCCCTTCAATTTTATTTATTAGCCTCACATGGGATGGGGGAGGAGAGAGAGGGGAACGTTGAAGTACCAAGACTTGTTTCTTTATGCGTACACCCTAGCACATACGCCGCGGAGTAGTAGCCATTACCCAACAGAACCAACCACTGATCACATTCTGCGCGAGGAGACGAACATCAGAGCAAGAAGAAGAAGGCAACGCGAAGCAACATTACCTGCTCACGGTCGTGGGGGATGGAAGTGGAAGACGACCAGTGCGAGAGGAGAAGCAATGCAGCGAGTAGCGGAGACCGTGTCGTCTCCTCTCCAGTCCTCTTTGTTGCTGCGAAGAAGAAGAGGAGGAGGAGGAGGAGGGGAATTGGTAATGGTGGAGAGGGAGAGGACTGAGGAGGGTGGTTTCGATGGAAAAAAAATAGAGGAAAAAAGGGGGGAAAGTAAGGGGAGAGGTGTAAAGAAAGAGGTGTTCTTGCGGGTACAGCGAGACTTTTCCACCGGTAGCAGATAGGACGGCCAATCACGGTCAAGGGGTAGACGCTTGGGTCCCACGGAGAGTTCCTATGGGCCTACCTTGCCTGTCTTAAGGTCATGTGATGTGTCCCGTTGAACCTGGAACAGTATTCTCAAATACATTTCCCCTAATTAGTACTCAATGTGAGTAGTATAACTTCTCTTCAATTTTTTTTATTAGAACTACTTGTTCTACGGTTTAATTTGAAGCTGAATTAATCGCCTCTTACCTTGGCATTATTGATTCAAGAAATTAGAGCTCAAAGAATTATAACTATAAGTTCCTACAAGTCAAACTGTCAGAGGAGGATCCTAAATTTCAAGCTACATGCGTGTGAGGCATGAGCCAGTGACAGCGTGATTTACGGATTGTTCTGTCGTGCCATAGCTTGAGGCCGTGTATTTTGATTGCGATATTTGTAAATTTAGTCTATTTTCTTTATTCTTTAGTTGTGTGGTTTGTGTGATTGTGTGTATGCTAGTTATGCAGAGGCCGGGTGTAAACATTACTCAAAAGTAATAAAAGCGCTCATTTCTAAAAAAAAATCACGGCATGGTATTCGTCAAATGGAGATAGTTGGCTCAGTGACTCTCTTCACTACTATTGATTTGGTTTGCTACTGATTTGGTTAGTTGTGAGGATGATCTTGACATAGTTGGTGCACACTCGAGAACATATCTAGTGGGGCGTGCTTCGAGTCTATCTTCTGAGGACACGACGATGGTTTAGACCATAGTACAAGGTGGCACAACTCTCAGCAGATCCGCCATGAAGAAGATGGTGACTAGAACACCATATGTTTAGGGTGAAAATCCGTGATCTCACCTGCACTGGTAGGGACTAAACATGTGACTTTGTCTTTGTTGAAGGCATTGTCTTCGTGGCGACGCTCTATCCTTGATTCGTCGGACTTGGAATTGAGGGTGAAAATTCATATCCTAGCTATATTTGCAATGTCGGTGCATATGCATTTGTCCTTCTTGCCGTTGCTATAAAATAGAGACGACTTAGTCATGGGTGCTTTTTTATGATATCTTGTCATGGTTTTTAATCATAGTCTGATTCTTTATACTTCCTTCTAACCATAATAAGGGTCACTGATTTAGTATAATCACTACGGGACACGCGCGCTACGCCGAGGGCAAAAGGCCGTCGGCGTAGGCCATAATGCCCTCGGCGTAGCCTCCTCGGCAAAGATCTCCCTCGGCGGAGCACACTCAAGCCGTCGGCGTATCAAAGTGCCGTCGGCGTATGCTACGCAGAGGGCTTTGCCGTCGGCGTAGCGGCCGTCGGCATAGCCTGTCGACCGGTTGCAAAAATATTTTTTTTTGATAAATAATATTTTTTTTTATTTTTTTCTCAATTTTTTTATTTTTTGAATTGTTTTACTTGTTAATCTTCTACTTTGAACATTTTTAACACTAATTATACTTACTATTTGATTAAATTCCAGTCTTAGTCAAACTTCCCAGCAGGTCACCCATCCTAATACTACTTCAGCTTCAGCACGCTTAACATCCTCGTTCCTTCAGAATCCGTTTCCGCAAAGTAATTCATACATTGGTGTCAATACTATGATATCAATCATATTAACTCTTATATCATCATGTCACATGTTTGTATTTTTTGAAATTACAAACAATTATTTAAGTAAATATTAATGAATAAGTAAAAATATTATTGAATTCAAATAAAAATATAATAATTTTATTTTTTTTGTATTTTTCTATTTAATATAGAATAATTAATATCTGTAAATCGAAATTCAACAAATAATATGTTTAAATTGATCAGAAAAATGAGAGGAATCTAAATATGATATCCATATCAACTAATCACAAACCCTCCGTTTTTGAATTAGCTATTTGGTGGTTGCTTTAGAAAATTCTCTTTTTGCGCTCGGATAATAAAAAATGCCTTTTTGGTGCGATGAAAAGGAAAACTTTGCATTGGATCTTTGATAAAATAGCATATTGTGAATCTAAAAATGATTTTTGTAAAAAAAAATGAGCATCGGATCATGTACCTGTAGTTCATATCTGACCCACTTCCTGCCGATTCGGCAGGAATTTGTCTTTTTCACCAAAGGTGGACGGAAAGGTTTCGGATCCCCCTATTGGGACATTGTCCATATAAGGTGGTATAGTATTTTTGTAAAATGTGGTGGTAGTATTTTGAATTAGCCATTTGGTGGTTGCTTCACAAAACCGTCTGTTTTTTATGCTCGGAAAATGGGAAATGGCTTTTTGGTGCGACGAAAAGGAAAACTTCCTCCTGCAATATTGTTCGCCATCCCATGATGCATGTGTATGCATAATATGGGCACATTATCACAAACTATGCCTTGATTCTAGCCATAACATTGGTCATTTGACCCGAAAACCAAGAAACCTCGAATGAGATAGGTCATTTTGTGAACGTTTTTTTGAGACATAATCAATATATCAAGTTTGCTATTTTTCCTTATAAATATGTCACATAATATGACACCGCGTGAAGGTTTCGCATTGTTTCGATCATTTTTCAATTTTTTATGCCCGTTTTAAACTATCGTTAAACTTTGTCGAACGGCGGACATAAAGATTCTTAGCTCGGGGCCGAGCCTCGCTAAACTTTCATTAGATCTTTGATCAATAGCATATTGTGAACCTAAAAATGATTTTTGTAAAAAAACATGAGCATCGGATCATGTACCTGTAGTTCATATCTGACCCACTTCCTGCCGATTCGGCAGGAATTTGTCTTTTTCACCAAAGGTGGACGGAAAGGTTTCGGATCCCCCTGTTGGGACATTGTCCATATAAGGTGGTATAGTATTTTTGTAAAATGTGGTGGTAGTTTTTTGAATTAGCCATTTGGTGGTTGCTTCACAAAACCGTCCGTTTTTTATGCTCGGAAAATGGGAAATGGCTTTTTGGTGCGACGAAAAGGAAAACTTCCTCCTGCAACATTGTTCGCCATCCCATGATGTATGTGTATGCACAATATGGGCACATTATCACAAACTATGCCTTGATTCTAGCCATAACATTGGTCATTTGACCCGAAAGCCAAGAAACCTCGAATGAGATAGGTCATTTTGTGAAGGGTTTTTTGAGACATAATCAATATATCAAGTTTGCTATTTTTCCTTATAAATATGTCACATAATATGACACCACGCGAAGGTTTCGCATTGTTTCGATCGTTTTTCAATTTTTTATGCCCGTTTTAAACTATCGTTAAACTTTGTCGAACGACGGACATAAAGATTCTTAGCTCGGGGCCGAGCCTCGCTAAACTTTCATTAGATCTTTGATCAATAGCATATTGTGAACCTAAAAATAATTTTTGTAAAAAACATGATCATCGGATCATGTACCTGTAGTTCATATCTGACCCACTTCCTGCCGATTCGGCAGAAATTTGTCTTTTTCACCAAAGGTGGACGGAAAGGTTTCGGATCCCCCTGTTGGGACATTGTCCATATAAGGTGGTATAGTATTTTTGTAAAATGTGGTGGTAGTATTTTGAATTAGCCATTTGGTGGTTGCTTCACAAAACCGTCCGTTTTTTATGCTCGGAAAATGGGAAATGGCTTTTTGGTGCGACGAAAAGGAAAACTTCCTCCTGCAACATTGTTCGCCATCCCATGATGCATGTGTATGCACAATATGGGCACATTATCACAAACTATGTCTTGATTCTAGCCATAACATTGGTCATTTGACCCGAAAGCCAAGAAACCTCGAATGAGATAGTTCATTTTGTGAAGGTTTCTTTGAGACATAATTAATATACCAAGTTTGATATTTTTCCTTCTAACTATGTCACATAATATAACACCACGCGAAGGTTTCGCATTGTTTCGATCGTTTTTGAATTTTTTATGCCCGGTTTAAACTATATATAATGTTTTCTATTTTACTTAATTTTTATTTATAAATGTGTAATATTTAAGTGTAGATAGATAGGTCTTATTTTTCTGCAAATTTTGATATATTATTTGTATTTTTCCGAATTAGAATGATTTAGTTATGATTTTTCAAAGTTTAATGAGATAAAATAAAAAATAGCTACGCCGCGGGCAGCCGTCGGCGTATGCTACGCCGAGGGCAGCCCTCGGCGTAGCATAGAATATGCCGAGGGCAATTTTACGCCGACGGCTGCTTGGCGAGGCTGGCCTGGACGATGGCTACGCCGACGGTCCCGACGTTTGGCCGTCGGCGTAGCTTCCCAGTCTTGTAGTGAATTTTATAGTAAAAATCAACGACTTTTATTACGAATCAGAAGTAGTTTACTTGTTCAAAATTTGGCCACGACGCCTTGTGTCAGTTGGATAGTATCATAGTTCTATGCATTCACGGATACAGTTTCTGGGAGTTATGACCTTTCTTTTTTTAAAAGTCAAAGAGATCTTGAACCACGCTAATGAGCGGAAAGAAACCTTCTTTCCCTGGATCCCTGAGAATAGACTGATGGGATCATGGATTGACTTTTGGGAAAGCTGTACCAATTGATATGGTAATGGTGAGAAAACTCAGTTAGCGTCTAATTAATACAGTACCATTGCACCGTACCGGACAAGGTCACCATTTTCGTTGCCAGAGTGTGCACAATAGACTTGGACGTTAGCGTATATGATATGATTGCCGCTGATTATAGAAGAATTTTCTTTTGTTAGTTTGCTCTGCTCGAAGAATTGGCATGATTGGGTTTTGGGAAGCTTCCTGCCGTGAAACATGCATTATCCACCCTATTGTTTAACATTTCCAGATGTTTAGAGATCGGTGTAGTAGTAAGATATAGCAGATTGATTCGCGTGCTCAGTGTCACTTTCCCTGTCGTTACAAGAGAACATTATATCACTCTTAATTGCCAAACCCTCCAAGGATATCCCAATCCCGCTCCCACTATCGTGGTCGGAACAAAACCAAGACAAGACATCAAACATCAGTAGATTATTATTTTTATAAACGAAATATATTAATATTGTAAATATATCAATTATATGCAGTTTCTACAACAACAAAATATCCTAAAGTCATTATGGATGCACACAACCCTATTACAAAATAAAAAAAATCAAAAGATCCCGCGCTATGGTGATCAAGCATCCGAGCTGCAACATAAAACACCATCAAGACAACACACAGAGTCTATGCTCACAAAACAATACCATCAGTAAGATCATAATTAGATTTATGTAATATTTTTTGGAAACTAAGAATATTTTAAAGGTGCGTCGCATGTAGGTATTGGACATGCCGTTAGCACTCGGTCATTTTAAGGGTGCACAAATAAACACACGCATTCAAAGAGAAATAGTTGGTATCATCCGACTAATCAACCTTTTCAGTGCCGAAATGTCTCCCCTTTCCATGAGCTCACTTCTCCCACAAAGCATGTCCCTGAGATCCGCCTCTTCCCGAGCGTCACCCACTAACGATCTCCCTCCTTCCCCGAGTGTGTGTCGTCTTCTGAGGGTGCGCCTCTATCTCCGTCAATGTATCCTTCCTCGGTGCCTAGTCCTCCTAAGTGCCATGAATGAATTTATGTTGGAGCTCGTGTTCTTGCCACAAATCTCTAGAAGTCGGGACAATGGGGAATGGGTCCAAGGTCACCCTATCCGGCTCCAACAACACTATGGTGAGTTGAATTTGTTACGGGCGAGCCTAGATTGACGAAGTTCGTTGGGGGATGCTAGTCAATTGGTAAAATTTTGTGTTGTATAAGTTTTTTGATGTGCTACATGTGTCTATATCATGTGTTGCATACGCAAGACTCTGAAATCAAGCATTGGGCCGAACTCTCATTTCTATGTCATGCAAAACCGTGCATGAGACTAATTATTCCAATTGTGTTGCAAGGGGTATTTTGATGGTGTAAATGTTTTTTACATCGTAGCGTATGCAAATTTCTCAAATGGTGCTTCGTAAGTGCTCAAAGTGTTATAATGTTGTATATGCATTGCACAACAAATGTTCCACACAAATTTCCTTGTTGCAAGTTCCAGATTTTTTTTGTGAAAAGGGGTAGACCCCGGTCTCTACATAAGCCGATGCACATATTCGTTTTTTTAATAGTCTAACATCTAGAATTATTACAATATCATGGGTCGCTCATAGTTGATATATGAATCAACTAGTGGAAAATAAAAGAATTGTAATCTTAAACATCTCGAATGCGGCTAGTATGTTGCCAGCAAACCCAACTGAAGATCTAGAAGCCATACTAACCGGCTAGTCTTTTCCGCTAGTCTTGTGGGAGAAGGAACACCCATAAATGCACATAGTGTGCCATCATATGAATAACCTGCAAAAAGTTTGTTTATTTTTGTTTATGTTAAACGTAAATCTATCTCTAGGTCGACCTGAGTTTAGCGTATGGCCAGGTCGGTCCGACAGAAAAATTTGAAATGTTTTCTAGCTCAAATCGTTTATCTAAATTAGATTTCGTTTTCACCGTTAGACTAGTCATAACGAGATCTTCGAAACAAGATCCCATGTTGATATGTTTCGATTACTTTTTTTTAGGATGTAACTTTTTGCTAGATGTAACTCTTTTTGCTAACTGGGATGTAAATTTTATGCGGGATGATGTAACTTTTTCTGCTAATTCAGATGTAACTTTTTGTTGGATAATATAATTTTTTTGTTGGATGTAACTTTCTGATAACTTGGATATATTTTTTTTGTAAATTGGATGTAACTTTGATCGGATGTAACTTTTACAAACTTACATCCTCTAAAAAAATAGTCGAAACATATCGACATGGGATCTAGTTTTAAAGATCTCATCGCGACAAGCCCAACGGTAAAAACAAATCTTCAATCGGACAAAAGGTTTGAGCTAGAAAACATTTCAAATTTTTGGATTTCATAATTATATACATGGGATAAAGTGCATGGTAGTGTACCCATTTTTTAGAATAAAGACAAAACTCATTTGCTTTTTCTATTCTAAAAATAGAAATATTAGTGGGCCGTCTGACCTCCGACGTCCAAAAAAGGAAAAAAATCATGGTCGGAGCGACCTGGCTATAAGCTAAATCCAGGTCAACCTGGATGTAGTCGCGTCCTATGTTAAAAACATATCATTTCTACTTCTCCAAATAGACCAATATAAGGCCAAAACACCAATTCGCATTCTAGCCTTATGGTATTTGTCTATCCTATTTAGCCAATTCTCAAACATATTGATGATGTTGGATGGAGGTGGTAAAACATTACTCCCTCCGTTTCAAAATATAAGATGTTTTAGCTTTTGTGAAATGAATGTATCTAGAGGCTTTTTATGTGTAGATCGTCTACACATAAAAAGCTTCTAGATACATTCGTTTCACAAAATCTTAAACATATTATGTTATGGAACAGAGGGAGTAGTAAACTTTACTATGCGCCACAGAAGACTAGCAAAAGGGCATGATATAAAAAGGTGCTCCACACCTGTGCCCCATAGAAGCAACATTTTGTACACCCTATACCCAATTTCTTTTGGCCAGATTATCTTTTGCTAGTAAAATCTTACTGTTAAGAAACCACATAAAATATTATTTTGAGTGGAATAATCAACTTCTTTAAGTATTTTCAATGGAAAGGTGTAGTTGATCCAGATTTTATACTCTTTCTATGCAAAAAAAGAATAGTACATATTAGTTCAGGTCAAAGTTAGCCTTTATGAAGTTTATACATTAAGAAGTTTGATGACTTTCACCAGAACTAATAGACACTACATATTGAAATCGAGGAAGTATTTAAGTGAGATCAGACAACACGGAGGGCCGGCGGTCTCCTTGCACACCCCCATTTGAAACTGGGCAAAAAATATATCTTGAGTGCATGTGAACTGCACATATATGTGCATCATGTGCTGAAACGTGAATCTTACATAGCCTCTTGAGCTTTACATCTCTCCAAATTTCTTCGGGATTATAATGGCGGTACAAGCAAAGATGTGACGAACAAGCACGCTACTGTAGCTTTTTATGTTTGCTTAGCGCTTAATCAAAAGCATTTCCTTGAGCTGCTGATTAAGCAGCCTGCGAAAGCTTCAGATCTGCGTAAAGCAGCTCAAAAAGCAAAGCGCGACCCGCGTGCATCCTGCTCGCCAGCATTTTGTTTATGTGATCTGATCCATCTGATCTTGCTTTCGATCATGTTGCAAGGTCCAGAGGTAGATAGATCTCCTATACGAGCTTAATTAGTAGTAACATTTCTGTGTAAACCACTGGCTTGCAGTTAAATCGTGTAAACGTCGGAAGGATCGTCGGTCTTACTCCTCGCCTTTGACGAATGGAGAGCTCTTTGTGGTACTCTGGCCGACAGAAAGAGTGATATATGATTTTGTGTTTTCTTAGTGGAGATTGGAGTTGAGATCACGGCATATTAATCAATGTAGTATAATTAGCACTTTGTGATGCCGTTTGGTCAGAGCATCAGGTGTGCCGTCACTAGCAACCACCTGGGAGGCCGTGCTAAAGCCCAGGGGTACTTGATAGCATTGCCACTGCTATGGCTCTCAGATCAGATGGTAGTACCTACTCCACTGGTTAATGGCTCGGCTTGTGTGGTAGTACATCAAATGCAACTGCATTGGCCATCCATAATTCCTAGTAGTATCACGTTGTTGTAGCCGTGGGGTTTGAAATTTTGAGCCCCGGACGTGCAACCACCTTCTCCTGGGACAAGGACAATGATCGATTCGCGCTTCGCATTATGTGCCGTTCAGCATGTGCATCAGTGCATGCACCATTGCCTCATATCAGTCGATGATACAGAATTCGGAGTAGTGCACTGATTAGTAAGCAACATACTACTAATTCGGAACATGATGTTACTGTATTATTGTACAACGATCATCATTGGAGGGAGGGAGTATATAGTACGGTTTTGGACGAGAGCTGAAGAAGAAACAGAAATCTTGGGTGGATGATGTGTCTGGAGAACCATGCATGAGAGCCTGGGGGAGGAACAAGTGTCGGCGGCGTCTCTGTGTTTCCTGATGGAAATCGTCGCCGCAAGGAGACAGCAGAACTGCCCCGCACGTCAGGGAAGAGGAGACCACCTTTCATGATTCGCTGGCCCTGTCGGTTTGACCTCCGTTTTTAATCTCAATCTCTAAATAATCTGTTGCTTGCTCCGCTTCCTTCTAATCATATCCGCCACGAACGCACCGGCGCCGGCGCGAGCGAGGAATCGACGTTTCCTCTCGTTTTACTCTCTGTCTTTTTCCCAGGTGTCGAGGAAAGTTCAGAAATGGAAAGGGAAAAGAAGTCAGATTCATGTCTACTAGTAGGTCTCTAGGTGCGAGTGGGAAGAAACAATAGACAATGAGCGGTAAACATGTTATACGTGGGTAATTTCGAAGAGCGTGCGCTCGTTGGTGGGATAACATGATCATAACAAGCTGGTGATCGGTCGCGCTCTACATACAGTCTGTTCCCAATACTAGCTGTATGAAAGCAACAGCGTCCACGATTTTTATTCATTCATCGCCACCTAATGTGTGTCCGATTGAAGGGTTATAAAAAAAAAGAGGAGAAAAAATGGGAGTACCCAATTTTTAGATTTCAGTATACCTTCTGCCAACCTCGGACGTTGAGCAGTCGATCGGCTGCAGACATCGATCTGCAGGTCGGCGTGGCGTCAGATTTGTACTAGGTTTTCTAAATCTTTCCCCCTTTTGTGACAGCTAGCTGATAAAAGTTTGGCGATAGCTCAATCCCACTGTCCCACTAGCACGACAAAGATCTTGTATGTCCCCTTACTTTTGTGTTTGCACAAGGACCCGTGGATGAATCCTTTTCTCTCTCGAATTCATGAAGCTCAGAAGACACACAAACCAGTTGTGCTCAGATTTTTTTTTAATGTTAGCAAGAGAGCTACTAAATTTATTGAACAGATATAAAATGCTCAAGAGACCCGAACTGCTCGGTTAATTAAGAAAAACCGGGCGAAAACCTGAACAACGGCAAGCCACACCTAAATCACACAACGCATACAAGAGGTGATAGGGCAAAGGTGTCCGATCTTTCGATGAGATGGTGATAATCGATTTGGTGGAGTTCGGGCTTGACGATCCGATTACACGTGCGAGCACGAGCGCCAATGCAATCGCTAGGCCAATCTCCTGGAGGTTACCGATCCGGCGGGAACACGATCAACCTGACCAGCGAGGGTCTTAATTCCTACCTAAAATCGAGAACAAGTAAGAACTAATATTGCAATCAAGATATTGTGGATTAAGATGAAAGCTTTATTGAAAAGGTGGGATCATGTATAGGTGCGAAGTACAGGAGGCCTTGGCGAAGTTGCTATGATGTCTGACTTAATGTTTAAACAAAATCCGAGTCTATGGTGACGGCTAAGGCGAGTATTTAAGGAGGAAAAAGGTAGGAGTTCGGCCAGCCATAGAAGTCGTGGCCGAATCCAATCCTAGAAGTCCTTTTCTCCTCAAATACGGACTCTAAAAAGTGGTTATTTAAAATCCTGCGAAAATTACATGGGCCTGGCCCAAAATAAAGGTGTCACGGTACCATATTAAGCTATGGACGAATTTGTGAAGTATTAATCTTGAATATTTCGTCCAAGCCTTCTTTCTTTATTATGGTGGCCTCAAAGTTCTGAAATCTTCACCCGTGGCCTTCTCTTGGAGCATCACATGCTTGCTGCCATCTCCATGCATGACCATGCTTCAATGCTTGTCCCTCTCATCTATGCTTGGTCCATCATTCCTAAGAGTAAGAAATACATCTGATTTAGGCAACATCATATTCTTATGTATGTGAGGAATAGTTCCAAGAAACGAAAGTACCTGATAGTTAAGTTGTTTAGTACGAGATCGAGTGATAGGTCCTTGTATGTGTGTAGCTGTAAGTAGAACGGTTGTATCAATAGATGGGATGTCCACATCATGCTCTCCTTTTTGAATTGAAGTCGTCCTCGACGCAATCTCATCTTCCTCACCAAAGTAAGGCTTCAAATCTGTAATGTTAAACGTAGGACTAACAGTACCAAAGTCTGTAGGCAACTCAAGTTTATATGCATTATCGTTTATTTTCTCTAACACCTTAAAGGGACCAGCAGCACGCGGCATTAACTTAGACTTGCGTAAATCAAGAAAATGATCTTTACGCAAGTGTAACCAAACAAGATCTCCAATATCAAACACAACATGCTTTCTTCCTTTATCTACAGCAAGTTTATACTTAGCATTCATGTGTTCTATGTTATCTTTAGTAGTCTTATGCAAGTTTAATATCATTTCAGCGCGTTGTGTAGTATCCAAATTATTTTGCACCGAAGAAGGTAAAGGCAATAAATCAATAGGTGCACGAGGAACAAAACCATACATGATCTCAAAGGGGCACATCTTTGTGGTAGAATGCAGCGAACGATTATAAGCAAATTCTATATGAGATAAACACTCTTCCCATCATTTTAAGTTTTTCTTTAAAACAGCCCGCAACATAGTAGACAAAATTCTATTTACTACTTCAGTTTGTCCATCAGTTTGGGGATAACATGTAGTACTTAACAGCAATTTAGTCCCCAACTTAGCCCACAAATATCTCCAAAAGTGGCTAAGAAATTTAGTATCACGATCAGAAACAATAGTATTTGGCACACCATGTAAACGAACAATTTCACGAAAGAACAAATCAGCAATATGCGCAGCATCATCCATTTTATGACAAGGAATAAAGTGTGTCATCTTAGAAAACCGATCCACAACAACAAAAATACTATCACTCCCCTTCTGTGTACGTGGCAATACCAAAACAAAGTTCATAGAAATATCCTTCCAAGGAACACTAGGAACATGAAGAGACATATATAAACCATGTGGATTAAGGCGAGACTTAGCTTTTTGACAAGTAGTGCAGCGTTCCACAAATCTCTCAACATCTCAACGCATACGTGGCCAAAAGAAGTGTGCAACAAGAACATCCTCCATTTTCTTGACACAAAGTGTCCCATCAATCCTCCTCCGTGCGCCTCCTGTAACAACAAAAGACGAACAGAACTATCTCGAATGCATAGTTTGTTAGCACGGAACACAAATCCATCATTGAAGAAGAACTTGTTCCATGTTCTACCATCTCTACAATTCTACAACACATCTTTAAATTCAGCATCATGCACATATTGTTTCTTAATAGTTTCCAATCCAAATGTTTTGAAGTCAAGTTTAGATAGCAAAGTATAACGGCGCGACAAAGCATTAGCAATAATATTATCTTTACCCTTTTTGTGTTTGATAACATAAGGAAAAGACTCAATAAATTCAACCCACTTTGCATGACAACGATTCAACTTAGCCTGACTACTAATATGCTTGACTACAAATGTATAACAAATTCTTTAGGCCATAGATAATGTTGCCAAGTTTCTAATGTCCGAACCAACGCATATAATTCTTTATCATAAATAGAATAGTTCAGACTAGCCCCACTCAATTTCTCACTAAAATATGCAACAGGTTTTCCCTCTTGTAATAACACACCTCCTAAACCAATTCCACTAGCATCACATTCAAGCTAAAAAGTCTTATTAAAATCAGGAAGTTGGAGTAAGGGAGCATGTATTAGCTTATCTTTCAATATGATGAAGGCCTGTTGTTGTGCATCGCCCCAAATAAAGGGCACATCTTTCTTGGTAAGTTTACAGCGGTCCGGCAATTGATCTAAAGTCTTTGACAAAGCGCTTATAAAAATCAGCGATGCCAAGAAAACTCCTCACTTGTGTGACCGTCTTGGGCTGCGGCCAATTCTCAATAGCTTCAATCTTGGCTGGATCCACTTCAATACCCTGTGATGTAACAACATAGCCAAGAAACGTAACTCGATTGGTGCAAAAGGTGCACTTCTCAAGATTACCAAACAAACGTGCATCACGTAAAGCATTGAAAACAGCACGTAAATGGTCCAAATGATCCTCTAAAGATTTGCTATAAATCAGAATATCATCAAAGTAGACTACCACAAAACGTCCAATGAAAACACATAAAACTTCATTCATTAATCTCATGAAAGTGCTGAGTGCATTAGTTAAACCAAACGGCATCACTAACCACTCATATAAACCGAACTTAGTTTTAAATGCTATTTTCCATTCATCTCCCAATTTCATATGAATCTGGTGGTAACCACTACACAAATCAACTTTAGAAAACATGGTAGAGCCACTCAATTCATCAAGCATGTCATCCAAACGTGGAATAGGATGACGATATCGAATAGTAATATTATTTATAGATCTACAATCGGTACACATGCGCGAAGAACCATCTTTCTTAGGTACCAAAATAATAGGAACAGCATAGGGGCTAAGGGACTCACGAATATGATCTCTGTCGTGTAGTTCCTGAATTTGGCGTTGTATCTCCTTTGTCTCCTCTGGATTGGTTCTATATGGCGCGCGGTTGGGCAACGTAGCACCAGGAATTAGATCAATTTGGTGCTCAATTCCTCTAATAGGAGGTAGTCCTGGTGGCAATTCAGCGGGAAAAACGTCCTCATATTCCGTTCTTGTTACCTTGATCTTGCGAGAACTCTCAAACCAGATGTAATATGAATGTGTGTGTTGTCTTGTTGGAAGTGCAAGCTTCTCTACCATGTCAACACTAGCCAGATTATTATAACTCCCTCCATCAATGATGATCCTTATAGCTCTTTCCTTAACAACCCCACGTGTTTGGAACAGGTTGTGTCATTGATCATGCTCAGATTTGCTCAATTGCACACTCAACACACGTTGTGTAATTAAGCTCTTGTATTGATCAGCAATTTCAGCTCCCATTACCTCTGTCTCTTCATCAGAATCACAATTGTCTCCATCTCGAGCAGAAATAAGGGCTAATGTATCTTCATCAAAGTCACTCGCTGAATCATATTGACCATCATCACGCACCATCATAACATGTTGTGTTGTGCACTGTCTATCAATATGACCAAAACCCCAGCACTTGCGGCATTGTATATCCTTTGTTTTACCCGTGGAAGCCATAGAAGACGCACTACAAGAAGGAGCATTGGATGACGGTGGAGGAGCAGCTGACGGAAATCTTGTGATGGCCTTGGATGTGGTAGTAGCTGGTGGAGAATCACGAGAAGGAGGCGCTGATTGTCGGGATGTCCAAGTGGATGTGCGACCTGCAGAATTATTAGTCCTCCTCCATGGTATTTGGCGATCCTGCACTTCACGTTCAGCTTTGCAAGCAAGATGAAACAAACGAGTGATAGAATTATATTCCCTATAGTCTAATATGTGTTGAATGTCCTTGTTTAATCCACCAAAGAAACGTGCAAGCATTTGTTCAGTAGATTCTACAAGACCACACCGAACCATCCCCGTTTGCAATTCCTGATAATACTCTTCTACAGAATTTTTCCCTTGTTCCAAACGTATCAGATTCTTTAGTAAATCACGTTGATAAGTGGGAGGCACAAAACGAACATGCATAGGAGTTTTTAAAGCAGTCCAAGTACGAGGAATAGTAGTAGGATTTAAACGGCGATACTCAGACCACCGAAGGGAAGCAAATTTAGTAAATTCACATGTAGCAGCACTAACACGCATATTTTCAGGATATTTTAAACATGCAAAACGTTGTTCTACTTCCATCTCCCATGTAAGATATGCATCAGGATTATATTTACCCTCAAAAGATGGAATATTTAATTTAAGCTTTGCAACATGATCATCATCACGTACCGGTGGTCGAGCGTTGTGGTGGTAATGTCGGGGACGGCCAGCAGGGTGTGAAGGTTGTTCAACCTCCTCGTCAAACAGATCGTCGTCATCAGGGTCGTAATAGTACCCGTCATCTGTCCCCAATGTTGCAGCAGCAGCCGCGGTGGAAGTCTGAGGTGCCTTAGCTGCAGCGGTAGCCGCCTGAGGTGCGTCGGCAGCCGAACCAGCAGTACGACCCGTGATCGGAATGCGCCGTGCACCATGCCGAGGTGCCAATGGGGCGGGTGCGGGTGCGGGTGCCGGCAATCTGTCCAAAACCTCCTTAAACTGAGCGTCAAGCTTGTCGTTGAACGATTTCTCGAGTCCATCGATCTTGTCCATGGCGTTGGTGAGCTTGGTGTCAAACTCCCCTAGTCGTGCATCCACACCTTCAACGCGGCCGGCCAAGAGATCGGAGAAGTGGGCATGTAGTTCTTGGTTCGTCATTGTGGCAGGGTTCCGCGAAGTATCTGTCATGGTTAGTCCTTTAAAAAGCACATGTATATATGCCTATAACTACGAAATATGGTGGAAGGCACGCGTAATCCGTCAAGCAATATACGAAGCTCTTACAAGTTCTTACCAAACTGCAGGAAAAGGCGATGTGCAACCGCGAGGAGCAGTGGGTCCAGAGATTGAACCGAGCGATTACCAGGAGTCGAGACACCGCACATGGAGAAATCTGTGGAGCTCTGGGAAGACTTAGCAAAGGGGTTAGCAATTATCAAAACAGCAATGCAAATGTTGAAAGAATGCTCAACGACGGTACTGTGCTGGTCCTAGGCTAGACCGTACTAGAGACGCGAGCCTAGATCACCAACGATGTCACGTCGCGACACAACAAGCAATGTATGTTGATATGGCACCCTGAAAAGCGAACCGAGATGTCGAAAATTACTATGATGGCGAGTGTCTAGAACTGATCTACGGGGTCTAGAAACAGGTTAGCCCCAAAAAAATCGAATTATTTGGATTATGCTCCGGAAAGCGCACATGCGCCAAAAAATATCGCTATAACGGCCGATGGAGAAAAGTGATCCCCGGGGCCGAAAATTAGTATAGCCAGAAAAAAAAATTCGGAGGCGGTTCTAGACTTTTTTTTGCTCTCCTTCTGGACTTACGACTGAACTTCTAACTCAACACGGACTTTAGCTCAATACGGAAACAACAAGAAAGGAGAGTAAAAAGAAATAACTAGGAAACAATAACTCAATTCGGACTCGTGCCACGGCAGGAAAGGTGATCAGATCCGTGTCGCGGTAGGAAGGCGGTGGAGGAGTTTTAGGGTTCATGGTGGCTGGGTGTATGGCGGCGGAATCTGGTGGCGGAATATGGTGGCGGTGATCTGCGAGTGTGGCAGTGACTACTGTGATCAGAACTCGAAACTCTAAGGGACGAGGCACTAAGACCAGCAACTCGACGCGACGATGCAGACACAAATTCAACAATGCAAAACTAAAAAGGTAATGCAAGGCGTAGATTGGTGATGAGATGGATCTAAACTCTAACTGTGTTTTTGGCTTTTTCATGGATTATAGGTAAAACAGATCTAATCTACGAAAACAGTAAAATCTCACCGAGCAACCTGAGCTCTGATACCACTTTGATAGGGCAAAGGTGTCTGATCTTTCGATGAGATGGTGATAGTCGATTTGGTGGAGTTCGGGCTTGACGATCCGACTACACGTGCGAGCACGAGCGCCAATGCAATCGCTAGGCCAATCTCCTAGAGGTTACCGATCCTGCGGGAACACGATCAGCCTGACCAACGAGGGTCTTAATTCCTACCTGAAATCGAGAACAAGTAAGAACTAATATTGCAATCAAGATATTGCGGATTAATATGAAAGCTTTATTGAAAAGGTGGGATCCTGTATAGGTGCGAAGTACAAGAGGCCTCTGCGACGCTCGAGCCTTGGCGAAGTTGCTATGATGGCTAACTTAATGTCTAAACAAAATCCGAGTCTATGGTGATGTCTAAGGCGGGTATTTAAGGAGGAAAAAGTAGGGTTTCGGCCATCCATAGAAGTGGTGGCCGAATCCAACCCTAGAAGTCCTTTTCTCCTTAAATACGGACTCTAAAAAGTGGCTATTTAAAATCCTGCAAAAATTACATGGGCCTGGCCCAAAATAAAGTTGTCGCAGCACCATATTAAGCTATGGACGAATTTGTGAAGTATTAATCTTGAATATTTCGTCCAAGCCTTCTTTCTTCATTATGGTGGCCTCAAAGTTCTGAAATCTTCATCTGTGGCCTTCTCTTGGATCATCACATGCTTGCTGCCATCTCCATGCATGACCATGCTCCAATGCTTGTCCCTCTCATCCATGCTTGGTCCATCATTCCTAAGAGTAAGAAATATATCTGATTTAGGCAGCATCATATTCTCATGTATTTGAGGAATAGTTCCAAAAAACGAAAGTACCTGATAGTTAAGTTGTTTAGCACGAGATCGAGTGATAGGTCCTTGTATATGTGTAGCTGTAGATACAACAGTTGTATCAATAGATGGGATGTCCACATCAAGAGGCCGGCGAAACAGAACACATAACACACAGCCGGGCACCCAAGCGTCGCTCGTTCCGGAGTGCACACTGAAAACCATCGTGTCAAGAGAATTTTGGCCAAACCTCAACAACGCCAGGTGAACCGACATCCTGCAAATAACAGGAAACAAACATGATTAGCCACACAACAGTCTAGCCGCTTTTTTTCTAGTTTTTCGTTACCGTATTACTACTAGCTTTACTTTTGTTGTTTGTTTTCCTTACTTTCGGGGGCGGATCTGGGCATGCAGTGCTAATTTTGAAGGCTAAAAATATGAAAAATATAGATAATTAGCATCATTAAGGCTGTTTAGCACCGGTCCTAGGCTCCATCCAGCTCCGCCTCTGCTTACTTCCATATTCTTCCTCTTCCCTTTTATTCTCCCTTTTCAGCAAATGCATGAACTTTTTTTAACAAATGAATATTTTCACATTTTCTTTATAAATACATAACCTTTCTGATTTTTTTAGATTTTATTTTTTTGTGCTCTTTTTCCTAGACATATGAGCATTTGTAGATATACAAACATATTGTTTGATGTATATGGACATATTTTGACTCAAATATGAATAATATGTTTTATGTCTATGAACATTAATTTTAGAAATAGATAAACACTCATATGTACATGATTTGATAAATTTTTTAGCAATACTTGTAAACTATATGAAGGAAATCGAGAATTAGATAGGTTTTCTCCTTGGGATAAACATATTTAAATACTTTTCGTATAATTTGCATAATAATATAAATAAATAAATAGATCTGCACCAAAAGAAATGAGGAAGGACAATTGTCCTGGTACAAATGCAAAAGAGCCCCCATGAAAAAATTGTAGAAGGGTCTGAGCAGTCACTCTACCCACCAACTACCGGTCCATCGAGACGAATTAGGGAGTCAGACGTGAGAGTTCATATCGCCTGAGTGAGTAGATACCATTGTCGGAGGGGGTACCACAAGCGTCATCCCCCATGTTGTTGTGGCAGTCAATCGGACCCTATGCCATCTCCATCGAATATCTGACCACTCTGTCGTGCATGGATCTTCCAGCGTAGTTAACCTTGCAGTTCATCGGCCATTGACAGGTGTGGTCCCACGTGCGCGCGCGGGGGGGGGGGGGGGGGGGGGGCAGGGAGGGGGCATGTGTTAGAAACTCGAAGACATGTAAGGAGATCCACTTCCCCACTTTGACCGACATGGTCGGAGAGTGGCTAGATCCGTCATCCTCAAGCCGCATATCATGCATAATAATAGCCATCTCACCCAAAATGTAGATGATGCAGCCATGAATTTTTACCATTTTGGCGACCGCCATTGGCAAACAACGTAGAAACATAGGCTAACTGATGTTTGTAGTCGTTACTAGGTGGTCATGTGACCTAGTTGTAATTTTAATTAATTTTAGGCATCTTTTGTACTGCTGTTGATATTTAATTGATCGATGAAATTTCACAAAAGAAAAAATTGATGTGTTTTCATATGTTTTTCAGTTTCGTTCTGTTCCCGTAGAGAAACAACAACCTGAAATATGTTCGAGATTGAGAGCTCGAGATAGTGTACGGGGCATGTTCTTTTAGAGGGGTAGTGATATTTTTTTTTAGATGATATCTTTTTTATTTTTGGAGAGAGTGATGTATCTTTCTTTTTTTTATCTGTGCAACGCACGGCAACTGATGAAAAGAATCGTGAAACAGCCCAAAATAGGAAGAAGCAGTCTACTGGATGTAAATGGACCAAGCACACAAAGTGGAGCGGGTATGCGAGTGCACCCAACCCCTCAACCGCCACTACCTCCTTCGACTCCGAGTTCCACTACTCTCCGCACCTCCGCCTCCACTCTCCTGCTCTTGCATTTCTCCGTGTACTCGTAATCCAGAGCAGGCAGTACGATCCACGGAGGTAGCGAAGATGGATGATCTGAACCAGATATATCATCTTTGTTTCCGTCCAAGGGTGATACGGGGCGCTAGGGATGTCAAACGTCAGCGCCACATATCACCATATAATTTTCTTATAGGCTTACTTTTTTCCGATTAGTTTCTATAATCATAAACCTATAACTAACAGCAAATAAGTAACTTACATCCCTACGGGGCGCCGCCCCGCCCAAACAGCAGCGTCTACGCCACGCGCTACACTAGCAAGTGCCCCCCGAGCGGGCCTATAGGCTGCACGTCCAAAGTAAGTCTTTCTAGTAGCCTGCATGCGTGGTGAGGATTAGGGTTTAGTGATGTGGGGATGGAAGAAGGTGATGTGCCGGAATGTAGATTGGATGATTAGTAGCTAATCTAGATTAATGGGGATGACCTGGTCCTGAATGCGCTGATTTGTAATTGATACGTTCCTTTGCTATAGTGCTAAACTCGTTTTGCATGTGGATAGTGGCTCACTGAGTCACTGGTGGCACTATAGTACTTGTGGTGTCACTACCATGTACTTATATGCCTTGTCCGTTTCTGAATAGACTAATACTGATAGTAGTATGGTTAATTCATGTTTTGGGGGTAATTTTATAGAGGTCTTCTGAAATTCTGATATACCTTATAGATCATAGATGTCTCACTCGCTTAATAATGCAATGCTGATTTCTTCTCTGACTGTAAATAATGGGGCTCTTGGACTCAGCTCGAACATCAGCCAGACAGTACTGCAGCCAGATTGAGCTACTAGAACGTTTGAGAATTAGTAACAATAGTTTTATTGGTGTTTTTTTTTTGGAAAGAAGCATATATTAGTACCGCGATATAATAATTACACCCAGCCTTTGTAACAACATATTATCCTATTGGTATTACGGATGCACACAGCCGAAAAAAGAAGAAGAATTACAAAAAAGAAAAGTCCCGCTACAACGATAAGATCCTTAGTAGCAGCGACACTAACCCCACCAAAACAACACCATAAGTCCAACATCTCCAATAGCGACGCCTTCAAGAAGGAAACAGAGCACAAGCACCGTCATCGCCTGATCAAAGATCATAGATTTTCACCCTAGAGAAAGTCCTCGTTCACAAAACAATGCCTTCAACAATATCATTGCCAGGCACAACCAATTAAGACCAGACCTTGGATTTTCACCGTGCAAGGTAAGACCGTGAACAACTCCTGTGCTGTCGTCCCCACTTTCCGATGCCGCTGCTACAATTCACAAATCACCAAGCCAATTCCTCATCGCCACCAGGACTCGACCCACCATAGCTAGTCCACAAAGCTTGGCTTCCATGACATTCTCCGCACACTGACTTCACCATGGAACTAAAGACATGTTTTATGATGGCAACAGACTACAGAGCTTCGCCTCTCTCCCTCTAAAACCAAACGTTCAGAAAAACACTGGTTGTGTGCGACTGAATCCCATCCATTCCAGCAATAAGGCATGAATTTCCCATTGGAGTTCGGCAGCGGAGCCTTCCAAAACACGACACCACCACCAGATCAATGAGAACCAGAGCCGGTCCTGAGATTTCGGTGACCCAAGGAGAAACTAAAATTCTAGGCCCTTTATTATAATTTTTTTATGCATATATGAGATGATGAAAAATAAATATTTAAGTATACTCCCAACTATAATATTCATATAAAAATAATAATGTTTACATGATACCTTAAAATTTTCTCCGAAAACTCCTAGAAGCAAAGTCTGTGAAGATGGAATCAATATCAATCTCGTCCACTAACTTCTTCTCGATGCATAGAGTTTCCAAACCATTTAACCTCTAGTAAGTTATGGAAGAAAAAATGTCTCTTCTATTGTGGTTTTGACAAGGGAGTACCGATTTCATGATGTATCTGGTGCTTGGTGAGGCGGCGACGGATGGCGTGGGAGGCGGGACGCGGGTCTTCCTAGGAGTTGGGACGGAGCCGTTGCCGATCATCGATCGTCAGTTCTTCACTCGAGCCATACCGTCGTGACGGTCGCGCCTGGCGGAGTGGCTCCCGTCCTGATTAGCCGATCCGATCCAGGGACAGGACTTAGGAGGGCAAGCGATGTCGACAAGTATGGGAATCGATTAAGACCGTGGGCCTATGGAAAGTATGGGACTCGGGAGGGAGGCGAGCAGGTACGCGATGGAAAATATTTTATGAGACCTGGTCCACAAATTTAGAGGCGTGAACCAACTTCAGTAAACAAGACGTGTTCAAAACAGAGGAAAAAAAGATTAGCAACCAATTACCACATGTCAATCATACGAGTTGGTCCATTTGTAGACCAGGTTTACATAGAATTATTTTCCATACGCGACACGGTTCATGTACTCAGGAGTTGGGAACAGGAAGCGATAGGACAGGGCGAGGCGATCTATCGATGTGAGTATGCGACAATGTCCGGGAGTTGAGCGGTTTCCATCAGCCCAATACTTTTTTTAAGATGTATACTAGGCCTATAATTTTTTGGGCCCCTCATTTTTTTGGGCCCGCGGCGGCTGCCCTGCTAGTCCCCCCTAGGGCCGGCCCTGACGAGAACATGATAAAGGTAGATCTTCGTCTTGGCGTGAGAGAAACCCTAGGACCACGCCCCTCACAGCAGATGCGACCTGCGCCACCATCCACCGAGGGAGAACCGCCATAAAATCCCAAGGCCGCCGCTCCGACTTCCAGACCCCGCCGCCATCAGATCGCCATAGGGACGATAAACTTCGAGCGTCCAAGAGGCTCCCTGCGGGGGAGAGGCCACCATGCGAGGAAGTAACCCCACCGCCACCGTCGGTCGGCCAGGCTTTGCCCGCCGGTATCCTCTGGTGGCAGCGGGGGAGAGGCAGAAGGAGGAGTCAGGGGCGGCGGAGGCTTAGAGTTACGCCCGTGCCGCCTCCCGCGAGAGCGGCGGGTGCGTCCGTGTATTTTATTAGCGTTGGTAATTATTGGTGTTTATGGTGAGAATATTTGTATAAAGGATTTGGGTGTTTTATGAATGAGGGTCCAGTGATATGGTAGCTTGGTGAGTTGATAGCAGTCCATTCACCCTCAAGAGATTACCTCTTAGGTTGCTAAGACATTACATATGTATTGTTAACTTCTGATTAGCTATGGGGATGCATGTATAATTAATATATTTTTTATGTTGCATAAAGTTAAGGACCATAATGACACAACGGTTTGAACAGTTCAAGCAATGCAAAAAATCGTAGGGTGTTTATCTAGTTAATTGTAAGAGATGGTTGTGATGCTATCAACAATTTCTATGTTGGCATGCTATTTATTTCTTGGTTATTGTGATTACAATTATATTTTGAAATGTGATTGAAGTAATCTTTGGGCTACTGTAGTTTCAAGAGCAACAATCATTTCTTCATCCAGTGAACACTGGTGCTATCTTTGGGATGAATCGAACGTAAAGATAAGGAGTCTTTCTGAAGATGTAGTTGTTTAGAGGAAGAAAATCCATGCCAAGTCAACTGTAAGACCCAAGATCAAAGAGACATCATCCAAAGTTACATCAATGTGGAGGGCTTGTGATGTCACCCTCACCATGGCAAGGGAGATAAGCCATTCTCTTCAGCAGGAAGATCTCATTCCATAGTCTGAGCCACTATGGTTTAGTTCCAGGTAATTATTGTGCAAAAAACAGTCAATAGACTTGATGTAGCAATCCGAAACTTCTTCCCAAATATGCCATCATTATTAGTTGGCTTATGTATAAATAATGGGCTAAATCATTAGACCCATGTGTGATTTCAGATTTTTCCTAAATGTCAAAGCCCATGTATGTGGAAGCCCATATGTGATTTGGCCCAAGTTGGTGGCAGCTCACATGTGTGTGGAAAGAGAGCCGTGGGAGCTAAAGTTTAGTCTTACATGAGAAGTTGAAGGAGAGTTGCACCACCTTATAAGGTGGAGTGTTGCACCACTTTGTAAGTGAGTGACAATAAGAGAGCTACACGGGCGCTCCTCCTCCGACGCCGCTCGCACGCACGCCTCGTAACGACGCGCGCGCGGGCGTGTTGCGGGAATCTCGTCGAGCCGAGCTTTATTTTGCTGCTCACGAAAATGTGTGCGGTTAGACAGACGTGTCAACAGTTAGCGGATTCGGGTCGACGTGGGCTTGGTCCACTTCGTGTTCTGTACGGGATTTCCGAGCTTCTCTATATAAACGCCTGTGTGGCTTCCACAACAAACGGCACCAAACCAATCTAGGGTTTTGCCATCCTCTTTGCTTGCGCCGCCATCGTAGTCTACTCCATCCCACTTGCCGGCGTGCACCGGCGATCAGGAGAGCAGGTCTCCGGAACCACTCGTCTTTGTGATCCTGTACGGGAGAGGGCGAATAAGGTTTTTGGAAAGCGCTCCGCGCGACTGCTCAAGTTCGTCATCACGGCACGTCTTGAAGGGTTTCGCGGCATAATAAATCAAAATTTTCTACGGATGCGAACAGAGGGAAAGCCAAGATCTAATCTAGGAGATGCAAACAACGAGAGATATTGGATTAGATCTTCATACCCTTGAAGATTCGCACAGCGGAACGTTCGTCGGAACGTGAGTGATGTAGTCGTACTCGCTTCTCCTCCTCGCGATCCGATCCTATCTAGCACCACAAGTGGCGGTGCCTCCGTGAGATGCACATGTGCAGCACCTCGACGTCTCCTCCTTCCTCGGTCCAGCAAGTATGGTGGAGAGACGGATTGGATCTACAACACAACTTTGTCTATAGATTTTGATGCCCAATATATAAGCAACTTCACCTAGGTCTTTCATTGAAAAACACTTGTTCAAATAACTCTTCACATCGTTAAGCATGTTGATGTCATTTCCAATAATCAATATGTCATCCATATATAGTACCAGAAACGTCACCGAGCTCCCACTCACTTTCTTGTAGATACAAGCTTCGTAGCAATTTGGAACAAATCCAAAGCTCTTGATCACTTGATCAAAACGAAGGTTCCAACTCCGAGACGCTTGCTTCAGTCCATAAATGGAACGCTGAAGTTTGCATACTTTATCAGCATCCTTAGGATCGACAAAACCTTCAGGTTGCATCATATACAACTCTTCATCAATGTTGCCATTGAGGAACGCAGTCTTGACATCCATCTGCCATATTTCATAATCATGAAACGCAGCAATTGCTAATAAAATCCGAATGGACTTAAACATCGTTACGGGAGAGAAAGTCTCATCGTAGTCAACACCTTGAACTTGTCGAAAACCTTTCGCGACAAGCCATGCTTTATAGACGGTAACATTACCATCCGCGTCCGTTTTCTTCTTGAAGATCCATTTGCACTCAACGGCCTTTCGGTCGCTAGGAGGGTCCACCAAAGTCCATATTTGGTTTTCGCTCATGGATCCCAATTCGGATTTCATGGTTTCTAGCCATTTCTCAGAGTCTGGGCTCATCATCGTTTCCTCATAGTTCGTAGGTTCACTGTCTTCTACTAACAAGACGGTCAAGACAGGGTTGCCATACCACTCAGGAGGGGCATGCGACCTTGTCGACCTGCGACGTTCTGTAGCAGCATCGCCTGAAGCTTCATGATCCTTGTCATTAGCTTCCTCTATCGTTGGTGCAGGCGGCACTGGAACAATTTCAGGTGCTGTGCTACTCTCCAACTCAAGAGAAGGTTCAATAACCTCGTCTAGCTCTACTTTCCTCCCACTCCTTTCGAGAGAAACTCCTTCTCAAGAAAGGAACCGTTCTTTGCGACAAACACTTTGCCTTCGGTTCTGTGATAGAAGGTATACCCAATAGTTTCCTTAGGGTATCCTATGAAGACACATTTTTCCGCTTTGGGTTCGAGCTTGTCCGGCATCAACTTCTTGACGTAAGCTTCGCATCCCCAAACTTTAAGAAACGACAACTTAGGTTTAGCACCAAACCACAGTTCATACGGTGTCGTATCAACGGATTTTGATGGAGCCCTATTTAAAGTGAATGCATCAGTTTCTAATGCATAACCCCAAAATGATAACGGCAAATCAGTAAGAGACATCATTGATCGGACCATATCTAATAAGGTTCGACTCCGGCGTTCAGACACACCATTGCGCTGTGGTGTTCCGGGTGGCGTGAGTTGCGAAATGATTCCGCTTGCTTTAAGATGCGTGAGAAAATCATAACTCAAATATTCACCTCCACGATCGGATCGTAGAAACTTAATCTTTCTGTTACGATGGTTCTCCACTTCATTCTGAAATTCTTTGAAGTTTTCAAACGTTTCAGATTTATGTTTCATTAAATAGATATACCCATACCTACTTAAGTCATCGATAAAAGTGAGAAAATAGCGATATCAACCGCGCGTCGAAACACTCATCGGTCCGCATACATCGGTATGTATGATTTCCAACAAGTCCGTTGCTCGCTCCATCATACCGGAGAACGGGGTTTTGATCATCTTGCCCATGAGGCATGGTTGGCATGTGTCAAATGATTCAAAATCAAGAGACTCCAATAGTCCATTAGAATGGAGTTTCTTCATGCGCTTTACTCCAATATGACCTAGACGACAGTGCCACAAATAAGTAGTATTATCACTATCTACTTTGCATCTCTTAGCCTCAATGTTATGGATGTGTGTTTCATCCCTTTCGAGATTTAGAAGAAATAAACCATTCACAATAGGTGCATGACCATAAAATATGTTACTCATATAAATAGAACAACCATTATTCTCCGATTTAAATGAATAACCGTCTTGCAATAAACAAGATCCAGAAATAATGTTCATGCTCAACGCAGGCACATAATAACACTTATTAAGGTTTAAAACTAATCCCGAAGGTAAAACTAAGGAGAGCGTGCCGATGGCCATCACATCAACTCTTGATCCGTTGCCAACGCGCATCGTCACCTCATCCCTCGCAAGCTGCCGTCTATTCCGTAGCTCCTGTTTCGAGTTACAAATATTAGCAACCGAACCAGTATCAAATACCCAGGCACTACAACGAGGGCTAGTAAGGAAAACATCAATAACATGTATATCAAATATACCTTTGATGGTGCCAGCCTTCTTGTCCGCTAAGTACTTCAGACAGTTGCGCTTCCAGTGACCCTTGTCCTTACAATAGAAGCACTCAGTGTCTGGCTTAGGACCAGACCTGAGCTTCTTCTCAGCATGGGCAACGCGCTTGCCGCCGCCTTTCTTGAAGGGTTTCTTTGCTCCCTTACCTTTCTTGAAGGTGGGATTGTTAACCATCAACACATGATTATCCTTTTTGATGTCCACCTCCGCATCCTTCAGTTTTGCGAAGAGCTCGGTGATCGTATCAGTGGAACCAATCTGATTGTGAGTCACTACAAAACTTTTGTAGCTGGGAGGGAGTGATTGCAGAACCCTGTCAATCTTGAGCTCCTCTGGAATCGTGCATTCCAGTTGCTCAAGGCGTTGAGTGTAGCCCGTCATCTTAATGGCGTGCTCACTAACGGAACTCCCTTCCTCCATCTTGCAGTTAAAGAACTTCTCAGAGATCTCATATCTCTCAGAATGGGTCTGAGTCTGAAACATGGTTTTCAGATCTTTGAGAATCTCAAAGGGCCCGGGATAGTCTTCAAAACGATTTTGAAGTTCCGGTTCCATAGCAAACAACATGGTGCTCTTAATCACACCATAATCATCATTGCGCGACTGATAGACAGCTTTCTCACCAGCCGACGCAGTTGCAGCAGGGGGGTCACCTAACGCTTTCCCAAGGACATAGTCCTTTTGACCGCTAGAGAGAATGATTCTTAGATTGCGGAACCAATTGGTGAAGTTAGACCCATTGTTTCTAAGCTTTTCCTTCTCAGCAAAAACGTTGAAGTTGAAGTTGGACTTAGCCATTTGATCTACAATATTTGCAAGTACAAATTAGACTATGTTCATGATAACTAGTTCAACTTTTAATCAAATTACCAGATGAACTTCCACTAAATTCAACATCCCTCAAGTTGTTTAGTGAACATGATCCAAATTCACCACACCTAATACGATCATCACGAGAAGAGATGTGGCTTCAATGGTGGACAACGAAGTGTCGATCATATCATTCATATGACTCATGCTTAACCTTTCGGTTCATGTGTTCCGAGGCCATGTCTGTACATGCTAGTGAAGGGAATATGCCCTGGGAGGCAATAATAAAGTGTTTATTATGTGTATTCCAAGTAGATGATAGATGTTTATTTTGCATGCTATAATTGTATTAATACAGAAACGTTAATACATGTGTGTTTAATAAACAAACAGAAAGTTCCTAGTTATGCCTCTCTCATAAACTAGCTCGTTGATTAACAAGATGATCAAGGTTTCCTGATCATGGACATTGGATGTTGTTAATAACGGGATCCAAACATTAGTGTAATGGTGTGATGAACATTCATCCGAAGTACAGCATTATGATCAAAGTCATTGAGTTTATATTGCTATAACAACTTACGAAGTGATCCTAATCCTTAGACCATGAGATCATGTCAATCACTAACACCGGAAGAGTTTCTTGATAACATCAAACGTCACACCGTAACAGGGTGATTATAAAGATGGATTCAGAACTAATAAAGTGTTATGTTGAGGATCATGGATCGAGAGTGGAATTTGTTCATCCCGATGACGGATAGATATACTCTGGGCCCTCTCGGTGATATCACATTGATTAGCTTGCAAGCAAGTGATTTGATCACTAGAATGTTATATCACAGGAACGAGAAAAGAGTGCATGTCGGTAACGAGATCAAACTAGGTATGGAGATACCGATGATCGAATCTCAGACATGTAATATATCGTGAAACAAAGGGATTAAGATACTAGCGTAAAAGGTTCCGACGATCACAAGAAAGTCATCGTTGAATGTGTGGGAGTTAGTATGGGTCTCCAGATCCCGCTTCTGATTATTGATCCGAGAGGGGTCTCGATCATGTCCGCATTATTCACGAACCGTAGGGTGACACACTTAAGAGACACCGACATCCAATTGGAGCAAATGTTTCATGCCGAAAGAATGAACAAGCGCAGGAATTTATTTCACTAGATACCGAAACAGGTTTTCGGGTGAAATTGCATAAAGTGGTTATGCATGTGAAATATAATTCTAGCAAGGGGTTATTTGTGAATGTTTGTCATTAAAGTAATTGACAAACTTCTGAATAAAATAAAAGAGTTTTATTTAATGAGAGTTTGCATTAAATTTGGTGGAAATTTAATGGGAATTTGAGTGGACTTTTGAGTGGAGGGATTTTAAAGGGCATTTTGTGAGTGGAGTGTCCACCCACATGAATGAAGGAGGGGAGGGGCAGCCCCCATGGCCGGAGGCCACCCCCTTGGGTGCCCTCCTCCTCCTATAAAAGGAGCCCCCTCCTCACTTGTCTCTCACACCTCCTCGTGAAGGATCTCTCTCCCCCTCTAGAATTTATCCCCCATGGTCTCGGACTAGCGAGATACATGTTCCCGGTGGCTATTCGGCAAGAAAGAGTTGTGCTTCCGCTGCATCGCTGGAGCGAGGAGGGGGAGGTTGCTTGGTGCCTTGAACGTGTGTGCGAGCACGGATGCGCTGCTGATTTGCGGCGCTAGGACTTCCTCTCGATCTTGAGATCGGCAAGAGATCGTCTACATCAACCACGATTTGAAGTCGTTAAGCTTTGTCGGTCTTCAAGGGTATGTTCTCTACGGATATACATCCGCCCGTTGTTTGTATCTAGTAGATAGATCTTGGTATATAGTTCACATCGTAGGAAAATTTTTGTTTTCTATGCTGCGAACCCTACAGTGGTATCAGAGCCGGATCTATGCGTAGATACTTTACACGGGTAGTACACATATGAGTATGTGGGCGATGATGATCATGTTGTTGCTCCTTTGTTGTAATTCTGGATATTGGTGGCATAGTGGGATGAAGCGGCCCGGACAAACTTTACATGTCCTCGCACACGAGACCTGATCCACGCTTGACATACAACTAGTTTGCATAAGTGGCTAGCGGGTGTCTGTCTCTCCTACTATAGTCCATATCTATTTTGCAAGCGAGTTGTCAACAATTTGATTATCCTCGTTGTGGTTCATGTTCGTAGGTAAGAACGGTTCTATCTCGAAAGCCCTAAGCCACGTAAAACTTGCAATGGATAAATTAGAGGCGTCTAGTTTAGATTGTTGTTGGGCTAGTGTTATGATATGGTAGTGTTGTAAGTAGAAGTATGAGATGATACTCTTACAACACACATAGCGTGTAAAATCCATAGACCTTGGATTTACACATATAGGTATGATAGTGATCATACCACGATGCACATGATAGAGATCATCTGCGGGAACCATATAATTTCACTAATAAACATATGATGTTTGATAGCATCTTATATTGCTTGTTTAGCGCTTTGTTAGCATAATAAGATGATCCCTCATTTAAATATCAAGATAAGAATGTGTTCTTCCTTTAGTATGCACCGATTATGTTTTCGTCGCTCCAAGACATCACGTGATGATCGGGTGTTCTTGGATCCACGACCATATTTCGGGTGTAAAACAGTTACACACGCAAATACTAAGGTTCTAACTTGGCGAGCCTAGCATGTACAGACATGGCCTCGGAACACGGACCGAAAGGTTAAGCATGAGTCATATAGTTGATATGATGCCCATTTGATGCTCGCCTTTGAAGCTATACCGACTCACGTGATGATCGGACTTGGTGTAGTGGATTTGGTTCATGTAATCACCAAAAAGGCACGAGGGATGTCGTTTTTGAGTGGGAGTTCATTCGTAATATAGATTAGTTGAACTCAATCTATCATACACTTAGTCTAAACTTTACAAATTCTGTTGTAGATGGCACCACCTGCTTTTAATTTCAATGTGTTCATGGAGAAAGAGAAACTAGCAACGAACGGTAGCAACTTTACCGAATGGGCCATGAATTTGAGGATTCTCCTCTCTGCTGCACAAAAGCAATATGTGCTAGAAGCACCATTAGGCCCCCCACCTTTAGATGATGCCCCTGACGAGGAGAAGAATGTCTATCAGACTCGTCAGGAGGACCACAACTTAGTTCATTGCGGCATATTGTATGGGCTAGAGCCGGAACTTCGAAAGCGTTTCGAAAACGGAAATGCATTTGATACAATGGGTGAGTTGAAAATGATTTTCGACACACATGCTGCTGTAGAGAGCTACAACGCTTCAGAAAAGTTCTTTAGCTGCATGATGGAAGAGCACAACTCCGTTAGTGAGCATGTACTCAAGATGTCGGGTTACGCCGATAAGCTTGTGTCCTTGGGAATATCGATTCCCATTGACTTAGGCATCCATCGTGTTCTGCAGTCTCTTCCACCTAGCTATAAGATCTTCGTGATGAACTATAATATGCAAGGCATGAAGAAGTCTCTCCCCGAGCTTCTGTCAATGCTTAAAACTGCAGAAGTGGAGATCAAAAAGGAACATCAAGTGTTGATGATCAATAGGAACACTGGTTTCAAGAAAGACAAGAAGGGAAAACGGAAGGGAAGTAAGGGCGGCAAGCCTATTGCCGCGCCTGAAAAGAAACCCCGAGTTGGACCTAAGTCTGATTCCGATTGCTACTATTGTAAGGGGACTGGCCACTGGAAGCGCAACTGCCCCAAGTATCTGGCAGAAAAGAAGGCCGGCAAGGCAAACAAAGGTATATATGATATACATGTTATTGATGTGTACTTGACTAGTGCTCGCAGTAGCACCTGGGTATTTGATACCGGTTCAGTTGCTAATATTTGTAACTCGAATCAGGGGCTGTGGAACAAGCGACCGCTAGCAAGGGGTGAGGTCAAGATGCGTGTCGGCAATGGATCAAGCGTTGATGATCGCCGTCGGAACGCTGCCTCTCCACTTACCGTCGGGATTAGTTATAAACTTGAATAAATGTTATCTGTTGCCTGCACTGAGCATGAACATTGTATCTGGATCGTGTTTGATGCGAAGTGGTTATTCATTTAAATCCGAGAACAATGGTTGTTCCATTTATATGAATGAAATCTTTTATGGTCATGCACCGATGATGAATGGTTTATTTCTATTAGATCTCGATGATAATGTTACACATATTCATAATGTTGATGCTAAAAGGATTAAACTTAATGATGATATATCCGCATATATGTGGCACTGCCGTCTAGGTCATATTGGCGTTAAACGCATGAAGAAGCTCCATTCGGATGGACTTTTGGAATCACTTGATTATGAATCATTTGATACATGTGAGCCATGCCTTATGGGCAAGATGACTAGAACGCCGTTTTCCGGTTCAATGGAACGGGCGACAGATTTATTGGAAATCATACATTCTGATGTATGTGGTCCAATGAGTGTGTCGGCGTGAGGTGGATATCGTTATTTTGTTACTTTCACGGATGATTTGAGTAGATACGGTTATATCTACTTGATGAAACACAAGTCTGAAACCTTTGAAAAGTTCAAGGAATTTCAGAATGAAGTGGAAAATCATCGTAATAGAAAGATCAAATTTCTACGGTCCGACCGTGGAGGTGAGTATCTAAGTTACGAGTTTAGCACTCACATGAAAGAGTGTGGAATTGTTTCACAACTCACACCTGCCGGAACACCACAGCGAAATGGTGTGTCGGAACATCGTAATCGTACTTTATTAGATATGGTTCGATCTATGATGTCTCTGACGGACTTGACGTTGTCATTTTGGGGTTATGCACTAGAAACTGCTGCATTCACTTTAAATCGGGCACCATCTAAATCCGTTGAAAAGACACCATATGAATTGTGGTTTGGAAACAAACCTAAGCTGTCATTTCTTAAAGTTTGGGGATGAGATGTTTATGTGAAGAAACTTCAACCGGATAAACTCGAACCCAAAGCGGCAAAATGCGTCTTCATAGGATACCCTAAAGAAACTATTGGGTATTCCTTCTATCACAGATCCAAGGGAACATGGGTGATGTAGTCGTACTCACTTCTCCTCCTCGCGATCCGATCCGATCTAGCACCACAAGTGGCGGTGCCTCCGTGAGATGCACACGTGCAGCACCTCGACGTCTCCTCCTTCCTCGGTCCAGCAAGTATGGTGGAGAGACGGATTGGATCTACAACACGACGGCGTGGTGTATATGGTGGAGAGTTTCTGCAGCAGGGCTTCGCCTACAAACAGTTGGGAGGGAGAGAGGAAGGGCAGCAGGGCGGCTAGGGTTGGAGGGGAAGGTGTAGGGGGGTGTTGCGCCCCCAGCCCTCTTTATATAGAGGGGTGGGCGGCTTCCCTTGCCCCTCCCCCAAGCCCAAACCGGCGGCCACAAGGAGGAGGAGTGGGGGGCAAGGAAACCCCCCCTTCGAGAAGGTCTAGTTAGGGTTTTACCCTAGCTGGCCGGTTGGGCCCTATGGGGCCTTGTGACCCTGGCCCAATGCGGCCAGGGCACTCCCTCATAGGCCCATGCCCCCTCCCGGAAGGTGGGGCCACGTTGGTCCCCTTCCGGAAGGTTCTAGAAGCTTCCGGTACAATACCGATTAACCCGGAACAATTCCGAACTCCAAAAACTGCACTGCCTTATATGAATCTTATTCTCCGGACCACTCCGGAACCTCTCGTGATGTCCCGGATCCCATCCAAGACTCCGAACAAAAACTCATAAACCAATTATCCAATCTATCCTAGCGTCGAGACATGTTAAGTGTGTGACCCTGCGGGTTCGAGAATATGCAGACATGATCTTCTATCAATAATCAACAGCAGGGTCTGGAAACCCATATTGACTCCCACACATTCATCGATGATCATATCGGATGAACCACGATGCCAGGATTCAATCAATCCCATATATATATTCCCTTCGTCTCGCGATATTTTACTTGCCCGAGATTTGATCGTCGGTACCGTCATACCTAGTTCAATCTCGTTCACAGCAAGTACTTTACTCGTTCCGTAATCCGATATCACTTTGTTATTAACTCCTTAACCACATGCTTGCAAGCGGTGTTGATATCGATCACCGAGTGGGACCGAAGTATATCTCTCCGACTTGGGAGGGACAAATCCCATCTCGATACATACAACCCAACAGATACTTTCCGATCACCTGAGTGACACCTTTATGATCACCCTCTCATAGGATGACGTTTGATGACCTCAAAGCTTTCTTCCGATACCAGGGAGTTGTATTATCTCATGGTCTAAGGAATACAATATTTGACATAAGAAAAGCTTCGCAAAGACGAACACGATGACACGATCTAATTGCTTCGCTTAGTTTGGGTCTGTCCATCATATCATTCTCCCAATGATATGATCTCATTATTAATCGACAACTCATGTCCATGGTTAGGAAACCTTAACCATCATTAATCATTGAGCTAGTCCATAGAGGCGTACTAGGGACACGGTGTTGTTCACAAACCACACAAGTATTAAAGTTTCCGCTTTATACAATTCTAGCATGGAATATAAACATTATCATGAACAAGAATTACAATAATAACATCTTTATTATTTCCTCTAGGGCATAATTCCAACACGTCTTTCCGGTCGTCAAGCCGGACCTCGTGTGCATCGTCTTCAACGCCGACTTCTTCGACAGGCGACTGCACCAACGACGACTACATCGACAACCGATCAGTACGTACACCGTCAAAAGATCTGTTGTTTTACTATGGTTGTTAGTGCGTATAATCTGCTACTGTTCATGTTGATCAATACATCTAGTATGTTAGAGGTTCACATGATTATAGCTGTTGTTGTCATGATTTATATTCTGGAATTAATCGTAGAAATTATGTCTAATAATCCAACAATCCAAAAACCTTATTATAGGCAATTTCCTATATTAAACATGTGACACTTGGCCGATGCTATGAAGCCGGAAAAGTTTACCGGTGTTCATTTTAAGAAGTGGCAGTATAAGACCACTATGTGGCTGCAAGCTCTGAAAGTATTCGAGGCTAGTGAGGGTTTACCTGAAGGAACTACATCTGACGAGGTTCGGAACAAGTTCAAGGAAACCAATCTTGCCTCTGTGGGATGCGTTCTTAGTGTTCTTGACAACAAGCATTTGATGTGTATATGCACATCAAAGATAGTAAAGAGCTCTGGGAGGCACTGAACGCTAAGTTCGGTGTAGCAGATGCTGGCAGTGAGCTTTACATCATGGAGAACTTTCATGATTACAGGATGGTTAACAATCGTTCTGTAGTTGAGCAAGCTCATGAGATACAATGCTTTTCCAAGGAGCTTGAAATCCTCAAGTGTATCTTACTCGACAAGTTTGTGGCTGGGTGCATTATTGCAAAGTTGCCTTCTTCGTGGAGGAACTTCGCTACAACTCTTAAACACAAGAGACAGGAGATATCGGTTGAAAACCTGATAGTGTCTCTTGATGTTGAGGAGAAGGCTCGGGCTAAGGACACTGCTGAGAGAGGAGGCGAGGGTCAGTCTAGCGCCTATATGACGCAGAAGAAGACCTTTGGCAAGAACAAAGGAAACTATAAGCCCTCGTTCAACTAGCCTGAAAAGACTACAACCTTGAAGAAGAAGAAGAAGAAGAAGCTGAACAAGGCCGAGCTACATTGTTATTCATGTGGAGAGCTCGGCCACTTTTCCAAGGACTGCCCAGATCGTGCAGATCGCAGAGGGAAAGGTGGGAAGACTGTCAACATCGTGACCGCTAGCAACACTGATGGGTACGGTAATTTATTTACTGTTCTTTCAGTATTTCAATCACCATGTTGGCGGATTGATACGGGTGCTAATGTTCATGTGTGTGCTGACTTCTCTATGTTCACTTCTTATCAGGTCGCTCGGGATTCAGCCGTCCTAATGGGGAATGGATCACATGCTTCTGTTCGTGGTGTTGGCACGGTGGATCTGAAGTTTACTTCCGGAAAGATCGTGCAGCTGAGGAACGTGCAGCATGTCCCTACCATGAACAAGAATCTCATTAGTGGCTCCCTTCTATATAGATATGGGTTTAAGGTTGTGTTAGAGTCCAATAAAGTCGTTGTTTCTAAACATGGACAATTTATTGGTAAAGGTTATGAGTTCGGAGGCTTGTTTCGATTTTCACTTTTAGAGTTTTGTAATAAATCCGTGAATCATATTTGTGGCAATGTTAATGATGATACCAGTGTTTGGCATTCTCGTTTATGTCACATTAATTTTGGTTTGATGTCCCGGATGTTCAGTATGAGTTTAATTCGAATTTCACTATTGCCAAAGGTTCTAAGTGCCATATTTGTGTGCAATCAAAGCAACCTCGAAAGCCTCACAAGGCTGCCGAGGAGAGAAACTTGGCACCTCTAGAACTCATACATTCTGATCTATGCGAGATGAATGGTGTGTTGACAAAAGGTGAAAAGAGATATTTCATGACGTTTATAGATGATGCTACTAAATTCTGCTATGTTTACTTGTTGCAAACTAAAGATGAGGCTTTAGACTACTTTAAAATCTATAAGGCCAAAGTTGAAAATCAACTAGAGAGAAAGATTAAGTGTCTTAGGTCAGATCATGGTGGTGAGTATTTTCCCAAAGTATTTGACGAATTCTGTCAGGAACATGGAATTATTCATGAGAGGACGCCTCCCTACTCACCCCAATCGAACGGTGTTGCCGAGAGGAAAAAACGCATGCTGACTGACTTGGTGAATTCCATGTTAGCCACTGCTGGTTTATCAAAGGCATGGTGGGGGGAGGCTTTGTTGACTTCGTGTCATGTCCTGAATAGGGTTCCTAACAAGAATAAAGAAAAGACCCCTTATGAGGAGTGGGATGGGAGAAAACCATCACTTCCGTATTTGCGCACTTGGGGGTGTTTGGCGAAGGTCAACATACCGATTCCTAAGAAACGCAAGATCGGACCTAAGATAGTGGATTGTATCTTTCTAGGATATACTCCACAGAGTGTAGGTTATAGATTTCTAGTGGTTAAATCTGAGGTACCTGATATGCGTGTTGATACTATAATGGAATCTCGTGATGCAACATTCTTTGAGAATATTTTTCCTATGAAAGATATGCATAGCATTGATAGAATTTCTTCTGAAATACTTCCTAAATCTAGTGCATCTATTGTGAATTCTGAACAACCACATGAGGAAGTCCTTGAGAAGGATGACGATGAACCTCTCACGAGGAGTAAGAGACAAAGGATTGCAAAATCCTCTGGTAATGATTTCATCGTGTACCTTGTGGACGATACTCCTAGATCCATTGCAGAGGCATATGCATCTCCTGATGCAGATGATTGGAAAGAAGTTGTCCAAAATGAGATGGACTCGATTCTTTCTAATGGAACTTGGAAATTATCAGAACGACCCTATGGTTGCAAACCTGTGGGCTGTAAGTGGGTGTTTAAGAAGAAGCTAAGGACTGATGGTACTATTGATAAGTACAAGGCGCGACTTGTAGCTAAGGTCTACACACAGAAAGAAGGCGAAGATTACGTTGACACATATTCACCTGTCGCTAGACTGACCACCATACGAGTACTACTGTCCCTGGCTGCCTCTTATGGCCTTCTCGTTCATCAAATGGACGTGAAGACAACTTTCCTTAATGGAGAGTTGGAAGAGGAGATCTATATGGATCAGCCGGATGGGTTTGTGGTAAAAGGTGAAGATACAAAGGTGTGCAAGTTATTAAAATCTTTATATGGCCTCAAACAAGCACCTAAGAAATGGCATGAGAAGTTTGATAGAACTCTACTTTATGCTGGCTTTGTCATTAATGAGGCTGATAGGTGTGTTTACTATCGCCATGGTGGGGGCGATAGCGTTATACTATGTTTGTACGTGGTTGATATTCTGATCTTTGGTACAAACATGAAAGTGATAAATGAAGTCAAGTCTTTCCTGTCAAATAGTTTAGATATGAAAGATCTGGGAGAGGCTGATGTGATTCTGAACATCAATCTTATTAAGAACGAGAATGAGATTACTTTAACGCAATCTCATTATGTTGAGAAGGTCTTGAGCCGATTTGGCTTTACTGATGGCAAGACTTCTCCAACACCTTATGATCCTAGTTTGACATTACGAAATAATAAAAAGGAACCAACAGATCAGCTGAAATATTCACAAGTTGTTGGTTCTCTCATGTACTTAGCAAGCGCTACAAGACCTGATATCTCTTTTGCTGTGATCAAGTTGAGTGGGTTCATGTCTAACCTGGGTATTGATCATTGGCATGCCCTTGAAAGGGTCATTTGCTATCTATGTGGTACCATGAGCTATGGGATTCACTATTCAGGGAACCCTGCTGTGCTTGAAGGATATAGTGATTCGAACTGAATCTCTGACGTTGATGAACTCTACACCACGAGCGGGTATGTGTTTACCCTTGGAGGTGGTGCGGTGTCATGGAGATCTCGTAGACAAACCATATTGACGAGGTCAACTATGGAAGCAGAACTTACTTCTTTAGACACAACCACTGTTGAGTCAGAATGGCTGCGTGAGCTCTTGAAGGACTTGCCTGTGGTTGAGAAACCTGTGCCGGCAATCCCTTTGAATTGTGACAACCAAACTGTGATTGTCAAAGTGAACAATTCTAAGGATAATGCGAAGTCATCAAGACACGTGAAGAGATGTTTGAAGTCTGTCAGGAAATTAAGAAACTCTGGAGTAATAACTGTTACGTTATTCAAATAGACAAAAACCTGGAAGATCCCTTTACAAAGGGACTATCACGAAATGTGATAGAAAGTGCATCGAGGGAGATGGGGTTGAGACCCATAGATGTCACACCTAGTGGTAACCCAACCTATGTGATCGGAGATCCCGTGAATTAGGACCTGGGAAGAACAAGCTAGTGGGTGGACTAAGGAGAGTATTTTATAACCCTCTCTATGTGAAGATGCATAACTCTCATAATCTGTAAGGCAGGTTGGCAACACGCCTTAATGTGTTTCTGTTGGCTTTAACTAGCAAAGATGCTGTCCTACAAGGCATTCTTAAAAGAACACACCTATATGAGCTCGACTGTAAACGTCGCGGTCTATGAGACTTGGGTGATCTGTAGTAAACTCATGAAGAGACCAGGGAGTATGACGCATATGCTCCAACCCGCGGGGTAGGCTACTGGCAGCCAGGTACTAGTTATGATTTTGAGTGAAATCTATTAGCACCAAACTTGCAATTCAAGGTTCGTCCATTGTTCAAGTTGTTGATAGACATAGTTCAAGACTCTAGGTGGAAGTTCAACTTAACAGTCTCTACTGAAACACTGGTATATAAAAAAGTAGTAAGGATTGACAAATCTTCAAATGGGCATTTGAGATTTGGTGGGGGATTGTTAGAAATAATGAGCTAAATCATTAGAACCATGTGTGATTTCAGATTTTCCCTAAATCTCAAAGCCCATGTATGTGGAAGCCCATATGTGATTTGACCCAAGTTGGTGACAACTCACATGTGTGTGGCAAGATCTGTGTGAGCTAAAGTTTAGTCCCACATGGGAAGTTGAAGGAGAGTTGCACCACCTTATAAGGTGGAGTGTTGCACCACTTTGTAAGTGAGTGACAATAAGAGAGCTACACGCGCGATCCTCCTCCGGCGACGCCGCTCACACGCACGCACGCCTCGTCACGACGCGCGCGCGCGTGCGAGTTGCGGGAATCTCGCCGAGCCGAGCTTTATTTTGCTGCTCAGGAAAATGTGTGCGTTTAGACAGACGTGTCAACAGTTAGCGGATTCGGGTCGCTCCCAAATCGTGGGCTATCTGTAACTGAACCGAATGTGCGTGACATGGGCTTGGTCCACTTCGTGTCCTGTACGGGATTTCCGATCTGCTCTATATAAACGCTTGTGCGGCTTCCACAACAAACGACACCAAACCAATCTAGGGTTTTGCCATCCTCTCTGCGTGTGCCGCCACCGTAGTCAACTCCATCCCGCTTGACGGCGTGCACCGGAGGTCGGGAGAGCAGGTCTCCGGAACCACTCGTCTTTGTGATCTTGTACGGAAGAGGGCGAATAAGGTTTTTGGGAAGAGCTCCGCGCGAGTGCTCAAGTCCGTCATCACGGCGCGTCTTCCCGGTTGTCAAGCCGGACCTCGTGCGCGTCGTCTTCAGCGCCGACTTCTTCGACAGGCGACTGCACCAACGGCGACTATATCGACAACCGATCAGTACGCACACCGTTAACATATCTGTTGTTTTACTATGGTTGTTAGTGCGTATAATCTGCTACTGTTCATGTTGATTAATACATCTAGTATGTTAGAGGTTCACGTGATTGTAGCTGTTGTTATCATGATTTATATTCTGAAATTAATCATGGAAATTATGTCTAATAATCCAACAGTTTATTGTTGACCGGAAATATGTCATCACACCAATATAGTCCTGTGATGGTAATAACTATTCTATATTTCTATAACTATTGCAGATGCAAATAGAACCTAAATTTTAAGACTAGTGTTTTAATGAATGTCCAAGCTTCAGTTGATTTACTCATGGTCACCACAAGTTACTGATCCTTTTGGAGTATATGAGCAAATATCAATGAAAAGTTGCCACCATAGTAAGAATAAAATTGCAACATAGCAGCACACAACCTCAGTTTTTCATCTAATTTTCAGCAGCACAATAATTTCTGTTTGTATGGAGTTTGGAAAGCGTACCTCTCATGATATTTCATGGTGGAATGAGTTGGTTCTCAAATCGCTGGCTGCCAAGGCCAATGACTGCAGCACACTTGCTAGGAGTGCCAATAAAGGTGTTGTTGTTGTTGCAATGGCCAAGGAGGGTGTCAAGCTCGCCTCTGAGGAGGAGGGCGGTGTGCTTGCTGAGAGGGCTACAAAGGAGGGTGACATGACCAGGGCCAGTGTAGGTGGTGATCGTACTACTGAAGAGGGTGGCAAGATTGCTGCCGAGAAGGTGGTGGGCTTTCTGGGATTCTTCAAAAGAAGAACCGGAACTACCTTGCTGCTGAAGAGGGTGAGAGGTGTTAGCAAGTCTAAGCTTACTGTCAGAGTTAGTTGGTTCTGTTTTTTTCTTCGGACAATAACGATGCGTGGGATCCTCTTAGATCCATGCACTTGTGTAGTTCGGGAAGTGCGGCAGCGCACGTTCCCTCGTTCACTCGTTTTCCTTTTGTAATGCCCCCGATCCTCTCGGCGCTCTGACTCAGGACGTGGGATGGCGCGTCTAGAACGGGTCCTAGCCCAGCTGATCGGGGGAGGTTAGTTAGTTCCTTTGTAATCGCCGTTATAAGCAAGGAATAACAACAGAAAACGCTGCACGTTTTGAGCAGCCCAAAACTCTCTCTCGCTCGTTCTTAGGATCGACAACTACACTTTGTATCAGAGCCCTGTTCGGTCCCAGCGATGTCGATGTCCGCCGGGCGACAGGCGACAGGGGAGAAGGCAAAGGGGGCGCAGGGGCCGAGCGCGACCTCTGGCGGGTCCAAGACGCCAGGGCAGCGTCGCACCTCCGTGTCCCCGGCTCCATGGCGAGGACGAAGCCTGATCCGCAGCGGGGGCAACAAGATCATCGTCCGGGAAAGGGTGGTGCGCGAATCCAGCGGCAACACGCAGTACCCAACCCTCACGCGATCCAACTACGCTGAGTGGGCGATGGTAATGCGAGTACAGCTGCAAGCGGCCCACCTGTGGGACGTGATCGAGTTCGGCTCGGAAGAGGAGGGGGATGACCGCGCGGCGCTCGCGGCTCTCCTCCGTGTTGTCCCGCCGGAGCTCGTGCGAACCCTGGCGGCCAAGGACTGCGCAAAGACGGCATGGGAGACCATCAGGACGATGCGTCTCGGCTTGGAGCGGATCCGAGAGGCCAAGGCGCAAACTCGGCTCCGTGAGTGGGAGGAACTCCGGTTCAAGACTGGGGAAACGATCGAGGATTTCGCGCTGCGCCTCACGGCGATCGTGAGCGACCTCAAGCTGCTCGGCGACCCCGTTGATGAGTACAAGGCCTTGCTCAAGTACCTCCACGTCGTGCCGAAAAAATATCGCATGATGGCAATGGCGATCGAGCAGACGGTGAACCTGCGCACACTCACGATCGAGGATCTAACCGGCAGGTTGATCACGACCGAAGAGGGATACGGGCTCGATCAAGAGGTCACGGATGGCATCGGCAAGCTCCTACTCACTGAAGAGGAGTGGGTCGAGCGCCAGAAGCAACGCACCGGATCCTCATCTAGTGGGGCCGCCGGCGAGAGAAAAGGGAAGCCCCCAAGCAAGCCTAGACCGCCAGGCAACGGCGGAAAGGGCGTCAGTGAGAATGGCAGCCCCAACAAGCACCGAGAAGGCAACTACAGATACTGTGGGAAGGCCGGGCATTGGGAAAAGGAGTGTTGGAAGGCACAACGCAATCGCGAGCAAGCCAAGGAGAAGAAGGAAACCGCAAATCTCGTTCGTCCTGGCGACGAGACAGAGCAGGGTCTCCTGATGGCCGTCGTCAACGACATCGTCGCCGCACCTCAAGCCGTCTTCTTGAACGAAGAAAAGGTGATTCCCGTGCCCTCCCCCGATGGAGTCTGGTTCTTCGACACAGGCGCCAGCAGTCACATGACTGGCGAGCGCCACGCCTTCTCCACCCTCGACGAGACCGTGTACGGCACGGTGAAGTTCGGCGATGGATCTCTCGTAGCCATCCGCGACCGCGGGACGATCGTGTTCCGAGGGCAGAGCGGGGATCAGCGCGCGCTGGCCGACATGTTCTACATCCCGAGCCTGCGGAGCAATATAATCTCCGTCGGCCAGTTGGACGAGGGCAGCTGCACGATCGTCATCAAGGGTGGGATCATGACGATCCACGACCCGTCAGAGCGTATCCTCGCCCGCGTCAAGCGTACAGGGAGCAGCCTGTACACTGGTGTTCTGACCGTCGACGCGCCTATCTGCCTCATCGCCAGGCTCGACGACGAGTCGTGGCGGTGGCATGCACGTATGGGACACCTGCACTTCCGAGCGCTGCGCGCCATGGCGTCTAAGGGCATGGCTCGCGGGATGCCCACCATTGACCACGTCAGGGAGTACTGCGACGGCTGTGCCCTTGGAAAGCAGCACCACACACCGTTCCCTCTAGCCACAGCGTACCGCGCAGAAGAAGGCCTGGAGCTCGTACACACGGACCTCTGCGGGCCGATCTCGCCGCCATCACCAGGAGGTAAAAAGTACTTCTTGTTGGTTGTTGATGATCATAGCCGATACATTTGGATAGAACTCCTCAACACCAAGGACGAGGCGTTCGATCGCTTCCAGGAGGTACAAGCCGCCGCTGAAGCCGAGGGAAGGTGCAAGCTGCGCGCGTTCCGGTCAGACCAGGGCGGCGAGTTCAACTCCATCGACTTTTGCAAGTACTGTGAGCAGCGCGGCATCAAGCATCACACCACGGCTCCCTATTCTCCCCAACAGAATGGGGTCGGGGAGCGTCGGAACCAGAGCGTGGTGGAGATGGCCAGATGCCTGATTAAGAGCATGGGTATGCCGACGTACTTCTGGGCGGAGGCGGTGGTCACTGCGGTGTACATCCTCAATTGCGCGCCGACGAGAAGCTTGGAGGGTGTCACGCCATACGAGGCGTGGCACGGCCGTAATCCTAATGTGCAGCTGACGAGGTTTAATCTCATCAATGCCCATTGTTATGGACTTGGGTTTTGGAGAAGATGGGGATGCTGGAGATCGTGGAACGGTTAACAGACAAGCAACCAGGGGACACGAGATTTACCCAGGTTCAGGCCCCCGGAGGGAAAACCCTACTCCTTCTTGTCTGCTCTTGATTACGGCGGAACCGAAGGTTACAGGGTGCACAGATTCGATCTGGCGTGGAGGTGCGTGTGCGAAAGTATGAGTCGAGAGATCTAGGACGTGCCCTCCTGGCCTTTATATAGCAGGTCCCGGGCATAGTCCTAGTCGGTTACAGGTTCTAGGGTTTTACCCCTTTAAATTTCCTATCTATGCAAGTCTTGCTCTCCAAGGATCTGTTATCGCCGTATTTTGGCCAACGAAGGAGATGGGCCGTGATCAAGATGGGCTTGGAAGATGCGTATATTCAACGTGTTGTTGGATCGGCCTAGTGCGTAGAATTGGGCTAAATTGCCCGTGTATCTTGTATCATAGTAGGTTTCGTTTCAGTTTAGATAAAGATAGAGTTGTAGAGTTATTCCAAAAGTAGAGAGTCTCCGGACTATAAATATGTACCTAAGGTTATCGAGAAAAGGAGGACAATCACGTTCACAACAAACACAATCTCGGCGCATCGCCACCCCTTGTTTCTAGGGTTTTTCTCGGGTAAGTGCCATGCTGCCTAGATCGCATCTTGCGATCTAGGCAGTATTTACTTATGCGATTGTTTGGTGTTACTCGTACTGAAGCCTTGTTGATGGCGAGTAATACTTTTATCATAGATTTGTGTAGGCTAGCAACAGTACTTTTCGCTATGATTGTTTAGTTTTGCTGCCTCTAGCTATCTCGCCGCCTTTGCACCTCTTCCCGGGTGTAAGGGTGGCATCTTGCTTGATCTTTATTTAAGTCGATTTGATCTGTTATAGTTGTGCCTTGTTCTCCAAGGTTTAGTTTGATATCTACATGATCAGGCCTTGCAAACGGGTTGAACGATCCAGTAATATGTAAGATATGGTTTGCCAATCCAAGAGGAGTTGTTCCGGGAATTGACTTTATGTTGGTTTTTAGGCCTTCTCTAGGGTTAGTTTTCCATCATCTTTTATATCTACCAGGCTCAATTACGTGTAGGACGTTCCAATTAGGTAGTGAAAACATTAAACTATCGTAGATCGATTTAACTTGTATCGATGAAGCAAAACCCCATGTTATCATAGATCTAATGCAGAACCATGGGTTAATCGGCTCTAGGAGCCGATTCACAGGGAAACCTGGGAGCCGGTCACGGCTCGAATTTTACGTATACTTGTTTACCATGCAGGAAACCAATCGGAGCAATCCATCACCTTCCTGATCAGGTATAGATCAGGTGGCACGCCCTCGAACCAAGCCAGGACGTGTGCCGGAGTTTTGCGGGCCGTTGCCCGAGGGACCAGGGCCCACCAGCAGTTCTGGGAGCCTCCCGGCTCTTCGTGTTTCTCGTCGCTGCTCGCCGGTGAGTTTTGGCAGGCAACACATTCTGGCACGCCCGGTGGGACCTTCAACAACGTCTACATCAACATCCGACGCTGCGATGGAGAGCAGACCAGTCACGTACGACGAGCTGCCTGAAGAGCACAAGGCGAAGTACGATGAGATCAGAAATCTCTTCGAAGCCGATCTCATCGGCTCTTTCGAGAGGACCCGTAAGCATGGCATCAAGTGGAGAGGGTTCTCCGCCGAGGGTGCTCTTGATGAGGTAGATCTGTCTGTTCCTTCGGAGGAACGTACCAGAGCTCTGCGACAGGAAGTCAACTACATGGTGGCTCATTCTCTTCACCGCCATTCTGAGAGCTTGGTAAACGCTTTCGAGCGGGTAGCAGTTCGCGTGGTTCAGGAGATCATGAAACATCAGTACTCTCCGTCGGGGCCTACTCTGGGGACTCACCAGGGAGAAAGACCGCTCCAGACCAGGCCACAGCTGCCATTCACACTTGCAGCTCCAGAGCCGCCAGGGGCACCGGCGTACGTCGTCTACAAGGTCGGAGGCGACCCTGGCGATTGCCAGTTCCTGTTTGAACCACCTAAAGAAATCCCACATGGATATGTGTGCACTTACGTACCGGACTGCAACAGCTTAGCGCGCACGAACCAGATTGCAACCGCAGGGATTGCTGGGGCAGGAGTTTCTGGAATAGGCGCTTCAGGAGCAGGTGTTTCTGGAGCAGGAATCTCTGGGATGGACGCTGACAAACAGGCGTGGCTAGCCAAGTATGCCACTGGAACAAATCATGAGAATCTAGCCCCTGCAGCTCAAACAGTGGAGCAAATCGGTACCATCCTGAGGGACCAGTTCGGCTTCGTGCCGAAGAGAAGGACAATCGGCTATTCAAAGCCGTACCCCAACGAGTTTGATCTGATTCCGCTGCCACCCAAGTATAAGCTCCCTGAGTTCTCAAGGTTCGGCGGGTCAGAAGGGTCAAGCTCGATCGAGCACATAAGCCGATACCTGGCACAGCTAGGCATGATTTCGGCATCGGATCAGATGCGCGTAAGATTTTTTGCGCAATCTCTGACAGGACCAGCCTTTGGGTGGTACACCTCGCTGCCACCTGATTCAATTCGTACCTGGAAGCAACTGGAAGAGCAGTTCCACATCCAGTACCATTCAGAGGCTACTGAGGCTGGCATTGCAGACCTAGCGCAAGTGCGGCAGAAGCGGGGAGAAACTGTAGCCGAATACATCCAGCGCTTCAGGACCGTCAAGAACCGATGTTACTCAGCTCGTTTAACTGAGAAGGAAGCAGTCGAGCTGGCAGTGTTGGGTCTCTTAGCACCCATCAAGGATCTGGCTTTCCAAGTGGAGTACAACTCATTGGCGCACATGGCCCAGAAACTGACGATGTATGAACAGCGCCACCCTGAGTTGTACCAAGACAAATTCAAACATCCGATAGGCCTGGTCGATGCAGAAGAAGATGATCCTACACAAGACCAGGAAGTGGCCGTAGCCGAATGGGCTCGAGGGGCAGATCCTGTGTCCTGCAAATGGGTGAAACAGCAAGGGCCTGCAAAAGGGTTCGACTTCGATGTGAGCAAAGCCGAGCAGATATTCGATTTACTGCTGAAGGAGAAGCAGCTGAGGTTACCCGAAGGCCACAAAATCCCTACGGCTCAGGAAATGCACGGGAGACCATACTGCAAGTGGCATCATTCGTTCACCCACACCACCAATGATTGCAAAGAGCTACGTCGCCAGATCCAAACGGCGATAGAACAAGGCCGGCTGATCCTTGGGCAGGTCGCAATGAAAGTGGACACAAACCCATTTCCCGGCGTCAACATGGTAGAGCTCAGTCGCTCCGCGAGGCGTCAGTTGGATTTCTCGTTCGGCGTTAATATGGCAGGGTCTGGGTACCACCATGACTACAAGGAGGAGGGTGGTCGCTCTCGGGCCAAATAAAGAGAGAAGGCTAGTCCACGCGACCGGCCCAGCCACAATGACAGGCGGTACTTGACGGAGGAACAAGTGAGGAGAGTGCGATATCAGAAGCCACATTCCACGCATCTCCTTAACAAGTATGAGCGGCAATATGACCAACATCGCCGGCGCGACGGAGAAGATGAAGGATATGAGCACCTCGCTAGGGGACCGCCAAGAGGAAAGGAAGGCGCGGACAAACATTGGGATTGCCCGTTCTTCAAGTATTGCTGGGACGCGGGAATGAGCCGATTGCCTACGATCGGTAACTGCCCGGAATGCGGACATCAGCGGGAGGACACAGAGCCAGTGTCAGTGTTCCAGCGCCTAGGGCCTCTCCCACCACAGAACAGACGCAGGGGAGCATCCCGAACACAAGGTCTCAAGGAGCCAGTGGGTGACAAAGAAGAAGACAGGTATCACCGTCCAAGGTGGTGTCCCGATGGACTCAGACACACCCAAAAGCGCAGAGTGCAGCGGCTACGTAACTTGGAGGAAGCCGAAGCGCAGTATCTCCACGCTTTAAAGAAAGCACAGCCTGATCTGGCCGTCAAAGTGAGGCAGACTTTGGAAACGGAAGATCACCCGAGAAGGAAGGAGTGGCGCCCCAAACCGGTAAAAGCCGATGCGAAGACATCGGCTGGCACAAACATGGTGTTCATACTTCCGTCAGAATTCTGCGCACCAAGAACCAGCGAGCTACCAGTGGCACAGTTCGACTGCGGCCCACGGCCAGTTATTTTTGAGAAGCCGCGTGAGAAGAGTTACAAGCATCTGAAAGCCCTGTACCTACGAGGTTACATCAATGGGCAGCCTGTCACCAAGATGTTGGTGGACACCGGAGCGGCAGTCAATATCATGCCATACTCCATGCTATGGCGTTTGGGACGCTCCACCGCAGATTTGATCAAAACCAACGTCACGTTAAGCGACTTCAACGGTCAGACTTCGGAAACGCAAGGCGTACTGAACGTGGATCTGACCGTGGGCAGAAAAACCATCCCCACGTCATTCTTCGTCGTGGACAGCAAAAGCACCTACGCCGTCCTACTAGGGAGAGATTGGATTCATGCTAACTGCTGCATCCCATCCACGATGCACCAGTGCCTGATACAATGGGATGGAGATGAGGTAGAAGTCATTCACGCAGACGATTCTGTCGAGGTCTCCATTGCTGGCATGAACGTCTGGGAAGCAGAAGACCAAGAGCCGATCTCTGGAATCAGTCTAGACGGCTGTGAACGCATCGAGGCTACAAAAAATGGGGTGAGGCTGGTCTTATCCACCGGCCTGACGGAGTAGCAAAGTCCACGACGGTGCGTGGTACAGCCGATCCCTGCGATCGGCCACAAAAAACAAAACTCAGCAATCTTACGACAAGCAGATCATGTAGTCGTAGCAGGGAGATTCCCTGCCATTGTAAAACCATAAGGTGTAAACCGTCCTTGACTAATGCAACAAGAAAGGGGGCCGATTCAGGCAATCGGCCCAAATTATTTTTGTTAACCTCACCTACTGTTTGCCCTGTGCTTAGCATCGATTTGACAGGTGACGGAAAGCTAGGGTATGGGTTTACATCGGCTGATGAACTAGAAGAAATCGACATTGGTCCTGGGGATAAGCCACGACCAACTTTTATCAGCAAAAGGTTGGACCCGAGTCTGCGGGATCCGATGGTAGCTCTGTTAAAACAATATCCAGACTGCTTCGCTTGGGACTACACAGAGATGCCCGGGTTAGACAGGAGCATCATTGAGCACCGACTCCCGCTTAAAAAAGGATTTCGGCCGTTCCAGCAGCGGGCACGACAGATGAAGGCCGAAATTCTGGAACAAGTCAAGAAAGAGATCGAGAAAATGTTGGCAGCCGATTTAATCAGGCCATGCAGGTATGCTGAATGGATTTCTAGTATCGTACCTGTGGAGAAAAAGGATGGCTGTTGGCGTGTCGCCATAGATTTTCGGGACCTCAACAGAGCTACCCCAAAGGATGAGTACCCAATGCCGGTGGCAGAAACGTTAATCAACGCAGCGGCTGGCCATAAGATCTTGAGCTTTATGGATGGAAATGCCGGTTATAACCAAATTTTTATGGCTCCAGAAGACATACACAAGACTGCGTTCAGAGTACCAGGCTCGGTGGGGTTGTTTGAATACGTTGTCATGACGTTTGGACTGAAAAATGCTGGTGCCACGTACCAAAGAGCCATGAACTACATCTTCCATGATCTGATCGGCAAGCTCGTGGAAATTTATATTGACGACGTAGTGGTCAAGTCTGCCTCAGTAGAAGGACACTTGAGCGATCTGCAACGCGTCCTAGACCGAACGAGAAAATTCGGGCTACGGATGAACCCAAAGAAGTGCGCCTTCGGGGTAACGGCCGGTCAATTCTTGGGTTTCTTGGTCCATGAACGCGGGATTGAGATCGGCCTGAAAAGTCAGGAGGCAGTGCGAACAATGAAGCCACCCACCACAAAGAAAGAGCTACAGTCTCTCATCGGCAAGATCAACTTCGTCAGAAGGTTCATCTCCAATCTGTCAGGAAGGATAGAGCCGTTCATGGGACTAGTAAAAATTAAATCTGACGAGGAATTCCGCTGGGGAGCAGAACAACAGCGAGCCTTTGACGAGATCAAAGAATATCTGACGAAGCCGCCAGTGTTGGTTCCACCCCAGCCGGACAGACCGTTCTACATTTACCTGTCAGTAGCTGACACGTCCATCGCCTCGGTGGTGGTGCAAGTTTATGATGGGCTGGAGCGAGTCGTTTTTTACATAAGCAGGAGGATGCTGGACGCAGAGACAAGGTATCCTGATATTGAGAAGTTATGCCTCTGCCTGTTTTTCACCTGCACCAAGCTGCGCCACATTTTGCTATCAGCAGAGATCATCATCATATGCAAATCAGACGTCATAAAGCACATGCTGTCGGCTCCCATGTTAAAAGGCCGACTGGGCAAATGGATGTTTGCATTATCAGAGTTTGACATCCGGTATCAACCCGCGAAAGCAGTTAAGGGACAGGCGTTGGCCGATCTTATTGCTGAAAGGATCAACACCAACATAGCAGCCTTGTCCATAAGAGCGTGGGCTATGTTTTTCGACGGATCAGTTTGCGACGATGGCTGCGGCATCGGCATTTTACTCGTGTCGCCCCGGGGGGCAACATTTTCCTTCTCCATTAGATTTTCTACCTCTCGCACCAACAATGTAGCCGAGTATGAGGCGATACGCAAGGGAATGGAGTTGCTCATCGAAGCTGGAGCGGAAGCAGTGGAAATTTTTGGAGACTCCAAGCTGGTGATTTCTCAACTCACGGAGGAATATAAGTGTGAGAGTGAGTCGCTCTTCCCATTATGGATGCAATGCCATGAGCTGATGGCACAGTTCCGATACATAAACTTCACCTGGATCCCGCGATCGCAGAATACCGAAGCAAACGATCTTGCACAAATGGCTTCAGGCTACAAGGACATAGCAGAGGGAGCCGATGTTCAGGTGCAATTCCTGGACGCAGACGACTGGAGAGCCGATATCTTCAATTACTTGAAGGATTCGGCTCGGGGGGCACCTAAACGGATAAGATACAAGGCCATGAAGTATGTGCTCATCGGGGACGACATGTTTTACAGGACTCTTGAGGGGTTATTGCTCAAATGTCTGGGGACAGCCGAGGCCAATCGGCTCCTACATGAAGTACACGAAGGCGCCTGTGGAACTCACCAATCGGCTCATAAGATGAAATGGTTGATCAGGCGATCAGGGTTTTATTGGCCTACCATGCTCGAGGACTGTTTTAAGTACTACAAAGGGTGTCAAGCATGTCAGAGATTTGGAAAAATCCAGATGGTACCCGCGTCAGCAATGAATCCCATCATCAAGCCTTGGCCATTCCGAGGTTGGGGCATGGATATGATCGGCAAGATCAATCCTCCGTCAAGCAAGGGCCACATGTGGATCTTGGCCATCACGGATTATTTCACCAAGTGGGTGGAAGCCGTCCCCATGAAGTCAGTAAGTTCAAAGGATGTTGTCGATTTTGTGAAAGAGCACGTCATTCATAGGTTTGGGATTCCCCAGACTATCACGACCGATGGAGGTTCGGTTTTCACTTCTCACGAGTTCAGGACGTTCTGTGAGGATACAGGGATTAAGCTGATTCGGTCATCTCCGTACTATGCTCAAGCAAATGGGCAAGCTGAAGCGTCCAACCAGAGCCTTATCAAGCTGATCAAGAGGAAAATCGAGGAGCACCCTAGGCGTTGGCATGAGGTTTTATCAGAGGCTTTATGGGCTTACCGCATGTCATGTCATGGAGCGATAAAAACCTCGCCGTACCATCTGGTCTATGGACAAGAAGCCGTATTGCCTTGGGAAATTACGGCTGGATCAAGACACGTCACCTTTCAGAGCGATCTAACGGCTGAAGAATATGCAGCTTTGATGAGTGACAGTGTTGAAGATGTGACTGAGCTTAGGCTGTGGTCACTTGAGAAAATCAAAGAGAACAAGGCCAAAGTAGCTCGTGCATACAACAAGAAGGTGAGACCTAAGGAGTTCCACGTTGGCGATCTGGTATGGGAAGCGGTGTTGCCGTTAGGGACTAAGGATGCAGCATATGGTAAATGGTCTCCAAATTGGCACGGGCCATACAGGGTCGATCAGGTTTTAAGAGGAAACGCGTACATACTGGAAGAGCTGGACGGCGTGAAATTCCCGGTGGCGGTCAACGGTCAACATCTCAAGAAATATTTCCCAAGCATGTGGGATGATGGACAGTAAAACATGGGGGCCGATACATGAAATCGGCCAGGTAAAAAAGCATGTGAGATGATGGGCAGTAAAAATGTGGGGGACGATACCAAAAATCGGCCGAATAAAAGCAAAAATATATAGCCGATGCACGGTCATCGACTCTAGAGGTCCACACACACTACAAACAGATGCCAGTTTGCACATACGAACTACTGAAGAAATGCCTCGAAGGCGTGGAGGGCGTCAACACGGACACAGTCCACCTCGGCGATCTCGGCTTCGTCATCTTCATCCTCACCCATCACTAGCTGCTTGCTCAGGGCACGTATGTCTGCCAGATCGGTCTTCAGTTGAGCTTTGAGGCCTTCCGCCTCTTCTTGGGAACGAGCGATGGATTCTTCCTTGTCGCGGATGAGCTGTTTAGTCACCCGGACCTTCTCCTCAAGATCTTCTAGCTCCTTTTTCAAGGATGCGAGCTCGGCGGTACTGACGGAGGTGTCAGTTTTAGCATCCAGAGACGCCTTTTTCTCGTTAAGCTGCTGACATCTGTCTGCGATATCGGCTTTCAGCGGAAGTTGGGCGTGGCGCAGATTGATCCTTTCACGAGCTAACTTCACCCGTGGCCCAAAAAAGGACAGATTTGCAACTGACCAAAGCTTCACCTGCAATGCTACTGGAAGATGGTCCTGGATTTCGGCAAGAACGCTCTTCACTTCCTCAGAACCCTCGATCAATTCCTCGATTGGGGTGGACAGCAAGGTTCTAAGATGCTGGAAATGAGGAAGAGCAACCCTGGCTTGTGGTTCAATGTGGGCAATAGAGGGAGTTGGTTCGATGGATTCAGGATCGAACGACAGCAAACCTGAAAGATCACAACTCTGGCAGCCAGAAAAGCGTCAGTATGCGTCTAAACGTGCAAGGATGGACCAAAAGGACTTAAACGCACCTCTCCTATCGAGGGGATAGCCGATGAGGAGACCATCGGTTTGTGTGTGGTCGCTGGAGGCTTGGCCAGATTGGTAGCCGTTTCATCTACACCTTCGGGGATCCCCAGATCCGGCGTCGGCATTGCCCCAGCTGTCCCGCTGAGGACGTCAGTCGTCTGCATGAAGGGTGTTCTTAGCCGGTGTAAATAACGATAAATCGGCAGACTAAAGGAAACAAGTAGTAAGGGTATGAAGGGTGGTGATTTTTTTTGAAACCTCTCGGCTCGACGAAGAAGCTTGTTGTCCTTTGCGAGCTCTCTTAGGACCCGCAGTTGGCCCCGCCTCGACTGGTGCTCGGGGGGCAGCAGGTTCAGGAGCCGACCTTTTTCTGGAAGCCGATGGTGGTGAATCTGGCTGGTTCGGAGTGATGGTCCTCTCAGAATCCGTTGGGCCTAGTTCTCTTCGATTAGTCTGGGTATCCTCACTGGAGGTGTCTTCGATGGAAGCCTGTAAAAGAGGAGAACCAGTAAGCGTGAGTATGTTTACAAGAATGGAGGAATGACGAGGATCGACCAAGGCCTGAATTAGCTTACATGCGAGCTGTTGGGGGAAGGGCTCCGGCGCCTCAAGGTCTTCCTAGCAGCTACCTTCCTCACCATTGTTCTGGTTTTAGTCGGAACTCGAGGGGCAGCTGACTTAGGAGTTGCTGGTTTCTTGGAAGCCGATTGTGGTGTTATCGGCTGTTTCTGCATTATGACCTTTTTCAGAGGTGGCGAGTTTTTGCAGAAGAGAACCACAGGAGCTGGTGGAAAGAACTCGAAGGGGGAGCCATCACTGTGTGTAGGCTCAGGGCCATCTTGTTGCTGCAAAGGGAAAGAATGGATTAGTAAAAGGATCAATTGCAGGCTGCATCAAGAAAATTTGCAAGTTGTGGTACCTGTTCCACGGGGATGTCATAGTCAGCATCGAGCTGTTTCAACAACGGTCCCAGAGCCCTCCTGAAGGCGTGAGTTTTCCACATCATCCACCAGTCTTCAAAGCCATCGGTTGATGAGGCAAAGATGAGGTCGTTGGGAATTGGGATGGTTAGAGCGTCAAAAAAGGAGTAACACCTTTGGCTGGTAAGAGGATCAGGCAGGTCGGCTCTGCTTTCCGTAAGATGATGGAGAAAGAAGTGGGGTGCTACTTGTCCAAGGCCAAATTGGCGGGCCATTAAGACTGGCTGGTAGAATTCATACCCAGGTTTGATTATTCTGTTGGACGTACTCATGCCAACTGGAAGGAAACATGGACGAATTACGGTGGAAAAGAGCTGCCGAGTGCTAGTGTCATCGGCAAAATTATCCAGCCTGAAGGAGAGTGGATTTTCAAAGTGTTCCGATTCCTCCATGTAAGGGAAGAAGGTAGGGTTGTCCAGGCCCTGGAAGAAAGTGCTGAACCACTTGGATGCTTCCTGAGGGGATAGTTTGCTGCCTGGCAGCCTATACAAAGCTTGGACGTAACTAGTGCATCGGATCTGTTTCCCTTTGACATCTGGGAAGGTGCAACTCGCCAAAAGGGGAATATTGGAGAGACGGTTCAATGCCATAGCGGTTTCCCAGATTGCACTGCCAAAATCGTCGAATCATGCAGTGCGAAGGAGTTGAGAAGACAGGGCATCATGATGAAGGGGTAGCGTGACGATTCTGTTCTGCCACGCATTCTGTCAACGCGCAACCCGATACAAAAAAAGGGAAAGGAGAAGAGAAAAAAACACAGAGTGGTTTTGGAATTATCATTGCCAAAACCAGGGGGGCATGTGTTATCGCCGTATTTTGGCCAACGAAGGAGATGGGCCGTGATCAAGATGGGCTTGGAAGATGCGTATATTCAACGTGTTGTTGGATCGGCCTAGTGCGTAGAATTGGGATAAATTGCCCGTGTATCTTGTATCATAGTAGGTTTCGTTTCAGTTTAGATAAAGATAGAGTTGTAGAGTTATTCCAAAAGTAGAGAGTCTCCGGACTATAAATATGTACCTAAGGTTATCGAGAAAAGGAGGACAATCACGTTCACAACAAACACAATCTCGGCGCATCGCCACCCCTTGTTTCTAGGGTTTTTCTCGGGTAAGTGCCATGCTGCCTAGATCGCATCTTGCGATCTAGGCAGTATTTACTTATGCGATTGTTTGGTGTTACTCGTACTGAAGCCTTGTTGATGGCGAGTAATACTTTTATCATAGATTTGTGTAGGCTAGCAACAGTACTTTTCGCTATGATTGTTTAGTTTTGCTGCCTCTAGCTATCTCGCCGCCTTTGCACCTCTTCCCGGGTGTAAGGGTGGCATCTTGCTTGATCTTTATTTAAGTCGATTTGATCTGTTATAGTTGTGCCTTGTTCTCCAAGGTTTAGTTTGATATCTACATGATCAGGCCTTGCAAACGGGTTGAACGATCCAGTAATATGTAAGATATGGTTTGCCAATCCAAGAGGAGTTGTTCCGGGAATTGACTTTATGTTGGTTTTTAGGCCTTCTCTAGGGTTAGTTTTCCATCATCCTTTATATCTACCAGGCTCAATTACGTGTAGGACGTTCCAATTAGGTAGTGAAAACATTAAACTATCGTAGATCGATTTAACTTGTATCGATGAAGCAAAACCCCATGTTATCATAGATCTAATGAAGAACCATGGGTTAATCGGCTCTAGGAGCCGATTCACAGGGAAACCTGGGAGCCGGTCACGGCTCGAATTTTACGTATACTTGTTTACCATGCAGGAAACCAATCGGAGCAATCCATCACCTTCCTGATCAGGTATAGATCAGGTGGCACGCCCTCGAACCAAGCCAGGACGTGTGCCGGAGTTTTGCGGGCCGTTGCCCGAGGGACCAGCACTACTAGGAAAACGGCTATAGGTAATCATCACACCCGTGGCTCACATGGTTGAAGTGCCCCACGGCTAAAACAGGCGTGGATCACCTGTGGGCAGTGCCCTACTAATAACTAGAACATCCGTGGCGCACATGACCATAGTGCGCCACAGATATGTGTGGGCCAGGGCCCTGTTGGCCACACGCCAAACTTCTGTAGCGCACTACAGCCATGTGCGCCACGGTTGTTAGGGTCATCTGTGGCGCACGTGTGCATGGTGCGCTACAACTGAGCGCATGCCCACCTCTGCTCTGAAACGGCCACAAACTTCTGTGGCGCACTCCGCCTAGTGCGCCACAGGGACTAGGAGCATCTGTGGCGCACTCCCCCTAGTGCGCCACAGATGTTTGTACTCCCTGTGGCGCACTGGGGCCGTGTGCGCCACGGATGTGTCGATTTTTTTAGGGCAGCACTTTATGTGCACATGTGTGACCACATCCACCACCCCACACTTCACTTTCCCCTTCTTCTTCCTCCTTAGATCTAGTCGGGATCTTCTCCTTCCCACCTCAATTTCTCCACACATTCACCATTTTTAGCATGTAAAACTTGCTTTGGATGTTACATAAGTAATAGAGGAGGTCTCCGGTCTCTCATCTATCCGTCTCCGATCGACGCGCGCACCTCTCCTTTCCATCTTTCTCGCGATCGGTCTCTCATCTCGGTAAGTTGTCCATGTAAGGATGTGTTCATGTGTATATGGATGATGCATGTGCTCATATGTATGTAGATGATCGATGCTCATGATGTGTGTATGTGTGGAGAGGATCGATGGTCATATGTGTGTGTATATGGAGAGTATCGATGATGCTCATGCATGTGTGTATGGAGAGGATAATGATATGTTCATGTGTGTATGGATCGGTCTCTCTCTCTCTTGTGTTTGTATGTGAACAAGTTGCCATTTGTTTTGCCAAAATGTTGATTCATTTCCATTTTGGCAAGACTTTGGCATTTCGCAAAGGTCCTAATTTTAGGATAGGTCATGCCGAAATTTTCTATCGACCATTGCATGCATGCATTCATTATGTGGTTCTAATAGACTTCAAAATTGTACCGTGTACATCGTGCAGGCAAAAATGGTCCGCATAATGAGCGAAGGCATTGTGGCTAGATTTTTGAAATGTGCGACGGCCGACATGATACGAAATAACAAGACAGATATAAGATGTCCGTGCAGAAGATGCAAACTCAACTGGGTGATCGACCCAGATTCCGGGAATCTGCAGGCGCACCTGCTCCGCCATGGTTTCATGGATGGATACACTCGTTGGATAAGCGATGGCGTAGATGATGGAGACGGTGATCATCATCACGGCGAGAACGGGCGAGATGATGAAGAGGCTCCTGGAGATGGTGAAGGTACGGAAGCAGACCGGGATGATGATGATCTAGATGCCGGAGGAGCAGACGACGATGGAACAACGTCAGGCTGGGTGCGGGACCCTTATGTGCAAGAGCTTCTTCTCAAGCAGACGAGTAACGCCAGGGCTGCCGCTAGAGAGAAAGCCAAGCTTGCGCAACTTGAGAAAGACGCGGTTACTCCATTGTATGAAGGATGCATGCCCGATGATACCCGGTTGAATGTAACGCTCAAGGCTATGGAGATGAAGGCAAAGCACAAATTGAGCGACGCAAGCTTCGACGATATGATGGCATTCTGGCACGATCGTCTCCCGGAGGGGAACACATGTCCAACTAGTATCGAGGATGCCAAGAAAATCGTCTGTCCTCTCGATCTACCGCACGTTAGATATCACGTATGCATCAACGATTGCATCATTTATCGGGGCGAGGACGCGGAGAAAACCACATGTCCGGTGTGCGGCGTGAGTCGATACAAGAAAGGGAAGAAAGCACCTCGAAAAGTGGTATGGTACTTTCCTATCACCCCTCGTCTGCAGCGCTATTTCGCGGACCCTAAGGAAGCGAAGCTCATGCGATGGCATGCGGAAAGGAAGAAGCCAGGAGATGATGATGACCCCGAAAAGGATGAGCTGCTGACGCACCCTTCAGATGCTAGCTAGTGGAAAGCATTGGACCTCGAATTCCCAGAATTCGGTGGAGATTCGAGGAACATCAGGCTTGGTGCGAGCACCGATGGACTCAATCCGTTCGGTAGCCAGAGCAGCACGCACAACACTTGGCCTGTGTTTGTATGGATGTACAACTGTCGTGGTGGTGGCACGGCAGATGCCATGGGTAGGCTAAAGTACGGGGCCAATGGATGCTAGTGGGATCT